>CM060908.1:464939532-469739532 GCA_030737815.1 Allium fistulosum
GTCATCGTTCTCGGCTGCGGCAACTTCTTTCGCAGGTCGCTTAACTGTCTCCGAAATCCAAGACCTCCTCCTTCAAGTCCCATAACTGCTCCTTCATTCCTGAGAATTCGAAACGATACCCCAAAGCAGATTGAATGAATATGATGTCCTACTATTGCTATTTCAATTTACTGTAATGGACACGTACGATGGTGATATGAACCGAAATGCGATATGTAAAAAATAATAAGTTGGCTCTTTGTTTCTGTTGAATAATGCGATATGTGTTTTTTTTCTTTCCTATTTTACTACTTTTCCTCACTCTTACTTCTATACGTACGAGTCATATGTGTTAGGTTGGTTAATCAATTCAGTTAACTCCATTGAGTAGTTGCTTCTACTGTAATATGATCAGTTCATCGGTGGATAACATAACACTTGGGATTCCAGTTTCAAACACCACAATTCTTTATTTCATAATCTTTACCTTATACAATTTTCAGTTGAGCTAAAAGTTGTAACACACGTAACATAAACTGTCCATAAACATTCTACCCACTGATGAACTGACAACACACATTATAAAAGACCACCACACTATAAATTTCCTCCCACATCTACTTGGTACATTTTAATATAAACACACTATACATTACATGTTACTCTCGTCTATACCGACTGTTGTCCACGAGATCTACTGTCTATACTATTGGACCCCATGGTCTATCTTCACACGTCTGCACTAATAACTGACATTTTCAATAACATAAGGTATGTATTTGCTTCACCCAAAGTCAACTGCATAGTTTTCCCATATCCATCGGGTATACCAGGTACAAAGCTGAGAATATGTAACATAAAACAACATATTCTTACCTACTTTATATCAGGGCGCTAATAACCAAATGTGACAAACAAAAATAAAACTGAACTGACAACACACATTTCTTCTCTACTGATTAACGTACCTCTGCCACATCCCTGACCTTATATTCATCTTCACACATAACCAATTCAACTCATTCCTCTTCCACCTCCCCTTTTTACTCCCCATCAAATGGCCCACTTATCACCCCACATCCCACTAACTCTACCCGTTCCCTTATTTTTATTACTACATAACATCTACTTGCTTTCCTTCTCCTTCATATTTTAGCAGCACTATTCATCTCCACCATTATGATAAAGGTTGTACTTCTCTCTTGCTTCCCATCTCATTATTTTAACTCCCTCTACCATACCCTACACACTACGGACCACCCTCCATTGTCACCTTCCACAGTAAATTTCCTTCTATACATTTTTTATACTATGAATTTTAATTTTATCTCGCTACTAACATACAATTTTTACCTCGCAACGGAAATCTGTCCTCCACACAAAAGACACTGCAACATCCACTTCCATAGAGAAACTCGAACGTAAAAGCGCATGTCTAACAAAGCAGGTGCACTCATTTGTTGATGAAAAGGTAGGAGTTTCAGACACCGTCGGAAAACACATTGTTCCTCCTGCTCAATCGGAAAAGGATACCGACTAGAACAACAACGTTCCTCTTCCACTACGTCCATTTAATGAAAAAACCTTAGAAAAAAATCACAACTGTTTTCACATTTCCGACGGTGATGTAAAAGTGCCACTAACCGCTGAACCGCAACTTCTTCCCCACTGTTCTGACAACTATGACTGGGATGCTTTTTTTACTCCTGAAGTGGTATGCTACAATATATGTTTAAGCATGATTCCTTTAAACATGATCCCATGTTACTGTCATCTGACTTTCAAACAAATGACTTATATATTACCAACTTTCAACTACTTTCACTTACGTAATATTTGGGTTCCGAATTTCAAAAGGTTGCCTGTAGTTGGACTTCATTCTATGTTCAGTTACCACCAAGTTTGAACGTCATATTACCTCAAACATGTACGCGTTTCAAATTTCAAACAGACATCGCCAAACCTCAATTCCATGACTACAATTTGTTACAACTGTATACGGATAAAATAATAACCAGTATCACGCTGGATTAAGATATCTGCTAATTGAACTGAGGTAGTTGCCTTCTGAATTCACACATCAATTTCCCAAAAAAATTGACAAAATATGCAGACTTCGCAACAAACTGAATTCACACAGTAATATTTTTTCCTTAGTACACATTCCACACAGTTCTCTTCTCGCCCACCCGATTTTACACCAGTTTGCCTTACTCACGTCCATCGGACGTGCCTTCGTACTTGTGATAATAATATAACAATCAGTAACAGGCATATATCATCAGTATAAATAACATATAATGGTATCTGATGTCACAGGTGAACAGATACAGAAATGGCATATATATAGCAATGTAAATAACTTATAGCAGCATATTTCAATTGTCATTTCAATTGAAATTAAATTTAATAAATATAAGAACATTAATCGTGAGAGATTGCTCACTTTTCGACGTTGGAGAGATTTGAAATGTTTACGAATCCAAGAACGAATTTCCAAAACGAACAAGATCGGCACGAATAGGACGAATAGGGCTGATAAAAAGAGATCGATGAAAATAGATCAGAAACAGCTTGATGTAGACCGAAACAAAAATATATATATTATTCTAATATATTATTTTCTTAACCAATATTAATTTTGAAACTCATTAAAATTATATACATACGTTTTCAAAAAAAAATATATATATAATAGTTTTTAAACAAACTATTGACCACACGTTCTATATAAATCAACATATATCCTTTATATATGTAAACTAGACTATATTTAAATTGTACTATACATGTACAGAAATAAAATATAATATATAGTACACTTATAACAATACACGTTATGACTATAAATATAATATATAGTAATAACCTATACACTTTTTTACATACTTCACAAAAAAAAATCTGACACAATATAAATAACTCGAAAACACGTACATACATAGACTTCTAAATTTATACATTATACAAACTTATACACTATTGCACACTATAACAGGTTAACTAAAATATATACATATTAACATGTCATTGTACAAAGCAACAAGACATATATAAATTAATATATATATATATAATACTTTATAATCAAATATATAACTTTTCGTAGATACTATACCTATGACCTGTAATTATATATATACAAAAATAAACCCACAACCTTTATTATAAAAATACAATAGATCAAATATAACAATGATTATACAAACTGTATAACTTTATACTTTTTAAAACTAACCCATATAACTTGACAGTTTATTTTTATAACTTATAAAACTTATAACTGTTATAAGTAAACAATCCAGACATCGATGCCAATATATATACAAGCACTGTTATATATACCACTTATATAAAATATATATGGACCAAAACTCAACTTGAAATTGTATTCGACTGCAAAACTTTATATACGAAGCAACACATTTATATACTTTAAACTAAGAGTAAAACCCCCCAATAACTCATTAGCATATATATATAAAACATGCTTTATAAATATATAAGTTATGAAATATATAACATATATACTTAAATGCATATAATTTTACAAAAGAAACAAACTGTATATGTATGTATAACCGAAAAGAATAGAAACACTACCTCTACTAAACTAATACGTATATATAAAACATATATATATTTATACAATACCTCATTAACAAGGCAGAGAGAGGAGAAAGGCTGCCGAGTTCGAACAAAGCAGGTCGGATCACACGGTTGCCTGGTGGGGCCGAGACAGGCTGTGGTGCGTCGTGTATTTATGGCGTGCGGTGATGGGTGGGAAGAGATAAGGAGGAGGAAGAGAGGATCCGACGTTGGCTGCGTGGGGTTCGGCGAATTGGAGGAGCTGCTACAAGCAAACGGTGAAGAATGAGGTACGAAGTAAATAGGAGAGGCTGTTTCCACAGATCTCATTTTATTTATAAATACAATATTTATGAGTAGGAGGCGAAGGGTAGCAAAAATGGAAGTGGAAAAAGAAACATGCCATGATGTTGAATCGACACATAAATAAATAAAAGTTGTACTGATTGAAATATCACCAGCATAGTAAAATGCGAAGGCAGAGAAACCGACTAGAAATGAAATTAGAAATAGTTGGATGTAAAAGGTCAAGAGATGAAATAAAATTGTTAACTGACTGTTTGATTTCACATGAATAACTAAAAAGTCACCAAATTCAAAATGTTTTAAAACGAGTACCGTTACAAAAATCGTTTTATTGATTTCGCTCGGTACAGGAAGCCAAAACACAGGAATGAATATACTTCAGAGATTGTCACGATGGGACGATCACGACGATATACAGATATCAGTGGTACGATCATCCGATCAAAAGTCGATATCGGTACCGAAATGCTGTAAAAATGCTGAAAATAAGATAAACGGAGCAATAGCAGTTCAAATTTGATGAAACGAATTATGACGTCACACTCAGAAGATGGTTTACAAATTTATTGTGTAAAATATTCATCTTTGGAAAACATTTTATTATCATCGATTTTTAACTGATATAAATGAAATAGAATTACACAATAAAATGAACTTCAATATTATCAGATGAAAATTTACCATTTGCTATGTTTAATTAGACGCATCTCAAATAATAAATTTTTATTTCAAAATTTTATTGTTAAAATTCCAAAAAAAATCAATTAATTAAATAAATAAAACCACTGAAATTTATGGGTCTTTACAGCAATAATGATCCATTAAGTTAGGAACAGAGGAAGGCGGAAAAATTGAAGCAAAAGATGAATAGTTTAAAATCAATTGGACCATCTTTTCAAAGTTGCTTGAACGCATTGGAGATGACGGTCCAGGAGGATTCAACCCTTGAGAAGGGGTCACATCTCATCCAAATTGTTGCATACCCTCCAATCGGGTTTTCAACCCTTAAGGAAGTAACTAGGTATGAAGGTTCTAGGTTAAGCTTATCTACCAAACAACGAAATATAAAAGAATGCCTTGCACCAGTGTCAAACAGAATACTAGCTGCCATACCAAGAATCATAAGCGTACCTCCCAACACTGCTTTCCCTTTCTCCCATGCCATGGGCCTCGAGGTAGCTGGCTCCAATGCATATACTTTGTCCTTTCCATCCTTAAAAGGCTCCTTGCATTGGCACTTGTAATGACCCATCTGATCGCAGTTGAAGCATTTGATATTCTTCTTCCAGTCACCATCTTTGCCTCTCCAGAACGACAATCATTCGCAAAATGCCCTTTCTTATCGCACTTAAAACAGACAACTTTTGACTTTCCCTTCTTCACGGCTCCACTCTTCTGGACTCCCTTCTTAGGAAAGAACTTCATTTTCTGACTCTGCCCCCACCTGGACCTACTTCGCCTTATTCTTCTCCGCAGAAGCAATAATTTCCTCATGTCTCAGAGCCATTTCTACTACAACATCACAAGGATCCCTGATATGAGGTAATGTAGCCCTAAACAATTCAGGTTTCAACCCCATAATGAACTTCTCATTTCTCTTAATCACGGTATCCATAGTGGCATAACCATACCTTGCCAACTCCTCAAACCTTGTAGCATACTCTAACATAGTCATCTCTCCCTACTCTAACTCGACAAACTTTTTGAGCAAGGGCGGCTTGGCCATCACAAATATGAATCTCTCCTCCTCTTAAACTCAGCCCATGTCATCATTCCTTCATCCACTCTAATCGTCACACTATTCCACCAGTATATAGCAGCTCCTTGAAGCTGTCTCAAAGCGAGCCTTCTTTTCTATGAATCAGTAGGCCCTAAATCTGTAAAAATCCTCTCACAATGCATCAACCAGCTCTCTACTTCTATGGCGTTTCCAGTCCTAATGAATGGTTTCCTCCCAAACTAGCATGGACCCTACTCGAAGCAGCATAATTGTTGACTACTGCAGCTTCCTGGGCTCCTCCTCCAACTACTCCATAAGCAACCACTGCTTGCATCATATTCACGAAGAACTGATAAATGGCTCCCATGTCAACTTGCGGGACTTCAGTACCAGTATTTTGTAGCTCATGCCTGACCTTGGTTCCTTATAGTATTAGGTATGGCATTTCCATCTACAGTGGTGCTTCCTCCTCTAACATTATCTATTCGAGAATCCATATCTGCAATCGAACCTTCGTGAGGTACAAAAAAATTACCTAATAGAGATGGGAGATAAGAGATAAAGCGCACACTTATATATAACAAATACCAGTACGTTACTATAACGTTATCCCTTACCCCAATCTTATCGCTAATTCCTTAGGATTATATTTTCAAAAATCATCTTTTTATTTAAAGTTTTTCATAAACCTATGCCCTGATACCAAGTTGTCATATCCTCTATTTGGAGGCCCGAAGTTAAGCGCTACAGATGTTGCAGTCATCCATAGTATTAACTTTTGATGACCAAATACGGTAATGTTAATGGTATCCATAATATCCGAAGCACATGAATATGAAACAATATCACAAATTGAAAAAAAACAATATTTTTGACTACATTCCCAAATGTTCCATATTCAAATTACATAATCCCATCGCTTTCCTAGGTTAAGATAAAATATAGTTATTACATAAATACGCCAAGAGCAACATATGATGATGCCCTATTGGTTGACCAGAGTACTATATATACAACACAGCGGAATAATTCCAGAATAAAATAGCAAGTCCTAATTAGCTATCGGTCAGCCACCTGCTCATCTCCGGAAGCTTTACTTTCCAACCCACTAAAACCTATAAACCTCAACCCTTAGCCTACTCATATCAATTTTCGAGCACTCGAGATTTTAAGGGGAAAATATAAACTTTAAGTCAGACATAAAGCCTGGTGTGAATAATATTACACATCTTGGATATTTGATATTAAGTGAGACCACGCTGCTTAGCGGAACGGGTTTCCCCTCACTAATATCCTTTTAAAATATACTTTTCCAAATTATAAATCTGTAACCAAAACTAGTTAAACTGTAAAGCACTTTATGTAAACATATACATATCAATTATGAAATGGACTATCTGTCCATTCACTGTAGGTTTGTTTGGCAAATTACTAACCCTTGGCTGACTCGGGCCTACCAGAAAACATAAAAATCTAACATTTGTTAGATACTCAACTTTTGGATGGTCTGTTCTTACTTACTTGTAACGACCCGTATTTTTACGGATCGACAAGTTCGACAAAATCTGGAATTTTAGCATTTTGAGCCATTTCAGATTTTAGGCAGATTTTGCCTAAGTCCTAAGTCATTCACGACTTAGCATAAGTCGTAAGTCGTATACGACTTAGGAGATGGGAGTGACCCAGGTGAATGGCGAGTTAAAGGTTTGGAGATAGGTCGTTTGGAACGACTTAAGGAGTTAACGACTTAAGTTAGTAAGGCGACTTATAGGGGTTAGCGACTTAAGGACTGGACGAGTTAAGGGATGAGTCGTATACTTACTAAGTCGTAAGTCGTAGCCTAGTTGAGTCGTAAACGACTCAGTAGTTGGCTGCTAGGTTATAAGTCGTAGGCTTGTGGGATTTGATAAGTTGTAGTTGGGCTAAGTGTTTGTTTGATGAGTCGTATCCCAGTAGGTTGTAAGTCGTTGCCAAGATAAGTCGAGGTCTCTGTTTTGTTAATGAGTCGTAAACTGGGGGTTTTGTTAAGTCGTAGACGACTTAAGAGTTTAACCCGGCTATCTGATGAGTCGTATCCAAGTTAAGGTGATGAGTCGTACCCTGATGAGTCATATACTTACTAAGTCGTAAGCTCAGTTGAGTCGTAACTCCAGTTGTTTGTTAAGTCGTGACCGACTCAATAGTTGTCTGCTAGGTTATAAGCCACAGGCTGGTGGAATTTGATAAGTCGTAGACGACTTAGTAGTTGAGTCGTAGGAGGTGTTGACTTGCTAAGTCGTAACCCAGTCAAGTTAGTGAGTCGTAAGTTGTACCTTCTGATGAGTCGTACCTTCTGATGAGTCGTAAGCTGATGAGTCGCGCATGGGTGATAACTCGTGCAAGTGGATGAGTCGTAGCTTGGTTAAGTCGTAGGGGGTGGTTGAGTCGTGGGGGCTTAAGTCATAAGTCGGAAACGACTTAGGAGATAGACTAGTTACGACTTAAGGGCAGTTTTCAGCTATAAATAGGAGGGGTTGTTCTCACTTTTTGGGATCCGGATTTTGAAGCGACGAAGTGCTGCCATTTTGAGAGCTCGACTTCTACACTTCTTCACTTCTTTTCTCCACTCTAATCTAGTGCTTCCATCCATCCAAATCGAAGATCAAGATTGAAGATCCAAGAGCTAAAAGTTGAAGATCTTCATCTTTTCAAGAGAGATTTCTTCGTTTGAAGCGGATTCGTGATAGATCAAGCTTGATCCTTTGCTGTCCAGATCTGAAGCGTGTTGATTTGGGTTTGTTTAGGTGATTTGGTGAGTGGTGATTATCTCTCACACGGATCCAAAGGAGTATATCGGATTGTTGGCTCGATTTGGTGTTAAAATAGAGATTTCCATGCATTTTCTTCATCCTATGTGTAGATCCATATAGATCCATTGTTTATGATGATGTTACACCCATTTTATCATATGTTAACCTATGCAAGTTCATTCATCAAGTTTGTAGAGATATAATCCATGTTTTCATGCTTATTGGACTTTCAACTCTTTAATTACGAAAATGCCATTATTGTTATAATTGTCTACTTAGATCATATTTGAATGCTTGATTGTTTGGATTGATGTTTGATTTGATTGATTGTTATAAACTAGATGATTGATGATTAGATTTAGATCGAAGGTGATTCAAAAGCTAAGGGAAAGGCTCTTGAATTGGGAAAGCTGCTCGTGGCATATGTAGCGGGATGATGAAGCTCTTATGCATAGAGTTGATGATGTGATGATGAGATGAGGCTTTGCGAGGATGTAATGAAGCGAGGCAATCATGTGATGAAGACTTGGTCTAATCCAGACGGGATCATTCCAAGCATGTTGATAACTCGGTGATATGATTCGAGTTGAGGATAATGAATGGATATGAGAATAGTCGTCGAGGAGGATGACTAGGAGGCTTGGATAGCATCGTTGTTGAAGGTTCTAGCATGCTCTAAGCAAGAGTACGTTTGGGCAGATTCGATAGTCCCAACGGCCAACTGTTGATGGTCGAGTACTCTGGGCAGATTCGATAGTCCTAGGCACGGGCTGCGACGACGTGCGGGAGTTATGTCTAGAACCGGGGTTTCCATTAGCCCTTGACGGACGGCTGAAAGAATGTGCCGGTCATTCAATTAATGGTGATATCGAAGCAATGATAACAGTGATAGCCAGAGTCATGGATGTTTGGTTGTATCGTCATTCGGACTCAAGAGCGGTATTTTCTGGGTGCTTATCTGATTTAGGCCTTGGTACTTGGAAAACATCGCCCTTGATTCGAGTGATAGTAGCTTTACTTTAAATTGTATGCTCTGCTATGTTTGCTTCTGCTTAGTGTGTGTCTGGGGGCTATCACTGTAGAATGAGGTTGGAGTGGGAGGGTTGTATTCCTATTCCTTTTCCTTTATGCTCTTTTGGTATGTTGTAAGTTAATTTACTGCTCACTAAGACTGTTGTCTGACTCAAGGCTTTATGTTTTAATTCTTATTGCCTTGGGCTGTTCGTCCATTTTAGGACGGGCAGACTAGGTAGCAGGTGACAGGTGCTGTTCTCTTCTCACGATGCTGATATCGAAGACGAGCTGGAGGGTTGCATATTATTTTCTTATTATATGTACTGGATATTCCGCTGTTTTGTATTCTCTGAGAGATATGTAGTGAGGCTGGATGTATTGACTATGTGGATGCTTGTATTCAACTATTATGGAGTTTTATATGATGTCATTTTGTTATGTAAAGCTTCACTATACATATGTTCTATTGTATTTTGTCCATGCGCTGTGAGTAATACGATAGATTCTTTTGTTTTTAAATCTTACCTTGACAATCGTCCATGGTCGCCTGGCACACTTTACAGCGCTTTATCTCTAGATTCGGTGCAGGGGTCATGGGCGGTCGTCACATTTGGTATCAGAGCATTGGTTAATCGATTTTACCCAACGCTCGCTGAAGTAACCACGTATGAGAGACGTAATTGTATTTTGATGGATGATTACTATATATAATATAGTAACTTAGTAGGGTTTGAGTCCTTTATGCAGTTGTTTCTCTAGATGTTCTAATCATTCCTTTTTATAGATATTGAGAATGAGTCGAAGAGGGAGACCAGCTGCTAGGGAAGGCCGTACTACTGAAGAGACTGCTGATTATGCAGCCATGTTCGAAGCTATGATGACTTCGATCATGAGAAGGATACCAGTTCCGGGGGCAGCAGTTGATGTTGGATTTCAAGTCCAAACTCCGAAACCAGTGGATTTTGCTAAGTTGTGCAAGGATTATACTGCTCTTGGAGGGAAGGTTTTCTTGGGAACAGAATCAACTATTGAAGTCCAGAGATGGATCGATGCTTGTAGAAGGATCTTTGGTGATTTGGGAATTGATGATGCAACTAAGAGGAAGTTGGCATCAAGGCATCTTCAAGGGAGAGCTTCTGATTGGTGGAACTCTATTACCATCGATACCGCGGAGGAAGAGATTACTTGGGAGCAATTCCAAGTCAGATTTGAAGCTAAGTTCATTTCTACAGCTCAGAAGTCTGTTCTGTTCAAGAGGTTTGTGGAGCTCAAGTAGGGTGGAAGATCTGTTCTTGAGTATGTTTCTGAGTTTGAAGCTTTGTCCAAGTATGCTCGGTCATATATTGAATCTGCTTATCAGAAGAATGAGAAGTTTGTGACCGGCTTGGATAGTTATCTTGGGAGACAGTTGGTGGATCATTTGGACGATTCATTTGAGAAGCTTGTGGAGAAAGCTCTTAGGCATGAGAGTCTGTTTCCTAAGGAAGGACCTGTTGTTGCTGTTACCAAGGGAGAATCTAAACCACAGCAGGGTGGAAACCAGAAGAGGAAGCAGCAGCAGCAGAAGGGTAAGGATGGCCAGAAGAAGCCGAAAGGCGAGGTGACTTGCTACAACTGTCAGCAGAAGGGCCATTTCTCGAAGGATTGTAAGAATCCTAAGGTGCCGATGAAGTGTCACAACTGTGACAAGCCAGGGCACATCAGGAAGAATTGTCCAGAACCGAGGAAGGACAGGCAGATTGTACAAGCCTATGCTTTAGGAGCTGTTCCGTCGTCTTCGAAAGCTCCTACTGCTGAAGAGAAGGGAAAGAGTGTGGTTGTTCAAGGTACTCTTTTCCTATGTGGTGTTCCAGTTAGAGTTCTGTTTGATACTGGAGCGTCGCATTCGTTTGTTTGTAGTGAACTAATAGGCCGGTTAGATTTGAAGCCGGATATTGTTGATAGGCCATTGGTTGTGACTAATCCAGTTGGGGGTTCGTCCTGTTTGTGTATGTTATGCCGTGGTCTAGTTGTGTCGAGTCATGGTTGCTCTTTTGTTTGTGATTGCTTTGTTCTGAACTTTGCGGGGTTCGGAATTATCTTGGGTATGGACTGGCTTAGGAAGTATGCGGCTAAGGTTGATTGTGAGAGGCTGGAGGTGACAGTCGAGAATGTGGAGGGGCGAAAGATTGTGATACGATGTAAGCATGAGGAAGGCGTCTTCATGAGCTTCATGTATTCGCTAGTTGTTCCACGGGATGGACTGTCTTTAGTGCCAATCGCAAATGGATTCGAGGATGTCTTTGACGAAGTCAAAGGGTTGCCGCCGCATAGAGAGATCGAGTTTCGTATAGATCTAGTTGAAGGAGCCAGACCTGTTGTGATGCCTCTTAGGCGGATGGCGCCTAGGGAACAACAGGAGTTGAGGGTGCAAGTTGATGACCTTTTACAGAAAGGATTCATTCGGCGTAGTGTGTCCGAGTGGGGTGCACCAGTTGTGTTTGCAACCAAGGCAGATGGGTCGTTGAGATTGTGTGTGGATTATCGTGAGCTGAATAAGGTGACTAAGAAGAACAAGTATCCATTGCCGAGAATAGATGACTTGTTTGATCAGCTTCACGAAGCTAAGGTGTTTTCTCAGATGGATTTGGCAACGGGATTTCACCAGTTGAGAGTAGCGAAGGATAGTGTGCCGAAGACTGCTTTTAGGACACCATCCGGTTTCTTTGAGTGGCTGGTAATGCCGTTTGGATTGACTAACGCGCCAGCATATTTTGTGGATCTTATGAATAGAGTGTTCAGAGATCAGTTGAACAAGTTCGTACTTGTGTTCATGGATGATATTCTGATTTATTCCAGAACGGAAGAAGAGCACAAGACGCACTTGCGTATTGTTTTGGAGATCTTACGGAAACATCAGCTGAAGGCTAAGTTTTCGAAGTGTCACTTCTGGAAAAGTGAAGTGAGGTTCTTAGGCCATGTGATTTCTGGAAGTGGAATAGCGGTTGATCCCGCTAAGGTGGCAGCAATCCAGGATTGGGTTAGACCTAAGAATGCATCTGATGTGAGAAGTTTTCTTGGATTAGCAGGATATTATCGACGGTTTATCAAAGACTTCTCCAAGATAGCTGCACCGTTAACAGGATTGATGAAAAAGAACCAAGTGTTCAGTTGGGATGCTAAGTGTGAGCAAGCTTTCGGAATCCTGAAAGAGAAATTGACGAGTGCTCCTGTGTTGACTATTCCTAGTGGGAATGATGAGATGGTGGTTTACACCGATGCATGTGGTACTGGACTTGGAGCAGTGCTGATGCAGAGGGATAAGGTTGTTGCGTATGCAAGTCGACAACTGAAGCCGCATGAAAGGAATTACCCGACTCATGATTTGGAGTTAGCGGCAATTGTTTTTGCTCTGAAGATGTGGAGACATTATCTATTGGGAGTTCGATTCGAGTTGTTTACGGATCACAAGTCGTTGAAGTATCTTTTCTCCCAAAAGGATTTGAATCTTCGGCAGCAACGTTGGCTAGAGTTTTTGGCATCATATGATTTTGGTATAGCTTATACTCCGGGAAAAGGTAACGCAGTGGCAGATGCGTTAAGTCGAAGACATGCAGGATTGGGAGCCATGTTTTCTGAATGGAAGAGTCTCGAGTATTTGGTCGGATTTGACTTCAGGCCTAGATGCGAATTGGAACCTGAGATGTTGGCAAACTTATCGATAAGACCGACTCTTGTGGAGAGAATTGGCGAGAGTCAGAAGCGAGATGATAAGCTTGTCAAGATTATCCGTGGATTGGAATCTGGATTGGAACCAGAAAGGGATAAAGGATTCAAGGTCGATAGAGAAGGTTGGCTTCGGAAGCAAGGACGACTAGTTGTTCCCGATATAGATGAATTGAGGAGTGAAGTTCTGAAGGAAAGTCATCACTCGAAGTTGACAATTCATCCAGGTGGAAATAAGATGTATCGGGATATGAAGAGAACCTACTACTGGGAAGGCATGAAGAAGGATGTTGGAAATTTTATTTCCAAATGTATGAACTGCCAGTTGGTAAAGGCTGAACAGAAGAAGCCAAGTGGATTGCTTCAGCCATTAGAAGTTCCTACATGGAAGTGGGAGCAAGTGTCGATGGATTTTATTGATGGATTACCTAGAACCAGAACGGGAAATGAAGGGATTTGGGTCATTGTGGATCGTCTAACTAAGAGTGCACGATTTATTCCCGTTCGATCGACTAGGACTGCATCAAAGTTGGCTGAGTTGTATGTTAAGTGGATAGTTCGATTTCATGGTATTCTGAAGAGTATAGTGAGCGATCGAGACCCATTGTTCACTAGTGGATTTTGGAAGAGCTTCCAGGAAGTTTTGGGAACCGAGTTGTGTTTGAGTACAGCTTATCACCCTCAAACAGATGGTCAGACCGAGAGAGTCAACCGAGTTTTGGAAGATATCCTCAGAGCTTGTGTTTTGGATTTCGGAGGATCATGGGAAGATCACCTTCATTTGGTGGAGTTTGCGTACAACAACAGTTACCAGTCAAGTATTGGTATGGCACCGTATGAGGCATTGTATGGAAGACCGTGTAACTCTCCAACATGTTGGTTGGAAACTGGAGAAAAGCTGATGCTTGGGCCAGAGATGATTCGTCAGACTTCAGATTGTATAGAGATCATTTGGCAACGAATGAAGGCAGCCCAAGACCGTCAAAAGAGTTATGCTGATAAGCGTCGTAAGGATTTGGAATTCGACGTAGGAGATATGGTTTTTGTGAAGATTTCTCCTTTGAAGAATGTTATCAGATTCGGGAAGAAGGGAAAATTGACTCCGAGATTTGTTGGACCATTCCCGATCATCGAGCGAATTGGAAAGCTCGCCTATAGGTTGGAGTTACCTGAGAAGATGTCGGGTGTGCACAATGTTTTTCATGTATCATATCTACGGAAGTATGTGCACGACTCGAATACAGTGGTTTCTGCTGATAGCTGTGAAGATTTCGAAGTTGATCCAGTCGATAGAAGACCTCGTAAGCCGCTTCGTGTTGTTGAAACCGACACGAAACAGCTTAGGAGGAAGGTAGTTAAGTTGCTCAAGATACAATGGAGTGATGATGATAACGACTATACGTGGGAGGTGGAAGAGAGGATGAAGGCAGCTCATCCTGAACTCTTCAAGGTATGGCCCTAAGGTGTCGTATCATCTAACAACATTGTAACTTGTTCTAAGTCATAGAATTCTGTACGCTAAGCTAGAATTGGATGCTTGGTTTGCTGATTGTTATGGATGGTAGGCGTACAGAATAATCCTGATTGCTCTGATTGTTTGGAATTTCGGGGGCGAAATTCCTAAGGGGGAGAGAATGTAACGACCCGTATTTTTACGGATCGACAAGTTCGACAGAATCTGGAATTTTAGCATTTTGAGCCATTTCAGATTTTAGGCAGATTTTGCCTAAGTCCTAAGTCGTTCACGACTTAGCATAAGTCGTAAGTCGTATACGACTTAGGAGATGGGAGTGGCCCAGGTGAATGGCGAGTTAAAGGTTTGGAGATAGGTCGTTTGGAACGACTTAAGGAGTTAACGACTTAAGTTAGTAAGGCGACTTATAGGGGTTAGCGACTTAAGGACTGGACGAGTTAAGGGATGAGTCGTATACTTACTAAGTCGTAAGTCGTAGCCTAGTTGAGTCGTAAACGACTCAGTAGTTGGCTGCTAGGTTATAAGTCGTAGGCTTGTGGGATTTGATAAGTTGTAGTTGGGCTAAGTGTTTGTTTGATGAGTCGTATCCCAGTAGGTTGTAAGTCATTGCCAAGATAAGTCGAGGTCTCTGTTTTGTTAATGAGTCGTAAACTGGGGGTTTTGTTAAGTCGTAGACGACTTAAGAGTTTAACCCGGCTATCTGATGAGTCGTATCCAAGTTAAGGTGATGAGTCGTACCCTGATGAGTCGTATACTTACTAAGTCGTAAGCTCAGTTGAGTCGTAACTCCAGTTGTTTGTTAAGTCGTGACCGACTCAATAGTTGTCTGCTAGGTTATAAGCCACAGGCTGGTGGAATTTGATAAGTCGTAGACGACTTAGTAGTTGAGTCGTAGGAGGTGTTGACTTGCTAAGTCGTAACCCAGTCAAGTTAGTGAGTCGTAAGTTGTACCTTCTAATGAGTCGTACCTTCTGATGAGTCGTAAGCTGATGAGTCGCGCATGGGTGATAACTCATGCAAGTGGATGAGTCGTAGCTTGGTTAAGTCGTAGGGGGTGGTTGAGTCATGGGGGCTTAAGTCATAAGTCGGAAACGACTTAGGAGATAGACTAGTTACGACTTAAGGGCAGTTTTCAGCTATAAATAGGAGGGGTTGTTCTAACTTTTTGGGATCCGGATTTTGAAGCGACGAAGTGCTGCCATTTTGAGAGCTCGACTTCTACACTTCTTCACTTATTTTCTCCACTCTAATCTAGTGCTTCCATCCATCCAAATCGAAGATCAAGATTGAAGATCCAAGAGCTAAAAGTTGAAGATCTTCATCTTTTCAAGAGAGATTTCTTCGTTTGAAGCGGATTCTGATAGATCAAGCTTGATCCTTTGCTGTCCAGATCTGAAGCGTGTTGATTTGGGTTTGTTTAGGTGATTTGGTGAGTGGTGATTATCTCTCACACGGATCCAAAGGAGTATATCGGATTGTTGGCTCGATTTGGTGTTAAAATAGAGATTTCCATGCATTTTCTTCATCCTATGTGTAGATCCATATAGATCCATTGTTCATGATGATGTTACACCCATTTTATCATATGTTAACCTATGCAAGTTCATTCATCAAGTTTGTAGAGATATAATCCATGTTTTCATGCTTATTGGACTTTCAACTCTTTAATTACGAAAATGCCATTATTGTTATAATTGTCTACTTAGATAATATTTGAATGCTTGATTGTTTGGATTGATGTTTGATTTGATTGATTGTTATAAACTAGATGATTGATGATTAGATTTAGATCGAAGGTGATTCAAAAGCTAAGGGAAAGGCTCTTGAATTGGGAAAGCTGCTCGTGGCATATGTAGCGGGATGATGAAGCTCTTATGCATAGAGTTGATGATGTGATGATGAGATGAGGCTTTGCGAGGATGTAATGAAGCGAGGCAATCATGTGATGAAGACTTGGTCTAATCCAGACGGGATCATTCCAAGCATGTTGATAACTCGGTGATATGATTCGAGTTGAGGATAATGAATGGATATGAGAATAGTCGTCGAGGAGGATGACTAGGAGGCTTGGATAGCATCGTTGTTGAAGGTTCTAGCATGCTCTAAGCAAGAGTACGTTTGGGCAGATTCGATAGTCCCAACGGCCAACTGTTGATGGTCGAGTACTTTGGGCAGATTCGATAGTCCTAGGCACGGGCTGCGACGACGTGCGGGAGTTATGTCTAGAACCGGGGTTTCCATTAGCCCTTGACGGACGGCTGAAAGAATGTGCCGGTCATTCAATTAATGGTGATATCGAAGCAATGATAACAGTGATAGCCAGAGTCATGGATGTTTGGTTGTATCGTCATTCGGACTCAAGAGCGGTATTTTCTGGGTGCTTATCTGATTTAGGCCTTGGTACTTGGAAAACATCGCCCTTGATTCGAGTGATAGTAGCTTTACTTTAAATTGTATGCTCTGTTATGTTTGCTTCTGCTTAGTGTGTGTCTGGGGGCTATCACTGTAGAATGAGGTTGGAGTGGGAGGGTTGTATTCCTATTCCTTTTCCTTTATGCTCTTTTGGTATGTTGTAAGTTAATTTACTGCTCACTAAGACTGTTGTCTGACTCAAGGCTTTATGTTTTAATTCTTATTGCCTTGGGCTGTTCGTCCATTTTGGGACGGGCAGACTAGGTAGCAGGTGACAGGTGCTGTTCTCTTCTCACGATGCTGATATCGAAGACGAGCTGGAGGGTTGCATATTATTTTCTTATTATATGTACTGGATATTCCGCTGTTTTGTATTCTCTGAGAGATATGTAGTGAGGCTGGATGTATTGACTATGTGGATGCTTGTATTCAACTATTATGGAGTTTTATATGATGTCATTTTGTTCTGTAAAGCTTCACTATACATATGTTCTATTGTATTTTGTCCATGCGCTGTGAGTAATACGATAGATTCTTTTGTTTTTAAATCTTACCTTGACAATCGTCCATGGTCGCCTGGCACACTTTACAGCGCTTTATCTCTAGATTCGGTGCAGGGGTCATGGGCGGTCGTCACATTACTTCTCCAGACCTAACTGAACCTAATAGTTTTGCGGGCTTACCAAAAAACCTGTCTTTCTTTTTTAGATTCCTTTCTACGTGTGACATAATTTTAGTCTTACTTGTGACAAAGCCATACACACTGGAATTTTGGACTAAATTAGCTAGGGGCTAAAATCTAATGAGTATAGGGCGCGACCATATACCAGTCCCATCTAGTCTTCTAATCAGAGTCATTTTCTTAAGGTTAACTACCCTTTAATTTTTTTCTTTAAAAATCTTTTCAAAAGTATTTATACCTTTAAATCATACATATATAAGGAAAATATACTCTTTGCTTTACTTTAAGCTATTTGCTATGTTATATATACTTTACCTAAAATAATGTTGATGAAATCTTAAGGATTTCCCATCCCTCCAAAATAAGTCAAAATCCTTCTTAATTTAAAAAAACTTAGGCAATATTGCAAGAAATAACTCTTTCGAAACCTTTGTTTAAAACCTTTAAACAACACTTTCGAAACCACTGAAAGTACCCCTTTCGATACAAGTAAACTACTTTGCTTTATAACCTTAGGCCGAATGGCCAAAACATACTATTCGAAATCATACTCTTTGAAACCATTCATATTTATCCTTTCGAAAGCATTGGAAAACATCTCCTTTGAAAGCTTTAAAACCTTAGACATCCTATCATTAAAACTCTTAAATATTCCATTTCGAAATCGTTGGAAAACCTTTCCTTTTAGACCTTTCAAAACCATTTGGCAACCACCCCTTAGAACCCTTTCTTCAAAACCTTTCGAAAGCATTAAAACATCAAGCATTTCGAAAGCATTTGGGTTCAATTTATAACATGTGGAACCACTTTTCAAAACCATTAAAATTGTCTCTTTCGAAACCATTTGGGTTCTACCTTTTTTAGGGAAAAAGGGTCATTAAAACATTTAAGTCGAAAGCATACCTTTCGAAAGCATTCCTATGTAAAGAAATGATGGTGTCGAAACCATCTCTTCGAAAGCTTTGGAGAAGCGGCTTGGTTTTTAAAAAAACAAGGTAACCCTTTTGAAACCAATCTGGATCGAAAGGTTAAAAAGCAGCAGTTAGGGGTTTCGACGCCTTTGAAAGCATCCATTTAAAACAAAAGACGCAACTCATTCGAAACCTTTCCTTTTAAAACAATCGATTTAGCCGAAAGCCAAACAAGTTGAAAGCACTTCCTTCGAAAGCAAAAGGAGGCGCATTTTCAATTTGAAAAAAAGCATGCTTCGATCCCCACGAAACCTTTTGTTTTGACCCAGCAACTTTCTGCCTACGTCCAATTCACTATGTACTAGGTAACAGATACCATGTGCATTGGTTTCGATGGAGTTGGAGGCGGAGGTAAGCAGTCGAAAGCCTGGTGCCGAAAGCATTGAAATAGGAAAAAGCATGTTAATTTGACTTTTTAAATAAATTCTTTATACCTAACCTGCCTTGCTTGTCAATTTATGATTGGTTGCAAAATTTTCTTTTCTTAAAGTACTCCATGTTTCTAGAAATAAAAATTTGAATTATTTACAAAATACTCCTTCTCCTTTTTATAAATATATAAAACATTTAAGTCCCAAAAATTAAATAATTTTATATATCCATTAAAACACATAGGAATATTCAACAAAAATTCTAGAAAACCATTTTTAATATGTTTTACAACATACAAAAATTTCAGACCCTAAGCCAATGTAATTTGGCCATAATTAATTTTAGTCCCAAAATAGTATTTTCTTCACTAGAAAATTCATATCAAATCCACAAAAATTTAGAAAATTAATAAAATTGAAACCCATCTCTAAAATATCATTTTTGATCTAAATCTAAATTTGCAAGACAATTGGAGGTCATATAATATGGTTTTCATATCAAAACATATCACAAAATCAATGTGAATAAGCATAAATTATCAACAACATATAGATATATATTTTAAAATCCAAAATATGGCAAAACATTTGCAAATAAATTCGAATTTCATTATAAAAAATGAAAACCGTTAAAAACTTGAGATATAGTCATAATTCACCTTAGCTTTGTGATTAAAAATGTAAGATTTGTTCTTGATTAAGTGATTTGATGCTCCCTCTTGAAATCCTAGCTTTTATCTTCTCTTGAGCTTTCTAATGGTGGACGGCCTTAACTTGTATCTTTGATTTGTGAATAATGAAGTGAACGTGAGTGTTGAGGGGTTTAGGGTTTAGGGTATAAGGTTGTGCCTTGTTCCCATTTTGCCATTGTATATTTTGTAACCTTTTATTCTCTTTTTATTCTTTAGTTCACTTATTTAACATGGCATGGCTACCCCTTATTTAATCACAAATCTCAGTCCATTAATCATCTTACATTATTTAATTTAATTTAACTAATTAAATATCCTAAATAATGTTACTAAAAATATGGGGTGTTACAGACTCCCCTCCTTAAAGAATTTTGTCCTCAAAATTATGGTAAGGTACACATCAAAACAATCAAAGGTAAAACATACCATAAAACAAATCAGGATAAGCATCTCTCATCCTGTTCTCAGTCTTCCAAGTACGGCCTCTGTCATTCTCACTCCACTGGACTTTAACTAATCTGACTGTCCTATTCCCGAGCCTCTTCTCATCTCTCGCAACTATGTGAATTGACTTTCTAATTATAGTCAAATTCTGCTCTACGACCAAGTCATCTAACACAGTCGGTGTTGTAGTAGTCTCCAGATATCAAATATACTTCCTTAGATGAGAAACATGGAAAACATCGTGGACTCCTGCCAAACTACTCAGTAACTCTACTTTATATGCAAGTTTCTTGATCCTCTCAATAATAGGAAATGGTCCAATGAACCACGGAGCCAACTTCCCTGATTTCTCAAATTGAATCACACCCTTCATTGGCGACACCTTAATGAAAACATGCCCTCTAACAGAAAACTCTAAGTATTTCCCTCTTTTATCCACATATCTCTTCTACCTAGATTAAGCTTCCTTCATTCTAGCTCAAATTAACTCAACCTTTTCTTCAGCTTCTCTAACCAAATCCGGACCAAGAACCGATCTATCCTCGGTTTCTAACCAACAAACTAGAGATCTGCATGGCCTTCCATACAAAGCTTCAAATGTTGCAATCCCTATACTAGCCTGATGTAACAACCCGCAAATTTAAACTGTTTTAATAATGTGATTAATTGAATTTTCATGAAATTTTAAAAATAAAATTTTGAAATAAAAATTTAATATTTGGAATATGTCTAATTGAACATAGCAAACTGTAAATTTTCATCTGAAATATGAAAGTTTATTTTATTATGTAATTCTATTTCAATTTATATCAGTCAATATTTGATGATAATAAAATGTTTTTCAAACCCGAATATTTTTCTATAAAAAAATTGTAAATCATCTTCTGAGCAAGACGTCATAATTCGTTTCTTCAAATTTTGATTGTTATTGTTCCGTCGATCTTAATTTCGGCGAAATAGCAGCATTTTCATACCGATACCGATTTTTGATCGGATAATCGTACCACTGATATTTGTATACCGTTTTGAGCATCTCGTCGTACTGATCTTCTCAATGTATTCATTTGCATGTTTTCAAAATCTGGTGTGCGGTGCAATATGCGAACGTCTAGTGTACCGGTTCCGCAACTAACTCTTTTTGGTCTCTGTCCTTCCATTTCCCATCGTGCAAAGCTGCCAACAGAAATTAATTATTTCATGAATTCCAATTTTTGGCTCTTACTATTCCTGGTTCAAATATTTATGGCCATCTATTTTATATTTCCAAGAATTTTATTTTTACTTTTGCCTGTTCACTTTTCTCAAATTGTCTACTTCTTTTTGAAAGGTCTGCACGTCTCTCTGATTCATCTCCTCACCTAGCTCCTCTCTTTTATTTTGGCTTTGGAAGAATATGCAGAACAATGCTTGTATACATTTGAGAAATCTGGAACTAGCTGCCATAACCCCTGACACACATCATTTGTTCACAGCCCTGTCACGAGGCCACCTGTTCACCGACACTTCATCCGTACACGACCTCCGTCTATCACCGCCACCTGCTCCACACCTTGAAGCTTGCTGCCGAGCTTCCCATGGCCAGCAGTACAGTCCCAACCACCGTTCCTCTCCCTCTCTTTTTCCCATCGACGTCCAGTTTCCCACCCGTGCCGAACGCCTTGGCCTCTTCACCATCCTCTCAGCCTTGAACCACTGCCGAGCACTTTCCTTCGCCTACCTCCGTGCGCTTCCGGCTAACACTGCGCCGCGTCAGTCTCGCACCTCAATCACCACCCACGGCCAACCTGCCTCCGCCACCATCCTCGGCCGCGCCCGAGCTCCACCTTCCTGCAAATCACCTTCTCCTTCTAACTTTGGGTATGTATAGTATAGATGTTATGTGTATATTATTTTATAAAAGTAGTAGTAAATATGTTGCATAATTATTAGTATACTCTTGTTAAATATAAACTATATCTAAAGCTGTTTTAAGTATATATTTTACATGAAAGTTTATATGCATGTATAGCTATGTTTTATTTATAATAGTGTCGGCATATCCATTATTATAACTAGTGTGTGGCCCGTGCTACGCACACGGGCAGATGACCAAGTATAGATGTAATTTTTAGCTATTGGTTGTTGTTTACACTTCTAAATGTTATTTATATCTTATAATAATCGGAATTTTATATGTTAGTAGTAGTTTGTGACTTATCTAAAAGTCGAGAGATATTATTGGTTTAATATATTTGGAACTTTAATTAGCTCTGTTTGCAAATTAAGTTGGAGATAATTTTTTTTATAAGTTTCTACATTTAGTCTGAAGTAGTAAAATAGTAAGTTGTCATTTTGTGTAAATTATATTTTTTTATTGCATATAATGTTACTGAATCATACGGATGCATATTAGAAGTTGAATACTCACCATTTTGTTGAAAGGTCAATTACTATATCCTATGCTGTGGAAAGAAACCTATCGTTCAAATTTTTGCCCACATTTACATTTATATCACCATGTTAACCTACTTTGGATTATGTATTTCAGCCTGAAATGAAAATGGTTGTGTCAAACATGTAAATTCATTTCTACGTACAACTTAGCATGGAATGCGGTATTTGAACACATACAGGGTAGTATGGAACATTTAGTTGGGGAAAAAATGTTATTTTTGAATCACGCTGTATTGAAATGTATAGATGTAACATACGTGAAAGCTAATTTTGGCTGTAGTAAAGCAGAACAGCTGTTTTACTGTCATGACCAACATATAAACATTTTTCCTGCTAGAAATTCTATCGTTCAGGGTGACGTGGACGGATAATAAGGGACATTCCAGAAGTTAGGATGTGTACGCAAAACAATAATTGTTCAAATTGCGAAAATAAAAAGCTGCATTAGAAAATAATATTTACATTAACACTAAAACGTAATTGCTTTACTATACAACGTGGGCACAAAATACAAAGTTGTAAACAGAAATGGATTGTAGTACAGAACTGGTTATATAATTGTTCAAATTAGGGATTTTGGTCTTCACGAATATTTTTTTATACTTGTTATAACGATGGCTCTTCCTCGCGTCTTCATTTTTCTTCCTACCAATCTGTAGATCAGATCAATCGGGTATAAGATGTTAACAACAGTGTATGATAGTAAACTTCCAATGGGACAATACCCCTATGAATATTCCACTTCTAGCTCCAGATTTTTCTCCCAAAAGGTAGTTAGTTTCATAACCTTTATCTTCAGAATCTATGCTGCAAGGGGATAGTATGATAAATTCGAATGGATTGTTAAAAAGGAGTTAAAACTTTTTTACTATAATATGTTAGACAAACCCACTTCATTTTTTGCTTTCCCTTAATTGAGGAAGCTATGTAAAGCAAGGAAAATATGTTTTAAGAGCTAAAACTTGTAATATAAAAAAGCAAATAACTAAAGTCGATGATATATTATCATCGGACAAAAATTTTCAATCATTAGTGAGCCAACAGTCAGAATTATAGAAGATAATGGAATCTTGTTATTTGCTGACACATGAGGGGTTATTCTATAAAGTGTTAGTAGTTTTTGATATAGTTGAAACTAAATAAAATAAAAGGAAAATTATTGTCAAGGACAAAATTTCTTAACGTTTCAGCCTTAAGGACAGACCTTCAGTATTTTAGCCTAAAGGACAACTTTTTTAGGTATCAGTTTTTAATTATTGATAGCAGTTTTTAGGTATCAGTTTGTAGTTGTTGGTATCAGTTTTAGGTATCAGTTTTTAGTATGGTAGCAGTTTTGGAAGAATGTTTGTCCTTATGAATAATTTTGGTAGAATGTTTGTCTTATGAATAAATTTTAGAAGAATATTTGTCCTTGTGGTTAAAATATTGAGGTCGTGTCCTTGAGGCTAAAAATATACAAATTTTTGTCCTTTAAATTAATTCCCCCTAAAATAAAACAGTCTTATAGAAATTTATTACATGATCTGAAGTTTTATGATCTAACGGTGCATACAAATGATGGAGGTTGGAAACTCTATGGACTGTCATTGTCTTCCACTTATCGACTGCGTCATAGTTTATAGGTTTAAATTCCAATTGAGCTTCTGCTTCAGTTTGTTGGTTAAACATTTTGCCAACCATGTCATCACCATAGTCATGTTACATAAAAATAGTAGTATAATTGAGAGAAAGAGTAGGTAAGCAATGTTGAGCAAGAGTTTAAGTTGTTGACACATTATTTAGAATGTGTGTCATGGTAAATAAAGTTGAAAATTATAGTGTCAACCTAATGCGCACGTTTGAAATATTGCAAATATTGGGGGAAAATGAGGTAATACGGTGTCAAAAGAGCATTATCAGTCAATATTATTCTACGACCCAGGTTCGTTTGACCAAGCATTCGGTCTCTTTGTCAAAGTTGTCATAATTATGAAAGCAGCATGATCAAAAACTTCTATAGTAAGACGGTAATTTAAAACGACTATTTAGAAGTTAATACATCTCAGTGATATTAGTTTTTACTGATAGAATGTACAAATTTTGTTCATTATTTATCATGCTCTAATATTATATGTAGAACCAAGTGTGCTTAGAAAGAATGTTTAATCTGTGTGGTCTATCATGAATATTCCCAATTTTGAATTTGTTGATTGGTTGTACGTTTCATGTCTATATGTTAGATTTTGTAGTTGTCTTATAACATTGGTATGTTAATGCTATTTTCAGGCTGGCCTTTTATTTGTTCTTTAGTTGGGAAGATTATAATAAAACATGATAGTAAATTCATGTACAAATTTTTTCAATCACCATGTTAAGTTGCATCGACTTAGAAAGGATTATGTATATTGATCGGTAAAAAAACTTCCGCCATGGTGCATGCAAAATAGTAGTCAAATTAATATGAAACATGAAATCTTCATGGACCTTGACAACCAATTTATAAAGACAAAAAATAGTCCACTATGTTGCAAAAAATGAAATTTAGTAGTCAATTTGTAAGGCTATGATTTCAATCATTTTTCTTTGAAAATCGATAGCAGTATATTTTACCAACCAGTGTATGATTAGTAGAGACATGCATAACAAAAAATGTAAGGATATATGTATTATCTATACTATTTATATAAAAGCAATCTGGCCAATACACGCCCCTTGTATATAGTAGTAATATCAAACTAATCTTTCCAACATCTTGAAACTTCATTTTCAACAATGATTTCAAGAATTGCACCATACTAATCCTACTGCTATTTTGATAGCAATTGTACCCATTGACTATTTTTAATTTTGAGTACTCTCTGTAGTTTTACAACTACCTTCAATCCATAATTTTAAACCGTATGCCTTCTCTCTTCTACTTTTGTGCTTAATATAGTAAATAGGATTAAATCATTTTTTACCTATGTATTTCGTGGGTTTACAGTAAGCATTTGCATTATGAAAACATGTAAATATAACATTTTGTTGATGCTCTTCATAAACCTGTAAATATAACATTTAATGCATTAAATTTATAAAGCCATGAAAAAATAGTAATGAGAACTCTACTACTATTATTACCGATCAAAAGTTTATGATTTTGACACATTACAAATTGTAATAAATTATGGGCTATTATAGTTCATGAATCCTTTCCCCACGTATACTATCTGAAGCAGATCAAAAATTAAAATGTATATTAATACTTCTCTGTAGTTTTATTCTTTAGCTTACATTTGTAACAATAATGTGAATGAATCAAGGCTCTATATGTTTGATATAGTCTTCATTTTTCCAATCTATCTCAGTAACAATTATAGAACCAATTGATGCTAATAATAGAGGATAATGATAATGGCAAGTTTGGGACCGATTTAGATAACACCGATAGTATTTCAAAGTCAACTTTGTCAGGATTTGCTTATTGCTCCAAGAAAGTTTTCACTTCATATTTTTCAGAAGTAATGGAAAATAATACTTACAATGAAACCACATTTCATCATACTTATGCATTCAGTGACACGTTTTCCTTTAAACCTATGTATGCATTGGAACTGCCTTCTCTGCTATTCCATTCAAGATATTTTACAAATAACACTGAAACATCCCAAACAGAGTCCTTGGATTCGTGTTTCAGTCTTGAGATATTTTCAATTGATAGCCAAATGATTTGAGCGAAACAACTAAGAGTTGATGTGCTAGACTGCTAGTTGAGTTTAAACTGCCATCATCCATTGGTCCTTCTATAAGGTCAATCACATATATCAACTATGACACAACCCATAACTGAGTTAGGTATAGGGAAAGACCAATAGTCCTATAATTATATGTCTACCTAAATTTCATATTTAAACATGCTGGGGACCATACAACCCAGTAAAGAAAACCTTAAAAAAAGGTCAACTCCAAAATTAATGTACAGAACAACCGGTACTAATAAGATCATAGGTTTGCTTTCTTATGAACTAATCAAACCAACTGTATGTGCTTATCGAGAAAACATCAGTCCGAATGACATTAGCTAAAAAATTTATCATCCTTGTTTGAAGCAATCTAATTTGGATCCAAGCACTATAATTGAATCGAAAAATCTCTCATCATGACCACAACCTTATCCAAAAACTAAAATTCACACTGCCGTCTAAAAGATTATGAAAGATTGAAAACTGTTAGGATTTGGTAAATTCTACTTCTAAAGAAATTTAGGTCAAACAAATACATATCCAAATTAAAATAGGCCTATTATTAAGTGATTACCACCATCATCTACTGAAGCATTGGATGTCAAAGAATTGATAGCCAGCTAAAAAAGTTTGGACGATGAAACTTAGTTTTTGGCTGAGCCAATGGTATATGAATTACGAACAGTATATGTATTTTTATTTCACTATCCTTAAGATGTATAATTTTAGTATTGTAGAATGTCCGTAAATGAAACTAAGTAGAGGTATAATAAGATGAAAAGTACTACAAAAAAATATAACTTAACAGTATATGCATAACACACAAACTCCTTTTTTGCACCTTAATAGATTCAGACCAATAAAGGCATAAATTATTTTCAAAGACTTTTGTCAATCTATACCATTGTCGAAAATTTGTAATTTATTTAGCCGACTAAAGACTACACACTAATATAGTCCTCTATGTTAAGTTGGCATGAAGGGACTATATTTTTTCTAGTAATAGCTCACAGTTTCACTTTTTAAAATACATCCACTTCTTTTGTTAGATAACTGAAGATGTACTAAAGTTGATTCAAACAACAATAGAGCAATTTTTCACACAAATTTTTTTGTACCTATGATACTTGAAATTGCACAAATGAAACTATTCACAGTCCTTTAAAAATTGGTCAGTATTCGTGTCATGGTCTAAGACAGGAATAAATTTGCAGTAACTATGAGAAGAGTGTACCATCATGTTCTGACAGAAAATGAGTGTGTAGAACTACTCATTTTCTGAACTACATTCCCTGTACTCTTCAAGAAAGCTTCATATTCTGTTTTTGGTGCTTCTTCTTGAGTAATAATAGAGGTTAACTGAGGCCACAAAAGAATGTGGTTTAAAGTTTGTAACAAAATCAGTTTGTAAGCGAATGTAAACAAACACATTTATTCAGTAATATTAAACGTGAAATATGATAGTAGACCTTATGTGGTAACATAAGAAAATGTTTTTCCAAGTACTGATTTATAACCATCCATATGTACTATTGGTTTTAGTAATTGTTAAGAACATAACAGAGAGAAAACTTATCAATGGGAAAAAGTAATAAAAATAATAATGACTAAAAGGACGTAATTTGACCGGCAATATGCTAAAATTGAAGCATACGAAGTAATTATGCTGTAAACTAATGAAATGATAAAAGTATGATTTGAAACTGGGAAATGACGGATTCGTAAGAATAGTGGAACCAATAATTAAAGGAAATGAAAGGTAATGAGAGCTTAAACAGTTTAGATTAAATTTAACAAAATTAAGGTCTGCAAATAAGTTGTTGATAGCTTCAAAATACGGAAATGCATATTTTTGTATTACAAAATCTATATTTAAACAGTTGTTACAGGAGTATAGAAATCAAGGTCGAAATGATATATGAAGTAGCTTATGTTTGATCCTTCATCCACCTACTGCTTATGTGGGTAGTATAGCAAAATAACTGTTATTTATTAATACATAATTAAATACATTGCTAACAACAATTTTTATGCAACTTGTCATACAAAAATGAGCTTTTAAATATGCTCTAAATGTATATTGGTGAGAATATGTATGAATCGGTAGGTAATGCTTGAAATTTATTACTTACCACTTCATATATTTTCTATCATTGGTAATAATAAATCTGAAATAAATTTTTTTGGATATAGAATGAAAAAAACATCCATCCATGGATTTTTTTTCATATATATCTCTATAAAGAATTTAAAGTAATAATTTTTTTTTCACTGTTGCATTAACCATGTGTGACGTATAACTGTATAAACCAAGTTGTGTACATAGTGGTCATATAAAACATTATTATAAACATAATATAACTTGCCTTAATTTTGTCCAGGATAAAGGCCATCAAATATATAATAACACCTATACATTCTTGTAAACAATGATGCAGCACATAAAAATAAAAGAGACATTTAAACCTTTGAATGGAGGAAGTAAAATAACATGAGTACTTTTAGAAACAAAAGAATTCACTTTGTACAATTAAATTAAGTGAGAGGAGAATTGTGCTTAAAACATGATATGAATTTAATTTACTCCATATATTCGATTTTCTAGCTAAATAATTTTTATATAAACTTTTTTTAAATTAATAATAAACATGTCAGTTTATTCGTACGTTGGTTATTGAGGAAATACAATTTGTATTGTTGTTGCTCTTCTCGTAGTTTTAATCAATGGGAAGTTTTGCTCTGTGTTAATGGTTTTTTATAATGACTGAACCATCGGAAAGGACTCTGAATATTACTATTCCCACTACTAAAGAGTAAGATGTATGCGAGAAAATATATTTAGTTAGACTATTAATGTAATTTTAAGATATAAATTAATTAGTACATTGATTGATTGGAAGCAAGAAAACATAGTCAACTGATAAAAAATAGTAAGAACAAATGCTATGGCATGATATATTATTTGGACTTGGTCTACAATGAATATTAATATAAACATAAAAATGCATATCAGTAGAAACATAAACCGAAGATAGTTCATATATTCAACCCACCGTTACAGGAAGAAGAAATAGAATTCAGTTCATCATCCACGAGCCTACTATGGCAATGACTATGTAGTGTATAAGTTTTAGTAGTAGAAAATATATGAATAAAGTGTTGTATTTTAAATAGAAAAAGGTATGAATTAATTAAAATATTCGTAGAAAAGATAATACCAATAAAATGCAGCAAAATTTTTTTTTTTTGTAAAAGCAGTATATGATATAAATGTTCAATAGCACAAAGCCAATGAGACAAAATAAACACCACATATGCAAGCAAATCAGTGATATTAATTGTAAGTGATTTTCTTCCCTCACTATGAAAATATGTTTTGCTGTTAAACCAGTAAATTAAACACTATAGCAGCATAAGCCTAAAAAACAATTTGTTAGACTACCCAACCCAAAGGGTCAATGAGAAATTGGATGGATAAATAGAAATTGGCATTAGAGTCAGTTGCTTAATTGTACTATGACAGTGCAACGATTATTTTTGTTCCCATTTCTTACTGAAAGTAGCATTTAATTTTATTTAATTGCCCATAAATAGATTACCAAGCTAATGACTGTCTATTTATTGCATTTAAAATTAATCTATCATATATTTAAATAAATTTATTTGTAAATCAGTAAATCTATAGGGTTTTTTTACATGCTTACATCAGCGTGAAACCTAACCTTGAAAGTATGAAAATGCATGGATGAATAACGCTTGGATGTTAACAAACCAACAATAAGATTGGCCCTGAAAGAATGTTTGGAAACACATGAAAAGGCTTGAACTGTACAATGTTACATGAATATGAGAAATGATTATTTGCATAAACGAATGAAATTTAAGATAAAATAAAAATTCATAACAATGCGACCTTCAAAGAGAATGAATGTAGGTTTAAAACTAAGGGTTTAAATAACCGGGGCTGACCACTTGAAACATCCGGTTTGAAAAAACAGAAATAAATAAATTTGCAAAAATTAATTGTTTTTTTGCAATGCATTATCTATGAAGCAACTTAGGCAGAGAGTAAAGGTTATTGGTACAACAAATCTTCAGCCTATCTACCCAAACAAACCATAATAACTATGTCTTCAAATATAGGCACAATTTTACATTTGAACAAAAAAAAGCGTACAGGAGATAACAGGGCAGTAACAACAGGTTATACCACACATCCTATCCAATAAACCCTCAAATTAATAAATAATTCCAGATTTTAGTTAACAATTTACCAAATTACTAACCTTAGAATTCCTAGTTTTCAAATTTTTGGTTAAACCAACGGTTGGAGACCATGAATGAAGACATCAGTGAGGTACGAATAGTTGGTATGCAAAGCAACGGAGGCAACAATTGGGTCTCCAGATCGACGATTACGAATTGGGAAGATGAGAACTACAGATTCAAAACTACAGATGCAAAGAGTAAATGAAAAATAAATAACCGGTATAAAATTAAAAGCGCACCTCAAGTAAATTATGTAATTTAAGGAACGTCCCAGACAAACCGAATCAAAATTCAGGAAGATCCCGCAAATAATAGATCCTAACAATGTTAATGAATCCCCCGTCCAAGACATCCAATCTTCCGTAAAATAAAAAAGAGTTGTGATTTCACCAAGTGAGGTCTGCGTGTAATGATAGCGAAGAAGAATGGTCTTCGTGTAATGATAGCGAAGAAGAACATGGGTATTGATTATTCAATGGTATGATTTGAAGAAGTTTGATCGTTGCCGAAGATTTTGTTGAAACTGGAATTCAATTGGGGAAACCTTGAAGACAGAGAGAGGGCGTAGGTTAGAATGGAAGTGATAACTGTTGCCTCCTAATTACGCTGAGAGAGAATTAAAGTGTACGGGGTGTTTTTTTACACGTGTCACGTGGATAAGAGATGGATTCTGCTTTCCTTTTTAAGTAATAGATTGATTTGATAGTACAATACAAAGTTATACATAGTGTGTTTCTATATATTATAGGTTGGGTATTTTATGATTTTTAAAGGTGACAGTAGCGGCCTATATGTGTAGGTTGCTTGTGTATGTATATATTAGGATATATGTGTTGCGTGTTCTGTTATATATAGCTTTATATATAACGTGTATATGATTACCTATATCTGTTTTATAATAGTTTACAATATATGGATTGATTGCTGATATATATATATATATATATATATATATATTTAAAAAAGTTATTTGAGTTTGTATTTTGTCAAGCCCAATTATAAAATACATTATGTTGTAAGGTATAGGTTAGCTTAGTATAGAATGGTATAAAGCTTTATATGCGGACTGTATTTATATGTTGAGTAGTATATATATGTGTGTAATGTATAGGATTTAGTGATTTCACTTATCAGTATACCTTGATTTTTGTTCCAAATATTATTCATATATATAGGTTTTATTTCATGTATTAAAACTATTGGTTTATGTATTGGGTTTAAAATACAAATTATATATCTATTTCGATTTTAAAATATGTGTTTTATAGATACAATATTGATTTTTATAATTAACCAATAATTTTGTATATATTAAATTGATTCTAATCGATTTCCCAATTATCGGCCTTGTCCGTCGTGCCTATTTTCTTCACCAAATCATGTCCATCTAGCATTGCTTGGGAATTCGTAGCTCACTTATTTGTCAAAATCTATCTAGCCTCGAAAGGCGAGCAATCACTCACGATTTACGTTCTTTTATTTGTTAAATTTGATTTCAAATTGAAACGATAATTGAAATATACTGTTATTAGTTATTTACACTGTACATATATGCTATTACCTGTATCTGTTCACCTATGACATCTGACACCATTATCTGTTATTTATATTGATGATATATGTCTGTACATTATTATTATCATATCTGTTATCACTCTTCAAGTTCCCTATTAGTATAGAAATCACTATGGGTTGAAATGATACATACCCGAACGGACTTTAGAATAGGAGAAAATCGTTATAGGTTGAAGTGGTAAATCCAAGCGATTTTCAACCCATAACGATTTTTCATTGACATTGAATTTAGGATTACGGGTTGAAAAGATATATACCCGTATATATATTTAAATTGCGGATTGAAATGATAAATATCCGTAGCACTTGACCATAGGATAGAAAATTATATATACAGACACCGTCGGTCTATATATATATAAATAATTTGAAATGATTACTATGGTTTGGAAGGAAATATATGGTTTTATATAAATATTGATTTTAGATATTATATAAATTTTATTTTATATATAGTTAAATTCTTGATTTTAAGCTATGCATAAATTTGTTTTAATATAAAATAAGCTTAATAATAAAGTTTGATTTTATTAAAATATAATATGGTTAAGTATTTATTTAAATTATATTTTAATATAGAGTTTATAATGATTTAATAAATTAAGGTTAAGAAGATAGATTTGAGATTGATTTGAAATTGTATTTAATTAAGAAATATATTTAATTAGAAATCGATTTGGAACTTATTGAATTTGAGATTTTTAAAGGATATAATTTTATAACTTGATTTTGGTTAATGTGATTTAAATGAATATTTCAAGTTTAAATAAGTTGAAGGAAATATTTAGTTTAATTGTAATTTTGGGTTTCATTTAAATAATATTGGATTTATTAAGTGAATATTTCAAAACTAAATAATAATAAAGGTAAATTAAGATATATATGAAATTATCAAATTTAGTTTTGAGATTGTGAAATATTTAAAGCTTTGGAATGTATCGAAATTTAAATGGTTTATTTGTGGTTCAAATCTGTATTTGAAAACGATATAATAATTTTTTGAGAAGTGAATTGAATTGAAATTGATGATTTGGGATTTGACTAAATTTGAAATTTTAGGATTGGTGTTGATTTGGAATTGATTTGTGAAATTTGAGGAAGCTATTTTATTATACAAAGTATTTTTAAATTATATTTAAAACTATTTATATATGTTACTTTATAAATTTATTTCATATAAAGTATTTTAATATAAATTATTTTTAATATAAACTATTTCAAATTATAACTATTTTTATATAAACTATTTTATTATATATACTATTATTTATATTTAATTGGTTAAGTGGGAAGTGTTATGATTCCAAAGCATTATGATTTCTAAATTTTGATTTCCAAAGTATTATGATTTCCAAAGTGTTTGATTTAGAAAGTGTTATAACTTTGAAGTACTAAGATTTTGTAAATGGATATATTTGAGATGGATATATTTGAAATGGAAATGATATCGTATTTGGTTTTGAAATGGAAGTGATATCATATTGATATGGTTTTGAAATGGCAATGCTATTTTGGTTTTGAAATATAAACTATTTTGAAAGTTTATTAAATGAAAAATCGGTGTAATAATTACGTAGTTATTGAAGAGTCCGGGATCGGTTAGGGACATGCTCTCTGTCTAAACCGAAAACCACTTTAATAACTATTATACGCAGAGTGTGATCCAGAATGAAGTGGTTGGAATGATGACGATGCTGGATTTGAAGAAAGGGAATGATAATGGATAACCTTGACACTTGTGTCAAATTGGAAATGACTTAAACAGGAGTCGTGCCGGGCCAGTGAGGTTAGCTACCTCTAGCGGACACAGTTCTTCGTAAACTACTCATTACTTGTTTTTGATTGGTGCGCACCCTTGAATTGGGAGTGTTGTTTTGTGGTGTTGCGATCGTTGCGGCGATGCATTCTCACCAGTCCAGATCATGCAAACGGTAGTTTCACTACCTTGGGTATTGCCTCATGTGCCTTGTCATACTCGTATCCCTATGCGCCACCACTACGATTTGTTTCATGTTATACCTATGGAGTACTCCCTGATAGCCCACTAGTTTACGGTGGAGTTTACAGTGCTGTATAGACTATGACGCTTATATAAAATGTGTTAAGGGGGATAATGGTAACGCTTTAACGCAATTTTGATACTTTATATTACTGATAGGCATTATCTACTTAGCATACACTACTGTATATAAATAGTTTGACGGATCCTTAAAGGATGGTTATCCCAAACATCCTTTGAGTTACTTGTATTTTCAGTTGTTATTTCACTTGAGTTAGATTTATTGATATAAGAATGTTAATCCTGACTCGAGTGTTTTGTGTTTTGCTTTATGCTCGGGTCAGACTGAGCGTACCAGTATTCGAGGCTCACCTTTGGAGTTGGAGCTTCGCTTGGAGATCCAGCTGTCTATCCAGCTTTCAGATATTTAGTTTATTCCAGTATTGATATAAGACTGAGCGTACCAGTATTCTGATCTTGTATTTGACTATTGTATTCGAGACTTCTGTTGTATCTTGTTTAACTCTGTTATATATATAGTAGCTTCATGAACTATTAGTCTTTTGTTTCCACTGCATTATTGTTGTATTACTCTATGTCTGTGATTCTATGATTATTTATTTACTATATATGCTGAGTTTTGCCAAATTTTATTTACAATCTATTGTTTTGAATTATTCAAGTCCGACATGTGTGGATTTATTGTCGATTTGAATGGTCCAAAATAGTGGGTCGTTACATGTGGTATCAGAGCTTTGGTTTTAGGCAAAACTCAACATATAGGGTAAATTTAATTACGGAATTGCTTTCGTTCGAGCTTGAATACCTTCCTCTTTGACTCGGTTTCCTTAGAATTTTGGAACGTTCTCATCGGTTCCAAAATCCATCCTTATCTCTCCCTATTCGTGCTTCTTGATTTTGGAGTACTCAATAACTCCACTTCGAATGATCTCTATAATAACTCGGCGGTCAAGCCAATCTTCGAATGATTTGTAAAGGGGTGAAACTCCTTTACAATAGGCATTGATTTACCGGAGATTTTTGTATCCTCGGTTTACGATGCTATCTATCTCCTGCTATGCCTGAATTCTATCTCTTGCGATCGAATGTTGATTTGCCTCGGAATTCTGCATCGATCTTATTCTTTAAGTCACGGTCAACCCGGTTAAAGTTGCCTGCGATTTATATAAACCTATCCATCTTCTTTTTTTGTTATTTAATCATCTTATCTTTGTTTCGAACCTATCTTCGAATCAAAATTCTCTTTGATTTGAGTCCATCAAATTTGAATCTCTATCCTTGCTTTGAAATCCATTCTTGTATCGTCGAGCGAGGAAGTGTATTTGTGAATTAATATTAAAAATGTTTTATATTGTGTTGTTTGAATTGATGATGTTGATTTGGGTTTTCGATCGATTCGTTTGATCTACGTTATCGATAGGATTTCCAAAACACTTGAGCAGAGCAAACTGACACAATATTGTTTTCAAATTTGGAAAACATAATAAATTTTGTGTGATTATATTATATATAGTAAATTTTCTAAATTGTTAAATGAATGGATCAACAAAATGGTAATTTTGATTTTATTTATTGTTTTGTAAACCATTGACAATTCCAATATGATAAATAAATGAAATTATAAAACATGGTTTAAAATTTTAATTAGGAATTAAAATGGATTTAAATTAGAATTTGAGAATTTAAATTCCGGTGATTTCAAACTTTGATTTGAGAGTTTTAAAGAGTATAGTATTTAAAATATTTTCAAATAGAAATCATTTCCAAGAATTTAAAATGTTTAAATCAGTGCTCTCCTCCATTGTCGTTGGAAAATAATTTTGGTGATGACGGCCGCATCATCGACATTCATTTTCAAGTTTCGAAGTGGAGAGACCATTCTGTAGCCTTGCTACACTATTATGTTGGAAATAATAAATTGATTTGAATTTCTAAATATGACTTGATTTATAATATATATTGAAGATTTTAAAATTTGATTTGATATGCATATTATATATTTATTTATTTATAAAGTGGTTTGAAGTTAATCGGAAATTTAAATTCTTAATTTTTTGTTAAAGGATGATTTCAATTAAAAATAAAGCTAAAATTCTTGAATAAATATTTAAAATTTGAAATAATTGAATTAGAAAATTTTATATTGTATAATACTCAATTTCATTTTAATACAACTTACCTAAATTATTTAGAAGTTGAATATGTAATTGGATAATATACAATATAAAATGATTTATAAATAAATTTGAGTGATTATAATAAGAATAAATATACTTAATATATGGGATAAGATATATTAAGTGGAGTAAATTTAATAATAAGTTGGAATGAAGAAGAATTAAATTTGTCGAATAAAATATGATTATAATAAATGACTATTCAAATTTATGATCTTGGAAATTGTTAATTTAAGATAATTGGACAATATACAATATAAAATATCTTTATAAGTAAAATTTGAGTGCTTATAATAAATGGTATACACTTAAAGTTTAATTATAAAATGATTAATAGAGATAAACATAATACTAAGTTAGTTGAATAATAAATGGATTAATAAAATAAATTGTTGTTTGAAATAAATTTTGTAACAAACAACAATAAATTGAAAATAAACCAATTAATGAAATTCCTTGAGTTTAAAGTCAATTGTTGAATATAAATCAATTTAAATTTAAGTTTATATGGTTTAAATTAATTGTTTTATTTTGCAATTCAAGTCTATTTTCTTCTGGTTGTTTCTATTCTCCTACCTCCTTCCTTTTCGGGGACGAAAAGTTTTGAGTGGGGTGAGTGTAACGACCCGCAAATTTTAACTGTTTTAATAATGTGATTAATTGAATTTTCGTGAAATTTTAAAAATAAAATTTTGAAATAAAAATTTAATACTTTGAATACGTCTAATTGAACATAGCAAACTGTAAATTTTCCTTTGAAATATGAGAGTTTATTTTATTATGTAATTCTATTTCAATTTATATCAGTCAATATTTGATGATATTAAAATGTTTTACAAACCTGAATATTTTTCCATAGAAAAATTGTAAATCATCTTCTGAGCAAGACGTCATAATTCGTTTCTTCAAATTTTGACTGTTATTGTTCCGTCGATCTTAATTTCGGCGAAATAGCAGCATTTTCATACCGATACCGATTTTTGATCGGATAATCGTACCACTGATATCTGTATACCGTTTTGAGTGTCTCGTCGTGCAGATCTTCTCAATGTATGCATTTGCGTGTTTTCAAAATCCGTTGTGCGGTGAAATATGCGAACGTCTAGTGTACCGGTTCCGCAACTAACTCTTTTTGGTCTCTGTCCTTCCATTTCTCATCGTGCAAAGCTGCCAACAGAAATTAATTATTTCATGAATTCCAATTTTTGGCTCTTACTATTCCTGGTTCAAATATTTATGGCCATCTGTTTTATATTTCCAAGAATTTTATTTTTACTTTTGCCTGTTCAGTTTTCTCAAATTGTCTACTTCTTTTGGAAAGGTCTACACGTCTCTCTGATTCATCTCCTCACCTAGCTCCTCTCTTTTATTTTGGCTTGGGGAAAATATGCAAAACAATGCTTGTATACATTTGAGAAATCTAGAACTAGCTGCCAAAACCCCTGACACACATCATTTGTTCACAGCCCTGTCACCGAGGCCACCTGTTCACCGACACTTCAGCCGTACACGACCTCCGTCTATCACCGCCACCTGCTCCACACCTTGAAGCTTGCTGCCAAGCTTCCCATGGCCAGTAGTAAAGTCCTAAGCACCGTTCCTCTCCCTCTCTTTTTCCAATCGCCGTCTAGTTACCCACTAGTGTCGAACGCCTTGGCCTCATCACCATCTTCTCAGCCTTGAACCACTGCCAAGCACTTTCCTTCGCCCACCTCCGTGCGCTTCCGGCTAACACTGCGCCGCGTCAGTCTCGCACCTCAATCACCACCCACGGCCAACTTGCCTCCACCACCATCCTCGGCCGCGCCCGAGCTCCACCTTCCTGCAAATCACCTTCTCCTTCTAACTTTGGATATATATAGTATCGATGTTATGTGTATATTATTTTATAAAGGTAGTAGTAAATATGTTGCACAGTTATTAGTATACTCTTGTTAAATATAAACTATATCTAAAGCTGTTTTAAGTATATATTTTGCATGAAAGTTTATATGCATGTATAGCTATGTTTTATTTATAATAGTGTCGGCATATCTATTGTTATAATTGATTTGATAGTACAATACAAAGTTATACATAGTGTGTTTCTATATATTATAGGTTGAGTATTTTATGATTTTTAAAGGTGACAGTAGCGGCCTATATGTGTAAGTTGCTTGTGTATATATAAATTGGGATATATGTGTTGCGTGTTCTGTTATATATAGATTTATATATAACGTGTATATGATTACATATATCTGTTTTATAATAGTTTACAGTATATGGATTGATTGCTGTTATATATATATATTTAAAAAAATTATTTGAGTTTGTATTCTGTCAAGCCCACTTATAAAATACATTATGTTGTAAGGTATAGGTTAGCTAAGTATAGAATGGTATAAAGCTTTATATGCGGACTGTATTTATATGTTGAGTAGTATATATATGTGTGTAATGTATAGGATTTAGTGATATCACTTATCAGTATACCTTGATTTTTGTTCCAAATATTATTTATATATATAGGTTTTATTTCATGTGTTAAAACTATTGGTTTATGTATTGGGATTAAAATAAAAATTATATATCTATTTCAATTTTAAAATATATGTGTTTTAGAGATACAATATTGATTATTATAAATTAACCAATATTTTTGTATATATCAAACTGATTCTAATCGATTTCCCAATTATCAGCCTTATCCGTCGTGCCTATTTTCTTCACCAAATCATGTCCATCTAGCATTGCTTGGGAATTCGTAGCTCACTTATTTGTGAAAATCTATCTAGCCTCGAAAGGTGAGCAATCACTCACGATTTACGTTCTTTTATTTGTTAAATTTTATTTCAAATTGAAACGACAATTGAAATATATTGCTGTTAGTTATTTACACTGTTACATATATGCTATTACCTGTATCTGTTCACCTATGACATCTGACACCATTATCTGTTATTTATATTGATGATATATGTTTGTACATTATTATTATCATATCTGTTATCACTCTGCAAGTTCCTTGTTAGTATAGAAATCACTATGGGTTGAAATGATACATACCCGAACAGACTTTAGAATAGGAGAAAATCGTTATGGGTTGAAATGATAAACCCAAGCGATTTTCAACCCATAACGATTTTTCATTGACATTGAATTTGGGATTACGGGTTGAAAAGATATATACCCGTATATATATTTAAATTGCGGATGGAAATAATAAAAATCTGTAGCACTTGAACATAGGATAGAAAATTATATACAAACACTGTCGGTATATATATAAAAATAATTTGAAATGATTACTATGGTTTGGAAGGAAATATATGGTTTTATACAAATATTGATTTTAGATATTATATAAATGTTATTTTATATATAGTTAAATTCTTGATTTTAAGCTATGCATAAATTTGTTTTAATATAAAATATGCTTAATTATAAAGTTTGATTTTATTAAAATATAATATGGTTAAGTATTTATTTAAATTATATTTTAATATAGAGTTTATAACGATTTAATAAATTAAGGTTGAGAAGATAGATTTGCGATTGATTTGAAATTTTATTTAATTAAGAAATATATTTAATTAGAAATCGATTTGGAACTTATTGAATTTGAGATTTTTAAAGGATATAATTTTAGAACTTGATTTTGGTTAAGGTGATTTAAATGAATATTTCAAGTTTAAATAAGTTGAAGGAATTATTTAGTTTAATTGTAATTTGGGGTTTCATTTAAATAATATTGGATTTATTAAGTGAATATTTCAAAACTAAATAATAATAAAATTAAATTAAGATATATATGAAATTATCAAATTTAGTTTTAAGATTGTGAAATATTTAAAGCTTTGGAATGTATCGAAATTTAAATGGTTTATTTGTAGTTCAAATCTGTATTTGAAAACGATATAATAATTTATCGAGAAGTGAATTGAATTGAAATTGATGATTTGAGATTTGACTAAATTTGAAATTTTGGGATTGGTGTTGATTTGGAATTGATTTGTGAAATTTGAGGAAGCTATTTTATTATACAAAGTATTTTTAAATTATATTTAAAACTATTTATATATGTTACTTTATAAATTTATTTCATATAAACTATTTTAATATAAATTATTTTTAATATAAACTATTTCAAATTATAACTATTTTTATATAAACTATTTTATTATATATACTATTATTTATATTTAATTGGTTAAGTGGGAAGTGTTATGATTCCAAAGCATTATGATTTCTAAATTTTGATTTCCAAAGTATTATGATTTCCAAAGTGTTTGATTTAGAAAGTGTTATAACTTTGAAGTACTAAGATTTTGTAAATGGATATATTTGAGATGGATATATTTGAAATGGAAATGATATCGTATTTGGTTTTGAAATGGAAGTGATATCATATTGATATGGTTTTGAAATGGCAATGCTATTTTGGTTTTGAAATATAAACTATTTTGAAAGTTTATTAAATGACAAATCGGTGTAATAATTACGTAGTTATTGAAGAGTCCGGGATCGGTTAGGGACATACTCTCTGTCTAAACCGAAAACCACTTTAATAACTAGTATACGCGGAGTGTGATCCAGAATGAAGTGGTTTGAATGATGACGATGCTGGATTTGAAGAAAGAGAACGATAATGGATAACCTTGACACTTGTGTCAAATTGGAAATGACTTAAACAGGAGCCGTGCCGGGCCAGTGAGGTTAGCTACCTCTAGCGGACACACTTCTTCGTAAACTACTCATTACTTGTTTTTGATTAGTGCGCACCCTTGAATTGGGAGTGTTGTTTCGCGGTGTTGCGATCGTTGCGGCGATGCGTTCTCACCAGTCTAGATCAGGCAAACGGTAGTTTCACTACCTTGGATATTGCCTCATGTGCCTTGTCATACTCGTATCCCTATGCGCGACCACTACGATTTGTTTCATGTTATACCTATGGAGTACACCCTGATAGCCGACTCATTTACGGTTGAGTTTACAGTGCTGTATAGACTATGACACTTATATAAAATGTGTTAAGGGGGATAATGGTAACGCCTTAATGCTATTTTGATACTTTATATTACTGATAGGCATTATCTACTTAGCATACACTACTATATATAAATGGTTTAACGGATCCTTAGAGGATGGTTATCCCAAACATCCTTTGAGTTACTTGTATTTTCAGTTGTTATTTCACTTGAGTTAGATTTATTGATATAAGAATGTTAATCCTGACTCGAGTGTTTTGTGTTTTACTTTACGCTCGGGTCAGACTGAGCGTACCTGTATTCGAGGCTCACCTTTGGAGTTGGAGGTTCGCTTGGAGATCCAGCTATCTATCCAGCTTTCAGATATTCAGTTGATTCCAGTGATGTATTCTGATCTTGTATTTGACTATTGTATTCGAGACTTCTGTTTTTTTTAACTCTGTTATATATATATAGTAGCTTCATGAACTACTATTCTTTTGTTTATGCTGCATTATTGTTGTATTACTCTGTGTCTGTGATTCTGTGATTATTTATTTACTGTATATGCTGAGTTTTGCCAAATTTTATTTACAATCTATTGTTTTGAATTATTCAAGTCCGACATGTGTGGATTTATTGTCGATTTGAATGGTCAAAAATAGTTGGTCGTTACACCTGATAATCGTTGTTATACGAAAACTCGACAAGATGTAGATGGTCTTCCCATGATCCCCTAAAATCTAGTACACAAGCTAGTAACAAATTCTCTAGGACTTTGTTAACTCTCTTCGTTTGCCCATCAGTCTATGGATGGTAAGCGGTACTCATCTTGAGCTTGGTACCTAAGGTATCCTATAGACTCTTCCAGTACTCGCTAGTGAATAAAGAATCTCTATCACTCACTGTACTACTAGGAATTCGGTGTTGTCTAACTACATTCTTAATAAAAACCTTCGCTAACACAAGTGCCATTCTGGTTGACTTAATTGGAATGAAATGGACACTTTTGGTCAACCTATCCACAATGGCCCATATGCTTTCATTTCCTCTATTAGACCTTGGAAACTCATCAATGAAATCCATAGAAATAAAAGCCCACTTCCACACTGGAATGTCCAAAGGCTGAAGCAACCCACTTCGCTTCTGATGTTTGGCTTTGGCCCATTGGTAGTTCAGACACTGCTTCACCCAGAAGAAACTTCTCTTCATGTCCTTATACATCTTAGTTACTCATGGATGAATAGTGAACTTCGAACGATGGTGTTACTCTAAATATTCACCTTTCAACCAAGTCGAGACCTCCTTAAGCAAAAAACAAGAAGAAGAGCTTCAGTCCAACATTTCGAAGGTGTCGAAGGGATGCTGCCATCAAAGTTTAGGAGCCTCAAGACCTTTCGAAGGTGTTGGAAGATTCCTTCTATCAATTCTAGAGGGTTTTAACCTTTCAAAGAAGATAAAGGGATTGAGAGCACTCTTCCATTGTCATTGGCAACTCTTGAACTAGATGAAGGTCTTTCGATCAAGTCGAAGCCATACCTTCCGAAGACAATGAAAAATAGCCCTTTGAATATATGCAAAACAATTTGAAACCAATGGTCTCACCAACACTCAAGCTACTAGGAAGCAAGTATTATCTAGAGCAACCCCTTTGAAAGCCATAGTAAGCCTTTCGAATCGGTCGAAACCAGTGTGGACCAGCAAGGGTTCCGCATCAGATCAAGAAAAGAGCATGAGCAAAACCAGCATCATCGAAACCAATGATTGAAGGCTATCAACAGAGTCAGAAGCGTTCACAAGATAACTCAAAGAAGCACCACCGTGCCTTTTGACAAAGGCAGCATCCTGTTTAGGTCAATTAATAACCACCTTCCAACCCAATCGAAGGCATCAGGGCCAAAAGGTGCCAGGTTGCATCAATAAATAAGACCCAAGGGGTCACGTTTTGGGGATCCGATTCCTCTCACTTTCAACTTATATGCTCTTAAATAAAGTCTTGTAACCCTAATTTGTAAATCAATTTGGGTATTTAAATGAATAAAGACTTTGGATCTGGAGAAAGGGAAGTTCCAATTACTTTATGCTATTTTACTATTTCATTTTAGCTTTTGCTGGGTACGCTTCTATATTCCAGGTTTAATCTCTATCAAAAGGATCCTATCGACACAGTCGATACCTCTTCAAGACCCGATAACTTTTGTAACCCATTCAAAGTTATCTACTTTGTAATCTAAAGCCTTCGACAAGGTCGCAGCCTATCCTCTAAACATCAAAGCCTGAAATTATAGATTCAAACCTAAAGAAGTTATACCCACGACTTTCGACAAGGTCAAAACCTATCTCAGATCTACTAAAGCTTAAGATTTCTCACCTAAACTTAAGAAGGTTAAGCCCCCAAGATTTCGACAAGGTCGAACCTTCCATCCTATTTAATAACCAAGATCTAAGCCAATTTACAGCTTTGGGTCTCCATCCAGGTCGAGACCTATCTAAGAAAACTTAACTTAGGGTATATCAATCAAACCGAAAAAAGGCTTTCGAAGGAGATATCATAACTACCCAACTGGATTGAAACGTCACATAACCCATAATCCAACCCTTCTAACACAGTCGAAAGGCTTGCTTGAGGAATATTATTAAATAAAGCTTAATCGAAAGGCTGTTCTAAAATGATTCACACCTTCTTTTCTGCACTACTTATATAAAGGATTATTCACCTTTCTTAGCATCATTTTGGGTTATTGATAAGAAATCTTGTTAACATTTTTGGTGCTAAAAGGAGGATCGAACCTCCAACTTGGATAAAACCCCAACACTGCTAATCTCTAACCCTACTTAAGTCAATTCCACTTTAAGTTTATATGTATTGGTGAATCATGGCTACAATAATTAAGAGATCTCAAGAAGGGTCCGCTGAACCACGTTTTCAATGGTTCCCCCGAAAAATCATCAAGAACTCCAATCAAGATGAAGAACAGAGACTAAGGCTTGAAGCCCTAAAATTATAAACAAGAACAAAGCAGAATCTTATGATCCTAGGAAATGGAGTCTAAATCCTTTTCATGTTCGTCCTACCCCTATCTTTTCACTCGGTAAGAAGACAAATGGAAGTGTTAATATCTTTAATCAAATGAGAAGAACCATTCAACATAATTCTAAAGGCACGATCTTCGAGAAAGAAATAACGGATGATTACAATGCCTTTGCACACAAATGGCAACCAACTACAACAAAAGCACTTCCAACTCAAGAAATACAAAGGGTAGTAAAAAGAAAAGCAATCGAAGAGCATGAAACAATAAGGCCAAAGACCAAAAAGTCAAAGGGTCGTCCTCAAGAATCAAACTTCAAATCTAGATTTCCAAAGGAATGCAACTTTACAACATCTATGGAAAATATCTACTTGCTTAGTAAGGATGAGCTCAACTATTAGCCATCAGAAAAGAAAGAAGCCAAAACATGAAAGGAATTTAAGAGGATCCTACTTCCATTATCATATGATGAATGGTCATGAAACCAACCATTGTAGAGCCCTGGAGGGAATGATCATAAACTTCTTTCGTCAAGAAAAATCCATGGGTTTGTAAAAAGAATTTGAGATAAAATCAATAAAGAGCAACTTTCTATAAAGAGAAAATCTACATGGTTGGGAGTGAATTGCTCCTTATATTTGGATACTACCTAAGATGGTAGTCAATCTAAGCTGGTAGAAAAGCCTCTGTCCACGCCGAGATGGCAAGGGCAGAGCACCTCCTGAAGGGAGGGTGGGTAAGCCTTTAGCCGTGCCATGAGATAGCCAGGTTAAAGCACCGGAGAAGCCCTTGATCGCACCTCTGGTAAGGTCGAGGCACCTCCTAGAGGGAGGATGGAGTAAGCTTTTAGCCGCATCATAAGATGGCTAGGTTAAAGCACCGAACAAGCCCTTATCCATGCCACACAATGGCCAGGTTAAGGCACCTCCTGGAGGGAGGACGGAGTAAGCTGAAGGAACCCTCCCTAACTTGCCATTTTATTTGAATTACTCAATTTAGTTTATGCTAAATTCAGGGTTACTTACTTCCAAGGCCAACTATTTTCTTTCTTCATTTATGTATTTATTTTTCCCAAGAGCCAATCTGATCAATATAGAAATATTGATATATTTCTTTGTAAAAACTATTTGTAAGTACATATTAACATACAAATCATTTTAATTCTAATATCAGAGTTTTTTTTTTGGAATAAAGAATAACTCAGTTTATTTTAAACTAAAATACCTATGATTTAGCCACAGTAAAAAGAATTGGGAAAGACCCTCTCCCATTTGAATCTTTGTGCAAATTTACTAACCAATTCCTGTTTGTTTATTCTTGTTTGACAATTGTATATTTAATAAAACATGTGAATTGACTCATGACATTTAAAATTTAACAAGATTGTTTTTCAAATAGCAAAACATGAGGTTGTGCATGCTTCTGTGCATCTGTGTGCACATAAACATGTACAACTACTATTTACTACACCTGAGTTTTCAGGTTGATCAACTTGATTAGGTTAGATCCCTATACTGTCTTGTTATAATTTACTAACTTTGCTCATTCATTTAAACATAGAACTCATGTAAATCTGGGTTCATACTTTTCTATGTCTTCAGATTTCCTGTCTATATGTTTATTCTCATTTTATAGTATTTACAGTTAATTTGTAAATGAGTTTTAATCTCTAAAGTAGACTAGTACATATGTGTATTACTAACTCCCATATGCCTCGGTTCTACTACTAATTTTATTATTCAATTCTTGATAATTGCATGTTCACAGATTATGATATAAGCTAAATACTTTTATCCTTTTCCACTGAGAATAATTCCATCACATAGTAATTTCTTTTAAACCATTCATTACATCACAATCAAGGTTTAGCACACTGCAAATTTCATTACATAGAAATCCTTCAACTAAAACAAACATAAGAGACATTCCTCTATAAAAGTCATAGCTTAGTTAATTAGCAATTTCTCTTTAGCATCATACTACTGCTCCTTATTACATAGCTTCCTCCTTTCCTGCAGACACCTCATGGCCTACCCCACAATGCAAGTGAAGCACCCATTTGATGCAAGCAACAAACAGGTCAGGCTGAAGTCTGGTGTAAGTAAAATCAATTGACAATGCATGAAGACTAATCAGATAGGTTCTAGATTACCTTTCTGTTTTCAGAAGTTAAGTGTTTCACTTAAGTTTTTAAACTACTTTTTCATGCTCAAATTTCTAAGTGTTGTAACAGTGGTAAGTGTTGTGTACTGTTAACATCATTAGGTGTGCATTCTTAGGCTAATTGGTTAACATAAACTTTTAATCCAGAAAATCATAATAGCCATCATAATTTTACACAGGCATACACAAACATGAACAAACAACATCCATAACATTAAGCTAAAGTACCAGTATTGAGTCTGCATGTCAGGACTCCCACTACTTCTAGCATATTAACTCTTGCATGTATGTTCATTTCCTGTCATTTTAAGGTCCAGTATTACATTCATGGTTGCACTGGTGCACACTGCCTGGAACTACTACCTGGTTTACAGTGCACTACAAGCTATTTGGGCATAAACATGCCATGTGCAAACTCACACCCCAACCTTAATGCAAGCCAACCACTATGTCATACCCACTTCCCTCATACCCAACCTGATAGAGGTGACCCACATCCTTAGTTTAATTACTAAGTTCTTTCATATGACCCAATATTATATATGCAGTGTCATGCCCAAAACTGTTGTATGCTAACCAATATGTGCTAGCAATTTTCATACATCTATCAATCATTCACCCATTCATACACTCAACAATTAATCAGTCACACTTGTAATTATTTCAAGTCAGTTTCATTCAGAGATATATCCTTAGCTAAAGCATAGATCTGAACATTTTTAGGAAGTGAAATGCCACTGTAGTTCCCCAGTAATAAGGTTCTTACCGTCATCCTACACACTAAAGTGTGTTTACATATTACTCAACCTTATTTCCAGAGAACAATCAATGATGGATTAAGACTCATCACCTGGAAATTCCATTGCATCCTAACCCACATTTTCAGTTGCAAGACATAAGCCAGAGGACCCCTTCCCCTTACTGCCTTGCACCTTACTTTTCTCATTAATTTATGCTTTAATTAAAAAAATTTCTCAAGTTCATAACATATAAATAAATCGTTTATTATACCATCATAAAATTTACCATGTATAAACAAGCATAGGTTAAGTGACAACAAGGAAATACAAGTCACATAATCTCAGAAACAACAGAAAATTGTTAAACTAAAATGCAAGCAAAGAATCAAACAGAAATTAAAATAACTAAAGGTTAAATAGCTGCCTTTCATAGGTCTTAATGCCTTGCCAAGTGAGGGTTTACTCACCAAAGTTCTCCTTCCCAAATCTTGGTTCAAGTCTACCATTGATTTTCTAAACTGCTGCCTATTTTCTTTTCTTTTCTATATTTTGTTTTCTGGTTCTAACCTATAACCGTAGGAGATAATGATGTATATAAGGGAGTTACTAGGGTTTTAAGGTTAGTTAAGTAATTTATTTTTATCAGAAATCCCATCACCATTTCTGGTTTCACCCATAGTTCACCCTCTCCACTTTCCTTTTCCCACCATTTCTCACTTTTCCCTTGTCTTGACCACTTTTGGTAATTTTTCTTCACACATTATATGCATGACTGTGGCTCGGGCATTGTTAGTCTTTTCTGATTTTTAATCATGCATATATGTTTATTTGTATAACCAGCTATGTGTGTGTATCAATCAAATATTTTGCACATCTTATATATATATTGCATTTCCTACCTACACAGGCAACCATGCTCCTATTTATTCGATGGAAATTTAACACTAAAAACTGCCTAAGTTATTTATGTATTGTAACTAGGCTAATGTGTACACACTAACAAGTCATGTACTCATTTATTATTATTATTATTATTATTATTATTATTATTTGTATTTATTTACAAGGCCTTTACTCACTATAGTGCCTTGCTCATGTAGTATGCTGGAACAGTGTACACATGCACAAGGGCATGCACACTCATTCTCACACAAATCTTTCCAGAGAATTGTATTTGTTTTTTTAACTAAATGTCTTTCTTTTATAAAATATTTAAATTTTTACATATTTTCTTAAACTATGGGCTGTCACATACACCCCTCCTTTAAGAAATTGTGTCCCACAATTTAACACTTCTTCCCATTATTGTCATGTGTTAAAACTATCGGGCACAAACATTCTTAACTCAACCAAAGCATACATCAAGCAAACACATTCAATACTGAACACTATATTTTACTAGGTAAATTCAATCATGAATAATAGATTACCTCTACTCTAATTGCCAGTTGCAAATAGTTGAGGGTACTAAACTTTTGTCTTGTCCTCAACCTCCCATGTGCAATCATTAGGGTCTAGATTCCACTACACCTTTACCAATTTGATGGTCTTGTTTCTCAATTTCTTATCTTCTTTAGCTACAATGCCCACTGGTTTCTTCTCATACACCAAGTCTGGTCTGACTTTCACTTTGTTTTGTGACTGAATCACTGATGCTTCATCATGTACACATTTTCTCAAGTGTGATACATGAAATACATTGTGTATTCCACTCATTTCTTCTGGCAACTTCAACTTGTAATCCATCTTGCCTAATCTTGCTATGATTTCATATGGTCCTATATATCTTGGGGTTAGCTTCCTTGCCTTGCCAAATCTAAACACCTTCCTCATAGGTGAAACTTTAAAGTACACATAATCTCCTAGTTCAAATTCAAGTGGCTTCCTTCTCCTATCTGCATATGATTTCATTCTATCCTGTGCTGCCTTCATTCTCTGTCTGATCAGTGTGATCTTATCATTTGTCTCTTTCACATGATCTGGTCCTAACATCACCTTATCACCTACCTCTAGCCAGCAAGCAGGTGACAAACAAGGCCTCCCATATAGAGCTTCATAGGATTCCATCCCTATACTACTCTGGTAGCTGTTGTTGTAAGCAAATTCTGCTAAACGAAGGTAGTCTTCCCAATTACCACCATGATCAAGTACACAAGCTCTAAGTAGATCCTCCAATAATTTATTAACCACTTCTGTTTGACCATCAGTTTGGGGATGGTAGGCTGTGCTCAAGCACAACTCAACCCCCATTGCCTGTTGAAAGCTTCTCCAGAACTTTGATGTGAATATGGTGTCTCTGTCACTAATGATAGTGGTAGGAACTCCATGTAATTTCACTATTTCTTTCATGAAAACTTGTACCAATTTTGGTGCATTTCTATCACTCCTCACTGGTATGAAATGTGATGATTTAGTCAATCTATCTACCACCACCCAAATACTGTCATTACCTCTCTTTGATCTTGGCAAGCCATCAATGAAATCCATTAATATGCTTTCTCATTTCCATCTTGGAACTTCCAGAGGTTGCAACAGTCCACTGGGTCTTTGGTACTCAGCCTTGACTTGTTGACAAGTCATGCATTTTGCCACATATTCACCCACACTCCTCTTCATTCCTTTCCACCAATAGCTCCTCTTTAGATCATGATACATTTTAGTACTACCTGGATGTATGGTGTACTTAGACTTGTGATGGACATCCATGATCTTTCTTTGTAGTGCTTCTGTGCTAGGTACACACAGTCTTCTCTTGTATCTCAAAAATCCTTTTTCATCCAATTCAAACTTGTCAAGATTTGAACCATTTCTCAATAATTCCTTCTTCTCTCTTAGGGATGCATCCATGTCTTGAGACTGGTTCACTTCTTCCACTAAGTCTGATTTTATTGTGATGAGGCTGAGCTTGCCATAGTGCTCCATGTCCTCATCTAACACGATAGTTTGCTCTCCCATGCTTTCCACTTCTACATCAGTTAGTTTTAATAGCATTTTAAACTCTTCCATCATCAGTGTAGCCAACTTGGCCTGTTGCCTACTCAATGCATCTGTCACTCTATTTGCCTTCCCTAGTGTGTACATAATGTCCAAATCATAGGCAGCAAGGAATTCCACCCACCTATGTTGTTAATGCTGAAAATTGAACGCTAACACCCGATGTGTGTAATAACAACGTGAAAGCACCACCCGTTGGTACGAGAACAGAATATAAGCTGAAAATAGTAGAAAACGGTAAAGGAACAACAGATTTATAGTGGTTCGGCCCGTAATTGAGCCTACGTCCACTTTATAGTCTTTTATTGCTGATCTTGTTACAATTTGATACAATGAACTTCGAATACAGTTCACTTCGATCTCTCAAACACTTCAGATTAGTAACTCAAACTTTGACAATGAGATTTGTCGAATCCATGTCGGATGTGTAGAATCTCGTTCAAAGCTTGTTGTAGTATCTTCAATGTTTGGAGTTCTTCGAGTCTTGGATGAGTTGAGAATTCGGCAGAGTAATAGCGCTTCAGAAAATGATTGGCCAAAAGTCCTTTGCTAGTTGGAGTTGGGGCTGTATTTATAGGAGTGGTTCTGGGCGAAATTTAACCCCCAAGTCTTAGGTCGTGTACAACCTAAGTTAGGTCGTAGGTCGCGAGCGACTTAAGTTAGGTCGTGGCCCACTCGCGACTTAAGAAGTTAGCCTGATGGAGTGGTAGGTCGTTGTGCTGCTTTGTGAAGTTAGATCGCGAAGCTTTTAGGTCACTGAAGACTGGAGCCACTAGGTCGCTATCTCCTTAGCTCGTTAAGTTGCTAAGTCGCTAGGCCGCTTCAGGAGTTAGGTCGTGAAGACTGTTAGGTCGTGAAGAACTTTAGGTCGTGAAGAACTTTAGGTCGTTAGGTCACTAACTTCCTTAGGTTGTTAGGTCGTAGAGTCTGTTAAGTCGTGAAGTCCCTTAGGTCGTGAAGAACTTTAGGTCTTTAGGTCGTTAGGTCGCTAACTTCCTTAGGTCGTTAGGTCGTAGAGTCTGTTAAGTCGTAAAGTCCCTTAGGTCGTGAAGAACTTTAGGTCATTAGGTCGCTAACTTCCTTAGGTCGTTAGGTCGTAGAGTCTGTTAAGTCGTGAAGTCCCTTAGGTCGTGAAGAACTTTAGGTCGCAGAGTTTTAGGTCAGCATAAAAATGGGAGTAAACATTTGCCCCTCGAAGTACACGCCTATGCCATAGGTCGTGTGCTTCGACTTAACTTTTGCTAGGTCGTGAACGACCTAAAACTCGTGCTAACTCGTGTGCCCATTCGCCTTCCTCTTTCGGCCCCATATAAATTTTATAGGTCACTACTTCCTCCCTACCTTACTACTCCGAATTCCTACTGCCATTGACGAATCTTCAAACTTTCGAAGGCGAATTCAATCCAGTTAATCATCGATCCATTTCTACCAATATACTACGTAAATGGATTCAATCTCTACCCTACCATAATCGATGCTCGATCATGAATCCATGTTTTCCAACCCGAGTCCAATTTCATGCATCATGCTTCATTTTGAATGGTTATTTCGATCGACTTTTGATCGTCGTTTGATTCGTTGTGGTAATTCATGAATGCACGGTAATTTTTAATAATGAATCGGAGGGGTTTGGAATCGATTTTTTGGGCGATTTGGTGGTATGTGGAGATGAATGAAATTCACGAAGAGAATGATAGATTTTCTCTGAAATGGCGTTATCGGGTTATCGGGTCTAGTAAGTGATTTCGTGGAGAGGAAGTCAGCGACCTATGAGATCTGGACGACCTAAAAGTTAGGTCGTATTGTGAATTGCACAACCTAAGTCTTATGACCTAAGAAACCCGACCAACCTAAGTGAAGCCGAACAACCTTTTGCGACCTAAGTGGTTTCCGACCTACGCTAGGTCGTGAGCGACCTAGGACATGAACCATTTGGACTTAAGGAAATTTGCATCGCCTTGAATTCCTCGATTTGGCCAGTGCGACCTAAGGAAGCCTCGACCTATGATAGGTCGCTAAACGACCTAGGACATGAACAAATTCTGCACTGCCTTGAACGTTTTAATTTGCACAATGCGACCTATGGAGGTTCCGACCTATGCTAGGTCGCTGGACGACCTAACACTTGTGAAATTTGGACAGAGCTCAATTGGCCTTTGAATTTTGATTGAACTTAAACTATGTTGCACTTCTTTACAGATTTCTTTAACTCTAATGTTAATAACCTGTTAAACACAACATTTGTAGAAAAACGGGACAAATATACTGCCATTGACTGCCCACATCGTATGACAGATTAGTCGATAAAAAATAATCAACTTAAACGAATTTTGTGAATGGAATGCTGTGAAACGACAAATTCAAATGTAGTATTAAAGCAAAGCTGAAATAATCAATCTAAGCTGATTTGTTTGCATCAACACAACATTGTATTTGGACTTAAAATGACAAGCCTCGAAACTTTATAATCGACAAATGTCAACTATCTTGATTTCAGTTATACTTGCTTTTTATCGTTTTAGTTTTGCATCACACTTCACACTTTTAGGAAATGTGCACCTTCATATTTGAATATCCAGTTGATTGTGTAGAATGACATCTCAACAAGAAGACACAGGACCAGTTGGAGAAGCTTTCCGATTGCCAACCCATTGATCGACCCTCCAGAAAGAACTCCGACCACCCTGAGCCACAAAGTTTTCAGACAACTGTGCACCCAGTTTGGTATTGACGAATCAGATGCTATATTTCCTAGAGCAAATGACACTGCTGACAGGCCACCTCTTGGTTTTGTCGCAGTGAATCGTTAGATGTGCTTAAGTGGAGCTATTCCTCCCTTTAATGACTTTCTCCGAGAACTTTTCCTTCGATTAGTTATCTCTCCCTTCCAGCTACACCCTAACGGCTATGCCATAATAATGGGGTTGTGTGTGCTGTTCAAAAGAACGCTTAACCGTCTTCCCAGTTTTGAAGAGATTTCCTATTTGTGCACTTTTGCGAAGAACAAAGATCACCCTTCGATTATACTTGTGAGAGGCGCAAGAAACCGCAGATTGATTCTAGACTTGCCCGATAGTGCACATGGGTTTTTGAGTCAATTCTTCTTTTTTCGCTGTCCTTCGGGATTTTATGCCATTTGGAGAGTCGGAAGTAAGATTGCCTTTCTCCGCTCTCTTCATTTTCTGAACTTCTCGGAACTCAAATTGTCAAATGCTTAACTTCGTCCTTTACTTTTTGCAGCACTTCCTCCTCCGCTTAGGGATCCCAGCCACAAGCCGACCCTTGAAACTCTGAGTGCTATGGCCGCCGAAGAGAGAAGCGCTAAATTTTTGTTGAAATATGAATTTCTTCACCAGTTTGGACTTCTTCACCCTTCTCGCTCTACTCAGTCTCTCGAAGTTCCTGATTCCCCAGGAAAGGCGTCTGAAGCCCCAGCTTTTGTTGAAGAACCTTTACCGCAAGAACCCATCACTGAGGCTTCATTGGTGAAGTGTTCTGCCTCTATTGACGTTGCGGGTTCGTCGAGCAAGCTAACACTTTCCCCAGTCATCGAAGAAGAAGAGACTTCTCAGCATTCCGAAAAGGCGACTGTTGTGGAAATCGAAAGGGAAAGTGCCATCGGGCATAATGGCGATGATATCTTTGAAGGGTTGAGTGATTTAATGATAACTTCATGGGAGCTGTTCAAAGATGACACTTCAAAAGTTATTTCTCCTGTTGTCGAGGCGACTTCTTCTTTACAACAAGTCTCGACGCCTTCTACACCGGTCATTGCCGTTCCCACATTAAAGCGTGGTTTGTAGTTCGACGCGCGTAGTTTGCACACCACACACACTTAGGATTTTTCGGCATTTATACGCACTTATCCTCTTTTTCTGGAGATTTCTAAACTTCATTTCTTTTCCATTTTCAGATTCTCCGATGGGGCGCTCTGGCTCATATTATGACAAATTTCAGCGCCATGGAGGCCGCGGAACTTATGATTTTAGGCGATACCTCAATGCCCCTAGGGAAACAGATGAAGAAAAAGCTATTAGGAAAGCTCAAGAATGGCGGGACTATGAGCGTCAATATGGGAGGAGGGATGAGCGATACGACTCTTCTCACAGGGGTGATGATTCTCACAAAAGAAAATCCCATGATGACAAAGAGAAGAGTCATATTACCGAAGATCCGAGTAAGCGGGTCAAGCCTAGTGACGCGTCTGCAACTTCTGAGAAGACCCCTGCTTCAATTCCTCTTGATATCCCTTCTGATTCTCCTGCTCTTCAGAAATTCGATATCTAAACTATCATCAACAGACCCCAATATCAAGTTGGACAGGGTCCGCCAACTCTTCAAAGTCGGTTCCCACAATGGTGCTTAAAGGGGGTACGCTTTGACCTTGACTTGGTCCCGATTGATAAACCGGCTATGCTGTTCAACCATGATGCCGTCAAACTTGATATCGAAAGGATGTCTGGATGGCAAAAACTTGTTGATGAGCTGCAAAGGGTCAATCGTGCGAATTTTGAAGCCATGCTGACTATGGAGAATGATAAGTCAGAGTGGGATAAAATTTGCAAGCAACACGATGCTGAAATGAAGAGCATCTCTAATGATTATGTGAAGCTTGAAGCTGAAGTTGAAAAACTAAAGAACGAGCTTGCCACTTCTTCCACTTCTTATTCGCAAAAGGAAGAAATGCTCCAAAAACAAGTTCGAGATGCCCATGCTGCTCAGCGAGATGCTGAAGCGAAACTTGAAGCGGAGCAGCATGTTACTAGGAAATATCGTGATGATGTCGTTCAGCTTCGGGAGAAAATTAGCTCCCAAGACTTGGAAATCACCAAGCTGCAGTCTTAGTTGTTAAAGGCTGAAAGAGAGCGCGATGAAGCTGTCGCTGGGAAAGTTGCAGCCGAAGAGTCTCATGTGGCTACTAAAGCCAATATCAACTCCACTTTGTTTGACTTTTATATCCACAGCGTCTTGGGGCACGGAAGTCTCTCGTTTTTGGGTCCGGACTATGAAGTCACTTTAGCTGAAGTATGGGAGGCGATAATTGATATGTTTGGCGGTGTCGGCTATGATGAGGCAGAGCTTGAGGCACGTTATCTTGACGATGAAACTCGTGCCGCTCTTGCTAGAGGAAAGGAGCAACTTGCTAAAGCACGAGCTGAATCGACGGGAGAAGAACACCCAAAGGAGGAAGCTCCTTTGACTGCCCCCGTCCACACCTCAATTTCGGCTGATGTTAACATTATGGACTCCAGTTCCCATTCTTCACCTCCTGCCAAAGTTGACAAAAAAATTGTGACCACTCCCACTGAGGACGAGGCCCTGGAAGATATTGAGGCTGAGAAATTCGAGATTGATCTTACAAAGCCGACTTCTCCAGGTAACTTTGGCATCGACCCGGATCCAGGGAATCACTCATTCAATTTAACCAAGTTTGATGAACTTCTTACTTATTACTTAAGCTTTGATGAACCAATAACTTTTCTTTTCTCGGAGAATACCGATTTTAACTTCTTTTCTTCTACAGCGGAGGCACCGAGCGCTATACACTCTTCTCCTCTTCCAGCTATTCCTCCTCCAACCCTTCAAGTTACTCCTGCTTCTCAACCGGGTTCGCAGGAAGAGCAAATAGAAGCCCTTCGAGGCTTGGAGGATCCACCCGCTTCACAAGAACAAAAGGCGGAAGATCTTGAGGACAATGTGAAGACTCCGGAGAAGTCTCTTGATGATAACACTAAGTTTTCTGCGCTACTTACTTCTCCGGGAAGTGAGTCTTCCTCGAAGAGGAAAGGGAAGCGCGTCATGAAGAAGACGAAGAAAAACATTTCCGCTGGAGAAGATGAAGCAGAAGAAGATCCAGCTGCACCCTCTTCTCCTTCTTCTCCGACCCGTCCCCGCCGGATTCCGAAACTGGTCATCAAACCGGGCAAGGGTACTAAGGGTGGCAGGAAGAAGGAGTGATGATCTGGACTCTACTTTTCTTATTTTGATTTTTGCTTGTATTGACCGGAGAATGTGCGGGTACCGGTCCCCGCTTTTTTGAGATCTGCACATGTAAAGAATTTTCACAGTATTGAATAAAATAATTCTTTTACCTGTACGAATTCTTGTATATGTAAGAATGCATCTATTTCTCATTTTAGTGTAGAATAAGTGATTCTTTTTACTTGTACAAACTTTTGGTTTGTGTTTGAGAATGCATTTATTCCACATCTTTTCTGCGTGATATTGTAATGTACTTGTGGCATGTCGCTTGAATACTTCTTTTATTGTTGTAGTTGTATTGTATGATATTGCCCCTATACCACAAGTGCATTGCAATATCTTTTTGCTTTGGCCAGACTTGTACTCTTATTTTTGGAGAATAACTATACTTAAATGGAGCGTGTCTCGTTTTTGGAGGAGTTTTTATGCTTCAACCTTCGGAGATGGTCACTTCATGTTTTTTAGAAGTGAATTCTCCTATACGGTTAAGCGGGCCTCTAAAGAGGATTTTACTTAGCACTTCAATCTCTGAGGAAGAATTTTTCAAGATGAATAAGTAGATCTTCCTTGAGAGTTGAAGTGTGCCTCTGAGGAGGGCTTTTTGGCATTTTTGAGGAATAGCATTTGGACTCCGAAGAGTAGCATTATGCTTTATGAAGTGGCGTTGTGCCTCTGGAGAGGTCTTGTTCTTCCGGAGAAGTCTTTTGTTTGTGCTTCCGGAGAAGTCTTGTGCCTCCGAAGAGGTCTTATGCCTCCGGAGAGGTCTTGTGCCTCCGAAGAGGTCTTGTGCCTCCGGAGAGGTCTTGTGTGCCTTGGGGAAGGTCTTCTGCCTCCGAAGAGGGTAGTGTGTGCCTTTGGGGAAGGCTTGTGCCTCGTAAGAGGGCTTGTGGTGCCTCGGGAGAGGTCTTATGCCTCCGAAGAGGTCTTGTGCCTCCGAAGAGGTCTTTATTTGATTGCCTGGAAGTTACTTTCTCACAGTTAAATGGATCCACAGGGCGGACGCAAGTTATTTAATTGGATGTTCGTTTGCACAAACGATCACAATTAGTAAACAAAGGCCTTGTGCCTCAGTGGTTCCACCAACCTTTTTGTTGAGAAGAGTGTTTCCATTTATTGACGTGCCTCCGAAGAGGGCTTGTGCCTCCGTAGAGGTCTTTATCCTCCGAAGAGCTGTGCCTCCGAAGAGGTCTTGCGCCTCCGAAGAGGGCTTTTGTTGATCAGCTCGCCCATGTTTCTTTGTTGTTTGCTCATTAATGGTCCCTTGTTATTGTCTCCGAGCCTATGTTCCTTTCCTTTGCAAGCAGTTTGCTCTATCCAATGGAGTGTACTTCACTGTTGATTGATTCCATGGGACAGGCGCAAGTTATTCAATCAGATGTCTGTTTATACAAACAATCGTAATTAATTAACAAGCGTCTAGTTCCTTTTCTTTGGAAAAGTGTCTCTTCGGTGGAATCATCAACTTTTGGTGTAAAGTTCATCTTATGTTGGATTTGAATTTGGAACTTTCTGTGGCTTGAAATTTGTTTATTGAGTGATTTACGGGATTTACTTGGCATTGCGATGAGTAAGCTTTGTTTTAATGACCTGCAATATTAAATCGATATTTTAGCAATACGTTTAGAGTATTTACACATCGAAATGAAATAGGCATTTTATAATAATAAAGAACACAAAATTTATAGTGGTTCGGCCAAGAACTAGGCCTACATCCACTTTATAGTTCTTTTATTCATCATCACTGATTTTACAATGGTTTACAATACAATCGATACATCCATAATCATTTTACAATTTCAAGCAAAGCTTTTTAAGTAAAATATAGGCGCAAATGATTGTTGTTCCAGGCTCTTGGGATTGGATCTCCTTCGACGGTCGTGAGTTTGAATGTGCCATCAAGAAGTTTATTGCCTATGACATATGGCCCTTCCCAATTTGGTCCAAATACTCCGACTGCTGTCATGATCCTTTTCAAGACTAAGTCGCCGACTTCAAAGCTTCGTTGACGGACTTTAGAATTGAAGTGCGTTGCAATTCTTTGCTGATGTGCTGCAACTCTGAGTCTAGCTTCTTCCCTTCTCTCATCAAGAAAGTCAAGTGCTTCGAGTTGCAATTTTTCATTTTTGGCCTGATTGAAATGAACTCTCCTGTGTGAAGGGACTTCTAGTTCTACTGGAATCATCGCTTCTGATCCGTATGCCAATGAGAATGGAGTGTGCCCAGTCGTAGTTTTATGGGTTGTTCTGTATGCCCATAGTGCTAGTGGTAGCTTATCAACCCATCCACCTTTTGCTTTTTCAAGCTGCTTTTTGATGGTTGACTTGATAATTTTGTTTACTGCTTCCACTTGCCAGTTTGCCTGCGGATGAGCCACTGCTGAGAAACTTTTTCGGATTTTGAATTGCCTGCAGAAGTCCTGGAACTCTTCGCTTTCAAATTGAGTACTGTTGTCTGTGATTATCTTCTATGGCACACCATATCTGCAAATGATATTTTTCGTTACAAAATTTATCATCTTTTTAGAGGTAATAGTGGCCAAAGGTTCAGCTTCAGCCCATTTAGTGAAATAATCAACAGCAACGATAGCATATTTGATTCCCGACTTGGCAATTGGTAAAGGTCCGATTAGATCTATCCCCCAAATGGCGAACGGCCATGGGCTGACCATCTGTGTTAGTTCAGTTGAAGGTGCTCTTGGGATTTTTGCAAATCTCTGGCATTTGTCACATTTCTTGGAGTAGATAGCAGCATCTCGATTAATATCGGGCTAGAAATACCCATACCGAAGAATTTTCTTAGCAAGTGTTTGGCCGCTTGAATGATCCCCACATTCTCCTCCGTGTACCTCTGCTAAGATTTTCTTAGCTTCTTATTTGGTTACACATCGGAGTAATGGCATCGAGAATCCCCGCCTGTATAACCGGCCGTCTTGAATTACTTATCTTGATGCTTTTCTTAACAGCTTTTGGCGTTCTTTAGAATTTTCTGGTAGGGAGCCGTTGAATAGATATTCTTTGATTGGGGTCATCCCTGACTCTTGTTCTTGAGAAACAACCATGATCCATTCGATATCCATTTCATTGGTGCTTGGGGCTGACAAGACCTCCACAGGAACCAATCCCAATAACTGAGCTTTTCCGGAACTTGACTACTTTGCGAGAGAATCTGCCTTCATATTTTCCTCTCGAGGTATGTGGCTTATTGAATAATGATCGAAATCATCGAGAAGCTCAGAAGCCTTCGACAAATAAGCGGGCAGATTTCCTCCTTTAGCTTGAAATTCCTTCTTGACATGACACACAATAAGCTGAGAATCACTGAAGATTTGCAATTCTTTGATGTTTAATTCCTTTGCAATCTTTAATCCAGCAATTAGAGCTTCATATTCTGCTTCATTGTTTGTAAAAGGGAATTCCAATCTTAATGCGTAACATAATGATCGCCCTTCGGGGGTTTCAAGCACAACCCCAGCTCCGGAACAGTAATCATTTCTTGAGCCATCAACATATAATTTCCATTTGGATGGGATGTCAACTGTAATCTCTTCCTCTTTATCACCCTTATCTGTATACTCTGCGATGAAATCTGCTAAGGCTTGTCCATTGATCGCTCTTCGGGGAAGATAAGCGATATCATATTGGCTAAGCTCAATATTCCACTTCAGAAGACGGCCCGAAGTTTCAGGGCAAAATAGGACTTGCTTTAGGGGCTGGTCGGTGAGAACTTTTATAGGGTGAGCTTGAAAATACGGCCTCAACTTTCTGGAAGCGATCAGTAAACAGTAGGCGAGCTTTTCTAGCTTTGAATAATTCATTTCTGCCCCAGTGAGTCTTTTGCTGATATAGTAGACCGGACGTTGAACTTTTGCATCTTCTCGTACCAGTGCTGCACTCAGGGCATGAGATGAAACTGCCAAGTATATGAAAAGGTCTTCGCCATTGTTGGGCTTGGAAAGTATTGGAGGCACTTCCATGTGACGGATTAATTTATCGAAAGCATTCTGGCATTCAGGTGTCCATTCGAAGTTTTTCTTTCCTTTCTTTAAAGCGTCAAAGAAGGGGATGCATTTATCAGTAGCTTTGGAAATGAATCGACTTAAGGCAACAACTTTCCCATTTAGGCTCTGCAGTTCCTTCTTTGTCTTAGGGGCTTTGACTTCTCTTAGAGCAGTAATTTGAACAGGATTGGCTTTAATGCCCCCATCGCTTACGATAAATCCCAAGAATTTCCCGGACTCTACTCCAAATGAACATTTCAGAAGGTTGAGCTTCATTCCATATTTTCAGAGGATTTCGAACATTTCTGCTAAGTGGTCCATATGGTCAACTGCTTTCTTTGATTTTACTAACATATCATCGACATAGACTTCCATAGTCTTCCCAAGCTGTGATTTGAACATTGCATTAACAAGCCTTTTATATGTTGCTCCTGCATTTTTCAATCCGAAAGGCATGACTTTGTAGCAGTAAAGACCAACATCTGTGACGAAGCTCGTATCCTCCTGGTCCGACTCATGCATCATAATCTGGTTATACCCGGAGTAAGCATCCATAAAAGATAACAATTCGTGTCCGGCTGTTCCATCTACCAGCTGATCAATCCTTGGTAACGGGAAGCAGTCTTTGGGACAGGCTTTGTTTAAATCTGAGAAATCAATGCACACTCTCCATTTACCATTTGCTTTTTTAACTAGCACCGGATTTGAAACCCAATTTGGATATGTGGACTCTCTGATGAAATGATTTTCCATGAGTCGGTCTACCTCTTCCTTTAGCGCTGCTGACCTTTCTGGACCTTGGGTTCTTCTCTTCTGTTTCACAGGCGTGAATTTCGGATCAATATTCAGAGTATGTACAGCAATCTCCTGAGATATTCCACACATATCGGCGTGACTCCAAGCGAATACGTCCAGATTTGCTTTCAAAAATGATATCAGCATATTTTGGACTGCCGTACTGAGTTGCGAACCCACATTTAGCACTTTGTTTGGGTCTTTAAGATCAACAAGTACTGGTACCGTTACCTCCATTGGTACCACTCTATTTTCCTCTGCACTGGCTTTTCTGGGGTCCATTTCTCTCCTTACACCACTATGCTCGCCAGTGCAGGGACCACCCTGTATTTGCTACAAGGTTGGGTTTTTGATGCGGAGGGGGGCTGCCGCATCTTTACCCATCTCTCTCTTCCTGGCCTCTCGAAGCTCTATAAGATAACATTCACGTCCAACATTTTGATCTCCTTTCATGACACCAACACCATTATCTGTAGGAAATTTCATAGTTAGGCACCATGGGGCCAGAATGGCTTTGAATGCGGCAAGAGTTGGCCGGCCTAGGAAGGCATTGTAGGCAGAAAACCCATCGACAATTACAAAAGTTTGTTTCCGAACTACCCTTTTCTGCCCCTCTCCGAGTTCCACAAACAAGTCGACAGTTCCGATTGGTTGCTGCGGTTCCCCAGTGAACCTAACAATCTTCTGTGATGAAGCCTGAACGTCAGCCATTGGAATCTTCATTTGATCAAATGTCTTCTTGAAGAGTATATTGCAGGAAGCACCGCAATCAACAAGAACTCGTCTTACAATAGCTGGTCCAAATCCTGCAGAAATGACTAAGGGATCTATGGTTGGAGCTTCAATACCCATAGAATCCCTGGCTTTGGACATAATATCATCATTAGAAGTTTTCTGCTGTTTCAAGGGTGCAGCGTCTTCTAGAACAAAAACATCTTCTTCTGCTGGAGTGTATTTCAAAGCACGAGCATATCGTTCCATTTCACCCCAGCTTCTGCCAGCTGGGTGTGCGCCTCCTGTAATCACATTGATAACAGGCCTTTCAGATTCATGTGCAGTAGTGCCTTTACCCGAACCAGATGGATGAGTAGGGGGTTGCTGCCCCTGAGTAGACGAAGTTGGGTCATTCCTGTTCTTTTTAACATACTGTTGCAGCTTGTTTTCCCTCAACAACTCTTCAATTAAGCTCTTCAAATGACGACATTTCGTTGGTATCATGTCCGGGTTGGTTATGGAATCGGCAGAATTTTCCATTTCGCATTGCACCCTTTCCAGGTTTTATCTCCGCGGGTTTAGGATACTCCACAGCATCTTTGGTGGCAAAGAAGATATTCTCCGGAGTGTCGGTTAAAGGAGTGAAATCCGAGGGTTTAAAGAAGCGAGGTTTCTTTATATCCTTTTGTTTCTTCCCATCATGATTTTCCCTTTTTTGACCTCCAGAATCTTTCTTAGCTGAAGCAGCAAATGTTATTCTCCAACCTTGTTGCCACCACTTTCATTGGTGCCGGAAGATTTTCCAAGCGTATGAATTCATCAGCTTTCTTATAGAATTTTTCGAGTGAATTTGGCTCCTTCATTTTCAGCCATTTTCCAAATTCGCTCGACTTGTCGATAGCACACATCAAGTAAGTCAAGACGATTCGTGGCTCTACGTTGTCAACTTCAGCCAGAGCTATATTAAAGCGATTCAGGAATGACTTAATAGGCTCTCCCGGGTTTTGCTCAAGACTAGACAATGACATTATGTCTTTCGCCTTTGAAGCGTACAGCCTGAATTGCTCTTTAAACTTTCGGATTAGATCGGAAAACTGGTCTACAGATCGAATGGGAAGCTTAGTAAACCAAAGAAGTGCCACTCCTTCCAAGTATACCGGGAAATACCGGCATTTAATCTCATCAGTCGCTCTGGCGCCTGTTATGTGCCAGTCATATTTGTACAAGAATTGATTCGGGTCACTTGTCCCCCGATAAGCAGGAATGGTAGGGGGAACAAATTTTCTGGGAAACTAAGCCTTTAGAATCCTCTCAATAAATGGAGTTTTACTCGGAGCAAATCCCCATTCGCTCTCATCCTCATTTCTCTGCATGCTTTCTTTCATTATTTGCCGAATCATGCCAGAGAGATATTCCTCATTGTTTAATGACTTTGCGGAGTAGACTTCGGCCATTTTCTCGGAAGTTTGTCCGGGCAAATGTTCGCGGAAAGCTGGCGATGGCCTGGATCCTTCAGCTTGGAGGGGTGCCCCTTCAGTAGCACCTGATCCCCCTTGAGGAATATTTCTTCCTTCGGAGTTGTGAAGAGCATCAGCGATGTTTTCTTCATTATTCACTGGTCTTTGACTAGCCCCGAGCAAAGCATTTAACTTCTCCATCATTAGAGTATTCTGAGTTCCACTCTGCTGATACAGTCCGGACACTGCGGCATCTAATTCTTCTCATGTCACTCCAACACTTGGAGCTACCTGACTTGGAGAAGGAGAAGTGGCAGTATTATCGTGAGCATCTTCAGATCTGACAGACTTACGTTTCCTTCCAGGAGCCATTATATCCAACAGACTTCTGGTCTTGAAAGAGAATTTTTCAACGAACTTCTTTGAAGCAATGATGAAAATATTCCTGAGTTCAATTCTCAGTGAAAGCACCAAAATGTTAACGCTGAAAATTGAACGCTAACACCCAGTGTGTGTAATAACAACGTGAAAGCACCACCCGTTGGTACGGGAACAGAATATAAGCTGAAAATAGCAGAAAACGGTAATGGAACAACAGATTTATAGTGGTTCGGCCCGTAATTGAGCCTACGTCCACTTTATAGTCTTTTATTGCTGATCTTTTTACAATTTGATACAATGCACTTCGAATACAGTTCACTTCGATCTCTCAAACACTTCAGATTAGTAACTCAAACTTTGACGATGAGATTTGTCGAATCCATGTCGGATGTGTAGAATCTCGTTCAAAGCTTGTTGTAGTATCTTCAATGTTTGGAGTTCTTCGAGTCTTGGATGAGTTGAGAATTCGGCAGAGTAGTAGCGCTTTAGAAAATGATTGGCCAAAAGTCCTTTGCTAGTTGGAGTTGGGGCTGTATTTATAGGAGTGGTTCTGGGCAAAATTTAACCCCCAAGTCTTAGGTCGTGTACAACCTAAGTTAGGTCGTAGGTCGTAGGTCGCGAGCGACCTAAGTTAGGTTGTGGCCCACTCGCGACTTAAGAAGTTAGCCTGATGGAGTGGTAGGCCGTTGTGCTGCTTTGTGAAGTTAGATCGCGAAGCTTTTAGGTCGTTGAAGACTGGAGCCACTAGGTCGCTATCTCCTTAGCTTGTTAAGTTGCTAAGTCGCTAGGCCGCTTCAGGAGTTAGGTCGTGAAGACTGTTAGGTCGTGAAGAACTTTAGGTCGTGAAGAACTTTAGGTCGTTAGGTCGCTAACTTCCTTAGGTTGTTAGGTCGTAGAGTCTGTTAAGTCGTGAAGTCCCTTAGGTCGTGAAGAACTTTAGGTCGTTAGGTCGCTAATTTCGTTAGGTCGTAGAGTCTGTTAAGTCGTGAAGTCCCTTAGGTCGTGAAGAACTTTAGGTCGTTAGGTCGCTAACTTCCTTAGGTCGTAGAGTCTGTTAAGTCGTGAAGTCCCTTAGGTCGTGAAGAACTTTAGGTCGCAGAGTTTTAGGTCGGCATAAAAATGGGAGTTAACATATGTTGTCTCATGTTCAAATCTTTTTGAGAAAATAAGTATTTCAAAGCATTGTGGTCAGTATAAAGCTCAAACTTTGCTCCTAATAGGTAGTGTCTCCAAAGCTTTAATGCATACACCACAGCTGCCAATTCCAAGTCATGTGTTCCATACTTGGTCTCACTTGGTTTCAGTTTCCTTGATGCATAGGCTATTACTCTACCATCTTGCATAAGAACAGCTCCTATACCTGACCCACATGCATCAGTGTACACTACCAGCTTATCACTGTCTTCTGGAATTTTCAGCACTGGTGCTTCCATCAATGCCTTCTTCAATTGGTTGTATGCCCCTTCACACTTCTCAGTCCATAGAAAAGGCTGGTCTTTCCTTGTTAGCTTGGTTAATGGGGTTTCTATTTTAGCAAAGTCTTTTATAAGTCTTCTATAGTATCCAGCCATGCCCATGAATGATCTTATCTCAGTAACACTGCTTGCTTTCTTCCATGCTTGCACTGCCATGACCTTACTAGGGTCTACTGAAATTCCTTCTTGAGAAATTATATGGCCTAAGAATTTTATTCCATTCTTCCAGAAAGAACACTTTGCAAACTTGTCTTTAAGGCCTTGTTGCCTTAGTCTACTTAGTACCATATGTAGATGTTTCTCATGTTCATTAGCTGATTTAGAGTATATTAATGTATCATCAATGAAAATCATTACAAATTTATCTAAATATTCTCTAAAAATCCTATTCATTGAATCCACAAAATAGGATGGTGCATTGGTCAAACCAAATGGCATTACTACGTATTCATACAAGCCATACTTGGTATTGAAAGCTGTATACTTGATACTTTCTTCTTCCACTTTCATTTGATGGAAACCAGATGCTAAGTCAAGTCTGGAAAATACCTTAGCACCATTTAATTGATCAAAAAGATCATCAATTCTAGGTAGAGGGTATTTGTTTTTGATGGTGATTGAGTTTAGTTCCCTATAGTCTATGCACATTCTCAAGGAACCATCATGCTTCTTAACAAATACTACTGGTGATCCCCAATTTGAACTGCTAGGCCTAATGAAGCCTTTTTGTTCTAATTCTTCTAATTGTTTCTTCAACTCAATCAGTTCCTTAGGACCCATTCTATTTGGTTTCTTAATGACATGGCTTGTTCCTGGCTTAAGGCTTTTTTGAAATTCTACTAGTCTATTATGAGGAATGCCATTCACTTCACCAAACACATCAGTGTATTGGTTAACTATGGGTATCTTCTCTAGGCTTGATTCAACCTCACCACTGTTCAAGTTGAACATCCTGCCCATACCCCTATCTTTGGCTGCATCATACATGACCAAAACTCTTTTACCATCAGGAAGTTATAATGAGATTGTGGAATTTTCCAAGTTAATGATAGCACAAAAACCCTTTAACCAATCCATTCCCAGTATAATATCCAACTTAGGGTAATTCAACACATATAGTTCTGAAATAAAGGTGTGACCACCCATACATAATTCTACTTGCATGCATTTCATATTTGTAATGCAGGAACTACCTATAGGACTATTAACATGCAATGGCTTATCAACAAAAACACATGTTAATCCTAGTTTTTGAACTATGTCACATGAAATAAAAGAGTGTGTAGCTCCTGTGTCATAAATAACTGATATGGGTATGCCTTTAATGAATAATATACCTTCCACTTGGCTAGGTGCTTCCATGGCCTTGCCCTTCCCTTCAAGTACAGCCACCCTTGCCATTTCTGGACACTGCCTTTTCATGTGCCCCTCTTTACCACAGTTGTAGCACCTAAGAACAGTTGACTTGGGTGCTTGGCATTTGGCCTTTATATGGCCTTCCTTCCCACAATTGTAACAGATCACTTTAGGTTTCTTATTGTCAGAGCTTGCCACCTTACTTCCTTCTTTGTTCATTGCTTCTCCCTTCTTCTTCTCATATGGGTGTGCTCTATTCTTCCCTTTCTTGTTATTCCTGAAATTCTTAAATTTTTCTCTGGCATTGTCATGCTGCTCAAATGAAAATGTCAAGTCCATAACTTGATCAAAGGTTATGTCCTTGTATGGTAACATGGCTCTACTCAATCCAGCATTTAATCCCTGAATGTACCGTGCATTCCTTGAAACTTCATCTGGGATTAGTACTGCCCCATACTTGGACAATCCTTCAAATTTCTGAGTGTATTCAGTGACACTCATAGATCCTTGCCTCAACTTGATAAACTCCTCAAGTAATGAAGCTTTTGCTGAGGCTGGGACAAATCTGGCTTCTAACATTTCTTTGAACTGATTCCATGTGATCTCTTGCTCTTGCCTGCCTGCAACGATCACTTCCCACCAATCCAAAGAAAGGCCTTTTAGTTGTCTTGAATCTATTTGCCTTCTTCTCTGGTCATTAACCTGCATGTCTGCAAAGATCCTCTCCACTGTTCTTAACCATGTCTGGACACCCATGACATTTTCTGTGCCATCAAAGCTACTGCCTCCTAAGTGTGTATATGTTTTAAGCAACTTGAACACCTCCTCATGAGGATTATCTACCCTAGGTGCCATTCCATCCCTCTGTACTCTAACAAAATCTTGCATGTTAATCATTGGGGGACCAGTGGCCATTCCAGTTGCCTGTTCAACATTATCAGGAGATTGATCGTTCTCCCTTTCTCCAGCAGCCTGGGGATTGATCCTAACTGCTCTGGGCCTCTATTGAACATTTCTAGTATGGTTAGTTCTAAATCCTATTCACTACTTCACTTTTAAACTAGCAGTGAACTCATTCATACATAATAAGTAAAACAACCAATGCAAACAGCAAACAGTACAAACAATGCATACATATTCAACCAAGTATTTGTATTGGCTATGTATTTAATAACATATCTCTGATACTAATTGAAGCAACCCTCCCTAACTTGCCATTTTATTTGAATTACTCAATTTAGTTTATGCTAAATTCAGGGTTACTTACTTCCAAGACCAACTATTTTCTTTCTTCATTTATGTATTTATTTTTCCCAAGATCCAATCTGATCAATATAGAAATATTGATATACTTCTTTGTAAATACTATTTGTAAGTACATATTAACATATAAATCATTTTAATTATAATATCAGAGTTTTTTTGGAATAAAGAATAACTCAGTTTATTTTAAACTAAAATACCTATGTTTTAGCCACGGTAAAAAGAATTGGGAAAGGCCCTCTCCCATTTGAATCTTTGTGCAAATTTACTAACCAATTCCTGTTTGTTTATTCGTGTTTGACAATTGTATATTTAATAAAACATGTGAATTGACTCATGACATTTAAAATTTAACAAGATTGTTTTTCAAATAGCAAAACCGGAAGTTGTGCATGCTTCTGTGCATCTGTATGCACATAAACATGTACACCTACTATTTACTACACCTGAGTTTTCAGGTTGATCAACTTGATTAGGTTAGATCCCTATATTGTCTTGTTATAATTTACTAACTTTGCTCATTCATTTAAACATGGAACTCATGTAAATCTGGGTTCATACTTTTCTATGTCTTCAGATTTCCCGTCTATATGTTTATTCTCATTTTATAGTATTTACAGTTAATTTGTAAATGAGTTTTAATCTCTAAAGTAGACTAGTACATATGTGTATTACTAACTCCCATATGCGTCAGTTCTACTACTAATTTTATTATTCAATTCTTGATAACTGCATGTTTACAGATTTTGATATAAGCTAAATACTTTTATCTTTTTTCCATTGAGAATAATTCCATCACATAGTAATTTCTTTTAAACCATTCATTACATCACAATCAAGGTTTAGCACATTGCAAATATCATTACATAGAAATCCTTCAGCTAAAACAAACATAAGAGACATTCCTCTACAAAAGTCCTAGCTTAGTTAATTAGCAATTTCCCTTTAGCATCATACTTCTGCTCCTTATTACTTAGCTTCCTCCTTTCCTGCAGACACCTCATGGCCTGCCCCACAATGCAAGTGAAGCACCCATTTGATGCAAGCAACAAATAGGTCGGACTGAAGTCTGGTGTAAGTAAAATCAATTGACAATGCATGAAGACTAATCAGATAGGTTCCAGATTATCTTTCTATTTTCAGAAGTTAAGTGTTTCACTTAAGTAGTTAAACTACTTTCTCATGCTCAAATTTCTATGTGTTGTAACAGTGGTAAGTGTTGTGTACTGTTAACATCATCAGGTGTGCATTCTTAGGCTAATTGGTTAACAGAAACTTTTTATCCAGAAAATCATAATAGCCATCATAATTTTTACACATGCATACACAAACATGAACAAACAACATCCATAACATTAAGCTAAAGTACCAATATTGAGTCTGCATGTCAGGATTCCCACTACTTCTAGCATATTTACTCTTGCATGTATGTTCATTTCCTGTCATTTTAAGGTCCAGTATTACATTCATGGTTGCACTAGTGCACACTTCCTGGAACTACTACCTGGTTTCCAGTGCACTACAAGCTATTTGGGCATAAACATGCCATGTGAAAACTCACACCCCAACCTTGATGCAAGCCAACCACTATATCATACCCACTTCCCTCATACCCAACCTGATAGAGGTGACCCACATCCTTAGTTTAATTACTAAGTTCTTTCATATGACCCAATATTATATATGCAGTGTCATGCCCAAAACTGTTGTATGCTAACCAATATGTGCTAGCAATTTTCATACATCTATTAATCATTCACCCATTCATACACTCAACAATTAATTAGTCACACTTGTAATTATTTCAAGTCAGTTTCATTCAGAGATATATCCTTAGCTAAAGCATAGATCTGAACATTTTTAGGAAGTGAAATGCCACTGTAGTTCCCCAGTAATAAGGTTCTTACAGTCATCCTACACACTAAAGTGTGTTCACATATTAATTAACCTTATTTCCAGAGAACAATCAATGATGGATTAAGACTCAGCACCTAGAAATTCCATTGCATCCTAACCCACATTTTCAGTTGCAAGACATAAGCTAGAGGACCCCTTCCCCTTACTGCCTTGCACCTTACTTTTCTCATTAATTTATGCTTTAACTAAAAACATTTCTCAAGTTCATAACATATAAATAAATCAGTTATTATACCATCATTAAATTTACCATGTATAAACAAGCATAGGTTAAGTGACAACAAGGCAATATAAGTCACATAATCTTAGAAACAATAGAAAATTGTTAAACTAAAATGCAAGCAAAGCATCAAACAGAAATTAAAATAACTAAAGGTTAAATGGCTGCCTTTCATAAGTCTTAATGCCTTGCCAAGTGGGGGTTTACTCACCAAAGTTCTCCTTCCCAAATTTTGGTTCAGGTCTGCCATTGATTTTCTAAACTGCTGCCTATTTTCTTTTCTTTTCTATATTTTGTTTTCTGGTTCTAACCCGTAACCGTAGGAGATAATGATGTATATAAGGGAGTTACTAGGGTTTTAAGGTTAGTTAAGTAATTTATTTTTATTAGAAATCCCATCACCATTTCTGGTTTCACCCATAGTTCACCCTCTCCACTTTCCTTTTCCCACCATTTCTCCCCTTTCCCTTGTCTTGACCACTTTTGGTAATTTTTCTTCACACATTATATGCATGACTGTGGCTCGTGCATTGTTTGTCTTTTCTGATTTTTAATCATGCATATATGTTTATTTGTATAACCAGCTATGTGTGTGTATCAATCAAATATTTTGCACATCTTATATATATATTGCATTTCCTACCTACATAAGCAACTATGCTCCTATTTATTCTATGGAAATTTAAGACTAAAAACTGCCTAAGTTATTTATGTATTGTAACTAGGCTAATGTGTACACACTAACAAGTCATGTACTCATTTATTATTATTATTATTATTTGTATTTATTTACAAGGCCTTTACTCACTAAAGTGCCTTGCTCATGTAGTATGCTGGAACAGTCTGCACATGCACAAGGGCATGCACACTTATTCTCACACAAATCTTTCCAGAGAGTGTTTTTTTAACTAAATGTCTTTCTTTTATAAAATATTTAAATTTTTATATATTTGCTTAAACTATGGGCTGTCACATAAGCCTTTATCCACGCCATAAGAAGGCAAGGGTAGAGCACCAAATAAGCCCCTGTCCGCACCACAGAAGGGCCAGGGCAGGGTGCCTCCTAGAGGGAGGTTAGGTAAGTCCTTGGTTCCAGTCTCTAAGATGAGCTAACCAAGAGCACCGGACAACAATGGACTAAGACGTCTTGGCCCAAGAAGAGGCCCACCAAATAGTGTACTAAGATGTCCAAGCCCAAAAGGAGGCACATTCAGCAATAGACTAAGTTGTATAAGCCCGAGAAGAGGCAGATTAGATCATGAACTAAGATGTTCAAGCACGAGAAAGAGGCATTTCAAATTATGGACTAAGACATCCAAGCTCAAGCGGAAACTAGACAAATTACTTCTATACAAGACCTGAAGGGTTCACATATCATAGGAATATAACAAGTCTTCGCATATAAATACTCGAATCTAGGTTTGGGACTTTCATTTCTAAACATCATCTAAAAATACCCGAATCTGCGTTTCGGGTCTCTTATACCAGAATTCCATCCATTAATATATGTGTCTTGGTTTTGGGTCCTTCATATCTAAATAACATCAATTAATACCAGAATCCAGGTTTCGGGAAATTCATTTCAAAACTTCACTATTTAATACCCGAATACGGGTTTTGGGTCTCTATTAACCACTGACTAACTTATTATATCTGAATCTAGGTATCAAGACAGCTATTTATTTAAACCCTAATTTGGGTGCAAGATCTTTAGATTTCAATTCATCATAAATGCCCGAATCTGGGTGAAAGAATATTATCATAAAGATCACTATTAAGTGTTTCCAATGTGAACTTTGGATTTCTAATTCTTTCAAATCCCATTAATGTCAAGGAATGGGTTGGAAGGTTACCACTTCAAAAATTCAGATACTGATTTTTGAATTTGATTCTTCATTAAATATCTATTGAAGGTTACATTCCAACATTTATTTCCTCGCAAATGCAATAGTGCGAGATTTTCTATCAACCAAAATTCAGACATTCCAGCCAAGTGGAAGAATTTGAACTCTTGACCATCTTTAATCATGGTTAAAGATGAGATTTTGACATCTAATATAAATCACTTTTCATACAATTAACAAGATGATTAGTTAATCTAAGAAAATGACATACATAGACAAATATGTCGATTTCAAGCTAACAATTAGAAATATTGTTTACAACATGCCTTTCAGGAAATTCAGAACAGCAAGGAATGGCAAAAAATTCAGCAAGTCCAAAATTCAATAAGTGAGCAATTCAAAGGCATTTCAAAAGTAACATTACAGAAAAGGATTATAAATCAGGTGATATTTACAAAGTTTATGTGATTTACATAAGTTATGAAATTGTTTACAAAACTACAAAATTATTTACATACATACAAGATAAATTTACAGAATTAAAACATGTAAATGGATTACGAATCTTGAGCGACTTTATCAAGAGTTTCTGTAACTGAAGGACCTACAACATGAAGAATTGCGGCACAGAGAACTTCCTTATGTTTCTTTTCCTTTCTTCTTATTTGGTTCTCATCGTCAATCGCATCAACATTGATCTTCGGGGCATGGTTAAAAGCTCTGTTTGCAGCCCTAAGGGTCTTGTTATCCCTTTCTAATTCTACAACGTGCTTTTGGAGAAAACAAATATCGTGCTCGAGCTTTTGATTCATGGCAGCGTAACCATTGATAATCTGGGAATATTTGACTTTATGTTGCTCATCGAAATATTTGGCTATTTCATACTTGACTCTCCTGCACTAGTTGCCCATGGCGTTATCATCTAAGCCCGGGGGAGGGTTGAGCATAGTAGAAAAATTTCCACCGTAAGAAGCTTCGTTCTTGTGGGTTTAATAACCGTAGTGGTAGACTGAGGGACCGACAAATCAATGCTTGAAACCTTTTCCCACATAATGAATTCCAGTGATTAACACTGCGCTTGACTATCCTTTAATTTCAGCTCCAAGTCACTTATTTGCTGAATGAGCTTCGACATCTTGTGATCAAAATCGATCGAAGGATTTTTTTTTACTTCCCGCTTAAGCGTGTTAGTTGTTTCATCTTTACTTTTAACTTCACCCTCATAGTGGGCGATGTGATCTTTTTGGCCGCTGGCGATGGTTTTCTGAATAACATATCTTTTGTGCCATTTGACGACCTCGGCATTACCGCCAAAGCGTTCTAATAAAATGTCAAAGATATGCATCATTCCCCCACTCTTTGCAATAACTTCTCTCTAAGAGTATAAACACGTGACGATAAATTATGAGGAAGAGAAGTTGTAGTTCCTATTTAATCAAAAGAAATAAAACAGAATCAAAATCAGAATATAAAAAGAAAATATATCTTTATAATTATAATAACGAATCACAACTTAAACAACAATGAAGTTAAAAGATACAACAAGCAACTGGATTGCATCTAAAGTTTAGAAACTGCTTTTCAAACTTTATTTAGTGAGCTAGCAGAAAGTGTAACTGTTGAGTTGAAAGGAATGGTTACTCCTTCTGGGGTAATGACTGGCGAGCATTTGCTATAGTCCCATTTCCCCGTTAAAGGACTATTGCGACCACAAATTAATTTTGTGTGAAATGTTCTAATCTCCTTAAGAAATGTTTCGTTCTCGTCCCCAAGGAAATCAAAGTGGAGGCGAGGGTATTCCAAACAAAGTTTATGTAAATCTCGAAGAAAACAATATATTGCTAATTTTGAAGTCTTTAAAAGTGATGCCTTTTCAGAGTAAAACCATCTCAATTTAACATATTAGCTTAAGTGGTCTCTAGGGACAAGTCGACCAAAAGAACTGTCATTTTGTAATAGTACAGTAAAGAGAAGCTAAGCATAGAAAACAGAGCTAAAACATATATTCGTAAATTAATTAATTGTTACATATTCAATCATTCATCTAGTTCATACAAAATAGACTTAGAGAAAAACACAGAAACAAATTTATCTTTATAGTACTTAAGCTTTTCAGTGGGGAGATTTTGGGGAATAGACCTGACCCGCGGTAAGTTCCAACAAGCTTCAGGATGCAGGTCAGATCTGAATTCATTTAAGTATCTTTTATGGAATCTTCTCAGTAAACCCCTACTGAATTCGCCTAAGTACGAAAAGTCTATAATAGAATGGCTACAATAAGATTTATACAAAAAGTTAACTAAAATATCCCTTTCTTCGACATCATCCAAAATAAAGTAAGCAACTCCCGATTCTCCTTTAGGAGAGCGTTATATCGGAGGCGTGCCCTCTTTAATAAAGGGGCAGCCTTCTGATGTTTAAAAGATGCTAGAACTGAGGCACTCCTACTGAGACTATGATATTTTTCAGAGAGGATGTTATGCTCCTTTATCTGTTTGTTTAACTCCCTATATAACTCGTTAATTTATTCTTGTTTTCTTTCATATTTTGTTCTATAGGGGAGTGGATGCTTCTTCCTTTTATAAAATTAATGATTTTACACTAATTATTATCATTGAAGAGAAATATGTTTAAACAGGGTATTCCATACCTGAGAAACTGGGATGGAAGCCTGTGAGGTCGGCACCTTTCCTTTTGGATCCTCGGTATGAATGGAAGCAGATTCCTATTTAAGAGGAGTAGAAGGCTCGGGGGATGCACGTGGCATATCCTTCTAGGGGGATGGTTCATTTTCAAGAAATTAAGCTTGGTCGCCCCCATCTGTTTTAGAAACTCTAGAAGGACCCCATTTGTCTCCATCAAGACCTTGGCCTCCAGTAGGTTCATCATCATTTTCTTCGTCGTCGTCACTACCTTCGCCATCATCATTATCCTTTTCCTCAGCAGCGTCGTCTTTGTCACCCTTCTTGTTTAACGGCAAATGTTCTATTGATTAAAAAATTCCAATAAATTTCGAAATAAAATTTTACCACAAGTGCACGGCGTACTATTGAAGTACGTGGCGAGTACGGGTCGATCCACAGGGAATTGTTAGAGTTTAAAAATCTATTCAATCAAATTAGACCAAATGGAGGAGAAATTGTTAATTAGAAATAAAATGAAGCTAAAACTTGAATTAAAATTTGATTTAAAAACTATTGAACTAGAGAACAATTTAGAATCAAATCCACTCTCATATTTTTGTAAATCCACAAACAAACAATTTGTGATCTCTAGCTTTGATATTAAGTGAAATATTATTGTATTTATCATACGTATGGTTTGTTTATGTTATTAACTAACATAACTCAAACCATCAAGCTATAATACAACAAATAAACCACTTATAATTCTCATGAAAATGAAGCCAAAGCAAAAGCTATTTTAAGTATGGCCTATTTACTATTGTAACTAGTAATATAGATAATCAAATTTCATTTTTACTTTAATTTGACAATAAAAAATGGATTGGCAAATGATGATACAAATTGTGTTTATGTTGAAAAAGAATAGCTCATGTGCATAAGCAATATAAGCTATCAAACCCACTTGTATAAACTTGCATCAAAATTCACTTTCATGAAGTACAAACAAGAGATCATAAATCATAAAAAATGTTGAAATTTCATAATATTTGAGAGCTTCATTACCCCTAAATTGAAGGGGTTTAGCTACTCATTTGTGTTATCAAATCAACACATGTAAGTTTCAACATTGAAAATGAAAGAAAGTAGAGAATAAACAAAGAAAAATAAGATTGACTACTAGAAGAAAATTGATTAGACTAGTGCATAAATGTAAATCTAAGCTATGAACATTAAGAGAAAGAGAGCATAGAACTAAACATTAGCAATAAAACAAAGAAAAGCATGTAGAAAAGAGAGAAGAAAGAGGCTTGGAAGCCATTTTTATTTCATGTAACATTGAGCTTACAATTTGATCTCTTAATTTCCTAAGTAAAAATGAAAGAGTAGAAGATGTTTACATGTACACAAGATGGCTATTTAAACATGCATAAAACCCTAATTCCATTTTTAGGGTGCTTCCCAAAATGCCGTTTAGGAAGTGTGGACACCAAGTAACCATTATCCACTAATTAATCCACCATTTGATGTGCATGAAGCTTTAAACTCCACTTAGTTGTCCATTAGCTCCTAATTGTACATTTAGGCAAGTGGGTGGGGTCTTCCATGATCTTGAACTTGAATTATTTCCTCTTCATTCCTTTTAATTTCCTTGTGCATGCATATATCATCATGAATCCCACTTCCATATGCATCAAAATATCCTATAAAAATCATTAAAATTGTCCAAGTAAGAATTCTTAAATTGACACATGCACAAAAATGACCATTTTACCCTCGAATGAAGATGAAAATATGATGGTTTGAAAATAATTGAATTTTGGTTTTAACATGTAAAAATGCCCAAATTTGATGTTTATTTAAATGAAAAAGAGATAAAATATGGATATATGCACATTTACGTGCACATCAAATACCCCTACACTTATCTTCTTATTCGTCCTCGAATAAAGGAAAACTAAGATAAATCCGTTTTCATAGGGAGCACGATTGCATTGAGCATATGCAACAAGCCGTTAAACCTGTGGGTGTCCCCAGTAGGACGAGTGTTGTCTCGTGAGGGTTTTCAGCGGATACTACCCACAAAATCCAGATGCAAAGTGAAAATATTTACAAAGTGCAAGATTTATTCATAATGGGATGAATGCAAGATTTTGAAAATATTTACAAATGAAGGATTTACTTTTAAATCATCCCAAATAAGTTAAATATAGGTTTTGGTCATTGTCTTGAAAATTTAAGTCATTTACTCGTCAAAACTTCCAACAAAAATCAAGTTATCATAGCAAATAGACAATAGTTTAACTTGTTGTTTCGGTTGATAACAAAGTGTAACTACGAAATGGATCCTTAGTTGATTATCAAAGTTTATCAAAGTGGTATTTTCATTTCTTTTCACAAACAAGTTAAATCAAATAAGTAAAAATAGTGCTCGGATTTCAATTGCTTACTCTCTATTATTTGAAAATTTTATTGATATTAACAATATTTACATATGCCTAACTCAGGTAAACTAAGGTCAGATTTATTACCCGTGCACTGCCTTGCGAACTGATGTGAGGGGAATACAGAGCTTGGCGAGTGAACACACAAGTGTGAACACTTATCGACTGTAGGCGTTATAAAAAAGATTTTTTATATACATACACCTAACTCAGATAAACTTAGGCCAGATATACCGATCATGCACTGCCTTTTTGGGCTTACGTGAGAAGGGTACAGAGCATGGCGAGTGAACACACGAGTGTGAACACATGACTCTAGGTGTTAAATATATATATATATATATATACACACACATATATACAAATGTTTTTTTTTTCAATTTTTTTTAGAAAGAGAGAGTTTTGCAAAATCATCTTAGCATCATTTAACTTAGAAGATAAAAATGTTATATCCTTTACTTTAAATTTGCCACTTTTCTAAACAAAGATTTTCAATTAGAACATACTTCATAATTAACACATATGAACCTTCCTATATACTAGTTAAACCATTGTTATTTGTAATCAAACTTTTTTTTATTTTTGTTAAGACAAATAATTTTTCAAAAATTTCAATTTATTAACCAAAACTTATACTTATCCCATAGTATTTCTTCAAAAATAAATCAAAATGCTAAAAAGAAAATATTTTTGAGATTTTGAAATTTTGAGATTTTTTTTTAAGTTAAAAGAAAATTGAAAATTCAAAAATGCCATGAAACTAACAAAAAGTGAAAATGAGACTCCCCCCACACTTAATTTTGACAGTGTCCTCACAGTCAATGCATGATATAATGAGTGTAGCAGGGAAAAATATGTACATATTTTCAAAAGAGGTTAACATTCTTAATAGACGTAGCTTGGCTCATGAAGGATCATGAGCTCCTCCTCTTGGTTATCGGGCAATTCCAAGAAAGGTTTTAAACGATGACCGTTGACTTTGAAAATCGATCCATCCCTGGGGTTTTCTATTTCTACGGCACCATGTGGAAATACAGTTCATACCACAAATGGTCTGGTCCATCTAGATTTAAGTTTCCCAGGGAATAAATGAAGTCTTGAGTCATATAAAATAACTTTTTGGTTAGGCAAAAACGTTTTCCTTAGGATTGACTTGTCATGAAAAGCTTTGGTTCTTTCTTTGTAAATTTTCTCGTTTTCATACGCCTCGTTCCTAAGTTCTTCTAGTTCGTTGAGTTGTATTTTTCGGTTTTCGCCAGCTTTCTCAAGATCAAAGTTTAAGTTCTTAATTGCCCACAGCGCTTTGTGTTCGATTTCAACGGGTAAATGGAAAGCTTTGCCGTAAACTAAATGAAATGGGGACATCCCAAGGTTAGTTTTAAAAGTAGTACGGTAAGCCCAAAGCGCATCGGTCAATTTCTGAGACCAATATTTTCGATTTCTATTGACAGTTTTCTCCAAGATTTGTTTTATTTGTTGTTTTGAAACTTTAACTTGGCCACAAGCCCGAGGATGATACGGAGTGGATAACTTGTGGGTTATCGAGTATTTTTTCATTAAGGTTTCAAAAAAACGGTTGCAAAAATGGGTTCCGTTATCACTGATTATTGTTCGAGGTGTGCCGAACCTCGAAAAGATGTTTTCTTTGAGAAATTTCACAACAATTCTATGGTCGTTGGTTTTGCAAGGAACGACTTTGACCCATTTTGAAACGTAATCGACAGCGAGAAGGATATACAATTTTCCAAAAGAATTGGGAAAAGGTCCAATAAAGTCAATACCCCATACATCAAAGATTTCGATCGTATGAATGGGGTTTAGAGGCATCATATCTCGTCGAGAAATTCGTCCAAGCATTTGACATCGATAGCAAGTTTTACAAAATTCAAACGAGTCTTTGAAAAGAGAAGCCCAATAAAAACCACACTGAAGCACTTTTTCCACAGTATTTCGAGGACTGAAATGTCCACCACATGCTTGATCGTGGCAAAACAAAAGAACACTCCTGATCTCATTATCCGAAATGCAACGTTGGATGATTTGGTTAGGACAATATTTGAACAAGTATGGATCGTCCCAACAAAAATATTTCACTTGGGACATGAATTTGCATTTGTCCTGTTTGGACCACGATGAGGGAGTTTCTTTAGTGACTAAGTAGTTCACTATATCAGCGTACCATGGGTCGATAGAAATTGAAAGGAGTTGTTCATCGGGGAAGTTTTCATTGATTGGCAAAGAAGATGGTGCGTTCGAAAGACGAGACAAGTGATCGGCTATGACGTTATCTGATCCTTTTTGTCTTTAAGTTTAAGGTCAAATTCTTGAAGTAAAAGGATCCAACGAATCAAACGGGATTTAGCATCCTTTTTAGCGAAGAGATATCGAAGCGCAGAGTTATCTGTGTACACAGTAATGTGTAAACCTATCAAGTATTGTCGGAACTTTTCGAGAGCAAAAATGACAGCTAGAAGCTCTTTTTCGGTTGTTGTCTAGTTGAGTTGAGCGTCGTTCAAAGTCATACTCACGTAGTAAATGACGTGAAGGATCTTGTTGATGCATTGTCCTAAGACAACACCAATGACAAAGTTCGAAGCATCACACATTATTTCGAATAGAAGATCCCAATTGGGTGCGCAAATGATTAGAGCAGAAATGAGTTCGTTCTTAAGACGTTCAAAAGAGGAGATACAATCAGGGTTAAAATCGAAAGGAACATCTTTTCCAAGAAGAGTCGTCAAAGGACGAGTGATTTTGCTAAAGTCTTTCACAAAGCGTCGGTAAAGGCCTGCGTGTCCTAGAAATGATCGAATGTCCTTAACAATTTTGGGAATGGGTAGATTTGCAATGACATCGATTTTAGCTTTGCCTACCTCAATACCTTTATTTGAGATGATATATCCAAGGACTATGCCTTGTTTGACCATAAAGTGGCATTTTTCCAAATTCAAAGTCAAATATTTTTCTTTACATCGATTTAGAACCAATTCGAGATGATGTAAACATTGGGAAAAAGAATCGCCAAAGATTGAGAAATCGTCCATAAAAACGTCTAGAAAGCGTTCAATCATGTCAGAAAAGATTCCAACCATACATCGTTGGAAAGTCTCAGGAGCGTTACAAAGTCCGAATGGCATACATCGATAAGCAAAGGTACCGAATGGACACGTGAAAGTTGTTTTCTCTTGATCTTCTGGAGGGATTGGAATTTGGTTATAGCCGGAATAACCATCAAGAAAGCAATAGAATTCATGGCCGGCTAAACGTTCGAGAATTTGGTCAATGAAAGGAAGAGGGAAGTGATCTTTTCGTGTTGCAACATTTAGTTTTTGATAGCCAATGCAAACACGCCAACCCGTTTGAGTACGAGTTGGAATAAGTTCGTTTGAATCGTTCTCGACAATGGTTAGCCCAGACTTTTTCTGTACAATGTGAATTGGGCTAACCCATGAACTATCAGAGATTGGGTAAATGATTCTGTTGTCGAGAAGTTTAAGAATTTCATAACGCACTGCATCTTTCATTTTTGGATTAAGCCTTCGTTGCGCGTCACAAACAGGCTTGGCATCGTCGATTAAATGGATGCGATGTTGGACAAGAGCGGGACAAATTCCCTTTATATCGGAGATCGACCATCCAATTGCTTCCTTGTTTTTTGAAAGAATAGAGCGAAGAGAAGTTTCTTGGTCAAGAGAGAGAGTTGTAGAAATTATGACGGGGAACGTTTCGTTATCACCTAAGTATGCATACTTAAGGTGATCGGGAAGCAGTTTGAGGTCCAACTTTGGGAGTTTTTCGATCAAAAAGTTGGGCTAAGATTCAGGCTCAACTGGAAGCTATTCAAAAGGAAGAGTGTACTCAATCTCATTGGGAATTTCATGAAACAATTTTTCATACTTGGCCTCGCGTTCATCGTTAAGATCAAGTGTCTCGTTTTCGAAGTTTTCGTGAATGGCACTAACTTCCAATGTTTGGTCATGAGGTTCGTTCGATTGGCCCTCAAGATTGAAAATGTTGAAATCCAAAGTCATGTTTCGAAAAGTGATTTTCATCGATCCGTTACGACAATTGATTAAGGCATTTGAGGTAGCTAAGAATGGTCGACCAAAAATCAATGGAATTTGACTCGCGGGATTTATCACGGGTTGTGTTTCGAGAACGATAAAATCAACGGGGAATATGAATTGTCCTACTCGAATGAGCACGTCCTCAATTTCTCCCACGGGATTTTTAATCGAGCGATCGGCAAATTGAAGCGTGACTTTTGTGGGTTTGAGCTCACCTAAGCCTAATTGTTCGTATACGGAGTATGGAATCAAGTTGACACTCGCGCCTAAGTCTATCAAACATTTGTTAATCATCTTGTCTCCAATTGTACACGAAATTGTAGGGCAGCTAGGATCTTTGTATTTAACGAGCATGGATTGGGACAAGACTTCACTCAAACTGGGGGCTAAGAAGTCTTTTTTGGGCACTTGAGTGTGTCACATTTGGGTACACAAGTCCTTAAGAAATTTCACGTACGTTGGAACTTGTTGAACGATGTCAAGAAGCAGAATGTTAACTTTGACTTGTTTAAAAATTTCCAACATCTTTTCCATTTGGTCCGAGTGTTTCTTGGGTCGAAGACGATGTGGAAATGGAACACTATACTCGGTAGGCGGGTCTACTCGAGTAGTAGAAGAAGAGTTTTGATTGGCATTCGATTCAACGTTTAGCTCCACGTTCTGTTCAAATTCATTATTTGTTTTAGAAGCGTCGAGAGAGATTTTCGGTAAATCGTTTGGATTAACGACTTGATTATCGATTTGTTTACCGGAATGGAGAGTTGTGATAGCATTCAACTGGGTGACGTCTATCTTGAAAAACATGGGCTTGATTTGAACTTGCATTTTGATTTCTGGGATTTGAAATGGGTTGGCTTGGGAATGTTCCTCGTTCACGTTCGCTTACAGACGTGGCTAATTGACTCATTTGCATTTCGAGTTTTGCAATTGATTGGTTTGTGTTTTGCATATATGAGGTTAATAAATTTTGCAAATTGTTGTTTGATTGATGGCTTTGAGTAGTTGCCTTAGCTAATGTTTCAAGAGTTTAATCAAGCGAAGTTAAACGTTTATCGTTTTGGGGAGGATGAGCAGAATTTGGTTGAAATTTTGATTGTTGCGGTTGATTATGGGACGGACCCGCAAAGTTTGGTTGGAAATTGTTGGGTTGAAAGGGAGGATTCAAAGCATTATTCGGGAATGCTTGAAAATTGGGATGAATCGTATTCGTGTTGGGATTGTTTTGGTTCCACGCAAAATTCAGATGATTTCTCCAACCAGGGTTGTACGTTGGAGAAAACGGGTCGTTTTTGGCTTTATTGAAAGCATTGATTTGTTCGACAGAATTGGGACACTAATCGACTATATGATTAGGATCGTTGCATTTATAACACATCGGTTGGGAAGCTTGGTTCATTTGATTTGATGAGAAAACATTATCGAATTTTTTAATCATTGCGTCGATCTTAGCTTCCAATGCAAAAGATGATCCTATCGAGTTTGCACTCGATCGTGAGTAAATTGATTTTTCGTTCGAACGTTCCCATTGGGTTGATTTTTCAACAAGGTTTTCAAGAAATTGCCAAGCATCGTCGTGAAGTTGGGCCAGAAAGTTGCCTTGGCACATTGATTCGAGCATGGTTCGTGAGCTGTTTTCGAGTCCATCGTATAAGATTTGGCAAATCGTCCATTTTTCAAAATTATGGTGTGGACATTTTATCAAAAGCTATTTGAATCTTTCAAAAAAATTTCCAAATGGTTCGCCCTTGAATTGATGAAAATTTACAATTTCGTTTCGGATTCTACTCGTTTTTTCCAAGGGGTAGAATTTTTTTAAGAAAGCTTTTACGAATTCTTCCCACGTTTTAATTGAGTTCGACGGTATGCTGTACAACCATTTTTCAGCGTAATCCGTAAGAGCGAAGGGGATTAATCGAAGTTTGATTCCGTCATCAAAAAGTTGTTGGAGTTTAATGGTTCCACAAACTTGTTCGAATTTAGTCAAAAAGATGTATGGATCATCGTGCTCGAAATTGCCAAATTTTGGAAGTGTGGCAATATGGTTCGAGTGAATTTCGAAATGGTTACCCGTAGGGGCGGGTAATGTGATGCTAGATGGATCAGAAACTCTATCGGGAAAGTTTCTATCCATAAGAGTTAGAGGGGCGTTTCGTTCGCCATTTTAGGAGGATCGCCTGTTCGAGTTAAACGATTAGTGGTTGAGTCACGAGTCCAACGATTGGTTGTTGTGTCATGAGTCCAAGTACTCATGCACAAGTGAAAGTCGAAAGGAGAAAGAAGTTAGAGTCGAGTTTAGAGAATGAAAGAAAATTTGAAAAACGAAGTGAAAAATTGTTTTTGTTTTTGTTTTTGCTTTTTTTAAGGAAGAAAAATATTTACCAAGTGAAATTTATTTTCACAAGAGAAGTTTGATTTTTGGTTTTTCAAATTTTTTTTATATGTTTTTGTTTTTGTAATTTTTCTGAATTTTCAAATATTTACCAAAAGGATTTTTTTTAGAAAATGGAAATTTGATTTTTGTTTTTTTTTGAATTTTCAAAATTTTATTTATTTTTGAAATTTTTTTCCTTTTTGAAAAGTTTTTATATTTTTTTTTTGGGTTTTTGTTTTTGATTGAAAATTTTCAAAGGAAAAGAAAGAAGGATTTTTTTAATTAAAAACTAAGTTAAGTGAAATTTACAATTTTTTTTTGGATTTTGGATTTTTGGATTTTTTTTTGTTTTTTTTAAATATGCATGAACTGATGCAGCTAAATGAATGCAAATGACTTAATTATAGTTCTCTGTCCTTAGTAGCTCCTAACCCAAAATTGTATAATCACACTTTGTCTTAAATGAACAAAAATATTTCTCAGCCAGGTAACGGACATGGGTTATCGGTGCACCACGAATCACCGTAGCAATGCAACTGATGGTTTAAGTACCTACAGAGGAACAACCACTATAATATTTACAATCACCATAATATTTAGAAATGGTTATTACTCTGCCATAGCCTAGACACCAAGAAATAAAATTGTTCAAAGAAAACAATTGTGAAGATACGATTAAGCCCTGGATGAGCTCGCGACACCCTTAAGTCCAACGCCTAACCTTTATTATTAGTCAAATTCTATGATGAAATGCATTTGTTTGCTAAGGAAAGGGTGATGAAATCCCTCACCTTATGTGAATTGGGGTATTGCCCTTAGAAAAGAAAATAAGATGAGATGAATGCAAAACTGAAATTAAACGTGAATTTACAATGCAACTAAAATGAATTTTGTTTTTGTTTTTGGATTTTGAAATTTTTTTGTTTATAAAGGTAAATGCAAGCAACCAACAATGCAATTTAAAATAAAACTAGAGAAAAGGGCACGATAATAGAGCGTGCAGATTATTTAGCAATTTTTTTAAGCGGCGATTTATTTTATAAGCAAGCAAAGCGATTCTTCTTGATTTTCTGCTTTGACAACCTGAAATGAAAAAAAAACAATATATACACAAGTCCCTTTTTTCTTGGTTTTTTCCTTTTTAATATGTTTATCAAAGATGAAAAAAAAATCAAGTGAAAAAAAAACAAATGAAAATAAAATAAATGAAAACTAAAACAAGTAAACTAATACAAGTGAAAAAAATGAAAATTAAACAAAGTTAAACTTGTTTCTTTTTAGACTAAAACAAATGGGAAACAAAACAAAATAAACAAAGAAATGAACAAGGTATGTACAATTTACAATAGCCTTTTTTTGTGAGGTAAAATTAACGAAAATTTGAAACAAAATAAAGCAATTTGTTTAATATTTTTTTTACTTTTTAACAAGAGCAAGACAAAACATAACTAAAAACAATTTAACTAAACAAATTTTAACAAAGCAAAAGAAAAAGAAATTCACTCGGCTTTTTAAAACATCTAACCCGGCCCATTAAAAATTAAAAAATAAAATAAAAACACGCTACTAACTCAATCAGTGAACAAGAATTCTCAACCAACAATCAAATTAAATTTCTTCTCGAAATTGAACGTGCCCAAATCACGTCACAATTTCAAATCTCAAATGACTTCGTATGATGGAGAAGCTTAAATTCGTGGATGCGGCGATTGGGATGGCGGTGAGATTGGTTGTAGGGTCCTCGATCGAAGCAGGTTCAGGCGTTCGATTTGGGTGTTTGTCAGGGAAAGGCACAGGCAGTTAGGGATGTAGCAGTTTGACTGAGGACTTTGATAGAGGTGACGTTAGGAGGAGCTGCACTGGAATGTGGTTGCGAAGGGGAAGTTCACAGTTTGAAGTTAAAGTGGTAGTAATGGTTGTGCAGGATGGAGGTGGTAGAGGAGGATGGTTGATAGCGTTCGGTGAGTTGCTATGCAGGCAGAAATAGGTGAAGAGGGTATGGTATGAGATGTACGGTGGTAGTTTGTAGTTGATGACAGGTGAGGCAACTTGGGGCCTGTGAGGATGAAGTAACTATTTCAGGTGGATGGTGGAGACAAAGAAGGGTAGCAGCAGGATTTCGAGCAAATTGGGGAGAGGACGGTTCAATTTGAAGTGTAAGTGAAGGGGATTTGGAGGTGTCAGTGCAGTAGTACCAAAGATTGAGTTATCGGTGAAGGGGACGTTTGTAGTTTATGAAGTTGTAGGCTTGATGGCAGTTCAATGGGTGTGTTGGTGGTCAGTAATGTTGGCACTATGATAATGAATGGTAGGCTCGGAGGAGGAATTGGTGATTTAAGTGGTTGATGGAATCAGATTGGTAAGTTTGTGACACGGTGAAGTTTAATTGGCCGATGTGACATATGTCAGGTGGTTGGTAGTGATATGTTGTTCTCAGTTGAGATATGAAGTTGATTGTCTGTATCGCTTGTGCAATGGACAATATGGTGGAGGACTGTGTGTTATGGAGGACCGAGGAAGTGAATGTGGGTATTTGGTGGTTCGGAGTAGTGGTTGTTTAAGTTATAGTTGAAGGAGAATGTTGTATGTGCAGGCAGTAATGAAGTGGTGCAGTGAACAACAATTTTTTGGGGTGGAGGAATGTTCTCTTTAACAATGAAGTAGAAGTGTTTCAGACTATACTTTAGGTTGTGGTTGTTTGGGTTGGTAGAGGAGTGTCGTGCTGTGATGTTGTTGAGTTTTGCTTTGGGAGTTGTTGGAGATGGTTTCCAAAGTTTGACAGGAATGATGACAGAAGTGGGAGTAATCTAATAGGGAGGGATGTTGAAAAATGGTGGTCAGGTACTGGGACGACTGCAGTTGAAGTTGTATAAGCAGTAGAGTGGATGTTGAAGATGGCAGTTTTGTATGCAAGTGAGAGCAGGAAGGTTGTGCTATTGCTTGCAGTCGATCGTGGATGTTTGTGGTGCTATCAGGTGAAGATAGTTTGTAGTACTGTTGTGGGTGTTGTTATGGGGGTGTGAACTTGCATGTAGACTGATGGTAATGGGGAATGTGCAGCAGCAACAAAGGGTGTATGTGACAGTTTGGTTAATTCTTGTTGAATGGTGTTAAGGAGTGGATGTTATGGATGGTCGGAGTTGTAGAAATGGGTTGATGACTTGTTATAGGTAGATGTGGCTGTTCAGGTGGAGGAAGTGCTGATGGGGGGACAGTAGTGAACTTGCAGCAGTTAGAGTAGTGGCAGTGGCAATTTTGTGAGGCAGAAAGGTAGTAAATTGTGGAAGTAGTTTGTTGAATATGGAGAAGGGTATTGATGAATTGGAAAAACAGAGAGAGGTAGAAAGGAGTTCACTGTTTGGAGTGGATGTTTGGCACTTGAAATGTGGTTATGCAGTGGAGAGTATGGTAGAACAGTGGACAATCAAAAGCACAGTAGAATTTTTTTTCTTTTTGAATGTAAATGGAAAAAGAAAAATTGTATTAGTAAAAACGTAAATGCAATATTATAAATGACAAGGAAATAAAATATTTTTTGATTTTTTTGTTGTGAAATTGTGTGTTTTTTTATATTAGCAATGCAAATGAACAAACAACTAAAAAACAATAACAACACACAAACAAAAAAATGCAAACAAAAATCACACTAATGCACAATGTTTTTTTGTTTTTTTTAAATGCAAGTTAACACACACAACAACACACAATAAAATAAAACAAAAATAATTCGAAGAATAGAAAACTAAAATCAAAGCAATTCTCCAGCAACAGCGCCAATAACTTGTTTAACGTCAAATGTTCTATTGATTAGAAAAATGCCGATAAATTTCGAAATAAAATTTTACCACAAGCGCACGGCGTACTATTGAAGTACGTGACGAGTACGGGTCGATCCGCAGGGAATTGTTAGAGTTTAAAAATCTATTCAATCAAATTAGACCAAATGGAGGAGAAATTGTTAACTAGAATAAAATGAAGCTAAAACTTAAATTAAAATTTGATTTAAAAACTATTGAACTAGAGAACAATTTAGAGGCAAATCCACTCTCATATTTTTGTAAATCAACAAACAAACAATTGTGATCTCTAGCTTTGATATTAAGTGAAATATTGTTGTAATTATCATAAGTATGGTTTGTTTATGTTATTAATTAACATAACTCAAACCATCAACCTATATTACAACAAATAAACCACTTATAATTCTCATGAAAATGAATCCAAAGAAAAAGCTATTTTAAGTATGATCTATTTACTATTGTAACTAGTAATATAGATCATCAAATTTCATTTTTACTTTAATTTCACAATAAAAAATGGATTAGCAAATGATGATGCAAATTGTGTTTATGTTGAAAAAGAATAGCTCATTTGCATAAGCAATATAAGCTATCAAACCCACTTGTATAAACATGCATCAAAATTCACTTTCATGAAGTACAAACAAGAGATCATAAATCATAAAAAATGTTGAAATTACATAATATTTGAGAGCTTCATTACCCCTAAATTGAAGGGGTTTAGCTATTCATTTGTGTTATCAAATCAACACATGTAAGTTTCAACATTGAAAATGAAAGAAAGTAGAGAATAAACAAAGAAAAAGAAGATTAACTACTAGAAGAAAATTGATTAAACTAGTGCATAAATGTAAATCTAAGCTATTAACATTAAAAGAAAGAGAGCATAGAAATAAACATTAACAATAAAACAAAGAAAAGCTTGTAGAAAAGAGAGAAGAAAGAGGCTTGGAAGTCATTTTTATTTCATGTAACATTGAGCTTACAATTTGATCTCTTAATTTCCTAAGTAAAAATGAAAGAGTAGAAGATGTTTACATGTACACAAGAGGGCTATTTAAACATGAATTAAACCCTAATTCCATTTTTAGGGTGCTTCCCAAAATGCCCTTTAGGAAGTGTGGCCACCAAGTAACCATTAGCCACTAATTAATCCATCATTTGATGTGCATGAAGCTTTAACCTCCTCTAAGTTGTCCATTAGCTCCTAATTGTACATTTAGGCAAGTGGGTGGGGTCCTCCATGATCTTGAACTTGAATTATTTCCTCTTCATTCCTTTGTATTTCCTTGTGCATGCATATATCGTCATGAATCCCACTTCCATATGCATCAAAGTATCCTATAAAAATCATAAAAATTATCCAAGTAAAAATTCTTAAATTGACACATGCGCAAAATGACCATTTTGCCCCCTGAATGAAGATGAAAATATGATGGTTTGAAAATAATTGAATTTTGTTTTTAACATGTAAAAATGCCCAAATATGATGTTTATTTAAATAAAAAGAGATAAAATATGGATGTAAATATATGCACATTTATGTGCACATCACACCTCCTCAGAGTCTAATTCGGTATCAAAAGAGGGGACATCAAAAGAAAGCGCTTCAGAAGGATTACTTTTCCCCTCGTTCGCCGGCTCAATCCACTGCTTCATCTGATTAATCTTGCCCATCACTCTTTCAGCAAGGGAGGAATCAAGTGAAGGAAAGCCGAAGTCAGGGCACTTCTTGTAGTTGTCGGCTCGCAAGCATACGAGCATCTTCATAATTTTGCAGCATCATTTTCCCCAGAGTAGCGTTAACAAACTAGGAAACTTGCTGCTTGACATTAGTAAGGGTACAAACAGCAAGTTTAAGCGAAGCTCTAGTTTTCTTGAATTTATCTTTCAAAGAGATGTTCTTCGTGACTAGGCGAGCCTTCCCGGCTTCTGAATACTTCAAACTGAGCTCAATGGCGAGCTTCTCGTCGGCCACAAGTTATCGAGCACACCTTTTTGCCTCTAGATTAGACTCAACTCAAGCAAGAGAGGCCATTACTTATTCTAATTCTGTGGGAGCATCATCCTTAGCAGCAGAAAGTGAAGACAGTTGGTTTTTGAGTTTAGAATTTTCCTCTTGATGCTTAGACGATTCAGAAGAGGACTTTGAAACATATTTGTTCAAAGCCAACCAACTCTTAGAAATCTGAAGGAAAAATATAACACAAGTTAGTGATTTAAGAAAAAACCAATAATGATAAGGTCAACTGAGTAAGAACTTACCAAAAGTTGCTACTGCATTAGAAAGCGATAATGCCCCGCCAAATTTGGAGTGAAAAGGCAGGCAAGAAGAAGTGAAAGATTCAGAATGCAAAATGAACTCAATCATCTCTTCAAAATTTGTAGATGGAGGAGTAGAAGGCAATGGCTTCGAAGGAATTTGTTTCACAGAAGGAGTCATCGATAAAGCCAGCCGCATCAGCTCAAGTGCAGCAGGGGAATCAGAGATCTTCGATTTACCATCCCTAGAGAGTGGTGCACCATGGTACCGGTCCATTTCAAATACCTGCACCCAATTCTAAAAGTCGCACGGCGCTGTTTCGTCTTTTTCGACGAATGTTGCACCTTGCACCGTAGATGTTGCTCCCTGCGGATATCGATTCTTCAGACGGCCATAACTGTTGCCTCGTTTAGAGTTACGAGATGCGTGAAAGAGAGTCAGGATTAGGTAGAGTTTGCTCCAGTTTATCTTTGGAGGCTTCAACAACGGGGCTCTTCGGAAATTGTTCAAAAGATAAGCGCTCCTCCTTTTCCTCCACTTCTATAACTTTAGCAATTTTCTTCGGAGGCACATCCGCGGAAGATTCCATTAGCTTCCTTTTGAAAGTTCGCTTGGACTTTGCAAAGGAGGCAATAATTGATACCACTCTAGAAGTTGGTGGAGGAAGGGTAGCACCGCTAGCAAACACTGTGACTTAAGAAGAAGCTGAAACAAATTCTAGCAGATTAAAAGTCAGGCAAAATAATTCAAAGAATACTAGGGACGAAAAGCGAATACTAGACCAATAACGTACCAGGATGGTCTGCACAAATTGGAGACATTGGAGAGGAGTGTTCAGCCTCTCCCAAGGAGAGAAAGCGTTTGCCCCGTGAAGTGTGCTGGACAGAGGGAGGAGTTCCTAAGATCTTCTGTCCCACTAGTAGAACAGAGTGCTTTCCAAAATTTGAGGGAATTAGAAGCGTCAGTCTGCTCCAAATTTGTCTTGAAGCCACAATTAGAGAATCAACTGTTCTCTTGTTGACATTATAAAGATCTTTGGCAGGGACACCTGATAAAGTAAGAGATTAGTTAACAGAAAACATTGAGTAGGGGAAAGACAACACTAGTCAAGACTTATGGGGAGAAGCAAAAGTTGCATGAATTTAGCAAAGTATTTGACGAAGAAGAACTAGTTCTCTCAGTCCCTGAATTTGTTGACCCCATCTAATACTAACTTCTTCTGGGAGTTAGCTCTGCATTATTTTGTTGTTGAGATTGCTCAGCTTTACTAACCTGGTCAAGATGTTTAGCACTCCAGCGTTAAGAGAAGGGAGCCCGGATTCCAATGCCATCATCTCTAGAGATAGGAGATAAGTGTATACGTTTGGAGACAACTGGATTAGGGCAATTCCAACATGAGATAGATACGAAGATAAGAACTCTGGGAAAGGTAAGAATCCGCCATGCCAAATGTGGATGGTAATATAAGCAATATACACTTCTAGAGGGTTGTCCATGGTGTCAGTTTCCTGAAGGGGAATGGCTTCAATTCTGTTGATGCCAAAATCATTAAGGATGGTGTTAACTTCATCTTGGGATGTAATGGAAGAACGCTTGGAAATGGCTTCAGCTTTCTTCGGAGAACTCATGATTCTGCCAAGTGAAAACGTTTTGGTTAAAATCCTTGGTTATTTATGAGTTTGGAATACTTTCAAGAACTAGACAAAGAAACCTACTTAGATAACTTGAACAAGAAAACAAATATGAAACTTCAAAATTGTGCAAATAGATTAAGTCAAAAACCAAAAACACTAGGCTTCCGACAAAGTCGAAAGGTTAAAGCATAATACTTGTTCATACATTACTTCTCAACAATGTCAAAGGCTCTACAAGAACCTAATTGCTAAGGAAAGATGGTTAAAATTAATTCAAATACTAAAGCAAAAAGGTGCACTATGAACATCTCATAAGCCAACCAACAAGATCGGTCAACTTTGCCAAAACCAATAACTTAGGATTTCTGAGTAAAATGCTAATGTTGTCGAAACCGAAACCTAACTTACCCATTGAAGTCGAAAGGTTCAAAGTTAAACTCATATGTACTTAGGGCGTTTCGACAAAGATGTACAGAAACAACTCTAGAAGGGTTTCAACCTAGAAGGTAAAGGCCGTGTCGAAGCGGTTGAAGGAATCTGGTGATTTAAAATGTTAACTAAGTAAAATGAATTACAATCGAAACAAAGGGTTTCGACTAGGTCGAAACATTTTCTATCGAAAGAGTCCCTACTCTTTGCTTAACGGCATAACCTTACGACAAGGTTAATCAGATCGGCACTACGACACCTTTCGACCTCTACGAAAGGGGATAAGGAAGAAAAACCCATGTTGCCGCCTCAATCCCGTTCGAAGGGCTAGAAAAGTAATTTTACAGCGCCAATTTTTCGTCTGTATGTTTGAAACTTCTAGGTAAAAAAAAAGAAAATGGGTTCCATCACCCTCTCCCAAACCCGATTACAAATCCAGACTTCTTAAAATTTCCTAAAGAAAACATATTAGACTTGTTTAAAAAAATGAATGAAAAAAGAAATGAATTTTAACCGAAATTGGTCTTTGACAATTTTAAAAAGCATAGAAACTACTGTCAAACTGTAAATGCTGATTCACTACCGAAGAACAAAAATAATATATTTTGAAATGGTAATCTAAACCCGATAAGGGGATTTTCAATAACAACCACTGTCAATCTCAAAATCCAAAGCGAGAAATAAATTCTATTAATTTAAGAAACTGAATTGAAAGGAAGTTTCTCGGCAAGCTGAACCAAATTTGTTCTCAAAAAGATCGAGATTCAAACATTTCAAAATTGAATTTCAATTATGGAATCTGGAAACTGAAATTCAATTAAAGCATGAATGAAGTTCGAATAAAAACTAGAGAAATAGAGATTAATTTAAACTTACGGTTTGGATTTGGAAATTATCCTGATTTCTGGAAGCGAAGTTTAAGTAATTTTAGAGAATTATTTTACTTTTGCTCGATGATTTTGATTGCAGGTAAAAGAAGAAGAAGGAGGAGAAGCGTACTTTATAAGGAAAGCCACCCAGATTTTCAACAGTTGGATAGGATTTGAATGAACGGCCCAGATCTACGTGGGAAGGCCAAGAGGCGGGAAGTTTCTAGGGTTCGGCAAAGATTACTTTGAAAGTCAAGAGCATCCCTTCGCAAGGTTGGGGGGAAAATGTTACTCCAAATATTCAACTTTCGACCAAGTCTAGACCTCCTTAAGAAAAAAAGCAAGAAGAAAAGCTTTAGTCCAACCTTTCGAAGGTGTCGAAGGGATGCTGCCATCAAAGTTTAGGAGCCTCAAGACCTTTCGAAGGTGTCAGAAGGTTCCTTCTATAAATATCCAGAGGGTTTCAACTTTTCGAAGAAGATAAAGAGGTCGAGAGAACCTTTCTACTGTCATTGACAACTCTTCAGCTAGATGAAGGACTTTCGATCAAGTCGAAGCCATACCTTCCGAAGACAATGAAGAATAGCCTTTTGAATATATGCCAAACCATTCGAAACCAATGGTTTCGCCATCGTTCAAGCTACTTGGAAGCAAGTATTATCTAGAGCAACCCCTTCGAAAGCCATAGTAATCTATTTGAATCGGTTGAAACCAGTGTGAACAGGAAGGGTTTTGCATCAGATCAGGAAAAGAGCATGAGCGAAACCAGCATCATCGAAACCAATGATTGAAGGCTGTTGATAGAGTCGGAAGTGTTCATAAGATAATTTAAAGAAGCACCACCATACCTTTCGACAAAGGCGACAACTTGCTTAGGTCAATCAATAGCTACCTTCCGACTCAGTCGAAGGCATCAGGGTCGAAAGTTGCCAGGCCGCATCTATAAATAAGACCCAAGGGGTCACATTTTGGGGATCCGATTCTTCTCTCTCTCAACTTGTATGCTCTTAAATAAAGTCTTGTACCCTAATTTGTAAATCAATTTGGGAATTTAGAGAAATAAAGACTTTGGAGTTGGAGAAAGGGAAGTTCCAATTACTTTATGATATTTTACTATTTCATTTTAGCTTTTGCTGGATTCACTTCTATATTCCAGGTTTAATCTCTGTCGAAAGGATCCTATTGACATAGTCGATACCTCTTCAAGCCCCAATAACTTCTGTAACCCAATAAGAGCTATCTACTCTATGATCTAAAGCCTTCGACAAGGTCGAAGCCTATCCTCTAAACATCAAGCCTGAAATTACCAATTCAAACCCAAAGTAGTTAATACCCACGGCTTTCAACAAGGTCAAAACTTATCCCAGATCTACTAAAGCTTAAGATTTCCTACCTAAACTCAAGAAGGATAAGCCCCAAAGCTTTCGACAAGGTCAAAACCTCCCATCCTGTTTAATAACCAAGATCCAAGCCAATCTACAGCTTTGGGTCTCCATCCAGGTCGAGACCTATCTAAGAAAACTTAACTCATGGTATATCAATCAGACTGAGAAGAAGGCTTTCGAAGGAGATATCATAACTACCCAACTGGATCTAAAGGTCAGTTAATCCATAATCCAACCCTTTTGACACAGTCGAAAGGCTTGCTTGACGAATATCATTAAATAAAGCTTAATCAAAAGGCAGTTCTAAAAGGATCCACACCTTCTTTTCTGCACCACTTCTATAAAGGATTATTCACCTTTCTTAGCATCATTTTGGGGTGTTGACCATAAATCTTGTTAACAGATGGCATTCCTCCAAAACTTCATTCCAAATGTCTACCACATTAGGAACACACAATCTTCCTTTCTTTCTCAACCACCCATTCTGGTCAAGACTAAAATCCTTTAATTCATCGCTCTCTATTCCATCTCTTAACCTTCTGATCCTTCGAGCCAACACTGGATCCTCCTCCTGTTTAGAAGCAATCTTTTCAATCATAACTGGTCGAACTTCCAAACATGATAACAAAGTAGTTTCTGTACTTGAACTACTCTTAGTTCTCCACTGTACTCTACAAATTGGTAATGCTTCCTAATCTTTCCACTCAGCTATCATCCTTAACAGCACATTCTGATGTTTTCTGCTAAGTGCATTTTCAAACTTGTTTCCTTTCCCCGGTGTGTACTCTATACCGAAATCATAAGCAGCTAAGAACTCTAACCACCACTATTGTCTCATATTCAGCTCCTTCCGAGAGAAAAAATATTTCAATGACTTATGATCCGCATACAACTCAAATCTATCTCCCAAAAGATAATATCTCCATACCTTCAGTGCAAAAATCACCGTAGCTAACTCTAAGCCATAGGTTGGGTATCTGACTTCATGCTATCTAAGCTGTCGAGAAGCATACACAATTACTCTACCCCTCCGCATTAACCCAGCTCCTAACTCAGTCCCACATGCATCTATGTACACCAGCAAATCCTGATTCCCCTCCGGAACAACAAACACATGTGCATTAATCAATAAGTGTTTCAGCTTCTGGAATACCTCCTCATACTTATCGGTCCAAACGAACTTCACATCCTTTCTTGTTAGCTTAGTCATTAGTGCCGCTATCCACGAAAAATCCTTAATAAACCTTCGATAGTAACCAGCCAATCCAAGTAAACTTCTTATCTCAGTAACATTTTGTGGTCTCTTCCAACTATTTACGGCCTCAATTTTAGCTGGATCCACTAATAACCGTCTCTCAGAAACTACATGGCCAAGAAACTTCACTTCCTTCTACAAAAATGACATTTCGAGAACTTCGCCTTCAGCTGATGCTGCCTCAGTGTTTCCAGCACTATTCTAAGATGAACTTCGTGCTCTCATTATTTCTTTGAGTATACAAAAATATCATCTATGAAACCAATACGAACCTATCCAAGTGCTCTCGGAAAATCCGGTTCATCAAATTTACAAAGAAAGCTGGCGCATTAGTCAGTCCAAATGGCATCACTAACCATTCTTACGATCCATATCTGGTTTTAAATGCCGTCCAAGGAAAACTATCCTCTGCCACTCTAAGCTAACGGTGACCTATTGAAAAATCCAACTGCAAAAACATCTTGGCTCCACTCAACTGATCGAACAAATCGTCAATCCTAGGCAACAGATAGCGATTCTTTATCGTTTTTTCATTCAACTTACGATAATCGATACATAACCTTAACGATCCGTCCAACTTCTTAGCAAACACTACAGCTGCTCCCCTAGGTGAACTACTAGGTCTAATAAAAATTTTGCCTTCCAAACCCACGAATTGCACCTTGAGCTCCCTCATTTCGACAGTTGTCATCCTACTTGGCGGTCTACTTACTAGTTCTGCTCTAGGCACCAAATCTATCTGAAACTCAATGCCACTTTTCTGTGGCAATCTTACTACGGGTTCAAAAACATCTACAAAATTCTCTAACCACAAAAACTTGATTTAGCTAGCCTTTTACCTCCACAACACCCAACAAAGCATTCACCTTACAACTAGGGTTTTCTATGGCATATATAATCCGCTCCCCACAGTCTGGGCTCCTAAGCGATATTTTCCCATCATGGTAAAATATCCTAGCATCATATTTACCTAACCTACCCATACCCAAAATAATTCTGAACCTTACGAAGTCAAACACATGCAAACTGCTAACAAAGGTATGACCTAACAAGTCAAACTCTAGATGGTCACATCTCATCCCAAGTGTTACATACCCTCCAATCAGATTCGCAGCCCTTAAGGAAGTAACTAGCTATGAGGGTTTAGGTTAAGCTTATCTACCAAACAACGAGATATAAAAGAATGCAATGCACCAGGGTCAAACATAACACTAACTGCCATACCAAGAATCATAAGCGTACTTCCCAACATTGCTTCCCCTTTCTCCCTTTACGTGGTCCTCGAGGTAGTTGGCTCCAATGCATATACTTTGCCTTTTCCATCCTTAGCAGGCTCCTTACATTGGCTCTTCGAATGACCCATCTGATCGTAGTTGAAGCATTTGATATTCTTCTTCCCAGTCACCTTCTTTGCCTCTCCAGAATGACACTGATTCACAAAATGCCCTTTCTTGTCGCATTTAAAACATACAACTTCTGACTTTCCCTTCTTCACGGCTCCACCCTTTTGGGCTCCCTTCTTAGGAAAGAACTACCTTTTCTGACTCTGCCCCACCTGGACCTCCTTCGCCTTATTCTTCTCCATAGAAGCAATAATTTCCTCATATCTCAGAGCCATTTCTACTACAACATCATAAGGATCCTTGATATGTGGTAATGTAGTCCTGGCCAATTCACGTTTCAACCCCACAATGAACTTCTCGTTTCTCTTAATCACGATATCCACAGTGGCATAACCATACCTTTCCAACTACTCAAACCTTGTAACATACTCTAACACAGTCATCTCTCCTTGCTCTAACTCGGAAAACTATCTGAGCAAGGTAGACTTCACCATCACAAACACGAATCTCTCGTCGAACCTCCTCTTAAACTCAACCCATGTCATAGTTCCTTCATCCACTCCAACTGTCACACTATTTTATCGGTATAAAGCTGCTCCTTGAAGCTGTCTCGAAGAAAACCTTCTTCTCATCACTAAGCCCTAAATCTACAAAAATCCTCTTACAATGCAGCAACCAGCTGTCTACTTCTATGGCGTTTTTAGTCCCAATGAATGGTTTTCCTCCCAACCTAGCATATTCCTACTCAAAGCAGCATAATTATTGACTACTGCAGCTTCCTGGGCTCCTCCTCCAACCACTCCAGTAGCAAACCCCACTTGCCTCATATTCACGAAGAACTGATACATGGCTCCCATGTCAACTTACTGGACTTCAGCACCAGTATTTCTAGCTCATGCCTGACCTTGGTTCCTTCTAATATTAGGTCTGGCATTTCCATCTGTAGTGGTTCTTCCTCCTCTAACATTATCTCTTCGATAATCCATATTTGCATTCGAACCTTTATGAGATACAGAAAAATAACCTAATAGAGATGAATGACTATAGATAAAGCGCATACTTATATATAGCAAATACAAGTACGTTTGTATAACGTTATCACTTACCCCAATCTTATCGCTAATTCGTTAGGATTATATTTTCAAAAATCATCTTTTTAGTTAAAGTTTTTCATAAACCCATGCTCTAATACCAAGTTGTGACATCCCCTATCTGGAGGCCCGAAGCTAAGCGCTGCCGATGCTGTAGTCATCCATAGTATTAACTTCCGATGACCAAATACGGTAATGTTAATGGTATCCATAATATCAGAAGCACGTGAATATGAAATAAGATCACAGATTTAAAAAACAGTATTTTTGACTACATTCCCAAACATGTTCCATATTCAAATTACATAATCCCATCGCTTTCCCAAGTTCAGATAAAATGTAGTTATTACATAAATATTCCAAGTGCGACATATGATGATGCACCCTTAGTTGACCAGATTACTATATATACAACATAGCGAAATCAATACAAAATTAAATAGCAACTCTTAATTATATATCCATCAGCCACCAGCTCGTCTCCAGAAGCTTTACTCGCCAACCTACTAAAGCTTGTAAACCTCAACCCTCAGCCTACTCAAATCAATTTTTGAGCACTCGAGAGTTTAAGGAGAAAACATAAACTTCAATCAGACATAAAAAGCCTGGTGTGGATAATACTATACATCTCGGCTATTTGATATTAAGTGAGACCACGCCGCTTAGCGAAATGGGTTTCCCTCACTAATATCATTTTAAAACATATCTTTTGCAAATTATAAATCTGCTACCAAAACTGGTTAAACTATAAATGTGAATATACATATCAATTATTAAATGGACTATCAGTCCATTCACTATAGTTTTGTTTGGCTAACTACTAACCCTTGGCTGACTCGGGCCTACCAGAAAACATAAAAATCTAACATTTGTTAGATACTCCACTTCTGGATGGTCTGTCCTTACTTACTTCTCCAGATCTAACTGATCCTAAAGGTTTTGTGGGCTTACCAATAACCCGTCTTTCCCTTTTAGATTCATTTCTGTATGTAACATAATTTTAGTCTTATTTGTGACAAAGGCCTACACACTGGAATTTTGGAATAAATTAGCTAGGGGCTAAAAGCTAATGAGTATAGGCCACGACCCTACACTAGTCCCATCTTCTCTTCTAATCCGAGTTATTTTCTTAGGGTTAACTAACCTTTAATTATCTTTGTTGAAACCCTTTTCAAAATAATTTAAACCTTTAAATCATATATATACAAGGAAAATATACTCTTTGCTTTACTCTAAGCTATTTGCCATGTTATGTATACTTTACCCAAAATAGTGAGAAAATCATTAAGGATTTCCCATCCCTCGAAAATAAGTTAAAACCCTTTTTAACTTAAAAACACTAAGGCTATATTGCCAAAAACAACTCATTTGAAACCATTGTTTAAAACCTTTAAACAACCCTTTCGAAACTATTGAAAGTACCCCTTTTGATATAAGTAAACTACTTTACTTTATAACCTTAGGCGAAAAGGCCAAAACATATCTTTCGAAATCATAGTCTTCGAAACCATTCATATTTATCCTTTCGAAAGCATTGAAAAACATCTCCTTCAAAAACTTTAAAACCTTAGACATGCTATCTTTAAAACTCTTAAACATTGCCTTTCAAAACCATTGGAAAACCTATCCTTTTAGACCTTTCTAAACCATTTAAGAACCACCCCTTAGAACCTTTTTTTTAAAACCTTTAGAAAGAATTAAAACTTCAAGCCTTTCGAAAACATTTGGATTCAATCTATAACATACCGAAGCACCTTTCAAAACCATTAAAACTGTCTCTTTCGAAACCATTTTGATTCTACCTTTTATAGGGCAAAAGGGTCATTAAAACATTTTAGTCAAAAGCATCTCTTTCGAAAGCATTTCTAAGTAAAGAAGTGATAGTGTTGAAACCATCCCTTCGAAAGCATTGGAGAAGTGGCTTGGTTTATAAAAAAGGTGACCCTTTCGAAACTAATCTAGGTCGAACGGTTAAAAAGCGGTAGTCATTATTCACCTTAGCTTTGCGATTAAAGATGTGAGATTTTTTATTGATTAAGTGATTTGATTCTCCCTCTTGAAATCCTAGCTTTTATCTTCTCTTAAGCTTGCCAATGGTGGTCGGCCTTAACTTGTATCTTTTATTTGTGAATAATGAGGTGAACGTGAGTGTTGAGGGATTATGGGCTTAGGGTATAAGGATGTGCCTTGTTCCTATTTTTCCCTTGAATATTTCCTAACATTTTATTCTCTTTTTGTTCTTTAGTTCACTTGTTTAACATGGCACGACTACCCCTTATTTAATCACAAATCTCAATCCATTTTAAATAATCTTACATTATTTTATTTTATTTAACTAATTAAATATCCTAAATAAGGTTACAAAAAATATGGGATGTTACAGAAAGCCCTGCTAATATTGGGAAAACATTTAACATAGAAAAATTGTGTTTTCCAGTCTCTGGACTTATTCAACCCCTCAGAAATCAGCTTTTTGGGAGGATTTGTTCAGAAGATTTGGTTGTTTAAGTTGCTAAGATTAACCAACTGAACAAGAAAATTCAGCACTTCAACATTACGAGAGGGAATGCAAGACTCCAATGCCAACAGCTCCAGGGATAGGAGATAGGTATACACATTGGGTAATAGTTGTATAGGAGCATCCCGTGATAGGCCAAGAACTTAGGTAAGAAACCCGGGAAGGGAAGGAATCCTCCGTGCCAAATATGGATCGCTGTGTAGGCAAGGTACCCTTCAATACGGCTGAGGATGGTGTCATTAGCAGTAGGGGGATGGCTTCTACCCCTGTAATACCAAAATCATTGAAAATTATATCCACCTCATCCTAAGTGGATATTAAGGAATGCTTGGTGGTGGATACAATCTTCTTAGGTGAACCCATGATTCTGCCAGGTGAAATCATTTCAATTAGAAATTATAGTTTTTTATTAAATTAACATCCTTTCAAAGATATTGAAAACATATTACAAAAGTTTGAACAACAAGCAAACATGAAATTTCATATTCTTGAAAGAATGTTAAAGTTAGAAAATAAGATTTATTAAGTGGAAAATAGAAGTTAATACCCTTCAACAATGTCGAAAGCCCAAGGATAAAATCTACTAAGCTTTCGACAGAGTCAAAAAGGAAAATAGATGTTAATACCCTTTAACAATGTCGAAAGCCCAAGGATAAAATCTACTGAGCTTTCGACATAGTTAAAAGGAAGGATTAAAGTACACATCTAATAAACACACTTCAACAATTTCAAAAGCTCAATAAAAGTTTTGTTATAAAAGAAAGTAGTTAAAACCAACACAACAAATTTGACTAAAAAATACGCTAACAACATCCAACAAACAAGGCAAAAAAAACCTTTCGACACTGTCAAAGCCCATGAACTCAATTTTTGTAAAAGAACACGAATGCTGCTGAAACCCTATAAGCCAATCGAGTCGAAAGGTTTAAGTTTGAATTATATTACTAAAAATGAGAAGTCTTTGGAATGTTTAGATGATATTGGTATATAGTGATGATTAAATCATGATTAGATACAAAGGGTTTCGATAGAGTCGAAAGAAGTGCGTGGTTTCAAAAGCATACCAGCAACTAAATATCAATCAATACAATAGGTTTCGACTAAGTCAAAACATTTTACTTGATTTGCAACTAATACAAAGTATGCTTTCTCCAATTTAATTTACAGAAATATATGTATCTTTACTTAAACAAACTAAAAGTTAGTATGTGCCGAAGGTTGCTAAACCCATAAGACAGAGTTCGTGCTTTCGAAAGTATGCATTAGGTAATACTTAGAAGGACACTTTAGCCAACCTCTTCAAAAGTTATTGGGATACCCTAAAGTACAAAACACCTTTCGAAGAGGTTGACTTCATATTAACTAAACAACCTTTCATCGAGGTTAAATAAATAACGCGCTAGGTTACCTTTCGACTACATCGAAAGGGGCTGAAAAAGCGAAACGAAAGTTGCCGCTTTAATACCTTTCGAAGGGGCAGAAAGGTAAAGTTATAGGGCCAAATTTTAATTCGTATAGCTCAAAAATTCTAACTGAAGTAAACATAAACTTCCTTCTTCACCAAACCCAATTTCAACCCAAAAATTTAAAAACTAATAAGCAAAGGGATTTAAACGCAAATCATCAATTTAAAATTTTGAAATCTGTGAGATGAAAATTTTAATTCTCTAAAAATAACAATAACAATAAAATCTGGACCAGGTAGGATTAAAATAAAGATTAACAAGAAAAACAAATTGAATCAAACCATGAAACTAAATTAAACAATGCTTTCAAGCAAATAAAAAGTTGAACGGTTACAAGTAAATCAAAACAATAATTCAAAATCCGAACTGTGAAAGTTTGAGAAATCGAGATTCACTTTAAAATTAAAAATTAAAAAAAAAAGAGATAACAGAGACATACTTTAGATCTGAATTCCTGTTTGTTGGAGATAAAAATTATTTAAGAGAGTTTGAGATCTTTGATTTTTGCTCGAAGTTTATATCGATTGCAATTGAATGAAAGAAGAAAGGAGGAGAACGTGGTTTATAAGAAAAGTCAGCAAAGGGAGCAAACCATTTGATCAGATTTAAATGAACGGTTAAGATTTACACTGGAATATGAAAAGGCGGGAAACATTGAGGGTTTCAAAATGGTTGACTTCAAAAGTCAAGGGCATCTCTTCGCAGAGGGGCAAATGTTAATACCAAAATCCCATTCGACCTTGTCAAAACTAGAATAAGTAGAAGACAAATAAGAACGAGAGAAAATAGCTCCAGCAAAACCTTTCGAAGGAGTCGAAGGGAACAACCAAAGACTAGAAGTATTACAACCTTTCGAAGGGGGTCGAAAGGGTCAAAAGCACCGTTCCGCTTCAGTGATTCCCTTTCGAAATGGTGCTTCGACATCCATGAAGAACTTTCAAAGACAATGAATGACAACCCTTAATATGTGCGCCAAACCTTTCGAAACTGAAGGTTTCGCCTTCATTCAAACTACTCATAAAGATGACTTAGTCAGGATAACCCATTCGAAAGCATAATCAAGCCTTTTGAACTGATCGAAGCCATTAATATTCGGGGAAGGTTCCGCATCAAGTCGCAAGAATACATTCGGAAGCTACTAGCAGCATCGAAACCATCAATACTTCAACAACCTCGAAACCGCAGGAAACTACCTACCGACAGAGTCGAAAGCTCGTACCTTTGCTTCTTTTGACAACAAAGCGACACAAAGAGAAAAGGCACAACCATCTCTTTGGACGAAGATGGAAGCATTCAAGCCCATTTGAAAGCATTGTAGATGGATGTGCAAGAGTCAAGGAGTAGGAAGGTATCTAAAGCCATCTTTCGACCAGATCGAAAGCTCTTGGTCAAAAGGTGCTAACCCGCATCTATAAATAAGACTCAAGGGGTCTAGTTTGGGGGATCCAAATTCATTCATTCCAAACTTGTATATTCTTAATTTTGCAAAGTTGCAAACCCTAATTTGTATATCAAACTTGGGAAATTGATCTCATATTCATCATTGGATTAATTAAGGGAAGATTTCAGTATTTTTTATTATACAGTTGTTTTGAAGGCTTTTGTTAGATCTAACTACGTTTTACAGGTGTCGACCTCATCGAAAGGTACCTTCCGAATGGATCGAAACCCCTGCTTTCCAAATAATCCAAACCCTTAACTCCAAACCACCATTTAACAAACGCTCACCTTTTAGTGAGCTGAAATCTTGATCCTAACTGGTTTTACCTTAGATTCCAAAATCAAGCCCTAATCACCTAAGAATCTAGCTTTCGACAAGGTCGAAACCCACCTAGACAAACCTTACCCTTGAATCCTTAGATTCTTCCTTTAAGTGTTACACAACTTTTTCAAAAGGAAGGTTTCGAAGGGATAATAAAACAACTTCAACAGGCTCGAAAGACTAAAAAGAAGGGAATGTAAGTGTTTCGACTCAGTCGAAAGGTCAATAAAGGAAAATCTCCACTGTAAAATCTTATTCGAAAGAGTAAATCAGAAGAAGTACCCACACCTTAACTTCCTCTTCTTAACCAAGAGTGACCTAAAAAGGGCTAACCTTTTCCATAAAACTACTTTGGGGTGTTGACATGTTTTCTTGTTAACATTTTTCACCCTAACTTCCTCTTCTTAACCAAGAGTGACCTAAAAAGGGTAACCTTTTCCTTAAATGTACTTTGGGTTGCTGACAAGTTTTCTTGTTGACAAGAGTGAACCAAATTAGCCAATATCTTCCTCGATGGCTTGATCATGGTAGTGGTGCCCTAGATCCATGATACCCTTGTATTATTTATTTGTGAGCAACAACAGAGTGTATGCTCCTATGTCACATAGGCCAGCAGCTAGTTACCATTGGGGCACATGTCAGGTTGTGACCGAAGAGGCTATGTAGTCGAGTCATTAGTGGATCATTGTCACAATACTGAGGAAGAGTGGTAATGGTAATCGTTTAGTGTAGGAGTTATGTTAGATGGACATCGTGTGGGTCCTGGAGCAATTAGACGTGCTGGCAGTCTCCCATTTGTTTCCGGTGTATGTGTGGCTGTTAAATAGGCATACACTATAATGAGTTATGATTACACTTTCCACAATGTCCAGAGTATGGTTAACCCCGTATCCTTTTCAGGCAGTCTTATTGCTTATAGTTAGGCATTGCTATGAGCTAGCTTAAATCTTTGTTATTGAATTTGTTGATACGCTGATGATATTTTTTAATGTGAGAATGATAGATTTATTTTGGCATTGCATTGTCCATACCTAACTTTGCTTGAGGATATCTCATTATTGATGATTTATGGACTTTGATGATGATTACTGGATATGGATGATTCACCCAATTGATATTAATTCTGAGATTTATTAATTAGTGTGATTGTACATAAGTGATGACGCTTTTCTATATGGGTTTGTTATAGATATAGTTTTGAGATATTTTAGATTATTATGCCATCCTTATTATACTTTTCATATTACATTTGGTTTGCTATTTTGATAACTATTATTGTAGACATAGTCTCTCAGGTCAGTCCGAAATATTTCAGGTTTAGGGACAAGGTGACTATTTTTTTGGATATTGGGAATGGAAGGAGGATAGAATATCATTATATATAGTCATTTTATACTATTGAGATGTATTTAGATTCAAATATTGGATCTTTTAATGGCAGTGTATAATTGGTGTATAGTGGATCTATGTATACCTTCCGATTATATATTATCGTTGCGTTTTTCTAACTCTATGTTTTCTCTGTTACTTATTATATATTGTGTATTGTTCTATCCTGGGGACACACATGTTTATTTTTTGTACTAATACAGTATACGTACTGGTGAGTTATTCATTCGATGTTAGAATATGTACCAGTGTTAGTCCAAGTGAAAACTCACATGTGTACCCCATATATCCTCATTCTCCATATTATCTTATAGTATTACCTAGTAATACTGTTGGATAGTATGAGTATAGAGGTGGGATGTTACCTTCGGTGGCTTAGTCTAAATTATTATGTTATGATCCGTTAGCGATCAGATTGCACAAAAAAATGTATGAATTACTTTCCGTTAAGCAAGTTGATGTTTGTTTATATTTATATTTATATTTCTTTGATTGATGATTATTTGTACTAATTTGTAGTTATTGATATTAAGGTCTTGCGATGCTTTAACTGGTGAACTACCTGTTAACGCTAAAAGTTGAACGCTAACACCCCAGTGTGTGTAGTCAGGTTGTGAAAGCACCACCCGTGATACGGGAACAAGAATTAAGCAGTAAAATAACAAGAAACAGTAAAAGACAGCGATTTTATAGTGGTTCGGCCTAAGATCAAGCCTACGTCCACTTTGAATTCCTTTATTGCTGATTTTGGTTACAAGTTGATACAGTGCACTTCAATATACGATACACTTCGATCACAAAAACACTCTAGACTAGTAGCTCAAACTTCAATGATAAGATTTGTTGAATCCATGTTGGATATGCAAGATCTCTTTCAAAGCTTGTTGTAGTGTCTTGAATGTTTGGAGTTCTTCAAGTGTTGGACGAGTTAAAAATTCTACAGAGTAACGGCGCTTCAAAGAATGATCAGCCAAAAGTCCCCTTCATGTTGGAGTTAGGTTGGTATTTATAGAGAAATCCTGTGCCTGGGTCGTAGGTCGTGGCCGACCTAAGTTGGGTCGTGAACGATTCAACTGGTTGCGACCAACCTAAGCTGGGTTGAGACTTCACAGATGTATGCTTGTTCGTTTGGATATATCACAATTCCCAGATCGTCCACGAGTTAGGAGGCCACCATGTGAAATAATGCGACATTGAGTTTGTTTGTTTAGATCATGAGCGACCTATCATAGGTCGTAGGTCGGTCGCGACTTAAGTGCAGTTGCTAAGTCGTTCAGTTCTTTCCATAGTTAGGTGGTTACTTCCTTAAGTCGTTAGGTTGCGGTTCCTTTAAGTCGTTAACCCGCTTAAGTCGTCACATTCCCTTAAGTCGTAGGTCATCCAGATCTGAAGTCGTTAACTCGCTGAAGACATTAAGCCGCTTCATTTCTTAAGTCGTTAACTACCTTAGGTCGTCAAGTCCCTTTTCCGTTAGCTTTCTTAAGTCGTTGATTTCTCTTAGGTCGTCAAACACCTTAAGTCGTTGACAAAACGGGGTTAACATTTGCCCCTCGAAGTACACGCCTAAGTCGTAGGTCGTGTGCTTTGATTTCTCTAACTCATGCTTTGAAGAGTTGTTAGATCGCGGACGACCTATGAGAAAATAATGTCGTGTGTGCCGATTCGAGTTCCACTGTCCTGGTGTATAAAAGGCTTAGGTCGCTTCTTCTTCACCTACTTGCTTCCGTGTTTACTTCCGCCATTATTGACCTTCGAAGCTTCCAGCAACAAATCCAATCTGTTTACCTCGTCACCAATCAAATTCCTACAATCTTCATCATCACACTACGTAAGTAAACTCATTACTCACTCGATTTCACGATTACCGCTACCTTTCGAACATGGACTTTCCACTTTCTAACCCTAATCCAGATCCTCACACCATGCTTCATCTCGAATCACGTTACGATCGATTGCCGACAAACTTGGAGCGGTTCGATCGAGTTTTTAGATGACTTGCAAGGGGAAGATGATGGGTTACCATATTTCGAGTCAGTTGATCCGCGAATTTAGAGGAGACGATACTGTCCAACTTTTGCGGCATAAGTCTTAAGTCATGGCCGAGATAGGACTTGGAGAATTTCACGTCGCTACGAACTGAAGTCTTTTCCACTTACTACGCCTTACGACTTAAAGAACCAATGACTTAAGGCATTAACGACTTAGAGCACAAACGACCTAACTTAACTCGTCTCACATTCTTTAGGTCGTGGACGAGTTAGCACTTCAAACTATCATGAAGCATAATTCTGACTTGAATTTTAACTTGAATTGCTGAAGTAAACTGCCTGAATACTGAATTATTTGGACTTTAACCTGTTAAACTTTGTTGCATTCTTTTACAGATTGCTTCAATTTGTAAGCTAACAACCTGCTTAATACAATATTGATAGAAAATCGGGATGAATATACTGCCACTGATTGCCCACATCAAATGACAGATTAGTTAACAAAGGATAATTAACTTAAATAGACGGTGTGAACGAAGTGTTGCAAAATCAACAAATTCAAGCAAAGTATTAAAGCAACACTAGAATAGCCAATTAAAGCTGACCGGTATGCACTAATACTGCACCTAAATTTTAAATTAACAAGTCCTGAAATTTTATAATCGATCAATTGCCGATTAGTTAAACTCCAGCTATATTTGCTTGTTATTTTTATTAGTTCTGCACAACACTTCACACTTTCAAGGAAACGTGCACCTTCGCATCTAACTAACTAGTTGCTTGTGTAGAATGACTTCTCAGCAAGAAGATGTAGTAGTTCAAACCGGAGGGGCCGCCCTTATACCAGCCCCGTTAGTCAATCCTCCAGAAAGAGTCTCAACTACTTTGTCGCACAAAGTTTTCTGGCAATTGTGCATCCAGTTTGGTATCGCTGAAGTAGATGCCATTATTCCTGAAAAAAGCAGCACCGCTGATGTGGCACCCCTGGCTTTGTCACAGTTATCTGGCAAATATGCCTGAGCGGGGCTATTCCCCCTTTCAACGACTTTCTCTAGAATCCTCTTCGTCGACTAGCCATCTCCCCCTTCCAGCTACACCTTAATGGCTACGCCATTCTGATGGGATTGTGTATGCTATTTAGGAGGACACTTGACCGTTTTCCAAGGTTCGATGAGATTTGTTACTTATGCTCTTTCGCCAGAAATAAAGATCATCCTTCCATCACTGTCGTGCGAAGCGCTAGAAACCGCAAACTGATCATTGGCCTTTCAGATAGTGTTCACGGGTTTCTAAGTCAATTCTTCTTCGTCCGTCGCCCTCCGGGGTTTTATGCCGTTTGGAGAGAAGGAAGTAAGATTATTCATCTTTACTTCTTCTATTCTTTGAGTTTTCCGAAATTCGAAATGTCAAGTGCTAACTTCATCTTTACTTTTCTGCGCTTCCTCCCCCTTCCAGGGAACCCAGCCACAAGTCAACTTTTGAGAGGCTTATGGTTGTGCCAGTTGAGGAGAGTAGCATTAAATTTTTGTTAAAAGATGAATTTCTGCACCAGTTTGAACTTCTTCACCCTTCTCGCTCTACTCAACCTCACGAAGTTCCCGATTTTCCAGAAAAGACGTCTGATGCCCTAGCTTTTGTCGAAGAACCTATAGCACAAGAACCTACCACTGAGGCTTCACTGGTGAAGTGTTCTACCTCTATTGACGTTGCGGGGTCGTCCGGCAAATCTACGCTCTCTCCGGTTATCGAAGAGGAGGAGCCTCCTCGATGCACCGAGAAGGCATCCAATGAAGGGGTTGAGAAAGAGAGTTCCGCTCAGCACGACGGCGAAGACATTTTTGGGGATCTTAGTGACTTAATGGTGACTTCACAAGAGCTATTCAAAAATGATGCCTCAAAATCTATTTCTCCTGCTATCGAGGCGACTTCTTCTTTACAACAAGTTTCGACGCCTTCTATACAAGCCGTCGCCATTCCCACACCAAAGAGTGGTTTGTAGTTCGACGTGCATAACTTGCACGCCACACACACTTAGGATTTTTTACAATTAAATGCACTCGGCTTCTTTACTTTGAAGATTTTTAACACTTATCTTTTTTATTTTCAGTTTCTCCAATGGGACGCAGTGGTTTATATTATGATAACTTTCGGCGTTATGGAGGGCGCGATACTTATGATTTCAGACGCTACCTCCCTTCCCGCCAGGAAACTGATGAAGAAAGAGCCGCCAGAAAAGCTCGAGAAAGAAGAGCTCATGAACAACAATATGGGAGTAGGGATGAACGATATGACTCTTCTCACAGGAGCGATGATTCTCATAAAAGGAAATCTCATGATGAGAAGGGGAAAAGTCACCTTGTCGATGATCCGAGCAAGCGGATCAAACATAGCGACGCGTCGGCAATTTCTGGAAAGACCCCTACTTCAATTCCTCTTGATATTCCCTCTGATTCTCCTACTCTTCAGAAATCCGACATTCAAATGATTATCAACAGGCCTCAGTATCCAGTAAGGGATGCTCCTCCCACACTTCAGAACTGATTTCCAAATTGGTGTCTAAAAGGAGTTCGCTTTGACTTAGACTTGGTTCCTATCGACAAGTAGGCCATGCTGAAGAATCTCGATGCTGTTAAGCTTGACATTAAGAGAATGTCTGGATGGTAGAAACTGGTTGATGAGCTTCAAAGAGTTAATCGCATGAACTTTGAAGCCATGCTGACTATGGAGAATGATAAGTCAAAGTGGGATAAAATTTGCAAGAAGTACGATGCTGAAATGAAGAGCATCGCTGATGATTATGGGAGACTTGAAGCTAAAGTTGAAAGACTAAAGAACGATCTTGCCAATTCTTCCACTTCTTATTCGCAAAAGGAAGAAATGCTCCAAAAGCAAGTTCGAGATGCCCATGCTGCTCAGCGAGATGCTGAAGCGAGATTTGAAGCAGAGCAGCATGTTACTGGGAAATATCATGATGACTCCGCTCAGCTTCGGGAGAAAGTTAGCTCCCAAGACTTGGAAATCACCAGGCTGCAGTCTCAGTTGTTAAAGGCTGAAAGAGAGTGCGACGAAGCTATCGCTGGCAAAGCTGCAGCCGAAGAATCTCATGAGGCAACCAAAGCCACCATTAGCACCACTTTATTCGACTTTTACATCCACAGGGTCTTGGGGCGCGGACGTCTCTCGTTTTTGGGGCCGGAATATGAAGTCACCTTGGCTGAAGTATGGGAGGCGATAATCGATATGCTTGGTGGTGCTGGTTATGCCGAAACAGATCTTTAAGCAACTTATTTAGATGATAATGCCCGTGCTGCTCTTGTTAAGGGAAAGGAGCAACTTGCCAAAGCGCGAGCCAAAGCGACGGGAGAGAAGCATTCCGAAAAAGAAGTACTTCCTACTGCCCCTATTCGTACTTCGGTTTCAGCTGATGTCGATATTATTGGCTCCAGTTCACACTCTTCGCCTCCTGCTAAAGTCGACAAAGAAATTGTGACCACTCCCACCGAGGAAGAGGCCCTGGAAGATATTGAGGCTCAGAAATTCGAGATTGATCTTGCAAAGCCGACTTCTCCAAGTAACTTTGATGTCGACCCAAGTCAAGTAGGTTGCTCATTTGATTTGACTGAGATCGATGAACTTCTTACTTACTACTTAAGCCCTGATGAGCCACTATCTTATCTTTTTTCGGAGAATATTGATTTTAACTTCTTTTCTTCTGTAGCGGAAGTACCGAAAGCTGCACTAACTTCTCCTTCTCCAGCTTCTGTTCCTCCTCCTTCTCAAGTCACTCCTCTTTCTGCTTCTCAACCCAGATCACAAGAAGAGAAAATAGAAGCCCTCAAAGACTTGGATGATCCGGTTGTTTCGCAAGAGCAAAAGAATAGGGAACTTGAAGAAGGCGAAAAGACCCCGGAGCAAACTTATGATGACGACACAAAGCTTTCTGAGTTTTTTACTCCAGGCAGTGAGTCTTCTTCAAAAAAGAAGGGGAAATGCACAGTTTTAAAGAAAGGGAAGAAAAGCACTTCTGCTGCTGGAGAAGAAGCGGAAGTTGACCCAGCTGTGCCTCTTTCTCCTTTCTCCCCGACCCGTCCACAGCGGCCTTAGAAACTAATCATTAAGCCGGGTAAAAGCTCCGAAGGTGGGAAGAAGGAGAAATAAGCTTGATTTTATTTTCTTCGTTTTGCTTTTTGCTTTTGCATGTATTGACCGAAGATTGTGTGAGTACCGGTCCTCGCTTTCTTAAACCTGCACATGTATCAAATTTTATAATATGGAATATAATGATTCTTTTTGTTTGTACAATTTTCTTGTATATATTCGTGAATGCATTTATTCCTTGTTTCTGCACAAGTTTCTTTGTATGATATTGCAGTGAGGCAGTGGTATGTTGTCTAAGCGTTGCTTTTATTAACGTAGCTATATGCCCCCATATCACGGCTTACTGCAATATTCTGAAAAGACCCGTACTCTTATTTTAGAGAATAATATTTCTGTTTTTGAGGAAATATTATTCTGCTTTTCAATAGAGTATGCCTTGTATCGGAGAAGTTTTTCTTTCTCTTTCTTTTTAAAGATCACTTTTACTTTCGGGGATGATCACTTTTATTTGTTGAATAGTGGATTCCCTAACGCAGTGAAGTGAACTTCTAAAGAATGTTTTGATTTGCTTCTCAGAAAGTTATATTCCATCATTTAATGGATCCACGGGACAGACGTCAGCTGTTTTACCGAATACTTGTTTGTACAAATAATCATAAGTATTCAGCTGCAGCTTGGAATCTTCTTTTTGAGAAGATGCTCCTTGATTGGTTCCATCAACGAAGTTTTTGGATGTGCCTTGTTAAAGGGCTTTGTTTAGCATTTGCCTCTGAAGAGGGCTTGTTTGATATGCCTTTGGGAAGGGCTTTTTGTTATGCCTCGGGAGAGGGCTCCTCCGAAGAGTTGTGCCTCCGAAGAGGGCTTGTGCTTCCGAAACAATTTTCTGCTTACGAAGAAGTCTTGTACCTCCGAAGCAATTTCTTGCCTACGAAGAGGGATTGTGCCTCCAAAGCAATTTCTTGCCTACGAAGAGGGCTTGTGCTTCCGAAGCAATTTTCTGCTTACGAAGAAGTCTTGTACCTCCGAAGCAATTTCTTGCCTACGAAGAGGGATTGTGCCTCCGAAGCAATTTCTTGCCTACGAAGAGTGCTTGTGCCTCCGAAGCAATTTCTTGCCTACGAAGAGGGCTTGTGCCTCCGAAGCAATTTCTTGCCTACGAAGAGGGCTTGTGCCTCCGAAGCAATTTCTTGCCTACGAAGAGGGCTTGTGCCTCCGAAGCAATTTCTTGCCTACGAAGAGGGCTTGTGTCCTTCTACCATCTGCTTCCTGGCGATTCCTCGTTTTCACTTCAAGTACATGGTCCATCCTTTTGCAAGTTGTTTGCTTTTTGGCCAAAGAAATGTACATGATCGTTGAGTGAATCCACGGGGCAGACGCAAGCTATTTTACCGGATGTTTGTTTGCACAAACGATCGTGATTGATTAGCCAGGGTTTGGAATTTCCTCGTTAAGGAGATGCCCGCTTTGGTGGAATCACTAACTGTTTGAATAGCACTTCTTTTGTAGGAGTTGAACTTTGGAACTTTTGTGGCTTGGCATTCATTTGTTGAGTGATTTGTAGGAATCGCTTGGCTACGTGATGGGTTGAATAGGTAAGCTTTGTTTTGATACCCTGCAATGTTAAATCAACATTTTAGAAATATATTTAAGATATTTTCATATCGAAATAAAACAGGCATTATATAGCATTAGAACACAAGATTTAAAATTCTTTATTATTAATCCACACTGATTTCTCAGCGGTTCACAATACAAGAGTTATACATCCACCGTCATTTTACAAATCTAAGCAAGGCTGTTAAGTAAAAAATGGATGCAAGTGATTGCTGTTCCAGGCTCTTGGGATTGAATTTCCATTTTCACTGGACTCGTAGTTTTGGATTTATATGCCAGAGAGATTGGAAGATGCCCCAGCTGTAGTCTTATGGGTAGTCAATAGTCGTCCCAATTCCTGCCTGCTGGGTGAGGGCCTCCTATGACAACATTAATGACAAGCTTTTTGGAATCTTGCACTGCAGTGTTGTTGCCAGAGCCAGATCGATGGACATGATGTTGTTGCCCCTGAGTGGACGAGGTTGGGTCGACTCTGTTGTTCTTCACATATTGCTGCAGTTTACCTTGTTTCAGCAACTCTTCAATCACATTTTTTAACTGGCGACATTGGTTAGTGTCATGGCCAGGTTGGTTGTGAAATTGACAGAATTTCCTGTTATTCACTGCACTTCCCCTCATCTCATGTGGTTTGGGATACTTGACAACATCTTTTGTCGCGAAGAAGATATTTTCCGATGTGTCAGTTAAGGGAGTAAAATCCAAAGGATTAAAGCGGCGAGGTTTCTTCTCATTCCCCTGTTTTCTTCCTTCGTCATTTTCCCTCTTCTGCCCTACAGATTCTATTTTGCTAGAATCAACATCGTTATTCTTAACTTCGGCAACAACTGCTTTCGTTGGTACATGAAGGCTTTCTAGGCGCATGAATTCGTCGGCCTTTTTATAAAACTTCTCAAGCGAATTCGGTTCTTTCATTTTCAACCATCTTCCGAATTCACTTGATTTGTTGATGGCTCGCATCAGGTAAGTCAGGATCATACGGGGTTCTGCATTATCCACTTCGGCTAGGGCTATATTGAAATGGTCCAAGAAAGATCTGATAGATTCTCCGGGCACTTGTTCAAGGCTGGACAGTGACATTATATCCTTAGCTTTTGAAGCATACAACCTGAACTGATCCTTGAATTTTCGAGTTAAATCAGAGAATTGGTCTACGGACCGAGCCGGTAGCTTAGTGAACCAAGTAGAGCCACTCCTTCCAAGTACACTGGAAAGTATCGGCATTTAATCTCATCTGATGCCCTTGCACCGGTCATATGCCAGTCGTACTTATACAGGAAATGATTAGGGTCACTTGTCCCTCTATAAGCCGGGATGGTAGGGGGTACAAATTTTCTTGGAAACTCTGCTTTCAGGATCTTTTCAGTAAACGGAGTTCTGCTTGGCGCAAATCCTCAATCACTCTCATTTTCTTTCCTCTACATGCTCTCTTTCATGATTCGGCGAACCATCCCTGATAGGTATTCCTCATTGTTCAGAGGCATCGCTGGACAGACATCAGCCATTCTTTCAGAAGTTTGCCTGGGCAAATGCTCGCGAAAAGTTGGCTGCGGCCTTGGACCTTCAGCTTGGAAAGTTGGCGCTTTGGCGGTGCCAGCTGCTCTTTGAGGAATATCTTTCTCTTGGGAATTATGAGCATTTTCAGTGAAAACTGTTTCATTGTTTTCTGGTTGTCGATTTGCCCCAAGTAGAATGTTTAATCTGTCCATCATCAAAGAATTTTGAGTTTCAATTTGTTGGTATAATCCCGACACTACGTCGTCTAACTCAGCCCTTCTGACTCAAACGGTGGGAGTTGCCTGGTTTGCTATTGGGGAAGCGGAGGTCCCCTCATGAGCATTTCTAGATCTGGTGAATCTACTCTTTCTTCCGGGAGCCATGATCTCAGACAGACTTCTAGTTTTCAAGGAGATCCTTTCAACAGGTCTTTGCGAAGCAATGGTGGAAAAATCCCTGATTTCAATTCTCAATGAAAGCACCAAAATGTTAACGCTAAAAGTTGAACGCTAACACCCCAGTGTGTGTAGTCAGGTTGTGAAAGCACCACCCGTGATACGGGAACAAGAATTAAGCAGTAAAATAACAGGAAACAGTAAAAGACAACGATTTTATAGTGGTTCGGCCTAAGATCAAGCCTACGTCCACTTTGAATTCCTTTATTGCTGATTTTGGTTACAAGTTGATACAATGCACTTCAATATACGATACATTTCAATCACAAAAACACTCTAGACTAGTAGCTCAAACTTCAATGATAAGATTTGTTGAATCCATGTTGGATATGCAAGATCTCTTTCAAAGCTTGTTGTAGTGTCTTGAATGTTTGGAGTTCTTCAAGTGTTGGACGAGTTAAGAATTCTACAGAGTAACGGCGCTTCAAAGAATGATCAGCCAAAAGTCCCCTTCATGTTGGAGTTAGGATGGTATTTATAGAGAAATCCTGTGCCTAGGTCGTAGGTCGTGGCCGATCTAAGTTGGGTCGTGAACGATTCAACTGGTTGCGACCGACCTAAGCTGGGTTGAGACTTCACAGATGTATGCTTGTTCGTTTGGATATATCACAAGTCCCAGATCGTCCATGAGTTAGGAGGCCACCATGTGAAATAATGCGGCATTGAGTTTGTTTGTTTAGATCGTGAGTGACCTATCATAGGTCGTAGGTCGGTCGCGACTTAAGTGCAGTTGCTAAGTCGTTCAGTTCTTTCCATAGTTAGGTGGTTACTTCCTTAAGTCGTTAGGTCGCGGTTCCTTTAAGTCGTTAACCCGCTTAAGTCGTCACATTCCCTTAAGTCGTAGGTCGTCCAGATATGAAGTCGTTAACTCGCTGAAGACATTAAGCCGCTTCATTTCTTAAGTCGTTAACTACCTTAGGTCGTCAAGTCCCTTTTCCGTTAGCTTTCTTAAGTCGTAGATTCCTCTTAGATCGTCAAACACCTTTAGTCGTTGACAAAACGGGGTTAACACTACCAATACGAAATTTGAAAATTCTATTTTTCTTACTTGTTATTTATGTATATACATCATTAAAAAATATTTGGTAAAGTAGCTTTAAAATTTAATGTTTGCTTGATATTCTTTGAATCGTTCGAAATGATTTATTATTGAACGAAACTTTTGTCAAATAGTTATATGAAAGAAAATATTGTTTTAATTTATAAATATAAAGAATAAGAAGAATATTTTATGAAAGTAAGATATGTTTTAATTAGAAAGCATTTAATAGAATCTAAATTTATACTAGTGGTATTTGATTAAGCTTTATTTAAATGATTTTTATTATATAAAGTATGATTTAATATAAATGTATATATATAATTTAATTTGAAGAATTTTTGGAATTGAATTCATGTCAGTTTGTCTATTGAGTGCTTTAAGAATTCCGTTTGATGCTCCTAATCAACAATATGGATTCCTAAACACTACGATGAGACATATGCACACAAAGTGTTGAAACGTTTTGAGAAGTCTAGAAAAGCTTTATAAGGGGATGAAATATTTTTAAAGGAAGTAAATGTTTCTAGAAAGGTAGAATTTATATTTTGTACATATATTTGAAAAGATCTTTTAGCGAAATAAAGCTTTGAAATTATTGGTTATAAATTTCAAATTGTGCTTCATAGATAGAATTGATTGGGTATGATCATTGTGTAGTTGGAGTACGAGTCATTAAGAGTAAGCAAACATTAACAATGGCAGAAATAAATAATAGAATTGAATGCAAGTATTCATCAAAGCCATTTCTTACGATAATTCAGTAGACTAAATATGGAATTCAGTCGATTAAATCATTATTTAGTCGACTAAGATAGGCATTTGGTCGACTAAACTAGTATAAAATCCAATTCGAGAGCAACACTCCTATTTAAGTCGACTCTGTTATAGTTCTAGTCAACTTGGTTCAGTCAACTAAGGTGATGTTCCAGTTGACTAAACCTATATATTTTGGTTTTTTCTGGAATATTTTTTTTATATTTTATATTATTTATTTATAATTAATCAATGGTTATTGATGTTTATACTTTATTGTAATAAAGTTTTTTTGAGAACTATTATGATGTTTAAAACTTATATAAAAAACCATTTATAAATGTATATGTTACTTCCTTAATAAAATCCATATAGTTTTCAATAATAATGTTTATATTTCTTATATATATGTACATTTATGTATTTTCTAATATAATTATATTTAGTAGTGTGTATTATTTTCATAGTTGAATATAAAGATAATAAAAACGTGAAGAATATTTTGAAGTAAATAAATTGAGGAAAATATAAATACTTGTTTGGTAAAATTAAGTTTTAAAGTAATAATGATTTGAGAATTAGGTGAAAACAAATGGAAGTAACTTTTTAAATAAAAGAATATTTTGAAAAGAAAAAAAATAGAATATATTGAAATTAATATTCTATAATATTATTGTAAAAGAGGTTAAACTTGATGTCCTAAAAGTTTAAAGAATAATATTTTGAAGTGAGGATAAAATTTAAGAAAATATATAATTATTATTTGAGTATAGTAAATAATTTTAAGTTAGAATAAGTAGTATTTTGAGAAAAATATTTTGATAAGAGAAATATTATTTTGAAATAAAATTTTAGTAAAACTTATGATATGGAAATATGTGTAAGAGCTTGAAGTTATAGAAATGGTCTTCACTTGAAATTTATATTTTGAGAGTGTATTATTGTGATAAAGTATTATTTTTGAAAAGATGTTTAGCAAATATTTTGAGATGGATATGTAGAAGTATTATTTTATAAAATAAATTGCTTTGTAAACAATAAATGCATTGTCCATGAATGTATTTCTACGCCTACGTTTTCCATTATGATTGGCGGGAGACCACAAGAATTTATTCATTCTAACAGAGGGCTACGGCAGGGAGACCCATTGTCCCTCTATCTATTTCGTATAGCAATGGAATTTTTTACTTTATTAATGGAGGAGGGAATACTTGATGGATACATATAGCCTATATCTATCATTCAACGTGTCATTACCCACCTCCTATATGCTGATGCATAATGATTTTCCTATCTGCTACTACAGACAATGCTACTTATTTGAATCATAATTTTTCTACAATGGAGGAAATTGTTGGATTAAAAATAAATCAAACTAAATCTCAAATATATTTTTAGCACCGGGGCTGTTTATAAGTCAGAAATTTCAGGCAATTTATATATATCACAATAAGAATTACCTGTAAAGTATCTTGGTGTTCCCCTGTCAATGGATATATCCATGCTACACACTGTCTACCCTGTTAAATAAGATCCGCAGCAAGTTAGAAGGATGGGACATACTTATTAACAACAGTTGGAAGAGCAGAACTAATACATAGTACAATAACCCCTATTGTTATGTATTGGTTATTAATATATAATCTGCCCCATTTAGTTTTGAAAAAAATTGACAAACTATGTGCAGACTATTTCTGGAACGGCAAGCTTCATAAAGTATCATGGGATACATTATGTAAGCCAAAGATTGAAGGAGGGGTGGGCTTGTGGAAATTCACAGATTTAAACAAAAACTGCCAGAATTAAACTCCTTTGGAATCTACTAACAAATGACTGTTTATGGTCCACATGGATGAGGATTAAGTATTTGTCAAGGGCAAATTTCTGGGTTCTGTCCATTGATAACAACTACTCTAGTACAATGAAATTGATTCTAAGGCAACATGACATAGTTGCATCAATCATGACTCGAGTTATTATCAATGGGGAACACATGGACTTATGGTTTGACCCTTGGATAAACCATAAATTCCTAGTTGACTTAATTGGATGGAACATAATCCACTCAAGTAATAATCCAATAGAAAAATAAGTCATATAATAAGAATTCAACAATTTCAGCCACAGTTTTTATCAGAAACTAAGGAAGTTGCAACTCAAATTAAGTATGTGAAAATTATTTTCGATAATCATACTGACTACTGGAAAATTTGTGATAAAGAAAATGTGTGTTTTCCATAATTTGGAATGGAATTCGACAACATACTAACATTATTGACAACTTCAAATTGATATGGTATAACAAAATAGCCAAAAAAATTCTTTCGCTACGTATATGGCCTATTTACATCATTTACCAATAGCAGACCGATTATTCAATTGGGGTATAACTGCTGATTTAAACTACGTTCTATACAATGGACATAGTGAAAATCATCAACACTTATTTTCAAGTTGTGACTATAGTACTTATCTTTGGAATGCTCTATTGATCAAACTCGATAAAAAACTGGTTACTGCTACCTCGTTGCGACAACAACTTTCTAATCTAATGCTCAAATTCATAGCACCATCAGCATCTCGAGATTTGGCCTACGTGGTGGCGGCTACACTAACACATCACTTCTTGCTTGAACGAGTACGATGACGTTTTGAAAACAAGGCTTGTTCGAAGGAGCAGAGGTTGAAATTAATGAATATAGACGTTCGCCTACAGCTAGTTCGATGCGTTAATCAACGTCGACTAACTTCAACAGAGAGAGATTTTTCAATGATGGGGGTTTTAATTTTAACAAGAAAACTTGTAAACATCCCCAATGCTTTGGTAAGATAATTTTGTTTGGACATAACCATGTGGTTGAGATGATTCTCAATTCTGAGAGTGTATCTTTGAATAAATTATCTTAATCAAATTAATCTGGGGGAAAAACGGTGAGTAGTCGTACCTTCCGACCTTGTCGAAAGGTTAATGAGGCTACTACAACCCTTTGAGCAGGTCGTTAAAATTCTTGATTTTAAAACCTTTCGACCTTGTTGAAAGGTTATAAGCATGACCTCCCCAACCTTTCGTCTAAGTTAGGGTGATGGGAATTAGTCCAACCTTTCGACCTTGTCGAAAGGTTGTTAACATGATCACTCCAATCTTTTTGACTAGGTTGGAATAGAGGTTAGTAGCCAGATCTTTCGACTTTGTTGAAAGGTGTGACAAGACTTTTCCAACCTTTCGACTTGGTTGAAGTAATTCTCAGTCGAAGCTTTCAGAAATTATTAATTTGATGAATTCCACCTCCACTTAGAGTCGAAAGCAGTTATGGCCGACATTTACTACTTCCTTTTTAACCATGTCGAAAGGTAAAGTACGAAACCTCTCGACAATGTTGTAAGGAGATGCAAAGCTCATTGCCAACCTTAAATGCTTTTAGCCCTATTGATATCCATTTTTTTCAAGGGAATCAATTTGAAGGGTTTATTAATGCTTAAGGAAGTTGATTCCCTTCGAATGAAGTCCATAATGAGTGGTTATAAGATATATACATAATCCAGGATCCCATTAGGAAGTAAACCTTTCGACTAAGTCGAAAGGTTTTCCTCCTTTCGAAGCAGTCTTAGATTATATCTTTAACCTCTTTTTACATTTCCTTTATAAGATCAATTTAGTTATTCCCATAACTATGCGTTTAGCTTATGCAACAGGTCACCATCACTTTACATTAAGTATGTATTTCAATAATGACTTGATGCGATGGAGAATATCTAAGTCCATCTTATATATATATATATATATATATAAAGCACGGATCAAAAGAGATAATGAGAAAAAGGTTGAAATCATGTGCAATTGATCAGTAGTCTAGTTAACGATCTTAATGATTCTCCTCATTGCCAATATCCACCATGAACTAGCCAACTCTATTTTATTCATATCCAGAATGAGTTACAAGAAATTGAACTCTCTTCCAAATAAATTTAGGGATTTTACAAGTAGAATTATCTCAATGAAAGTGGAGAAAAGAAGATGAATTCAATATCCAGAATTCACCCTCTATAACTAGACCCCTTGGGTCTTATTTATAGATGTAGGTGACCCACCTTTCAACTTCATGCTTTCAACTAAGTTGAAAGGTCCCCTTTTTATATGCTGCCTTAAACCTTTCGACTTCATCAAAAGGTTATGAACCCTTCGATTGTGTCGAAAGGTTAGGAGTCTCTTATGCTTCTTGGATTATCTCTTTTGCTTCCTTGTTTTCCACCTTGTCGAAAGGTCTCCTCTATGCATACTGTGTCAACCTTTCGACCTTGTCAAATGGTCCAACACCCTCATGCTATTATAAACCCTCTGACCTCATCGAAAGGTTTTCCTCATTTGAACCTTTCGTTCTTGTCGAAAGGTCTGTCCTTCGTTTGCAATTATGAACCTTCCGCCTTTATCGAAAGGTTTGCCACTCTTATGCTCTCATCAACTTTTCGACTTCATCGAAAGGTTTGCCTTTTACATCTTTTGTGAACCTTTCGCCTTGTCGAAAGGTTTGTCTTCGATTGGACGTTGTCGAGAGTTGTGCTTCTCTTCAATGTTACCGAGAGGTTGCTTTTCACTCATTGCTGACTTCTGAGTGTTGCTTTCTTCATAGAACCTTTCGACGCTGTCGAAAGGTATCCTGGATGTGTCTTTACCTGTTCGAAAAGCATGCTATGCTTTCGAAAAAGTCACTTTAGGGTGAATCCTTCGGCTTCGCAGGGTTTGATGTGTAGTTGAAAGATCACAATTGATTTCTTTTGAAAGGAGTTCTCAATTCATAATTTCTTATTCATCTGTGTCGAAAGGTTAATCGTGGTGGGAGGTTCTGTTTGTTTTCATCTGGGTCGATGGCTTTTGCATTGTATGAGTAATTGGACTTCTGAACATCCTTTTTAAGTCTTTCATGATGACTTGGACTGTCTCTTCATCAAAGCATTAATTTTATTATCTTTCTTTCATACTTCTGCCTTCTTGTAGATTTTATGGTTAACATTTTGCCCCCACCCCCTATATGAAAGAAACTTTTGTTCTTTCGGACAAGTTTTTCATAACTTTCCTATTCTTTATAATTTTGAGTTTCCTGCAAAATCCAAAGATAAAAGTTCCATTTTTACTATCATTCTTACATGTATATTCAATAATTGATCAGCATATTAATGTCCTTATCCACTTGATAATCGTCATTTGAAATTCAGAGATACCCACTTTTAATTTTGGCATTAAGAAGACCAGTTTGGGATTTTTGGTTGCTTATAATAGACTCAATTGCATCATATCATCCCCGAAATCTAACCCAGATTAGGTCATTAACTTGTGAAGTTTAGATATTGATAATGTGATATTTAGATTACACATACCACTATCCCCAGAATAGTTTTATATATGGCATTTCTAAATCCAGATTTAGGTTTTTATGGTCAATTAAATAAGAATTAGTAGTATGATTCACATATTAAATTTTGAGTCCAGATCAGGACATATTTGAGTCAATTCTTTTTGCAGAAAGAATTTTTGGCCCAGATTAGGGCATATATTTGCATAGGTGGATGGCTGTTAAAATAGAATTCCCTTGCCCACAATAGGGCGTATTTTGAATAACTAGAAGTTCATGAACATAGTCTTTATAGCATATGCATGGACCTAGATTAGGGTATTTTGGTAAAGTTAGGTAGTAATTCCGAAACTCAAGTTCGAGTATTAAGAACTGTAGTAACCAACAATAATCTCATACCCTGATTTGGGCTTAGTAAAGATAGTGATTGATAAAATCCCGAAACCCAAATTCGGGTATTAGATTTTGAAATTCATAAATGAAAATCTCGAAACTTAGATCCGAGCATTAATAGGTGATGTTAAGAAAGCCTTGAAACCTAGATTTGGGTATTAGATTTCGAAACTCATAAATGAATATCCCGAAGCCCAGATTCGGGTAGTAATAAATGACGTCAAGAAAGTGATGAAACCAAAATTCGGGCAATAATCAATGGAGATTCATCTCGCTCCTTTGCTTTTGTCCATTTTGACATATAAGAACCCTTCAGGTTTCGCATAGAAATAATTTGATCAGCTGCTCTCGAGCTTGGACGTCTTAGTCCATAATTAGATAAGCTGCCTTTATCTGAGCTAGAACATCTTAGTCCTTAGTTGATTGTGCCTCCTCTTGGGCTTGGACATCTTAGTCCATTATTAAATGAGCCTCTTCTTGGGCTTGGACATCTTAGTCCAGTATTGAAGGAGCCTCACTTGGGCTTGGACATCTTAGTCTGGTATTGAATGAGCCTCACTTAGGCTTGGACATCTTAGTCCATTGTTTGATGGGCCTCTTTTTGGGTCTGGACATCTTAATCAATTGTCAGGTGTCTTGGTTAGCTCATCTTAGAGGCTGGAACCAAGGACTTACCCGACCTTACTCTAGGAGGCGCCCTGTCCTGGCCCTTTTGTAGCGCGGACATGGGCTTGTTTCAGTCTACCCTGGCCATCTTATGGCATGGATAGAGGCTTACTCCATCCTTCCTCCAGGAGGTGCCTTAAGCTGGTCATAGCATGGCGTGGATAAGGGCTTGTTCGTTGCTCTACCCTGCCCATTTTAGGCGTGGATAGAGGCTTACTCTATCCTCCCTCTAGGAGGCACTCTGCCCTAGCCATCTTGGCATGGACAGATGCTTTTCTACTATCTTAGGTAGACTACCATCTTAGGTAGTATCCAAATTTGAGGAGCATTTCACTCCCAACCATGTAGATTTTCTCTCTACCAAAAGAAGTTCTTTATTAATCCATCTTTGGAAAATATAGCCTTAAATATTCGGCAATCCATGTCCTAGGAACCATATTGCCATCAGGGCGACATAGTTTGTAAGTTCCTGGTGGGAATACTTTGCAAATGATTAATGGCCCCTCCCTTTTGGTCCTAGGGGTCCATCTATATGATTCTTAGTATTGGCCATTACCCTGCGGATTACCAAATCCCCCTCTTGAAATGACCGAGCTCTTACTTTTGAGTTGTAATATTTAGTGATTCTCCTCTGATATTCGGCGGTTTTTATCGCTGCTTCATCTCTTAGCTCATGTATTAAGTCTAGTGATTCTTTTTTCAATTCTTGATTTTTGTCAAATGCATAGGAAATTCTTCAGTGTGAGGGTATTTCAATCTCAACTGGAAGCATTGCTTCAGATCCATATGTCAAAGAGTATAGGGTATGTCCCGTTGCTGTCTTAGTAGACATTCAGTATGCCCATAACACTAATGGTAGTTCTTCTACCCAATTTCCTTCTGCTTTATTCGGTCGCTTCTTAAGAATGGTTTTTATGGTCTTATTTGCAGCTTCAACTGCTCCATTAGCTTTTGGATGAGCGATAGATGAAAAACTTTTAATAATCCCATTTGTATGGGAGAATCGAGAGAATTCTTCGCTTTCAAATTGCATCCCGTTGTCAAAGATTCTCTTTTGGGGAATTCCAAATTTGGTTATGATATTCTTAATGATAAATCTCAATAACTTTCCCGAAGTGATTTTTGGAAGTGGTTCAGCTTCAACCCATTTGGTAAAATAGTCGATAGCTACTATGGCATATTTAGCTCCTCTTTTTGAAACTGGCAATGGGCCGATCAAAACTATTCCCCAAACATCAAAAGGCCATGGACTTGTGATCGCAGTTAATTGACTTGGAGGCAACCTGGGTATTTTTGAAAACTTCTGGCATTTCACACATCATTTCACATAGTCTATAGCTTGGCTTACCATGTGTGGCCAATAAATTCCTTGCCTCGTTACTTTCTTTGCAAGTTTTGTTCCATTTGAATGATCACCGCACAACCCCTCGTTAGCTTCAGTCATTAATCTCATCCCATCATTTATGCTCACACATCGAAGATAAGGTAGAGCATATCCCTTCCTATAGAGGATGTCGTCTATCATGACAAAGGTTGGTGCCCGCCTTTTGATTTTCCTTGCTTCTCCTTTATCGGATGGCAATGTTCCTTTCATTAAATACTCAACAATGGGCTCCATCCATGTACCATCATATGTACTTTTTGGACTGGGTTGATTCATTCTTTCATCTGCTAATTCTTGACCATTTCCTTCTTCATCTCCCCTCTAAGATTTGGCCTGAGATCTAGTCATCACAAGCAATTCTTTTCCTTGTTCGGATGTTTCTTTTTAAATGCTCGGCTTTTCCTGATATCCAATGGGAACAATTTATGTTTCTGGGGCTCCCTTTGAGCCGGCCAATTTTGCTAAAGAGTCTGCCTGTGCATTCTCTGTCCTTGGTGCTTGATTTACTGAAAAATTCTCAAACAAGGGAAGCATTTGCAATTTCTTCTTCACATATAAAGATAACCTAGGATCCTTTGCTTGATATATCTATTTCACTTGATTGACCATTAGCTGTGAGTCACTAAAAATTTATATTCGTGGAATTTTCAATTCTAAAGCCAAAGTTAGTCCCGCTACCATTGACTAATATTCTGCCACATTGTTGGTTGCGGGAAATCCCAATTTCATTGTGTAGTGCAATCGATGTCCGTCTAGGGTTATAATCATATATCCTGCTCCGGCACCTTGCTCATTTGATGCCCCATCTACAAACAACTGCCACAGGGGCTTCTGTTCTTTCTCCTTTTCTAATTGTTCCTTTATAAAACTGGTGCATTCATTCACGAAGTATACTAGTGCTTGGCCTTTGATTGCAGCCCTTGGTTGAAACTTCATTTCGTATTGGTTGAGTTTAATCCCTTATTTTGCCAATCTCCCTGAAGTCTCAGGCTTACTGAAAACTTGCTTAAGAGGAATTTTTTTTAATACCTTGATTGAATGTGCTTGGAAATATGCTCTGAGCTTTCGAGCTATAAGAATCAAGCAATAAGCTAATTTCTCTATAACTGGGTATCAGACTTCTGCATCTTTTAACCGCCTGCTTACAATAATATACCTGGAGTTATGCCCCCTTTATCCTCCCGAATGAGCACTGAACTGACTGCATGTTCTGATACTATATTTAGATATAAAGTTTCTCCACTCTCGGGTCTTGAGGGTATTAGTGGTTTCTCCAAATGGATTTTCAATTCCAAGAAAGCTTTATGCAATCTTCTCCCCATTTGAAGTTCTTCCTTTTCTTAATTACATCGAAGAAAGGTATGCATTTATCAGTAGCTCTGGAGATAAACCTGCTTAGGGCGGCTACTTTTCTGTTTAGGCTCATCACTTCCTTACTAGTTTTTGGTTCGGCCATATCCCTTATAGCTTTAATTTGATTGGGACTTGCCTCTATTCCTTGAGCACTTACCAAGTAGCCTAAGAATTTTCCAAACTGGACCCCAAAAGAGCACTTTTGTGGATTTAACTTCATTTGATACTATCGCAATGCCTCAAACGTTTCATTTAGATCTTTGAGATGGTTTTTAGGCTCGCTTGATTTTACCAGCATGTCATCAACATAAACCTACATATTTCTGCCGATTTGTTCTTTGAACATTCGATTAACCAATCCCTGATAAGTGGCCCCTTCAGTCTTTAGACCAAATGGCATGGCTTTGTAACAATAAATTCCCCACTCTGTTGTGAAGCTGGTATGGTCTTCATCTGGCTTGAACATTGGTATTTGATTATACCCTGAATATGCATCCATAAGAGATAAAACTTGTGTCCACTCATTGCATCTACCAACTGATCTATTCGTTGCAACGGGAAACAGTCTTTTGGACATGCTTTGTTTAAATCTGCATAATCGACACATGTTCTCCACTTTTCATTTGACTTTTTCACCAGAACTGGGGTGGCTAACCATTTGGGGTAATATACTTCCCAGATTAATCCGTTTTCAAGGAGTCTATCAACTTCCTATTTCAATGCATCTGTTCAAATTTTATCTAATTGCCTCTTTCTTTTCCTTACAGGGGTTGCTCCTGGGTTGATATTAAGGGCGTGACACATAACGGTTGGGTCAATCCCCACCACATCGGAATGTGACCAAGCAAACACATCCTTATTGTTTTCGAAGAATTGAATCAGATCTTTCTTTAACTCGCCATCAAGATCTTTTCCTACTTTAACCACTTTAGAAACATCTTCAAAATCTATATGGGTTTCCTCAAGGTCCTCCATGGGCCTTATTCTTTCTGTCTTACCCCGACAATCAACCTTTGTTACCATTGGACCTTCTTCCACTGAATTAGTATCAACCCACTTTCTCTTGTTTCCTGTAGAAATATAATTTTGATACATATGCTTATTAGACTTCTTATCATTAATCTTTGCTTCGAATGTTGGATGTAAAGATCCATCATCCGAAGGCTGTAAAGTAATAGAAGAATCAAAATATGTAGAATACTCCCTTTTATATTGATCGAGAGAGGCAAAGTACATTTCCCAAGAGCTGAATTGTTCTCCCCGTATGGTCCCTCAGCCACGCTTTGTCAAGAACTTCACCATGAAATACTTTGGCGAGACGAAGGCATCAATTTCATCTAGGCTTGGCCTTCTGAAGAAAGCATTGTAGTAGGAGGGTTGGTTAATTATCACAAAGATGGTTTCAAATGTTCGGCATGTGGAAGGCACCCCCATTTGTACTAAAAGCTTTATTTGCCCAACCGGAGTTGATCCCTTATTGTTGAACCCAAATATCGGTTCGGAACTTGGCTCTAGCTTGTGCTCTGAGATATTCATTTAATCAAAAGCATGTTTGAAGATGACAATGAATGCACTCCCCGTATCGACCAGAGTTTTTGAGACAATTGACAATCCTATTTGTGCAGTGACCATAAGGGGGTCATTATATGGATGATGGACTCCCTTGCGCAGCTCCTGTAGAGTGACCACCAAATTTGGCATCTGAACATTATGTCGAGGGCTTTTCATTGGAGGCTCTTCATGAACAGAATAAATTCCCTCCTTTGCTTCCTTGATATATCTGTTTCGAGCTCCCTTAGTATTTCCTGCCAGATGTGGCCCGCCGTGGATCACATCAATCCTGTTAATCGGTGGGCTTAAGCTGAGGGGGTCTTCATCTTCCAAAACATTCATTGCATTGCCCGGACACTTCTGGGGAGCACTTTCAGTTCTTTGTACCTTGTGTTGATCTTGGATAAACTCTTTGAGATGGCCTTCTCGGATTAGATTTTGAATTATGTCGGCTAGCACTCTACATTCATCTGTTTTATGACCGTTTGCTTTATGATAGGCGCAGTAATCTCCCCCTTCTTCTGCTCTAGATTATTCTTAGTTTTGTAGGAGGTCGAAAAGTTAACCCTTTCCTTTGTTGTAGCGTATATGTAAGACAATGGTCTGTTTAAAGCGACTGCATTGGCGATTGGCTCCTCCTACCCGACCCTTCTATGTGTACGATCAAGGCCAAATTTTCCTCCATCCTTTCTAGGAAGTGTCTTTCTCTTTGAATAGTAAAGCTTATCCATCCGGATGAATTTATTTGCTTGAAAGTGGAAGTCTTGGAGATCCTCGCAGCCATTGATGAATAGCTGCTTCCAGAAAGGAGTATTTTCGATTAGACCAGAATGGATGGCTATGAGTTTATCTTGGTCATTCATTTCCTTAGCCTTTAGAGCTTCTGCATTGAATCTTTTCAAATAATTTCCCAAAGATTCACCCTATTTTTGCTTTATGTTGGCCAAGAATGTATAATCAATGGTTAGATCCTTGCAAATACAGAATTGTACTGAGAATTCATAAGAGAACCGTTTCTAAGAGTAGATGTTTTTTCTCTATACTGTCTGTACCACTTGGCTGTCGCCCCTTGGAGAGTAACGGGGAACAGTTAGCACCTGACTACCCCAGAATCATTATATAGGTCCATTTGACTGTCAAAACCCATAAGGTGGTCATCAGGATCAGTATTCCCATGGTGTTTCATAGACGGGATCTTGACATAAGGAGGAATTACTATTGCCATGATCTCATCAGTAAATGGAGGCACCCTCTTGTTGTCATTTACATTTGCGTCCATGGTCCTTTTGTTTTTCGAGTTCATGGCATCCTTGATTGCCTTCTAAGAAGCATCCTTAAGGAAAGCTTCAACATTATCATAATTTTTCTGATTCGGGTGATATTCATTAGAAGTTGAGCTACCAGACCGCTCTAATGATTTGTCAAGAGTTCTCCCTTGATGATTATCTTTTATTTGTGGAAGCTCTTTCTTCTTTGAGGAGGTCAAGTCTATCTTATCATTGCATTCCTTGGAACTGGTTTTCAAATTTCTTTTAAGAGAAACTACTTCCTCTCCTTGAATTTGTCTTAGAGTTTTTGACGACCTTTGAGATAAAGCCATCTTTAACGGATCTTGCATTTCCTGTAATTGCTGATCCAAGCACTTGATTTTCTCTGTATTCTCATCCTGCTACGCCGGTGATGAAGTTTGATCTAGGATGACCCCATCCAGATTGAAAGTTGGAGCAACATTCTCCTAAAGTTTAGAAGTGTGCACTACTCCCTCATTGAGTCCACTTAAGCGTTTTTATCTCATTTTTCCTAGGCAAGAGAAATGAGCCACAATTAGTCTATACATAGTGATAGGATCAGAGGTTTATGTCCTCCTTCTAATGCCAAAAATGTTAATAAGAAAACTTGTAAACATCCCCAATGCTTTTGTAAGATATTTTTGTTTGGACATAACCATGTGGTTGAGAGGATTCTCACCTATGAAAGTGTATCTTTGAATAAATTGCCTTATTCAAATTATTCTAGGGGAAAAGAACGGTGAGTAGTCGTACCTTCCGACCTTGTCGAAAGGTTAATGAGGCTACTACAACCCTTTGAGCAGGTCATTAAAATTCTTGATTTTAAAACCTTTCGACCTTGTTGAAAGGTTATAAGCATGACCTTCCCAACCTTTCGTCTAAGTTGGGGTGATGGGAATTAGTCCAACCTTTCGACCTTGTCGAAAGGTTGTTAACATGATCACTCCAATCTTTCGACTAGGTTGGAATAGATGTAAGTTGCCAGATCTTTCGACTTTGTCGAAAGGTGCGACAAGACTTCTCTAACCTTTTGACTATGTTAAAGTAATTCTTGGTCTTTTAGCTTTCAGAAATTGTTAATTTGATGAGTTCCACCTCCGCTTAGAGTTGAAATCAGTTATGGTCGACGTTTACAACTTTCTTTTTTACCGTGTTGAAAGGTAAAGTATGAAACCTCTCAACCTTGTTGGAAGGAAATGCAAAGCTCATTGCCAACCTTAATTGCTTTTAGTCCCATTGATGTCCATTTTCGTTCTAAGGAATCAATTCGAAGGGTTTATTAATGCTTAAGGAAGTTTATTCCCTTTGAATGAAGTCCATAATGAGTGGTTATAAGATATATACATAACCCAGGATCCCATTAGGAAGTAAACCTTTCGACTAAGTCGAAAGGTTTTCCTCCTTTCGAAGCAGTCTTAGATTATATCTTTAACCTCTTTTTACATTTCCTTTATAAGATCAATTTAGTTATTCCCATAACCATGCGTTTAGCTTATGCAACACGTCACCATCACTTTACATTAAGTATGTATTTCAATAATGACATGCTGCGATGGAGAATGTCTAAGTCAATATTATATATATAAAGCACAAATCAAAAGAGATTATGAGAAAAAGGTTGAAATCATGTTCAATTGATCATTTGTCTAGCTAATGATCTTAATGATTCTCCTCATTGCCAATATCCATCATGAACGAGCCAACTCTATTTTATTCATATCCAAAATGAGTTACAAGAAATTGAGCTCTCTCCCTAATTCAATTTAGTGTTTATACAAGTATTATCTCTATGAAAGTGGAGAAAAGAAGATGAATTTAGTATCCAGAATTCGGCCCCTAAAACTGGACCCCTTGGTTATTATTTATAGATGTAGGCGGCCCACCTTTCGACTTCATGCTTTCGACTGAGTCGAAAGGTCCCCCTTTTATATACTTCCTTAAACCTTTCGAATTGATCGAAAGGTTATGAACCCTTCGACTATGTCGAAAGGTTAGGAGTCACTTGTGCTTCTTGGCTTATCTCTTTTGCTTCCTTGTTTTCCACCTTGTCGAAAGGTCTCCTCTTTGCATATGTCGACCTTTCGACCTTGTCGAATGGTTTGCCTCCCTCATGCTGTTATAATCGCTCCAACCTCATTGAAAGGTTTGCCTCGTGAACCTTTCGTTCTTGTCGAAAGGTCTGTCCTTCATATGCCATTATGAACCATCCGCCTTTGTCGAAAGGTTTGCCGCTCTTATGCTTTCATTAACCTTTTGACTTCTTCGAAATGTTTTCCTTTTACATCTTTTGTGAACCTTTCGACCTTGTCAAAAGGTTTGTCTTCGCTTGAATGTTGTCGAGAGCTGTGCTTCTCTTCAATGTTATCGAGAGGTTGCTTTTTACTCTTTGGTGACTTCTTAGTGTTGCTTTCTTTATAGAACCTTACGACGCTATCGAAAGGTATCCTGGATGTGTCTTTACCAGTTCGAAAGGCTTGCTATGCTTTCGAAAATGTCACTCTAGGGTTAAACCTTCGGCTTCGAAGGGTTTGACGTGTAGTTGAGAGATCACCATTGACTGCTTCCGAAAGGAGTTCTAAATTCATAACTGCTTGTTTATCAGTGTCGAAAGGTTGATCGTGGCAGGAGGTTCAGTTTATTTTCATCTGGGTGGAAGGCTTTTGCACTGTATGAGTAAATGGACCTTTTGAACATCCTTTTTATGTCTTTCATGATGACTTGGACTGTCTCTTCATCAAAAATTCAATTTTATTATCCTTCTTTCATACTTCTGCCTTCATGTATATTTTATGGTTAACAGGGGGATTGAATTGGGGGATGCTGGATAATGGTGGTGTGTGTTTGGAGACGTATGTGATATAGGCGTTTTCAGTGTAGCTCCGTGCATTGGGCTAAATCGGGTTGTTTTAGGCGTGTGGAGGTGTGCAGCTGCTCAATGCTTTTTGGGCCGGTTGTTTTAAGATGTTTATTTGGTTTTTGTTTAGTTTTTTGTACTTTGTTTTACTTACCCATATTGGTGTTTGTTTATATAGAGGATGTCATGCTCTTTTTCTTTACACAATGGTAGGGTTATTTAAGGAGGTAAATCCTGCTATTTATTGGTTCTAAAAAATATATATCACATGATTTTAGCCATCGAGCATTGGTGGATAGTTTAAGCCGATAGTAAGGCAATATGGATCAAATGTTCAACGTTGTAGCCAATTAGCAAAGTGAGCCACTAGTAATTCATGGCGAAGCATCATCCATATATTTTTATATTTTAAATTGTTCGATATGTGATGTTGTGATTGTATGTTCTCTATGATAAATGAATGTTTGTAATTTGGATGAATTGTGTGAATATTTTATGTTATGGTATATTGTGATACATAAATTTGTATATGTAAATTCTTAATTTAAAATGGTTTTCATTTTAACTAATATAGTTTCAAAAATATATGTAAAGAGTAAAAAAATTCAAGGAAATTTATTTTGTAAATAACAAATATTCTAAAAAACGTTTTCAATAGAAAGTATAGTACACAATTGAAGAAGTTTTAGCGAATTAGAAAAGGTAATTTTAAGATTGGAAATAGTGTTTCATAAATATTTATAATGAAATATTAATTTTGAAGGAATGTAGTAAAGTGTAATTATATATAAACAGGGAAATAAATGTTTATGAAAATAGAATTGAGTTTTTAGATAAGTACTCAAGGAATATTTTCTTCATAATGCTTTAAAATAGTAGTGAATATTTATTTTTCATTTAAGTGATAAACAAATATGATTACGTAAAGTGAATTTAGAAGTTTTGTAGTATTGTTGGTTTTTAATTAAATTTAATGTTTGATTTTGTGGATGAATCATATTCAAAATGTTGTGTGAACTATTTGTAAAGTTTTTTTGGGAAAACCAAAGTTAAATTTATTGATCATAAATTTAACACCATGATTGTTGAAGAGCCATCTAGGAATATAATAAGTGATGTTGTTTTCAATAAGCTTTGTATTATTCTGATAATTATATGTAATGATTTAATTAAAGTGGGTGTAGCAAAGCTAATTTTTTTAGCTCATTATGGATTTCCCTATAGGAAATTGCGAGGATGCAATTTTCTAAAGGGGAGAGTCTGTAACAACCCGGTGTTGAGTAGTAATTAAATAATAATAATAATAGTGATTAATTAATTAAAATCAATTTTCAAATAATAAACGAGAATGACTTAGAACTATTTGGTAAATATTGGAATTTAGATAATAAAAATATTTTGATGGAATCTAAATTTGTTTTAGAAAGAAGTGTTAAATAGCTTTTATAGTGAAGTATTTTAGGATGTTAAATAGTTTAAAGATTTTGAGTTATTAGTAAAATGTGGAGTTTAAACGTTTAATTGAAGACGACAATATTTTTGAATTTAAAATAGTTTTAAATGCGATAAAAAGTGGTTGAATAATTTTATAAATTCTAATATTATTAGTAATTGGGATTATAAATATATTTTTTGGAAAAGGAAGTTTTAGTTTTATAAATAATTTTGGAATTTATATAGCAAATAGATTTTGAATGTAATTATGGAATAATTTAAAGTAGAGTAAGTTAAAATATGTAAGTAAAATTTTATAAAAAATTGTATAATGGTGAATAACATGAATTTGAGTAAGAAATAATTTTTAAGTGGTGAGTTAATTTTAGTTACTAAGAAGATATTTATAAAGTGGGCTTAAGATAGAAGATTCTGATATAATTAATTTGAATAAAGGAATTTATGGAATACAAATTCTATAAGACTTTATAATGTTAAGTAAACAATTTGATGATATTAATGTGATTTATAATTGGAGTTTTATGATGTTTTGTGTTGAAAAGGAAATGGTTTTAAAAGAAAAAGGAATGAACAGAAATGGAATGGTTTGGCTTGTGTGTAAGGCCTAAGCCAATATTTTTTTTATGAATTAAAAATCTAGATAATTCTTTATTTAGAGCCCTCTTCACACTTCACAAATGTAATTCATATTTCTTTCTCCATCTTCATTTCTACTTTCATTTCGACAAGCAAAAAGGGAAATAAACCCTTATCTTCGTTATAAAATCAAAATAAAATATAAATAATTTTTCCAAAAAAATTCCAAATTCAAATATATCATACACAACACCGTGCTACGCCATATACTATGAGTAAGTTTGAATTTTGTCCAAGTTTTGGAGTATGATATTTTCAACGAAGAGGCAATGAATTGTTATAAGGCAAATTTTACCAGTTATGGCTAAGGTGAGTATTTCTTCACTCACTACTATGTTTATATACTAGAGTTTCATTTTATAATGTTGATTTTATGGATTTTGTATATGCTCACATCTTATAGAACTTATGTTTGTTTGCTTCGATTGATTTTGGACAACATTGAAATATACTGGAATTTGAACTGACTACATATGGGCATTTTTCAAATTTCCAAAAATTCAGTCAACTATGAGAGAATTTCGATCGAATGAACCTTTGTTAATTACATTGTCGAGAGGTAAACCTAAAAATGAGAAGACTTAAGTAGTTGCTCAATCGACTACTTCAGTCGACTGAGTCTGAATTCAGTCGACTATACCAGTGCATCTTTCTTCTTTTCTGAGATGATTTTTATTATTTTTCTTATAATTTAATTTTCATTTCCATTGGATTTAAAAGTATGATTACATGTGTTATTTAATATTGTTTATTATATTAAGAGTTTTCTGAAGAATAATTATAATATATGGAAACTTATTATATATATATAATGTCATTTATGTTTAATTTATATATTTTCATTATAGTAATCTTTATTTCTTCACATAAATTTATTTGAAGTTAATATATGATCTTGGAAATTATGAAGTGTAGTAATTTATTTAAATATAAATATGCAAAAGTTATTATGATTTAACACACACATATATATATATATATGTATGTTTGTATATCTTTCTTTCTATAATCTATTTGGCTTAATATAAATTTATTTGAGAATAATTTATAATTATAGAAGATTATTAAAAGACTCTTGAATGTTAATAAGTGATTTTAATATAATAAATAATGTCTTTGAATATGTGTGTGTGTGTATAGAAAGATTTGAATTATATACTAGTGGATGGAAATGTAAAGGGATTACTCTAAAAGTGATTTAATTTTTCTTAAAAATAGGATTTGATTATAGATAATTTGGAAATGACTTCTATAATCATATGTTACTTATAAATTGATTTGGAAGTTTGAATATATATATATAGATTTGGAATTGAATTTCATTATTTAAATCGTATTTATAATTATATAAATGAATGTTGGATTTCTTCAATAATTAAGAGTATAAGATATTTATTATACCCATTTGTAAAATATTATTTTACTTCATTCATATGATTTCTTATTTCTTCTACCACATTGATTAGTTGTTATGAATGTATAACGACCCCACCGCTTTGCCCAGTTTAGGAAAGAACATTACAAGTAACGTCGTCTGCTAATCTAGAGAATACAGCTGATTAAGAGCGATCGAATGTGAATATATCTTCATACTAACAATGACACGTCTTATTTACATTTTTGAGGATCAGAAGTGAAATTTAGAAGTGTGTAGTATTAATACAAAGTAATAAACACACCGATTAAAAATATTCAGAAACATATATAATATAGATAAATTAGAATCAAAGTCATAGATTGCAGCGGACTAATATACAAAATATTTCATACTAAGATGCGAGTCTACAAAATGTCAATACTAGAATCACTCTAATATACATCATATCTCATACTCTATATCAAGTAAAAATGACTACTGAATAATATACATGACATAACTACTAAATGTCAATATAGATAATGATGAAGTAAACTAAAACTGTCAAAATAGTCTACTTCATACCTAACACAAAATCAAAGAGTCAATGAGTCCCTGTACATGTAAAGTCTTGGCCTGACCTAAGTATTAAAATAATAAACGGGTCAGACTATATCTAAATAAAAGGTGAGATGCTAATATCATAACTTTATGACTTAAAATAATAAGCCATATAAAATATGCCAAACAAACAATCATAATAAGGCATATTAATTAAATTCACTACTTTATAAATCCATTAATGACTTGACTCTAAAATAAGTCATCTCAAAATATGCCTAAAACCCAAAAATCCATAAAAGGCATATCAAACCAATAAATATAGATCTCAAAATTTTGACTTAACAATAACCAAATAAGTCATAAATAAAATATGCCCAAAACAAATACTCAAATAAGGCATATATAACCAATCACCATTCCATAAATACATATCAAGTCTCAGTAGACTACTATCTCAAAATATGGTGATAACCAATTCAAAATTCCTCAGAGCCATAAAGGATAAGAATATTCATACTAAAAATCTCTGAAGAAATAATCATGAATAATGAAATAATAATGGAAGTCATCTATCAATTTAATACATTGATACACAATCTACCGAAGGAAGCCTACCGAAAGAGACTGCATATTAGGAACACTGCTCAAAGAAAAGAGCATACGTGTACCTAATCTATTCTATGCAAATTTACCTAACGAAAGAGGTAAACATAGTCTAACTGTATAAAACAAAATAAACTATTAGATTATAGTATCTGTAGACTATGATGCACGTAAAAATCTGCCTTCCGAAAGAGACCGTCGCATTTACACTATAATAGATCTCCCGAAAGAGATCTGCATACCCAAATATAAAAGTGTATCGATTCTCAGAACGATGAAAAATGAGTTATCCTCTCTCGGAGATCTATCGGTCAAAAATCCAAACACTCTAAGATAATACAGCTCTAAGTGTTAATTACCGCCACTCTAGTAATCAAAATAATTTAACTATCTGTCCCATAAAAGATAGTAAATTCAAGTATTTACTAAGGGCTAGTAATTTCCACTTTAAACTCTATTTGAATAATTGTAATAATAACTGAAAGAATTGTACGAAAAGTCCCAAACCAATACGACAGTTCAGTCGTTTATTAAAATTCTTTGTTTCATAGAAAAGCACGAAATCCAACAGAAATGGAAATCAATCAATTTTCCCATTTAAAATCCAATTAGGATTATTAACCAAATTTTTATTTTAAAGAAGGATTTTATAAAAATTTACTTTGGTTTAAAATTTTAAAATAATAAGAAAACCTCTTTCGAACTATAAAAATATATGTATTATTAATAATTTTATCAAAACCTTTGAATTTAGTATAAAGCTCTTTTTACTATTTATTAATAGATAAAAATTTTAAATTTTCTAATATAAAGAAAATCATTTCTTTTCAAACAGATTCCTAATATATATATATATATATATTAAATCTTTGCTTTTCGAATATTTTTATCACTAAAAGGTTTTTCTATCAATAATACTTTAAATTTGTAAATATGATCATAAGTATAATTTATATACTTAACAAAGCCATTTCAAACTATATATCTTATAAAAAATGTTTTTCAAAAACAATCCTTAAAAAATGTCTAATTTAATGTATATACAAAATATATATTATTATTAAAAATTTCCCAATTTCATAGAGTATAATTTATATATGCCTCAAAATTAAAGAACCAAGTGTAACAAAGAATCATAAATTCAAATTACATCATCTAGAGCCAACATCGCTCTATATAAAAGATTATTCTAAATATGGAATTGTTTAGCAATCAAAATTGTTCTTCAACAACTCCGATCACTCCACAATTACATAATCATCATATTATCTAACGACGAAATCAAATATATTTTTGATGGTTTTTAACATATATGCAATGTCACACTTAATCATTGATTCAATCTAATATTTGAAACACACAATCAACCAATTCAACCATCAAACAAATTAAATACATATTATGCAAATTTTATTTCAATTGTATCATTCAATCACTACTAAAAATTTACAAAATTCATGACTAAGGAAGGCATAGAAACAACGGTATAACTGATTAGATATAGGTGTGTGGGTTAAATAAAATAACTCGCCAATAGTGTAGTCGCTCCTTCCCGTTGTGACCTAACATCCATTCATCATCATAGGAATTTTGCACATTGCCCTCTGAAGTTCAACGCTAACCACTCAAAGCTTGCATCCCCCATCGCCTGCCGATGCCTAAAAAGCCTCAACTGAACCTCGATGATCTTCGACACTACACCTCTGATAAGAAAATCGCTTGTGCCTCCAGCCTCGCATCTAAGCCCAAGTCTTACATCTGGATGTACGTGCTGCTCTTGATGTGCACCCTTGCCTGAAGCGCCACATCATGGTAACCTAGGTGAATGCCTCGCCCATCGCTATACTCCTCCCCTTGAGCCCCATTCTCCATCAGGCTCGTCGCCACGATTGGATTGCATCAACCTAGGGTCACGACTTTTGTTTCCGTGATCCCTTCTTTTTTATCGATTTAGGGCTGGTTAATGACCTAATTTGATTATACAAGCTTTAGAAGATGGGATGCGGGTTATTGGGTTTCATAATGAAGAATGGCTGGCTTTTAGGTCTGGGCTTTTGTTTGAGCCTAATTTCAAATTGATAAACATAAATTTCCTTTCTTTTAAATAACCCAACTGTTTATTTGTACATAAATTTTAGTCTAATTGAAATTGATCTACACTTCGTTGTACAAATTATATTTTAATATCTAGACAACTACAAAATTTTCATTCAATACAATATTGTTTCGCTCTATTTGATTATTTAATTTATTGATATAAAAATAAATTTATTCATCTACGTTAATTTCTTAGTTTTACTCAAAGAAAACCTTTTTTTTCATCCATCTCAATTTTACAAAACTATTTATACTTTTAAAATATTTCATATTTAATAAAACACTTTATTTGAGTTTTAATATATTATCCAAAATGAAATTTATTAACTAAATTAAATTTTGCTATAAAAAAAATTCTTTATTAAATAAAATTTAATTGAATTAATTTGATTCCAAAATAATAATTATCCAAACCGAATTCGAATACTACCTTTTCAATTAAATTTGTAGAATAGTATGGCTTCGAAAACAGGGTTGCTACAGACCTCCCCCTTATGAAAATTGTGCTCTCGCAATTTCTTGTAGGGACACGTCACACACAACATAGCCATTACCTCCCTTTTGACAACTACAATTAAATTAGAACTCAATCAATTCTCTAATTGGTTAATATTGAAATCAAACTTATCGTAAGTTATAATTTAAATAGACTCATTTATTGATTTACATTTCTTTACATACGAAAAATTATCAAAAATTTTTGAATTTTTTTGGCAGAGTCTCCTTCGTACGGAGAGCCGTTTGCAATTTGACAATTACCATATAAACAATATACATTGACCACATTGTCGGAAACACAATATATGACAATATTTCTATCATTTCTATATTTTAATCCGAAAGCGTACCTTTATTTAGCATTTTTAGGAGACTTCGCTTATTTTATATGCAAATACATGCCACCTTTATCCATATAATCTTCCCGTACATATGCTTAACTCAAATAAGAATGTTATAAGATTGCATATATACCAATTTATAAGCTTTGTGTTACTTAAATCAACAAACCATATCATATATTATGAATTTGTAACTTCCTAACAATATTTCGAGCATTAAAAGCGAATCTAAATTTTTTGTGCACGAATCTCAACTCAATATAAACATTAGTTGCATAAAGAGAAGAAATAAGATAAATATGCAACCATCAACTATAGGAGTAACATCACATCTATGTACGAGCCTCTTTCAACAAACTTTTAAAAGTTGAAAATACCAAATCATATTATGTTCTCAAAGCTTGAACTGTATCATAATGTTCTAATTTCTCAAAACAATTTTCGGTTCATCATAATATTAAGTATGTAAAGAATTTCGATAGCTTTTTCTAGAATCATTAAATTCTGAAATCAAAGCATATGTGCAGGTTTAAAACCAAAATTTTAGCTTTGAAAACATTAAAATTTCGCAAAATACTTGAAGCAAAAGTTGTAGCTTAAGTTTCAAGCTTTTCGGAATGGGCAAAATAATCGAAATCGGATACAAAAGTTATTGAAAAATCAGTTCAGCTCAGTTTTATAACAATTTCCATCTAAATACAATGACATACCCTCCTTCTATATCTCATTTTAATATTAGTAACCTTCAAAATTTTGAAAAGCGACGACCACAAAAGTTGTTCCCTATTAATGTATCTTTCAAATAAAAGAAGATTCATTAAGAAAGGACATCAAAATCTAAAGTTATGATTATATTAGTATTCATTTATAACAATGAAGCTTATGTATTATCCCGAATTCATACCACATAATCCATTTAATAATTGATGTTCGTTTCCAAATTATCGACTTCAATATTTTACTCGATTATAAAAAAATAACTTCACTATTATTTCAGATTAGAAAATATAATCCAACTTTTAATTCATTAATAATATATCAACTATTTATCTACTTGTATTTCACCAAACAATTGCAACCCATTTTCTATTTCAGGTAACCAATTTATATTTTAGATAGCCAAATTCTATTTCAAATAATTAAATTCATATCTCAGGGTCAACCCCAAACTAAATTGCAAGGCATCTGAAACAATACAACATGATATAGGCTACTGAAACAATAAGACAACATTCAAAAACCTGCCACACAACAAGCAATTCAAATTTCAGAACAACACAACAAAGATGCCACTGATACCGCATGACTCATTTGCACAATAACTAAAAATAACTTTATGGGCTATTTGCAAGGGACTTGTACATGGTTTGGATTTATAAATTGATCCGGCTATAAAGAAAATGACATAGGATTCATTGTATTATGTGTATGAGAGTTAGTGTAACAACCCGTATTTCCGTACCCTTTGAATCGACAATAAGCCACACATGTCCAACTCAAATTGCATGAATAAGCGGATCATTAAGGGTAGAAAGAAAATAAAGATAGAATAGAATCTCACACGAATGGAATAACATATATTATTTCAGTAATAATCTTTACAGTGGAAAATTTTAAAATACAATATCAAAGTCTAACCTAGATTCAGCCTGGACAGTTATAAACCCCTGTCCTTACAAATGCTGAAAACAACAAAACAAATGCAATAGATGTAGCGTGTAACAACCCGCATATTTATCGATTTTATATTTAAATATTTTATTTAAATATAACATCGTTCATCGGATTATAGTCCGAAAAGCTTCTTTTTGCAAACAGTCGGATTAGGACTCGAGACCACTTCCATTGAGTTCAAAATGCCATTTGCGACCTTTTTGAGTATAAGCTTCGATATGTTTGGAGTAAGTTGATTTTTGCTACTTTTCCACTTAGGGCTTTGGTTTGTGTTTCAGCCCATCAAACTTCTAATACCCAAACTGAACCCCTCTCCCTTCATTCACTTTCTTTGCCTAATACTTTCAGCTCTAAAGAGAATAATGGGGGAAAAGATTGGAAATTAGAATTCCCAAGCCCTAGTTTCAATTGCAAATCCAAGCTTTAGCTCCAAATTCCAAGAGAAGCTTAGGTAAGCATCCTCTTCTTCTTCTCCAACTCGTTCTCCTTTCAATTTCAGAAATTTCCTAAACCTAATTTAGGAATGTTTCTCTTTTAAGCTTAGATTCAAGCTTGTTGAGTTGGAATTGAAGTGCGGTTGCTCTCGCCATTTGCTCTATAGCTTCTTCTTCATTTGTTTTGGGTTTAAAGGTGAGATTTTTATCTCACATCTTTGTCTATATCTATCTTTGTTGTTAGTTATGAATTCCTATCATCTATTTCGTGTTCACTTGTTGTGATTTGAATTGGTTTTGCGAATTCTTCAATTTTGGTGTTTTGGTCCAATTTAATGAAAATCCTTCTATGGACATTTGGACATTGATATTCGGAGTGTATCAAACAGCCTTTAAGGCCGGGTTGTTGCTAGACATAAATCCTTAGTTGTCATTGCTTGCTCGATCGCTTCCGATAACGTTTTGGCCATCTTGGCCTAGGTAAATTTCTGCCTAGATTGGGTGTTCAGACGTTTGGAGGTCAATGCCAGACGTCTGGTTTTGCCTCCTGGTGAAAAATAACATACGGCAGAAAAATAAAAAGGGCAGTGACTAATTTCAGACGTCTGAACTATTGTTCCAGACGTCTGTAAAGATGTCAGACGTCTGATTTATGTTTTCAGACGTCTGGTTGGTTTTCTGGGATATTTCCAGAAACCAAATCCAGACGTCTGGACTTTTCCCTAGACGTCTGAATGCCTTCAGACGTCTGATTCTAGGTTTCAGACGTCTGGATTGTTTTCTGGAATATTTCCAGAGACTAAATCCAGACATCTGGACCAACCCCTCAGACGTCTGGAAATTCCCAGTTTTGTCATATCATGCTAGGTCGCTTGCCGTCTTCATAGGTCGAACCCCATACACCTCTGCGTAGGCGATCTTATCTGTAAAACATTCAACAGAACTTCTTACTTTGATGGTTTTGGGAATTGATTTCTTTGGATTTTATTCACGTCTTCGAATGTGAACTTTTATGATTGATTGTTTCTACAATCACTTCTATGATTTGTCACTTTAAAATATAAAGGTTTTCTATACTAGTAGTAAATATTCAAACTGTTGGGTGTGTTTTCACCCCTACCGAGCCAGAAGAAACCAAACTCCTACCACCGGTCCAAACAACAGCCGAACCAAGCATACAAGCTCCTACCACCGGTCCAAACAACAGCCGAACCAAGTATATCCCCCTCGCCGAACCAAGACCTATCCCAACTACCGCCGAACCAGGGAGCTACCGAATCAGCTTCCTCCACCCATGCCGGATGAAGCCTCGCCGAACCAAATCAAAGCACTGCATACCGAACCACCACTGCTCCAACCCATGCCGAATGAAGCCTCGCCGAACCAGAACGTTGCCAGGCCAGATTGCTCCAGCCCAGGCCCACAGGCAGCTATATACATCCAAGACCCCTGCCCCCAGCCTCACTCTATAAATAGAGGGGCAGGGGTACAACAATGGGGACAAGTTTTGAGAGCTCAAGCACGGAGAGAACTTTCAAACAACTTTCTTTTACTTATATAAAAGCTTTGTACTTGTAATAAAAACAAGAGAAGAGAAATAACATATAAAGTGGACGTAGGCATATTCTGGCTGAACCACTATAAATCTGCGTGTCTTTTTACAGCTTAGCCCCTGCTTTTCATATATTCGCATAAATCACCCAAATCACTAAGAACTACATAAGATCTGCTAAATCATACAACTTTGAGGTGTTTGTCCATTTTTTGTGCAAACATTTTTGGTGCTTTCACTGAGAACTAGAAGCTCGAAGCTTCAGCTTCATCTACTTAACAAGTTTTCCTAACAGCATCGTCCGCCACTTGGAAAACATGCCTCCCAAACAGAGAAAAGATGTTAACAAAGGAAAAAACATCGCATCCAGCAGTCTTCCAGATCCAGCTGTCACGAATCAAGTGAATCGTCCTCCTCCAACAACGGTAACAAATGAAGGACAGGCTAACCCAACCACTCCTGCCACAGAACAGCCTGCAGCAATCACTAGGGCAGATTTGGACAGAGTTGTTGTTGAAGTAACTAACCGCTTCACGTCCCAGCAGGAAGCCTTGGTGGACCATCTCATGTCACGCTTGAGGGACGCTGAAGAATCCAACCGCAACACTGAATCATGGGGCGAGTCCCAGTCTGGAGGATCTCAGAGACAGCAAAGATCATCCTTCTTCGAAGGAGCTAACGGCAGAAGTAGCCGTGGTAGGAGCCGAGACCGAGCACAGCCCGAAGTTAGGCCTGAGGAAACGTTTGGTACCGAACCCAACAGGGAAGGTACCGAGCGAAGGTCAACTGTAGCTGAGCCTGTCATGCTGCCTAACCACAGAAACACCAGTGAACGGGGCCAAGCTAGAGTTCAGCCCGAAGTTGAACCCGAGGAAGTGCTTAGATCAGAACCCAACAGGGGAAGATCAAGGCAAGGGCCAACTATAGCTGACCCAAGCATGCTCCCAGAAGATCAAAGGCAGCCACTGGAAAATATGAGGAATGATAGACGGTACCATCCCTACAGGTCGTCTGGACGGAATCAATCCCACAGAACAGAACCAAACTCATTTTTATCCGCTCCAAGTTCTGATGAAAGGATGGCACGCTTATTCAGAGAGTGTGTCCAGCGGGAACAAAGAGATCGAGGGATAGGCGCTAGGGTAACCAGCCCTTTCGCCCGTAATATTGAAGTTGCTATCACCCCCCGAGAATGGAAGATGCCAACAATGGAACCCTACAAAGGAACCTCCGATCCCGTTGTACACTTACAGAGGTACACGCAGCATATGCTCATGAGTGGAGCAACAGAGGGAGTACTATGCAAATGCTTTCCGCTCTTCTTAGCAGATCTTGCTACCTCCTGGTTCTGTCATCTACCCCAAGGATCCATCAGCTCATGGGAGATGTTGAAAGAAAAATTTATCAGTCAGTTCCGCATCCATGTGGAGCAACCTAAGGACGCTTATTCCTTATCCAGCGTCAAACAGAAACCTGGAGAAAAGCTGCAGCAATACCTAACTAGATTCAACGCCGCAGCAGCCGCAGTTCAAGATGCCGATGAGAAGCTTATCCTAATGGCCCTCTGCAGTGGGGTGCATCCAGACACTAAATTTGCTAGAAGATTGACAAAAGAAAAACCAGCCACTTTACCCGATTTCTTCCATGAAGCCGGGAAATACATGAGGCTTGAGGATGCTGCCATTGAGGAGCAGTCAGGACAGCAAAGTAAGACGACCCATGGCAACGCCCCTGCTGTGGCGAGGGACGTTCGAAGAAATGATTCCAGAGACAATGCTGGGGGCAAGAAGGTAGAAAAGCGCCTATATCGGCCAGGACCAAGATTCGACACTTACACCCCTTTGAACGAGACCGTCGAAAATATCTTCCTTGCCACCCAAGGCGAAGTTAGATACAAACGCCCACCATACAAGAAGGAATCAGATAACGCACAGAAGTCTGGAAAATTCTGCCGCTTCCACGAATCTCACGGACATGATACCAATGAATGCCATCATCTCCGAGATCTGATTGAGGAACACATCAGAAGGAAGAAACTGGAACGTTATGTGAAAAGTCAAGACAGGACTTCAGCCCCGGCCAATGAAAACCCGAGGCTACCCTCACCAGGGACCGACAGAGGAAACCACAATGCTAGCAGCTCTAGTCAGGAGAAGATAGTGGTCCATACCATCTCAGGAGGTCCGCACATCGCAGACAGAAGTTGGAGAGAGATGGAAAGATATGGGAAGTCGCTTAGAGACAATAAAGACTGTGTCAATACGGTTATGGAAGAGCGCCACCCAAAGCGGAAAGAAAGCGATAACATCATATTCAGTAAACGCGACCTAGGAGGAAGACAATACCCTCACATGGATCCCATGGTTATCTCTGCCCGACTCGGTCCCGCCGAAGTTTACCGAATCCTGGTAGACACTGGAAGCTCTGTAAATATCCTGTTCAAACACGCATTCGACAAAATGAAGCTATCAATGAAGGATGTATCTCCCTGCGATAAACCACTACACGGTTTCACTGGAGATGCGAAGATGCCCCTCGGGCAGCTGAACCTCTTTGTTGAGATTGGAAGCCATCCCCGCCCCGTTGTAAGGAAACAGACGTTTGTGCTGATAGAAAACCATTCGGCCTACAACGCCTTCTTAGGAAGACCAGCCTTGTCTGACTTCCAGATTGTCCTAGCCCCATGGTGCCTGAAAATGAAGTTTCCAACAGACAATGGGATAGGGGAGGTGGAAGGAGACCAAGATATTGCACGAGACTGCTATGTAACCGAACTTCGCAACAACCACAGGAAAGATAAAGGGAAAGGTGTAGAGATTGCCCTCTGCACAAAAAGCCTTGAAGCATAGCAACTAAAGAAAGCCCCTCCTCTTCGATACACCAGCGACCCTTTCAATGAATTAGACCCTAGGGACAAAGAGGAGGAGGCCACCGCCGAGCCTGCAGAGGCTATGGAATTTATATCTGTAGACAAGCACGACTCAAGTAGGCTACTGAAAATTGGGTCGCAGCTGAAAGCTGAATTGAAGGAACAACTCATTGATTTTCTCCGCCACAACTTGGATGTGTTCGCTTGGTCACACGCTGACATGACCGGAATCTCCCCCGACATAGCATGCCACGTATTAAACATTGATCCTACCAAGGCGCCTGTAAAACAAAAAAAGAGAAGTATGGGGGCAGAGCGATCAGCAGCCCTCGATGAAGAAGTAAAGAATCTACTCGCCAATGACTTCATACGAGAAGCTGTGTACCCAGAATGGGTCGCCAACCCGGTACTAGTAAAGAAGGCTAATGGGAAGTGGCGGACCTGCATTGACTTCTCCAACCTAAACGACGCCTGCCCAAAGGATTGTTTCCCGCTTCCCAGAATCGACCAACTTGTAGACAGCACAGCCGGGCACGAACTCCTATCTTTTATGGATGCATACTCAGGATATAACCAAATTCCTATGCATGCTCCCGACCAAGACCACACTAGTTTCATCACTGACCGGGGTTTATATTGCTACAAAGTGATGCCCTTCGGACTTAAAAATGCAGGAGCCACCTACCAGCGCCTCGTCAACAAGATGTTTGCCGGGCTAATAGGACAAACTATGGAAGTATATGTGGATGACATGTTGGTAAAGTCAAGGAAGGCCAAGGATCACGTAAGCCACCTAGGCGAGATGTTCCAGGTACTTCGACAGTATGGAATGAAGTTGAATCCACTAAAGTGCTCCTTCGGAGTGTCATCGGGAAAATTCTTAGGGTTCATCGTCCATGCCCGAGGGATTGAAGCAAACCCTGAACAAGTCCGAGCGCTAAGGGATATCAAGATACCTTCCACCCGAAAGGAAATGCAAAGCCTAAATGGAAAAGTGGCCGCCCTAAGCCGATTCATCTCCAAAGCGACGGACAAGTGCGTCCCCTTTTTCGAAGCTCTAAAGAAAGATAAAGGAAAGTTCGAATGGACGGACGAGTGCTTAACCGCTTTCCTTAACCTAATAGAACACCTCCAGAAACCACCGGTGCTCTCGACCCCAAGCGAAGGCGAAGAATTATACCTATACCTTGCTGTATCATCTCACGCTTTAAGCGCTGCCTTGGTAAGGGAAGACAACCGCACACAACGACCAGTTTACTTCGTCAGTAAAAGGTTTACTGGGGCAGAAGTCAGATACCCTAAACTTGAAAAGCTAGCATACTGTTTACTAATCACCTCATGAAAACTACGTCACTACTTCCAATCCCATTCCATCAAAGTTCTGACCGATCAGCCACTAAGGCAGGTACTCCATCGTCCCGACACTTCCGGGCGACTACTTAAATGGTGTATTGAGCTGAGTCAATATGATATCACCTATCACCCTCGCGCCGCCATCAAGGGACAATCCATGGCTGATTTCATTGCAGAGTTCACTACCAACGAGGATAAGGAGCAACTGGAAATATCAGAAGATATCAAGTGGAATCTCTTTGTGGACGGTGCATCTAACGAACAAGGCTCGGGGGCAGGTGTGGTAATAATCACTCCCAGGGGAAATAAACTGCACTATGCTATAAGGTTGGATTTCACTGCCACCAACAACGATGCAGAATATGAAGCAGTGATAGCTGGACTAGAAATTGCCATAGAAATCGGAGCCAATTCTTTGTGTCTTCACAGCGATTCTCAACTTATTGTTAATCAAATACTAGGAGAATTCCAAGCTCGAGAGGAACGACTCATAGCATATCTAAAGAAGACCAGGTTGCTTATCAGCCGATTGGATCAGTACTTAGTCAAACACATCCCTCGGGAAGAGAACCAAGAGGCCGACGAATTGCCAAAGCAAGCGAGTATGAGAGACATCGCCATCTTCGGGGCAGTAACCATCTCAAAGCAAACGGTCCCAAGTTTTGAGCAAGTGAATCTGATAGCCGCAGCCGAAGAAGCAACTTGGATGACTCCCATCCGAGACTACCTACAAAGTGGCACACTACCCAATGGGCGTAATGAAGTCAAGAAAATCTTGAGGAAAGCATCCCGCTATACAATACAAGAAGACATCCTCTATCGGCGCGGTTTCTCTAACCCATTATTAAGGTGTGTCGCCGGAAGGGAAGCCAAGGAAATCTTATCCAACATCCATCAGGGGAGCTGTGGAGATCACACCGGGGGGCAAACATTAGCAAAAAAGATACTCCGATACGGATATTTCTGGCCCACCTTAAGCAAGGACGCCTTAGATTTCGTCAAGAAGTGTGACAGATGCCAAAAATTTGCTAAGATCCCTCGGCTACCAACAACCGAGATTACTCAGATGACCAGCCCTTGGCCCTTCGCGATATGGGGAATTGACTTAATCGGCGAGCTACCAATGGGCCGAGGCGGGGCCAAATATGCTATAGTGGCAGTTGATTATTTCACCAAATGGGTGGAAGCGGAACCTCTAAATAAAGTATCTTTAGCAAAAGTTATTAACTTCTTGATCAAAAATGTTCTATGCAGGTACGGAGTCCCACTCAAAATCATATCAGACAATGGACTTCAATTTGACAGCGAGGAATTCGCCAACTGGTGCCAAGAACACAGAATTCATAAAAGCTTTTCATCCGTAGCATATCCCCAGGCAAACGGACAAGTCGAAGTGGTCAACAAAATTCTGAAAACTCTAATAAAAAAGAAGCTCGAAAAGTCAAAGGGCGCTTGGGTGGATGAACTTCCTACGGCACTATGGGCCTATCGCACATCTTTCAGAACATCGACAGGGCACACTCCTTTCTCTTTGGCATACGGATCGGAGGCTATGCTCCCAGTTGAAACTATTGTGCCTTCCCATCGTCGGATCCACTATAACCCAGAAGAGAACGAAGAACTCCTTCACATGTCTTTGGATCTAATCGAGGAGAGAAGAAACGATGCAATCCTCAAAACAGCAGCCCACAAGCAAAAAGTGGCAGCACAATACAACTCCAAAGTCAAGCATCGTACCTTGCAGGAAGGGGATCTTGTCCTCAAGCGAATCTTCCCTCGCACCGGAGCACTAGACCCAATCTGGGATGGACCATACGTAATTCATAAAGATCTCCACAACGGAGCCTATATTTTGTCAACAGTGGACGGAGAGGTGTTCCAGAGGGCATGGAACATCCAACACCTCCGTCGATACTTTTCTTAACTTGTATTGCCCATATGAAGTGAATTAACAAAGAGAATCAGTGGACGTAGGCCTTTTCGTGCCGAACCACTTTAAAAAACCTTGTCACTTTTTTTTTGTTCCTTTGTATCTTGGCTGCTTGTTAGCTTTATCCTTTTCTGTTGAACAAAATCCTGAGTATACAGCATTTCTATTCAAAGCACTCCACGACGCAACTTCACTTGGACAAGACCTAACAGGTACTATGCGAATCTATGCCCTCGCCAATGAGACACTTTTGCTCCAGCATCCCTCTGCTGCGGGTTAACTCATTGCTCGCGACGGCCCTTAAAGCCAACTGTAATGAGCCGATTATAAGCCACCGAGAAGGCCGACTATAGCCGAGGCAGCTCATTACGGCGTTAGGCTCGCCGGCAACTGTGAACCGACTATAAGCCCCAACATAAGGTGTGGCCAGCCAGGGGCAGTTCACAGTTGACGATCGGCACCCACGCTAGCCGGCCACAGAAAATCGAATAATACCCACGATTACGGGCCATAATGGCCCGGGTAGTTACTGTGCGCGATCTCGGCTCCGATGTGTCTTAAGTGCGGCTGTGGTAAAAAAGAATTAACTCCCCGCGGAGGCGTAAGATGGGCGACAAATGTCTCCAAGACCCACAGCTAGGGAAAGTGACTACAAAACCCGTTTGCCACGAACTTAAGCACATCGAAGGCCTTCCGTGATTGGAAGTTTTACTATTTCACGTATTTCAATTTTACTTAAAAAGCTTTTTTTTTCTCTATCCCCCATAACAATCCCTAAAGTACATGATACAGAGTAGGGGATACTCGCCAATGGGTGTAGGGACTCACAGTGGCAGGACATTCGACTACATTCCATGCTCGGTCCTACAGGATATTCAAGACTGCCATCTACGATTAAAACATGAAAGGCGGTATTTTCTTCTTTTATGTACAAATACATGACCATAATTTGCTCACACCACACGCTAATATTGCAAGTCATAAAATTATGGTGTAGAACCAGAGTCTAACATCAAACACAATTTAATTACAAGAATATACATAGCTACATTTCTCATACGATATGTCGAAATAGCAACAAATATTCAAGAAACGACAAAATCAGCTTAAGTTAAAAAATTACACGTCAAGAATAATGTTGATTATTACAAGTAGCAAGAATTACAACTTAGAAGTTACTCTACTGTCTTAAGACTAACAGATACAGCAATGCCAAGCCTACAAAAAGAATTTTCCAGGTCTAATCAGGGAGCCGGTTGCGTCGAAGTCTTGTCCTTGCTCTGTTTCCCACCTGTCCGGTCATAAAAAGGATTCATTAGTGATAAGTAACCAAGTTAACGGAAAGGCTAGAAAGGAAGACTTACCAGCACCTGCTTCTTGACCATCCTGGTCGTCATCCTCTACCTGCACACCTGCCTCCTCAGTAGCAAGCAGCCGCATACCCTCCTTCACCGCCACTTTCTCCTCCTTGGTGAACTGGGCTGTGACCACATCCATACTGAAGACCGTTCCACCTTCTTTATCTGCATCAGCCTTAGCCTCCTCCAAAGCCCGAAGATAGATCTTGGCCATGACCCTGGGATAATCATCCAACCCCTCAAAAGCCTGGTGGAACGCATCGTCCGTCCACTCCTGAATCTCGCCCGCTTGCCCAGGGAGTAGGGACCCGATACCATCGCCACCTTTGTCACCATCCCGACCATCTCCACCCTCGCCTCTTTCCTCCTCTATGTCTTCCTCCTCCCGGGTAAGTGGACAATTGCTGGGGGAGGGACCATCCGATTTCTTGAGTTTCTTGCCTCCGACAGCTGGAGGTTTTGTGAAAGGTTTCCTCTTACCACTCTCTGCCGTAACCCCTTCCTTGGTCTGAGCAGCCGCCCTCTCCTCCGCCGTTTCCCTTAGCTTAACTACAGACTGCTGCGGAAGGATTAAGTTACGCATTTCTAATCAAGAAGGCAGATGATCTATATTTCCCAAGAATGGCTTCTATCTCAGCCGCCGTCTGAACCAGGCGGTCAGTCTCCACCACCGGAAAGCCACCTGTCGCTAGCAAAAATGAGAAAGTATGAGAAGAAGCATCGCAATCGGAATAGAAATTATAAGTAAAAGCATCAACTTACATCCAGAGGTAAATCGCCGGATTGAAACGGAGTCGTCCCTAACAAAGAACCATTCCTTCTTGAACATGCTGAATTTAGAGTACAAGTCCAAGACCGGCTTGAAGGTCACAGCTGACTCCAAACTAATGTATGGGGATCCTTTCTTGTAGCCTCTCAAATTATATAAGTACCGGATCTCCCGGTTGGAAGGAGGGCGCCCGTACTTCCTCTGAAAGATGACGAAAAGGCTCGCCAGTATGGCATAAGAGTTGGGCTGAAGCTGGAATGGGGCCACCTTTAGATACGTGAGGAAGCTGACTACCCAAGCATTGAGAGGCGGGATAGCACCACACATACAATGGTACCTACTATAAGCAAAGTACCCTTCGGGAGGATTGTATGGCATGACTCCTGGGCCCGGCAACAGCATGAGGGCTCTATCGATCCCAAAGGAACGAGATATAACATCGAGCTGCTCCTCTTTGAGAGAGCTAGGAAAGCAGTCAGGCGGGGAATCCAGCAGCTCCTGGGGACCATGTCCATCCACTAATGACCTTGGGGCGGGCCCATGACGCTCCGATCCTGATTGAGCTGGGGGCACGGCCGAGGACTCTCCTTCGCCCTCGGACTTCCTTTTATCCGAGCGAGTTTCCACTTTGCGAGACATTTATCTGCAAAACAAAAGATACGAAAGTATAAAACAAGCAAGTATATGATTTCTGGAATTTAATTTGTCATTCGAAACATAAAAAATCATTCGGTACAGAAAAATTCTCAAGTCCATTCGACACGGGAAGTTGTTAAGTTCGTTCGGTGTTAGGTTCGTTCGGTATTCGAACTCCTAATGTTCATTCGGCGATCACACTCTCCCATTTTCATTCGGTAGGACTAAGACCCATTCGGTAACAAAGGTTCATTTGGCGGTTAAGAGAAATCACCTGGTTCGGCTAGCACAGCTGATTCGGCAGAAGGCAGAAATTTTGATTCGGTAAAGTCAATCGTTTTGGATATCTCAAACGGTGAGGAGACGACGGTAGCATAGCGCCCATATTTATAGGCAAGGGAAAGGCCACCGAACCAAAGCATTCGGCGCACATGACCGAACGAGAACAACCAGGATCAAACAAAGCAAGCTATATACCAGCATATACCTCGCTTTGGGGGGGCAAATGTTGGGTGTGTTTTCACCCTTACCGAGCCAGAAGAAACCAAGCTCCTACCACCGGTCCAAACAACAGCCGAACCAAGCATACAAGCTCCTACCACCGGTCCAAACAACAGCCGAACCAAGTATATCCCCCTCGCCGAACCAAGACCTATCCCAACTACCGCCGAACCAGGGAGCTACCGAATCAGCTTCCTCCACCCATGCCGGATGAAGCCTCGCCGAACCAAATCAAAGCACTGCATACCGAACCACCACTGCTCCAACCCATGCCGAATGAAGCCTCGCCGAACCAGAACGTTGCCAGGCCAGATTGCCCCAGCCCAGGCCCACAGGCAGCTATATACATCCAAGACCCCTGCCCCCAGCCTCACTCTATAAATAGAGGGGCAGGGGTACAACAATGGGGACAAGTTTTGAGAGCTCAAGCACGGAGAGAACTTTCAAACAACTTTCTTTTACTTATATAAAAGCTTTGTACTTGTAATAAAAACAAGAGAAGAGAAATAACATATAAAGTGGACGTAGGCATATTCTGGCTGAACCACTATAAATCTGCGTGTCTTTTTACAGCTTAGCCCCTGCTTTTCATATATTCGCATAAATCACCCAAATCACTAAGAACTACATAAGATCTGCTAAATCATACAACTTTGAGGTGTTTGTCCATTTTTTGTGCAAACACAAACTCTTTACAAAGATGATTTCAACTCTATTTTTAATACAAGTCTTGTTTATAAAACTGTTTTCCAATCTATTAGTATATACAAACCTTTACCTCATTCGTATGAGAAAATCTAATTAAACGGCTTAGCAAAACAAGTGGTATGAAACGCTTGCGTTTACTTCGTCGGTTAATTTATGGACTTGTTTGATTGAAACTCTCTTGTGACAATTTTCTAGTGGAGATCTACAGTTTGTTCGTAAATATTTGAGTTAAGCAAGTGGTTATGGGACATGAAGCTAAACTCTTATATTTACTGCCTTAGTGTAATTGACACTTCCTTATGATCATGACGATCATTCTTGTGATTTAGACTAGCAATGTGCGATGTCTCTTTGATTCGGTCCATCGGACGTTACGCTGTACGATGTCGTTGTTCCATTTTATCGTGATTTGGTTCATCGGACGTTACGCTGTACGACGTCGTTGTTCCATTTTACTACGTATTGGTTCATCGGATGTTACGCTGTACGACATCGTTGTTCCTTTTCTTTTTATGGTGATTTGGTTCATCGGACGTTACGATGTACGACGTCGTTGTTCCATTTTACTACGTGTTGGTTCATCGGATGTTACGCTGTACGACATCGTTATTCCTTTTCTTTTTATTGTGTTTTGGTTCATCGGACGTTACGCTGTACGACGTCGTTGTTCCATTTTCCTATGCATTGGTTCATCGGATGTTACGCTGTACAACATCGTTGTTCCTTTTTATTGTGCTTTGGTTCATCGGACGTTACGTTGTACGACGTCGTTGTTCCTATTTATTGTTGCTCTGGATCATCGGACGTTACGCTGTACGACGTCGTTGCTTTGGATTATTTGATTTCTGGATTCCTAATGGTTGATTTCTGGAATTTATGTTTCACCGCCTTTTTCAGTTGGCATTGATATGTATGTCATTTATTGTGGCTTGGTGAATTAAATTAAGAATATGACATTCTTTTTAATCTTTGAGAAGATTCTTGTGATATTGATTAATCTCATGTTGATTTTCAATTACGTACTTATCATAGTATGACTTTATGGTTATCATACGTTTTGGTCATATCTCTTATTCTGTATCATTTTATCTGATAATTATAGCTAGACTGATCCGTTTATTATTTTTTTTCTTAAATAATACTCGGGTCAGACTGAGATTTTACAGGTTCTTCCTCATGACTTCTTATCTGGAGCCATCTTCTGACTTTTGGCTAACTACTCTAGTTTAGTAGTTTTTGTTGTAAACATTTGAGATTTAGACTTCTTGATGTATACATATTCTATTGTCTTGCACTTGTACCTATTCTTTTGTGTTATTGTGGATCTTATTTGACCACTACTCTGATGTACACTTTCATGTGTTATATTCATATCTATTTCTGCCTTTGTGATATGAATTGTCTGTGACTGATTTGTGTTATGTTTATTTCTATATTTGTTTCCGAAGTCCATATAGCCACTGTGTAGTAGCTTTGAGTTTGTATCGGTATGTCGGATTTCCTCTTGAGATGAAAAGTTATATTTTTATCTGGCATATCGGTACTCGCACAAAGCAATTATACAGATGGTCGCTCCTCAACAGCCTTATTCTCCATGCTAGTTGACGGCATTACCTCGTAGTGTCCTTGGCTAGCGTGGGTATAGAGGTGGGGCGTCACATAGCAGATAATAGAATACGTCCATACAATGATGAAGATCTCCAGTTCTCCTCTAGAAACTCCAACTGTCTTCAACTAAACCTGAAATTACTCGGATCTGACCCGAGTAATAAAAATACCCGGATCAGGCTTGATAAACCAGCGTGAGATACTCGAAATTAAAAATGACTATGCTATCAAAACCTTTGAAAAGAAGGTTATCTCATAAGACCACGCCCACAAATAAACACGGACGGGTTTTTACCTTATGATAACCAAAACACTTTTATCCTAAAATACACTTGATATTATTTTTAATGACATTCCTTTGAAAACACATTTAAAATAAACTTATTCAAATAAGGTATCAATATCTGGACTAAGTCTAAGGTAATATATCCGGACTAGGTCAGCAGAATATACCGAATGGAATATATGATACCAAAAAGGGGTAGCTGAAATGTTTGCAAGTCTTTACAGCTATTTTGGGAATACAATCAAAACCGTAAATCTCGTATTGGGATTTTATTTCCAACATGATAGGGAACTAGTAACCTTTTCTCCGATCCATGCATAACAAACATAGTTCCCACGGTGCCTTTATCGCTTTTCTCAAACTAGTCACTTGGAACTATACTTGCTATACTACCACTGATAACTGGTAGTTCCCTGCTTTGTCAAGCTAACCACTTTATCAAAATGAGGCAATAAATGCCTTGAGGGACGTATCCCCCAAAGGGCCCAACGTATTGGACACCACCATACATACTCACTTATTCAAAAAATTTATGTCTGTCAGACCACATAGTATTCCATATCATCTTCCGGGATGTGAGGCTAGTGAGGCTACGCTCAATTTCTTCAAATCCACGCTTTTCATACAAAACCACGCTTTGATCATAACAAGTTCCACTTTGAATGCCACACTGCCATTCCTTTGATCACTATTTGACTTCCATAAGCGTACAACCTCTGAGCTCCTATGTCTCAGAGAAGGGTGTTAAGCTAAGAGAAGTTGCCTTCTTCGCCACCAAGCAGATGTACATTTGTAAAAGTCAAACGTTGTGTCTCAGAAATGCAATGTCGGACATTCATCCATATAAGTTCGTTCTGGGTCTGAACGAAACCGAAGGCACTTTCCTCGACCATTACTAGGCGAGAAGCCCTTGCAATCCGAAAAAATCTCCACAACGAGGAGACTACTGCTATAAATAACTCTATAATGGGAGCAACCCAGAGCATGTCAACAAGCAGTCCTCGCGCTATGAAGATCCACGGTCTTCAATAATCATCATCTTCAACATGTCTTCAATTTCGAACTTATACATTAGTTCGAAGTAGTTTTCGGATAGGGATCACCCAAATCCGACCCTGATTCCTTCGAAGCCAATTATCAATTAAAAGATGTTAAGTTCATACGTGGATATCAATCATCAATCAATTACTTCATCTTTTATAAAATATATTTCTTAGATATATTCTTTTCAAGTTATTCCATTTTCTTTTCAAATGTATATGGAATCATTAAGCCTCATTTATCAAATCATTTGGTTTATTTAAACCTTTCTTAAATCCTGGAATAATTCCAAATCATTTTCTTTTACTTAGGAAAACCTTTCCAAATCATTCATCAAATCTTAATCAAAGATTTCTTTCTTCACTTTTAACTTAGGGAAAATATTCCCTTTTTATAATATCACTTTCCAAAACATCCATTTAATTTAAAGGATTATTCACTGTCCAAAATTGCGAATATAATTCTTTTGCCAAATTCAGGTATTCTAAATATTTAACTTAAAGGATTATTCACTGTCCAAAACCGCGAAAATAATTCCTTTAATAAACTTTCATATTTTAACTATCAATTTAAATTTATTATAGATTTGCAAACAAGTGTTTATAAATTCCATTTATATTTTATAAACTTCCATATACAAAATTTCTTTACTAACAAATTCCATTTATATCTCATTTATAAGTCAAAATCCAATTATAAGTTAATTACTTGTAAATCTCTTATTTACAAATTCATTCCTTTCAAATCTTATTACTTATAAAATCCATTATAAATTCTTTTCTAAATTTCAATTGCAAATCCATATATAAATTTTATTACAATCCTATTTCTAATATTTATAAAAAAAATTTAGTATTTCCATTACTTTTATTTATAAAATATCAATTTTATAAATCTTATATATAGACCATTTATAAGAAATTCAAAGAATTTGTTTCTTTTCTTTTACCTTGGAAAAACTTAAATATGGTCTTTTAGAGCATCTGGGTTTTCCTTTCGATATGTTCCACCCCTTGTCTAAAAGACAAAATGAAGGCCAGGTAAGTTCATGGTACTGGTAGCTCCATTCCTAACCTTAGTTACACACCTTATTTTACCGTTTAGATCTCACAGGCGGGACAAATGTACTAGTCGTTTCCGCATACTCAGTTTGTTATTACATTCAATATTCTTCACTTTTTTTTGTTTAAGTGGTATAAACAATTTGTCTTAACCATTTATTCAAACTCTTATTAAGACTTCCAAATAATCTTTACATTACTTAATTTTTCCTTTAAAATCATTCACAAAAGATTTAGGAAAGAATTGTTAAGTTTAAAACTACATTTCAAATGGTTATTGAATTCGCAGCATAAAAGTGCTGCGGAAAGTGCTATATAAGCTTATTTGATTTAAACAACTTTTTAATATTTGAAAATTCATATTTTCAATTCCAAATCTCTTTTAAACCATTTTAGTAGATTTATCAAATTTATTTCATATTTTTAATCATTTAAAAATATCATTTATAAAGAAATCCCTTTTTGGATTCCGAACTGCAAAACCGCGATGTTTTTAGAAAATTGTTTTGGAAATATTTCAAAATCTACTTAATGAAATCTTGAGTTTCTTTCTTTATTGGAAAACTATGGATATAATAGTCAGGAAAATTCTTATCTTGAAGAATTATGAGCTATATTCCACTTTGTATACTTTATTAACATTTGCGGCGCAAAATCGTGAACTACCGTTACACGACGCGCATAGTTTTGACTTGTTTTTCAATTTCTTTTCAAACTTCTTGGAAACACTTTTAAATGTTTATAAAACATTTCTAAATCATTTTAAACTCATTTTGAACAATATTTTTATATTTCAACCTCATATCCCATTTCATTTCATATTATAATATCATATTATTATAATATCATTTTCAATCTTTTTAGATTATTTAAAAGTCATTAAGAGGCTAAATAATTTCCATACACACATTTGTATGGATTTAATTTCCATTGAATTGACTATATTTACTAACCATTTCTCTTATCATTTATCAAACCAAGTTATCATCCACATAAACAATCTTATAATCAACCAATTTTCCAATCAAGTTATCAAACATTTAATCATTCAACATATAACAAACTTTTCATATAATTAACTTGAAATATTTTTAGAATTAGTAACTTTAAAATATGAGTACTCACCTTTTACCAAAAGATTAACTTGCTACCAACATCATTTTTTCCAACACTTCACTAATCTGTTATGTAGATTTTTGAATCGATTCCGATAGCACTTTCTTCTCTTTTTCTCGCTCCGAAGCTTCCCGACTTGCTTCCTTCCTTCCATAGGTTCGGCCTCCTCTTGATCTACCTCTTCCTCCATCGTTTCTTCACTTCTTAGATGCTAAACCATGTTTTAATGGTATTCTAAGGTCTTTGGCAAGGTTTGGTGGTGTTTTGATTTTGTTTGATATGGTTTTGAAAATGTTATTAAGAAAAAGAGAAGAGAAGAAAAAGCTATTAGAGAGTGTAAGAAAAGCATGAAAAAAGAAGAAGAAGAAGTGGAAAAAAGTGAGAAAAGGGATGCTTATTTATAGAAAAAGTTTTGGATTAAAATAATATTATGTTAAAGACCAAAATACCCTTGCTTACTTATTAAGTAATCTTATTTTTTTCAACACTTACTCTCACCATTTCAAATCATGCTTTATGTCATTTTCACTTAAGTATTAAGTAAAGAATATAATAATTATGTTTTGTTTGATTTGATGTTTACTTTTTGCTTTGAAATGACATGTTTGTCTTTTTGTGCTTACTTTTTCTTAATTATATTCTAAATATTCTAAGTATGTTTAGCAAAAGTAAACTTGATTAGTGAATTAATTAATACTTATACTATTTGAATAAATGTTCCTATATAAGAAAATAAAGGTGCGACGACGGTGCGACGACTTTTAATCGACAAAACATTAATTTTCGACAAAATATTTTACGGTCATATTTTTACGTTTTAGTTAAACTATTTATTTATGTAAACCAAATTTAAAAATAAATTTTGTATAATGTTGTTTAGAAATATAAACACTCATAAGTAAATTAAAATAATTTATTTAACCATTGAAACTTACTTTTCTAAAATCAGTACTTTACCACTTTTGCCGATATAGGAAAATGTTACTATTTTTATGTATACTTCTCTTTCCAAATCCTATCTAATATTATTTGAATCATATAACCTTACTTATTTTTATATTTAAAATCACTTTAAATAGTTTATATTAAAGTGGTTAAATTTTGGGTCGTTACCGTTGGCAATGTATAACAATCTTAATGATTCATATTAAAAGAATGTGCACCTACATTCAGAAATAGTTGCTATCATCTATTAGTGTTTAATATCACATCTTTGACAACTAAATATTAATTATAGCTCAACATCAAATTACTATTTGCTTACATTTCATCAAAACCAATTGCAACTTATTAATTTTCTTTGTATAAAACTTGTACATCATTCACACAACATACACGACAAGGTATTATGTTTCAGTGTACATAACCACAGGTAAAAAATTATATTTTAGGCAATTAAAGTATGTTTCAGACTACCAATTTAGGTTTCAGGCAATCAATTCATGTTTCAGGTGTGTATGTGTATACGTGTGTGTATGTTTCAGCAATTATATACTAGTATATATTTTAGCAAGCATAACTTTTAGACTTTCAAATATATATCTTAGCATGTATATACTACTCGGTTTCATATTTTACTGAACATGTTACAGGAAACAATTCATGTACATGCATAAATCATGTACAAAAATGTTTAAAGTCAGCAAGTACATGCTGCTATAGTTATAATATGCTCACTTATAATTTCTTCATTCAAGCTTTCAACAAACAAATTGCAAGCTAAAAATATAGTTACATCACCGCATAAAAGAATATAGACCAACTACACAATTTGATGCCATTCCTAACAGTACAATAATTGTTGATTTTGACCCAAGTGTATTTTAGATAATCCAAAAGAAAGTTCTCAAGAATACAAGTAAAACTAAGTTCATAGGAAACTGCTCTAAAATCAACAAACACAACAACCAAATTATGTGGTGAATCATATTACTAAAAGATAAAGTTCAACTCATTAAATATTTTCTAAATAAAGATGTAAAAATAATTTTAAAGAGTTCTTTTGTACAATTACTATTACTTTACGCTCTAAATCCTTTTAACCCAAAATCATTTCTTACAGAATCATTTTCTATAAAAAGGAAAGATCAAAAATCCAATCATTGCTTTTCTTTAAATTTAATTAAATTCTTATTTTTGACATTTAATAACTTGAAAAAGCTAACTTCTAGCAAGAAGTTATATATCAAAAAGATTTCTTTGCACAAAATTTCTTTCTTATCTTAACTTTATTAAAGTGCTTTTGAATCTCATTTATTTTGCAAAGACATACTTTAGACAATATTTATCCACTAAATTAAAGTATGCGATAATTAATAACTTATTACAATCGTAATTGAAATCTAGTTTATTTAAAACTCTAACTAAATTGAAAACTCATATAAATAAAAATCCTAGCATTTATTACAACCATAATACGATATTCATAATCATTTAAAAGTACCATACCCAATTAATTTAACATGTATCTTTGTAAATGAATATATATATATATAAGATTTTACAAATGCCAAATTTATTTAAAATTTAAATCTTTCTCTCATTTGACATACCTTATTTTACTTAACAAAACATCCCAAGGCATCTCCTTCAAAATATAATTTATACACTTCCACAAAATATTATTTTACCTTTAAAAAACTTTTCCAAAATTATTCTCTTTATTTTGTAAAATATTTATCTTACTTCAAAATTATACCTTTTTTTTCAAAAATATTAATAAATATTATTTCTAGAAATATTTTATTGCTCAAAACACCGTGTCTAAATGTCTCGTACTAGCGTTTAGGAATCCCTATTGATAACGTTGATCTGGCGCATCGACCAAAATTCTTAAAGCATTCAATTGGAAATTTAACACAAATTATTTTCTATGAGATATACATATATCTTCTCGTATTTTACACTTTCAAAAAATATTGCTAACTTAATATAACATGATCAATATTATTCATATATATTGTTTATCACAAAATTTGACCCAATTTAATATTTTCTTTTATAAAAGTTCTTTCAATCCATTTCAAAATTTAAATAAAATAATTCTTAACAAATTTCAATTCCACTGTGCATCTTTATATTTATTCGGTTGTAGCAATAATTACAATATCATTTTATATAAAACAAGGTTTTCAATTTCCTTTATGGTGACCACGGTAATGAAGAAACCATAATGTTTAATAATTAATATCGAGCCGATTATAAATTTTCAAAGGAAAGTTCCTACTCAATACTAGTTCAACAATTATTTAGAATTTTTCTTTGACGACCCGCCCTTACGACCCCCGAAAATCGACATAAATACGCTCTTCGTATAACATGCCGAACGATCGAGTGCTGGAAAGATAGATTGTTGGGGGGAAAGAGAATAGGTAGAAGAAGAAAACTGAACAAAAACAGAATCTCACAGCGGACAGAACAATATATAATATCAATAGCTCTTTACACAAATCAAAACTGTAATATACATAATTCACATCAGAGTACACAAATCAATAATTACCAGCCTGGACAGTTATAACAACCTGCCCTCACAATTGCTAGCAATTTCAAATAAACAGTGCAACGGTAATAAACAAGTACGAGAATACATCTCGGTCTCCAACTCATCTCCTGAGCTCCATAGTATCCAATCCTAAACCTGTAATACTTGGTCTGACCCGAGCATTATAATAAAATAACACCCGAGTCAGTCTGAAAAACCAACGTGAGAAATCACACTCAAATTGAATTATTAAAGTTTCAAATCCCTTGAAAATCAAAGGTATCTCGTAAGAGCACGCCATAAATAAACATGTCGGGTTTTTACCTTACGATGACCAAAAACATTTCATATCAAAATCCTCTGATATTATAATAGTGTCTAAGTACAAATACTTATTCAAATAGCTGAAATTGTTACATTAATTAAATTCTAGCAATACTAGGCTCTACAATCAAAACCGTAAAGGCACGTATTGGAGAATGGATTCCAACTGAATGACTAGGCACTGGGGTACCACCTGTCACGGTACCTGTCTAGAAACACCGTACCGAGGACCACGCTGGGATCCCCTGCTACACAAGACCGGACTATTCCTAACCTGAATAGATCGAATATGCTATCACCCCGAGTGTTCCCGCCCTCTTTTGAGCTCCTTCCAAACATCGTAGTAATAAAATAATATTCGAGGTTATCTAGAAAGGTGATAGACATACCCTACTTGGGTGCGACCCACTTAGCCTTGCTGCATTCCCCCCGATTTTCAGTCATTCACGGTTGATGAGTCTAGAGGCTACGATTACCTTTTTAGAAAGATTCACTTAGAATGCTCATTGTCCTCTAATGACAATGTATTGATAGCATTCATCCATACAAGTCCGTTCTCGGTCCGAACGGAACCGAATGCACTATTCCTACTACATCCGTTTTGGAATCACCCTCAGGATTAGTAACGATTAGCCCTTGCACTTCACCGCTCGATCTTCGACTCCAAGCTCTTGTCTTCATTACGAAAACGTACTCGTTGGATCGAAGTGGTTTTCGGATCACAAATTCGATCCCGGTCTCTCTGAAACAACGTTCGCCATTTCTCGGTATACTCAACCCCGGTTCTTTAGGAAATACACAGACGCGAATAAGATCGGAGATCACCTCCTAACCGTTAGTGGATGGATTTCCTTAGACACGTCCTAGAAGAACGAACGAGTTTATACGTACAGTATAACACCTCGAACGGTAACTATACCATATAATTCCTGTACCCCTTCTAGATATTTCCAAAGTTATATTTGGGTCCAGATTTTGATAGTCGGTTATTTAACTATCAAATAAACAATCAATTCAACCAAATACTTCAATTTCACGGAAACACCAAGTCTTATTTAAATTAAATTTTAAATAAATTAAATCTCTTTATCCAAAACTATATACTTATCTTACCAAATTTAGTAAATTTACAATTATTCTTTTCAAAAATACTTGAAAACCCTTTTTAAAATAGAGGTGGAAAGTACCACTGTGGTATTAAACCATGGATCACAACTCAATGGTTACGTCTCTATCCTAGAGAAATTCAGGATTTAGCTACAAGTACTCACTGCCTCCGAATTACGCCACATGAGTATACCATTACTTTCCAAAACCTTTGTAACGACCCTGAATTTTTGATATTGAAAATAAGGATATTTAATTGATTTTAAATATCTGGAAGTTGGTTTAATTTGAAATTCAAAATATCATAAGGAATTTGGCAATTAAATTATTGAATTTAATTTATTGAAGTTGGATAAAATGTTGAATCTCGATTTTTAAGCCGATTAAAAATATTTTCAAGGCTTAGAAAATCTATATTGATAATTATAAATGTATTGGAACTTTCAGAATTGAATTTGAAACTGTTTTGTTCAGTTTTGAATATTTATCGTTTAAATCGATATTTAAAAATAGCGTTCCAGGGCACAGTCTCGGAATTCGATGAAACCAGTGTCATTGGATCCGTAATATTGTATTATTATCGGATTTCAATTTTCGTAATGTTTGGAGTGATCGTTTGGCCGTACAATAAGCAAACGCGCTGAAAATTATATCGAAGTTTAATTTAATAACTGGTTCAAAAAGCTATCTTCTCCATACTATCAAATTAGGACTCGAAACCTTTTCCGTTGTGTTCGGAATAGGCATATACTTTTACGAACGCCTGGCGGCACGCCTTGATAGGAAGTCGAGATTTTTGGCTTCGTTTTCGAGTCGATTCGAATTTAAATTTAAATAAATCAATACATTTTTTAACCAGTTGAATTTCTTTCACGTCAATGCTTTTGCCTTCAAATCACTGTCTCCACTCGTACACGCAACCCTTCACCTCAATATTCAATTACGCGTACCTTTTACCCTTTCTTTCTCCATCAGTTCGAACGAAGAAAATTAAACAAAAACAATGGCCGCCGTTTATTTATCAATACAAATCGAATCCCCTCGTTTATTCATTTCAAACGAACGCCTTTCCTCTCAAGTCCAAAATCTATGGCCGAAACAAAAGAAAGTAAAAACGAAATCAAAATAACTTCTCGTTCAAAATCAATTTTTGGCCGAACAAGTTTCGAATCGAATCTCATTAAAGTCTCGTTCCTCTTCCCTAGTTGTACACAAATCAATCGTGTAATAGCCTCGTTCCAGATCGCGATTCTTCTCCTGACCAAGTCGCTCGCGGGTAGCAAGAAGGGCGTAGGTTCATCGAGACCATTGGGGTTTCATGGAATTGGTCACGATCGTGCAAAGGTGGGGCTCCGTTCGAATTCGACAGTGGTGATGGCTCGCGAGCACGAGGCACCGGAGGAGGGGAAAACTCAAAGTCGCAACTTGAAGTGGCTCGTTTCGAGCTTGGGCACGAGGCACAGGGGGGTTAGTCGGAGTCTCGACTTCTGGGAAGGTCGCGTGTGAGGCAGTAAGGTATACTTATGTTAACATATTATTTTCAAGTTTAAATCTAATATATACATAGGCTATTTTAGACATATGCAATTTCAAAAGAAAAAGAAAAGATTTTTACAAACACATATAATATGAAGATATTTCAGTGAATTTTTATACAGTAAAGAAAAATATGTAAATATGAATATATCCATATAAAGATATATAGTGGGATATAATTACAGTAAGGGGAAAGAAAATTCTGTTTTAATAAAATGTGTAAAGTTTAAAGTAGAAAACTTTGTTTGGTTTGAAGAAATTTTTTTTGTTTTGTAAATGAGGTATAAACTGTTTTGTGGAATCATGTGTAGACAAAAATGTGTGTATATATATAAGTTGAAAAGAATAGGAATTTTAGAATCTTTGGTAGTTTATGTGGAAATAGATTTTTAAATCTATATAGATTATTTTATAAAAACTTATGTAGTTTCAAAAAGAAATTAATTTATTTAAAAGAAAATTTGTTCAAAAAAATAAATTATTGGTGTAAATCCAAATGATTGCCGGTAATTAAATAAATAACTAGTGATTAAGTGTTCGTCTAGTTTAAATATTAATTAAATCACCAAATATTTATACAAGGTTTAAACGGTGAAGAAAACAAACTGGAATGGGATTGGATTGCAAAATAAAAGGCAAAGGGGAGATCTTCTCACTCAATTGAAAGTTGGATTTGCAGTTATTGATTGATTGCTGTTTGGATGTGATATAGTATATATAGTAATATATAGCAATATATATATATATATATGTTGGAATATGTATATATTGGAGTTGTTGATTTCCCGCATTATATAGCGGATGAGACCCTATGCGCCGCATAATAGCGGATGATATTTTTATAAATCCCATATACCGCGATATTCCACCTTGAAGTGGAATTGGTATTGTGCTAACATCTGTGGATGCAGAGAAACAGGTTGGAGGGATCCAACTGGATTCCTCAAATTATATGAATTTGTTTCATATGTTGTATGAATTTGTTTCATATGTTGTATGAATTTGTCTCATATGCTGTGTGATTGTTTATTTATAATCTGTGAATGATTATATCTGTGATTGAATTTGTTGAAGGCTATAATTTAGCCGAATGTATTTTTGGTATCGTTGGATACCAGAAATAAATGAAATTGGATTTTTTAAATTTAAGTTGGAAATTTTAAGTGAATTCCTTTTGAAAGAATTGAATAAATTTAAAAGAAGGAATTTTAAAGCATAAAGTTGATTTTTGAAATCTTATTGAATTATTTCCAAAATATGGAAAAGATTTTTTTTAAAATGGATTTTGAATAGTATTATTCGAAAGTTGGAAAATTTATTGAAAATGGAATTTTAAATGGTTTGGAAAAGATTAAGGAATTTATTTTTAAAAGTGATAAATTTGTTTGAAATCCAATTGATAATTGATTTGGTATTGGAAAATAAATCTTTGGAAAATCAATATGAAAATTGATTGGTGTTTGAATGAAAATTGATTTTTGTATTAAGAATAAATTTGGAAATCGATTTGTAAAATGATTTGGTATTCGGGATCAAAATTAGAATCAATTTGAAATTTGATTCGGTGTTGAAGTAAATTTAGAAATCAATTTGGAATTTGATTTGGGGTTTGAAATAAAATTGAGAAATCAGTTTGAAAGTTGATTTGGTGTTGAAAGTGAATATTTGAGAAATCGATTTGAAAATCGTATAAAAAAGTGAATATTTGGGAATGTAAATTCAAAATAGAATTTATAAAGGAAAGGGAAATTTGTTTTAAAAAAATAAACATTGATTTATTTTTAAAGTGTGGAAATAAATTTATAGATTTGGGATGTAAATTTGAAATAAATCGATAAGGATTTATTTAATTGGTTTAAATGGACCATTTTGTAATGAAGTGTGAAAATGTGATTTGAAATTTGTTTTCAAAGTGATGAAGTGTGAAAATGTGATTTGAAATTGGTTTTCAAATGTTGAAGTGTAGGAAAAAATATATATCTTGCGAAGATATTTTGAAATTTAATAATTTGGGAAAATTATTTAAATTGGTTGATTGTTGTGAATGTTGTTGATAGTTAAATAACCGACTATCAATATTTGCCTTTGAAATGGCACTTGATTTGTTTTTAAAACAAACGCTCATTATTCGGTTAAGCCGGGAGAGGACTTTGTGTCATATAACCCATTCCGAATAGTGATACGTCGTGAATGGACATTATTTGAAGACCGGTGTGAAGACCGGGTATTTTCGAAAATGAAAGGACAACCTTTCGAATGTCTCTGCACCGAGTTGCTCCGGTATAGAGATTTATATCACTCTTTTTGTGATGGGAAGTCCGAACGTGTAACGACCCGCTATTTTGGACCATTCAAATCGACAATAATCCACACATGTCTGACTTGAATAGTTCAAAATATCAGATTGTTAATTTAAAATTTGGCAAAACTCAGCATATGCAGTAAATAAATCAATCACAGAATCACAGACACAGAGTAATATAATAATACGCAGCGGAAAAGATAAAATAGTAGTTCATGAAGCTACTATATAAACATCAGAGTTAGAAATAAAATACAACAGAATATCTCAAATGCAGTGAAGTCTCCAGTACAACAGATGACTTCTTTGAACAACTCAACTAGAAGAGCTGAAAGCTGAGGCGATAGTTGGATCTCCAAACTCCAAGGGTGAGTCTCAAATGCTGTATCACTCGGTCTGACCCGAGCATAAAGCAAAATACAAAACACTCGAGTCAGGATTAACATTCTGATATAAATAAATCCAACTCAAGTGAAATATCAACTGAAATACAAGTAACTTAAAGGATGTTTGAGATAACCATCCTCTAAGGATCTTCAGAACTATCTACAAGGTGGAAATACATTATAACACCATGGCCATTTAAATTTAATTTATACTTAAAAACCCAAATATCAATTCATTTCAAATATAACTATTTTCCCAGATAGTATATATATTAATTAATTTATAAAGTAAAGCATTTAATTTTCTCAAGTCTCGCAATCGATTCAAATCAACTTCAAATTCCAAATTCAAATTTATTCAAAGCTCAATTCATCAATTCAATTCAGTTCTAAATATACCATTAAATTTTCAATATATTTCAAAGCTTTAATATTCAACATTTTCAAAGTTAAATTTAACAGTTTCATATAGCACTTGATTTAATTTTATTATTATTATTTAATCAGGGAATATTCACTTCATAAATTCAATATCATTTAACTAGCCTTAAATTTCATTTTCTACTAAATATTTCCTTAAATTTATTTAAACAAGAAATATTCATTAAATTATTTAAATCAAACTTAAGTTATAAATCATATCTTAAATCCCAATTCTAATAAGTTTTAAATCGGTTTAATTAAATAAAATTCTTTAGTGAATACAATTTCAACTAAATTCAAAATATCTTCCAAACCTTAACTTATTCAAATTATTACCAAAATCTAATTTGAAATATAAATTTAAATACTTAACCATATTATATATATTAAATCAATCTTAATTAAATTAAATATCATTATTAAATCTATATATATATATATCATTACCATTTATATATCAATTTTTAAAATCAACATTTGTTAAAACCAAATATTTCTTTCCAAAACCATAGAATTCAATTTCAAAATATTTATATATATATATGGACCAACGGTGTTTGTATATATATATTCATCATATGCTTAAGTGAAACGGATATTTATCATTTCAATCCGAATTTAAATATATACGGGTAGATATCATTTCAACCCGTAATCCCAATTTCAATTCAAATGAAAATCACTTGGGTTTATCATTTCAACCCATAACGAAATTCTCCAATTCTAAAGTCCGTTCGGGTATGTATCATTTCAACCCATAGTGAATTCTATACTAACAGGGAACTTGCAGAGTGATAACAGATACAAAAATATATAATAGCAGGCATATATCATCAGTATAAATAACAGATACGGGTGTCAGATGTCACAGGTGAACAGATATAAATAATAGTAATAACAGGCATATAATACTAGATACTGGTGTCAGATGGCACAGGTGAACAGTTATAGATAATAGCATATATAACAATGTAAATAACTACAGCAGCATATTTCAATTACTATTTCAAATGAAATCAAATTTAAATGATAAAAGAACGTTAATCGTGAGTGATTGCTCACCTTTCGAGGCTAGAGAGATTTGACAAAGAATGAGCTATTAATCCAGGGACGAATTTCAAAGCAAAGCTAAATTGACACAAATTCGACGATCAAAGCTGATAAATAGGGATAGATGAGATCAAATCAGAACTGGACGATGATAACCAGTGGTATGATTGAATTGATAAAATTTGTATCATGTTCTAATTTCAAACACATATTGAAAATATATATATATATAAAGTTAATTTTGTTCAGAACCCAACATCAGCTTTTCAAAGTAATATTAGCAAAACATTATATTGACTTATCTAATATAACACTTTAAACCAAACTAACATTTATAATTAACTGTATATAACATATTTGTAAACCAAAGTCGAAATATAAATACAGGTTAAGTATATACATATTGTCATCAATATATAACCTATATGCGAATGTAACAGAATATATATATATTTATACATTACTTACAAATAACTAATACATGACTGACTCGCAACATATTGTGCATACAGCCATAATATACATGCATACCCATTTTATAATATAAATATAAAATCAACTGGTCATAAACTAATATACCTTTTTTTTATAAACTTACTATGAACATATACCCAGACTGTCCTATGTATAGTCTATATAAACCCAAAAACAAAAGTAGACAACTGTATATATATAAATATGTATAGCAACAGAATATATATTAGTATAACTGACGTATGAAGTTCGAAACCTATAAACAGACTGTCCATAAAACTGCACTGTGCACACTTTAAAAGTTGTATATATTACTTAACAATATTTAACAATGTAAAATGTTTATAAAGACAAACAAACTATATATATACAACTAAATGCCTATATATACAGCAAATCCTAACATATATAATAGCTGAAAGTACTTAAACAGTATAACATATATATATACTAATTGCAAACACTGAATAGAACAAAATATGAATATTATAAATATATATAAATACTAATATAAAATTTTCATACCTTTAAACATATATAGGCTGTCGAATTATACTCATATATATACTACACATATATAAACTATAAAATATACATACTAATATAAATAAGTTTAACACCTAACATATATAAGAACATATGCAGGCAGACCTATTGTACACGGCAACAAAGACATATATTACTAATATATATAAAATTAACAAATACATATATATATATATATACTTTTGTAAAATCTATCATATACGTAAATGTTTAAAGCTTATAAAAGCTTACAAATATTAAACTTTGAAAACAAAAATATAACAGAAAAGTAATACTTATCGGTGTGCATCCCAGGTAAGAAAATAGTATATAAACTATGTATATATATAACTACATAAACGCTGACACTTTAGACATATTATCAATGTATACTTTCATAAATTTATATAACTTATATACTCATCATATTCTTAAAACAATATATATAACATAACAGCTAACATGAATCTTACAATCTTTATAACTAAAATAAACTATGGCATACCAAAAAGCTGAAGTGAGGACACGTACAGGAGAGCTTGCGAAGAGGAGCGGCCATTGGAATTTTTGGTGGGGAGGAGGGCTAGGTGTGGTGTGGCGGTTGCTGGCCAGAGCGGAGGGCGGAGGTGAGAGGGATGCTGGCCAAAGTAGGTGCGAGGCAAGAGCCGGGTGGTGGTGTTTGCCACGCACACGTGAGTAGAAGCAAGGGATTGGAGGTGGGTGGTCAGGTGTTCGGCTGGGCTGATGGTTTGCTGGCAGGGCGGAGGAGATGCCGATGGAGGCTTGGGCGCGGGTGGAGGCTCGTAACAAAGCTGAGGGCGGTGAAGATGGGAGGTAGGTTCGAGCGATAGGAAAAATGGGAAAAGAAAGAAGAAGAATGAAAGGTTTTTGGAAAAATGAACAGGCTAAGATATATAAATGTTAAGTGATACGAAACTGAGAACGTAAATTTTTTAGATCTGGAATGAATGCGCTGAAACAAAAATAAAGTAACCGACAAATGAATATGAACGAACCCGCAATTTAAATACAGGGAATAATGAAAGAAATGGCCGTTAGGAATTTGATCGTTGGACAATGGAATGGGCAGAGAAATTCAAAAGGGTAAAACGTACCGATACGGTGAACCGTGGTATGGTTTCATCGCGTACCAGACTTCAAAGTATAGAATTGAATATACCGCAGAGGTCAGCATGACGAAACGATCAAAACGGTATACAGATATTAGTGGTACGATTATCCTATCAAAAGTCGATAATCGGTACCGAAATACTGCTAATCTGCCAGAATTAAGATAAACGGAGCAATAGAAGTCCAAATTTGGAAAAACGAAAGATGACATCTCACTCAGAAGAAGATTTAGAAATTTCCCATGTTGACACTTTTAGGTTTCGGAACACTTTTAAATTCAACTGTTTTTAACTGATTTAAAATGAAATAAAATTACACAATAAAATAAACTACAATATTATCGGATGAAAATTTACCAGTTGTTATACTAAAATAGACGTATTCTAAATAATAAAATTTTATTTTCAAATTCAATTGTTTAAAATTTCACAAAATTTCAATTAATTTAATAAATAAAAAAAATCACTAAAATTTTGGGTCGTTACACTCTCCCCCACTCAAAGCTTTTCGTCCCCGAAAAGGAAGGAGGTAGGAGAATAGGACAACCAGAGGTAGAGTAGATTGAAAGTTAGGATTAAACAATTAATTTGAAACTATATAAATTTTACTTGAAATATTCAGTTGAAACTTCGTTTGCAATTCAATTATCTTTAATACCTTAATACCTTTCAAAACCCATTTGTAAAATTGCTTGCTTTCTTTATAAATACCATTTATATGTTTTAAATAACCTTTATAATTATATAAAAACTATTTGAAAACAATTATTTACATTATTACTTATATTTACAAAGAAGCTATTGAAAACATTAAATCCATAATTCATAATTTATAAATTTTATCTCAAAATATCTTTCAACACTATTACTAAATCAATAATCATTTACTTTAAATATGTTTTATTTAATTAATAACTTCAAAATATTTATAACACTAAAATTTTCTATTAAACCATGTAGTATATAAATAACAATATTTAAAAAGGATATAGTCAACAAGGAAAAGAAGGAGGATTTGGAAAAACAGAATATAGGTGAATAAATAAAGCTGAGCAGATAAGGTAGATTCAAAAGAATGGTATCAGGCACGAATAATTGATTCAAACCATAAGAATTTCAATTCCAAATATTGATACAAAATTTTCTTTGTTGGAAATACTTTTAAAATAAAATACATTCATAATAAAATACTTTTTATAACTCGATGTTTCAACAAGTTTATCCTTGTTCCTGTAGACTCTGGTAGTGCGTTGATCAGGCGCAAAACTAGAATTCTCCAGGTACTTAGTAGACTTGGTTCAACACCCAGTGAAAATACCGGAAAAACTTTTAAAAACAGATATGGAAAGTACAATCCAATCAAAACACAAACAAAACCTTTGTCCAACCATGGTTCGCAGATACACAATGGTTACGCCTGGGTCCCCCAGGAAACAATCCATATCCGTAAGCTTTCTCAGCCTTGCGAGTTACGCCATGATGACTAGTAGAATGCAGGATACACAATGGTTACGCCTGGATCCCCCAGGAAACAATCCGTACCCCCAGGCAAGACTCAGCCAAGCATTTGCGCTACTATTCACGACCTACACAGATTGCAGGATACACAATGGTTACGCCTGGATCCCCCAGGAAACAATCCGTATCCCTAGGCAAGACTTAGCCAGGCAGTTGCGCTATGCAGTCACGAGAGAAAAATAAGACCATGGGTAACGCCATGGAATTCGAAGGACACTCGAGTATCATATCCAGAAAACCAAAAATCAGAGAGAATAATATCGATAGAATGAATCCAAGATGTGGCCACAAATCGGATATCAAGCAGAAGGCACTTTCCATATCTTTACTTCGAAAATATGTATCATATAGTACCTTTTCAAATCACTTTCAAATATCGTACTTATATAAAATCCATTATATATAAGATTTAATTTTCAAATCAAATACTTTCCAAAATCAATAGTATGTCAAACCATACCTATATAGACTTCAATTATATCAGATTTCACTTCCAAATTGAGTACCTTTTCAAATTTATAGTTTTCGAATCAATTTCATACTCATACAAATCAATTTTATATAAGTTCGACAACTCCCAAATCAAGTGTTTAGTAACATAAGGTTCTCAAATTTCAATTTGTTTCAATATCAGTTCAATTTCAAAATCATATACAATTTTACCAAATTATTTCTTCTCAAATTAAATATCTTTAGTTTCAAAGTTTCCAAAATAATAGTTTTAGAAATAAATCCAAATTTCCAAATCAATATAATTTAAGTCAACCAATTCATTTCCAAAATCAAATGTTTTCAAAATCATCTTATACTTACGTAAGGTCCATCTTCTATAAGGATCAAATTTTCCAAAATAAATTTGGCTGTATGAAGGGCCATATGGGATTGAATATCTTTGCTTTTATGGGTTATATATCTTTGTAATTTAAATTGGAAATTTTCTTTTAGTAAGCAAAGATATCCTAACATGACAGCTTTCAATTTCAGCGTCAAAATATATCAATGATCTTAGAATATAAGATGTACATACGTCATCATTTCGCATAATCACATTTGATCGCTCGCTCGATCACACAAGTTCGCTTTCGAACTATTATTGTCCACTCGACTTCCCTAATGCGGACTTCGATATGGTTTCTCGACTAGAAGCCATCAGTCTCCTTGCATAGCCATATACTATGATAGAGAATTCTAGAATCGAGCCTAAAATCCATATCAAATATTCGCCATCAAGAATCCAATGAAAAATCCTAACACGAAATGGTGTAATTCACCTCGAACTTGTGTACTCAAACTTGGATCAATTTAATTATGCGAATAAAACAGTATACATACAACTTATATATTTATTCCAACTTGTTAAATATATAGTTTCATAAAGATGTTACTAAGTTAAAACATTTAAACTAAATTTTATTCAAATATTTTGAAGACCAAATTCTTTTCAAAGCATTTCGAATCTAAATTTCATATTAGAAAAATTCAAAATAGCCTTATTCATTTACTTAACAAAACTGTTTCAACTTATTTAAATCATATTAATTCATACTTAAACATTCGAAACAAATTTATATACTTTATCAAATAAATCATACTTTTCAAAATTTCTTAGCTTTGAAAAGTTAACCTTGATTTGGAAGTGCTCGAACCATCAAAATAGTTGAAGAAATCATTTTCAAATTCAAGAGTTGGAAATCAGCAACAAATCAGTAAATCAATTTTAATATATGGGGTTATATCAAATCCGAAACTCAAGGACTGAACACCGGCTTACTTCAAATCATTTCAAATATATATACATATATACTTTGAATATCAAATCTTACTTCGGAATTTGAAATCAAAATTGGTTTCGCAAAATCACTCGCATAGCAAAGCTACTAAAGTGGCCTCTCCCCCACTCTAAAACTCGAAAATCAACGTCGATGATGCGTGCACTCATCACCGAAATTATTTTCCAGCGACATAAGTGAGTTCTGGACTTCTATTTTCTCAAACTTCTTTTGAAATTTCTTCGAAATCATTCGAAACTCATTAAAATCATTTGAAACATTTCTTATTCAGAAAATACTTTTAAATCATATTATTGTTATAATATATTTCAAAATCTTAAAACCAATTTCAAAATACCGGAGTTCAATTCTCGAATTTCAAATTTTAAAATCCTTCAGTTATAAATCATTTTTAGATAAATCAAATTTCTTATATAATTTTTCAAAATTACAGATCCTTTCGAAACCTCAAATTCTTATTTTAAAAGGGTTTATAATCTTTATCGAAAACACTACACTTTTATATATAGAATATAATCATACTTATAAAAATTTCGATATATAAAACAATTTCCAAAATACGAATAAACCCAATTTTTCAAAAGGATGATTCAAGAATGGATTTCAAAGCAAAGATAGATATTCAAATTGGAGGTACTCTAATCAAATTGAATTCTGATTCGAATATAGGCTCGAACGAAGATGAGATAATTGAATTCTGATTCGAATATAGGCTCGAACGAAGATGAGATAATTAAATTTCAAAATAGAAGATGGATATACTTATATAAATCGCGGGCGACCTTAACCGGATCAACCGTGACTTCAAGAACAGATCGATGCAGAATTCCAAGAAAAATCAACATTTGATCGCAAGAGATAGCGGCATCTAAACCAAAGATATAGAAATCTCTAGTGAATCAATGCCAATTGTGAAGGAGTTTCACCCCTTCACAAATCATTCAAAGATTGGCAGGATCGCCTATTCTTATAGAGATCATTCGAAGTGGAGTTATGGGATACTCCAGAATCAAAAGAATACCAATAGAGAGGGACAAGAATGAATTTTGAAACCGTAGGGAACGTTCCAAAGTTCAACGGAAATCGAGTCAAAAGGAAGAGATTAAACTCGAATGAAAGAGATTCTGTAAATAAATTTACAATATATGCTAAGTTTCGCCTAGAGCCAAAGCTCTGATACCAACTGTAACGACCCGCTATTTTGGACCATTCAAATCGACAATAATCCACACATGTCTGACTTGAATAGTTCAAAATATCAGATTGTTAATTTAAAATTTGGCAAAACTCAGCATATGCAGTAAATAAATCAATCATAGAATCACAGACACAGAGTAATACAATAATACGCAGCGGAAAAGATAAAATAGTAGTTCATGAAGCTACTATATAAACATCAGAGTTAGAAATAAAATACAACAGAATATCTCAAATGCAGTGAAGTCTCCAGTACAACAGATGACTTCTTTGAACAACTCAACTAGAAGAGCTGAAAGCTGAGGCGATAGTTGGATCTCCAAAGGAAGCTCCAAACTCCAAGGGTGAGTCTCAAATGCTGTATCACTCGGTCTGACCCGAGCGTAAAGCAAAATACAAAACACTCGAGTCAGGATTAACATTCTGATATAAATAAATCCAACTCAAGTGAAATATCAACTGAAATACAAGTAACTTAAAGGATGTTTGGGATAACCATCCTCTAAGGATCTTCAGAACTATCTACAAGGTGGAAATACATTATAACACCATGGCCATTTAAATTTAATTTATACTTAAAAACCCAAATATCAATTCATTTCAAATATAACTATTTTCCCAGATAGTATATATATTAATTAATTTATAAAGTAAAGCATTTAATTTTCTCAAGTCTCGCAATCGATTCAAATCAACTTCAAATTCCAAATTCAAATTTATTCAAAGCTCAATTCATCAATTCAATTCAGTTCTAAATATACCATTAAATTTTCAATATATTTCAAAGCTTTAATATTCAACATTTTCAAAGTTAAATTTAACAGTTTCATATAGCACTTGATTTAATTTTATTATTATTATTTAATCAGGGAATATTCACTTCATAAATTCAATATCATTTAACTAGCCTTAAATTTCATTTTCTACTAAATATTTCCTTAAATTTATTTAAACAAGAAATATTCATTAAATTATTTAAATCAAACTCAAGTTATAAATCATATCTTAAATCCCAATTCCAATAAGTTTTAAATCGGTTTAATTAAATAAAATTCTTTAGTGAATACAATTTCAACTAAATTCAAAATATCTTCCAAACCTTAACTTATTCAAATTATTACCAAAATCTAATTTGAAATATAAATTTAAATACTTAACCATATTATATATATTAAATCAATCTTAATTAAATTAAATATCATTATTAAATCTATATATATATATATCATTACCATTTATATATCAATTTTTAAAATCAACATTTGTTAAAACCAAATATTTCTTTCCAAAACCATAGAATTCAATTTCAAAATATTTATATATATATATATGGACCAACGGTGTTTGTATATATATATTTATCATATGCTTAAGTGATACGGATATTTATCATTTCAATCCGAATTTAAATATATACGGGTAGATATCATTTCAACCCGTAATCCCAATTTCAATTCAAATGAAAATCGCTTGGGTTTATCATTTCAACCCATAACGAAATTCTCCTATTCTAAAGTCCGTTCGGGTATGTATCATTTCAACCCATAGTGAATTCTATACTAACAGGGAACTTGCAGAGTGATAACAGATACAAAAATATATAACAGCAGGCATATATCATCAGTATAAATAACAGATATGGGTGTCAGATGTCACAGGTGAACAGATATAAATAATAGTAATAACAGGCATATAATACTAGATACTGGTGTCAGATGGCACAGGTGAACAGTTATAGATAATAGCATATATAACAATGTAAATAACTACAGCAGCATATTTCAATTACTATTTCAAATGAAATCAAATTTAAATGATAAAAGAACGTTAATCGTGAGTGATTGCTCACCTTTCGAGGCTAGAGAGATTTGACAAAGAATGAGCTATGACTCCAGGGACGAATTTCAAAGCAAAGCTAAATTGACACAAATTCGACGATCAAAGCTGATAAATAGGGATAGATGAGATCAAATCAGAACTGGACGATGATAACCAGTGGTATGATTGAATTGATAAAATTTGTATCATGTTCTAATTTCAAACACATATTGAAAATATATATATATAAAAAGTTAATTTTGTTCAGAACCCAACATCAGCTTTTCAAAGCAATATTAGCACAACATTATATTGACTTATCTAATATAACACTTTAAACCAAACTAACATTTATAATTAACTGTATATAACATATTTGTAAACCAAAGTCGAAATATAAATACAGGTTAAGTATATACATATTGTCATCAATATATAACCTCTATGCGAATGTAATAGAAAATATATATATTTATACATTACTTACAAATAACTAATACATGACTGACTCGCAACATATTGTGCATACAGCCATAATATACATGCATACCCATTTTATAATATAAATATAAAATCAACTGGTCATAAACTAATATACCTTTTTTTTATAAACTTACTATGAACATATACGCAGACTGTCCTATGTATAGTCTATATAAACCCAAAAACAAAAGTAGACAACTGTATATATATAAATATGTATAGCAACAGAATATATATTAGTATAACTGACGTATGAAGTTCGAAACCTATAAACAGACTGTCCATAAAACTGCACTGTGCACACTTTAAAAGTTGTATATATTACTTAACAATATTTAACAATGTAAAATGTTTATAAAGACAAACAAACTATATATATACAACTAAATGCCTATATATACAGCAAATCCTAACATATATAATAGCTGAAAGTACTTAAACAGTATAACATATATATATACTAATTGCAAACACTGAATAGAACAAAATATGAATATTATAAATATATATAAATACTAATATAAAATTTTCATACCTTTAAACATATATAGGCTGTCGAATTATACTCATATATATACTACACATATATAAACTATAAAATATACATACTAATATAAATAAGTTTAACACCTAACATATATAAGAACATATGCAGGCAGACCTATTGTACACGGCAACAAAGACATATATTACTAATATATATAAAATTAACAAATACATATATATATATATACTTTTGTAAAATCTATCATATACGTAAATTTTTAAAGCTTATAAAAGCTTACAAATATTAAACTTTGAAAACAAAAATATAAGAGAAAAGTAATACTTATCGGTGTGCATCCCAGGTAAGAAAATAGTATATAAACTATGTATATATATAACTACATAAACGCTGACACTTTAGACATATTATCAATGTATACTTTCATAAATTTATATAACTTATATACTCATCATATTCTTAAAACAATATATATAACATAACAGCTAACATGAATCTTAAAATCTTTATAACTAAAATAAACTATGGCATACCAAAAAGCTGAAGTAAGGACACGTACAGGAGAGCTTGCGAAGAGGATCGGCCATTGGAATTTTTGGTGGGGAGGAGGGCTAGGTGTGGTGTGGCGGTTGCTGGCCAGAGCGGAGGGCGGAGGTGAGAGGGATGCTGGCCGAAGTAGGTGCGAGGCAAGAGCCGGGTGGTGGTGTTTGCCACGCACACGTGAGTAGAACCAAGGGATTGGAGGTGGGTGGTCAGGTGTTCGGCTGGGCTGATGGTTTGCTGGCAGGGCGGAGGAGACGCCGATGGAGGCTTGGGCGCGGGTGGAGGCTCGTAACAAAGCTGAGGGTGGTGAAGATGGAAGGTAGGTTCGAGCGATAGGAAAAATGGGAAAAGAAAGAAGAAGAATGAAAGGTTTTTGGAAAAATGAACAGGCTAAGATATATAAATGTTAAGTGATACAAAAATGAGAACGTAAAATTTTTAGATCTGGAATGAATGCACTGAAACAAAAATAAAGTAACCGACAAATGAATATGAACGAACCCGCAATTTAAATACAGGGAATAATGAAAGAAATGGCCGTTAGGAATTTGACCGTTGGACAATGGAATGGGCAGAGAAATTCAAAAGGGTAAAACGTACCGATACGGTGAACCGTGGTATGGTTTCATCGCGTACCAGACTTCAAAGTATAGAATTGAATATACCGTAGAGATCAGCATGACGAGACGATCAAAACGGTATACAGATATTAGTGGTACGATTATCCTATCAGAAGTCGATAATCGGTACCGAAATACTGCTAATCTGCCAGAATTAAGATAAACGGAGCAATAGAAGTCCAAATTTGGAAAAACGAAAGATGACATCTCACTCAGAAGAAGATTTAGAAATTTCCCATGTTGACACTTTTAGGTTTCGGAACACTTTTAAATTCAACTGTTTTAACTGATTTAAATTGAAATAAAATTACAAAATAAAATAAACTACAATATTATCGGATGAAAATTTACCAGTTGTTATACTAAAATAGACGTATTCTAAATAATAAAATTTTATTTTCAAATTCAATTGTTTAAAATTTCACAAAATTTCAATTAATTTAATAAATAAAAAAATCACTAAAATTTTGGGTCATTACAGAACGTGATTGGTGAATACCCGGATTGTAAGGGCTTCTTTGGAAGTGCCTTCGGTTCCGTTCGATCCCGGAATGGACTTGTATGGATGTGTGTCTGACGTTACACTTTGAGATGTAAAGCTGGTTTCTATCAAATACATTTCTGTTGGTGGGGGAGAATTTATTCTCTTAGCTTAACACCCTTCTCTGAGACGTACGAGCTCAGAGGTTATGTAGTTGATGGTTACTAGTGATACATTCCCAATTTGGTAATGTAGCATACAAAGTGTTGTTGATAATTTGTTGATCAAAGCGTGGCTTTGTGAAAAAGCGTGGCTTTGTGAAAAAGCGTGGCTTTGTGAAAAAGCGTGGCTTTGTGGACGAGACTTCGTCGAGCCTCACAACCCGGTAATGGTCGAAACAGGGATGTTGCGCAAGGTTGTTAGGGGTCACGCCCCTAGGGTATGTCATTTCCTTCTGGATAAAAGGTGATATCATGGTATGGAGTCCAGATATTTTACCTATGTTGATGCTGCAAATTTATTATACTTTGTGGTTGTTGCTTTGTGGTTGAGGATCCTCGGATAAAGGTCGGTAACGACCGGGGGATGGCATAGCTCGTGTGTTACCTACCTAGTTACAACTGTACAGCGTGAGGTAGCGTCGGCCTTGTGTTTGCAGAGATCCGGTTAGGTTCTCGGGGCGTCTTTCAAGAGGAGTTTCATTTCGGTGTAAGGAAGTTCCTTTTCCTGACCATTTGTTGGAAATCCAAAGAAACAATACGAGCCCTGTACGGTTTTTAGTTGTAGAACCTGCTATTTACTTATGGTGGTCACCACTGTTTAGATGGTAGCTATAGTAGGCATACAATAATGGTTGTATGTTGGCTAAGATTGATATTATACTTTCGAAATGTTTTCCACACTAGACATTAATAATAATATCAACTGATCTTTCGTAGTAAGCATCTTTGACTATCATAGGGAGAAATCTCCTCCAATTCTGCGTTTGCATTGTGTGTGTGGCGGGAGGCCTTATGGTAGTTTCATTTTCCAAAAGCATTGCGAATATATTTCATTTTCTTTGTGAAAATAACTGTTTTACGATCTCACACCAGTCACCATGACTGACTCGGAGTTTATTGTTCCCTTTCTAAACTCTGGGTGCCCATAATTTTCCACACGGGCAGCCTAGAGTTATGTTATCAGGATATTCTGGATATTCTGGAGCTTTGGAGATGAGCTGGATGGCGAGACGTACTACCGTACTTGTATATTTATTCCACTATGTATTCTGTATGAAGACAAGTTTATATAAATGTCCATTGTTGTATTGAGTTGTATATTGACTCTCATTGTTGTACTGTATAAACTGATATAGTTCTTTGTTTAAAAGACTAGTGATTATATATTATATAATGTTCTGCTGCGAATGTGAGATTCTGATATTGTTTCTGTTTCTGTTTTTCTGTTCTTTCTTTTCTTCTGTCTTCTTCTACCTCTTCTTTTTAACCCTAATGGTTCGGTTTTCTGGCATTCGATTGCGCGACATTTGATACAGTGGATGTATTAATGTCGACTTTCGAGCGTCGAAAAATCGCAACCGTTACACCTTATTTTAAAAATTTATCTAAAAAATTTCTTATAAGTTCTAAAATAATTTTTCCAGTTTAAACTAGATAAATATACTTAAATAAAATGTAAATGTTCAAAGCCATATTAATATTTAATAATTATCTTTAAAAACAAAAATGCTGACTATTTCTAAAATAGTAATAAATCTTTCAAAATCATTATAAGCTTACTGGTAAATAATAAAATATGTGTTAAAAAATTTAAAATAAATGAAACAACTAATTTTTCGGAATATTTTAACGCTTTTAAATTTACCAAATTAATAATTTAAAATTCTTTTTTTAAAACAAGACCAATTCGCGATTTACAATCTCATCCGGTAAATTTGGGAATCCCATTTGAATTCCAGGTTAACCAATTTTATTCTTATTTCCCAATTCGCTTTTATCCTTAAAAAAAATTAAATCTTGATTTTAAAACTTTTTATTTTTAAACAAGTACCGTTTAAGGATTATTATTTAAAAATCCTTTATTTAATACTTTTATTGCAAAATCCTATTCATAATTTTCTGATTTGGCTAAGTACCAATTTCAAAAACCATTTATTTTATCCAATTGGTTAACCCAAAATTCTTTAGAAAACATTTTTCTTCAAAACCCCTTTTAATTTTCTTTTCCAATTTAAACATATATTACTCATATTTAAAATACCAGAATCTAGGTCAAAACCTGCCACAGCATCCAATCAATCCAAATCATACAATAACCTGTCATAGATTATTTCAACCAAACATATATCACTATATATGCAATTTCAAATCAACATTTTGAGGAATCCAGTCGGATCCCTCCAATCTGTTTCCCTGCATCCACAGATGTCATCACAACATAAAAATACCAATTCCACTTCGAGGTGGAATATCGCGGTATATAGGGTCATTGTTATTATGCGGGGCGCATAGGGTCTCATCCGCGAAATATATGCGGGAATATCAATCACTCCAATATATATATATATATACATATACTACTATACATATAATATCACATCCAACTGGTAAAATGCATAAATTTAACCAATCAACTATTTATTAATTTTAACAATTTGAAATTAACGCTAGCATTCCAAAATTGAGTGAGATTAACTAACCTTGAGTTTAATCCATCTAAACGTTCCAATTTTAAATTAAATCGAGCACATTCGATTTAACCTAAAATTTTCGCTTGCTCCAAATGCCTCCGGATCTGATCCACTTCGTAGCGCTCATCGCTGTGGTTTCGGCGCAGCTTGTTTCGACCAATTCCAACTTCCTATGGTTAAGATATGAATTTTTAAAGATTGTATATATATTATCTATATAAATTTTAAATTTCTTTTATTAATTTTATAACTAACAGAAATGGGCCGTTCGATCTGCATATGAAATCTCGACCTCTCGCTACTCTCTTCTACAACGTGCATCAACTAGGGTTAACGAACCCATCGCCGCCTCCCTCTCGAATTTATTCCGACCACCACGTCGCCCTCTAGGTTGATCGGCGACCACCATAGGAACCGCCCACTCGAGCTCCACCCATGCCCAGAACCATGCAATGCTCAGCTACACCGTGCCCTCGAAAAACGCGAACGAACTCGCAGCGTTTGTGGTCGATTTCTTAACAATCCACTCCACGATATTCGATCATACCCGTTGAACATGTAGATCTTGCTGAGCCCTACAACTTCCTAGTTGGGAGTTTCCTCTAAAGATTGATGGGTAAGGAGGAATTTGAAGAAGAAAAAGGAAGCATATCAGCCATTAAATCAAATGTGGCGGCTCGAATAGTAACCCTAGGGTTTGGCTACTGTGTGATACGTTTTTATATACGTATATACCAATTATTTTATTATTATTTTCAATTTTAACTGCTTTTTTGAACGAACTCCAAACAAGACGTGACGCCTGGCCTTTATAATGTTTTACCTTTATTCCAAACACAATGGAATATGATTTGGGGCCTAATTCGATCGTATGTGGAAGATAGCTTTTCGAATCGAATTAAAATATTAAATTTTCGATATTTATTTCAGCGCGTTTCTATCCCGTACGATCAAATGGTAATACCAAACGCTACGAAATTTGAAATCCGATAATAATACACTATTACGTATCCAATGGAATTGGTTTCGTCGAATTCTGAGACTGTGCCCCAGAAGGCTATTCTAACTCGTCGATTAAATCGAGCGATTTTCAAAATCGTCGAAATCATTTAAAATTTCAAGTTTAAAAACTTACTAACTCCATTATAAATCACATTGAATTTATATTCATAGTGGAAATCATACTGATTCATTTTAAATCAAAATTCAGTTATTTACACTATTTCCATATATTAAATTTCTCTATTAAATAAATATATAAATTTCAAACTTTAAATCTATCAACTTTTAATTCCATTCAAAAGTCCAACATCAAAATTCTAATCCAAATAGAATTTATATACATTTCAGAAATCATTTCAATGTCCATTTATTTCTAGATTCTCGTATTTGCCCAATTTCAATTATTTCATTACTATCCTACCAAATCAATTAATCCCTACATTTGAAAATATAACCCATTTCACTGATTCTCCCATATTCAAAATCAATTAATAATTCAAATTCAACATTTAAAATAAATTAAATGTTCAAAATTAATGACCAAACTTCCGGGTCGTTACATTTTCAAAACAATCAAACATCCACTAACCAATCAATTTTTCTTTTAAATTACTTATTTTATTTATTAAGTATATTTTGAAATTCCAAATTTAATTAGATACATATTAGTTATTATTTATATTTTAAAACTATTAATTGTGTAGACATTTTTATTATTCCTAGCGGTTCTATTTTGAAGAAACCGCTGGCTTTTATTAATCATTGGGTTCTTCCAAATTCAAATGGGTTTATAAATTCTTTGAATTATAACTTTTTATTCAATTCCATATTTTAAACTAAGTTTAAAAAAAAACATTGATGCAAATAACATACATTTCAATCAAACAAACATTCATATCAGAACAAGCTAATTAATATGCTCAGTGAAAATAGTCCATCTATTTCCACTGCGCAACTCTGATGATTAACAGATCAGGATACAAAAATTTAATTCTAAGTCATTGTAACATCCCCTATCTAGAGGCCCAAAACTAATAGATGTTGCAGTCATCTATAGTATTAGCTTCCGGCGACTAAATACGGCTATGTTAATGGTATCACTAATATCAGAAGCACTTGAATATGAAACAAAACATAGATTTCAAAAACAACTTTAACTTTATTTCATTTCAAAATCAAATGTTTCACATTCACAACACATAATCCCAATTCCTTCCTAGGCATACATAAAATATAATTATTACAAATTATGCCAAGAGCGGTTTATGAAGATACCCCCTTGGATGATTAAAGTCATATAGTCATAATAGACTTAATACAAACAAAATGGAAATATAACAAAGCATGAAACAACAACTCTAAAATAGCTATCTGTTTTCCTCCTGATGCCTCCGGTAGCCTTATTCATCATACTACTTAAACCTGAAAAGACCTTAACCTCTCAGCCTACTCAAATCAATTTTGAGCACCCGAGAGTTTAATTGGAAAACATAAACTTCGAGTCAGACATAAAGCCTGGCGTGAATAATACTATACATCCCGATTAAATATGTTAAGTCAGACCACGCTACTTAGCGAAACGGGTTCTCCCTCACTAACATTCTTTTAAAACATACCTTTTCAAAACCTTTTCCTGCAACCAAAACTAGTTAAATACTGTAACGCATCATTATGTTAAAATACATAATTGTCACGTAATAAATGAACTATCTGTTCAAACACAAAAGTTTTTCTTAACTTTTAACCTTTGGCTGACTCGGGCCTACCAGACAACTAATCAAAATAATCTAACATATGTTACACACACCTCTTCTGGACTATCTATCCTTAACTATCTAATAAATACTTCGCTTTTGGACGGTCTATCCCTAGCTTAATCATCTTCCAAGTGTTCATGATCCTAATGGTTTTGCGGGATCATTGATAACTTGTAACGACCCGTAAATTTTAATAGTTTTAATAATATATTTAACTGGAATTTTATGAAATTTTAAATACTTTAATTTGAAAACAAAATTTTAATATTTGAAATACGTCTATTTTAACATAGCAACTGGTAAATTTTCATCTGATAATATTGAAGTTTATTTTTTTGTGAAATTCTATTTCAATTTAAGTCAGTTAATTATTGATGAAAATAAAATGTTTTCCAAACTTGAATATTTTTATACAATAAATTTCTAAATCATCTTTTGAGTGAGACGTCATTCTTCGTTTCGTCAAATTTGGACTTTTCTAGCTCTGTTTATCTTATTTTCGACTGAATTGCAGCATTTTCGGTACCGATTATCGACTTTTGATCGGATCATCGTACCACTGATATCTGTGTACCGTTTTGATCATCTCGTCGTATTGATCTCCATAGTATATTCATTTTTGTGTTGTGATGTCCGATATGCGACGGAAACGATAAAACGGATAGTCGTAGCAGTTACGAAATTTCGATCTTTTGGTTTCCTGTCCATTCGAATTTCCTAACGGTCGAATTCCTAACTATCATATTTGTCTTTATGATTTGTCATGAATTCTCGTATTTGTTTGTCCCTCCATCTTTTCCGCTGATAATTATGATATATGTTACTTTTGATAATATATTAAACGTACGTGTATTATTCCTCTCCTTATTTTGGACCCTGTTTTTTTTCTTGTAGCCATTTCTCTCCTCTTCTCCTAGAAGTGTAATGGCCGAACCCACAGCACGTCCCCAGCCTCACACTTTACCATCCAATCCAGAGCCTTCGCCCCACTCTCCTCCTCCGCCTGCCACTGCTTACCCTTCACCGCTGCTGTTCCGACCCGCTCCTCCCCTAGCCCGCGTCAGTTACCCAAAAACCGCATCCTCTGCTCCAATCGCCACCTTACTCTGCCTCCGCATCACCCACTTCAACGTCGAAAGCCGCCCATAGCCTCTGGCCGCTTGTTCTCCCCTCCGCCTTCTTCCCTGCAGTCGGCATCCCTTCTCCTTGCGCCTACTCACCCAGCTACTCGAGCCTTGCTCCCATTTTTGCATGATAGGTATATATATATATTATAGTGTGTAAGTGATATATATTCATGTCAGTACAAGTTAATTTATATACAAGTTGATATCTATATATTGGTTACAGGCCTCGTTTTGTTATGGTGAGTCTGCATAAGTGGGTTATGCTGTTCATTTTTCTATCCACCCCACTTGCTTTTAAAGTTCTATCATATAGATTTATGTTGTATCTGAAGAAAAAAAAAGTTATATAGTCACCGTATATATATATATATGATAGGTATATTTTTATGTCTGTCGTTATATTATATAGTATTTGCATGTTACAGTCATATATATAAGTTTACAAATGTTGTAAATATAAGTTCTATTAGTCTATATTTTGTTTCTTTGGAAATCAGTACTTGCGTGTTTATACATATGAAGAGTATATTATAATAGGTTCAAAGTGTTATAATGTACAATGTTGTATATACATTAGTATGTATAAGCTTGTCTGCATATTGTTATATGTTATATAAAAATTCTATTCGTACAGTAAAGTGTATATATATATATATATCTGTGTTTGGTTTTTATAACGTGATATGTTTCGATAATTATAAAATGTAATAACTTGTTTTGTGCATGTTATATTATTCATATAATGTGGTACAATACATATATGTTAGTCACATATTTATAAATGTTAGTAGAGATAAGGTCAAGTCTGCATATTTGGTTACACATAGTTATTTATTCACATATACACTTTTGTCAGCATATATTATGTGGTGTGTGCAATTGTATATTGGTTTTAAGTATGGTTTTATAAAGAGAATATACATGAATTTTAAAAGGTTTGAACTGAATTGATTTTTATTATTTTAAGTATGTATTTTATTTTAAATTTTGTCTTAGATTAAAATATTTATTTTAATAAAATAACAAATATTTCTGTATATATCGAGCTGATTCTAATTCAGTTCATCAATTCTAATTTATCACCTTTGTTCGTCGAATTCGTATCCAACGTGCTTTGCTTCGAAATTCGTGCTTGGATTCGTAACTCATCTCATTTCATCGTTCATCTCTAGCCTGGAAAGGTGAGTAATCACCCACGATTAACGTTCTTTTATTTATTAAATTTATTTCAATTGAAACGACAATTGAAATATGCTGCTATTAGTTATTTACACTGTTATACATATGTTATTACCTGTATCAGTTCACCTGTGATATATGACACCATTATCTGTTATTTATATTGATGATTTATGCCTGTTATGTTATTATCATATCTGTTATCACTTTGCAAATTCCCTGTTAGTATAGAACTCACTATGGGTTGAAATGATACATACCCGAACGATCTTTAGAATATGAGAAAATCGTTATGGGTTGAAATGATAGACCCAAGCGATTTTCATTTGAATTGAATTTGGGATTGCGGGTCTAAATGATATCTACCCGTATATACTTAAATTACGGATTGAAATGATAAATATTCGTATCACTTGACCATAGGATATGAAATTATATACAGACAGCGTTGGTCCATATATAAGTATTTTGAAAATAAATTCTATGGTTTTGGAAAGAAATATATGGTTTTAATAAATGTTGATTCTTAAATTATTATATATAAATGGTAATGATATATATAGATTTAATGATAATATTTAATTTAATTAAGATTTATTTAATACATATAATATGGTTAAGTATTTAAATTTATATTCCAAAATAGAACTCGGTAATAATTTAAATTTAGTTGAATTAATTGTATTCAATAAAGAAGTTTATTTAATTAAACCGATTTGAAACTTATTGAAATTGAGATTTAAGATATGATTTATAACTTGGGTTTGATTTAAGTAATTTAATGAATATTTCTTGTTTAAATAAATTTAAGGAAATATTTAGTAAAAATGTAATTTAAGGCTAGTTAAATGATACTGAATTTATTAAGTGAATATTCCCTGATTAAATAATAATTAAGTTAAATCTAGAGCTATATGAAACTGTTAAATTTAACTTTGAAAATATTGAATATTTAAGCCTTGAAATATATTGAAAATTTAAATGGTCTTTTGAGAACTGAATTGAATTGATGAATTGAGCTTTGAATAAATTTGAATTTGGAATTTGAGTTGATTTGAATCGATTTGTGAGACTTAAGAAAATTATAAATACTTTACTTTATAAATTATTTAACCTATATATATTATTATGGAAAATAGATATATTTGAAATAAAAGTGAATTTTTGGTTTTGAAGTATAAATTAATTTGAAATGACCACGGTGTTATAGTGTATTTTTCCACATTGTAGATAGTTTCACGGATCCTTAGAGGATGGTTATCCCAAACATCCTCTAAGTTACTTACTTGTATTTCAGTTGATATTTCACTTGAGTTGGATTTATTAGTACAAGAATGTTAATCCTGACTCGAGTGTTTTGTGTTTTGCATTATGCTCGGGTCAGACTAAGTGATACAGCATTTGAGACTCACCCTTGGAGTTTGGAGCTTCATTTGGAGATCTAACTATCGATTCAGCTTTCAGCTTTTCCAGTTGATTTGTTCAGAGAGGTCATCTATTCGTACTGAAGACTTCAGTGTATTTGAGATATTCTGTTGTATTTTATTTTTAACTCTGATGTTTATATAGTAGCTTCATGAACTACTATTTTATCTATTCTACTACGTATTATTGTATTACTCTGTGTCTTTGATTCTGTGATTGATTTATTTACTGTATATGCTGAGTTTTGTCAAATTTAAATTAAAAATCTGATATTTTGAACAATTCAAGTCCGACATGTGTGGATGCAAATGGTTGAAAATACTGGGTCGTTACAGTTGGTATCAGAGCTTTGGCTCTAGGCAAACTTAGCATATATAGTAAATTTATTTACAGAATCACTTTCGTTCGAGTTTGAATCTCTTCCTTTTGACTCGATTTCCTTTGAACTTTGGAACGTATTCCAAAATTCATTCTTGTCTCTCCCTATTTGTATTCTTTTGATTATGGAGTATCCCATAACTCCACTTCGAATGATCTCTATAAGAATAGGCGATCCCGCCAATCTTTGAATGACTTGTAAGGGGTGAAACTCCTTTACAATTGGCATTGATTCACCGGAGATTTATATATCCCTCGATTTAAATGTTGCTATCTCTTGTTATGCCGAATTCTATCTCTGGCAATCTAATGTCGATTTGCCTCAGAATTCTACACCGATCTTATTTTGAAATCACGGTTGATCGGTTAAGGTCGCCCGCGATTTATATAAGTATATCAGTCTCCTATTTTGAAATTTAATTATCTCCTCTTCGATCGAGCCTATCTTCGAATCAGAATTTTATTTGTTAGAGTTCCTCTAATTTGAATCTCTATCTTTGTTTTGAAATCCATTCATGAATCATCCTTTGAAAAAATCGGGCTTGTTTGTATTTTAGAAATTGTTTATTGTGATGACCCTAAATTTTTGACATTGGAAATTAGAATATTTAATTGATTTTAAATATCTAGAAGTTAGTTTAATTTGAAATTCAAATATCAGAATGAATTTGGCAATTTAATTATTGAATTTAATTATTGAAACTGGGTAAAATATTGTATCTTCAGTTTTGAACTTGTTAAAGATATTTTCAAGGCTTAGAAAATAAATATTGATAATACTAATGATAATAGAGGTTTCAGAATTGAATTTGAAACTGTTTTGTTCAGTTTTGAATTTTTTTGTTTAAATTTGTATTTAAAAATAGCCTTCCGAGGCACAGTCTCGGAATTCGACTCAACCAGTTCCATTGGATCCGTTATAGTGTATTATTATCGGATTTCAATTTTCGTAATATTTGGAGTGATCGTTTGGCTATACGGTAGATAAACGCGCTGAAATTTATATCGAAACTTAATATAATAGCTGATTCCAAAAAGCTATCTTTTCCATACGATCGAATTTGGACTCGGAACCTTTTCCATTGCGTTCGAAATAGGCGTATAACATTACGAACGCCTAGCGGCACGCCTTGATAGGAAGTCGAAATTTTGGCTTCGTTTTCGAGTCGATTCGAATTTGAATTTAAATTAATAAAATATATTGGTCATCTGTCAAAATAAGATCACATCAGAACTTTCTCGTTCCTTCTCCAACACCCCATACACTTTAGCATTAACTCTCGCATCTCAATTTATTTCAGGGAGAATCAAAATAAAATTAAATTGCGTAACCCTTAGAAAAAAAATCGAATCAAAGAAAATATAAGAAATCGATCTGCCTCTAAATCAAAATCTCGTTCTTCACCTCAATTAAAATCTTGAACGACAGTAAAAAGAAAAATGGCAACGTCTTCTTCCCTTCCTCCCTATAGGGCACCAGAGTCGATTCGTTCGAATTTAAGGTTAGGGGGAAAACGAGTTTGCGAAATCAAATCACCGTGCAAAGTGAAACCGAGTCGAACTCAAGTCTGGAAAGCATCGCGATGGCATGTCAGGGATATGCGAGATGATGTGGTCGAAGTCAGTGTCGATCGAGTTCGATGGGGCAGCAGAGTTCGTCGCGATGGGTTCAAGCTCGGCGGGGATACGCGAGGAAGTCGACATCAGGGATGCGGTCACGATCTAAAGAGCTTGGTGGGCTTCACGACTTCGCGATGGCACGAAGGGTATTCGACGCCGGCTCGAGATCGTGAATCTCGGCAAGGCAAGCAATGTGAGGTAATATATTTTTGATTTTATCTGAATGCATAAAGATGTATAAAAAAAGGAAAAGTATATTTATAAATCGGTATTTGATTACTTTAGAATATAAGTTTTTCATTTAATATATATACATAGGAAGAAGAAAAAATTGCAGACAAAGGGATGTTTTACAGTAAATATATATAGACATACAAGATATATATATATATATATATATGTACGTATATATAAGATTTTAGGAATTTTGAAATATTTGGATGTTTATTAAAATAGATTTTTGGAAATCTATAACTTATTTTCAAAGTGGAAAATATTAAATAAATATACGCATTTTAATTTACTTGAATAATGGATTTAGTAAATAAATGGTTAAGTTAACCTATTTAATTTATTCTAGTTACTAAAAAGATTTTTTTTAAGGGAAAATTTATTAGTTTAAATTTAAACCACTAGTTAAAAATAAAATCATTGGTTAATTAAATTTATCAAATGGGAATCTGATTGTTCGATTTATTTCGAATATTAATAAATTGTATAAATTGTTTATACAAGGTCAAAATTTCAAAGAAAACAAGCTGGAATGGAAATGGATTGCAAAATAAAATCAAAGGTGAGATCTTCTCACTCAAATTAAATTGGCATTGCAGTTATTGATTGACTGTTTGGATGTGGTAGTATATATAGTAGTATATATATATATTTGGAGTTGCTAATTTCCCGCATTATATAGAGGATGAGACCCTATGCGCCGCATAATAGCGGATGATATTTTATTAATCCCATATACCGTGATATTCCACCTCGAAGTGGAATTGGTATTTAATTGTTGTGCTAACATCTGTGGATGTAGGGAAACAGGTTGGAGGGATCCAACTGGATTCCTCAAATTGTATGAATTTGTTTCATATGTTGTGTGATGATTTATTGATAATCTGTGAATGATTTTTATTGATGATTGAATTTGTTGAAGGCTATAATTTAGCCGAATGTATTTTTGGTATCGTTAGATACCAGAAATAAATAAAATTGGATTTTGAAATTAAAGTAGGAAATTTTAAGTGAATATCTTTTGAAAGAATTGGGTGAATTCAAAAGAAGGAATTTAAAAGCATAAAGTTGATTTTCGAAATCTTATCGAATTATTTCCAAAATATGGGAAAAGATATTGATAAATTGGTTTTGAATAATATTGTGTAAAAGTTGAAGAATTTATTGAAAGTGGAATTTTAAACCATTTGGAAGGAATAAAGGGATTTATTTAAAAGGTGATAAATTTGTTTGAAATCCAATTGATAATTGATCTGGTATTGGAAAATAAATCTTTGGGAAATTAATAAGATAATTGATTTGGTGTTTGAATGAAAATTTATTTTATGCTGAAATAAACTTAGAAATCAATTTATAAATGATTTGTCATTTGAAATAAACTTAGAAATCAATTTGTAATTGATTTGGTGCTTAAAAAGAAATTAGAAATCAATTTGGATTTTGATTTGGGGTTTGAAATGAAAATGAGAAATCAATTGTGAATTTGATTTGGTATTTGAAAGTGAATATTTGGAAATCGATTTGAAAATCCTATATAAGTGAATATTTGGAAATTTAAATTCATAATGGAATTTATAAAGAAAAAGGGAAATAAATAATATCGGTAATTTTATTCCGTGGGTGAAAAGTGATTTGAAATTTGTTTTCAAACTGATGAAGTGTGGAAATTATATATCTTGCAAAGATATTTTGAAATTTAATGATTTGTGAAAAATTATTTAAATTGGTTGACTGTTGTGAATGTTGTTGATAGTTACATAACCGACTATTAATGTTGGCCTTTGAAATGGCACTTGAATTTGTTTTTAAAACAAGCTCTCAATATTCGGTTTAGCCGGGAGAGGACTTTGTGTCATATAACCCATTCCGAATGATGATACGACATTATGGAATGCAATTGAAAACCGGATTTGCAAGGGCTTCTTTGGAAATGCCTTCGGTTCTGTTCGAACCCGAAACAGACTTGTATGGATGTATGTCTGACACTACACTTTGAGATATAAAGCAGATTTCTTTCAAATACATTTCTGTTTGGTGGCGGAGAATTTATTCTTTTAGCTTAACACCCTTCTCTGAGACGTACGAGCTCAGAGGTTATGTAGTTGAAGGTTGTCTGTGATATACTCCCAATTTGGTAGTGTGGCATGTTGAGTGCTGCTGTGTGTTGTTGATCATTTGTTGATCAAAGCAAGGCTTTCATGTAAAGCGTAGCTTTGTGGATGAGACCTCATCGGACCTCACACCCCGGAAATGGTCGAAACAGGAAAATGCGGCAAGGTTATGAGGGTCGCTCCCTTTAGGGCATGTCATTTCCTTCTGGAAAAAGGTGGTATCATGGTATGGATCCCAGATATTTTACCTGTGTGGTTGCTCCAATCTCATTTACTGTGTGATTGTTTCTTTGTGATCGAGGGCCCTCAAGTAAAGGTCGCAAACGACCGGGGGGTGGCATACTCGTGTAGTAGTTACATGGTAAGAGGTAACCCGGCCTTGTGTTGGCAGAGGACCGGTTAGTTCTCGGGACGTCCCTCTAGAGGCGTACCCATGTGGCATAGGAAGTTCCTTAGTGTGACGCCCCACCTCTATACCCACGCTAGCCAAGGACACTACGGAGTAATGCCGTCAACTAGCACGAAGAATAAGGTTGTTGAGGAGCGACCATCCGTGTAATTACTTTGTGCGAGCACTGATATGTCAAATAAAATATAACTTTCATTTCATCTCAAGAGGAAATCCGACATACCGATACAAACTCAAAGCTATTACACAGTGGCTATATGGACTTCGGAAACAAATATAGAAATAAACATAACACAAATCAGTCACAGACAATTCATATCACAAAGGCGGAAATAGATATGAATATAACACACGAAAGTGTACATCAGAGTAGTGGTCAGATAAGATCCACAATAACACAAAAGAATAGATACAAGTGCAAGGCAAAAGAATATGTATACATCAAGGAGTCTAAATCTCAAATGTATACAACAAAAACTACTAAACTAGAGTAGTTAGCCAAAAGTCAGGTGATGGTTCCGGATAAGGAGTCATGAGGAAGCACCTGTAAAATCTCAGTCTGACCCGAGTATTATTTAAGAAGAAAATAATAAATGGATCATTCTAGCTATAATTATCAGATAAACTGAGATAGAATATGAGATATGATAATAAAACGTATGATAACAAAAAGATGTCATACTATGTCAAGTATACATTAGAAAACCCACAAAAGTCATACAATATCTCAAGAATCTCAAAACACAGAAAAGAACGTCATATTCTTAATTTAATTCACCAAGCCACAAATAATGACATACATATCAATGCCAATTGTAAATGCTGGTGAAACATAAATTCCAGAAAATAAATATCTAGAAATCACAAAAGTTAACGATACACAAATTCTAGAAATCATCAACAAGAAATCCAGAAATCAAAAGGGGAAAAGGCCTATCACAACAAATGGTCCGAAGACCCATGAGTTGAATGCTCCACGAACGGTCCAAAGACCTATGAGCTGAATGCTCCACGAACGGTCCGAAGATCTATGAGCCGAATGCTCCACGAACGGTCTGAAGACCTATGAGCCGAATGCTCCACGAACGGTCCGAAGACCTATGAGCCGAATGCTCCACGAACGGTCCGAAGACCAATGAGCCGATTGCTCCACGAACGGTCCGAAGCCCTATGAGCCGAATGCTCCACGAACGGTCCGAAGACCTATGAGCCGATTGCTCCACGAAAATGAGACGAAGCTCAATAAAATGAAGCACAATCCTCCACATGGACAAAGAGACATCACACATTGCTAGTCTAAACCATAAAACGATCATCATCGATCATCAAGAAGTGTCAATTACAGTAAGCTAGTAAATATATGAGTTTAGCTTCATGTCCCATAACCAATTGCTTAACTTAAATATTTACGAACAAATTGTAGATCTCCACTAGAAAATTGTCACAAGAGTTTCAATCGAACAAGTCCATAAATTAACCAATGAAGTAAACGCAAGCATTTCATACCACTTGTTTTGCTAAGCCGTTTAATTAGATTTTCTCATGTGAATGAGGTAATGGTTTGTATATACTAATAGATTGGAAAACGGTTTTGATAAACGAGTTTGATATTGAAAATAGAGTTGAAATCATCTTTGTGGAAGAGTTTGAATATTTACTATTAGTATAGAAAACCTTTGTATTTTTAAAGTGACAAATCATAGAAGTGAATGTAGAAACAATCAATCATAAAAATTCACATTCGAAGACGTGAATAAAATCCAAAGAAATCGATTCCAAATCCATCAAAATGGACGTTCCAAAAAATCCCGAAGAAAAGGTCATCAAAGTCGATAATAATTGATAACAATAAGTCGGATCAACAAAAATCGATAAACCTTGGAAATTTACTCGAAAATAGGCAAATCAGGCAAAATCAACAGTTCCAGACGTCTGGTAGGTGTTCCCAGACGTCTGGCCCAAGGTTCTGGAAGTTTAAGTGTTTTCTCCCTTCTATTTTTAATTCTTGGGACATTTTAGACGTCTGAAATTTTCAAACAGACGTCTGAATTTGATTTCAGACGTCTGTATTTTGTTTCAGACGTTTGGATTTTGTCACTGCCTTTTCCAGACCCCTTTCCAAACGTTTGGATTTTTCAACCAGACGTTTGGATTTGGTTTCAGACGTCTGAAATTCTCTACTAGGCAAAAAAACAGCCTAGCTCAAAAACGATAAATCCAAACCGAAATGCGATCGAACGAGCGACGAGCACTAAGGGTTTACACCAATCGGCAACCCGGCCCTATAAGCACTTCGATGCATCACCAAAAACATGTTCAAACATCCATAAAAGGATTTTCATAAAATTGAACCAAAACACCAAAAATTGGAGAGTTCACAAAACCAATTCAAATCACAGCAAATGAACACAAAATAGATGTTAGGAATTCAAACCTAACAACAAAGATAGATATAGACATAGATGTGAGATAAAAATCTCACCTTTTACACAAAAACAATGAAGAGGAAGCTATAGAGCAAGGCAAGGACAATCACTCTTCAATTCCAAATCAACAAGCTTGAATCTAAGCTTAAAAGATAATTATTTCCTAAAGTTAGGTTTAGGAATTTCTGAGATTGAAAGGAGAAAGAGTTGGAGAAGAAGCAGAGGATGCTTACCAATAGCTTCTCTTTGAATTTGGAGCTAGAACTTGATTTGCAAATGGAAACTAGGGCTTGGGAATTCTAATTTCCAATCTTTTCCCCCATTATTCTCTTTAGAGATGAAAGTATTAGGAAAAGAAAGTGAATGAAGGGAGAGGGGTTTAGTTTGGATATTAGAAGGTTGATGGGCTGAAACACAAACCCAAACCCAAAGTGAAAAAGTAGCAAAATTCTACTAACTCCAAACATATCGAAGTTTATACTCAAAAAGGTCGCAAATGTCATTTTGAACTCAATGGGGGTGGTCTCGAGTCCTAATTCGACTGTTTGCAAAATGTAGCTTTTCAGACTATAATCCGACTAACGATGAAATATTTAAATAAAATATTTAAATATAAAATCGATAAATATGCGGGTTGTTACAGACTCCCCTCCTTAAAGAAATTGCGTCCTCGCAATACTTAAGAAGAAAATAAATAGTAACAACCATATAAGCATATCAATATAAAAAAGAAAATTTGAAATAAGAAGTTCACCATAAAGAGCACGAAAGAGTAAACCTGGACGAGTTCGCTCAATGAATTCTCTAGATTTCCCAAGAGCAATCCTTGGGATTTGAGAACCATAGAACTTTCACAAGAAGAACATCTTTATTTCGAAGGCGCTCAACCTCCGAAGCAATGATGCGAATAAAATGTTGCTCAAAAGTCAAATAGGCGAAACTTCAATTTCCTCAATAACACCGGGCTCAAGAATAAAAATCGGAATCCCAAAGGCATTTCCGTAAATAAAAGACGTGGAAAACGTCAAGAATATTAGAAAATTGAGCCGGGGCAACGGCGTAGTACTATAACAATACGCTTGAGAAACTGGAAACACGAATAACTCCGAACATCGACGTAGTACAATAACGGTACATCCAATGAACGGAAACTCAAATAATTCGGAACATCGACGTAGTTCAAGAACGGTACGTCCAATGAACCGAACACCATAAAGAACATCGGACACTAGTCCATATAAGAAATGAGATGAAGCTCAATAAAGCGGGGTTTATTGAAACGTCCGATGAATTTGGTAAAAAGATCATAAGATACAAGGAACTCGAGCCAACGAGGTTGACACAAATTAAGTTCCTTATGAAAAATAAATATTCCAAAGATTTATGATCGAGGTGGAGAACAAATTTCTCCGCCAAACACAATGATGCCAAACTCTGAAAGTGAAATCAAAAGCCACGACCACTTGATCATGAGTGGCATACCTAGTCTCGATAAGCTTTAATGGTTTAGAAGCACAAGTGATAGCACGTTCTCTTTTGCAAGAGAATGGCATCCAAACCATACAATTAGCATTGGTACAAAAGAAAAAATCTTGGTTCCCTTCGGGAATCACAAGAGTAAGAGTATCAGAAAAGAATTCTTTCAAATAATCTTCTTTCCCGAAAAGCTAAAACTTTCAAAAATTACATTTATCTTTATGTAATAATCTTTCTAGAAAAATTCACGTTTTTACAAGTCAATATATCGTGTCAAATTGTCTCATCAAAGCGTTTAGGAGATTCCTATCGATAACGTTGATCAGGCGTATCGACCAGAATTCTTAAAGCACTCAATGGGCAATACAATCACAAATCCATCTTCCATATGATAAAAATATCTCTTAGAAGTTTTAAGAATATTCTTTGCTCATTGAAGAACAAAATCCAATTATACTTATAAATAAATCTTATGAAAAAGATTTGCAAAATTTAATTACCATTTCCATCCAAAATCAATAAATACAAAATGAAGTCATCGAGATACTCATAGAAGACTCGATATATAAAATGGGTGAAATAAGTTGGACAAACTAAATGACATAATAAGTCATTCATAAGTTTCATAACGAGTACGGAATGCAGTAAATGGAATGCTAACTCCCGCAACTCGTAGCAAATGAAAATCGGTGGCAAGGTCGAGCTAAAAAGACCTTAACACCTCTCAAAGGATTGCTTAGGTGATAATCCTAAGAGAAGCTCAAAAATACCGGAACATCACACAACTATTTAGATGAGAGAAATAACACTTTCCTCGTCATGAGGGCTTAAAGAATGAAATGATGCCACCAAAAATTTGAAAATGGAGTCACGAAGAAAAATAAAAATCTGCTTAACAGCTAGGAAATGTCGAAGATGTATAGTCCGCTCAGAAAAATTGGATATGGGCTTCTCAATGATTAAGCCAATCCTTTCACAATAATTAATTCTGAAGCCTAAGTAGAAATCGGCTTGGAAAGAAAAGTCACATAAAATAATTTCGACATCATTAAAAAGAAAATTGAGTGTTGCAGATCCACCAATCCGGATTCGCAATCCTCAAAGAAGTCATCAAGCCCAAAAGTGTTTAAAGAAAAAGAATCAACAAGTTCTTTTGTTATAAAATAATGAGACGAAACCCATATCAAAAAGAACTCGAATAAAATGATCACAAAATAAATGTCATCAAGGATAGAATGGATACCTTGACCAAGAGAAGTGTCACTAGGGGCTTGAACAACATTTAGCTTTCCCTCTCTCTTGTTTGGAAGTTTGGGGCATGAAGATAAAAGATGTCCCAAACCTTTGCAATAACGGCAATAAAGGGGTTTCGGGCACTTAATTACATAATGGTCTGTGGAATCACAATTATAGCATTGTTTACGACTTGGGGTAGGGGTCTTGGCTACTGAAGTTTCTGGTTCCATTTTTTTCTTGCTCAGAATTATAGGGCAGACAGAAATATGATGACTTGAATTTTTGCAATAACGACAAAAGAGTGGTTGCGGACACTCCTTTGCGTAGTGGTACTTAGAATTACACTTGTAGCATCCTCTACAAAAAGAGTTTGGATTCTTTGCTACCAAAGTAGGTTGCTTTACCTTCTTATCGGGATAAGGGCTTTTGAACTTAATATGCCTCTTCTTGGAAATCCCAATATTACTATCAATTCCTTTATCAGCCTCTTCATGTCGAAGAGTGATATCCACAAGTTGATTGAAAGGAACTTCAAGTTTCAGAGGTAAAACCATTTCGGGGTTCTTACACAAAGCACAGATAAAACCTTTGATTCTTAGCAAGATCCAAAAGTTGTTGGGCAGACATGAATACGCCATCCAGAGAAGGACTGCTGGATTGACCAGCGCTAGGACTGCCAGAACTAACCATATGTTCTTCTTTAAGTAAGAAAGAAAGAAGAAGAAAAAGGTTATTCTCAGAATGAATATCAAGCAATCTTGATAGATAAAACAAGGAATCATAAAAGAAAATAGGATGAATCGGTACGAAGACTCGAATTAATCCTAAGGTACAACTCCTAAGAAGGACTTAGGACGATGATCCTTGTTAAGTTATTCTACATTGTTCCGAAGTTTGGCTCCGATACCAAGCTGTGACGCCCCACCTCTATACCCACGCTAGCCAAGGACACTACGGAGTAATGCCATCAACTAGCGCGGAGAATAAGGCTATTGAGGAGCGACCATCCGTGTAATTACTTTGTGCGAGCACCGATATGTCAGATAAAATATAACTTTCATTTCATCTCAAGAGGAAATCTGACATACCGATACAAACTCAAAGCTACTACATAGTGGCTATATGGACTTCGGAAACAAATATAGAAATAAACATAACACAAATTAGTCACAGAAAATTCATATCACAAAGGCGGAAATAGATATGAATATAACACATGAAAGTGTACATCAGAGTAGTGGTCAGATAAGATCCACAATAACACAAAAGAATAGATACAAGTGCAAGGCAAAAGAATATGTATACATCAAGGAGTCTAAATCTCAAATGTATACAACAAAAACTACTAAACTAGAGTAGTTAGCCAAAAGTCAGGTGATGGTTCCGGATAAGGAGTCATGAGGAAGCACCTGTAAAATCTCAGTCTGACCCGAGTATTATTTAAGAAGAAAATAATAAACGGATCAGTCTAGCTATAATTATCAGATAAACTGAGATAGAATATGAGATATGATAATAAAACGTATGATAACAAAACGATGTCATACTATGTCAAGTATACATTAGAAAACCCACAAAAGTCATACAATATCTCAAGAATCTCAAAACACAGAAAAGAACGTCATATTCTTAATTTAATTCACCAAGCCACAAATAATGACATACATATCAATGCCAATTGTAAATGCTGGTGAAGAATAAATTCCAGAAAATCAATATCTAGAAATCACAAAAGTTAACGACACACAAATTCTAGAAATCGTCAACAAGAAATCCAGAAATCAAAAGGGGAAAAGGCCTATCACAACAATTGGTCCGAAGACCCATGATCCGAATGCTCCACAAACGGTCCGAAGACCTATGAGCCGAATGCTCCACGAACAGTCCGAAGACCTATGAGCCGAATGCTCCCCGAACGGTCCGAAGACCTATGAGCCGAATGCTCCACGAACGGTCCGAAGACCTATGAGCCGAATGCTCCACGAACGGTCCAAAGACCTATGAGCCGATTGCTCCACGAACGGTCTGAAGACCTATGAGCAGAATGCTCCACGAACGGTCCGAAAACCTATGAGCCGAATGCTCCAGGAACGGTCCGAAGACCTATGAGCCGATTGCTCCACGAACGGTCCGAAGACCTATGAGCCGATTGCTCCACGAATGGTCCGAAGACCTATGAGCCGAATGCTCCATGAACGGTCCGAAGACCTATGAGCCGATTGCTCCACGAACGGTCTGAAGACCTATGAGCCGATTGCTCCACGAACGGTCCGAAGACCTATGAGCCGAATGCTCCACGAACGATCCGAAGACCTATGAGCCGAATGCTCTACGGACGGTCCGAAGACCAATGAGCCGATTGCTCCACGAAAATGAGACGAAGCTCAATAAAATGAAGCACAGTCCTCCATATGGACAAAGAGACATCACACATTGCTAGTCTAAACCATAAAACGATCGTCAAGAAGTGTCGATTACAGTAAGCTAGTAAATATATGAGTTTAGCTTCATGTCCCATAACCACTTGCTTAACTTAAATATTTACGAACAAATTGTAGATCTCCACTAGAAAATTGTCACAGGAGTTTCAATCGAACAAGTCTATAAATTAACCGACGAAGTAAACGCAAGCGTTTCATACCACTTGTTTTGCTAAGCCGTTTAATTAGATTTTCTAATACTAATGAGGTAAAGGTTTGTATATACTAATAGATTGGAAAACGGTTTTGATAAACGAGTTTGATATTGAAAATAGAGTTGAAATCATCTTTGTGGAAGAGTTTGAATATTTACTATTAGTATAGAAAACCTTTGTATTTTTAAAGTGACAAATCATAGAAGTGAATGTAGAAACAATCAATCATAAAAATTCACATTCGAAGACGTGAATAAAATCCAAAGAAATCGATTCCAAATCCATCAAAATGGACGTTCCAAAAAATCCCGAAGAAAAGGTCATCAAAGTCGATAATAATTGATAACAATAAGTCGAATCAACAAAAATCGATAAACCTTGGAAATTTACTCGAAAATAGGCAAATCAGGCAAAATCAGCAGTTCCAGACGTCTGGTAGGTGTTCCCAGACGTCTGGCCCAAGGTTCTGGAAGTTTAAGTGTTTTCTCCCTTCTATTTTTAATTCCTGGGCCATTTCAGACATCTGAAATTTTCAACCAGACGTCTTAATTTGATTTCAGACGTCTGGATTTTGTTTCGGACGTCTGGATTTTGTCACTGCCTTTTCCAGACCCCTTTCTAGACGTCCGGATTTTTCAACCAGACGTCTGGATTTGGTTTCAGACGTCTGAATTTTATTTCAGACGTCTGAAATTCTCTGCTAGGCAAAAAAACAGCCTAGCTCAAAAACGACAAATCCAAACCGAAATGCGATCGAACGAGCGACGAGCACTAAGGGTTTACACCAATCGGTAACCTGGCCCTATAAGCATTTCGATGCATCACCAAAAACATGTTCAAACATCCATAAAAGGATTTTCATAAAATTGAACCAAAACACCAAAAATTGGAGAATTCACAAAACCAATTCAAATCACAGCAAATGAACACAAAATAGATGTTAGGAATTCATACCTAACAACAAAGATAGATATAGACATAGATGTTAGATAAAAATCTCACCTTTTACACAAAAACAATGAAGACGAAGCTATAGAGCAAGGCAAGGACAATCACTCTTCAATTCCAACTCAACAAGCTTGAATCTAAGCTTAAAAGAGAATTATTTCCTAAAGTTAGGTTTAGGAATTTCTGAGATTGAAAGGAGAAAGAGTTGGAGAAGAAGAAGAGGATGCTTACCAATAGCTTCTCTTTGAATTTGGAGCTAGAACTTGATTTGCAAATGGAAACTAGGGCTTGGGAATTCTAATTTCCAATCTTTTCCCCCATTATTCTCTTTAGAGCTGAAAGTATTAGGAAAAGAAAGTGAATGAAGGGAGAGGGGTTCAGTTTGGATATTAGAAGGTTGATGTGCTGAAACACAAACCCAAACCCAAAGTGAAAAAGTAGCAAAATTCTACTAACTCCAAACATATCGAAGTTTATACTCAAAAAGGTCGCAAACGTCATTTTGAACTCAATGGGGGTGGTCTCGAGTCCTAATTCGACTGTTTGGAAAAAGTAGCTTTTCGGACTATAATCTGACTAACGATGAAATATTTAAATAAAATATTTAAATATAGAATCGATAAATATGCGGGTTGTTACACTTAGCCTGACTATTTGTTGGAAAATCCAAAGAAACAATACGAACCTTGTACTGTTTTAGTTGTAGAACCTGCCATTTAACATAGCAGCTATAGCAGGCATAATATAATGGTACCTATGCTGGCTAAGATTAATATTATATTTTTGAAATGATTTCGCACTATGCACTAGTAATAATATCAAAGAGTTTTCTCGTATTAAGCATATTTGACTATCATAAGGAGAAATCTCCCTCATCTGTGTGATTGCATTATGTGTGTGCCGGGAGGCCTTATGGTAGTTTCATTTTCCAAAAGCATTGCAAATTTCTTGTATTTTCTTTATGAAAATAACCGTTTTTAAGATCTCACACCAGTCCCACGACTGACCTGGAGTTTATTGTTCCCTTTCTAAACTCTGATTGCCCATAATTTTCCACACGGGCAGCCTAGAATCAGGTTATCAGGTCATTCTGGAATTCAGAAGTTGTTGTGGAGATCTGGAGGCGAGCTGGATGGCGAGACATATCACTTATACTAGTATTATCCCGCTGTGTATTATGTTATGTGGACAAGTTTATATAACTGTCCAGTGACGTGTGTTGTTGTAAACTCTGGTGATGTATTGTATAAACTGATATAGTTCTTTGTTATAAAGATTATTCATTCATCTATTATATATTGTTCCGCTGCGAATGTGAAATTATGATATTGTTTCTGTTTCTTTTTCTTCTGTCTTCTTCTACCTCTTCTTTTTAACCCAAATGATTCGGTTTTTCGGCATTCGATTGTGCGGCATTTGATGTAATGGACGTATAAATGTCGACTTTCGAGCGTCGAACGATCGTATCGTTACATTTATATATCGAAATTATTATTTTGATAAGTATGATCATATTCTATATATAAAGTGAAATGTTTTCAATAAGGATTATATACCTTTTAAAAATGAGAATTTGAAGTTTCGAGAGGATTTGAAAATTTGAAAATTATATAAGAAATTTGATTTATATGAAAATGATTTATAACTGAAGGGTTTTGACTTTGAAATTCGAGGAATTGAACTCCGGTATTTTGAAGTTGGTTTTAAGATTTTGAAAATATATAATAATACGATTTGAAAGTATTTTTCGAATAAGAAATGTTTCAAATGACTTCAAATGAGTTTCGATGATTTCGAAGAAATTTCAAATAACTTTTCAAGAAAATAGAAGTCCAGAACTCACTTTTGTCGCTGGAGAATAATTTCTGTGATGAGTGCATGCATCATCGACATTGATTTTCGAGTTTCAGAGTGGGGGATATGCCACTTTAGTAGCTTTTCTACGCGAGTGATTTTATAAAACCAATTTTGATTTCAAAGTTCGAAGTATGATTTGATATTCGAAGAATATATGTATATATATTTGAAATGATTTGAAGTAAGCCGATGTTTAGTCCTTGAGTTTCGGATTTGATTGATATAACCCTATCTTTTGGAATTGATGTACTGATTTATTGGTGATTTCCAACTCTTGAATTGAAATATGATTTCTTCGACTATTTTGAAGGTTCGAGCACTTCCAAATCAAGGTTAACTTTTCAAAGCTAAGAAATTTTAAAGAGTATAAAGTATATAAGTTTGGTATGTATGTTTAAAGTATGTAGTAATATGATTTAAATAAGTTGAAACTATTTTGTTAAGTAAATGAATAAGGCTATTTTGAATTTTTCTAATATGAAATTTAGATTTGAAATGTTTTGAAAAGAATTTGGTCTTCAAAATATTTTGAATAAATTTAGTTTAAATGTTTTAACTGGGTAACATCTTTATAAAACTATATATGGAACAAGTTGGAATAGATACATAAGTTGTACGTATGTTGTTTTACTCGCATAATTAAATTTATCCAAGTTTGAGTACACAAGTTCGAGGTGAATTACACCATTTCATGTTAGGATTTTTCATTTGATTCTTGATGGCGAATATTTTATATGGATTTTGGGCTTGATTCTAGAATTCTATATCATAGTATATGGCTATGCAAAGATACAGATGGTTTCTAGTCGAGAAACCATATCGAAATCCGCATTAGGGAAGTCAAATGGACGATACTAGTTCAAAAGCGAACTTGTGTGATCGAGCAAGCAATCGAATGTAATGTTGCGAAATGATGCCATATGTACATCTTATATTCTAATATCATTGATATACTTGATGCTGAAATTGGAAGTTGTTGGGTTGGATATCTTTGCAATTTAATTGGAATTTTTTCTTTTATGAAAAACTACTATCAATTTAAAACCATTTTTCAAAACTATTTTTCTTTTATTCTTCTTAAACAAACTTTTTTATTCTATTTTACATACAAACTATTTTACGAACTATTTTATATACAAAACTATTCTAAATTAAAAACCTTTTAGTAAGCAAAGATGTTCAATACCATATGGCTCTTCATGCAGCAAAATTTATTTTTAAAATTTTGATTTTGATATAAGATGGACCTTATGTAAATGTAAGATGATTTTGAAAACCATTGATTTTGGAAATTAATTGGTTGACTCAAATTATATTGATTTAGAAACTTGGATTATTCTCCAAACCTATTATTTTGGAAACTTTGAAACTGAAGATATTTGATTTAGAAGAATAATTTGGTGAAGCGTATATGATTTTGAAAATTGTATTGATATTTAAACAAATCGAAATTTGAGAACCTTGTGTTACTAAATACTTGATTTGCGAATTATCGAACTTATATAAAAATTGGTTTGTATAAGTATGATGTTGATTCGAAAACTATGGATTTGAAAAGTTACTCAATTTGAAAAGTGAAATCTTATATAATTGAAGTCTATATAAGTGTGATTTGATATACTATTGATTTTGGAAAGGTATTTGATTTGAAAATAAAATCTTATATATAATGGACTTTATATAAGTACGATGTTTGAAAGTGATTTGAAAGGGTACTATATGATACATATTTTCGAAGTAAAGATATGGAATGTGCCTTTTGCTTGATATCCGCTTTGTGGCCACATTGTGGATTCATTCTATTGATATTTTTCTCTGATTTTTGGTTTTTCGGATATGATACTCGAGTTTCCATCGAATTCCATGGCAATCTCCATGGTCTTATGAGCGCGACTTCATGGCGTAATCGCAGGGTTGGGGGTGGCCTACGAGTACGGATGTTTCCTGGGAGATCCAGGCGTAACCATTGTGTATCTGCGATCTATTGGGTTGCTTGGTTACGTAATCAGCAGGGCTGCGAGAGCCTAGGGTACGGATGTTTCCTGGGAGATCCAGGCGTAACCATTGTGTATTTGCAGTACTACCAGTCTTCATGGCATAATCGCAAGGTTGGGGGGAGGCTTACGGGTACGGATGTTTCCTGGGGGATCCAGGCGTAACCATTGTGTATCCGCGATCCATGATCGACATGTTTTGTTTTTTTTTTGGATTGTACTTTCCATATCTGTTTTTAAAAGTGTTCCATTATTTTCACTGGGTGTTGAAACAAGTCTACTAAGTACCTGGAGAATTCTAGCTTTGCGCCTGATCAACGCACTGCCAGAGTCTACATGAACGAGGATAAACTTATTGAAACATCGAGTTATAAAAGTATTTTCAAAAGGAAATTTGCTTCGTTATAAAGGTATTTTATTATAAAAGTATTTCCAACAAAGAAATTTTGTATTAATATTGGAAATTGTAATTCTTATGGTTTGAATTAATTATTCATGCCTGATACTATCCTTTTGAATCTACCTTATATGCTCAGCTTTATTTACTCACCTATATTCAGCTTTTCCAAATCCTCCTTCTTTTCCTTGTTGACTATATCCTTTTTAAATATTGTTATTTATATACTACATGGTTTAATAGAAAATTTTAGTGTTATAAATATTTTAGAAGTAATTAATTTAATAAAACACATTTAAAGTAAATGATTATTGATTTATTAATAATATTTGAAAGGTATCTTGAGATAAAATGTATAAAATTTGTGAATTACGGATTTAATGTTTTCAATAGCTTCTTTCTAAAAATAAGTAATGATGTAAATAATTATTTTCAAATCGTATATTTATAAAGGTGTTGTTTAAGCATATAAATGGTATTTATAACGGAAGCAAGAAATTTTACAAATGGGTTTTGAAAAGTATTAATGTATTAAAGATAATTGATTTGCAAGTGAAGTTTTCAAATGAATATTTCAAGCAAATTTATATAGTTTTAAATTAATTGTTTATCTTTGTCTTTCAACCTATTTTTCCTTCTAGTTGTTTCTATTCTCCTACCTTCTTCCTTTTCGGGGACGAAAAGTTTTGAGTGGGGGAGAGTGTAACGACCCGTAAATTTTAATAGTTTTAATAATATATTTAATTGGAATTTTATGGAATTTTAAATACTTGAATTTGAAAACAAAATTTTAATATTTGAAATACGTTTATTTTAACATGGAAAATGGTAAATTTTCATCTGATAATATTAAAGTTTATTTTCTTGTGAAATTCTATTTCAATTTAAGTCAGTTAATTATTGATGAAAATAAAATGTTTTCCAAACTTGAATAGTTTTATACAATAAATTTCTAAATCATCTTCTGAGTGAGACGTCATTCTTCGTTTCGCCAAATTTGGACTTTTCTAGCTCCGTTTATCTTATTTTCGACTAAATTGTAGCATTCGACTTTTGATCGGATGATCGTACCACTGATATCTGTGTACTGTTTTGATCGTCTCGTCATATTGATCTCCGCAGTATATTCATTTCTATGCTGTGATGTCCGATATGCGACGGAAACGATAAAACGGATAGCCGTAGCGATTACAAAATTTCGATCTTTTGGTTTCCTGTCCATTCGAATTTCCCAACGGTCGAATTCCTAACTATCATATTTGTCTTTTTGATTTGTCCTGAATTCTCGTATTTATTGGTCCCTTCTTCTTTTCCGCTGATAATTATGATATACGTTACTTTTGATAATATATTAAACGTACGTGTACTATTCCTCTCATTATTTTGGACCCTGTTTTTTTTTCTTGTAGCCATTTCTCTCCTCTTCTCCTAGAAGTGTAATTGCCGAACCCACAGCACGTCCCCAGCCTCACACTTCGCCATCCAATCTAGATCCTCCGCCCCACTCTCCTCCTCCGCCTGCCACTGCTTCCCCGTCACCGCTGCTGTTCTGACCCGCTCCTCCCCTAGCTCGCGTCAGTTACCCAAAAACCGCCTCCTCTGCTCCAATCGCCACCTTACTCCGCCTCCGCATAACCCACTTCAACGTCGGTAGCCGCCCATAGCCTCTGGCCGCCTGTTCTCCCCTCCGCCTTCTTCCCTGCATTAGGCATCCGTTCTCCTTGCGCCTACTCACCCAGCTACTCGAGCCTTCCTCCCAGTTTTGCATGATAGGTATATATATATTATAGTGTATAAGTGATATATATATTCATGTCAGTACAAGTTAATTTATATACAAGTTGATATCTATATAATGGTTACAGGCCTCATTTTGTTATGGTGAGTCTGCATAAGTTGGTTATGCTGTTCATTTTTCTATCCACCCCACTTGCTTTTAAAGTTCTATCATATAGATTTATGTTGTATCAGAAAAAAAAAATTAAAGTTATATAGTCACCGTATATATATATATATATATATATATATGATAGGTATATTTTTATGTGTGACATTATATTATATAGTATTTGCATGTTACACTCATATATATATATATATATATAAGTTTACAAATGATGTAAATATAAGTTCTATTAGTCTATATTCTGTTTCTTCGGAAATCAGTACTTGCGTGTTTATACAAATGAAGAGTATATTATAATAGGTTCAAAGTGTTATAATGTACAATGTTGTATATACATTAGTATGTATAAGCTTGTTTGCATATTGTTATATGTTATATAAAAATTCTATTCGTATAGTAAAGTGTATATATATATATATCTGTGTTTGGTTTTTATAACGTGATATGTTTTGATAACTATAAAATGTAGTAACGTGTTTTATGCATGTTATATTATTCATATAATGTGGTACAATACATATATGTTAGTCACATATTTATAAATGTTAGTAGAGATAAGGTCAAGTCTGCATATTTGGTTACACATAGTTATTTATTCACATATACACTTTTGTCTGCATATATTATGTGGTGTGTGCAATTGTATATTGGTTTTAAGTATGGTTTTATAAAGAGAATATACATGAATTTTAAATAGTTTGAACCGAATTGATTTTTATTATTTTAAGTATGTATTTTATATTAAATTTTGTCTTAGATTAAAATATTTATTTTAATAAAATAACAAATATTTCTGTATATATCAAGCTGATTCTGATTTAGTTCATCAATTCTAGTTTATCAGCTTTGTTCGTCGAATTCGTATCCATCGTGCTTTGCTTTGAAATTCGTGCTTGGATTCGTAACTCATCTCGTTTCATCCTTCATCTCTAGCTTGGAAAGGTGAGCAATCACTCACGATTAACATTCTTTTATTTATCTAATTTGATTTCGATTGAAACGACAATTGAAATATGCTGCTATTAGTTATTTACACTGTTATACATATGTTATTACCTGTATCAGTTCACCAGTGACATCTGACACCATTATATGTTATTTATATTGATGATTTATGCCTGTTATGTTATTATCATATCTGTTATCACTCTACAAGTTCCCTGTTAGTATAGAATTCACTTTGGGTTGAAATGATACATGCACGAACGATCTTTAGAATAGGAGAAAATTGTTATGGGTTGAAATGATAGACTCAAGCGATTTTCATTTGAATTGAATTTGGGATTGCGGGTCGAAATGATATCTACCCGTATATACTTAAATTACGGATTGAAATGATAAATATCCGTATCACTTGACCATAGGATATGAAATTATATACAGACACTATTGGTCCATATATAAGTATTTTGAAAATAAATTCTATGGTTTTGGAAAGAAATATATGGTTTTAATAAATGTTGATTCTTAAATTATTATATATAAATGGTAATGATATATATAGATTTAATGATAATATTTTATTTAATTAAGGTTTATTTAATACATATAATATGGTTAAGTATTTAAATTTATATTCCAATATAGATCTCGGTAATAATTTAAATTTAGTTGAAATTGTATTCAATAAAGAAGTTTATTTAATTAAACTGATTTGAAACTTATTGAAATTGAGATTTAAGATATGATTTATAACTTGGGTTTGATTTAAGTAATTTAATTAATATTTCTTGTTTAAATAAATTTAAGGAAATATTTAGTAAAAATGTAATTTAAGGCTAGTTAAATGATACTTAATTTATTAAGTGAATATTCCCTGATTAAATAATAAAGAAGTTAAATCAAGAGTTATATGAAACTGTTAAATTTAACTTTGAAAATATTGAATATTTAAGCCTTGAAATATATTGAAAATTTAAATGGTCTTTTGAGAACTGAATTGAACTGATGAATTGAGCTTTGAATAAATTTGAATTTTGAATTTGAGTTGATTTGTGAGACTTGAGGAAATTATAAATACTTTAATTTATAAATTATTTAACCTATATATATTATTTTGGAAAATAGATATATTTGAAATAAAAGTGAATTTTTAGTTTTGAAGTATAAATTAATTTGAAATGACCACGGTGTTATAGTGTATGTTTCCACATTGTAGATAGTTCCACGGATCCTTAGAGGATGGTTATCCCAAACATCCTTTAAGTTACTTGTATTTCAGTTGATATTTCACTTGAGTTGGATTTATTAGTATAAGAATGTTAATCCTGACTCGAGTGTTTTGTGTTTTGCTTTACGCTTAGGTTAGAATGAGTGATACAACATTTGAGACTCACCCTTGGAGTTTGGAGCTTCATTTGGAGATCCAACTATCGATTTAGCTTTCAGCTTTTCCAGTTGATTTGTTCAGAGAGGTCATCTATTCGTACTGAAGACTTCACTGTATTTGAGATATTCTGTTGTATTTTATTTTTAACTCTGATGTTTATATAGTAGCTTCATGAACTACTATTTTATCTATTCCGCTACGTATTATTGTATTACTCTGTGTCTGTGATTCTGTGATTGATTTATTTACTATATATGCTGAGTTTTGCCAAATTTAAATTAACAATATGATATTTTGAACAATTCAAGTCCGACATGTGTGGATGCGAATGTTTTGAAAATACCGGGTCGTTACACAACCTATCTGTATACAAATATATTCCTTTCTGTGTGTAATCAAAATTTTAGTCTACCCGACCAAGCCTTACACACTGGAATTTTGGGCAACAATTAGCTAGGGCTAATAGCTAATGTATAGGGCGCGACCTTATACTAGTCCTATATGGTATTCTAATATTCGAGTCATTTTTACTTAGGGATCCCCTTCCATAATTTTCCTTGAAAACCCTTTTCAATATGATTTAAAACCTTTAAATCAAACTTATATAAGGAAAATATAAAATCTTTATGCTTTACTCAAAATCACCTTGCCATGTTGTGTGTGTGTGTATATATATATTCATATATATATATATATTACTCAAACTTTAGTTGATGAAAACATTTAATTACTTGGAAGTACCCCTTTCGATTCCATAGAAAGTACCCCTTTCTAAATCTTTTGAAAACATCTCTTTCGAAACCAAGTAAAACCCTTCGATTATCAAGGCCAAGAGGCCAAAATCTTACCTATCGAAACCATAATTCAAACCTTTCGAAACCATTGAAAACCACCCTTTCGAAAGCATTAAAACTTTAGACATCCTACTTTGAAAACACTTCAAAACATTGCCTTAGAAAATCTTTGGAAAATCTTCCATTCTAAACCTTTTAAAATCATCAAATAATAGGACCTTTCGACTCTGTCCAAAGCTTAGGTTCGAAAGCTTTAAAACATATCACTTAAAACAATAGGCCTCTGCCTTTAAAGCAACTCCTTCGAAAGATTTGGGTTATACTTCAATTATAAAACAAGGGTAAATCATCTAAGTCGGAAGCTTTGATACCTTTCGAAAGCATGGAGAAGCGACTGGTTTTAAAACAAGTAAACCTTTCGACTTTGTTGAAGGCAACGACTTCGAAAGGTTGGAAAAAGCGGCTATAACCTTTCGACTGTGTCAAAAGGTTCAAAAATAAACAATAATAAGTGGCAGTAATCTTTCTACTGTGTCAGAAGGTTTCACAACAAAATAGAAGTAAAGCAGTAACAACGTTTTGTCTTTGTCGAGAGGTTCAAAACCTTTATTTTTAAATATTTGACCTGGTCGAAAGCAACCAAATTGAAAGCTCTAATTCGAAGGCAAAGTAGGTGAAAGCTTTTGGTTTATAAAACAAGCATGCCCCAACCTCTTTGGCCATCAACCTTTCGACTAAGAACACTTCGACTCTGTCCAATTCATTAGTACCAATGTGCTTGATACCATATGCATTAGTTTGACCTTGTCAAAAGGTATAACCTTTCGACTTAGTCGGAAGGTCTGGGTAGGAAGGTATTATGCCTGAAATGGCTGAAACATGCTAAAAGCATGATTTTCTTGTGTAACTTAAATAAGATAACTTTTCAACTAACTTGCCTTTGTTTATCAAATTCTCATTGGTTAACAATTACTTTTCAGAAAAATGCTGCCACTTATTTCAGAATTAAATAATAATTTTATTTTATAAATTGCCCCTTCTTCTTAATTAAATATATAAAAAATTTAAGTCCCATACCTTAAATAATTTTATATATTCATCAAAGCACATAGGAAAAATCTAGAAAAATCCCAGAATATCCATTTTAATATGTTTTCCAATATATAAAAATTTCGAACCCCAAATAATTATTTATTTAGCCGAAAATAATTTATAACCCAATAAATCATTTTCTTCACTTGAAATTTTTTATGAAATCCACATACATCCAGAAAATTATGAAAATCGAAACCCTTCTCGAAAATATCATTTCTGACCTATATTTAAATTTTCAAGGCATTTAGATGTCATCTAATAGGGTTTTCATGTCAAACATATCATAAAACTAGCATAAACAAATATAATTCATCAACAAGCATATATATATATATATATATATATATATATAACTTTAATCATTAAAACATGGCATAAACTTGCAAAAACATTTTGGATCTATCTTGAAGCCGAAAACCATAAGAAAATAGGATATAGTAATTATTTACCTTAGCTTTGAGATTAAAAGATGTGAGATTTGATGTTGAATAAATTGATTATCTTCTTCTCTTGAATCCTAACTTTATCTTCCTTGAGAATAAAAATGGTGGCCGGCCTTAGTAAATTTTTTGTTTTAGTGAAAATGAAATGAACGTGAGTTTCATTTCTAAGGGTTTACGACATGAGCCTTTCCTATTTCCCATATTGCCCTTCTCATTTCCTAACACATTAGCTTATGTTATTTCATTTTAATTGGCTCATTAACATGGCACGGCTACCCTTAATTTAATCAAATCTCAACATATTAATCTTCACATTATTTTATTTAATTTAACTAATTAAATATTCTAAATAATGTTACCAAAAATAGGTGTCTTACAGTTATATATTATTTATAATATCCATTAAATCTTACTCTTTACAGAAGTGAGTTCCAAATTTAGAATCAATTTCTTAACAAAAATTTGTAAATTACTTCAAAATTTGCAAAAAATACGTCTCGATGATTATTCCCAATAATCATTTATATTTATATCCTAATTAGGAAATAAATTCAAGATTCTAACCTGCATACCCAAGGGACGGGACTCTAAGTCTCACTAGGTTTAGATCTGAACTCTGAATCAATTTATAATCTATAATGTTCTGAACATAGCTTTAATACCAAGTTGTAACGACTCCACTGCTATGCCAGTTTAGCAAAGAATATTACAAGTAATGTCGTCTACTAATCTGGAGAATACGGCTGATTAAGGGCGATTGAAAGTGAATATATCTTTGTACTAACAATGACACACCTTATTTACCTTTTTGAGGATCTGAACTGAAATTTAGACGTGTGCCGTATTAATACAAAGTAATAAACACACCAATTAAAAATATTCAGAACAATATATAATATAGATAAATCAGAATCAGAGTCACAGATTGCAGCAGACTAATATACAACATGTTTCATAATAAGACGTGTGTAACGACCCGCCTTTTTGAACATTTTAAATCGACAAATCAAACACACATGCCGATTCTCAACCATTCAAAAGGGCGGATGGTTAATGGGGTAAATAAGAAAAGAAGAGAAAAGGAACAAGAAACAATCACAGAATCTCGCAGCGGAAAGATAAAATATAATAATCAAATAAACAGTTCATGAAGCTGTTTAATATACTTTTGATTATCATTTATACATCATTTATCAGAGTTATACATATACAACAGAACAAATAAAATAATGCAGCAGACATCATGATGCAAGGATAATAATAGTAATAGTATACCAAATCTTCGTCTTCGTCCTTCAGAATAGATCTTCAATAAGCTGAAAAACTCAGGACTGACCCGAGCGTAATGAAAAGACAAAACACTCGAGTCAGGACTAAAATATCCTTATGAAAGTTAAATCAATCGTAAATAAATATGAGTGTAACGGCGTCAGAGATGTTTATGGGGTTTGACATCTCGTATCCAGTGTCAACGTGCGTGCAATAACTTAAGAGATGTTATGGGATTTTCCATCTCTCAAGGATCCGTTAAACTATCTACTATGTAGTAGTGTACGCTAAGTAGATAATTTCTAATCAGTAAAGTACGATATCAAAATAGCATTAAGTCATGGCCCATTCCACCCTTAACACATTTTTATTCCCAAGAGCATATACAAGACCATAGTTTCCCCAAAACCGGAAGTCACCAGAGGGCAATCTATATACTAAAGGTACAAACCAGAATCGTAGTGGTCGCGAATAGGATAATCAGTATGACAAGGTACATGAGGCAATACCAACTAGGATACTAGTAGTTGCATGATCCGGACTGATGTTGGGCATAGCAGCTACTACCCCAACACCGCGAAACAACACTCCCAAATCAAGGGGTGCACCCAAATCGAATCACAAATGTAATAGATATGGTATCGAAGAAGTGTGTCCGCTAGAGATGGCGAACCTCAATGGCCCGGCGCGGCTCTTGTTTTAGTCATTTCAGGGGTCATCCATTATCGTTCTCTTTCTTCAGTCAACGCGTTCACCAAACCATCCACTTCATTCTAGATCAACACTCCGCGTATAATAGTTATTAAAGTGGTGTTCGGTATCAACAGAGAGTATGTCCATATCCAATCCCGGTCTCTTTAATAACTACGTATTATTACACCGTTGGCTCTTTTACATTTCAAATCGATTCATAATTGATATCAAAATATCACATTTGCTTCAAAATCAAATCTGTTTCTGATATCATCATATCTATTTAAAATGTAAGGTTCCGTTTCAAGGAAAAATCATTTTTCGCCTCAATATCTAATTTCGATTTCCAAATCATTTCAGATTTCATTTTAGGTTGCAACTCCATTTAACCCAATTCGTATTTAAATTCAAGATTTAAACATAAACATTTCACCTTATTGACCAGCTTGAAATTTTAGAAAAAAATAGTTTTAAATAGTTTAAATAATTAAAGTAGTTAAAAATACTTAAAGTTTTAAAACGGATTTAAAATAGATAAATTAGTTTAAAATAATTTAAATTGGGTTAAATAGATTAAAATAGTTTAAATATTCAAAAATGGTTTATATAACTGAGTAATTTGGAAAACAAAATAAAACAGCTTAAAAACCAAACCATTTCAATTATAACTTCCCAATTCAAAACAATTTCAATTTCCCTTCTACCGATTCAATTTCGATTTCGATTCAATCAACGTCAACTTTGACTTCAAATTTATTTAATTTATATTCACTTTCAATTAATTCAATTTCAATTTATATCGATTTGGAGCTTGATTTTTCAATAATATCCATTTATAACACTTAACAAAATTTTCGATCAATATTCAAGTTTAAGTCCAAATTTCAAATATGATTCAATTTCAAGCTCAATTTCAAAATATCATTTTTATATCACTTTTACTTAGTAATACTCAAAGCTCGAAATAATGTTCAATCTTTAAAACAAATAAATTTCCGAAATTCAATAATATTCCAATTTTTTTACATTTCAAAGTCTCAACTTAAATTATTTAACAATTTCTTTTAACCAAAATTTATTTCAACATTCCAAACTCAAATTTTTGCGATAAATTCGATTTCTATAAATTGATTTTATTTATAACTTTTAAATCAAAACGTTTAAATAAATTTCAAATCGACGATTTTAAAAATTATTAATTTAGCCAATCCAGTGTCCGTATATAACTTTCTATCCTATGGCCAAGTGATTAGTTATTTCAATTAAATGTCAGGGATGAATATATATCACTTAAACAAAATCATAGTGTCATATGTATGCATAACAGTATATATATAAGCAAGTAAACATCCAAACATTTAAATATCAACCAATAACATCTATCGAAATACATCGTCCAATAGACAATACAATTCATGGCAATTTCATAGTTATCAATGTCAGGTAATTCAATCGCAATTCAATTTTAATTTCAATGTAACTGTCAATTTAATTTTCAACGGTTAATTCAAATGACAATCTATATGACAATTAAATTTTATCAAACAAGGACAAATAAAATCATAACACTTCATAATGTCAAATTTAACTAGCATAAAGATATTTAGTACGTTGTGAGCGTTATAAAACACTCACCTTGAATTTCAATTTTAAATCAAATCGAACAACGTTCGATTTAACCTAAAATTTTAATGAGCTCCAAACCTTCCCAGGTCTATGCTGCAGCGTAGATCTCGTCTTTGCGATTCCAATGCACCCTGTTTCATCCAATTCTGATAACGAACGAAGAAGATACGGTATTTACATGTTTATACGTTTTAATATAAAATTAAATTACTCATTTCTTTTAAATTTTATACCAGATTCAATCCTGCTCGTTCAAACTTAGACCTAAGGGATCCAAGCCGCGTTCCACCTTCTTCCTATTTGCATTGGCTACAGGTAACACGAACGAAGGAAACGCAAAACGCACGCAACCCACAACCGCATGTCGCTCCTCCACCCCTCACCTCGACTTCGATCGGGGACCACCACTGGTCGCGTCTACGCGATAGCCACCACCGGCCTGAGTTTCATCGAGCTCGGCTATCACCATCACCCGAAAATCACGGACGAACGACCCACCTTCACAGCCCCTCTGTGGCTCCAAACGACGACGATAAACAAAATCTGCCGTTGGATGGAGAGATCTCACCTAGCTCTACGATATTCATGTTGGAGGTTTAGGCTAAAACGGCACAGATGAGGAGAGATTGAGGGTGGAAAGTCGCAACTTTTCGGCCATTGAAATAAACAAACGGCGGCCAGAGTTAAGAACTAGGGTTTCACAAAGCAAACGTGTGTATATATTCGTGTATAACAACTTATTTAATATTATTTCAAATTTAACAAGATTTTCGAACGAACTCCAAATTATGCGTGCCGCCGGGCGTTCGTAAGGTTTTACCTGCATTCCAAACACAATGGAACGTGTCTCAGAGGCTAATTAGATCGTATGTGGAAGATAGCTTTTTGAATCGAATTAAAATATTAAATTTCGATATTTTAATCTGACGCGTTTCTAACCCGTACGACCAAACGATAACTTCAAACGCTATGAAATTTGAAATCCGATAATAACACACTATTACGGATCCAATGAAACTGGTTTCGTCGAATTCCGAGACTGTGCCTCGAAAGGCTATTCTTTACTCGTCGATTAAATCGACGACTTTTCAAAATTAACAAAATAGCTTAAAATTCCAATTTTAAAATCTTATTAACTCTATTAAAATCAAAATATAACTTATATTCACTTGGGAAACCAATTTGAATCATATTAAATCAAATTTTAGTTATTCACTCTATTTTCATATATTAATTTCAATCTCAAATTAATCATATCAAATTCGGAATTTAGTTATTCAAACATTTGTAATATTAAATTTAAACAAATTTGATTATTCTTAAATCACTATCTTTTGAAATATTCAAAACGAACTTATAAAATTTAACCTTTAAAACAAATTCAAATTATAGAACAACCATTTCCATTAATTAGTTATTCAATTTCCGTCATTCAATCATTCAATAAATTCCAAATATTAAATTTAAACAATTTTGATTATTTAATAATTCATTATCCTTTTGAAATATTTGAAATTGAACTTATAAGATTCAACTTTTAAAACCAATTCACATCTTAGAACACTATCTCCATTTTACCGTTATTCCATTATTTGATTTTTAATAGATTTTACTTATCAATCAATTACTCTATTATACTCAATGAATTCAACATTTATTATCCTATCCAACTATTGATTTCAAAGGAATTCACTAAGTAGCATTTATTTTTCAATACATATTTACTATTCAAATCTTCGAAACCAATCTATTAAAATTTGTATTTCTACCTAAAAAATTCACAATTCTTATTCAGTTATTTACATTTGTTTTTCCATATATTCCCTTATAACCAAATTATAACATTTGAGTCAATTCAATTAGATTGGAACTCCATTCAATCTATTTATAATTACTTGGATAATTATTGTTGCAATTCATTCCAGTTATTTTTTATAAATAAATAAATTACAAATTTTTAATTCTTCCAACATTAAACCATGAAATCTTATTAAATTAACATTTTTAATTATTGAAATTTTACGGGTCGTTACAACGTGTGTCTACAAAATGTCAATACTAGACTCACTCTAATATACATCATATCTCATACTCTATATCTAGGGTCAACATGACTACTGAATAATATACATGATATAACTACTAAATGTCAATATACATAATGATGAAGTAAACTAAAACCGTCAAAATAGTCTACTTTAAAGCTAACACAAAATCAAAGAGTCAATGAGTTCCTATACCTGTAAAGTCTCGGCCTGACCCGAGCATTAAAATAATAAACAGGTCAGACTATATCTAAATAAAAGGTGAGATAGTAATATCATAACTTTATCGTAAAATAATAATCCATATAAAATATGCCAAACAAGCAACCATAATAAGGCATATTATTTAAATTCACTACTTTATAAATCCATAAATGACTTAACTCTAAAATAAGTCATCTCAAAATATGCCTAAAACCCAAAAATCCATAAAAGGCCTATCGAAGCAATAAATATAGATCTCAAAATTTTGACTTAACATTAATCAAATAAGTCATAAATAAAATATGCCCAAAACTAATACTCAAATGAGGCATATCTAACAAATCACCATTTCATAAATATATATAAGTCTCAATAGATTATCATCTCAAAATATGATGATAACCAATTCAAGATTCCTCAGAGCCATGCAGAATATCCATACTAAAATTCTCTGAAGAAATAATCATCAATAATGAAATCATAATGGTAGTCATCTATAATTTTAATACAGTGACGCGCAATTTACCGAAAGAGACCCGCTACATAGAAAGAAAGCCTACCGAAAGAGACTGCAGACTAGGAAGATCGCTCAAATAAAAGAGCAGACATGTACCTAATCTGTTCTATGTAAATTTACCTAACAAAAGAGGTAAACATAGTCTAACTGTATAAAACAAAATAAACAAATAGATTATAGTATCTATAGACTGTAATGCATGTAAAAATCCGCCTTCCGAAAGTGACAGCCGTATTCACACCATAACAGATCTCCCAAAAGAGATCTGGCTACCCAAATCTAAAAGTGTATCGATTCTTAGATCGATGAAAAATGATTTATCTCTTCTCGGAGATCTATCGGCCTGAAATCCGAACACTCTAAGATAATACAACTCTAAGAGTTAATTACCGCCACTCTTGTAATCATAAGAATTTAACTAGCTGTACCATACTAGATAGTAAATTCATGTATTTACTAAAAGCTAGTAATTTCCACTTTAAACTCAATTTAAAAAATTATAATAATAACCGAAAGAATTATACGAAAAGTCCCATACCAATACCACAGCTCAATCATTTATTAAAATTCTTTGTGTCATAGAAAAGCACGAAATCCAATTGAAATGGAAATCATTCAATTTTCCCATTTAAAATCCAATTAGAATTATTAACCAAATTTTTATTTTAAAGAAGGATTTTATACAAAAAAATTATTTTGATTTAAAATTTTAAAATAATAAGAAAACCTCTTTCGAACTATATAAATAAATGTATTATTAATAATTTTATCAAAACCTTTGAATTTAGTATAAATCTCTTTTTACTATTTATAAATAGATAAAAATTTATAATTTGCTAATATAAAGAAAATCTTTTCTTTTCAAATAGATTCCTGATATATATATTAAATCTTTCCATTTCGAACATTTTTATCTCTAAAAGTTTTTTCTAACAATAATACTTTAAATTTGTAAATATGATCATAAGTATATTTTATATACTTAACAAAGCGATTTTAAACTATACATCTTATAAAAAATGATTTTTCAGAAACTATCCTTCAAAAATGTCTTAATTTAATATACATTTATATAAATATATATTATTATTAAAAAAATTCCCAATTTCATGGAATATAATTTATATATGCCTCAAAATTAAATAATCAAGTGTAATAAAGATTCGGAAATTCAAATTACATCATCTAGAGACAACGTCGCTCTATATAAAATAGTATTCCAAATATGGAATTATTTAGCTATCCAAGTTGTTTTCCGACAATTCCAGTCACTCCACAATTACATAATCAGCATATAATCTAACTACGAAATTGTAACAACCCAAGATTTTTGTAAATATTTCTAAATTAGATTTTATTTCAAAATTTTATTTTTAAAACATTTTAAAAGTGTAGTTGTAATTTTCCATTATTAGTTGTATTTTGTTTACAATTTTTAATTCTAGTTTCAATATAATAAACTATTTTCTTTATTTATTTTCTATTTTCCTAATATTATTTATTTATTTCATTTCTACTTTATTTTGTTTTATCTTTTATTTTATTTATTTGATTTTTTATTTGTTTATATTGAATTAAAAGAAAGTGGAAATTCAAAGAGACAAAAGCTTTTAAAACTTGTGACTTTTCATTTGCTTGTCTTTTCATGTGCTTGGCCATTCATTTTCTCTTGTTTAGCGGTACATTTTCATTGCTTATTCACATGAGAAACTCCTCATTATCTTCACAATTCACGGCTATTCTCATTTCTGAAAAAAATTGTCAGTTAATGGCTTCCTTTTTCCTACTCTTTCTCTTCATTTTTATTAATTTTGCCTTGCTCCTCTCTCTAGTTTTGCTCGGCCATAACCACCATCACCTCCATCGACGACCACCATCACCTTTCCCTTATCATCCACGGCAGCAACCACCTCCTATCCCTCTATCCAGACCTGACCATGACCACCATATGAAGCAAACACCGCAAACTTTGCAAAAACCCTTGAAATATGCATAGTCGAGCCTTTATTCCACCACCACTTCATGTTGTAGCTTCGGCCATCACCATTAGCCACCACCACAAGCACGTGCATCACCTTTGGCCATCACCTCACATCTGACCTGACCTATACATGACCCTGGCCGAGCCCATATGACCATAGGCCGAGCCTTGTTGCAACCAAACCCCTCTCTTTTGCCTTGTCCCTTTATATCCCATCACCTGTAACTCCAAACCCTTCACATTCTCTAGCATAGCCGTGTATTTGTGAGTCCCTACCCAAGCCTTACCACCAATAAAACCATCATGGCCGAACCTATAAACATGTATGGTCAAGCAAAAGTTGAGTTGAGTTCAAACAATTTTGATTTAAAAGCTTTGTTAAGTCATTTGCCTATTCAAATTTCAAATTTTGTTTCAAGTTATATTTGTTGAATATATATTTATATTGCTTTGTATATTTGTTGTATACAAGATTAATATCTTGGCTCCCTCTCCACTTGAATCCAAAGTCGTGCTATATCATGCTTTCTTGATTTATTTGTGTGTTTTGATTTGCGAACTCCAGCTTAAAAAGGTGAGTTATTCACGCTTGACATTCATACTTATAGAATTGTGAAACGATAACATGTGAATGTGTAGAATTGTTATACCATGTTGTACCTGCCTGTGATATGAATTATATGATGTTAAACTCTACTATAAACTTGTCACATCATCTGATATGTTATATTTTGTTTTGATGTTTATTTTATTCTGTTTATCACACTGCAAGTTCCCTGTAGAATAGAATCACTATGGGTTGAAATGATACATACCCGAACGGAGTTTAAAATAGGGAAAAATCGTTATGGGCTGGAATGATAGGCCTGAGCGATTTTTATTTATTTTTATTAACTTGGGATTGCGGGTTTGAAATGATAGAACCTGGATTTTTCTTTGTAAATTACGGATTGAAATGATATATTATCCATATCACTTGACTTAGGTTAGAAAATATTATATAGACCCGTGGTTATTTTATATATTTTTCTAGAAATTTTTAAGTAGTTTAAAATGTAAATATGATATTTTGATTTAAATTGAATTTAAAATGATTTAATAAAGTGTTATTGATTTTTATATAAGTTAAAATGTTAAATAAATGAATGGAAAAATTGTGATTTGAAACATAACTTAATTTGAAAATGTGAGATTTGTTGTAAAAATGGAAGTTTAAGTTAATTAAATAAAAATGGAATTAAGTTTTATTTATGAAATGGAAATTTAAATTTAAGTGTTAAGGTAAATTGTTAAAAATGAAAAGAATGGGAAATGGTACACTTGAATTTAATAAGTGAAATTATTGGAAAATTTGATTTTATTGTAAAGTTTTTTCTTTATAAAATCATAAGTTAAAGGGTATTTAAATGAACATTTTTGAGTAGAAAAATATGATTTTTATAAGTTAAAAATGGTTAAAATCGAAGTTTATTTGTTTCTAAAATTTTATTTTAAATCTGGAAATTGAATTAGTAGCACTTCAGAAATGCTATCATTTCTGAAATTAATCTGAAGTAAAAAGAATACTGCAGCACTTTGTAAGTGATGTGGTTGATGCAGAACTAAAGGCTAATTAACTAAAGGCTACTGCAGCACTTGGCAAGTGCTGTGGTTGCAGAAAGAAAATCCAAAATCTGAAACTAATAAAAGGGCTATGGTAGCACTTGATAAGTGCTGCAGTTGCTGAAATGAGATTTTCAAATGTAATTGAACTACTGCAGCAGTTTTGGAAATGCTGTCTTTTATGAATTGAACTAGTTTTCAAATGTAGTTGAACTACTACAACAGTTTTTAAATGCTGTCTATGCTGAAATGAACTGTTTTCAAATATAACTTACCGCAGCATTTTCTAATTGCTGCGAATGTTGAAATTTTAATGTTTTAAAGTATTTAAGTGAATAAATGAGCTCAGAAAAGGCTAAATTTTTGGAAATTAACTATTTGATTTAAATGTATAATGACTTCATTTTTAAATGGGTTAAATGAAGTATTTTGATTTAAAATATAAACATTTTTTGAAAATGTATAACCACGGGGTATAATAACGATTGGTTGTTGAAGAGACCGGGATCAGATATGGACATACTCTCTGACGATACCGAAAACCACTTTAACAACTGTGTACGCGGAGGAGATTCCAGAATGAGTTACTGTACCTTTTATTACAGTTCACTTGAGTTGGTTTACATTGTATAAGTATGTATGTCCTGACTCGAGTGTTTGTGTTTTATTTGCGCTCGGGTCAGCCAGAGTATCATCTTTGGATTTAACCTTCTAGAGTTAGGACTGCTGGAGATCATCCTTTATTTAGTTGCTATCTATTTCCATTCAGTATTTCTATGTCAGCTTTGTATTAGAGACACGTGTATTTGGGATTTCTACTATGCTTATGTATTCAGACTTCGGTTGTATCTGTTTTTCAGACTATGTATTTTAAATCTGTTTTGAGACTATGTATTGTAGTGGCTTCATGAACCACTATTTATTTTATTTTCCGCTACGAGTTATTCTTCTGTGTCTGTGATTCTATGATTGGTTTTATTTGCTCCAAATTTTTTACAATCTATTGTTTTGTATTATTCAAGTCCGACATGTGTGGTTTTATTGTCAATTTGAATGGTCCAAAGTAGTGGGTCGTTAAATTTGGTATCAGAGCCAGTTTTTAGGCAAACCTTAGCCTAAGGAGCAAAAACTCATTAGAGATAGGGTAGAAATACCCTAGAATGAGTGAAATCAACCTCAGAATCATTTCTTTGTGAGAGAACGTATTTTCAAAGTATAAAATGATTTTAAAATGATTTTTCAAAGGATTTTTCAAAGATTATTTTGATATAAACTTTTCTTGTTTTAAAGGAAAACTTTTCTAAACTTTCCTCCTTTCGTATATACCTTGTTAGTATTTTCTTTCTTTAGGATATTCATCCGAGTGAATTTATCTTGTCTTATCTTATCTTATCTTTGTCTTCTCGTTACCATGTCCTTTTCTGAGTATGAGCGGAAGTTCAACGAACTTTCCAAGTTTGGTCCTGGCCTTATTGACACCCAACTTAAGAAGAATGAGAAGTTCATAGCTGGAGCTCGCCCAAAGTTCTATGATCTTCTCATTACTCATGTTCATGGCACTTTCACCGAGCTTATGGATATGGCTATTCGTTATGAGAACCCTACTTCTAAGGGTCCTGCCGTTGCTAGTGCTCCTTCATCTCAATCTTCCTCTGCTAACTCTAAGAAGAGAAAGCCTAATTTCCATCAGCAGAAGAAAATTTGGCTTAAGAATTTGGGTTTGGGATCTTTATCTTCTCCTTCTCAAAGGCACCCTATCGACCTATCTGCCATCACCTGTTTCAACTGTGATCAGAAGGGACACTATGCAAATAGTTGCCCCACTTCAGTTGGTGCTACTGTTCCTCCACCTCACATTACCAGGAACAATCTCTGTCATGTCTGTCTGCAACCTGGTCATTTTAAGAATGATTGTACTTTGTATCAGAAGGGCAAGCCGTTTGGTATTTTTGCTGTCACCTCTGCTTCTTATCTTGCTCCACCTGCACCTGCTCCTGCTCCTAGTGATAATCAAGGTACTTTTCAGGGCACCTTTTCTTTATTTAATCATCATGTTCGTGTTTTATTTGATACTGGAGCTTTGCATAGTTTTATTTCTGTGGTTCTTTGTGATAAGTTTGAGCATCTTCTTTCTCCTATGTATGCTGTTGAATCTTTGTGTGTTAAAAGTCCTATTGGTGGTCCCGCGAACCTTAATAGGATTTGTAAGCAAGTGAGACTCTTCTATTCTGGCCATAAATTTTCTGGTGATTTCTATGTTCTTGGTTTCGATGCTTTTGATTTTATGCTTGGAGGTGATTGGCTTAAGAGGCATGATGCTCATATCTCTTGTAAATCCCGAATTGTTTCTCTTGAGGATGATCGTGGAAATCCTTTAGTTATTCAGTGTCGTATGACTCATGATTATGCTGGCAGCTTTATTTATTCTTTGGGTTCTTCTCCTGTTGATCTTCAGTCGACTCGTGTGGTCAAACTTTATCCCGATGTATTTGGTGAAGTCACTACTTACCCCCTAAGCGGGAAATTGATTTCCGTATTGATCTTATTCCTGGAGCTCGACCTGTAGTTCTTCCTCCTAGAAGAATGGTACCCTATGAGAAGGTTAAGTTGGGAAAGCAAATTGAGGACTTGTTCTCCAAGGGTCTGATCAGACCTAGCCATTCAGAATGGGGAGCAGCAGTGGTTTTCGTCACTAAGTCTGATGGTTCTTTGAGGATGTGTGTTGATTATAGGGAGCTGAACAAGCTCACTATGAAAAACAGATATCCTATGCCTCGCATCAATGATACGTTTGATCAGCTTTATGGTGCTACTGTTTTCTCTCAGCTTGATCTTGCCACAGGTTTTCACCGGCTCAGAGTTGCTGAGGAAAGTATTCCCAAGACTGCTTTCCGTACTGAGAATGGGTTTTTTGAATGGTTAGTCATGCCTTTTGGTTTGACTAATGCTCCTGCTTTCTTTGTTGATTTGATGAATCGTGTTTTTCATGATGTGCTTAATAAATTTGTTCTAGTCTTTGTTGATGATATCCTTATCTTCTCTAAGTCCAAGAAAGAGCATGAGTCACAATTGAAATCTGTTCTGGAGACTCTTAGAAATCATCAGTTGAAGGCTAAATTTTCTAAATGCCATTTCTGGAAGGATGAAGTTTGATTCCTCGGGCATATTGTTTCTGGTAATGTAGTTTCTGTTGATATAGTCAAGATCGCTACGATCAGTGTAAGTCTTTCTTTCCTTCTCTTTTTCCTTTATCATTTAATTATTCTATCTCTTTTGTGGTTCTTATTTTTCCCTATTCTGTTGTAGGATTGGGAAACTCCTATGACTCCAACTGATATTCGTAGTTTTCTGGGCCTTGCTGGTTATTACCGGAGATTCGTTGAGAATTTTGCTTGGATTGCTGCACCTCTCACCACTTTGACTCGTAAGAATGCAAAGTTTATCTGGAGTGATGAGTGTAAAGCTGCATTCAATGAGTTAAAGCACAAGCTACTTCCGCACCAGTTCTTACCATTCCAAATGGAAATGAGGGATTAACGGTATACACTGATGCTTGTCGTGAAGTTTTGGGAGCTGTTCTAATGCAGGATGGTAAGGTCATTGCTTATGCTAGTCGTCAGTTGAATACCCATGAAGCCAATTATGCTGCACATGATTTGGAATTGCTTGCTGTGGTTTTTTCTTTGAAGCTTTGGAGGCATCATCTTTTGGGATCTAAGTTTGAGCTCTTCCCTGATCATCAGTCTTTAAGGTATATTTTCACTCCGAAGGATTTGAATCAGAGGCAAGTTAGGTGGTTGGAGTTTCTTGCTTCTTACGACCTCGACATCAACTATACCCCTGGGAAAGCTAATGTTGTGGCAGATGCTTTGAGTCGGAAGAAGGCGATGTTGTGTCAGCTTGTTGTTTCTTCTTCTTCTCTTTTGGATCGTGTCATGGCTAAGCAGGATGAGGATGAGATGCTTAGATTGATGAAGGAGAGTGTTCGTAGCAGAGTTGGTAGTAGTAGTCTTGATGGCAGTGGTGCTCAGATCGATGATACAGGTATTTTGAGGAATAATAATAGGATTTGTGTCCCGAATGTTGATGGATTGAGACATGAGTTACTTTGGGAAAATCATCGATCCAAACTTTCTATTCATCCAGGTGTGACCAAGATGTATCAGGATATGAAGAAGTTGTATTGGTGGAAGGGTATGAAGAGGGATATCTCCATTTTTATTAGTAGGTGTGCGACTTGGCAACAAGTCAAGGCCGACCACCAAAAGACCCTTGGGTTGTTGCAGCCCTTTGAGGTTCCCAATTGGAAATGGGAACAAGTTTCTATGGATTTTATTGATGGATTACCGAGGACTAGGAGGGGTAATGATAGTATCTGGGTTATTGTGGATAGATTGAACAAGTCTGCTCATTTCATTCCGGTCAAGTCTACCTGTTCTGCTTCTAGCTTGTCTAAGATCTATATGAGAGAGATTGTTCGTCTCCATGGTGTCCCTCTCAGTATTGTTTATGATAATGATCCTATCTTTACTAGTCTGTTTTGGAAAGCTTTCTAGGAATCTTTGGGTACTCATCTGAATCTGAGCACTGCTTACCATCCACAGACCGACGGTCAAACGGAAAGAGTGAATCAGATTCTCGAAGATCTTCTTTGTGCTTGTGTGCTTGATTATGGAGGATCTTGGGAAGATCATCTCCATCTTGTCGAATTCACCTATAACAATAGTTATCAGGTATAATCTCAATCTTCTGTTTTAATCTTATCTTAATCTTTTATCTATCTCATTTCTATTTTTGAATTCAGGCTAGCATTAAGATGTCTCCATTTGCTGCTCTTTACGGACGACCTTGTAGATATCCATCTTGCTGGATTGAATCCGGTAATCATTTGGTTCTTGGTCCCGAGATGATTTTAAAGGTTTCTGAGAGAGTTGAGGGGATTAAGAGGAAGATGAGGATTGCTCAGGATAGGCAAAAGAAGTACACTGATAGGCGTAGGCGGAGTTTGGAGTTTGCTGTTGGTGATTTGGTTTTCCTTAAGGTCTCTCCCTTAAGGAATGTCATTCGCTTTGGTCATAGAGGGAAGCTTTCTCCTAGGTTCATTGGTCCTTTCTGCATTATGGAAAGAATTAGTTCTTTAGCTTATCGCCTAGATTTGCCTGAGAAGTTTCTGGAGTGCATAATGTATTCCACGTTTCGCATCTTCGTCACTATCTGCATGATCCATCTCTTATTGTCCAGCCTTCTGCTCTTGATAGTTTGGATATTGAGCCTAATCTGACTATCGAGAGGAAGCCACTTCGTATTGTCGACAGAGGTACGAAGCAGCTAAGAAGGAAATCTGTTAGTCTGGTCAAAGTATAGTGGAGTACCGATGATCGAGTTTGCACCTGGGAGACGGAGGAGAGCATTCGTTCTTCGAATCCGGAATTGTTCGTTTCAGGTACTATTTGTTTTCTATCTAGCTTTTTCCTTATTTTCCTTGTTTCATTCTTTTCGAGGACGAAAAGATTTGAGTGGGGGAGAGTGTAACAACCCAAGATTTTTGCAAATATTTTTAAATTAGATTTTATTTCAAAATTTTATTTTTAAAACATTTTAAAAGTGTAGTTGTAATTTTCCAATATTAGTTGTATTTTGTTTACAATTTTCAATTCTAGTTCCAATATAATAAACTATTTTCTTTATTTATTTTCTATTTTCCTAAGACTATTTATTTATTTCATTTCTACTTTATTTTGTTTTATCTTTTATTTTATTTATTTGATTTTTTATTTGTTTATATTGAATTAAAAGAAAGTGGAAATTCAAAGAGACAAAAGCTTTTAAAACTTGTGACTTTTCATTTGCTTGTCTTTTCATTTGCTTGGCCTTTCATTTTCTCTTATTTAGCCGTACATTTTCATTGCTTATTCACATGAGAAACTCCTCATTTCTTCACAATTCACGGCTATTCTCATTTCTGAAAAAAAATTGTAAGTTAATGGCTTCCTTTTCCTACTCTTTCTCTTCATTTTTATTGATTTTGCCTTGCTCCTCTCTCTAGTTTTGCTCGGCCATAACCACCATCACCTCCACCGACCACCACCATCACCTTTCCTTCATCATCCACGGTAGCAACCACCTCCTACTCCTCTGTCCTGACCTTGCCATGACCACCATATGAAGCAAACACCGCAAACTTTGCAAAAACCCCTTGAAATATGCATAGCTGAGCCTTTATTCCACCACCACTTCATGTTGTAGCTTCGGCCATCACCCTTAGCCACCACCACCAGCACGTGCATCACCTCTGGCCATCATCTCACATCTGACTTGACCTGTACATGACCCTGGCCGAGCCCATATGACCATAGGCCGAGCCATGTTGCAACCAAACCCCTCTCTTTTGCCTTGTCCCTTTGTATTCCTTCCCGTGTAACTCCAAACCCTTCACATTCTCTAGCATAGCCATGTGTTTGTGAGTCCCTACCCAAGCCTTACCACCAATAAAACCATCATGGCCGAACCTATAAACATGTATGGTCAAGCAAAAGTTGAGTTAAGATCAAACAATTTTGATTTAAAAGCTTGGTTAAGTCATTTGGCTATTCAAATTTCAAATTTTGTTTCAAGTTATATTTGTTCAATATATATTTATATTGCTTTGTTTATTTGTTGTATACAAGATTAATATCTTAGCTCTCTCTCCACTTGAATCCAAAGTCGTGCTATATCATGCTTTCTGGATTTATTTGTGTGTTTTGATTTGCGAACTCCATCTTAAAAAGGTGAGTTATTCACGCTTGACATTCATACTTATAGAATTGTGAAACGATAACAAGTGAATGTGTTGAATTGTTATACCATGTTATATCTGCCTGTGATATGAATTATATGATGTTAAACTCTACTATAAACTTGTCACATCATCTGATATGTTATATTTTGTTATATTGTTTATTTTATTCTGTTTATCACACTACAAGTTCCCTATAGAATAGAATCACTATGGGTTGAAATGATACATACCCGAACGGACTTTAGAATAGGGAAAAATCGATATGGGCTGAAATGATAGGCCTGAGCGATTTTTATTTATTTTTATTAACTTGGGATTGCGGGTTTGAAATGATAGAACCCGAAATTTTTTTTTGTAAATTACGGATTGAAATGATATATTATCCATATCACTTGACTTAGGTTAGAAAATATTATACAGACCCGTGGTTAGTTTATATATTTTTCTAGAAGATTTTAAGTAGTTTAAAATTTAAATATGATATTTTGATTTAAATTGAATTTAAAATGATTTAATAAAGTGTTAGTGATTTTTCTATAAGTTAAAAATGTTAAATAAATGAATGGAAAAATTGTGATTTGAAACATAACTTAATTAGAAAATGTGAGATTTTTTTTAAAAATGGATGTTTAAGTTAATTAAATAAAAATGGAAATTAAGTTTTATTTATGAAATGGAAATTTAAGTGTTAAGGTAAATTGTTAAAAATGAAAAGAATGGGAAATGGTACACTTGAATTTAATAAGTGAAATTATTGGAAAATTTGATTTTATTGTAAATTTTTTTCTTTATAAAATCATAAGTTAAAGGGTATTTAAATGAACATTTTTGAGTAGAAAAATATGATTTTTATAAGTTAAAAATGGTTAAAATCGAAGTTTATTTGTTTCTAAAATTTTATTTTAAATCTGGAAACTGAATTAGTAGCACTTCAGAAATGCTATCATTTCTGAAATTAACTTAAAATCTGAAGTAAAAAGAAACTGTGGCGCTTTGTAAGTGTTGTGGTTGATGCAAATGAACTAAAGGCTAATTAACTAAAGGCTACTGCAGCACTTGGTAAGTGACGTGGTTGTAGAAAGAAAATCTAAAATCTAAAACTAATAAAAGAGCTACAGTAGCACTTGATAAGTGTTGTAGTTGCTGAAATGAGATTTTCAAATGTAATTGAACTACTGCAACAGTTTTGTAAATGCTGTCTTTTCTGAATTGAACTTGTTTCAAATGTAATTGAACTACTACAGCAGTTTTTAAATGATGTCTTTGATGAAATGAACTGTTTTCAAATATAACTTACCGCAGCATTTTCTAAGTGCTGCAAATGCTGAAATTTTAATGTTTTTAAAGTATTTAAGTGAATAAATGAGCTCAGAAAAGGCTAAATTTTTGGGAATTGACTATTTGATTTAAAGGTATAATGACTTCATTTTTAAATGGGTTAAATGAAGTATTTTGATTTAAAATATAAACATTTTTTGAAAATGTATAACCACGGGTTATAATAACGATTGGTTGTTAAAGAGACCGGGATCAGATATGGACATACTCTCTGACGATACCGAAAACCACTTTAACAACTGTGTACGCGGTGGAGATTCCAGAATGAAGTAGGATGGTGGCGACGATCTTATTGAGGTATATACGTGGACCTAATTCCCATGAGTTGGCATAAGGTGGCTAAAACAGAAGCGATTGACGGGCCAATGAGGTGGCACCTCTAATCGAACACACTTCTTCGATACCATTCTACTTTTGTGATTGATTGGTTGCACCACTTGATTTTGGGAGTGTGGCTCGAGGTGGGCGGTAGTGGCTGCTATGCGCTTCCACCAACCCGGATGCGTAATTGGTATATCTACCCTGGCATTGCCTAGTTGTGCCGTGTCACCTACCCTAGTGTAGTGACCTGCCCTTCTATACACAGAAAGGCGCATCATCAATAAGACAGAAAGGGATAGAAAAGTGAAAAGATAGAGAAGAAAGAACTAAACAACATCAGAATCTCACAGTGGAACGAATAAATTATATTAATCACATAAGTATTTCATAATATACAACATCAATCAGAGTTACACGGATTATACATCACATACTAGACAGTTATAAACACCTGTCTAGTTATTACAACTCAAATGCAACATAGAGAAACTACACAGAGATACCAACACAGCGGAACACTATATATATATCTACAACGCAGAAGCCTCCTTCTCCATTGCTCCTCCAGAATTCGTCAAAGCTAACCTGAATCCCTTGGCTACTCGTAAAAATTTGAGTACCCAAGACTTTAAGAAAAACAGAAATAAACTCCGGGTCAGACATGGGTCTGGTATGAGTAAACGGTTAAAGTTGCTTAATTTTAAAAACCTTTTGAAAACAAAGGTATCACGTAAGACTTCACACACATAAACATGGGTAAGTTTTTACCTTACGCTAACCAAACATTTGATAGGAAATCCAGTGATATTATAATAGGTCTAGGGTTTTCAAGTAAATAAGAAATAGTTAAAATTGTTACATCTATTAAATTCCAGCATACTAGCCACAAAGTGGGTAATACAATCAAGTCCGCGATCACTTATTGGAGTTTGGATTCCATACAATGGCAGGGCTACTTGGGTACCGCCCGTTACAGTACGTGGCCTAGATCACCGTACCGAGGATCCACCCTAAATCCCCCGCAACACAAAGCCGGAACCATCCCTTACTGGATAGCCCCGAACAAGACAACCCCGACGGTTGTAGCTATTCAACCGCCCACACAGCCGAATAAAAACGGACTCTAGACAGGGATATATCTCGCTCTCAAGTGGGTTCTACCCACGAAGCCTTGCGGCACCTCCCCTGTTTTAGCCATTCTTGGTTGATGAGGCTTGAGACTACGATTACCTTTATAGAACACATCTATCTTAGAATGCTCATCGTCCACCTGACGATGTGCTGAAAGCATTCGATCCATACACGTTCGTTCCGGGTTCGAACGAAACTGAAGGCATTATCTCGTTACACTCATTTTGGAATCACCCTCAAAGTTAACGACAATAACCCTTGCATTCTGAATCTTCATCTTCACTTGAGATTCACGACCTATCGATAATTCGGATCGATGTGGTTTTCGGATATCCAAATCTGGAAACCCGATCCCAGTCTCATCGAAATCCAAAACGTATCTTTTAAGGCCAAGTTGTTTTAAAGTTAAACAATTCAATTCTATTATCTATATATACACAGATAGATAATTCATAATATCATCACAACAGATAATTCACATTATCATAATAAACAGATAATTCACATTATCATCACATTTCAACCAAAACATCCATATCATACAACATCATTTATCTCATATCTGAGATCTCAAACCATTCTAGAAAATCAATATCATTCAACATCCATAAGCAAATGATTTATTAATCACCATTTATAATTAATTTAAAGTGAATTAAATTAATTACTTCCATCTCTAATTAATTTAAATAAATTAAATTAATTACTTTCATCTCATAAATCTTGCTTACTTAATCATTAATTAATTACAAATCAATTAATTGATCATCCTCTAATTATCTATCTTAATTAATCATCCTGATTAGTTATTCTTAATTACCTTAAGTAATTAGCCTTTAATTAATTACACAAATTAATTATTTTTAACCATTCACAGTAATTAACCATTTATTTCTTCATTAATTACATTAATAAATGATCCTTAATTAATTAACTATAATTAATTAATTAACTATAATTAATTACATTAATCCTTAATTAATTTCATTAATTAATTAAATTTAATTTAATCATTTCCATTAATCAACCGTAATCATAAACAGTAATTATCATCCCGTAATTACTTACCTTAATCAATTAAACTCTTAATTAATTATATTAATCTTTTGATTAATCACACTAAGTAATTAATCCTTAATTACTTCTACTAAGTAATTATACTTTAATTACTTTCCATTAATTAATTCCCTTTAATTAATTTCATACAGTAATTATACATTACTTACTTACACTAAGTAATTATACTATTCAATCTCATTAAGTAATTTTACTTAATCAACCATCAAATGATTATCTTTAATTAATTAACAAATTAATTAACTAAAATTTATCCCATTCACTTCCTTAATTACAATTGGTAATTCATCCCTTAATTACCTTTAAAACAAATTAATTAATCTTAAATTATAGATTAATTATCCTTTAATTATTAATTAATAAATCTTAATTATTAATTCATAAACTTAATTACATATTTCTTAATTACCAATTAATCAACCTCTAATTACTTAATTAAGTAAATTCTAATTACAAATTAATTTATCTCTAATCATTAGTTAATCAACCATAATCATTAGTTAATTAAATTAATTAATTATTCTTAATTAATTACTTAATTAATCTTTAATCATTATTAATTAAATTAATTAATTGTACTTAAATTTCTTAATTAACTTAATCAATACCAATCACTAAAACTTTAATTATCTTAAGATAAACATTATCTTATCAATGCCTTAATTATCATTAACATATTTAAACTATTTTATCTTTAGTTAACTTTACATAACAAAATTTAAATTAAACAAAATTTAAAACTTCTTTATTAAATGTTAAAGAAAACAATTATTATTTATAAAGTAATTTTATAAAAGAAAGTTTAAACTAAATTTATTTTTAAATTTCAAAAACTTTGTGTTTAAAACCCTTTTTAACACTGTTCAGTTTTACTTCGGGTCACACCCTAAGATTTCTCGGGTCAAACCTGAGTCTTCCTCTGCTCTTTGCCTTTTACAAACTTAGATAAATTTTAAGTTAAAAACTTTAGGCTTCTTCCCTAAACTACTCGAGACATTACTCGAGTCACTCACCCCAAAAACCCGATCACTACTTCGAGTCCCCTACAACAAAATCACAACAACACACTGACACAACCCAACCACTCCATGCACATGCACCATCGCCGGAGTTGCTCTTCACCTCCGATGAACTCTCATGCATGTCGAACATCAATGCAGCAACCATCACTAACCCTTTAAACACCATCACCAGTCTCGAATCAAAATCGAGTTACCCAGAAGGCCTGGAACAAATGACTTCGACCAAAACTCACTTCGTTCAAGCAACGTCGACCCCCAGGGCTTCCGAAACTCCGGCCACAGCCTCGTCCACGTCCCAAGCTTTCTTTCCCCTTGGAACGACGAACTCCGATGCCCTGTAAATGGAGCAGCAACCCAACCATCCACCCTGACTTCAAACCTTCCCAAAACCCTAATTCGACCATCCCTCAACGCCACGGTCCATGATCACCACCTTCACTATTTTTTCCAAACACCCCGATCATCATTCTAGCTCCAACCGAAAACCCGACCACTAGAGTACCTCCGGTCACCAGAAATGCCTCAAAAACCCAATCACGTTCAACCCACGAATACTCACTCGATCCCAAACTAAAATTCGTGATTTTTACTTTTAAAAATCATGATTTTTGATGAGGATTCAGATTATATAAAGGAATCAAAGAATTTTGGTACTTGAATTTAACATGTTTTCAAAGTTTTACTGACTTCCTTAAATCCTACAAAATTTCCAAACCTATTATACTTAAATATATTTTTAAGACTTAATTCATGTATAAACAAACACAACTTGTTTGAATTCCTAAGCCTATCAGAGATTCGATGCGGAGATTTTGGATTTGATTAAATTTTTAACTTTGTAACTTTACAGATATGATATCCAGACATGCACAACATATATACATTCAATCATACTTAAACAAACATGCAAGCATATATCTCATCATAGATTCAAGAATTACAACATGCATCAGATCATCAAACAATAATTTAAGCTTGTTAAATTTTTTTAATATAAGGTGATGATTAGAGGATTAAAAACTGTGATGCTCTGGGTTTTGAAAAAAAACTGGAATCACTTATATGCAAAGCAATCATCATCACAGAAAACTTCACAAACAACAATCATTTACCTACTTAAAATTTTAAATTAAAATGTTTACTTACCTTAGAAAAATGCAGAGAGATTTAAAACTGGATTGCTAAAAACTGGAAAATTGAATGCTTAGATCTTTGAAACTGAAATACTTAGTTGAACTCGACTTGATGATGAGATGCTTCAAAGCTTTTGATTTCAGGTTACATTTTGAAGATGTTACAGGCTTTTGAAAAGATTACAAGGTTTTGATTTGTTTTTTCTCTAATTTGAAAATGGTTATAGGTTGTTTTCTGGTTTACATTGTTTTAATGAACGAAATTGAAAAAGAAGCTTTGATAAATAAGAAACAAGTATACAGGGTAAGTACTTTGCTGGTACAAGATTTTGATCAGAGATTTTTCCTCTTTGGAGGCTGATATGAAACATTTGTACAAGCATTAATTAAAAGTGTCTTGTATTGTCATACGTATCTCCATTATTTCAATTCGTATGTACTTATGTTGTATGTATATTTATCTTGACTTATTTCTTCTTGCCTGCAAATATAAGTATTCCTCTTTATTTCCTTACATAACCACATATTGCTATAGTATAAATATTACATGCCTGCAAATATAAGTATTTGTTTCTATAAAGTTATATTTTTAGAATTTATCTTATGTTCATTTCATATTCTCTTTTTACACAACCATTTATTTGAAATATTCATTTCTATTTTTAAACTTAATGTTTCTATTTTAAACTCAACTATCAAACACTTCATTTATAATTATTTATTTATTTATTTTCACTTATGTTTTAATATCATAGTTTCTTATGTCTATATGTTTATATATTTATACTTACGTTTATGACTATATATATTTGTTTTCCTTATATTTAATGTTGATAAGATTTATTTTATTTTATTTCTAAATATTTTTATCTAGATTACAACATAAATATATATATAGATCAAAAGTGAAAAAGTAGCGCTTTACTTTAAATTTAAGATAGATTTTCTTTTAAATATTTTTTTGAAAGACTTTATTTTAAATTTTTAAATCATAGCTTTCTTCTAAAATACACACATATATATACACACTTATTAAATTTGAAAAATCAATTTTTAAAATAACACAAATTAAATAATTATTCTTATTTAAAATCAATCTATAATCATAATTTAAAACACCACATTATTAATTAATTGGTTATTTATATTTGAAAATAACAATTTTATCAATTTTAAATAATTTAATTAAGAGATTATCACATTTTAAATTCCTCGAAATTCCGGGATATCACACCTAGCGCGCCTTGTACGAGTTTCTATTTGTGTTGTACCTATGAAGTATCTTCTCTTAGCCTCTCAAGGTATGCAGGTACTGTATAGACTATCGGCACTATTATGTGTTAAGGGGAATATTGGGTCACTCCTTAATGCTATTTAAAAGTAAGTTTATTTTACTATAGACATTATTATATTTGCGAAATATTACTACATAGTAAATAGTTTAACGGATCCTAATAGAATGGGCGATCCCAAGCATTTTTTGAGTTACTTGTACGTTTTATTACAGTTCACATGAGTTGGTTACATTGTATAAGTATGTATGTCCTGACTCGAGTGTTTGTGTTTTATTTACGCTCGGGTCAGCCTGAGTATCAGCTTTGGATTTTACCTTCTGGAGCTAGGACTGCTAGAGATCATCTTTTATTTAGTTGCTACCTATTTCCATTCAGTATTTCTATGTTAGCTTTGTATTAGAGACACATGTATTTGGGATTTCTACTATGCTTATGTATTCAGACTTCGGTTGTATCTGTTTTTCAGACTATGTATTTTGAATCTGTTTTGAGACTATGTATTGTAGTGGCTTCATGAACCACTATTTATTTTATTTTCCGCTGCGAGTTATTCTGATATTTTGTGTCTGTGATTCTGTGATTGGTTTTATTTGCTCCAAATTTATTACAATCTATTGTTTTGTATTATTCAAGTCCCACATGTGTGGTTTTATTATCGATTTGAATGGTCCAAAATAGTGGGTCGTTACAAAAATCAAAAACATTTTTGACAGTTTTTAACATATATGTTATGTCACACTTAATCGTTGATTCGATCTAATATTTAAAACACATAATCAACCAATTCAACCATCAAACCAATTAAATCCATAGCATGCAAATTTTATTTCAATTGTATCATTTAATCACTACTAAAAATTTATGAAATTAATAACTAAGCAAGGCATACAAACAGCGGTATAACTGATTAGATATAGATGTGTGAGTTAAATAAAATAACTCGCCAATAGTGTAGTCGCTCATTCCCGTTGCGACCTAGCATCCCTTCTTCATCGTCGAAATTTTGCACACTGCCCTTTGAAGTTCAACGCTAACCACCCGAAGCTTGCATCACCCATCGCTGGCAGATGCCTGAAATACCTCAACTGAACCTCGATGATCTCTGACGCCACACCTACAACTAGAAAATCGCACATGCCTTCAGCCTCGCGTCCAAGCCCAAGTCGTACATCTAGATGTACGTGCTTGTAACACCCCATATTTTTATAACATTATTTAAAACGTTTAATTGGGTAAATAAAATAAAATAATATGAAGATCAATAGGTTGAGATTTGATTAGACTAAGGGTAGCCATGCCATGTTAGTGTGTTAATTAAAAAATGATAACATAAACAAAGGTGTTAGGAATGAGTAAGGGAAAAATTGGAAATAGGGAAGGCTTATTCCATAAACCCTTAGGAAATAGAACTCATGTTCATTTTCATTTTAGCAAACTAAAACATCTAAGGCCGGCCACCATTATTGTTCTCAAGAGAAGATTAAAGCTAGCATTCAAGTAAAGGAAGATAATTAACATCAAATCTCACACCTTTTAATCTCAAAGCTAAGGTGAATAATTAATACATCCCATTTTCTTTTGGTTTTTGATTTTAAGACTAAATCCGAAATGTTTTTCCATGTGTATGCCATGTTTTGATGATTAAAGATATATATATATATATATATATATATGTTATTGGTGAATTATCCATGTTCATGTTAGTTTCTATGATATGTTTGAGATGAAAACCTTATTAAATGACATCAAAATTCCTTGAAAATTTGAATATAGGTCTGAAATGATATTTTAGAGATGATTTTCAATTTTAATAATTTTCTAAATTAAGGTGGATTTTATTTTAATTTTCGAGTGAAGAAAATGATTTATAAGGTTATAAATTATTTACGGCTAAATAAATAATTATTTGGGTATGAAATTTATTAAAATAGATTTTCTAGAATTTTTCCAGATCTTTCCTAAGTGTTTTAATGAATATATAAAATAATTTAAGGTATGAGACTTAAATGTTTTATATATTTAATTAAGGAGAAGGGGCATTTTTATAAAATACAATGTTTATTTAATCCTGAAAAAAGTGGTAGCAGTTTTCTGAAAATATTTTTTAACCAATGAGATTTTGAAAAACAAAGGAAGGTTAGTTGAAAATTTATCCTTTTTAAGTTAAAAATAAAGAAATAATACTTTTAGCATGTTTCAGCCAATTCTGGCATTAAACCTTCCAACCCAGACCTCCCGACTAAATCGAAAGGTTATACCTTTCGACAATCAAACCAATGCATATTGTATCAAGTATCTTGGTACGTAATGAATTGGATAGAGTCGAATGGTTTTTAGTCGAAAGGTTGGTTGCCAAAGGGGTTAAAGTATGTTTGTTTTATAAGCCAATGATCGCCTTTTTGCTTTCGAATAAGGGCTTTCGACTTGATTGCTTTTGACCTGGTCAAATAATTAAATAAAGGTTCTTAAACCTTTCGACAAAGTCAAAAGGTTACTACCACTTTGTTTTGTTCTGAACCTTCCAACAAAGTCGAAATGTTTTCCTGTTTTAAATTCAGCCGCTTCTCCATGCTTTCGAAAGAAAGCTTTCGACTTAGGTGATTTATCTTTATTTTTTTGAGTAAAGTATAACCAAGCTTTTGAAGGAGTTGTTTTAAACGCTGAAGTCTATTGTTTAAAGTTAAGTTTTAAAGCTTTCGAAGCAGAGCTTTCGACAAAGTCGAAAGGTTGCTTCCAATGAAGTCGAAAGGTTTTAAAAGGAGGTTTCACCTTAAATTGAAACCAGTAAGTCTTCGAAAGGTTTATGTTTTAAAATGTTTAATGGTTTTGAAAGGTTTGAGTTCAATGCTATTAAAAGGTTTTAGTTCAATGGTTTCGAAAGGTTTGAGTTCAATGATTTCAAAAGGTTTGAGTTCAATGGTTTCGAATGATTTGAGTTCAATGATTTCGAAAGGTTTGCTTTGTATGGTTTCGGAAGGTTTTAAATGGAATTTTTTCCAAAGGTTTTCTAAGGCAATGTTTTGAAGCATTTTTAAAGCAGGATGTCTAAATTTTTATGGCTTTTGAAAGGGTCGAAAGCATGGCTTCAAAGGGGATACTTTTGAAGGGATTGGAAACTTGTTTCTTTTAACCTTATAAAATAAATGTTGTTTATCATTGGGGATACCGAGGTGGGCTTAATGAAGTTCAATAACAGTTGGGGATCAATGGTTATATGTTTTGACAATCTTTGGGGATACCATGGTAAACTATAATTGGGATATAACTTAAATTAGGGATACTAATGGAAATAGGTTACTTATGTGGATAAATTGAGAGAAGAATATTCATGGGATGTTTGATGGATAGTCGATATTAAGTTGGAGATGGATAGTCTCCATATTATTGAAGAAGGGTTCATATCCATCCTGGGAAAACTATTAGATGTTTGATGGAACTCAACATCATGTGGGGGATGGATAGTCTCCATATTTTTAATGGAAGGTTTATAGTTGTCCTACGAAAACTATGTGATGTGGGATGGATAGTCTGCGATCACTTAAGTAAAATGAATGTGGGATGGATAGTCGCTCTTTGAGACAATTAAAATCTAATAGGGGATGGGGAAATCCTAATTGTTTTCAAGTATGCATATCATCATAATGATTTAAAATATATGTTTTAACCATTGTGGATGCAGGAGCATAGAATATGGTTTTTAAAAGGTTTTAAAAGGATGTTAGAGAGGGGAAACCTGTTCTGCTGAGCAACGTGGTCTCACTTAACATATCAAAGCAAGATGTATAGTAATATTCACACTTGGCTTTATGTCTGACTCGAAGTTTGTGTTTTCCCCTTAAACTCTCGGGTGCTCAAAATTAATTTGAGTAGACTAAGGGGTTAGAGTCTTTTCAGGTTTTAGTAGGATAACGAATAAGGCTACCGAAGGCATGCAAGCGGCAAACAAATAGCTATTTTGGAGTTGTAGTTCTTTTTTATGCTTTGTTGTATCTCCGTTGTATTTGTATTAAGTCTATTATGACCAGATGACTCTAATCATCCAAGGGTGTATCCTCATATACCGCTCTTGGAATATTTTGTAATAAGTATATTTTATCTGTACCTCGGAACGTATTGTGATTATTTATTGAGAATGTGAAACATCTAGTATTGAAAGGTAATGAAGTAAAAGTTGTTTTGAAATCAGTGTTTTGTTTCATATTCAAGTGCTTTTGATGTTGTAGATAACATTAACAAAGCCGTATTTAGTTGCCGAAAGCTAATACTATAGATGATTGCAGCATATGTTGCACTTAGTTTTGGGCCTCTGGATAGGGGATGTTACAGTGCTGCTCTTAATGTGCACGCTTGCCCAAAGCACCACGTCATGGCAACCCAGGCGAACGCATCACCCATCGCTCTGCTCTTCCGCTCGAGCACCGTTCTCCAGTAGCATCGTCGCCTTGATTGGATCGCATCACCCTAGGGTGACGACTTTCATTTCCGCGATCCCTTCTTTTTTTCGATTTAGGGCTGGGTTAGTGACCTAATTTGAGTATACAAGCTTTAGAAGATGGGATGCGGGTTACTGGGTTTGATAATGATGGATAGCTTTAGGGTTTGGGCTTTTGTTAGACCCTACTTTCAAATTGATAAATGTAAATTTGTTTTCTTTCAAATAACCCAATTATTTATTTGAAATTAAATTTTAGTCTAATTGAAATTGATCTACACATCATTGTACAAATTATATTTCAATATCTAGACAACTGCAAAATTTTCATTCAATACGATATTGTGTCATTCTATTTGATTATTCAATTTATTGATATAAAAATAAATTTATGCATCTTCATCAATTTATTAATTTTACTGAATATTGAAGAAATCTTATTTTTTCATCCATCTCAATTATACAAAACTGTTTATACTTTTAATATATTTCATGTTTAATAACATACTTTATTTGAATTTTAATATATTATTTAAAATGAAATTTATTAACTAAATCAAGTTTTACTATGTAACAACCCACACCCGTTATTATACCCAAAAAGGGCATACTAAAGAATATGGTGCATTTTAGGTATAGCTAAAAACTTACAGAGACTAAGATTCACAAGACAAAATAAATAAAAAAGCGGAAACATTTAAAAACAATAACTTATTAAAAATCAAACTTCATATTATAAGTCATAACCAAAATAAGTTTCAAAATACCAAATACATATGTCTTACGGAAAACATCATCTTAGTCACTATATCAGAGTACATACATAAAACCATCCCTCTCAACAAGTGCCAGTACATGAAGAAAAACTCCGCACCTGAATCTCCAGGAAAATCCAAGGATAGTTTGATTGGAAAAGGGGAAATAGAGGAGAGGGTCAGACTAAAAGTCTAGTGAATGAAAGTAATTACTAGTACTCTTAAGCAAGGTAAAGATAATAGGCTTTGGAACAATTCTAGTATAAAAGGAAATAAAGGAAAAGATAAAGCAGGAATAAATACAGTTTAACTGTTTTCTTTGCTTAGATAGTTCGATTGGATTGCTTGCACTTTTCTAAAAGTGCTTTGATTAGGCTGAAATCCAATCCTAGTTTAATTAGGTTGAAGTCCTAATTCTACCCGTTGATCGACCTTCTATCTCTGTTGTGCCAACAGTGGGCTAGTCCCATCCTGTGGGTCCTACTACAAAAGACACTTGTTTAGCGTTTGGAACTCAATAGCGACTTATCTCCCTGCACACTGAGGCCGCACGCTCAACCACTGTTAGGCTCACGCTACCTGTTGCTCCCTCTTTGGACCTCTTATTTACCTTAAGCAGCATAAGCGTGCCCATCCTCACCTTCATGTGTTGTGAGACCACCTGTTCCTAACTGAAGGGGAATGCTGCCAATACGGGGCCTAACAAACAAAATCTAGTGGCGCCCCTTATCCAAATCCCCTGATTTGAACTTCTAATTATTGACCACTTGTCTACCCTAAACAACATAAGCGTGTCCCAAGGGAAATGCTGCTGGTAGGTGTCTTACTTCTATTCTTGCTTATTAACTTAGTATAAGTCTTTAAAATAAGCCTTTTCTATTTTTTCTCTAATTATAACCCACGTGTTATAACTTTGCTTATTTACTTAACCCAAGGCCTAAGTTTAAAAATAAGCTACTTCTTCTATTTCTTCTATTTTCTCTTTTTAGTTATAATTACATGTTATAACTATGCTTGCAAATGTCTTAAATTTGCCTATTTCAATCTAAGTCCAATTAATTACAGTTCTCCTTATTTTACATCCCATTTTCTGTAAATTCAATGTTCTTATATTTTAGTCCATATTAACGAATTATTTTCTTTTATTTATTACATTCATGTAAAATGGGAATTAAAAAAAACTGACATTTACAGAATAAATCCCAATGTAGAATATATGTAAATTAAACGTAAATAACAGTAAATAACTGCAAATACCTTAAATAACTGTAAATAATTGGGAAGATTATAATTAATAGTAAATAATTGCAAATAACTGAAATAGAGTAGCTAAATGAAAATAGACTGGAAAACAAGTCTAAAATTTACTTAAAAATAAACTCTAAATAAACTTGCATAAAGGTTATCCCAAAATTGTAGAAAAACTACAACCATTGGAAACCCTATTATTTTAAATTATTTAAAATCTAAAATAATTACTTATACACTCACCTTTGGTCTCTTTTTCTTAGCCTTCTTGGATCCACTTCTAGGGTATTGTTAACGCTCAAAATGTACGCTAACACCCCGGTGTGATTTGTGATATAGCGAAAGCACCACCCGTTGGTATGGGAACTAAAAGCAAGCAGAAAATAGCAAAGAATAGTAAAAGAGACAACAATTTTTATAGTGGTTCGGCTCAAAATCAATCCTACGTCCACTTAATCTCTTCTATCGCTGGTTTGATTACAAATTTTACAATGATCCTTCAATTAAAATACAATCAAGACAAGTAATTAGAACTTTGATGCAGAAAAGCTCTTTGAATTCATATTGAATGAACTTGATCTTTTCCGAAGGTTCTTTGAAGTCTCTTTTTCCTTTGAAGTTTTGGAGCAAGTCGTGAAAACAGCAAAGTCTTGGCGCTCCGGAAAAATCAACCCCCTGAAGTGCGGAGCAGGCGGGGTATTTATAGGGGAAACTGGGCTTAGGTCGGTTATGTTTTAGGTCGTGAGCGGCCTAAAAGTGATCCGAGGTAGTATAAGTCGTTAGTGACCTAATGGGACCATCCTGGACGAGATATATGCTGTGAGCGACTTAGCATGTGTAGCACAGGAGTTATCTTGGCATGATTAGGTCGTAAGCGACCTAATGGAAGAGGTAGTGCACATGCGGCTTAACTCAAAAGCTCACTAGGTCGTTAGGTCGCTCATTCCTTAACTCATTAGGTCGCTCATTCCTTAACTCATTAGGTCGTTGCGTTCATTGAATTGCTAGGTCGCTATCCTGTTGAATCGCAGGAGTCTTTTAGGTCGTTGAGTCGTGCCATATTGAGCCGCTATGTGCTTTAGGTCGTTAAGTCGCTGGAGCTTCTTAAGTCGTTAAGTCGCTTATTCCTTGGATAGTTAAGTCGCTTATTCACTTAAGTCGTTGAGTCGAATAGGTCGCTAAGTCGTGAATAAGAGAGGGTTAACACTTGCCCCTCGAAGTATACGCCTAGGAGTTAGGTCGTGTGCTTCGATACCTCTTAACTCGTGCCATCCTGAGTCGCTATGTCGTGAGCGACTTATGAGAGAGCTAGGTCGTTCGTGCCGATTCGAGTTCCACTGCCCCTGTATATAAGTCACTTAGATCACTCCTTCTCCCTTTACCTGCTCTAACACTCTAACCCGCCATTGAAGAAATTCCGAGCTCTCAAAGAAGAATTCCAACTAACCAGTCGTCGATCATTTTCACCATCACACTACGTATGTGAATCCGATCATTATCCAACCACGACCATCACGGAATCGTGAATCCTCCATTTTCCGACCCTAATTCGATTTCACGTGCCGCATTTCACCATGAGTCATGTTACAATCGATTTTTGATCGTTTTTGGACATGTTGTCATTGTAATTCATGAGAGCACAGCAGTACATCAGATTTATGATGGATTCGAGGCGATTTGAATCGGTTTTGGATGATCTGGCGGTGTGGAGAGATGGTGGATTTTATTATGGAGATGCTAACGGGTTATCGGGTTATGAGCTATCGGGTTAATGAGTTAGGCGAGTTTCTTGAATGAAGAAGAGTTAGCGAGTTAAGGAGAGTTAGGAAGTGCTCGACTTAGGAGCTTCGAACGACCTAGGGCTTAGCAGTTTGGACATGAATTGCGCGACTTAGCTTAGTGAACGACTTAACGACTTAAAATCTGAACTCTGAACGACATAAGGGAATGCGACTCATATGACTCGCGACTTAACTTGCCAGAATAGCACATGACTTAAAGCAGAACGACTTATAGAATCATCATGACCTAATTTATCCCGCAACATAGCTTTAACTCATAGGAACATGACTGATGAACTCCATAACTTGAGCAGAGCGACTTAAGGGAGCCCAACCTATGTTAAGTCATTTGGATATGATCTAAATGACCTAAAGAGTCTCGAGCTAACTTAAGTCGTTCCTACGACTTAAGGAATGAACAGGACTTGAACACTTGTAGAATTTGCCAGAACTTGATCGAATTTCCGACTTGTACTGCTAAAATGAACTGCTTGAACTTGTTGCACTCTTTCACAGATTATATTGACTTTTAAGGTAATCAACCTGTTAAATACAACATTTTCAGAAAAATAGGATGAATATACTCATCATCGACTGCCCACATCGAGTGACGGATTAGGCCAAAGAGATAATATTTTTCTTAAGTAAAATAATATGAATCTGATAAAAAGTGAAATGTTGTGAATCAACCAACTTAAATGAAGCATCAACGCAAAATTCAGACAGTTATAACTTGCACTCTTCTCGATCCATTCAGTCCCGTGATGCCCCCAGTTCTCAAGCAGAAGCGTCAAATTCCCCAGCCTCCGCAGAGGAACTTGCACCGAAGGAACTTATTGTAGAGACTTCGTTAGTGAAATGCTCCAGTTCTGATGACGGTGTGGGGTTATCTAGCAAATCTAAACTTCCCCCAGTTATTGAAGAAGAGGAACTTTCTCAACATTCTAGGAAGGCTACTAGAGAAGCTGATGAGGGAGCGGAGAAAGAAAGCGCCGTTACAGAGAGTGCAAAACGTGCTGAAGAGGGCACTGCTGATATAACCCATTCCGGTGGGCATGATGGTGATGATATCTTTGGAGGACTGAGCGATCTTATGGTGACTTCCCATGAGCTCTTTAAAGATGACACCACCACTCCTAAACTTTCTTCTCCCACGATCGAAGCGACATCTGTCCTGCGATCATTTCCATCAACCTTTGAGTTGACTCCGGCTACAAAAGCCGACATCACTCCTAAGCCAAAGTATGGTTTGTAGCTTGGCGCGCGTAGTTCGCACGCTACACACACTTAGGATTTTTGGCAATTATGCGCACTTAGCTTCTTTATTTCGGAGATTCCTAAATTTGTCTCTTTTTCACTTTCAGGTTCTCCCATGGGACGCAGCGGCTTATATTATGATGACTTTCAACGCTATGCGAGGCGTGATTCCTATGATCCCAGGCGCTATCTTCCTGCCACTAGGGAGACTGATGAGGAAAGAGCAGTTGGGAAAGCTCGTGAAAGGCAGGCTTATGAGGAGCGGTATGGAAGAAGAGACGACCGTCATGACTCTTACCAAAGGGATGATGATTCCACAAAAGAAAGTCTCATGATGATAAGGGGAAGAGTCATATGGCTGAAGATCAAAGCAAGCGAGCCAAGCTCAGCGAAAAGTTTACATCTAAAATTTCTCAAGTGCCTGCTGCTTCTATCTCTTTAGACATCCCTTCCAGCTCTCCTGCCCTTAAAAGAGCTGATATTCAATCAATCATCAATAGGCCTCCTTATCAAGTTGAGAAGCCTCCATCTGTACTCCAAAGCCGATTTTCGCATTGGTGTTTGAAAGGAGCACGTTTCAATCTGGATTTGGTTCCAATTGATAAACATGCCATGCTAAGAAATCTCGACGCCGTCAAGCTTGATATTGAAAGAATGTCTGGATGGCATAAACTAGTTGATGAGCTTCAAAGGGTAAATCGTGCAAATTTCTAGGCTATGCTGACCATGGAAAACGATAAGTCTGAGTGGCAAAAAGTTCTTGATCAGCATGATACAGTGATGAAGAGCATCACCGCCTATAATGAGGAGCTTAAGGCTGAAGTCAAGAAACTTAAAGATGATCTTGCCAGTACCTCTTCCACTTCTTATACTCAAAAGGAAGAGGTTCTCCAAAAGCAAGTAAGAGACGCCCACGCTACTCAATGAGATGCCGAGGCTAAACTTGAGGCGAAGCGGAAAATCGTAGAAATTTACCGCAAAGATGCTGCTCAACTGCGGGAAAAGACTAGCTCCCAAGATTTGGAGATTACAATGTTAAAGGCCCAGCTTTCTAAGGCTAAAAAAGAGCGTGACGAGGCCATCGCTGGAAAAGCAGTAGCTGAACACTCGCATGAGGCGACTAAGGCCAACATTAGCTCCACTCTATTCGAGTTTTATGTTCTCAGCGTCTTGGGGCGTTGCAGTCATTCTTTTTTGGGCCCAAAGTATGAGGTTACACTAGCTGAAGTGTGTGAGGCAGCAGTTGAAGTGCTTAGAGATGCTGGCTATACTGAGGAGGATTTTGAGTCTCATTATTTGGATGATGACGGTCGTGCCGCCCTTGCCAGAGGGAAAGAACAACTTGCTAAGGAGCGAGCCGAAGCAGCGGAAGGAGAGCGTCCAGGGAAGGAACCTTTGACCGACCCAACCCGTCCTTCGTCTTTGGTCGACATTGATATTATTGGCTCCAGTTCCCACTCTTCGCCTCCTACCAAAGCCGAAACCAAAACTGCAACTGCCCATGCCAAAGATGAGGCCCAAGAAAGCACCGAAGCCCATGATTTTGAAATTGACGTGATAAAGCCAAACTCTCAAGGTAACTTCAATTCTGATCTAGCTCAAGTGGACTACTCATTTGTTTCACATGAGCTCAATGAACTTCTTACTTTTTACTTAAGCCTCTGTTAACGCTAAAAAGTGAACGCTAACACCCGGTGTGTGTAATAGAATCGTGAAAGAACCACCCGTTGGTACGGGAACAGAATATAAGCTGAAAATAGCAGAAAAGCAGTAAATGAACAACAGGTTTATAGTGGTTCGGCCCGTAATTAAGCCTACGTCCACTTTATAATCTTTTATTGCTGATTCGGTCACAATTTGATACAATATCCTTCAAAATACAATACAACTTGATCACGAAAGCACTCTTGACTAATAGCTCAATCTTTGATGATGAAACTCGATGAATCCGTGTTGGATGTAAGGAGTTCTTCTCGAAGATTGTTGTAGTGTCTCGAATGCTTGAAGATCTTTGATTGCTGAATGAGAGGAGACTTCGACAGAGTAACGGCGCTTGAAGAAATGAATGGCCAAAAGTCCCCTTCATGTTGGAAGTGGTGGGGTATTTATAGGAGCTGATTTGGATTCTGGAAATTTTTCTAAGTCTTTAAGTCGTGGACGACTTATAGAAGTCTTAGGTCGTAAGTCGGCGACGAGATAAAGCACTTGTACCAGTTGGTACTTCCAGAACGAGTTGGTAAGTCGTAAGCGACTTAGTTTAAGTTGTAAGTCGGTAACGACCTAAAAGATGCAATACTGTTTTCGTTCCCTTAAGTCGGTGATAAGGTAAAGGCGTATAAGATGTTCTGAGATTGTACACGACTTAGTATAAGTCGTAGGTCGGCGACGACTTAAGATCCTTATCCCGTAGACCCTTAAGTCATAGTACTTCTTAACTCGGAGCATTTCATAACTCGGTGTCGTTAGGTCAGAGCGGAGTTAACCCATAGGTTGTTAAGCTGTTGAGTCGGAAGCCCTTGTTAACTCGCAATATGTTAAGTCGGTAGGCTCCTAGGTCGGCACACATATTAAGTCGGCAGCTCTTCTTAGTAGTTAGGTCGCAAGCTCCTTTAGGTCGCAAGCTTCTTCAGTAGTTAGGTCGCAAGCTCCTTTAGGTCGCAAGCTTCTTTAGGTCGTAGGTCGTCAACCTTTTAACTCGCAAACTGTTAAGTTGGAGCTCTTCTTAAGTCGTAGTCTCTAGGTCGCAACATTGCTAGGTCGCAATGTTCCCTAAGTCGTAGGTCGCTGGGTTACTTCAAGAGTTAGGTTGTGACATTCTTAGGTCGCGTCTTTCTTAGGTCGTGACATTCCTGTAGCTTAGGTTGTAGCTTCACTAAGTCGCGGAATTCCCTAAGTCGTGACTTCGTTAGGTCGCAAAGCTTCTCTTAGGTCGCAAAGTTTTAGGTTGCTTAAAGGAATTAACATTTGCCCCTCGAGGTATATGACTATGCCATAAGTCGTATACTTCGATTCAACCTTGCTAAGTCGTGGACGACCTAAAACTTCGTGCCTATTCGCCTTCCATTCTCAGCCCATATAAACTGTTAAGTCGCTTTCTTCCTCCTAATCCTTCTGCTCTAATTTCCCGTTGCTATTGGCAAATCTTCGAACCCCCAAGAGAGAATTCAACTTGTTTAAACGACGATTCATCCTTTCTAACAAACTACGTAAGTGAGTTTCGATCTCTATCCCACCATAATCGCCGCCCAATCACGAGTTCATGTTCTCTAACCCAAGTTTAATTCCATGCATTTGTGTCTCGTTTTTTGAATGATTGTCACAATCGACATGTTAACATGATTCGTGAATGCACGGTAATGTTTGTAATGAATTGAAGAACTTGAAATTGATTTACTGGGCGATTCGGTTGGTATGTAGAGATGAATGGGATTCAAGAAGAGGATGAATCGTTTTATTTATACTAGCAGTGTCGGGTTATTGGATCAGTAAGATTGTTTGGAGAAGAAGCCAGCGACCTAGCAGATCCGGATGGCTTTAAAAGTTAGGTCGTAAGGTTCTTGGCGACCTAAGCCTTGCGATCTAAAAAACATCTGCAACTAAAACGAAGCTGACCAATTCTTTTTGCGACCTAAGAATTCTCAACCTATGCTAAGTCGTATGCGACCTAGGACATGGAGTAAATTGCATTGCCTTGATCCAGTTACATTGCGCGACCTAAATATGCCCCGACCTATGATAGGTCGCTGAACGACCTAGTACTTGAAACAAATTTGTAAAGCCCTGAATGCTTAAAATTGGACAGCACGACTTAAAATTGCTCCGACTTATGTTAGGTCGTGAACGACCTAGGACTTAGAAATTTAGGCAGAATTTGGCTGATTTTTGAATTTGAATTGTTTTAGACTTCGTTGTACTTTTTTTCAGATTGCCTTAACCTTAATGCTGATAACCTGTTTAGAAGCAATATTCACAGAAAAAATGGGACGAATATACTGCCATTGATTGCCCACATCAAATGACAGATTAGTTGACAAAGAATATCTAACTTAAATGAACTTCGCGAATGAAATGCTGTGAACTAACAAATCTAAGTGAAGTATTAAAGCAAAATTGAAACGATCAACTAAAGCTGATTTATTTGCATCAACACAACACTGTTCTTGGACTTAAGATATCAAGCCCCGAAACTTTATAATTGACAAGTATCAACTAATTTATTTTCATTTATATTTGCTTGTTACTGCGTTAGTTTTGCACAACACTTCACTCTTTTTTAGGAAACGTGCACCTTAATATTTGATCGTCCAGTTCCTTGTTTAGAATGGCATCTCAACAGGAAGACTTGGAAATAGCTGGAGAAGCTTTTCCAATTGCTACTCCACCGAATGACCCTCCGGAACGGACTTCTACTACTTTGAGCCACAAGGTCTTCAGACAATTGTGCATCCAATTCGGCATTGCCGAAGCAGATGCATTACTTCCTGGGTCAAGCGACACTGCTGACAGGCCGCCTCTTGGCTTTGTTGCTGTGAATCGTCAGATGTGCTTGAGCGGAGCTATTCCGCCCTTTAATGATTGTCTTCGAGAACTTCTCCTTCGGCTATCTATCTCCCCTTTTCAACTGCACCCTAATGGATACTCCATCCTGCTGGGACTGTGTGTGCTTTTCAGGAGAACGTTGGGCCGTTTTCCCAGTTTTGCCGAAATTCGCTTCTTGTGCACATTTGCAAAGAACAAAGATCATCCCTCTATTACACTTGTGAGGAGTGCCAGGAACTGTAAACTAGTTCTGGACTTGCCCGAAAGTGCCCATGGGTTCTTGACTCAATTCTTTTATGTCCGCTGTCCTCCGGGATTTTATGCCATCTGGAGAGTCGGAAGTAAGATTGCCTCTTTCCGATTTGTTTTTAAGACTTTCCAGAACTCGAACTGTCAAATGCTTAACTCCATTCTTTCTTTTTGCAGCACTTCCTCCTCCACTTCGAGATACCAGTCACAAGTTAATTTTAGATACTTTGAGTGCCGTTGATGTTGAAGAGAGGAGTGCCAAATTCTTGCTGAAAGATGAATTTCTGCACCAATTTGGTCTTTTACATCCTTCCAGATCGACCCAGATTCATGAAATTCCTAGTTCTGATGTGGAAACGTTAGTTGTTTCGGGCTCTCAAGCAGAGGCATCGAATGCCCCAGTTTCTGCAGAAGAAGTTGCATCAGAAACACCTGTCGTAGAGGCTGCTTTGATAAAGTGTTCCGCATCCACTAATGTTGTAGGGTTAGTCAGCAAATCGGCACTTGCCCCAATTATCGAAGAGGAAGAAAATCCTCGAGTTTCTGAAAAATCAACTGATGTGGAAGTTGAGAAGGAGAATTCTGCTGAGCATCATAACGATGACACCTTCGATGACTTGAGTGACATAATGATAACTTCTCAAGAGCTTTTCAAGGATAATATTCCAAAGGCGAACTCTCCTGTCATTGAAGCGACTTCTTCTTTGAAACAGACCTCGATGCCTTCTACACCCGTCGTCTCCGTTCCCGCACTAAAGCGTGGTTTGTAGTTTGACGCACGTAGTTCGCACGCCGCACACACTTAGGATTTTTCTGCACTTATAAGCATTTACTCTTTCTTCCTGGAAATTTCTAAGCTTTACTTATTTTCCGTTTTTCAGATTCTCCGATGGGACGCTCCGGCTCATATTATGACTCATTTCAGCGCCATGGAGGCCGTGGATCCTATGACTTCAGGAAATATCTTGGTGACCAGAGAGAGACAGATGAGGAACGGGCCCAAAGGAAGGCTCAAGAAAAATGGGATTATGAGCAGCGGCAGAGAAGAAGAGATGCTGATCGATATGATTCTTCTTACAGAACTTACGATTCTCATAAGCGAAAGTCTTATGATGACAAAGGGAAGACTCATATTACTGATGAATCGAGCAAACGGTCTAAGCCAAGTGACGCGTCTGCTATTTCTGAGAAGACTAACGCTCCCATTTCTTCTGACATTCCGGCCGGTTCTCCTCCTCTAAAGGAATCTGATATTCAAACCATCATTAACAGGCCACAATATCAAGTTAGAGACGGCCCTCCAACGCTTCAGAGCCGATTTCCGAATTGGTGTCTAAGAGGAGTCCGTTTTGACTTAGATTTGGTTCCCATTGATAAGCAGGCAATGCTGAGAAATGTCGATGCTGTCAAGCTTGATATTGAAAGAATGTCTGGATGGCAGAAGTTGGTTGATGAACTTCAAAGGGTCAACCATATTAACCTTGAGGCGATGATGACCATGGAGAACGATAAATCAGAATGGGACAAATGGCGTAAGCAGCATGATGCGGAGATGACGAGCATTGCAGACGACAATGCAAAGCTTGCGTCTGAAGTTAAGCAGCTTAAGGAAAATCTCGCTTCTTCTTCTGCATCATATACTCAAAAAGAAGAAGTCTTTCAAAAGCAAGTGTGGGATGCACATGCTGCACAAAGAGATGTAGAAATGAAGCTTGCCGCCGAACAGCACGTTAATGAGAAGTATCGCACAGAAAACGCCGAACTGCGGGAAAAAGTCACCTCCCAGAACATGGAGATTGAGTTACTAAAGTCTCGACTCGCTAAAGCTGAGACAGCTCGTGATGAGGCTATTACTGGTAGGGTTGCTGCCATTGCCGAAAAAGAAGCGGCTGAGCAATCTTATGAGGCAACGAAAGCAAACATCAGTTCTACCTTATTCAACTTTTATTTACACTGCGTTCTGGGTCGTGGGAGCCTTGCTTTTCTGGGTCCAGACTATGAAATCACTCTGGCTGAAGTGTGGGAAGCCGCACTTGATATGTTTAAAGGTGCCGGCTATGATGAAGCAAAATTTGAGGAAGCGAAGTTTGAGGCTCTCTATCTTGATGATGAGGCTCGCGCCGCTCTTGTTAGAGGGAAGGAGCAGCTTGCTAAAGCACGGGCTGAATCACTGGGAGAAGAGCTTTCAAAAGAGGAAGCTCTTTTAACTGCCCCTGTTCATACTTCCACTTCGGCTGATGCAAACATTATGGATTCCAGCTCTCATCCTTCACATCCAGTTGTGACCACTCCTACAGAAGAAGAGGCAATGAAGGACTTTCAGGCTCGGGAATTTGAGATTGACCTCGCCAAACCGACTTCTCCAGGTAACTCGGACGAGATGAATTCAGTGAATTGCTTATTCGACATAACCGAGTTCGACGAACTTCTTACTTATTACTTAAGCTTTGACGATCCACTGTCTTCTTTTTCCTCGGAGAATACTGATTTTGATTTCTTTTATTATGCAGCGGACGTGCCGGAAATTGCACCAATTTCTCCTTCTTCAGCTGCCGTTCCTCCTCCTTCTCAAGTTACTCCTCTTCCAGCTTCTCAACCAGGTTCATAGGAAGAACAGATAGTAGCCCTTCAAGGCTTGGACGAACCACCTGCTTCCGAGGAGCAGAAAGCAGAAGATCTGGAAGATAGCGAGAAGACCCCGGAGCAGTCTTTTGACTACGACACAAAGCTTTCTACATTTCTTACTCCGGGGAGTGAGTCTTCTTCCAAGAAGAAGGGGAAATGTGTGGTTTCGAAGAAAGGAAAGAAAAATTCTTCTGCTGTTGGAGATGAAGCAGAAGTCGATCCGGCTGAGTCTCTTTCTCCTTCTTCTCCGATACGGCCTTCGAAACTAATTACCAAGCCGGGTAAAGGCTCCAAGGGTGGGAAGAAGGAGAAATGAGTTTGATTTTGTCTTTTCTGCTTTTTGCATGCATTGACCGGAGATTGTGCGGATACCGGTCTCCGCTCCTTTTTGTAATCTGCACAATGTAAAAAGTTTCCATAGTATTGAATAAAATAACTATTTTACTTGTACAAATTCTTGTGTATGTAGGGATATATCTGTTTTTCATTTGAAGTATAGAGTAAACGATTCTTTTTACTTGTACAAACTTTTGTCTGTGTTTCAAGAACGCATTTATTCCACATCTTCTTTATGTGATATTGCAATGAACTTGTGGTGTGTCGCTTGTATATTACTTTTATTAATGTAACTGAATTGTATAATGTTGCCCCCATACCACAAGTGCATCGCAATATTTCTCGCTTTTACAAGACTGATACTCTTATATTAGAGAATAACTATTCCATTCTTGAGGAAGGAATCATTTTGCTTTTAATAGAGTATATCTCGTTTTTGGAGAAATTTTTACTTTCTCTTTCTGTCAGAAGAACACTTCGACTTTTGGGAATGATCACTTTTATTTGTTTAAAAATGAATTTTCCTGCACAATGAAATGAGCTTCTGAAGAAGGTTTTGATTTTTGTGCCCCAGTAAAGGGTTTATTTTTGGTACTTCAAGCAAGGTGAAGTACGCCTCTGTAGAGGTCTTTTGGTCTCCGAAGAGAAGCAAATTTGGTCTCCGAAGAGAAGCAATTTTGGTCTCCGAAGAGAAGCAATTTTGGTCTCCGAAGAGAAGCAACTTTGGTCTCCGAAGAGAAGCAACTTTGGTCTCCGAAGAGAAGCAATTTTGGTCTCCGAAGAGAAGCCAATTTTGGTCTCCGAAGAGAAGCAATTTTGATATTACAACTCTGGTGAAGTGGGTCTCCGAAGAGAAGCATTTTGCACTTCTACCCTGGTGAAATGTGCCTCCGAAGAGGGCTTTTTATTTTATGCTTCAAGCATGGTGAAGCGTGCCTCCGAAGATGGCTTGTGCCTCCGAAGAGGGCTTGCGCCTCCGAAGAGGGCTTGTGCCTCTAAAGAGGGCTTTTGATTTTGTGCTTCAAGCATGGTGAAGCGTGCCTCCGAAGAGGGCTTGCGCCTCCGAAAAGGGCTTTTGATTGCGTGGAAGTTACTTTCTCATGGTCGGAGGGGTCCACGGGGCGAACGCAAGTTGCTTGATTGGATGTTTGTTTGCACAAACGATCGCAATTAACTAACAAAGTGCCCATTTGGTAGTCCCACCGATCTTTTTGATTGAGGAAAGCTCTCCCATTTATTGGCGTGCCTCGTTAGAGGGCTTTGGTGACCTTTGGGAAGGAGCATCGGTTGGTTGGTGTGCCAGGAAGGTTGCTTCTCAGGGGCGAGTAGATCCACGGGACGGACGCAAGCTGCCTGATCGGATGCATCACGATCAGTTAGCAAGGGCCCTATTCCTTCTGCTTGGGAAGGTGTCCCTTCGGTGGTTCTACCGGCCCTTTTATTGAGGAGCAAAATTCCTTTTGGTTGCTTCCGTGCTTGCTTGGCCATGTTCTCCCATCATCTGCCCATTAGCGATCTTTTATTATCATTTCCAAGCGTATCTTCGTTCCTTTTGTAAGTAAATTGCCTTATCCGAAGAAGTGGACTTCACTGTTGAATAACTTCATGGGACAAACGCGAGTTACCTAGATGGATGTCTGTTCATATTGACAATCACAACTAGTTAACGAAGGCTTGCCCCAGTGAAGTTGCCAACTTTTTATGTGAGGTTCTTCTTGTATATGATTTGAATATGGAATTTTTTGTTGCTTGGTATTTGCTTTAATAAATGATTTGTAAGGCTCGCTTAGCTTTGCGATGGGTGAGCTTTGCTTTAATGACCTGCAATATTAGATCGACATTTTAGCAATACATTTAGAGTATTTACTCATCGAAATATAACAGGCATTTTATAATAGAAAAAACATAATGCATAGTTTTTCATTATTCAGTCACGCTGATTTCCCAGCGGTTTACAATGCAGAAGTCACACATCCATTATCATTTTTACAAATTCAAGCAATGCTGCTAAGTAAAAAATGGATGCTAGTTATTGTTGTTTCAGAATCTCCAAGCTGGATTTCCATTTGCACTAGATTTGCAGCTTCGGATTTATGTGCCAGAGAAAGTGAAAGATGCCCCAGTTGCAGTTTTGTGGACAATTAGCAGTCGTCCCAACTTCTGCCTGCTGGGTGTGGACCTCCTGTGACAACATTAATGACAAGCTTTTCTGAATCTTGCACTGCAGTGTTGTTGAGAGAATCAGATTGATGGGTAGGACGTTGTTGATCCCGAGTGGATGAGGTTGGAGCGACTCCGCTTCTCTTAACATATTGTTGGAGTTTACCCTGCTCCAGCAATTCTTCAATCACATTCTTTAATTAGCGACATTGGTCAGTGTCATGGCCAGGTTGATTGTGAAATTGGCAGAATCTTCCATTACGCTTTGCACCTCTCGTCATCTCAGGTGGCTTAGGATACCTGACAACATCTTTTGTTGCAAAAAAGATATTTCTTGGTGTATCAGTTAAAGGAGTATAATCCGAAGGATTAAAGCGGCGAGGTTTCTTTTCATTTCCCTGGCTCTTTCCTCCTTCATTCTCCCTTTTCTGACTTTTAGATTCTCTTTTATTAGATAGGACATTGTTATTATTAGTTTGGGCAGCAACCACTTTCGATGTCGTTGAAAGGCTTTCAAGGCGAATGAACTCGTCGGCCTTTTTATAAAACTTATCAAGTGAGTTCGGTTCCTTCATCTTTAGCCATATTCCAAATTTACTCGATTTATCAATGGCTCGCATCAAATAAGTCAGGATCATGCATGGTTCCGCATTTTCTACTTCGGCTAAAGCTATATTGAAACGGCTCAAGAAAGATTTGATCGATTCTCCGGGCGCTTGTTCCAGGTTAGACAGTGACATTATATCCTTAGCTTTTGAAGCATACAATCTGAACTGTTCTTTGAACTTTTGCGTTAAGTCGGAGAACTTATCTACGGACCGTACTGGAAGCTTCGTGAACCAAAGTAAAGCCACACCTTCCAGGTATACTGGAAAGTATCGACACTTGATCTCGTCTGATGCTCTTGCACCGGTCATATGCCAATCGTATTTGTAGATGAAATGATCAGGGTCACTGGTTCCCCTATAGGCTTGGATAATAGGAGGTGAAAATTTCCTTGGAAACTCCGCTTTCAGGATCCTTTCAGTAAACGGAGTTCTGCTTGGCACAAATCCCCAGTCGTTCTCATCCTCTTCCCTTTGCATGCTCTCTTTCATGATGCGGCTTACCATTTCGGACAGGTATTCTTTATTGTTCAAAGACACCTTCGGACAAGCATCAGTTCTTCCCTCGGAAGTTTGCCCGGGCATATGTTCATGACAAGTTGGTTGCGGCATAGAACCATCATCCTGGAAAGGTGGCATTTCAGGAAGAGTAGTTTGATGGTTTTCTGGTTGACGATTTGCCCCGAGCAGAGCAGTTAATCTATCCATCATCAAAGCGTTTTGAGTTTCAATTTGTTGGTAAAATCCAGAAACTGCGTCGTCTAATTCAGCCCTGGTGACTCCAATGGTAGGAGTTGCTTGGTCTGCGGTTGGGGAGGCGGAAGTCCCTTCATGAGCATTTCCGGATCTGATGGGTCTACCTCTTCTTCCAGGAACCATTACTTCGGATCTGGTTTTTAAGAGAGGTTCTTTTTATGAATCTTTGCGAAGCAACAGTGGATGATCGCCTGAGTTGGGTTCTCAGTGAAAGCACCAAAATGTTAACGCTAAAAAGTGAACGCTAACACCCGGTTGTGTAATAGAATCTTGAAAGCACCACCTGTTGGTACGGGAACAGAATATAAGCTGAAAATAGCAGAAAAGCAGTAAATGAACAACAGGTTTATAGTGGTTCGGCCGGTAATTAAGCCTACGTCCACTTTATAATCTTTTATTGCTGATTCGGTCACAATTTGATACAATATCCTTCAAAATACAATACAACTTGATCACGAAAGCACTCTTGACTAATAGCTCAATCTTTGATGATGAAACTCGATGAATCCGTGTTGGATGTAAGGAGTTCTTCTCGAAGATTGTTGTAGTGTCTCGAATGCTTGAAGATCTTTGATTGCTGAATGAGAGGAGACTTCGACAGAGTAACGGCGCTTGAAGAAATGAATGGCCAAAAGTCCCCTTCATGTTGGAAGTGGTGGGGTATTTATAGGAGCTGATTTGGATTCTGGAAATTTTTCTAAGTCTTTAAGTCGTGGACGACTTATAGAAGTCTTAGGTCGTAAGTCGGCGACGAGATAAAGCACTTGTACCAGTTGGTACTTCCAGAACGAGTTGGTAAGTCGTGAGCGACTTAGTTTAAGTTGTAAGTCGGTAACGACCTAAAAGATGAAATACTGTTTTCGTTCCCTTAAGTCGGTGATAAGGTAAAGGCGTATAAGATGTTCTGAGATTGTACACGACTTAGTATAAGTCGTAGGTCGGCGACGACTTAAGATCCTTATCCCGTAGACCCTTAAGTCATAGTACTTCTTAACTCGGAGCATTTCATAACTCGGTGTTGTTAGGTCGAAGCGGAGTTAACCCATAGGTTGTTAAGCTGTTGAGTCGGAAGCCCTTGTTAACTCGCAATATGTTAAGTCGGTAGGCTCCTAGGTCGGCACACATATTAAGTCGGCAGCTCTTCTTAGTAGTTAGGTCGCAAGCTCCTTTAGGTCGCAAGCTTCTTCAGTAGTTAGGTCGCAAGCTCCTTTAGGTCGCAAGCTTCTTTAGGTCGTAGGTCGTCAACCTTTTAACTCGCAAACTGTTAAGTTGGAGCTCTTCTTAAGTCGTAGTCTCTAGGTCGCAACATTGCAAGGTCGCAATGTTCCCTAAGTCGTAGGTCGCTGGGCTACTTCAAGAGTTAGGTTGTGACATTCTTAGGTCGCGTCTTTCTTAGGTCGTGACATTCCTGTAGCTTAGGTTGTAGCTTCACTAAGTCGCGGAATTCCCTAAGTCGTGACTTCGTTAGGTCGCAAAGCTTCTCTTAGGTCGCAAAGTTTTAGGTCGCTTAAAGGAATTAACAGCCTCGATGTGCCACTATCTCCTCTATTTGCGAGGAATACTGATGTTTAACTTATCTTCTTCTGTAGTGAAAACAACAAGTGTTGTACAGGCTTCGCCTCCTCCCGCTGTTTCCCCTCCACCTCTTCAAGTTACTCCTCCTTCTGCTTCTCAACTGGGGTTGCAAGAAGAACAAATAGGAGCTCTTCAAGACTTAGATGACCCAGCCGCTTCACAAGAGCAGAAAGCCGAAGAACTTGAGGAGGGTGAGAGGACCCCGGAGAAATTTAGTACTGATGATACAAAGCTGATTGATATGATCACTCCGAGCAGCGAATCCTCTTCAAGGAAGAGGGGAAAGCGTGGAATTTCAAAGAAAAAGAAGGACGCTTCTGCTAGCACTACACCATAAACGATATTTTGATACGGCTAAAAGTCGTATCTAATCTTATTAGATACGGCTAAAAGCCATATCAAAATATGCCGAGCTTAATATTTTGATACGGCTTTTAGCCGTATCTAATGAGCCAATTAGATACGGCCATTAGCCGTATCTAATTGACATATTAGATACGGCTAGAAGCCGTATCTAATTGACAAATAGGCAGCGTCTAATGAACCAATTAGATACAGCTAAAAGCCGTATCTAATTAGTCAATTAGATATAGATATATAATCAATATCCAATATATAATATTACAGACCTATTCATATCCAATATATAATATTATAGACCTATTCATATCCAATATATAATCAATAATCATTCCGAGACATCAAAACAAATAATATTATAGACAGTGCACATTCAAATGATTCAATAATCCGCATTGCAGTGCGTAATAACTTAACAATATCATTACATAATATCATTACATAATACTAGCATTTAGCACATTAATATATCGCAGTAGCGGATACTAGAAAACACTATCGCTCCAGTACTAAGATCCAAATACACAACAATAATACAAATGTATCACATTACTACATAATACAAATACACAACATAAACAGAAAATATACCTGCTCCATCATCTAGATATATCGAATAAGACACTTCGGATGGCACACATATCAACCCACTCCAACATCAGCAAAGGTCTCTGCAAATTGATGATTCATTTTGCTGGTTCTCTCATCTGGTAGCAGTATACTGTCCAACACCACTTTTTCATGTGTGGATGGTACAGATTTCCCATGGATGTTGGACAATGTAGAATCTCGGCATATAGTACCTGTTGCAATAAAAGGGAATATTTATTATTATTTAAGTTTTCTACTTATTATATCATAAATGTTTAAATGTTAAAAATACATGTTCCTATTACTTCTAAATCATAGTTGAGGATTTCACATTTTTGATTGTTCGTAACATTGGTCGAATCCTGGAACTGCGAAGCAATGAATTCAGGAGCATTGAATTGTGTGGCGCATCCTCCATCAGAAGAATTGACCGGTGCACGAATTCCCTGTTCAATATTTCCCACCTTGTTGATCAAAACCTCCATTTTCCCAAACAAATTTTCCACTGTACCCTCCAAACTTCCCACCCTCATTTTCAACTCATCTTGCTCGCCATGAACATGCCGGAGTCGTTTTTGTGCAATGGCACAAGCCTTAACTTTAGTCTTTGGTATAACGGTCCCAACACCGCGGCTCCTACCCCTTGCATCCTTACCAAGCATGTGATAAGATGTCTTCATCCACTGTCAATTTTTCTTCATCACTATCAGTGATCTTTTCCTTCGCTTTCGCAATTTGATCATGTAATATGATAATACTTACATGAATAAGGAATTTTAAAGAATATGCAAGTTAATATTTGTTTAACTTACAAAGTATGAAGAAGTGGCATCTGATATGCTACCATCTTTTTTCCTGTGTGTCTTCTCCCATACTTGACGACGACTGATATTTGTTGATGGACCAGCAACGATCTGCAATACAAGTTGATGCAACGACATGAATATCCAATCATAATGTGTAAATCATTTGAATGAAAATGAATATAAATTACCATATCTTGTTCTATTTTAGCGTGACTTTTACGTCCTGCATGATGAGCATAACTGAGCAATGCTCTGTTCTTTTTGCCTAGCTCCTTTCTTCCGCTCGCTTCAGGCGTTGCTTCAATTTTTACGAACTCTGCCCAATCTTCTTGAGCAACTGTAGGTGGGCAATTTTTCAACCGTTATTCGTCATTGTTGAAAGGGTCATAATAAACTACTCTCGAGTTTTTCTTGTATCTCCAAAAAGCCTCGGCCATTCTATTTAAAAACATTTCCTTTGAAAGCGGATCGAGCTCATAAATTTTCTGCAAAAAATATATTAAATTATGTGTTGTGCAAAGAGTTTAAACCATAAGGCTATTGAATGAAATAGTTGTTGTCAAATAGATAAGGATACTTTCCACCAATTCGTTCCAAACGTTGTCCTTGTATATTCCAAGTACTTTATTCCAACTTATATATGATATCGGCACATGAGCTCTTACTAGTTTACCGAGCGTAGTAGCGATTTTTCCAGCGTTATCTGAGACCGGAATACCAAGTAAGTTTTGATCAACTTTCTTCGCCTCTGAACATGACGAATGTGAAGATGGTGGATTTTCTGACATAGTTTCCTGCAAAATATAATATTACTAATTATTTTAATAAGTCACGATAATAATTATACATGTATCAATGTATCAATGTCAACACTCCATAATATAACACACTTGCACATACAAAATTATTAAGTGACAACACCTGGAATTGCATTGGAATGTATAAAATATTCAGAACCATACATACACACAATCGTGCAATTAAAAATATACAGACACACAATCATGTGATGTACGAATACTAATAAGTTAACATATGGATTTGGTCATGTTGATGACGTCATGTTTTTTGCAACTACTGATATTAAAAGTGCAATTACCATAAAAAGTATAACCCAATGTTTAAGTACAGTTGCATGTTTGTCTCTTAATCAAATGAAAAAAAGGTATATTTCAATACAAGTTGCCATAATAAAACAGAAATACTGGAAATTCTACAACTACAAGAAGCATTTCTACCAGTCAAGTACTTGGGGTTTCTTATCTCTACTGACTATCTACATTATGTTGAATGTTCATCTTTTTTCCAAAAATATTTGAGTAGAGTTGACAGTTGGGACAATAATCTACTTTCTATGGCAGGCAGAGCTGAATTTATACATACTGTCATTACACCCATTGTTTTATACTGGTTATTAGTGCATGACATGCCGACTGCAACACTTATTAAAATTGGTAATGTTTGTGCTGACTTCTTTTGGGAAGGTAGGAAGCATAAAATAACATAAAATAGCATGGAGAAAATTATATAAAACAAAACTAGATGGAGGAATTGGTTTGAAAATTTTTCAAGAGCTCAGAATTGTTGGATGTCTAAAAGTTATATGGCAACTACATTTTAAAGACAACATGTGGTCTAAGTGGATACAAAACAAATACTATAGCAACACAAACTTTTGGCAGCTCCAAATCAACAATAACATGCCATGTACTATAAAGAATGTGATCAGACACAGGGGGGACAATCAACAATGCATCAAAAGGATAATTGTGGATGGTAGCAGCACTTTCTTATGGATAGAACCTTGGTTAAATAGTAAGTATTTGGTAGACATATTGGGTTGGGACAAATATCATATGTCAAGTACCAAATATATAGCAGTATCAAGCATTATACAAGACAACCATTGGGGCACATTCAGATTCACAGAGACAAGGGAGGTATCACAACTTATCATTCAAGTTCAAATAGCTTCAGACCGTGAAATGGACTATTGGGACTGGTGTACACAACAACAATTTTCTTTTAACAAAACATGGTAAGCTTGCAGACAACATTATGAACAATTCAATTAGATGCAGTTCAAAAACTTCAGAATGAGTATAAGGAAGTTTTTCTGCAAACTGATAATAACCTTGAGAATTTACAGATATATGAGAACATGATGCATATTAATTTAGAACTGTAGAAACAAGTCAATATTCAAACTGAAACTCTAATGCAAAAAAGTAAAACATTATAGCTTGTTGAAGGTGATACTAATTCTACATTTTTCTTCTCTAAAATGACTATGAGGCAACACGGAAATAGAATTCAAGCTCTTATTTCTCCCACTTGTGATTATATTTACGATCATGAAATGATAACTCATGAATCTCTGAGTTATTATTCTAATGTATATAATGGGGATACTGCTGTTTCATTCCTACATATAGAACCTAAAAGATCGATTAATGCTGAGGGTCAAAGATACATATTTTCTCCTATGCAAGCTGAAGAGATTAAAACTGCTCTGGGTCCATTAATGATGCAAAAAGCCCAGGCCCAGATAGCTTTTCCTCAAAATTATTCAAGCTTCATTATGACTTATTGCATGAAGAATTGTTTTCGGTTATTACAGATATCTTCCAATCTGCAGAACTTGCAAAAGGAGTCAACCATGCCTTTCCTACTTTGATTCCCAAAAAATATATGCCTCAAAATATCTCTGATTCCAAGCCTATTGCATGTGTCAATATCATTTATAAATTACTAGCCAAAGTTATATGAAATAGAATTAAAACATTTTCTGCCTTATTTAATTTCAAAAAATCAATCGGTTCTTATTCCTGGTGGGAATATTAGGGAGATTATTCTTTTGGCTCATGAATTAATTAAAGACTTTATAAAGAGAGGAAAACCAAAAATGTGTATAAAAATTGACTTGCAAAAGGCTTATGATATGATAAATAGAGAATTTATATGTCATATGCTCTTAGCAATTGGATTTCCAGTTTCCTTGTTCAATCTTATTTATAAATGTATTAGTACCCCAACATTGTTCATTTTGCTGGATGGCTCACCAAAAGGCTTTGTTGAATCTAATAGGGGGCATAGATAAGGTGATCCACTCTCACCTTATCTATTCTGTCTTGGCATGGAGTATCTTTCTCTAAAGTTAGAAGACAGTATAACAAAGAATTGTTTGCAGCCAATTTCAAGGACTTTTCCTATTGTTTCTCTTTTGTTATACGCTGATGATGCGATGTTTTTTAGAGGCTACTCCGGATAATGCTATATTTATCAAAGGAATTCTAGATGAATAAAGCAAAGTCACAATCCTACATATAATTTAGTAAACAATTAACTTCCTTGTAAGATTTATACGCATGCCTTTTTCATGATCGTTTTTTTTTCCTGTACGAACTAGAATTTTGTAGTATGATTTTAAACATTTAATTAATTTTAAATAGTTAAAATATATGGACTATTTAAATTTCAATAAATGGAACTCAAAATATAGGGTTTATTTTAAACATTAGCACCAAACTGTTTCCAAAAAATTTGACATTACAACGGCGCCATTTTGTAGCACCAGAGTAATGTTTATGCATTACCCCTCTCCTGATACTTGGCTTGCGCCATTAACAACAATTTTATCCACTTAAACAACAATGTCAGAACAATATACAACATTAGCATCAAACTGTTTCCAAAAAATTTTCCATTACAACGGCGCTATTTTGTAGCACCGGAGTAATGTCTATGCATTACCCCTCTCGTGATACTTGGCTTGCGCCATAAACAATAATTTTATCCACTTATACAACAATGTCAAAACCATATACAATGTCAGAACCATATACAACATTAGCACCAAGCTGTAAATTATGCAAGGAGATCAAAATAATACAAAATAGCATAAGATTGACTATTTGGGTGACGCAAGCGGCTTTGGACTGAAATGAGTAGCAGCCGTTGTCTTTTGCTCCAAAAGCTCATGTCTTAAACCCTCCACCTACGTGTATATATTCTCTTGTCTTTCTAGTTTAAATGAATTTAAATTCTACATTCCAAAAATAATTCGTCGTACTTGGTTTCTAATCGAAGATGTGAACTGCAATGACAACAACAATATTTATGCTAGTAAACTGCCTTGTGCTCCATAATTATTGTTTAAATATTTTTAATGACAATGTCCACTTGAACCAATCATAAAAAAGAAGAGGTATAAACTATAAAGACAATTTGATCTCTCTATTACAGCAAACTCCCTTCAAAACATCAGTCATCTCACAATTTAAATATAAAAAGAGCACACTTTTGGTTTGATTCTCATTCATTGTCCGAGATATTTGATTTTAACAGTTTTGTTTATGATACTATATATAAACTTATGGTATTTTGTACACATAAATTTTATGTTTCTAACAATGTTTTGCATGGATAAGAAGTCTAAATTATGTACAATGAAATCCGTAATGTGGTGAAGTATATAAGATAAATTCATTTCATTTGTCAAGCCGGTTAAAAGGAAAAATAAGAATGGTTGAAGCTCCTACAAGCCATTGGATGATAAATGAATTGTTTGTGACTACCAAATACAGGTAAAAATGGACAATGCTTTGCACAAGAGTCTTGGGTTTGATAACTTGTAGCCTTGTGCTCGATATACAAACAAAAATGAGGCAATTATTTTAAGACAAAAACACCAAAATTGTAACATAAACAGAATTTAGTAGAAGCCAATAGAAAGAGTCTTCTAGCAAATGTCAATCAAATTCCAAACTAACACAAGATACCCGATTCTCAACAGATTTCTAGACAAAGCTGCAATCCAAACAATAACAGAAGGAAATCCCAACCCATGGAAACTATGTAGAGTCACACAAGTACAATTACCTGAGAGCAGTGATCGAATTTGAGAAGACGTGGAAGGCTCTGATGGACGACGTCAAAGCAACGTTCGATCGATCGAGGTGGAACTCTGGCGATTTAACCCTAAATAAGCATAGGAAAAAAATGAAAGCGCTAGAAATAAAAAAAAGAAGGGAGGGTGTGCGTTTTGGGGAAAATTTTCCCACGAAAAGAGGCACAGATTTTGATACGGCTATAATCCGTATCAAATGTTAATACGGCTTACACCCGTATTAAATAATATAGATACGGCTATAAGCCGTATTAAAATTTGATACGGCTTATAGCCATATCAAATGTGCCGCCTAATGTTGCGCCAAAATCCTATCTGTGGTGTAGTGTAGCGATGAGAAAGCAGAAGAGGACCCAATTGTACCTCTTTCTCCTTCTTCCCCGAAGAGTTCAAGCCGACTTAAGAAGTTAACCATTAGGCCAGGCGAGGGCTCCAAAGGCGGTGGGAAGATGAAGAAATGAGTCTGGTTTTGTCCTTCTTGTTCTACTTTTTCGCTTTTTGCTTGTATATAAAGACTTGTATCGACCGGCGATTGTGCAGGTACCGGCCCCCGCTTTTTGAAACCTGCACATGTGTACAAATCTTTATAGTATGGAATAAAATGTCTGTTTTTACTTGTACGATCTTTTGTCTGTATTTGTGAATGCATTTATTCCCTATTTTAGCACAAGTTTCTTTATTTTCTTTGCATGATACTGCAGTGAGCTTGTGGTATGCTGCTTGAGTGTTGCTTTTTTTAATATAGCTATATTTCCCCCATACCACGGCTTATTGCAATCTTCTCCTTTTTGAAAAGACTTGTGCTCTTACTCTAGAGAATAATTCTTCCATTTTGAGGAAATATTATTCTGCCCTAGTAGAGTGTGACTTGTATCGGAGAAGTTTTCTCTCTCTCTTTTTTTTCTCTTTTTTTTACACTTCAACATTCGGAGATGGACACTTTTATTTTTGAAAAGTGGATTCCCCTACGCGGTGAAGCGGGCCTCCGAAGAGGGCTTTGATTTGTTTGCCAGAAAGTTATTTCTCATTGCTAAGTGGGCCCACGGGACAGGCATTAGCTGCTTTATCGAATATTTGGTTTGCACAAACGATCGCGAGCAGTTAGCTGCGGCCTAGAACCTTCTTTTTGAGAAGGTGCCCCTTTGGTGGTTCCATCGACAACTTTTTCAAGAGATAACATTTCTTTTTTTGAATGTGCCTCGTTAGAGGGCTTTATTTGGCACTTCAACTTGGTGAAGTGTGCCTCCGAAGAGGGCTTTATTTGGCACTTCAACTTGGTGAAGTGTGCCTCCGAAGAGGGCTTTATTTGGCACTTCAACTTGGTGAAGTGTGCCACCGAAGAGGGCTTTGCATGCCGCCAAAGAGGGCTTTGTGTGCCTTCGAAGAGGGCTTTGTTTGCCTCCGAAGAGGGCTTTGTTTGCCTCCGAAGAGGGCTTTGTTTTGTCTGCTTGCCTATGTCTTTTCACCATCTGTCCCTCAGCGATTCCTCGTTATCGCCTCTAAGTATATGTTCCTTTCTTTTGTAGTTTGTTTGATTCTTCCAGAGAAGTGTACTTCATTGTTAAGTGAATCCACGGGGCAGGCGCAAGCTACTTAATCGGATGTCTGTTTGCACAAACAATCGCAATCAGTTAGCAAGGGCCTGGAACCTTCACTTTGGGAAGGTGCCCCTTTGGTGGAATCACCAACTGTTTGTGAGAAGCACTTCTTATGTAGGAATTGAATATGGAATTCTTGTGGTTTGACATTTGTTTGTTGAGTGATTTGTAGGAATCGCTTGGCCTTGCGATGTGTTGAATAGGTAAGCTTTGCTTTGATAGCCTGCAATATTAAATCGAAATTTTAGCAACATATTTAAGATATTATCACATCGAAATGAGACAAGCATTTTATAGTAGTAGAAAACACAAGATTTATAGTGGTTTGGCCAAGAATTGGGCCTACATCCACTTTATAGTTCTTATTGTTGATTCACACTGATTTTACAATGGTTTACAATGCAGGAATGGTACATCCACAATCATTTTACAAATTTAAGCATAGCTTCTAAGTAAAATATGGATGCAAGTGATTGTTGTTCAAGGCTCTTGGAATTGGATCTCCTTCGATAGTTGTGAGCTTGAAAGTGCCATCAAGAAGCTTTTTGCCTATGACATATGGCCCTTCCCAGTTTGGCCCAAACACTCCTGTTGCCGTCATGACCCTTTTCAAGACTAGATCCCCAATTTCAAAGCTGTGTTGGCGAACTTTAGAATTGAAGTGCCTGGCTATCCTTTGCTGATGAGCTGCAACTCTTAGCTCAGCTTCTTTCCTCCTTTCATCAAGTAAGTCAAGTGCTTCAAGTTGTAGCTTTTCATTTTCAGCTTGGTTGAAATGAATTCTCCTGTGTGAGGGGACCTCTATTTCCATGGGAATTATTGCTTCTGATCCATATGCTAATGAGAATGGAGTGTGCCCAGTCGCAGTTTTGTGGGTAGTTCTATATGCCCATAGTTCTAGTGGCAGCTTATCGACCCAACCACCTTTTGCTTTTTCCAGCTGTTTTTTGATGGTTGATTTGATAATTTTGTTCACTGCTTCCACTTGCCCGTTTGCCTACGGATGAGCCACTGTTGAGAAGCTTTTTAGGATCTTGAATCGCCTGCAAAAGTCCTAGAATTCTTCGCTTTCGAATTGGGTACCATTGTTTGTGATTATCTTCTAAGGCACACTATACCTGCAAATGATATTTTTAGTCACAAAGTTTATCATCTTTTTAGAGGTACTAGTAGCCAATGGTTCAGCTTCAGCCCATTTAGTGAAATAATCAACAGCAACAATAGCATATTTGATTCCGGACTTGGCAATCGGCAAAGGTCCGATGAGATCTATCCCACAAATGGCGAATGGCCATGGACTGACCATCTGTGTTAGCACTGTGGAAGGTGCTCTTGGGATTTTTGTAAATCTCTGGCATCTGTCATACTTTCGGAAGTAGCTAGCAGCATCTCGATTAATATCCGGCCAAAAATACCCGTAGCGGAGAATTTTCTTTCCAAGAGTTTGGCCACCTGAATGATCCCCACATTCTCCTCCGTGCACCTCAACTAAAATTGTCCTAGCTTCTTCCTTGGTTACACATCGGATTAACGACATCGAGAATCCTCGTCTGTACAAATGGGCGTCTTGAATTACATATCTCGGGGCTTTTCTCAACAGCTTCTGGCGCTCTTTTGAGTTTTCTGGCAGGGAGCCGTTGAGTAAATATTCCTTGATCGGGGTCATCCACGACTCCTGTTCTTGAGATAAAGCCATAGTCCAGTCGATATCCATCTCATCAGTACTTGGAGCTGACAAGAATTCCACAGGGACTAATCCCGATAATTGAGCATTGCCAGAGCTTGAGTATTTTGCGAGTGAATCTGCCTTCATATTCTCTTCCCGGGGTATATGGCTTATTGTATAATGATCAAAATCATCGAGAAGCTCCCAGGCCTTTGACAAGTAAGCAGCCAGATTTCCTTCCTTAGTTTGAAACTCTTTCTTGACTTGGCATAGAATAAGCTGGGAATCACTGAAGATCTGCAATACTTTGATGTTCAGTTCTTTAGCAATCTTCAAGCCGGCAATAAGAGCTTCATATTCGGCTTCATTATTTGTCGAAGGAAATTCTAATCTCAATGCATAACACAATGACCACCCTTCGGGGGTTTCAAGCACAACCCCAGCTCCAAAAAAATAGTCGTTCCTTGCACCATCAACATATAATTTCCATCGGATCGGGATGTCCTCAGTCACCTCTTCCTCACTGCTACCTTTATCCGTGTATTCTGCAATGAAATCTGCTAAAGCTTGTCCATTGATTGCTCTTCGGGGATGGTAGGTGATATCGTATTGACCGAGTTCAATATTCCACTTCAGAAGACGACCTGAAGTTTCAGGGCGAAATAGGACTTGCTTTAGAGGTTGATCAATGAGGACTTTAATAGGATGAGCCTAGAAATATGGCCTCAACTTTAGGGATGCAATCAACAGACAATAGGCGAGCTTTTCCAGCTTTGAAAAATTCATCTCTGCCCCAGCGAATCTTTTACTGATGTAATAAATCGGGCGCTAAACTTTTGTGTCTTCCCGTACCAATGCTGCACTGAGAGCATGAGATGAAATCGCTAAGTATATGAAGAGATCTTCACCATTGTTGGGCTGAGAAAGTATTGGAGGCATTTCCATGTGACGAATCAGTTCATCAAAAGCTTTCTGACATTCAAGAGTCCATTCAAAGTTTTTCTTTCCTTTCTTCAGAGCGTCAAAGAAGGGGATGCACTTATCAGTGACCCTGGAAATAAATCGACTTAAAGCAGTGACTTTCCCGTTGAGGCTTTGCAATTCCTTCTTTGTTCTAGGGGCTTTGACTTCTCTTAAAGCAGTAATCTGAGTAGGATTAGCTTCGATGCCCCTAGCACTCACAATGAAACCCAAGAATTTTTCGGACTCTACTCCGAATGAACATTTCAGAGGATTTAGCTTCATCCCATACTTTCGGAGGACCGCGAACATTTCTATCAAATGATCCATGTGGTTTACTGCCTTCTTCGATTTCACTAACATATCATCAACATATACTTCCATAGTCTTCCCAATCTAGGGTTTGAACATGGCATTAACAAGTCTTTGATAAGTTGCCCCCGCGTTCTTTAAGCCGAAGGGCATGACTTTATAGTAGTAAAGACCAACATCAGTGATGAAGCTCGTGTCCTCCTGATCTGGCTCATGCATCATGATTTGATTGTATCCTGAGTAAGCATCCATAAAAGACAATAATTCATGCCCGGCTGTTCCATCCACCAACTGATCAATTCTGGGCAATGGGAAACAGTCTTTGGGGCACGCTTTGTTCAAGTCTGAAAAGTCAATGCATACTCTCCACTTCTCATTTGCTTTTTTAACCAACACCGGATTAGAAACCCAATTTGGATAAGTGGATTCTCTGATGAAGCCATTTTCCATGAGCCGATCTACTTCTTCTTTTAATGCTGTCGACCTTTCAAGACCCTGGGTTCTTCTTTTCTGCTTTATGGGTGTGAATTTTGGATCAATATTCGAAGCATGCACTGGGATTTCTGGAGATATTCCACACATGTCGGCATGAATCCAAGCGAATACATCCAGGTTTGCTTTCAAGAATGCTATCAGCATATTCTGAACCTTCATACCAAGTTGTGAACCCACATTCAGCATTTGGATCATTCGGGTCAACAGGTATTGGCACCGTCACTTCCACCGGCACCACTCTACTCTCCCCTGCACTGGTTTTTCCGGGATCAATCTCTTTACGTGCACCACTATGCTCACCAGTGCAGGGTCCACCCCGTAATTGCTACAAGGTGGGCTCTTTGATGCGGAGCGGAGCTACCGCACCCTTACCCATTTCTCTTTTCTTTCTTTCCCGTAAGTCTATGAAATAGCATTCTCGCCCGACATTTTGGTCCCCTTTCACAACACCGACACCATTATCAGTGGGGAACTTCATAGTCAGGCACCGTGGAGCGAGAATGGCCTTGAATGCGGCAAGTGTTGGTCGACCCAAGAAGGCATTGTAAGCGGATAATTCATCAACAATCACAAAAGTTTACTTTCGGACCACCTTCTTTTCCCCTTCTCCGAGTTCTACAAATAAGTCAATAGTCCCAATAGGCTGTTTTGGTTCTCCAGTGAACCCAACAATTTTCTATGAGGAAGCTTGGACATCAGCCATGGGAATTTTCATCTGATCAAATGTCTTTCTGAAGAGGATATTGCAAGAGGCGCCGCAGTCAACAAGCACCCTTCTTACAATGGCTGATCCGATGCCTGCAGATATTACCAAAGGATCCACGGTGGGAGCCTCAATTCCAACAGAGTCTCTAGCCCGGAATATGATGTCATTGTTAAAAGTTCTTTGTTGTTTTAAAGGTGCAGCATCTTCCAAGACAAAAACATTTTCTTCCACCGGAGCATGTCTCAAAGCGTGATCATATCTCTCCATCTCACCCCAACTTCTGCCCGCTGGGTGAGGACCCCCTGTGATAACATTAATGATAGGCCTTTCAAATTCCTGTGCTGCAGTCCTCTCACCTGAGTTGGATTGATGAGCAGTAACTTGCTGCCCCTGAGTAGATGAGGTCGGGTCACTTCTGTTTCTCTTCACATATTGTTGTAGTTTATTCTGTTTCAACAGCTCTTCAATCAAATTCTTTAAATGGCGACATTCATTAGTGTCGTGGCCAGGTTGATTATGGAACCGACATAATCTCCCATTATGCGCAACATTTTTACCAGGCTTCATCTCAGGTGGTTTGGGGTATTCAATAACATCCTTGGTTGCGAAGAAGATATTTTCTGGAGTATTAGTCAAGGGAGTGAAATCTGAAGGTTTAAAGCGGCGATTTTTCTTCACATCTCTCTGCTCTTTCCTACTGTCATTCTCCCTCTTCTGGCCACTAGATTCCTTTTTGTTAGAAGCAACATTGTTATTCTTAACCTCATCCACGTCTACTTTTGCTGGCACAGGACGGTTTTCTAAGCGCATGAATTCATCGGCCTTCTTGTGGAACTTCTCAAGTGAATTTGGCCCTTTCATCTTTAGCCATTTTCCAAATTCACTTCATTTGTCAATAGCTCGCATCAAGTAAGTTAGAATCATCTGAGGCTCTGCATTATCAACTTCGGCCAAGGCTATATTTAAGCAGTTTAAGAAAGATTTGATAGACTCTCCGGGGCTTTGTTCGAGGCTGGATAGTGACATTATGTCCTTGGCCTTCGAAGCATATAACCTGAACTGATCTTTGAATTTCCGAGTTAGATCGGAGAACTGATCAACGGATCGAACTAGCAGCTTCGTGAACCAAAGCAGGGCCACTCCCTCCACGTACACATGAAAGTATCTGCACTTGATCTCGTCCATTGCTCTGGCACCTGTCATATGGCAGTCATACTTGTATAAGAACTGATTAGGATCGCTTGTCCCCTGATAAGCTGGAATAGTGGGGGGAACAAACTTCTTCGGAAATTCAGCCTTTAGAATTCTTTCAGTAAAAGGAGTTTTGCTCGGAGCAAACCCCCAGTCACTTTCATCTTCCTTCCTTTGCATGCTCTCTTTCATAATTTGTCGAACCATTCCCGAGAGGTACTCCTCATCGTTTAGAGGCCCTGCGGGACAGACATCAGCTACTTTTTCGGAAGTTTGCCTGGACAAACGTTCACGAAGAGTTGGCTGCGGCCTTGAACCTCCAACTTGGGGAGGTGCCCCTTCGGCGGTGACAGCTGCCCTCTGAGGAATACTTTTCCCTTGGGAATCATGAGCATCCTCAGCAAAGGTTTCTTCATTATTTTCTGGTTGCTGGTTAACTCCAAGCAAAGCATTCAACTTGTTTAACATCAAAGTGTTATGGGCTTCCATTTGTTGATACAACCCAGACACCACAGCATCCAATTCTGCCCTTGTGACTCCAACATTAAGAGCCGCTTGATCTGACGCTAGAGAAGTGTCGGTGTTGTCATGAGCAACTCCAGATCTAGTAGATTTACTTTTCCTTCCAGGCGCCATAATTTCGGATAGACTTCTGGTTCTTAGGGAGAGTCTTTCCACAAATCTTTGTGAAGCAATGATGAGAGCACTCCTGAGTATAGTTTCTCAGTGAAAGCACCAAAAATGTTAACGCTCAAAATGTACGCTAACACCCCGGTGTGATTTGTGATATAGCGAAAGCACCACCCGTTGGTACGGGAACTAAAAGCAAGCAGAAAATAGCAAAGAACAGTAAAAGGGACAACAATTTTTATAGTGGTTCAGCTCAAAATCAAGCCTACGTCCACTTAATCTCTTCTATCGCTGGTTTGATTACAGATTTTACAATGATCCTTCAATTATTATACAATCAAGACAAGTAATTAGAACTTTGATGCATAAAAGCTCTTTGAATTCATATTGAATGAACTTGATCTTTTCCGAAGGTTCTTTGAAGTCTCTTTTGCCTTTGAAGTGTTGGAGCAAGTCGTGAAAACAGGAAAGTCTTGGCGCTCCGGAAAAATCATCCCCCCTGAAGTGCGGAGCAGGCGGGGTATTTATAGGGGAAACTGGGCTTAGGTCGGTTATGTTTTAGGTCGTGAGCGACCTAAGAGTGATCCGAGGTAGTATAAGTCGTTAGTGACCTAATGGGACCATCATGGATGAGATATATGCTATGAGCGACTTAGCATGTGTAGCACAGGAGTTATCTTGGCATGATTAGGTCGTAAGCGACCTAATGGAAGAGATAGTGCACATGCGTCTTAACTCTAAAGCTCGCTAGGTCGTTAGGTCGCTCATTCCTTAACTCGTTAGGTCGCTCATTCCTTAACTCGTTAGGTTTCTCATTCCTTAACTTGTTAGGTCATTGCCTTCATTGAATTGCTAGGTTGCTATCCCGTTGAATCGCAGTAGTCTTTTAGGTCGTTGAGTCGTGCCATATTGAGCCGCTCTGTGCTTTAGGTCGTTAGGTCGCTGGAGCTTCTTAAGTCGTTAAGTCGCTTATTCCTTGGATAGTTAAGTCGCTTATTCCCTTAAGTCGTTGAGTCGAATAGGTCGCTATAGCTAAGTCGTGAATAAGAGAGGATTAACAGGTATAAAATAATTTAATTAAAAAGATCTTCTCTTTGGAAAAATATTCCTTTTAGGGTCCAGCCTCAGGCAATGAATCCAAATGAAGAAAATCTGAATGAGAAAAATGGCTAGGCCTAGGTTCTTATTTATAATGTCACTTGTGGATCACAGACTATTGGATTTGAAGACTAAATCTAGTGCAACCACGTCATAGGCTTGCTGGGAACCGTCGGATGGAAGCACGAACGCACATGATCGAATTAAAATAGAAAAACACGTCACTGCTTGAAACTGGACGAAACAACGTCCATATACACACACGGGTCGACATGCAGGTCGACCCTTTCATATGTTAGGTCGACCTATAGGTCGACCTGGCCTATGTTCTGATTTCTTCTTTCTTTCGTATCTCCTTCGTATTAACTCGGATTTCGACAATCTATATATGGAAATTGACCAGAGAATTACCACGGACACAATGGTGCAACTCCCATGGCTCAATTCTGATAATTTCACAAAGTTATTTTATTATTCAATTAATTTTTTAATTAATTATTATAGCTTAAATTTTGGGTTGTTACATTCTCCCCTCCTTAAAGGATTTCATCCCCGAAATCTCTAAGGATAGAAGAATGAAGTAAATGTTTTCATCCAAGTTCTACAACCAACTACTCAACCATCATCCATTACATCCATTGTCCTTAAGTTTTTCTAATGCAATTCATGATATATATGCATAAGTGTAGTGTCAATGTCCCTAACTAATGCAAAAGATTAGGAGGTCTGCTGATTCAGTCGACCTCCTTTTTACGCAATCATGTCCGTGCTATGTATCCAAATGAATGCAAGTTTCCTAATGATAACTGATAGTTCTATACGCGTGCTACAATCATCATTCAAATGCAACAATCATGAGAAAATCATCCATTTATAGCAACCATGGAATAAAATAAAAATAAAAATGCAAATGCGCACACATCCATATGCATATGCCCTAGTGTCCTAGTTATGCCAATCCCTAAAAGATAATAGTGCCTAGTGTAAGTATATGCGTCCATTAGCATCCATTAGCAACCACTTGCAACCACTAGTATCCATCATATATAACATGTTCTAATAACATGTTTACATTAAATCCTACCATCCATAGGTTAAATCCTAAGTTCTACCCTTCCAAAGGATAATAAAGGAAAGAACCTATTCAAAACTACATATGGAAACAGGAAATTATAAAACATACTATAAACGAGATGAAGATAAGAGGTACGAATCTTCTCTTTAGCTTCCCACTTAGCTTCTTCAACATCATCTCCCCACTGCACCTTCACTAACGGGGCTTCTTTATTCCTAAGCTTCTTGAGGTCACGTCCAATGATATTGGTAGGAATACGATGATCCAATGCTTCTCTCTCCACTTCAACCTCCTCCAGTTGACTAGGCTCCACAATCTCCGCTAAGTCATGTAAGCACTTTCTCAAGTGCAAAACATGAAAAACATCATGTACTCTCGCGAGCCCCTCCGGTAGCTTTACTCGATACACCATCTTCCCTACTCTCTGTACAATGGGGAATGGTCCTACGAATCCGAGAGTTAGTTTCCCACTAGATCCAAACCTCACCAGCTTCCTTAGCGGGGATACTTTACTAAAAACTAAGTCTCCTACCTCAAACTCAATGTCCCTTCTCCACTTGTCTGCATAAGATTTCTATCCTCCTTGGGCTGTTTTCATCCTCCTTCTAATCAAATCAACCTTCTCTAAAGTCTCCCTAATCATGCCAGGACCAAGTAGCAATCTCTCTGTAGACTCCACCCAACATGAAGGTGACTTGCAAGGTCTCCCATACAGAGCTTCGAAAGGTGCCATCCCAATGCTAGCTTGAAAACTGTTATTATATGCGAACTCCACCAAAGGAAGGTGCTCCTCCCCAAGTTCCTCCAAAATCAAGAATGCACATCCTCAACAATTCCTCAAGCACTCTATTAACTCTCTCTGTTTGGCTATATGTCTTAGGGTGACAGGCTTTACTCAATCTAACCTGCGTCCCTAAAGCCTCATGCAAGCTTCTCCAAAACCCGCTAGTAAAAATATGGTCTCTTTTGCTCACTATGCTAGAGGGAACTCCGTGAAGTTGGATTATCTCACAAACATATAAGGTTTCCAAATAATATGCCGTCCTCTTACTCTTGACCGGAATGAAGTGGACGCTTTTAGTCAATCGATCTACAATAACCCAAATGCTAGTATTCCCCTTCCTAGACCGAGGTAAACCATATATGAAGTCCATCAAAACACTATCCCACTTCCATTCGGGTACATCCAATGGCTGAAGTAATCCATCAGGCTTCTGCTGCTCTGCCTTAAATCATTGGCACACAAGGCACTTAGATACAAACTCCGCCACATCCATTTTCATGCCACTCCAATAAAAAATTCTCTTCATGTCCCTATACATCTTATCACCACCCGGATGAATAGTCATTCGAGAATGGTGTGCTTCCTCTAGAACTGCTCTCAACAAATCACTAGTGCAGGGGACACAAAGTCTTCCATCTCTCCTCAGCCACCCTTTGCTATCTATGGAATAGCGTTGGAGATGTCTAGAGACCTCTCCTCTGCTAATCATCTCTAAAATATCCATAAGCTCTGAATCCTCTCGCTGCCTCAAGCCAATCTGATCTATGAGGGTAGGCTTAACCTCAAATGCTGCAAACATTCCGGGGTTAATGCCCGTAGGGGCTTAAAATCAAAGGTGGAAATAAACTCTAGGCTCTTCCACTCCACGAACATAGGACTAAGGTTTGTTTTCTTCCTACTCAACGCATCTGCAACCATATTTACCTTCCAAGGATATAACCTATCTCAAAGTCTTACGATGCCAAAAACTCCATCCATCGCTGCTGCCTCAAGTTCAAATCCTTCTGTGAGAATAGGTACTTCAATGACTTATAGTCAGTGAAAAGCTCGAACCTCTCTCCTAGCCAGTAATGCCTCCAAGACTTGAGTGCATAAACTATAGAAGCTAACTCCAAATCATGGGTAGGGTAGTTCTTCTCATGTGTCCTCAGCTGTCTACTCCCATAACATACCACCCTCCCTTCTTGCATCAACACTGCTCCTAGACCCGTTCCACATGCATCAGTGTATACTGTAAAAGACTTAGCTCCATCAGGTAAAACTAACACTGGTGCACTAGTAAGGGCTCTCTTTAGCATCGTGAAGGAATCCTCACAATCCACGTCCTACACGAATGATTTATTCTACTTAGTGAGGCGAGTAACCGGTGTTGAAATCTTGGCAAAATCTCTGATGAACTTCCTATAATAGCCAGCCAATCCTAGGAAGCTTCTAACTTCGATAACGTTCTTGGGGGCCTTCCAATTTTACACTGCAATTACAGTAGCGGGATCAACAGCTAAACCCTCTCTTGAGACTACTTGCCCTAAGAAATGTACCACCCCTCACCAAAAGTGACACTTCAAGAAATTTGCCCTCGACTGACGAACATGAAGTGTACGAAGAACCTCCTCTAGATGAATAGCTTGCTCCTCTATACTCTTGGAAAAAACCAAAATGTCGTCCGCAAACACTACTACAAACTTATTTAGGACATCTCTAAAAATACGGCTCATCAAATCCACAAAATAGGTCGGGGCATTGGTTAGCCCAAAAGGCATAACCAAATACTCTAAAAATCCATCGGGTGTCCTAAATGTCGTCTTATAAATGCTATCATCAGCGACCCTAAGCTGATGAAATCTAGTGGCTAAATGAAGCTGAGAAAATACTGAAGTGTCAACTAACTGGTCAAAAAGATCATCTATCCTAGGAAGTGGATAACGGTTCTTCTTCATGAGCTTATTCAACTCTCTATAGTCTATGCAAAGTCGAAGGGAACCATCTGCCTTAGTAGCGAAGACGACTGGTGATCCCTACTCGGATATGCTCCTTTTGATGAAGCCTTTCACCAATAGCTCACAAATCTGCTTGCTTAACCCCTTCCTCTCCCTAGGTGCCATTTGTCTCATGGGCAATGCCATTGGCTTATCATTGTCATTCAATTAAATTCCGAAGTCAATCTCTCTCATAAGGGGTAGTCACCTAACCTCCTCAAAGATGTTTGGGAAATCTTTGACTATTGGAACTGAATCTAACTTTGCTGGTGTTGAATCGAGGGAATAAAGAAAGCTCAACATGATTGACCCCTGTGTGTCGCAAGAAACCTCGAGAGTCCTACCGCTACATGTCTCTAGTTTAACGACTCTCCTTTCGCAGTCCAATATCGCTCCATATGTGGATAGCCAATCCTTCCCCAAAATCATCCCATACACCGAAAATCCCAATACATAGGCATCACAATCAAACTCTACGCCTATGAAAAAAATTTTCAAACCCCTACAAATCATAGGTAAATGTGTCGTCCTCCTATGGGGTTTGAAACAACTATGGGGTCCACTACTAAAGAGATATCTAAGTGCAAACAATCAACAAAAGAACTAAAGATGAAAGAGTGTGATGATCAAGAATCAGAAAGGGTTCGAATGGGAAAATCAAAAATAGAAATCAAACCTTCCACGGTGACTTTCCTACCTCTATCTGGCCCGCTGCTGGAAGGTGCTACATCCAATGCTTGAATCTGTGCTGTCGGTGCACCCGCTCCCTGCCCCTGCTTCTAAGGACAAAATCCACTAATATGACAGGCATGTCTACAATTATAACACTTTTACTTCATCCATGCCTTCTTATAGTCTTTTGCGTATGACCAACCATCCCACAACTATTGCACTTCCCTCCTTTCTTAATCTGCCTCTGAGGGCCTTCTCCTTTCTTCTTATCTTTATTGTTCTTCCACCATTTCTTCTTATAACCTTCCATCTTAGGGACCTCCTTAGACTCTCCTTCCTTAGGTGCATCAAACATAAGCGCCATCTCCACTAGTTACTCATAGGTAGCTCCCATCAGTACGTGAGTCAATAACAACCCTTGAAGGGGCTGATTCAATCCCTATATTAAATTCATGGCCTTCTTGTGCGGTGTATTCACTAACTCCATCCCAAACTGCGACAACTCATTAAATTGGTTGGCATATTCCTTTATTAAAAGACTTCCTTGCTTCAAGCTAATAAACCTTTCCAACGCATACTCTCTTCGGCTTGTGACAAAAAATTCTTCTCAAACCTCTCCCAGAATCCAAACCATCCAACGTCTCTTCCTTCCAACTCAACAACCTCCCACCAATAAGAAGCCTCTCCTTTCAGCTGCCAAGATGGAAGTTGAACTCTTTGCTGATCGTCCAGTCCCAATAGCCCAAGTATCTTCTCTGTGCCCCTTAACCAAGCTCTCACCTCCACAAAATCCTCTGTACCGGAAAATGTCTTAGCTCTAAAATCTGCGAAGTCCTTGCATAACTTAGAGAAATTGGCTGCTGCGGGTGGATTGATGGGATTTCCACCCGCTGGTGCTAGATTGGGCGCTTGCCCTTGCACCTCGGGAGTCGTAGCTTGAAGGTATCTATGAAACCAATTGGGACTTTGACACCCTCAAGATGATTAGAGGCTTCCGCCGTTCTATGTAAAGAAAAAGAGAATTTAGGCTTGAAAGAATCGAAGGAAGGTTGAACTGGACTTTGAGAGGATTTTTATAAAAACTCTCTTTTATACTTGAAAACTTTTTCTAAGTGTTTCTTTTTGAAAAATACTTTTAAAAAAAAACTATTTATGAAAAATACTTTACTTTTTAAAACAAATTTTTAGGAATCCTGTAACCTCAGGCTCTGATACCAAGTGAAACACTCCACACCCCTTAATATACCAAAAAGACCACATTAAAGAATATGGTGCGTTTTAGGTATAGCTAAAAACTTAGAGAGACTAAGATACACAAGACAAAATAAATAAATAAAACGGAAACCTTTAAAAACAATACTTATTAATAATCAAACTTCATACTATAAGTCATAACCAAAACAAGTCTCAAAATATCAAATACATATGTCTTATGGAAAACATCATCTTAGTCATAATACCAGAGTACATACATAAAACCATCCCTCTAAACAAGTGCCAGTACATGAAAATAAAACTGAAAAGAAGAAGAAGAATACATGAAGAAAAACTCCGTAGCTAAATCTCCAAGAAAATCCGAAATCAACTGTCCCTGCCTCTGTTTGCCTATCGGGGAAAAGGGAAAATAGAGGAGTGGGTAAAACTAAAAGTCCGGTGAATGAAAGTAATTACTAGTATTCTTAAGCAAGGTAAAGATAATAGGCTTTGCAACCGTTCTAGTATAAAAGAAAATAAAGGAAAAGATAAAGCTGGAATAAAATATGGTTTAACTGTTTACTTTGCTTAGATAGTTCGATTGGATTATTTGCACTTTTCTAAAACAGCTTTGATTAGGTTGAAATCCCAATCCTAGTTTAAATAGGCTGAAGTTCTAATTCTACCCTTTGATCGGCCTTCTGTCTCTGTTATGCCTACTGCGGGCTAGTCACATCCTATGGGTCCCATAATAAAAGGCACCTTTTTAGCGCTTGGAACTCAATAGCGACTTATCTCCCTGCACCGAGGCCGCACACTCGATGACCGTTAGGCTTGCGCTACCTATTGCTCCCTCTTTGGACCTCTTATTTACCCTAAACAACATAAGCTTGCCCGACCCCGCCTTTGTGTGTTGTGAGACCACCAGTTCCCGACTGAAGGGGAATGCTGCCAATATGGGTTCTAAATAACAAAATCTAGTTGCACCCCTTGTCCAAATCTCTAGATTTGAACTTCTAATTATTGACCATTTATCTACCCTAAACAGCATAAGCGTGTCCCAAGGGAAATGCTGCCCGTACGTGTCCTACTTCTATCCTTTCTTATTAACTTAGTATAAGTCTTTAAAATAAGCCATTTTTGTTTTGTCTCTAATTATAACCTATGTGTTATAACTTTTCTTATTTACTTAACCCAAGGCCTATGTTTAAAAATAAGCTACTTCTGATATTTCTTCTATTTTCTCTTTTTAGTTATAATTACATGTTTTAACTATGCCTGCAAATATCTTAAATTTTCTTATTTCAGTCTAAGTCCAATTTATTACAGTTCTCCTTATTTTACATCCCATTTTATGTAAATTCAGTGTTCTTATATTTTAGTCCATATTAACGAATTATTTTCTTCTATTTATTCCATTCGCGTAAAAAGGGAATAAAAAAAACTGACATTTACAGAATAAATCCCAACGTAGAATAGATGTAAATAAAACGTAAATAATAGTAAATAACTGTAAATACCGTAAATAACTATAAATAATTGGGAAGACTATAATTAACAGTAAATAATTGCAAATAACCAAATTAGAATAGCTAAAAGAAAATAGACTGGAAAACAAGTCTAAAATTTACTTAAAAATAAACTGTAAATAAACTTGCATAAAGATTATCCCAAAATTGTAGAAAAACTACAATTATTGGAAACCCTATTATTTTAAATTACTTAAAAATATAAAATAATTACTTAAACACTCACCTGTGGTCCTTAGCTCTTTTCCTTGGCCTTTCCGGATCCACTTCTAGGGTATAAAATATTTTAATTAAAAAGATCTTCTCTTTGGAAAAATATTCCTTTTAGGGTCCAACCTTAGGCAATGAACCCAAATGGAAAAAATCTGAATGAGAAAAATGGCTAGGTCTAGTGTATTATTTATAGTGTCACTTGTGGATCTCAGACCGTTAGATTTGAGGATTAAATCTGGTGCAACCACGTCATAGGCTCGTTGGGAACCGTCGGATGGAAGCACGAACGCACAGGATCAAATTAAAATAGAAAAACACGTCACTGCTCAAAACTGGATGAAAAAACGTCCATATACACACACGGGTCGACATGCAGGTCGACCCTTGCAGGTGTTAGGTCGACCCAAACACATTAGGGATCGACCCTAGGGTCGACCTGGCCTATGTTATTTTATTTTTTTGCTGATTTCTTCTTTCTTTCGTATCTCCTTCGTATTAACTCAGATTTTGACAACCTATATATGGAAATTTACCAGAAAATTACCACGGACACAATGGTGCAACTCCCGTGGCTCAATTTTGATCATTTTATAAAGTTATTTTATTATTTAATTAATTCGTTAATTAATTATTATAGCTTAAATTTCGGGTTGTTACATACTATAACAAAATCTTTTTATTGAATAAAATTTAATTGAATAATAATCTGATTCCAAAATAATAATTATCTAAACTGAATTTGAATACTACTATTTTAATTAAATTTATAGAACAGTACGGCTTCGAAAACAAAGTTGTTATGAAATGATTCACCATTAGATATTGATTTGGTTATTTTCAATTAATATGATTCATACGGTGATGAAATTCTTCTACATGATATGGTTACTCTCCATTGATGGGATTCATACAGTGATGACATCCTTCTATATGATTTTATGATACACTTGGAAATTCGAATGCTTCGTCTTCGAATATCCAAATGTTTTGAAATATAATTAAGTGTTATGAGTACGATTTTATAACATTATTAGATATAATTTAACTAATGAATAATGATAAGAAACTTTTTTTTGAAAATTGTTTACAAAATTATATTTTTCATTGAAATATCGATAATATGACTAGAAATCGGTTTATCGGTACATAGCGATTCAATCGATATAAGTTGTTCAAACTCATGTGCACTTGTCTAATGATCAACTTAACACATTTGCAACTAATTAATCCACACACCTCTTCATAAAGCATTGAACATTCTAGAAGCTTCCATTAGGATAAGAGACATATCATGTTAAGGTTATAAGTGTAATAAGTAAAAAGGAGAAGTGATGGGAGGTCAGTCTTCCATAGCATTGTGGGATGGGGTGAAATCAAGCTTAGGCAACGCAAAATGGAGCCTATATAAGGAGAGGCACACCTCTATATATAATTCACAAAGTCACAAAGCAATAGTGAGCTAAATCCATGTCTTCTTCTTCCTCTTCGTAAATTCCTAAAGAAAAACAATTGCAAGTCATATCCAAATCATCTCAAAGTTGTAGTGAAGCCTTACTACCACATTACAAAACATCCAAAAACAAAGCAAAACTCTCCCCACTTGTAATAGCCGTGAGCTTCTAGATGGTTTTATAGGCGAAGGCAAGGAAAAGCAAAAAAAAGAGAGGGAAGGAAAGTTGTTGCTAGGTGTTTCATATTCAAGTGCTTTTGAAATTGTAGATACCATTAACATGACCGTATTTAGTCACCGGAGGCTAATACTATATATGACTGCAACATCTGTAGCGCTTAGTTTTGGGCCTCTGGATAGGGGATGTTACCGCTTGGTATCAGAGCATGGTTTATGAAATACTTTAACTAAAAAATTGGTTTTTGAAAACATAATCCTTAGTAATTAGAGTTAAGATCGGGGTATGGGATAACACTATAATAACATACTTGTATTTACTATATATAAGTATACGATATAAACCTAGACTCCTATCTTAGTTAGGCTATTTATCTATATCTCATGAAGCTTGAATACAAATATGGAAGGAAGAAGTGGCAGAGTTAATCTCGGGGGAGAGAGTACCACTAGTAATGGAAATGCCCGACCAAATGCTAGAAGAGGTCCAGGTCAAGCTCAAGCTGAAAATGTAGGTGTTGGAAATTCGCCAGTAGATGCGGGGATGGTGTATCAGTTGTTCGAAAATCCTTTGCAAGCGAGGGCTGCAGAAAATGTTGGTGGAGCTAATACTATAGTTCTAGTTGTATATAACTATTCTAAGCTATGTAGAGATTATATCAGTCTAGGTGGAAAGCCGTTTCTTGGAACAGAGGATGCTGTTAAAGTTGATTACTGCCTATTGAACTATGAAAAGATCTTTACAGATTTAGGCTTGAGTGATGGAGAGAAGAGAAGGCTAGCCTCTAGATAGTTGCAAGGGTTAGCGCTTCACTAGTGGAATAATGTGACAGCCGGTGAACCGGAAGAAGAACTGACATGGGCTGATTTTAAAAGGAGGTTTGAGCAGAGGTTCTTGACTGAGGTTGCCAAGTCGGCGTTGTTGAGGAAGTTTATGGATCTTATCCAAGGACAGATGTCTGTGATCGAGTATGCTGCTTAGTTTGATGAGCTATCTCGATATGGTTATGCTTCGATGGACACTGATGTCATAAGGAATAAGAGATTCATTAGGGGATTGAGGCTAGAGCTTGGCAGAATGACTATGGCCCATATTAGAGATCCTTCTAATGTGGTGGTGGAAATGGCTATTAGCCATAAGGAGATGCTTTCTATTTCAGCTAGGGAGAAGTCGGTTGATTCCCAAGGTCCTTATGTGAGAAAGAGGGTGTTCTTCAAGAAAAAGGGTGCTCAAAAAGTAGGAGCTGCCAAGAAAGGGAAAGCAGATATAGTTTGCTACAAGTGTGATAAGAAGGGGCACTATGCTAATGAGTGCCGTTCGGGTAATGGAAGGTTGGTTGTGGGGAAGCAGAATGTGCAATGCTATAATTTCAACCAGGTGGGGCATTACAAGAATAAGTGTCCTAAAGTTGCCAAGGCAGGAAGAGGAAAGGTCTTTGCTTTGGTGCCATCATCCTCTAAACCAACTGATGTTGAGAAAGGAAAGTCTATGACGGAAGGTACGCTTTTGATTCATAACATACCAGTTAGGGTATTATTTGATACCGGAGCATCGCATTCATTTATATCACAGTATTTGGTTGATAGGTTATGTATAGAACCCACATATCTTTTTACTTCCTTAAGGGTTGCGAATCTAATAGGAGGGTATGCAACACTTGGGATGAGGTGTGACCATTTAGAGTTAGATTTGCTTAGTCATACTTATAATTGATGTTTGCATGTGTTTGACTTTGTGGGATTTGGAATTATCCTTGGGATGGATTGGTTAAGTAAATATGATGCTAGGATATTTTTCCATGATAGGAAAATATCACTTAGTCACCCTGATTGTAGTGATTAGATAATATATACTGTAGAGAACCCTAGTTGCAAAGTGAATTCTTTATTTGGTATCATAGAGTTGGAGGATGAGTTGCATCGAGTCCTTGTGGTTAGATAATTTGCTGATGTGTTTGAGCCAGTAACTGGATTGCCACCGAAATGAGCCATCGAGTTTCAGATTGATTTAGTGCTTGGATAAGAACAGGTGAGTATGCCACCAAGTAGGATGACACCCACGGAGATGAAAGAGTTGAAGATGCAGGACTTGGATGGCAAGAATTTTATTAGATCGAGTAGTTCGCCTTGGGGAGCTGCCGTAGTGTTTGCAAAGAAGCCGGACGGATCGTTAAGACTATGTATCGATTATCGTAAGTTGAATGAGAAGACGATATGGAATCGTTATCCATTACCAAGAATTGACTATTTGTTCGACCAGTTGAGTAGAGCGAAGATATTTTCTTAGTTGGATTTAGTGACGGGATTTCATCAGCTTAGAATGGCAGATGATAGTATTCCTTTGACGGCGTTTAGGACAAGAAATGGATCGTACGAATGGTTAGTTATGCCATTCGGACTGACTAATGTGCCGGTTTTCTTTATGGATTTGATGAACCGAATTTTCCAAGAGCACTTGGATAGATTTGTGTTGGTCTTCATAGATGATATTTTGATATACTCTAAGGATGAGAAGGAGCATGAAGTTCATCTTAGAGTTGTGCTTGAGACAATGATGCAGCATCAATTGAAGGCTAAGTTTTCGAGGTGTCATTTTTGGAAGAAGGAAGTGAAGTTCCATGGTCATGTAGTCTCAGAGAAAGGGTCGTTTATAGGTCCAACTAAGATTGAGGTAGGGAATAATTGAAAGAGACCCGAAATAGTGACCGAGATAAAGAGTTTTCTTAGATTGGCTTGATATTGTCGAAGGTTTATAAAGGATTTTTTGCGGATAGCTGCACCGATGACTAAGCCTACGTGAAAAGATGTAAAGTTTGTATAGACTATTTAGTGTGAGGAAGCATTCCAGAGCTTGAAACACTTGTAGACCCATGCACCGGTGTTAGTTATTTCGGAGGGGAATCATGATTTGGTTGTTTATACCGATGCGTGTGGAACTAGATTAGGAGCTGTGTTGATGCAACGAGGTAAAGTGATTGCTTATGCTTCTAGACAGCTCAGACCACATAAAGTTAGGTATCCTACGCATGATTTGGAGTTAGTTGTCGTTATATTTTCTTTGAAGGTTTGGAGGCATTACCTTTTGGGACATCGATTTGAGTTATACACAGATCATAAGTCGTTGAAGTGTTTGTTAGATCAAAAGGAGCTCATTATGAGACAACAGAGGTGGTTGGAGTTTACTGCTGCTTATGATTTTGGAATTGAATACACACTTGGAAAAGGAAATAAAGTAGCAGATGCACTTGGCAGAAAACATCAGAATGTGGTATGGGCTATGATTGCTGAGTGGAAAGATTTGGAAGCATTATCAGCTTGTAGAGTGCGGAATAGATCCGAGGCAGATTCTAATGCAGGAAGTGTTGTATTGTCTAGTTTAGAAGTTCGACCGGTAATGATCGAAAAGTTAGCTTCTAAGCAGGAGGAGGAACCGGTTATGGCTAAATGGATCAGGAAGTTAAGGGAAGGAACAGAGTGCGACGACTTAAAGGATTTTAGTCATGACTAAACGGAGTGGTTGAGAAAGAAAGGAAGGTTGTGTGTTCAGAATGTAGGGGACATGAGGAAAAAAGTTATGGATGAATGCCGTTGTTCGAAGTTCACTACCCATCCAAGGGAAACGAAGATGTATTAGGATATGAAGAGAAGTTTCTTCTAGGAAGGTATGAAGCGGGACATTGGTTTATGTATTAAGCAGTGCTTGAATTGCCAATAGGCAAAGGCAGAACACCGGAAGTCAAGGGGATTGCTTCAACCGTTGGAAATTCTATTAAGTGGGATTCTATCTCTATGGATTTAATCATTGGGTTGCCAAGGTATATTAGAGGAAATGAAACCATATGGGTCATAGTAGATAGACTGACTAAGAGTGCCCATTTCACCACAGTAAAGTTAACTAGGACGACACCTATCTTGGTGAAGTTATTTATGAAGAATGTAGTTAGATTGCATGGGATTCCTAGTAGTATCATTAGTGATAGAGATTCTTTTTTTACTAGTGAGTTATGGAAGAGTCTACAGGAAGCATTAGGTACCAAGCTCAACATGAGTACCTCTTACAATCCACAGACTGATGTGCAAACAGAAAAAGTTACCAAAGTCTTGGAGGATTTATTAAGAGCTTGTGTATTGGATTTTGGGGGATCATGGAAAGACCATCTTCATTTAGTCATTCTCGTATAACAATAGTTACCAGGCTAGTATTGGGATGGCTCCTTTTGAAGCTTTGTATGAAAGGCCATGCAAATCTCCCGTAGGTTGGTTGGAGACCGAGGATAAGTTGGTTTTTGGTCCGAATTTGGTGAAAGAAGCCACAAAGAAGATTAAGTTGATCTGAGCTAGAATGAAGGAAGCTCAATCTAGGTAGAAAAGTTATGCATATAAAAGGAGGAAAGACTTGGAATTCTCTGTCGGAGACTTTGTGTTTATTAAGGTTAACCAATGAAGGGTGTGATTAGATTCGGGAAGTTAGGAAAGCTAGCACCTAGATTCGTAGGACCATTCTGTGTTGTTGAGAGGATCCGGAAACTCGCTTATAGTGTAGAGTAACCGAGTGGTTTAGCAAGAGTCCATGATGTTTTCCATGTTTCTCTTCTTAGAAAGTGTGTTAGAGATATAAAGACTACCATAACACCTACAGTGTTAGATGATTTAGTAGTAGAACCGGATTTGACTATTGTTAGAAAGATGATTCAGATTGTGGCTAGAGACGAGAAGAAGTTGAGGAACAAGACAATCAAGTATGTAATGGTTCAGTGGAGTGATAATGCTAGAGACTGTACTTGGGAGACTAAGAGCAGAATTAGAGATGCTTATCTAGAGTTGTTTGATGGTATGTTTTACCTTTGATTGCTTTGTTGTGTACCATATCGCAATTTCGAGGACGAAATTATTTAATGTGGGCAGTCTGTAACACCCATATTTTTATAACATTATTCAGAATAATTAATTCTAAAAATTAAATAAAATAATGTGAAGATCAATAGATTGAGATTTGATTACACTAAGGGTAGCCGTGTCATGTTAGTGTGGGATAACATAAACAAAGGTGTTAGGAATGAGAAAGGGCAAAATGGGAAATAGGAAGGCTTATACCCTAAACCCTTAGGAAATAGAACTCATGTTCATTTTCATTTTAGCAAACTAAAACATCTAAGGCCAGCCACCATTATTGTTCTTAAGAGAAGATGAAACTAGGATTCAAGTAAAGGAAGATAATCAACATAATTAACATCAAATCTCACACCTTTTAATCTCAAAGCTAAGGTGAATAATTACTACATCCCATTTTCTTTTGATTTTCAGTTTTAGGACTAGATCCAAAATGTTTTTGCATGTGTATGCCATGTTTTGATGATTAAAGTTATATATATGTTATTGTTGAATTATCCATGTTCATGTTAGTTTCTATGATATGTTTGATATGAAACCCCTATTAAATGACACCCAAATACCATGAAAATTTGAATATAGGTCAGAAATGATATTTTAGAGATGGGTTTGGATTTTCATAATTTTTTGAATTAAGGTGGATTTTATAGTAATTTTCGAGTGAAGAAAATGATTTATTAGGTTATAAATTATTTACGGCTAAAATAATTATTATTATTTTGGTTTGAATTTTTTTATAAGTTGGAAAACATATTAAAATAGATTTTCAGGAATTTTTCTAGATTTTTCCTAAGTGTTTTGATGAACATATAAAATTATTTAAGGTATGGGACTTAAATGTTTTATATATTTAATTAAGAAGAAGGGGCATTTTTATAAAATAAAATGATTATTTAATTCTGAAAATAGTGGCAGCACTTTTCTGAAAAATATCTGTTAACCAATGAGATTTTGAAAAACAAAGGCAGGTTAGTTGAAAAGTTATCCTTTTTAAGTTAAAAACAAAGAAATCATACTTTTAGCATGTTTCAGCTAATTCTCGCATTAAACCTTCTGACCCAGACCTCCCGACTAAATCAAAAGGTTATACCTTTCGACAATCAAACCAATGCATATGGTATCAAGTATCTTGGTACGTAATGAACTGGACTCTTGTCGAATGGTTCTTAGTCGAGGTTGGTTGCCCAAGGGGTTGAAGTATGTTTTGTTTTATAAGCTAATGATTGCCTACTTTGCTTTTGAATAAGAGCTTTCGACTTGATTGCTTTCAACCAGGTCAAATAATTAAATAAAGGTTTTTAAACCATTCGACAAAGTCGAAAGGTTACTACAGCTTTGTTTTTTTTTGAACCTTCCGACAAAGTCAAAAGGTTTGCCTGTTTTAAAATCAGCTGCTTCTCCATGCTTTCGAAAGAAAGCTTTCAACTTAGGTGATTTATCTTAGTTTTTCTGAGTAAAGTATAACCTAAGCTTTCGAAGGAGTTGTTTTAAAGGTTAAGTCTATTGTTTAAAAGTTAGGTTATAAAGCTTTCGAAGAAAAGCTTTCAACAAAGTTGAAAGGTTGCTTCCAATGAAGTCGAAAGGTTTTAAAAGGAGGTTTCTCCACTTGTTTTAAATAGAACACAGTAAGACTTCGAAAGGTTTATGTTTTAAAAGGTTTAATGGTTTCGAAAGGTTTGAGTTCAATGATTTCAAAAGGTTTTCTCTGCATGGTTTCAAAAGGTTTTAAATGGAAAGTTTTCGAACGGTTTTCTAAGGCAATGTTTTAAAGCATTTTTAAAGTAGGATGACTAAAGTATTATTGCTTTTGAAATGGTTGAAAGCAAGACTTTGAAGGGGATACTTTTGAAGGGACTGGAAACTTGTTTCTTTTTATCTTATAAAATAAATGTGGTTTGTCCTTGGGGATACCAGGGTGGGCTTAATGAAGTTCAATAATAGTTGGGGATCAACACTTATATGTTTTGACAATCATTAGGGATACTAAGGTAAATTATAATTGGGATATAATCTTAATTAGGGATACTAATGGAAATAGATTACTCATGTGGATAGCATGAGAGAAGTATATTCATAGGATGTTTGATGGATAGTCAACATCAAGTTAGAGATGGATAGTCCCCATATGATTGAAGAAGGGTTCATAGCTATCCTTGGAGAACTATAAGATGTTTGATGGATACTCAACATCATGTGGGGATGGATAGTCTACATATGTTTATTGAAGAGTTTATTGTTATCCTAGGAAAACTATGTGATGTGGGATGGATAGTCCATGTCACCTTAAGTAAAATGAATATGGGATGGATAGTTCCTCTTTGAGACAATTAAAATCTAACAGGAGATGGGGAAATCCTAATAATTGTTTTCAAGTATGCATATCATCATAATGTTTTAAAATATATGTTTTAACCATTGTTGATGCATGAGCACGGAATATGGTTTTATACAGGTTTTAAAAGGATGTTAGTGAGGGGAAACTCATTTCGTTAAGCGGCGTGGTCTCACTTAACATATTAAACTGGGATGTATAGTATTATTCACAGCCGACTTTATGTATGACTCGAAGTTTATGTTTTCCCCTTAAACTCTCGGGTGCTCAAAATTAATTTGAGTAGATTGAGGGGTTAGGGTCTTTTCAGGTTTTATTAGGATGACGAATAAGGCTACCGGAGGCATGCAAGAGGCAAATAGATAGCTATTTAGGAGTTGCAGTTCTTATTTATGCTTTGTTGTATCTCCACTGTGTTTTTATTAAGTCTATAATGACCATATGGATCTGATCTTCCAAGAGGGTATCCTCATATACCGCACTTGGCGTATTTTGTAATAAGTATATTTTATCTGTACCTGGGAACTTATTGGGATTATGTATTAAGAATGTGAAACATCTGGTTTTTAAATGTAATGAAGTAAAATTTGTTTTGAAATCTGTGATTTGTGTCATATTCAAGTGCTTCTGATATTGTAGATACCATTAACATAGCTGTATTTAGTCGCCGGAAGTTAATACTATAGAATACTGCAGTATCTGTAGCGCTTAGTTTTGGGCCTCTAGATAGGGGATTTTACAGCTTGGTATCAAAGCATGGTTTATGAAATACTTTAACAAAAAAATTGATTTTGAAAACATAATCCTTAGTAATTAGAGTTAAGATCGGGGTATGGGATAACGCTATTGTAATGTACTTGTATTTACTATATATAAGTATACGCTATACTTCAAGACTCCTATCTAAGTTAGGCTATTCATCTATATCTCACGAAGCTTGAATATAGATAAGGAAGGAGGAAGAAGCAAAGTTAATCTCGATGGAGAGACTACCACGACTAATGGAAATGCCCGACCAGTTGCTAGAAGAGGTCCAGGTCAGGCTCAAGTTGAAAATGTAGGTGTTGGAAATCCGCTAGTAGATGCGGGGATGGTGTAACAGTTATTGGAAAATCTTTTGCAAGCAAGGGCTGTTGGAAATGTTGGTGGAGCTAATCTTATAGTTCCAGTTGGATATAACTATGCTAAGATGAGTAGAGATTATATCAGTCTAGGAGGAAAGCCGTTTCTTGGAACAGAGAATCTTGTTGAATTTGAGAACTGGCTTTTGAACTGTGAAAGGATCTTTAAAGATTTAGGCTTGAATGATGGAGAGAAGAGAAGGCTAGCCTCTAAAAAGTTGCAAGGGTTAGCGCTTTACTGGTGGAACAGTGTGACGGCTGGTGTACTAGAAGAAGAACTAACATGGGCTGATTTTAGAAGGTTATTTGAGCAGAAGTTCTTGACTGAGGTTGCCAAGTTGGCGTTGATGATGAAATTTATGGATCTTGTCTAAGGACATATGTCTGTGATCGAGTATACTGCTAAGTTTGATGAGCTATCTCGATATGGTTAGGCTTTGTTTGACACTAACGTCAGAAGGAATGAGAGATTCATTAGGGGATTGAGGCCAGAGCTAGGCAGAATGACTATGGCCCATATCAGAGATCCTTCTAATGTGGTGGTGGAAATGGCTATCACCATGAGGAGATGCTTGCTATTTCAGCTAGGTAGAAGCCGGTTGATTCCCAAGGTCTTCAGGTGATAAAGAGGAAGTTCTTCAAGAAGAAGGGTGCTCAGAAAGTAGGAGCCATCAAGAAAGGGAAATCATATATAGTTCGGTACAAGTGTGATAAGAAGGGGCACTATGATAATGAGTGTTGTTCGGGTGATGGAAAATTGGTTATGGGGAAGCTGAATGTGCAATTCTATAATTGTAACCAGGTGGGGCATTACAAGAATAAGTATCCTCTAAACCAACTGGTGCTGAGAAAGGAAAGTCTGCGATGGAAGGTACGCTTTTGATTCATAACATACTGGTTATGGTATTATTTTATACCGGAGCATCGTATTCATTTATATCAAAGTATTTGGTTGATAGGTTATGTATAGAACCCACATATCTTGCTACTTCCTTAAGGGTTGCGAATCCAGTTGGAGGGTATGCAACACTTGGGATAAGGTGTGACCATTTAGTGTTGGATTTGCTTGTCATACTTTTGATTGCAGTTTGCATGTGTTTGACTTTGTGGGATTTGGGATTATCCTTCGGATGGATTGGTTAGGTAAATATGATGCTAGGATATTTTGCCATGTTAGGAAAATATCACTTGGTCAATCGGATTGTAGTGATCGGATAGTATATACTATAGAGGACCCTAGTTGCGAAGTGAATGCTTTATTAGGTATCATGGAGTTAAAGGATGAGTTGTGTCGAGTCCTTGTGGTTAGAGAATTTGCTGATGTGTTTGAGCCGGTAATTGGATTGCTACCGAAACGAGCCACCGAGTTTCGGATTGATTTAGTGCCTGGAGAAGAACCGGTGAGTAAGCCACCAAGAAGGATGACACCATGGAGATGAAAGAGTTGAAGGTGCAGCTGGTGTGTTTGGAAGGAAAGAATTTTATTAGACCGAGCAATTCACCTTGGGGAGCTATCGTAGTGTTCGCTAAGAAGCTGGCCGGATCATTAAGACTATGTATCGATTATTGTAAGTTGAATGAGAAGACGATGAAGAATCGATATCCATTTCCAAGAATTGACGATTTGTTCGACCAGCTGAGTGGAGCGAAGATATTTTCACTTTTGGATTTAGCGATGGGATTTTATTAGCTTAGAATGGCAAAGGATAGTATTCCTTTGACGACATTTAGGACAAGATATGGATCGTACAAATGGTTAGTTATGCCGTTCAGACTAACTAATGCGCTGGCATTCTTTGTGTATTTGAGGAACCGAATTTTCCGAGAGCACTTGGAAAGATTTGTGTTGGTCTTCATAGATTATATTTTGATATACTTTAAGGATGAGAAGGAGCATGAAGTTCATCTTAGAGTTTTGCTTGAGACGATGAGGGAGCATCAGTTGAAGGCTAAGTTTTCGAAGTGTCATTTTTGGAAGAAGGAAGTGAAGTTCCTTGGTCATGTAGTCTCAAAGAAATGGTTATCTGTAGATTCGACTAAGATTGAGGCAATGAATAATTAGAACAGACTCAAGACGATGACCGAGGTAAAGAGTTTTTTTTGGATTTGCTGGATATTATCGAAGGTTTATAAAATATTTTTCTCAAATAGCTCACTGATGACTAAGCTTAGGCGAAAAGATGTGAAGTTTGTATGGACTGATAAGTGTGAGGAAGCATTCCAGAGCCTGAAACACTTATTGGCCCATGCACTAGTGTTAGTGGTTCCGGAGAGAAATCAGGATTTGGTAGTTTATACCGATGTGTGTGGCGCTAGATTGGGAGCTGTGTTGATGCAACGAGGTAAAGTCATTGCTTATGTTTCTAGATAGCTCGGTCCACATGAAGTTAGGTATCCTACGCATGATTTGGAGTTAGCTACCGTTATATTTGCTTTGAAGGTGTGGTGGCATTACCTTTTGGAAGAGCGGTTTGAGCTGTATGCAGATCATAAGTCGCTGAAGTACATATTCTCTCAAAAGGAGCTGAACATGAGACAACATAGGTGGCTGGAGTTTATTACTGCTTATGATTTTGGAATTGAACACACCCGGAAAATGAAATAAAGTAGCAGATGCACTTAGCATAAAACATCTGAATGCAGTATTGGCTATGATTGCTGAGTGGAAAGGTTTGGGAGCATTATTAGCTTGTAGAGTGCATAATAGATCCGAGGCAGGTTCTAATGCAAGAAGTGATGTATTGTCTTGTTTAAAATTTCGGACCAGTAATGATTGAAAAGATAGCTTCTAAGCAGGAGGAGGATCCAGTTATGGTTGAATGGATCAGGAAGTTAAGGGAAGGAATAAAGAGAGATAACTCAAATGATTTCAGTCATGACCAGAAGGAGTGGTTGAGAAAGAAAGGAACATTGTGTGTTCTGGATGTAAGAGACATGAGGAAAGAAGTTTTGGATGAATGCCATCGTTCGAAGTTCGCTATCCATCGAAGAGGAATGAAGATGTATTAGGATATGAAGAGAAGTTTCTTCTTGGAAGGTATAAAGTGAAACATTGGTTTATTTATTAAGCTGTGCTTGAATTGCCAACAGGCAAAGGAAGAACACCAGAAGCCAAGTGGACTGCTTCAACCATTGGAAATTCCATTGTCTAGCAGAGGAAATGAAAGCATATGGGTCATAGTAGATAGACTGACTAAGAGTGCCAATTTCATTCCAGTAAAGTCAACTTGGACGACATCTATCCTGGCAAAGTTATTTATGAAGAATGTAGTTAGATTGCATGGGATTCCTAGTAGTATTATTAGTGATAGAGATTCATTGTTTACTGGTGAGTTCTAGAAGAGTAAATAGGAAGCATTAAGAACCAAGCTCAACATGAGTACCGCTTACCATCCACAGACTGATGGACAAACGGAAAGAGTTAACAAAGTATTGGAGGATTTATTAAGAGCTTGTATATTGGATTTTGGGGGATCATGGGAAGTCCATCGTCATTTAGTTGTGTTCTCGTATAAAAATAGTTACAAGGCTAGTATTGGGATGGCACAGTTTGAAGCTTTGTATGGAAGGCCATGCAAATCTCCTGTATGTTGGTTGGAGACTGGGGATAGGTTGGTTCTTGGTCCAGATTTGGTGAAAGAAGCCGCAGAGAAGATTGAGTTGATCCGAGCTAGGATGAAGGAAGCTCATTCTAAGCAGAAAAGTTTTGCAGATAGAAGGAGGAAAGACTTGGAATTTTTTTAGAGACTATGTGTTTATTAAGGTTTCACCGATGAAGGGTGTGATAAGTTTCGGGAAGTCAAGAAAGTTAACACTTATATTCATAGGACCTTTTCATGTTGTTGAGAGGATCGAGAGCCTCACTTATAGAGTAGAGTTACTAAGTAGTTTAGCAGGAGTCCATAATGTTTTCCATGTTTCTCGTCTTAAAAAGTGTGTTAGAGACCCGGAGACTACCATAGCACCTACAGTGTTAGAAGATTTAGTAGTAGAACCATTTAGAGTATAGTTAGAAAGCCTATTCAGATTGTGGCTAGAGACGAGAAGAAGTTAAGGAATAAGACAGTCAAGTTAGTAAAGATTCAGTGGAGTAATGATGCTAGAGACTGTACTTGGGAGACTGAGAGCAGAATTAGCGATGCTTATCTAGAGTTAATTGATAGTATGTTTTACCTTGGATTGTTTTGTTGTGTACCTTATCGCAATTTCAAGGACGAAATTCTTTAAAGTGGGAAGTCTGTAACACCCCATATTTTTATAACATTATTTAGAATAATTAATTGGGTATATTAAATAAAACAATGTGAAGATCAATAGGCTGAGATTTGATTAGACTAAGGGTAGCCGTGCCATGTTAGTGTGTTACTTAAAATAGGATAACATAAACAAAGGTGTTAGGAATGAGTAAGGGCAAAATGGGAAATAGGGAAGGCTTATACCCTAAGCCCTTAGGAAATAGAAATCACGTTCATTTTCATTTTAGCAAACTAAAACATCTAAGGCCAGCCACCATTATTGTTCTCAAGAGAAGATTAAAGCTAGGATTCAAGTAAAGAAAGATAATCAACATAATCAACATCAAATTTAATACCTTTTAATCTCAAAGCAAAGGTGAATAATTACTACATCCCATTTTCTTTTGGTTTTCATTTTTAAGACTATATCCAAAATGCTTTTGCATGTATATGCCATGTTTTGGTGCTTAAAGTTATATATATGTTATTGGTGAATTATCCATGTTCATGTTAGTTTCTATGATATGTTTGATATGAAAACCCTATTAAATGACATCCAAATGGCTTGAAAGTTTGAATATAGGTCAGAAATGATATTTTAGAGATGGGTTTCAACTTTCATAATTTTCCGAATTAAGGTGAATTTTATATTAATTTTCGAGTGAAAAAATGGTTTATTAGGTTATAAATTATTTATGGCTAAATAAATAATTATTTGGGTTTGAAATTTTTTATATGTTGGAAAACATATTAAAATAGATTTTCTAGAATGTTTCCAGATTTTTCCTATGTGTTTTGGTGAATATATAAAATTAATTAAAGTATGGGACTTAAATGTTTTATATATTTAATTAAGGAGAAGGGGCATTTTTATAAAATAAAATGATTATTTAATTCAAAAAATAGTGGCGGCACTTTTTTTAAAAATATCTGTTAACCAATGAGATTTTGACAAACAAAGGCAGGTTAGTTGAAAAGTTATCCTTTTTAAGTTAAAAACAAAGAAATCATACTTTTAGCTTGTTTCAGTTAATTCTGGTGTTAAACTTTCCGACCCAGACCTCCCGACTAAATCGAAAGGTTATACCTTTCGACAATCGAACCAATGCATATGGTATCAAGTATCTTGGTACGTAATGAATTGGACAGAGTCGAATGGTTATTAGTCGAAAGGTTGGTTGTCAATGGGGTTGAAGTATGTTTGTTTTATAAGCCAATGATCGCCTGCTTTGCTTTCGAATAACAGCTTTCGACTTGATTTCTTTCGACCTGATCAAATAATTAAATAAAGTTTTCTAAACCTTTCGACAAATTCGAAAGGTTACTGCCGCTTTGTTTTGTTTTGAACCTTCCGACAAAGTCAAAATGTTTGCCTGTTTTAAAATCAGCCGCTTCTCCATGCTTTCGAAAGAAAGCTTTTGACTTAGGTGATTTTTCTTTGTTTTTACGAGTAAAGTATAATCCCAGCTTTCGAAGGAGTTGTTTTAAAGGATGAAGTCTATTGATTAAAAGTTAAGTTTTAATGCTTTTGAAACAAAGCTTTCGACAAAGTCGAAAGGTTGCTTCTAATGAAATCGAAAGGTTTTAAAAGGAGGTTTCTCCACTTGTTTTAAATTGAACCCAGTAAGTCTTCGAAAGGTTTATGTTTTAAAAGGTTTAATGGTTTCAAAAGGTTTGAATTCAATGATTTCAAATGGTTTTAGTTCAATGATTTCAAAAGGTTTGAGTTCAATGCTTTCGAAAAGTTTGAGTTCAATGATTTCGAAAGGTTTGCTTTGTATGGTTTCAGAAGGTTTTAAATGGAAGGTTTTCCAAAGGTGTTCTAAGGCAATGTTTTGAAACATTTTTAAAGTAGGATGTCTAAAGTTTTATTTCTTTTGAAAGGATTGAAAGCAAGGCTTCAAAGGGGAAACTTTTGAAGGGATTGGAAACTTTTTTCTTTTAACCTTATAAAATAAATGTTGTTTACTCTTGGGGATAATGGGGTAGGCTTAATGAAGTTCTATTATAGTTGGGGATCAACACTTATATGTTTTGAAAATCATTGGGGGATACCAAGGTAAATTATAATTGGGATGTATCCTAAATTAGGGATACTAATGGAAATAGCTTACTCATGTGGATAGCACGAGAGAAGTATATTCATGGGATGTTTGATGGATAGTCAACATCAAGTTGGAGATGTATAGTTTCTATTTGATCGAAGAAGGGTTTATACCCATCATGGGAAAACTATGAGATGTTTGATGGATACTCAACATCATGTGGGGGATGGATAGACCCCATATGTTTAATGAAGAGTTTATACTTATCCTCGGAAAACTATGTGTTGCGGGATGGATAGTCCACGTCAATTTAAGTAAAATGAATGTGAGATGGATAGTCCCTCTTTGAGACAACTAAAATCTAACAGGGGATGGGGAAATCCTAATTGTTTTCAAGTATGCATATGATCATAATGTTTTAAAATATATGTTTTAACCATCGTGGGGGCAGGAGCACAGAATATGGTTTTAAAAAGGTTCTAAAAGGATGTCAGTGAGAGGAAACCCGTTCCGCTAAGCGGCATGGTCTCACTTAACATATTAAACATGGATGTATAATATTATTCACACTATGCTTTATATCTGACTTGAAGTTTATGCTTTCCCCTTAAACTCTCGAGTGCTCAAAATTAATTTGAGTAGACTGAGGGGTTAGGGTCTTTTCAAGTTTTAGTAGGATGACGTATAAGGCTACCAGAGGCATGCATGAGGCAAACATATAGCTATTTAGGAGTTGCGGTTCTTATTTATGCTTTTTTGTATCTCTGCTGTGTTTGTATTAAGTCTATTATGACCATATGACTCTGATCATCCAAGGAGGTATCCTCATATACCACTCTTGGCATATTTTGTAATAAGTATATTTTATCTGTACCTTGGAACGTATTAGAATTATGTATTGAGAATGTGAAACATCTGGTTTTGAAATGTAATGAAGTAAAAGTTGTTTTGAAATATGTGTTTTATTTCATATTCATGTGCTTCTGATATCGGAGATACCATTAACATAGCCGTATTTAGTCACCGGAAGCTAATACTATAGATGACTCCAGCATCTATAACACCTAGTTTTGGTCCCCTAGATAGGGGATGTTACCATGCTGCTCTTGATGCGCACCATTGCCCGAAGCACCACGTCATGGCAACCCAGGCAAACTCCTCGCCCATTGCTCTGCTCCTCCGCTTGAACCCAGTTCTCTAGCAGCCTCGTCGCCTTGATTGGATTGCATTACCCTAGGATCGTGACTTTCGTTTTTGCGATCCCTTCGTATTTTCGATTTAGGGCTGGTTTAGTGACCTAATTTGAGTATACCAGCTTTAGAAGATGCAATGCGGGTTATTGGGTTTTATAATGAAGAATGGATGGCTTTTCGGTCTGGGCTTTTGTTTGAGCCTAGTTTCAAATTAATAAACGTAAATTTCTTTTCTTTTAAATAATGCAATTGTTTATTTGTAAATAAATTTTAGTATAATTGAAATTGATCTAAACATCATTGTACAAATTATATTTCATTATCTAGACAACTGCAAAATTTTCATTCAATACAATATTGTTTCACTCTATTTGATTATTCAATTTATTGATATAAAAATAAATTTATTCATCTTCATCAATTTATTAATTTTACTGAATATCAAAGAAATCTTTTTTTCATCCATCTTAATTATACAAAACTATTTATACTTTTAATATATTTCATATTTAATAACACACTTTATTTGAATTTTAATATATGATCTAAAATGAAATTTATTAACTAAATCAAGTTTTACTATAACAGATTTTTTTATTGAATAGAATTTAATTGAATAATAATTTGATTCCAAAATAATAATTATCCAAACCGAATTCGAATAATCCTATTTTAATTAAATTTGTAGAATAGTACGGCTTCGAAAACAAGGTTGTTACAAAATGATTCACCAATAGATATTGATTTGGTTATTTTCCATTGATGTGATTCATACGGTGATGACATCTTTCTAGATGATTTGGTTATTTTCCATTGATGTGATTCATACGGTGATGACATCCTTCTATATGATTTTATGATACACTATTCTGTAGCGACTTGGAAATTCGAATGCTTCGTCTTCGAATATCCAAATGTTTTGAAATATAATTAACATTTATGAATATGATTTTATAACATTGTTAGATATCATTTAACTAATGAAACTTTTTTTGAAAATTGGTTGCAAATTATATTTTTCAATGAAATATCGATAATATGACTGGAAATCGGTTTATCGGTACACAGCTTTTCAATCGGTATAAGTTATTCGAACCCTTGTGTACTTGTCTAATGATCAAGTGAACACATTTGCAACTAATTAACACACGCACCACTTTATAAAGCATTGAACATTCTAGAAGCTTCCATTAGGATAAGAGGCATATCATGTCAAGGTTATAAGTGTAATAAGCATAAAGGAGAAGTTATGTAAAGGAGAAGTTATGTAAAGGAGAAGTGATGGGAGGTCAGTCTTCCATAACATGGTAGGAAGGGATGAAATCAAGCTTAAGGAACGCAAAATGGAGCCTATATAAGGAGAGGTGCACCTTTATATATAATTCACAAATTCACAAAGCAATAGTTAGCTAAACCATGTCTTCTTCATCTTCTTCGTAAATTTCTAAAGTAAAACAATTGCAAGCCATATCCAAATCATTTCAAAGTTGTAGTGAAGCCTTACTACCACATTAGAAAACACCCGAGAAACAAAGCCAAACTCTCCCCACTTGCAATAACCATGAGCTTCTGGAGGGTTTTAGAGGCAAAGGCAAGGAAAAAGCAAGGAAAGAGAAGGAAGGAAAGGTGTTGCTAGGTTGAGGATGGACTTAGATGTTTTGATTTTAGTTATTTGGGAAATTAAAGGTAAGCTTACTCACCAGTTTGACTGAAAATATTATGCATACATATTGGTGTTCGCTTTTATTAAAGTTGTTTGAGTTGATTTGGACATAAGTTGGAACAACGGTTGTGATTCTTGCTTTGGAAGCAAATGGTATATGTATGGACTTGAATGGATTTGTATTACATATAGCAAGGCCGTGGAATAAAGTACATTGGTTATAGATGGACTTTTGTTTAGGTCAGACTTAGATTTGAAACTGCACTTGCAGTGATGGTCGCTATAAATGCAATTCAGAATTGCCTTGTTTTGGCGATTTATATGGGACTTTATAGAGAGATCCTTAGGAGTTTCTTGCCACATTTATAATTTTTTATGTATTTTTTTCCATAAAAAGTTTGGCTAGTAAAAAGTTAGGTAACATCTCGAAATTGACCAAAACTTCACTGTGCAGAACAACCCCATTGAGACTTGACTTTTGATCTTTAAAAGCGTCGAAATGATATTTAACTTTAAGTATTTTGTTTCATTCTTTTTATAGGTGTTTACTAACAATTATTATGGTATTTTAAAAGTGGCTAAAGGTTCTTATGAATCTATAAGAGTTAGTTTTGAACTTTTAAAGAAGTGGTTTCTATAAGGATAACTTGCTTTTCCAATTTTTAAAGATTTTATAAACATGTAATTTTAAAGTAATATATTGGATAAATGTTTTAAAACCTATTATAAGGACTTTTAAGTATTTTAATAGTATACACAAATGTTTTAAAAAAGGGGTAATAATTTCTTAGTGGTTAAATAGTTTTATAATACAATTATTTATTGAAGAGTAATAAACTACGCTTAACACTAAAAGCCGAGCATGGTAGAATTCTCTATTTGTGAGAGTTAACATTGATGCTTGAGTAGGGATGAAGCAGTATAGCTTTAACCAATCGACTTCCTTATTGACCAAGGAATAGTTAAGTTGGAATATCAAAAATGTGCTAATCTTGTTGATTTCTTACTTGTTTATGGAAATTATTAGTATTATATTTAACACTAAAAGCCAACGAGTAAACTTGTCTATTTGTAAGATTCAAGAACAAAGTGTGTAGGCAAGGCTATGATATGCAACCAGTGCTTTAATTTACCTGACTTAACTTTTGGACAAGGAAAAGTTAAGTTGAAATGTCAGAAACATGTTATGTATACAAACATTGATTTGTACAAGAAAACTTTTTAACTGGATAGTCGATTAATCGACTATCGACCTTGACAAAATGTTAACATAAGAAGTAATGAAAGGCTTTGCAATTTCATACCGATGAGAACCCTTGAGGAGGAGTACTGATACGAAACATCTCTAGTTTTTGCTTACTTTTGAAAGAACTGGAATTGAGTTGATTGAAAATTCATCGATTGATTTTGAATAGATTAGGATAGATAAGTGTTTTACTTATCGAATACCATTTAAAAACTAGTGAAGGAGTTCTATGTTTTAGAAGCGGTTGTAAAGGGAAATCTATGTAGTGATTCGAGACCTGTTCCAGATGCTCGAAACCATGTAACGATTCGTGATCTGTTCGAGATGATGGAATCCATTGGGGTATTCGTGTTTTGTATGAATAATTAAGTCTCATGTGAAAGATGTCGAAGATAACCTCGACATCGGAAGTGACATATTAAAGAGTAGGATGCATAACCTAGTGGTTTAACAAACCTTGTTAGGATATTATCAAGTCCATTTTTAGAGACACTTATCGATTGTTGGCCGATGGGAGTTGGTGATATTTGGTTCACATTTCCATGCTTATGTTCGGACGATGGGCCTCTAGTGTTTACCTTAATGTTATATTTTATCTAGTGGTATATGATGCTCGGAAGGTACTTTCTGACCATTGAGTAGGAGATTGAATTCGGTTATTGACCGAATATATCTCCATGGAAAAATCCATTATGCGAACGTACCTTAGGAGTTTCGAATGTAACCTAAATATGTTGTGATATGACCAATATAAGCATTGTAGCTATTTGATATGATTTATATTCTACACTCTAGGAATTATCTATTGTATCACTATATTATACTTAATTAGAATGGTTGGTTTCTTTTGAGAGGAAAACTATTATAGATATCCATTTGGTCTCAATAGTTACCGTTGCATGTTGCATGTGCCTCGGGTTTTCTCGTACCAGATTTATGTTTGACGCTTGGTTTTTGTCTTCCTTAAAATCCTTGCGTGCTCTTTCGAATAGGTTGAGTATGACAGCTTCTACATTGGATGCTTCAGAGCTTAAGAGACGAGCTGGAGGCTTCCATTATATATTTATTTCTATTTCTGTTGTTCTATATTATCGATGTGTATATCAACATTGTAAGGACGGACGATTATAATTGTCTAGTCGGGTTATAGTAGTTAGGTTTTGTAACTCCAAATTTTTTATACTCGAAGTAATCCTTTGTACTGTCCTTTTGATATTATATATTATCGTTTCACTGTGATATTTTTATGCCGTGTTCTCCCTTTCTTGTTCTATTCTTTTTTATCCCAACTTTCTATCTTTCTTACACTTGTGTGTTCGGCACACGAATACCATTACTGTACTTAGTGCCGACATTCGAGGGTTGAAAAGTCATGTCATTTCATTTAAAATTAGAGCCCATGGCTGGCGGACACCTTGGCTTTGCTTGGGTATGGCTCATTAGAGATAGGGTAAGCGACACCCTAGAATGAATCGAGTGTATTAAATAAACGAGAGTGTATTTGTATCTTCTATTAAACTATGCCCCCCTTTTAGCTTTCCTTGGGGATAATCCCATTTTTTGAAATAACTCTAGCCTTCCATATCCTAAATATATTATATTATGTTCAGGTAGTACAAATAAAGAGTACTAGAGTCGCTAATTCTCAAGGAGGTAGAGGTGGTTGAGGTAGTACTATCATAAATGGTGGAGATACGCACTAAGGAATGTAGCTTCAGTCGGGGAAACAAGGGTGGATACTGTAGAGAAGATCGTGCAGGTCAGGCCTTAGGTGAATTTTACTTTGCTCTACCTTAATTATGAGAGGCTAAGAGGTAAGAAGGTTGGTGGTACGGAGACGATCATAGAAGTCCAAAATTGGATCCAATTATGTAATCGATAATTTAAGGATATGGACCTAGATGACATTATGAAACGTCAGTTGGCTTCATGGCATCTAATGGACACAGCGATGGATTGATGGAGTTCTATCACTGTTGATATCCAAGAGAATGACTTCTCTTTGACCCAATTTAAGGAGGGATTCGAGGTAAAGTTTGTCTCGAAAGCCGAAAAGACTTTGTTATTTAGGAGCTTTCTCAACCTGAAGTAGGGGACCATGATAGGGGTGGAGTATGATAACCGATTCAGTGCTTTACCTTGGTTTGGGCCTGATTTGGTTGAAACAACATTGAAGAGGAATGAGATGTCCATGGTAGGGATGTGCCCAGAATTCAAGGGTAATATGACAAATCACATCTTAGGGTCTTATGTGAATTTAGTGAACATGAGGTTGACGTTTGAGAGCTTAGCACCAAAGCCGTCTATTTCTGCACTATCTGGGAACAACAAGCTGAAGTTTCAGCCGTTGAAGGATATGTCAGGTTTAACCTATCATAAGTGTGGAAAGAAGGGGCATTTCACCAGGTGTTTTACATCAGTTAAGGTTGGGCGAGTGGAAAAAGCGCCGCTAGTTAAGGCACTGATTGCTGAGGTATCGAAGTTAGAGCCACAAATGGGCAAGGCATAGTTTTCACAAAGGGGATGCTACAATTGCCATCAGCCAGGCTATGTTGTTAGGTAGTTTCCAATGCTCTAGAAAGAGGGACAACCTCGATTTTTTGCACTTTCTTCAGCACCTTCCACTTTTGCAGCTGCAAAAAGGAAGCAGGTTCTGGAAGATATTCTATTTCTGGCGTTACTATTCGTGTCTTATTTGATACTGGTGCTTCTCTTAGTTTCATATCTGGTATTCTTTTTGATAGACTGAAACTTGAGCTGGATAGATTATATTTGTGTGTCAAAACCTGTTGGTGGGTCGGCTAATCTTAGTATGATTTGTTTAGGAGTTCCAATTTCTTTCTTTGACCAACTCCTTTCTTACGATATTTATGTTATGGGTTTTCGGGGTTTTGATGTTTTTCTTGGGATGGACTGGCTATCCCAGAACCATGCTATCTTGGATTATGCTAAGCGTACTTTATCATTGAAAAATGTAGGATGCAAGAAACTGGTAGTACCTTATAAGGAACCTATCTCTCTTATGAGTAGTTTTATTTATTCTCTTGATGTGGCAGAGGAGTAGTTGGGTTCGATTATGGTTGTTCAGGAGTTTTAGGGTGTCTTTGAAGAGGTATTAGGTTCACTACCTCACTTGGAGATAGAATTTCACATTGATTTAGTGAAAGATGCAAAGCCTATTGTTTTGCCTATTCATAGACTTCACTGAAGGAGAAGTTGAAACCAACAAATAAGGTTAGTGATTTGTTGCAGAAGGGATTGATCCAACCAAGTCGTTCGAGTTGGGGAGCGCTCATCATCTTTGCTACAAAGGCAGACAACTCCTTAAGACTGTGTGTAGATTATCTTGAGCTCAACAATCAAACTATTTGGAACAAGTATCATTTTCCTAGGATAGATGACTTGTTCGATCAGCTTCATCTTGCTACAGGGTTCCATCATTTGAGGGTGCAGACGAGAGTGTACTATTGAATGCTTTTAGATCAGACCGACTTTAGAATGATTAGTTATGCCTTTTGGCCTAACTAATGCTCCATCATATTTCATCGACTCAATGAATCGAGTTTTCCAAGATGTGTTAAATAAGTTTGTTCTTGTTTTTATTCATAATATTTTTGTCTACTCCAAGACCAAGGAGGAAAATTCGTGCCATCTAAGGATTGTATTAGAAATCCTAAGAGAGCATATGTTGAAAACTAAGTTCTCGAAATGTCATTTTTGGCATTCAGAAGTTAGCTTCTTAGGTTATGTTGTTTCGATAGAGGGTATTTCTATTAATCCCACTATGATTATTACCGTTCAAGACTTGAAGAGGCTAGAAAGCACAACTGACATTAGGAGTTTTCTGGGTCAAGCAGGTTATTACAGGAGATTCATATAGGATTTCTTGAAGATTGTCTCTCACTTAACGAATTTGACAAAGAAAAATGTCAAATCCAAGTGGACTAATACATGCGAGCAAGCATTTGTAGTGTTAAAGAAAAGTTAACTAATGCTCATGTTCTTACCATCCCAGATGGATTTGAGTGTTTGACTGCTTGCAATGATGTTTATGGAACAGGTCTAGGTGATATATTAATGCAGCACAGAAGGGTCATTGCTTATGCGAGTTGACTGCTCAAACTATATGACGCAAGATATGCAACTCATGATTTAGAGTTGTTAGCAATGGTGCTTGCGTTAAAGATATAGAGGCATCAATTGCTAGGTGAAAGGTTCGATTTATCTATGGACCGTAAATCTTTGAAGTATCTTTTTATGCAAAATGACTTAAACATGAGCAACAAAGGTGGTTGTAGTTTCTTGCGGCCTATGATCTAGACATATTATATACTCAAAAAAGTGCTAATTTTATGGCTAATGCGCTCAATAAAAGGAATGCAGTCATGGAAAATGTTGAGGTTCGTCTGACTCTGATTAGTCGTATCAAAGAGAATTAACTTAGAGATCTTCATTTTGCTAGGATATCTAAGAATGTAAGAAGAATGAGGCAGTAGAGAGATAGCCGAGATTCAGAGGGGATAGCCTTGGCATTTTGAGAATGAACGGTAGATTATGTGTCCTAAATGTTGATGGGAGTAGGTAGGAAGTTCTAGTAGAAAGTTACATGTTAATAAGAAAACTTGTCAACACCGGGAAGCAGAGTTCAAAGTGTATGTGACCCTTTCGAATCTGTCCTTTGGACTTAGTTGAAAGGGTACCTTAATGACCTTTTTTGCTGTTAAATTCAGGGAGCCTTTTTAACTTCACTTCTGAATGGAAATTGAGTACTTTCGACTTCGTCGAAAGGCATCGATGCATCTTCCACTTTGTTGTTGATGTGTTGTTTGCAAGCAGGAAAGGATGCGGGCTTTCGATACCGTCGAAAGGTCTATCTTTTGGGCTTCGTATGAGTTGGAGTATCGTAGAAGACTAAAATGCAGTAGGTGGCTTTCAAATGCATTCTTGTTGATTAATGTGGAACCCTTTTCTTCTGATGTTTGAGGAGGCCATATTGAACTCATGTAAGCTTTCCTTTTGTAATTGTGGGTGGTTTTAGCTAATTCGATAGGCTAATCTATGCTTTTGAAGGGGTAGCTTTGGCCTAATAGTCTTCTATGGAAGGTAAATGTTGGCTGAACCCATTGTTTCGAAAGGTTTAGATCACATGCAGAAGCTTGTAATCTGCCTTTAACGCATTCGAAATACCTTTATGCATGAGACAACAATCGTCTCGAAAGGGGGTCAGCTAAAGTGAAAGGTTGTCCCTATCCCCTTTTGACCTCTTCGGAAGCGCATTGTTCATCCAACTTTTGTAGAAGCATCCCGTCGACTCTTTCGAAAGGTTTTGCTATTACTACCATTCTTCATGGATCCTCTTTTTGTATTCTTTAAGGCCTCGATCAAGTTGGAGTGGTTTTTGATGGTAACTCTTACCCCCTCCACTAGCGAAAGGATGCACTTGACTTTTCAAGTCAACTGTTTCAACACCTTTTTTATTTCAACATAAAATTTCCCGCCTTTTCTTATACTCATATATATCTTGGTTATTCATTCGAATTTGATCGAATGGCTTTTTTCGCATTCGCTTCTCTTATAAATCACGCTTTCTTCTCTCCCCATTTTCATTTACCTACGATTAAGATACTCAAAACAAAAACAAAAATTCCAATTTTTATTAAATTCCTAATTTTTGTACACACGAGTTTAAATTTGAGGTATACATATATTATTCATATTCAATTTCAAATTTTTAGGGTTCGAATTTGCATTTCTGTTTCAATTTTTTGAGATTGAATCGAGTTCATCGTTCATATAAATGACCTTTAGATTCATTTTTATGCTGATTTCGATTATTCTACGATATCATTTATGGGTTTAAACTTTAATTCGTTAAATTTGGGGTTACTTGCCATTATTGTACGTGAATTTAGGCTCGAATTCTATTACGCTCAATTTTAATTAGTTTAAGAATACTTTATTATTATTTTTATTATTCGATTATGATTAATCTATGGAGCTAATTACGGTCCGAGCTTGAATTTGCTAAAGTTAGGGTTTTTGTTGTTCTTAAATGCGAATTCAAGCTCATATTAATATTGTAATCAACATCTAAGAAGAGTTGGGTTGACAATGAATCAGGAAGGTATTCCCTTCTAGTAACTTCAAAGAGAAGGCTGAGTTATGTATATCAATAAACTAATATTACAACTTAATTTCCAACCCTTTCAAAAGGGGTTAATGTGATTAACTCCACTTCATTTTCTAATCCCTTTTGAAGGGATCAAAGGGAAGTCAAGTATCCACTTTAAATGGATCCTTTCAAAGGGGTTGATTTTGTTATTTGAGATGGACTTCTTCGAAAGCAAATGTATTTTTAGATGTATTATGACACCTTTTGATGAAGTCATCTTGAAGGGTTCAATTTAATGACTACACGGTGTATCTCTTCGAAGGCCTAATTCTCTTCGAAAGGATTCAAAACTTAATGTATATAAAAAGTGAATTTCATTAGCTATTGAATTTTATTTTAGCTGGACCACGTCCAATTTAAATTTACTCTGTAAGATGTTAAAAGTTAGAAATTCATATCTCCTACCATCAATTGGTTGAGAATAATACATTTTTGTTATAGTCGAAAACCTTATATATTCTGTCGACTTGATTGAAACCCCAAAGATTAAGACAAGCCCAGTTATTTGCATGTTTTTCAAAATTCCACCTTGCCCTTTCGACTTGCTCAAGACCTGCTATATTCAACAGAAATATAACTATCATTTTCTCAACATAAACATTGTGTAAATGTCCTAAGGCCCTTTCGTTTGTTATAGAATCACTTTGCTCCAAGTCTTTCGACTTAATGAGAATATAACGTTTTGGCAGTATTCATATTTTTTAAGTAAAATAAAATCCGTGGGTTTCGACTTGTCGAAAAGTTCGTTTGACTTGATTGGGGAATGTTGTTAACAGTTTCAACAATGTATATATTCAAATTAGCATTATGAGGATAGTTGCACTTATTAATAGTAGAATTTTTCCGAGCGTTTGACATAGTCGAAGTGTGTGTTTAGGGGTCTATATTCGATCTCCTTTTTCATCACTATCGAAAGCTCGAAGAATCTCATGATTCTCATTAACTTTAACTCTTCCAAAGGTATTGAACTATATGCCTTGTTGGATATCTGAACCATTTCAATAGGCTTTCAGCATTTTCGAATGGTGTTAATATTGAAACAAATTGTTATTTTAACAAAAAAATTCACCTGGCAGGATCATGAGTTTGAAAAGGACTTCTAAGAAACCTAAAAAGGATGTAGCTCTAGAATTAGAGTCTTCTCCAAAGAAGGCTGAAGCAGTCTCAAGGCATTCTCTTATATCCACTTAAGACGAAGTTGACGCGATCCTCAACGACTTCAGAGTCACACTAGTTGAAGCCATTTCTTCTGGAGATAGTGACACTATCCAGAGTCCTCCTAAAGGGTATTTTGCTTACACTTCCATCCATATCTAGAATGGCGGTTTTATTCCATTCACTAATTTCTTGTCAAGATTCTTGAGTAACCTTGGCGTAGCTTCAATTCAATTGTCTCCAAATGTATATACATATTTTGTCTCCTTTGAGCTCATGGCATTAGAGTCATGCTTTCCTTTGCTAAGTGCTGAAGTTCTAAATTATTTTCTGCGTCTAGTTAAGCTCAGTAATTTAAATAGCCATATTTTCATATCCAACCTTCACAAGAAGTTAATTTCTGAGGGAGTAAATAAGTTTAGAGATTAGGAGACACAATTCTTCTATGTCAAATGTTTTCCAAATTTTAGTGGAGCTTTCTCTTCTCCCCATAAGTTGATCATTATTTTCATTTTTCATTAAATTGTTCTCTTTTTCTGAATTGCATTTTCTTATTAGGGCCTACTCCTAAAGATCTTGATGATGAGGGGAAGGGAATTGTGAAGTCGTTAATTGCTGCTTCTGGTAGCATAGGTAATAGACTTACATTGTTATTCACGATCAGTCTTCAAAAACATTCTCTCTTCCTAGTAGGCCAAAGGATTCTCGGGCAACCTCCCCTTGTCCAACACACTTCCAAGGGCAAGAGTTTCCTATCTTTGGGTGACCCCATGAAATTTTCACCATTGTCTCTGATTTATCCTGACCGGCCTGGTAAACTTATTTGTGTTATTTATAACTTGCCATCATGTTATTACTTAGATTGCTTCGCTGACCTATGCTTTTTGGATTTAGCGACTGCTCCTCCTATTGAATTAACCATAAAGACCCATTCCTTCCAACTTATGAATCTAGCGCCTCAGCTCTGACCCAAGCCATCGCTAGGTCGAGGATGATTTCCAAAAGAAAATTGAGTGGAACAACTGCAGCAGGTCCTTATCTCAAGAATACTAAAATTGCTGATGTCCAGTCATCTCTTCCTCCAAAAAAGAGTGAGTCTATTGATGTAGGCAAGACTATGGAAGGTTCTACTGTTGATGCTGCTACTGACCCACCTAGAATGATTCCTTTAAAGGATGATTTCATGGCTCATATAGTTGTGTCTGATTCTCCTAGCATTGTTGAGCAGATGCAAATGGATTTAGGCGCTTCAACTCCTTGCCAAGAGTTGAATCCTTCTATATCTACATCACCGGTACGTCCTAATGATTTTGAGGAGATGGTATAGTTAATCATGAATTCTTCATCACTGACTTCCATTCATCCGCCTTCCTCTATTCCTGACCCGACAAAACATTATCGATCTCTAATTGAGCAACAACTTCTGGTGCGTTTCATACTACTTGACCTTCTTATTACTACTTCTTACTAAATTTTGGCTCATGTCATACTTTTCCTTTCAGATTTCTAAAAGCTGGTACTCCCTCTAGGAAAGCACTTCAAAGTCTTCCACTAAGACATCCAAACTTCAAGAAGAAGTCTCAACTCTGAATAACAAGATTACTTGCCTCTCTATTGCCAAAGATAAAGCAATGAGGGAACAAGAAAGGTTGGGCGCTTCTCTTGCTCAAGCGGAATCCACCTTTTCCGAGGAGAGGAAGGAAAAATGAGTCTTAGCTGATGAGAATTTGGCTTTAAAAATGACTCTAAAAGAGTCGGAGGAAGTGAAAGCCCGAAATATTGCTAAGCAATCTTCTCTAAAAAAATGCACTCTTTTCAAGAAGAAGTTGGAGAAGAAGAATAATTCTTTAACAATGGCCATCAAAACTATTTCTGAGGTCAAAAAAAAGGTGTCGCAATTTTTGAGCACTTCTCTTAATGACATCATCGTGAATTCTTACAAGAACGCTCTCACACTGGCTTACTCCAACAATATCGAAAAGTGTTCAAACATAAGCTTCCCCTGACTCGATCCTATGCTAGTCAAAAGATTCAAGGATAAAATCAGAGAAGTGGAGCAAGGGATCGAAGTTCCTAAGAGAGAAGAAATTGATGCTGCAAAACTCTTATCTTTCGAAGTTCCCTCTATGGAAGGAGATTCTGACTCTAACGTGGAAAAAGATGATAAGGATGATGAAATCGTCATTGAGGTATGTGACGACGATATTGTTAATGACGATGATAACCCTGAAAATGAGGATAGAGGTCCGGGTTCTAGTGTAGTGGAGGTGACCATGATGGTTCTCACGAACGGGATAGGGAATGTATTCCCGGGGATTGAAAGAAAGTGATCCCTGATCCCTGGGACCATGAAACAAGTCAAATTGAACTTCCCGAGCCTTCTGATCTCCATGAAAAAGACGCCAATATTGATGTTGGAGAACATGAGGGGGAAAAACAGGCCCCACAAACTCAATTCATGTTTCTCAGGTATGGAATTCTTTGTCTAAATGGCTTTCGCTTCTAAGATAAAGTAGCTGATATCTTTCTATTTTAGATAAAGAAGAAATCCATTCAACTTTATAAAACAAAGCTTAAAAGAAAACAAGCGGAAATAAATAGCTTGTATAGAGAGCTAGATAGACAATTAAATGAACATAAAGCACTCTTTGACAAGTATTATAAGCTTATTAAGAGTGCCACGGTGTTAGCGTCCTTTAAAGATCAAGAAGCTGCCCCAAACTGAAAAGGTTGTGCCTGCGATATGACAAGCTCTTGGAAGAGAATAGGGAAATAATAGCACTCTTTTGGATGGTAATTGAAGACATGGATATCCTAGTAGACTTCCTATACAAATCTTATTGCAGACACCCAACGATAGATTTTTCGTACTTGGATGATTTTACCGGGGGTCTACTTAGATGTCTACATAGAAGATATTTAATTGAATTTGGATCTGATCCATATCCGGGGGCTTGGTAGAATTTACCATAAGTCAAATCAATCCCTTGTAAGTTGCCTTCGAAAAAACTCAAATATTATAAGGATAAATTCATTTCTATGTTATTTAAAAAAATCAGTTTTGTACGAGCCAGATGAGCATTTGTAATTATGTAATACTATTGATTTATGAATTTTCTATATTAGTTTCCTTTTATACTTAGTCATACGTTATTACATTATTACAGAATAAATGTCTCTCAAGCAGCCTTATTTCTAGAGATTATTTAGGCATATATGTTAAATTAAGAACATATTATTTAGAAAATGCCTTACTCTTGAAATCCTCAGAATTGGGTAGATATTGCTTTCTTGGAGACCTATAGAGGCTTTATATGCAACATCCCTGCCTTCGTTTTGCTTTTCTTGGTGAAGAAAAGGAAAGGCATCTTAAGAAAATCTGAACATATCATACCAAATTAATATGCAGTCGTGATAGTCCTCCTGCCAGAGAATGGGATTATAGCAAATATCATCTAGTTAATACCCCGAAAGGATTTAATGCTCCTTTTCATTCTACAATTACTCTTTAAACTAATTCTTTGAACAAAGTTAAAAATGCTATTTCCCGGCTTTAGGTGTAATAAAATAATTGTTTGATTATTACAATGAGATTGTACTTTTTTTTCCTTGAGTTGTAACCTCTATTATTGTAATAAAAGGAATTAGTAATTTGAGTATTAACTTGGTTTTTTGTTTGCTAAATAGGAGTTACATTTATCTACCATGCTGCTCTCATTAGATTCATTATCTCATTTCACCAGCATAAGAGATAGGTTGGTAGCGGGAGTTGAAAAGTGGAGCCTCCCTAAAGATCCTCTATCTGTTCTTATTTAAGGAAACACTGAAGCAATGGAATGGCATAGGAAATTTTAGCTTCAGAAGACGATTTTAGGGATCTTAACGATCAGATCATTGGTCTCGAAGAAGACATCAAGAGTATAGATGAAACAATTTCTCAATTAAAACGTCAAATTAAATCAAACCCTTTGATCGACTTTGATCAAGAAATGACTAAGCTTCTCCCACTGTTAAGCGATTTGGAGATAAAATTAAAAGGTAATCAAGCCTAGTGTAAATCCCTAAAATTTATCATGGGTGTGATATTCAAAATATCAATTTACCAACTTCTCCAATATCCTCGTCTGTTGTGAAATCGACAAGGTCTTCATCTCTAGTTATTCAAAAAAATTCGGCCATGACTAACCCTCCCCTAGGTTTTGATGAGAAAGCAGTAGGTGAATGATGCAAGAAGGTCAAATTTGAAATGATGAGATATTTTGATGACCAACAGAAAGTGAGATATTCACAGCGCATTAATGGGTATGTACCTAGAATTCAAAAACTTGAACATGAAAAATATCTTCTTCGAAAGCACATTGCTGATTTAGAAAGGAAAAACAAGACCCTTAAAGGTGCCAACAAAGCTTTCAGCCGTGCTTTGACGACTCATATTGAATCCATTGATGATGCCGATGAAATTAAGAAGAAGGAAAAGAAGCTTAAAGAAACTTTTTGTACAGTGATTTGACATATTGTCAATCCTTTAATTGCTGAGAATCTAAATTAGGTTGTCCAAAATCTGTGATACGTACACTTGTACTACATACATGTGAATAATCTTATAAATCATGTAAATTATGTAAATATCACCTAGTTTGTAGCCTTTGCTTGTTTTTACAATGTTGTTTCTGAATTTGCTTCCTGATAACTTTGACTATGGTTTTTGTATTCGTCGACCAATTCGGTCTTTCTTATTGATCTAGTTTTCTTGAAAAGTACAAATTTGACAACATTTCTTATCATTAATTTAAATCTATGCAAGAATATATTCGGTGGTTCTTTATACTATTGACAATAGTATTGGGAATCCTACTAAGTCAAAAAATCTAAGTAATGGTGGTTAATAGATCTTCATGTGAAAATAACAAGTGAAGAGAAATTCCATAGTCAGAAATGAATAGGATTCTTGAGATCCAACTTTGGTAATGATATGAGAAGACCGGGAATCTGACTCTAGTTATACTAATTGAAGACCAGAGATCTGATAATGGAATTAATAATGGAAGGCTAGAAATCCAAATTTAGCATTGATAATGGAAGTTTAGAAATCCTCTTCTGAAAAAAACTGGTAGAAGACCAAGAATAATTGTTCAATAATAAAAGTCTAGAAATCATTATTTGGAAATAATTCATAGAAGACTAGGAATCTTCCTTTGGGAACAAAAAATTTGAGTCCATAAATCCTTATAATAAATATCTGAAATGCAGATTCGGGTATTAATAAGACAGACCCTAGAATTAATAGAAGACTAGAAGTCGGCAAATGACTAAAGTCAAGAAATCAATGGAAAGTGACCCGAAACCCAGATTCGGGTATTATTGAAGTCCAGAAATTAATGGTAAGTGATCGGAAACCCAGATCCGGGTATTAATGCAGTCCAAAAATCCTCTTTTGTAATCTGTTGTAGGCTGTAGATTCTTATTTGAGCCTTTTGTTTTGCACAAATCTTTGGATTTTGATTCCTTTGACATGTGTCATCTTTTAGGCTTCGTATGTTGTCATTGTTTGGTGTGCCACTTTTCGGGCTTGGACTTCTTAGTTTATGGTTGTCTGACTCGCTTGGTTAGCTCATCCACAAGTAGGACCTAAAGAGTTACCAAACCTCCCTCCAAGAGGTGCTCCAACTAGGCCTTATAGGCGGGACCGAAGGCTTGTTCGGTGCCTTGGCCAGGTTATAGCATGGCGGGGGAAAGGGCTTACTCCATCCTCCCTCCAAGAGGTGGTTTAGCCAAGCGATAGCGTGGCGAGACAGAAGGCTTGTTCGGTGCCTTGGCCAAGTCACAGCATGGCGGGACCAACGGATTATTCCATCCCCCTTCAGGAGGTGCTTTGATCTGGCCATAGCATGGAGCGATCAAGGGCTTGTAGGTACTTTAACTTAGCCATAGCGTGGCACAGATAAAGTTTACTCTATCCTCACTCCAGGAGGCGCGTTGACCTGGACAACTCGACGCGGACAAAGGCGTAAGACTGTTTAAGGTAATTTCCAAGATTAAGGAGAATTTTTCACCCAACCATGTAGATTCTCTTTAGAAAAGCGGTGCTTTATTGAATTTTATTAAGATCGCTTTTGCAAATCCATTGATTTTGCCTTGTCTGAAAAAGTTGTTCACCATTCCTTCGAGTTCTCTATATTGATTTGTTTCATGCCCATTCATCATGTGGTAGTGACAATAGGATCCTCCCCGATTCCTTTCGTATTTGGGCCTCTTTTTGGATGGCCGATAGTTGAGTTCCTCCCTGGTTAGTAAATAAACGTTCTCAATCGATGTAGTCAGATTGCATTCCTTTTGGAGTCTTGATTTGAAGCTTGTCTTTTGAGTATAATTTCTAAATTTCTTATTGCTCGATTCAGAAGCTTCACCTTCAACAGCCAATTTCCTTTTTAAAACCTTTTGAATCTCATATGTAGGTAATGTTTCGCTTGTCGCTTGATGCCATTTTTGTGCAAAGGTATAGTAATCGGCCATCATCCCTTCTTCAAAGAAAGTGCCTTTGGTATAGAATTGAACTGCCTTCTTCATTTGAGCAAACAAGTTATCACTCTTATGTTTTGTTCCACCTAAAGTAAATATGGGTGTAGGGCCAATGTGAAAGGGGTTTAAGCTCCATTTATCTGGATCATAAGATTCAACCTTCTGTTTTGTTAACAAGAAAACTTTTCAACATTCCCAAAGCTAAGTTCTTAACAGGAAATGCTGCTAACACCTCAAAAGAAAATTTTCGAAGTGATTTATCTCTTAGAAACCCCGTTCGAATGAGTTGATTGGGACGGATTGTCTTCGGAGGATGGTCATATGAAAATGCTAATTGTAGATAAGAAGCCCAATCAACCCTTTGAAGCGAAGGTTAAGAAGAGACCAACTTATTCGTGGTCCCATTCGAGTGAGTCAAAAGGGTCATTCACATCTTCTTTTAAGTGGGATGAAAGACTTATTCATATTCCTCTTTCGAACGTGTCAGAAGGACCATTCTGCTTTTAGAAGAAGCATTCACTTCCAAATGTATAGTTTCTGCTGCCATGGAAAATGTTTGCAACCAAATTGGTCACAAACACCCGAGGATAGATTTGAGGAGTGAAATAAATGAAGAAATGAAATGGAAAATGAGAAGTAACAATATGTATTGCCAGAAAGAATAGAAAAAGGTAATAACAATAGGATTTATAGTGGTTCGGCGTTGATTGCCTACATCCACTCTGAATGCTCTCTTTATTACTTTATCAATCACTTGATTACAGTTACAATTCACAAGGAATAGCTTGAATACAGTTTAGAACAAAGAGAAACAAATTGCAAAAATGGCAGAGTATTCCCTTGGTAGTCGAAAAAAGATCTTCCCAAGAGTGGCCCCCCGCCCCTGTATTTATAGACGAAGGCAGCCTTCAGCCTGACCATTCAGGCCCATAATAAGAAAGGCTCAGCCTAACATATTATGCCAATCATACCGAACCGGGAATGCCGACCCCATTATAAAGTGTCGATCGTTCTCGATGTATCACCTCATCACATATTTTTACCGAACCCGTCAAGTATGCCGGTGGATGTCACTCACTATGACGACCCAATAGCCTTTACACTTTATGCCGACCCAGTGACCTTTATACTCTATACCGACCTGAACGTTGCCATGAGTTGTGCCAACCCGGTCCATCACATATTCCATGCCGACCCGAGCACCATCATACACTATGCCTACCCAATACAATATGCACACTATGCCGATCTGACCTGTTCCATATACTTTGCCAACCCGGGCTCCACTATACGCCAAACTGATCTATTCCACATACGTTGCCAACCCGAGCTCCACTATATGCCGAAATAATCTATTCCACATACTTTGCCGACCCGAGCTCCACTATATGTCGACCTGATCACATCCCATTTGCTTATGCCGACCCGATGGAACCCACTCGACTTGCCAACCCTAAGAATGCCACATATTCTTCAACTTATTAATCATTTATGCCAACCCCTATTCCACCAAGCCACCATCATAATACTGACATCCTGTTCCATCCATTCGTCGACCATATTGACCCTTGGATAAACAAAGCTGCTTGGAAATCACACTTTGGTCACATAGATGTCGCCTCGTGGCCATTCTTCCACCAATAGTCAATCCTGACCTCTGTAGTTACCTTTGTGTAGCCGGGCCAAGGCACCGGGTAATAGAAAGTATTCATTCGAAAGGGTTATATATGTTAAAATATCAAAACCCCTTTCATAGATATCCCACCAGCAAACATAATCCAATATTAATGCATCGAGTCCCTTTCAAAACCACTCTTTTGATCAGGTCAAAAGGGTGTTTGCTCTTTCAACGTGGGCTTAATGTACAATATACAAGTTCTATATTCAATATGCAATGGAATAACATCTTTGACAGTATAAGTTCCATGAACTTATTGATATCGAAACACCATCATCATGTCAATTTAATATTTGATATCTTCGAACATAATGATAACATGATTCGAATACGTATTGTCAAGTTGATCTCATTGCATCGCATAAGTCAAATAGGAGTTAAGATAATAAGTAAGCATCATGTGCAATTGGTCTTTAGTCAAGCTAATGGATGAAATGATCTTTTTCATATTCAAAATCTATATTGAATCCATGCGCTTCCTCCTTTTGCATTTACCCAAATTGAGTTACCAGTAAGAGAATTTTACCCCAAATTGATTTAAGGTTACAAAATTTGGATTTTCTACGAAATGAGTGAGAAAAATCATAATTTAAAATTCGGTTCCCTAACTCGGACCCCTAAGGTCGTATTTATAGATGCAGGTTGACCCCCTTCAAGCCCATTCTTTCGATATAGTCGAAAGGCCTTCTTCCAACCTTTTGCGTGCATCCTTTCGATGTGGTCGAAAGGTGTTTTCCTGACCTTTATCATTAATTCTTTCGCCTTTACCCTTTCAAATCAGACCTTTTGACCTAGTTGAAAGGATTACTTTGACAACCTTCCGCTGCCGCCCAAGTTTGGGCGCCCTTCAACTCTGCTTTTAATAGAATTTAATTGCTTTTGACTTCATCGAAAGGCGTATTTACTTTCCCCATTTATGCCGCTAGGCTATTGGAAGTAAGAGAAGATGTGTGCTTTCGTATATCTTTGAAAGGCTTAGTAGAAAACGAACAAATCAATGTAAAAGTTCACTTGGCTTCTGTTCGACGATGGAAATTCTATCGGTTTAGAAAACCGTCGAGCGAATTTATAATAAAAATAACTGCAAGTGCGCGACATAAAATTCTAGAACGTGGCGAGTATGGGTCGATCCATGGGGAATTGTTGATTTTAAATCTCTATTCAACCAAATTAACCTAGAGTTTGAGAATGTTTAAACTAGAAAATGAGAAAATTAACAAACTAACAACTACAAAAATGAATGAAAACTATGAGAATAAATGACAATTTAGAGATAAATAAACTCTCTAAACTAAATCACATAATTCAACAAAATATGAAACTATGATCTCTCTTTTTTGGTCATTAGTGAATTTAATTGATGTGCTTATCATAAGTATGGTATATTTGTGCTATTAATTAGCCCAACATAAGCCATCAAACTTTAACACACCACTTAAACCACTTACTAATTCTCATGAAAAATGACAGCAAATTGAAAATGAAATCTATTTTAAGCATGGTCTATTAACTATTGTTTAGAAATATAGGCCATTAAATTTTAATTTCAACATTCATTTCTTTGCCATAATCATATTTAGATGAAGACGCAATTTGTGTTTAGTGATTGTTTAAGCATAGCCTATTTGGTATCAACAATATAGGCTATCAAATCAAAGCAAAAACCACAAGTTAAACCACTTCAAGCATCGTCATTAAGCAAAAAAGGAGGACATAAACATCAAATTATGTGGAAGCTACATGATTAGAGAGCTTCATTACCCCTAAATTGAAGGGGTTTACCCTCTTATTTTTGTTATCGTATCAACACTTGTAGCATGCAACATGAAACTAAAAAAAAAAGGAAAATGAAAGCTAATAGAAAAGAGAACTAATCTAATTGCATTGAAGAAAATCTACACTACTTGCATGAAAGGAAATTAACATGTAATTAAAAGGAAACAATAATTAACATTACATTAAAAAAAGAAAATTACATAAGATAAAAATGGCTAAGTAGCCATAAAAAGAGAAAGAAAGCTTTCTTTTATTTTCCTAAACTAAGAGGCTAAGAGAAGAGAGACTAAAAGAAGAGAGGATAATTACATGAAGATAAGGGGTATTTATATATGTTTGGAAACCCTATTTCGTTTTTTGGGAACTACCCAAACTACCCTCTTAGGAAATGTGGAGGCCAAGTAATCATTAGCATAAAGTAATCATCCATTAAGTGTGCATGAAGATTTAAAGGCCATTTGCATGTGGATTAGCTCTAATTTGTACATTAAGGTAGGTGGGTAAGTGGGTAGGTGGGGTCCTCCATTATCATGCCTTTGAATTATTTCCATCTTCAATACTTTATCTTCACTCTTGTGCATGCATATATCTTCATGAAACCACTTGTATATAAAGCCTAATTTCTACAAAATAATATAGAAATTTCCAATTAAATTTTCTCAAATTAATATATGCACAAAAATTACCGTTTTGCCCTTATATGAAGATGAATATGTGACGATTTGAAAATAATTTGAATTTGGTTTAAACATGTTAAAATACCCAATGTGATCATTTATTTAATTTAAATAGATTAAATATGGTGGCAAAAATATACACATTTACGTGCAGATCAAATACCCCCACACTTATATTTTTATTCGTCCTCGAATAAAGAAAAAAACTAAGATAAATCTGTTTTCATAGGAAACAAGATTGCATTGAGCGTATGCAACAAGACGTTAAACCTCCGGGTATCCCCAGTAGGATGAGTGTTGTCTCATGAGGGTTTTCAGCGGATACTACCCACAAAATCCAAATGCGGTAGGAAAATATTTACAAAATGTAACATCTATTTACAAAGAGATGGATGCCAGTCTTTGAAATATTTACAAAGGAAAACTTTACTTTTAAACCAACACAAATAAGTTAAATATAGGTTTTGGTCATTATCTTAAAAATTTAAGTCATTTACTCGTCAAAATTTCCTACAAAAATCAAAGTTATCATAACAAACAGACTATAGTTTAACTCGTTGTTTCAGTTGATAACAAAGTGTAACTATGAAATAGATCCTTAGTTCATTATCAAAGTTTATCGGAATGGTATTTTCATTTCTTTTCAATAACAAGTCAATTCAAATAAGTTAAAATAGTGCTTGGATTTCAATTGCTTACTCTCTCTTATTTTAAAATTTTATTGATATTACCAATATTTACATATGCCTAACTCAGGTAAACTGAGGCCAGATATATTACGCATGCACTGCCTTGCGGGCATATATGAGGGGAGTATAGAGCGTGGCGAGTGAACACACGAGTGTGAACACCTATCGACTGTAGGCATTATTAATAAAAGAATATTTTATATACATACACCTAGCTCAGATAAACTGAGGCCAGATATACCGATCATGCACTGCCTTTCAGGCTTACGTAAGAATGCTACAGAGCATGGCGAGTGTACACACAAGTGTGTACACCTATCGACCGTAGGTGTTAATAAGTATATATAACAATATTTTTCTTCTCTTTTTTTTGTCTTTTTTTTCAAATTTTTTTTTGGAAAGAGAGAGTTTCACAAAATCATGTTAGCACTATTTAACTTAGAAGACAAAAAAATGCTATATCCTTTACTTTAAATTCACCACTTTTTTAAAACAAAGATTTTCAAGATTTATTTCATAATTATTACGTATTGACCTTCCTATATACTAGTTAAACTATCGTTATTTGTAATCAAACTTCATTTTTATTTTTGTTAAGACAAATAAATTTTCAAAAATTTTGATTTAATTAACCAAAACCATATATTTATCCTATAGTGTTTCTTTAAAAGTAAATCAAAAATGCTTAATTTTTTTGGGCTTTTGAAAGGAAAATGAAAAATAAAATATGAAAAATAAAAAAAAGATGAGACTCCCCCCAACACTTTATTTTGACTATGTCCCCACAGTCAACCCAAGTGGAAGGAGAGAAAAAAATATAACCTTTATTAAAATGAAAATGAAAAGATGATTATTTACAAGACATAAGAAAATATGCTGTTCAAGAGTAGATGAAACGGTCTTTCAAAGACCTATTCATTTGTCTCGTCAAGTATACGAGACACAGCTTAAGCTCGGAAAACCAAATCATAAAAGATTTCAAAATTGAATGTTGGTTTGGAAAAACAAATGTCATTTTATTAAAAATCGATTGAGTTGTTCTATTTTCGATGATTATTGTGGTTGATAAAACGATTGATTGAAATTCAAATTTATTTTCACCAAACTGAAATTCAAATTCGTCATTGAAAACTTCGTCTAAATTATCGATTTCAAAATCAAAATGGTGATCTAAATCTTCCCCTTCGGAATTTAACAACTCATTTTCAAAAAGTTCGAAGAATTTGTGTTCGTTAAATTCGTCTTCCTTTTTTTGGATTATCAACAACTTCATTCAATATAAAAATTTCAAAATCCAAAGTTGTTGAATTCAATTTTTAAGAAAATGGAAGATCGAATTTTAAATTTGGTTCAACACCCTCAAAAGAATTGAAATCCAACTCAATTACCATATTTTCAACAACTTCATTAAGATCATCATTTTGGTTTCAAAAGTTGTTGTTTGAAAATCGTCAATTATGGTAAAAGATGAATTACTATTTGACTTGCCACATGTTAGGATTTGATTTTGTTTTTCATGTAATTTTTTATATGTTTCAATCAACAAATTCTTGCGATCATCATAAATTTCTTTCATTTTTTCAACAACATCCAATTTATAATTATTAACTTGAGGATTTTAGATTTGGACTTGTTGAGAACAAGAATCGTCAATTTCAATAAATAGTGGATTATTATTTTATTCTTCTTAAGTTGAGATTTGATTTTGTTTGTCATGAAATTTTTTTTACGTTTCACGCAACAAATCCTCGTAATCTTTTTCGTTTGCTCAACTTTATCAAATTCATGATTATTAATTTGAGAATTTTAAATTTGAATTTTTTGAGGACAAAAATTTTCACTCGCATCGTAGTCGAGATTATTCCCATTGCCAAAATTATTTAAAAAGTTGTTCACATTTTCATTTTGATTTTGAAATTACTTTGGAGTTCGAAATTGAATTGGTATGGGTTATACTCGAAATCGTTTGAATTTTTAAGTGAATTCAAATCTTGATTATTGTTAACGCTGAAAGTTGAACGCTAACACCCGGTGTGTGTAATGACAATGTGAAAGCACCACCCGTTGGTACAGGAACAGAATATAAGCTGAAAATAGCAGAAAAAGTAAAGGGACAACAGATTTATAGTGGTTCGGCCCGTAATTGAGCCTACATCCACTTTATATTCTTTTATTGCTGATCTGGTTACAATTTGATATAATGCACTTCGAATACAATTCACTTCAATCACACAAACACTTCAGATTAGTAACTCAAACTTTGACGATGAGATTTGTTGAATCCATGTCGGATGTGTAGAATCTCGTTCAAAGCTTGTTGTAGTATCTTCAATGTTTGGAGTTCTTCAAGTCTTGGATGAGTTGAGAATTCGGCAGAGTAATGGCGCTTCAGAAAATGATTGGCCAAAAGTCCCCGTTGTGTTGAAGGTAGCGCTGTATTTATAGAGAAGTCTGGATAGGAATTTTTGCCAAGTCCTAAGTCATGGCCGACTTAAGATAAGTCGTAAGTCGTGGCCGACTTAGCATGTAACAGTATTAGTGAAGCGACATAAGTGTCACGGCATTGGATTTTAACTCGGTAGCCTTAGGTCGTAGACGACTTAAGCTAAGTTGTGAGTTGTCCTAACACGTTGACGAGCTAGGAGGTAAGTCGCAAACAGCCTTAAGTCGTAGATAGCCTTAAGTCGCAGATAGCCTTAAGTCGTAGATAGCCTTAAGTCGCAGATAGCCTTAAGCCGTAGAAAGCCTTAAGTCGTAGATAGCCTTAAGTCGTAGACCATCCACTTCCTAAGTCGTTGCATATGTTAAGTCGCCAACTGGTTGAGTCAGCCAATATCTTTAAGTCGTCGAAGCCATTGAGCCGTTAACTCCTTAAACCGTTAAGTCGTAGACTTCCTTAAGTTGTCTAGACCTTAAGTCGTTAAGTCGTAGACTTCCTTAAGTCGTCCAGACCTTAAGTCGTTAGTTAGTAGCTTCCTTAAGTCGTAGGTCGTCCACTTCCTTAAGTCGCATAATCCTTCTTGAGTCGCATACCTTTCTTGAGTCGTGCAGTTCTTAAGCCGTAGGAAATTGAGGGTTAACATTTGCCCCTCGAAGTACACGCCTAAGTCGTAGGTCGTTTGCTTCGACTCATCTTAACTCGCATGTGCCGATTCGAGTTCCACTGCCCCGAGATATAAAAGGCTTAGGCCGTTCCTCCTACTTCCTTCTTCTCATTACCTATCTCCTAAGTCGCATCTGCCATTAGCATTTCTCCGAGCTTCCTCAAGGCGATTCTAAAAAAAATAACCAATCACCGATCCTTGATCCTTCATTGCGTAAGTGCTCCTGCTTCCTTCTTGATCACTGATCATCAATAATTCGTGAATTCCGCTCCTCGTCCTTAATCCATCTCCTTATGCAATGCTTCATTGCAAATCTCGCTATATTGATAGTCTGCGAACTCGATTCAGTTCGATTTAGCTTCAAACGATTGGGGCGATGAAAGCGATGGGTTACAGTGTTTTGGACTTAACCGATTAGAATGGCAAGGCTTTGGATTTACGGTGATCTCAAATTGGTTTTTTGGATGATTTAATAGTGTGAAAAAATTAAGGCTTTTGTTAATGGAGGGGTTAACGGGTTAGGAGGATAAAGGGTTAGGAGTTAAGGAGAAAAGTCAGTTGGTCACACGAAGTGAGATATTAGCTTGGTCACGACTTAGCAATCTTGTACGACCTATGAACCCTCTCGACTTAAGTCTTTACCGACTTATCCACTTACGATATAAGCCTTGAGTCGTGGCCGAGTTAGGACTTGGGAAATTTACATCACTTTGAACTGAAGCCTTTTCCCTTCTTACTATGCCTTGCGACTTAAAGATTAATGACTCATAGGACAAACGTCTTGACAAGTTGACGACTTAACTTGACTCACTGTACATTCACTAAGTCGCAGACGACCTAGTACTTTGGTCGCAGCCAAGTCAGTATTTGTATGCTCAATTCGAACTCACACTTCTAAGCATAATCTTGATTTAAGTGCTTAACTTGAATTACTGAAACAAACTGCCTGAATACTGAATTTTCCGGACTTTAATTTGTTAAACTTTGTTGCATTTCTTCACAGATCACTTTAATTTGCAAGCTAACAATCTGTTTAATACAACATTCACAGAAAATTAGGACGAATATACTGCCACTGACTGCCCACATCAAATGACAGATTAGTTAATAACGGATAATCAACTTAAATAGATTGTGTGAACGGAGTGCTTTAAATCAACAAATTCAAGCAAAGTATTAAAGCAACATTGAAATAGTCAACTAAAAATGACCGGTTTGCACTAATACTGTACCTGAACTTTAAATTAACAAGTCCTGAAATTTGGTAATCGATCAATTGTCGACTAGCTTAATTCCAGTTATATTTACTTGTTATCTTCATTAGTTCTGCACAACACTTCACACTTTTTAGGAAATGTGCACCTTCATATTTGAATATCCAGTTGCTTGTGTAGAATGACTTCTCAGCAAGAGGATATAACAGTCCAGATTGGAGAGGCCACTCTTATTCCAGTTCCATTAGTCAATCCTCCTGAAAGAGCCTCTACCACCTTGTCGTACAAAGTTTTTCGACAATTGTGCACTCAGTTTGGCATTGCTGAAGCAGATGCCATTCTTCCTGAGAAAAGTAACACCGCTGATGTGGCACCCCCTGGCTTCGTCACAGTTAATCGACAAATCTGCCTGAGCGGGGCCATTCCACCTTTCAAAAACTTTCTCCAGCATCTTCTTCGTCAACTGGCCATCTCCCCATTTCAGCTACATCCCAATAGCTATGCCATTCTAATGGGGTTGCGTGTATTATTTAGTAGAATGCTTGACTGTCTCCCCAGTTTTGACGAGATCTGCTACTTATGTTCTTTTACCAGAACTAAAGATCATCCTTCGATCACCGTTGTGAGAAGCGCCAGAAATCGTAAATTGATTGTAGGCCTCCCTGACAGTGCCCATGGGTTCTTAACTCAGTACTTTTACGTTCGCTGTCCCCCGGGGTTATATGCTGTGTGGAGGGAAGGAAGTAAGATTATCTATCTTTACTTCTTCTATTCTCTGAGTTTTGTGAAGTCCAAATTGCCATATGTTAATTTCGCTTTTTCATTTCAGCACTTCCCCCTCCTTCTAGGGATCCCAGCCACAAGCCAACTCTGGAGAGGCTCATGGCCGTACCAGCTGAAGAGCGGGACGCGAAATTTTTGTTGAAAGACGAATTTCTTCACTAGTTTGGACTTCTTCACCCTTCTCGCTCCACTCAGCCTCACGAAGTCCTTGATTCTCAAGCAGAGATGTCAGATGACGAGCATCGTTGACGACAATACAAGACTTGAGTCTGAAGTTAAGAAGCTCAAAGATGAGCTTGTTACTTCTTCTTCCTCCTACACTCAAAAGGAAGAAGTTCTTCAAAAACAAGTTCGTGATGCTCATGCTGCCCAACGGAATGCTGAGGCTCAACTTGAATCTGAAAAGAAGATGGCGGAAATCTATCGCACTGACATTGCCCAGCTATGCAAGAAGGCAAGTTCCCATGATTTGAAAATTACGCGGCTGCGAGCTCAACTGTCCAAAGCTGAAAAAGAGCGTGATGAGGCCATTGCCGGAAAAGAAGCGGCTGAGCAGTCGCATGAGGGGACGAAGGCCAAAATCAGCTCCACCTTATTTGACTTTTATATGCATTGTGTCTTGGGGCACGGGAGTCTCTCGTTTTTGGGGTCGGACTATGAAGTCACCTTGGCCGAAGTATGGGAGGCAATAATCGATACGCTTGGGGGTGCTGGTTATGCCGAAGCAGATCTTGAAGCAACCTACTTAGATGAAAATGCCCGTGCTGCACTTGTTAGGGGAAAGGAGCAACTTGCTAAAGCGCGAGCTGAATCGACGGGAGAAGAACACCCAAAGGAGGAAGCTCCTTTAACTGCCCCCGTCCATATTTCATTTTCGGCCGGTGTTAACATTATAGACTCCAGTTCCCATTCTTCGCCTCCTACTAAAGTTGACACTGAAATTGTGACCACTCCCACCGAGGACGAGGCCCTGTAAGATATTGAGGCTGAGAAATTCGAGATTGATCTCGCAAATCCGACTTCTCCAGGTAACTTTGGCATCGACCTGGATCCAGTGAATCACTTATTCGATTTAACCGAGTTTGATGAGCTTCTTACTTATTACTTAAGCTTTGATGAACCAATATCTTCTCTTTTCCCGGAGAATACTGATTTTAACTTCTTTTCTTCTGTAGCGGAAGTACCGAAAGCTGCGCTAACTTCTCCTTCTCCGACTGTTGTTCCTCCACCTTCTCAAGTCACTCCTCTTTCTGCTTCTCAACCAGGATCACAAGAAGAGAAAATAGAAGCCCTCAAAGACTTGGACGATCCGGTTGTTTCGCAAGAGCAAAAGACTGGGGAACTTGAAGAAGGCGAAAAGACCCCGGAGCAAACTTATGATGACGACATAAAGCTTTCTGAGTTTTTTACTCCAGGCAGTGAGTCTTCTTTGAAAAAGAAGGGGAAACGCATGGTTTCAAAGAAAGGGAAGAAAAGCACTTCTGTCGCTGGAGAAGAAGCGAAAGTTGACCCAGTTGTGCCTCTTTTTCCTTCCTCCCCGACCCGTCCACAGCGGCCTCAGAAACTAATCATTAGGCCGGGTAAAAGCTCCAAAGGTGGGAAGAAGGAGAAATGAGCTTGATTTTATTTTCTCCCTTTTTCTTTTTCATGTATTGACCGGAGATTGTGCGAGTGCCGGTCCTCGCTTTCTTAAACCTGCACATGTATCAAATTTTATAATATGGAATATAATGATTCTTTGTTTGTACAACTTTCTTATATATATTTGTGAATGCATTTATTCCATGTGTCTACACAAGTTTCTTTGTATGATATTGCAGTGAGCTTGTGGTATGATGTTTGAGCGTTATTTAACATAGCTATGTGCCCCCATACTACGACTCATCACAATATTCTGAGAAGACTCATACTCTTATTTTAGAGGATAATATTTCCGTTTTTGAGGAAATATTATTCTACTTTCAATAGAGTATGCCTTATATCGGAGAAGTTTTCTCTTCTCTTCTTTTTGAACACTTCAACTTTCGAGGGTGACCACTTTTATTTGTTGAAAAGTGGATTCTCCTGTGCAGTGAAGCGAGCTTATGAAAAATGCTTTGTCATTTCAACTCTGGTGAAGTGGGTCTCCGAAGAGAGATTTTTACACTTCAACTTAGGTGAAATATGCCTCCAAAGGGGTCTTTTTGGCATTTTTCAGATATAGCATTGTGACTTTGTGGAGTATCATGGACTCTGAAGATTAGCATTTTTGAATCTGTGGAGTAGCATGGACTCCGAAGATTAACATTTTGGAATCTGCGGAGTAGCATGGACTCCGAAGATTAGCATTTTGGAATCTGCGGAGTAGCATGGACTCCGAAGATTAGCATTTTGGAATCTGTGGAGTAGCATGGACTCCGAAGATTAGCATTTTGGAATCTGTGGAGTAGCATGGACTCCGAAGATTAGCATTGTGCCTCCGGAGAGGTTCTGTGCTTCCGGAGAAGTCTTGTGCTTCCGGAGAAGTCTTTATTTGATTGCCTGGAAGTTACTTTCTCACAGTTAAATGGATCCATGGAGCGGATGTAAGTTACTTAATTGGACGTTCGTTTGCACAAACGGGCGCAACTAGTTAACAAAGATCTTGCGACTTCTGGTTCTACCAACCTCTTTGTTGAGAAGAAGACTTCCATTTTTTGGCGTGCCTCCGAAGAGGGCTTATGCCTCCGTAGAGGTCTTTATCCTCCGAAGAGTTGCGCCTATGAAGAGGTCTTTCTGTTTGAACTCCGAAGAGTAGCAATTGTTGCTTGTGTTCTTTCACCATCTGCTCCTTAGCGATTCCTTGTTATCACTTCAAGTACATGCCCCATTCTTTTGCAAATTGCTTGCTTTCTGCCAGAGAAATGTACTTTGTTATTGAGTGATTTATGGGAATCGCCGAGTCTTGTGATGTGTTGAATAAGTAAGCTTTGCTTTGATAGCCTGAAATATTAAATCGAAATTTTAGCAATATATTTAAGATATTTGCATATCGAAATGAAACAGGCATTATATAGCATTAGAACACATGATTTAATATTCTTTATTATTAATCCACCCTGATTTCTCAGTGGTTTACAATACAAGAGTTATACATCCATTATCATTTTACAAATTTAAGCAATGTTGTTAAGTAAAAATTGGATGCAAGTGATTGTTGTTCCAGAGTCTCCAGATTGAATTTCCATTTCCACTGGATTCGTAGTTTTTGATTCATATGCCAGAGATATTGGAAAATGCCCCAGCTGAAGTTTCGTGGGTAGTTAATAGTCGTCCCAACTCCTGGCTGCTGCGTGGGGACCTCCTGTGGCAACGTTAATGACAAGCTTTTCGGAATCTTGCACTGCAGCGTTGTTGCCAGAGCCAGATTGATGAGCAGGATATTCTTGCCCCTGAGTGGATGAGGTTGGGTCTGCTCTGTTTTTCTTCACATATTGTTGCAGTTTACCCTGATCCAGCAACACTTCAATCACATTCTTCAACTGGCGACATTGTTCAGTGTCATGGCCAGGTTGATTGTGGAATCGGCAGAATTTCCCATTACGTACTGCACCTCTCCCCATCTCAGGTGGTTTAGGATACTTGATAACATCTTTTGTCGCGAAGAAGATATTTTCCGGTGTATCAATTAGAGGGGTAAAATATGAAAGATTAAAGCGGCGAGGTTTCTTCTCATTCTCCTGCTTCTTTCCTCCATCACTTTCCCTTTTCTGGTTTCCGGATTCTCTTTTGTTAGAAGTAACACCGTTATTCTTGACTTCGGCAACAACCACTTTTGCCGGCGCGGAGAGGTTTTCCAAACGCATAAATTCGTCGGCCTTTTTATAGAATTTCTCGAGTGAGTTTGGCTCCTTCATTTTTAACCATCTTGCGAATTCACTTGATTTGTTGATGGCCCGCACTAGGTAAGTCAGGATCATACGGGGTTCTGCATTATCCACTTCGGCTAGGGATATATTGAAATGATTCAAGAAAGATTTGATGGATTCTCCGGGCCCTTGTTCAAGGCTGGACAGTGACATTATATCCTTAGCTTTTGAATCATACAACCTGAACTGATCCTTGAACTTTCGAGTTAAATCAGAGAATTGATCTACGGACCGAATTGGTAGCTTTGTGAACCAAAGTAGAGCCACTCCTTCCAAGTATACTGGAAAGTATCGGCATTTAATCTCATCTGATGCCCTCGCGCCGGTCATGTGCCAATCGTACTTGTATAGGAAATGATTAGGGTCACTTGACCCTCTATAAGCCGGAATAGTAGGAGGTACAAATTTTCTTGGAAACTCTGCTTTCAGGATCCTTTCAGTAAACGGAGTTCTGCATGGCGCAAATCCCCAATCACTCTCATTTTCTTCCCTCTACATGCTCTCTTTCATGATTTGGCGAATCATCCCTGATAGGTACTCCTCTTTGTTCAAAGGCATCGCCGGGTAGAAGTCAGCTCTCCTTTCGGAGTTTTGTCTGGGCAAATGCTCGCGAAAAGTTGGCTGCGACCTTGGACCTTCAGCTTGGAAAGGTGGCATTTCGGCGGTGCCAGCTGCTCTTTGAGGAATATCTTTCTCCTGGGAATTACGAGCATCTTCAGTGAAGACTGTTTCATTGTTTTCTGGCTGTTGATTTGCCCCTAGTAGAGCGTTTAATCTGTCCATCATTAAAGCGTTTTGAGCTTCAATTTGCTGATATAATCCCGACACTGCGTCGTCTAATTCAGCCCTTGTGACTCCGACGGTAGGAGTCGCTTGATTTGCTGTTGGGGAAGCGGAGGTTCCCTCATGAGAATTTCAGGATCTGGTAGATCTACCCTTTCTTCCAGGAGCCATGATTTTAGATAAACTTCTGGCCTTAAAGAGATTCTTTCAACAAACTCTTACGGAGCAATGGTGAGAATATTCTTGAGTTGGGTTCTCAGTGAAAGCACCAAAATGTTAACGCTGAAAGTTGAACGCTAACACCCGGTGTGTGTAATAACAATGTGAAAGCACCACCCGTTGGTACGCGAACAGAATATAAGCTAAAAATAGCAGAAAACGGTAAAGGGACAACAGATTTATAGTGGTTCGGCCCGTAATTGAGCCTACGTCCACTTTATATTCTTTTATTGCTGATCTGGTTACAATTTGATATAATGCACTTCGAATACAATTCACTTCAATCACACAAACACTTCAGATTAGTAACTCTAACTTTGACGATGAGATTTGTTGAATCCATGTCGGATGTGTAGAATCTCGTTCAAAGCTTGTTGTAGTATCTTCAATGTTTGGAGTTCTTCAAGTCTTGGATGAGTTGAGAATTCGGCAGAGTAATGGCGCTTCAGAAAATGATTGGCCAAAAGTCCCCGTTGTGATGAAGGTAGCGCTGTATTTATAGAGAAGTCTGGACAGGAATTTTTGCCAAGTCCTAAGTCGTGGCCGACTTAAGATAAGTCGTAAGTCGTGGCCGACTTAGCATGTAACAGTATCAGTGAAGCGACATAAGTGTCACGACATTGGATTTTAACTCGGTAGCCTTAGGTCGTAGACGACTTAAGCTAAGTTGTGAGTTGTCCTAACCCGCTGACGAGCTAGGAGGTAAGTCACAGATAGCCTTAAGTCGTAGATAGCCTTAAGTTGCAGATAGCCTTAAGTCACAGATAGCCTTAAGTCGTAGATAGCCTTAAGCCGTAGATAGCCTTAAGTCGTAGACCATCAACTTCCTTAAGTCGTTGCATATGTTAAGTCGCCAACTGGTTGAGTCAGCCAATATCTTTAAGTCAACGAAGCCATTGAGTCGTTAACTCCTTAGACCGTTAAGTCGTAGAATTCCTTAAGTCGTCCAGACCTTAAGTCGTTAAGTCGTAGACTTCCTTAAGTCGTCCAAGCCTTATGTCGTTAGCTGGTAGCTTCCTTAAGTCGTAGGTTGTCCACTTCCTTAAGTCGCATAATCCTTCTTGAGTCGCATACCTTTCTTGAGTCGTGCAGTTCTTAAGCCGTAGGAAATTGAGGGTTAATAATTATTATGAAAACTTTGACTTGAGTTATAAAACAAATCGTTCATCCTTTGATTTAGTTTAACGAGTTCAAGTAAAGATGAAATGCGATTTCCAAGAGTTTTGGGTTGTTCATCATTTCAAAAAATTTGTTGTTCGAAATTCGAATTATTTATACAATAGTTGTTGTTGAAATATCCATAAGAATTTGAAGTGAAATTATATGGATTATATTGATTTTCACAACTATCGTAAAATTCATGTGAGTATGGAAATTCAGACATTTTCAAGAATGTTTATGGTTTTTTTTATAAAGGAAAAATATTTACATATAGAATTTATTTTTCAAAATGGAAAATTGATTTTTGTTTTTTTGGTTTTTTAAATTTTTTTTTTGAAAAGGTTTTATATTTTTTTTTGGATTTTTGTTTTGATTAAAAATTCAAAAGAAAGGATTTAAAAACGAAGTTAAGGAATATTTATAAATTTGTTTTGGATTTTGAAATTTTTGTTTTATTTTAAATATGCATGAACTAATGCAACTAAATGAATGAAAGGGTTTTAATTACAAATTTTCTACCCTAACCCAAAATTGTATAATCACACTTTGTCTTAAATCAACAAGATAGTTCTCAGCCAGGTAACGGGCAGGATTTATCAGTGCACCGCAAATCACCGTAGCAATGCAACTGAAGGTTTAAGTACCTTCAGAGAAACAATTCAGTATAATATTTACGAATCACTGTAATATTTATAACTATTATTGCTCTACCGTAGACTAAACACCAAGAAATTAAATTGTTCAAAGAAGACAACTTGTCAATGTACAATTAAGTGTTTTCTCGATTTCTAACCGTAATTGTTAATCAAAATTGTAGGATGAAATGCAAAGCAAAAATTAAACGTGCATTAATAATGCAACTACAATGAAATTTGTTTTTGTTTTTGTTTCTAAATTTTTATTATTTAAAATGCAAGCAATCAACAATGCAAAGCAAATAAAACAATAGATAAGGGTGCAAAAAAATTATTTTTATTTTTAAGCGAGCAATTTATTTTTGGCAGCAGTTCTTCTCCTTTTGAAATTCTGCTTTGGCAACCTGAAATTAAAACAAGATATCTGCAGTTTTTTTTTATATATATCAAAGACAAAGTAAAACAAATTAATTTTTTTTAAAGGATGAAACAAAACAAAAAAATAAAAACAAATTACACAAAACAAATAAGCGCACTGCTTTTTTTTTCAAATTAGGTTCTGCTAAAATCAAATTAAAATAAGCAAAATGAAAATGAAAACACACAAAACAAGTTGAAACTTGTTATTATTTTTCCTAAAATGTTTTTTAAAGGTGAACAAAACAAAAGGAAAAAGGTTTAAAATCAAACAACACAAGTTAATCACTTCAGAATTATCGAGCAAGTAATCTCGGCCCACTACCCAAACTTGTTTAAAATAACTCCTCCTTACAAATTCTCTAGCAAACCAAAAGAAAAAATAGTCCCCGTAAACACCACGTCTCTTTTTTTTTAAAGTCGAATGTAAGTGAATCTCGAGTCAGCTGAGTTTGGGTTCACGATTTTGGCTCGAATTGGCTTGAATTTGGGTTCGCGATTTTAGGTAGTCGTGATGGAATGTTATGGTGATTATTGACAAAAGTTTGAATTTTAGGTGGTTGTGATTATTCGAGTTTTTGAAGGCAATTCAGCGTCGTGGGTGCACGATTGATGAGGTGTAGAGATGGAAGGCAGATTTAGGGGTAATCCGAGGATCGAGGTAGTGGCGGTAGGCTTTGTTAGTGGATTTGGGGGTAATTTGGTTTTGTCAATGGATCGAGGTAGTGTCAGTGGATGATTTGTAGTCGAGTTTCTCAATTTTTGGTTGGCAAAGGGGTCACGTTTTGAAATTGAGGGGGTTTTGAATTGTTCGACTGCTTAATGAAGTCATGGAGGTGGAGGCGATTGGGGAAGCGTTGACTTTGATTTGGATGCGGGTTGGTATGGAAAGTCGACGTGAGGTCGATGATGAAATGGATGAACTTGTTATTGTAGTAGGAGGTTAGGCAAATAGTGAGACAGCAGTTTTGCGATGGTATTGTAGTAGTTGTCTGATGTTATTGTAGTGATGAATGTTATCTGATGTGAATGTCGAGGTAGTGTGGTATGTGCAGAGTGTTTGCAAGAGAGAGATGACTGTGAGTGTAGTGAATAAGGTGAAATGTTGGAGTTGTAGTTAAGCAAGGGGGAGCTTGGTGATTACCATAGTAGTTCGGTTAGGCTGTGGTGGTCAGAGATGAAATGTGAACTGATTGAATGGTAACTGTAGGAAGTTTGAGCAGATGGTTGCAATGGAATGTTCACAGAGAATGGTTTGTAAGGAGGAGATTGTTCTGGGCAGTTGAGTTGTTATATGCTGGAGAGGTTTTGATAGAATTTAGGAGATGGTGAGGAGGGTGACAAGGTGGTGGTTCAATGTAGTGGATGAGGAGTGAAGGTATGGTGGTAGTGAGGACAGTCAAAGGGTTTATTGTATAGGATGAGGAGATTGAGAATTGGTGGCTGTTTTGTTGATTGTACTGGTGGTGGATACTGCTGTTAGTGTGTTTTGGCAGTGGAACTTTGAAGAGGGTGAGTTTGTAGGAACTGTGGTGGAGAAGTATGTGACGTTTTGAGGCTTGGTGGTTAGTGTTGGATTGAAGTGTTTGCACCTGATGGAGAACAGAAGTTATAGCAGTAGTGAAAAAGAAGAGAAGGGTTAAATGTTTTGATGGCTGGAGGAGTTTATGCCTGAACGGTATGGCGAGGCAGTTTAGTGGCAGTAGGTGATAGATGTAGCAACACTGATGTGTGGAGTGAAGTAATGGCAAGTAGTGTTCTGGTATTTGATGTTTGGATGGACTGGGTTGTGTTGAGTGTTGAGTGAAGATGGAGGAAAAGGCAGTGTGTTTGTAGAAATGAAGTATGGTCGGTATAAATGAATGTTACAGGAGGCAAGTATGGTTGTGGTTAATGGATTGTGGTAGCAGATAGGTTAAGTATGGTGAAGACTGTGTGAAGGAAGGCAAATGATGGTTGGGGAAATGTAGGCAAAGGAAAAAATCTATTGAATAAAATAGTGGTATCAGTGTGCACAATGCACAGTATATAAATGGAGTTGTAAATCTGTTGAGTAAAACAATCAATGAAATGGGTATGTAAACTGAAACGAAAGTTGTACAAATGAAAGTTATAAATAAAATGATTTTTTTTCTTTTGAAATAAGTACGTAATTTTTTTTTAAATATGCAAATGCAAATGAAAACAAAAAAATGCACAAGAACAAAAACACACAACAAACAAACACAATTTTTTTTAAATGCAAACACACACCAAATAAACCGAAAATAATTCGAAGAATGGAGAATCAAAATCAAAACGATTCCCCGGTAATGGCGCTAAAAACTTATTCGATGACGGAAATTCTATCAGTTTAGAAAACCGTCGAGTGAATTTATAATAAAAATAACCGCAGGTGCATGGCATACAATTCTAGTACGTGGTGACTATGGGTCGATCCGTAGAGAATTGTTGATTTTAAATCTCAATTCAATCAAATTAACCAAGAGTTTGAGAATGTTTAAGCTAGAAAATGAGAAAATTAACAAACTAACAACTACAAAAATGAATGAAAACTATGAGAATAAAATGACAATTTAGAGATAAATCCACTCTCTAGATCACATAGTTCAACAAAATATGAAATTATGATCTCTCTTTTTTTGGTCGTTAGTGAATTTAATTGATGTGCTTATCATAAGTATGGCATATTTGTGCTATTAATTAGCCCAACATAAGCCATCAAACTTTAACACACCCCTTAAACCACTTACCAATTCTCATGAAAAATGACAACAAGTTGAAAATGAAATCTATTTTAAGCATGGCCTATTAACTATTGTTTAGAAATATAGGCCATCAAATTTTAATTTCAACATTAACTTCTTTGCCATAATCATATTTAGATGAAGAGGCAATTTGTGTTCAGTGATTGTCTAAGCATAACCTATTTGGTGCCAACAATATAGGCTATCAAATTCAAAGCAAAAACCATAAGTTAAACCACTTCAAGCATTGTCATTAAGCTTAAAAAAAGGATATAAACATCAAATTATGTTGAAGCAGCATGATTAGAGAGCTTCATTACCCCTAAATTAAAGCGCTTTAGCCCCTCATTTTTGTTATCATATCAACACTTATAGCATGCAACATGAAACTAAAAAGAAAGGAAAATGAAACCTAATGGAAAAGAAAACTAATCTAATTGCATAAAAGAAAATCTACACTACTTTCATGAAAGGAAATAAACATGTAATTAAAAGAAAACAATAATTAACATTGCATAATAAAGGAAAATTACATAAGATAAAAATGGCTAAGTAGCCATGAAATGGGAAAGAAAACTTTCTTTTATTTTCCTAAACTAAGAGGCTAAGAGAAGTGAGACTAAAAGAAGAGAGGATAATTACATGAAGAAGGGGTATTTATACATGTTTGGAAACCCTAATTCATTTTTTAGGAACTACCCAAACTACCCTCTTAGGAAGTATGGAGGCCAAGTAATCATTAGCATAAAGTAATCATCCATTAAGTGTGTATGAAGATTTAATGGCCATTTGCATGTGGATTAGCTCTAGTTTGTACATTAAGGTAGGTGGGTAAGTGGGGTCCTCCATTATCATGCCTTTGAATTATTTTCATCTTCATTCCTTTATCTTCACTCTTGTACATGCTTATATCTTCATGAAACCACTTGTATATGAAGCCAAATTCCTACAAAATAATATAGAAATTTCCAATTAAATTTTCTCAAATTAATTTATGCACAAAAATGACCATTTTGCCCCTATATGAAGATGAATATGTGACAATTTGAAAATAATTTGAATTTTGGTTTAAACAAGTTAAAATTCCCAATATGATCATTTATTTAATTTGAATAGATTAAATATGGTGGTAAAAATATGCACATTTACGTGCAGATCAGCTTCCATGTGGAATTTTCTTTATTTTTTCGAAAGGTTTCTACTATTTCAAAAGGATCGTTTCTTGCATTCGAAAGGTGTGTACTAGAAGAATGTCTTCAAGTAGAAGATTGACAATAGCGAAACCCACTATTTTGAAGGATTTGGTTCTCGTGTGCGAGTCTGATGTCCAATTACTTTAAAAGGGGTTTCGAACCCATACTAGGCTCTATCATATATGTAGATTTAACTGCATAAAAAGGTCTAGATGAGGCAGAAGGGTAACTTTGTTTCCTTTTTTACTCTTTCGAAAGCTCTTGTCTCACTTGACACTTGTAGGTGCACCAGGTGCTTGTGACTCCATCCTTAACTCTTAGAAAGCTAATTCAATACCTTCAAAACACTACTTTTGAACTATGGTGAAACCCTCATCTTGAATTCTTGAGGAGTGGGACATTTCTATGAGCTTTCTTTCTTGCCTTTATTCTTAAGTGAATTTTATGGTTAACATTTTGCCCCCATCCCTGTATGAAAGAAGCTTTTGTTCCTTAGGACAAAAATTTATCTCCTTTCTCTTCGCACTATTTCATTCTCAATGACCTCATTTCCCTGCAAAGTTCAAAGTAAATAACATTCTCTATTGTTAGTTAAAGACTTATATAAGAACATGCTCGGTGATTTTGTTTGCAATGTAATCGAAGACGATGATAGCATTATAGACTTTCGGAATTCTAAATCCAAAAGCAACAAAAGTTAGTGGACCATCATCTGGAGTTAATAGGTAATAAGAAATCCATAATTGTAAATGATTGGAGATCAAGAAATCATATCTAGCAACAATAAAAGTCTCGCCATCTAACTTTGGTAATAGTAAAAAAAATTATAAATTAAACATCCTATTATATTAATAGGAAACCAGGCGTATAATCTAAATCTGACATTAATAATTGAACTCCAAAAGTTTTCTTCTGATAATATCAAGTGTCTAGTAATAAAAAGTCATAAACTATCATCTCGAAATAAGTCATTGAAAACCATGAATCCTTATTTGTGGGTAAATAATGGTATTTAGAAACCCTTATTGGAAATAATAATCCTAAAACCAAGATTTAGATGTTGGTAAGTGTTGTTCAAAAATTAGTAGTAGAAGTTTGGTGACTCTGACCCAGGTATTGAGGAGAGAAATCTAGAGTTCTGATTGAAGTCCAGTAGTCTATTGTGATCTTAATATCAACTGCTTTGGAACCCTGATTCGGGCATTTATAAATGAAATCCAAAAATTAATAGTAGAAGGCTAAAAACCCAAATTTGGGTATTAATAAAATGTTATCGTGAATCTCACGATGAAGGTCTTAATAATAGTGGTCCCAGATCCCATACTCGTGACTTAATAAGTAAAATCCAGAAATTAGTAGTGAGAGACCCGAAACATAATTTTGGGTATTGATAAGTGAAATCAAGAAATTATTGGCAAGAAACCCAAAACCTAGATTTAGGTATTAATAAGTGAAGTCTAAAAGTAATAGTAAGAGGCCCGAGACCCAGATTTAGGTATTATAGAGTGAAATCCCAAAAGTGATAATGAAAGACCCAAAACCAAGATTCGGGTAGTACGAAGATTAGAGACTAATAGTAAAAGTCCCAAAACCCCAATTCGGGTTTTAATAAGTGAAGTTCTAAAATTTCCTTTTGGGTGCCAGTCGGAGGCTATAGAATTCTTATTTAAGGCTTCTATTATGCACTGCTCTTTAGGTTTTGATTATTTCGACATATGCCACCCTTTAAGCCTTGTATGTCGTCATTGTTTAACACCCCGCTTCTTAGGCTCAAACATCTTAGTCCGTTGTTTAATATGTCGTTTCTAAGGCTCGGACGTCTTAGTCCGTTGTTTAATATGTCGGTTCTAGGGCTCGGACATCTTAGTCCTTTGTTTGATATGCGGCTTCAAGGGCTCAGACATCTTAGTCCGTTGTTGTTTGGTGCGCTTGGTTAGCTTCTCCACAAGCAGGACCAAAGGACTTACCCAACCTCCCTCTAGGAGGCACTCCAGCCATGCCTTATAGGTGGGACTGAAGGCTTGTTCAGTGCCTTGGCCTTTCCATAGCATGGAGGGACCAAGGGCTTACACCATCCTCCGCTAGGAGGTGCCTTGACCTGGCCATAGCATGGCACGATCAAGGGCTTGTCGATGCTTTAATATGGTCATAGCGTGGCACGGATAAAGGCTAACTCTAACCTCCCTCCAGGAGGCGCCTTGACCTGGCCATAGCATGGCGCGATCAAAGGACTGTCGATGCTTTAACCTGGCCATAGCATGGCACGGATAAAGGCTTACTCTAACCTCCATCTAGGAGGCACTTTGACTTGGCCAACTCGGCATGGACAAAGGCTTTGACCGTTTAAGATAATTTCCAAACTTGAGGAGAACTTTGCTCCCAACCATGTTGACTTTACTTTAAGGAAGAGGTACTTTATTCATTCATAGTAAGAAAATATGGTCACCAGTGTTCCACATTCCACGTTCTAGAAACCATATTGACATCTGGTCGACATAACTTGTAAGCTTCAGGGGGAATTGCTTTGCATACGATTAGGGGACCTTTCCAGTTTGGTCCTAGCGGTCCATCCACATGATTTCTTGTATTTGCCGTCACCCTTTGGAGTACTAAGTCCCCTCTTGAAATGATATTGTTTTCACTTTTGAGTTGTAGTATTTTGATATTGTTCTCTGATATTTTGCAGTCCGAATAGCTGCTTCATCTCTTAGTTCCTGTATTAAATCTAACGATTCTTTCTTCAGTTCTTTGTTTGGATTAAATTCATATGCGATTCTCCGATGTGAGGGTAACTCAATTTCAATTAGCAACATCGCTTTACACCCATATGTTAGAGAATAAGGGGTATGTCTCATTGCAGTTCTAGTGGATGTTTGATAACCCCATAGTACAAGTGGTAATTCTTCTACCTAATTCCTTTTGGCTTTATTCAATCGCTTTTTCTAGATAGTCTTAATTGTCTTATTTGCTACCTCAACGGTTGCATTTTCCTTTAGATGCGCCATGAAAGAAAACAATTGATAATTCTATTCTTATGGCAAAATGGAGAAAACCCTTCACTTTCAAATTGTGTTCCATTATCATATATAATCTTTTAAGGGATACCGAGTCTGGTAATAAAGTTTTTGATGATGAATCTAAGCACTTTTCCATAAGTAATTTTGGTGAGCGGTTCTGCTTCAACCCACATTGTAAGTAGTCAATGGTTACTACAGCATATTTTTCTCCTCCCTTGGAAATTGGCAATGACCCGATAAAGTCGATTCCCTATATATCGAAGGGCAATGGACTTGAAATCGAGGTTAATTGACTTGGTGGAAAACAAGGAATCCTTGAGTATTTCTGGCATCTTTAACATTTCTTTACATACTTAATAGCTTGACCTGCCATTTCAGGCTAATAAAAACCTTGTCTCATTATCTTCTTTGCCAACTTTGCCCCGTTGGAATGCTCTCTGCAAAATCCCTCATGCGCTTCCACCAACACTTTCATCCCATCCTCCAAACTTCCACATCTTAAGTAAGGTAAGGCGTATCCTTTCTTGTAAAGAACTCCATCCATCATCGTGAAAGTCAGAGCCTGTCGCCTGATTTTCCAAGCTTCCATTTTGTCAGATGGTAATATCCCTTTGAAAAGATATTCAACAATAGGTGACATCCAAATGTCACTATAACAGTCATCTGTCCTTGGATGGTTAATCCTCTCATTTGGTATTTCTTCATTAGTTTCCCTTTCTTCTCTCTCTTATGCCATGGCATGGGATCTAGTTAGAAATCTAATAATTCCTTCACTTTTTCGGGTATTCCCGTTTCAATACTTGAATTTTGTTGGCGCCCTACTAGTATGATATGAGTTTCTGGGGCTCCGCTTGAACTTGCCAACTTTGCTAACGAGTCTGCTTGAGATTTTTCTCCCCTAGGAACTTAGGTGTATAGAAAATATTCAAATTAGGCAAGAATTTTCAATACTTTCTTTACATATACAAATAGTTTGGCATCTTTAGTCTGATATACTTGCTTTATCTGGTTTACCATCAGTTGAGAAGCGCTAAAGACTTGAATTCGTTGGATTTTGATCTCTAAAGCTAGAGTCAATCCTACCACCATTGATTCATATTCGGCTACATTATTTGTCGCCGGAAACCCCAACTTCATTGCATAGTGTAGGCAGTGCCCGTCTAGTGTTATTATGACATATCCTGCCCCGGCTCCTTGTTCATTTGAGGCGCCATCCACAAATAACTGCCATACGGGTTTTTGATCCTTTTCTTTCTTCGATTGTTCTTTAATGAAGTTTGTACATTCATTAATAAAGTATGTTAACGCGTGCCTTTTGATAGCTGCCCATGGTTGAAATTCAATGTCGTACTGGCTAAGTTCAATTCCCTACTTCTCTAACCTACCTGAAGTTTCAGGATTACTGAAGATTTGTTTGATTGGAATGTTAGTCAATACTCTGATCGCGTGCACTTAAAAGTATGCTCTAAGTTTTCATGCTGTAAGTATCAAGCAGTAAGCTAATTTTTCTATTACCGGGTATCGAACCCTTGCGTCATTTAACCTTCAGCTCACATAATAGACATGGAGTTGTCCTCCTCTCTAATCAAAACTGAAGTAACTGCATGTTTAGAAACTGCTATGTATAAGTACAAGACTACCCCATTCTCGGGGCTGGATAGTATTGGTGGTCTTTCCAAATGATTTTTCAACCCTTGAAAGGATTTCTTACAGTCTTCTCCCCATTTAAAGTTTTTCTTCTTCTTGATCACATTGAAAAAGGGGAGGCACTTATCAGTTGCTTTGGAGATGAACCTGCTTAGGGCGGTTACCCTACCATTTAAACTCATTACATCTTTGCTGGTTTTGAGCTTAGCCATGTCTTTGATAGCTTGAATCTGGTCTGGATTGGCCTCAATTCTTGAGCGCTCATAATGTAGCCTAGAAACTTCCTAGAATGAACCTCGAAAGACCATTTTTGAGGTTTAGTTTCATTTGATATTTCCATAATACTTCAAACATGTAACGGTCGGGATTTTTCGACGCTCGAAAGTCGACATTAATACGTCCACTATATCGAATGTCGCGCAATCGAATGCCGAAAAACCGAACCATTAGGGTTAAAAAGAAGAGGTAGAAGAAGATAGAAGAAAAGAAAGAACAGAAAAAAAACAGAAACAGAAACAATATCAGAATCTCACATTCGCAGCGGAATAATATACAATAGATGAATCAATAATCTTTAAACAAAAGACTATATCAGTTTATACATTACATCATATCATCAGAGTCAATATACAACTCAATACAACAATGGACAGTTATATAGCCTTTTCCTCATACAGCATACACAGCTGAATGAATAAACAAGTACGGAAGTACGTCTCGCCATCTAGCTTGTCTCCAAAGCTCCAGAATATCCAGAATATCCTGATAACATAACTCTAGGCTGCCCGTGTGGAAAATTATGGGCACCTAGAGTTTAGAAAGGGAACAATAAACTCCGAGTCAGTCATGGTGACTGGTGTGAGATCGTAAAATAGTTATTTTCACAAAGAAAATAAAACAAATTCGTAATGCTTTTGGAAAATGAAACTACCATAAGGCCTCCCGCCACACACACAATGCAAATGCAGAATTGGAGGAGATTTCTCCTTATGATAGTCAAAAATGCTTACTACGCAAATCATTGGATTATTATTATTAATGTCTAGTGTGGAAAACATTTCGAAAGTATAATATTAATCTTAGCCAGCATAAGCATTCCGCACTTATGCCTACTATAGCTACAATGTTCAATAGCAGGTTACCGCCACATTCCATAGCAGGTTATACAACTAAAACTGTACAAGTTTCGTATTGGGAAATGGATTTCCAACAAATGGTCAGGCTAAGGAACTTCCTACCGCCACATAGGATTGCCTCTGGCTGGACATCCCGAGAGACAACTGCTCTCTGCCAACACAAGACCGGGTTACCCCTGTAACTAAGTAACTCACGAATATGCCACCCCCCCGGTCCTTTGGGACCTTTATCCGAGGCGCTTCGATAAACACACAATCAGACAATAAATGAGATCGGAGTATCCACATAAGTTAAATACCAGGGCTCCATACCTGATACCACCCTTTTCCAGAAGGAAATGACATACCCTAAAGGGCGCGACCCTCATAACCTTGCCGCATATTCCTGTTTCGACCATTTCCGGGGTGTGAGGTCTGACGAAGTCTCGTCCACAAAGCTACGCTTTTTCACAAAGCCGTGCTTTGATCAATAAATGATCAACACACATCAACACTCAGCATGCCACATTACCAAATTGGGAATATATTGCTGATAAATTTCAACTACATAACCTCTGAGCTCGTACGTCTCAGAGAAGGGTGTTAAGCTAAGAGAATAAATTCTCCGCCACCAATAGAAATGTATTTGAAAGAAATCAGCTTTATATCCCAAAATGTAATGTCAGACATGTAACCATACAAGTCTGTTACGGGTTCGAACAGAACCGAAGGCACTTCCAAAGAAGCCCTTGCAATCCGGATATTCACTAATCACGTCCGGACTTCCCATCACAAGAAGAGTGATATAAATCTCTATACCGGAGCAACTCGGTGCAGAGACATTCGATAGGTTGTCCTTTCATTTTCGAAAATATCCAGTCTTCAACACCGGTCTTCAATACGATCCATATCGTCGTATCACCAATTCGGAATGGGTTATATGACACAAAAGTCTTTCCCCGGCTAACCCGAATAGTGAGCGTTTGTTTTAAAAAAACAAATCAAGTGCCATTTCAAAAGCAAATATTGATAGTCGGTGATTAAACTATCAATAACATTAACAACAATCATCAAATTTAAATTATTTTCCCAAATTATTTATTTTCAAAATATCTTCACAAGATATATATTTTTTCCACACTTCACGTTTGAAAACCAATTTCAAATCACATTTTCACACTTCATCACAAAATGGTCCATTTAAACCAATTAAATAAATCCTTATTCATTTATTTTAAATTTACGTTCCAAATCCGTAAATTTATTTTCACACTTTAAAAATAAATCAGTATTTACTTTTAAAACAAATTTCCCTTTCCTTTATAAATTCTATTCTAAATTTACATTCTCAAATATTCACTTTTAACACCAAATCAACTTTCAAATTGATTTCTCAATTTTTATTTCAAACCACAAATCAAATTCCAAATTGATTTCTAAATTCATTTCAACACAAAATCATTTTACAAATCGATTTCCAAATTTCTTTCAACACAAAAATCCATTTTTTTTATTTAAAACACCAAATCAATTTCCAAATGATTTTCCAAAGGTTTATTTTTCAAATACCAAATCAATTACAAATTGGATTTAAACAATTTATCACCTTTTAAAATAATTTCCTTTATCTCTTCGAAGTCATTCAAAATTCCATTTTTAATAAATTTTTCAACTTTCAAATAATACTATTCAAAATCCATTTATAAAAATCTTTTCCCATATTTTGGAAATAATTCAATAAGATTCCAAAAATCAACTTTACGCTTTTAAATCCCTTCTTTTAAATTTATTCGATTCTTTCAAAAGAATTTACTTAAAATTTCCAACTTTAAATTTCAAAAAACCAATTTCATTTATTTCTGGTATCCAACGATACCAATAATACATTCGGCTAAATTTTTAGCCTTCAACACATTCAATCACAGATATAATCATACACAGATTATAAATAATCAGTCAAACAACATATGAAACCAATTCAAATGCTTTGAGGAATCATGTTGGATCCCTCCAACCTGTTTCCCTGCATCCACAGATGTTAGCACAATACCAATTCCACTTCGAGGTGGAATATCACGGTATATGGGATTTATAAAATATCATTCTGCTATTATGCGGCACATAGGGTCTCATCCGCTATATAATACGGGAAATCAACAACTCCATTATATACATATGCCAATATATATATTGCTATATACTACTATATATACTATATCACATCCAAACAGTCAATCAATCAATAACTGCAATTCAACTTTCAATTTGAGTGAGAAGATCTCATCTTTGATTTTATTTTGCAATCCATTCCAAACTGGCTTGTATCCTTGATTTTAAACCTTGTATAACAATTATATAATTGTATTAATATTCGAAACAATCGAATAATAAATTTTCGTTTGGTAATTTTAATTATCCAATAAATTAAATTCCTAACAAATCTCCTTTTGCAAAATATTTTTCATTTGAAACTAAAATTTTTAATTCAACTAATAATTTAGTTTTAAACAAATTTTCTTTACTGTAAACTGCATATATATCTCAATCATGTGTGTATATATATTATTCATTTCAGAATAATCTGTATAGGGTTTGAATTCATTTTCAATTAAAATTAAGTTGAAAATCTTGCCTATACCTTGCTGCAAATTTTAAACAACTTTAAATTTCTAAAATTATATGTATTACCTTACTGCTAAAATCCATCACAGCCCAAATTCGAACTTGAAACCCAAATTCGATCGAACCCTGCCCAGACTTCGCATCTGCCTTCGCGCACGCGCCACCACCATTCAGGGTTCCCCCTCCACCGAAATCGACGAAGCACTATCCCCCAAATCACTCGCGAGCACCTTGCCTTGCTCGACCAACCAACTGCCGATCTGCTCAATTTCCCTATGACAACCTCGATTGACTTGCCGATCTCATCGCCGTGACGTTCGAACTTCACTACCCGCGTCGCCACCAATCGCTGTGCTCGCGAGCCCGAGTGCCTCACGTCGACCCAAGGCCTTGCCACCGTTCGTACAGGCTTCTTTGTTGTTAATTTCCAATGAGAAAAGGAAGGGCACGCGAGGTTTAATGGTAGAAAATGAATCTCGGCTTCGAATAGGAAGGAGGATTTCGTTTGCTTTTTTTCTTTCGACTTCGAACGACAGAATTTCCGCCATTTTTTTTAGGAGGAACGAAAAGATTTCGAAAAATAATTACAAGAGTTGATCGAATGAAAAGGCTTCAGCCATTATTTATTTTTGAACGAGATACTTGATTTTAGAGGAAGAAAGGGGAACAAACGTACGCGTTATCAGCTGGAAAAGGGGACAAGAAAAGATGGTTACGTGATTCTCTTAGCCCGATGTGAAAATAAAAACAGCTGATGTGAAGTAATTTTATCTGCAGTTGACCAGTGTAAATATTCAATTCAAATTCAAATTCGAATCGTTACAAATTTGCAACTCAAAATCTCGATATCCTATCGAGGCATGTTGCTAGGCGTTTGTAATGTTATACGCCTATTCCAAACGCAATGGAAAAGGTTTCGGCTCCAAATTCGATCGTATGGAGAAGATAGCTTTTTGGACCCAGTTATAATATTAAATTTTCGATTTAATTTCAGCGCGTACGGCCAAACGATCACTCCAAACATTACGAAAATTAAAATCCGATAATAATACAATATTGCGGATCCAATGGAACTGGTTTCGTCGAATTCCGAGACTTTGCCTTGGAACGCTATTTCCAAATATCAATTTAAATGATAAAATTCAGAACTGAACAAAACAGTTTCAAATTCAATTCCGAAACTTTTATTATCTTCAGTATAATCAATATGAATTTTCTAAGCCTTCATATTATTTTTAGTCAGCTTAAAACTTAAGATTCAAATTTTTATCCAAATTTAACGATTAAATTCAATAATTTAATCGCCAAATCCATTCTAATATTTGAATTTCAAATTAAACTAACATACAGATATTTAAAATCAATTAAATATCCTGATTTCCAATATCAAAAATTCAGGGTCGTTACAATCTTCCCCCCTTAAAAGAATTTCGTCCCGAAATTACAAGTCAAGAAGAATGCTCCAATACCCGTTTATCATTTTACCAAAACCAAACAGTTTTATCAACTTATCAACCCAAATCTTTTTATTAAAGATCCATTATTACTTTAACTAATTTTCCACAATCAACCAAAAGTTCCAAATAATATGGTTTTCTTAACAATTCAAATTTAAATTCAAATTCAAATTTTGAATTCAAAATTTTCTTAAAAATTTTCTAACTCTCTAAATTTTCGAAAAATTTCGCCAACGTCTCCTTTGCGCGGCTAGCTCGGTACATCTACAAAATGTCCCTACGGACTCCCAAATCCCAATAGAAAACAAAATGCCAAGTGGTAAAATCAGAAACTCGTCAAATTTCATACTGAAATTTAAATACATACCTTTTGTTGAGAAATTCAAATTCATCTTCGAAATCAAAATCCAATTCCATTTTCCATATAGCCTTTATAATTCCTGTATACTTTATTTAACAACAAAGGCCAAATACAACATTCCAGTTAAATTTTCATTCACTTATTAACTTAGAATATTTCTCAATTCTAAATTTCACTTAAGAATTTTCTCCATTCCTTTCTTAAGTTCAATCTGAGTATTTACATACTTCTTATATTTATTTTCACTTCTATACCAAAGTTATATATTCATTTTCATTCAACTTTGTATTTTCAATCCCATTTGAATTCAATTTACAGTTTCAATTCTATTTGAATTCATTTTATCTTCAAAAACTAAAAATTCACTTCAAATCTCAATACTTTTATTTCCAAATTTTTCATTCAGATTTTCATTTCGAATTTTACTTGAATTCGATTTATCTTCTAATTCTGAATATTGAGTTTCATTTGCCTTTATCTCAAATTCAATTTGAAATCACTTGTCGTTAAGTGAAAATTTCAAAAATTTTCTAACTCCCAAAATTTTTAGAAAATTTTGGCGGAGTCTCCTTTGTACGGAGGAGCTTTCGCAATTTGACAAAAGATATGAATATATATACATCGACCCACTCGGTCGGAAAAGCAAAAATAGTTCATATTTCCTATTTTTATTGCGTAGGCGTACCTTTTTATCATTTTAAGCAAAGCAATTTATTTATTAGCATTTGCGCAACTCAAAAGCAGCCAAACGGCTTCCCAAAAACCTACACTTACTCAGTTTAAACACGTAAGTGGCATATATAGGAAATCTATTAGCATTTCATTTATTTTCAATAGAAAATACATAGATTTCATAAGCAATGCATTAAAAATAATTCCCATAAGCAATTTATAAAATTTCAATACAAATTTAATCGCTTACGACTAATTCCATTTTTATTCAATTCAATGGTTCACAATTCATTCTCTTCCATTCAATTAATTTTTTTAGCGAAACGAGCTCATATCAAATTCAATTGATTCCAAAATCAATTCTATTTGTTTTTATTAAACCATAGAATTTATATATCTTGTTTATGTCAAACGGCAAACAAATTTTTATGCAATTCGATGAAATTTATGTAAATAAAGTATTTCTTGAACTCATAACCATTTTAAATTGATTCTAACTCAATTCATATCAGTTTCATTTCCATTTTAATTCAATCTTGCATTATCAATTTCATTCTTCATTTTTTAGGTTCAATATAAATATTCCATATACACATTATATTTATTTTCAATTTGCTACTTTGGTGAATATCTACTTGTATTTAAACTGGATTTCCAATTCCATTCGAATTCAATTTAGCTTCCATTTACAATTATTGAATTCAATTCATTTCCAAATCATATTTACTTTGTCATTTCTTCAATTAGTTTCACTTACTAATTTTATTTCAATACTTCACTTTGTTTATCAAAAATCAAATTAAATTTCCAATATTCAGCTTGAATTTCATTTACTAACAAATTCAAAACGAAGTTTAACATTCAACTAAAATTTCATTTACTTACAATTGTAAATTCCATTCATTCATTTGGAAATTTATTTCTACTTACTTGAATTTTATCTGCAAATTTAACTCACAATTGAATTTTTATTTAACTAACTCAACTTCCAATTCATTATTTCATGAATTAATAAATTATCAAATTAGTTTACTTAAACTCAATCCATTTTTATTTTATTTCTCCAAGTTTGGATTTTTATTCAACTTGATTTAAATCCAATCTCATTCTATTTTCCAATTCCAATTTATTTATTTACGAATGTAAACTCATTTGTTCATTCACCATTTTATTCCATCTCAATAAATTTTATTCCAGATTATTTAGTCCACTAGATTAAATTCTCAAATTTACTTTTATTCAAATTAATCCAAGTTAAATTTAATTCTAATTTGAATTTTTTTTTCTAAGTTCCCAAACTCATTTCAATTTTATAGAACTCATTTAAAAATTCACTTTACCATTTCATTAGATTAATGAATTTATTTTCCCAAATATTCTTCTGGAATTTTATTCCAAATTATATATCACATTTACAATTTATTTTACAATTTCTATTTGTATATGGATTCATTTCCTTATTTATTTTCAATTCATATTTATAAATTTCATTTGTTAATGAATTTATCTCCAAATCTTTGGTTATACCATTATTTCTTATTCAATTTCCATATAACAATGATAATAATTCAATATTATCACTTCATAACAACCAAACATCCATATACTATAATAATTCATAGAAAAATCATTTCTTTTCTATACAAAACTAGTTTTGGGTAAAATTATTTCATTTACCCTATTTTAAAACAATACTGTGTCAGTTTATCTTGTTTAAGAGTTTAGAAACCCCTATCGATTACAGTTAGCTAGACTGCACCGACTAGAATCTATAAACAATCAACCGATAAGTCAACACAATAAAAACAAATTTTGTATTCACTAACAAATACGCACTCATATCTATTATTACACTCACACTCATTCTAGAGTACTACTGACTCTATCTTTAATGAGTAACACCCAACAGAGCAAGGGTTGACACTTAACCGGCTGCTTTGATACCACATGTAACGGTTGGGATTTTTCGACGCTCGAAAGTCGACATTAATACGTCCACTGTATCGAATGCCGCGCAATCGAATGCCGGAAAACCGAACCACTAGGGTTAAAAAGAAGAGGTAGAAGAAGACAGAAGAAAAGAAAGAACAGAAAAAAAACAGAAACAGAAACAATATCAGAATCTCACATTCGCAGCGGAATAATATACAATAGATGAATCAATAATCTTTAAACCAAAGACTATATCAGTTTATACATTACATCATATCATCAGAGTCAATATACAACTCAATACAACAATGGACAGTTATATAGCCTTGTCCTCATACATCATACACAACGGAATGAATAAACAAGTACGGAAGTACGTCTCGCCATCCAGCTTATCTCCAAAGCTCCAGAATATTCTGATAACATAACTCTAGGCTGCCCATGTGGAAAATTATGGGCATCTAGAGTTTATAAAGGGAACAATAAACTCCGAGTCAGTTATGGTGACTGCTGTGAGATTGTAAAATAGTTATTTTCACAAAGAAAATAAAAAAAATTCGCAATGCTTTTGGAAAATGAAACTACCATAAGGCCTCCCGCCACACACACAATGCAAACGCAGAATTTGAGGAGATTTCTCCTTATGATAGTCAAAAATTCTTACTACGCAAATCATTGGATTATTATTATTAATGTCTAGTGTGGAAAACATTTCGAAAGTATAATATTAATCTTAACCAGCATAGGCATTCAGCACTTATGCCTACTATAGCTACTATGTTCAATAGCAGGTTACCGCCACATTCCATAGCATGTTATACAACTAAAACCGTACAAGTTTCGTATTGGGAAATGGATTTCCAACAAATGGTCAGGCTAAGGATCTTCCTACCGCCACATGGGATCACCTCTGGCTGGACGTCCCGAGAGGCAACTGCTCTCGGCCAACACAAGGCCGGGTTAACCCTGTAACTAGGTAACTCACGAATATGCCACCCCCCTGTCCTTTGGGACCTTTATCCGAGGTGCCTCGATAAACACACAATCACACAATAAATGAGATCGAAGTATCCACATAGGTTAAATACCAGGGCTCCATACCTGATACCATCCATTGCAGAAGGAAATGACATACCCTAATGGGCGCGACCCTCATAACCTTGCTGCATATTCCTATTTCGACCATTTCAGGGGTGTGAGGTCTGACGAAGTCTCGTCCACAGAGCTACGCTTTTTCACAAAGCCGTGCTTTGATCAATAAATGATCAACACACATCAACACTCAGCATGCCACATTACCAAATTAGGAATATATTGCTGATAAATTTCAACTACATAACCTCTGAGCTCGTACGTCTCAGAGAAGGGTGTTAAGCTAAGAGAATAAATTCTCCGCCACCAACAGAAATGTATTTGAAAGAAATCTTCTTTATATCCCAAAATGTAATGTCAGACATGTAACCATACAAGTCTGTTCCGGGTTCGAACAGAACCAAAGGCACTTCCAAAGAAGCCCTTGCAATCCGGATATTCATTAATCACGTCCGGACTTCCCATCACAAGAAGAGTGATATAAATCTCTATACCGGAGCAACTCGGTGCAGAGAAATTCGACAGGTTGTCCTTTCATTTTTGAAAATATCCGGTCTTTAACACCGGTCTTCAATATGATCCATATTGTCGTATCACTAATTCGGAATGGGTTATATGACACAAAGGTCTTTCCCCGGCTAACCCGAATAGTGAGCATTTGTTTTAAAAAAAACAAATCAAGTGCCATTTCAAAGGCAAATATTGATAGTCGGTGATTTAACTATCAATAACATTCACAACAATCATCAGATTTAAATAATTTTCCCAAATTATTTATTTTCAAAATATCTTCACAAGATATATATTTTTCCACACTTCACGTTTGAAAACCAATTTCAAATCACATTTTCACACTTCATCACAAAATGGTCCATTTAAACCAATTAAATAAATCCTTATTGATTTATTTTAAATTTACGTTCCAAATCCGTAAATTTATTTTCACACTTTAAATATAAATAAGTATTTACTTTTAAAACAAATTTCCCTTTCGTTTATAAATTCTATTCTGAATTTACATTCTCAAATATTCACTTTTAACACCAAATCAACTTTCAAATTGATTTCCCAATTTTTATTTCAAACCCCAAATCAAATTCCAAATTGATTTCTAAATTCATTTCAACACAAAATCATTTTACAAATCGATTTCCAAATTTCTTTCAACACAAAAATACATTTTTTTATTTAAAACACCAAATCAATTTCCAAATTGATTTTCCAAAGATTTATTTTTCAAATACCAGATCAATTACAAATTGGATTTCAACAATTTATCGCCTTTTAAAATAATTTCCTTTATCTCTTCGAAGCCATTCAAAATTCCATTTTTAATAAATTTTTCAACTTTCAAATAATACTATTCAAAATCCATTTATAAAAATCTTTTCCCATATTTTGGAAATAATTCAATAAGATTCCAAAAATCAACTTTACGCTTTTAAATCCCTTCTTTTAAATTTATTCGATTCTTTCAAAAGAATTTACTTAAAATTTCCAACTTTAAATTTCAAAAATCCAATTTCATTTATTTCTGGTATCCAACGATACCAATAATACATTCGGCTAAATTTTTAACCTTCAACACATTCAATCACAGATATAATCATACACAGATTATAAATAATCAGTCACACAATATATGAAACCAATTCAAATGCTTTGAGGAATCCTGTTGGATCCCTCCAACCTGTTTCCCTGCATCAACAGATGTTAGCACAATACCAATTCCACTTCGAGGTGGAATATCGCGGTATATGGGATTTATAAAATATCATTCCGCTATTATGCGGCGCATAGGGTCTCATCCGCTATATAATGCGGGAAATCAACAACTCCAATATATACATATGCCAATATATATATATATATATATATATTGCTATATACTACTATATATACTATATCACATCCAAACAGTGAATCAATCAATAACTGCAATTCAACTTTCAATTTGAGTGAGAAGATCTCACCTTTGATTTTATTTTGCAATCCATTCCAAACTGGCTTGTACCCTTGATTTTAAACCTTGTATAACAATTATATAATTTTATTAATATTCGAAACAATCGAGTAATAAATTTTCGTTTGGTAATTTTAATTATCCAATAAATTAAATTCCTAACAAATCTCCTTTTACAAAATATTTTTCATTTGTAACTAAATTTTTTAATTCAACTAATAATTTAGTTTTAAACAAATTTTCTTTACTGTAAACTGCATATATATCTCAAACATGTGTGTGTATATATTATTCATTTCAGAATAATCTTTATAGGGTTTGAATTCATTTTCAATTAAAATTAAGTTGAAAATCTTGCCTATACCTTGCTGCAAATTTTAAACAACTTTAAATTTCTAAAATTATATGTATTACCTTACTGCTAAAATCCATCACAGCCCAAATTCGAACTTGAAACCCAGATTCGATCGAACCCTGTCCAGACTTCGCATCTGCCTTCGCACGCGCGCCACCACCATTCAAGGTTCCCCCCTCCACCGAAATCGACGAAGCACTATCACCCAAATCACTCGCGAGCACCCTGCCATGCTCGACCAACCAACTGCCGATCTGCTCGAATTCCTTGTGACAGCCTCAATTGACTAGCTGATCTCGTCGCCGTGACGTTCGAACTTCACTACCCGCCTCGCCACCAATCGTCGTGCTCGCGAGCTCGAGTGACTCACGTCGACCCATCGCCTTGCCATCGTTCGTACAGGCTTCTTTGTTGTTGATTTTCGAATGAGAAAAGGAAGGGCACGCGAGGTTTAAAGGTAGAAACTGAATCTCAGCTTCGAATAGGAAGGAGGATTTCGTTTGTTTTTATTTTTTTCTTTTGACTTCGAACGACATAATTTCTGCCATTTTTTTTAGGAACGAAAAGATTTCGAAAAATAATTGCAAGAGTTGATCGAATGAAAAGGCTTCGGCCATTATTTATTTTTGAACGAGATACTTGATTTTAGAGGAAGAAAGGGGAACAAATGTACGCGTTATCAGTTGGAAAAGGGGACAAGAAAAGATGGTTACGTGATTCTCTTAGCCCGATGTGAAAATAAAAACAGCTGGTGTGAAGTAATTTTAACTGCAGTTGACCAGTGTAAATATTCAATTCAAATTCAAATTCGAATCGTCACAAATTTGCAACTCAAAATCTCGATATCCTATCGAGGCATGTCGCTAGGCGTTTTTAATGTTATATGCCTATTCCGAACGCAATGGAAAAGGTTTCGGCTCCAAATTCGATCGTATGGAGAAGATAGCTTTTTGGACCCAATTATAATATTAAATTTTCGATTTAATTTCAGCGCGTACGGCCAAACGATCACTCCAAACATTACGAAAATTGAAATCCGATAATAATACAATATTGTGGATCCAATGGAACTGGTTTCGTCGAATTCCAAGACCGTGCCTCGTAACGCTATTTCCAAATATCAATTTAAATGATAAAATTCAAAACTGAACAAAACAGTTTCAAATTCAATTCCGAAACTTTTATTATCTTCAGTATAATCAATATGAATTTTCTAAGCCTTCATATTATTTTTAATCAGCTTAAAATTGAAGATTCAAATTTTTATCCAAATTTAACGATTAAATTCAATAATTTAATCGCCAAATCCATTCTGATATTTGAATTTCAAATTAAACTAACATCCAGATATTTAAAATCAATTAAATATCCTTATTTCCAATATCAAAAATTCAGGGTCGTTACAAAACATCTCTTTTAGGTCTTCAAGGTGACTCTTAGCTTCATAAGATTTTACTAGCATATCGTCAACATACACTTCTATATTTCGACCGATCTCTTCTTTGAACATTCTGTTAACTAATCTTTGATCGGTGGCTCCTGTATTCTTAAACCCGAAAGGCATTGCTTTATAGCAGAAAATTCCCCAATTAGTAATGAAACTTGTATGTTCTTCATCCAATTTAAACATGGGTATCTGATTGTATCCCGAGTAAGCATCCATGAGGGATAACAATTTGTGTCTACTAGTTGCATCAACCAATTGATTTATCTAGGGCAATGGGTAACAATCTTTTGGAAATGCTTTGTTCAAATCGGTATAATCAACGTAGGTTCTCCACTTGCCATTTGACTTCTTTACCAACACTGGGTTTATTAGCCACTTTGGGTAAAAGACTTTCTGAATGAATCCATTTTTAGTAGTCTTTTAACTTCTTCTTTTAGGGTGTCGGATCGCACTTTATCCAATTGGCTCTTCTTTTGTCGGATGGGGGTCGCTTCTGGATTATTATTTAATGCATGACACATAACCGATGGATCAATCCCAATCATATATGAATGAGACCATGCAAACACGTCTCTATTGGACTTAAGAAACTGAATTATGTTTCTCTTCAAGCTGCTTTCCAACACCGTTCCCACTTTGACTATTTTGGCCGAATCATTTGAATCAATACATGTTTCCTTAAGGTCTTCTATAGGTTTTATCCTTTCCACTTCTCCACGGCAGTCAAATTCTATGATGATTTCTCCTTCTTCTACGGAATTAGCATCGGTCCTCTTTCTCTTGCTTGCAGGGGAAATGTACCTTTCAAACATACATTTATTAGTTTTATAAGATCTTACTTTCGTTTCGAATGTTGGATGTAAAAATTCATCAACCAAAGGCTGAAAAACAGTAGAAGAATCAAAGTAAGTAGAATTCTATCTCTTTCATTGATCAAGCGTTGCAAAGTACATCTCGTGGGAACTAAATTGTTCACCACGAATAGTGCCCCAACCCCTCTTAATTAAGAATTTTACCATTAGATACTTTGGCAAGACAAAAGAGTCAACCTCATCAAGTGCGGGTCATCCAAAGAATGCGTTGCAGTATGATGGTTGGTTGATGATTACGAAGAGAGTTTCAAAAGTCCTGCAGCATGGTGGTACTCCCATCTGCACTAGCAACTTCACTTGTCCTATTGGAGTCAATCCCTTGTTGTTGGACCAAAAGATAGGTTCTAGATTGTCTTCTGGAGTGCCAATTTGATCAAAGTCATATTTGAAAATAACATTGACTGCGTTCTCAGTGTCTACAAGAATCTTGGATACTATAGACAGTCTAATTGGGGCTGTGATCGTGAGGGAATCGTTATGAGGGTTATGGATCCCATTCTTCAGCTCTTGCGGAGTAATAACAAGATTTGGCATCCATAGATTGAGTCTTGGACTTTTAAGCAGGGGCTCTTCTTGAATGGAGAATAATCCTTCTCTAGCTTCTTTGATGTATATGTTTCTAGCTCCCTTACTAGTCTCTACTGGGTGTGGCCCGTGATGTGCACATAAATATGCATATTTTTACCACCATATTTAATCTATTAAAATTAAATAAATGATCATATCGGGTATTTTAACTTGTTTAAACCAAAATTCAAATTATTTTCAAATGATCACATATTCATCTTCATATAGGGGTAAAATGGTCATTTTTGTGCATTTATTAAATTGTGAAAATTTACTTGGAATTTTCTATGTTGTTTTGTAGGAAATTTAGTGAATTTTACAAGTGGTTTCATGAAGACACATGCATGCACAAGAGTAAAGAGAACAAATGAAGATGGAAATAATTCAAAGTGAAGATAATGGAGGACCCCACCTACCCACCTACCTTAATGTACAAATTAGAGGCTAATGCACATGCTCATGAAATTAATGGCTTCATGTACATTTAAGTGAGGGCTTATTGAAGCTAATGATAACTTGGCCATCACACTTCCTACAAGAGCATTTTGGGCATTCCCCAAAAATATGAATTAGGGTTTAACACTTGTATAAATACCCCATATCTTCATGAAACCCTCTCCTCTCTTTTACTCTCTCTTTTAGGCTCTCTTCTTTTAGGAAAATAAAATGAAAGCTCTCTTTCTTTTCATGGCTACTTAGCCATTTATTCTTTTATGTAATTCTTTTTTATGCAATTTAATACATGTTCTTTTCCTTTTCTTGTTTATTTCCTTTCATGTTGTAGTGTAGATCTCTTTTACTTTATGCAAGTAAAATAGTAGTTCTCTTTTCCATTAGCTTTCATTTTCCTCTTCTTTTTGCTTTCATGTTGCAAGCTACATTTGTTAATCAAATGACAAATATGAGAGGCTAAACCCCTTCAATTTAGGGGTAATGAAGCTCTCTAATTATGTAGCTTCAACTATTTGTTAATTCATGCTCTCCTTTTGTGCTTAATGATGATGATAGAAATGGTTTACTAGTTGTTTTTGCTTTGAATTTGATAGCCTATATTGTTGACATCAAATAGGCTATGCTTAAACAATCACTAACACTAATTGCCTATTCATCAAAATATGATTATGGCAAAAGAAAGTGATTTGAAATTAAAATTTGATGGTCTATATTTCTAATCAATAGTTAATAGGCCATACTTAAAATAGATTTCATTTTCATTGCCAAATTTAATGAAGGTTAGTAAGTGGTTTAAGGGGTGTGTTATAGTTTGATGGCTTATGTTGGCTAATCAATAGCACAAATATGCCATACTTATGATAAACACATCAATTAAAGCACTAATGACCAAAAAAGAGAGATTATGATTTCATATGTGTTGAACTACATGATCTAGAGAGTGGATTTATTATCTAAATTGTCATTTAACTCTTATATTTGCATCTCTTTTCTTTTATTTAGTTAGCTCATTTTCTAATTCTCTAGCTTAACTTTCACTCGACTTTGGTTTAATTTGATTGAATAGATTTTTAAAATCATCAATTCCCTACGGATCGACCCGTATTCGCCATGTACTACAAGTGCACGCCGTGCGCTTGCGGTTAATTTTATTTCTAAATTCGTTCGACGATTTTCTAAACCGATAGAAAATCCGTCGACGAACAGCCCCCATGGATTACATCAATCCTATTCAATGGAGGACTCAAACTTAATGGATGATCTTCTTCCAAAATGTTGACAACATTATTAGGAAATTTTTGCGGACCATCACTAGTCTGTGGTGCCTTTTGTTTGTCTTAAATGAATTCCTTCAAATACCCTTCACAAATCAGTTTCTGAATGATTCCAGCCAACACCCTACATTTATCAGTTTTATGGCCATTTGCTTTGTGACAAACGCAGTAGTCATCCCTCTTTCTCTGTTCAGGGTAATTTTTAGCCTTAAAAGAAGGAAAGTTAACCTTCTCCTTGGTTATAGCATGTATATAAGACAATGGCTTGTTTAAAGCGATTGAGTTAGTATTTGGTTCTTCCCATCTTTTTCTTTTGTGTCCTCGATCCGATCCAAATCTTCCACCTTCCTTCTTAGGATTAGCTATAATTCATCCATTCGAATGAATTTATCCGCTTGGAAGTGAAAATCTTGTAAATCCTTACACCTATGCACAAAGAGTTCCTTCCAGAATGGTGTATTCTCTATCATCCCAGAATGCATCGCTATGAGCTTATCCATGTCATCCCTATCCTTGGCTTTCAGTGCTTGTATGTTGAATCTTCTGAGGTAATCGCCTAGCGATTCCTCCGCCTTTGCTTAGTGTTTGCTAAAATAGTATAATCAATGGTTGGGTCCTTGCATATTCAGAATTGGGTGGAGAACTCATAAGAAAACTATTTCCACGAGTAGATGGTCTTCTAAAGATATTGATAATACCACTTTGCAGCTGCTCCTTGAAGTGTTGCCGGGAATAGTCTGCATCAAACTGCCTCGGAGGCATTATAAAAATCCATTTGGCTATCAAATTCCATCAAGTATTCATCAGGCTCAGTAGTACCATGAGGTTGGGATCTTGACATAAGATGGGATAACCTCTGACATGACCTTGTCTGTGAACGGAGCTACTCATTCATTGTCATTTTCTCGCTCAACCAAAGTTCTTTTCCCTTTTGCATTTAGCATATCTTTGGCTGCCTTTTCTGCTACATCTTTCAAATAAGCTTCAGTGTCGTGATAGCTTTTTCGGCTTGGACTGTATTCTTTTGAGGTCGAGCTTCCAGATTATTCAAGAGATTTATCAAGTATCCTTCCTTGATGATCGACTTTAATCGAATGACGTTCTTTTTTTTCGATGATGCCGTATCTATTTTTCTCTTGCCATCATTGATATAAGCTTTTAAGTTTCTTCTTGGGGAGATCACATCATCTCTAGTTGTTGGTTTTGCAGTTTTGGAAGACTTTTGAGATAGTGCTGCTTTCAGAAGCTCTTGCATTTCCAGCAATTGTTGCTCCAGATGTTTTATCTTGATTGCATTGTTGTCTAGTTGTGCTGGGATTGACGGCTGCCCTTGCACAAATCCTTCTAAGTTAGAAGTTGGAGCAATATTTCCCTCTAAAGTTGTGGTGTGTATTGCCTCTTCGTCTATTCGATAAAGCCTTTTAGATTTCATTTTCCTACATCAAGTTAAGCAGTCCATAATTAGTCTATAAGGGAACCGCCAAGTCGGAGGTTCGACCCCTCCGTCTAGCACCAAAAATGTTAACAAGAAAACTTGTCAACATCCCTAAAGCTAAGTTGTTAACAAGAAATGCTGCTAACACCTCAAAAGAAAATTTTAAAAGTGATTTATCTCTTTGAAACTTCTTTTGAATGAGTTGATTGGGACGGATTGTCTTTAGAGGATGGTCTTATGAAATTGTTAATTGTAGATAATAAGCCTAATCAACTCTTTGAAATGAAGGTTAAAAAGAGACCAACTTATTCGTGACCCCATTCAAGTGAGTCGAAAGTGTCATTCACATCTTCTTTTAAGTGGGATAAAAGATTCATTCATATTCCTTTTTCGAATGTGTCGAAAGGAACGTTCTACTTTTATAAGAAGAATTCAATTCCAAATGTATAGTTTCTGCTGCCACGGAAAGTATTCCTTCGAAAGGATTATATATGTTGAAATATCCAAACCCCTTTGAAGATATCTAACTATCATACATTACCCAATATTGATCGTCGAGTCCCTTTCGAAACCCCCCTTTCAATCAGGTTGAAAGGGTGTTTGCTCTTTCAAAGTGGGCTCAATGTACAATATACAAGTTCAATATTCAATATGCAATAGGATAACATCTTGGACATATAAGTTCCATGAACTTATTAATATTGAAACACCATCATCATATCAATTTAATATTTTATATCTTGGAACATGATGATAATATGATTCGAATACACGTTGTCTAAGTTGATCCCATTGCATTGCATAACTCAAATAGGAGATATGAAAATAAGTAAGCATCATATGCAATTGGTCATTAGTCAAGCTAATGGCTGAAATGATCTTTCTCATATTCAAAATCTATATTGAATCCATGCACTTCCTCTTTTTGCATTTATCCAAATTGAGTTACAAGTAAAAGAATTTTTCACTAAATTGATTTTGTGTTACAAAAGTTGGATTTTCTATGAAATGAGGTAGAGAATTCAGAATTCAAAATTTGATCCCCCAACTGGACCCTTAGGGTCATATTTATAGATGCATATTGACCCCCTTTTGTGCCTATTCTTTTGATACAATCGAAAGGCCTTCTTCCAACCTTTTGCGTGCATCCTTTCGATGTAGTCAAAAGATGTTTCTCCTGACTTTTCTCATTCATTCTTTCACCTTTAACCTTTTGAATCAGACCTTTTGACCTAGTTGAAAGGATTACTTTGACAACCTTCCACTGTCGCTCAAGTTTGCGTACCCTTCAACTCTGCTTTTAAATAGAATTTGATTGCTTTTAACTTCATCGAAAGGGGTATTTACGTTCCCCATTTTATGTCGCTATGCTATTGCAAGTAAGAGAAGATGTAAGCTTTTGTATAGCTTCAAAAGGCTTAGTAGGTAACGACCAGATCATTGTAAAAGGTCACTTGGCTTCCATGTTGAATTCTCTTTATGCTTTCAAAAGGTTCCTACTATTTCGAAATGCTTGTTTCTTGCTGTCGAAAGGTGCATAATGGAAGAATGTCTTCAAGTAGAAGATTAACAACAGAAAAACCCACTTTTTGAAGGATTTGGTTCTCGTGTGCATGTCTGTTGTCTAATACCTTCGAAAGGGGTTTCGAACTCATACTAGGCTCTCTCATAGATGTAGATTCAACTGCGTCGAAAGGTCTAGATGAGGCAGAAGAGTAACTTTGTTTTCTTTTTTACTCTTTTGAAAGCTCCTGTCTCACTTGACACTTATAGGTGCACTAAGCGGTTGCGACTCCATCCTTACCTCTTCGAAACACTATTTTGAACTATGGTGAAACCCCCATCTTGAATTCTTATAGAGTTGGACATTTTAATGAGCTTTCTTTCATGCCTTTATTCTTAAGTGAATTTTATGGTTGACATTTTTCTTAATGATCCTCAAAGCCTCTAATCTTAGCCTTTGCTCTTCTTATAGTTTAGCATCTTCAATAGTTCCATGGGAGAATCCAATTAAGTGTGACTCTGAGCATCCTTGTTTGGACTTTTTAATTTTGCTAAGCATGGTGGTGCAAGGTCTAAGGTAAGCTTAGAATAGAATAGGTTAGAGAAAAATGAAGTTGGGAATACAAAAAGGACGGAGGTTCAGGCCCTCGTTCAAGCGCCAAAAATGTTAACAAGAAAACTTGTCAATACCCTAAAGCAGAGTTCAAAGTGTAAGTGCTCCTTTTGAAATCACCTTTCAAATAGGTTAAGATGGTTTGAACCTTTCCAATCCCTTTTTGCAAATAATCTAGGTGATTTAGATTTCCCTTAAGTCCACCTTTCAAAAAGTTTGGGGCAATTGAAACTCTTTTTAAGCAACTTTTAAAAATAGTCGACACACCTGGATCTCCTTTGAAACTACCTCTGGAACTAGTTGAGTTGGCTTAAGATCCGTTCGAAACCTCCTTTCGAAGTGGTTGAGGTGACTAAAGGTTAGCACCTAATGGATCTAAGGCTTTGACTAACTCAATAGGTTCCTACATCTTTGAAAGGTAACCTTTCGATTGGCATTGATGTAGGTAATTCATAACCAGGACTATATAGAAGAAACAGATCAACCCATATATTTGGAAATGTAATATACTTGCTTTAATAATAATTTTCTTGAAGACAAGAAGCCTAAATATTAGAAAGGAGTAAAATCCACAACTTGATTTAAATATTATGGTTTACAAATTTAAGAAAAAACAAGCATTGGGTGAATAAAAACGGATCCCCAAAATAGTACCCTTAAGGTCTTATTTATATGTGCAGGTTGGACCCTTTCGAATCAGTCCTTTCGACTTAGTCGAAAGGGTGCCTTGATGACCTTTCGTTGCTGCTAAATTCAGGATGCCCTTCTAACTTCACTTTTGAATGGAAATTGAGTGCTTTCGACTTCATCGAAAGACATAGATGCATCCTCCACTTTTTTGTTGATGTGCTGTTGCAAGTAGGAAAGGATGCGGGTTTTGATATTGTCGAAACGTTTATCTTTGGGCTTCGAATGAGTTGGAGTATAACAGAAGGCTTAAATGCGGTAGGTGGATTTTGAATGCATTCTTGTTGATTAATGCAGAACCCTTATCCTTTGATGTTTGAGGATGCCATATTAAACTCATGTAAGCTTTCCTTTTGTAATTGTGGGTGGTTTTAACCAATTCGAAAGGTTAATCTATGCTTTCAAAGGAGTATCTTTGGCCCAATATTCTACCATGGAAGGTAAATATTAGCAAAACTCGTTATTTTAAAAGGTTTAGCACACATGCAGAAGCTTGTAGTCTATTGCCTTCGAAAGGTTCCTTTAACACATTCGAAATACCCTTATGCATGAGGAAGCAACCGTCTCGAAAGGGGGTCAACTGAAGCGAAAGGTTGTCCCTGTCCCCTATTGACCTCTTTGAAAGCGCATTACTCATCCAACATTTGCAAACGGATCCCTTTGACACTTATGAAAGGTCTTGCTATTACTATCATTCTTTATGGATCCACCTTTTGTATTCTTTAGGGCTTCGATCAAGTTGGAGTGGCTTTTGATGGTAACATCACCATTCTAGTTTGAAGATACATCTTGAGGTTACTAAGATGTACCAAGACATGAAAAGGACATCTCGTTGGGAAGGCATGAAGAGGGATGTTGCTATCTTTGTGCACACATGTGCTAACTGCCAACAGGTGAAAGGTGGTCACTAGAACATGACTGGAATGCTTCGGTTCCTTGAGATTCCTTATGAAAGTCGGAACAAATATCCATGGACTTCGTCAACGAATTGCTTAGGTCAAGAAGAGGTAACGAGGGTGTGTAGGTTGTCATGAATCGATTGACCAAGAGCGCCCACTTCTTACCAGTTAAGCCTACAAAGATAGCTTCTAGTTTGGCTAAGTTATATGTTGAGGAGATCGTCAGATTGCATGGTGTTCCTTGTGATATCGTGAGTGATAGAGATCCAATATTCAAGGGACTGAGCTTAGTTTGAGTACCGCTTACCATACATAGATAGATGGGAAAACGGTAAGGGTGAACCGACGTGGAAGACTTGCTTTGAGCATGCATTTTAGATTTTGGGAGTTCGTAGGAAGAACACTTACCACTTGTTGACTTTTCATACAACAACGGTTATTAGGCCAGTATCGAAATGGAACTATTTGAAGCGTTCGTGTTGGGTAGAACTTAGGAATTGTCTTGTGCTTAGGCAAGATATGATCTGAGAGGCATCAGATAATGTCATATAGATTCGAAAGCAAATCAAAGAAGCGTAGAATCGATAGAAGAGCTATGCGGATGAGAAGCGTAGAGACTTGGAGTTCTCGGTTAGAGACTTTGTGTTTGTAAAGGATTCTCCAATGAGAAGTGTAGTCCGATTTTGAAAGTCTGGGAAGTTGGCTCCTCATTATATAGGACAATTCCCGATTCTACCAAGGATTGGTACACTTGTGTATAGAGTCGAGTTACCGATTAGGCTATCAGGTGTGCATAATGTATTTCATGTGTCACATTTGCATAATTTTATGCATGATCCTTCGATGATAGTGGAAGCATCATAGTAGGAGGACTTGAAGATTGAGCCAAATTTGACTGTATTGAGACAGCCTTTTTGTATTATGAGTAGAGGTTCGAAGCGATTGAGGACAAAGGTTATGATGTCACTCAAGGTACAACAGGGCAAGGAAGCTTGGGATTGTAAATGGAAAACAAAGGATAGATTGAAAGAGTCCTATCTAGATTTGTTCTTAGACTAGAGACTTAATATCTTACTATCATATATCTTTTGTACTGTTATCACCACTTAAGGTGGAGCCACTTAGTATGCATTTGGATTGCATTTTAGTTTGTATATAGTTTCTACAATACTATATATATATTGTTCTTTTATCTTCTGTGATATCAATTTTGTTAGAATTTTGAAGACAAAATGTTCTAAGTGGAAGAGAATGTAGCGACCCTGAAATAACACTTAGTCTTCGAATATCGAAACGTTTGGAAATATAATTAAGTGTTATAAATATGATATATAACATTTTTAGACATCATTTAATTAATGAATAATAATAAGAAACTTGTTGTTTAAAACTGTTTACAAAATTATATTCTTCAATGAATTATCAATAATGTGATCGGATATCGGTTTATCGTTGCACAACTTTTCGATCAATATAAGTTGCTCAAACTCTTGTGCACTTGTCTAATGATCAAATAAACACATTAGCAACTAATTAAAACACACAACTCTTCATAAAGCATTGAACATTCTAGAAGCTTCCATTAGGATAAGAGACATATCATGTTAAGTGTATAAGTGTAATTAGAATAAAGGAGAATAATGTAAATGATAAGTAGTGGGAGATGAGTCTTTCATGGCATGGTTAGGTGGGGGGAAGGCAAGCTTAGGCAACATTAAATGGAGCCTATATAAGGAGAGGAACACCCTCATATATTATTCACAAATTCTCAAGGCAAAAGTGAGATAAATCCATATCTTCTTCTTCTTCTTCATAAATTCATAAAGCAATGCAATTGAATATCATATCCAAATCAACTCAAATTTGGAGTGTCATACAACCACGTTACAAAACATCCTACCTAATTAGAAGTTGAAGAAACAAAGCCAAACTCTCCCCACTTGCAATAGTAGTGAGCATCTAGAGGGTTTTGGAGGTAAAGGCAAGGAAAAAGCAAGGAAAGAAAAGGAAGGAAAGGTGTTGCTAGGTTGAGATTGTGCTTAGATGCTTGGATCTTCATTGTTTGTAAGGTTAAAGATGAGCTAACTCGCCACTTTGATTGAAAATGTTGTGCATATATATTGGTATTTTATTTTGTTAAAGTTGTTTTAAGTAATTTGAACACATGTTGAAACAATTTTTTTGATTCTTACTTTGAAAACAAGTGGCATATATATGGACCTGAATGAACTTGAATGGACTTTAATGGATTTGTATGATAGATAGTAAGGTCTTTGAAAAAAGCACATAGTTAATAGATGGACTTTGGTTTAGGTCGGACCCATATTTGAAAATGCACTTATAGGGATAGTCGTTATAGATGGAGTTCAAAATTACCTTGTTTTGGCGATTTCTATGGAACTTTGTAGAGAGATTGTAACGACCCGCCATTTTGGACCATTCGCATCCATTATAAGTGTATAGGTAGACACTCATGCCGGAATTGAATTGCTCAAAATACCGCGTTGTTAATTTAAATTTGGCAAAACTGAACATATAAAATAAATAATCACAGATCACAGACACAGAGTAATAAGTGCAGCGGAAATAAAAGAGATAGTAGTTCATGAAGCTACTATATGAATATATAAAATACATCAGAGTTAGAACAGATACAACGGAAGAGTAATACAATACATCAGATACAAATCAGAATACATCACTGGAATCATCGAATACTGAAAGCAGAATAGATGGCTGGATCTTCAAGCAAAGCTCCAACTTCAAAGGTGAGTCTTGATTACTGGTACACTCAGTCTGACCCGAGCGTAAAGCAAAATACAAAACACTCGAGTCAGGATTTACATTCTTATATTAATAAATCCAACTCAAGTGAAATAGCAATTGAAATACAAGTAACTCAAAGAATGTTTGGAATAACCATCCTTTAAGGATCCGTTAAACTATCTACTATGTAGTAGTGTACGATAAGTAGATAATGTCGATCAGTAATATAAAGATATCAAAATAGTGTTAAGTCATGGCCCATTCCACCCTTAACACATTTTTATTCCCAAAAGCATATACAAGACCGTAGTTTCCCCAAAACCGGATGTCACCAGAGGGCAATCCATATACTAAAGGTACAAATCAAAATCGTAGTGGTCGCATATAAATGGAATACAAGTATGACAAGGCACATGAGGCTATACCCAAGGTAGTGATACTACCGTTCGCCTGATCCGGACTGGTGAGAACGCAATGCCGCAGCGCCCGCAACACCGTGAAACAACACTCCCAAAATCAAGGGTGCACCAATCGACAACAAGTAATAAGTAGTTCGAAGAAGTGTGTCCACTTGAGGTAGCTAATCCTCCATTGGCCCGGCACAGCTCCTGTTTTAGTCATTTCCAATTTGACACAAGTGTCAAGGCTATCCATTATCGTTCTCTTTCTTCAGTCATCAGGTACATCATTCCAACCACTTCATTCTGGATCATCACTCCGCGTATAGTTATTAAAGTGGTTTTCGGTTTAGATAGAGAGTATATCCATAACCGACTCCGGTCTCTTTAATAACTTTTGTAATTATTACACTGATTGGTCGTTTGTTTATTTCAAAACCAAATCAATTTCAATTCAATTAGAATTCGTAAATCAACATTTCATTTGTCTTTCTAAACCAATTTCCAATATTTACGTTTCAAAACTTCCAAATTCACAATTTCAAAATCGTATAATTCAATTTCAATCTTTATTTAAAACAATTCAAATATTGATTCAAGTTCGCAAACAAGTTTCATTCTGAAATCATTTAAATAAATTTAATTTAACATTCAAATCAATTTAAACTCATTTATCAATTTCATTCAATATTCGTTAAGTTACTTTATCATTCAAAAAAATTTCTATTAAATTTCCAATTCATTAAGTCGATTCTTAAGTTCAACTTCATTAAATCAAACTTTACAATTTTGAATTTAAACTAAATTCGTCAAATCAATTCTTTCAATTACAAGTCTTACATCACTTTCAAAAATATCACATTTTATTTCTTGTTAAAGAAAATCAATTTCACTTATTTACTTACTTAAATAATTTTCCAAAACTTAATTAATAAAGAAATTCAATTTCAATTATTTACGAAGTAAAATTCACTTATTCAAAAATTCAATTTCTCTTATTAAAGAATTCAATTCAATTTGATCATTAAATCATTCAATCTTATTTAATTATTAAATAATTCAAAACTTAATTATTAAATAATTTCAAAGTTTAATAATTTCAAACTTAATTATAATTTCAAACTTAATTATTAAATCATTTCAAAGTTTAATAATTTCAAACTTAATTCAATTATTTCCCAAATTAAACAACATTCTTTCATCAATTACATTGTTAATATTTTGTTTCAGATTATTAAATATTAACATTTTCCTTTCATTAAAATTCAAATTTCAACTTCATTTCAAATCCATATTATTTATTCAAATAAAATCTTCATTTTATTTTAAATCAAATTATTTGACCAATCGGGTTTTATTTAATTTCCTATCCTAGGTCAAAGTTCAATTTGGGTATTTATCATTTCAACCCGATTCCAATTCAATTCAAAATCAAAACATAACAAAGGGAACTTGCAGTGTGATAACTGGGATGGTGTCAAAGTAAATAAACAAGCAATAACAACAATCAATATCAATCCAATAATCAATTCAAATAATCCCGAAATAACCGTATTAATTCGCATTGTTATTTGTACGAATTAATATAATTATTTCTAGAATCTACACTATCATTTCATGTAGATTAAAGATTATTATTTTACGGTTCCTCACTTGTCATCTATTTACAATTTCATACATCATCAATTTAACAACATACATTCAGTGGTTCAAAATGTAATTAAACAAATCCTACGTGTCAATAAGTTCAACAGTTAAAGGGATCATATTATACAAATGTCAGTTAATCAAATTTAACAATTAATTATCCTATATCAACTTCAATTTCACACTATTTAACATTTTAACATTAACAATTTAACGTCCAATATAAACATCAACAATCAATCAATTATCAGCCAAACTGTATTATTATTGCATAAATAATTAACAGATAATGGTGTTAGATGTCATAGGTGAACTGATACAGGCAATAGCATATATAACAGTGTAATTAACTAACAGCAGCATATTTCAATTGTCGTTTCTATTGAAATCAGATTTAATAAATAAAAGAACATTAATCGTGAGTGATTGCTCACCTTTCGAGGCTAGAGGATAGACATAGAAATGAGCTACGAATTCCAAAGCAATGCTAGCTAGATGGACACGATTTGATGGAGAAAACAGGAACGACGGATGAAGCTGATAACAGAAATTGATAACGAATCAGAACCAGATTGACAAAGATAGATGGTATAAGTGAACTCATAACTATAGTCAACATTTATATGCAGACTTGCTTTATCTCATATATACTTTATCTTTAATATAAAACAATGTTATATCTAAATTGCAAATACAATATTTATATAAAACGGTATTATACTATGCTTAATATAAAGTAACACATCTAAATACGTAGACTATCAACATGTATATGCAGACAAAGAATGCGAACAATAATTTCGAAACAAATGCAGACCACACTCCATAACCAAATAAGTATTAAATATATGTATATGATTCAAACTTATTATAGAACTGCCAAAACTAAGTATTCTAATAGAAATTCATGTAAACAGATAATATAAAATACCAATGTACATATTATATATATATGCAAACTCACAGTACCTACCCATTATTTATAAAACAACATGTAACGTGCATATATTATAATACATATAAGTAGACTATCAAAATATGCATATGAGTTACCAAAACTTATACACACACTGACACGCACTATATCATACAACATAATATGGTATATTTTAACATATATATATCTAACAGCGGCAAATATACAACATCAATAAATAACAAAACAAAGCTTATGTATACAACAACAGGTCAAGACATAAAATGTGACCTACCGTATAAAAATAAATATAATATAATATCTATGAAACGTACTATAATACTTAAATTAACACACCTTGCTGAAAGAAAAAGGAGACTGTACATTTATTACCTACTCTATTATAATATTTATACCCAACGACAATTTAACTGTGCTATCCAATTTACATTAGACTTAACTTATATCATTATATAAATAATTGGTTATAAAGTATTCGTACTAGATCCTATATGTATAACTACAACAAAATTTTTAAAATATATGCCCACAGCCCACACTACTAACATTAGTATACACAACATTTTAAAACACTAAAAAAAACAAAATGAAATCTTGTAAACACATTACTGCAACTATATGCTGAAACATACTTTTTTTTATAATAGAAATGGAACACACATAAATAACTTCTATATAAGTACTTGAGTTTTACCCAAACTGCTGTAAAATATGTCTACTAACATGCCCAAATATAATTATATACATATGTAACGTTAATATGACCAAGAGAAAGATATTGACAGTAAAATAGGTATAAACTTATATATGAAATCAATATAACATCAGATACTTTGTAATATATAGACAAAAAAAAAATATAGTATAAAACAATATAAATAACAGATATTTACCATTTAAAGTTCCGTTTATAAATAACTCTACAGGTATGCGCGCGGCAATTGGCAAAGCCGAGACTGGGAGGAGAAGGTCGGTGGCCCATGCGGTGGTTACTGGTGGAGGTGTGGCACGGAAATGGGTTCGGTATGGTAAAGAGGAAGAAGAGTATGCAGCGAGTAAGGTGGAGGAAGAACAGGCTTTAGGGTTCTCGGTGAAGTGTGGTTCCGTCATTCGATGAGCCATGCAAAGCGTGGGCAGAGGGCAGCTCGGCCAGGCGAGGAGAAGGGCTCAGTTGTGGAATGGTGGCGGGACTTATTGAGCGGAGGTGTGTCGAGGGTAAAGGCTGAGGGAAGGAGTTGTGGGAGGCTGCTGGGCACTGCCGTGGCTTCGTGATGGGAGGAGGTGGTTGTGAAAAGGCCGATGAGGTTGGAGCACGGTCGAACCTGGTGGGTGATTTCGTGTGGCATGTCGTGTGGGGTGTGTGTTCGGAGGTTGCTACAGGGCTCGGCATGGAAGAGAGTGGCTACGTGGTGATGTTGGTGAGGCGTGCACTAGTGAAGGAAGGAGGAACAGTTTTAATGAACGAAAGATAATACATATTTTCTTTCTCCCTTTCAATAGTGTAAAACGAACCGATACAAAGGAATTGAAAAGATCAATGAACTGGCAAAAGGAATTAAATTTTTTTGGGAATATAAACAGATGGTTAGTAGTGACTATTTGTTTTAACGATACGAAGATGAAGGGTCAAGGAACTCAAGAGTTTAAAATGTGTACCGGTACTGAAGTTTTGTTTCGTCGATTCCACCGCGAACCGGATGCCGAATCACAGAAAGGAATATATTACGGTGATCAGCACGACACGACGAATGGAACGGCACACAGATCTCAGTGATACGACCATCCGGTCAAAAATTGATATCGGTGAAAAATGCTGCTATTTTGCCGAAAATAAGATCGACGGAGTAATAGATGTCCAAATTTGATGAAACGACAAACTGACATCTTGCTCAGAAGATGGTTTAGAATTTTTCTATGTAAAAATATTTTGGTTTTGAAAACATTTTATTTTCATCGCTTTTTTACAGATTAAATTGAAGTGAATTTACGCGCGAAATAAACTTCCATATTTTCGGACGAAAATTTACCAGTCGCTATGTTTAACTAGACGCATTCCAAATATCAAATTTATATTTCAAAATTTTATCGTTTAAAATTTCACAAAATTTCAATTAATAACGTTATTAAAACAGTTGAAATTTACGGGTCGTTACACTCTCCCCCACTCAAAACTTTTCGTCCTCGAAAAGGAACGAGGTAGGAGAATAGAAACAACCAGAAAGAAAACAGATTTGAAATACAAAATAACAATTAATTTAAACCATATAAATTCAAATTTAAATTAATTGAATAATTTATTTAATCCATTTGATTTCACTAAAATCAATCTCAACTATTTCTAAATTCATTATCTTATTATCCAATTCTCTTCAAATTTAAAATTTCTAAAACCATAAATTTGAATAGTCTTTTATTATAATCATATATTTTTTCTTAAATTCTTCTTTATTCCAAATTATTGTTAAATTTATTCTACTTAATACATCTTATCACATATATTTAACCCATATAAATTAATTTAAACCATACAAGTTTCGATTTAAATTACTTTATATTAACTAATTGCTTTTAAATTCAAGGTATTTCATATGTTGATCCAATTTCAATTTATTAATTCTTTCAAAACAAATTTATTTCATTATTAACTGAGTTTACTTATTATCCTATCTAACTCTATTAACATCTTTATAATCAAAATTTAGTGTATAACATTTATTATAAACACTCAAATTTTATTTATAAATTCAATTTATATTATATATTATCCAATTGCATATTCAACTTCTGAATAATTTGGGTAAGTTGTATTAGAATGCAGTTGAACAATATACAAATAAAATTTTCCAAATTCAATTATCCAAGTTTAAATATTTATTCCAAATTTTGGTTTTATTTATAATTAAAATTATCCTTTAAAAAAAATATTTAAGAATTAGATTTCCGATTAACTTTAACAATTTAGAGATATATATAATATATTTATATCAAATCAAATTAAATTTTAAAATAAGATACCTGTATATATATATAAACCAAATTATGCTGGAGAAATTCAAATCAAAATATATTTTTTTTCAAAACAAAACCATAGCAAAGGTACAGAATAATTTCCACTTCGAAACTCGAAAATGAATGTCGATGATGCGGCCGCCATCACCGAAATTATTTTCCAGCTACAAAGAGAAGAGTACTGATTTCGACATTTTAAAATTCTTTGAAAATGGTTTCTATTTGAAAATACCTTCAATAATATACAGAATAATTTCACCAGAAGGACAAACTTTGCAGTCCAATTAGTTTCTAGGACACACATTCAAAGAAATTACTTTCAAGGCCAAAATCAGCAGAATAATTACTTTCAAGGACAAAGTCAGCAGTCCAATTACTTTCAAGGACATAATTTCATAGGTTTTTAGGCCCTAGAAACTAATTATTTTACGTTTTGTCCTTGAAAGTAATTATTTCAGTTGTGTGTCCTAGAAACTAATTCCACTTGCTAAAGAGGCCCTTGTGGCTAATTTCCACTTTTAAAAATTTAAAAACCAAAGCTTGAAATTACTGGAAATTAAATTCTCAAATTCTAAATTTATTTCATTTCAAATTCTAAATCAGTTTATAAATCAAGTTTATAAATTCATTTATCGAAAAATAAATGATAATCAAATATTATCATTTCAAACAACGAATTAATTAACCTCTTTTCCTTTTTTTTTCCCAGAAAATTTTACTTATATGTTTATAATATAATCATACAAAATTATTTCATTTACCAAATTTGAAAAATAATATTGTGTCAGTTTGCTCTGTTCAAGTGTTTTGGAAATCCTATCGATAGCGTTGATCAGACGAATCGATCGAAAACCCAAATCAACATCAACAACTCAAACAACACAATATGTTTTAAAACATTTATATATATTAGTTTACAAATACATTTCTTTGCTCAACAATATAGGAATGAATTTTCAAAATAAGGATAGGGATTAAATTTGATGACTCAAATAAAAGAGAATTTTGATTCAAAAATAAGTTTGAAACAGAAGATAAGATAATTCGATTAACAGAATCGGGAGATGGATACGCTTATTTAATTCACGGGCAACCTTAACCGGGTCAACCGTGACTTCAAGAATAAGATCGTTGTAGAATTTCGAGGTAAATCAACACTCGATCTCAAGAGATGGAATTCAGGTATAGCAGGGAATAGATAGCATCGTAAACCGAGGATACAGAAAACTCCGGTAAATCGATGCCTATTATAAAGGAGTTTACTCCTTTACGAATCATTCGAGGATTGGTGAGACCGCCGATCTATTATAGATATCATTCAAATGGAGTTATAGGGTGCTCCAGAATTGGAAGAAGACGAATAGTGAAGGACACGAATGAATTTCGGAACCGAGGGGAACGTTCCAAAATTCAAAGGAATTGAGTCAAGGGAAGAGATTGAAACTCGAATGAGAGTGATTCTGTAAATACATTTACCCTATATGTTAAGTTTTGCCTAGAGCTACCAAAGCTCTGATACCAACTTTAACGACCCGCCATTTTGGACCATTCGCATCCATTATAAGTGTATAGGTAGACACTCATGCCGGAATTGAATTGCTCAAAATACCGCGTTGTTAATTTAATTTGGCAAAACTGAACATATAAAATAAATAATCACAGACCACAGACACAGAGTAATAAGTGCAGCGGAAATAAAAGAGATAGTAGTTCATGAAGCTACTATATGAATATATAAAATACATCAGAGTTAGAACAGATACAACGGAAGAGTAATACAATACATCAGATACAAATCAGAATACATCACTGGAATCATCGAATACTGAAAGCAGAATAGATGGCTGGATCTTCAAGCAAAGCTCCAACTTCAAAGGTGAGTCTTGATTACTGGTACACTCAGTCTGACCCGAGCGTAAAGCAAAATACAAAACACTCGAGTCAAGATTTACATTCTTATATTAATAAATCCAACTCAAGTGAAATAGCAATTGAAATACAAGTAACTCAAAGAATGTTTGGAATAACCATCCTTTAAGGATCCGTTAAACTATCTACTATGTAGTAGTGTACGATAAGTAGATAATGTCTATCAGTAATATAAAGATATCAAAATAGTGTTAAGTCATGGCCCATTCCACCCTTAACACATTTTTATTCCCAAAAGCATATACAAGACCGTAGTTTCCCCAAAACCGGATGTCACCAGAGGGCAATCCATATACTAAAGGTACAAATCAAAATCGTAGTGGTCGCGCATAAATGGAATACATGTATGACAAGGCACATGAGGCTATACCTAAGGTAGTGATACTACCGTTCGCCTGATCCGGACTGGTGAGAACGCAACGCCGCAGCGCCCGCAACACCGTGAAACAACACTCCCAAAATCAAGGGTGCACCAATCGACAACAAGTAATAAGTAGTTCGAAGAAGTGTGTCCACTTAAGGTAGCTAATCCTCCATTGGCCCGGCACAGCTCCTGTTTTAGTCATTTCCAATTTGACACAAGTGTCAAGGCTATCCATTATCGTTCTCTTTCTTCAGTCATCACGTACATCATTCCAACCACTTCATTCTGGATCATCACTCCGCGTATAGTTATTAAAGTGGTTTTCGGTTTAGATAGAGAGTATATCCATAACCGACTCTGGTCTCTTTAATAACTTTCGTAATTATTACAACGATTGGTCGTTTGTTTATTTCAAAACCAAATCAATTTCAATTCAATTAGAATTCGTAAATCAACATTTCATTTGTCTTTCTAAACCAATTTCCAATATTTACGTTTCAAAACTTCCAAATTCACAATTTCAAAATCTTATAATTCAATTTCAATCTTTATTTAAAACAATTCAAATATTGATTCAAGTTCGCAAACAAGTTTCATTCTGAAATCATTTAAATAAATTTAATTTAACATTCAAATCAATTTAAACTCATTTATCAATTTCATTCAATATTCGTTAAGTTACTTTATCATTCAAAACAATTTCTATTAAATTTCCAATTCATTAAGTCAATTCTTAAGTTCAACTTCATTAAATCAAACTTTACAATTTTGAATTTAAACTAAATTCATCAAATCAATTCTTTCAATTACAAGTCTTACATCACTTTCAAAAATATCACATTTTATTTCTTGTTAAAGAAAATCAATTTCACTTATTTACTTACTTAAATAATTTTCCAAAACTTAATTCATAAAGAAACTCAATTTCAATTATTTACGAAGTAAAATTCACTTATTCAAAAATTCAGTTTCTCTTATTAAAGAATTCAATTCAATTTGATCATTAAATCATTCAATCTTATTTAATTATTAAATAATTCAAAACTTAATTATTAAATAATTTCAAAGTTTAATAATTTCAAACTTAATTATAATTTCAAACTTAATTATTAAATCATTTCAAAGTTTAATAATTTCAAACTTAATTCAATTATTTCCCAAATTAAACAACATTCTTTCATCAATTACATTGTTAATATTTTGTTTCAGATTATTAAATATTAACATTTTCCTTTCATTAAAATTCAAATTTCAACTTCATTTCAAATCCATATTATTTATTCAAATAAAATCTTCATTTTATTTTAAATCAAATTATTTGACCAATCAGGTTTTATTTAATTTCCTATCCTAGGTCAAAGTTCAATTTGGGTATTTATCATTTCAACCCGATTCCAATTCAATTCAAAATCAAAACATAACAAAGGAAACTTGCAGTGTGATAACTGGGATGGTGTCAAAGTAAATAAACAAGCAATAACAACAATCAATATCAATCCAATAATCAATTCAAATAATCCCGAAATAACCGTATTAATTCGCATTGTTATTTGTACGAATTAATATAATTATTTCTAGAATCTACACTATCATTTCATGTAGATTAAAGATTATTATTTTATGGTTCCTCACTTGTCATCTATTTACAATTTCATACATCATCAATTTAACAACATACATTCAGTGGTTCAAAATGTAATTAAACAAATCCTACGTGTCAATAAGTTCAACAGTTAAAGGGATCATATTATACAAATGTCAGTTAATCAAATTTAACAATTAATTATCCTATATCAACTTCAATTTCACACTATTTAACATTTTAACATTAACAATTTAACGTCCAATATAAACATCAACAATCAATCAATTATCAGCCAAACTGTATTATTATTGCATAAATAATTAACAGATAATGGTGTCAGATGTCACTGGTGAACTGATACAGGCAATAACATACATAACAGTGTAATTAACTAACAGCAGCATATTTCAATTGTCGTTTCTATTGAAATCAGATTTAATAAATAAAAGAACATTAATCGTGAGTGATTGCTCACCTTTCGAGGCTAGAGGATAGACATAGAAATGAGCTACGAATTCCAAAGCAATGCTAGCTAGATGGACACGATTTGATGGAGAAAACAGGAACGACGGATGAAGCTGATAACAGAAATTGATAACGAATCAGAACCAGATTGACAAAGATAGATGGTATAAGTGAACTCATAACTATAGTCAACATTTATATGCAGACTTGCTTTATCTCATATATACTTTATATTTAATATAAAACAATGTTATATCTAAATTGCAAATACAATATTTATATAAAACGGTATTATACTATGCTTAATATAAAGTAACACATCTAAATACGTAGACTATCAACATGTATATGCAGACAAAGAATGCGAACAATAATTTCGAAACAAATGCAGACCACACTTCATAACCAAATAAGTATTAAATATATGTATATGATTCAAACTTATTATAGAACTGCCAAAACTAAGTATTCTAATAGAAATTCATGTAAACAGATAATATAAAATACCAATGTACATATTATATATATATGCAAACTCACAGTACCTAACCATTATTTATAAAACAACATGTAACGTGCATATATTATAATACATATAAGTAGACTATCAAAATATGCATATGAGTTACCAAAACTTATACACACACTGACACGCACTATATCATACAACATAATATGGTATATTTTAACATATATATATCTAACAGCGGCAAATATACAACATCAATAAATAACAAAACAAAGCTTATGTATACAACAACAGGTCAAGACATAAAATGTGACCTACCGTATAAAAATAAATATAATATAATATCTATGAAATGTACTATAATACTTAAATTAACACACCTTGCTGAAAGCAAAAGGAGACTGTACATTTATTACCTACTCTATTATAATATTTATACCCAACGACAATTTAACTGTGCTATCTAATTTACATTAGACTTAACTTATATCTGTGACGACCCGGAATTTTTGTATATTTGAAATGAGAATATTTAATTTATTTTAAATATTCGAAGATTAAATCTTAACTTTATTTTCAAGTATACAGTATTTATTGGATGATAGATTATTGAATTAAACAATCGAAAATAGAGAATCCTGAGTTTTGAGCCTGTTGAAAATAGTTTAAAGGCTCAGAAAATTTGTATTATTAATATTGAATGTAATAGAACTTTCAAAATTGAATTTAAAAGCGTTTTGTTCAGTTTTGAAAATTTTATCATTTTATATTGAATTTAAAAATAGCCTTCCGAGGCACAGTCTCGGAATTCGACGAAACCAGTTCCATTTGGATCCGTAATATTGTATTATTACCGGATTTCAAATTTCGTATCGATTGGAGTGGCGGAGTGAGCATACGGTATATAAACGCATGGAAATTACCGAGATGAAATTGAATTTAAATGCAATATATTCAATCCGACATTTTGTACAACCTACCGCGTATTTGCCTCCTTCGTACCCATCTTCCTTTCCTTCCCATCTTCTCAAGTCTCTGTTCGATCAGAAATAAATAAATAAAGGGAGATAAGCTTGTTGCATAAACTACTCAAAGGGGAAAATAATATCTGCGATTCAAATAAGCAATTCATTTCAATTCGTTCACTCTCTTTCCCATCTATCTCTCGATTAATTTCAAAATCAAAATATATGGCGAACTGTTGGGATTCGAAATCCCATTTACGCACACGAACACCCTAATATTATCGAATCACTCAAAAACTCTTCGATCGAGATTTCCGCTGTTGCAAACGCGAGCTCGGGCTCGGAATTCAGGGCCGATGTAGGCAATGCGAAGAGTGGGTCGGTGAATCGGTGGGTTTATTTTCGAGCATTATGAATCTGAGTGTTGAAGCACTTGAAGGTAGTGGCAGATCGTTGGGTCGAGTTCGAGGCTTCAAGATGGGGTGCGACAGTCTTCGTTGTGCCAGAATGATGTGATGGCACCAGGTGCTCGTAGCCGCTGTTTTGATTGCATTAGAAGGTGAGGCTAGGGTTTCGAATCTGAGGAAGGCTTCGTGGGTAGCCGCAGCAAAGGTGGGGAGAAGATTCGATTGGGAAGGGGTTGCAACAGCTTCTCATCGTGTTCGAAGTCATGATGTAGGGCAGTGTGCTCGGGTTTGATCAATAAGGTATTTATTTCAGTTTAAATTTAATAACCTATATATATGAATATGCTAAAAAAAAAATTATACAGTAAGATATTTAAAACATTTCTGTTTGATTTAATACATGTATATATACGCATGCCTATTTTGAATTGAAGGTAAATAAGGAAAGTTTTTATGTAGAAATATTTTTGAAAATATAGTAGTTATAAAAGTAAATAATTAGTAAAACCAAATTATTAAATGGGAAATTTTTTTTTTTTCGATTAATTCAAAATATTAATAAATCCTGTAATATTTTTACAAGGTCGGAAATCAAGGAAAAATCAAGTTGAGATTGGATTGGGATTGCAAAACAATAATCAAAGGTGAGTTAATCTCACTCAGTTAAATTTAAATTTAAATAATTGATTGGATGATTGCATTGATTGATGTGTTATATATATATATAGTAGTATATAGCAATATATACATATTGGCATATGTATATATTGGAATTGTTGATATTCCCGCATTGTATAGCGGATGAGACCCTATGCGCCGCATAATAGCGGATGATTTATATGAATCCCATATACCGCGATATTCCACCTTGAAGTGGAATTGGTATTTTATATTGTGCTAACGTCTGTGGATGCAGGGAAACAGGTTGGAGGGATCCAACTAGATTCCTCAAAATTATTAGATTTATTTAATATTCTGTGTTCAGAATATTTGATATCATGTGATGATTTTATATTGGATGATGTGGTTGATTTGGATTGTCCAGTATAATAAATTATAAAATCTATGGAATTGAATTTTTGGAAAGAAATCAAGGAATAAAAGTTTAAGTAAAATAATTCGAGGAATTGGGATAAAATTTATAACGAATTGAAAAAAAAAAATAATAAGGTGATTTGGAATTTTTAACAAATATGAAATAAGGGGATTTTGAATTCACAAGGGATAATAAATTTTATACTTAAGTGATATTATTTGAAGAATAAAAGAAGTTATTTTTGAAATTAAGGATAAAATTAATTAAAGAATAAATAAGGAGTTTTGGAAATTTGAAATTGATATTGGTAAAAGGGGTTTAACTCGTAATAAGGAATAAAAATCTAAAAGTTAATGTATTTTGGAATAAATGAAGTAGCAAAGGAAATTTATTTCAAAGTATAGTAAAGTAAATTGGAAAATCAACTGGAAAATTGATTTAGTTGTTAAAATTGGAATTCTATAAGAGAAGTGAGATTTTGGAGCTTATAAACTGGGTTTATAAAGTAAAATAAAATATCAGTGGATATTAGAAAATATAAATTCAAGGTGGTGAATTATAAAGGGATATGAATTGGTTTAAAAATAAGTGTTGATTTATTTTTAAAGGATGTGAAGAGAAGTGTATTTCTCTGGATAGCCAAGTACGTTTTTCAAAGCAATTTTAAATATAAGTTAAAAGTTTTCACGTTGTTTAAAAGGGCATGTTTAGAAAATTTATTATTTCTAATATTTAAATTCTAAAGTAAATATTTTCCAAATCTATTATCGTAATAATTATTTAAAGGGTGACTAGTATTTTATTTAAAAAGGTGAAAACTTAGTTTTATATTGTATAAAGTAACCTTATTTTAAATATTCTTAAAAGTATTATTTTTAATTAAGTATTAAAGTAGTTTTCCAAATTTAAATGTTAAAGTATAATTATAATAAAGTGTTTTAAAGTTATTTTAAAATCTATAGGTATTTTGTACTTGGTGATTCAGTGGAAATAATTATTTGGGAAATGTAGTCCGTAAGCGGGAACTGTTTTGAAATTGTTTTCAAATGAGCTTTGAAAATTTGGAAATATATCTTGGAAAGATATTTGGGCAAATAAATAATGTGAGAAATTATTTATTGTGTGATGGTTGCTTGTGGATGTTAATTGATAGTTAAATAACCGACTATCAATATTGGCCAAACGCGCTGATCGTTTCGAAGAGACCGGGATCGAGTTTCCGTATACCGGGATTCTAGGTCTGGAGACTCGAATACCACTTCGATCCGGTTGTACGTTTCGTGTAACGTGTTCGGAGTCGAAGATGGAGCTATGAAGTGCAAGGGCTAGTCGCTACTAATCCTGAGGATATTTCCAAAATGGATGTAGTAGGAATAGTGCCTTCGGTTCCGTTCGAACCCGGGACGGACTTGTATGGACGAATGCTTTCGTGACATCGTCAGGTGGACGATGGGCATTCTAAGGGATGTGTTCTGAAAAAGGTATCGTTTAGCCTCGAGCTTCATCAACCGGGAATGACTGAAAATCAGGGGTTATGCAGCAAGGCTTCGTGGGTAACACCCACTTGAGAGTAAGGTCATCCCTGTCTAGATGTCCCTTTTATTTCGGCTTAGTGGTGCGGTTGCTGATCCCAACCGTGGGGTGATTTTACTTGGAATTATCCAGTAAGGGATGATTCCGGCTTTGTGTTGCAGGGGAGCGGGCGTACTCCTCGGTACTGTGATCTAGGCCACGTACTGTGACAGGTGGTACCCCAGTGCCTAGTCATTCGTTGGAAATCCATTCTCCCTACGTGCCTTGTACGAGTTTGTTTGTATTACCCACGTTGTGGCTAGTATGCTGGAATTTAATCATGTAATAATTTCAGCTATTTTAATAAGTATTTGTGAATAGACACTATTATAATATCAGAGAATTTTGATAAAAAGTGTTTTAGCTATCGTAAGGTAAAAACCCGACATGTTTATTTGTGGCATGGTCTTACGAGATGCTTTTATTTTCAAAAGGATTTTGAAACTTTAATAATCAATTTGAGTGTGATTTTCTCACGCTGGTTTTCCAGACTGACTCGGGTATTGTTTTATATGATGCTCGGGTCAGACCGAGATAAACAGGTTCAGGATATGATGCTGTGGAGCTCAGGAGACGAGCTGGATGTCGATACGTACTCTCGTACTTGCTATTATTTTTCCGCTGTGTATTCAGTTGTGTGTTATGGATGTTGATGTATTCTGATGATATATTGTATAAACAGATATAGTTTTGATTTGTGTAAAGATCTGTTGATATATATATTATATTTTATTCCGCTGCGATGGTTAGATTCTGATGTTGTTTTCTATTTTTCTTCTTCTACCTCTTCTTCTTAACTTAAATGGTTCGATTTTCCGGGGCTGGAAAGCCTGGGGTTGTTACAGTGGTATCAGAGCTTAGGCTAGCGATAACCTTGGCTCTGGTGGGAATTTTGAGTGTATAAATAGATATGAGCGCGTATTTGTTAGTGAATATAAAATTGTTTTATATTGTGTTGATTGGTTTATTGAGTAGTTTATGGATTCTGGTCGATGTGTGGGACGCCACAACATTGATAGGGATCTCTAAACACTTGTATAGAACAATTCGACACAGTATTGTTTTAAAGTAGGGTAAATGAAATAATTTTACCCAAACTATTTTTGTATAAAAAGAAAAGTATTGTAAACTATTCTAGTTAATATATATGGTTGTTTGGATGTTAGAAGTGATAATATGGAATTATTATCATTAATATATGGAAACTTAACTAGAAATTGAAATTTATAACCAAAGCAAAGAATAAAATTTTATAATAAAATAAAATTTGAAATATAGATTATAAATGTAATTTATAAATTGGAATAAACTCCATATCCAAATGAGATAGTAATTTAAAATAGAATTCCAGAGAAAGGTTTAAATTTAATTGGATGGGTTGGAAATTTGGAATTTTTGAGAAAGGACTTAAAATTCCTTTGGATTTGAAACGGTTTTCAAGGGTGTGGGAGGAATAGTAGTGATACTATTTTGGGAAATATTTTAAGTTGGATTCGAAGTCTGATGAGATTGGGTACTCAAAAAAAAAAATATTTGAAATGATTTAAAGTGATAAAAGCACTAAACTCTCTTTGGTCGCTGGAAAATAATTCCGATGATGATCGCGACATCATCGGTGTTTATTTTCGAGTTTCCAAAGAGAAATTGCTACCGAATTGTTTCAAATTGAAATTGTGGCGAACTGGGTTTGATTTTAAAATTCAAAAAGATAATGAAATTTACCAAAGGAGTTTGGATATAGTTGATTTCAAAAAAAAAAGGGATTTTGAAATTTTGAAAATTTGTGTATACTCTGGAATCTTATTTTGGAATATTTATAGAATAATAATAATGAAAAATATATACTTGACTAAAATTTAATGTATAATCTGGAGTAAAGGGTAAAATGTGAATGCGAAAAAGTAGTCAAGATGGACTAAAAATAATTAATGTTTGGAATTAAAATTCATTTGGTTAACTAAAGAATTGGTGAATGAATAAATGGATCAACTATTGTACTTATAAAGTGAAGTTGATATTAATAAGAAGAAATTGGGAAATTGTAATCCAGGAATTAAAATTTAACTTAAGTAAATGGAAGTGAAGGAAATATATTTGAATTTAACTTGAAGTAAGTTATATAAATTGAAATTGAAATTTAATTAAATTGGATAGGAATAAATTCAGCCGAGTATAGATAATATTTAATGAAATAAAATTCTACTCAAACAAATAAATGTGAAAATCGAAACTTGGGATATAAAATAAGATTGAACTCAAGGAAATCAAATAGAATGGATTTCAAGTTAAATGAAAGGAAAATCAAATATGGGATTTGATTAAAAGAAAATGAAATCAAGGATTTGAACGGAAGTTGTTGAATAAAATAAACTTAAGTTATTGGGTGGAATTGTTTGAAGAAAATAAATAACTTGAGTAAAATTTTGTGATGGTTATTTGATATATTGGTGGCTGAGTTTAATAAAATGGTTTGGAATCAAACTCTTTGGATATGGAAGAAATACAATGAAAGTTGTGAATAAATTTAAAATGGAATAGGTTAAATGTAAATTTAGTTGGATTTAACCTAAATGGTTCTAAAGCAGAAGTAATCATTTATTCACATTGATATTGTCGAATTGTATTAGAAAATGGATCGTTTGAGGTAAAACGAGGTTAAATAGAATTCTATGAATTGATAGAAAGGAAATAAAATTGATTCTGGAATCAATTGTAGTAAATGTGAGTTAATATAAGCAATATAATTGATTTTTAAATCAATCGTAATAAATACGTATTCATTTGGATTAAAATGAATAGAATGTAAGTAATGAAGTGTAAACCATTTAAATGAAAGTATTTAAATTTGTGTTGGAACCTTATAAATTCACTTATGGAAGTATATAACATGCATTGTTTGTTGAATCCATGTTTTAGCAATTTAAATTTTAGTGAAATGTAAATAAACTTTGTATATTTGGCACTTACATGTTGTAATTGAGTTAGTACAGGTTCAGGGAAGCCGGTTGGCTGAATCTGATGGCACAACATGCTAAAATAAATAACCGCTTTGTTTTAAAAATGCTAAAATAAGGTACGCTTACGCAAAAATTCAAAATAGGAGATATGAACTGCATATATTGATATATATTGTGATTTCCGGCCTGAGGCCGATGTATATATATATTTGTGCATCCTGCGATATCGCAGAAGTCCCTCCGTACAAAGGAGACTCTGCCAAAATTTTCCATAAATTTTGGGAGTTAGAAAATTTTTGAAATTTTCATTAACTACAAATGATTTAAAATTTGTTAAGCATATAAGGTTGAAACCGAGTAATTGAATCTAGTTTAATATGAATGTAAAGTAAGTGAAATCGAAGGAACTGAAGGAAGTAAAGTTGCAAATAAACTTTAATTGAGACTTAAATTAATTAGTAAGTGAAACTAATCCATATTCAAAATGGAAGCCAATTTGAGTTTAAATGAAATTGTAAGGGCTAAGTAAATAGTAATGAAAATAAACTTCAATGGGGAAGTGAAAATAAATATAAACTTCAAAAATGAAGTAAAACAAATCCAAGAAGTATATAAGATGTTTATATTGGACTTAAGAAATGAATGGTGAATTCTTAAGTAAATTTGGTATGGAGGAAAATTATTCTAGGTGAATAATTGAATGACGATTAAAAATTTGAAGATGTGAATGGGATAAGTGTGATAAGTGAATAACAATCAAATGAATGTGAATAAAAAGGAAATTGATATAATTGATAATCAATTGGAATTTATACGTAGGATGTACGTATATTATTTTATTCGCATAACTATTTGATCCGGATTCGAGCACAGAATTTCGAGATAGTTTTATCGATCCGAATCAGGATTTTTCACTCGATTTTCAACGGCGAGCCTGGATATGGATTGTTGATTGATTCTGGATATTCTCTATCATAGTTGGTGGCTATGCAAGGAGAATGACGGTTTCTGATCAAGAAACCAGATCTGAGTCCGCACTAGGAAGTCGGGTGGACGATACTAGTTCGGAAGTGAAATTGTGTGATCGATTGAGCGATCGAATGTGATATTGCGTACGGATGATATATGTACATCGTACGGGCTTAAGTAAGACCAATATTGGAAATTGGTACATGAATGTATAAAATGGTTTGAAGCTGAAATTGGATATTATTGCTTAGTAGGATATACAGGTGTATAAAAGCAATGGATAATTGGGATTTTTGATTTTAGAAGATAAAATTTAATGGCCCGACAAAAAGGTATGTATTTGAATTTCTATATGAAATTTGATTGGGTTTTTGGATCCAGCCACTTGGCGTTTTGTTTTCTTTTTGAGATTGGGAGGCCGTAGAGCCATTTTGTAGTAGTACCGAGCTAGCCGCGCAAAGGAGACGCTGGCGAAATTTTTCGGAAATTTAGGGAGTTAGAAAAATTTTGAAAAATTTTGATAATTCAAAATTTGAATTCAAATTTAAATTTGAATGGATAAGTAGGTGGTATGGGTTGAACTTATGAATAAGTTTGGGAAGTTAAAAGATGATTAGTGTATCATTAATAAAAGATTGTTTGGGTATTGTTAAAACTATTTGAATTTGGGAAATAGTTAACGGGAATAGAATCATTCTTCCTAACTAGTAATTTCGGGGACGAAATTCTTTTAAGGGGGGAGGAATGTGACGACCCGGAATTTTTGTATATTTGAAATGAGAATATTTAATTTATTTTAAATATTCGAAGATTAAATCTTAACTTTATTTTCAAGTATACAGTATTTATTGGATGATAGATTATTGAATTAAACAATCGAAAATAGAGAATCCATAGTTTTGAGCCTGTTGAAAATAGTTTAAAGGCTCAGAAAATTTGTATTATTAATATTGAATGTAATAGAACTTTCAAAATTGAATTTAAAAGCGTTTTGTTCAGTTTTGAAAATTTTATCGTTTTATATTGAATTTAAAAATAGCCTTCCGAGGCACAGTCTCGGAATTCGACGAAACCAGTTCCATTTGGATCCGTAATATTGTATTATTACCGGATTTCAAATTTCGTATCGATTGGAGTGGCGGAGTGAGCATACGGTATATAAACGCATGGAAATTACCGAGATGAAATTGAATTTAAATGCAATATATTCAATCCGACATTTTGTACAACCTACCGCGTATTTGCCTCCTTCGTACCCATCTTCCTTTCCTTCCCATCTTCTCAAGTCTCTGTTCGATCAGAAATAAATAAATAAAGGGAGATAAGCTTGTTGCGTAAACTACTCAAAGGGGAAAATAATATCTGCGATTCAAATAAGCAATTCATTTCAATTCGTTCACTCTCTTTCCCATCTATCTCTCGATTAATTTCAAAATCAAAATATATGGCGAACTGTTGGGATTCGAAATCCCATTTACGCACACGAACACCCTAATATTATCGAATCACTCAAAAACTCTTCGATCGAGATTTCCGCTGTTGCAAACGCGAGCTCGGGCTCGGAATTCAGGGCCGATGTAGGCAATGCGAAGAGTGGGTCGGTGAATCGGTGGGTTTATTTTCGAGCATTATGAATCTGAGTGTTGAAGCACTTGAAGGTAGTGGCAGATCGTTGGGTCGAGTTCGAGGCTTCAAGATGGGGTGCGACAGTCTTCGTTGTGCCAGAATGATGTGATGGCACCAGGTGCTCGTAGCCGCTGTTTTGATTGCATTAGAAGGTGAGGCTAGGGTTTCGAATCTGAGGAAGGCTTTGTGGGTAGCCGCAGCAAAGGTGGGGAGAAGATTCGATTGGGAAGGGGTTGCAACAGCTTCTCATCGTGTTCGAAGTCATGATGTAGGGCAGTGTGCTCGGGTTTGATCAATAAGGTATTTATTTCAGTTTAAATTTAATAACCTATATATATGAATATGCTAAAAAAAAAATTATACAGTAAGATATTTAAAACATTTCTGTTTGATTTAATACATGTATATATACGCATGCCTATTTTGAATTGAAGGTAAATAAGGAAAGTTTTTATGTAGAAATATTTTTGAAAATATAGTAGTTTTAAAAGTAAATAATTAGTAAAACCAAATTATTAAATGGGAAATTTATTTTTTTTCGATTAATTCAAAATATTAATAAATCCTGTAATATTTTTACAAGGTCGGAAATCAAGGAAAAATCAAGTTGAGATTGGATTGGGATTGCAAAACAATAATCAAAGGTGAGTTAATCTCACTCAGTTAAATTTAAATTTAAATAATTGATTGGATGATTGCATTGATTGATGTGTTATATATATATATAGTAGTATATAGCAATATATACATATTGGCATATGTATATATTGGAATTGTTGATATTCCCGCATTGTATAGCGGATGAGACCCTATGCGCCGCATAATAGCGGATGATTTATATGAATCCCATATACCGCGATATTCCACCTTGAAGTGGAATTGGTATTTTATATTGTGCTAACGTCTGTGGATGCAGGGAAACAGGTTGGAGGGATCCAACTGGATTCCTCAAAATTATTAGATTTATTTAATATTCTGTGTTCAGAATATTTGATATCATGTGATGATTTTATATTGGATGATGTGGTTGATTTGGATTGTCCAGTATAATAAATTATAAAATCTATGGAATTGAATTTTTGGAAAGAAATCAAGGAATAAAAGTTTAAGTAAAATAATTCGAGGAATTGGGATAAAATTTATAACGAATTGAAAAAAAATAATAATAAGGTGATTTGGAATTTTTAACAAATATGAAATAAGGGGATTTTGAATTCACAAGGGATAATAAATTTTATACTTAAGTGATATTATTTGAAGAATAAAAGAAGTTATTTTTGAAATTAAGGATAAAATTAATTAAAGAATAAATAAGGAGTTTTGGAAATTTGAAATTGATATTGGTAAAAGGGGTTTAACTCGTAATAAGGAATAAAAATCTAAAAGTTAATGTATTTTGGAATAAATGAAGTAGCAAAGGAAATTTATTTCAAAGTATAGTAAAGTAAATTGGAAAATCAACTGGAAAATTGATTTAGTTGTTAAAATTGGAATTCTATAAGAGAAGTGAGATTTTGGAGCTTATAAACTGGGTTTATAAAGTAAAATAAAATATCAGTGGATATTAGAAAATATAAATTCAAGGTGGTGAATTATAAAGGGATATGAATTGGTTTAAAAATAAGTGTTGATTTATTTTTAAAGGATGTGAAGAGAAGTGTATTTCTCTGGATAGCCAAGTACGTTTTTCAAAGCAATTTTAAATATAAGTTAAAAGTTTTCACGTTGTTTAAAAGGGCATGTTTAGAAAATTTATTATTTCTAATATTTAAATTCTAAAGTAAATATTTTCCAAATCTATTATCGTAATAATTATTTAAAGGGTGACTAGTATTTTATTTAAAAAGGTGAAAACTTAGTTTTATATTGTATAAAGTAACCTTATTTTAAATATTCTTAAAAGTATTATTTTTAATTAAGTATTAAAGTAGTTTTCCAAATTTAAATGTTAAAGTATAATTATAATAAAGTGTTTTAAAGTTATTTTAAAATCTATAGGTATTTTGTACTTGGTGATTCAGTGGAAATAATTATTTGGGAAATGTAGTCCGTAAGCGGGAACTGTTTTGAAATTGTTTTCAAATGAGCTTTGAAAATTTGGAAATATATCTTGGAAAGATATTTGGGCAAATAAATAATGTGAGAAATTATTTATTGTGTGATGGTTGCTTGTGGATGTTAATTGATAGTTAAATAACCGACTATCAATATTGGCCAAACGCGCTGATCGTTTCGAAGAGACCGGGATCGAGTTTCCGTATACCGGGATTCTAGGTCTGGAGACTCGAATACCACTTCGATCCGGTTGTACGTTTCGTGTAACGTGTTCGGAGTCGAAGATGGAGCTATGAAGTGCAAGGGCTAGTCGCTACTAATCCTGAGGATATTTCCAAAATGGATGTAGTAGGAATAGTGCCTTCGGTTCCGTTCGAACCCGGGACGGACTTGTATGGACGAATGCTTTCGTGACATCGTCAGGTGGACGATGGGCATTCTAAGGGATGTGTTCTGAAAAAGGTATCGTTTAGCCTCGAGCTTCATCAACCGGGAATGACTGAAAATCAGGGGTTATGCAGCAAGGCTTCGTGGGTAGCACCCACTTGAGAGTAAGGTCATCCCTGTCTAGATGTCCCTTTTATTTCGGCTTAGTGGTGCGGTTGCTGATCCCAACCGTGGGGTGATTTTACTTGGAATTATCCAGTAAGGGATGATTCCGGCTTTGTGTTGCAGGGGAGCGGGCGTACTCCTCGGTACTATGATCTAGGCCACGTACTGTGACAGGTGGTACCCCAGTGCCTAGTCATTCGTTGGAAATCCATTCTCCCTACGTGCCTTGTACGAGTTTGTTTGTATTACCCACGTTGTGGCTAGTATGCTGGAATTTAATCATGTAATAATTTCAGCTATTTTAATAAGTATTTGTGAATAGACACTATTATAATATCAGAGAATTTTGATAAAAAGTGTTTTAGCTATCGTAAGGTAAAAACCCGACATGTTTATTTGTGGCGTGGTCTTACGAGATGCTTTTATTTTCAAAAGGATTTTGAAACTTTAATAATCAATTTGAGTGTGATTTTCTCACGCTGGTTTTCCAAACTGACTCGGGTATTGTTTTATATGATGCTCGGGTCAGACCGAGATAAACAGGTTCAGGATATGATGCTGTGGAGCTCAGGAGACGAGCTGGATGTCGATACGTACTCTCGTACTTGCTATTATTTTTCCGCTGTGTATTCAGTTGTGTGTTATGGATGTTGATGTATTCTGATGATATATTGTATAAACAGATATAGTTTTGATTTGTGTAAAGATCTGTTGATATATATATTATATTTTATTCCGCTGCGATGGTTAGATTCTGATGTTGTTTTCTATTTTTCTTCTTCTACCTCTTCTTCTTAACTTAAATGGTTCGATTTTCCGGGGCTGGAAAGCCTGGGGTTGTTACAATATCATTATATAAATAATTGGTTATAATGTTTTCGTACTAGATCCTATATGTATAACTACAATAAATTTTTTAAAATATATGCCCACAGCCCACACTACTAACATTAGTATACACAACATTTTAAAACACTAAAAAAAAAAATGAAATCTTGTAAACACATTACTGCAACTATATGCTGAAACATACTTTTTTTTTATAATAGAAATGGAACACACATAAATAACTGCTATATAAGTACTTGAGTTTTACCCAAACTGTTGTAAAATATGTCTACTAACATGCCCAAATATAATTATATACATATGTAACGTTAATATGACCAAGAGAAAGATATTGACAGTAAAATAGGTATAAACTTATATATGAAATCAATATAACATCAGATACTTTGTAATATATAGACAAAAAAATATATATATAGTATAAAACAATATAAATAACAGATATTTACCATTTAAAGTTCCGTTTATAAATAACTCTACAGGTATGCGCGCGGCAATTGGCAAAGCCGAGACTGGGAGGAGAAGGTCGGTGGCCCATGCGGTGGTTACTGGTGGAGGTGTGGCACGGAAATGGGTTCGGTGTGGTGAAGAGGAAGAAGAGTATGCAGCGAGTAAGGTGGAGGAAGAACATGCTTTAGGGTTCTCGGTGAAGTGTGGTTCCGTCATTCGATGGGCCATGCAAAACGTGGGCAGAGGGCAGCTTGGCCAGGCGAGGAGAAGGGCTCAGTTGTGGAATGGTGGCGGGACTTATTGAGCGGAGGTGTGTCGAGGGTAAAGGCGGAGGGAAGGAGTTGTGGGAGGCTGCTGGGCACTACCGTGGCTTCGTGATGGGAGGAGGTGGTCGTGAAAAGGCTGATAAGGTTGGAGCATGGTCGAACCTGGTGGGTGATTTCGTGTGGCATGTCGTGTGGGGTGTGTGTTCGGAGGTTGCTACAGGGCTCGGCATGGAAGAGAGTGGCTACGTGGTGATGTTGGTGAGGCGTGCACTAGTGAAGGAAGGAGGAACAGTTTTAATGAACGAAAGATAATACATATTTTCTTTCTCCCTTTCAATAGTGTAAAACGAACCGATACAAAGGAATTGAAAAGATCAATGAACTGGCAAAAGGAATTAAAAAATTTTGGGAATATAAACAGATGGTTAGTAGTGACTGTTTGTTTTAACGATACGAAGATGAAGGGTCAAGGAACTCAAGAGTTTAAAATGTGTACCGGTACTGAAGTTTTGTTTCGTCGATTCCACCGCGAACCGGATGCCGAATCACGGAAAGGAATATATTACGGTGATCAGCACGACGCGACGAATGGAACGGCACACAGATCTCAGTGATACGACCATCCGGTCAAAAATTGATATCGGTGAAAAATGCTGCTATTTTGCCGAAAATAAGATCGACGGAGTAATAGATGTCCAAATTTGATGAAACGACAAACTGACATCTTGCTCAGAAGATGGTTTAGAATTTTTCTATGTAAAAATATTTAGGTTTCAAAAACATTTTATTTTCATCGCTTTTTTACAGATTAAATTGAAGTGAATTTACGCGCGAAATAAACTTTCGTATTTTCGGATGAAAATTTACCAGTCGCTATGTTTAACTAGACGCATTCCAAATATCAAATTTATATTTCAAAATTTTATCGTTTAAAATTTCACAAAATTTCAATTAATAACGTTATTAAACAGTTGAAATTTACGGGTCGTTACAGAGATACATAGTGTTTTCTTGCCATATTAATAATTTTTTATATGCATGTTTGTTGCCATGAAAAGTTTGGATAGTAAAATGTTAAGTAACATCTCAAAAATGACCAAAACTTCAGTTGTGCAAAACTACCCCGTTTAGACTTGATTTTTGAACTTTAAAAGCATTGAAAAGATATTTAAATTTATTTTGTTTCATTCTTTTTAGTAGTGTTTACTAGCTATTATTAGAGTATTCTAAATGTGGTTTGAGATTCTTATAAATTTTTAATAATTACTTGTGAATTTTTAAAGTAGTGATTTTTATAAGGAAAACTTGTTTTTCCAAGTTTTAAAGATTTTATAAACATATCATTTTAAAGTAATCTTTTAGATAAATGTTTTAAAATCTATTATAAGTATTTTTAAGTATATTAAAAGTATAAACAAATGTTTTCAAAAAGGGGTAAGAGTTGCTTAGGGGCTAAATAGTTTTATTATACAATTACTTATTGAAGATTAATCAACTCTGCTTAACACTAAAGCCGAGCGAGGTAGACTTCTCTATTTCTAAGAGTTAAGATTGATGTTCAAGTAGGGATGAAGCAATATAGCTTTAACCTACCGACTTCCCTGTTGACCGAGGAATAATTAAGTTGGATTGTTGAAAATGTGTTAATCCTTTTGATTTCTTACTTATTTATGGAAATCATTAATGATATATTTAGCACTAAAAGCCGATATCTATACTTGTCTACTTATGAGATTCAAGAATGAAGTGCCTAGGCAAGGCTTTGAGATGCGACTAGTGCTCTAACTTAACTGGCTTCATGCTTAGATGAGGAATAGTTAAGTTGAAATGTCGAAATGTGACATGTATACTAACATAGATTTGTATAAGCAAATGTTTTAACTGGATAGTTGATTAGTTGACTATCGAGCTTGAACGAATGTTAACTTAAGAAGTAATCGAAAGGCTTTGCGATTTCATAGCAATGAGAAACCCTGAGAAGGAGTATTGGTATGAAATGCCTCTAGCTTTTGCTTACTTTTGAAAGAGCTGGAATTGTGTTAACCGGAAATTCATCGATTGGGTTTGAATAGACCGGGATCGATAAGTGTTTTACTTATCGAATACCACTTCAAAACTAGTATACGAGTTCTATGTTTTGGAAGCAATTGCGAAGTGGAATCTATTTGGAGATTCGAGATCTGTTCAAGATGTTGGAATCAATGGAGAAATTCGTGATCTGTTCGAGATGAGGGAATCCATTTAGGGATTCGGGTTCTGTTCGAGTGATGAAGATTCGTGTGAAAGATGCCGAACGTTAACTCAACATTGAAAATGACAGAAAATAGAGTAGGATGCACAACCTGGGTTTTAGCGACCCTTGTCAGGATATTATCAACTCTATTTCTGGAGATACTTATCGATCATTGGCCGGTTGGAGTTGGTGATATTTGGTTCTTGTTGTTCATGTTTATATTAGGACAATGGGCCTCTTATGTTTATCTTAATAGTATATTTCTAGAGATATACGATGCTTGGAAGGTACTTTCTAACCTTGTGCAAGAGATTGGATTCAGCGTCGATCGAATAGATCTCTATGGAAAAATCCATTTTACAAATGTACCTTAGCAGTTTCGAATGTAACCTAAATATGTCGTGGTATGACCAATGTAAGCATCATAACTATTTGATATGATTTATATTCTACACTGTAGATGTTATCTATTATATCACTATATTAACCTTATGGAATGATTGGTTTCTTTTGAGGGTAAACTTTTTACGAAAATTTGTATGATCTCAATAGTTACCGTTACATGTTGCATGCATCTCGAGTTTTCTCATACCAAACTTATGTCTAAAGCTTGGTTTTTGACTTCCCTAAAATCCTCGCATACTCTTTTGAGTTTAATGATTATGGCAGATTCTACCTTGGACGCTTCATAGTTTAGGAGACGAGATGGAGGCTTCCATTATCTATTTATTTCTATTTCTGTTGTTTCGTATTAGCGATGTATATATCAGCATTATGAGGACAGATAGTTATAACTATCCATACACATGACGGTACTTAGGTTTTGTAACTCTGAAATTTTTGTATTCGAAGCAACTCTTTGTACAGTCCTTTCGATATTATATATTATCATTCCGCTATGAGATTCTAATGTTTTGTTCTCTCTTTGCTGTTTTATTCTTTTTTTACACTAACAAGGTGGAGTTCTATCGCTGCTAATTCCCAAGATGATGACTTCTCTTTGGCTCAATTTAAAGAGGGATTCCATATGAAGTTTATCCCAAAAGCCGGGAAGACTTTGTTATTTAAGAGCTTCCTCGACTTGAATTTGGGGACCATGACAAAGGTATAGTATGATAACTGATTCACTGCCTTATTTCGGCTCGTGCCTGGTTTTGGTAGGTGTGCTATTAAAGAGGAATGAGATGTTCATTGCAGGGATGCATCAAGAATTCAAGGGTAATACGACAAATCACATCTTAGGGTTTTATGTGAATTTGGTTAACATGGGGTTAAGGTTTGTGAGCTTAGCACCAAAGCTGTCTATTTTTGCACCAGCTGAGGAAAACAAGCGGAAGTTTCAAGCGTCGAAGGATATTTCAGGTTTAACCTGTCATAAATTTGGAAAGAAAGGGCATTTAGCAAGGAGTTGTACATTGGTTAAGGAAGGGCAAGTGGAAAAAGCACCATTATTTAAGGCATCAATTACTATGGTACCAAAGTTAGAGCCATAGATAGGAAGGCACGGTTTGCACCCAAGAGCTGCTACAACTGGCATAAGCCAAGCCATTTTGTTATGGAGTGTCCAATGCTCCAAAAAGGGAAAGAACCTTGACTTTTTGCCCTAGCTTCACCACCTTCCAGTTATGCAGCTGCAAAGGGGAAATAGGTTCTGGAAGGTATTCCATCTATTTTTGGCATTCTTGTTCATCTCTTATTTAATATTTGTACTTCTCTTGGTTTCATATCTTGTATTCTTGTTGATAGACCGAAACTTGAGCTAGATATCGCTTTAGATTTTATTGTTTATCAAACCTTGTTGGCGGCTCAGCCAATCTTAGTATGATCTGTTTAGGAGTTCCAGTTTCTTTCTTTTGCTAACTCCTTCCTTGCGATATGTATGTTCTAGGTTTTTGGGGTTTTGATGCTTTGCTTGGTACGGATTGGTTATTTCAATACAATGCTATCTTCGATTATGCTAAGCATACTATATCACTAAAGAAGAAAGGATGAAAAAAACTGATAGTACCTTATGAGGAACCTATCTCTCATATAAGCACTTTCCTTTATTTTCTTGTGCGGCAGAGGAGGAGTTGGGTTCGACCATTGTTATTCAAGAGTTTGAGGATGCCTTTGAAGAGGTGTTAGGTTTACCAACTCACCGGGAGATAAAATTTCAAATTGATTATTGAAAGATGCAAAGTCGGTTGTGTTTCCTGTTTGTAGACTTTGACATAAGAAGAAGTTGGAGCTAACAAATCAGGTTAGTGATTTGTTGTAGAAGGGCTTGATCAGACCAAGTCATTTGAGTTGGGGAGCGCCCGTCATCTTTGCAATGAAGGCGGATGGTTACCTAAGACTATGTGTAGATTATCGCATGTTCAACAAACAAACTGTTAGGAATAACTATCCTTCGCCTAGGATAGATAACTTATTCAATCAGCTTCATGGAGCTCGGGTGTTTTCTCAGCTTCATATTGTTTGTACCAAAAATGGGCACAACACTCTTCGGAAGTTTTTGAAGAGATAAAAGCGAAGAAAGAAAATTAAAACTGAGGATTATCTAACAAAAACTCCAAAATAAAAGAAAGTAAATTGCAAAGACAAGCGATTTAGAGTGGTTCGGCATTTTGCCTACGTCCACTATGAAGTTTGATGATTTTATTGCTCGATACTTGAAGATTACAATTCCTTATAATGTAGTACAACTGAATTTATATGCTAAGTCTCAATCTAAAGCAGCGGTGGTGATCTGGAGTAAATCTGGCAGAGCCTGGGCGCTCTTTAGCTCTTAGAATTGTCCGACCCCTTTTCTGAATGACCAGGGGCTCTATTTATAGGTGTAGGAGGCTGATATTTTGCCTAAATTTCGGGAGACTAGTTCTGGTACGTGAGGGGGCCCACATGCCCGGCCTCAGGAAATTTGGGCCCACTTCGGGATCGATTCGAACTCAACTTCGAATCGATCAAGATTTGCTCCGATTGAGCTGAAATTTGGCATGAACATTCCTCAGGTCATATGTAAGCTCCTCTAAAAATTTCATAGCATTTGGACTTATAGATCTCGAGATATGATCGATGCAAGTTGGCCCGTAATCGATTCGAACTCAACTTCGAATCGATCAAGATTTGCTTCGATGGAGCTGAAATTTGGCATGGACATTCCTTAGGTTTCCAGTAAGCTACCGTGAAAATTTCATAGCATTTGGACTTGTAAATCTCGAGATATGATCGATGCAAGTTGGTTCATATCGATTCGAACTCAACTTCGAATCGATCAAGATTTGCTCCAATTGAGCTGAAATTTGGCAAGAACATTCCTTAGGTTGCTAGTTAGCTCCTGTCCAAATTTCATAGCATTTGGACTTGTAAATCTCGAGATATGATCGATGCAAGTTGGTCCATATCGATTCGAACTCAACTTCGAATCAATCAAGATTTGCTCCGATTGAGCTGAAATTTGGCATGAACATTCCTTAGGTTGCCAGTTAGCTCCTGTCAAAATTTGGTGGCATTTGGACTTGTAGATCTCTAGTTATGATCGATGCAAGTTTGGATTTCTCAGTCGTGATCCATCAATATCTGGAGCATATGAACTCCGATTGACCTGAAATTCAGAAATTTGGCTCTCATAGCTTTGCTTGTCATGTCATATCAATTTCAGCTTGATCCAGAATTGGAAAAAATTCATCGATATCCATAGTGAGCCTGCGTATAACCAATCTCCAAGACGAACTGTCATTGGTTTCTAGTCAAGTTCTTGGTGTCACGGCCTTGCCAAAAGGCGGGATAACATTTGCCCCCCAAAGTACGTCTTGTGTGAACATGACGTGCTTTGAAATGCTGCATCCTTCATTCTGAAAAAGTTCTATCTGATTCGTTGAGTAGTTGTTATCTTTTCGTCAAAAGATGTAACCTTCGATTGATTTCCAGTAATATAAATTTTGATTGAACCACTGTCAGTGATTATGTAGTGCAATGTTGTAACTGAGTGTCGAGTGCTAGCGATTTGTTGTTCGCTGTTGTAATTGTCATCAGGTGAGCATTCAATTCCTGTAAATTTTGAAAATTGAATGTTAGTCTGTCATACATGTACGTATGTTAACCTGGCTCCAGTTAACGTTTGCACGTTCACGAGTCGTTGTCAAGTTCTTTAGTTTTTGTTTGGATTGAGTTTCGTATCGATCCTCTCCTGGATCGAAGTGAAATTCAAGTTGTAACAACGTTCAATGGTTGTTTTGAGTCCTTCCTTTGCATCGATTCTCTCCTAGATCGATCTAAGATGTTGGAATGTATGCTTCGTATCGACGGATACGTCATAATGGGTCTCGGATTGGCGGATACAGGAGTAATGCTTTGTGTCGACGGAGTAGAACAATCTAGACATAATCATGCAGTGAGGCTTCACAGAGGATATGCCATTTCTTATTCCTTTATTCAATAAGAATCCCCAATCGTGGATAATCTTTGATAGGAGTCATCCATGACTCTTTTTCTAGATCCGTCTCCAAGATCTAGTTGATCTTCATATGTTAATGCCTAGAATAATAAGTATTTCAACTGGGACAAAGTCTTTTTGCCGTGCATCCCCAGAACTGGCTAGCTGGGCCAGTGACTTAGCTTTTTCATTTTGATCTCCGAGGATGTGTGTAATGGTGTAATAGTCGAAGTCGACTAGTAGCTTTTGGACTCGATTGAGATAAGGAGCAAGACGTTGCCCCCTAGTCGGATAATCTTCCTTGACTTGGCGTACTACTAACCGGTAATCACATAAGACATGTAAAGTTTCCATTCGTAGTTTTCTTACAAGTTTGAGCGCCAAGGTTTCATACTTAGCTTCGTTATTTGTTGTAGGGAAGTTGAGTTTCAGGGCGTAGCAGATCGTTCGTTCCTCAGGAATCATTAATGCAACTTCGATGTTAGAAAGCCGATTATTGGATGTTCCATTGGTGTACGTTCTCCATCGGTTGGACGGTTCTCCACTGTTCTTCGGATAGTCGTCTGATGTGGCAGATTCAGATATGAAGTATGCTAATGTTTGACCATGGAGAGTTCTCCGAGGGAGATAAGTGATATCAAATTGGATTAGCTTGATACTCCATTTGAGTAACTTTTTAGACATCTAAGGTTTCTATTGGACCTATCGTAACAGTTGGTCGATATGGACGTTAACGGGGTGAGCTTTTCAATAACCAGCCTTTATCATATTCTGGTCTTTGGATTCGTTTCACTTCACATAGCATTGCAACGCTTATGGCGTGTGTTAACACGGCCCAATTGATGTATAAATCTTCGTGATCCCAAGGTTTGGGTAAAATGGGAGGTCCCTTTAACCGATCTATCAGAGCTGCTTAGTTGTCCTCGGTACACGGGTGTCTCAAACTATCGGAATTTTCTAGAAATTTGTCTTGATTCCATGAGGATTAATGATGAAAACACAGAATCTTTCCGATGTAATAGTGAAAGAGCATTCCAAAGGATCGAGTTTCATCCTGCATGTTTTGGTGAGCGTTGAATACCTTTGTTAAGTTATTGATATGGTCGCTTGATAGTCGTGATCACATGAGCATATTAACCACATCTACTTTCATCGATCGACCAATATGTTTTTTGAATGATCTATTAATCGTCTTTTGATAAGTAGCATAAGCGTTCTCAAGTTTGAATCCAGGGATTCCAGCATAGCACTATAGGCCCAGGTCGATAATGAAACAGTTGTATTCCTGGTCTAGGACATGCTTCAGTATCTGATTGTATCTGGGGTTTGCATCCATGGATGTGAGTAATTCATGTCTGATGGTCAGGTCCATCAGTTGGTTGATCATTGGAAGTGTAAAGCTGTGCTTTGTCATACCCTATGCGAATCTGAGTAGTTGACGTATGTCCTCCACTCCCTGTTTGTTTTTCTTATAAGTAAAGGATTGGATACTCATTTTTGTTGGAGGGCATCATGGATAAACCCACTGGTTTTGAGCAGATTCGCCTCCTCTTTAAGTGCAACAGGTCTCTCCGGATCCATGTCGCATCGTTTTTGTTCACCGAGACATGCCTCGGGTCGACATTTAATGTAGGGTTCTCCATGGCTAGAGAGAGTCCACATATATATATATATATATATATATATATATGTATGTATGAGATCGAGTCTAAGCGAACACATCAAGATTCACCTGAAGTAAAACAATTGACTCTTTCTTCATCATTGCGCAGAGTTGTGATCTGATCTACAATACTCGTGATAGGTTGTAGGTGCTTTATGTGTTTATTTGCAATGGTAAATGATTAGGCTTATAAGGACGTTGAATCAAAGGATTAGTAGGACTTAGCCTCGTACTGCATGCTGCTACATAGCTGGCTCCAGCTTTGAGATTGAATTGACTTATGTTTCTGAATGAAGCGTTTTTCATGCAATGTACCTGCGATCCATTGCTCATCGGAAGGGTCAGAATGACGATCAGTTGCCCATAAGTCCGGGTATTGATCTGATGACTCTATCTCTAGGCATCCTTTCGGTCGCAACCTAGAGTTGTTATGAATATCACGCATGGGTCATAGGTTCAAATTGTCATAGTCAACTCTCGGATAATTGCTCTTTCGCCCCCAGTCTCAGGTTGGCGGATGCATTACGCGGATTGTCTGGTCTCGTCCTAGCTGTGTCTGTACTGTAGTTCAAGCTTTAAGAACAAGGGTTGATTGATGAATGGTTGAATCATATCAATCTTATCTTCTTGTTCGTGCCACCAAGTCTGGGGAATATCTCGATAAGTGGCAGGGTAGATAATGTTCGCTTCAACTTTGTATTCTATCCCATTGAACCATGGGATCGAGTTAACTGATGGAAGGCTGAGTCGTGCCTATCCTGTATTATGTTCTAGTTCTTTTTTCTTAGCGGAATACATTGTTATTTTGCCAACATTCGGACATAAGCTAGATTCTAGACGGTCAATGACATTTACTTTGCTGCTTATGTCGTCGTACTTTGGGCAAAAACTGAAGAGTGAATCGTCCAATCAGATCCAATGCAGGATTGATGCTTCCCTTGTCGAATCCAGGGTAAGAATCAGTGTGCAGATGTTTAGGTTGCACTTGTTTTCAATTGCTCCTTTAGTCGGATCATGGAAAGAGTCAATGAATGAATGGTCACGTTGCATTCATTTGGAGTTGGGTGATCGACTATGTCCATTTCGATTTACGTTCTCCCGTCGGATTTAGGGATAAAGTTAGCTCGAATGCGGTCATGTCATGCTCATTTGGTCTCATGCTCCTCCTGACGGATCGAAGGAAGGCGACGGAGGACGAATGGTCAAGTCACACTCATTCGTGGTTTATTCTTCTATATTTGCTCTGTTGGTCAAAGGTATTCGATGGACGTTCGGGTCACATTGATTTGTAGTCGAAGAGGATCAATATTGATCGTCGATTCACCGGCACGATGTAGAATGCTCGGACCTCATTTCTTATTGATCTAATGGTATGATATGAAAGGTGCATATCGATATTTCCCGTCGATCCGGCGGTACGATATAATTGGTTGCCTAGGATTTCGGGCATCATTTTGATTGGTTAGCATTAGGGTCTCCTTGTAGTCGTTGCCTTAAGTTGTAAAGGATGCTAAGTTAGAGATGCAGCGAGTCACCTTTCTCTTCTTTCGGTGATTTTTACTTCTGCCCCCAGTCTTGGGTTAACAGAGTTAGTTCGTGGATGGTCTCATTACACCTGTAGTGAGTTTACACTCCTCACGTCGAGTTCAGGTCAGAGTTGGAGAGTGAATGGTTGAATCATATTCATTCGTTTGTCCATTCTTGTAGCCACACTTTGGGGATTAGAGTCAGTTGAAGAGCTGATGGGTGGTCATTCGCATCCAATTGGTGTTTATACTCCAGTCCACACTCTGGGGACTTAGAGTTAGTTGATGTTTATACTCCAGTTCGCACTCTGGGAATCTGGAGTTAATATTTATACTCCGACTTGCACTTTGGGAGTTCGGAGTTGACGTTTATACTCCGTTTCGCACTCTGGGAATCCGGAGTTGATGTTTATACTCCAATTCGCACTCTGGGAATCTGGAGTTAGTTACTGTTTATACTCCAGCTCGCGCTCTCGGAGTCTGGAGTTTGTTGATTAGACGGTCTGTCACGTCTATTATGAGTTTCCTTTTTTGTGTTCGCACTCCGGGAACAAGTGATGTAACTTGGTTGAGATATGGTCGAAGTCGTTAGGCGGACGGATCCACCCTCCTCTAAGCCGCATTTGTTTGATGCTTATACTCCAGCTCGTGCTCTGGGAGTTTGGAGTCAGTTGTTATTTATACTCCGGTTCACACTCTGGGATCTCGGAGTTAGTTAATGTTTATACTCCAGCTCGCGCTCTCGGAGTCTGGAGTTTATTGATGTTTGTACCCAACTCGCGCTCTCGGAGTACCCTGGGGTTTTGTTAATGTTTATACTCCAGTTCGCTCTCTCGGAAGCTGGAGTTTGTCATTTATACTCCGGTTCGCGCTCTGGGAACACAGAGTTGGATGTTTATACTCCGCTTCGCACTCTGGGAATACGGAGTTGATGTTTATACTCTATTTCACACTCTGGGAATACGGAGTTGATTGTTTATACTCCGACTCGCACTCTGGGAGTTCGAAGTTGGATGTTTATACTCCGCTTCGCACTCTGGGAATACGGAGTTGATGTTTATACTCCGTTTCGCACTCTAGGAATACGGAGTTGATGTTTATACTCCAGTTCGCACTCTGGTAATCTGGAGTTGATATTTATACTCCGCTTCGCACTCTGGGAATACGGAGTTGATTGATCAGGTACATGGACGGTTGTATCATATCCACCATGAGTAGGCAAGCGAAGTCGTTAGATGGACGGATCCATCCTCCTCAAGCTTGTAAATATGGAAGGCGAGGTCGTTAGATGGACTGATCCATCCTCCTTGGGTTTAGGTTGAACATGGGCGAAGTCGTTAGATGGACGGATCCATCCTCCTCGAGCCCGTGTCCGTAAGTTTATACTCCAGCTCACACTTTGGGAGCCGGAATTAGTCAGAGGATTGTCGTATATCAGTCCCTTATTGCCGCAGTGTGATGGCTTGTCCCTGAGCTTGGGGTTTCACTTAGCAAGTGATCGGTGGGATCCCGATTAACTTCCACTTATAGGCCCTTCAAAGAAGGATGAGATTTAGTTTATAGATGGTTGGATCATGTCCATGTTCGTTTGGATTCCACTTTTTCTAAGCCTAATGAGTAAGATTAGTGTTCTGGCAAGCTTTGTGCTCGAGCATAGGAAAGGATGGTCGAACTACATCCACTTTGAGTTGTATATTTTCCCTTAAGTCGGGTGCAAGAATTGGAGAGCAGACAGTCGAGTCACATCCAATTTATACTTTGCATTCTTTCGATCAATCTATGGAAGAGAGTTGAAATGACAGCTCGTGATGGTTAGTGAGTAGGCAGTCAGTCGTTGATGACTTTAAATTGAGGGTTGGACCTTTAAACATGTGTTCCCTCAAATAATCCCAAATGTCTAATGTAGGATTGGATGCATGGGTGGTGACATCACATCCACCCTTGATGTGATTCCGATTTCACCAGGCATCTGAAGAAGCATAAGTATTTTGGCTAGCTTCAAGTACGAGATGTAGAGTGCATTGTTGGGACATATAACTCCAAGTCTTTCTTACATCACCTAATTAAATTGCTTATGCGGATGAGTGGATGGTCGGTTGCATCCACTTTGTACTAGAGTCCTGACCTTGTCGGTCTCTTCCGCTTTCATGCCTTGCCCCCAGTCAGGGGCATATAGTAGCCGATGAGTGGTCGAATCATGCTCATCACGATGATACCTCAATGATTTGATCATGGTCCGCGGAGGTTGTTTTGCACCCAATCTTAAGTACTCGGTTACCTGCATCATTTGCAAATAGTTTAATTCAAGTAGGTCATATTTCGCAACGTAAATGAAATTGAATTAGAAATAATTCAAAAGAGATCAGATCAAATCTCATTGATAAGTGAGGCAGCGTCGTATGCTCGCTATTGCACTTCATTCCAGCCCTTCTTAGTTAGAAGTCTAACGCAAATGGTTCAATTTGATCAAAGTCCTTGATCGATAGGGGTCGGATGTTCCCGGTCCTTCGTTTTATGGGGCTTGCATATATTGTCGGAGCTATCCTTCCCGGAGAAGTCTTATGGCGTTGGCATTCATGGTAGCCATTTAGAGAAGAGGAGTTTTTCGATCTAGAGTATGGAGCAGGTCCCCTTCTTATCTTGCTATGTTGATCCTTCATCTGATTCATCAACTCAAAATTGGCTTAGACATGTTGGTGTAGTTGTCGGCGGCGGTCCACCAGTTATCTTGCCAATGTCTGGAAATAAGCGCCGGTGATGAATTCATTTATGGGTATCGGCAGCAACTGGCTGCGGGCTTTGGATAAATTCGTTGGCTGCCAGCTTCTTCATTCACTTCAACAATATGAGAAGTATAACTGGTATATCTAACCGTGATCGATGGTCTTCTCTGCGGAATGAGGGAAGACATCTGCGTTTGATGGCACTCGTCACCCTTGGTAGTGTCGGGGTCGTATTTCCACAGTAAACAGACATAGTTAACATGTTGAATTTTCATTGGAAGTTCTGCACGTAGGATGGTTTCAACGGATAGGTCTTGACTGGGAAAAATTCTCCAATCGACATTATGATCAAGTCCATTTGCCAAGGGGTCTTGTAACACTGGAGAATGATGTATGCACGATTGGCCAACGTTTGAGTGGTTGGTAACGCCGATTGGACGGCGAGTTGGTTAAAATGGGCTAATAGGTTGTTGTTTATCCCAAACTTTCATCCAGATAGGAGACCTATATAGGGTATTAAGGGAGTCCTTTTGAGGTTGTATGTCATGCTTTTAGTCATGTGGACGTGGAATGATTAAGATGCGGGCGTTTGAAGATGGTTCAGCATTGACCAGCTATGTTTTGAGTTGGCAGAGTTGACAATGTCGGGGGAGTCGTCATATTAGCCATTGTACCATAGTTGTCAATTCAGGAGTTTAAAAGCTGGTCAATTGGAGGGAGTTGCATTCCACCCTAAAAGCAAGATATATTAATCAACTACAGTTCTTGGCATACTAGCTAGGTTCTCCAGCCTTTGGGAGTACGGTTGAGTAGTATTTCTTTACCCATTCCTTGATTGCAACTCAACATTTGTTGTTTTGATCTCCTATGTCTTGTTCAGTCATGGAACAATTAGAAACACGGATGGAATGTTCCTTCACTAAATTGGTGATTGAATTCACTATGCGGGTGCCCTGAGCTGCAGCTAATGTTCTTTTTAGGAAACTAGGGTCGTACCCGATTTTTTTTTTAAATTTCGTATCCATCAAGCAACCTGAAAAAGTCCTTCTTCGTATCGTTCTTGCTTGAATCCATCTTGTTCGTATCCATTCAGAGAATTAGCTCTACAAGCATCAATACGAAATGTGCATGGCTAGATCGATATGAAAGTGGTATCTGTTGATCGACACAAATAGGGCGCAGTTGGATCGATTCGAATTGCAGTTGAGTATCGATACGAATTGGGTGCAGTTGGATCGATTCGAACTGCAGTTGAGTATCGATACGAATTGGGTGCAAATGGATGGATACGAATTAGAGGAAGATTGATGGATACGAACTTCATGCGAGTATCGATACGAATTGGAGGCAGATGGATGGATATGAAGTAGCGCATCCTGATGGATGCGAAGTAGCGCATCCTGATGGATGCGAAGTAGCGCATCCTGATGGGTACGAAGTAGCGCATCCTGATGGATACGAAGTAGCGCTTCCTGATGGATACGAAGTAGCGCTTCCTGATGGATACGAAGTAGCACATCCTGATGGATATGAAGTAGCGCTTCCTGATGGATACGAAGTAGCGCTTCCTAATGGATACGAAGTAGATGGATGCGAGGGACTTATGTCTCTGATCGATACGAAGACAATGGATTCGAAGTGAGGCTATGCTTATGGATACAAACACTCGGTCCAGATGGGTTCGAAGAGGGTATGAAATTCGATCGATATGAATGTTGTCATATTTTTTGGATATGAAAACATAGATACAAAAAGCACCATATTTTCTGGTAACGAAAATATGAATACGAAAACTTCATATTTTCATGGATTCGAAAATATGGATACGAACACCATCATATTTTCATGGATTCGAAAATATGGATACGAACACCATCATATTTTCATGGATTCGAAAATATGGATACGAAAATCATCATATTTTCATGGATTCGAAATATGGATACGAAAACCATCATATTTTCATGGATTCGAAAATATGGATACGAAGTTCATCATATTTTCATGGATTCGAAAATATGGATACGAAAATCATCATATTTTCATGGATTCTAAATATGGATACGAAAACCATCATATTTTCATGGATTCGAAAATATAGATATGAAAATCATCATATTTTCATGGATTCGAAAATATGGATACGAAGTTCATCATCTTTTCATGGATTCGAAAATATGGATACGAAAATCATCATATTTTAATGGATTCAAAAATATGGATACGAAATTCATGATGAATGTAGTTCCTCTTAGATCTGGAGCAATTTGAATAGAATAGAAGGAACCACTTATGAACAGATCTGGATCTTCTCCTTATATTTTTGCAATCCAACGACGCTAGTAGATCCATAAAGCAGGAGAAAAAACTGCGTTTTTTCTCAATGAAAGCACCAAAGTGTTTGTACCAAAAATGGGCACGACACTCTTCGGAAGTTTTTGAAGAGATAAAAGCGAAGAAGGAAAATTAAAACTGAGGATTATCTAACAAAAACTCCAAATAACAGAAAGTAAATTGCAAAGACAAGCGATTTAGAGTGGTTCGGCGTTTTGCCTACGTCCACTATGAGTTTAATGATTTTATTGCTCGATACTTGAAGATTACAATTTCTTATAATGTCGTACAACTGAATTTATATGCTAAGTCTCAATCTAAAGCAGCGGTGGTGATCTGGAGTAAATCTGGCAGAGTCTGGGCGCTCTTTAGCTCTTAGAATTGTCCGACCCCTTTTCTGAATGACCAGGGGCTCTATTTATAGGTGTAGGAGGCTGATATTTCGCCTATATTTCGGGAGACCAGTTCTGGTACGTGAGGGGGCCCACATGCCCGGCCTCAGGAAATTTGGGCCCACTTCGGGATCGATTCAAACTCAACTTCGAATCGATCAAGATTTGCTCCGATTGAGCTGAAATTTGGCATGAACATTCCTCAGGTCATATGTAAGCTCCTCTGAAAATTTCATAGCATTTGGACTTATAGATCTCGAGATATGATCGATGCAAGTTGGCCCGTGATCGATTCGAACTCAACTTCGAATCGATCAAGATTTGCTCCGATGGAGCTGAAATTTGGCATGGACATTCCTTAGGTTGCCAGTAAGCTATTGTGAAAATTTCATAGCATTTGGACTTGTAAATCTCGAGATATGATCGATGCAAGTTGGTTCATATCGATTCGAACTCAACTTCGAATCGATCAAGATTTGCTCTGATTGAGCTGAAATTTGGCATGAACATTCCTTAGGTTGCCAGTTAGCTCCTGTCCAAATTTCATAACATTTGGACATGTAAATCTCGAGATATGATCGATGCAAGTTGGTCCATATCGATTCGAACTCAACTTCGAATCGATCAAGATTTGCTCCAATTGAGCTTTAATTTGGCTTGAACATTCCTTAGGTTGCCAATTAGCTCCTGTCCAAATTTGGTGGCATTTGGACTTGTAGATCTCCAGTTATGATCGATGCAAGTTTGGATTTCTCAGCCGTGATCCATCAATATCTGGAGCATATAAACTCCGATTGACCTGAAATTCAGAAATTTGGCTCTCATATCTTTGCTTGTCATGTCATATCAATTTTAGCTCGATCCAGAATCGGAAAAAATTCATCGATATCCTTAGTGAGCCTGCGTATAACCGATCTCCAAGACGAACTGTCATTGGTTTCTAGTCAAGTTCTTGGTGTCACGGCCTTGCCAAAAGGCGGGATAACACATCTTGCTATAGGGTTCCATCAATTGAGGGAGGTAGAGGATACCCTTGACCGCTTTTAGATCCAACCAGTTTTACGAGTGATTAATTATGTTGTTTAGCCTAACTGATGCTCCAACATATTTCGTAGATTTAATGAATCAGGTTTTCTTAGTTGTGTTAAATAAGCTTGTTCTTTTTTATCGACAATATTTTTGTCTACTCTAAAGCCAAGGAGGAATATTTGCACCATCTAAGGATTGTATTAGAAAGGCTAAGTAAGAATGTGTTGAAAGCTAAGTTCCAAAGTGCCATTTTTAGCATTCAGAAGTTAGATTCTTAGGTCATGTTGCTTCGACGAAGGGTATTTCTGTTGATCGCGCTAAGTTTATGGCCATTCAACACTGGAAGAGGCCAAAAAGCGCAACTGATATTAGGAGCTTTTTGGGTGTTGCAGCTTATTATAGGAGATTCATATAGGATTTCTAGAAGATTGCCTCTATCTTAACGAATTTGAGGAAGAAAGATGTCAAAATTGTGTGGATTCATAAATGTGAGCAAGCATTCATTGAGCCAATGGAAAAATTGACAAGGAGTCATGTTCTTACTATGGCAGATGCAGATGAGGGTTTGACTTTTTACGCTGATGCATGCGTAATCGACCTAGGTGCTGTGTTGATGTAGCATGAAAAGGTTATTGCTTATGCTAGTCGAAAACTCAAATTGCATGAAGCAAGATATACAACTCATGATTTAGAGTTGTTGGTAGTATACGGACCATAAATCTTTGAACTATCTTTTTATGCAAAAAGATTTAAACATGAGGCTGCAAAGGTGTTGGAGTCTCTTGGGGCCTATGATCTAGACATATTATGCACCCTAGGAATAGCAAATGTCGTAGCTAATGGTCTTAGTGGGAGGTATTTAGTTATAACAAATATTGAGGTTGGTTCAACTTTGATTAGTCGTATCGAAGAGAATCAGCTTAGAGATCTTCATTTTTGTTGGATAACTAATAAATTAAGTAGAATAAGGCGTTGGAGAGATGGCCAGCAGGTGGATAGCGGTGGCATTTTGAGAATGAACAATAGGTTCTGTGTCCCAAATGTTGATGGGATTAGGCGGGAAATTCTAGTAGAAAGTCGCCATTCTGGGTTGACGATACATCCAGGGGTAACTAAGATGTGTCAAAACATGAAGACGATGTTCTGGTGGGAGGGCATGAAGAGGGCTGTTGCTATCTTTGTGAGCAGTTGTGCTAACTACCAATAGGTGAAAGGTATTCACCGGAAGACGGCTGAACTGGTTCAGCCTCTTGAGATTCCTAAGTGGAAGAGGGAATATATTTCCTTGGACTTCATTGAAGGATGCCTAAGTCAAGAAGAGTTAATGAGGGTGTGTGGGTTATCGTGGATCGATTGACCAAGAGTGTGCACTTCTTACCTGTTAAACCTACAAGGATAGCTTCTACTTTGGGTAAGTTATAGGCACTACAACAAAAAGTGTCTTTTATAGCGGCATATAGCCGCTATTAATCACAACCATAGCGGTTTGATAAGCGCTGTATATCGACATGTTATAAAAAACTGTTGAATATTTATAACACAAAATATGCCGCTATGGTTGAGCTTAGTTTTATAACGCAAATTTGCCGCTATGGTACGTTAATTCAATAGCTCATTATAGCCGCTATAATACAGCTAAATCTCAACAGAACTGGAAATCTTTATAACACCATTTTGCCGCTATAAAATATTTATTCAATAGCTCATTATAGCCGCTATAATACAGCTTTTTAGACAATGTGCATTAGTTCATGTTGTATCATAAAAGCCAGAATCTTTTTAGACAAAATATTTAATATTTCCTACTACTACTACACGAACACCAAAGTACAAAGACAAATATTTAATATTTTCTACACGTTTTCTTTTATACAACTTGAAACAAAAACGGAACATCAAAATTCAAGTATAATCATTCTTCTACAAATCAACCAAGTTATCTTTCATCTTCCTTTCCAATATTACCAACATTAAATCTCTTAAAAGAGTTTCTCGAAAACAAATTCCTCAAACTATTTCTACCTTCTCCTTTTCTCCTCCTTCCAATAATAGCATCCAAAGGATACTGCTCCAACAGCAAATTTTCTTCCAACTTCTTCGACAGTGTAACTATCTCATAGTAATCAAACAACGACGTCGCAAAATCCAGAGTGGAATCAGATATGCACTCATTTGACGTCTTGTTCTTCATGGCTTCAAGCTTGAAACGAGTAGGTCTTTTCTTGAAATCGAATCGACTTCTTCAAACTATTTTGCCACCATATCTACCTGCCATGCCTCAACACAGCCACCTACTCCTCCCCTTATCACTCTGGCCATCAAAACTCTGTGCAAAAACATATACTACACTGTACAAAACACTTCACCATTACCTACGTACAAAAATCAAGGCTCAAATGGGAACACTATTCACAAAGAAGGGAAATGCATAAAATTCCAAACCAATATGTTCAATTGCACATAGGTGCATGACAAAGCATGTATGAACATCTCAAGGAAACTGGAAACGAGGGCATACAACTCAAAGCAACAAAATACAAAGGGGCAGGGACGTATAAACAAATTCAAGGCATAGAACAATGATGAATGCATGTCCAATTTAAGGTAGCGACTGAGTGACGTAACCAATTCAAAGCTACAGGCAACTGCCTGAGCAAGCTTTTAAAGTAGCAGGCAACGAACGCAACCAAGGCAACAAGCAATTTGCGTAACCAATCTTCAAAGCACTGGGACGAACGAAGATATGGCTACTGGTTAATTTATAGTCAATAGTTTTAACAACAAATGGATCATAAGTTTGTAACCATAGAGACTATAAATCATCTTTTAATTCGCAATCATTTAACATAAAAAAATCAAATGCAAGCTATAAGAATTTTAGAGATAGATCTTGTGAGGTTTAACTCACCTAAATCGTTGCTATCGAAGTTGCAGCCACCTGTAAAACCATATGGTGTGGAATATAGTTTTGAAATTGTTCTAGAACTGAAATGAATTTTCAAAAGTAGCCTATATTTATATATTTAATTTAATGTTCATGTGATTAGGCTGCTAAGGGAGCTAGAATTCCTGGGGCTTCAAGAATTATTGGGGTTGATGTAATTCTTCAAGGTTCGAAGATGGTAATATTTTTTCCATAGATCACATAACTTGTGCAAATCATTCTGAAAATAAATTCCTAGATTGCCAGTATGAAAACATCAACGGATATAAGTTAAATCAAATAGTGATATAGAAATAATCATACTTGTGCCTAATATTGAAATGAGTTAAGATGTTATAAAAAAATGAGGTAAAATGAGTTAAGATGACCAATATTGAACTTGACAAATTTAAGATTATCTATAAAGTATGGACTTACTATAGCATCTGCATCGGTTCACCATTTTTCTTAGTGCGAGATTTGATCCAAACTACACTTCTAGAGACGGAAGAGTGACCGCTACTTAATTTTTCTACATTCAAAAGTAAAATATTCAATTTTTCTAGAAACAAGGAACCAACATTTTGTTTTTGTCAACATAGTTAGGAAAATAACAAGGAACAATTAAGATGGCAGTTCTTTGCTGTGAATACTGGTTGCATATGCATGTATGTTAAATCATCATGTTAAATGGACCAAATAGGAAATTTCAAACATATTGGAATATAAAATAGACTTTGACAATTCTGCCAATAAAATTTTATTCAAAGGACCTAATCAGTTGTCAAAGGAACCACAAATATATTGGAACAAAATCAGAAAGAATATATAGTGTCATTTAATATTAATGAAATGTATATTTGTTTATTCATGTATATGTTAAGGGAGAAGCAAGCAGCTCGTTCATAAATATTTTAGTTATTCAGCACCAGTAGACAGTTGGTTGGATGTTTTGAATAATCAACAGAGTCGTTTGCAACCTTTTGCTTAAGATATACTACTGAATAGTGCCTAAATTAATATAGTTAGTAGTAAAAATAATTTGCATAAAGTATTACACTAAGATTTTTTATAGTTGTTACTATTTAGTCCACTGTTTTTTATATTCATTTTTAGTCCATGAATTTCTAATTTAGTCAACTAAAACTACGCTATAAACTGAAGCAAGTCAACAAAATTTGCAGTTAAAAAGTACATTACTCTTTTAAAAATATGTTAAGCCCACCATTGCAAATTAAAGTCTTTATATGCTTATTGTTCTTTGGGGGTTCTTAGTCATACTATTATACCAAGCAATTTAAAACACACACACACACTTAGTACATAGAAGTTAATATCTCATGGTCATGGTTGCAATAAACAAGAAAACCTTAACAAAGGCGGTATGTTTTATATGTTAACGTGTTTTTTATTTATGTAACCAAACAATAAAATATTTTTGTTCTCTACGTTTAGTGTTTAAGTTTCATTATATTACTACAGTTTGTATTACAGGGGTGAAGACACCGATCTCACCTTCCTATTAGTAGTTGTACACGAGTACAAAAGCATCCTATGGCAGTACAATAATCATTGCCAAAATGGTTGGTATTCGTTAATCGTTCCTGTCCATTGCTGGAGTAGCCCTCCTGTTATCCACTCTTTGTGGTAAATTTTATGCATTCTCATCCTTTTGCACTTTGTTTTCGAATCACTTCTACCGATATCACACCTAAAAAACAAGATACAAAGCTTAGCCAGAATTAGAATAATAGAAACTTTGATATTTGTCTGGTGATTTGTTGAGCATGTATAAGGTTGAAGTATAATTTAAGCAATTGTTGACACTTGCTTTTAAGTGATTTCAAAATGATTATTAAAGCCACTGATTTATGGAAAGTTGAGAAACTAATTCAAAGCACAGTGATAAAAAAAATATACAAAATAACTTTAAGGCATAGGACTAAACAAGATATGAAAGTAGCCTACAAAAGTTGCTACCATTCACATGGGAATTATCAGGGACGTAAGTAATAAATGCAAATGCAAATATAAGCAATTATATGTAACCAGTTTAAGATACAGGCAAGGGTGTATCAATGCTAAAGCAATAAAAGCTGCTACTATTCACAAAAGAAAATTTTGCATTAAGCCTAAATTAATGTGTTCAATTGCAAGACTACAAAGCAAAGACAACTAGGACACACAAAACAAAAGAAGCAACAACCTGCTACTATTCATTAAAAGGAATTTTGCACTTAGGCCTACTTAAATGTGGTCTATTGCATATGGCATTGCATGACCGTTTCCAAGACAAAAGCATAGAGGACGTGCAAAACCAAGTGGAACAACTTCGCTACTATTCACAAAAAGGAAGTTTAGACATAACTCTAGGTAAATATGTTCAGTTGCAAAGGGAAAATTTTCAAAGCTACATGCAATATCATGAAATGCGTTGATCACTTCAAATCTCGATGAGAGAAAAAAATAAATAACAATAACGTATAACAATGAAGTAAGAGAAAAAAAGTAAAAAAAATTATCCATCGAACTTTGTGAATAATTCTACATGGTATGAACATGTATTTGTAGGTTTCATAAGTACAATTACAATACAGTTCTTATCAGCTTATTCATAACAAGAACAAAATGACAGAAGAAGTAATTAAACATCAACTAGCCTATGCAATAATTAGACGCTCAACCATTTAAGGCACATTGACACCAGTGAATTGGAAAGCGATTTATTATATTACATCTGTCATCCCACATGCAAACTAAACTACACCACAAACGGTCGCTTGGACTGCTCAATCTCTAAGCTCCTGCCCATTTCTGTTTTTGTTGCATATGGCATTGCAATTTGCAATATGTCGAAAATTGATTTTGAAAAAGGTTGAAAATCCTAAGGTGTAACAAGTTCAAAAAAGCAATTGTGCTTATTTAATGTAAGGACTCCAATTTGCATAGAGTATTAATTTTTTCTAAAAATAGCCATTCATTATTCATAATTGGAGTCCCTTGCAGTGTACCCGATTCTATTGTCCAGAAACAATCTTTGTTCTACCACAATTTTTTCAAACAATTTATCATTTACAACTTCACTTCTTCAGTAACCATCTTTCCAATTATCATGTCGAATTAAAATAAAAAAACAGCAAACCCTTGAATCTTCTTATTCGTCTAATCTTAATTTTGAATCCAACTTCTCTTCGTAAATCCAAAATTCTCCGTTATACAATTCTAATCTTTACCCTTAAAGTTTTCCGTTTTATCCAAATGAATTCTATTCATGTAGTACCAGTTGCAACAATAATTATTAACACAAAATAATACGATCAATAAGGAAATTTCAATATGTAAAATATTTTTCGATGTTTGAATATACTATTTGATTGCACGGATATTGGATTAAATGAAATGCGCGCTGCCTACAATGATTTTATTATATGCCACTTAACATCAGATTCAATTATTTTTATTCCATCCTAAACAGCCTGCGTATTTTATTTTCTACGGTCGATCACAGTCGTACGATGACAAACAACCGTGTATCTTTGATTTTCAACAGTCGTCCATTGTCATAAGACGATAAACAACCACGGGGATAAACAACGGAAAAATATTTAGTATGTATTTGATAAAACCAAATATGTTACTAATAAGCATGTAAATATAACTTGCAGGGTGGTCATCAATCTACCCACAGTAATAGGCTAAATGAAATGCAGTTTGAAGGCGTAGAGACTCTGGAAGAATTAAACAATATGCAGTGTAGGAACTTTACTTGTAGACGTGGCAGCGAACGTAGCAAACGGTAGAAGAAAAGTTAAAATGGCAAACACAAATCGCACATCCAATTTCAAGCATCCAATAATATAACAGAGATTTTCAACTTAATCCTACCAAATAATCATCCTTACATAAAGTTTTAAAGAATATACTACCGTTCCTAAAGAATTTGAACGCAAATATAATCGTAACCAAATGCTAAAGTCAAATTAAAACAGTTAATAAACATAACCTAGAAATTTCTAACCTAGAAATCCAAGCAGATAATTTAGGGGTTCTGGACACTTCGACTTGGGAACTGCTGAAGAGTGATGAGCGGAGATCGGAGGTGGCGATGGCGAGCGATGAGTGATAAGCAATGAGCGAAGATCGGAACAGCTTAAGAGCAATGGAGAGTGATGAGGAGGGAGACGAAAATTTAGGGTTTTGGGAGGAAGACGAGAACGATTAAGTGTTTTGAGAGGGAAATGAAAATTTTAGGAGGGGTAATTTTGTTTTGGGGCGTTACGTGGGTAAAGAACTGAGTATGCGTTGCGTCAAAACAGAAGAGAGCAAACCAAGTAAGAAAAATAAATAATTAAATGTAATCAATAACGCTTTAGAATAAGGCGTTATTGAATGGTGTTATTAATAACATACTTTCTTGTAGTGAGGTTAAGGAGATTATTTGATTACAGGGTGTTCCATGTTATATTGTGAGAGGTCCGATATTCACAAGCCAGTTCTGGAAGGGTTTGCATTAAGCATTAGGGACCATGCTTAGTTTGAGTACCGCTTACCATCCGCAGACAGATAGACAAATGGAAAGGGTGAACCGAGTGTTGGAAGACTAGCATTGAGCATACATTTTTGATTTTTTGGGTTTAGTGCGAAGACTTGCTTCTATTTTAAACAATTTAATTAAATCAACTTAATTACTTAATTAATTTACTTACCCCCAAACTAATCCTTCTTCCTAAACTAATGCACAGTGATACACGGCTATGCATATCTAAACCCACTTCCACGGATCACCTCTCTTCTCCTTTCTCCCTCGTTCATCAATGAAACCAACAATGGACTTCGCCTACATCCCTCTTCAAGCACTGTTCACGACGAACACCGCATCACAAAGCTCGATTGCCTAGAACAAAATGCAATCTAGGATTTTCGACCATGACTACGAAATGTCGCATCACACAAAAGACAGCTACACCACACTATTTCACCACCAACAATCCACCTTGACCCAAGATACCCAAATCTGCACTTCGATTCACTTAACGCGGCATAGATCATCATCAATGCCAAACCCTAGGTCGCACCTCTAACATCGAACACAGCTAGGTCATGCCACACCCACCAATAGTAATATGAATTCAAAGCTCATCACACTATGACTTCAAAGGATCCAAATTCACTATTTTTTGTTAAATGAATCATTTATTTTGATTTTTAAAAGAGGAGGCTTGCTTTTCATTTACTATAAAAGGAAAATACAAAGAGAGAGAGAAGAGGGTAAATGAAAAAGGAAAGAGGGAAAAAGAAAATGAGAGAAAATTATAAGGTGGAGTTTTGTTTATTTTACAAATTCCGGCCTTTCTCTACATAATATCCCGTCATGTACGAACCGTGAGCGATAGAAATAAAAATACGATTGCGCACAACAATGCGACATGATCCCAAAACAATAATAAAATACCCTGGTTATCTTATTTTATGAAATTTCACAAAAACTAAAGTTTGCAGAAAAATACGATAAACGATAATCTAAATATTTTCCAAATAAAAATTATGGAAAAATCCTATAAATTCATTTAAAAATACGTCATTAAAAATTAAGTTGTTTTATTTACAATTGATTTTCTTGTTATTTAATATATGTGTTATAAACTTGTACATACGAGTGAAACAACCCTTTAACAACTATTGTTCCGTAAAAAAACCAAAAATCAGAAAAATGAATTTCGATCACATTTTCGATTTTTCACCAAATTATTTATTTACATAAACAAATTGACAAAATGAGTTTACAATTATTATTTATTACTTAAAAGAAGTTAAATAAGGCTAATAAATCCATTTGATTAATATTGAACTCATAATTCAAATATTTAAATAATCCTTATATTTGGATATAAATTATTTATATATTTGCAGGATGTTATAGTAGCATTTCTCAAACATAAGAGTGATGTATTTGAAATGTTTAAAATTTTCATTAAGAAAATTTAAAATCAGAAGGCAATTAAAATTAGAAAAATATGAAGTGATATAGAGGAGAATTCGAGAACAAAAATTTTCAAAACTTTTGTAATAAGAAGGAACTACACATAAATTTTCTTTTCCTAGAACCCCTCAACAAAATGGAGTTATAGAATGTAAAAATAGAACTATACAAGAATGCGCTAGAACTAAGATAAATAATAGTGATTTACCTTAAAAAAAATTGGACTGAAGTCCTTGCTATAGAATGTTATATTTTGAATAGAATTTTAGTTGGACTATTAACCAAGAAAACACCTTATGAGTTATTTTTTAATAAAAATCCAAAGGAATCTTACTTTAAAGTTTTTGGTAGTAAATGTTTTATCTTAAATATAAAAGATAATCTAGATTAATTTGACGCGAAATCAGATAAATGTATGTTTATTGGATATTCAAATAGAAGTAAAGCCTATAGAGGTTTTAATACTAGAACAAACACTATTGAAGAAACTTTACATATTTCATTCGATGAAAATAATAAAGTTACAAATATCAGTAACAATAAGGAAGAAAATCTTAATCCTCTTGAGAATAACAAAACTAGGAATAATGAAACTATTAACAAAGAAAATAATAATAATGATGATTCAAATTCAAATAAAATAATAAAATTTTTGAGAGGCCATCCCAAGGAAAATATTCTAAGAATTATAGAATCAGTCGTACAAACTAGAAATCAACCAAAATAAAATGAGTGTTATAGCATTCATTTCAACTAATGAACTTAAAAATCCAAATGAAGCATCATTTCACTTGAAATGATGTTTGGTGACTAGTTCCACGACCGGGAAATCAATCTGTAACTGAAACTAAATGGGTTAATAGAATTAAACTGAATGAAAAGAAGAAGTTATAAGAAATAAAGCACGTTTAGTTGCACAAGGATACAACCAAAATGAAGGATTAGACTTTGATGAAACCTTTGCCCTTGTAACCAGATTAGAAGCCAGAAAAATTCTACTCGCCTTCGCAAACCATAATAATTTTAAATTATTTCAAACAGATGTCCAAAGTGCACTTTTAAATGGTTATATTAAAGAAGATGCATATTGTGAACAACCCCTACTTTTTGAAGATGAATAACTCTCTAATCATGTTTACAAATTTAAAAAAGGCATTATATACGGTTTAAAACAAGCACCTAGAGCTTGGTATAAAAGACCCAAATCATACTTAATACAATCTAATTTTGGAATAGGCAAAGTAGATACTATGTTATTTATAAAAGGAGTTAAGAATGATATTCAACTTATACAAATATACGTAGATTGCATTAATTTTGGCTCAAAAAATAAACAACTAAATAAAGAATTTGATGATATGAAATGAGTCACATGGGAGAATTAACATTCTTTCTAGCCTTACAAATTAAACAATTAAACAATGGAATATTTATATGTCAAGAAAAATATGGTAAAGAATTAGTAAAGAAATTTGGAATGTCAAACACAAGTGGTAAACCAACAACCATGGAAACTAGTCAGAAACTTAAAAAAGAAGACAATTTAAATGATATTGATCAAAAATTATATGAAGGTATGATAGGATCTTTCATCTATATAACAGCTAGTAAACATGATATCATGTAGTGTTTGTCTATATGCAAGATATCAGTCGCAAACTAAGGAGACGCATTATGAAGTTGTAAAACTTATCTTAAGATATGTTGACAACAATTTAGACTATGGAATTTTTTTCCAAAAGAAGATTCATTTGACTTAATATCATATAGTGATGCTGGTTATGCTAGATGCAAACCTGACCAAAAAAGTACGAGTGGAACCTGTCACTTTTTAGGACACTCACATGTATCTTGGTTAATTAAAAAGTAAAATTTTGTATGTCTATCCACAATAGAGGCAAAATATATAGCAGTGGTATTAACCTGTTCACAGGTCATATATACACCACACTCTAAGAGATTCCAGTTTAAATTTAAAACAATCACCAATATATTGTGATAACACTAACACAATAAATCTATATACAAATCCAACATTTCATGCTAGAACAAAACATATTGATATAGGACATCATTTCGTAAGAGATAACATAAAAAAGAAACTATTACACTGGAATTTACAAATACAGAAAATGAACTAGCTGATATTTTAACTAAACAGTTAGCACAAACTACTTTCATTAAATTAAGAAGAGGACATGGAATATGTTCGTTTAAAGATATCTAGAAATCAAAACATTTATTTAGAAAATTGAAAAAAAAATTCTGTATATGTCGACATACCTGGGTAGTATATGTATACCTAGCAGTTATCAGAAAACCATTTTTCCCTCCTTCTTTCAAAATTCAAAACACAATTATTTAACCACCATATTTCGACTCCATACCCATTTTCTTATCTTCTTCCTTCTGAAAACTCAAAATTAATTAATCAAAAATGGATGCATCCAACTCCAAACGTCCAAGAGAAGAATCAAGCCATTTTCGTGACTTCATGTTCTCTAAACTAGGTAATATTGAAAAGGAATTGGAGCATGTTCTCATGACATGATACTGAAACTAATGTTATATAAATTCAGCTCAAAAATATGCAAGTAAAGTAAGGGAAAATGATAAGGAATTTGTAGAACATCCATTGGATGAACAAGCAAATCCAATATTCATTGAAGAGGGAGATACTCAAATCAATCTTTCGATTCATAATCCTATGAACCAAGATGATAAAGAGGAAGAAAAAGAATAAGTGGATGAAGACGAATATGGAGTGTGTTGCATTGAAAAGGTTAATTTCGACATTCACGGAAATTTAGTGGAACAAAAGAGAAATTTTTGCCTTCGCTATCCAAATTGCTCCATTCATAACTCACCAATAATTAAACCACAATATTAATTTGTATTTTGGGCATGTATATACATTGGTTTGGTTTGTTTTTTTAGTTTGAACTTATAGGTTTGTTGGAATTTAACTGCTTGGTTTGGTTTGTACTAGCTAAACTCACGTTAGTGGTTTGTTTAAACTTTTATGATTGCCTTTGCTTGATAACATAATATGGTTTGTTCTAAATAAATTATTTGATATGGTTGATATATCTTGAATGTATATGGTTAAAATATATGTAATTATAATTGTATATACATGCAATTATTTCTCAAATATTTTATAATTAGTATTGATTTTGATTCCATATACAACATAATCACATTTTATAGTATCTAAATATGACGCATTTAGGAGGAGTTTTTTTTAGGGAAATGTGTGATCCTTTAAAATAGAGGAGATCACACATGTGTGTGTGTATATCACTGAAATCAAAAGTACTGCCAATATGCATGGTAGGTAGCTAATCATAATACAAAAAATGAAAAAGTATCAGGTACAACTAGAATGAGCTTCGGCAAGGCACCGCCCATTACACCTCATTATCGAGCTTCGGCAAGGCCACCGCCCGTAATGAGGTGTTAGAAGTACCCTAAAATCATGAAACAACTCAGTGCTGATGATATCAATAGATAGCTCCAACTGAAAGATAGACACGGAAGAACTAGAAAATCTGGATGAACTATGGTTCGTAATAAAAATCAAGAAAGAATTGTCACACTACAGACGTGAATGATCCAGAATGAAGAACGCCACTCTGTAGACGTGGAAGGACTGGAAAGAATGCCTCACTGCGAAAGCAAATCATTCAGAATGAAGAATGCCATCCTATAGCCACAGAAGAACTGCGAATAACACCTCACAACAAATGCGAAGGATCTAGGAAGAACATCTCTCTATAATCCTGCTACCTGCAAACCTGAGAACCTGCAAATAGAAATCTAGGACTATTTCTGGCCTAGACCTGTATTTGTAAAAGGAACTAAAGAAAAATATAAGAATTATATATATATATATATATATATATATCTGTGTGTGTGTATGTATAATAGAAGTAAAAGTAATTATACTATATCTAAAAATATGAGACAGAAAAGCAACAAAAATAATAAACAAACTTAAAAATCCAAACTCATTATGCAACGTATTAACCAACACTAAAGTTGTAAAAAAACCGAACAATTTAAAATTATCCTTATGCTCCTTCAATCAAAAAAACATTATGATAATCTATAAAATCATCATTCAAATTTGAAACAATATTAATGCTATAATTATTAATATTAAAAATATTGTTATTATGTTTAAATATATTAATATTTTTATTAACCTTATTAAGATATTCTTTAAAATGATTATTATTAGCTAATCTATATTTAGGATTTGAGATCCATTTAAAAAACGATGATATTATAAAAATCAATTTATTAAAATGACTATTATTATTGTTAAAAAGTCTCTGGTTTCTCTCAAAACCAAATATACCAAAAAATTATAATGAATAAAGTACCAAGTAAAAATCTATTTTCCTTCATGAACTTAAATCTTAAATTATTCCAATAATAATCGCAATCATTAACTTTAATTGTAAGACTAAAGTTAAAAAATTTAAGAGCATTATTTAGAATATAATAAGTATCCACGTAATCATAAAATACATGTTTAATATCTTCAAAATAAAGATTACAAAAGGAACATTTATTATCAATTTGCAAAAAAAATTTCTTTTTAAAAATTCAATTGTATTTAATTTTCTATAAATGATTAACCACATATGTATTTTTGATTTAGGAGGAGCATTTGTTTTCCAAATGAGTTTAAAAGAGTTATTTGCTACACCTGAGAAATTACAAAATTTATAAAAAGATTTAGGTGTAAATTTCTTACCCTTATCCCATTCTCAATTAATATTATCATTTTCTTTATCTATATTGTATGGATTTAATCTAGCATAAAGCAGAGAAAGCTGCCTAAGAGTTGTACCTTCTAAAATTCTATTAAAACTAAAATTCCATGGGGGGTAATTATCCGGAGAAAAAACATCTAAAATTAAAGCATTCTTAAAGTTACAAATTTCGAAAAGCTCATTAAATTTTATTCTAAGAGGAATTACCGAAATCCAATGATCATGCCAAAAAGAAGTATTATTTCCTGAATGTACAATCGTATTAGTACGAAGGTTAAAAATCTCATGACATTTTAAAATTGATTTCCAAAAAGTAGAAAACTTATTAATAATTGTAGGTGTAATTTAGTATAAATTATTACTACCATTATAATAATATTTAGAAATGATTTCTTTCAAATAGAGTTATCATTAACATCCTTAAATTCTCATAACCACTTTCCTAACAAAGACAGACATTTAGGAGGAGTTTATTTTTCCTTACCCATGTTTGTTGATGTCAAAGTGGAGAAAAATGTGAAATGTAATATGCGGATAAACTAGGGGTTATTCAAAATAGGGGGAGTTAACTAATTTAGAGGGGTTACAGTACATTTTATAATAAATATATTTTCATGGCTATCATCATCAAAAGGGAAAGATTGTTAATAACCGAGATACTGATTTTGATGACAACAACTATATAAATATAAGTACTAATGATTTCCCAAGTTGTATAGAATATTTTACAGGATATTATATAGGTTTATAAAGGTACAAGATAATTGAGTTTGAAGACTAATCAGCAGAAAAATACTAGAGATCAAGATTCAAAGATGATCAAGATATCTGAAGACTTGTGGGTTAGAGACAAAGACACGAAGAGTTCAAACTAAAGTTTATAGTTAATAGACATTAAATTAATTTGTTGAAGACTTTTAATAACTTTCTTTTCTTTAGATACTCTATTATCAAAATATTTAATTTATCATTGAAATATTTATTTTATTTTTATAATATATTACAACAAATATTCAATAGAACTTTTGTATATTAAAGGTATTTAAAAACTATGTTTAAATGATTTATAAGAATTTAGAATTTTGCAACACATTTAAAATGTTTCATTTTTTCAAAATAGACAAGGGTATGTCAAAATACCTACATATGTATGTCGACATATGTACCATTCAAGAGGTGCCTTTTGAATTATGAATAGTTGTGAATTTTGGTTACATCTTTTTGCGATTAGACACATCCCTTTAAACACTATATAAAGAGGACTGCAAAACAAATTTTAACAACTGTTTTATCTGTATTCTTCTTACTCCAAATTCTAATTTTATATTTCATAAAATCAACTATCTATACTCTTGAAATTCACTCAAATTTAATCTTTACTTTACTGCATTCATTCTCTACAATCAACTAACTGATTTGAAAGTATTCTCTATCAATTCGAAGATCTAAGTGCTATCAAAGGAGTATAGGATATTATATATCCAAAGTACAACTGTTCGTATTTGGAATCAACAACTCTCTATTATTTTTTGTGTCGGTGTGCTTGTTGTCCGTTCAAATGAAGTGGGTGTGCTTGTTGCCTGTTCAAACCAAATGGGCATGCTTGTTGCCCATTTTATTCAAGTAGGTGATTGTATTTCCTGATTAAATCAAGAGAGCCTACCCTAAGCTTAAAAAGTCAGGAGGTTGTATCTTGTTGCCTTGAAATCAAGATTGTATTTTGGTTTGCTTGCTACCTGATTAAAGTAGGCATTGGAAAGAAAATTTGTACATATACTTTATATAGGACTGGATGTAGGATTATTTAAACCGAACAATATAAAATTCCTAGTGTCATCTTTCTTACTTTTACTTTATTTTTTTTTCATTTATATATATTTTTGACTGCCTATTAATATATATCTATGTTAATTATCCATGTTTGAATTTTAATCTTTAAATAATATAGAATAGTTCCATATAAGTTACCAAACACTATTCATCCCCTTATAGTGTTAAAGTAGCCTTAAGATCCATTTACACTAGTATAATTTATACGACATTGTTTCCAATATGCAGGACATCCATCGAATGACTATAGTTGGGTCGAGTTGGAGCATTAGAAGTGAATCACTATTCAAAAGAGGATTCATCTCCTCGGTTATATGATGTCAGTATCACGGTAACCCGAAGTCAATTCAAAGTCGAAGTCTCTAGCCAGGGTAGTTTGGTTAGTAATAATTGTTATTATTGAACAAAGCACTTTGTGTTTCGACTATAATGTTAAATATGGACGATACTGGAGTTTTGAACCTTACCAAATTCAATAAGTCCAAAGTGGCATTGTTTTGACGAAGAGAACCGGCGTAAATACTTGTTAGTACCGGGTAATGCTTAATTTTAACAATATAATTGTCAACCTCCAAGGTGCGTTGGATTGAAAGTGATTCAAGAGGAAGATCCCTTTTGAAGGACTTCGAAAGGGGCTTGAATTATTTAGAATCGTGATCCAATATTGTAGTACTATATTTCCATCACTTTCGAAGGGATCAAAATGAAGTCAAGAACCCACTCTAAATGGACCCTTTCGAAAGTGTTGATCTCCTGTCATGGGGTGGACTTCCTCGAAAGCAAGGATATGTTGCAAAATATTCAGACTCCTTTCGAAGAGGTCCTCTCAAATGGTTTGATTCAATGGCTACAAAGAGAATCCCTTCGAAGGTCCAATTCCCTTCAAAAGGATTCAGAACCTAATGTGTATACATTGAAATAAAAGTGGATACAATATTCCATAAAGCCTTATTTTGGATAGATAACATAAGTCCAATTGACTCGATAATATTGAGGTATTATCACCATGTTATTTTAATGCTGCATAGGCTTTGGACATGATGATAATATGCATTAAAGTCAAGAAACCAAAATAAGCTCTATAGCATAGCATATGCCAATAAAGGGTTAAGAATATAAGTGTGTATATATCATGTGCAATTGGCCATTAGACAAGCTAATGGTCAAAAATGATCATTCTCATATTCGAAATCAACATTAAATCCATGCATCCTCTCTTTTTTATTTCTCATAAATGGATTACAAGTAATAGAATTTGTCCCCAATTTGATTTAGGGTTACAAGAAATGTATTTGGCAAAGAAATGTAAAAAATGAAAAAATCCCCTGAACTTGGAGCCCTAGGTTTGTATTTATAGAAGTGTTTTGGACCCTTCCGCATCCATCCTTTTGAAGCTGTCGAAAGGCTTCTTTTCAGATCTTTTGCACCCATCTTTCATCTTCGAACTTCCGCTTTAACGGTCTCGAAGTTGTGGTTAGGTATATGGACCTTTTATTATGCTTGAATTTTCCCTTTTGTCTCTATCGAAAGCGTGCTAATGATAGATATTGATTCGATACTCATCAATACTGCTTTCGAGTACTTTTGGAGCTTTTTGACACCATCGAAAGATATGCTTTTTTGGTAGTGAACGAACCAAGGTACTTCATTATGCTGTTTGAGTATATGCGAAAGCGCTTTTGACCCCTTTGAAACCTTTAAACCACTTCATTGTTGTTAAAATCTGGTGCCAACATGATAGGTTGCTAATTGAATGAGTGAAGAAGGGGATTTGGATGGTTTCGAAATGATTTAATAGTGGTAGAAGGATCATTGCAAAAGGTCATTTGTAATGGAGGAGTCTTCTTGGTGGACAGATGATGGTTGTGGAAGGTGGCTTTTGAAAGTAATTTCCTCAATTAATGCAGAAGCCTACCTTATGATGCTTGTGGAAACAATAATTGACACATGTGATACCTTCCTAATACTTGTGGAAGATTTCAATCTTTTGAAAGGCTAGTCTTTGCTAAGCCATGCTTTCGAAAGGGTTGTATTTGGTAGAATCTTCTTCTACGGAAGGTAGATGGCGGAGGAACCAATTGTTTCAAAGGGTCTTATATATGTGTGGAAGATTGTTATTTGATACCTTCGGAAGGTATGTTTAACGCCTACAAAACCCTTTTATGCATGCGAAACCAACTATTTTTGAAGGATCAACTAAAGCGGAAGGATAGTCTTGTCCCCTTTTGACTCCTTCGGAAGCCCATAATCCATTTAGTACTTGCAGAAGCATCTGATGCTTATGGCACCAATCCAACCTCTTTGAAAGCTACTTCAATGCCTTCGAAACCCCACTTATGAACCATGGTGGAACCCCTCTTTTCAATTCTTGTGAAGCTTATACAATGATTTTAAAGGTCTTCTTTCATCCATTTATTCTTGACTGAGCTTTATGGTTAACATTTTGCCCCCCTCCCTTGTATGGAATAAGCTTTTGTTCTTTAGGAAAAAATCCAATAGTCCTCTTTTTGCATTATTTCATCCTCAATGGTCCTCCTTATCAATCTTATTTTCCTATTAAGTACAAAGTATACAACATTTCTTATCGTTAATTTGAAATTTATGTAAGAATATTTCAGCAGCTTATTCATAATATTATTGGAGATAGTTTTAGAATTTTTAATAATAGAATTCTAGAATTATAAATCTAGGAACAATGGAAATTAATAGACCATCATCTAGAGATAATAAGTGATGAGAAATCAATAGTTGTAAATGATTGAAGAACATAAATTCTTGTCCGACAATAATAGAAGTCCCGATATGCAACTTTGATAATAATGGGAGAAGGCCAGAAATCCAACTCTGGTTATATTAACTGAAGATGAAAAATCTAATTATGGAATTAATAATAAAGAACCAAAAATTTAGATCAGGCATTAATAATAGAAGTTTAGAAATCTTATTTAGAAAATTATAATAATAGAAGTCTAGAAGCCATCTTCTGGAAATAATTGATAGAAGACCAAGAACAATTGTCTAGCAATAATAAAAGTCCGGGAATCATCATTTGGAAATAAGTCATGGAAGACCGGGAATCCTTATTGAGAATAAAAGGTAGGAGTCTAGAAACTCTTATCTGGAAATAATAATGATAGAAGATTTGAAACCCAGATTTGGGTAAATAATTTGATAAGTGAAGTCCAGAAGTTAACAGTTGAAGACTAGAGACCCAGATTCGAGTATTAAGAGAAACCTAGAAATTATTATCTGAAAATTTGTAGAGGACCAGAAGTCCATAACAGAAGATATAAAATCAATAATATAAGACCCAAAACTCAGATTCAGGTATTAATGAGTTAAGTCTAGCAATCATCTTCCGAAAACTAGTCGAAGGCCATAAATTTGTATGAAAGTAGTCCGGGAAGTATTGTCCGGAAATAGTAGAGGTCTAGAAATCCGTTCTTGACAATAAGAAGGAAAGTTTGGAAAACATTATTGGAATAATGGAAGTTTAGAAATTCTCATCTGAGTCTTTTGCTCTGCACCACTCTTTGGACATTGATGTTCAAATCTTTTGCTTTGTTTCACCTCTCTGGTTCTTGATTCTTTCAACATGTGCCACCCTTTAGGCTTTGTATGTCGTTACTAATTTGTGTGCCAATTTTTGGGCTTGGACGTTTAATCATCGCTGTCTGGTGCGCTTGGTTAGCTTATCCCCAAGTAGAACCCAAGGACTTGCATAGCCTCCCTCCAAGAGGCGGTTCAGCTAGGCCTAATAGGCGGGACTAAAGGCATGTTCAGTGCCTTGACCAGGCCATGGCATGGTGGGACCAAGGGCTTACTCCTCCCTTCCTTCAGTAGTTGCTTCAGCCAGGCTTTATAGGCGGGACTGAAGGTCGATGGGTGCCTTGAATTGGACATAGTTTGGTGCGTTCAATGGCTTACTCCGTCCCCCCTCCAGGGGGTGCCTTGATCCGACCAAAGTATGGTGCGATCAAGGGCTTGCAGATACTTTAACCTGGCCATAGCATGGCGCGGATGAAGGATTACTCTGACCTCCCTCCAGGAGGCTCTTTGACCTGGCCATATTGGCACGGACAAAGGCTTATGACCATTTAAGGTAGTTTCAAGTTTAAGGATAATTCTACTCTCGACCCTGTAGATTTTTCTTAGAAAAGAGGTGCTTTATTCATCCAATATTGGAAAATACGGTAGCAAATGTTCTACGTTCCATGTCCTAGGAACCATATTGCTATCTGGATGACATAACTTGTAAGCTCCCGGAGGAATTACTTTGCACATAATTAGAGGACCCTCCTAATTTGGCCCTAGCGGTCCGTTTGCAAAATTTCTAGTATTTGCCATTACTTTACGAAGCACTAGATCTCCTTCTTGAAATGATCTCATCCTTACTTTCGAGTTGTAGTATTTTGAGATTCTTCTATGATATTCGACAGTTCGAATAGCTGCTTCATCTCTTTACTCATATATCAAATCCAATTACTCTTTTTTAACTCTTGATTTGGATAAAACGCATATGCGATTCTTCAATGTGAAGGTATTTTAATTTTGACAGGTAACATCGCTTCGCACCCATATGTTAGAGAGCTGGGGGTATGAACTATTGCAGTTTTGGTGGATGCATGATATGCCCAGAGGACAAGTGGCAATTCTTCTACCATATTTCATTTGGCCTTATTCAGTCGTTTTTTCCAAGACGGTCTTAATAGTATTGTTGGCTACTTCGATGAATCCTTTAGCCTTTCAATGTGCTACTAAAGAAAAGTTCTTTATAATTCCATTCTTATGGAAAAATCAAGAAAACACTTCACTTTCAAATTGCGTTCCATTGTCGGATATAATCCTGTAAGGGATTTTGAATCTAGTGATAATGTTCCTAATAACAAATTTAAGTACGTTCCCAGAAATGGTTTTAGGAAGTGGCTCTGCTTCCACCCACTTAGTAAAGTAATCAATAGCAACTACAGCATACTTTGCCCCTTCTTTAGAAATCGAGAATGGTCCGATTAAATCAATTTCATATACATCGAAGGGCTATGGACTGGAGATCGGGGTTAATTAGCTTGGTGGTAAATGGGGAATCTTTCAGTATTTTTGGCACCCTTCACATTTCATTACATATTCTATAGCCTGACTAGTCATTTGAGGCCAGTAGAAACCTTGTATCGTTATTTTCTTAGCCAACTTTATCCCATTAGAATGGTCTCCGCAAAATCCTGCTTGCGGTTCCTTTATTAATTTCGACCCATCTTCAGAATTCACACATCTTACGTAAGGAAGAGCATATCCTTTCTTATAAAGAATTCCATCCATTATAGCGAAGTTCGAAGCCCGTCGTTTGGTTCTCCTAGCTTCCGTTTTGTCAGATTCTAATATTCCATTAGTAAGATATTTGACAATAAAGGTCATTCAAGTGTTATTGTAGAAATTATCTACCCTTGGATGAATGGGCTCTTCATATGAAATTTCTTCATCAATTTCTTTTTCTTCTCTTTCTTGTATCATGGCTTGGGATCTAGATAAAACCATTAGTTCTTTCTCTGGTTCGAGCATTTTCTCTTCAATACTGGGATTTTCTTGATACACTACTGGCACGATACGTGTTTCTAGAGCTCCTCTTTAATTGGCTAATTTTGCTAATGAATCTACTTGAGAGTTATCTCCCCTTAGGACTTGGTGTATAGAAAAATCTTCAAATAAGGTAAGCCTTTTTAGCACCTTCTTGACATATAGGGATAGTCTAGCATATTTAGTCTGACATATCTGCATTATCTGATTTACCATTAGTTGAGAATCTTTAAAGATTTGAATTCATGGGATCATAAGATGTAAGGCTAGAGTTAGTCCTGCCACCATTGACTTATTTTAGCTACATTGTTTGTTGCAGGGAATCCTAACTTCATTGCATAGTGTAGGCGGTGTCCATCTGGTGTGATTATGTCATACCCTGCCTCGGCTCCCTTCTCATTTGATGCCCCGTCTATAAATAGTTTCCATATGGGCTTTTGATCTTTCTCTTTCTCTAACCGTTCTTTCACAAAGCTTGTACATTCATTGATAAAATCTGTTAACGCTTACCCTTTGATTGCTGCTCGTGGTTGAAATTCGATGTCATATTGGCTATGTTCAATTCCCCATTTTACTAGCTTACCCGAAGTCTCTGGTTTATCGAAAACCTGCTTGAGTGGAAAGTTAGTCAATACTATGATCGAATGTGCTTAGAAGTATGCTATGAGTTTTTATGCTATAAGTATCAAATGTAAGCTAACTTTTCTATGACTGGGTATCGAACCTTGGCATCCTTCAATCGTCTGCTTACATAATAAACCGAAAGTGGAGTTTTGTTTTCTTCTCTAATCGAAACCGAACTAACCACATGTTCTGAGACTGTCATATATAAGTATAATTTTTCTCCATTCTCAAGACTGGATAATATTGGTGGGTTTACCAAATGATTTTTTAATTCTTGGAAGGCTTTCTTACAGTCTTCTCCCCACTCAAAGTTCTTTCTTTTCTTGATTACATTGAGGAATGTGATGCATTTATCAGTTGCCTTGGTGATGAATCTGCTCAGAGCTATGATTTTACCATTCAAACTCATTATGTCTTAGCTTGTTTTGGGCTCGGCCATGTCTCTGATAGCTTGGATCTAGTGAGGACTGGCCACAAACCCTTGTGCGCTAACAATGTAACCTAAGAACTTTCCTGAATGAACCCCGAAAGAAAATTTATGAGGATTCAGCTATATTTGATACCTTCGTAATACTTCAAACATTTGTTCAAGATCATTAAGGTGACTCTCAGCTTCATTGGATTTTAGTAGCATATCATCCACATAAACTTCCATATTTCATTCAATCTGTTCCTTGAACATTCTATTGACCAATCTTTGATGAGTAACTTCCGCAATCTTTAGTCCAAAAGGCATTGCTTTATAACAGAAAGTATCCCTATCGGTAATGGAGCCTGTATGTTCTTCGTATGGCCTGAACATAGGTATTCGATTATATCATGAATAAGCATCCATGAGTGATAATAGCTTGTGTCCGTTAGTTGCATCAACTAACTGATCTATTATGGGTAGCACATAACAGCCTTTCGGACATGCTTTGTTTAAATCAGTGTAATTGACCCAGGTTCTCCAGTTGCCATTTGAATCCTTTACCAATACTAGGTTTGCTAGCCATTTTGGATAAAAAACCTCTAGAATAAATCTGCTTTCAAGTAACCTTTTAACCTCTTCTTTCAAGGCGTTAGATCGAACTTTGTCAAAATGCCTCTTCTTTCGTCGGACGGGGGTCATGATTAACCCCATCCCAACATGGTATGACTCGAGTCTTGATGCCACTTCATCCAAGGTCGTCGCCGATTCTGACATCATTGATGTCGAAATTGGGGTGGAGTGAGGTCGAAGAGGTAGCAATGGAGCCTTGGAGGCTTGAGTAAGAAGAAGAGTGATTGATGGAGGCGAGGAAGTCACTAGAAGAAGAATCTCTTTCTTTAAACTCGTATTGATACGAGATGGATAGAAGTTACTTCGTGTCGATCTAGAATGGAGGGAGTTCGTATTGATTGTGGACGGAGGAAGCTTCTTCATATCGATCTGAAATATGGGAGTTTGTATCGATCCAGAGTGATCGATACGAAAATATGGCTGTGTGATCGATACGAAGTCATGGCTGTGTGATCGATATGATGTCATACCCCTCGGATCGATATGAAACCAGGCTTTTAGAGGGACGATGCAAGTTGAAACTTGATGGATACAAAATATTTCCTTTTGCATATTCGAACACTTGACTCCGATGATCTTTAGCCTTGTATAACTGGACTTGACCATTAAACTACATATTTGACTATTCTTCGAAGCTCACTGATGGAACTATAATTTGACAAACAAAATGAACTTTAATATGGATCGTTCTTCGAGGTTAGGATGGCACGGTTGAGATGGTCAGCGATGATGGTCACTCCGGATGAATCTCGAAGTCCTATCGTTTTACCATCTTTCGAACTTGTATAAATTTAAAGTATTATGTAGTGCTACACTACACAACATGATCATTCACTTCACAATGGGGGGAACACGGGTTTATTGCCATCTAATGATTTTTTTTACTGAGTTCAATAGCTATGGATCTCGAAAGCTTAGGGCAGCAGGATGTTCAGAGTTCTCCACTCCCCATTATAGAAATACCAGAAATCGTGGCAGATGTAGTAAGTCCTGCTCCGGATGAATTGCCGTGTGCAGTGTTAGTTTTGAATCCGGAGGACTCAGTTCGTTCTAAAATCTCCAAAGATATGCTAGGTAGAATATGCCTCAGACATGATCTATCTCTAGAAGATGTTTTGTTATCGGGGCCGAAAGATAGAGCCCACAATCCCCCATAATGGTATACTACTTGAAATAGGTTCATGTGCGTAGCCGAAACGTTGCCCCTATTCAACCAATTTATCCGGGATGTGCTATTCTTTTTTAGGATTGCGCCTTCTCAATTGCATCTGAATGGATATGCACTTCTCAACAGCTTGTATATCATCTTCATGGAGCATCTTTTCCGACCCTCGACCATTGAGGAAATCAGATACTTGTTTAACGTCAAGAGTCATGGGGATAATCCTTCTTTCACTTTTCTAGAAGCAGTCAGGAACTGTCAAGTAGTGGTAGGGGCTTGGAGCAAGTTAAGATATTTCAAGACCGAATGGTTCTTCGTTAGATGTCCACCACGATTCGCTAGACGGTGGCTAGTTATATGTAAGTGTTCCAACTTCTTCGTAGGTTAACTGGGTAATATAAGTTGATGCTGAGTCTAATACTGTGTTTCTTTTACAGCTTTGATTCCAAGACCCAAAGGAGCGCAATTTGAGGAGATAGTGAGAACTCTTCAATCGGTGCCAGTTGAACTTAGAGAGATCGATGAAGTCCTTAGCAATGATAATATGATCGTCGTAGGGCTCATAGAGAGAGGCCAGAGCATTGGATTAACAGGAATTCCCAAAGTGGCTTAGGTAAGGCAAGAAGGAAGAAGAGCTCCTGGAGTCGTAATCATTGAACAAGGCAATCACAAGGGTATGCCGGCTAGGGATGAGCCTGCAGTTGCGCCTTCATAGAGTTTCCAATTATCAGAGTCAAATAGAAAAGGCAAGACTATCTCCCACAAATCCAATAGGCGTAAGACCGTCGTAGTATCTCTGCCCGATGCGGCTGCTATAAGTCCGGAGACTTCCTTTCCGCAAATGGGAAGTTCTTTGAGAGGATTATCTAATGTTTCTATTCCATAAGACATAGCTTCATTCCAAGATCTTGGATTAGAGGGGCTCCCTTCCCCGCCGCAAACTGGTGCAGGCTTAACTTCTTTAGACATAGGGAAGCTGACTCCTATGAGCAAGGCTACCAAAATCAGTCAGTTGGGGGGTTTGCACATGCATACACACACTTCACGACACCACATGACTTCTAATCACATGCTTCTCAGTCTCTGGAGATAACTAATTCTGCTTTTCTTTTTATTTTACAAATACGATGGTGAAACAGGGGTCTATGCTCAGCAACCTTCGTTCCTCATGCCATTCTTCCAGCTCTTACTCTAAACCTCATAGGCATGAACGTGAAAGGGACTATGATCGTAGCCACTGCTCCAACCAAGAGCGTAAGCGTTATGAAAGGGAGAAAGAAATGTCATATCAAAGTTGGCGCTACTCTCGATCATGATCTCCACCCTCAAAACCATCCGGCTCTGGCAGGCAATCTTTTGAAATTATGCGCCAAGTAGTGCCACCTCAAGCTTTGAAATCTGACGATCAACGTTGCAGAGTTGAAATGGAAGCTTCCATCTTCAAAGAGCAAACCACGATCGAGGCCACAGAGGAGGGAGCCATCAGGATTGCTAAGTTAAAGCAAGACTTCCCTACTATCTGCTTCGATGGCTTCCACTTCCCTCCAAACTTGAAATGAATTCCAAAGATGCAAAAAGACTGGTATAGGATTATGTGCATGATGTTTATAGCCAGTACCGGGAGTGGGTGAAAACTGCAGAAATGGCTTCGATGGTAGCTTTCGAGTGGGACAAAATTATTGAGAAATTGGACATCGACCTCGCTTAGAAAAACTTGATAATATAAGTGCTTAATAATGAAGCCGAATCTTCAAGGAAATCGGAGATGGAGGCCGATAAGAGAGCCGACGAGGCTTAACAGTCCATGGAAAGAATGCGACAGACACATATGGCCTTGGTGGAAGAGATGGGCCACCGTAATACCATTGTTATGGAGGAGAGAGATGCTGCGCTGAAAGATCTTAACGAGCTAAAGGCAAAATTTGCTGAGGCTATCAAGGAAAAGGATGAGGCCAACAAATCTGTCGAAGAAGCATGTGAACAAGCGGTGGCACTTAAGGATGAGAGGGATGCGACAAACTTAAAGGCTGAGGAAGCCGAGGCCAAAATTGAGAATGAAATTAAAGCGGTTAAGGCCAGCATAGAGAGTGAATTTGAAGATCTCCTGGTCACGCACAATCCCAACGTCTTGAGAAACTGCAATTTAAACTAGCTCAGCGAAGATTACCCCTTCCAATTATACAAGGCCTAGAGTCGCTTGGTGGAGGACGAGAAGGTGATCTGCGATGCTACGACTATCGATAAGTTTGAACTGGAAGCTCAAATACTTGTCGGAGATGAACCGTAGGTCCTCCACGAAACAATTGTCGCTCTTGAAAAAGAAAAGTTGGCTGCCAAGTATCCGGACGCTGGAGAAGGATGTAGAGTTGAGCATTATGAAGTAGGTTTCGAAGCGCTCCCAATCTCTCAATCTGAGCCTACTTCTTCTACCGATCCTCTAGTTGTCCCGAGATATGACCCTGATAAGCCGCACCTATCTCTGTTACATGAACGTGGCTCTAAAGGCATATGAGTCAACTTGAGGAAGGTATTTTGAACACTTCTCCCATTTATCTAAATGCAGGAGCACTGTCAGAAGATGTCACTAATATTTTCTCCTATCTTTATTCAGCTCTAGATTCTGCATCATTCGATTCTCCAACCCAAGAAATGCATCATGAGCAGGAGGCTATAATGACAGAGGCCACAACTACAACGGTCGCTACATCGGTTGAGGAGTTGCATGAAAGAAGCTGCTTGCTCGACGAACAAATGCTAGAAGCACTCTTCAATCATCAAAGCAACCCGAACACCGAAATGCATTTCTTCATACATGAGGACGTTATCATTACGAGCTCCTCGGGCCCCACTAGTAGCATTCCAGTGAGTGTTCGCATGGACCGGCCTGAGCAAATAATGGAAGAGATCAAAATCAAGATGGAGCAAGCCGAGCAGGCTCGCAGGGTTGGTGGAGGCATGGCAGGTCCTGGTCCGGTCCCTATGCTTATCGTTTCTCCGGGTGGCACTATCATCGATACCAGCATGCCCACTTCTTCTAACATTGAGAGTGCCCCCATTCCTCTAGTTCCACACACGGGGGTTATTCCGGTCCCTATGAGTTCCGAGGAGGAAACTGCTTCAGTTCCCTCGGTCAGAGACAAACCGACTAAAGCAGGCCGGTTAGGTAAAGGCTCGAAGAGAGGACCAGGTGGTAGTACAAGCGGGTCTACGCCAAAGAAGTGCAAGAAGGATAAAAAATCAAAGGCATAGACTTGCACTTTTGCTTTTTCTTTTTGTAGATAGCTAGAATAGGATTCTCTTTTGCTTTTTGCCATGTATAGATGTGGGTTCGCCCTTGCTTATAGGAATTCTTTGAATACGTTTTTTGTACTTATCTTTTTCAAAGAATAGTGGAAATAAAACTTCATTTCATTTTTCAGCATAACTTTGTGTTCATTTGTTTAAGTATTTCAATACTCGCGTTTTCACTCAATGTACTTATGAGGCTTTAGTCTCTGAATTGAACTTGAGTGTGGTCGTTAAGTCCTGAAGTGATGACTTTTGGTCATAACCAAGCGTCGAGTCGAGTCCCAACATTGCACTATTTCGGCCAGCGGCTGGTACTCGAGTTATGCCCCCAGTCTCGGGAAAAACTGAAGTAGTCAGTCGGTAGTCGTTTTTCGCCTTTGCTAGCTTTAATTTAACTAAGTCGGAATAAAGCTAAAGTGAAATGAGTTTGAGTAATCGGATCACACCCATTCATCGGCTAGTACTTGCATTCGCACTACGGGGATCAAACTTGCATGCTGGCGGCCGAGCATGCCTGCTTGTCGCTTAGAATTATATCCGCGCTCTGGGGACATAGGCTAATTTATGGGCGGTCAGTCACACCCGTTTGACGTTCTGAATTATGTCCACACTTCGAAGAAATAAGTTATTTAACGGGCGGTCAGTCACACCTGTTTAATGCTTGGAATCATGTCCGCGCTCTGGGGACATAAATTAATTTTTGGGCGGTCAGTCACACCCGTCCAGCATTTATACTCCAGTCCGCGCTCTTGGGGCTAGAGTTAGTCGATGGGTGGTCAGTCACACCCATCTAACATTTAGGATTATGTCCGCACTCTAGGGACTTAAGTTGTTTTACGAGTGGTCGGTCGCACCCGTTTGGCGTTTATACTCCAGTCTGCGCTCTCGGGACCAGAGTTAGTTGATGGATGGTCAATCACACCCATTTACTGTTTATACTCCAGTTCGCTCCGGGAATCTGGAGTTGGTTGATGGATGGTCAGTCACACCCTTTTGGTGTTTATACTCTAGTCCACGCTCTCGGGACCAGAGTTAGTTGATGGGAGGTCAATCACACCCATTTGTGTTTGTACTCCAGTTCGCAATACGGGAGTCTGGAGTTGGTCGATAGATGGTCAATCACATCTATTTAGGTATTACAATCTCGTTCGCACTCTGGGAACAAGGAGTTGATCAAGTTGCGGATGGTTAGATCACATCCACCTTGATTTGGCAAGCGAAGTCGTGGATGGACCGATCCATCCTCTTCGAGTTTGGATTTGGAGTTTGTGCTCTAGCTCACACACTGGGAGCTAGAGTTCATTAGAGGAATATCGTATTTCAATCCCTCTTTTCTTTAGAGTAGTTTGCCCCCGAGTTCGGGGTTTCACTTAGTAAGTGATCGGTCGGACCACGATCACTCCCTATTTGAATGAGCCTCACCGTAGGATGGGACTTAACTCTACGTACATCGTGACGGTCGCATGACGCATTTCAAGAATCGATGGTCAGGCTTGATGAGTCTGCATTTTATTGCTGGAATAAGAAAGTTTGGCAAAGTCAGTTGCCTTATTACAAGTTCAAATTCAAAAAATGCATAAAAAAATTCCAAAGGAAAAGCATACTAAATGAATAAAATCCATTAATGTGTAATAGCGGTGGAGACTCTCGCTATTCCATGCTCTTGGTAAAGTGAGACCGTCAACAGTTGATAGTTTGAATGTGTCATCCCCAAGTCTCCACTCAATTACATACGGTCCTTCCTATGTCAGTTTCATGTGTGAAGGAACCGGATAAACTTGCTTAAGTATGAGGTCGCCGACTTCAAAGGTTCTGGGTCGAATCTTTGAGTTGTATAACCGGGCGACTAAGTTGCGATGTGTGGTTACCCTCAAATCAGCCTCTTCGCGCTTCTCATCTAGTAAATCCAAGGATTCTGCAAGTAGTATGGCATTCATCTTTGGATCGTAATAGGTCATACGGTGAGAAGGTACTTCTAGTTCAACAGGAATAACGGTTTAAGAGCCGTATGAAAGTGCAAACGGAGTATGGTCGGTCACAGACTTGTGGGTGGTTCGATATGCCCATAAGGCCATGGGAAGTTCATCGACCAACTTTCCTCTAGCCATCTCCAGTCGTTTCTTTAGAATGGATTTGATAACTTTGTTGACAACTTCGACCTATCCATTCACTTGAGAGTGAGCCACTGCCGAGAATTTCTTCTGGATATGGCAGCGTTGACAGAAATCTTTGAACTCGACACTATCGAATTGGGTTCCGTTGTCAGTGATAATCGTTCGTGGGAGGCCAAAACGATAGATGATGTTGCGGACAAGAAAGTTGATTACTTTTTTCTTCATGATAGTAGCAACGGGCTCGGCTTCCGCCCATTTGGTAAAGTAGTCAACCGCAACGATGGCGTACTTCGCACCACCTTTGGCCAGAGATAAAGACCCTATTATATCAATGCCTCATGTGGCGAATGGCTATGGACTGACCATCTGAGTGATTTCGGTAGGTGGGGCTCTTGAAATTCTGGCATGCTTCTAGCACCTATCACATTTCTTGGCATACTATGATGCATCTCGACTCATGGTGGGCCAGTAGTTCCCATATCTGAGTATCTTTTTTGCAAGTGCTTGCCCGCCAATGTTGTCGCCACACTCCCCCTCGTGCATGTCGTGTAACACCCGTTTGATCTCATCATAGGCGATACAGCGAAGTAAAGGAACAGAATACCCTCTCCTATACAGGTCTCCATTCTGGATAACAAATCGTGAAGCTTTTCAGAGAACCTATCTTTTCTCACTTCTACGTTCGGGCAATGCTTCGTGCTCAAGATAATTTTTAAATGGAGTCATCCACGACTCCTTCTCGGGCATTGCCTCTTACACCCAGTTTGTCTCTATTTGATTGATACTCAGAGCGGTAAGTGTCTCGATGGGGATGAGTCCCATTTGTTGTGCTTCTCCAGTGCTGGCTAGTTTCGCTAAAGAATCAGCTTTCAGATTTTTCTCTTGGGGTATATAGTGGATAGCATAATAGTCGAACTAATTCAACATTTCCTGAACCCGAGTATGGTAAGTGGCTAATCTTCGATCTTTGGCCTGATATTCTCCCCGAACACGGCTTCGTTGTTAGTTGCGCAAAAGTCAAACTTCAAATCATAGCATACGGATCGACCTTTTGGGGTTTCGAGTACAACTCTATCACCTGAGTAGCGGTAGTTTGATGCACCGTCAGTGTATAGCTTCCATGTGAATTTGGGAGATTCACTGGCTTTGGGCAAGTCCTCCAGTATGGTGAATTCAGCTATGAAATCCACCAGAACTTGTCTTTAGATGGCTCGCCTAGGTGCGTAATCAATATCAAATTGACTCAACTAGATATTCCACTTGAGCAATCTACCAGGGGTCTCAGGTAGCGAAAGTATCTGTCGTAACGGTTGGCCAGTGTAGACTGTGATCGGGTGAGCTTGGAAATACGGATGGAGCTTCCTCGAGGCTATGACGAGAAAATAAGCCAACCTTTCCACCTTCGGGTAGTTTCTTTCCGCCCCAGTTAGCCTTTTGTTGATATAATAGATCGGTCGCTGGATCCGATTATCTTCTTGAATTAGCGCAACACTTATTGCGTTTGCCAAAACCGCCAGATAGACATATAATCTCTAGTGATCAATTGGCTTCGAAAAAATAGGAGGTGTTGCCAGATGTTGAACTAGTGCTTGGAATGCGCCTTCACACTCCTCTATCCATTCGAAATTTCACTTTCCTTTTCTGATTAGATCGAAGAAAGGGATGGACTTGTCTGTAGATCTGGAAATGAATCTACTCAAGGTTGCCACCTTCCCGTTGAGGCTTTGTACTTACTTTATGGTTCTAGGAGTTTTGAGGTTTCGAATCGCCTAGATTTTCCCAGGATTGGCTTCAATTTCACTGGCGTTGACGATGAATCCAAGGAACTTTCCCGATGCAACTCCAAAATGACATTTTAGTAGGTTAAGCTTCATTCTGTACTGTCAAAGTATGTTAAACAATATTTCCAACTCACTAACATGATTGATGGACAGTCATGACTTCACGAGCATATCGTCCACATACACCTTCATGGTCTTCCGATCTGGTTAGCGAACATTCGGTTCACGAGCTTTTGATAAGTTGCCCTAGCATTATTGAGTCCGAACGGCATCACTTTGTAGCAATAGAGTCCCAAATCATTGACAAAGCTGGTATGTTCCTGGTCAGGCAAATGCATTGGTAGCCGGAATACGCGTCCATGAATAATAAGAGCTGATGTGCAGCTGTTGAATCGACAAGCTGATCAATTCTGGGAAGTGGAAAACTGTCTTTTGGGCAATCTTTTTTAAATCTGAGTAGTCCATATATGTTCGTCATTTCCCGTTCGATTTCTTATCAAGCACTAAATTTGATACCCACTCTGGGTATAGAGCATCACGAATAAACCCATTCGACATGAGTTTATTTACTTCTTCCTTCAGGGCGGCAGATCTCTCTGGATCCATACCGCACCTTTTCTATTTGACAGGGACATGCCACGAGTCAATATTTAACGAATGCCTCACAATGTTCGGCGAGATCCCATACATGTCTGAGTGATTCCAAGCAAACACATCTAGGTTTGCCTGGAGAAAATCAACCAATTCTTGTCTCATCTGGGGGCTAAGTTAAGATCCAACCTTTATCATTCTGGAGTCATCATTGTCGTGGATCGGAACATCGATCGTCAACTCTGCCGAGGAAGCATGATTGTCTTTGACTTCCTCCTCATCATTATTATCTCGGAGATCAAGATCTTTAAGGAACCAGTTGTGGCACCCGGTCCATGGCCCAGGCATTAGCGGTCAATTCTCTGAAAAACGAACATAGAGATATTCCTCTACGCCCTTGCCTTTCTCCTTACGCTGCAGATCCCGTAGCTCAGCAACATAATAGGTGCATCCAGCCGCTTGATCACCATGAACTACTCCAACCCTGTTATCAGTAGGGAACTTCAAAGTCAAACACCATAGGGCAATCAATGCCCTGAATTCAGCGAGGGTTGGTCGGCCCAAGAAAGCATTGTAGGAGGAATGTATGTCTAACACCACAAACTGTAACATCCGGACTATCCGGCGATCCCCAATATCCAATTCAACGGGTAACTCTACCATGCCAACTGGTATGGTTGCACTTCCATTAAAACCATGTATTCGTGACTAACACGGTTTTAGATCATTTGCGTCCATTCTCATTTGGTCGTAACTGCGCTTGAAAAGTATATTGATAGAACTTCCGCTGTCGACTAAGATCATTTTCATCCAAGTAGGACGTACCTGAGCTGAAATAACCAACGAATCAAAAGTTGGGGCTTCGACTTTGTCAGCATCTTGATTCTTGAAAACGATGTCGTTTGTCATCGTCCTCTATTTTTTTACCGGGGCCCCGTCATCAACATTACTACAATACTCAAAGTCCACATGCCTAATCGAGCTGGCATATGACTCTACTTCCTTCTAGCTCTGATCAGTTGGATGAGGACCACCACTTACTGTATTTATTACCAACCTCCCACCAGTACGCGCGGGTTCTTCGGGCCTAGCTTGGCTTTGTTCTTGATTCGGATTAGATGGAACCGCACCTCCACCCTGTGGAGCCCAAACAAACTACTCTAACTTCCTTTCTCTAATCAACTTCTCGATGATGTCTTATATATAACGGAACTCTTTAATATTATGTCCGTAACAATCATGGAATCTATAGAATTTCCCGGTTTGAATTTGTTTCTCAGATGATGGTTTCGGAGCTGGCTTCTTATATTGTCCGGTATTACAAGTCTGAAGGTAAACATTTTCCAACTTTGTGTTTAGAGGAGTATATTAGTCAAACATGGGAGCTCTATGTCTTAGCCCACGATTTGGGTCTCTCTTATTTCCCTGACCTCCGTTACCCTTCAGTTGACCTTGCTTATTCTGAATATTCAATTGCACATTACCAGAGTTCTCACCGGTTTGCTTCACAGCAACATTACTTTGAATGCCTTTACCATTAGGCCCGCTACGTCCTGCTTCCTAGATCGTCTAGCATCTTCTCTCCTCAAGAGCTAGGTCGCATTAGCATAGAAATGATCCAATGAAGCGGGGGGTTTCCCAGCCAACCAATCACCAAACTCGGAATCAGGATCGATCCCTTTAGTCAATGCCATCAGAATAGAATTGTCATTGCGGTTGCTAACCTCTGCACAAGAAGCATGGAACCTTTCTAGATAACGTCTAAGAGTCTGTCGTAGAGCTTGAGTAACATTGGACAAGGTATTGACATCCTTTGGTCTGGTAGCATGCATATAGAACCACTCAACAAACTTAGTAGCCAATTGATCAAAACATGAGATGCATCTGGGAGGTAATCGAGTGAACAATATAGTTGCGATGCCTTCCAAAAAGATAGGGAAGCTTCTACATTTAACCACATCGTCGGCTCGAGCAGCGTTCATGAGCCATTCATACTTTAAGATATGTTAGTTAGGATCTGAATTTCCTTCGTACACCGGCAAAGTTGGCATCCTGAATTGATGGGGTGGCTCTGCATAAAGAATGTCATCGGTGAATGGAGTATGACTTCTGGAGTTTCCCTAATCATCATTTGTAAGGCCTTGACTTTCTATGATCATTTGTCATATCATGGTAGGAATGTCAAGCATCCGGATGTTCGGGGCCAGGGCATGGTCGGGTTCCATGTTGCGAGGATGGTCAGGGCACTGTCGTTGGTCCGTTCCTCGCCTCCTTGGCTCCCTGCCTTAAGGAAAGTGAGGATCTCAAGCATGCATATGTTGACAATGAGCTAGATTTGGTTGGTTCTGGATCTCGGCTTCCAGATCTATAGTGGCGGCAGCTGCGTGGTCATGAATGGTATGATAAGGAAGTGCACCTCCTCTAGAGGAGGGTCCAGCTTGGTGCCTTGTAGAAGGACCAACCCCGGCTTGTCCGAGATTCACGGCATGCTGATGCCCGAAGGCTTCTGCATAGTTTCCATCCAACTGACGGCGTATAGAATTGTGGTAGAAGTCGGATGAAGCCGAGCTTCCGGTTGAGGAATGAGAGACATGATCCCTTCTAGATCTCCTTCGCCTTTCTTCGTTTAGTTGGTTTGCGAGCTCCGTATTGGCACGGATCTACTGAGTGAGCTCTTGACGGCTCTGAGTAAGCTCTTGCATAAGGGTCTGGAACTCCTCTCTAGTCACAGGGCCTTATGGAGCTGGAGCTCCAACTGATGTCTAGCATGATGTAGTCAGCAGTGTGGGATTTTGTCTATCCCATCCCTCTAGATCGGCAGCATTTGAATCAGTTCTATTAGTACGCACCATGATGAATGTAGCTCTTTCCTAGATCTGGAGTAGTTTAAATAGAATGGAAGGAACTACTGGAAGATAGATCTGGATCTCCTCCTTAGATTTTAGCAATCCAACAATGGTAGTAGATCTGAAGAGTCAGAAAAACGGAGTTTTCTTAGTGAAAGCACCAAAGTGTTTGTACCAAAATTGGGCACAACACACTTCGGATATGATTGAAGAGATCAAAGTGAAGAAATTAAATGGAAAAGGAGGCTAATCTAACAATCACACCAATAAAAAGCATGTAGAAATAGAAACAAATAAGAAATTATAGTGGTTCGGCGTTGTAGCCTACATCCACTTTGAATGTTTTGCTGTTTATTGATGATTAACAACTGATTACAACAGTAAAAAACTCGAGCACTCAAGCTACAATGGAGTTGCGGCTGAGTAATGGCGTAGCAGAGTCAAAATTCCTTTTTCTGTAGGCGTAAGGGTGCTATTTTAGGTGTAGCTCTCGAAATATCTCCCTCAAAGTTCGCTCTCATATGTGGATGGGCCCACCAAATCGATCTGGGGTCATTTGGGATCAATCAGGATCGATCCCAATCATCTTCGTATCGATCAGGTTTTGTTCCATTTAAGTTGCGACCAATCATAGTGGCTGTTCAGATGATAAGAAAGCATCTGTGAAAATTTAGAGGCATTTGGACTTGTAGTTTATGAGTTATGATCGATCCAAGATTGGATTTGTAGGTTTGTTGATGGATGCGTATCGATGACATGGAGCAAGAGCTCAGGGGAGATCCACATTTAATGCCTATTGACCATTTCTCTTGGTTTATTATGCCTTTCATATCCATCTGGCACATAGTCCTTCGTATCGATAATTGGTCAATGATTCGTATCGATGCTTGGAATTCGCCTTCGTATCGATGCCTATTTGTTGCTTCATATCGATCAGTTGATTACTGGTTTCGTATCGATGCCTATTTGATCAATACTAAAAGGGTAGAGATGGAACTGATACGAAATGGGTAACTGCTGATGGGTGATGGATACAAAGGGGATGGATATGAAGGGGATGGGTACGAAGGTGATGGATACGAAATGACGTCTTCTATATGAAACTTGATCGATCCATAACTTGAGCATACGAACTTCGATCGACCTGAAATTTGGAATGTTTCCTTTTATTTCTTTGTTTGCCATACCATGTTAATTATAGCTCAATCTGGATTCGGGCCAAATTTTCCTGTATCCATTGTGAACCTATGTATAACCGATCTTCGGGATGGATTGTCCTTGGTGTCATAGCCTTGCCAAAAGGCGGGATAACAGTTTATAGTACATTATTAAATATCTTAGTTTTACAAATAAATTGGTACATGTATAAATCTATCTTTTTAATGGTGATTTAGTAAGGAAGTTTTATATTTTGCAAAGGAATTTAAAAGGAGTTTTGAGATTATAACACTTATGTTATAATATATTATTTTATAAATTTGATTAAAAAGGTATATTACGTTGTTTAATAATTTTGAGATGTACTTAGAACTTTAAAGGGATGTTTCAAAGTAAATGGTAAGCATAAAAGTGATTTGGGTATATAGTATCGATGTTTGTGCAACATTTGTTTTAACCCATTTAACTATACTTTTGAAAAGTGATTGGATCTTTAAAATGGAGCTTTAATGATAACTGAATAGTAAAGTGTTTTTGGGTTTTTCGTAAATAATGTTTTAGTGACATCTAGTTTTAAACCCTTGGATAATATTTTAAAGAGTTAAAATATAGTTAAATGAGTTTGGAAAATACTCAGATCTTTAATAAGGGAATTTTAAAGAGCATAACAAGTATGAAATGGTTTTGGATTTTGTTGTGGTAATGTGTTAATAACATTCCTCTGTAACCCGTTTTGATTGTACTTATGAACATAAATAGATCTTTAAAAAGAATGTTTAATTTTGAAAATGAATACGTAAATGTCCATCAAAGGTAAGTAAATACATTTGAAACATATAAAATGCAGTGAATCCTGCTGTAAATGAAACGATTATTGCGAAAATTGGTGAATACAACCAACTATCATTAAGAATTTCGCCTTACGACCAAAAACAAGCGAGAGGTGGAATACCACAAATAGAAAGTGTACCTAATAAAAAAGTAATTCTTGTAATTGGAATATATTTTGTTAACCTTCCCATAAGAACCATATTTGACTTTTTTAAAGATATTCATAATTGAAGTGGTTTTGGGTTTGTAGTTACAGTGTTTGAGTAAAATTTGTCTTAAGCCCTTTAAAATGGATTTGTGAATATACTTATACGGTTGAGATTAGTACATGAATATTTTTGGGAAGTGTTGAAATGTGTTGAAAATGAATACTATTGTTTTAATTAATTAGTGGAGTTTAATTAACAAATGGAGTTTCATTTACAAAAGAGTTGTTGAGTAAAAATGAGTTTTACTAATAAAAGAGGATTTTAATTAATAAACGAAGATTAATTAAAAATGGGATTAGAATCGTTTATATGACTTGATCATGCTTATGAGTTTCAATCGTGCTTTGTGTGTTAACTTTTTATGGATAGTGTATAGGGCTTAGTTTCCCATATGCGATTTTTCACATGGTTGTTTGATTTGACCAAATATACTCTGAAAATATCTAAAAAAACATGGGGATTATATGGTATAGTTATCTTCGGGGATGCTATACTGTATGTATAACCTGATCTTTCTCTTCCAAGGCAAATGATAAGGAAATCTGTTCGCTTAAACAGTTAGGAGATGATCTTCGATCCTATGTATTAACCTGTTAATTTCCCATAGAACCAATGGTGAGATTACCGAGAAATCGATCGATTGGTTTTTGGAGCACCCAGTAAGCAGAGGAGTGTACTTATATGAGATGACTTAAAACCATAATCACTCCAAGAGGATATATGTGTTCTCTGCTTGGGAAGAGATTCGTGATTGGTTCGTATTGTTGAAATCTATGTGAAGATTCGAGATCTGTTTGAGATGCTTGAACAATTGTAGTCATTTGTGGTCTATTCAGGATGTGGGAATCCATGAATAATTCTGAGACTAGTTGAAATATGGGAACTTATGTGTTATTTCAAGATTTTTTGGGGAATCCATGTGTGATTCTGAGATTTGTATATATATAGGAATCCATATATGGTTATGAGATTTTTTCAAGTTAGAGCTTGAGTGGAAGATCTGTTCGAGTGATAATTCGTGTGCTAGAACAGAGCCTTATTAGAGGGTATGACTAGAACCAGAGATAGGATGCATAGCCATAGGGTAAGCAACCCATGAGGGTGCATGTGACTCAACCCCTAGAGTCACTTACAGATATGCATGCCGGAGCGATGCACTTGGCTAGTTTGGCTAGCTATGCATTTCCTATGGTACATTTACTAGGGATGAATGATACTTCGAAAGGATATCTCCGATCCTTATGCAGTAGATCAGAGTCGGCTTTGATCCGAGGAGATCTAAGTTGAAATCCTACACAATTAGTGATCGTGCCTTAGCGGTTGTGATTGTATAACTATTATTGTTATGATGTACACTCACAGATATCGTAGCTATGTGATTATTTATATTTCACACCTTAGATATTGCAGTATTATCAGCAGATTTTATAACAAAAATGATTTGGTTTTCCTAAGCCGAAAACCCATCCGTGTTTATTGGCGGTTTGGTCTTATAAAATACCCTCATTTTAAAGGGTTTCTAGGATATAATAAATCTATATGACTTGAGTTTCTCACATTGGTTTACCAGACTGATCCGGATGTTATTCTCATATAATTCTCTGGTCAGCTAGAGTATGTTTCCAGATTTAGCTATGGTTCATTGGAGCTCTTGGACAGGAGTTGGATGATTTCTTACCACAATTTTTTTCCATTGCATTACTTGGTTTGTATCCATCGGTATTTGTGAGGACATGTAGTTTTAACTGTCCCGGTTGATGATAGGTTAGTTTTATCTTATTGATGTATGTATATCAAAGTTTTTTTTTATAAAGACAATTTAAGATATTATTATCATTCCGTATACGGGATTCTGATATTGTGTTATCTTTTTGGTTGTACTATTTTCTTTTCTTTTTATTTTACCATAAAGCTCCATCATTTTGGCACTTGAGTGCTCGGCACGTGAATACCATAGTGTATTAGTATCGACATTCGAGGGTTGAAAAGGCAGATCGTTACAATATGATCATATCAAAGGCAATACTTCTACTACATCCATTTTAGAATCATCCTCAGGATTAGTAGCAAGCAGCTCTTGCACTTCAAAGAACATCATTTTTGATTCCATCATCTTTAAGATGTTCTAATTCAAACGCTTATGGTGGTACGAAGTGGTTTTCGAATAACTCATGTTTTTGTGATCCTGGTCTCTCCAAAACGACAATTGAGAGTTTCAAAACAGACCCGAATTTGATTGTCGCTTATTTAACTATCAAATAAACAAAAAATCCAATCAGATATTTATTTCCATATGGAAACCAACCATGGTTAAGAATATTAGAAACCACTAAGCCTCTTTAATTAATCCTTTCATTAATTAAAACCATTTTATAAATATTCATACCAAAGTACTTTTACAAGAACATACATATGTATACCACTTATTCACTATTCATTTGTACTCTTTCAATGCTTGGAAAATTGTTCATACACATATCTCAACGGTATAAGTATATCCATAAAACACTATACTTCCAATACATAAAAAATGTAACCATATATTAATCTAAATGGTATAAGTATATTCACAAAACTTAAGGAAGATTTTGCTTCCAAAATCTAACTTATTTGGGATAAATCTAATTTCTATTAAAACATAGATAACAATAAACCCAAAACACTTTTGGTGTAAGTAAATGGATCGTAGGGAAATTAGACCAAGTAAACTTACCACCACTTTCTGATTTCAAATTTGTGCTATTCCTCGATTAACAATGAAGTCGAACAAGTTAGCATACTATCCTTACATTGACATGCATTCTCAATTCTCAGGATAGGGATAAGTTTTCCTACCTCGGAATTTGGTTTTAAGTATGAAAAGAATACATCCCATACCACTATAAGTTATAAAGATCATTTATGGAAATCAAATCTTGTTCCTTTTATAAAACACTTTTTTTATAAATATCTTTTATATTTACAGAACTTCTTTTATAAATCTCATTTCTATTTACAAACCTATTTTTATAAATCTTCAAATTTATTTACAAGACTTCTTTTATAAATCTCCAAATTTATTTATAAAACTTCAATTATAAATCACCATGGTATTCTAGTAATACATCCCTGATATTCACATAATGAGCATCCGAGTGCCGAAAAGACAGATTATTAGGGTGAAAAAGAAGAAAAGACAGAAAATAATCTCACATCGTGATGAGTAATATATAAAATCCAAATGGTCTTTACAAAAGAAAACTTTCAATACGCATCAATTAGAGTCTAACCTATCATCAATCTGGATAGTTATAACAGTCTGTCCTTATAAATGCTGATAAATAAAAACAAGTAATGTAGAAGAAAAATAAAAGTACGGGAACATGTCTTGGAGTTATCCGGCCCGTCTCCTAAATACCGTGGATGTATTAAATTCAACTTTTGAGGGTCAAAAAGGCGTGTTTTTACAGCTGTATCAGAGCTTTGGTTGCATATCAAGCCTTTTCTTCGACACTCTGATTCTGGATCTCACGGATAGATGATCAATCTACTCATCGGCTTTTAGTGCCAAATATAGGACTACTTAATTTCCATAAGCCACGAAATTAGAATATGGAAATAATACTTCAAATACGATATAAAAGTATTTGTATTGTTTTTAAATTGGTAATGAAATAATTTTACATATCTTTTATATTATATATATAAAAGAATAATTTTCCAAAAGATTGATATAGTTATTTTTGTTATTGTATGTTAAGAAAGGAAGATATTTATTTATCATCAATTATTAACTAATTATTTATGCTTGGCCTGTTTATGAGCATTTCTTGTTTGATTGAATTAAATATGAAAACCTTGTTTCATGATTTGACTATAAGGCGTTCGTAAATAGTATAGGTTTAACAAGTTTACTTTGTTAAAATGGTTACTATAAGTACATAAGGGTAATGTTATAAATTAAGTTTATAAAATGTGTTTTATATAATAAAGAGGATTTTTGAGAATTTAAATCTCGGTGTCTCTGAAAAATATTTTAAGTGATTTTTTGACAAAGGTAACAATATTATTACTTGAAAGTATTTGTAAGTGTGAGTATTTTCAAAATGAATTTTTAGTAAGATGCATTTTCTTTGGATAATTCAAGGAAAACATCTCCATTTGTTTTATGTTGATCTGAATAATCTTTTAAGTAATGATCAGATGTTTGCTCTGGTAAAAGTTGTATTGGACATAGTAAACTATACTTCTTGTCATTGTACGATTGAAACGAATTCGAATCTGAATGAACTGAAAGCAATTTTTAGTAAAAATATAGCACTAAAGCTATTTTATTTATATACGAGCAATATATACAGTATTGTTTCAAAATTCGAGTTGAAAAAGAAGAAGTATTTTATGTTAACTAGTTCGAGTGACTTGAAAATGACTAAAAATGGACAAGAGATGTTTGGATGGTAAGCACTTCTCTTAAGCATTACCCTTCTTGGTATGAGGATATATGACACTATTTAGTAGAACCTAGTTTCTTGGTATCATTTTGCTGTTACTCAATATATACATATATTTTTGACAAATAAAAATATATGGTATCATTTCAAAAAGGTTTTGAAATAAAAAACGGGTATTTAGTTCTTAAGTTTCCTAAAAGGAAAATGGATTTAAAATAAAACGATATTTTGATAAAGGAGTGTGATAATAAATGGAATTTTTAATATGGGTTTATACCAGTCTTGGTTAGAGAAGAAATAATCTAACATAATTTTTAATGGGTCAAATTTAACAAGAAGGTTTTAATGAACTTTGTTTTATTAGAACGTGTCTCTTATTTTAACACCTGAGTTGTAAAACTGTTCAATGTTATTGGACTGGCTAATAAACCTCTTTAACTTAGAGATGTCTAAGGAAAAGTAGACTGTAGACTTATATTCGATCATATTCTGTGCCTGCATCTGAATTTAAAAGAATATGACAAAGGATTAAATCAGATAGTTGTATATACCCTTAGGATATAGTAGGGTATGATACAAGTTTAAACTTACGCTGTATGAAACGATTTCATAAATGAAATGTTCAGGAAAATGATATACTTATATTGATTTCCTTTCAAAAAGAAAACATTTTCAAAGAAACTATTGTAATTGAAAATACAATTAACCGATGAATGCATTTCTTCACTCTCAAAAGCATGAGTTAGAAGTTCTAATGCATCAGTCACATCAATTGTTCCTACCTACCTATTAAGTTGATTTTTTGTTTTGCTTCCTCCCGCAATTAAACATGAATCAACAGGAGGAAAAGATGAAACCATCATGGTTTCAAAAGAAAAGAATAGAGGTGAGATTATTTTATTCAGGTCATAGGACTTAATTGTACCCTTACTAGGTATCTAATATAAATCTAACATTACAGAATATATTTGAACTACGGTGGTAAATATGAAATGTAAATATTACCCTATTTTTGTTCCCCTTAGGGGAGGCTTGATAGTTGAATCTCTGAATGGAAGTATGACTTCTAGAAGTGAAACTGAAATAATAGAGCTTAAGAGCAACTAGAGGGTTTTATATGATATTGAAGAATCACTAAAAATGCAATTAAAATCCATAATTCATAAAATAAAAATGGAATTTGTAGTTTTATTTGTTACTGGGCAAGGAAATGAATTTTTTAGCTGACCAGCTTTAGTTCTAATTAACAACATGACTAACAATAAATTTCTATTTACTTTTTACTCAGTTTAAACCACCAATACGAACATTTATTGCCATAACAATAATTATTGAGAACTATGTCCATGTTTATATCTATAGTTAGATGTGGAAATTTTCAAAATCAGTTACTGCTCATCAAGAATAAACAATTTGGGAACTATAGTTTCAACAATCAATGTGAATTCAACAAAAAGGTTGACGGTAGCCAATACAATAAACTAAAGGCCAATTCATGGTGTTTTATGAATGCATAATAAAGCTATCATCTATCTTACACACATAGTGGCATTGTTATTGTAATGACCTAGAATTTTATCATTTTGATTTGAGAATATTTAATTAATTTTAAATATTCAAATTAATGGTTTTGATAATTAAAGACCCCTTTTTAATTTATAACTAATGATAGAAAATTTCTTTCTGAATTTGTTTTACAAAAATAATCAGTTCAAAGGAAATTAGAAAATATGACCGGAAAGCTTTATCGAAAATCTTGATTTTTGATCATCTAAAGTTGTTTAAAAAGTTGTAAAACACCTTAATATATTTAAACACACTCTTATGTAAGTAACTAGTGCAAACCCGTGCTTCGCACACGGATTTGTACAATTCAATTAGCGAAATGTCGGTAATTATTTTATCATGTTGACTAAATGTGTTTTTTTTCAACTTTTAATAGTTTAGTTGACATTTAAATCTAAGTTGTTTTGTTGGTTAAATGAAATTGGTATGTCCTAATTGTGAAAAATGAGGGTTAGTTGTAACATGCGTTTTGGTTTATGATTACACTGTAAAAATAGAATAGAAATCAAATCCACGATGACAGACGTTTCTAAATCAGTATATGTAGAAGGTTAATAGTTGAATAAAAGCACTATCCAAGTGAAATTATTTGTACAGCTTTACAGAATATGCATTTGTTTGTATCCTCAATTTGATAAAGAGTAGTATTAATGTGATAGCCATGCCATTAACTTGGAATACAACTCATTTATGACACTGTACATTTATCCATAGAACTAAATATAGAAATACCCATAGGGGAAAAAATTTGTGTCCGTGGATCAATCTGACATATAGAATCAATGCTATATTATAATAAACTTACCATGCATACATTTAATTATGCAGTACTGAGACATCCCATGATATGTATATTATATATTAAGGAATTGACATATACGGTACAAATTGTTGAATCTAATTTGTTTTTGTTTCAGAAGTAATATAAAGTCGCACCATTCTTCTAGTCTTCAATATTGCTTTGTTCTTGAACTCCAGTGGATGATAAATTATCATGGGTGTAAAATGCTTGGAGATGTGCTGTAGGCGGACTGCTTACCATGCAACCTGCAAATGAACAATTTTTGATAATTTTTACATAGTTAAATAAAAGGGTGAAGTTAGCTTGAACATGTAATTGGTCATAACTTTGTTAAGTGCTTACCATTACTACTTAAGAAACCTAATAGTTGAAAATGATTGGGAAATGTAAATAATATAGAATTGTATCGAATGGAGTATGCATTGCAGATGTTCCAACAATACTGGTTGAAGAATTACTCAATTGTAGGATCAGGATCTTGGGCTTAGGGTTGAAAGGTTAGTAAAAGCAAGAACCATATTGTATATGCATTGTTGTAAATATCTATTAAAGTATTGTTATCGCCGACATTATCTTTGCAACTGTGCTCCCTTGACACCAAACAGCAAAAAAGTATAATTCAGCATGAATCACATTGCAATCATACTCAATTCCTAAGTGGTTTTCTTTGAAAAAGACAGAAGATATCGATATTAAGAAATTTTACCTGGCACAGTTGATGATGGAAAAAAGCGTACATGTCAATTACAGATGTTAAATTCTACCTGGCATCATCTTTGTGCATTCACTTTAAGAAATGAACCTGAATCGTCAATCTATAGGAGTGGAAGAATACATCAATAGAAATCATTTAAAAAAAATTAGTTTTTCCACTACATTAAATGCTTAAGAGCATTGAAGGCACTAAATGATGATGTTAATGGATTAAAATGACTTTTCCAGCGATAAGAATGAAACATCGATAAAATTAAAAATTACAAAAGGTAAAAATGGACATCTTAGTGTCTAAACACCAATACCTTTTATTTTTCATATATTTGACTAATTGAACATACAGTCACAAACACATCTCTGTGTGTATGATGTATATACACAGACACATGAAGGTTGATTTTTTTTATTTGGGTTTAAAAGAAGGCTGAAAATAACCAAATCAATAATATACAATCCCCACTTTGATCTCGTTCACAATGATTCTATTTCTATATATTTGTAACATTTTGAAAACCATCAGTGAACTTCACAAACATGACAATGGAAACACCTTTTATGCTATTGCTATATACAAATACCAAACTATCATTGTCATGTCTGTTCTCATCAATAAAACTACGATTAAATTTTGATTAGAAAGATTGAACAATTTGTTATGGCGAAACCATGTCACAAATTAATCGTTCAACCATAAATTAAGTACACATCAATCATATATAATTTAAAAGCTTAACTATTTTGAAACCTTAATGGAGTAAACACAATAGTATACGAAAATACCATAGTTTCTATTTGTGCATGATCAAAAACAATCTAATTAACTTTTCTTTGAACAAACGTAGTATAAGTGTAGAATCACATGAAAACTGGTGACTGGAAAGGAAGCCATGATAGAAACATCTAGTTAATGTGAGTGACTATACAATGTATTGGTAAATCAATGAGTACATAGCAGCATAAGTTGATAGATGTACAAAAACAAAGAAAAGTAATCGGATTCTAAGCTTTTATGGATCATATAAATCACATGCTCCCAACCCTAAATATATATTTCACGAACCACAACCATGATCAAATTAATCACATTTATTTCTTAATCATCAATGAAGGGTCTTCATTATAAATACAATCTGGTGAAATCAAGTGACCGATTAAAACAATTTTAGATCAATGAAGCAACCTTGAACCATGTCCTGGTAACTTACTGCCTTAATGTAAAGAAATACCATGTATTTTAGATGAACCAAGGAGCTGAGGAAAATGATATCGAACCTGAGTCGGTAGTGATGATCTCTTTGCCTAGAAAGATAGAAAGAAAATTATTTCTACGTAACCTAAGGAATATAAATGACAGTCATCGTTGCTTGATTGTAGACGAATCACAGTGAAGAGAATATCTCTTTTAACAAAAAAAATTTATCAGTTGTGCTCAAAAAACATTCATGCCATCATGGTTTAGCAATGCATTAAATGCTGACCTCAGAGAGCTCTATTTATGATTCCGACATATATGTTTAACAAAGAATTACTCATTCAGGTATCAAATGATATCTACGACGAATGTAAAAGTCTAATGTATAATGTATAGAAAATAACAGAAACATATATGAAAAATAAGTATTTAAACTATTTGTAATAGAAAGCCAATGAAGATGGCTTGTTTTCCCACAAAGTTCATTCTAACATTTTTTGTTATGAAAGTTAAGAGTTATGAATCGATATTGTAAATTAGAATTAAAATATTAAGAATTATGAATCAGTTTGTCAACAAAGTTTACGCAATTGATTTTATCTGAAATATTTGACAACTTATGAAGAAAAAGAAAAATAATTGTTTTACGTGGTATATTTGCATGCATGTCAGAGAGCAACTGTTTGGAAAAAGAGAAAATAACAAACATATTCAGATATATATTATGGACAAAAATGAAAATAAAAAAATATTACAGTAGTGCTTTCTGTATCTCAGCCATGTAAGACAAAAACGTTAAACATTAAATTTATCCTAATTTAAAATTTTCTCAATCAAATTGATTTGAAAACGTTAGAAAAAGAAAATAATTTAATAATGAAAAATAACCATCAAAATCGAGATACTCATATATGAAACACTGAGACTTTGTCACTTTAATTCAAATATAGCTGACTATAGATGTAGTATAATAAACCATATTGAATAAATTGCAACTCGATTTGTAGTGAATTATCTCAGCCTATCATGTGAAACCAATAATTATTTCGAATTGCCCAATAATACATGATTTCTATAATTACTGCTCGAATTAGTTCAGACTATCCATTTTTAAACTGATCCATAATCATAAACACAAACTATATGTTAAGCCATAATTACTATTGCTTTGGTCTGGTATGTTAAAGTCTTTTTAGTTAACTGCTCCGGTTAGACTAACATTCAAATGGGTATATCAAGAAAATTAATGTGATCCTTAAATATTTAAACATAGCTAGAAGTTAGAACTCAATTCCAATTTATATGCACTATATTATATAATTTAGTATAGTAGTTTACTTGTTTCTTACAATCAGGATCACACTATAGATTATGGGGACATTAGCAAGTTCTATGGAAGACTTATATTTTGTTAGGTCTTTGTTAATTTAATTCTGTATAAAAGGTTGACACTTACATTTTTTTATTCAAAGAGATACAGAAGTTATTTCTTCCATATGTACTAATTAGAAAAATGATAGGATGATTTAACTTTCGAGAATAACTAACTGAATTCATTGTCAAAATTTGTGGAAGAACTTCATGGATAGGGAAATAATGTAGTTCATGCTTGAAAACAAAAGTATACTCATATTAGTAATTAAATATAACCTTTACAATGTAACATTTATTTAATCAATTGAAGTAATAATGCTAATGTAACTTCTAAAAGAAAAATAATTCAAACTTAACTGATGGAAGTTGCATCGATAATTCCAAATGAAGTTGCTGCAAAGAAAACATAAGATTAAAATAGTTCAGTCAATGGTTTGTGATTTAGTTATAAACACTCTCGAGGAAACGTAAAACCTACAGTATTTGTAACAAACAAAAGTTTATACATCTCTCAGGTGGAGCAGGTTCATAGTTCATACACTGTTCCCCTTTCCTCGGGTCTTCGAGCTTCCCACCTTCCATTCATTACCTATGGTAACCTTTTTTTCAAGTTTAAGGAGAAAACAATATGCTACTACTGATTAAAGATTATTTCTAATTGAAAGTAGTGATTTCATATCAGTTATGTTAGTTACGACATTGTAGCCTTCTGCAGATACTTAATCCATATAAACACACATAAATGATCTAAAAGATGCATCTCCTTAAATAATTTATGAGAAGTAAAACGTTAGATCCTCATTTATAATCTTAAGTACATACATGTACCAGGAAAATCCTTGTCCTTCTTAGCTAGCGATCGATCTAAGTTTTCTGTACAACATGTTGTAATATTCACATTTTAGTAATCTCAAATGCAAGGAAAGGAGCATAGCATGACATTTAGAAAATTAAATTTCGACAGCAAGTAGAAGATCCAAGGTAATATTTAAACTAAAAAGGTTATCAAAATATGCCACATATTTCAACTATTTCATTCAGCATCAACAATTATTTTACCAAAAAATAATTAGATTGAACCATTAAAATAATGTTAAAACTATATAAAGTTTCATAGATACTCCCCTTGATAAAAGGTTCCCTATTGATGTCTTGTCAAGATAAAAGTATAAAAACTTCACAAAACATATCATTAGGAATTGATACATAATTCATTATATAACAACATAAACATGCATACACCTAATAGTATTCAAAAACAAACAACTAAAATTTTCCTAACCAACGTGCTTTCTTTGGATCTTATAATAAAATTTGTTGCATATACTTTTTGCACAAATTGCATATAATAATACAATTGCTATCAAAATGTGGAATGTTGCTAGTTATAAAACCATAATTCTTAATGTTAATGAATTTTTATAACAGCATCTAACAATCCAAATTCTCAGTAAACAAAAGCAATCTAACAAAATCACTGTAGTCCAATATTCATAAACATTCGATGGCATACGTCGATTATTAGAAGAGATAACAATTTTTAACTAAAACCAAATAGCAACATAATATGATTTTTTTTTCTTTCTTCCAACCATCATGACTTTCTTTCCAATCTTTGATCTTTAGGAGATGTTTCTGAAATAATCAGATAAGTCACTAGTAAACCCAATTGCAAAAAAAAGGAAGAGAATAAATCAACTTGATTTGAAATAAGTTAGTTACTTACTTAAACTGCTCTTTTATGTGAAAAAAAGTAATCACAAGATTGGTCAAACAACGTCAATTTGGTCATTTGACTGTGCTCATTTGATATTGCATGAGGTAAACAAAATTTCCTCTTATAATTAATGTGTCATTAAGAAGGAATTAAAAATCCATTAATAAATAGGAACGCTAAGAGTGTATGGACTTGGGTAAGAGAACCCAATTTAACAAAATTAGGTAAAATTAAACAGAACCATTGACACGCCTATTAAAGAGATTACATCATAACTTCATCACCAATAAGAAAAAACATACTTTAATAAGCTCCAGTTCACAATTAAATGTTCAGTATAAACACTCTGTGTAAGAAATTCAATACATACATAAGATTGTAACCAACCAAATGATTTTGACAACAAAATAATTTTCATAATCATCGATATAAAAGAGAAAAAGATAACTATAATAAAATTACTCACATGAGTGCCACTATGTGTGTGTGTATGTGTGTGAGATTGTAAGGTGTATCCCTATGACTGCATTTAGTATATAAATATTTTGTTTATCACGATATAACTTTCATAGGGCCAAAATTATCTCTTGCATTTTCATAATAGGTGTGCATTATGGAATAAACCTTATCAAAACTGGTTTAAAATTATTGAAAATAGTAAAAAAAATTCGTGGGATATAAAATTAAACAGAGCTGATGAACTTACTAAGCTTTCCTTTTTTTGAGCCATCGAAGTCAATCAAAGTATGTGCACCAGTAAGAATCAAAGAGTATAACTGCATGTATCAAATCAAGGAATAGCTTAGGATTTAGTACAAAGATCAATGAGTCGAGAACCTGATATGTTATATAATAATTGTTATCACGAATCAATATTGCACAATGTGCTTAATAATAAAATACTGCAGGAGTAAACGGCGGCATACAAATCAGACCCAAATTTAAAATTTTCTTAACCAACATGCTTTCTTTGGATCTTATAATAAAATTTGTTGCATATACTTTTTGCACAAATTGCATATAATAATACAATTGCTATCAAAATGTGGAATGTCGCCAGTTATAAAACCATAATTCTTAATGTTAATGAATTTTTATAACAGCATCTAACAATCCAAATTCTCAGTAAACAAAAGCAATTTAACAAAATCACTATAGTCCAATATTCATAAACATTCGATGGCCTACGTCGATTATTAGAAGAAATAACAATTTTTAACTAAAACCAAATAGCAAACATAATATGATTTTTTTTCTTCCTTCCAACCATCATGACTTTCTTTCCAATCTTTGATCTTTAGGAGATGTTTCTGAAATAATCAGATAAGTCACTGGTAAACCCAATTGCAAAAAAAACGGAAGAGAATAAATCAACTTGATTTGAAATAAGTTAGTTACTTGCTTAAACTGCTCTTTTATGTGAAAAAAAGTAATCACAAGATTGGTCAAACAACGTCAATTTGGTCATTTGACTGTGCTCATTTGATATTGCATGAGGTAAACAAAATTGCCTCCTATAATTAATGTGTCATTAAGAAGGAATTAAAAATCCATTAATAAATAGGAACGCTAAGAGTGTATGGACTTGGGTAAGAGAACCCAATTTAACAAAATTAGGTAAAATTAAACAGAACCATTGACACGCCTATTAAAGAGATTACATCATAACTTCATCACCAATAAGAAAAAACATACTTTAATAAGCTCTAGTTCACAATTAAATGTTCGGTATAAACACTCTGTGTAAGAAATTCAATACATACATAAGATTGTAACCAACCAAATGATTTTGACAACAAAATAATTTTCATAATCATCGATATAAAAGAGAAAAAGATAACTATAATAAAATTACTCACATGAGTGCCACTATGTGTGTGTGTATGTGTATGTGTGTGAGATTGTAAGGTGTATCCCTATGACTGCATTTAGTATATAAATATTTTGTTTATCACGATATAACTTTCATAGGGCCAAAATTATCTCTTGCATTTTCATAATAGGTGTGCATTATGGAATAAACCTTATCAAAACTGGTTTAAAATTATTGAAAATAGTAAAAAAAATTCGTGGGATATAAAATTAAACAGAGCTGATGAACTTACTAAGCTTTCCTTTTTTTGAGCCATCGAAGTCAATCAAAGTATGTGTACCAGTAAGAATCAAAGAGTATAACTGCATGTATCAAATCAAGGAATAGCTTAGGATTTAGTACAAAGATCAATGAGTCGAGAACCTGATATGTTATATAATAATTGTTATCACCAATCAATATTGCACAATGTGCTTAATAATAAAATACTGCAGGAGTAAACGGCGGCATACAAATCAGACCCAAATTTAAAATTTTCCTAACCAACGTGCTTTCTTTGGATCTTATAATAAAATTTGTTGCATATACTTTTTGCACAAATTGCATATAATAATACAATTGCTATCAAAATGTGGAATGTCGCCAGTTATAAAACCATAATTCTTAATGTTAATGAATTTTTATAACAGCATCTAACAATCCAAATTCTCAGTAAACAAAAGCAATTTAACAAAATCACTATAGTCCAATATTCATAAACATTCGATGGCCTACGTCGATTATTAGAAGAGATAACAATTTTTAACTAAAACCAAATAGCAAACATAATATGATTTTTTTTCTTCCTTCCAACCATCATGACTTTCTTTCCAATCTTTGATCTTTAGGAGATGTTTCTGAAATAATCAGATAAGTCACTGGTAAACCCAATTGCAAAAAAAAGGGAAGAGAATAAATCAACTTGATTTGAAATAAGTTAGTTACTTACTTAAACTGCTCTTTTATGTGAAAAAAAGTAATCACAAGATTGGTCAAACAACGTCAATTTGGTCATTTGATTGTGCTCATTTGATATTGCATGAGGTAAACAAAATTGCCTCTTATAATTAATGTGTCATTAAGAAGGAATTAAAAATCCATTAATAAATAGGAACGCTAAGAGTGTATGGACTTGGGTAAGAGAACCCAATTTAACAAAATTAGGTAAAATTAAACAGAACCATTGTCACGCCTATTAAAGAGATTACATCATAACTTCATCACCAATAAGAAAAAAACATACTTTAATAAGCTCCAGTTCACAATTAAATGTTCGGTATAAACACTCTGTGTAAGAAATTCAATACATACATAAGATTGTAACCAACCAAATGATTTTGACAACAAAATAATTTTCATAATCATCGATATAAAAGAGAAAAAGATAACTATAATAAAATTACTCACATGAGTGCCACTATGTGTGTGTATGTGTATGTGTGTGAGATTGTTAGGTGTATCCCTATGACTGCATTTAGTATATAAATATTTTGTTTATCACGATATAACTTTCATAGGGCCAAAATTATCTCTTGCATTTTCATAATAGGTGTGCATTATGGAATAAACCTTATCAAAACTGTTTTAAAATTATTGAAAATAGTAAAAAAAATTCGTGGGATATAAAATTAAACAGAGCTGATGAACTTACTAAGCTTTCCTTTTTTTGAGCCATCGAAGTCAATCAAAGTATGTGCACCAGTAAGAATCAAAGAGTATAACTGCATGTATCAAATCAAGGAATAGCTTAGGATTTAGTACAAAGATCAATGAGTCGAGAACCTGATATGTTATATAATAATTGTTATCACCAATCAATATTGCACAATGTGCTTAATAATAAAATACTGCAGGAGTAAACGGCGGCATACAAATCAGACCCAAATGTAAAATTTTCCTAACCAACGTGCTTTCTTTGGATCTTATAATAAAATTTGTTGCATATACTTTTTGCACAAATTGCATATAATAATACAATTGCTATCAAAATGTGGAATGTCGCCAGTTATAAAACCATAATTCTTAATGTTAATGAATTTTTATAACAGCATCTAACAATCCAAATTCTCAGTAAACAAAAGCAATTTAACAAAATCACTATAGTCCAATATTCATAAACATTCGATGGCCTACGTCGATTATTAGAAGAGATAACAATTTTTAACTAAAACCAAATAGCAAACATAATATGATTTTTTTTCTTCCTTCCAACCATCATGACTTTCTTTCCAATCTTTGATCTTTAGGAGACGTTTCTGAAATAATCAGATAAGTCACTGGTAAACCCAATTGCAAAAAAAAAACGGAAGAGAATAAATCAACTTGATTTGAAATAAGTTAGTTACTTACTTAAACTGCTCTTTTATGTGAATAAAAGTAATCACAAGATTGGTCAAACAACGTCAATTTGGTCATTTGACTGTGCTCATTTGATATTGCATGAGGTAAACAAAATTGCCTCTTATAATTAATTTGTCATTAAGAAGGAATTAAAAATCCATTAATAAATAGGAACGCTAAGAGTGTATGGACTTGGGTAAGAGAACCCAATTTAACAAAATTAGGTAAAATTAAACAGAATCATTGACACGCCTATTAAAGAGATTACATCACAACTTCATCACCAATAAGAAAAAACATACTTTAATAAGCTCCAGTTCACAATTAAATGTTCGGTATAAACACTCTGTGTAAGAAATTCAATACATACATAAGATTGTAACCAACCAAATGATTTTGACAACAAAATAATTTTCATAATCATTGATATAAAAAAGAAAAAGATAACTATAATAAAATTACTCACATGAGTGCCACTATGTGTGTGTAAGTGTATGTGTGTGAGATTGTAAGGTGTATCCCTATGACTGCATTTAGTATATAAATATTTTGTTTATCACGATATAACTTTCATAGGGCCAAAATTATCTCTTGCATTTTCATAATAGGTGTGCATTATGGAATAAACCTTATCAAAACTGGTTTAAAATTATTGAAAATAGTAAAAAAAATTCGTGAGATATCAAATTAAACAGAGCTGATGAACTTACTAAGCTTTCCTTTTTTTGAGCCATCGAAGTCAATCAAAGTATGTGCACCAGTAAGAATCAAAGAGTATAACTGCATGTATCAAATCAAGGAATGACTTAGGATTTAGTACAAAGATCAATGAGTCGAGAACCTGATATGTTATATAATAATTGTTATCACCAATCAATATCGCACAATGTGCTTAATAATAAAATACAGCAGGAGTAAACGGCGGCATACAAATCAGACCCAAATTCAGCGCAGCAACTGAACCCAAAATTGATTCAGTGAAAAGGTAAAAATCCAAGAAAAAAAAGAGGAGCTTACATTAGGGGAAGAGGCAGCAACCTGGAACACACCATGTCAGTCAACAACTGTCGATCACTTGTATGGCGGTGGCAGAAGATGAAGACCGCCGAGCAAACTATCATAGAACTGGTAGGGATGGAGAGTAGTAACCGGTCGATGGTAGTTTTGGATATTGAAGAGAAGGAAAAAGGAAAAAGGGGAGCGATGGGAACGAAGAGGAGGAAACCCTAATTTGGTTTGGAGTGGAAGAAAGAAGCGGAAAATGGGGAAACGAACAGAAGGAAAAAAAAACGTGACCGTTCGTTTAAAAAATTAGGGAGGGTCTCTGTGCGCTTTTGAATTGCAATGGATAATAGAATACATTTGGAGACTGTTCAGCTGCCAAATTTTAAGAAGGCCTGTGTGAGCTTGAAATTGAACTCACTAATAATAATATAGTATAGATGAGTACTTAATTTAGTGTGTAAAAGTGTAAATATATGTTTACTTAAGTAAGGAAGAGATGTGACATTTAACAAAAAATTTAAATAAGAAATATATAAGTGTGAATTGTCACATTCCTCTTAAACATAATTACAATTAAGGTCTTTACGCAATGTATAAAAAAGGGTGTGTGATGTTGTGGCATGATTTGGATAGAGGGTATTGTACATAAGAGCATTTTGGTAATTTTATAATATCATTTTATATAAAACAAATTCTAAATTTCTCTCTCATTTCCACTTCATTTTCTTAACTTTTCCAAACTTTACCTTCTTCCTTTAGCTTTTCAAATGATCTTTTAATGGCTTTCCTATTTTTAAAAGTTTTAAAAACACCACTTTTTTCACTTTGAAAGCTCTTAAACTTCTTTAAAATACTTCATTTTCATTTATAAGTGCCTCCTCCTTCTTAAACAAAGCCATACACCCTCACACCACCTTAGGCCGAGCCCATCAACCTCCATCTAGGCTAATGATCAAGTTTTGCTTAGGAAAATCAAGTTTTGTTTTGAAAAATCAATGTTTTTGGATTTATTTCAAAGGTTTAAAAAGATTTGGTTTGCATTCATAATTTTGGTGAGTAAAAACTCACATCATCTTGTAATAATTACATCCTTAAGTTATGTTAGTATTAGTATGTAATATTGCTTGGTTATTGGTTACTTACATGCTTGTATATAATTTTATAAATGTTTGTTCTTGGAAATTGCCTTAGACTTCATAAATAAGTCTAAATGTGTTATGGATGTAATAAAAATTGAATTTTTAGGTTATTTGTGGTCATTGTTGTGTTGTATGTTCTATGGACAATTGTATGTAATAGTATGCTAAGAAAAGTTATCACCTTTGTATGGTTTGGTGACTTGGAATCCTTGTGTAAACGATTTGGTTAGTCGTTTTCAAATATCAAAAGGGTTTTCAAGTTTCAAACATTGTTTTAGTTTTACAAAACTTCTACTTTATGTTTGAAAAAGTTGGTTAACTTCCATGAGTTAAGTTTCAAAAAGGAAAGCCAAAGAAAAGTTTTTAAGTTATAGTCCATATAGTGATAGTCGCTATGGATGCAGTTTGGCTAAAAGTCCACTATTTGCAAATTAAGTTTTTATACTTAAATAACTTTGGAAATGTTTTATAAAACTTAATTAATAATGATTAAGAAGTTAATTAAGAACTTATTAATTAGTGTTACAGATAATTCTCAATTCAACCTTGTCGAAACCAAAATGAATAGAAGGAAAAAAGGAATGAGAGATGACAACACCAACAAAGCTGTTCAAAGCACTACAAGAGGAAACGCAATTTCCGACGGCCAAAAACCGTCGGCGGCCGTCGGAAGCCGTCGGAATTTACTACGTCGGAGAGCAGTATTTCCGACGGCTTCCGACGGTGCCTGTCGAACATATTTTCGACGGGTTTCGACGGTTTCCGGCGGTTTCCGACGGATGTCGACAGGTGTCGGGATCCGTCGGAAACCGTCGGAAATAATGAGCTATAGGCCGCCGGTAACCGTCGGAAATTTTGATCTGTGAGCCGTCGGGAGCCGTCGGAAGCCGTCGGAAATCTGCTGTGTTTTTTTTTAAATTTTTGCTGCAAATATAGCCTTTCAACTACATTTCTCTTCCAAACACTATTATATCAATACTGCACAGTCCAGTATACAATATTCCAACCAAATATCAAAACTCAAACTACACAATATTCAATAAATACACAAATAAATAAAATTAAATCAAAAAAATACATAATATACATAATCATCCCAACATTGACAATAATCATAACAGTATGTGTTCTATCATGTTATGAATACACAAAATCATCAACATCCTCATCCACATCGTCATACAACCATAAAACCAAGTTTATCAAATGTATTTATACATAAATCAACAATTAAATCACCCGTCTGCCAAATCATTCAAAACTAAAAAAACATACCTAAACGAGCAAGCAAGCAAGCAATGAATCAATCTCCGCCAAATACAATAAAATATTGCTAATAGTAAACTTGGGATTCCGTTGCTCATCAAGGAATTTGCAGGCCTGCCAACAGATAAACACAAGCTCCAATTTAATAAAACTACAATAGAATTCAACACGGTAGAGGAGATCATGTGGTGGAACATTCGCTAATATAATATATTTCTATAAAACTATTAAAGCATCCTTTTTAACAATACAAAGACATGCAGAAATTTCTCCTTGATCAAAGCATGTAAAATGAAAAAACTGCCAAATTCTCCTAACTGAACCCATCATGGTTTAGTCGTTTAAAATTTGTCAAAATTGACACCTGGCACAAAAAAGGCTGCTATGTAAAGCGTAGACTGAGTACAATAAATATGGTTTAACCACATTCCTTGACAAAAATAGACTTGAGAAACAAAACTAATAAGCATTTCATGTGTGATGGATGAAGCTAATTAGTTTGGATACAACAAAGTATAGGGTGTTATATCACATGGTATCAATTACCTATTAGGTAATAATAAGATGCTTAATGAAATCATACCTATATGATTTGATCCAACTCTATGTTCATTACTTGGTTGAACTGAGACTCACTCACTCCATCCCTGTTGTACAAATAACAAAAATTAGACTTTACTATCTGCTATTGTTTTTGAATAAGTATTTTAACATGGTGCAAAAACAGCAAGCAGTGCCCGCTACAAAGTTAGACAGGGACAAATTGCAATATAAATGTAGCTTAATACAACTTTGTAAACTCAAATCAATAGTTGACAGGAAACGCATTGGATGTTCATATCAAAAAATTAATTCATGCTTTTTGCAGAAGTAAAAATAAATTTACCAAGCGCCTGAAACTAGATTGCAACTTGTAAAAGAAGCAAAATACAATATTACCTGAATATAATAATATTCTCAGGCTTCCTCTTGCCAGAGCTAGTGTAAAAATCAAGCATAAGTTCCCTACAAATTAAGATAACTTTCAGAAAGCAAAACATTACATTTAAGTCATCGCAATAACAGTGAAAGAATGTAAAATAAAACACAGAAAAGCCAATTAAATATCAGTGCAAAAAATTTTGAATAAAATCCAGCCAAGTGGCTTACTTGATGATCCCCTTGTCTTCAGTGCCGTTTGGCCTAAATAAGGAATCCATCATTTCATGTTTCGGACTCTGTGTCTTTATAAGTTGAGTTGAAAAATATTTGTTAAGTTCATATTTGTAACTTAAAAATGTAATTCTATTTTTTTGTCATTATATACACACACATTTATTAGATACATTATACCCGTTCATTTCTAGTTTGGAAGAAAAAGGAAAGTACGTTGGATTTAGTTCGCTTGTATTATAATGCCATCCCACGAAAATGCTTAGTTTAGAGAATAAAAATGCTTTATTTAGAGAATAATTTGAAACGGATCTAATTATTACTGGCATTCTAATTAATAGAACAATTTTTTTCCTTTTTCGAATGCTAATAAGTAGCTTAAGAAATATTTGTATACACGAAATCTATTGTTTTCAAAAAATTTCTATCATTGTTTCTTTTAGTATACCAATATTAAACAACATCAATTTTTCAATTAATGAACGGTGAGTAATAGACGTTTGAGGAAAAATTTTAAATCATAAGATATCAAAACAAAAGAGATGTTTGTATTATTAGCAATATTTTATTGTATTTTAGATTCCTCTATAGAAGACTTTTGAGGAAAGTATTTTCCAATACAGGGACAAATCCGACAAACATTGTACCGGATGAATATAAATGGTCGTTTTTCGAAAAAACGACTATTTATACAACGATCATGTACAACACTCGTCAGACGGGGCCAAAAACTCTCTAAGGGACATTTGTCAATTATATGCGCGCATTTGACGAAAAAATACAGTTTTACTCACTGTTCACATTTACAAAAATATATATTAATTAATTTAACACATTTATTCGATGTATTACATCAACTTAAGGCTGGTTTAACATTTTTGTCATTTTTTAATACACACAATTATAATTTAGAGTAATGCATTTTTTTTGTTTCATAAGTAAATACGTGCATAATATAATACTTCGAGTTCATTCATTCATTTTATCTTATTCCAACTAACGTATATAATCGTACAATAAAGACATACACAACAATTTACATATACATGAACAACCACAAATTATACATGTTTTTCACAATTTCACGAAAAAAGATGAAATACGTATACCATGTGATGCTATAAACCGTTATTACGCTATTGGAAACAATTGCAATCCCTAATTCGCCCTAATTTATCAATTTATGCAAATCTAAAATTATGGTAAAAACTGAATTTTTTACAAAAATAAGAGATTATACCTGAGATTAAGAGTAATGGAGGTTGATTAGGCAGCCGTGGAAGATCCAGAAGCTCGAAATTAGGGATTGGAAGCTTGGAGAACAAATTTGGGGATTTTTTGATATAATTTTCGTATGAAATGAGGAAGAAGAAGAGGCCTCGGCTGAGCCCTATAATCGCAGTTTCCGACGGCTTCCGACGGCCGCCGATGGCCCGTCGAAAGCCTTCGGAAATTAGCCGTCGGAAGCTGTCGGTCATAGCTGTCGGAATTCAAGCCTTTTCTAGTAGTGAAGGAGTCGAAGGGATGCTACAACCAAAGGCCAGATATGTTACAAGATTTTGAAGGGTTCAAAGTGGTCAAAAGCTCCCTTTCGCATCAATGTCTTCATTTAGAAACATATGCTTTTTCGTATAGGAAGACGTTTCGAATAAGAGGAGGAATACCTTTCGAAGGAAACGAATAACAATCCCTCATATGCGCGCCAAACCTTTCTAAACCAAAGGTTTCGCCTTTATTCAAACTACTCAAAAAGATGTCTTGATCAGAACAACCCTTTCGAAAGCATAATCAAGCCATTTGAACTGGTCAAAGACTTTAACAACCAGGAAAGGTGCCACATCAATTCGCAAGCATGTATTCGGAGGTTACCCTCAACGTCATAACCATTAACATTTCAAGACCTTCGAAACCCCAGAAAACTACCTGTCGACAAAATCGAAAGCTCATATTAATTCCCACTAGCAACACAATGGGAAAAGGTGCATCCACCCCTTTCGACGAAGATGGAGGCATTCAAACCCATTCAAATGCAATGTAGAGGAATGAGCAAGTGTCAAAGGTTAGGAAAGGTCTATAAAGCCACCTTTCGACTTGGTTGAAAGCTCTGAGTCAAAAGGTGTCAACTTGCACCTATAAATAAGACCCTAGGATCTGGTTTTGGGGATCCAATTCATTCACTCTCTTTCTGTACTTTCTTAAATTTGTAAATTTGAAAACCCTAATTTGGAAATCAAATTAGGGGAAATTGGTCAGTTTGTACATCATTAGTTTAATGAAGGCGAGATTTAGATGTTTTTTATTATACAACTATTTTGAGACTTTTATTGGATTTAACCGTGTTCTGCTTGCGTCAACTTAATTGAAAGAATACCTTCCAAGTAAGTAGAAACCCCTCACTGTACCAATACACTTATGTCCTTAGCTCTGAACCACTACTCACCAAATGTTCACCTTTTTAGTGAGATGAAACCTCAAACTCGGCCCAAATCCCTAGACTTAAAAATCCAAACCGAAGCCCTTAAAAGGACCAACTTTGGACGAAGTCGAAACCTATCCAGTTAAACCATATCCTTGAATCAATAGAGCTAACCTTTAGCACATCGCAACTGTTTCGAAAGAAGGTTTCGAAAAGATAACTAAACTACAAGCAAGCTCAAAGGACTTAAAAGAAAGGGATATAAGTGTTTTGATAGGGTCAAAAGGTTGGATAAGGAAAATATTTCACAACGAAGAACTATTCGAAAGGTTAATCAAAGAAAGCAATAAGGTCCTCACTTTTTCTACTTAATCAAAAGTGGTTTAGAAGGACATATCTGCACCTTTAGTTCTACTTTAGGTTGTTGACAAGTTTTCTTGTTAACATTTCGGCGCTAGAAGGAGGACCTGAACCTCTGATCTTGTTAAATTTCTGCACCATTTTCCTTTAACCCAATTCTATTCCGAGCCTATCCACTTAAGACTTTACTTCTTCGTGATTGGAAAAGTCAAAAAAATCCAAGCAAAGTTCCTCGGAGCCACATCTAACTGGATTCTCCCTTGAAACAATTCATGATACAAATCTACACGACGAACAACTGTTAAGAATGGAGTCTTTAAGGATCATAAGGAAAAAATGTTGAAGCCTATAATCCAGTTTAATGGAGTTTAAACCCTTTTCATATTGGCCCCGCCTTATCTTTTCCTTAGGAGGAAGGAAAAATGAAAGTGATAACTTGTTTGATCAAATGAAGAAAACAATTCAACACTATACCAAAGGCACAATCTTTGAAGATGGAATGATGGCTGATTCCGACGCCTTTGCACACAAATGGTATCAAGCAATGATTGGGACACTGCCTGCACAGGAGCTCCAAATGGTTTTAAAAAGAAAACTAGTTGTCAAGGGTGGAACTCCAAAATCAAGTAATAAAAGTCCTAGAAGCCATCCTCGAGAAACAAGCTTCAAGTCGAGACTTCCTAAAGAATGCAACTTAACAACGTCTATAGAGAACGTCTACTTGCTAACCAAGGATGAACTCGATTATTTTCCATCGTAGAAGAAAAAGCCTAAATATGAAAGGAACTTAGGAAGATCCTATTGCCACTACCATATAATGAATGGTCATGAAACAAATCAATGCAGAGCACTTGAAGGAATGATAATCAACTTTTTCAAACAAGGCAAAATTAATGGGTTTGTAAGGAGAAGTCAATAAAGAACTACTTTACTAAAGAGATTCTACATGGTTGGGAGTGAAATACTCCTTGCACATGGACATTACCTTAAATGGTCAAAGACTTTATCTGCACCACGCTATGGCTGGGATAAAGCATCGACAAGCCCTTGGTCGCCCCACGCTATGGCCAGGTCAAGGCGCCTCTTGAAGGGAGGTTAGGGTGAGCCTTTGTCCACGCCACGCTATGGCCAGGATAAAGCATCGATAAGCCCTTGGCCATGCTACACTATGGCCAGGTCAAGGAACATCCTAAAGGGAGGTTAGAGCAAGCCTTTATTCGCACCACGCTATGGCCAGGATAAAGCATCGACAAGCCCTTGGCCGTGCCACGCTATTGCCAGATCATGGCACCTCCTGGAGGGAGGTTATGTAAGTCCTTAGGTCCTGCTTGTGGATGAGCTAACCAAGCATACCAAACAACAAAGGACTAAGGCGTCCAAGCCTAAGAAGCGGCATATCAAACAATGGACAAACACGTCCAAAGCCCAAGAAGCGTTATATCAAACAGTGAACTAAGATGTCCAGACCCGAGAAGTGGCATATCAGACAACAGACTAAGCTGTCCGACCCCGAGAAGTGGCATATCAAATGATGGACTAATACGTCAAATCTCAAAAAGAAGCCAATCAAATAGCAACTACATACAAGGCCTAAAGGGTTAACACATGTCGAAAGAGACAAGACCCAAGGAGCGAAACAGAAGGCTTAAATAAGAATCTACAGCTCCAACTAATCATCAAAGAAAATTTCCACACTTCACTTATTAATACCCGAATATGGGTTTTAGGTCACTCATTATTGACTTCAGGATTTCACTTATCAATATATGAATCTGGGTTTCGGGTCATTCATTATTGAGTTCGGGACTTCACTTATTAATACCCGAATCTAGATTTCGGGTCTTTTAATTTACGGAGAATCTGGGTTTCGGGTCATTCATTATTGAGTTCGGGACTTCACTTATTAATACCTGAATCTGGGTTTCGGGTCTTTTAATTTACGGTCTTCATCATACCCTAATCTGGGTTTCAGGGCTATAACTATTAACTACTTAACTTCACTCATTAATACCCGAATCTAGGCTATTGATCTCTATTAAGAAGATTATTTTTATGGACTTCTTGTTATCATTCACAATACCCGAATCTAGGTTTTGGATCTTCTAACTTTTAAATTTCATTTATTAATGCCCGAATTTGGGACATTGGACTTCTATTACATGATCATTATCGATTTTCTATTGGTTATCTCCAAAAGTTGGATATCTAAACATCTATAATTAAATCCTTGGTTGAATCTATTATTTTCTACCATCATACTTCTGATAATCTCGCAATATAATTGAAGTTGAATTCTTCGTAATCTCTCATCATTTCCAAAGATGGGTTCAGGATATTTAATCATATTCAATTATGGGATTACATTTCATTTGTTAACATGATGATTTTGTTAATTTCTGCAAATGGCATGAATAGACTTCTACATAGATTTCAAGCTAACGATAAGAAATATCGTTTACTTCGTGCTTTTCAAGGAAAGCAAATCAGTAAAAACGATTGAAAAATTCAGCAAATACAGAAATCATGGTACAAGTTATCAAAGAGCTGATTCAAAAACAACATTACAAGAAAAGATTATAAACCAGGTGATATTTACAAAATTTTCATAATTTACATAATTTATGAAATTATTTACAAGTGTACAAAACAAATATATACATTTCATAAATAAAATTGTTCATGAATCTTGAACAGCTTTATTTAGATTCTCGACAATTAAAGGATCCATAATGTGGTAAATAGCAATGCAAAGAACCTCTTTAAGTTTCTTCTCTTTCTTCCTCGTCTTTGTCTTCGTCATCAATAGACTCAATATTGGTCTTTAACGCACGATTAAAAGCTTTGTTTGCACCTTTAAGATTTTTAATTTCCCTTTTGAAATCAGTGATACGCTTCTGAAGAAGATATTTCTCGCGTTCAAGTTTTTGAATCTAAGCAGCATACTCATTTATGCGCTGCGAGTATCTCATTTTCTATTGTTCATCGAAATACTTCATCATCTCTAATTTGACTTTCCTGCACCATTTCCTACTACTTTTTTGTCTGAACCAGGAGGAGGATTAGTCATAGTAGGAAAATTTTGGATGACAAGAGAAGTAGACCTTGTTAATTTTAAAGCAGATGGAATAATGGAAGAAGCTGGTGAATCGATGTTCGAAGTATTATTTCCCATAATGAATTCAAGCGATGCACACTGAGTTTGACTAACTTTCAACTTAATTTCCAAATCACTTACTTGTTAGAGAAGTTCTGACATCTTGTGGTCAAAGTCAATTTTAGGATTTGACTTGATTTGGTTTTTCAAAATGGAGATCGTTTCATTCTTAATCTTAACATTCGCCTCAAGATTGACAATCTGATCATTGAGATTTCTAACAATCGTCTTTTGAAGCAAATATCTTCTGTACTATCCAAGAGCTGCGGTATTGTTTTGAAAGCGAGAAGATATGGGATCATTAGCGAGTTTTCTCTTTCCAATGTCTACAAATAGCCAATCTTTGATGCTGATGAAAAGAGATGGAGAATCTAACGAGAATGGCATTATAGATAACGGTAACACCTATTTCAACAAAAAGAAAAAAATGATGTTAAGACTAGAATAATCAATCTCTTTATTACAGCAACAAAGGGTTACAACTCAAGTAAAAATGTAACGAAAAAATACAATTAGACATTTATTTCACATCTAAAGTTGGGAAACTACATTTCTAACTTTACTCAAGGGATTAGCAAAAGAAATAACTGTTGAGTTAAAAGAAACATTAAGTCGTTTCGGAGTAATAACCGGAGGATATTTGCTATAGTCCCACTCCTCGATAGGAGGACTATCACAACCGCATATTTATTTGGTGCGATATGTCTGAATTTCCTTAAGAAGTTTTCTTTTTCTTTACCAAGAAAATTGAAATCAAGACAGGGGTGTTCCATGTAATTTTTTTGCAAATCTCTAATAAAGCAATATCTGGCTAATTTTGAAGATTTCAAAATTAATGTCTTTTCTTCATAATCTCTTCTTAATTTAACGTACTTGCTTAGATAATCTCTAGAGACAAAGCTGCCTGAGGGACATTCATTCTGTGATAATGTAATAAAACATGGGTAAGTATAAAAGAAAACTAGAGCAAAAAATTCCCAAACCAATATTATTATATAATCACTAATGTTCATTCGGTTCATAAAAAATCGACTTTGTAAATAACTCTTAAATAAATTTGTCCTTATAATATTTGAGTTTCACAAGAGGCAGTTTTTGGGGAATCGATCTGACTCGTGGTAAGTTCGAACATGCTCCGAGATGCGGGTCAGATCCAAATTTGTTCAAATACCTCTTGTGTAAACGCCTATGTAGGTCCCCACTAAAATCACCTAAGTACGAGAAATCTACAGTTGGGTGTCTATAATAGGCTTTGTATAGAAAGTCTACCAGAATGTTTCTCTCTTCAATCAACATCCAAAAAAAGTATAATCAACTTCCGATTCTCTTTCAAAAGACCATCACATTGAAGGCGCGACCTCCTCAGTCGCGGGGCAGCTTCTTGATTTTCGATGGATGCTAACACTACCGCACTTTTGTTAAGTCTGTGATACTTATCAGAGAGAATATTGTGTTCTTTCAATTGTTTATCTAACTCTCCATACAAACTATTTATTTTCGCTCGTTTTCTTTCAAGCTTGGTCTTATAAGGGTGGGGTTTCCTCCTTTTCTAAAATAAAGGATTTTAACTATTATTATCTTGGAAGTGAAAGCCGTTTGAACAAAGAATCCCATACCTGAGAGACGGGAACTGATGCATGAACGACCTGCTTCTTCTCTCTTGGTTCTTCCACGTTAATGCAAGCAGGCTCCTCTTGAGGGTCAAAAGGAACAGGAGATTCAGGTGGGCTTACTTCATGAATAGATGGGTCAGGGTTGACCTTTTCTGAAGCCCTGGCGTTGTCATCATCATCTTTTTCAGGACCATTAGTGTGACCACCCCTGTCGCCACCTAAACCTTGACCTCCATCCACATTATCATCATTATTGTCATCGTTACCGCCCACTTCCTCGGCAACTTCATCTTTGTCACCTTCATTTTCGGAGTCGGAGTCAACTTTGAATGAAAGGACTTCGAAGGATAGAATTTTAGAGGCATCGATCTCCACTCTTTAAGAAACTTCAACCCCCTGCTCCATTCTTTTAATTTTGTCCATAACTCCATCGACAGGAGTAAGATCAAGTGAGAGAAAGCTCAAGTCTAGGCATTTATCGATACTGTCGGCATAAGCAAGCATCATGGCGTCTTTAAAAGAATTGACAATGATGTCCTCAAGAGAAGTATCAAGGAATTGAGACACCCGTTGCTTTGAATCAAAAATAACATGGATTGCCAACTTTAGAGAATCTTTATTTTTCTTCATATTTTTCTCTAGAGAAGATTGTTTTATTGCCATTCGAGGCTTTTCGTCCTCAGATTCTTTCAGGGCCAAATTTTTGTCAGTAGATGAGCTTTCCTCTCCTTAGAAATAACAGATTCTGATTGAGCAAGAGAAGCTCGCAATCGCTCTAATTCTATCATAGCTACATTTTTATCCACGAACAGGGAGGAAACTTGACTGTTTAAGTTTGAAACTTCTTCTTGAAGCCTTGATGTCTCTGTGGAAGATTCTAATACACCATCTTGCAGGGAAAGCCAGCTCTTGGAAATCTAAAAGAAAAAGTATAACATAAGTCAAAAATTTAGAGAGAAACAATAAAAATAAGGTTAGGTGATATTAAGCATACCTTGTTCAACTAGAAAACGACAATGATCCATTTGGTTAGAAACGAACGAAGGTGGACTGATAGAAGTAAAGGATGGAGAGCTCAATATAGACTGAACCATCTTTTCAAAATTACTCGGAGGCACAGGTGATGTGGATCTAGGAGAGTGCAACTCCAAGGAATGGGTTGAAGTCCCCTAGTCTTTTTGCATTTGATCAATCACACGAGGGGAGCAAGAGATGGCAATGCGCGATAGGGGATTGACCTTTGTGGGAGTCTTCTTGGGATGATCAAGAGAAGCTTCAATAGTTCAACTCTCCATAGTTTCATCAATATCAACAGACTCCCCATCTTCTCGTGGTGGAGAATCGGGAACTTCTACGATCTTGGCTTTCTTAGGGGATGGTTCCACCATAGTCATTTTACCCAACTTCTTTTTGGTAGCCATCTTTGACCTAGCAACACACTGGGAAAAAGATGACGCACGGGAAGTAGAAGTGGGGAGAGCAGGATCACTTATAATTGGTTCAGCCTGAGAAGCAGCTGTTGAAAATTCAAAATTTACAAGTCAGAAAATCAATTTAAAAGGTAACATAATAACAAACTACAAGTACTATGTTCAAACTTAACAGAGTGATCGGGGCAAATTAGTTAAATTGGAGAGAAATTCTTCGGATCACCCAAAGAAACGTTTGCTTCGAGATGTCTGTTGAACTAAAGGAGGTTGACTAAGTACCCTTTGGCCCACTGGTAGGAGGGAATGCTTTTGTAGATTTGAAGGATTCAACAGGGTTAATCTATTTCCAATCCTACTTGAAGCGGCAATCAATGACTATACTATTTTTTTATCTACTTCATTCAACTCTTTAATAGAAACACCAGATAAGAAAGCATAAATTAGCAAAGGAAAGTAACTAAATGGAAGAATAAAGACTACGATCAACTTATGGGGAGAAGAAAAAACACCACTGATGTTGGGGAAGCATTCAACGAAGAAGAACTACATTTTTGAATCTCTAAACTTGTTTACCCCCTCGGATATTACGTTTTTGGGGGGATTGGCTCTAAAGATTTGGTCATTCAGGTTACTGAGCTTAACCAATCGAACAAGATAATTCAATACTTCAGCATTAAGTGAAGGAATTTCTGATTCCAGTGCCATGAGTTCCAAAGATAAAAGATACGTATATACATTTGGTGATGGTTGAATGGGAGCAATGCCCAAGTGGGATAGGAACTTGGCCAGGAAATTCGAGAAAGGTAAGAAGCCTCCATGCCAAATATGGATGGATTTATAGGCATAGTACCCTTCAAGGGGGCTTTGAATGGTGTCGTTATCACTCAGGGGAATAGCTTCCACCCCAGTAGTGCCGAAGTCATTGAGAATTGTGTCCACCTCATCCTGGGTAGATATTAAGGAATATTTGGAAGTTGCTTCAATCTTCTTGGGTGACGATTCCATCACTGGTATTGTGTCCATTTCTAGGTTTTGGGAAGAATTTCTCACGCCCATGATCCTATAGGTGAAATCATTTCAGTTAGAAATTATAATTTGTTATGAAATTAACAATTTTTTTCAAGGATATTGGAAACCTATTACAACAATTTGAATATCAAGCAAAACATGGACTTTCTTATTGTTGAAAGAATGTTAGAGTTAGAAAAATGAAGTTGTTGGGCTTTCGATAGAGTCGAAAGGGAGAATAGAAGTTGACGCCCAACAAACACCCTTCAACAATGTCGAAAGCTCAAGGATAATTTTGTTATTGAAGGAAGTAGTTGAAACCTACACAACTAATTTTAATAAAAATATATGCTACCAACATTGAATAAAAAAGATAAAAAAATCTTTCGACACTACTGAAACCCATGAACTTAGTTTTTCAAATTGTGCTCGAACATTGTCGAAACCCCATATGCCAATTGGGTCGAAAGATTTGAATTTGAGCAACACTGATATAAATGAGAAGGCTTTAAGACGTTTCGACAACAGTTGTACAAAATAATGGTAAAGTCCCAATTAGTTACAAGGGGTATCGAGAAGTCTAAAGGGTTACATGATTTCGAAAGCATACCAACAATCAAATATAATTCGATACAAAAGGTTTCGATCACGTCGAAAGGTATCAGAATATAATAAAGCAAGGATATGCTTTGAAGAAAGTCTAATTTATATTAACTATGTCGACCTTTCGACGAGTCCAATTAAGAGGTAGGCGCTGGACATCCTTTCGACCCCATCAAAAGGGGTTAAAGAAGTAAAACAAAGTTTGCCGCCTCAACCTCTTTTGAAGGGGTAGAAAGGTAAAATTGCAATGCCAAAATGATATTCATACTGCTAAAACTTCTTTATGAAATAACTGGGAATCCCCTTCTTCCCAAAAATTTATTTTTAACACAAAACTTCAAAAAATCAATAACAAATTTGATATGAACGCGAATTTACAATTACTAATCTTAAAAAAATCCCCAAATTACAAATTCAAACCTTAAAAAAAATTCAGATGAGCTCTGAATGAAAATTATACAGAGAAAAGGCAACAAAGTAAGCTATAAGAATGAATTAGAGAATGCTTTCAAGCGAATGTAAAACCTAAATGTTTTCTGTTAAATTAAAAAAAAAATAGTTCAGATTCAAATCGATAAAATTTTAAAAATCAAAATTCACTATGAAAGGAAAATTCGAAAAGAAAAATAATAAAAACTTACTTTAGATTTGAATTTCTGTTTTTCTGGAAATAGAAATTATTTGAGAATTTAAAAACTTTGATTCTTGCTGGAAGTTTCTTCTAATTGGAGATAAACAAAAGAGGGGAAGAATGGAACTTGGTTTATAAGAAAAGTCAGCATGGACGGCAAACCGTACGGTAAAATTTAAATGAACGGCCAAGATTTACACAAGGATATGAAAAGGCGGGAAATATTAAGGGTTTCGAAATGGTTGACATGGAAAGTCAAGGGCATCCCTTTGGGGGGGCAAGTGTTACCACCAATCCTCACTTCAACCTTGTTGAAACCAAAATGAATAGAAGGAAAAAGGGAACGAGAGATGACAACACTAACAAAGCCTTTCGAAGGAGATGACAACACTAACAAAGCCTTTCGAAGCAGTCGAAGGGATGCTACAGCCAAAGGTCAGATATGTCACAAGCTTTCAAATGGGTTAAAGTGGTCAAAAGGTCCCTTTCGCTTCAATATCTTTATTTTGAAACAGTTGCTTTCGCCTACATGAAGACGGTTCGAATAAGAAGAGGAATACCTTTTGAAGGTAGCGAATAACAACCCCCCACATGCACGCCAAATCTTTCAAAACCAAAGGTTTCACCTTCATTCAAGCTACTTAGAAAGATCTCATGATCAAAACAACCCGTTCGAAAGCATAATCCAGCCTTTCGAACCGGTCAAAGCCTTTAACAACCAGGAAAGGTGCCGCATCAATTCTCAAGCATGTATTCGAATGTTACCCTCCGCGTTGACACCATCAACATTTCAACACCTTCGAAACCCCAGAGAACTACCTGTCGGCAGAGTCGAAAGCTCATATTACTTCCCACTAGCAACAACAAAGCAACACAAGGGGAAAAGGCGCATCCACCCCTTTAAATGAAGACGGAGGCATTCAAACCCATTCAAATGCAATGTAGAGGGATGTGCAAGTGTCAAAGGTGACAAAACGTCTATAGAGCCACCTTTTGACTTGGTCGAAAGCTCTACGTCAAAAGGTGCCAACCCGCACCTAAGTTGGAAGATTATACCCTATCATCCCTACATCTTTTCTCACTAAGTGTCAAACATGTTGGCTCAGTTTCATGAATCTCTTGCCTTAGGAAAACCTGTGCTAGCACATTGCACTGTTCAAACATGCATATTAAACGATGAACAATTTCTTTATCCAACTATCTTTTTCATTCAAACCATGTGCATTAACCTATTTTCAACCTCATTTCTAGTGGCATAAAAATTTGTGCAAACTTTGGTTTACCATTCGTCGACAATAAGGATCCTACTCTATAGTGATTTTGACCGTTTATACAAAAGATGTATGGCGCTCGACCAGCGTTTATAGAACTGTCAACGTGGCCACCTATTGATGTGAATGAAGATATCGAGCCGTAGGTTCAAATGTTTTCCTAAAACTTTCTACAATGTTGACCCCCGTTCACTTCTAAATTTTAGAGAATTAGAGGCACACACATTTGCCTTTAAAAAAATAAATAGGGACAAAATACTACACAAAACTGCCTCTAAAAGAAAGAGAGGCAGTAAAATAACAGCCTCTGAAAAAGGCGTCCCTGATAAATATAAGAGGTGGATTCACAATTATAAATGCCCCAATTGCTGATGCGTACAGGTAAGAATGTGAATACAATAGGGGCACTTACTGTTGTGGTTAATAATCTGAAAACAATAAGGGAAGATATATATGTCCCTGTTCTTGCATGGGAAAAAATAATTCAATACCCTAGTGATCTGGTTTGGGGGATCCAAATTCATTCACTCTCTTTTTATACTTTCTTAAATTTGTAAATTTGAAAACACTAATTTGGAAATCAGATTAGGGGAAATTGATCAATTTGTACATCATTAGTTTAATAAAAGCAAGATTTAGATATTTTGATTATACAATTGTTTTGAGACTTTTATTGGATTTAACTATGTTCTACTTGCATCAACTTAATCGAAAGGATACTTCCGAGTGAGTTGAAACCCCTTATTATACTAATTTACTTAAGTCCTTAACTCCAATCCACTACTCACCAAATGCTCACCTTTTTAGCGAGTTGAAACCTCAAACTCGACAAAAATCCCTAGACTTAAAAATCCAAATCGAAGCACTTAAAAGGACGAGCTTTTGACGAAGTTGAAACTTATCCAGTCAAACCATATCCTTGAATCCATAGAGCCAACCTTTAACACGTCGCAACTGTTTCGAAAGGAGGTTTCGAAAAGATAACTAAACTACTTAAGCAAGCTCAAAGGACTTAAAAGAAGGGGATATAAGTGTTTCGAGAGGGTCGAAAGGTTGGATAATGAAATTTTTCAGAACAAAGAATTATTCGAAAGATTAATCAAAGAAAGCAATAAGGTCCAAACCTTTTCTACTTAATCAAAAGTGGTTTCGAAGGACATATCTGCACCTTTAGTTTTACTTTGGGGTGTTGACAAGTTTTCTTGTTAACAATTAGTTATTAATTATTTATTTATTAATTAAGTTAGGTAATTAATAATTAATTATGAGTTAAATATGGTTTATTAAATGGAGATAAATTTCTAATTAATTATCTTTTAAAAGTGAGTTTACTTAATTTTGATTAAGTAAGATAAAATTTTAATTTATTATGAATTAAGTATATAATTTATTTTTTATTAATTATTAATTAAGTATAGGGTTGATTATTAATTAATTATTAAGAAGGTGTTTAATTATTCTAATTATAAATTAATTAAGGGTTTAATAAATAAATAAATTATTATAGGTTAATTATTTCTTAATTAATAATTAAGTTAAGTTAATACTTAATTAATATTTAATTATGTTTTTAAAAAGTATGTATCTTGTAATTTATTATTTAAAAAGAGGTTTAAGTTCTTAATCACTTTGTTTTCTAAGGCTCAATTTGTTTAAAGGCAATTTTCTTTTACAAAGAATAGTTTTGAACACAAGGGAATCTATTATCGATACCATTAAGTACCCATATAAATGTGAATAGGTTATACTAAACTTTGACAACTATTTAGCATAATAAATCTTTGTTCTGCTATAACTCAATTGTTTGGTTGTGTTGATATCTATTAGCAGAGTAAATCCCCGTTCTTCTATATTAAACTTAATAGATTGCTTGGACATCTATTTAGCGGGACAAATCACCATATTACTATTATGTTGTTTGGATATGTATCTGCTAGTTGGTTTATATTGACGTGTTTGTAGCGACCCACAGTTCTGTACCCCTTAAGTTGATAATAAATCTCCTCCGTTCAACCCAAAGTGTACGAAAGAGCGAATAACTAGGGTAGAAGAAGAAGAGGTAGAAGAAGAAAATAGAACAACAACAGAATCTAACCATCGCAGCGGAATAAAATAAAATAGATAATAACTGATCTTTACACAAAATGAAACCATATCTGTTATATACAGTACATCATCAGAGTACAATATAATCAACATCACAATTCAGGATAGTTATAATAACTTGTCCCACAAACAGAATACACAACATACACAACACAGCGGAATATACATCATATATGTGTGATACGTCTCGACATCCAGCTCGTCTCCTGAGCTCCACAGCATCATAACCTGTAACCTATAATACTCGGTATGACCCGAGCATTATAATAAAATAACACCCGAGTCAGTCTGGAAAACCAGCGTGAGAAAACACACTCAATTGGATTATTAAAGTTTTCCAAACCCTTTGAAATCAAAAGCAACTAGTAAGACCGCGCCACAAATAAACATGTCGGGTTTTTACCTTACGATAGCCAAATACTTTTTATCAAAATCCTCTGATATTATAATAGTGTATATACAAATACTTATTTAAATAGCCGAAATTATTACATCTATTAAATTCCAGCTAATAGGTATACAAACAAAACCGTAAAGGCACGTAGGCAGAATGGATTTCCAACTAATGACTAGGCACTAGGGTACCACCTGTCAAAGTACCTGGTCTAGATCAGCGTACTGAGGACCACGCCCAATCCCCTGCAACACAAGACCGGAACTACCTAAGGGTAATTCCGAGTAAGATCACCCCACGGTTGGGATCAGCAACCGCACCACTAAGCCGAAATAAAAAGGAACATCTAGACAGGGATGACCTCACCCTAATGGGCGCTACCCACATAGCCTTGCTGCATAACCCCTGATTTTCAGTCATTCCCAGTTGATGAGGCTCGAGGCAAAGAGTTACCTTTTTAGAACATATCCCTTGGAATGCTCATCGTCCACCTGACGATGTTCTGAAAGCATTCATCCATACAAGTCCGTCCCGGGTTCGAACGGAACTACTCCTACTACATCCATTTTGGAATCACCCTTAGGATTAGTAGCGACTAACCCTTGCACTTCACTGCTCCATCTTCGATTCCAAACTCGTTTCCCTCACGAAACGTACAAACTGGATCGAAGTGGTTTTTGAGAAATAAATCTCGATCCTGGTCTCTTCGAAACGATCAGCGCATTGGCCAATACTGATAGTCGGTTATTTAACTATCAAATAACATCCACAAACAACCATCAAGCATAAATAATTTTCCAAATTATTTATTTACCTCAAAATATCTTCGCAAGATTTATTCCCACTTTTAAACCCTTTGAAAATAGTTTCAAACCGTTCTTCTCTCATGGAATAAATTTCCCAAATATTTCCTATTTCCACTGAAATCACCAAGTACAAACACTTTAGATTTTAAAAATAATTTAAAACCATTTTATTATAAAATATACTTTAAACATTTAAATTGAAGACTACTTTAATATTTTATTCAAAAATATATATACTTTAAGAATATTTAAAATAAAATTACTTAATATAAAACTAACTTTTTATATTTAAAACACAATACTCATTTGACTTTTAATTAATTACTACAAAAATAAATTTGGACAATACTTACTTTAAAATTTAAACATTTAAAAATAAATAATTTTTCTAAAACATACTTTTATAACATCTTTAAAACTTTTAACTTATACTTAAAATTTTGCTTTGAAAACGTACTTGACTATCCAGGGAAATACACTTCTCTTTCACCACTTTTTAAAAATAAATCACTATTTATTTTTAAACAAATTTACCCATTTCTTAATAAATTCCCACCGTGAATTTATACTTCCAAATATCCACTGATATCCATTTCACTTTATAAACCCAGTTTATAAATACCATAGTCTCGCCCTTCTTTCAAAACACAGTTTCAAATACTAAATCAATTTCCCAATTGATTTCTAGAATTTACTCCATTAAAATAAATTCCTTTACTTATCCAAATTTATTTCAAAACCATATATTTCAGATTTAACTTCTTTATTTTAATCTAAAATCTTATTTAAACTGAATACCAATTTCGTACCTTTCCAAATCTCTTCTTTATCTTTCCAAACAAATTTAAACCTTGAATTTAAAATAAATTCTTTATTCCCTTAAATAATCTCACTTAGGTTTAAAAATTCATTTTATTCCCATTTATCCATAAATTTCCTTTCCCACATCCGAAATTATTTATTAACATTTAAAATCCACTTATCCTTTTTCAAATCATTTATTCCAACCTCTAAAATTATTTACATTAGAATTTTCCTTTTATTTCCCTTTGAAAATCCAATTATATATTTTTGATGACCCGGCATACCCAAATATATTCAATCAATCCATGGCATTCAATATTTTCAATTTTCAATTTTCAATTTATCAAAGAATATAAATAAACCATATCACAGGATATTAAACAATCTAAATAATTTTGAGGAATCCAGTTGGATCCCTCCAACCTGTTTCCCTGCATCCACAGATGTTAGCACAATATAAGATACCAATTCCACTTTGAGGTGGAATATCGCGGTATATGGCTTTATATAATATCATCCACTATTATGCGGCGCATAGGGTCTCATCCGCTATATAATGCGGGAAATCAATCACTCCAATATATATATACACTACTATATATATTATCATATCCAATCAATTCAAACATTCAACCAGTTATTTAAATTTAACCATCTAAATTTAAATAGCAATCCAGAAGAGTGAGATTAACTCACCTTTATTTTTGTAGGCAATCCACTTCAATCTCGACTTGATTTCACGATTTTTTTGACCTTGTACACATATTAGATGATTTTATTAATATTTGAACTAATCGAACAATTAATTTTCCATTTTATAATTTAATTACCTAATAGTTTTTGTTTTAAACTAATTTTCCTTTAACAATTTCTAAAATAATTAAATAAGTTAATTAAACAAATTAATCTCCATTATTTCAAAATTAAACTAGTAGATTTAGAATGTTTATGTATAGTTATTTTTATTTTTACTTTTAATTTATTTTTGAAAACACATATGCTTACAAAGATAATCTATATATATTTTAAAAAAAAACTGATTTTCATATAAATTCCTATATTTTTCTCAAAGTCTTTTTATAAATTTTCTGTTTATCTATATATACACATTAAATTCTAATAAAATTCCTTCCAACTTATACATATATTAAAACAGAATTGTTTTACTGTAAAATATTCTTTTTTGTTTCTGTTCATGAATATAAATTGAAAAACAAACTGCATCTATATATCTCACTGAATATTTATATATGTGTATAAAATAGAAATAAAATCTACTTAAATTTTTAAACTAAATAGGAGAAGATAATATAACTACTGAGTCGACACGAGCCTTCCCTGCCTCCTTCGACCCATCTCTGAAACCCCCTCCCAACCAACCACCACAGCCACCCAGCTTAGACCACCGCCCCACTTTCATGAGAACGCACGCCATCGCGCATCCCACGACAGCCACTTTCGCGAGCGCCTCCTGACTCTGCCGCGAATCCTCCAAAAAGCAGGCGACTCCACACGACCCGATCGTGACAACAAGACGAACGGATCACGTTCAATTTTTCTTTGGGGAAAATGAAGCTAGAAGAAGACATGGAATAAGAGGCTGCCGCCATTCCTTTTACGATCGCGTGCGACCATTACGGTAGATTGTTGCTAGGCTCGAATTCGAGTCCTCCCCTCCTGGTAACGACGTTGCCAAGCCCTCGTGAAAACGCGAATCGCGATATTATTTCTTTGACCGATTCGATTTTGAATTTTCGGGGAAAAAGAATAGGGCTTGCGAATTAATTTGGAAATGAGGGAAATGAAAGGAGGAACGAACGCGATCTGAACAGAATGGGAAGAGGCGAAAGGTTCGTGTAAATATATATTTTTACGCCATTTTTTTTTCTTCGTATGAAATTAGAAAGAGGGGAAATCGATTTCATCTGGTTTGTATTATTAAGAAGAAAAGGGAGAATGAAGCGTGTTGGAGAAGGAACGAGAAAGTTACGATGTGAAGATTAATTGACCAGTCAAAGAAAGTATATTTTATATTAAAATTCAATTTTAAATTTAAATTGTTTCGATTTAGGTAGCTTAAAATCGAGAACCCCTATCAAGGCGTGTTGCTAGGCGTTCATAATGTTATACCCCTATTTCGAACGCAATGGAAAAGGTTATGAGTTCTAATTTGATCGTATGGAGAAGATAGCTTTTTGGACCCAGTTATTATATTGAATTCAATATAAATTTCAGTGCATTTATATGTCGTATGCTCACACAACAACTCCAACCACTATGAAAATTGAAATTCGATAATAAAACTCTATTACGGATCCAATGGAACAGGTTTCGTCTAATTCTGAGACTGTACCTGGGAAGACTATTTTTAAATTTAATTCAAATGATAAAATTTCAAAACTTAATAAAACACTTCCAAATTCACGTTTAACACTTTTACTATCTTCATTACTATCAATATAAATTTTACAAGCCTTTGAAATATTTTTAACAAGCATAAAACTGAAGATTCAATATTTCACCCAACTTCAAATTATTTAATTTAATATTTAATTATCAAATAAGTAGAGATATTTGAAATTTAAGTTAAAATTAACCTTTTAAATATTTAAAATCAATTAAATATTCTAATTTCAAATATCTAAAAATTCCGGGCCGTCACAATGTTATTCCCTGATTTAGTTATGGATTTTATTTACATATATGCTGGTTTATGTAAATAACTTTTGTATGACTGGTAGTCAAATTTAATTAAAATGGTAACTTGATTTAGTACCATTGTGGTCATTAAGCTTCCTTTCAAAGTTGTAAATTATGGTTTATAAATTGACTTTAATTCTATATCCATTTAAGGTTAAGTGTTTGTAAATGATTTTGTAAGATGTCCAATTATTTTAATAAAGGTATTTAGAAATGATATTTTGAAAATAATATTTTATAAAGGATTTATTTAAGGGAGATTTACAGACGATATTTGTAAATGATATTTTAAAAAGGGATTTATAAATGAAGATTTATAAAAGAGTTTTATAAATGATTTTGGGGATCTATAAAAGAAGTTATATAAATGACTTGGATATTTATCAAAGAGTTTTATAAATGATTTTTTGATATTTATAAAAGACTTTTATAATGAAATCATAATTGAAGTAAAAGTAGATTTCATAAATGGAAATGATTTATGAAAAGGATTTATTGAAGAAATTTATAAAAATAATTTGAGATTTGGATTTTCCCTAACCGACCTTCTTAATTATGGTTGTGTGCCACATTCATTCTGTTAACAAGAAATCTTCTCAACACCCCAAAGTAGAATTTGAGGACAAGGTCGATTCCTTGTGTTATCTTTTAGATGAGATGAGGGGAATGAAATATGTGTGTTTACTTTGGTACCCTTTTTGAACAATTTGCTTTAGTAAGGATTTGCTCAAGTTAACCTTTCGATCCAATCGAAACGTTTAGTTTCTTTCCTTATCAATCTCTCGACCGTGTTGAGATAGTTTGGTTTTCTCTTCGGAAGCTCTCCTTTCAAAATAGTTGAGGTACCCACATAGATCAATTTGGCAACCTCTGGATAGTGTTTATCTTTAGTGGGTTTTGACCTAGTTGAAGGCTCAATTTGTTAAGTGGTTAGGGCTTTAATCTTGAATCTGAGAATGAGGTTTCGACCTTGTTGAAAGCTGAATCCTTAGGCACCTTGTTAGGTTTGGGTTTCTTAAGGTTTAAGTGGATTGCGGTTGGGTTTCGACCTCGTCGAAAGTAGTAACCTTTAATTGTCTTTTCTTAGGTTAGGAGTTAAAGGCCAAAGTGAGTTGGCTTAGGGTTTTGACCTAGTACAAAGGAGAAGGCTGGAGAAAGGTGGCCTTGTACCAATAACTTGTATTACTTGGAAATTTATAGGTTTCGACCTAGTCATAAGAGACCCTTCGATTCAGTCGATACCTGTAACACAAAGTTAAACCTTATAAAAGCTTGAGAAATAGTAAAGTAATTAGAACAAAATTGAAGACTCCCCTTTATCCACTCAAAGAATACTTTATTAATCAATTTCCCTAATCTGATTTACAAATTAAGGTTTTACAACTCTTTGTATTAAGAAAGTACCAGTTTAGAATGAGTAAATTCAGATCCCTCAACCCAGACCCCTTGGATCTTATTCATAGATGTGGGTCAGCACCTTTCGAACCTAATGCTTTTGACCTAGTCGAAAGGTGGCTACCGTGTTGACACTAATATGCTTCCGCCTTTGTCGAAAGGAGCGGTTGCGCTTTCCTCCTCCATGTTGCTTTGTAAGAGCATCCGACTCTATCGATTGGCTTAATCCAGTGGTTTCGAAGATGTTGATTCGTTGATGGTTTTGATGCTATTGGATGCTTCCAAACTCCTGCTTGTGACTTGATGCGGAACCTCCATAGGCAATAATGGCTTCGACCAGTTCGAAAGGCTTAGTTTAGCTTTCAAAAGGGTCGTTCAAATCAATACATGCTTTCGAGCGGGTTGAGTGAAGGAGAAACCTTTGGCTTCAAAAGGTTTGGCGCATGTATGAAGAGCTGTCCTTCATTGTCTTCGCAAGGTGTTGCATCAACTCATTCGAAAGGACTTCAATAATGTGGAATCACCCCTTTCGAAGGTGGTCACTGAAGCGGAAGGTTGCTTTTGACCCCTTCGAAAGGTTCTGAAGCTATTGGACTTTGGCTGTAGCATACCTTCGACTCATTTGAAAGGTGTAGCTAGAGCTCTCTCCTTTTGTTCTTCTTTGTCTTCTTCTCAAACTGGTTTCGGCTAAGTCAAAAGGAGTTTTATGTAGTAACATTTGCCACCTCCCTCCCGAATGGATGCGCTTGACTTTCCAAGTCAACTACGTCGAGACCTAGAAATTTCCTGCCTCTTGGCATTCCCGCGTAAATCTAGGCCGTTTATTTAAATCTAATCCAATGGCCTGCCACCTTCTCTGACTTTTCTTATAAAGTACGCTTTCTTCTTCTTCCTCTTCACTTATCTGCAATTAAACCAACTTAAAGAAAAGTAAAGAGATTTCATTTTTCATTATTACTGTTATTTTTATTTATTATTTTATTCAATTTTTTATTTTTTTAAAAGAAGGAGAATCTAAATTCTCGTTTTATAAATTTCAAAATTTAGGAAGGTTAATCCATGTTTAATTCTGTTAGTTTAATGGTTTTAATTGATTTGTTTATTAAATTTTGGATTCCTGGATTTGAAATCGGGGTCAGGCAAGAGAGGGGTTTCTATTTTCTTCGCTTGTAAGCTTTAGGATCGTATAGATTAAAAAATTGGCGCTACACATTTACTTTTCTACCCCTTCGAAAGGGTTTAAGGTGGCAACCTCTACTTTTCTTTCTTAACCTCTTTTGATGGGGTCAAAAGGTGTTGTGGCGTTAATTTGATTGACCTTGTTGAAAGGCTATGTAGTAACGTAGCATGTAGCTAACTCCCTCGAAAGCAAAACATTTCGGTCTAGTAGAAACCTTATGTCTTGATTGTAATCTTCCCTCCACACTTTATTTTATGCTTTTCGAAACCGTGTTTCCCTTTTGACCTTATCGAAACCCTTTTGTAAGTTAATGAGTCGAAACCCTCTATAAACTCCTTTATCCAACATTGTCGAAACATTTTGAGTTTATATGACTTTAACTTTGGACCTTTCGACTCAATGGGTATAAAAGGTTTCGATGGCATTCTCATTTTCCTTAGAAAACTTAAGTCATTGGTTTCGACAGTGTCGAAGGGTCTTGTCATCTTATCTACTGAATATTACTTATATGCACTTTGTTCAAGTTTTCAAGTCAACATTAACTATTTGCTTCTAACAACCTGATTCTTACTGAGGTTTCGACATTGTTGAAGGGTGTCGATAGGATATATACTCCACCCTTCCATTTTGACCTCATCGAAATCTTGGCAGATGTTCATACTTAAGCTTTTGACATTTTCGAAAGGTGTCTGCACCATGTTAACTTTATATCCCTTTCGACTCTATCGAAAGCTTTTAATTTCTAACTTTCTTTAACTTTAACTTTCTCCAAAGAACTTGAAGTTTCATATTTAATTTGCCATAGTAGGTTTTTCAAATTCTTGAAAGAATGTTAAGTTCATATTAAACTGCAAATTTTATCTGAAACGTTTTCACCTGGCAGAACCATGAGCTCTCTAAAGAAGGCCGAAGCCACTTCCAAGCATTCACTCATATCTACTCAAGATTAAGTGGATGCTATCCCTAATGACTACGACATTACTAGTGTAGAAGTCATCCCTCCTAGGGAAATAGATACCATCAACAACCCTCCTAAAGGGTTCTTTGCTTATACTACCATCCATATATGGCACGGAGGATTTCTCCATTTCCCAGAATTCTTGTCCAAGCTTCTTTCTTACCTTGGGATTGCTTCAATCCAACTTTCCCCGAACGTTTACACCTACCTCCTATCTCTGGAGATGATGGCATTGGAGTTTGGCCTCCCCTCTCTAAATGCTGAAGTGTTGAACCACTTGATCCGGCTGGTCAAGCTTAGCAATCTCAACAGCCAAATATTCAGAGCAAATCCCCAGAAGATGCTAATATCAGAAGGGGTTAACAAGTTTAGAGACTGGGAGAACCAGTTCTTCTTCGTTATGTACTTCCCGAATATCAGTGGGACTTTCTCTACCCCTCATAAGTCCATATTTTCGTTATTTTCCTTCTATTCAATGGTTTTTCTTGTCTAATCTTTGCTTTTGTCAGGTGCCCCTATTAAATAGTTAAATGAGGAAGACAAGAGGACAGTAGAGTCTCTGATTGCGGTCTCAAGCCAAATTGGGAGTAGATTGACACGGTTAACTCCAATAAATTTACAAAAGCACTCTCTTTTGCCGGCAGGCCAAAAGATCCTCGGCAATCCTCCTTCTGTCCAACATACCTCTCGAAGCAAACGCTTCCTCTCTCTGGGAGACCCATCAAACTACTCTCCCATGTCACCCATTTGTGCTGACCACTCTATAAGTTACAAATTGTATATTTGTTATGTATTGCTATGTCGTTTTTTCAATTCATTCTACCGGCATATAATCTGCTTGAATTCTTTTCAATTGCTTCTCAAGTTAAAAGGCTTGTTAGTGATCTAGCTCCTCCACCTACTACTTCTTGTGTGCCATCCATCGTTCATTCTCTTGCCAAGGCTAAGATAACATAAAAAGGAAGTTGGCGCAATCAACTGAAGCTGAACCACCTCTGAAAATAGCTAAAGTGGTTGATGTAGAAGAGGAGGAACTTTTATCTTTTGATAAAGCTTCAGAGAGCCCGATCGTGGAAGCTCCACAAGATAAACCTGAGCAGACTCCTACTGCCATCGATCCTCTTTCTCATATCATGGTTTCATGCTCTCCGGGTGCACTCGAACAAATGCAATAAGCTTTGGAGGTGATCCCCACTCTAAAGCACATTCCTCTAAATCCAACATCTTCTTTTCCTTCCATCAATTTTGAAGAGATAGCCAAGTCTATCTTAAATTCTGAGTCCTTTTGCTCCATCCACCCGCCTTCCACCTTTTTTGATTTAGTGGGTCATTACCGTTCTCTGATAGAGCAAAAATTCATGGTAAGTTTCTCTTTACTTTGACTTTGTCATTACTGTTCTTCTCTAAATTTCTAACTTGAGCTACATTTCTTCTTTTAGATTTCTAAGAGTTGGTTAACTTTACACGAGCATGAGTCTAAATCTTATGCTGAGCCCTCCATGTTTCAGGATGAATTTTCTGCTCTAAAGAATCAAGTGTCTTCTCTTTCTGCGGCAAAAGATGAAGCAACCTGTGAACTGGAGCGATTGAGAACTTCTCTCTCCTAATCATAATCTGCCACCTTAAAGGAAAGAAAGGCTCATCAACTCCTTGCTGATGAGAACTTCGCAATGCAACTAACCATCAAAGAACTCAACGAGGAGAATGCCAAAATGGCTGTGGAAAATGCATCTTTGAAAGAGAAGTTGAGGAGAAAGAAGGCTTCCTTGAAACTTACCATCGATACCATTTCAGACGCTAAACATTGAGTATCTCAGTTTCTCGACAATACCCTTGAAGAGATCATGTTGAGCTCCTTTGAAGATGCTTTGATTCTTGCCTATGCAGATAATATCGACAAATACCCCGAGCTTAGTTTTCCCTTGCTTGACTCTAGCCTCGTAGATAGAGTTTGGGCAAAATAAACCAGATGAAGCAGGGAACCGAGGCTGTTGAAAAGGAGGAAATTGATGCCTCGCAGATTCTTTCTTTCGATGTTCCTTCTTTTGAGGTCGAATCTGACTCGGAGTATGAAGGCGACAAGGATGACGCTGCCGGGGAAGAGGATGACAATGACGATGACGAAAACAATGATAACAATGATGACGATGATGACAACAATAATGGTGGCCAAGGTTTAGGTGGTGATGGGGGAGGCCACACCGAAGCTTCTGATAAAGATAAAGATGGTAATACAAGAGCCTCTAAAAAAGAGCCGTCCCCTAATGACGCTATCCCGCCCGAATCTGCTCGGCCCTTTGCTCCTCAAGAGGATCCTTCCTCTATTAATGTTGAAGAACCAAGAGGAAAAGAGCAGGTTTATCAGACTTTTGTCCCAGTATCTTAGGTATGGGATTCTCTGTTTAAACAACTTTTACATCGAAAGCCACAATGGTGTAATTCTTTTATTTAGATAAGGAAGAAACCCGTCCTCCCCTATGAAACCAAACTTGAAAGGAAACAAGTAGAAAAAAACAAATTATATAGGGAGTTAGACAAGCAAATAAGAGAGCGTAATGTACTTTCCAATAAGTATCATAGGCTTGATAGAAGCGCTTCAGTGATGGCGTCTTTTAAGCATCAAAAGTTTCCCCCTACTAAAGAGAACGCGCCTTCGTTACGACATTCTCCTAGAAGAAAACTGGGAGTTAATCACCTTATTCTGGAAGCTGATTGAAGAGAGGGATATTTTAGTTAACTTCTTACATAAGGCCTATTGCAGACACCCAATTGTCGACTTTTCATATTTGGGTGAAATTAGCAAGGGTTTACTTAGGTGCTTCCATAAGAGATACTTGGACGAATTTGGATCTCACCCGCATCTTGGGCTTGTTGGAACTTACCACGAGTAAGATCCATTCCCAAGGTCTCCCCTTGAAAAACTTAAGTATTATAAGAACAAATTTGTTTTTGAATTATTTACTAAGTTTATCTTGTATGAACTAGATGAATAATATTAAACATGTAGTAATATATTAATTTGTAAATTTTTGATTTAGTCTCGCTTTTAATGCTTAGCTTCATTTTATTATATTATCACATAATGATTTGTCGTCAAGCCAACTTGTTTCTAGAGACCATTTCAGTCAGTATGTCAAACTGAGACGATTTTACCCTGAAAAGGCATCAATTTTAAAGTCTTCGAAACTAGCAAGATACTGCTTGCTTAGAGATTTACAAAAATATTACTTGGAATATCCTCATCTTCGCTTTGATTTTCTTGGTAATGAAAAAAAGGAACTTCTTAAGGAAATCAGAATATTCCATACTAAATTAATTTATAGCCATGATAGGCCTCCAGTTGGGAAGTGGGACTATAGCAGATGTCCACCGGTTGTTACTCCAGAAGGAGTCAATATTCCCTTTGATTAACCAGTTACCCTTTTCACTAATTCATTAGATAAAGTTAGAAATGTGGTCTCTCAACTTTAGATGTAAAATAATTGTTTGTTGTGTTTTTAGTTTCATTGTTTTTTGAGTTGTAATCTGTTATCATAATAATAAAGAGATTTTTCATTCTGATTTTCACTCTATTTTGTTTCTTTTTCTATTAAATAGGAGTTACAATTATCAGCAGCCCCTCTCTCACTCAATTCTGCATCACGCTTTACTAATCTTAGAGACAAGCTGCTAACAGAATTTAAAAAAAGTAAACTCCTCGATGACACCTTACTTGCACATTTTCACGGCAACGCCAAAGCCTTAAGGTGGCACAAGAGATACTTACTTCAGAAAACTATCGTTAGCAACCTTAAGGATCAAGTTGCCCGCTTGGAGGCCAATATCAAAAGCAAAGACGAAATGATTTCTTCACTAAAGCAATAAGTAAAGTCGAATCCTTTAATCGACTTTGACTAAAAAATGTCAAAACTCCTTCAACAAATTAGTGATTTAGAGATAAAACTGAAGGATAGCCAAGCTCAATGTGAATCATTGGAATATATCATGCAGGATAATACTCAAAGTATTGATTTACCGGCTCCCTGCGCTACTCCTTCTATGACTAGGCCTACAAGGTCTACTTCCCTTGCCGCTCAGAAATTCCCCACAATGACTAATCCCCCTCCTGGCTTAGATGAAAGGGTGGTGGGCGAATAGTGTAGGAAAGCTAGGTTTGAAGTGGCAAAGTATTTTGATGAACAACAAAGGACTAAATATTCGCAACACATAAATGAGTATGCCGCTAGAGTTCATGAACTTGAACATGGAAATTACATCCTTTAGAAGCGAATAGTAGCATAAAACCCTTAGAGGTGCTAATAGAGCTTTCAACCGCGCTCTGAAGACTAACATTGATTCAATTGACGGTGCAGATAGGATAAGGAAGAAAGAAAAGAAACTCAAGGAGGTCCTCTGCATCGCAATTCATTACATAGTTGATCCTTCGATTGGTGAGAATCTGAGCAAAGCTACGCAAGATCTATGATTGATTTGTATTCATGAAATGTATATACCTATCATGTATATTTGTAAATAGATTCATAAGTCATGTAAATTATATAAACTTTGTAAATATCACCTGATTATTGATTTTCTCTTATAATGTAATTTATGAAATACTTGTTTGACAGCCTACAATATAATTTCGGTACTTGCTGAGTCTTTTATTCTTCTTTGTTACTTCGATTTCCCTAAAAAGTACGAAGCAAACAATATTTCCAATTGTTAGCTTAAAATTTACACATAATACTATGCATATCATTTATGTAAATTAGCAAATCATCCTGCTAATCTCATGAAGAGTGGTTTATATCAAGTGTTTGAATCTCATCTTTTATCATGATGAGAAATAATTAAGGATTTAACTTAAACCATTTTGTTGGAATGTCCAAAGTCTGTTGATAGAAAATCTGGTCCTGAACCTGTGGTATAAATATGAGAGATTCATTCTTTAGAGATAGTTAATAAAGGACTAAATATGTAAGAGTCCAGAAATCATTATCCGTATAATTATAATAAGAACCCAATGACCTGTTTTTGAGTATTAATGAAATTTAAAAACTTACACATCCAAAACCAAAATTCAGGTATTAACGGTAACTTATAATAGTGATCTTCTTGAGAATATACTTTGACCCAGATTCGGGCATTTGTGATAGAAATCCATAATAGAAATTTCATGCCCGGATTAGGGCATTAATAAGTAATAGTCATGAAATCCAGATTCGGTTATAATTTAGACCGTAAGTGATTGATAAAGACCCGAAACACAGATTCAGGTTTTAATGGATGAAATTCAGAAAAGAGAGTCCCAAAACCCATATTTAGGTTTTAATAGATGAAATTCAAAAAAGAGAGTCCTGGAACCCAAATTTTTAATAGATGAAATTCAAAAAAGAGAGTCCCGAAACCCAAATTCGGGTATTTAATAGACGGAGTTCTACTTTACTCCTTTGGTTCCATTTTCTTTGACATGTGTAAACCCTTTAGGCTTTTTATATATAATGGTGATTTGATCGGCTGCTTTTCTAGCTTTGACATCTTAATCCATAGTCTGATGTGCCACTTCTTTGGCCCGGACATCTTGGTCCATTAAGGATATGTCGTTTCTCAGGTTTGACATCTTAGTCCATTGTTTGATAGGCCTCTTCTTCAGCTTCGACATCTTAGTCCATTATTTTGATCAGACTCTTCTTGGGCTTGGACATTTTAGTCCATTATTGTCCAATGCTCTTGGTTAGCTCATCTTAGAAGCTGGAACGAAGGACTTACCCGACCTCCCTCCAGGAGGCGCCCTGCCCTGACCATAGCATGGCGTGGACAGGGGCTTGTTCGGTGCTTTAACCTGGCTATAGTATGGCACGGATAAAGGCTTACTCCATCCTCCCTTCAGGAGGTGCCCTACCCTGGCCATAGTGTGGCGTAGATAGGTGCTTGTTTGGTGCTTTACCCTAGCCATAGTATGGTGCATATAATAGCTTGCTCCATCCTCCCTCCAGGAGGTGCCTTGAACTGACCAGAGGCGCGACTAGGGGCTTGTCCAGTGCTTCAACCTGGCCATAGCATGCGTGGTTAAAGGCTTACTCCACCTTCCCTCCAATAGTTGCTCTGCCTTGGCCAACTCAGCGCAGACAAAGTCTTTTTTACCATCTTAGGTAGTATCCAAATTCAAGGAGTATATCACTCCCAACCATGTAGTTCTTTCTTAGAAAAGTAATTCTTTATTTATTTTTCTCATGTTCTCTTTACAAACTCATTAATCTTTCCTTGACGGTACAAATTGATTATCATCCCCTCTAGGGCTCTGCAATGACTGGTCCCATCTTCGTTCATCGTGTGATAGTGATAGTAGGATCTCTCTAGAGTCCTTTCATGTTTTGGCTTCTTTTTCTGTGATGTCCAATAGTTAAACTCATCCTTGGTTAGCAAGTAGACATTCTCTATTGACGTTGTCAAGTTACATTCTTTCGGAAGTCTAGATTTGAAACTTGATTCTTTATGATGGCTTTTTGATTTTTTGTTCTTTGGCCTTGTAGTTCCACACTCTTCGATCGCTTTCTTTTTACCACCCTTTGTAATTCTTGTGTTGGAAGTGTTCTTATTGTAATTTGTGGCCACTTACATTCAATGGCATTGTAGTCTACCATTATCTCTTTTTCAAAAATTGTACCCTTGGAATAATGTTGAAAAGTTCTCCTTATTTGGTTGAATATATGGTCACTTCCATTTGTCCATTTTCCTAAGGAAAAAATAGGGGTGGGGCCAACAGGAAAGGGGTTTAAGCTCCATTTTTCAAGATCATATGATTCTGCTTTTTTCTTGTTTATAATTCTTAAAGCTTCTAGTCATAGCCTTTGCTCTTCATTTTGGTTGGAACCCTTAATGGTTCTTTGGGAGAATCCAGTCAAATGTGGTTCTGAAGATCCTTGCTCTGATCTTTTAAATCTTCTATCCATGATGATGTTGGACTAAAGTAGATAAACTTAAAAAAAGGTTGGGTTAGGTTAGAGACAAGTGGTATTGGATATTCAACAGAGTCGAAGGTTCAGGCCCTCCTTCTGTCACCAAAAATGTTAACAATAAATCTTGTCTACACCCCCAAAGTAGAATTTAAGGACAAGGTCGATTCCTTGTGGTATCTTTTAGATGAGATGAGGGGAATGAAATGTCTGGGTTTACTTTGGTACCCTTTTTGAACAATTTGCTTAAGTAAGGATTTTCTTAAGTTAACCTTTCGATCCAGTTGAAACTGTTAGTTTCTTTCCTTATCAAACTTTCGACCTTATTGAGATATTTTGGTTTTCTCTTCGGAAGCTCTCCTTTCGAAACAATTGGGGTACACAGATGGATCACTTTGGCAACCTCTGGATAGTGTTTATCTTTACTGGGTTTGGACCTAGTTGAAGGCTTTATTTGTTAAGTGGTTAGGGCTTTAATCTTGAATCTAAGAATGAGGTTTCGACCTTGACGACAGCTGAATCCTTAGGCACCTTGTTAGGTTTAGGTTTCTTAAGGTTTAAGTGGATTGCGGCTGGGTCTCGACCACTTCAAAAGTAGTAACCTTTAATTGTCTTTGCTTGGGTCGAGAGTTAAAGGCCAAAGTTAGTTGTCTTGGGTTTTCGACCTGGTCGAAAGGAGAAGGCTTGAGAAAGGTGGCTCGATACCAATAACTTGTATTACTTGGAAATTTATGGGTTTTCACCTAGTCATAAGAGACCGTTCGATTCAATTGATACTTGTAACACAAAGTTAAACCTAATAAAAGCTTGAGAAATAGTAAAGTAATTAGAAAAAATTAAAGACTCCCCTTTATCCACTCAAAGTAGACTTTATTAATCAATTTCCCTAATTCGGTTTACAAATTAGGGTTTTACAGCTCTTTGTATTCAGAAAGTACTAGTTTGGAATGAATGAATTCGGATCCCTCAAACCAGACCCTTTGGGTCTTATTTATAGTTGCGGGTTAGCACCTTTCGACCCTAATGCTTTCGTCCTGGTCGAAAGGTGTCTACCCTATATTGACACTAATATGTTTCCACCTTTGTCGGAAGGGGCGGTTGCGCTTTCCTTCTCTATGTTGCTTTGTAAGAGCTTTTGACTCTGTCGATAGTCTTTATCCAATATTTTCAAAGATGTTGGGTCACTGACGGTTTCGATACTGTCGGTTGCTTCTGAACTCCTGCCTATGACTTGATTTGTAACATCCCTGGGCAAAAATGGCGTCGATCGGTTCGAAAGGCTTAGTTTAGCTTTCAAAAGGGTTGTTCAGATCAGTACATGCTTTCGAGGAGTGATGGCGAATCCTTTGGCTTTTAAAGGTTTTGCGCAAATATGAAGAGTTGTCCTTCATTGTCTTCGCAAGGTGTTGCATCAACTCATTTGAAAGGACATCAATCATGTGGAATTACCCCTTTCAAAAGGTGGTTCCTGAAGTGGAAGGTTGCTTTCGACTACTTCGACCCCTTCAAAAGGTTCTGAAGCTTTTGGACTTTGACCGTAGCATCCCTTCGACTCATTCGAAAGGTGTAGCTGGAGCTCTCTCCTTTTGTTCTTTTTTGTCTTCTGATCAAACAGGTTTCGACTAAGTCGAAAGGAGTTTTATGTAGTAACACATTCCACGCTTAACACAGAAGGAATAGTGTTTAGGGTTATCTTTATCTCTAATTTAAATAACATTTATTTTGATTCTTTTAATATGATTTTGAAATAAGAAATCTTTCACAATGTTTTGTGAATATACTTATGCTAGTAAGATAGGTATATGAATGTTTTGATAAACATTTTGAAAAGGGATTTATATAAATAAAAAACTTATTTTGAGGCTTAGTGGTTGCTATGGGCAAATTAAATCTCTGTATTATCGTTTGATTTTTGTATTTGATAGTTAAATAACCGACTATCAAATCATAACCTATTTTTAACTCAGGAAGTATATTGTGTATATTCAAGTTCCACGGTGAGGATTCGAATACTTGATCCATACATTCAAAGAATCGAAATTGAGTTAGCTAGAAATTACCATTTTATTGGGACACACCGGTTTCAAATAAGTATGATTTATCCGAACCACTCCAAACTAATAACGTTCATGATGGACCGTTATGAAGTATGCTATGGAGCTATACTATCATTACTAAGGGTGATTCCAAAATGGAAGATAGTAAATGTTGAATGTTTGTTCGATACCGTAACAACTTGTATGGAGGAATGCTGGCATTACATTTCTACCTAGAGGTTAGTATTAGCATTCCAAGATAGTCTGCTATGAGGAAAACGTAACCGTGGCATCTTAAAGCCTCACATCACTGTAATGTTTAAACCAGGGTAAATGTGGTAGGGCTATTTGGATCGCACCTATTTTGGTATGATCAAACCAAGATCTAGTTTCGATATCTCTATGTATGCTTGAGGCCCATTTTTGGTTATTGATCACAGCAAAGGGATGATCATATTCGTTACTATCTAGTAAGGGGTAGGTCGGTCTGTGTTGGTAGGTGTCGAAAGGTTTTCGATCTCACTGTACATTTTATCTAGAGGTGTACAGATTTTTGAAAGGTAGTCCCTTACCTTGCCATTTGATGGAAATCCATTCTCCAATAAGCGCCTTCGGTTTTTGATTGTATACCTATTATTCTGTCATATACAAACATTACAAGTACTCGATATATTTACTTTAAACCCTTAAACATTATTAGAATATCACTATATTTTATACAAAAATATTTTGGTTATCATAAGTTAAAAACATGTCAGTGTTTATATGCCATGTGGTCTTACGAGATACCTTTGATTTAAGAGGATTTTGCAAGTTATAATAAAATTCCATGTGATTTGAGTTTCTCATGCTAGTTTTACCAGACTGATCTAGATGTTACTTTCTGTTATCCATATAATCCTCTTAAGAGTAAAAATATGAAAGAAGGAGCTATAGTATCTAAAGAGGGCTACCGAAGGCATTGGAGTAACCACTGAAAGAAACGAAATGACTTTTGCAAGCACTGATAAGATTTTGAAGGCATTTAAATGGCTTCTACAAGCATGGATGTTGTTTTAAAGGCATTAAAAAGGCTTATGCAGTGACTGATGAGGTATCGAAGGCATTAGAATGGCTTCCATAAGCATTGATGAGGTTCTGAAGGCATTAAAATGGCTTTCGCAAGCATTATTGAGATTCTGAAGGCATTAAAATGGCTTCCGCAAGTGTTGATGAGATTTTGAAGGCACTAAAATGGCTTCTGCAAGCATTGATAGGGTTCTGCATGTGTTAATATGGTTTCCATAAGCATTAGAGAAGCTATCGTAAGAGTTAAGGGAGCTTCCGAAAGTGTTGAAGTGGCACTTCTGAAGATATTAAGAGGCAGTGAGGCTTTAATAGGGTTGAGATGGCTTCACAAGCATTAGAGAAGATGCTTTCCTCATGGTAGAAGGAGCCTCCGCAAACATCAAAGAAAATGTCTTTACATAGGTAAAATTGAATACTTCCACATTAGTTGAACCTTTCCGCAGATATCAAATGGTTTTACATATATTAAGTAGAGCTTATGCATGAGTCAAGGGGTTTCGCATATGTAAATGTGGCTTCCCAGGCATCACAAGGCAGGCTTCTGCAATAGTCAAAGCTTAATACCTTCCACAAGAGACAGCTACTTTTCGTATGTATTGAAAGAGTTCAATGTTCCATAGGAGTCAACAAGAATGCCTTCCACAACCAACCAAGTTGGTGCCTCCAAAACAGTTGACCCTTCCGTGGGGTTCACATCATCATTTACCATTCCATCCTTAATGAATGCTTCCACAACCATCAGAATAAAAGCTTTCGAAAGCATCATCACCTTTGATTAGTATTTTTTTATATACCTTTTGCACACGTTGGGATACCCTTTCGTTCTTATCTAAGACATCTACCGCAAAATAAGTACTGCTATTATACCTTCCAATGGAGTCGAAGGCTTCCAGATCATATGCAAAAGCAACATTAGGGAAGCACTTTGGAGTCAACTGTGGTGGAAGGTCATAAAGGTATCCTTTCGACTAAGTCAAATTTTGGGATATCACTTCATAGTAACACTTAACCCTTTGTATTCATAAAGTCATTAATAAAGTGAATACTTAGCATCGATAGCAGCTTCTATCAAAATTAAGTGTCGTGTATTGTATTACTGAACATATTTATTCAGTTACCCCTTTCAAAGGAGGTATTGGTCACCTTTCGATACAACTGCAACTAACCATAATCGAGCTAAGTTCAACCATTTCGAAAGCCCTTTCGAAGGTGTCCTTATCAAGTCAATTTTTTTTCTCAAACACATTTGGGGTGTTGCTAAGTTTTCTTGGTAGCATTTTTGGCGCAAGAAGGAGGGCTCGAACCTCCGATTCTCAATAACCTTCTCTATAGATTAATTGCATAAATTTCTTCATTCGAAAGAAGAAAATGATAAGAGCAAGAAGTAATAATGACGTCCCAAATGAAGAAGTTGCATCATAAGCAACTTTAGAAGACGATGTTGTCCCTAGCTTCAATCAAGAAAGCATGGAAGTCATCCAACCTTCAACTTTAACAAAACTTCCAAACGATGAGACCAAGATTAGGGATCTACTACCATCAGCAATATCCATACGAGAACATCATGAGAAAGGTTTCTCATAAAAGGCTTCCAATGCAATAGAGATTACAGATGAAAGAAATATTGAAACTCAAGACTATGTTAAAAATGCAATGTTCACAATCACAGTCTAAAGAAAGCAGTGAAGCTGTGGTTAGCCGACAAAATAAATACCAAGAAAGTAAAGCTACAAAGTTCCTTGAGCAATCAAATAGTTCAATTCCAGAAAACGATAGGGATCACTACAACAACATTCTCAGCCAAATCACAAAGGATACCATAAAGGATGCACCCCATGATTTGAAGGAATATGTTATCCTACAAAAGACTCCTTTCTCGGAAGAGATAAAGGAGGTTACAACTCCCTCCCATATCAGAATTCCTCCAATAAAGTATGATGGAACTACTAATCTAGATGATCATCTTGTAGCTTTTGAAAGCTGGATGGATCTATATAATGCTGTTGGGCCAGTTCATTGTAAACTCTTCAACATAACTTTTGAGGGAGTAGCTGTCAAATGGTATAGGCATTATCACAAAGGAACTATCCATTCCTGGGAACAATTCTCCTATGAATTTGTAGCACAATTTTACATATGTAAAGACCCAATAATAGATTCCTATATGTTCGTTGACATCAAATAAAGGCTAGAGGAATTGCTTGGCGAGTACATTAAAAGATTCAACATGGAAGCATTGAAGGTGGAAAACGCGACCGGTGAAGAAAACTGATGGCAGTTCGCTCAGGGCTAATCAAACAAACATCTTTGTGGAAGGAACTTCATATTCGCGGGTGTATGGATCTACACCATTTCTATTTCTAAGCTAAAAAGTTTATTCAGATGGATGAAATGCATCATGCTATGAAGAAATCTCAACGTAAACAAATAGAAGGAAAGTCCGACTTCAGACATCTCAACAAGAGAGAGAGGAGAAATGAAAACCAAAAAGAGAGTCGGAAAGAGATTTTTGAATCCAATTATGTGGTCCTTGACAAACCCCGCTCCCACATATTTGCCATGGTGAAGGAAAATGAAAATTTTCTTATTCCTTATAGGATCTGGAACCTTCTTGAACCAAATGAAGGAGGTAGTTATTGCAATTACCGAAAAACGATTACCAATAAACCATAAAATGTTGCATTTTAACAGGAGCAATTCAAGGCATGATTAGGTCAGAATTTCTAACGGAATTCATTAATAAAGTTTAGAGGTTAGCTCGACTATTCAAAGTCTAACTATTCCTACGAGAAGAAAGCAGCTCGGCAACCTCAAGTTCAAGCCTCTATCAAACCATGAAGTCTTGCAGCATCAGTTCAACTATGGATTTTCTTCTTTCACAAATTTCTAAACTTGATATTTTATACTTTGATTTATGATAAAAAATTGATCATGTATTAATACAAAATTCAAGTGTCACTACAGGTAAAAACAAAACCAATTCACTACATTTGAAAGACTCTAGATGAGTAACAAATTCTCAGCCAAAAGATGATCCAAATATCCATGACAAAACAGCCCACCCTTATCTCAAACCTCGATTCAATGTGGTGTAAAGAACCGCTCTAATGGATTTCTAAATTACCTTTAAGTATCTGTTATAAACTAATTCCTGATAAAAGGAACATCCTAAACTTTCCTAAGAGAGGGTATTCTTATGAAAAAGCATGCTCTTGTCTGTAAAAGTCTATTAGTCCGTGAATCATGGCTTTTTAGGCTCACGAACAAAACATTTATTTTTGCTAGGTAAACTTGAGGAGGCATAACCACACATACTATATACATTGATTCTATTTTCAATTAATTATCCTACTCTTTAGAGAAAATTTTCTTACATAAGTTTTTAAGAAAATCACTTTCAAAAGTCAAGAAGTATTATTTTTAATTACCCTATAAATAAGGGAAAATGAACACTCATCTATTTCAAGAGTGAATTTGTACGGTCTTCAAAGAATATTATTTGGCATTGGTAAATGCGCACCAAGGATTTCTACCTAAGCATATTCCAATATTTCAAAGTTTTCTAAAACCATTAGCGAGGAGAAGCAAATTCATACTTTTTCAGGAAAAGTTTTAAAGATGTCAAAAGTTCATTGACAAAAGCTTAAATTAGAGAATCCAATTCTCAACTTAAAGACTATTGGTTAAGGGATCATGACCTCCCAGTCTCTTGTTTGAGATCTGTGTCTCTATTATGAGAATGATTTAAAAACCCTTATGGAGGGCGACATTAAGAGAAGCTTCTCATGAATCCAAACACTTTTTAAGAAAATAATCCCTCGATATATTAGAAGGGTTCACTCTCAAAAATGCTTTTTCTTAAAAGGATATTTTCTGACAAAGGCTGATATTCAAAGGGGATTATTCACATAAAATTTTGGCCAAAAGTTATTTTTGAAAATGATGACAAAAGCCTACGATGCTATTCCGTAGCACCCCCTAGAGGGAGGTACAAAAGCCTACGACGCTATTCCGTACAACCTCCTAGATGGAAGGACAAAAGCCTACGGGGCTATTCCATAGTGCCTTCTAAAGGGAGGGATAAAACCTTTGACATCCAGTTCAGCTCTTAGAATAAGGGTCCGGTCTAGAACCCACTAGCAACCTTTTTGAGTAAGGTCAATCTAAAATACACTACAGCTCAGGGGAAGCCCTGAGGAGGCACCAAATAGACAAAGAAGGAAAAAGATGTCTGCAACTCAAAATAAAGGACAAGATCCAAGGGAACAAAGGGTCAAAGGAATAAAGTTATCCACCATCTAAAACAAAGATGAAGCTCGAAAAAGGGGTAAAAACAAAAGGAAAAGGATAAAGATGTCATACGCTATACACAATAATGGATAAGATATCGAAGACCATAATAAAAAAGGACAAAGTATCAGCAAGCAATCTTCAATATATATGATGCCTGAAAAGTGGCTCCCACAGCAAAGAATTAAGAAATATGCATCCTAAAAGGAAACACGAGATAAGTAAAAGGATAAAGAGATCCACAATTTGAAATAGAAAACAAAGATCTGTACAAAAACTAAAGGAATGGAACAGATAACAAATTTTTACTATAAGGATAAAAGTGACTTCATTCAAAGAATAGATTAAGTAAACCACTTCCAAATCCTTAGAAATAAGACGACCCTTTAGGATAAGAGGTCTATATATTATACATATTAATAAGTTATTTGGACCATTGCACTGCTGAATGGCCAAGTAGTAGGACGAAACTTGCAAAGCTGAATGACCGTCTAATCAAATAGAGCTTGCACTGCTAAACGGCCAGCCAACTTAATGGAACTACCTGCTGAATGGTTGAATGGGTGAGAAGCTGAACGGTTGAATGGAACTATCTTCTAAACCGTAGACTGGTCTTATGAAACTACTACTTCAAATGGCTGACTGGTATTACGAAACTACTGTTCTAAATGATTGCATAGCTTTACGGAACTACTCGGCTCCATTATAACAATAATACTACTAACTTATCAGCACTTATGTAATTACTTATTTACTAATTGGATACTTTCCTTTGAATAATGGGAATCCTTGTTGCTATTCAAGGCATGAGTTCTATATAAATCTCTGGCATAGCATTTTAAGTAGAACTTTAGAATTAGGGCTAGATAGGATTAAGGATCTTTTGCTTAAGTTTGCTCATGTTACCATTACTAGACAATTTTCTGACCTTGTATTTATAATATAATTTTGAAGTAGTCTATTTATCAGATAAGATCCTGAAAAAATTTCAACTAAGTCTCTGACTTTGTGAATTTTCATTTTCCTTGTTTCTTTTCATAATGATTTCTTATTGAATTCTTGGTTTTATGAATTCTCAATTTCCTTATTAGACATTCGTGATGATTTCTTATTGAATTCTTGGTTTTATGAATTCTCAATTTCCTTATTGGAGTTTCGAGATGATTTCTTGTTGAATTCTTGGTTTTATGAATTCTCAATTTCCCTATTGTACTTTCGTGATGATTTCTCATTGAATTCTTAGTTTTATGAATTCTCAATATCCCTATTGGATTTTCATGATGATTTTTGATTGAATTCCTGATTTCATGAATTCTCGATTTCTTTTCATGATGATTTCTTATCGAATTTCTAGCTTTATGAATTCTTGATTTCTTGATTTCCTTATTGAATTTTCATGATGATTTTGGACTTCCTATTGAATTTCTAGATTTGTGAGTTTTCTGGATAAGTCTTGAGATTTTGTACTAAAATTGAGATCTTTTTGAAAATTCAATGTTTTCACACTATTAGTAGATATAAATTTTGAACAAGAGTCTTTTGATACCAGACAGAGTTCTATTATTTTTCTTAAATGATGATGGTAAAAGGGAATAAGAGCCCCCCGATCTTCGTATTATTAGACGACATTCAAAATTAATACCAAATTATCTACTAATTTATTAATATATGATTGAAAATTACTATCATACAACGTAGGGTTGGAGATAAAATTATAGCAAAGAGAAAAGGTAAAACCACCTAAAGCAAGAAATTGATTCCCGAAGGCCAAAAAAAACTTAACCTAAGAAAAAAGGCTTTGGGATGTACGATAGGCTTTCTTAAAAGGTCCTTTCACATAAAACAACATCTGCTGATCAGGTGATATTATTCCACATTTCTATCATCGACGCTATAAAGGGTTTGATCATGTATTTCTCTGGATGCTTTATCCAGTGATATTAAAAGATAATCTCTTAAATTTTAGTTTTAGTGTTTAAAGTTACCCATCAATGTCCCATAATAAGGTCATGATCATAATAGAAGTTATTGTCGATTTTGTAGGAAAACAAAGAAAGAAATTTCATTGAAGTTTGAACAGTTTGAAAAGGATTCATGGAATTTTGTTCTAAAGAACATAAGCTTCTTTCATACTAGGGGGGTTAACTGTTATCCATAAAAAACTCTTAAGAGTAGAAGTATGGAAGAACGATCTATAATATTTAAAGAGATCCACCAAAGGCATTGTAATAACCGCTAAAAGAATCAAAATGGCTTCCGCAAGCATTGATGAGGTTTCGAAGGCATTAAAATGGCTTCTACAAGCATTGAGGAGGTTTCGAAGGCGTTAAAATGGCTTCTACAAGCACTAATGAGGTATCGAAGGCATTAGAATGGCTTCAACAAGCACTGATGAGATATCGAAGGCATTAAAATGGCTTCTGCAAGCACTGATGAGGTTCCGAAGGCATTAAAATGGCTTCTACAAGCACTAATGAGGTATCAAAGACAATAGAATGGCTTTCGCAAGCATTGATGAGGTTCTAAAAGCATTAGAATGGCTTCTGCAAGCATTAACGGGTTTTTGCATGTGTTAATATGGTTTTCGTAAGCATCAAAGACGTTGTCATAAGAGTAAAGGGTGCTTCTGAAAGTGTTGAAGTAGCACCTTTAAAGACAACAAGAAGAAGTGGGCTTTCTAAAGGGTTGAGAAGGCTTCCAAAGCATTAGAGAAGATGCTTTCTTCATGGTCGAAGGTGCCTCCGCAAACATCAAAGAAAACGTCTTTCATAGGTCTAATAGAATGCTTCCGCATTAATTGAACCCTTCCACAGGCACCAAATGGTTTCACATTTGTTAAGTAGAGCTTCCACAAGAGTCAAGTGGTTTCGCATATGTAAATGTTGCTTCCGCAAGCATTACAAGGCAGGCTTCCGTAATAGTCAAAGCTTGATACCTTCCATAAGAGACGACTACTTTAGCGAAAGCTACCTTCCACAAGTATTGAAAGAGTCCAATAGCTACGTAGGAGTCAATAAGAATGCCTTCCGCAACCAACCAAGTATCTACTTCCAAAGCAGCTGACCTTTCTACGGGGGTCACATCATCATTTACCATTCCATCCTCAATGAATGCTTCTACAGCCATAAGAATGAATGCTTTTGAAAGTATTATCACCTTTCTCAAGTATTGGTTATGTACTTTCCGCACATGTTGGGACACCCTTTTGTGCTTATCCATGACATCTATAGCAACATAAGTACTGCTTCTGTACCTTCCAATGGAGTCGAAGGCTTCAAGATCATATGCAAAAGCAACATTAGAGAAGAACTTTGGAGTCAACAGCGGTGGTAGGTCATAAAGGCATCCATTCGAATAATTTGAAAGGACAGATGAGAAAGGGTCCAGCCTGCACCTATGAATAAGACTCTAGGGTTACTGTTTGGAGGATCCAATTTCATTCTTTCCACTCTTATGCTATATGTGACTTGTAAACCATAATTTTTGAATTAAATTGGGGAATTTCACTTCATTGTAACACTTAAGCCTTTGTATTCATGAAGTCATTAATAAAGTGAATACTTAGCATCGATAACAGCTTCTATCTCAATTAAGTTTCATGTATTGTATTACTGAACAAATTTATTCAGTTACCCCATTCGAACGAGTACCTTTCGAGGTTATTGGTCACTTTTCGATACCATTGTAGCTAACCTTAATCCAGCTAACTTCAATCATTTTAAAAGCCTTTTCGAAGGGGTCCTTATCAAATCAATTTTTATTCTCAAACACTGTTAGGGTGTTGACAAGTTTTCTTGCTAACATTTTCTTATAATCCTTGAGTCAGATCGATCATACTTTCTAGATTATTTTTGGATGCATTGGAGCTCAGGAGAGGAGCTAAAGGCCAGACGTATCTCTTGTATATTCTTTTATTTTCCGCTATTTCTTTTTGTTGTAGGTACCAGTAATTATAAGGATGGGTTGTTATAACTGTCCAAACTGATAATAGGTTAGTGTACTCTAATGGATGTGTGTATATAAAAGTTCTATTTTGTAAAGATCATTGTTATATTATTGATTATTCATTGCGATATGAGATTCAAGGTTGTTTAGTTTCTTCTTGTCTTCTTTTTTATTCTTTGCACCAACCATTTATCATTCCGACCCTTGGCTATTCGACACGTGAATACCATAGATATATTATTTTCGACTTCTAAGGGTCGAAAAGGAGGATCGTTATAGTTATGACAGGAAAAATTGCATATATCAAGAGATACATGTGATCAAGATAAACCTGAATATCACTCCACTCAACGGGCCAAATAAATTTAGTGAGAGCTTTCTTCTTTGACATTAAAGTAAACCGAATTTTCCAAATAACCATTGCCTATCATCACCACATAATGTCCCACGTTGGAGGGTATTAGAAAATTCTCTATATCGATCTAACAGACAAAAGTAGAATTATATAATTTACATTTTTATTTATTGATAAAATTAAGCACCTTAAAACCAATTATATCAAGGTAAGCCAATAGCAACTAGTTTTAGTACTAAAATAGCCGATCATCGCAACAACTTTATAACAGAGCAGTATATAAATAAGTTATTTCATAAATAAATAAGAAAGAAAGAATGAAACAAAAATATCGTGAGTATTGGAATCAGAGCACATGGCTATCAGATAAGTGTGGGTCGGGGAGGATATCAATTAGCTTTTCTTTCCTGGTTTTATAAATGATTTATGAGGATACACATATGACTATGATTCGCAATACATTGGTTCACAATGCCACAACAAGCCTACCAACAACTTATCTAATTTTAGAAAATGAAATGGAAGGGAATGTTTTACCTATGCATCACACACTTTATAATGCATCTATCCATATATAATTTATGCAACAAGCTAAAAAACTTGGGGAAATTCTCAACTATGTAGCAAGGCTCAAAATTCTGTTTTCTGTTTCGGTTATGGTCATTGATAATTTTAAAATTTCTGGTTCCATTTCGAAAATTCTGCTTTAATTCATGTTTTCTAATTCCAACACATTTTCTTACTTAAATTGCTAAATATGCTAATAAATATCTTATAATATCTTAAATTTATAATAGATTCTTTGCGGTATATACGAAATATATGTTTTGTAGAAAAAAATGTGTTTTAAGATTCTGTCTTGTTCATTTGAGATTTTGAAAATTTTGATCGATTTTGAAAATTTTGAATTTTTTTATGATTCTGTTGTAAATTGACAAAAATATAACAAAATTTTTTTCTTGCCATTTGTTTATTTATTTTCTTGCTGAATTAGTTTTCTTTTAAATTTTTGGTATGTTTATTATGTGTTATTACTTCTTTTTTAATACTTAAAAAAGAAAATCTGAAATTTTAACTGGAACTGAAATTTTGATCATATTCTGTTCCGGTTATAACCAAAACTAGAATGGAATAACCGAAATAATCAGAATTCCAGCAGAATTACGAACCATGCTTTATAGACATCCTCATTAAAGCTGCATTACTGAGGTGCAGTTTCCATGAACCATGCAAACACTTAGCGGATAAGGATTCGTTACCAAGAAAAAGTTAGTCTATATATGATTATAAACAAGAGTATGTAGACACTTGATTGTTGGACAAAATTTCTAATGAATAAGGGGAAAATGGGTTACCATTGTTTGATGTGTGTTTAGTGTTTGATGATAACAAACTATATATATCGTATTTTAGATGTGTTTACAGATTATACAGAAATTTTATCAACACAGAATTTGAATTCAAACTGAAATTTTATTCAAACAATCTTTTATTACAAATTTTGAATGGTACAAATTTTGACTCACTATAACCGTACAATTTCTGTATACATCAGAATTTGATTTTATAGTCACAGTCCTCACTACATCACTCATACACTCAGTTGTTCGTCTGCATTTGCACTGTCCAGTTCCAGTATCTGTCTTGTTTCCTGTGTACCTGTATAATTGACAATCTACAGCAGTAATCTGAACAGAAACGAATTTAATTTGCAAAAATATAAAATTTGTTTCTAAAGCTGTCTCAGATATATGGGTTAAACGTCATCATCTTTGATTGTGTAATATCTGTACATATCAGTTTTCATATCAGGGACAGGTAATCACGAGTGGCTGCAGTACACACGTATGCACGTGTGCACTGCCTCGCCAAACTCGTGTGCACAGATAGCAAACATGAAGCACAGTTTCACAAATAATCACTGCAACAATACTTTTAAAATGGAGGCAGAACCAGAATGCACAATGGATGCAACATCGAACCAGGAAACAGTTTCACAAATGCAAAGACCAGAGAAGTCAAAATATGAAGCAATATACAAAACTCATCTGGACAGTGCAGTGAAAACAGATCAAACAATGAACCAGTTCAATATGATATGCGATCTGACTCAAGCACATCAGTATGCAAGAATAAACAACCCAGTGCCAAAATCCAATACAACTGCAATCATGATCATTCAAAGACAGAAGCTACACTTATCATAGTGTAAACTGCAACTACATACAGGCAACAAACTAGTTGGCAACTGCAAATGACAGCTATGAGATGAGCAAGTGAACCAAACCAAAACAGAGCCCAAGTTTACAAATGCAAGAACACAAGAACAACAAATACAACCAGACCAGACAGTGGGACATAACAAAAGACTCAAGTCAAATACATCAGAGAGCAACTACAAAGGTTACAAATAAGTTAAAGCATCAATGTACACTGAAACAACATGCACAAACAAATGGTCAAGCTGCAAGTAAAATCAACCCAATGTCAACTCAGAGAACAAAATGCAAACTGCAAAAAGAAGGGCAGTAACAATTTACAATGATGACCAGACAACATGGTAAGAGCAGAGTTCGACAATGTCGACCAAGTCAAGCATCAACATTCAAAGCCGCATGATACAGAGTACAAACAAAGAAAAAAAAATCGTATCTTTCTTTTTTGAAAAGGTCAAAGATTTGAAAATCAGGAAAGTTTCAATACCGTGAAATTCAAGTAAAATCGCACGTTCAAAATCGAAGCCGTGAATCAGAAGAAATTCCAAAATATATCGGAGCTTAAAACAGGAAAGTTTCAACAACGTGGTGATCATGTAATATCAAATCAGAGGTCTATATAAACGACCCAAAAATCATCATTGACGGTGTGAGTTCGAATACAAAAATCGAAGAAGGACAAAGCTAAAATCTTACCAGAAGCAACGTCGAATTCACCGAAGCACGAAGCAAAGCCAAGCAACATCAAATAACTCAATTCCAAAGCCGTAGCTTCAATTCCAGATTGAACGAAGCCGTAGCCTCGAATAAGAATCGACAGTGCAACACTCAAATTCCAGAATCGATCAACAGAGGAGCGCGCAAAGCCGAAGCCAAGCACAAGATCGAAACTTCAACCAAAGCCCTAATTTTCAAATCAAAGATCGAAGCAGAAGCTTCAATTGGTAACAGAGTCCCAAGGAGCAAGCGAAGAAGAGAACGAAACTATCTCAAGGCAATCGAGCTCGACAAAGCATCAGACGACAAGCAAACATCAAAGTCCTAATTTTCAGATTGAAGAAACAGAGAATCATCACCGCCATTTATTTTTCCAGAACAAAGAAAGAGGATCGGGTTGAATAATGAAATAAAGGGGCCGGCCTAATTTTAACAAGGGGTTAAATTAAATTAAGGTTTAAGTTTTTAATAGGGTTTAATTTAGTTTAAATTTGGGCCAAGTTTTATTGATTTAATTTTTAGGCCAAATTCATTTGAGGGCAAAGGAATTTTAAACTGTCGATTTAAACTTTGCCCTGGGATTCAAACTGTATTCTGTACTTTCGTTTTGTTTTTTCAAAGTCCAGTTAGAGTCAATCACCACCTAGGGTTTAGGTGTTGTTAGATTGTCTAGTTAGGGTTAGTTCAGTGAGCAGGGAGGCTGCGAGTTTGCAAAGATCTATAGGCGGGAGCAGAGTTTGCGAGTAAACGAAACTCTATAGGCGGAGCAGGGTGTGAGAGTTTGTAGGAGTGTTTGTGAGCGGGAGCGAGTGTCTGCGAGTCTGTCAGAGTGTTTGTAAGAGGGATACTGTTTAACTCTAATAGAAATCTGGGAATGCAGCAGTAGGCAGGGGTTGCCGAAGCTGGGTAAAATTTGTGATTTTCTTTACTACATATTTATTTATCTGCTATTTGCTTTCGTGTTTAATTTGAGAAAATTTGCGATAACCCTATTCACCCCCCCCCCCCCCTCTAGGGTTAATCTAGATCCTACAAGTGGTATCAGAGCGAGGTAAATTTTTTTTTAACTCTAGAGTCATGAATTTATCAAATAATGCTTTTTCTGAGGGGCAATCTATTGTTAGGCCACCAATGTTTAATGGGAGTGACTATGCTTACTGGAAGGTTAGGATGAGTATTTATCTTAGTTCTGTTGATTATGATGTTTGGGATATTATTGAAACTGGCTATACACCTCCCACTATAACTATTGGTGATACTGAGATTCCTAAACCGAGGGATAGGTGGGATGCTAATGATAAGAAGTTGAAAACCACTAATGCTAAGGCCATGAATGCTCTTATCTGTGCTCTTGATAAAACTGAATTTAATAGAATTTCTCATTGTAAAACAGCACAGGAAATTTGGCATACTTTGGAGGTAACACACGAAGGAACTTCTCAAGTCAAGGAGTCCCGTCTTGCCCTGTTCAGCAATGAATACGAGAATTTTGTGATGGACAAAGGCGAGAGCATAAAGGATATGTTTGGACGCTTCTCAACCTTGGTGTACAATGCTAGAGCGCTTGGAAAGGTATTCTCTGAAGTAGAGCTGGTGAGGAAGATTCTACGAGTCTTACCAATGAACTTTGAGACAAAAGTCACGGCAATACAAGAATCAAAAGATTTGAGTAAACTATGCATGGAGGATTTGATCGGAAATCTGATGACGTATGAACTTGAGTTGAAAGCAAAGGAGGAACGCATCAATTCCGAACCAAAAAAGAAGATGATTGCCTTAAAGAGCAGAGAAGAGAGCGATGAAGAAGAAGTTGATCCAATTGAAGGACTTGCAGTGGCTGTTAATAATTTCAGAAGGTGGTCGAAATACAAGCCACGAAAGAAGAAGACCGGTAGTAATAGATCTAAAGATTCTGACAACTCTGAAAACGAACTAATCTGTTATAACTGCAACAAGCCTGGTCACTTCAAACAAAATTGTCCGCTTCTCAAAATCAACAAAGGAAAGAAAAAGAAGAAGAAGGCTTTCGCAGCAACTTGGGATGATGAGGAAGGAGAGGAAGTTTTGACTGATAGCACAGAGGAGGCTAATCTGTGTCTTACGGTAAGATCAGATTCAGAAGCAAGCTCAAAGGAATCAAGATCAGATTCAGAAACCAGCTCAGAGGAATCCAATGAGGTAAAAAACTACTCTTATAAAGATCTTGTTTATTTGTGCCTCGATCTTACTAAAACCGTTGAAGCTCTTGATTCTAAAAATGAAAAACTGAAATCTGATAGGAAAGAACTTGCCCGTGAAAATTTTAGGTTAGAATCTGAACTTGAAAAAATTCAAAATCTAGAATGTAAAAACTGTAAAGCTTTAGATTCAGAATTATCTAAACTGAAAAATAGCTTCGAGGATCTTGAAAAAGAAAACCTGAATCTAAAGGAAATTATTGAGACTAGGAAAAAGGATTTTATAAATAGATTCACTACACTTGTGTCTGAAAACTCAACACTGAAAACCAAAGTCCTAGATCTTGAGAAATCACTGAATAACTTTTCTAGAGGAGAAAAATCATTCAATATGTTATTAGGCAATCAACTGTTTGCTAACAACCGAAAAGGGCTAGGTTTTGGTTAATCACAGGTTGATGATAGTGCAAAAGGAAAGGGCATCTTTACTGAATGTGAAATAGTTGGACATCATATTGAAAATTGTAGTCATAGGAACAAGAACACGAGATTTATACAAGTTTGGGTTCCTAAGAATTCTACAAACAAATTTCATGTCTATTGGAACAAAAATGAAAAGACAAAACAAGTTTGGGTTCCAAAAGGATTATTTATTCACAGTTATTCTGCCACTAACAATCATGGACCTATAAAAACAAATAGGTCACATACATCTTTAACCGTGTAGGTGTGGTGGCAGGCTAAGGAACAACATTAGTGTTATTTGGATTCAGGCTGTTCCAGATACACAACGGGCGACAAATCAACGTTCCTTAGCCCAGTATAAAGGTGACAGATTCACTATGGGCAAACAACGAAAGATTATCGTAAAGGTAAAACAGGTATTTGTATTTATTTTCAAACGATAGATAACCGGTAAGAATCTGCACCATAATCTGAATTAAATCAGCTAGTTATGATTGATGATGTTAATTCTGATTTGATAATCATCTTTAAATAGAATTACTCTAAGTAACTATGATAGTTGACCGATTCTGATTTGCTTGATATGATCTTATATGGTTAGACTTTAATCTGTGCTTAAAAATTGATCAATCATCCTCTTCTTGAACTTAATCTGTTTGGTCAAACTATGATTGATTTCTGATTGCTCATGTCTAAAAGGTAGTTTTGAGAAACTGTTGAAACTGTTGCTTCACTGATGAAAACTTCAAATTGTTTTTGAGATAATCTTGATATTTTAACTGTAATTCTACGGAAGGTATACACACTCACTCTCCATTTGATAAAAGTTTGTGTACGTTTCGTTGATACAGTGTTTTTGTTCTGAAGTTGAATCTGATACTGTTGAAATGGTTCTTAACTGCTTCTAGACCTCATATTATGTTTTCTGTGTGTTTGTGTGCACGTTTTCACTCTAATTCTAAAGAATTACATTTGAATACCACTAAACGAAATTTTGAGATATTTTTCACACACACACAAATTTGGACTATGATATCTTTCGTGTGAAAACTTTAATTTAGTTGGTTATTCTGATGTTAATTATACGGGTTCACTGGTTGACAGGAAAAGTACTAGTAGGACATGCTTCATGCTAGGACACTCACTAATTTCATTGTCTAATAATCATGTTCTCCATTCACTCACGAAACACATTGATGTGAAACATCATTTTTTTTATCACATTGCTAGGGAAAACATTTGCATTGAATTCAACTGAGAATCAACTTGCTGATATTTTCACAAAACCCCTCCCCGAAGATAGATTTTCCAGATTACGTTTGGATTTGGGGATTATGGAAATTGACTAATCAATTTTCAATTTTTGGTTGAAATATTCTTGAATATTTATTTTTAACTTCAATTTCTAGAATTCAAACCTGTTTTGGATATCATTCAAAGATTGATTCGAATATGGTATTCAGTAGTGGAAATACGTTTGGTTTATGAAATTTCATAATATGATTAATTTGGTAACTTATTCCACGACCATTTCTATTTCTACCATCTTTCTATCATTCATAATGATTTTGAAAAATGAGAAGAGTGAATTGCTTTTTAAATTAAAAAGGAAAAATCAAAGAAAATTTTAAAATATTCCTCATGCATCGATTCTCATTTAAAAGTCCTTATGGTTATGCATGGATGGATCATGAGAGATTATCAACACTCCATTCTCATTTAAAAGTCCTTATGGTTATGCATGAATGGAGCTTGATAATTAATGAGTAACTGCTAATCCTATTTAAAAGTCCTTATGGTTATGCGTGGTTAGTAAGTGCATATTATTTTTTTTGTGCTTAAATGTCAAATCTTTTAAAAATTATAATAAATAGAATAAAACATCTCTCTTCTCATTATAAAAACCAAATCATCGATCCATTCTCTAAAATGTGGAAATTGTTATCTTGTTATGATATATTATGGTTTTTCCCTGTTTTTTCCATTTTTTTCCCCCTACTGTTTCATTATTTTTTGTCAGTCTTTTGATGATAACAAAAGGGGGAGAAGGAAGAGATTTTGATAAGAAAATAAGTATTTTTGAAATACTACACCAAATTTGTTAAATGTTGTTAGTTATTTTCTATAGTTCTTTTATTCGTCTGTAATTTCCTAAATCTTCAAAATAGGGAGTGGTCTCAGTTGTAGGGGGAGCATACATGTAGGGGGAGCTAAATAAACACATCTACTGGAATTTCAAAATCTTTAATATATGTTTGTCATCATCAAAAGGGGGAGATTGTTTGATGTGTGTTTAGTGTTTGATGATAACAAACTATATATATCGTATTTTAGATGTGTTTACAGATTATACAGAAATTTTATCAACACAGAATTTGAATTCAAACTGAAATTTTATTCAAACAATCTTTTATTACAAATTTTGAATGGTACAAATTTTGACTCACTATAACCGTACAATTTCTGTATACATCACAATTTGATTTTACAGTCACAGTCCTCACTACATCACTCATACACTCAGTTGTTCGTCTGCATTTGCACTGTCCAGTTCCAGTATCTGTCTTGTTTCCTGTGTACCTGTATAATTGACAATCTACAGCAGTAATCTGAACAGAAACGAATTTAATTTGCAAAAATATAAAATTTGTTTCTAAAGCTGTCTCAGATATATGGGTTAAACGTCATCATCTTTGATTGTGTAATATCTGTACATATCAGTATTCATATCAGGGACAGGTAATCACGAGTGGCTGTAGTACACACGTATGCACGTGTGCACTGCCTCGCCAAACTCGTGTGCAAGATAGCAAACATGAAGCACAGTTTCACAAATAATCACTGCAACAATACTTTTAAAATGGAGGCAGAACCAGAATGCACAATGGATGCAACATCGAACCAGGAAACAGTTTCACAAATGCAAAGACCAGAGAAGTCAAAAAATGAAGCAATATACAAAACTCATCTGGACAGTGCAGTGAAAACAGATCAAACAATGAACCAGTTCAATATGATATGCGATCTGACTCAAGCACATCAGTATGCAAGAATAAACAACCCAGTGCCAAAATCCAATACAACTGCAATCATGATCATTCAAAGACAGAAGCTACACTTATCAAAGTGTAAACTGCAACTACATACAGGCAACAAACTAGTTGGCAACTGCAAATGACAGCTATGAGATGAGCAAGTGAACCAAACCAAAACAGAGCCCAAGTTTACAAATGCAAGAACACAAGAACAACAAATACAACCAGACCAGACAGTGGGACATAACAAAAGACTCAAGTCAAATACATCAGAGAGAAACTACAAAGGTTACAAATAAGTTAAAGCATCAATGTACACTGAAACAACATGCACAAACAAATGGTCAAGCTGCAAGTAAAATCAACCCAATGTCAACTCAGAGAACAAAATGCAAACTGCAAAAAGAAGGGCAGTAACAATTTACAATGATGACCAGACAACATGGTAAGAGCAGAGTTCGACAATGTCGACCAAGTCAAGCATCAACATTCAAAGCCGCATGATACAGAGTACAAACAAAGAGAAAAAAATCGTATCTTTCTTTTTTGAAAAGGTCAAAGATTTGAAAATCAGGAAAGTTTCAATACCGTGAAATTCAAGTAAAATCGCACGTTCAAAATCGAAGCCGTGAATCAGAAGAAATTCCAAAATATATCGGAGCTTAAAACAGGAAAGTTTCAACAACGTGGTGATCACGTAATATCAAATCAGAGGTCTATATAAAGGACCCAAAAATCATCATTGACGGTGTGAGTTCGAATACAAAAATCGAAGAAGGACAAAGCTAAAATCTTACCAGAAGCAACGTCGAATTCACCGAAGCACGAAGCAAAGCCAAGCAACATCAAATAACTCCATTCCAGAGCCGTAGCTTCAATTCCAGATTGAACGAAGCCGTAGCCTCGAATAAGAATCGACAGTGCAACACTCAAATTCCAGAATCGATCAACAGAGGAGCGCGCAAAGCCGAAGCCAAGCACAAGATCGAAACTTCAACCAAAGCCCTAATTTTCAAATCAAAGATCGAAGCAGAAGCTTCAATTGGTAACAGAGTCCCAAGGAGCAAGCGAAGAAGAGAACGAAACTATCTCAAGGCAATCGAGCTCGACAAAGCATCAGACGACAAGCAAACATCAAAGTCCTAATTTTCAGATCGAAGAAACAGAGAATCGTCACCGCCATTTATTTTTCCAGAACAAAGAAAGAGGATCGGGTTGAATAATGAAATAAAGGGGCCGGCCTAATTTTAACAAGGGGTTAAATTAAATTAGGGTTTAAGTTTTTAATAGGGTTTAATTTAGTTTAAATTTGGGCCAAGTTTTATTGATTTAATTTTTAGGCCAAATTCATTTGAGGGCAAAGGAATTTTAAACTGTCAATTTAAACTTTGCCCTGGGATTCAAACTGTATTCTGTACTTTCGTTTTGTTTTTTCAAAGTCCAGTTAGAGTCAATCACCACCTAGGGTTTAGGTGTTGTCAGATTGTCTAGTTAGGGTTAGTTCAGTGAGCAGGGAGGCTGCGAGTTTGCAAAGCTCTATAGGCGGGAGCAAAGTTTGCGAGTAAACGAAACTCTATAGGCGGAGCAGGGTGTGCGAGTCTGTAGGAGTGTTTGTAAGCGGGAGCGAGTGTCTGCGAGCCTGTCAGAGTGTTTGTAAGCGGGATACTGTTTAACTCTAATAGAAATCTGGGAATGCAGCAGTAGGTAGGGGTTGCCGAAGCTGGGTAAAATTTGTGATTTTCTTTACTGCATATTTACTTATCTGCTATTTGCTTTCGTGTTTAATTTGAGAAAATTTGCGATAACCCTATTCACCCCCCCTCTAGGGTTAATCTAGATCCTACAACCATTGATACTATAGTATTAAATATGGGCAAAGTCGGATATGAACACCCAAATTTTGATATACTTACTGAAATTTGGATGTTGATTGTATCCGACTTTGTTGATATCCAAAATGGCAGTGTCATTATAAACTGTAACCCTAAAAAACAATAATATTAGGTAATCCCCAGGCTTTATAGGTTAGATATAAATATATAAATTTCATTGGATGTATAAAGTTATTCCTTTTACTGCAAAATGGACTTAAAATGAATACAAAAGCAGCATGTATAATTATAACATACCTATAAGCAATGAAGGAATAATGTACTTACTTTCTTTTGGTGTTGCTTAGTTTTAGGTCCTTGTCAATTATACCCTAGGTCAAACTCCTAGTAAGATTTAGCTGTTTATACTCAGAGGGATTTTTTCTATCAACTTCAGGATCCTGAACAGGAATAAGTTCATTTGTCGATGCTACAAAAGAAGTCACGATAATAATGATAGCATCCTGCATCTCTAGGAGAAGTGTTAAGTTGTCAAAAATAAAAATAAAATGACAACAAATGCACCAAAGTTCAAGATCCAATTATATCGTTTTCTGGTCCTTTCAGATTTACCAATAATTTGAATGCAGGTTTGTCATGCCAATCGATATGTTGTATCTTCCTTACTTCAAACTTATGAACAAGCCTTTCATGGCATTCTATCTTACCTTGCTCATGTTTAGGGACTTGGTCAATTTTACAAACATGGATACATACACATATTTTATATATGTAGAATATATTTATACATATTTTGCATCCATCATTTGTAAACATGCATGTCAAGTGAATGTATGGTAAAAGCAAAAATTACGCAGGCTTTTTTTTGCATACCTTTCCTGGCGTGATTGCGGGAATCCATCCATTTGCTTCTTTCCCGGGCTAAAGTCAAAGCTTTTGTTTCCCAATTTTAAGTTGTATTTTCCCACTAAACAATCATTGCTACCGCATGAAAATGAAAGATTTGATGATTATATGAGTGTACAAGATGATACACGTTGATTTTCAAAGAAGGAAAATATTTTGTATTACTGATAGAGATGAATACATTAATTATTTTACATACTTCAGGATCTATAGTGTACAAATATTATATATATATGCTGAGTTGAGCCCAAGAGTCATGAGACTCTTGTACCCGCTTTGCTCGCCCCACCTCTATACCCACGCTAGCCAAGGACACTACGTGGTAATGCCGTCAACTAGCATGGAGAATAAGGATGTTGAGGAGCGACCATCCGTATAATTGCTTTGTGCGAGCACCGATATGTCAGATAGAATAACATGCTTTTCATCTCAAGAGGAAATCCGACATACCGATACAAACTCAAAGCTACTACACGGTGGCTATGTATATATATACTTCGGAAAAAAATATAGAAATAAACATAACACAAATCAGTCACTGACAATTCATATCACAAAGGCGGAAATAGATATGAATATTACACATGAAAGGGTACATCAGAGTAGTGGTCTAACAAGATCCACAATATCACAAAAGAATAGATACAAGTGCTAGACAAAAGAATATGTATACATCAAGGGGTCTAAATTTCAAATGTATACAACAAAAACTACTAAACTAGAGTAGTTAGCCAAAAGTCAGATGATGGTTCCGGAAAGGAAATCAAGAGAATGCACCTGTAAAATCTCGGTCTGACCCGAGTATTATTTCATAAGAAAATAATAAACGGATCAGTCTAGCTATAAATATCAGATGACATGATATAGAATAAAAGATATGGCATAAACATGTAATAACCATAATGGCACACTATGATAAGTGTGTAAATGAACATCAATAAGAGATAAATCGATATCAAAAGAATCTTCTCAAAGATCCAAATTCACAAAAAGGTAATGACACACAAATTCACCAATGCACAAAAATTGATAAAACTTATCAATGGAAATCACGAAAATTGGTGAAGCACAAATTCCAGAAATCAACACAAGAAATCCAGAAATCACAAAAAAGGAAAGAGGCATATCACAAGACGGGAGTATGAAAACTCACCAACACGTGTATCACAAGACGGAAAGCTATACCATGGTTGCTAACCATTTTCACTAGAACGGTCCGAAGACCATGAGTCAAAACTCCACTAAAATGGCCTGAAGACCATGGGTCGCTACCCCACTAAGCCGAAGCTCCACTAAAAGCGGGGTTTAGTCTCCATCGCAGACAAAGAGATATCGCACACTGCTAGTCTAAATCACAAAATGATCATCATTGATCGATAAGTGTAAATTACACTAAGCTAGTAAATAAATGAGTTTAGCTTCATGTCCCATAACCACTAGCTTAACTTAATTATTTACGAACAAATTGTAGACTTCCACTCGAGGTTAAGTGTCAATTACACTAAGCCAGTAAATATATGAGTTTAGCTTCATGTCCCATAACCACTAGCTTAACTTAAATATTTACGAACAAATTGTAAATCTCCACTAGAAAATTGTCATAAGGGTTTCAATCGAACAATTACATAAATTAACCGACGAAGTAAACGCAAGCGTTTCATACCACTTGTTTTGCTAAGCTGTTTAATTAGATTTTCTCATACGAATGAGGTAATGGTTTGTATATACTAATAGATTGGAAAACGGTTTTGAAAACAAGCTTTATATTTAAAAATAGAGTTAAATCGTCTTTGCAAAAGAGTTCGAATATTTACTACTAGTATAGAAAACCTTTATAATTTAAAATGACAAACCATAGAAATGATTATAGAAACAATCAATCATTAAAATCCACATACGAAGATGTGAATCAAATCCAAAGAAACCGATAAAGAATCCATCGAAATAGATATTCAAAAATCCCTGAAAAGGAGTCATCAAAGTCATAATAAATGATAACAACAAATAGGATCATCACGAATCGATTCAAATTGGAAATTCAATCCTAAAAGGCAAAGTGGGCAGAAACAACAAATTCAGTTGACTGAACAGAGATTTTCAGTTGACCGAATTCTGCTTGGAAACTTTCTGTTTCCAGGTTCAGTCGACTGAACAGAGATTCCAGTCGACTGAATCTTACCTGGAAACTTTCTATTTCCAGGTTCAGTCGACTGAATAGAGATTCCAGTCGACTGAATCATGCCTGGAAACATTTCGGGTTCCAGGTTCAGTCGACTGAACAGAGATTTCAGTCGACTGAACTGGGATTTCCAGTATTTTCAGCCTAAAAATGAAGATGCAATCTCTTTGCAAATGCAACCGAACGAGCAATGGGCGCTAAGGGTTTATGCCAGTAGACGACCCGGCTCTATAAGCTCTTCGATGCATTGCCAAACCATGATCAAACATCCATAAAAGGATTTACACACAAATTTGACTTCAAAACCCAAAAATTGAAATATTCACAAAACCAATCCAAATCAAGAGCAAATGCACATGAAGAAGTGTTAGGAATTCATACCTAACAACCAAGGATAATTATAGTCATAGATGTGAGATAAAAATCTCACCTTTTCACAAATCAATGAAGAAGAAGCTATAGAGCAATGGCAAGGACAATCACTCTTCAATTCCAACTCAACAAGCTTGAATCTAAGCTTAAAAGAGAAATATTTCCTAAATTAGGTTTAGGGAATTTCTGAAATTGAAAGGAGAATGAGTTGGAGAAGATGAAGAGGATGCTTACCAATAGCTTCTCTTTGAATTTGGAGCTAGAAGAAGGATTTGCAAATGAACTAGGGCTTGGAGTTTTAATTTCCCATTCCACTCTCCATTTTTGATGAAGCTTAAGTGTTAGGAAATGAAAGTGAAGTAATGAAGAGGAGAGGGAGTGGAGCTTGAGTTAATGAAACCAGAATTGGGCAAATGGGCTGAACCAAACCCAAAGTCCAAAGTGAAAAAGTAGCAAAATTCTACTAACTCCAAACATATCGAAGTTTATACTCAAAAAGGTCGCAAACGGCATTTTGAACTCAATGGAAGTGGTCTCGAGTCCTAATTTGACAATTTGCAAAAAGTAGCTTTTCGGACCTCAATCCGATTAACGATTCTATATTTAAAAAAATATTTAAATTTGCAATCGAAAAATATGCGGGTTGTTACAGACTTCCCTCCTTAAAGAAATTGCGTCCTCGCAATACTTGAGAAGATAATAAAGAGTAACAACCATAAAAGCATATCAACACAAAAGAAAATTTGAAATAAGAAGTTCACCATAAAGAGCATGAAAGAGTTAGCCCGAGCGTGTTCGCTCGATGAATCCTCTGGATTCCCAAGAGAAATCCTTGGGATTTGAGAACCATTGAACTTTCACAAGAAGAACATCTTTATTTCGAAGGCGCTCAACCTCCGAAGCAATAATGCGAATAGGATGTTGCTCATAAGTCAAATCTGGTGAAACTTCAATTTCCTCAATAACACCGGGCTCAAGAATAAAATCAGAATCCCTAAGGTATTTTCGTAGTAGAGAGACGTGGAAAACGTCATAAATAGCAAAAGATTGAGCCGGTAATAAAAAGGCAATAAGCCACGGAACAAATACGTTAGGTGATGGGGAATGCACCAAAATATCGTGGTGCTAACTTTTCCGATCAACTGAAACGCACAACACCCATCATAGATGAAACATGAATGAACACCAATAAGATCTGGACCTGAAACCAGCTTCTCACCGGCTTCAAGCCACACAAAGAGAATCGGCATGGCCTTCCGTAGAGTGCCTCGAAAGATGCCATACCAATACAAGATTGGAAACTATTATAGGAAGAAAACTCAACAAGAATACGATCTTCCCAACTTCTACCCAAAATCAAGATCAAATGCACGAAAGAGATCGTCAAAAGTTTGATTCACACGCTCGGTTTGTCCATCGGACGAAGGATGATAAGCGGTGCCAAAATTAAGCTTTGTTCCCAAAGCTTTTGAAGACCTTACAAAAATCCACTAGCAAAATAATGGATCACGATTGCTAACAATAGAAGTAGGAACTTCATGCAATTTAACTAGACATAGAGTTTATTAAAAAGAGATACAGTCCGATTGGACCGAACGGGAAGAAAATCGGTAGATTTTGTAAGTCTATCTACAATTACACATAAACTGTCATGACCCGAACGAGAACGGAAAAGACTGTAGGATCTAGATTAACCCTAGAGGGGGGGTGAATATAGCAAATTTTCTCGAATTTAAACACAAAACAAGCTGCAGAGAAGTAAATATGCTGAAAAGTAAATCACACACAAAATTTACCCAGCTTTGGCAACCCCTGCCTACCGTTGCATTCACAGATTTCTATTAGAATTAAACAATCTCCCGCTTACAAACACTCTAATAGACTCGCAAACCTGCTACCGCCTATAGAGTTTTGCAAACTTGCAAACCCTGCTTACTGAACTAATCCTAACTAGACAATCTGACACAACCTAAATCCTAGGTGGTGATTTACCAAGGTTTGATTCGAAAAGTACAGGGTTTTAAAAAATAAAAACAAGAACAATTCGAAACCCTAATTTAAAATATACCAAAGCCTTATATAATTAATTACACAATAAATAAGATCGGCCAAAACAAATAAGTGATAAGAAAATCCCTTTCTTCCTTTTTATTTATTTCGGCCCATTCCTTTGTAAATCTCGTGAAAAATAATGGCGTTCCTCTGATAAAATTAGGGCTTCTCTTTATCGACTTCTGTTGATCGATTGAATAGATGATTTCTCGTGTAGCTTTGATCGATCGTTTCCTTGTTGCTCTGCTTCGATTTTTGATCGAGTTCGACTCCTGACTTTGGTACGTGATTTTTGCCTTTTGCTTTACTGTTTTATGCATACTTAAACTCGATAATTAAATGCCAGTGATGATTGGGTTTTTATAGGGTTCGATCCCCTGAGTTTTCGTTCGTATATACGTGTTTGAATTTGTCAATACTTTTGCTCTGGCCGTTGATATTCGTATAGATAATGATGATTTCACTGACTGATTCAAATTCGTATTTTTACGTGTAGTTTGATACTTGTTTCCCACGGCTTTGAATCTGAACTGTTCGTTTCCTTACCACCACATCTCTGACCTGTTCATATGCGTATATTTACTTGGTTTTTACGGCACTGACTTTGTTGTGACGATGATTCCTTTCTTTGTGCTTGTGATAGATTCCTTGACCACCACGGTTTCGAATTTCTGGTTTGCTCGATTACCACGGTTTGATTTCTGATGACATTTTGTTGACTTCGGTCTCTTGTTTATGTGATTCCATGACTTTATACTCGACTTTGGCCATTTGTGTTTATTCCCATAGCATTGAGTTCAAAAACTAACTTTGGCTTGATCTTTGTAAAAAACATTGTCTGTATATATATGCATATATACATTCGTATGTATGTATGCATATATTGTTGAATTTTCATTGCATTCCATTGTTTGCTTGTATTTGAGTTGTAGTTGCAGTCTACCATCTCTGTGCACATTTTACCTGTTGAGCCTTGTTGCAGTTTGCCGTATACATTGTTTAGACTCCATGTTAACTGTTAGCTCGATTCGTGTTTGCTTTTTAGCTCGATACAATTCTGCCGATGATGTTGATTGCTTTTAAGTTCATCCTCATTTGCATTGTGTAAGTGGACTGGATTATTATTGAGGCTACACTTTGTAGTTTCATTCATGTGGTCTTGTTTGTGTACTGATTCTTCGAGCTCGTTCTAGTATTTCACTTGTGCTTGTTGACATGTCTTGGTTCAGGTTTTGTATTCTGTTGCATGCCTGGTATGTGCATTGAGTTGTATAGTTCACTGTGTTTGCTTGCATATCCATCACTGTGCTGCCTGGTCATCATTGTATGTTGTCACTGCTCTTGTATTTGCAGTTTTGAACTGGTGCACTTGTCAGTGCAGTCTTCATATATGTGCATACATACATTTATCTTTGAGCATTCATGTACATTTGCCTTGTTGCCATATTGATCCCTCTGGCCTCTGAGTTGTTTGTTGATTTAGCTTGGTCGACACTTTGTACTTTTTGTTTGCTGTTGTACTTCACTGGTTTGTACATCTCCTTGTAGTCAAGTTGAACTGGTCGAGACTGGTGTATTTGGTTTGGATTTGTGGTCTTGTGACATAGTGTATCAGTGATGCATTGTTGTAGTCTTCATTCATGTTGTATTTTCCTTTGTTTTTTGTGCACATGAGTTGGCGAGGCAGTGCACACGTGTATAAATGTACACGTGTGTATTGCAGCCACTCATGATTACCTGTCCTTGATAAGAATACTGATATGCACAGATATTACACAATCGAAAATGATGACAATAACCCATATATCTGAGGCACCAATAAAAAAAAATTTATATTCTTGCAAATTCAAATTTGTTTATTTTCATATTACTGCTCTAGTTGCTAATTATACAGGTACACAGAAGACAGGACAAGAACTGGAGCTGGACAATGCAGATAGATGCAGATGTGCAGACAGAGTGAAAAACTAAGTGTTGAGTGTTGTAGTGAGAAAAAATGTGAATGTGAAATGTATGAAACCGGTGTATGTAGATAGAGAGAGTTGAAAACTTTTTACTGTAAAAGTGTTGAAATAAAATATTATGTTGAATAAAAAATACTGATTGAATTATATAAATTCCGTGCAATAGTATTATTATTCAATATGAATATTTATTCCTATATGTGTATAGTACAATCTGCAAACACATATATAAATTGATATATGTTTGTTATCATCAAACAAAAAATCACATCAAACAATCTCCCCCATTTGATGATGACAAACATATATATTAAAGATTTTGAAATTCTAATAAATGTGTTTGAGCATGAAATATTTAGCTCCCCCTATATGAATGCTCCCCCTACAACTGAGACCACTCCCTATTTAGAAGATTTAGAAAATTACAGAAGGATAAAAGAACTAAAGAAAATTAACTAACAACATTTAACAAATTTGTTGAAGTATTCCAAAAATATTTACTTTCTTATCAAAATCTTGTTCTTCTCCCCCTTTTGTTATCATCAAAAGACTGACGACACTAATGGAACAGTAGTGGAAGAATTTTTTTTTTAAAAGTAAAAACAAATGCAAAACAAAGAAAAATCATAATATATCATAACGAGTTAACAAGTTCCACATTGTAGAGAATGGATTGATGATTCGGTTTTTATATAATGAGAAGAGAGAAATTTTAAAAATAATTTGACATTTAAGCACAAAAATAAGAACTTACTAACCACGCATAACCATAAGGACTTTTAAATGGGATTAGCAGTTACTTATTAGTCTAAGCATCCGGAATTTTAAGTGAGACCAGAAAAATACTTAGCTACCATACTCCATCCATGCATAACCATAAGGACTTTTAAATGAGAATGGAATGATGGTAAAATAATTCACTCACATGCTCCATCCATGCATAACCATAAGGACTTTTAAATGAGAATGGATGCATGATATTTTTTTATTTTAAAAGAAATCACTCTTCTCATTTTACAAAACCATTATGAATGATAGAAAGATGGTAGAAATAGAAATGATCGTGGAATAAGTTACCAAGTTAATTATATTATGAAATATTTTTTTGTAATTTTGAAAAGAAATAAAACAAAACATATTTCCACTACTGAATACCATATTCGAATCAATCTTTGAATACTATCCAAAACTGGTTTAAATCCTAGAAATTGAAGTTGAAAATAAATATCCAAGAATATTTCAACCAAAAAATGGAAAATGATTAGTCAATTTCTATAATCCCCAAATCCAAACGTAATCTGGAAAATCTATCTTCGGGGAGGGGTTTTGTGAAAATATCAACAAGTTGAATCTCAGTTGAAATATGTTCAATGCAAATGTCTTCCTTAGCAATGTGATCTCTAAGAAAGTGGTGTCTCACATCAATGTGTTTTGTGCGTGAATGATGAACAGGATTATTTGACAAGTCTATTGCACTTTTACTATCACATTTTAATGGAACTTGTTTATAAACTAGGCCAAAATCAGAAAGAGTTTGCATCATCCATAAAATTTGAGCACAATAACTTCCTAAAGCAATATATTCTGCTTCAGTGGTGGATAATGCAACACAATTTTGTTTTCGACTTGACCATGAAACTAATGAATGTCCTAGCATGAAACATGTCCCACTAGTGCTTTTCCTGTCAACCAATGAACCAGCATAATCAGCATCAGAATAACCAACTAAATCAAAATTTTCACAAGAAGGGTACCATAGTCCAAATTTGTGTGTGTGTGAAAGATATCTTAAAATTCATTTAGTGGCTTTCAAATGAGATTCTTTAGGATTAGATTGAAAACGTGCACACAAACACACAGAAAACATAATATTAGGTCTAGAAGCAGTAAGATAGAGAAGTGAACCAATTATCCCTCGATATTTCTTCTGATCAACAACAACTCCTTTCTCGTCTTTGTCCAACTTTGTTGATGGGCTCATAGGAGTTCTCAATGGTTTGGAGTTCTCAACTCCAAATTTCTTCAACAGTTCCCACACATACTTGGATTGTGAAATGAAAATACCATCACTGCTTTGCTTGATTTGAAATCCAAGAAAATATTTCAATTCTCCAACCAAGCTCATCTCGAATTTAGCCTGCATGACTTGTTCAAATTTCTCGCACAAGAGTTCATTAGTAGCACCATAAATGATATCATCCACATAAATCTAAACAATCAAAAAATCACTTTCTTTATGTAATAGAAACAGTGTCGTGTCAGCACTCCCCTTTTTAAAGCCATTTTCAAAAAGATATGTACAAAGGCAGTCATACCAAGCTCTAGGAGTTTGCTTAAGACCATATAATGCTTTTTCTAGTTTATACACATGATTTGGAAAAACATGATTTTCAAAACCGGGGGGTTGTTCAACAAAAACTTCTTCTTTCAAATCACCATTTAGAAAGGCACTTTTTACATCCATTTGTTTAAGTTTGAAACCCTTATAACATGCAAAACTTAGCAAAATCCTAATGGCTTCTAACCTAGCAACTGGAGCAAATGTTTCATCAAAATCTATGCCTTCTATTTGGTTATATCCTTTTGCGACCAACCTAGCTTTGTTTCTATTTACATTTCCTGATTCATCAAGTTTATTTTTGAACACCCATTTAGTTCCAACAATTGGATAGTCATTAGGCCCAGGAACTAATTTCCAAACTTTATTTCTCTCAAATTGATTAAGTTCATCTTGCATTGCTAAAATCCAACTTTCATCATTAAGAGCCATTTCAACAGAATCAGGTTCAATCTCAGAAGAAAAAAAACACTATGACAACAAAACGCACACAAATTTTTATCAAATGAAGAGCGAGTGTGTATACCTTCCATAGGATCACCTATAACCAATTCAGGAGGATAATTGGATTTGAACTTCAATCTATCAGCATCAACTGTCCTACTTTCAGCTTTCTCACTAGATGTCCCTTCTTCAATGCCTTCATGATCTACCCCATCGTCAACCGCCTTTTCGGTCGTCCTTTCCAGGTCAGATTCATCGAATTTCACATTGATTGATTCAACAATTGTTTTTGTTCATTTGTTGTATATCCTGTAAGCCTTGCTCGTTGTTGAATAGCCCATGAAAATTCCCTCATCAGCCTTTGATTCGAATTTTCCAAGTTGATCACCTGTGTTAAGAATGAAACAAGGACATCCAAATACACGAAAATAAAAAATGTTAGGTTTCCTTTCATGCCACAATTCATAAGACGTTTTGCCAAGTATTGGTCTAATCATTACTCTATTCATTACATAGCACGAAGTATTCACTGCCTCTGCCCAAAAGGTTAGAGGTAGTTTATACTCACTCAACATGGATCTAGCCAATTCTTGCAATGTACGATTTTTCCTTTCAACTACCCCATTTTGTTGAGGTGTTCGTGGAGCAGAAAATTCATGTTTTAAACCATTTTCTTCACAAAAGCTTTCAAATTCCAAATTTTCAAATTCGCCTCCATGATCACTTCTCAAAGTTTTAATTGAAACTCCTTTTTCATTTTGAACAAGTTTTGCAAATTTTGAAAAATAATCAAAAGATTCAGACTTTTTGGCTAAGAAATAAACCCATGTAAATCTAGAATAATCATCAACCAATACATAACAATAACGTTTTCCATTCAAGCTTGCAATTTCATTTGGTCCAAATAAGTCCATGTGAATTAATTCAAGGACCCTTGATGTGCTAACAATGTTTTTAGGGCGAAATGATGATCGACTAAGCTTGCCCAAGGAACATGCTTTACACACTTTATTATTTTTAAATTTCTGATGTGGTAACCCTCTGACTAATTCTTTCGTTACAAGTTTTTCCAAGAGGCCCATGCTAGCATTTCCAAGTCTCCTATGCCATAAGGATGCCTCTTCGTCAGTGGCTACCAAACATCTAGAAAGATTTAGATTATCAAAAGAAAGCGAGTAAACATTTCCTTTTCTTTTGCCCATAAAAACAATGTTATTAGAAGATTTATCAATGATTTTGCAAGTATCACTATCAAAAACCACATTCATACCTTTGTCACATAGTTGGCTAATAGAAATGAGATTGTGATGCAAATTATCGACGTATAAAACATTAGTCAAGGAAAAAGTACCGTTACCTACTTCACCTTTACCAATAATCTTACACTTTCTGTAACGACCCTGAATTTTGAACAATTTAAATTGAAAATATTTAATTAATTTTAAATATTTGAATGATGATTTGACTTGAATTTCAAATTTTCAGAATGAATTGGCGATTAAATTTTTGAATTTAATCTATTGAAAGTTGAATAAAATTTGAATCTTCAATTTTAAGCCGGTTAAAAATAATTTAAAGGCTTAGAAAATTCATATTGATAATACTGAAGGTAATAGAAGCTTCAGAGTTGAATTTGAAAGCGATTTGTTCAGTTTTGAAATTGTATCATTTAAATTGAAATTAAAAATAACCTTTCGAGGCAGAGTCTCGGAATTTAACGAAACCAGTTCCATTGGGTCCGTAATATTAAATTATTACTGGATTTCAAATTTCGTATTTATCAGAGTTGTTTTGTGAATATACGACGTATAAACGCGTATAAAATTAAATTGAATTCAATTTGAATCTGTAATAACCGGGGTTTTTGCATCGATTTGATATCATCGTTAAACGATTTCTCTGCTAGCTAATTGCTTATAGGAGTTTCAATTCGAATTGGAATTCGTTTAATAAAAATTGTTGTTGGAATTTTTGAATCGGTTAAAATTCTTTTGGAAAAAAATTTGTGAAGTGTTGGTGGGCTTTGAAAAAGAAATATACTGGCCCATGGTTCTTTGATACCGTGATAAATCCAAACCCGTTTCCCTTTACCCATTCATTCGAAACCCTAGAAACGAAATAACGAAAAGAAAATAAATGGCGGCCACGATTCTTCGTTCGCTCGAAATTTAGGGCTTCGGCGATTCTTTGATTCTCTTGCAAATCTGGCTCGTTCTACCTCATTCGTTCCTCGAAAAAAAAAGAAGGGCGGCATCGTCTTCTTCGCTTGCTCGTTGAGGCTTACGAGATTTAGGGTTTTCAAATTTTGGGGCTTCGTTCCCTTTGTGCTCGGCTTTGCTTGAGATTTCGATCTGTGCTTGAGCTTCGGCTTCTTCAACACTTGCCTCGACTGGAACTAGGGTTTTCGGCGATTTCGATTCTCTGGCGATTCTGGACTTCGACCTCGTTTCCAAAATTAGGGACTTCGATTATCTTCGTTCGCAGCTGCCCCAATCCGATGGCGAAGGTGAGTAATTTATGTTACTCACATCTTATTCGAACTGTTCGAATTCGTTTACTTGTTTGTTTTCGTGGTCTTTGGCTTCGATGTTGATTTTTGTCTTCCGGTTATGTAGTTTCAGCTGGCTTCGGTAGTACTTTTGACCTTATTTGATTTTAAAACATCTGATTTCTTAGTTTTAGGCCTCTGTTTAAAAAAAAAACTATAGACATGAAACAACTTCAAATTTGATGCATTTAACGTTTGGTTAACTAGTGATGTATGTTTTAAAATGTGTATGCATGTTTGTTTTAAGTTCTGAAACATGTTTATATGTATAAAGATGGTCTGCATATGCATGATCTATATATATATCTCTGTATATTTGTATTGGCTGAATAAGCACACCTATGTTATTCTGTTTTCCAGTTTACAAAGTTAAGATTAAATCAAAAATAAAATTTTCTTTTTAATAAATCACTGTTAGGATTTGAATTTCGAACAAAATAGTTTAACCTAAACCATGATCAAGTTCTACAAATACATCCAAGTATATTAGCTGAAAATATGCTTGCTTTTGGAAAAAAAATACAGTAACAATTATGAATATTATGATAACACCAAATGTAAGATTACATTGATTCAAGTATGTATCTTGAATTGTCTCTGAAATATAGGATTATTAAAGTAAGAATCATGATTTTTTTAGTTGGAAATTCTGTGAGGAAACCCGGTTCATATGCATCTCCCTTGCATTCCATTGATTCTGTTAGCATGCACCTTTTATGCCTTTGCAGTGGTTGTTGTTGGATTTGTTGTTTGTACTTGGAGTCTGGTACTTGTACATTTTGAAGTTTTGATGCATTTCAGTTTTGTTAGCTTCAGGATGTACATGTAAGTTTTCAAAAATCTGGAAAAATTGGTGGCCTGACATGTTTGAGTTTCGAAACCCTGAATCTTTTTATTTTTTTGTTGTGAGTAAAATTTTAATTAGAAAAGTTTAAGTAAATAAAAATTAGTGCGGGTGAATTTCTGATAGGTTTGATGTCTTGCATGTACATTGTATACATGTTGTAATTAAACTGTGCATATTGAATCTGCTTGATACTTCTCTGTTTCCAAGTTAAATTCAAAAATTTACATAACAAATCACTGTTAGGCTTGAGTTACAAACATTATATGTTTATTTAAACGTAAATTGAAGTTCAAAATTTTATTGAAATAAAATTTTATTGAAAGGCTTCTGTAAACAAACATGCACATTCACAGGGTTCAATCATTTCTAGTTTAAAGATACTCATGCAACATCCTTACTCAACAGATTATCAAACAAATTAAAGGTTAAAGTTTGCTCACATTTTTTTTTAGTCTGGACAGAGACAGGATTGATATTTTGTAACTTGAATACGACCCACTTGCATTTGCTTTGACCTGTTTCTGTATCTATGTTGGTATTTGCATTTTTGGTTTGGGTTCTGCATTTTTGAGATGCAGTTTCCTTCACTGTTGTATCTTTGGGAGTTTGATATGTCTGCATCCATGTTGAAGCTTTGCATATACTTGAGTCTTTTGTTGCTGGCAGATAGTCTTGAATATTGTAACCTGCATTCACACTGATTTGGTTTTCTTTTGACTCATGCTGTGTTGACCTGATGGTTGGTGGTATTTCTTTGAGTTGGTTTGTATAGTTGCAGTTACACTTTAAATTTTGGTCGAGGCCATTTGTACTTGTGTTGAATCAAATTTTGATTCGATCTTGTGCATTGAGTTGGCGAGGCAGTGCACGCGTGCGTGCACTGCAGCCACCCAAAAAAATCGACAGTTTTGAATTGATATTTTTCTTTGCGTCGTAATGCATTGATCTTTTATGCTGTATTGGCGAGGCCGTACACGCGTGCGTGTACGGCAGCCAATCGAACTCTGATGGTTTTAAAGTGACAATTTCGATTGTTTTAAATTGATTTAGTCGATTTGATAAATTGTTTATTTATCTCTGTTAATGATTTAAATCTGCTGATTTATTGTTTAACACTATTTAGTGTTAAAATTTTCGTTATCCAATTTCTTTGTTAAAAGGATTGGATAGACGGGAATTATTGTGACAGTCGTCTATTTAAATTATTACTGCCTATATGCACTAATAAACTGGTTTGAATTAGACTGACCTGTGTATTATTTTCTTTTGAATGTAATACTCGGGTCAGACCGAGTATTTTACAGCTTGAAGATTTTCGAGCAGCGAAGTTAGAGAGAGAGTAAAGAATCACTTTTGTTTTCAGAAGAAAATTGTATTTTAAGATATTCCGCTGTATCAGTATAAAATTGTATAAACTCTGATGTATTCAAAAAAAAAGATTTATAGTAATGAAATAAATTCTCATTTGTTTTAATTCTGTGTTATTATTCTGTGTTTCTGTGGCTGATTCTATTTAAACCTTATAAACTAAATAACAATTCGTCTTTTTGAACGTTTCTAGTTGGTTTAATCACCGACTGAAGGCGGTCAGAAGGGGGAATGTTACAGAGTGGTATCAGAGCTTTGGTTTACACAAAGCTTAGTTTATGATGTTTAATATGAATAGTTACTAGAAACACTTTAAAAGGAAATGTTTTTCAAATCTAAAGAAGTATAAAATTGTTTTGAAAATAAAGATTTTTAACTTAAGAAAAGTTAAATTGAATTGAATTAGTATTAATAAATATTTGATTTGAAATTTAACTTGAGGAAGTTAAATAAATTGAACTGGATGAGATAAATTATTGAGATGGAAATTTAAACTTGAAAGATAAGTGATTATACAATATGAATTGGGAAGTTTAAATTTAATAAGTTGTTTAACTTATAAAATGAGAAAATTAAGTAAAACCAGTTGTTAAATGGTTAAACAGTTTTGTTAAGTAAAACAAAATCTGAATTTTGAAATGTGATATGAATTTGACTTTAGTAAAAGTTAAATAAAATAGAATTTCAAATAAATTTGAGACGAACTTAAGTTGTATGGTGAAATCTAAGTTAAGTGAAGATAAAATGAAACATAACTTAAGTAATATTGAATCAAATTGAATTTGATATCAAAATGAATTAATAAAGTGATGTAATGAATATGAAATTGAGTTATAGAAAGGAAATTCAACTTTAATTGTAAAAGTGAATTAGTGAATATAGTGAATATTAGAATTCAATCTGAATTGGAATATAAACCAATTGAAATTAAATGTGTTAAACCAAATTGAATGTAAGCAAAGTAAATAAATTTGGTTAAGTTGAATGTGCATTGGTTGCTAGTTGATCGTATGGAAATTCATTAAGTATTAATGAAATTGAATTAATGGAAATTGAAAGCTATGTAATTGAATTCAAATTGAAAGATAAGTAAATTTAAAGAGAATCAAATTTGATTTGAATTGAAAGAAAACTAACTTGAATATAAATTAGTGACAGTAAACTAATTGAATATGAATGAATGTTAGTAAAAATCCAATGTGAATGAATCAGACTTGATTTAATTGAAAACCAAGTCGATGAATGATTTACTAAAGAAACTAGTTGATTATTTTGGAAATAGAAAGCAGATGCAAAGTTCAAATGGGAATTAGATTTGAAAATTTTGAAGTTGTCAACATGACAATCCATAATAAATTTAATAGATTCAGTGATGAATTTAAATTTGAACTTGCAGAGAATTAAGTTAAGTGGAAAACTTAATATTGGAAAATTTGAAGTTGGTTTAAAACCAATATTGTGAAAAGTATGCGGAATTCAAACTATAAATTGAAGTCTTTATAAATAGGAATGGGATTTATAACGTTGTTTATAAATCCGAAACCGACTTATTTTGATGAGTAAATTTTTATAACTTGTTAAATGAAGTATATTCACAATTTTGGACCGTGAATATATATTGAATAAAATGGACATGTTTTGGGAAAGTGATATTTTAAAATGAAGTTAATGGTTTTAAAAGATGTTTTCAAAGGCATTGAATATCGAAACCATAGATTTCAACATTCATTGTTGAAATAGACGTTTTCGAATATAAGGAAATGGTGGACTATAACACTGTTGTTATAGTAAATGATTTTCGAAAGGAAATGTTTTGTATAGTATTGGGATTTATACATCTATCTAAATTTCGAATCCCTATTCTAGTAATTTTGAGTTGTAGTAACAATGTTTTACGTAACATTCGTTTTAACTCAAATAAATATGTGAAAGAGAATGATTTCCTTAAATGATGAAATATATGCTTAATTTTGATTTAAGTATATCGAATATTTTCAAATGTTGAAAGTAATTAGATTTGTGAATTACTTATTTTTAAATAAGTATGGAAATGTTTTTCCAAATATGAAATGTTGTGGATATATTCCGTAAGGGATAAATGATTTGAAATTCATTTTTGAAGTCGAAGTTGAAAAGTTAAATGGAATTTGAACAATTAGTTCAATTTGAAATTTTTCAAAATATTGAATTGTTGAGTTAAAAATTGAGTTTAACTTCGACATCAAAGACAATATAAGTTGAGCTTTGAATTTCAGATGATGATTTGGATTGTATGTCTAACATTGTGAATTGATGACATAGCAATTGATCTCTATTAAATATATATCTGTTGGTGGCGGAGAATTTATTCTCTTAGCTTAACACCCTTCTCTGAGACGTACGAGCTCAGAGGTTATATATCGATAGACATCAATTCTGTGTTGAGAATTGACGATGTAACGTGTAATTCAAATCGAATGTGAAAGTCGATAATAAATGGAATTATGAATATGAATTAGGTTTGAGATAACCTTAGAATTTCCAAATCGACTTAGAGGAAAATTTTGAAATCCTCTATTTTGTTATGAATATGGATATGTAAGTTTTTAGAACTTATATATATGAATGCGGTAAATTTGAAAACCGTCAGTTTAGAAAGACATTGTTATGGAAATCTTATGTATGTTCACATGGATATGATATGTACGAAATGTGAAATGAAGTACTATATATGTATAGTATTATGTTTTCTAAACTGAGGATATGGAAAAGTACCTTCCATTTATTAGTGGAGAAGGTATTGGAACTCGTGAAGAGTGTCCATTTGAAATTCGTAGCTACGTAGAATTTTCCATAAGTTGGAATGTCCATTTGGACTAGAATCCCTCGTGATGGGATCATGTTGATTATGATGTATGTTAGCGTAATTTGAGGGGCGAGATGCCTACAGTTACAAGCGATTCCACTGGGATAGTGGCGCAACCGCCGAGTAAACTGCAATCTAAATGCCAAGTGAAATTCGAGGGGCGAGATGCCTACGGTTATAAGCGATTCTACTGGGATAGTAGCGTAACCGCCGTGTGGACCGCGATCTATGGCAACAACCATGGCGAAATTCAAGAGAGATGTGAAATCTACGGTTACAAGCGATTCTGCTGGGATAGTAGCGTAACCGCCGGGTAAACTGTGATCCATGGGGGAACGTGCTTTCCATATCCATTTTTTAAAAGAATTTTTAAAAGTATTTTCATTGGAAGTTGAAGCAAGTATATTTAGTACTTGGAGATTTTTAGACCTGCGCCTGGCCAGCGTATGCCTAATGTCTGTGAGAACGACGATAGACTTGTTAAATTTCGAGTTAGCAAGTATTTTCAAACTTTAAATATCGAATCAATAGTTTGAAATTAAAATTTCAAAATTCCTACCAAATAAATTAAGAAAGAGGATCTTTGAAATGTTTTGAAAGTCCACAGCTTTGGAAGAGATATATTATATAAATCTCTAATGTGAAGAATTTTAAAGTTTAAATCTGAGTTTTGTAAGTCGAAAATTTTGGTAAAAGACTTTTGTGTTTTGACTATAGAAATCATTGAACAAAAGAGAAGATAAACAAAACTAATGAGATTAAACAAATGGAATGAATCCTATATTCATTTATTTGCAATAAGTTTCAAACTTAGAAAAATTTTGTAGAGTATAAATATTAATGAAATTTTAACAACCTTTCCTTTTCGTGGACGAAAAGTTTTAAGGAGGGGAGATTGTAACGACCCTGAATTTTAAACAATTTAAATTGAAAATATTTAATTAATTTTAAATATTTGAATGATGATTTGACTTGAATTTCAAATTTTCAGAATGAATTGGCGATTAAATTTTTGAATTTAATCTATTGAAAGTTGAATAAAATTTGAATCTTCAATTTTAAACCGGTTAAAAATAATTTAAAGGCTTAGAAAATTCATATTGATAATACTGAAGGTAATAGAAGCTTCAGAGTTGAATTTGAAAGCGATTTGTTCAGTTTTGAAATTGTATCGTTTAAATTGAAATTAAAAATAACCTTTCGAGGCAGAGTCTCGGAATTTGACGAAACCAGTTCCATTGGGTCCGTAATATTAATTTATTACTGGATTTCAAATTTCGTATTTATCAGAGTTGTTTTGTGAATATACGATGTATAAACGCGTATAAAATTAAATTGAATTCAATTTGAATCTGTAATAACCGGGGTTTTTGCATCGATTTGATATCATCGTTAAACGATTTCTCTGCTAGCTAATTGCTTATAGGAGTTTCAATTCGAATTGGAATTCATTTAATAAAAATTGTTGTTGGAATTTTTGAATCGGTTAAAATTCTTTTGGAAAAAAATTTGTGAAGTGTTGGTGGGCTTTGAAAAAGAAATATACTGGCCCATGGTTCTTTAATACCGTGATAAATCCAAACCCGTTTCCCTTTACCCATTCATTCAAAACCCTAGAAACGAAATAACGAAAAGAAAATAAATGGCGGCCACGTTTCTTCGTTCGCTCGAAATTTAGGGCTTCGGCGATTCTTTGATTCTCTTGCAAATCTGGCTCGTTCTACCTCATTCGTTCCTCGAAAAAAAAAGAAGGGCGGCATCGTCTTCTTCGCTTGCTCATTGAGGCTTACGAGATTTAGGGTTTTCAAATTTTGGGGCTTCGTGTAACGGCCCAATATTTTCAACCATTCGCATCCATTATAAGTGTATAGGTAGACACTCATGCCGGAGTTGAATTGCTCAAAATACCGCGTTGTAATTAAAATTTGGCAAATCTCAGAATATACAGTAAATAAATATAATCACAGATCACAGACACAGAGTAAAATAATGCAGCGGAAGTAAAAGAAATAGTAGTTCATGAAGATACTATGTAAATATATCAGAGTTACATAAGATACAACAGAAGAAATAGAGTACAACAGAAGTATCAATAAGATAACCAAGTACAAGCTGAACAGAGCAACATAACTGAAGTAGATAGAAGAAGACTAGCAGATAATCTCCAGCGATTCAAATCTCCAGAAGGTGGAAATCAAAATCTGTGAATAACTCAGGCTGACCCGAGCGTAAAGCAAAACACAAAACACTCGAGTCAGGACAATATATACTTATATAATGTAAACCAACTCAAGTGAACTGTAATAAAGGTACAAGTAACTTAGAAGATGCTTGGGACCGCCCATCCTCTAAGGATCCGTTAAAATATCTACTATGTAGTAATATTCGCTATTATAATAGTGTCTAAATAAGTAAAGTATAATCATATCGGAAAATAGCGTTAAGGGGATGGAGAACCTTAACGCGGTCGGATCTTAAAATCATAATCGTAGTAAAGCTCGATATGGTAGGTGACACGGCACAACTAGGCAATGCCAGGGTAGATATACCAATTACGCACACGGACTGATGGATACGCATAGCAGCCACTACCGTTCCACCTCGAACAACATTCCCAAATCGGAGGATGGCCATCTAGTCAAATCACAAGTAAGAGTATAATATCGAAGAAATGTGTCCGAGAAGAGGTGCTACCTCACTGGTCTGAGATCGCTCCTGTTTTAGCCACCTTATGCCAACTCACGGGAGTTGGGTCCACGTAACATACCTTAAGAACGTCGCCACCATCCTACTTCATTCTGGAATCTCCACCGCGTACACGGTTGTCAAAGTGGTTTTCGGTATCGACAGAGAGTATGTCCATATCCGATCCCGGTCTCTTTGCCAACCAATCGTTATTATAACCCGTGGTTATAACTTTTAAAAATAGTTTATGTTTCAAATCAAAATACATCCTTTAAACCATTTCAAAATCATATCATTTATTTCAAACTAATACATACTTTCAAACCCAAAACATATCTATTCAAAACCAATTCAAAAATATATCATTTCCATTTCAAAACCAATTCAATAATATATCATTTCAAAAAAACCCAAATTTCAAAATCACTGAATATTTCCTTTAATTTATTAAACTTGAAATCTTCCTTTAAATTATCATAGCATTTTGGAAATGTAACCTTAAGGAATCATAGCATTTTTGGAATGTAATACTTCCCAATTTAACATTTTATATAATCAAAGTATTTATATACTTACAAATTTTTAACATGGTCATTTTATCATAGCCTTATAGTTAAATAACTTTGTTACTGTAATATCCAATTTAATGCTAAAATTCTTATGTTAAGTTAAGAGTACCTTATTAACTTACATTATCATTACAATAAAGAAACTTTATTATTTTAGTCATTAAAATATGTCATTTACATTAATTAAAACTTACATATTAAATGTACTTTTTAACTTACATTCCTATTACAGTAAAGAGCATTTATCATTTAATCAATATTACACTAATTAAACTTACATTATCGAATGTACGTTTTAATTTACGTTTTATTACAAAAGGAGCATTTATTATTTTAAATCAATATTATACAAATTAAGACTTACATGTTTCTTTCATTAATTAAGACTTTACATGTTTCTTTCAGTAGGTAAAACTTTACATATTTCTTTCATTAATTAGAACTTTACACGTTTCTTTCATAAATTAAACTTTACATATTTCTTTCATTAATTAGAACTTTACACGTTTCTTTCACAATAAATTTCTTATAATTAAATCCAATTTTCAACAATTTACTTAATAAGTTTAAGTGTAAAAGTTCCAATTCTTCACATTTCAACAAATAGACTTAACACTTCAAATTTAAATTACCATTTCACAATTTAACAAAATTTCCAATTTTATTTAATTAACTTAAACCTTTAATTAAAACCAAATTTCACATTTCCTAGTCAAGTTATATTTTAAAAGATCACTTTTAAACATTCATTTATTTAACCACTTAAATTCATAGAAAAATCAATAATACTTAATAATCACTTAAATTCAAATTTAATCAAATTATCATATTTACCATTTCCAAATAAAATTTAATACCCATTTTATTTATATAACTTAAATATCATTTTTAACCAAAATTCCAAATTTCCAACTTAAGTTATATTTCAAAAATCCAGTTAAACCATTCATTAATTACATTTTTAACACATAGAAAAATCATAATTTCTTTAATTCAAAATATTTCAAAATCTGTTTAAATCAAATTTCATAAATTTATATTTTTAAAATACTTAAAAATATTCAAAACACTTTATAAAATAACCACGGGCCTGTATATAATTTTCTAACCTAGGTCAAGTGATACGGATATGTATCATTTCAATCCGCAGTTAAAAAAGAAAAATCCGGGTTCTATCATTTCAAACCTGCAATCCCAAGTTAAAATAATTTAAATAAAAATCATTCAGGCCTATCATTTCAGCCCATAACGATTTTTCCCTATTCTAAAGTCCGTTCGGGTATGTATCATTTCAACCCATAGTGATTCTAATCTATAGGGAACTTGCAATGGTGATAACAGATATAAATAACAGAATAACATTAAATAATAGTAACATATGATATAATAAGTGTAATAACAGGTGTGAACATCATATGATAATAATATAAACATATATAACATGATGATATACATTACAGATTCAAATGGTGTCGGTTTATCAGTTATATAGGTACATATTGTCTGGTGAGAATAACTCACCTGTTTGTGCTGGAGATATCAAAACCAATGACACAATGGAACAAAAGCACGATGACAAGACTACGGACTTGAGTGGAGAGCAAGATCCAAAGCTACAACTCTTGTATTACAACCCAAAACATACATCAAAACAAACACAATTTCAACGCACTTGAAATGGAATAACTTTTAAACGAAAAGAGATTTGAATGTCAAATCTTTTGCCTTGCTTTCTCTATTCTTTTGCATGGCCTAGGGAATGTTTTGGTTCAGATTTGGACATGGTTTGGGTCTGGTTTGGACCAAGGGATGCACGGCTACAAGCTAGAGATGATGGGGAAGTTACAACATAGGCATGTGAAGAGTTTTATGCAATATGGTGGAGTTTTGGTTCATCTTTGGCTCGGTCTACAAGATCCTAGGCTTGGCCATGACTTGCTACAGGTCTGGACAGAGGAGATGGTGATGGGTAGTGGTGGTAGCAAGGTGGTGGTGGCGGGTAGAGGTGGTGTCCAAGGTGGTGGGCGAAGGTATGTTGCAACTAGTGGTGGCTATGCATTGTTTTAAGGGATTTGTGCAAGGTTTTGTGTGGTTTTTAGTCAAAAGGAGTGCATGGCCTGTCATGGTCAGAGGAGATGTGAGGTGGTTGAAGCCAAGAATGATGAGGAGGAAAGTGGTGGAGGCTATGGTGGAGATGGTGGAAAGTTTGGCCAAGCAATTGTGGATGAAATCAAGGCAAAACAAAGTAAAAATGAAGAAGGAAGAGAAGAAAAAGAAGAGGCCATTACCAAATGTTTTCAGAGGTGTTTTGGCCGAAAATTTGATGAAATGAGAAGTGTATTCAGTTGAAAAACAAAATAAAACATATGGCTATCAATAAAGAAGGAACGGTCAAAATGTGAAAGGTCTAGCAAATGAAAAGTCATCGGTTTAAAGCCTTTATGTCTCTTCAAATTTCCTTCTTATATATTTTGTAATTTATAATTACATGTAAAACTGATAAATAAAGATAACAACTCAGAAATGAAAAAAATAAATATAAAATAAATAATTAAATTTTGATTAAATAGAATTTAAATTAAGAAAATGGCTTAAAAATGCAAACTAGGCTTTAAAAATTAGAAATAACTTCTATAACTTTGGAAAAATTATATTTTGATTTAAATACATGTAAAATGAATAAAATAAAGTAAAACACAGCAAATAAAAGTGAATGTATAAAATAAATAAATAAATTTTAATTTAAATATAGTTTAGATGAAGAAAATAGCAGAAAAATAGAAACAGCTTTTAAAAATAAGAAATCATCATAGTACATTTTGGAAAATTTGATTATTATTTTTAAAAATATTTAGAGATTAAAATATACATAAATTAAAATATTGATACATATAAAAAAAAATATAAGAAAGAAAATATGATTTATAAAATTTAAAATAGGCAAAATTGCACAATAAAACAAATTATACTAAAATTTGAAATGTGCATAACTTCTACATTTTAACTCCGTTTTCAACGAAACGAAAAGTAGTGTTCAAGTTATTAAATCTATTTTCATAATAAAAGATAAAATTTATAATTTCAAACTATTAAAAATTTAAACTTAAAAGTCAAAGTTTGACTATTGACCAAAATTCACATTTTCAGGAAATATTAAATTTAGTCATATTTGGAATTCTAATCCACATCAAAGTCAAAGTTTATATTTAAAATAACAAAATTTATTCTTTTCATAAATAAAGCTTTTGAATCTGGAAAAATCAATAAAAAAAATATTTGAAAAATACAGGGTTGTTACACTTCGTTCCCTTTGTGCTCGGCTTTGCTTGAGATTTCGATCTGTGCTTGAGCTTCGGCTTCTTCAACACTTGCCTCGACTGGAACTAGGGTTTTCGGCGATTTCGATTCTCTGGCGATTCTGGACTTTGACCTCGTTTCCAAAATTAGGGACTTCGATTATCTTCGTTCGCAGCTGCCCTAATCCGATGGCGAAGGTGAGTAATTTATGTTACTCACATCTTATTCGAACTGTTCGAATTCGTTTGCTTGTTTTTTTTCGTGGTCTTTGGCTTCGATGTTGATTTTTGTCTTCCGGCTATGTAGTTTCAGCTGGCTTCGGTAGTACTTTTGACCTTATTTGATTTTAAAACATCTGAGTTCTTAGTTTTAGGCCTCTGTTTAAAAAAAAAACTATAGACATGAAACAACTTCAAATTTGATGCATTTAACGTTTGGTTAACTAGTGATGTATGTTTTAAAATGTGTATGCATGTTTGTTTTAAGTTCTGAAACATGTTTATATGTATAAAGATGGTCTGCATATGCATGATCTCTATATATATCTCTGTATATTTGTATTGGCTGAATATGCACACCTATGTTATTCTGTTTTCCAGTTTACAGAGTTAAGATTAAATCAAAAATAAAATTTTCTTTTTAATAAATCACTGTTAGGATTTGAATTTCGAACAAAATAGTTTAACCTAAACCATGATCAAGTTCTACAAATACATCCAAGTATATTAGCTGAAAATATGCTTGCTTTTGGAAAAAAATACAGTAACAATTATAAATATTATGATAACACCAAATGTAAGATTACATTGATTCAAGTATGTATCTTGAATTGTCTCTGAAATATAGGATTATTAAAGTAAGAATCATGATTTTTTTAGTTGGAAATTCTGTGAGGAAACCCGGTTCATATGCATCTCCCTTGCATTCCATTGATTCTGTTAGCATGCACCTTTTATGCCTTTGCACTGGTTGTTGTTGGATTTGTTGTTTGTACTTGGAGTCTGGTACTTGTACATTTTGAAGTCTTGATGCATTTCAGTTTTGTTAGCTTCAGGATGTACATGTAAGTTTTCAAAAATTTGGAAAAATTGGTGGCCTGACATGTTTGAGTTTCGAAACCCTGAATCTTTTTATTTTTTTGTTGTGAGTAAAATTTTAATTAGAAAAGTTTAAGTAAATAAAAATTAGTGCAGGTGAATTTCTGATAGGTTTGATGTCTTGCATGTACATTGTATACATGTTGTAATTGAACTGTGCATATTGAATCTGCTTGATACTTCTCTATTTCCAAGTTAAATTCAAAAATTTACATAACAAATCACTGTTAGGCTTGAGTTACAAACATTATATGTTTATTTAAACGTAAATTGAAGTTCAAAATTTTATTGAAATAAAATTTTATTGAAAGGCTTCTGTAAACAAACATGCACATTCACAGGGTTCAATCATTTCTAGTTTAAAGATACTCATGCAACATCCTTACTCAATAGATTATCAAACAAATTAAAGGTTAAAGTTTGCTCACATTTTTTTTTAGTCTGGACAGAGACAGGATTGATATTTTGTAACTTGAATACGACCCACTTGCATTTGCTTTGACCTGTTTCTGTATCTATGTTGGTATTTGCATTTTTGGTTTGGGTTATGCATTTTTGAGATGCAGTTTCCTTCACTATTGTATCTTTGGGAGTTTGATATGTCTGCATCCATGTTGAAGCTTTGCATATACTTGAGTCTTTTGTTGCTGGCAGATAGTCTTGAATATTGTAACCTGCATTCACACTGATTTGGTTTTCTTTTGACTCATGCTGTGTTGACCTGATGGTTGGTGGTATTTCTTTGAGTTGGTTTGTATTGTTGCAGTTACACTTTAAATTTTGGTCGAGGCCATTTGTACTTGTGTTGAATCAAATTTTGATTCGATCTTGTGCATTGAGTTGGCGAGGTAGTGCACGCGTGCGTGCACTGCAGCCACCCAAAAAAATCTACAGTTTTGAATTGATATTTTTCTTTGCGTCGTAATGCATTTATCTTTTATGCTGTATTGGCGAGGCCGTACACGCGTGCGTGTACGGCAGCCAATCGAACTCTGATGGTTTTAAAGTGACAATTTCGATTGTTTTAAATTGATTTAGTCGATTTGATAAATTGTTTATTTATCTCTGTTAATGATTTAAATCTGCTGATTTATTGTTTAACACTATTTAGTGTTAAAATTTTCGTTATCCAATTTCTTTGTTAAAAGGATTGGATAGACGGGAATTATTGTGACTGTCGTCTATTTAAATTATTACTGCCTATATGCACTAATAAACTGGTTTGAATTAGACTGACCTGTGTATTATTTTCTTTTGAATGTAATACTCGGGTCAGACCGAGTATTTTACAGCTTGAAGATTTTCGAGCAGCGAAGTTAGAGAGAGAGTAAAGAATCACTTTTGTTTTCAGAAGAAAATTGTATTTTAAGATATTCCGCTGTATCAGTATAAAATTGTATAAACTCTGATGTATTCAAAAAAAAGATTTATAGTAATGAAATAAATTCTCATTTGTTTTAATTCAGTGTTATTATTCTGTGTTTCTGTGGCTGATTCTGTTTAAACCTTATAAACTAAATAACAATTCGTCTTTTTGAACGTTTCTAGTTGGTTTAATCACCGACTGGAGGCGGTCAGAAGGGGGAATGTTACACTTTCTATTGTCTCCCATGATCACATTTCCACCTTTAAAATTCTCTAGGCTAAGGAACTTTGATTTGTCACCTGTCATATGTCTAGAAAAACCTGAATCTAGAAACCATTCTTGTTTCTCCTTAGCCCGCCAACAAACCTACATAGAGAGAGAGGAAGATGACCTAGAGAAACTCTTAGGTCCAATGATATTAGTGACTGAAGCATTGTGAATAAACAATCCCTTTGGAACCCAAACTTGTTTTGTCCTTTCATTCTTGTTCCAATAGACATGAAATTTGTTTCTAGAATTCTTAGGAACCCAAACTTGTATAAATTTTGTGTTCTTGTTCCTAAGACTATAATTTTCAGCACGATGTCCAATTATTCCACATCTAGCATAGACACTCTTACCTTTTGCATTATCATCAACTTGTGTTTTCCCAAAACCTAATCCTTTTCTGTTGTTAGCAAAAAGTTGATTTCCCAATAACATGTTGAATGATTTTTCTCCTCTTGAAAAGTTATTCAGAGTTTTCTCAAGATTTTGGACTTTGGTTTTTAGTGTTGTGTTTTCAGTCACAAGTGAGGTGCATCTATTTATAAAATCCTTTTTCCTAGTGTCAATGGTTTCCTTAAGACTCAAGTTTTCTTTTTTAAGATTCTCAAAGCTATTCTTAAGTTTTGATAATTCTGAATCTAAAATTTTACATTTTTTATAGTCTATGTTTTGAATATTTTCAAGTTCAGTTTCTAACCTAAAATTTTCATGGACAAGTTCTCTCCTATCAGATTTCAGTTTTTCAATTTTACATTCAAGAGTATCAATTGTTTTAGTAAGATCACAACACATCGAAACAAGTTCTTTATAAGAATAGTCACTTACCTCACTAGATTCCTCTGAGCTTGCTTCTGAATCTGATTTTGTCATAAGACACAAATTAGCCTCTTTTGAGCTATTATTCGAAACTTCCTCTCCTTCTTCATCATCCCAAGTCGCTGCAAAGGCCTTCTTCTTCTTTTTCTTTTCTTTGTTGTTTTTAAGAAGTGGGCATTTTTGTTTGAAGTGGCCAGGCTTCTTGCAGTTATAACAAGTCAATTCATTATCGGAATTGTCAGAATCTTTTGACCTATTACCATTTGTTTTCTTCTTGCGTGGCTCGAATCTTGACCATTTTCGAAGATTATTGACAGCCATTGCAAGCTCTTCAATTGGATCTTCTTCTTCTTCATCGCTCTCTTCTTTGCTCTTTAAGGCAATTGTCTTCTTCTTTGATTCGGAGTTGTTGCGTTCCTCCTTTGTTTTTAACTCAAGCTCATATGTCATCAAGTTGCCGATCAACTCCTCCATGCTTAGTTTACTCAGATCTTTCGATTCTTGTATTGCCGTGACTTTTGCCTCAAAGTTCATCGGTAAGACTCGTAGCACCTTCCTCACAAGCTCTACCTCAGTGAATACCTTCCCAAGCGCTCTAGCATTGTACACCAAAGTTGAAAAGCGTCCAAACATGTCCTTTATGCTCTCGCCTTTGTCCATCACAAAGTTCTCGTATTCATTGCTGAATAGGGCTAGACGAGACTCCTTGACTTGAGAAGTTCCTTCATGTGTCACCTCCAAGGTATGCCAAATTTCCTGCGCACTTTTACAATGAGAAATTCTATTAAATTCATTCTTACCAAGAGCACATATCAAAGCATTCATGGATTTAGCATTTGTAGTTTTTAATTTCTTATCGTTAGCGTCCCACCTATCCTTAGGTTTAGGAATCTCAGTATCACCAACAGTTATAGTGGGAGATTTATAGCCAGTTTCAATAATGTCCCAAACATCATAATCAACAGAACTAAGATAAATACCCATCCTAACTTTCCAATAAGCATAATCATTCCCATTAAACATGGGTGGCCTAGCAATAGATTGCCCATCAGAAAAAGCATTATTTTGGTGGATTCATGACTCTAGAGTTAAAGAAAAATACCGGGCTCTGATACCACTTGTAGGATCTAGATTAACCCTAGAGGGGGGTGAATAGGGTTATAGAAAATTTTCTCGAATTTAAACACAAAACAAACTGCAGAGAAGTAAATATGCTGAAAAGTAAATCACACAAAAAATTTACCCAGCTTCGGCAACCCCTGCCTACTGCTGCATTCCCAGATTTCTATTAGAATTAAACAGTCTCCCGCTTACAAACACTCTAACAGACTTGCAAACCCTGCTAGTGCCTATAGAGTTTTGCAAACTCGCAAACTCTGCTTACTGAACTAATCCTAACTAGACAATCTGACACAACCTAAATCCTAGGTGGTGATTTACCAAGGTTTGATTCGAAAAGTACAGGCTTTTAAAAAATAAAAACAAGAACAGCTCGAAACCCTAATTTAAAATATGCCAAAGCCTTATATAATTAATTACACAATAAGTAAGATCGGCCCAAACAAATAAGTGATAAGAAAATCCCTTTCTTCCTTTTTATTTATTTCGGCCCGTTCCTTTGTAAATCTCGTGAAAAATAATGGCGTTCCTCTGATAAAATTAAGGCTTCTCTTTATCGACTTCTGTTGATCAATTGAATAGATGATTTCGCGTGTAGCTTTGATCGATTGTTTCCTTGTTGCTCTGCTTCGATTTTTGATCGAGTTCGACTCCTGACTTTGGTACGTGATTTTTGCCTTTTGCTTTACTGTTTTATGCGTACTTGAACTCGATAATTAAATGCCAGTGATGATTGGGTTTTTATAGGGTTCGATCCCCTGAGTTTTCGTTCGTATATACGTGTTTGAATTTGTCAATACTTTTGCTCTAGCCGTTGATATTCGTATAGATGATGATGATTTCACTGACTTATTCAAATTCGTATTTTTACGTGTAGTTTGATACTTGTTTCCCACGGCTTTGAATCTGAACTGTTCGTTTCCTTACCACCACATCTCTGACCTGTTCATATGCGTATATTTACTTGGTTTTTACGGCACTGACTTTGTTGTGACGATGATTCCTTTCTTTGTGCTTGTGACAGATTCCTTGACCACCACGGTTTCGAATTTCTGGTTTGCTCGATTACCACGGTTTGATTTCTGATGACATTTTGTTGACTTCGGTCTCTTGTTTATGTGATTCCATGACTTTATACTCGACTTTGGCCATTTGTGTTTATTCCCGTAGCGTTGAGTTCAAAAACTAACTTCGGCTTGATCTTTGTAAAAAATATTGTCTGTATATATATGCATATATACATTCGTATGTGTGTATGCATATATTGTTGAATTTTCATTGCATTCCATTGTTTGCTTGTATTTGAGTTGTAGTTGCAGTCTACCATCTTTATGCACATTTTACCTATTGAGCCTTGTTGCAGTTTGCCGTATACATTGTTTAGACTCCATGTTAACTGTTAGCTCGATTCGTGTTTGCTTTTTAGCTCGATACAATTTTGCCGATGATGTTGATTGCTTTTAAGTTCATCCTCATTTGCATTGTGTAAGTGGACTGGATTATTATTGAGGCTACACTTTGTAGTTTCATTCATGTGGTCTTGTTTGTGTACTGATTCTTCGAGCTCGTTCTAGTATTTCACTTGTGCTTGTTGACATGTCTTGGTTTAGGTTTTGTATTCTGTTGCATGCCTGGTATGTGCATTGAGTTGTACAGTTCACTGTGTTTGCTTGCGTATCCATCACTGTGCTGCCTGGTCATCATTGTATGTTGTCACTGCTCTTGTATTTGCAGTTTTGAACTGGTGCACTTGTCAGTGCAGTCTTCATATATGTGCATACATACATTTATCTTTGAGCATTCATGTACATTTGCCTTGTTGCCATATTGATCCCTCTGGCCTCTGAGTTGTTTGTTGATTTAGCTTGGTCGACACTTTGTACTTCTTGTTTGATGTTGTACTTCACTGGTTTGTACATCTCCTTGTAGTCAAGTTGAACTGGTCGAGACTGGTGTATTTGGTTTGGATTTGTGGTCTTATGACATAGTGTATCAGTGATGCATTGTTGCAGTGTTCATTCATGTTGTATTTTCCTTTGTTTTTTGTGCACACGAGTTGGCGAGGCAGTGCACACGTGTATAAATGTACACGTGTGTATTGCAGCCACTCATGATTACCTGTCCCTGATAAGAATACTGATATGCACAGATATTACACAATCGAAAATGATGACAATAACCCATATATCTGAGGCACCAATAAAAAAAAATTTATATTCTTGCAAATTCAAATTTATTTATTTTCATATTACTGCTCTAGTTGCTAATTATACAGGTACACAGAAGACAGGACAAGAACTGGAGCTGGACAATGCAGATAGATGCGGATGTGCAGACAGAGTGAAAAACTGAGTGTTGAGTGTTGTAGTGAGAAAAAATGTGAATGTGAAATGTATGAAACCGGTGTATGTAGATAGAGAGAGCTGAAAACTTTGTACTGTAAAAGTGTTGAAATAAAATATTATGTTGAATAAAAAATACTGATTGAATTATATAAATTCTGTGCAATAGTATTATTATTCAATATGAATATTTATTCCTATATGTGTATAGTACAATCTGCAAACACATATATAAATTGATATATGTTTGTTATCATCAAACAAAAAATCACATCAAACAAAGACCGTCAACGAAGACCGTGGAAATTTGATCCCACTTCCAAATTGGAATGTCCATGGTTGCAATAATCCACCGGGCCTTTAATAAGTTGGTAAGTCATACAACGCTTAATGAAGTTAGCAGTATCAGATTTCATTCCATCCCACTAATAAAGTTGCTACTATTACCGGGATGAATGGTAAATTTAGAACGATGAGAACCATCTAAACTGTCTTTACGAAGATCATAAATGTTTGGCATAATGAGTCTACCAAACACTCTAACGCCACAACGAGCATCGATTTCAAAATCTTTCAAACCGTCAACCTAATTTTGATCCCTACAACTTTGACTATGAAAAGCTAATTCGGGAATTTTACTTTAGAGCTTCAAGGATGCTGTTCAAAAGAGAAGGATGAGCCTCAAGGCTACATAAAACAAGAGATGAACATGAATTGGAATTCACAATCTCGAATCTCACAAGTGGAGGAAATCTTGAGATCATTCCATTTGGATATCATCAAAGAAATAACCGCTTGTTTCTTAAGACTAAGGGCATTGGCAACACGATTCTCCCATCCGGGAGTAAATAGAGAATATCAAAATCATAAAATGCAAGGAACTCGAGCCAACATTGTTGACACTAATTAAGTTCCTTATGAGGAAATAAATATTCCAAAGATTTATGATCAAGGTGGAGAACAAATTTCTCCTCCAAAATGATGATGCCAAACTCTAAAAGCAAAAACAATAGCCACGAGCACTAGATCATGAGTGGCATACCTAGTCTCGATCGGTTTTAATGATTTAGAAGCACAAATGATAGCACGTTCTCTTTTGCAAGAAAACGACATCCAAACCAATACTATTAGCATCGGTACAAAAGATAAAGTCTTGGTTCCCCTCGGGAATCACAAGAATAAGAGTATCGGAAAAGAGTTCTTATAAATAATCTTCTTTCCTGAAAAGCTAAAACTTTCAAAATTACAATAATCTTTATGCAATAATCTTTTCGGAAAAAACTTTTATTTTACAAGTCAATTTACTGTGTCTGATTGTCTCATCAAAGCGTTTAGGAGATTCCTATCGATAACGTTGATCAAGCGCATCGACCAGAATTCTTAGAGCACTCAATGGGCAATACAATCACAAAATCATCTTCTATATTATAAACATGTTTCGTAAAAACCTTTAAGAATATTTTTAGCTCGTTTAATAGCAAAAATTCAAATTGTACTTATAAATAAATCTTATGAAAAAGATTTGCAAAATTTTAATTTGTTGTTTTCATCCAAAATCAATATATATAAGAATGGAGTTATCGAGATCGTAGAATACTCGATTCATAAAATGGATGAAATAAGATGGACAAACTGAATGACATAATAAGTCATTCATAAGTTTCATACGAGTGCGGAATGCGGTAAATGAAATGCTATCTCCCGCAACTCGTAGCAAATGAAAATTGGTGGCAAGGTCGAGCTAAAAAGACCTTAACACCACTCAAAAGATTGCTTAGGTTATAATCCTAAGACAAACTCAAAAATACCGGAAAATTCTCAAACTACATGAATGAGAGAAATAACACTTTCCTCATCATGTGAGCTTAAAGAATAAAATGATGCCACCAAATTGGACCCAAAATTACAAAGGAAAAATAGAAATCTGCTTAACAGATTGAAAATGTCGAAGATGAATAGTCCAGATGGGACAAAGGATATGGCTTCATAATAATTAAGCCAATCCTTACAAAAGTCAATTCCGAAGCATAAGTAAAAAAAAATCGGCTCGGAAAGAAAAATCACATAAAATAATTTTGACATCAATAAAAAGCAAATTGAGTGTTGCGGATCCACCAATCCGGATTCACAATCCTCAAAGAAGTTTTTAAACCCAAATATTTAAAGAAAAGGAATCGACAAGTTCTTTTGATATGAAATGATGAGATGAACTCATATCAACAGGAAATCGAGAAGGATAATCACAAAACAAGTGTAATCAAGGATTGAATAAGAAATACCTTGACCAAGAGAAGAGTTGCTAGGGCCTTGCAGCTTTCCTTCTCTCTTGCTTGGAAGCTTGGGACATGTATATAAGTAATGACCCGAGCCTCTGCAATAGCGGCAATAAAGGGGTTTCGGGCACTTAATTACATAATGGTCTGTGGATCCACAATTGTAGCACTGTTCACGACTAGTGGTAGGAGACTTTGCTACCGAAGTTTCTTTCTTGCTTAGAAGTTTGGAGCATGCAGAAATATGATGACCTGAATTTTTGCAACAACGACAAAAGAGCTGCTACGGACACTCCTTTGCATAGTGGTCCGTGGAACCATAATTGTAGCATTCTCCACGATTAGGGATTGGAGTCTTTGCCACCAAAGTAGTTTGCTTCACTCTCTTATTGGGATTAAGGCTCTTGAACTTAATATGCCTCTTCTTGGAAATCCCAATATCATTATCACTTCCTTTACCAACCTCTTCATGTCGAAGAGTGATATCCACAAGCTGATGGAAAGGAACTTCAAGTTTTAGAGGTAAAACCATTTCGGGGTTCTTACACAAAGCACAAATAAACTTTTGATTCTTTACAATATCCAAAAGTTACTGGGCAGACATGAATACGCCATCCAGAGAAGGACTACTGGATTGACCAGCGCTAGGACTGCTAGATCCAACCATTTCTTCTTCTTTAAGAAAGAAAGAAAGAAGAAGAAAAAGTTATTCACAGAATGAATTTCAATCAAACTTGATTGATAAAACAAGAAATCATAAAAGAAAATAGGATAGAATGGGTCCAATTGACTCGAATAAAATCCTAAGGCACGACTCCTAAGAAAGACTTAGGACAATGATCCTTGTTAGATTATTCTACAATGTTTCGAAGTTTGGCTCTGATACCAAGCTGTGACGCACCACCTCTATACCCACGCTAGCCAAGGACACTACGTGGTAATGCCGTCAACTAGCACGGAGAATAAGGATGTTGAGGAGCGACCATCTGTATAATTGCTTTGTGCGAGCACCGATATGTCAGATAGAATAACATGCTTTTCATCTCAAGAGGAAATCTGACATACCGATACAAACTCAAAGCTACTACACGGTGGCTATGTATATATATACTTCGGAAACAAATATAGAAATAAACATAACACAAATCAGTCACAGACAATTCATATCACAAAGGCGGAAATAGATATGAATACTACACATGAAAGGGTACATCAGAGTAGTGGTCTAACAAGATCCACAATATCACAAAAGAATAGATACAAGTGCTAGACAAAAGAATATGTATACATCAAGGGGTCTAAATCTCAAATGTATACAACAAAAACTACTAAACTAGAGTAGTTAGCCAAAAGTCAGATGATGGTTCCAGAAAGGAAATCAAGAGAATGCACCTATAAAATCTCGGTCTGACCCGAGTATTATTTCATAAGAAAATAATAAACGGATCAGTCTAGCTATAAATATCAGATGACATGATATAGAATAAAAGATATGGCATAAACATGTAATAACCATAATGGCACACTATGATAAGTGTGTAAATGAACATCAATAAGAGATAAATCGATATCATAAGAATCTTCTCAAAGATCCAAATTCACAAAAAGGTAATGACACACAAATTCACCAATGCACAAAAATTGATAAAACTTATCAATGGAAATCACGAAAATTGGTGAAGCACAAATTCCAGAAATCAACACAAGAAATCCAGAAATCACAAAAAGGGAAAGAGGCCTATCACAAGACGGGAGTATGAAAACTCACCAACACGTGTATCACAAGACGGAAAGCTATTCCATGGTTGCTAACCATTTTCACTAGAATGGTCTGAAGACCATGAGTCAAAACTCCACTAAAATGGCCCGAAGACCATGGGTCGCTACCCCACCAAGCCGAAGCTCCACTAAAAGCGGGGTTTAGTCTCCCTCGCAGACAAAGAGACATCGCACACTGCTAGTCTAAATCACAAAATGATCATCATTGATCGATAAGTGTAAATTACACTAAGCTAGTAAATAAATGAGTTTAGCTTCATGTCCCATAACCACTAGCTTAACTTAATTATTTACGAACAAATTGTAGACTTCCACTCGAGGTTAAGTGTCAATTACACTAAGCCAGTAAATATATGAGTTTAGCTTCATGTCCCATAACCACTAGCTTAACTTAAATATTTACGAACAAATTGTAAATCTCCACTAGAAAATTGTCACAAGGGTTTCAATCGAACAAGTCCATAAATTAACCGATGAAGTAAACGCAAGCATTTCATACCACTTGTTTTGCTAAGCCGTTTAATTAGATTTTCTCATACGAATGAGGTAAAGGTTTGTATATACTAATAGATTGGAAAACGGTTTTGAAAACAAGCTTTATATTTAAAAATAGAGTTGAAATCGTCTTTTCAAAAGAGTTCGAATATTTACTACTAGTATAGAAAACCTTTATAATTTAAAATGACAAACCATAAAAATGATTGTAGAAACAATCAATCATTAAAATCCACATACGAAGACGTGAATCAAATCCAAAGAAACCGATAAAGAATCCATCGAAATAGATATTCAAAAATCCCTGAAAAGGAGTCATCAAAGTCATAATAAATGATAACAACAAATAGGATCATCACGAATCGATTCAAATTGGAAATTCAATCCCAAAAGGCAAAGTGGGCAGAAACAACAAATTCAGTTGACTGAACAGAGATTTTCAGTTGACTGAATTCTACCTGGAAACTTTCTGTTTCCAGGTTCAGTCGACTGAACAGAGATTTCAGTTGACTGAATCTTGCCTGGAAACTTTCTGTTTCCAGGTTCAGTCGACTGAATCATGCCTGAAAAAATTTCGGGTTCCAGGTTCAGTCGACTGAACAGAGATTTCAGTCGACTGAACTGGGATTTCCAGTATTTTCAGCCTAAAAATGAAGATGCAATCTCTTTGCAAATGCAACCGGACGAGCAATGGGCGCTAAGGGTTTATGCCAATAGACGACCCGGCCCTATAAGCTCTTCGATGCATTGCCAAACCACGATCAGACATCCATAAAAGGATTTACACACAAATTTGACTTCAAAACCCAAAAATTGAAATATTCACAAAACCAATCCAAATCAAGAGCAAATGCACATGAAGAAGTGTTAGGAATTCATACTTAACAATCAAGGATATTTATAGTCATGGATGTGAGATAGAAATCTCACCTTTTCACAAATTAATGAAGAAGAAGCTATAGAGCAATGGCAAGGACAATCACTCTTCAATTCCAACTCAACAATCTTGAATCTAAGCTTAAAAGAGAAACATTTCCTAAATTAGGTTTAGGGAATTTCTGAAATTGAAAGGAGAATGAGTTGGAGAAGATGAAGAGGATGCTTACCAATAACTTCTCTTTGAATTTGGAGCTAGAAGAAGGATTTGCAAATGAACTAGGGCTTGGAGTTTTAATTTCCCATTCCACTCTCCATTTTTGATGAAGCTTAAGTGTTAGGAAATGAAAGTGAAGTAATGAAGAGGAGAGGGAGTGGAGCTTGAGTTAATGAAACCAGAATTGGGCAAATGGGCTGAACCAAACCCAAAGTCCAAAGTGAAAAAGTAGCAAAATTCTACTAACTCCAAACATATCGAAGTTTATACTCAAAAAGGTCGCAAACGGCATTTTGAACTCAATGGAAGTTGTCTCGAGTTCTAATTTGACAGTTTGCAAAAAGTAGCTTTTCGGACCTCAATCCGATTAACGATTCTATATTTAAATAAAATATTTAAATTTGAAATCGAAAAATATGCGGGTTGTTAATAATATGCTGATCTTTGTATGCAGCAGTTCATTTTATCTTAATTTCTAGCTCCCCCCCCCCTCAAATCGATATTAGGGGTAGGGTTATGGAAATTCCAAAATTGGCCACCGCTTCATCCAAACTTCAAATCACTTTAAAATTGATGAAATTTATGATTTGAGGGCTTTAGCAAATAAGAACACTAGCTAGATCTGAGCGATTCTAGTCAGATTATCTACTGCTTTTTCAAACTTCAAGTTACTTCAAAAAATGATGAAGTTTTTGACTTATGAGCTGTTGGAAGTTCAAAAGCTTGCTTGATGAATCCTGTTGGATTAGCTGCTATTTTTCTTTATATTTAAATCGTTTCTGAATCTAATGAAGTTCCTCGCTGAGAGTGCTTTGGTGGGAACATCAATTCGTTGGTAAGTTGTAGGTATAAGATTTATTTGCAATTTTCCTTTGATAACTTGCTCTCGAACAAAATACAAGTCTATTTGAATATGTTTTGTTCTCGAATAAAGGATTGGATTTGTTGATAAGTACACTTCACTCTAATTATCATACTATAATGTTGGTCTGATATCTGTGTTAATTTTTAGCTCACTCATTAAAGACTATATGCACATGATCTCAATAGTAGCACTAGCTACACTCCTGTATTCGGCTTTAGTGATGGATCTAGAGATTGTTGATTGTTTCTTTGAACACGATGATATTTGATTATTTCCAATATAAATGCAATAATATGTGGTAGACTTTTTATCACCATGATCTATTACCCAATCTGCATCTGCTTATCCAGTTATGTTAAGATTTTTGCATGCTTTTAATGTTAGAGCACAATCTACAATCCCTTTTAGATACCTTAAGATTCTCTTTACTAATTTCCAGTGCTCATCCAATGGTTTTTGCATAAATTGACACAATTTATTAACACAAAAGGAGATATTTGATCTAGTTATAGTTACATATTGTAAAGCTCCAACAAAGCTTCTATAGTGTTAATCATTAAATATTGGTTCTTCCCTGTTTTTGAAGAAATGTTTGTTTCTTATCATAGGTGTAGGTTGGGGGTTTGCTCCTTCTATTTTTGATTTGATTAGGAGCTCTGTGATGTATTTTCTTTGGCATAAGATAATCTTTGAACCTGATTTTCTCTTAACTTCTACACCCTGGAAGTAGTTTCAGTTCCCAAGATCCTTAATTAAGAACTATTTATCTAGATATTGAATGAGATTGTTAATTTCTACTTTATCATCACTTGTAACCATTAAATCATCAACATATATTAGAATATAGACAGTTGATAATTTGCTAATCTTAGTAAATAATGAGTTATCTGAATTAGTAGACTTAATACCCAAATTCACTAAAGTGGTTTTCAGTTTATCAAACCAGACTCTCGGTGCTTGCTTAAGGCCATATGTTGTCTTATTTAATTTGCACACATAATTCATGTCCTGTTTATAGTCCTGTGGTTGCTCCATGTAAACTTCTTTCTTTAGAACACCATTCAAAAAGGCATTATTGACATCTAATTGTACGATGCTCTATTTTCTATGTATTGTTATAGTATGGGTAATCCTTATTGTTGTTGGTTTGACCATTAGAGAAAATGTTTCATTACAGTCAAACCAGGTCGCTGTGTATATCCTTTTGTAACCAATCTCGCTTTATGCCTAGCAATTGTCCTATCTGGATTCTTCTTTAATTTGTAGGTCTATCTACACCCAATTATGTCTTTATTTTCTGGTGGATACATTAGATACCATGTCTTATTTCTTATAAATACATTGTATTCTCATGGCCGCTTTTCAGTTTTTTCCTTTTGCAACTTGATGAAATGTTTCAAGTTCTTATGGCATTGTAATTGCAGTGTATATATTTGGTTTGAATATCCCACTCTTTGTTCTTGTAATCATGTGACGTCCAGTTCGGCCTTGTGGTTCATGATGTGATGGCTCTTCAATACTGACTTGATCGATGTTATTTCTTGACTGACTTTGCTGAGTATTTGAATTTTCTTCACTGATATGTTATGCTTAATTAGTTGAGCATGCATGTGATTGGTTGAGATGATTAGGCAGCTTTGTTGATTCGTGACCTGGTTCATTGAACACTGTTAGTTGTGGATAGGAGTCTCCTATAGTCTTCTCAGTCCCTTCTTGATTCCATGTGGCTGAATACCTAGGTATTACCAGAATTGAGACTTTGGATTATAAATCTTTTGAGTTATCTTCATATCTGTACTACTGAAGGGAATTATATGCTCATTAAATACATGTCTGCTTATAAAAATGTTTGCATTATTGTCAAGACATTTGCACCCTTTTTGATTTATTCCATACCCTGGGAATATACATGTTTTGATCTAAAATTCAGTTTATGAGTATTTTTAAGGTCTTAAATAAGGAAAACATAGGCATCCAAAAGTCTTTAAAATATGATAATCTAGTTTAATACTAAATAGCTTTTCAATTGGACTTATTCCTTCTAGTACTCTTGTTGGCAATTTATTAATTAGATATACTGCAGTACTAAAGCAACTAGGCCAAAACTTTTACGGTAAAGATCCCTAAGGAAGTAAAGTAAGACTGACTTAACAATGTGCCCATGTTTTCTTTAATTAAGCCATTTTCTTTTGATGTATAGGGGCATGTAGTTCTATGAACTATTCTTTTATGAAAGAAATTACTAGGTGTATTATACTCAGTGTCGCCATCAGTCTGAATAACTTTGACTTGATAATTAGTTTACTTTTCAGCTTGAGTTATAAAATGCACCACTTCATTATAATTTTTTGATTTTGATTTTAGAAAATAAATTAAATATACCTTGAGTATGCATCAACAAATGATATATAGTATCTAAAGGCATAGTCAAAACTTATGGATGCTAGACCCTAGAGATCTGTAGCAACCAATTTTAAAGGTTTGGTATATTCAGTTAGAGAATTGGTAAATGCTAATTTATGACTTTTGACCATTTAATAGTACGTACAAACATATGGTAATGCAATATCTTTAAAAGGAATTTTACTTTCAATGAGTACTTGTTTTACAGCATTTGCATTTAGATGACCTAATTTGTAATGCCATAAATTCAATGTATTTATATTTCTTTCTATTTGAGCAATTTTAGAAAGATTACAACACCTTTTTCCTTTTACAGAGTTTCTGCAATTAACATATTAAACTTGTATAATCTTTGACTGCACCACCCTGCAAAAGAATTTCTCTGGTTAGTATATCTTTAACCAAACAGTATTTACGATAAGATTCAAAGTGAACATTATTATTTTTTGCAAATTGTGATACGCTCTTAAGATTTTTCATTATTTTAGGCAGTCTTAAAAAATTATTTAGAAAAGGTTGCCTTTCACCTTTGGTATAAGCATTTCTATTATGAATATCTTAATAGACTCAACATTTCCTATGCATATTGACTTTTTAACTCTGTATTCCTTGTTGTCAAGATTTAAATTGTCAAGATTGCTTGTGATGTGATTAGTTGCTCCTTGGTCAGGGTACTGGCACTCATCTAGAATACGTTCAGGTCTGGGCACATTATTCTCATGATGATTTCTAGTATTATTTGACTGAATACTCGAGTCTTGCCACACCTAAGCCATGTTTGCACTAGGGTTGCTATTTCTTTGGTTGTTGGTGTTCTGATTTGGTTCATAGTTTGCATTAAACCTAAAATAGCATTTTAATGCAATGGGTCCAACTTTCTCACATATTTGACATTTAGGTCTATTGTTGTTATTCCATCTTCCTCTACCCCTTGCTCTACCAGATTGTCCATCTCTTTGATACGACTGATCAGTATTGCTGTAGCCCTAATTTTTGTTCTTGAAACTAGCTGCATAATTGATTGATAAATCTAAATCAATTGGTTTCTTGTGATCAATTCTCCCTTCATGTGGAAGAAGGGTTGAATGAACATATTGTATTGATGGCAGTATTTCTTTAGATTATATAACTGCTATTATAACCTCATAATTCTTCATAAGGCCATTGATGGTAGTAAATCACAAGTTGTTTTAATCTTTGATAAGTACTCTATCATTGATTGATTCTCTTTTCTAATATTCTGTAGTTGCCACTTGTAATGCATAACCTTTGATGCTAAATTAGAATTGAATACTTGCTCAATAGTTATCCAAATATCAATAGATTATTTGCACCCCATAACCTGTGGTAACAAATTTGTGCTTATCGATGATAATAATCATGAGCTTATTAAGCTATCTTGTCTCTGATGCTTTGTATATTCATCATTATTTACCATCTTGTTTCCTTGATCAATGATAAACCTTGGTAGAACTACAAGGGTGCGAAGAACAAAGGCTTTTAGGCCATATCCTCGTATGGTAATTTCAATCTAGAATTTTCATAAGAGATAGTTATCTTCATCAAAATGCACGGTAATAAGTTGGATTTGTGGACTAACCACTATCTTGATCAAATTTTTGATTGCTTTTGCCTTCTATTTTTAAAATTTTGAGTTCTCTGATGTTGCAGAACTGTCATTATCTTCTTCCATAATGAAACAATGCTAAACTAACGGGTTCGAAGATTCAGAAATAGATTGTTGCAGGAACTAATTGAATAAAGGAAGCCAAGTATGTTGTAGCCAAATTCAAACGATGATAGTATTCTGATGAATTCTTGGCTTACACTTACTTCCTTTCTACTTTGTAATGAGTTTATTGCTTTCTAATTCTGTTTTCTGAGTTTTCTTGTCTTGTCTTTGCTTATCTGAGAAAGATAATCTGTTGTAGCCAAGGATTTGATAAAATTCCTTAGCAAGGCACTGGTGTTTTTATTGTTATTTAAGCAAATCCTCTAAAACCCAAATGATGAAAATTTCTCTGATGATTTTATCTGATTATCAAATAATGATGCTACTCTAATGGTAATCAGATAAATTTCCCTCAACATTCTTGCTATGAAGTTTTTGATTCTTTTATACACTTGAAAGTGTATTGTTAAGGTATGAAGATGGATTTGATACCATGAAATATTTATTGATTATATGAGTGTATAATATGAAACACATTGATTTTCAAAGCAGGAAAATATTTTGTATTGTCGATAAAATTGAATACATTAATCGTTTTACATACTTCATATTTTATAATGTATAAATATTATTATATGGGCTGAGTTGAGCCCAATACTCATGTGACTCTTATACCCATTTTGCATTGCTTTGTAATATGCGTATCTTTTTAGGTAGTTCATTTTATCATCATTTCAAACTGAAAATCCTAGAAGTAAAGTTGCTTATAAATGCAAATATGGATAGGATGTGTTTGATTAAAAGAAATATGAAACTACAAAAGGGGACCAAACCATAAAACCAAAGCAGTCATTAAGGATTACAACTGCATATCATTTGACTCCACAAACATTGTTCTAAGTTGACGAAAAACAATAGGTATTCATAAGACACGTATAAAATACTTTTCTACAATGAACTCTTGGATTTTACAATTTGAAAATATACACAAAATATTAGTTCCACCAAAATTAAAGATAGTAAGAACAACATGATACACAAAATGCCCCCTTTTACAGTAATAATATTAGGAGATAACACATTGGGTTAAGCATGCATGGCAAAACTCGAGAGCAAACTTTATGCGGTGCCTAATACACATAAATTTCAAATTGAACTTATGATTCAAAACTTTGCAAACATTGTGCCAACTGTGTATGTTTGTATCGAGTTCAAATTCTAGTAAGTATGGGATATAAATTATGATTGCACATCTATTGTGATCGTTGTGTCAAATATATAAATTATACACTAATCCCACCACTTAATATGTAATTCACAACTTTAACTTTTGATACTACAATAATAGGACATATGGGTAAAATGTCAAGAGTTAAGTGTTAAAGAAATTAATGGGCATTGTAACATCCCGCCTTTTTGGACGCTTTAAGCAGGCACACATGCCGACTCAAACCATACAGAAGGGTGGATTGTTATTGGGGTGAATAAGAAAAACACAAAGAAAAAAAAACAGAATCCTGCAACGGAATGACAAAATATAATAATCAAATAACAGTTCATGAAACTGTATACAAAACATTTGATTATACTTATACAATACAAAATCAGAGTTACACATATCAGAGATAACAAATGATAATGCAGGGGAATAGTATGAATGCATTGGAATAAATATAGTAAATAATAGTAGTAAAAATCTTCGTCTTCGTCCTCCAGAAATAAGGTCTTCAAATCCTGAAATGCTAAGGCTGACCCGAGCGAATTGAAAAGACAAAACACTCGAGTCAGAACTAAAAGATCTTATGTAAGTCAAATCAACGGTAAATAAGTATGAGTGTAAACGGCGTGAGAGATGTTTACGGGGTTTGACACCTCCTATCAGTGCCTAACGTGAGTGCAGTAACTCAAGAGATGTTCGGCATTCGCATCTCCTAAGGATCCGTTAAACTATCTACTATGTAGTACAATACGCTATTATAATATGTCTACAGTAATGTAAAAGTATTAAAACAGCGTTAAGGCGTTACCCATATCCTCCTTAACACATTTTTATAGTGCCAATAGTCAATACAGTACCGTAACTTCCCGTAAACTGGGGCCGCCAGAGGATACCCCATAGGTATGACATAAAACAAACTCGTAGAAGGTGCGCTAGGGTAGGTGACACGGCACAACTAGGCAATGCTAGGGTAGATATACCAATTACACTTCCGCAACGGTGGTAACGCATAGCAGCTACCACCGCCCATCTCGAAACACACTCCCAAATCAAAAATCGAGGATGGCCACCAAATAAATCAAAAAGTCATAATATAGTATCGAAGGAATGTGCCCGATCGGAGAAATGACCTCACTTGGCCCGTCAATTGCTCTTGTTTTAGCCACCTTATGCTAACTCATGGGAGTTAGGTCCACGTATGTATACCTTTAGGATTGTCGCAAACATCCTACTTCATTCTAGAATCTCCACTGCGACACAGTTGTCAAAGTGGTTTTCGGTATTGGCAAAGAGTATGACAATATCCGATCATGTTCTCTTTAACAATCAATCGCTTATTACACACCGGATGGTTCTTTTACATTTTCAAAAATCATTTCATAATTGATATCAAAATATCATATTCAATTCAAATCATATCATTTTCGAAATCATTACTTACCTTCGAAATAACATCCACCTTTGAAATCATATCACATTTGAAATCATAGTTCAAAATTATATTTCCTTTCAAAAGTCATATTTCCAAAATAGGCTAAACCCTCATTTCAAATTATCATATTAAACCAAATATGTTACTTAAACCCCAACTTAGGTTATAATGTCGCTTAACCACATTCACTTTAAAAATCGAGAATTTTAAATATAAACCCATCCATTTACTAATTTTGGAATTTAGAGGAAAATAGTTTTAAATAGTTATAAATAGTTAATATAGATATAAAATAGATTAAATATAATTAAAATAGATTAAATAGCTTTAAAATAGATTATTTAGATTTAAAATAAATTAAAACAGGTTAATTAGTTTAAATAAATTAATGGTTTAAAATAGGTTAAAATGATTTAATATAATTAATACAAGTTTAAATAGTTCAATACTTTGAAATCTTAATAATTAGAAATTTTGAAATAATATATTTTTAAAACAATTTATATTAAAACATGAATTTGGAATTAATATCAAATTTAAACTATTCATTTCATTTCAACACATTTGGACCATTTTCAATATCCAAGTCAACAAACCAAATTCCAAACCTTACAATTTAACATTTCAATAAACTATTGAATTTCATATCGTTTCAATCCATGTCCAAATATCAATTCGAATTGCTCCAATTTCAAAATATTTCAAAGTATTTTTCAAACAACTTCAATAACTTAATTTCGATAGAATTTCATTTATACTTAAAAATTTTAACTATAAACTTCCAATTTAATTTCTTAAAGCAATTCCTTTTTAAACCAATTCACATTTCAACACAAAACTTGATTTTCCAATAATACTTTAATTTATATACATCAAATTTTATTTCAAGATATCATTTACTTAATTCAAAATTTTAGAAGTTCAAAATCATTAAATTTAACCAATCCGGTGTCTGTATATAATTTTCTACCCTTGGGTCAAGTAATACGAATACTTATCATTTCAATCCGCAATTTAAAGTTTTACAGTTATATATATCATTTCAAACCGCAATCCCAAATTAATAGTAAATTCCATAAAATCGCTCGAGTGTATCATTTCAACCCATAACGATTTTCTTTAATCTATGGATCATTCGGGTATGTATCATTTCAAACCATAGTGAACTTGCAGTTATAACGATATAAAATAAAACATCCATTCATCCAATATCAACAATCATCATCCATCACAATCATCATCCAAATCAATTAATAAATATCAATATAGAACTGATAATCTATAACATGTATTTAACTGCCAATCTATATTCAATAGTAAATTAAATAACGTTTTAATTCAAATAAATTCAAACTAACTGAGATGATGATTTAAAATATACCAAATAGTCATAAATAAATTTCTAATCACATTATAAATTTAATTTAACAAACATAAGAAATTTTAGATGTTGTGAGTGGGTTAAAACACTCACCTTTGAATTTAAATCGAATTTAAGCCCAAAATTTGAACGGTCTTAAAATTCGTCCAAACCAGCGTCAAAATGTCCAAAATTTCGATACGATCCCAGCAGATCAAACCGCGCATGAATCAGACCTTGTATGTGAAAGTTACTTGAGTTAGAAGATTTACGATTTTAAAATATGAAGTAAATAAAATAAAGAAAACAAACAAATCGAACCTTGCCAATTCACCCCTCATCGCGTCAGAAACCCTACTCATGAACCTACCTCCAGTATCGGGTTCGAACGAAACTTCCTCTGCCAAAATCGACGCCGCGTTGCCCCCAAGTGCCACCGTGGCCACCCAAACTTCACCGCCGCTTGTCACTCCAAGGCCGCGACCCCCTCCACGACCACCGAAACGCCTCTGCTCGCATATGCAGTGCAGCCGCCGCCATTTATGGTGAAACCCTAGCGCAATTTCCTGGCCAATCCAACCGTCACTTCGAAGAACCAACCACCCAGATGCACTGCGTGCAGCGATCTCTACAGCCCGTTGTCTCCAATTTGTCGATTAAGCGAAGTCGATCACGACACAACGAACGGCCGAGAATTGTTCTTCAATTTCTGGACAGACAGAGGTTCAAATTGGAAAATGAATTACAGATTTGAGATGCGCTCCTCGAGAGCTTCAAATTGATATATAATTCGATACAGTTTGTGGAGTTTGAAATTTTGATTTGAAATTGATTTTGAAATTGAATTGAGAAATTTGTTTGGTTTGTCTGTCATTGAGAAGGAGGAGGAGACTGAAATGTACGTACAGACAAATGAAAATGAAGAGTGGCTAGGGTTTATAATGGGATATTTATAGGTAGATCGGAAATAGAACAAATGGATTAAATCGATATGGGTTTGAACGATAAACGACCCGAAAAGCCCGTTCTGTCACTGGAGCGAAAATGAGTCATCCCATATATCAAAATAGATGTTTTCAAAAATTTTAAATTCAATGGAACAGGTTTCAAGTCCTAATTCCATCGTATGAAGAAGTTATGCCAAAATCAGCTTATTTCAATTTGATTTCAATTTATTTGATTCTAGGCGTTTCGAGTCTGTACGATCAAACGACAAGTCTGATCGTTATGAAACTTGAAATCCTATAATAATTTAGTGTTACAGATCCGATGAAACTGGTTTAATCGAAATCCGAGTCAGTGGCCAAAATGGCTATTTTCACTTACTTAAATAAATTAATATTAAATTAATCAAATCACTTTTTCAGTTTAAATTTTAATAATTTACAACTTCTATCATTTTTGATTTCTTAATCACTTACAATAATTTAAACAAATTTAGATGTAAATTTAAAGTTGATTAATCCATCAATTTCAGTGTTTGATTTCAATTTCATTAAATTCAGAAATTATAAATTAAATTTTCAATAATTCCATTTAATTGACCTTTCATCCTATTATTCAATCCATTTTATCAAATGGATGAAATTAACATTGGTTCATGATCTATTACATTAATATTCTCAAATTTCATCTTAATCTCCATTAACGTAATATTTAAATATTAAATTTCATTTATTTGCAATTAATCCAATTATTATAATTTGAATTCCAATAAATTAATAAATCTTTATTTCCATTCTTTTTATTCAACCAATTGTCATATTATGAATAAAATTATCATTATTTCCAAATATTAATTTAATTTACATTAACATAATATTAAATTATAATTATTGTAATTGATTTCCAATTTAAACTAACAGGCTAAATAAATAGGTAACATACAATAATTGTTACCGTTGACTTTAATTACACTATAAGTTTATTACTTTCAAACAAAGGTTATAAATACTTACATAACACCAATTTTATTCAATTACCATTTAATATGTATTATTTCATTAGTTAATTCAATATTTCCAGTTGGTTTCCTCATATTCAATTTATAGCCAAGTATAACTTATATATATTATTTCAATAAATTGGAATTCATTCAATTTATTAATAATTAACTTAAATTGATATTGTTACCGTTCATTCTAGATATTGTTTCATTCATAACTCATAAATTTTTATTTATTTCAACATTAAATTGCAAAACTTAACTAAATTAACAATTTCTAATTATCGAAAATTACAGGTCGTTACACTCTCCACCACTCAAAACTTTTCGTCCCCGAAAAGGAAAAAGAAGGGAAAGGAAGAAATTAAGAAACTTATATATATCTTATTTAAAAGTATTAAATTTATAAGAAAATAAATTTTCAAAATTAATTAATTTAAATAAAATATATCAATTTATAATACTTAAATCCTTTTATATTCAAGTAAATAAAAGTTTGGAAAATATTTCATAAAATTTTCTAAGTCCAAAATTCATGAAAAATTTCGGCAGAGTCTCCTTTGTACGGAGAGGATCGGGAGGAATAACAATATCAAAATATAACAATATCTCATATATATTTTCCAAAATAATAAATTCCAACAAGGGAAAAATATAATATAATATCGCTTGGAAACTGTAATCCAAGAACGTACCTATTTGTCGGGCAAACAACGCTTAATTATGAAACCAAAAGCAGTGGCAATTGCTTCCATAACCTGTATTTCACTTATATTATCCAAAAGAGTTAATAATTATATAAAATGAAATATTTAAAGTTGTTTCAACCACTAACAAACAAATCAATATAAAAAACAATCACTGGCAACCACAGCATACAATCATCATATGAAATCAATAAAATCAACTATTCATCCATAGCAAATAAACAAATGGTTTGTTCGGGTTTAGAAATTTTTAACCGCCTAGAATGACAAATAAACTACCGAGTGCACCATTTACCCAACAGTCTTAGATGAACTCAATATATTATTCATACATCTTAAACAATTAGAAGTATCCTATCCCAAACAACCCATAAACCAAACAAACAATAATTTACAATGTACTTGAGTTATTCTTATTAAATTTCTTTCGCAACATTTACATTTTTTTTACTTTCCTCTTTTCATTCATACAAGGATTATTTCTTTAACTTACATTTATCTCTTACAAAATTTTATTCTCATTCATTCATTCAGTGTTTATTTCATTTATTTTTCCTTTATTACTTACAAAAATTCATTTTCATTTATTCATATCATGTCAATTTCTTTTATTGCATTACATTCATTATATTATTTACTTTAATTATAAATAGTTTCAATATTAACTTAAGTTCAAAATCCTTTACTTACAATACTCATTTTCTATTTCATCTAATTAGTAGTATTACAATTTTAACTCAAGTTTATAACTATTTTCATATCAAATTTCTTATTAATAAAAGTAAATTTCATTGAACACTTCCATTACATAAGTTTTACCTGTAAAATTTCCATTACATATTATTTTAACGTTTCAACTTTTTATAATTAGTAAGTTATATATATATATATATGTCTTTAAGAATGCAATTGAAAGTTACACAAGTTTGACTTACTTATTTTAATTAACTTAAGGTTCAATAATTATCATTTCTTATTTTCATATTCTTTTCGTTTACAAGATACAAATTTCAAATTCCTTGTATATTTCAGTTATAACTTAGCATATTATTTCTTATTTTCATTTAGAAGTTTCAATTATTAAATAGCTAAAATTTTTATTCCATTTCAATAATTGAAATCTCTAATTCATAGAAATTTAAGAACTAAATGTCGGGTTCTATTTCAAATCATTTAAAATAATATATACATACACACACACACACACACACACATATATATATATATATACACTCATAACTTTTATATCCAATCATATATAAACTTTTAAAATTTTATTTGTTTATTAAAATAGATCTGTAGTAAAACTACTACAATGGCCTTCCCACTTTGAAACTTGAAAATGACTATCGATGATGCATGCACTTTTCACCGAAATTATTTTCCAACGATAGAGAGGGGAGTATAGAACTTATTTCTTTCCAAAATTTCTTTAAAATAATTCTTTCAAATTACATTGAAATATTAATATCAGACAATACTTCTAAATAATATTATTATTGTATTCCAAAATTATTCGAAAGAGATTTTAAAAAAATCCCGGAACTTAAGTTTTAAATTTCCAAATTTCATTTATCTTATTTACAAATCTTATTTCCAACCTATATTTATATATTTCACTACCTAACAACCCATATATTACAACCAAATATATATCATTTATAAATCATTATTTTATATATAAAAATATACAATAGGTAAAATTATTTCATTTACCTACATTTCAAAACAAATATTGTGTCGGTCTATCCTTTTAAGTGTTTAGAAATCCCTATCGATGTCATAGCATCCTATGCACCAACCAGAATTTATAAATACAAAACGGAACAAATTAATAAAATATAAAAACCTTTTATAATACTAACAAATACGCTCTCTCATATATATACTCTAAGTGACTCATCATAGGGTATTACTACCCAATTAATAAAGAGTCAGACCCCACAAAGCTAAGGTTATTGCTAAACCAAAGCTCTAATACCAACTGTAGCATCCCGCCGTTTTGGACGCTTTAAGCAGGCACACATGCCGACTCAAACCATATAGAAGGGCAGATTGTTATTGGGGTGAATAAGAAAAACACAAAGAAAAAAAAAAACAAAACAGAATCTCGCAGCGGAATGACAAAATATAATAATCAAATAACAGTTCATGAAGTTGTATACAAAACATTTGATTATACTTATACAATACAAAATTAGAGTTACACATATCAGAGATAACAAATGATAATGCAGCGGAACAGTATGAATGCATTGGAATAAATATAGTAAATAATAGTAGTACAAATCTTCGTCTTCGTCGTACAGAAATAAGGTCTTCAAATCGTGTAAAGCTCAGGCTGACCCGAGCGAATTGAAAAGACAAAACACTCGAGTCAGAACTAAAAGATCTTATGTAAGTCAAATCAACGGTAAATAAATATGAGCGTAAACGACGTGAGAGATGTTTACGGGGTTTGACATCTCCTATCCAGTGCCTAACGTGAGTGCAGTAACTCAAGAGATGTTCGGGATTCGCATCTCCTAAGGATCCGTTAAACTATCTACTATGTAGTACAATACGCTATTATAATATGTCTACAGTAATGTAAAAGTATTAAAACAGCGTTAAGGCGTTACCCATATCCTCCTTAACACATTTTTATAATGCCAATACTCTATACAGTACCGTAACTCCCCGTAAACTGGGGCCGCCAGAGGATACCCCATAGGTACGACATAAAACAAACTCGTAGAAGGCGCGCTAGGGTAGGTGACACGGCACAACTAGGCAATGCTAGGGTAGATATACCAATTACACTTCCGGACCGGTGGTAACGCATAGCAGCTACTACCGCCCACCTCGGATCACACTCCCAAATCAAAAATCGAGGGTGGCTACCAAATAAATCGCAAAGTCAAAATATAGTATCGAAGGAATGTGCCCGATTGGAGGAATGACCTCACTTAGCCCATCAATTGCTCCTGTTTTAGCCACCTTATGCTAACTCACGAGAGTTAGGTCCATGTATGTATACCTTTAGGATCGTTGCCACCATCCTACATCATTCTGGAATCTCCACCGCGTACACAGTTGTCAAAAGGGTTTTCGGTATTGGCAGAGAGCATGACAATATCCGATCCCGATCTCTTTAACAACCAATCGCTTATTACACACCGGATGGTTCTTTTACATTTTCAAAAATCATTTCATAATTGATACCAAAATATCATATTCAATTCAAATCATATCATTTTCGAAATCATTACTTACCTTTGAAATCATATCCACCTTTGAAATCATATCACATTTGAAATAAAAGTTCGAAATTATATTTCCTTTCAAAAGTCATATTTCCAAAATAGGCTAAACTCTCATTTCAAATTATCATATTAAACCAAATATGTTATTTAAATCCCAACTTAGGTTATAATGTCGCTTAACCACATTCACTTTAAAAATCGAGAATTTTAAATATAAACCCATCCATTTACTTATTTTGGAATTTAGAAGAAAATAGTTTTAAATAGTTAATATAGATTTAAAATAGATTAAATATAATTATAATAGATTAAATAACTTTAAAATAGATTAATTAGATTTAGAATAAGTTAAACAGGTCAATTAGTTTAAATAAATTAATGGTTTAAAATAGGTTAAAATGATTTAATATAATTAATACAGGTTTAAATAGTTTATACTTTGAAATCTTAATAATTAGAAATTTTGAAATAATATATTTTTAAAACAATTTATATTAAAACATGAATTTGGAATTAATATCAAATTTAAACTATTCATTTCATTTCAACACATTTGGACCATTATCAATTTCCATGTCAACAAACCAAATTCCAAACCTTTCAATTTAACATTCCAAAAATTATTGAATTTCATATCGTTTAAATCCATGTTCGAATATTAATTCGAATTGCTCCAATTTCAAAATATTTCAAAGTATTTTTCAAACAACTTCAATAACTTAATTTCGATAGAATTTCATTTATACTTAAAAGTTTAACTTTAAACTTCCAATTTAATTTCTTAAAGCAATTCCTTTTTAAACCAATTCACATTTCAACACAAAACTTGATTTTCCAATAATACTTTAATTTATAAACATCAAATTTTATTTCAAGATATCATTTGCTTAATTCAAAATTTTAGAAGTTCAAAATCATTAAATTTAACCAATCCAGTGTCCGTATATAATTTTCTACCCTAGGGTCAAGTGATACGGATATTTATCATTTCAATCCGCAATTTAAAATTTTACGGTTATATATCTCATTTCAAATCGCAATCCCAAATTAATAGTAAAATAAATAAAATTGCTCGAGTCTATCATTTCAACCAATAACGATCTTCCTTAATCTATGGATCATTCGGGTATGTAACATTTCAACCCATAGTGAACTTGCAGTTATAACGATATAAAATAAAACATCCATTCGTCCAATATCAACAATCAACATCCACCAAAATCATCATCCAAATCAATCAATAAATATCAATATAGAACTGATAATCTATAAAAGGTATTTAACTGGCAATTTATATTCAATAATAATTTAAATAATGATTTAATTTAAATAAATTCAAATTAACTGAGATGATGATTTAAAATATACCAAACAGTCATAAATAAATTTCTAATCACATCATAAATTTAATCTAACAAACATAAGAAATTTTAGAAGTTGTGAGTGGGTTAAAACACTTACCTTTGAATTTAAATCGAATTTAAATCTAATTTAAGCCCAAAATTTGAACGGTCTCAGAATTTGTCCAAACCAGCGTCAAAATGTCCGGAATTTCGATACGATCCCAGCGGATTAAACCGCGCGTGAATCGGACCTTGTATGCGATAGTTATTTGAGTTAGAAGATTTACGATTTTAAAATACGAAGTAAATAAAATAAAGAAAACAAACAAATCGAACCTTGCCATGTCACCCCTCATCACGTCCGAAACCTTACTCACGAACCTACCTCTAGTATCAGGTTCAAACAAAACTGCCTATGCCAAAATCGACGCCGCGCCGCCCCAAGTGCCATCGTAGCAACCCAAACTTCGCCCCCGCTTGTCCCTCCAAGGCCGCGACCCACTCCCCTCCCCCACGACCACCGAAACGCCTCCGGTCGCGTATGCAGTACAGCCGCCGCCATTTATGGTGAAATCCTAGCGCAATTTCCTGGCCAATCCAACCGTCACTTCGACGAACCAACCACCCCGATGCACTGCATGCAGCGATCTCTATAGCCCGGTGTCTCCAATTTGTCGATCAAGCGAAGTCAATCACGACACAACGGATGGCCGAGAATTGTTCTTTAATTTATGGACAGACAGAGGTTCAAATTGGAAAATGAATTACAGATCTAAGATGCGCTCGTCGAGAGCTTCAAATCGATATATAATTCGATATAGTTTGTGGAGTTTGAAAGTTTCATTTGAATTAGATTTTGAAATTGAGTTGAGAAGTTTGTTTGGTTTGTCTGCCATTGAGAAGAAGGAGAAGACTGAAATGTACGTACGGACAAATGAAAATGAGGAGTGGCTAGGGTTTATAACGGGATATTTATAGGTAGATCAAAAATAGAACAAATGGATTAGATCGATTTGGGTTTGAACGATAAACGACCCTAAAAGCTCGTATTGTCACCGAAGCTAATATGGGTCATCCCATATATCAAAATAGATGTTTTCAAAAAATAATAATTCAATGGAACAGGTTTCAAGTCCTAACTCCATCGTATGAAAAAGTTATGCCAAAATCAGCTTATTTCAAATTTATTTCAATTGATTTCAATTTATTTGATTTCTAGGCGTTTTGAGTCCTTACGATCAAACGACAAGTTTGATCGTTACGAAACTTAAAATCCTACAATAATTCACTGTTACGGATCCGATGAAACTGGTTTCATCAAAATCCGAGTCAGTGGCCAAAATGGCTATTTTCACTTACTTAAATAAATTAATATTAAATTAATCAAATCACTTTTTCAGTTTAAATTTTAATAATTTACAACTTCTATCATTTTTGATTTCTCAATCACATACAATAATTTAAAAAAAATTAGATGTAAATTTAAAGTTGATTAATCCATCAATTTCAGTGTTTAATTTCAATTTCATTAAATTCAGAAATTATAAATTAAATTTTCAATAATTCAATTTAATTGACCATTCATCCTATTATTCAATCCATTATTATCAAATGGATGAAATCAACATTGGTTCATGATATATCACATTAATTGTAATGACCCGCACTTCTAAACACGGAAAGACGCATCATTATTAAGAAAGAAAGGGGTGAGAAATAGAAAAGATAGAGAAGAAAGAACTAAACAACATCAGAATCTCAACAGTGGAACGAATGAAATATAATATATCACATAAGAGATTACATAGTATCATATAATACAGAGTTACACAGATAATACAACACATACTAGACAGTTATAAACACCTGTCTAGTTAATACAACTCGATACAACTCAAAACATCACAGAGATACAACACAGCGGAAATACACAATAAACACTAACACAGCGGAACCAACATATAGCTATACGCTGAAGCCTCCTGCTCCATTGCTCCTCCAGAATTCGTCAAAGCTAAACCTGAATCCCTTGGCTACTCGTAAAAATTTTAGTACCCGAGAGTTTAGAAAAACAGAAATAAACTCCGAGTCAGACATGGATCTGGTATGAGTAAACGGTTAAAGCTGTTTAACTTTTAAAAACCTTTGAAACAAAGGTATCACGTAAGACTTCCCACACATAAACATGGGTAAGTTTTTACCTTACGCTAACCAAACATTTGATAGGAAATTCAATGATATTATAATAGGTCTAGGGTTTTCAAGTAAATAAGAAATAGCTGAAATTGTTACATGATTAAATTCCAGCATACTAGCCAACAAGTGGGTAATACAATCAAATCCGATGACACTTATTGGATTTTGGATTCCATACAATGGTAGGGCTACTGGGGTACCGCCCGTCATAGTACGTGGCCTAGATCACCGTACCGAGGACCCACCCTAAGTCCCTTGCAACACAAAGCCGGAACCATCCCTTACTGGACAGTTCCAAACAAGACAACCCCGCGGTTGTAGCTAGCAACCGCCACACAGCTGAAATAAAAAGGGACTCTAAACAGGGGTATATCTCACACTCAAGTGGGTGCGACCCACGAAGCCTTGCTGCACCTCCCCTGTTTTAGCCATTCCCGGTTGATGAGGCTTGAGGTCACGATTACCTTATCAGAACTCATCACTTAGAATGCTCATCGTCCACCTGACGATGTTCTGAAAGCATTCAATCCATACAAGTTCGTTCTGGGTTCGAACGAAACCGAAGGCATTATCTCGTTACACTCATTTTGGAAACATCCTCAGAGTTAACGAAAATAACCCTTGCACTCTGAATCTTCATCTTCACTTGAGATTCACGACCTATCGTTAATTTGGATCGATGTGGTTTTCAAATATCCAAATCTGGAAACCCGATCACGGTCTCATCGAAATCCAAACCGTATCTTTTAAGGCCAAGTTGTTTTAAAGTTAAGACAGTTTAATTCAATTATCTATATACACATAGATAGATAAATCACAATATAACAAATAGATAATCTACATTACCATAGATAGATAAGTCACAATATCATCATAAATAGATAATCCATATCACACAGCATTACTTATTCCATATCTGGGTCTCAAACCATTCAAGGAAATCAATATCATCCATCAATACATAAGCAAGGATTCATAAACGCACCATTTATAATTAATTTAAAATGAATTAAATTAATTATCTATCTCTAATTAATTTAAAGTAAATTAAATTAATTACTTCATCATTATAAATCTTGCTTACGTAACCATTAATTAATTCTAAATCAATTAATCAATTATCATCTACTTATCCATTTTAATTAATCATCTAGATTAGTTATTCTTAATTATTTCGAGTAATTAGCCTTTAATTAATTATACAAATTAATTATCCTTAACCATTCACAGTAATTAACCATTACTTACTTCATTTATAACATTAATCAATGATCCTTAATTAATTACTTCCATTAACCAACCTTAATCACAAACAGAAATTACCATCCTGTAATTACTTACCTTAATTAATTAACCTCTTAATTAATTATATAAATCCTTTGATTTAATTACTTCTTCCAAGTAGATACCCTTTAATTACTCCCCATAAAGTAATTCCCTTTAATTAATTACATCCCGTAATTATACCTTAATTACTTCGCTAAGTAATTATACTTATCCACCTTATTAAGTATTCATACTTAATCAACCATCAAATGATTATCTTTAATTAATCAATTAATTATCTTAAATTAATCACATTCATTTGATTAATTACAATTGGTAATTCATTCCTTAATTGCCTTTAAAACAATTTAATTAACCTTAAATTTTAGATTAATTATCCTTTAACTATTAATTAATAAATCCCAACTATCAGTTTATAAAACTAAATTAATTGCTTCTTAATTAATCAGTTAATCAAATCCTTAATTACCATTAATTAACCCTTAAAATCTTTAGATTAATTATTTCTTAATTGTTAATTAATAAGCCTAATTATTAATTAATACAACTTAATTACAATTTAAGTACTTCTAATTATAAGTTAATTAATCTTCTAATTATTAATTAATTAATCTCTTAATCATAAATCAAATCATATTCATTAGTTAATTAAATTAATTAATTATTCTTAATTAATCCCTTAATTAATCCTTAATCATTAATAATTAAATTAACTAATTTCTCTTAATTACTCTTAATTACATTATTTTAATAATTAGACATAAATTATCAAAATCTTAATTTAACTTTTAAGATAAATCTTTATCTTTATTTAATGGCTCACTTAACATTAACATAATCTAAATACATTTAAAACATTCCACTTTTAACTTAACCTTTTAAATTATGATAAGGAAATAACTTACCATTTTAACTTAACAAATTTTAAGTAAAACAATTTATGAAACTTCTAAAACAAATGTTAAAAGAAACATTTTCTTTACAAAATAATTTAGACTTAGATTCCGTTTGAACTTAAAACTTGTTTTTAAAAACTGTTAAAACCTGCTTTAAAGCTCCTTCGGGTCCTACCCGAGACTAACTCGAGTTCACGCTCGAGTCCTCCCCTGCTTCTTCCCTTTAAAAAAAAACTTAGAAAAATTCTTAAGTTTAAAAATCTACACAGGCTAACACACGAACCTACTCGAGTACTAGCATAAACAACTCCCCTGCAACACAACTTCACCAGGCCTGCAATACTTCGAGACAACCGCCCTAAATACTTCGAGTAAGATACTCGAATTACTCGAGTAAAATTGGAGTCTCTCCTCTACATCCCAAAACCAACATCATCAGATAAATATATCATCGTGCATATGCACGGTGGCTCCAGCCACCGTTTATCATCAACACTGATCGCCACCTATCAATACTCGCCTCGACATCTCACCTCGATCATCGAAACGCTTCCAACCACCGGAAATCGAAACGAGCTCCTCCTCATCAAAACCTGGAACAAGCTAGACTACCCAACCCAAAACCTGGAAAACGGCTCGCTCTCGCCGCCTCGACCACCGGAGGCGCTGAAATTCCGGTCACGGCCTCATCATCTCCCCCACTTCCAATCCCCAAGAGCACGCGACACTCGATCGATTCCAGGCGCGGAACGAATCGAACAAACGGCCTCACCAAAATTAGGTTAAAAATATTCAAAACCCCATCGCCGCTTCCACGTCGAACTGGAGCAACTCCAAATATTTTTCCCAACTCCTCCGGAGGCTCCTTCACCCCCACGTGAAACGCCGAGCATTTCGGTCCACTCGATCACCCAAAAATCGACCATAACCCATTTCCGTTCATCCCGGAACTGCAGCTTAATCCTAGCTCTAAAAATTTTGATTCTAGCTTTAAAATTCATATTAAAGTATAACAATTCCATTTATACTCCTGAATTCATAAATTACGAAGTTCGAATTCTTGCTCTTTTTGAAGTTAGCTGGGTTATCTTGCTTTCCAGAGAAAGTTAAACTTGGTTTTAGCTTATATAAATTTTTAATCTCAAGTTTAAACCATAACAACCAATTTCCATTTTGATTCTAAGTCCACTCTATAAGTAGATTGAGAGAAAAAGAATTTTGAATCAAAGATGTTTTGTTCATGAACTTAAAACAGAGAGGTATTTAAAACAACAGATATGCACACATCATAGATTCACAAGAAACTTGCACATACATATATACATATAAAACAAGTCATAAACACAAAGATTTTCAGATTACTTAAGTTTTTAGATTAGAAGTTTACTCACCTTAGAAAAATGCAGAGAGATTTAAACTGGTTTGCTAAAAACTGAAATTTGAAAACTTGTATTTGTTTGATTCCAGAAGCTTGAAAGTTTGAAGTTGTAATGCTTTAAAACTTTGATTTCCCTTAAAACTGAAATGCTATGATGTTGAGAAGATTACTTTGACATACCAAGTTGCAAATTTGAGAATGAAGTCTTGGTTACAAGTTTTGGAAAAGATGACAGGGTTTTTAAATTGTTTTGAGGGAAGATGATTACAGGTTTTGAAAATGTTTAAATGAACGAAAGAAGAAAGGATGCTTGATAAATAGAAAACAGGTACACAGGGCTGATACTTGCATTTGTACAAAAAAATTATTTGTTTTAGCTGGTACAAGATTTTTTTACATTCGATCAGAGATTTTTATTTTGGGTCTGGGGCTGATATGAGAGCAATTTGTACAAGCATTTATTAGGCATGTCATACATATCCCCTCATCTCCAATTCGTATGTACTAGTATGTTAGTTTATATTTTTCTTTCCTTTCATTTCGGCTGAGAGGGTATGGCATTGATTGCCTTGTACAAATCTACATACACTTATCTAATTTGTTTGTACATTTCTTTGCACTGATACGATTTCTTTTACTTGCCTGCATATCTATCTTGCTATAGTACATAAATTTATTTTACTTTGACTTGTTACTTTGCATATATATGGTGATAGTTTATACATGTTACTTGCTTGCAAACTACAAGTATACTATATATTTTCTAGACTTACTTAAACTTCTATAACTTGTTATATGTATTTGTATTAGGTTAGCTTGTGAATTTTATTCCTATTTTCACATGGCTATCTATTTATTTGTTCAACTAATGTATATTTTCTAATTTAAACTTAACTACCAAACACTTTATTTATATTTATTTATTTTCTTTTATTTTTACTTATGTTAAATATCAAAGTTGCTTATGTTATAAGTTTATATATACCATATATTTGTTTTACATTTATCTCTAATACTAACAAGATTTATTTTAATTCCAAACATTATTATCAAAATTACATCAAATTATCATATAGATCAAAATGTAATAATTAGAGTTTTATTTAAGTTTTAAGATATATTTTATTGTAATTAAATTGGAACTCTTTTAATTAAATTCTCAAATTATAATTTTCTTCTAACTACATATAAATATACCCATTTAAATAACACTTATTAAATTAGAAATAATAGGACTACTTAAATCTATTTATAAAATAACACAAATTAAATTTGCAACTGTTGAGTCACAGATTCTATGAAGTTTTGATTTCTGACAAAGAAATAAAGGCGATCGACAAAACGAAGACATCAAGGCTATAAAGAGGCACAAAAGAGCTACATATGGTACTCTAGATTATAGGTTGATTATTTGATGTTGTAATAGTGTTAAACTTGTTAAAATCTATCCTCAAATAATCATGCACCTCAATATAATCAATATATATACGTTTGAATGGCATTGCACATTCATTGTGCAATTTTACAGGGACCGGTCGACCGGTAATAAACCAGGCGGTCGACCGTTTCTGTGTAAAATGCATAATGAACGTACACACATGCACATAACGTCTATATATTTGAAATCCTGTCTACCGGCCATTTTTTGACCTGTCGACCGTTTCTAAACAGAGAGCAACCTTTCCCAAAAGACACTTCTTTCTTCAATGGTTGCATCTCTTACCTTTCATCAATGATCATATCTATTAATGACTACTCTTCACAAAGAGTTACAACCATTTATTCTCTATATAAACACGTCTAAATCATTGATTCAAGTAGAAAGAATTCTTGCTCTAATTTCTGATCTTACTTTCTAAATTTTCTTGCATTCTAAAAGGCTCTCAAACATTTCAATTGCTTATTGAATCATTGAAATTATTTCATATCTTTTGATTCAATAAGTAATATACTTTCTTCAATCTTCACAAACATCATTCACATATTTTGAGGATAAGATTATAGGAAGGGTGTACTACAAGTGACAAATCCGTGTTATCAAGAGCACAAGTTGTCAACGGCAATTGTATTTGTTTTTGTTGAAGTCCTCGGTGTTGTAAGAGGCACGAAATCCCGTTCGGCTGTTCGAGTGTTGTAAACCTGTTCCTCCGGGTGAAGCGAGGTAGTTGGTAGTGAAAATCCAGATAGAAGTCTGGGACTGGACGTAGGACGGGAGGTCCGAACCAGTATAAAAATCCCTAGTGTGATTTTTACAGTTTACTGCATTTACTATTCTATATCTGTGAATTGCTATATAGTTAGTTTATTGAATATTTACTTGTATAGCAATTGTAAATATCATTTCGCATATATTGTTAGTCCGTATTACACGATCCATAATTAGTGTGCACAAGCGTACACAACATTTTCATTTGGTATCGGAGCAAGGATATCATATAACCGTAACACCGTTATTTGATATATTCTTGTAATATGGCAAATAACGCAAGCACTAGCACTAACACTTACACGGAAGGTCAATCAGCACAAAGACCTTCATTCTTTAATGGTCTCAACTATAGCTATTGGGCAACTCGTATGTCATTTTTTATGCAATCAAATAGCTATGATGCTTGGAATGCTACCCAAAAAGAAATAGTGAATCCAACAACTGAATATTCAGAATGGACAACGGCTGAGAAAACGGCAGCAGCCGTAAATGCAAAAGCAATAAATATGTTGTTTTGCGCATTAGACCAAAATGAATATAACCGTGTTAGTATATGTACTACTGCATATCAAATTTGGCAAACGCTGAAAACCACTCATGAAGGTACTAACAAGGTTAAACAAGCCAAAATAGCCATGCTGAAGAGTCAGTTTCAAAATTTCAAAATGAAACCGAATGAGACAATCAATGATATGTATTCAAGGTTTCAAACTATTCATCATGCACTTATCGGATTAGGGCAAAAATATTCAGATTTTGATGTTGTTTCAACAGTCCTACATTCTCTGACTAGTGAATAGGAAGGAAAAGTATTAGCAATTGAAGAAGCTAATGACCTTTCCATCATGAAGCCAGATGAATTGATAGGAAATTTAATGTCCTATGAAGCAAATTTGCAGGCTAGAAAAGAACAGAAAGAAGAAAAGAAAATTGTAGCATTTCATGCTGAGAAAGATGAAAATGAATCAGATTCTGAAGATGAAAATCTAGCATTCATTGCAAAAGGATTCAAAAAATTTCTAAAATATCGAAAAGCCAATCGTTACAACAAAAGAAAACCTGGATCAAATAAACCATCTTCATCCGCTATAGAATGTTTCAACTGCCACAAAAAGGGGCACATGCAGAAGGATTGTCCAGAACAAAAGAAGAAGTCAGAAAATGACAAATTCAAATATAAGAAGGACAAGTCAAAGAAACGAGCCTTCTCAGTAACATGGGATGATTCAGACTCATCTTCATCAGAAAGTGAAAGTGATTCGGAGAATGAACAAGCTAATGTTTGTTTTATGACAACAAAAGATGAGGTACAAATTCCTACATTTGATGAATTACTTGATATTAATGCTGAATTGATAGTCAAATATAAAGACATAAAACGTCAATTAAAAGTAGTCAAAGCAGATTTAAGTAGAGCAGAGTTTGAATGAGATATGTTAAAAGATGAGAAGAAAATATTAGAAGAAGAACTTGAAAAAGTTCAAGAATCATCATCTAATGTTGACTCTCAACTATCTCTTTTGAGTCAAAAAATAGAAGCTCAAAAAGAGAAAAATAATGCTCTCACTACTGAAAATCATGAGCTTAAGGCAAAAGTCAAAATTCTAGACCTAGAAAAAGCTAGTTTACAAACAAAGTTTGATGACATTACTCAAAATATTTCTAACTTTAACAAAGGTCGAGAAAATTTGACAAAAATCATTGAAAATTCACAATCTGCATCAAATAAACAAGGTTTGGGATATAAGAAACAAGAAATCAAGAAACATCTTGATAATAAAAGAAAGAAGAAAGTTGAAGTTAAGAAAAATCTTAGTTTATTATATTCCAAACCAAAGCCAGTTGTGAAATTTCAAAAGAAAAATACAAAGACTGTCAAAATATGGGTTCCTAAAACAAATAACAATTTGATTAGGAACAAATACATTCAGCAATTCATGAATACTGTGCATTATAATTCTAATTATGTATATAAAGGGGATACCGGACCCGTATGGGTTTGGATTCCTAAGATCTAACTCTTAGGACCCCATAAAAAGTAGGTACCATGGTCTTAATTATATTTTTTGCAGGTCCCACTTAAGAAAAGAGGAAAGTGGATATGATTATGTTTTGCTATGCATGGATATTCTGGTTGACATCATTCCTATGATTATCTATTACTCCTTTTTGTCGATGACAAAGGGAGAGAAAGTGCTAACAATTATTTACAGGAATATATATATATATATATATATATATATATAAAGAATACAGACAAAATCTCAGGGGGAGATCACATATTCAGGGGGAGATTCAGAACTTCAGATAGATGTTGTCATCAATCAAAAAGGGGGAGAATGTTGAGTCACAGATTCTATGAAGTTTTGATTTCTGACAAAGAAATAAAGGCGATCGACAAAACGAAGACATCATGGCTATAAAGAGGCACAAAAGAGCTACATATGGTACTCTAGATTATAGGTTGATTATTTGATGTTGTAATAGTGTTAAACTTGTTAAAATCTATCCTCAAATAATCATGCACCTCAATATAATCAATATATATACGTTTGAATGGCATTGCACATTCATTGTGCAATTTTACAGGGACCGGTCGACCGGTAATAAACCAGGCGGTCGACCGTTTCTGTGTAAAATGCACAATGAACGTACACACATGCACATAACGTCTATATATTTGAAATCCTGTCTACCGGCCATTTTTTGACCTGTCGACCGTTTTTAAACAGAGAGCAACCTTTCCCAAAAGACACTTCTTTCTCCAGTGGTTGCATCTCTTACCTTTCATCAATGATCATATCTATTAATGGCTACTCTTCACAAAGAGTTACAACCATTTATTCTCTATATAAACATGTCTAAATCATTGATTCAAGTAGAAAGAATTCTTGCTCTATTTCTGATCTTACTTTCTAAATTTTCTTGCATTCTAAAAGGCTCTCAAACATTTCAATTGCTTATTGAATCATTGAAATTATTTCATATCTGTTGATTCAATAAGTAATATACTTCCTTCAATCTTCACAAACATCATTCACATATTTTGAGGATAAGATTATAGGAAGGGTGTACTACAAGTGACAAATCCGTGTTATCAAGAGCATAAGTTGTCAACGGCAATTGTATTTGTTTTTGTTGAAGTCCTCGGTGTTGTAAGAGGCACGAAATCCGGTTCGGCTGTTCGGGTGTTGTAAACCTGTTCCTCCGGGTGAAGCGAGGTAGTTGGTAGTGAAAATCCAGATAGAAGTCTGGGACTGGACGTAGGACGGGAGGTCCGAACCAGTATAAAAATCCCTAGTGTGATTTTTACAGTTTACTGCATTTACTATTCTATATCTGTGAATTGCTATATAGTTAGTTTATTGAATATTTACTTGTATAGCAATTGTAAATATCATTCCACATATATTGTTAGTCCATATTACACGATCCATAATTAGTGTGCACAAGCGTACACATCATTTTCAGCAACTAATTATTCTTATTTAAAATCAATCTATAATCATATTTTAAAACATCACATTATTAATTTATTAGTTATTTATATTTGAAAATAACAATTTTAATCAATTTTAAAAAAATTTAATTAAGAGATTATCGCATTTTAAATTCCTCGAAATTCCGGGATGTCACATTCCTTCCCCCTTAATAGAATTTCGTTGTAACGACCCTGAATTTTGAACAATTTAATTTGAAAATATTTAATTAATTTTAAATATTTGAATGATGATTTGACTTGAATTTCAAATTATCAGAAGGAATTGGCGATCTAATTTTTGAATTGAATCTATTGAAAATTGAATAAAATTTGAATCTTCGATTTTAAGCCGGTTAAAAATAATTTAAAGGCTTAGAAAATTCATATTGATAATACTGGAGATAATAGAAGCTTCAGAATTGATTTTAAAAGCGATTTGTTCAATTTTGAAATTGTATCGTTTGAATCGAATTTAAAAATAGTCTTCCGAGACACAGTCTCGGAATTTAACGAAACCAGTTCCATTGGGTCCGTAATATTGAATTATTACTGGATTTCAATTTTCGTATTTATCGGAATTGTTTTATGAATATACGACGTATAAACGCGTATAAAATTAAATCGAATTAAAAATTGAATTTCTGTAACAACCTGGATTTTTACCCAAATTTTAATCATCAATAAACGATTTGTGTTGGCAGCTAAATTGATGATGTTGTTGGGATTTTTATAACAGTAAAATTTTCGTCAATTGGCAATATAAATTTGGTTGTTAAATTTTAGTTGGGATTTGTAAATCGATTAAAATTCTTTTGTTGAATTTTATTAATACAAAATAAATGAATAAATACACATAGTTTAAAATTTTAGCAACAAGATTTAAACAAAACAAATTAAAGAAAATATCTTTACAAAATAAATCAGTTTTTAAATGAAAACAAAAATAAAAGATAAAAAGAAAATAAAATAAAAACCATACCCTATACCATACCCAACCCATATCAGCCCATACCCTTGTCTCGGTTAAATCACGAACCCCCCTATTTTTCTCATTCATTCGTAACCCTAAGAAAAAAAAATCGAAGACGAAAAAATGGTGGCGACTCAAAATCTAGGGCTTCGGCGTTGATTCAATTCTCTGGCGAATCTGCTCGATCGACTTCCTTCGCCTCACTCGCTCGCGACCTCTTCGAGAAAAGGTGAGTAGTATACTCACATCTAATTCGAGTTGGTTAAATTCGTTTGCTCATTCTGTTTTCGTGATCTTCGGCTTCGACTTGATTTCATAGATGTTGATAATTTCTGACTTGTTCTTGATTTAGTTCGATTTCGTATATTGTTGATAATTTCTTTGGGGTTTTCTTTGATTTAATCAAATTTGTATAGATTAATACTTATTTTAGTTTTGGTTCAATTATACCATTTTGATGATTTTTGAACTGTTGACTTTGGTCACTCGATTTGTGTAGTGTCTCGGCCCTGACCATAAGTTTTGCATTGTGATTTTTTTATCTTGGCTGTGCTTGCTATTCTTATTTCTTCGAATTTATTGTTGGCTTTTGAAGCTGCTACCTCTGTCATGTTTTATTATTAGGCTATCACAGTTGTACATGTGCACTTGGGGTTGGGGTGTCAGTATTTTACCACCTACTGTTCACTTGCATATTGTTGTAGTCGACTAGATGTTCTTTTAGCTTCAGCTTGTGGTATTGCATATGTGATGATGCCTGACTCCGGTCGTGGTTGAACTTGCTACTGCGATTTAGCTTTGTCATTTTTTTTTCTTTCCTGTTGACTTTGGAAATTTCTACATTTGATCCTGTTCGATTCAAGCCTTGACCACCTCGGCTATGAATTGATAAAGTGAAGCTTTGATTTTTGGGGTTCGAACTAGCATTGGTTTTGATTTTGCGCCTCTATGACTTAGGCAAATTTTGATCCAAACTGCAGTTGTTTTTGGACTTGGTTGTTGTGTATTTGGCCTTGTTGTACCTTCAATTGTACCTATATGTGTCTTTGCATTATCATGTATGTATGTATAAATATATGCATTCAGGTATGTATATATATATGATTGATATTCTATTTTGTTTTTTTTATGGAACTTAAAATTCAAAACAGATTCAAATCAGAGTTTAGAAGATGGAATTCAAATTTACTTTTGAGATGAATGAAGTTTTATAAAATTTAAAATATTCAAATAACTTTAAAAATGTTCGAGTATATTTTATACCATGATTTGAATTTAAATACTTGGGTTCACTGCACTTGAGTCATGTGCTTGTATTGCCCAGTTTCGCAGTTGCATCCCATATATGTGTTTTCTACCTGAACATCACTATATTGGTTTCATGTTGTATTTGGGCCTTACATCTTATTGTTCACTAGTAGTTGACTAGCTGTTTTGGGAGTTCCAGGTCCATTTTATTTTAATGTGTGGTTCATTTTTATAGTCCGACAGTTTTGGAAGCATGTACATTGTCACTTGGCCATCTTATTTCTTTCCACTATAGTGGCCTTCACTGTTTCCTGGTTTGCAGTCTTCCATACTGCTATGTTGTTTGCATTGACTTCATTTTTCAGTCTGCATTGGTTTGTCTTGGTTTGTCTCAGTTGTATCTTGGTTAAGTGCATATTGCTGAGGCTTGTGGTATCATTTGCCGTCATTTTGTTATGGTCTTGTACACATTGAGCTCTGTTTGTAATTTGACATCACTGATCCTTATATCAGTGCTCGGCCTAAAATGTCCATGTAGTTTAGGTCTGCATTCACACTGGCTTCTTTAACTTAGGTCAGGTCTGATTGAATCACTGTCTTGAAGTCTTTGTGGTCTTTACTTTAGTTCATTGTCATCTGAACTGTTGCCACTGTCTTCTTTGTAGTTGCACTGCACTTGAGGGCTGATTATTTGTATACATACATTCTTGTATGTATATATGTGTATGGCCACTGCATTTTGAAATCTTGAGTTTGGTTTGTCTGCACTCACTACTGCCTTTGTAGTTGATCAATTTGTACTGAGCTGATTCTTCATAGATGTATTCTTGTGGCATTTGTTTTGTAACTTCAAGTCTGCATTGAGTCATGTTGGCTTTGATATAAGTTGGCTGATGCATTATGTTTTATCACTTGAGCTTTGATGCTGTTTTATTTGTGATCTGCCATGCTTCAGTTTCACTTTGCCTTGTGTTGAACCCAGTTGTAAAGACTCGGGTTTGACCTTGTGCTCGTCTATGGGTTTTTGTTGATCTTTTGTGCATTTCACCATTGTATTGGCGAGGCCGTGCACGCGTGCGTGTACGGCAGCCAATCGAGTTTTTGATGGTTTTAAAGTGACAACTCCAATTGTTTTAAATTGATTTAGTCGAGTTGATAAATTGTTTATTTATCTCTGTTGATGATTTAAATCTGCTGATTTATTATTTAACACTGTTTAGTGTTAAAATTTTCGTTATCCGATTTCTTTGTTTAAAGAGTCGGATAGACGGGAATTATTGTGACTGTCGTCTATTTAAATTATTATTGCCTCTATGCACTAATAAACTGGTTTGAATTAGACTGACCTGTGTATTATTTTCTTTTGAATATAATACTCGGGTCAGACCGAGTATTTTTACAGCTTGAAGATTTTCGAGCAGCGAAGTTAGAGAGAGAGTAAAGAATCATTTATTTCGAGAAAATTGTATTTTAAGATATTCCGCTGTATCTGTATTTAAAATTGTATAAACTCTGATGTATATAAAAAGATTTATAGTAATGAAATAAAGATTCATTTGTTTAAAAAAATTCATTGTTATTATCTGTGTTTCTGTGGCTGATTCTGTTTAAACCTTATAAACTAAATAACAATTCGTCTTTTTGAACGTTTCTAGTTGGTTTAACTACCGACTGGAGGCGGTCAAAAGGGGGAATGTTACAGAGTGGTATCAGAGCTTTGGTTTACACAAAGCTTAGTTTATGATGTTTAATATGAATAGTTACTAGAAACACTTTAAAGGAGAATGTTTTCAAATCCAAAGAAGTATAAAATTGTTTTTGAAAATAAAAGATTTTTAACTTAAGAAAAGTTAAATTGAAGTGAGTTGGCATTATTAAATATATGGATTTGGAATTTAACTAAAAGAAAAGTTAAATTGAATTGAATTAGTATCAATAATTATATGATTTGAAGTTTAACAAAGAAAGTTAAATAAATTGAACTTGATTTGATAAATTTTTGAGATAGAAATTTAAACTTGAAAGATAAGTGATTATATGATATGAATTGGGAAGTTTAAATTAATAAGTTGTATAACTTATAAAATGAGAAATTTGAATAAAACCAGTTGTTAAAATGGTTAAACAGTTTTGTTAAGTGAAACAAAATCTGAATTTTGAATGTGATATGAATTTGACTTTAGTACAAGTTAAATAAAATGATTTTTGAAATGAAATCTAAGTTAAGTTAAATAAAATAGAATTTCAAATAGATTTGAGACGAACTTAAGTTGTATGATGAAAATAAGTCAAGTGAAGATAAATGAAACATGGCTTAAGTAATATTGAATCAAATTGAATTTGATATCAAAATGAATGGATAAAGTGAAGTAATGAATATGAATTTGAGTTATATAAAGGAAATTCAACTTTAACTGTAAAAGTGAATTTGTGAATATGGTGAGTATAAGAATTCAATCTGAATTAGAATATAAACCAATTGAAATTAAGTGTGTTGAACCAAATTGAATGTAAGCAAAGTAAATAAATTTGGTTAAATGTGCATTGGTTGCTAGTTGATTGTATGGGAATTCATTAAGTATTAAAGAAATTGTATTGATGGAAATTGAAAGCTATGTAATTGAATTCAAATTGAAAGGTAAGAAGTCTAAATAGAACCAAATTTGATTTGAATTGAAAGCAAACTGACTTGAATATGAATTAGTGAATGTGAACTAATTGGATATGAATGAATGTTAGTAAAATCCAATGTGAATGAATCAAATGTGATTAAATTGGAAACCAAGTCGATGAATGATTTACTAAAGAACTAGTGATTATTTTGGAAATGGAAAACTGATAAATTTATATAATAGTTTAAATTGGAAATTTTGAATTATTATAACCGGTTTAAATTGAAGATTTGAAAAGTGTTAATAAAATATTGGAATTGTATAAGTGTTAAAAGTGAAATATTTAATGGATTTCATAAGTGAATGGAAATTACAGAATTAAGATTGTGAAGTTATAAAATGAATCGATGTTGCGAAATAAAAGAATTTATAAGTAATTTACTTGTAAATTAAAATTCTGATATAAAACTGAGTTATAAAGGAATGGTTAATAAAGCAATTTTTATGAATTGAAGTCTTTATAAAAAGAAATGGAATTTTTAAACGTTGTTTATAAATTCGAAACTGACTTATTTTGATAAGTAAATTCTGTATAGTTTGTTAAACGATGTATATTCACAATTTTGGACAGTGAATATATTATTGAATAAAATGGACATGTTTGGAAAATCGATATTTTAAAACGAAGTTAATTGTTTTAAAAGATGTTTTCAAAGCATTGAATATCGAAACCATAGATTTCAACATTTATTGTTGAAATAGACGTTTTCGAATATAAGGAAATGGTGGACTATAACACTGTTGTTATAGTAAATGATTTCCGAAAGGAAATGTTTTGTGTAGTATTGGGATTTATACATCTATCTAAATTTCGAATTCCTATACTAGTGATTTTGAGTTGTCGTAACGATGTTTTACGTAACATTCGTTTTAACTCAAATAAATATGTGAAAGAGAATGATTTCCTTAAAAGATGAAATGTATACTTAATTATGATTTAAGTATATCGAATATTTTCAAATGTTGAAAATAAAATGGATTGTGAATTACTTATTTTTAAATAAGTATGGAAATGTGTTTTTCCAAAAATGAAATGTTGTGAATATATTCCGTAAGGGATAAATGATTTGAAATTCATTTTTTTGAAGTCGAAGTTGAAAAGTTAAATGAGAATTTGAACAATTTGTTCAATTTGAAATTTTTCAAAAATGATTGAATCGTTGAGTTAAAATTGAGTTTAACTTCGACATCAAAGACAATATAAGTTGAGCTTTGAATTTCAGATGATGATTTGGATTGCATGTCTAACATTGTGAATTGATGACATAGCAATTGATCTCTATTAAATATATATCTGTTGGTGGCGGAGAATTTATTCTCTTAGCTTAACACCCTTCTCTGAGACGTACGAGCTCAAAGGTTATATATCGATAGACATCAATTCTGTGTTGAGAATTGACGATGTAACGTGTAATTCAAATCGAATGTGAAAGTCGATAATAAATGGAATTATGAATATGAATTAGGTTTGAGATAACCTTAAATTTCCAAATCGACTTAGAGGAAAATTTTGAAATCCTCTATTTCGTTATGAATATGGATATGTAAGTTTTAGAACTTATATATATGAATGCGGTAAATTTGAAACCGTTAGTTTGGAAACACATTGTTATGGAAATCTTATGTAAGCTTACATGGATATGATATGTACGAAATGTGAAATGTAGTACTACATATATATGATATTATGTTTTCCAAACTGAGGATATGGAAAAGTACCTTCCATTTATTATTGGAGAAGGTATTGGAACTCGTGAAGAGTATCCATTTGAAATTCGTAGCTACGTAGAATTTTAGTCAGAGTGACTATTTGAATCGGAAATCCTTCGCGATAGTTCATCGCGATGAGATTAGATTTGATTGATGATGTTAGCGTAATTTGAGGGGCGAGATGCCCACAGTTACAAGCGATTCCACTGGGATAGTGGCGTAACCGCCGGGTAAACTGCAATCTAATGCCAGGCGAAATTTGAGGGGCGTGATGCCTACAGACACGAGCGATTTTACTGGGATAGTAGCGTAACCGTCGTGTGTACTGCAATCTATGGCGACAACCATGGCGAAATTTAAGAGATGAGAAATCTACAGCCACAAGCGACTCTACTGGGATAGTAGCGTAACCGCCGGGTGGAACTGTAATCCATGGGAGAACGTGCTTTCCATATCCATTTTTAAAAGAATTTTTAAAAGTATTTTCACTGGGAATTGAAGCAAGTATATTTAGTACTTGGAGATTTTTAGACTTGCGCCTGGCCAGCGTATGTCTAATGTCTGTGAGAACGAAGATGGACTTGTTAAATTTCGAGTTAGCAAGTATTTTCAAACTGTAAATAGTGAATCAATGATCTGAAATTAGAATTACAAAAAATTCCTACCTAATGAACTAAGGAAGAGGATCTTTGAAATGTTTTGAAAGTCCACAGCTTTGGAAGAGATATATATTATATAAATCTCTAATGTGAAGAATTTTAAGTTTGAATCTGAGTTTGTAAATCAAGAATTTAGTAAAAGACTTCTGCGTTTTGATTTTTGAAAATCTATGAACAAAAGAGAAAATAAACAAAACTAATGAGATTAAACAGATGAAATGAATCCTATATTCATTTATTTGTAATAAGTTTTAAGTTTAGTAAAAATTGACTAGAATATAATTATCGATGAAATCTCAACAACTTTTCCTTTTCGTGGACGAAAAGTTTTTAAGGAGGGGAGTTTGTAACGACCCTGAATTTTGAACAATTTAATTTGAAAATATTTAATTAATTTTAAATATTTGAATGATGATTTGACTTGAATTTCAAATTATCAGAAGGAATTGGCGATCTAATTTTTGAATTGAATCTATTGAAAATTGAATAAAATTTGAATCTTCGATTTTAAGCCGGTTAAAAATAATTTAAAGGCTTAGAAAATTCATATTGATAATACTGGAGATAATAGAAGCTTCAGAATTGATTTTAAAAGCGATTTGTTCAATTTTGAAATTGTATCGTTTGAATCGAATTTAAAAATAGTCTTTCGAGACACAGTCTCGGAATTTAACGAAACCAGTTCCATTGGGTCCGTAATATTGAATTATTACTGGATTTCAATTTTCGTATTTATCGGAATTGTTTTATGAATATACGACGTATAAACGCGTATAAAATTAAATCGAATTAAAAATTGAATTTCTGTAACAACCTGGATTTTTACCCAAATTTTAATCATCAATAAACGATTTGTGTTGGCAGCTAAATTGATGATGTTGTTGGGATTTTTATAACAGTAAAATTTTCGTCAATTGGCAATATAAATTTGGTTGTTAAATTTTAGTTGGGATTTGTAAATCGATTAAAATTCTTTTGTTGAATTTTATTAATACAAAATAAATGAATAAATACACATAGTTTAAAATTTTAGCAACAAGATTTAAACAAAACAAATTAAAGAAAATATCTTTACAAAATAAATCAGTTTTTAAATGAAAACAAAAATAAAAGATAAAAAGAAAATAAAATAAAAACCATACCCTATACCATACCCAACCCATATCAGCCCATACCCTTGTCTCGGTTAAATCACGAACCCCCCTATTTTTCTCATTCATTCGTAACCCTAAGAAAAAAAAATCGAAGACGAAAAAATGGTGGCGACTCAAAATCTAGGGCTTCGGCGTTGATTCAATTCTCTGGCGAATCTGCTCGATCGACTTCCTTCGCCTCACTCGCTCGCGACCTCTTCGAGAAAAGGTGAGTAGTATACTCACATCTAATTCGAGTTGGTTAAATTCGTTTGCTCATTTTGTTTTCGTGATCTTCGGCTTCGACTTGATTTCATAGATGTTGATAATTTCTGACTTGTTCTTGATTTAGTTCGATTTCGTATATTGTTGATAATTTCTTTGGGGTTTTCTTTGATTTAATCAAATTTGTATAGATTAATACTTATTTTAGTTTTGGTTCAATTATACCATTTTGATGATTTTTGAACTGTTGACTTTGGTCACTCGATTTGTGTAGTGTCTCGGCCCTGACCATAAGTTTTGCATTGTGATTTTTTTATCTTGGCTGTGCTTGCTATTCTTATTTCTCCGAATTTATTGTTGGCTTTTGAAGCTGCTACCTCTGTCATGTTTTATTATTAGGCTATCACAGTTGTACATGTGCACTTGGGGTTGGGGTGTCAGTATTTTACCACCTACTGTTCACTTGCATATTGTTGTAGTCGACTAGATGTTCTTTTAGCTTCAGCTTGTGGTATTGCATATGTGATGATGCCTGACTCCGGTCGTGGTTGAACTTGCTACTGCGATTTAGCTTTGTCATTTTTTTTCTTTCCTGTTGACTTTGGAAATTTCTACATTTGATCCTGTTCGATTCAAGCCTTGACCACCTCGGCTATGAATTGATAAAGTGAAGCTTTGATTTTTGGGGTTCGAACTAGCATTGGTTTTGATTTTGCGCCTCTATGACTTAGGCAAATTTTGATCCAAACTGCAGTTGTTTTTGGACTTGGTTGTTGTGTATTTGGCCTTGCTGTACCTTCAATTGTACCTATATGTGTCTTTGCATTATCATGTATGTATGTATAAATATATGCATTCAGGTATGTATATATATATGATTGATATTCTATTTTGTTTTTTTTTATGGAACTTAAAATTCAAAACAGATTCAAATCAGAGTTTAGAAGATGGAATTCAAATTTACTTTTGAGATGAATGAAGTTTTATAAAATTTAAAATATTCAAATAACTTTAAAAATGTTCGAGTATATTTTATACCATGATTTGAATTTAAATACTTGGGTTCACTGCACTTGAGTCATGTGCTTGTATTGCCCAGTTTCGCAGTTGCATCCCATATATGTGTTTTCTACCTGAACATCACTATATTGGTTTCATGTTGTATTTGGGCCTTACATCTTATTGTTCACTAGTAGTTGACTAGCTGTTTTGGGAGTTCCAGGTCCATTTTATTTTAATGTGTGGTTCATTTTTATAGTCCGACAGTTTTGGAAGCATGTACATTGTCACTTGGCCATCTTATTTCTTTCCACTATAGTGGCCTTCACTGTTTCCTGGTTTGCAGTCTTCCATACTGCTATGTTGTTTGCATTGACTTCATTTTTCAGTCTGCATTGGTTTGTCTTGGTTTGTCTCAGTTGTATCTTGGTTAAGTGCATATTGCTGAGGCTTGTGGTATCATTTGCCGTCATTTTGTTATGGTCTTGTACACATTGAGCTCTGTTTGTAATTTGACATCACTGATCCTTATATTAGTGCTCGGCCTAAAATGTCCATGTAGTTTAGGTCTGCATTCACACTGGCTTCTTTAACTTAGGTCAGGTCTGATTGAATCACTGTCTTGAAGTCTTTGTGGTCTTTACTTTAGTTCATTGTCATCTGAACTGTTGCCACTGTCTTCTTTGTAGTTGCACTGCACTTGAGGGCTGATCATTTGTATACATACATTCTTGTATGTATATATGTGTATGGCCACTGCATTTTGAAATCTTGAGTTTGGTTTGTCTGCACTCACTACTGCCTTTGTAGTTGATCAATTTGTACTGAGCTGATTCTTCATAGATGTATTCTTGTGGCATTTGTTTTGTAACTTCAAGTCTGCATTGAGTCATGTTGGCTTTGATATAAGTTGGCTGATGCATTATGTTTTATCACTTGAGCTTTGATGCTGTTTTATTTGTGATCTGCCATGCTTCAGTTTCACTTTGCCTTGTGTTGAACCCAGTTGTAAAGACTCGGGTTTGACCTTGTGCTCGTCTATGGGTTTTTGTTGATCTTTTGTGCATTTCACCATTGTATTGGCAAGGCCGTGCACGCGTGCGTGTACGGCAGCCAATCGAGTTTCTGATGGTTTTAAAGTGACAACTCCAATTGTTTTAAATTGATTTAGTCAAGTTGATAAATTGTTTATTTATCTCTGTTGATGATTTAAATCTGCTGATTTATTGTTTAACACTGTTTAGTGTTAAAATTTTCGTTATCCGATTTCTTTGTTTAAAGAGTCGGATAGACGGGAATTATTGTGACTGTCGTCTATTTAAATTATTATTGCCTCTATGCACTAATAAACTGGTTTGAATTAGACTGACCTGTGTATTATTTTCTTTTGAATATAATACTCGTGTCAGACCGAGTATTTTTACAGCTTGAAGATTTTCGAGCAGCGAAGTTAGAGAGAGAGTAAAGAATCATTTATTTCGAGAAAATTGTATTTTAAGATATTCCGCTGTATCTGTATTTAAAATTGTATAAACTCTGATGTATATAAAAAGATTTATAGTAATGAAATAAAGATTCATTTGTTTAAAAAAATTCATTGTTATTATCTGTGTTTCTGTGGCTGATTCTGTTTAAACCTTATAAACTAAATAACAATTCGTCTTTTTGAACGTTTCTAGTTGGTTTAACTACCGACTGGAGGCGGTCAAAAGGGGGAATGTTACATTCGTCCTCGAAATTGAAAACAAAAGATAATCCAAAGTTTTATTTTATTTAAACCAATTTAGCATACATATTAGCCATATACAACCAAACAAACAATTCAATCAAACAAACAACACTAGCTGTTCGGACACAGATCCAGATAAGCTTCCTAAAAATTCCTCGAGTTTCCCAGGTATAGACACTGGAATACTCGCTCTACTGAATCCAAACTAGCTATACTACTGAGCTACTGAGCTCCTACTCATCTAGATCTATAATCTATACAAGAGATCTGACCACACCCAAGATCTGATCAACAACCAAACCCTCTGAACTACTGGTTCCAAAACCAGTGATAGATCTTACACGTACTCCCTCAGAGATACGTGAAACACAACGAATCCCAGTTCTCCAAACTGCAATTCACTCCTGCAGACCAAAGCGCTTATCCTTACAAGAATATAGAAATATCCAATATACTTCGGAGCTAACCACAGAGTCTTACCCAATCTTATTGCTCCCTTTACCGAAGAAAATCTCAACAACATCGAAGTCTCCAACTTCGAATTCCAAATTCTTCCGTTCCTTATCAACAAAACTCCTTTGACGATCCTGGACCGCCTACATCCTTCCTTGACTAGCTCAAACTTCGCTGATGCTTCAATAAACAAACTGGATCAGAATAATTCAACTAAAAGATCCTCTCCAAATTTACCCAATCATCCAGAAAATTCCTGTAGAAATTCTCTAATCCCAAAACACTGCAACTTCCGTTTGCTTCCACTCTAGAACAGCTGCCATCTTGCTTCCGCTGCACAACTCTGATCTGAAGTAGATAAGAACGTCGATGAATTCGAAAAAAATCTTAACCAACACCTCTTGGACACACAATATCAGACCCACCACAATCGGAAACGAACTGCTCAAAGAAACAGATGAGTCCTCAGTCAAGGGTACTGTCTTCAGCTACCCTTAGCTAGAAGAAACTCGAAACTAGATACAGAAGAAAAAACACAAATGGTCCACCAAATCTTCTTGGCTGAACCATCGGTACTACTTCTGGAATCCCGTCGATACCAAACTCAATCTCCAGATGCTAACAAAATTCTGACTTCTTGAAGACATCTAGAAAAATCTCTGACAAACCAAGAGAACACTCAGACTATCGCAAGTCGCATTTGCGATCAATCCAGCCTAATTCCAAAGAAAAAGGCTATCTCTTAACCAAACAGAATAGATTTCGCTTAAGAAGCCAATCCATCGAAGAAACGGAACTCTGATGCTTCTGAAATTACCTCGAGAAAATCTGCCAAGCCAGAAGACTTCCTTGATGGCACATAGAACACTCCGAGCTGCATAGTTGACCCAGATGCCCATAGACTTCCTATCCAAAGTTCTTCGAGAACTCGGACCACAAACCAAACAGAATCACCCTGCTGAACATAGCCACAACTCCGAAGCAGGCACACTTAACTTGTTCCAAAGAAACATCTTCAGAAACATCCATAGTCACCGTGTCTCATCACACAGCTACTACATCCTGAGGTATCAAAATACCATCACTTACTTCTGTCCAACCGACATGTCCAAACTCTCAAAAATCCGCTCACACGAGCGTGATCAAGCTTGCACTTCAATGATGAACTCCGAATCCTTAACGGGTTTCCTTCAGAGATCAATAAAATCCTCACATCAAACAAAGCTCATCCGAGACGGTATTAGGTCTACAGTCTCGACATGTACACTTCAAATCTCAGCATTCAAACTCCAACCTTTGGTAGTCGTGTTACACACACCACTACCCTATCTACCTTTATAACTTATATTGGGAAACCCGAATAGGTAACCCAACAGATAGGTAGAAATATATATATATATATATATAGATAAAAATTACAAGTACGCTCTCTCAAGAAAGATATCACTCCAGAGCTTAGGTATTCGCTCAACCTATCGCTCTGATACCACTGTAATGACCCGCACTTCTAAACACAGAAAGACGCATCATTATTAAGAAAGAAAGGGGTGAGAAATAGAAAAGATAGAGAAGAAAGAACTAAACAACATCAGAATCTCAACAGCGGAACGAATGAAATATAATATATCACATAAGAGATTACATAGTATCATATAATACAGAATTACACAGATAATACAACACATACTAGACAGTTATAAACACCTGTCTAGTTAATACAACTCGATACAACTCAAAACATCACAGAGATACAACACAGCGGAAATACACAATAAACACTAACACAGCGGAACCAATATATAGCTATGCGCTGAAGCCTCCTGCTCCATTGCTCCTCCAGAATTCGTCAAAGCTAAACCTGAATACCTTGGCTACTCGTAAAAATTTGAGTACCTGAGAGTTTAGGAAAATAGAAATAAACTCCGGGTCAGACATGGGTTTGGTATGAGTAAACGGTTAAAGCTGTTTAAATTTTAAAAACCTTTGAAACAAAGGTATCACGTAGGACTTCCCACACATAAACATGGGTAAGTTTTTACCTTACGCTAACCAAACATTTGATAGGAAATTCAATGATATTATAATAGGTCTAGGGTTTTCAAGTAAATAAGAAATAGCTGAAATTGTTACATGATTAAATTCCAGCATACTAGCCAACAAGTGGGTAATACAATCAAATCCGATGGCACTTATTGGATTTTGGATTCCATACAATGGCAGGGCTACTGGGGTACCGCCCGTCACAGTACGTGGCCTAGATCACCGTACCGAGGACCCACCCTAAGTCCCCCGCAACACAAAGCCGGAACCATCCCTTACTGGACAGTTCCAAACAAGACAACCCCACGGTTGTAGCTAGCAACCGCCACACAGCCGAAGTAAAAAGGGACTCTAGACAGGGGTATATCTCACTCTCAAATGGGTGCGACCCACGAAGCCTTGCTGCACCTCCCATGTTTTAGCCATTCCCGGTTGATGAGGCTTGAGGTCACGATTACCTTATCAGAACTTATCACTTAGAATTCTCATCGTCCACCTGACGATGTTCTGAAAGCATTCAATCCGTACAAGTTCGTTTCGGGTTCGAACGAAACCGAAGGCATTATCTCGTTACACTCATTTTGGAAACATCCTCAGAGTTAACGACAATAACCCTTGCACTCTAAATCTTCATCTTCACTTGAGATTCACGACCTATCGTTAATTTGGATCGATGTGGTTTTCGGATATCCAAATCTGGAAACCCGATCTCGGTCTCATCGAAATCCAAACCGTATCTTTTAAGGCCAAGTTGTTTTAAAGTTAAAACAGTTTAATTCAATTATCTATATACACACAGATAGATAAATCACAATATAACAAATAGATAATCTACATTACCACAGATAGATAATTCACAATATCATCATAAATAGATAATCCATATCACACAGCATTACTTATTCCATATCTGGGGTCTCAAACCATTCAAGGAAATCAATATCATCCATCAATACATAAGCAAGGATTCATAAACGCACCATTTATAATTAATTTAAAATGAATTAAATTAATTATCTATCTCTAATTAATTTAAAGTAAATTAAATTAATTACTTCATCATTATAAATCTTGCTTACGTAACCATTAATTAATTCTAAATCAATTAATCAATTATCATCTACTTATCCATTTTAATTAATCATCTAGATTAGTTATTCTTAATTATTTCGAGTAATTAGCCTTTAATTAATTATACAAATTAATTATCCTTAACCATTCATAGTAATTAACCATTACTTACTTCATTTATAACATTAATCAATGATCCTTAATTAATTACTTCCATTAACCAACCTTAATCACAAACAGAAATTACCATCTTGTAATTACTTACCTTAATTAATTAACCTCTTAATTAATTATATAAATCCTTTGATTTAATTACTTCTTCCAAGTAGATACCCTTTAATTACTCCCCATAAAGTAATTCCCTTTAATTAATTACATCTCGTAATTATACCTTAATTAATTCGCTAAGTAATTATACTTATCCACCTTATTAAGTATTCATACTTAATCAACCATCAAATGATTATCTTTAATTAATCAATTAATTATCTTAAATTAATCACATTCATTTGATTAATTACAATTGGTAATTCATTCCTTAATTGCCTTTAAAACAATTTAATTAACCTTAAATTTTAGATTAATTATCCTTTAACTATTAATTAATAAATCCCAACTATCAGTTTATAAAACTAAATTAATTGCTTCTTAATTAATCAGTTAATCAAATCCTTAATTACCATTAATTAACCCTTAAAATCTTTAGATTAATTATTTCTTAATTGTTAATTAATTAGCCTAATTATTAATTAATACAACTTAATTACAATTTAAGTACTTCTAATTATAAGTTAATTAATCTTCTAATTATTAATTAATTAATCTCTTAATCATAAATCAAATCATATTCATTAGTTAATTAAATTAATTAATTATTCTTAATTAATCCCTTAATTAATCCTTAATCATTAATAATTAAATTAACTAATTTCTCTTAATTACTCTTAATTACATTATTTTAATAATTAGACATAAATTATCAAAATCTTAATTTAACTTTTAAGATAAATCTTTATCTTTATTTAATGGCTCACTTAACATTAACATAATCTAAATACATTTAAAACATTCCACTTTTAACTTAACCTTTTAAATTATGATAAGGAAATAACTTACCATTTTAACTTAACAAACTTTAAGTAAAACAATTTATGAAACTTCTAAAACAAATGTTAAAAGAAACATTTTCTTTACAAAATAATTTAGACTTAGATTCAGTTTGAACTTAAAACTTGTTTTTAAAAACTGTTAAAACCTGCTTTAAAGCTCCTTCGGGTCCTACCCGAGACTAACTCGAGTTCACGCTCGAGTCCTCCCCTGCTTCTTCACTTTAAAAAAACTTAGAAAAATTCTTAAGTTTAAAAATCTACACAGGCTAACACACGAACCTACTCGAGTACTAGCATAAACAACTTGTTAACCCTTAATTTTCTACGACTCAAGAACTTAAACGACTCAAGAACTGTACGACTCAAGAATTGTATGACTCAAGAACTGTACGACCCAAGAACTTAACGACTCAAGAATTGTACGACTCAAGAACTGTTCGACCTAACAACTCAGAATACTTCACGACCTACGACTCAGGGTCCAGACGACTTAACGAGTTAATGTTTCAACGACTCAACGAGTTAAGGTCTAAACGACTTAAGAGATGCCATGACTTAAGGGAAGCTCCGACCTAACTACTGTAAGGAGTTACCGACCTAAGGAGTTTAGAGGACTCACGACTTAGCTTAAGTCGTCCACGACCTAAAATCTACCAAGTTAGAATCCAATGCCTGAACGCATGTGTCGCTTTTACCTCCTAAGTCGGCCACGACTTACGACTTACTATAAGTCGGCCGCGACTTAGGACTTGTCTTCTACCAAGCCCCAAGCTGAACTCAGTAAGTCGTCCACGAGCTACCTTAAGTCAACCACGAGTCACGACTTATCTTAAGTCGGCCACGACTCATGACTTGGCAGAAACTCCTGTCCAGATTTCTCTATAAATACCCCCCTACCTTCAACATGAAAAGGACTTTTTGGCCAATCATTTCTTGAAGCGTCGTTATTCTGCCGAACTCTCAACTCATCCGACATTCGAAGAACTCTAATCACTCAAGACATTACAATAAGCTTTGAGAGAAATCTACCGCATTCAACACGAATTCGAGGAGATCTTCAACATCGAAGCTTGAGCTAATAGTTGAAAGTGTTTAGGGATTGAAATATATTGTATTTTGAAGAACATTGTATCATCTTGTAATCCAAATCAGCAATAAAAGACTATACAGTGGACGTAGGCTCAATTACGGGCCGAACCACTATAAATCTGTTGTCTTTTTACCGTTTTACTGCTATTTTCAGCTTGTATTCTGTTCTCGTATCAACGGGTGGTGCTTTCACGAGTCTATTACACACACCAGATGTTAGCGTTCAATTTTTAGCGTTAACATTTTGGCGCTTGCACTGAGAACCCAACTCAGGCGATCATTCACCATTGCTTCATGGAAGTTTGTTGAAAAAGTTTCCTTCAAAACCAGAAGTCTATCAGACATAATGGCTCCTGGAAGAAAACGCAAATCTGTTAGATCCGAATATGCTCGTGACAATACTGCCACTTCTCTTTCTCCAAGTCAGGCAGCTCCAAGCGTCGGGGTGACGTGAGAAGAGTTAGATGCTGCTGTGTCCGGACTGTACCAGCAGATTGAAACTCAGAATAATCTGATGATGGAAAAGTTGAATGCTCTGCTCGGGGCTAATCAAAGACCAGTAAATAATGAAGAAAACTTTGCTGATGCTGTTCCCAACTCCGAAGGGAGAAATATTCCTCAGGACAGATCTGGTGCCGCTGAAGGGGCACCTCTCCAAGCTGAAGGGTCCAGGCCATCGCCAGTTCTTCCCGAATGCTTGCCCGGACAAACTTCTGAAAAAATGGCCGAAGCCTATTCTGCAAAGTCACTAAACAATGAGGAGTATCTCTCCGGCATGATTCGGCAGATAATGAAAGAAAGCATGTAGAGAAACGAAGATGAGAATGATTGGGGATTTGCTCCGAGTAAAACTCCATTTACTGAAAGGATTCTAAAGGCTGAATTTCCCAGAAAATTTGTTCCTCCTACCATTCCTGCGTATCGAGGAACAAGTGACCCAAATCAATTCCTGTACAAGTATGATTGGCACATGACTAGCGCCAGAGCGACTGATGAGATTAAATGCCGATATTTCCCGGTATACTTGGAAGGAGTGGCGTAACTTTGGTTTACCAAGCTTCCTGTGCGATCTGTTGACCAATTTTCCGATCTGACCCGAAAATTCAAGGAACAATTCAGATTGTACATTTCAAGAGCAAAGGATATAATGTCTCTTTCAAGTCTCGAACAGAACCCTGGAGAACCCATCAAATCCTTTTTGAATCGCTTCAATTTAGCCCTAGCTGAAGTTGATAATGCAGAACCGCGAATGATTTTAACCTACTTAATGCGGGCTATTGACAAGTCAAGCGAATTTGGAAAATGGTTGAAGATGAAGGAACCAAACTCGCTCAAAAAGTTCTACAAAAAGGTTGATGAGTTCATGCGCCTAGAAAATCTCTCCGCGTCAGCTAAAGTTGTGACAACAGTGGTGGAAAATAATGCTACGGCTCAGAACAAGAAAGAATCTGTAAGTCAGAAAAGGGAGAGTAATGGTGGAAAGAAGTAGAAGGATCTCAAAAAGCCTCGCTTTCTCAAGCCTTCGGATTTTACCCCCCTAACTGATACGCCGGAGAATATTTTCATCGCCACTAAGGATGCTGTTGAATTTCCAAAACCACCGGCAGTAAAAGTTGGGAAGAATGCTGCTCAAAGCGGAAGATTTTGCAAATTTCATAACCAACCAGGCCATGATACCAATGAGTGCCGCCACTTGAAAAGCCTGATTGAAGAATTGTTAAGAGAGAATAAGTTGCAGCAGTATGTTAAAAGGAATAGAAAAGACCCATCTTCATCTAGCCAGGGGCAGCAACCTCCAGCTCATTCATCTGGTTCAGGAGAGAGGCCCATTGCACAAGAAACAGAAAGACCTGTTATCAATGTGATCACAGGAGGACCCCATCCGACTGGCAAGAGTTGGGGTGAGATGGAGAGGTATGCTAGAGCTTTGAAATATGCCCCAACTGAAGAGAGCATCTTAGTATTGGAAGATGCTGCACCTCTGAAGCAGCAAAAGACTTTTCATCATGATATCATTTTCAGAACCAGGGATTCTGTTGGTGTGGAGGCTCCTACTGAGGACCCTTTGGTTGTTTCTGTCGGCATTGGGCCGGCTATTGTAAGGAGGGTGCTGGTTGATAGCGGCGCCTCATGCAACATACTCTTTAAGAAAACATTTGATCAAATGAAAATTCCAATGGCAGACGTACTGGCTTCATCTCAGAAGATCGTCGGATTTACAGGGGAACCGAAACAGCCAATTGGAACAGTGCACTTGTTCGTTGAATTGGGAGAAGGACATAAGAAGGTAGTTCGGAAGAAAACTTTTATAATTGTCGATGAATTCTCTGCCTATAATGCCTTCTTGGGTCGGCCTACTCTTGCTGCTTTCAAGGCCGTCCTCGCCCCGTGGTGCTTGACAATGAAATTTCCCACTGATAATGGAGTTGCTGTCATTAAGGGAGATCAGAACGCGGGACGAGAATGGTATCTTGTTGAACTCCGAGAAGCCAGGAAAAGAGAAATGGGAAAAGATGCGGCTGCTCCGCTCCGCATCAAAGCCCCAACCTTGTAGCAACTACGGGGTGGCCCCTGTACTGGCGAACACAGTAATGAAAGGAAAGAAATGGATCCCAGAAAAGCCAGTGCAGGGGAGAATAGAGTGGTACCTGTGGAATAACGGTACCAATACCCGTAGACTCGAAAGACCCAAACAAAGTACTTAATGTGGGTTCGCAACTAAGCATAACAGTTCAAAACACGTTGATATCATTTTTGAAAGCCAATCTGGATGTGTTCGCTTGGTGTCATGCTGATATGTGTGGGATCTCTCCGGAAATTGCTGTACATACTCTGAATATCGATCCAAAATTCACACCAGTGAAACAGAAAAGAAGAACCCAAGGTCCAGAAAGGTCAGCAGCGTTAAAAGAAGAAGTTGATCGGCTCATGGAGAATGATTTCATCAGAGAATCCATTTATCCAAATTGGGTTTCAAATCCAGTACTGGTTAAGAAGGCAAATGGAAAGTGGAGAGTATGCATTGATTTCTCAGATTTAAACAAAGCTTGTCCCAAAGACTGCTTCCCACTGCCCAGAATCGATCAATTGGTGGATGGAATAGCTGGGCATGAGCTGTTATCTTTTATGGATGCTTACTCCGGATACAATCAGATTATGATGCATGAGTCAGATCAGGAAGACACAAGATTTATCACAGATGTGGGTCTCTACTGTTACAAAGTTATGCCTTTCGGATTAAAGAATGCAGGGGCAACCTACCAAAGACTTGTCAATGCTATGTTCAAACCTCAGATTGGAAAAACTATGGAAGTTTATGTTGATGATATGTTGGTAAAGTCAAAGAAAGCAATAGACCACATGGACCACTTGGCGGAAATGTTTGCAATTCTTCGAAAGTATGGAATGAAGCTCAATCCATTGAAATGTTCATTCGGGGTAGAGTCCGGAAAATTCTTGGGTTTCATCGTGAGCGCTAGGGGCATCGAGGCCAATCCTGCTCAAATCACAGCTCTAAGAGAGGTCAAAGCCCCTAAAACAAAGAGAGAACTGCAAAGTCTCAATGGGAAAGTCGCCGCTCTGAGTCGCTTCATTTCCAAGGCCACAGACAAATGCATTCCCTTCTTTGATGCTATAAAGAAAGGAAAGAAAATTTTTGAATGGACTCCCGAATGCCAGAATGCTTTCGATCAACTGATTCATCATATGGAAACGCCTCCAGTTCTTTCCAAGCCCAGTGATGGTGAAGACCTTTTCATCTATTTAGCAATTTCATCTCATGCTCTAAGTGCAGCACTCGTACGAGAAGATATGAAAATACAACGTCCAGTCTACTACATCAGCAAACGGTTCACTAGGGCAGAGATGAATGATTCAAAAATAGAAAAGCTTGCTTTTTGTTTGCTAATCGCTTCCAGGAAGTTGAGGCCATATTTTCAATCTCATCCTATCAAGGTCCTTACTGATCAACCTCTAAAGCAAGTCCTATATCGTCCTGAAACTTCGGGTCGTCTTTTGAAATGGAACATTGAACTCAGCCAATATGACATCACTTACCATCCCCGAAGAGCAATCAATGGACAAGCTTTAGCGGATTTCATTGCGGAATCTACCGATAAAGGTGACAGTGAGAAAGAGACAACTGATGGCGTTCAAATCCAGTGGAAGTTGTATGTTGACGGTTCGAGAAATGATTACTGTTCTGGGGCAGGGGTTGTGATTGAAACCCCCGAAGGACGATCATTGTGTTATGCATTAAGATTGGAATTTCCTTCAACAAACAATGAAGCAGAGTATGAAGCTCTCATTGCCGGATTAAAGATTGCCAAGGAACTAAACATCAAAGTGTTACAGATCTTCAGCAATTCCCAGCTTATTGTTTGCCAGGTAAAGAAAGAGTTTCAAGCTAAAGGAGGAAACCTGCCCGCATACTTGTCAAAGGCATGTGAACTTCTCGAAGATTTCGATCATTACACGATAAGTCACATTCCTCGGGTAGAAAACATGAAGGCGGATTCTCTAGCAAAATACTCAAGCTCTGGAGAAGCTCAATTATTGGGATTTGTTCCTGTGGAAGTACTGTCAGCTCCAAGCATTGATGAGATGGATGTTGATTGGATTATGGCTGCGTCTCAAGAGCATGAATCATGGATGACTCCAATCAAAGAATATCTACTCAATGGTTCCTTGCCGGAAAGTTCTAAAGAACGTCGAAAACTGTTGAGGAAAGCATCAAGATATATAATTCAAGATGGCCGATTATACAAACGGGGATTCTCAATGCCATTACTCCGATGTGTAACCAAGGAAGAAGCCAAGACGATTCTAGCTAAGATACACGGAGGAGAATGTGGGGATCATTCAGGTGGTCAAACTCTAGCCAAGAAAGTTCTCCGATACGGGTATTTCTGGCCAGATATTAATCGAGATGCTGCTATGTACTCTCGAAAGTGCGACAGATGCCAAAGATTTGCAAAAATCCCAAAGGCACCTTCCACCGAGCTCACGCAAATGGTCAGCCCATGGCCATTCACCATTTGGGGAATAGACTTGATTGGACCTTTACCGATCGCTAAATTTGGAATCAAATATGCTATCGTCGCTGTTGATTATTTCACTAAATGAGCTGAAGCTAAACCCTTAGCCACTATTACCTCTAAAAAGATGATAAATTTTGTAACTAAAAATATCATTTGCAGGTATGGTGTTCCGCAGAAAATAATCACAGACAACGGCACTCAGTTTGAAAGTGAAGAATTCCAAGACTTTTGCAAACGGTTCAGAATTCGAAAAAGCTTCTCATCAGTGGCTCATCCGCAGGCAAACGGGCAAGTGGAAGCGGTGAACAAAATTATCAAGTCAACCATCAAAAAGAAACTCGAAAAGGCAAAAGGTGGTTGGGTCGATAAGCTTCCATTAGCACTATGGGCATACAGAACTACTCACAAAACTGCGATTGGGCACACTCCATTTTCACTAGCATACGGATCAGAAGCAATGATTCCAGTGGAAGTAGAAGTTCCTTCACATAGGAGAATTCATTTCAACGAAGCTGAAAATGAAAAACTGCAACTTGAAGCCCTTGATTTTCTTGATGAAAAAAGAGAAGTAGCTAGGCTCAGAGTTTCAGCTTATCAGCAAAGGATAGCCAGACACTTCAACTCTAAAGTTCGCCAACGCAGCTTTGAGGTCGGAGACTTAGTCTTGAAAAGGATCATGGCAGCAACTGGTGTGTTTGGGCCACACTGGGAAGGGCCATACGTCATAGGCAATAAACTTCTTGATGGCACTTTCAAACTCATAACTGTTGAAGGAGATCCAATTCCAAGAGCCTGGAACAGCAACCACTTACATCCTTATTTTACTTAAAAAAGCTTTGCTCAAAATTGTAAAATAGTGATGGATGTATCAGTTGTATTGTAAGACATTGTAAATCAGTGTAAATGAATGAAAGCTATAAAGTGGATGTAGGCCCGATTCTTGGCCGAACCACTATAAATCTTGTGTTCTTTACTATTTTATAATGCCTGTTTCATTTTGATATGTAAATACTTTAAATGTATTGCTAAAATGTCGATTCAAAATTGCAGGACATTAAAACAAGGCTTACTCGTCACAAAGCCAAGCGACCCCTATAAGTCACTTATTAAGCAAATTTCAAGCAACAAAAATTCCAGATTCAAATCCCATACAAGAAGAACTTCACATAAAAAGTTGGCGACGCCACTGTGTCAAGCACTCGTTAACTGGTTGCGATCGTCAATATAAAAAGACATCCAACCAAGTAACTTGCGTTTACCCTATGGAGTCACTCAACAGTGAAGTCTACTTCTTCGGATAATAAAGGATCGCTGATGAGCAGATGACGAGAAAACATGGGCCAGCAAACATAGAAGCAGCCAAAAGGAGGTATGCCTCTCAATAAGAAGGCCGGTAGATCCACTAAAGGGATGCCTTCCCAAGCAGAAGGAACAGGACCCTTGCTAACTGTTCGTGATGCATCCGATCAGACAGCTTACGTCCGTCCCGTGGATCCACTCGCCCCTGAGATGCAACCTTCCTGGCACACCAATCAACTAAAGCCCTTTAACGAGGCATGCCAAAAAATGAAAGTGCTTTCCTCAATCAAAAAAGATTGGTGGAACCACCGGAGGGGCACCTTCCCAAGCTGAAGGAACAGGGCCCTTGTTAATTGATTGCGATTGTTCATGCAAACGAACATCCAATCAAGCAATTTGCATCCGCCCCGTGGGTCCATTCAACCATGAGAAAGTAACTTCCAAGCAATCAAAAAGCCCTCTTCGGAGGCACAAGCCCTCTTCGGAGGCACATGCCCTCTTCGGAGGCAAAAGCCCTCTCCCGAGGCACCACAAGCCCTCTTCGGAGGCACATGCCCTCTTCGGAGGAAAAAGCCCTCTCCCGAGGCACCACAAGCCCTCTTCGGAGGCACATGCCCTCTTCGGAGGCAAAAGCCCTCTCCCGAGGCACCGCAAGCCCTCTCCGGAGGCACAAGCCCTCTTCGGAGGCACAAGCCCTCTTCGGAGGCATAACTCTTTAAGAGGAGCCCTCTCCAGAGGCATGTCCCAAAATAGAATACTCAAACAAAAAGCCTTCTCCGGAAGTACATTTCTAACTCTCAAAGGAAGGCTAACTTATTCATCTCCAAAAGTTCTTCCTAAAAAGTTGAAATGCTACAAAAAGACCTCTGTAGAGGCGCACTTCACCATGCTCGAAGTACCAAAAATAAACCCTTTACCGGGGCACAAAATCAAAACCTTCTTCAGAAGCTCATTTCACTGCGTAGGAAAATCCACTTTTTAACAAATAAAAGTGATCATCTCCAAAAGTTGAAGTGTTCTTCAAGAAAGAAAGAGAAAGTAAAAATTTCTCCAAAACGAGATATACTCTATTAAAAGCAGAATGATTCTTCCCTTAAAAGTGGAATAGTTATTCTCTGAAATAAGAGTATCAGTCTTGTAAAAGCAAGAAATATTGCAATACACTTGTGGTATGGGGGCAACATTATATAATTCAGTTACATTAATAGAAGTAATGTACAAGCAACATACCACAAGTTCATTGCAATATCTCGTAAAAAAGATGTGGAATAAATGTATTCTCAAACATAGACAAAAAGTGTGTACAAGTAAAAAGAATCGTTTATTCTACACTAAAAATGAGAAACAGATGCATTCTCACATACACAAGAATTTGTACAAGTAAAATAGCTATTTTATTCAATACTATGAAAAAAAATTTACATTGTGCAGATCACAAAAAGAAGCGGGGACCGGTACCCGCACAATCTCCGGTCGGTACATGCAAAAAGCAAAATAAGAAGTAGAAAATCCAGTTTGTCATTCCTTCTTCCCGCTACCTTTGGAGCCTTTGCCTGGCTTAATAGTTAATTTTGGAATCCGGCGTGGGCGGGATGGAGAAGGAGGAGTGGTTGGGTCTTCTTCTATTTTGTCTTCCCCAGCTGAAGCACTTCTCTTCTTCTTCTTTAGTGCACGCTTTCCTTTCCTCTTTGAAGAAGATTCGCTTCCCGGAGTCAGCAGCATGGAAAGTTTTGTATTGTCATCTAATGACTGCTCTGGAGTCTTCTCACTGTCCTCCGTCCCTTCCGCTTTCTGCTCTTGAGAAGCGGCTGGATCCTCCAAGCCTTGGAGAGCTTCTATCTGTTCCTCCTGCGACCCTGGTTGAGAAGCAGGAGTGACTTGAAGAGATGGAGGAGGAACAGCTGGAAGAGGGGAAGAGTGTACAGTGCTCGGTGCTTCCGCTACAGAAGAAAAGAAGTCAAAATCAGTATTCTCTGAAAAAAGAGAAGATATTGGATCACCAGGACTTAAGTAATAAGCAAGAAATTCATCCAAATCAATTGAATCGAATGAATAATCCACTTGAGCCAGATCTGAATCGAAGTTACCTGGAAAAGCCGGTTTCGACAAATCAATTTCAAATTTTTCAGCCTCGATGTCTTCTTGGCTCTTTTCCTCAATCTGAGTAAGGGGAGACTCGGTGGTGACGGGCTTAGCCTCAACGTCTTTTGCAGGAAGAGGAGAGTGAGAGCTGGAACCAACGATATCAACATCAGTCGAAATCGAAGTGTGGACAGGGGCAGTTAAAGATATCTTCTTTTCTAAGTGTTCTTCTGCCACTATTCCAGCTCTAGCTTCAGCGAGTTTCTCTTTTCCTCTAGCAAGAGCTACACGAGCATCATCATCAAGGTAAATTGCCTCAAGCGCCGTCTCATCGTAGCCTGCTCCCCCGAGCATATCGATCGCAGCCTCCCATACTTCAGCTAGGGTGATTTCATATTTTGGTCCCAAGAATGAGAGACTCCCGCGCCCCAAGACGCTATGAATATAAAAGTCAAATAAAGTTGAGTCGATGCTGGCCTTAGTTGCTTCGTGAGACTCTTCAACCGCAACTTGTCCAGCAACCGCGTCGTCACGCTCTTTCTCAACTTTAAGAAGCCTAGCTTTTAGCATTTCTATCTCTGCATTCTGGGAGTTAAATGTTTTCCGCAGTTGAGCATTTTCTTCGCGGTATTTCTCAGTGATGAGTTGTTCGGCTGCAAGCTTCATTTCGGCATCTCTTTGCGCAGCGTGTGCGTCCCGCACTTGCTTCTGAAAGACTTCTTCTTTTTGAGTGTGCGATGTAGAAGAAGAGGCGAGATCTTCCTTAAGTCGCTTAACTTCATATTCAAGCCTTGCATTGTCATCCGCGATGTTCGTCATCTCCGCGTCATGCTGCTTACACCATTTATCCCATTCAGCCTTATCATTCTCCAGAGTCAGCATGTTTTTGAGATTCATATGGTTGACTCTTTGGAGTTCATCAACAAGTTTTTGCCACTACGACATCCTCTCAATATCAAGCCTAACTGCATCAAGATTTCTAAGCATGGCTTGCTTATCAATCGAGACCAAATCTAGGTCAAAGCGCACTCCTTTTAAGCACCAGTTCGGAAACCGACTTTGAAGCGTTGAAGGGCCATCTTTAACCTGATACTGGGGCCTGCTGATGATCGCTTGGATGTCGGATTTCTTTAAAGGAGGAGAGCCGGCCGGAATATCAGAAGAGATAGGAGCATCAGTCTTTTCGGAAATTGCAGACGCGTCCTTTTCATCAAGTCAAACCCATTTACTCGGGTCTTCGGTAGCATGCCTCTTCCCTTTATCGTCATGATATTTTCTTTTGTGAGAGTCATCGTCTCTCCTTCTTTGCTGCTCTTCATAAGCTCGCCTCTCTTGAGCTTTTCTAACTGCTCGCTCTTCGTCAGATTCTTTGCGAGTGGGGAGATAGCATCCGTAATCGTAAGAATCACGCCCTCCATAGCGCCGAAAGTTGTCATAATATGAGCCACTTCGCCCCATTGTAGAACCTGAAATTGAAGAAAAAGACAAGTCTTAGATATTTTTGAAGTAGAGGAGTTAAATTCATATAAGTGCTTAGCATCCTAAGTGTGTGTGGTGTGCAAGCTACACGCGTCAAACTACAAACCACTCTGTGGTGAAGGAATGGTAACAGCTTGTGTAGGAGGGATTGTTGTTTGTCGCAAAGAAGAAGTCGCTTCAACAATAGGAGAAGTCGTTTTTTGAATGTCTTCTTTAAAGAGCTCTCGAGAAGTTATCATTATATCACTTAAGTCATCGAAGGTGTCATCACCATGGCGCCCAGCAGAACTCTCCTTTTCAACTTCCACATCGGTTGACTTTTCGGAAATTCGAGGATTTTCTTCCTCTTCAATAATTGGAGCAAGTGCCGGTTTGCTAGACAGTCCCGCGACGTCGGTAAGTGTGGGGCATTTTACCAGTGGAGTTTCATTAGCAGATACCTTCAGTGTGGGTTCCTCAGTAGAAAGTGAGACATCTGGTGCCTCCGTAGGAGAGTTGGGAACTTCGCGAGGCTGAGTGGAGCGAGAGGGGTGAAGAAGTCCAAACTGGTGAAGAAATTCATCTCTCAACAAAAATTTCGCGTCCCGCTCTTCAACTGGTACAGCCATGAGCCTCTCTAGAGTTTGCTTGTGGATGGGATCCCTAGAAGGAGGGGGGAGCGCTGAAATAAGAAAGCAAAGTTAACACTTGGTGATTTGGACTTCACAAAACTCAGAGAATAGAAGAAGAAAAGATAGACAATCTTACTTCCTTCCCTCCACACAGCATAAAATCCCGAGGGACAGAGAACGTAAAAGAATTGGGTCAAGAACCCGTGAGCACTATCGGGAAAGCCAACAATCAATTTACGATTTCTGGCACTTCTCACGACAGTGATAGAAGGATGATCTTTGGTTTTGGTAAAGGAGCACAAGTAGAAAATCTGGTCAAAACTCGGAGGTCGCTCAAGAGTTCTCCCAAAAAGCACACTCAACCCCATTAGAATGGCGTAGCCATTGGGATGTAGCTGAAATGGGGGGATGGCCAGTTGTCGAAGAAGATGCTGGAGAAAGTTGTTGAAAGGTGGGACGGCTCCACTCAGGCACATTTGTCGATTCACTACTACAAAGCCAGGAGGCGCTACATCAGCAGTGCTATTTTTCTCAGGAAGGATGGCACCAGCTTCAGCAATGCCAAACTGGGTGCACAATTGCCGAAAAACCCTGTACGATAGAGTGGTAGAAGCTCTTTCTGGGGGATTGACTAAAGGAGCTGGAATAGGAGTGGACTCTCCAGTCTGGACTGTTACATCTCCTTGTTGAGAAGTCATTCTACACAAGCAACTGGATATTAAAATATGAAGGTGCACGTTTCCTAAATAGTGTGAAGTGTTGTGCAAAACTAGTAAAGATAACAAGTAAATACAACTGGAATTAAGCTAGTCGGTAATTGATCGATTATCAAATTTCAGGACTTGTTAATTTAAAGTTCAGGTACAGTATTAGTGCAAACCGGTCATTTTCAGTTGACTATTTCAATGTTGCTTTAATACTTTGCTTGAATTTGTTGATTTAAAGCACTTCGTTCACACAATCTATCTATGTCGATTATCTATTATTAACTAATCTGTCATTTGATGTGGGCAGTCAGTGACAGTATATTCGTTCCAATTTTCTGTAAATGTTGTATTAAACAGATTGTTAGTTTGCAAGTTAGAGTGATCTGTGAAAAAATGCAATAATTCAAAGTTCAACAGTTCAAAGTTCATGCAAAGCACAAGTCCTAAGTCGCCAACGACTTAAGTGTTGACTCGCCGACGACTTAAAAATTTGTTCCATGGGCTAAGTTGAATTGTGTTTCTAGCTAACTCGTCCACAACTTAAGGATTTTATGGCAAGTCAGGACAGGTCGTTTTGATTTTAAGTCATTGATGCTTTAAGTTGGTAGTACTTCAAGTTGTAAGTCGTGTAAAAGAAGAAAGAGGCTTCAGTTCGAAGTGAGGTAAAATTTCCCAAGTCCTAAGTCGTCCATGACTCAAGGCTTATGTCGTAAGAGGATAAGTCGGTAAAGGCTTAAGTCGAGAGGGTGCATAGGTCGTACAAGGCTGCTAAATCGTGACCAAGCTAACATCTCACTTCATTTGACCCATTGACTTTTCTCCTTAACTCCTAATCCGTTATCCTCCTAACCCGTTATCCTCCTAATCCGTTATCCTCCTAACCTGTTAACCCATTAACCCCTCCATGAGCAAAAACTTTCATTTTTCACACTGATTAAATCATCCAAAAAACCAATATTAGATCGCCAAAGCCTCGCCAATCTAATCAGTTAAGCTTAAAACGCAGTAACCCAACATCTTCATCGCCCCAGTCATCTAAAGCTAAATCGAGCAGAATCGAGTTCACGAACTGTCGATACAGTGGAATTTGCAACGAAGCATTGCACAAGGGGATGGATTAAGTACAGGAAGGAGAATTCACGAATTAACGATGATCAAGGATCGAGGAGGAAGTAGGAACACTTACGCAGTAAAGGATCAAGGATCGGTGATTGATTGATTGTTGAAGAAAGGGAAAAATCGCCTTGAGGAAGCTTGAAGGAATGTTAATGGCAGATACGACTCAGGAGATAGGCAATGAATAGAAGGAACGACTCAAGCTTTTTATACCTCGGGGTAGTGGAACACGAAAAGCCACACACGAGTTAAGATAAGTCGAAGCACACGACCTACGACTTAGGCGTGTACTTCGAGGGGCAAATGTTAACCCTTAATTTTCTACGACTCAAGAACTTAAACGACTCAAGAACTGTACGACTCAAGAATTGTACGACTCAAGAACTGTACGACTTAAGAACTTAATGACTCAAGAATTGTACGACTCAAGAACTGTTCGACCTAACAACTCAGAATACTTCACGACCTACGACTCAGGGTCCAGACGACTTAACGAGTTAAGGTGTCAACGACTCAACGAGTTAAGGTATAAACGACTTAAGAGATGCCACGACTTAAGGGAAGCTCCGACCTAACTATTGTAAGGAGTTACCGACCTAAGGATTTAAGAGGACTCACGACTTAGCTTAAGTCGTCCACGACCTAAAAGCTACCGAGTTAGAATCCAATGCCTGAACGCTTGTGTCGCTTTTACCTCCTAAGTCGGCCACGACTTACGACTTACTATAAGTCGGCCGCGACTTAGGACTTGTCTTCTACCAAGCCGCAAGCTGAACTCAGTAAGTCGTCCACGAGCTACCTTAAGTCAACCACGAGTCACGACTTATCTTAAGTCGGCCACGACTCATGACTTGGTAGAAACTCCTGTCCAGATTTCTCTATAAATACCCCCTACCTTCAACATGAAAAGGACTTTTTGGCCAATCATTTCTTGAAGCGTCGTTATTCTGCCGAACTCTCAACTCATCCGACATTCGAAGAACTCTAATCACTCAAGACATTACAACAAGCTTTGAGAGAAATCTACCGCATTCAACATGAATTCGAGGAGATCTTCAACATCGAAGCTTGAGCTAATAGTTGAAAGTGTTTAGGGATTGAAATATATTGTATTTTGAAGAACATTGTATCATCTTGTAATCCAAATCAGCAATAAAAGACTATACAGTGGATGTAGGCTCAATTACGGGCCGAACCACTATAAATCTGTTGTCTTTTTACCGTTTTACTGCTATTTTCAGCTTGTATTCTGTTCCCGTATCAACGGGTTGTGCTTTCACGACTCTATTACACACACCGGATGTTAGCGTTCAATTTTTAGCGTTAACACAACTCCCCTGCAACACAACTTCACCAGGCCTGCAATACTTCGAGACAACCGCCCTAAATACTTCGAGTAAGATACTCGAATTACTCGAGTAAAATTGGAGTTTCTCCTCTACATCCCAAAACCAACATCATCAGATAAATATATCATCGTTCATATGCACGGTGGCTCCAGCCACCGTTTATCATCAACACTGATCGCCACCCATCAATACTCGCCTCTACATCTCACCTTGATCATCGAAACGCGTCCAACCACCGGAAATCGAAACGAGCTCCTCCTCATCAAAACCTGGAACAAGCTAGACTACCCAACCCAAAACCTGGAAAACGGCTCGCTCTCGCCTCCTTGACCACCGGAGGCGCTGAAATTCCGGTCACGGCCTCATCATCTCCCCCACTTCCAATTCCCAAGAGCACGCGACACTCGATCGATTCTAGGCATGGAACGAATCGAACAAACGGCCTAACCAAAATTAGGTTAAAAATATTCAAAACCCCACCGCCGCTTCCACGTCGAACTGGAGCAACTCTAGATATTTTTCCCAACTCCTCCGGAGGCTCCTTCACCTCCACGCGAAACGCCGAGCATTCCGGTCCACTCGATCACCCAAAAATCAACCATAACCCATTTCCGTTCATCCCGGAACTACAGCTTAATCCTAGCTCTAAAAATTTTGATTCTAGCTTTAAAATTCATATTAAAGTATAACAATTCCATTTATACACCTGAATTCATAAATTACGAAGTTTGAATTCTTGCTCTTTTTGAAGTTAGCTGGGTTATCTTGCTTTCCAGAGAAAGTTAAACTTGGTTTTAGCTTATATAAATTTTTAATCTCAAGTTTAAACCATAACAACCAATTTCCATTTTGATTCTAAGTCCACTCTATAAGTAGATTGAGAGAAAAAGAATTTTGAATCAAAGATGTTTTGTTCATGAACTTAAAACAGAGAGGTATTTAAAACAACAGATATGCACACATCATAGATTCACAAGAAACTTGCACATACATATATACATATAAAACAAGTCATAAACACAAAGATTTTCAGATTACTTAAGTTTTTAGATTAGAAGTTTACTCACCTTAGAAAAATGCAGAGAGATTTAAACTGGTTTGCTAAAAACTGAAATTTGAAAACTTGTATTTGTTTGATTCCAAAAGCTTGAAAGTTTGAAGTTGTAATGCTTTAAAACTTTGATTTCCCTTAAAACTGAAATGCTATGATGTTGAGAAGATTACTTTGACATACCAAGTTGCAAATTTGAGAATGAAGTCTTGGTTACAAGTTTTGGAAAAGATGACAGGGTTTTTAAATTGTTTTGAGGGAAGATGATTACATGTTTTGAAAATGTTTAAATGAACGAAAGAAGAAAGGATGCTTGATAAATAGAAAACAGGTACACAGGGCTGATACTTGCATTTGTACAAAAAAATTATTTGTTTTAGCTGGTACAAGATTTTTTTACATTCGATCAGAGATTTTTATTTTGGGTCTGGGGCTGATATGAGAGCAATTTGTACAAGCATTTATTAGGCATGTCATACATATCCCCTCATCTCCAATTCGTATGTACTAGTATGTTAGTTTATATTTTTCTTTCCTTTCATTTCGGCTGAGAGGGTATGGCATTGATTGCCTTGTACAAATCTACATACACTTATCTAATTTGTTTGTACATTTCTTTGCACTGATACGATTTCTTTTACTTGCCTGCATATCTATCTTGCTATAGTACATAAATTTATTTTACTTTGACTTGTTACTTTGCATATATATGGTGATAGTTTATACATGTTACTTGCTTGCAAACTACAAGTATACTATATATATTCTAGACTTACTTAAACTTCTATAACTTGTTATATGTATTTGTATTAGGTTAGCTTGTGAATTTTATTCCTATTTTCACATGGCTATCTATTTATTTGTTCAACTAATGTATATTTTCTAATTTAAACTTAACTACCAAACACTTTATTTATATTTATTTATTTTCTTTTATTTTTACTTATGTTAAATATCAAAGTTGCTTATGTTATAAGTTTATATATACCATATATTTGTTTTACATTTATCTCTAATACTAACAAGATTTATTTTAATTCCAAACATTATTATCAAAATTACATCAAATTATCATATAGATCAAAATGTAATAATTAGAGTTTTATTTAAGTTTTAAGATATATTTTATTGTAATTAAATTGGAACTCTTTTAATTTAAATTCTCAAATTATAATTTTCTTCTAACTACATATAAATATACCCATTTAAATAACACTTATTAAATTAGAAATAATAGGACTATTTAAATCTATTTATAAAATAACACAAATTAAATTTGCAACTGTTGAGTCACAGATTCTATGAAGTTTTGATTTCTGACAAAGAAATAAAGGCGATCGACAAAACGAAGACATCATGGCTATAAAGAGGCACAAAAGAGCTACATATGGTACTCTAGATTATAGGTTGATTATTTGATGTTGTAATAGTGTTAAACTTGTTAAAATCTATCCTCAAATAATCATGCACCTCAATATAATCAATATATATACGTTTGAATGGCATTGCACATTCATTGTGCAATTTTACAGGGACCGGTCGATCGGTAATAAACCAGGCGGTCGACCGTTTCTGTGTAAAATGCATAATGAACGTACACACATGCACATAACGTCTATATATTTGAAATCCTGTCTACCGGCCATTTTTTGACCTGTCGACCGTTTCTAAACAGAGAGCAACCTTTCCCAAAAGACACTTCTTTCTTCAATGGTTGCATCTCTTACCTTTCATCAATGATCATATCTATTAATGGCTACTCTTCACAAAGAGTTACAACCATTTATTCTCTATATAAACACGTCTAAATCATTGATTCAAGTAGAAAGAATTCTTGCTCTAATTTCTGATCTTACTTTCTAAATTTTCTTGCATTCTAAAAGGCTCTCAAACATTTCAATTGCTTATTGAATCATTGAAATTATTTCATATCTTTTGATTCAATAAGTAATATACTTTCTTCAATCTTCACAAACATCATTCACATATTTTGAGGATAAGATTATAGGAAGGGTGTACTACAAGTGACAAATCCGTGTTATCAAGAGCACAAGTTGTCAACGGCAATTGTATTTGTTTTTGTTGAAGTCCTCGGTGTTGTAAGAGGCACGAAATCCCGTTCGGCTGTTCGGGTGTTGTAAACCTGTTCCTCCGGGTGAAGCGAGGTAGTTGGTAGTGAAAATCCAGATAGAAGTCTGGGACTGGACGTAGGACGGGAGGTCCGAACCAGTATAAAAATCCCTAGTGTGATTTTTACAGTTTACTGCATTTACTATTCTATATCTGTGAATTGCTATATAGTTAGTTTATTGAATATTTACTTGTATAGCAATTGTAAATATCATTCCGCATATATTGTTAGTCCGTATTACACGATCCATAATTAGTGTGCACAAGCGTACACAACATTTTCATTTGGTATCGGAGCAAGGTTATCATATAACAGTAACACCGTTATTTGATATATTCTTGTAATATGGCAAATAACGCAAGCACTAGCACTAACACTTACACGGAAGGTCAATCAGCACAAAGACCTCCATTCTTTAATGGTCTCAACTATAGCTATTGGGCAACTCGTATGTCATTTTTTATGCAATCAAATAGCTATGATGCTTGGAATGCTACCCAAAAAGAAATAGTGAATCCAACAACTGAATATTCAGAATGGACAACGGCTGAGAAAACGGCAGCAGCCGTAAATGCAAAAGAAATAAATATGTTGTTTTGCGCATTAGACCAAAATGAATATAACCGTGTTAGTATATGTACTACTGCATATCAAATTTGGCAAACGCTGAAAACCACTCATGAAGGTACTAACAAGGTTAAACAAGCCAAAATAGCCATGCTGAAGAGTCAGTTTCAAAATTTCAAAATGAAACCGAATGAGACAATCAATGATATGTATTCAAGGTTTCAAACTATTCATCATGCACTTATCGGATTAGGGCAAAAATATTCAGATTTTGATGTTGTTTCAACAGTCCTACATTCTCTGACTAGTGAATAGGAAGGAAAAGTATTAGCAATTGAAGAAGCTAATGACCTTTCCATCATGAAGCCAGATGAATTGATAGGAAATTTAATGTCCTATGAAGCAAATTTGCAGGCTAGAAAAGAACAGAAAGAAGAAAAGAAAATTGTAGCATTTCATGCTGAGAAAGATGAAAATGAATCAGATTCTGAAGATGAAAATCTAGCATTCATTGCAAAAGGATTCAAAAAATTCCTAAAATATCGAAAAGCCAGTCGTTACAACAAAAGGAAACCTGGATCAAATAAACCATCTTCATCCGCTATAGAATGTTTCAACTGCCACAAAAGGGGCACATGCAGAAGGATTGTCCAGAACAAAAGAAGAAGTCAGAAAATGACAAATTCAAATATAAGAAGGACAAGTCAAAGAAACGAGCCTTCTCAGTAACATGGGATGATTCAGACTCATCTTCATCAGAAAGTGAAAGTGATTCGGAGAATGAACAAGCTAATGTTTGTTTTATGACAACAGAAGATGAGGTACAAATTCCTACATTTGATGAATTACTTGATATTAATGCTGAATTGATAGTCAAATATAAAGACATAAAACGTCAATTAAAAGTAGTCAAAGCAGATTTAAGTAGAGCAGAGTTTGAATGAGATATGTTAAAAGATGAGAAGAAAATATTAGAAGAAGAACTTGAAAAGGTTCAAGAATCATCATCTAATGTTGACTCTCAACTATCTCTTTTGAGTCAAAAAATAGAAGCTCAAAAAGAGAAAAATAATGCTCTCACTACTGAAAATCATGAGCTTAAGGCAAAAGTCAAAATTCTAGACCTAGAAAAAGCTAGTTTACAAACAAAGTTTGATGACATTACTCAAAATATTTCTAACTTTAACAAAGGTCGAGAAAATTTGACAAAAATCATTGAAAATTCACAATCTGCATCAAATAAACAAGGTTTGGGATATAAGAAACAAGAAATCAAGAAACATCTTGATAATAAAAGAAAGAAGAAAGTTGAAGTTAAGAAAAATCTTAGTTTATTATATTCCAAACCAAAGCCAGTTGTGAAATTTCAAAAGAAAAATACAAAGACTGTCAAAATATGGGTTCCTAAAACAAATAACAATTTGATTAGGAACAAATACATTCAGCAATTCATGAATACTGTGCATTATAATTCTAATTATGTATATAAAGGGGATACCGGACCCGTATGGGTTTGGATTCCTAAGATCTAACTCTTAGGACCCCATAAAAAGTAGGTACCATGGTCTTAATTATATTTTTTGCAGGTCCCACTTAAGAAAAGAGGAAAGTGGATATGATTATGTTTTGCTATGCATGGATATTCTGGTTGACATCATTCCTATGATTATCTATTACTCCTTTTTGTCGATGACAAAGGGAGAGAAAGTGCTAACAATTATTTGCAGGAATATATATATATATATAAAGAATACAGACAAAATCTCAGGGGGAGATCACATATTCAGGGGGAGATTCAGAACTTCAGATAGATGTTGTCATCAATCAAAAAGGGGGAGAATGTTGAGTCACAGATTCTATGAAGTTTTGATTTCTGACAAAGAAATAAAGGCGATCGACAAAACGAAGACATCATGGCTATAAAGAGGCACAAAAGAGCTACATATGGTACTCTAGATTATAGGTTGATTATTTGATGTTGTAATAGTGTTAAACTTGTTAAAATCTATCCTCAAATAATCATGCACCTCAATATAATCAATATATATACGTTTGAATGGCATTGCACATTCATTGTGCAATTTTACAGGGACCGGTCGACCGGTAATAAACCAGGCGGTCGACCGTTTCTGTGTAAAATGCATAATGAACGTACACACATGCACATAACGTCTATATATTTGAAATCCTGTCTACCGGCCATTTTTTGACCTGTCGACCGTTTCTAAACAGAGAGCAACCTTTCCCAAAAGACACTTCTTTCTTCAATGGTTGCATCTCTTACCTTTCATCAATGATCATATCTATTAATGACTACTCTTCACAAAGAGTTACAACCATTTATTCTCTATATAAACACGTCTAAATCATTGATTCAAGTAGAAAGAATTCTTGCTCTAATTTCTGATCTTACTTTCTAAATTTTCTTGCATTCTAAAAGGCTCTCAAACATTTCAATTGCTTATTGAATCATTGAAATTATTTCATATCTTTTGATTCAATAAGTAATATACTTTCTTCAATCTTCACAAACATCATTCACATATTTTGAGGATAGATTATAGGAAGGGTGTACTACAAGTGACAAATCCGTGTTATCAAGAGCACAAGTTGTCAACGGCAATTGTATTTGTTTTTGTTGAAGTCCTCGGTGTTGTAAGAGGCACGAAATCCCGTTCGGCTGTTCGGGTGTTGTAAACCTGTTCCTCCGGGTGAAGCGAGGTAGTTGGTAGTGAAAATCCAGATAGAAGTCTGGGACTGGACGTAGGACGGGAGGTCCGAACCAGTATAAAAATCCCTAGTGTGATTTTTACAGGTTACTTCATTTACTATTCTATATCTGTGAATTGCTATATAGTTAGTTTATTGAATATTTACTTGTATAGCAATTGTAAATATCATTCCGCATATATTGTTAGTCCGTATTACACGATCCATAATTAGTGTGCACAAGCGTACACATCATTTTCAGCAACTAATTATTCTTATTTAAAATCAATCTATAATCATATTTTAAAACATCACATTATTAATTTATTAGTTATTTATATTTGAAAATAACAATTTTAATCAATTTTAAAAAAAATTAATTAAGAGATTATCGCATTTTAAATTCCTCGAAATTCCGGGATGTCACATTCCTTCCCCCTTAAAAGAATTTCGTCCTCGAAATTGAAAACAAAAGATAATCCAAAGTTTTATTTTATTTAAACCAATTTAGCATACATATTAGCCATATACAACCAAACAAACAATTCAATCAAACAAACAACACTAGCTGTTCGGACACAGATCCGGATAAGCTTCCTAAAAATTCCCCGAGTTTCCCAGGTATAGACATTGGAATACTCGCTCTACTGAATCCAAACTAGCTATACTACTGAGCTACTGAGCTCCTACTCATCTAGATCTATAATCTATACAAGAGATCTGACCACACCCAAGATCTGATCAACAACCAAACCCTCTGAACTACTAGTTCCAAAACCAGTGATAGATCTTACACGTACTCCCTCAGAGATACGTGAAACACAACGAATCCCAGTTCTCCAAACTGCAATTCACTCCTGCAGACCAAAGCGCTTATCCTTACAAGAATACAGAAATATCCAATATACTTCGGAGCTAACCTCAGAGTCTTACCCAATCTTATTGCCCCCTTTACCGAAGAAAATCTCAACAACATCGAAGTCTCCAACTTCGAATTCCAAATTCTTCCGTTCCTTATCAACAAAACTCCTTTGACGATCCTGGACCGCCTACATCCTTCCTTGACTAGCTCAAACTTCGCTGATGCTTCAATAAACAAACAGGATCAGAATAACTCAACTAAAAGATCCTCTCCAGATTTACCCAATCATCCAGAAAATTCCTGTAGAAATTCTCTAATCCCAAAACACTGCAACTTCCGTTTGCTTCCACTCTAGAACAGCTGCCATCTTGCTTCCGCTGCACAACTCTGATCTGAAGTAGATAAGAACGTCGATGAATTCGAACAAAATCTTAACCAACACCTCTTGGACACACAATATCAGACCCACCACAATCGGAAATGAACTGCTCAAAGAAACAGATGAGTCCTCAGTCAAGGGTACTGTCTTCAGCTACCCTTAGCTAGAAGAAACTCGAAACTAGATACAGAAGAAAAAACACAAATGGTCCACCAAATCTTCTTGGCTGAACCATCGGTACTACTTCTGGAATCCCGTCGATACCAAACTCAATCTCCAGATGCTAACAAAATTCTGACTTCCTGAAGACATCCAGAAAAATCTCTGACAAACCAAGAGAACACTCAGACTATCGCAAGTCGCATTTGCGATCAATCCGGCCTAATTCCAAAGAAAAAGGCTATCTCTTAACCAAACAGAATAGATTTCGCTTAAGAAGCCAATCCATCGAAGAAACGGAACTCTGATGCTTCTGAAATTACCTCGAGAAAATCTGCCAAGCCAGAAGACTTCCTTGATGGCACATAGAACACTCCGAGCTGCATAGCTGACCCAGATGCCCATAGACTTCCTATCCAAAGTTCTTAGAGAACTCGGACCACAAACCAAACAGAATCACCCTGCTGAACATAGCCACAACACCGAAGCAGGCACACTTAACTTGTTCCAAAGAAACATCTTCAGAAACATCCATAGTCACCGTGTCTCATCACACAGCTACTACATCCTGAGGTATCAAAATACCATCACTTACTTCTGTCCAACCGACATGTCCAAACTCTCAAAAATCCGCTCAAACAAGCGTGATCAAGCTTGCACTTCAATGATGAACTCCGAATCCTTAACGGGTTTCCTTCAGAGATCAATAAAATCCTCACATCAAACAAAGCTCATCCGAGACGGTATTAGGTCTACAGTCTCGACATGTACACTTCAAATCTCAGCATTCAAACTCCAACCTTTGGTAGTCGTGTTACACACACCACTACCCTATCTACCTTTATAACTTATATTGGGAAACCCGAATAGGTAACCCAACAGATAGGTAGAAATATATATATATATAGATAAAAATTACAAGTACGCTCTCTCAAGAAAGATATCACTCCAGAGCTTAGGTATTCGCTCAACCTATCGCTCTGATACCACTGTAATGACCCGCACTTCTAAACATAGAAAGACGCATCATTATTAAGAAAGAAAGGGGTGAGAAATAGAAAAGATAGAGAAGAAAGAACTAAACAACATCAGAATCTCAACAGCGGAACGAATGAAATATAATATATCACATAAGAGATTACATAGTATCATATAATACAGAGTTACACAGATAATACAACACATACTAGACAGTTATAAACACCTGTCTAGTTAATACAACTCGATACAACTCAAAACATCACAGAGATACAACACAGCGGAAATACACAATAAACACTAACACAGCGGAACCAATATATAGCTATGCGCTGAAGCCTCCTGCTCCATTGCTCCTCCAGAATTCGTCAAAGCTAAACCTGAATACCTTGGCTACTCGTAAAAATTTGAGTACCTGAGAGTTTAGGAAAACAGAAATAAACTCCGGTCAGACATGGGTTTGGTATGAGTAAACGGTTAAAGCTGTTTAAATTTTAAAAACCTTTGAAACAAAGGTATCACGTAGGACTTCCCACACATAAACATGGGTAAGTTTTTACCTTACGCTAACCAAACATTTGATAGGAAATTCAATGATATTATAATAGGTCTAGGGTTTTCAAGTAAATAAGAAATAGCTGAAATTGTTACATGATTAAATTCCAGCATACTAGCCAACAAGTGGGTAATACAATCAAATCCGATGGCACTTATTGGATTTTGGATTCCATACAATGGCAGGGCTACTGGGGTACCGCCCGTCACAGTACGTGGCCTAGATCACCGTACCGAGGACCCACCCTAAGTCCCCCGCAACACAAAGCCGGAACCATCCCTTACTGGACAGTTCCAAACAAGACAACCCCACGGTTGTAGCTAGCAACCGCCACACAGCCGAAATAAAAAGGGACTCTAGACAGGGGTATATCTCACTCTCAAGTGGGTGCGACCCACGAAGCCTTGCTGCACCTCCCATGTTTTAGCCATTCCCGGTTGATGAGGCTTGAGGTCACGATTACCTTATCAGAACTCATCACTTAGAATGCTCATCGTCCACCTGACGATGTTCTGAAAGCATTCAATCCGTACAAGTTCGTTTCGGGTTCGAACGAAACCGAAGGCATTATCTCGTTACACTCATTTTGGAAACATCCTCAGAGTTAACGACAATAACCCTTGCACTCTAAATCTTCATCTTCACTTGAGATTCACGACCTATCGTTAATTTGGATCGATGTGGTTTTTGGATATCCAAATCTGGAAACCCGATCTCGGTCTCATCGAAATCCAAACCGTATCTTTTAAGGCCAAGTTGTTTTAAAGTTAAAACAGTTTAATTCAATTATCTATATACACACAGATAGATAAATCACAATATAACAAATAGATAATCTACATTACCACAGATAGATAATTCACAATATCATCATAAATAGATAATCCATATCACACAGCATTACTTATTCCATATCTGGGGTCTTAAACCATTCAAGGAAATCAATATCATCCATCAATACATAAGCAAGGATTCATAAACGCACCATTTATAATTAATTTAAAATGAATTAAATTAATTATCTATCTCTAATTAATTTAAAGTAAATTAAATTAATTACTTCATCATTATAAATCTTGCTTACGTAACCATTAATTAATTCTAAATCAATTAATCAATTATCATCTACTTATCCATTTTAATTAATCATCTAGATTAGTTATTCTTAATTATTTCGAGTAATTAGCCTTTAATTAATTATACAAATTAATTATCCTTAACCATTCATAGTAATTAACCATTACTTACTTCATTTATAACATTAATCAATGATCCTTAATTAATTACTTCCATTAACCAACCTTAATCACAAACAGAAATTACCATCTTGTAATTACTTACCTTAATTAATTAACCTCTTAATTAATTATATAAATCCTTTGATTTAATTACTTCTTCCAAGTAGATACCCTTTAATTACTCCCCATAAAGTAATTCCCTTTAATTAATTACATCTCGTAATTATACCTTAATTAATTCGCTAAGTAATTATACTTATCCACCTTATTAAGTATTCATACTTAATCAACCATCAAATGATTATCTTTAATTAATCAATTAATTATCTTAAATTAATCACATTCATTTGATTAATTACAATTGGTAATTCATTCCTTAATTGCATTTAAAACAATTTAATTAACCTTAAATTTTAGATTAATTATCCTTTAACTATTAATTAATAAATCCCAACTATCAGTTTATAAAACTAAATTAATTGCTTCTTAATTAATCAGTTAATCAAATCCTTAATTACCATTAATTAACCCTTAAAATCTTTAGATTAATTATTTCTTAATTGTTAATTAATTAGCCTAATTATTAATTAATACAACTTAATTACAATTTAAGTACTTCTAATTATAAGTTAATTAATCTTCTAATTATTAATTAATTAATCTCTTAATCATAAATCAAATCATATTCATTAGTTAATTAAATTAATTAATTATTCTTAATTAATCCCTTAATTAATCCTTAATCATTAATAATTAAATTAACTAATTTCTCTTAATTACTCTTAATTACATTATTTTAATAATTAGACATAAATTATCAAAATCTTAATTTAACTTTTAAGATAAATCTTTATCTTTATTTAATGGCTCACTTAACATTAACATAATCTAAATACATTTAAAACATTCCACTTTTAACTTAACCTTTTAAATTATGATAAGGAAATAACTTACCATTTTAACTTAACAAATTTTAAGTAAAACAATTTATGAAACTTCTAAAACAAATGTTAAAAGAAACATTTTCTTTACAAAATAATTTAGACTTAGATTCAGTTTGAACTTAAAACTTGTTTTTAAAAACTGTTAAAACCTGCTTTAAAGCTCCTTCGGGTCCTACCCGAGACTAACTCGAGTTCACACTCGAGTCCTCCCCTGCTTCTTCACTTTAAAAAAACTTAGAAAAATTCTTAAGTTTAAAAATCTACACAGGCTAACACACGAACCTACTCGAGTACTAGCATAAACAACTTGTTAACCCTTAATTTTCTACGACTCAAGAACTTAAACGACTCAAGAACTGTACGACTCAAGAATTGTATGACTCAAGAACTGTACGACCCAAGAACTTAACGACTCAAGAATTGTACGACTCAAGAACTGTTCGACCTAACAACTCAGAATACTTCACGACCTACGACTCAGGGTCCAGACGACTTAACGAGTTAATGTGTCAACGACTCAACGAGTTAAGGTCTAAACGACTTAAGAGATGCCATGACTTAAGGGAAGCTCCGACCTAACTACTGTAAGGAGTTACCGACCTAAGGAGTTTAGAGGACTCACGACTTAGCTTAAGTCGTCCATGACCTAAAATCTACCAAGTTAGAATCCAATGCCTGAACGCATGTGTCGCTTTTACCTCCTAAGTCGGCCACGACTTACGACTTACTATAAGTCGGCCGCGACTTAGGACTTGTCTTCTACCAAGCCGCAAGCTGAACTCAGTAAGTCGTCCACGAGCTACCTTAAGTCAACCACGAGTCACGACTTATCTTAAGTCGGCCACGACTCATGACTTGGCAGAAACTCCTGTCCAGATTTCTCTATAAATACCCCCCTACCTTCAACATGAAAAGGACTTTTTGGCCAATCATTTCTTGAAGCGTCGTTATTCTGCCGAACTCTCAACTCATCCGACATTCGAAGAACTCTAATCACTCAAGACATTACAATAAGCTTTGAGAGAAATCTACCGCATTCAACACGAATTCGAGGAGATCTTCAACATCGAAGCTTGAGCTAATAGTTGAAAGTGTTTAGGGATTGAAATATATTGTATTTTGAAGAACATTGTATCATCTTGTAATCCAAATCAGCAATAAAAGACTATACAGTGGACGTAGGCTCAATTACGGGCCGAACCACTATAAATCTGTTGTCTTTTTACCGTTTTACTGCTATTTTCAGCTTGTATTCTGTTCCCGTATCAACGGGTGGTGCTTTCACGAGTCTATTACACACACCGGATGTTAGCGTTCAATTTTTAGCGTTAACATTTTGGTGCTTTCACTGAGAACCCAACTCAGGCGATCATTCACCATTGCTTCATGGAAGTTTGTTGAAAAAGTTTCCTTCAAAACCAGAAGTCTATCAGACATAATGGCTCCTGGAAGAAAACGCAAATCTGTTAGATCCGAAGATGCTCGTGACAATACTGCCACTTCTCTTTCTCCAAGTCAGGCAGCTCCAAGCGTCGGGGTGACGCGAGAAGAGTTAGATGCTGCTGTGTCCAGACTGTACCAGCAGATTGAAACTCAGAATAATCTGATGATGGAAAAGTTGAATGCTCTGCTCGGGGCTAATCAAAGACCAGTAAATAATGAAGAAAACTTTGCTGATGCTGTTCCCAACTCCGAAGGGAGAAATATTCCTCAGGACAGATCTGGTGCCGCTGAAGGGGCACCTCTCCAAGCTGAAGGGTCCAGGCCATCGCCAGTTCTTCCCGAATGCTTGCCCGGACAAACTTCTGAAAAAATGGCCGAAGCCTATTCTACAAAGTCACTAAACAATGAGGAGTATCTCTCCGGCATGATTCGGCAGATAATAAAAGAAAGCATGTAGAGAAACGAAGATGAGAATGATTGGGGATTTGCTCCGAGTAAAACTCCATTTACTGAAAGGATTCTAAAGGCTGAATTTCCCAAAAAATTCGTTCCTCCTACCATTCCTGCGTATCGAGGAACAAGTGACCCAAATCAATTCCTGTACAAGTATGATTGGCACATGACTGGCGCCAGAGCGACTGATGAGATTAAATGCCGATATTTCCCGGTATACTTGGAAGTAGTGGCGTAACTTTGGTTTACCAAGCTTCCTGTGCGATCTGTTGACCAATTTTCCGATCTGACCCGAAAATTCAAGGAACAATTCAGATTGTACATTTCAAGAGCAAAGGATATAATGTCCCTTTCAAGTCTCGAACAGAACCCTGGAGAACCCATCAAATCCTTTTTGAATCGCTTCAATTTAGCCCTAGCCGAAGTTGATAACGCAGAACCGCGAATGATTTTAACCTACTTAATGCGGGCTATTGACAAGTCAAGCGAATTTGGAAAATGGTTGAAGATGAAGGAACCAAACACGCTCGAAAAGTTCTACAAAAAGGCTGATGAGTTCATGCTCCTAGAAAATCTCTCCGCGTCAGCTAAAGTTGTGACAACAGTGGTGGAAAATAATGCTACGACTCAGAACAAGAAAGAATCTGTAAGTCTTAAAAGGGAGAGTAATGGTGGAAAGAAGCAGAAGGATCTCAAAAAGCCCCGCTTTCTCAAGCCTTCGGATTTTACCCCCCTAACTAATACACCGGAGAATATTTTCATCGCCACTAAGGATGCTGTTGAATTTCCAAAACCACCGGCAGTAAAAGTTGGGAAGAATGCTGCTCAAAGCGGAAGATTTTGCAAATTTCATAACCAACCAGGCCATGATACCAACGAGTGCCGCCACTTGAAAAGCCTGATTGAAGAATTGTTAAGAGAGAATAAGTTGCAGCAGTATGTTAAAAAGAATAGAAAAGACCCATCTTCATCTAGCCAGGGGCAGCAACCTCCAGCTCATTCATCTGGTTCAGGAGAGAGGCCCATTGCACAAGAAACAGAAAGACCTGTTATCAATGTGATCACAGGAGGACCCCATCCGACTGGCAAGAGTTGGGGTGAGATGGAGAGGTATGCTAGAGCTTTGAAATATGCCCCAACTGAAGAGAGCATCTTAGTATTGGAAGATGCTGCACCTCTGAAGCAGCAAAAGACTTTTGATCATGATATCATTTTCAGAACCAGGGATTCTGTTGGTGTGGAGGCTCCTACTGAGGACCCTTTGGTTGTTTCTGTCGGCATTGGGCCGGCTATTGTAAGGAGGGTGCTGGTTGATAGCGGCGCCTCATGCAACATACTCTTTAAGAAAACATTTGATCAAATGAAAATTCCAATGGCAGACGTACTGGTTTCATCTCAGAAGATCGTCGGATTTACAGGGGAACTGAAATAGCCAATTGGAACAGTGCACTTGTTCGTTGAATTGGGAGAAGGACATAAGAAGGTAGTTTGAAAGAAAACTTTTATAATTGTCGATGAATTCTCTGCCTATAATGCCTTCTTGGGTCGGCCTACTCTTGCTGCTTTCAAGGCCGTCCTCGCCCCGTGGTGCTTGACAATGAAATTTCCCACTGATAATGGAGTTGCTGTCATTAAGGGAGATCAGAACGCGGGACGAGAATGTTATCTTGTTGAACTCCGAGAAGCCAGGAAAAGAGAAATGGGAAAAGATGCGGCTGCTCCGCTCCGCATCAAAGCCCCAACCTTGTAGCAACTACGGGGTGGCCCCTGTACTGGCGAACACAGTAATGAAAGGAAAGAAATGGATCCCAGAAAATCCAGTGCAGGGGAGAATAGAGTGGTACCTGTGGAATAACGGTACCAATACCCGTAGACTCGAAAGACCCAAACAAAGTACTTAATGTGGGTTCGCAACTAAGCATAACAGTTCAAAACACGTTGATATCATTTTTGAATGTCAATCTGGATGTGTTCGCTTGGTGTCATGCTGATATGTGTGGGATCTCTCCGGAAATTGCTGTACATACTCTGAATATCGATCCAAAATTCACACCAGTGAAACAGAAAAGAAGAACCCAAGGTCCAGAAAGGTCAGCAGCGTTAAAAGAAGAAGTTGATCGGCTCATGGAGAATGATTTCATCAGAGAATCCATTTATCCAAATTGGGTTTCAAATCCAGTACTGGTTAAGAAGGCAAATGGAAAGTGGAGAGTATGCATTGATTTCTCAGATTTAAACAAAGCTTGTCCCAAAGACTGCTTCCCACTGCCCAGAATCGATCAACTGGTGGATGGAACAGCTGGGCATGAGCTGTTATCTTTTATGGATGCTTACTCCGGATACAATCAGATTATGATGCATGAGTCAGATCAGGAAGACACAAGATTTATCACAGATGTGGGTCTCTACTGTTACAAAGTTATGCCTTTCGGATTAAAGAATGCAGGGGCAACCTACCAAAGACTTGTTAATGCTATGTTCAAACCTCAGATTGGAAAAACTATGGAAGTTTATGTTGATGATATGTTGGTAAAGTCAAAGAAAGCAATAGACCACATGGACCACTTGGTGGAAATGTTTGCAATTCTTCGAAAGTATGGAATGAAGCTCAATCCATTGAAATGTTCATTCGGGGTAGAGTCCGGAAAATTCTTGGGTTTCATCGTGAGCGCTAGGGGCATCGAGGCCAATCCTGCTCAAATCACAGCTCTAAGAGAGGTCAAAGCCCCTAAAACAAAGAGAGAACTGCAAAGTCTCAATGGGAAAGTCGCCGCTCTAAGTCGCTTCATTTCCAAGGCCACAGACAAATGCATTCCCTTCTTTGATGCTATAAAGAAAGGAAAGAAATTTTTTGAATGGACTCCCGAATGCCAGAATGCTTTCGATCAACTGATTCATCATATGGAAACGCCTCCAGTTCTTTCCAAGCCCAGTGATGGTGAAGACCTTTTCATCTATTTAGCAATTTCATCTCATGCTCTAAGTGCAGCACTCGTACGAGAAGATATGAAAATACAACGTCCAGTCTACTACATCAGCAAACGGTTCACTGGGGCAAAGATGAATTATTCAAAAATAGAAAAGCTTGCTTATTGTTTGCTAATCGCTTCCAGGAAGTTGAGGCCATATTTTCAATCTCATCCTATCAAGGTCCTTACTGATCAACCTCTAAAGCAAGTCCTGTATCGTCCTGAAACTTCGGGTCGTCTTTTGAAATGGAACATTGAACTCAGCCAATATGACATCACTTACCATCCCCGAAGAGCAATCAATGGACAAGCTTTAGCGGATTTCATTGCGGAATCTACCGATAAAGGTGACAGTGAGAAAGAGACAACTGATGGCATTCAAATCCAGTGGAAGTTGTATGTTGACGGTTCGAGAAATGATTACTGTTCTGGGGCAGGGGTTGTGCTTGAAACCCCCGAAGGACGATCATTGTGTTATGCATTAAGATTGGAATTTCCTTCAACAAACAATGAAGCAGAGTATGAAGCTCTCATTGTCGGATTAAAGATTGCCAAGGAACTAAACATCAAAGTGTTAAAGATCTTCAGCAATTCCCAGCTTATTGTTTGCCAGGTAAAGAAAGAGTTTCAAGCTAAAGGAGGAAACCTGCCCGCATACTTGTCAAAGGCATGTGAACTTCTCGAAGATTTCGATCATTACACGATAAGTCACATTCCTCGGGTAGAAAACATGAAGGCGGATTCTCTAGCAAAATACTCAAGCTCTGGAGAAGCTCAATTATTGGGATTAGTTCCTGTGGAAGTACTGTCAGCTCCAAGCATTGATGAGATGGATGTTGATTGGATTATGGCTGCGTCTCAAGAGCATGAATCATGGATGACTCCAATCAAAGAATATCTACTCAATGGTTCCTTGCCGGAAAGTTCTAAAGAACGTCGAAAACTGTTGAGGAAAGCATCAAGATATATAATTCAAGATGGCCGATTATACAAACGGGGATTCTCAATGCCATTACTCCGATGTGTAACCAAGGAAGAAGCCAAGACGATTCTAGCTAAGATACACGGAGGAGAATGTGGGGATCATTCACGTGGTCAAACTCTAGCCAAGAAAGTTCTCCGATACGGGTATTTCTGGCCAGATATTAATCGAGATGCTGCTATGTACTCTCGAAAGTGCGACAGATGCCAAAGATTTGCAAAAATCCCAAAGGCACCTTCCACCGAGCTCACGCAAATGGTCAGCCCATGGCCATTCACCATTTGGGGAATAGACTTGATTGGACCTTTACCGATCGCTAAATTTGGAATCAAATATGCTATCGTCGCTGTTGATTATTTCACTAAATGAGCTGAAGCTAAACCCTTAGCCACTATTACCTCTAAAAAGATGATAAATTTTGTAACTAAAAATATCATTTGCAGGTATGGTGTGCCGCAGAAAATAATCACAGACAACGGCACTCAGTTTGAAAGTGAAGAATTCCAAGACTTTTGCAAACGGTTCAGAATTCGAAAAAGCTTCTCAGCAGTGGCTCATCCGCAGGCAAACGGGCAAGTGGAAGCGGTGAACAAAATTATCAAGTCAACCATCAAAAAGAAACTCGAAAAGGCAAAAGGTGGTTGGGTCGATAAGCTTCCATTAGCACTATGGGCATACAGAACTACTCACAAAACTGCGATTGGGCACACTCCATTTTCACTAGCATACGGATCAGAAGCAATGATTCCAGTGGAAGTAGAAGTTCCTTCACATAGGAGAATTCATTTCAACGAAGCTGAAAACGAAAAACTGCAACTTGAAGCCCTTGATTTTCTTGATGAAAAAAGAGAAGAAGCTAGGCTCAGAGTTTCAGCTTATCAGCAAAGGATAGCCAGACACTTCAACTCTAAAGTTCGCCAACGCAGCTTTGAGGTCGGAGACTTAGTCTTGAAAAGGATCATGGCAGCAACTGGTGTGTTTGGGCCACACTGGGAAGGGCCATACGTCATAGGCAATAAACTTCTTGATGGAACTTTCAAACTCATAACTGTTGAAGGAGATCCAATTCCAAGAGCCTGGAACAGCAACCACTTACGTCCTTATTTTCCTTAAAAAAGCTTTGCTCAAAATTGTAAAATAGTGATGGATGTATCAGTTGTATTGTAAGACATTGTAAATCAGTGTAAATGAATGAAAGCTATAAAGTGGATGTAGGCCCGATTCTTGGCCGAACCACTATAAATCTTGTGTTCTTTACTATTTTATAATGCCTGTTTCATTTCGATATGTAAATACTTTAAATGTATTGCTAAAATGTCGATTCAAAATTGCAGGACATTAAAACAAGGCTTACTCGTCACAAAGCCAAGCGACCCCTATAAGTCACTTATTAAGCAAATTTCAAGCAACAAAAATTCCAGATTCAAATCCCATACAAGAAGAACTTCACATAAAAAGTTGGCGACGCCACTGTGTCAAGCACTCGTTAACTGGTTGCGATCGTCAATATAAAAAGACATCCAACCAAGTAACTTGCGTTTACCCTATGGAGTCACTCAACAGTGAAGTCTACTTCTTCGGATAAAGCAATTTACTTGCAAAAGAAAGGAAGACGCGCTTGGAAACAATAATAAAGGATCGCTGATGAGCAGATGATGAGAAAACATGGGCCAGCAAACATAGAAGCAGCCAAAAGGAGGTATGCCTCTCAATAAGAAGGCCGGTAGATCCACTAAAGGGATGCCTTCCCAAGCAGAAGGAACAGGACCCTTGCTAACTGTTCGTGATGCATACGATCAGACAGCTTACGTCCGTCCCGTGGATCCACTCGCCCCTGAGACGCAACCTTCCTGGCACACCAATCAACCAAAGCCCTTTAACGAGGCATGCCAAAAAATGAAAGTGCTTTCCTCAATCAAAAAAGATTGGTGGAACCACCGGAGGGGCACCTTCCCAAGCTGAAGGAACAGGGCCCTTGTTAATTGATTGCGATTGTTCGTGCAAACGAACATCCAATCAAGCAATTTGCGTCCGCCCCGTGGGTCCATTCAACCATGAGAAAGTAACTTCCATACAATCAAAAAGCCCTCTTCGGAGGCACAAGCCCTCTTCGGAGGCACATGCCCTCTTCGGAGGCAAAAGCCCTCTCCCGAGGCACCACAAGCCCTCTTCGGAGGCACATGCCCTCTTCGGAGGCAAAAGCCCTCTCCCGAGGCAACACAAGCCCTCTTCGGAGGCACATGCCCTCTTCGGAGGCAAAAGCCCTCTCCCGAGGCACCGCAAGCCCTCTCCGGAGGCACAAGCCCTCTTCGGAGGCATAACTCTTTAAGAGGAGCCCTCTCCAGAGGCATGTCCCAAAATAGAATACTCAAACAAAAAGCCTTCTCCGGAAGCACATTTCTAACTCTCAAAGGAAGGCTAACTTATTCATCTCCAAAAGTTCTTCCTAAAAAGTTGAAATGCTACAAAAAGACCTCTGCAGAGGCGCACTTCACCATGCTCGAAGTACCAAAAATAAACCCTTTACCGGGGCACAAAATCAAAACCTTCTTCAGAAGCTCATTTCACTGCGTAGGAAAATCCACTTTTTAACAAATAAAAGTGATCATCTCCAAAAGTTGAAGTGTTCTTCAAGAAAGAAAGAGAAAGTAAAAATTTCTCCAAAACGAGATATACTCTATTAAAAGCAGAATGATTCTTCCCTTAAAAGTGGAATAGTTATTCTCTGAAATAAGAGTATCAGTCTTGTAAAAGCAAGAAATATTGCAATACACTTGTGGTATGGGGGCAACATTATATAATTCAGTTACATTAATAGAAGTAATGTACAAGCAACATACCACAAGTTCATTGCAATATCTCGTAAAAAAGATGTGGAATAAATGTATTCTCAAACATAGACAAAAAGTGTGTACAAGTAAAAAGAATCGTTTATTCTACACTAAAAATGAGAAACAGATGCATTCTCACATACACAAGAATTTGTACAAGTAAAATAGCTATTTTATTCAATACTATGAAAAAAAAATTTACATTGTGCAGATCACAAAAAGAAGCGGGGACCGGTACCCGCACAATCTCCGGTCGGTACATGCAAAAAGCAAAATAAGAAGTAGAAAATCCAGTTTGTCATTCCTTCTTCCCGCTACCTTTGGAGCCTTTGCCTGGCTTAATAGTTAATTTTGGAATCCGGCGTGGGCGGGATGGAGAAGGAGGAGTGGTTGGGTCTTCTTCTATTTTGTCTTCCCCAGCTGAAGCACTTCTCTTCTTCTTCTTTAGTGCACGCTTTCCTTTCCTCTTTGAAGAAGATTCGCTTCCCGGAGTCAGCAGCATGGAAAGTTTTGTATTGTCATCTAATGACTGCTCTGGAGTCTTCTCACTGTCCTCCGTCCCTTCCGCTTTCTGCTCTTGAGAAGCGGCTGGATCCTCCAAGCCTTGGAGAGCTTCTATCTGTTCCTCCTGCGACCCTGGTTGAGAAGTAGGAGTGACTTGAAGAGATGGAGGAGGAACAGCTGGAAGAGGGGAAGAGTGTACAGTGCTCGGTGCTTCCGCTACAGAAGAAAAGAAGTCAAAATCAGTATTCTCTGAAAAAAGAGAAGATATTGGATTACCAGGACTTAAGTAATAAGCAAGAAATTCATCCAAATCAATTGAATCGAATGAATAATCCACTTGAGCCAGATCTGAATCGAAGTTACCTGGAAAAGCCGGTTTCGACAAATCAATTTCAAATTTTTCAGCCTCGATGTCTTCTTGGCTCTTTTCTTTAATCTGAGTAAGGGGAGACTCGGTGGTGACGGGCTTAGCCTCAACGTCTTTTGCAGGAAGAGGAGAGTGAGAGCTGGAACCAACGATATCAACATCAGTCGAAATCGAAGTGTGGACAGGGGCAGTTAAAGATATCTTCTTTTCTGAGTGTTCTTCTGCCACTATTCCAGCTCTAGCTTCAGCGAGTTGCTCTTTTCCTCTAGCAAGAGCTGCACGAGCATCATCATCAAGGTAAATTGCCTCAAGCGCCGTCTCATCGTAGCCTGCTCCCCCGAGCATATCGATCGCAGCCTCCCATACTTCAGCTACGGTGATTTCATATTTTGGTCCCAAGAATGAGAGACTCCCGCGCCCCAAGACGCTATGAATATAAAAGTCAAATAAAGTTGAGTCGATGCTGGCCTTAGTTGCTTCGTGAGACTCTTCAACCGCAACTTGTCCAGCAACCGCGTCGTCACGCTCTTTCTCAACTTTAAGAAGCCTAGCTTTTAGCATTTCTATCTCTGCGTTCAGGGAGTTAAATGTTTTCCGCAGTTGAGCATTTTCTTCGCGGTATTTCTCAGTGATGAGTTGTTCGGCTGCAAGCTTCATTTCGGCATCTCTTTGCGCAGCGTGTGCGTCCCGCACTTGCTTCTGAAAGACTTCTTCTTTTTGAGTGTGCGATGTAGAAGAAGAGGCGAGATCTTCCTTAAGTCGCTTAACTTCATATTCAAGCCTTGCATTATCATCCGCGATGTTCGTCATCTCCGCGTCATGCTGCTTACACCATTTATCCCATTCAGCCTTATCATTCTCCAGAGTCAACATGTTTTCGAGATTCATATGGTTGACTCTTTGGAGTTCATCAACAAGTTTTTGCCACTGCGACATCCTCTCAATATCAAGCCTAACTGCATCAAGATTTCTAAGCATGGCTTGCTTATCAATCGAGACCAAATCTAGTTCAAAGCGCACTCCTTTTAAGCACCAGTTCGGAAACCGACTTTGAAGCGTTGAAGGGCCATCTTTAACCTGATACTGGGGCCTGCTGATGATCGCTTGGATGTCGGATTTCTTTAAAGGAGGAGAGCCGGCCGGAATATCAGAAGAGATAGGAGCATCAGTCTTTTCGGAAATTGCAGACGCGTCCTTTTCATCAAGTCAAACCCATTTACTCGGGTCTTCGGTAGCATGCCTCTTCCCTTTATTGTCATGATATTTTCTTTTGTGAGAGTCATCGTCTCTCCTTCTTTGCTGCTCTTCATAAGCTCGCCTCTCTTGAGCTTTTCTAACTGCTCGCTCTTCGTCAGATTCTTTGCGAGTGGGGAGATAGCATCCGTAATCGTAAGAATCACGCCCTCCATAGCGCCGAAAGTTGTCATAATATGAGCCACTTCGCCCCATTGTAGAACCTGAAATTGAAGAAAAAGACAAGTCTTAGATATTTTTGAAGTAGAGGAGTTAAATTCATATAAGTGCTTAGCATCCTAAGTGTGTGTGGTGTGCAAGCTACACGCGTCAAACTACAAACCACTCTGTGGTGAAGGAATGGTAACAGCTTGTGTAGGAGGGATTGTTGTTTGTCGCAAAGAAGAAGTCGCTTCAACAACAGGAGAAGTCGTTTTTTGAATGTCTTCTTTAAAGAGCTCTCGAGAAGTTATCATTATATCACTTAAGTCATCGAAGGTGTCATCACCATGGCGCCCAGCAGAACTCTCCTTTTCAACTTCCACATCGGTTGACTTTTCGGAAATTCGAGGATTTTCTTCCTCTTCAATAATTGGAGCAAGTGCCGGTTTGCTAGACAGTCCCGCGACGTCGGTAAGTGTGGGGCATTTTACCAGTGGAGTTTCAGTAGCAGATACCTTCAGTGTGGGTTCCTCAGTAGAAAGTGAGACATCTGGTGCCTCCGTAGGAGAGTTGGGAACTTCGCGAGGCTGAGTGGAGTGAGAGGGGTGAAGAAGTCCAAACTGGTGAAGAAATTCATCTCTCAACAAAAATTTCGCGTCCCGCTCTTCAACTGGTACAGCCATGAGCCTCTCTAGAGTTTGCTTGTGGCTGGGATCCTTAGAAGGAGGGGGGAACGCTGAAATAAGAAAGCAAAGTTAACACTTGGTGATTTGGACTTCACAAAACTCAGAGAATAGAAGAAGAAAAGATAGACAATCTTACTTCCTTCCCTCCACACAGCATAAAATCCCGGGGGACAGAGAACGTAAAAGAATTGGGTCAAGAACCCGTGAGCACTATCGGGAAAGCCAACAATCAATTTACGGTTTCTGGCACTTCTCACGACAGTGATAGAAGGATGATCTTTGGTTTTGGTAAAGGAGCACAAGTATCAAATCTCATCAAAACTCGGAGGTCGCTCAAGAGTTCTCCCAAAAAGCACACTCAACCCCATTAAAATGGCGTAGCCATTGGGATGTAGCTGAAATGGGGAGATGGCCAGTTGTCGAAGAAGATGCTGGAGAAAGTTGTTGAAAGGTGGGACGGCTCCACTCAGGCACATTTGTCGATTCACTACTACAAAGCCAGGAGGCGCTACATCAGTAGTGCTATTTTTCTCAGGAAGGATGGCATCAGCTTCAGCAATGCCAAACTGGGTGCACAATTGCCGAAAAACCCTGTACGATAGAGTGGTAGAAGCTCTTTCTGGGGGATTGACTAAAGGAGCTAGAATAGGAGTGGACTCTCCAGTCTGGACTATTACATCTCCTTGTTGAGAAGTCATTCTACACAAGCAACTGGATATTAAAATATGAAGGTGCACGTTTCCTAAATAGTGTGAAGTGTTGTGCAAAACTAGTAAAGATAACAAGTAAATACAACTGGAATTAAGCTAGTCGGTAATTGATCGATTATCAAATTTCAGGACTTGTTAATTTAAAGTTCAGGTACAGTATTAGTGCAAACCGGTCATTTTCAGTTGACTATTTCAATGTTGCTTTAATACTTTGCTTGAATTTGTTGATTTAAAGCACTTCGTTCACACAATCTATCTATGTCGATTATCTATTATTAACTAATCTGTCATTTGATGTGGGCAGTCAGTGACAGTATATTCGTTCCAATTTTCTGTAAATGTTGTATTAAACAGATTGTTAGTTTGCAAGTTAGAGTGATCTGTGAAAAAATGCAATAATTCAAAGTTCAACAGTTCAAAGTTCATGCAAAGCACAAGTCCTAAGTCGCCAACGACTTAAGTGTTGACTCGCCGACGACTTAAAAATTTGTTCTATGGGCTAAGTTGAATTGTGTTTCTAGCTAACTCGTCCATGACTTAAGGATTTTAAGGCAAGTCAGGACAGGTCGTTTTGATTTTAAGTCATTGATGCTTTAAGTTGGTAGTACTTCAAGTTGTAAGTCATGTAAAAGAAGAAAGAGGCTTCAGTTTGAAGTGAGGTAAAATTTCCCAAGTCCTAAGTCATCCACAACTCAAGGCTTATGTCGTAAGAGGATAAGTCGGTAAAGGCTTAAGTCGAGAGGGTGCATAGGTCGTACAAGGCTGCTAAATCGTGACCAAGCTAACATCTCACTTCATTTGACCCATTGACTTTTCTCCTTAACTCCTAATCCGTTATCCTCCTAACCTGTTATCCTCCTAATCCGTTATCCTCCTAACCCGTTAACCCATTAACCCCTCCATGAGCAAAAACTTTCATTTTTCACACTGATTAAATCATCCAAAAAACCAATATTAGATCGCCAAAGCCTCGCCAATCTAATCAGTTAAGCTTAAAACGCAGTAACCCATCATCTTCATCGCCCCAGTCATCTAAAGCTAAATCGAGCAGAATCGATTTCACGAACTGTCGATACAGTGGAATTTGCAACGAAGCATTGCACAAGGGGATGGATTAAGTACAGGAAGGAGAATTCACGAATTAACGATGATCAAGGATCGAGGAGGAAGCAGGAACACTTACGCAGTAAAGGATCAAGGATCGGTGATTGATTGATTGTTGAAGAAAGGGAAAAATCGCCTTGAGGAAGCTTGAAGGAATGTTAATGGCAGATACGACTCAGGAGATATGCAATGAATAGAAGGAACGACTCAAGCTTTTTATACCTCGGGGTAGTGGAACACGAAAAGGCACACACGAGTTAAGATAAGTCGAAGCACACGACCTACGACTTAGGCGTGTACTTCGAGGGGCAAATGTTAACCCTTAATTTTCTACGACTCAAGAACTTAAACGACTCAAGAACTGTACGACTCAAGAATTGTACGACTCAAGAACTGTACGACCTAAGAACTTAATGACTCAAGAATTGTACGACTCAAGAACTGTTCGACCTAACAACTCAGAATACTTCACGACCTACGACTCAGGGTCCAGACGACTTAACGAGTTAATGTGTCAACGACTCAACGAGTTAAGGTCTAAACGACTTAAGAGATGCCACGACTTAAGGGAAGCTCCGACCTAACTATTGTAAGGAGTTACCGACCTAAGGATTTAAGAGGACTCACGACTTAGCTTAAGTCGTCCATGACTTAAAAGCTACCGAGTTAGAATCCAATGCCTGAACGCTTGTGTCGCTTTTACCTCCTAAGTCGGCCACGACTTACGACTTACTATAAGTCGGCCGCGACTTAGGACTTGTCTTCTACCAAGCCGCAAGCTGAACTCAGTAAGTCGTCCACGAGCTACCTTAAGTCAACCACGAGTCACGACTTATCTTAAGTCGGCCATGACTCATGACTTGGTAGAAACTCCTGTCCAGATTTCTCTATAAATACCCCCTACCTTCAACATGAAAAGGACTTTTTGGCCAATCATTTCTTGAAGCGTCGTTATTCTGCCGAACTCTCAACTCATCCGACATTCGAAGAACTCTAATCACTCAAGACATTACAACAAGCTTTGAGAGAAATCTACCGCATTCAACACGAATTCGAGGAGATCTTCAACATCAAAGCTTGAGCTAATAGTTGAAAGTGTTTAGGGATTGAAATATATTGTATTTTGAAGAAAATTGTATCATCTTGTAATCCAAATCAGCAATAAAAGACTATACAGTGGACGTAGGCTCAATTACGGGCCGAACCACTATAAATCTGTTGTCTTTTTACCGTTTTACTGCTATTTTCAGCTTGTATTCTGTTCCCGTATCAACGGGTTGTGCTTTCGCGACTCTATTACACACACCGGATGTTAGCGTTCAATTTTTAGCGTTAACACAACTCCCCTGCAACACAACTTCACCAGGCCTGCAATACTTCGAGACAACCGCCCTAAATACTTCGAGTAAGATACTCGAATTACTCGAGTAAAATTGGAGTCTCTCCTCTACATCCCAAAACCAACATCATCAGATAAATATATCTTCGTTCATATGCACGGTGGCTCCAGCCACCGTTTATCATCAACACTGATCGCCACCCATCAATACTCGCCTCTACATCTCACCTTGATCATCGAAACGCGTCCAACCACCGGAAATCGAAACGAGATCCCCCTCATCAAAACCTGGAACAAGCTTGACTACCCAACCCAAAACCTGGAAAACGGCTCGCTCTCGCCTCCTTGATCACCGGAGGCGCTGAAATTCCGGTCACGGCCTCATCATCTCCCCCACTTCCAATCCCCAAGAGCACGCGACACTCGATCGATTCTAGGCATGGAACGAATCGAACAAACGGCCTAACCAAAATTAGGTTAAAAATATTCAAAACCCCACCGCCGCTTCCACGTCGAACTGGAGCAACTCCAGATATTTTTCCCAACTCCTCCGGAGGCTCCTTCACCTCCACGCGAAACGCCGAGCATTCCGGTCCACTCGATCACCCAAAAATCGACCATAACCCATTTCCGTTCATCCCGGAACTACAGCTTAATCCTAGCTCTAAAAATTTTGATTCTAGCTTTAAAAATCATATTAAAGTATAACAATTCCATTTATACACCTGAATTCATAAATTACGAAGTTCGAATTCTTGCTCTTTTTGAAGTTAGCTGGGTTATCTTGCTTTCCAGAGAAAGTTAAACTTGGTTTTAGCTTATATAAATTTTTAACCTCAAGTTTAAACCATAACAACCAATTTCCATTTTGATTCTAAGTCCACTCTATAAGTAGATTGAGACAAAAAGAATTTTGAATCAAAGATGTTTTGTTCATGAACTTAAAACAGAGAGGTATTTAAAACAACAGATATGCACACATCATAGATTCACAAGAAACTTTCACATACATATATACATATAAAACAAGTCATAAACACAGAGATTTTTAGATTACTTAAGTTTTTAGATTAGAAGTTTACTCATCTTAGAAAAATGCAGAGAGATTTAAACTGGCTTGCTAAAAACTGAAATTTGAAAACTTGTATTTGTTTGATTCCAGAAGCTTGAAAGTTTGAAGTTGTAATGCTTTAAAACTTTGATTTCCCTTAAAACTGAAATGCTATGATATTGAGAAGATTACTTTGACATACCAGGTTGCAAATTTGAGAATGAAGTCTTGGTTACAGGTTTTGGAAAAGATGACAGGGTTTTTAAATTGTTTTGAGGGAAGATGATTACAGGTTTTGAAAATGTTTAAATGAACGAAAGAAGAAAGGATGCTTGATAAATAGAAAACAGGTACACAGGGCTGATACTTGCATTTGTACAAAAAATATATTTGTTTTAGCTGGTACAAGATTTTTTTACATTCGATCAAAGATTTTTATTTTGGGTCTGGGCTGATATGAGAGAAATTTGTACAAGCATTTATTAGGCATGTCATACATATCCCCTCATCTCCAATTCGTATGTACTAGTATGTTAGTTTATATTTTTCTTTTCTTTCATTTCGGCTGAGAGGGTATGGCATTGATTGCCTTGTACAAATCTACATACACTTATCTAATTTGTTTGTACATTTCTTTGCACTGATATGATTTCTTTTACTTGCATGTATATCTATCTTGCTATAGTACATAAATTTATTTTACTTTGACTTGCTACTTTGCATATATATGGTGATAGTTTATACATGTTACTTGCCTGCAAACTACAAGTATACTATATATTTTCTAGACTTACTTAAACTTCTATAAGTTGTTATATGTATTTGTATTAGGTTAGCTTGTGAATTTTATTCCTATTTTCACATGGCTATCTATTTATTTGTTCAACTAATGTATATTTTCTAATTTAAACTTAACTACCAAACACTTTATTTATATTTATTTATTTTATTTTATTTTTACTTATGTTAAATATCAAAGTTGCTTATGTTATAAGTTTATATATACCATATATTTGTTTTACATTTATCTCTAATACTAACAAGATTTATTTTAATTCCAAACAATATTATCAAAATTACATCAAATTATCATATAGATCAAAATGTAATAAGTAGAGTTTTATTTAAGTTTAAAGATATATTTTATTGTAATTAAATTGGAACTCTTTTAATTTAAATTCTCAAATTATAATTTTCTTCTAACTACATATAAATATACCCATTTAAATAACACTTATTAAATTAGAAATAATAGGACTATTTAAATCTATTTATAAAATAACACAAATTAAATTTGCAACTAATTATTCTTATTTAAAATCAATCTATAATCATATTTTAAAACATCACATTATTAATTTATTTGTTATTTATATTTGAAAATAACAATTTAAATCAATTTTAAAAAAATTTAATTAAGAGATTATCGCACTTTAAATTCCTCGAAATTCCGGGATGTCACATTAATATTCTCAAATTTCATCTTAATCTCCATTAACAGAATATTTAAATGTTAAATTTCATTTCTTTGCAATTAATCCAATTATTATAATTTGAATTCCAATAAATTAATAAATCTTTATTTCCATTCTTTTTATTCAACCAATTGTCATATTATGAATAAAATTATCATTATTTCCAAATATTAATTTAATTTACATTAACATAATATTAAATTATAATTATTGTAATTGATTTCCAATTTAAACTAACAGTCTAAATAAATAGGTAACGTACAATAATTGTTCCCATTAACTTTTAATTACACTATAAGTTTATTACTTTCAAACAAAGGTTATAAATACTTACATAACACCAATTTTATTCAATTACCATTTAATATGTATTATTTCATTGGTTAATTCAATATTTCCAGTTGGTTTCCTCATATTCAATTTATAGCCAAGTATAACTTATATATATTATTTCGATTAATTGGAATTCATTCAATTTATTAATAATTAGCTTAAATTGACATTGTTACCGTTCATTCTAGATATTGTTTCATTCATAGCTCACAAATTTTTATTTATTTCAACATTAAATTGCAAAACTTAACTAAATTAACAATTTCTAATTATCGAAAATTACGGGTCGTTATAGGCATAGTTGGGAGAATCTAAGTGATGTTGATCATGACCAAGAATGAAACTAATTGAAAATTAAATAAGCATAGGTTTGAATCATGTTAGGTTATCCTAAACTTTTATTTGTTATTTACCATAACTTAATCTCATGGTATGTTAATTATTCCGATGTATACCACCTCTATAATTTTGAATTGACATACGGTTGATGGTTTATATCTTTTAATTACTACTATATATATTCATTTTAGTACTTTACCATTGTATTGTTATTCTCATATTGGTTATATATGAGAATGTTTTTTAAATTAAATTCGTTTTTACGATTTCCTATTTTCTTTCTACATTTAGGTCTTTATCGTAAGGGCACATATTAACGAGGATTGAACATTGACATTGATTGTGCTTGGTATGATTAAAAAGAAGGAAACCTTATTGTTAGCACCAACATGGAAGCGTGCTTTGCTAGACTAACCTTCTTGGTGTATGATTCCTTACATATTAGGCTTGGACACCATGGTTTGTGATTTGTATGATTAGGTGGTACTTTTTTTTATTGCGAAGTAATGGAAAGAGTGTTGGGATGACCTCATTTGCATCATCTCTGACCTATGCTACTAATTCTTCACTACAATCACCTACTTGAATTTGTGCCTCAATAGATGATTTAATTCTTTTATAGAAAGAGGCGGATATAATATTCTACTAGAAAGATGATTCTATTATATGTTTTATTAAATATATAAATGTATATATGTATATATATATATATATATATGTGTGTGTGTGTGTGTGTGTGTTAAATATGGACGTTTGTAGAGCACGTCTTATATAACTGGTAAAATCATAAGTTATAGTCATATTTTTTTGAGTTAATTAAACATTATATTTTCTACACCAGTTACAAATAACAGTTTCATTTATATTGCATTAAACAATAAATAATAGCCATTTTGATTCGAATTACTACATTGTATGCTATATTTAAGACATGACAAAATGTATTGTCTTTCAATTAGCTACACTTTATTTCAAGTGAGCTTTTTTGCAGAATTAATTCCCTCAAGCTATAAAGAAGATAGGAGATTACATAAAGGCTATAATTATATAATAATATGCACAATCTAGTAAACAAGAAGGAAATACTTTATTATGCGGTTTGAAGTCGGTCTTAGGTGGGAGGGCCAAAGTAATTATGACGTCTTGAGATTTCCAATTTTTCTTGCTTCATAGTACATACCAAATTATGCTAAATTAATAGCATTTTCAAATAGAATAATCAGTAATTATTTTCCTAATGTAATTATGTTTTTGTTAGTGGATTTGGATGTGCTTTTGTTTAACCTAAATTGAAACTGTTTCTTAAGGTTTTGTTGGTAACAAATGCCTTTTTATAAGGATATGATGGTTTGTTCTTAACAAAATATTATTTTGTATGGAACAGTTGCGCATCTTATGCTTTAGTCTAAGTGATGTAGGCGAAGAAAAACTATAATAAAAAGGATAGTGGTATTAAACTTAAATCAAGTCCAGTATTTCTTACTAATTTGTTTACATCTTTTCATGTTATTCCATTTACATTTAAGGCTTAATCACGCATGCATGCATTCGTCAAGTAACGACTAAGACAAACCCGTGTGCATATAACGGTTTCAAGATAGTTTCTTTAAAGTGGAAAATAGGGATAATGGTGAACAAAATGAAATTTTTTGAAGCAAGGATACCACATTTCATTTTTGGTCCGAAGACCAAACTTCTTACTAATATGTATCGCAACACCAGACTTATCTCGGCGTAATTTAATGATAGAGGCTTGGCAGACGAAGAGATAATGTATGAGGATTAGGAAGCGATGATGTGGCAAGGGCTTGAGGGTTGGTCATGATGATTAGGGTTCATTTTGTTAAACAAAATGTTTTTTGTCAAGGTGGCTTTTGAGGCAACAAAGGAGACGGGTGTCACAATTGCAGCTACGATGCATGGTAGAGTCATGCGTCGATGTTGGTGGCAGTGAAGATGGTTGTTGCTGCTGGTGGCCAATTTTATTTAAACAATTAGCATCTAAAAATACTAAATATAAATAACATTATTTGTATGTGAAAATGAATATAGCATTATATATGTATGATACTAATTTGATTTAGCATTTTTTTAAAACCTTAAAAATGTATAATGTTGCTATTTGATTTACCATTTTTAAAATTCTAAAAATAAACAATTGTTCTAGTTTGATTTAGCATTTTGAACCATAAAAAATTAGTATCACTCTGTTGGTTTTATGTTAATTTAATTAGCATTTTTTGAACTACCGAGAATGATAATAGCATTATATAAGTGTATAATGCTAATTTAATTATTTTTGTATTTTTAAATTGTAGAAATGGTCGATGGTGCTAGTTTGATTTAGCGTTTTCTAAACTAAAATGAATGCTTTTTTCCCTTCTAGTTGACGATGATGCATTGAGTTCTTGTGATGTGGCGTTTCATGGTGGTGCGGAGTTGCAGCGACGACATCTAAATGCCTTTGTGATTTAGGATTTAAGGTCGGGCATCTCGACATGCTTAGGCGATAAAGGGATCGATTGTGTTTTAAGGGACGAGGTGGATGAGATGAGGGTGGTGAGATGGTGCAGCCCTAAGATGGTGTAGTAGGGGAGGAGGCTGCCGCGATGAGGTGACGTAGGGAGGGGGATGCCACGACCATGAGTTAGGAGGAAATTTGGATTTGAGGATGAAGTTTGTCCTGCTTTCCAAATTTTAAAACTAGTGACCTAGATCTAAAAATATAGTTATGGTTGTCTTTTTCACTAATTCCTGCTTCTTTAAATTATGTAATTAGTGCTTGAGGTTTTGTAGAGGGGAGACGTAAAGAATAATATTGACCTCATATAGTTCATGGAATTAGAGAAAGTGAAAATTATGAAAATGGTAATTTAGTGATTTTGCTTACTTTTATAAGTTGAAAATGTTATGTTTACTCCCTTAAAAAAAATTAAACAAGGTAAGTTTTATATGAATCCACAATTTTATTTTCCTATTCCACCCAAAAAAATAGCATTTTTGACTGTTTACATAATTTAAAAAAATGATTAGTTTATTCAGCATGTATACTTCTTTCTTCTCATCTTTTATAGTATACGCCACCCTTTCTTTTATGCTACAACAGTAAATAATTTGATACTTCAACTACTCCATTGAATCACATAAAGTACTGTTGTGCCATCAAGTGTGGCTCTAGTCTTTGATTTAAATTAATAATCAATATTAGTAATAGACATAAAAAATATTTTCCAACTCATTATACTTTTTATGTGTAAGGAAGAAACATTTGAGAAGAAAAATTCAAGTAATCTTGAGGGAATTATTAATTATACTATGAGTCAAAATGAAGGATGTTTAGGATTTTATTCGAGAATGATGATGAAGACGACGAGTGGCTGATTAAAGCCTTAAAAGAAGAAGACAAAAACATCAAATGTGATTTTAGGCAATGTTCGAACAATCTTGAAAGATCAAAATTTAATACGGTAACCATAGTAATTTATACATTTATTTTACTTATTTATTCAACTTTATCTCTTCATTACAATTTTAATTTATCATTCAAATTAGTGATATACCATGTTTAGGAGATCAAATATTAGAATGAGATTGCACATTTGCATTTAGAAATAATAAGGTACAAGATTTTTTATTTTTTCATGTAATCGATACACTCAGTTTTTTATATATGATTTAGGAATTCCATTTGTGTGATGAAATTACTGAATAGTACAAAACTGTAGGTAAGTCTTGCATGTTGTTACTTCGGTTTTTGAATATTTTTTTCTAGTTGATGTGTGACGGCTGAAAAGAGAATATAATACAGCTTAACTGCAGTTTGGACATTATAATTTATATATTTTCTACCCAATGATTTGTTACTATGTTTGTATACAATTTGTAGGAGAATGAATAAAGTATATACAGCTGTGAAAATGATTCGAGCCTGTAAAGATATGTTGATTGTCCTAAATCTTCTAATTTTATTATAGTCACCTTAGATAGAATATGAATTTGAGTTTATATACACGCACGCACGCACACACAATAAATGTATAATCTAATGTACGGATTTTGTATTCCACATGTACGAGAATAGAATTATACACGGCAAAGTAAAAGAGTAAATAAATGAATAAAAATCATAATAGCAAATTCTATCAGTTAATTCACATGCGGATCAACTTACAAATAATTTGTGGGTTAACTTAATAGAATTATAAAGTGGATAAACTTAAACCGTGGATGTAAATAAAAGTTACCTTTAAACAAATATTTTTTTTAGGATTCCATCCTTAACGAAATTATCTAGTTTAAAATAGAAAAAAAAATAAAAAAATAAAATAAAAATAAAGAGTATCTTTTTCACTGCTCTTATCAAATCAGTTCTTCTGACAATTCCCAAATCATTGTGGACCTAGTTGAATGATAAAAAATTTACATGAGCAAATAATTTGATGTATTTTATTAATGTACTAATAATATCCTTCCAAATACAGTGTATTTATCTATTATCTTTTTTTTGTCTTTCTCTTCATTTCTAGAATGTGAATTTAAAAATTGAAAAGACGTTAATCAGAATGAACAGTAATTAGAAAACGCATGCATGGTGTTAGATTCGTCTTAACCAGAATTAATTTTTTTTATTTTCCTTCCTATATGATGGCCCTTCAATTTGATGTAATAGCCCCATCCAAATCCATTAAAACACCAAACCTTCTACAACGGAAAAAAAATTATTACGAGAAAGTTGAGGTTTAAAAGTCTCTCTGTCTCTCTTCAGCCGTCCTCCTCACCTTTGCCTTCTCATTCTCAGCGGCTGAAGCCTAGAGGTAAGTACTTCAGTTAATTTTTTGGTTTAAATTACAGTATTTAGTTAGAATAACAATTTCACTCATATTTCAGTGGTCTAACTTTTAATGTCCATTGATGATTTGGTCACTATAATTCAATGTTAAACCAACGGAGAACATAAAACTGTTATCTTTCACTTGATACAAGTAACATATACATCTTCATTACAATCCATAGACAAAACTATGAAGAGTATGGAGAAGGAAGGAAATTCTCATAAAGGGGCAGCTATGGTGATTGTGGAGGACAAACATGTGGAGAAAGAAAGTCTTCATAAAGAGCAACTGAATAAGAGAGGAAGAAGAAGATCATCTAAGGGAAGAATACCCGAAAGTATGGTGGATGAAGAAGGTAATTTGTATGGATCTCTTTTATTCATCATAATATAAAGATAATGATATTTTAAATGCTTTGTATAAGTAACTACATACATCATTTTGATGATTTATTAGTGGTCAAGGAATGCAACATAAAGAAGAAATGTACAAGGAGGCAAAGCTTAATTGAGAAAAGGAGGACTATGGACAATACAACATTGCTAAAAGGTAATTAAAAGTAATGATGTGGCTACAGTCAACATTTTAATATTCTAACAAACTCACATTTCCAATTCCAGGGGTTGAGCAAGGAAATAATGAATCCTTTGTAGCTGCTAACACGAGACTGCGTATCAGACAGGCAGATGGTAGGGATTATTTTTGCTACGATTAATTGTATATTGGTTGGTTAGGAATTTCGTTAGTTAATTATTTTGAAAGTAAAGTATGATTAAATATTAAAGCTTCTTTTGATATCCATAAGTCAAACAAATTCTTAGTTTTCATCCTGTATATAAACTGCAGATGGCAAATTAAATGAAAAGAAGTCGGCAGTAGAAACAGAAAAATCAGAAGCGTTAAAATTTGTTTCAAATTCTAGTTGTACTGCGACTGGGATTGAGAATGAGACGCAACTTAACGAAGAGGAAAACCAGGAAGACATTTTTGTTCAATTTGCATCTCAGAATGTTGACTCCAATGTAAATGTTGAAGGTCAAGCTGTAAAATTGTTAGGTTCTGCTCCGATAAAGTTGCCATTTGAAAAGTTGTCTTCTTTGTGGGAAGTCATAGAGTCATCGGATATATTTTTGACCATGCCTCAACAACCTCACTTCATTCCTTTAAAACAGTACATCGAAAGCCACCGTGAAGGAATGGCAATTGGCTTAATGGTCACATTCTCGAATATTGTAAGTAAAATTTTAAAATTTTGCATTTCTGACCACGGTGAAACAATTGAGGAAACGATGGACACTCTTGCTGACATGGAAAGGCACGGTTTCAATTTGTATAATTTGAGAAATATGTTAGAGTGTCTTCGAAGTTTAAAGGAAGACCATAAGCGAACAATGAGTGAATTACGTTCAATGAATGATTTAAAATCTGATATGCAAGAAAAAGAAGGTCTATTGAATGAAAAGCTCGAGGAGATCCGCGAATCTATGATGGATTTAGAGTTGAAAGAGAAATCGCTATGTGAAGATAAGTCATCAATGCATGAACAGCTAGAGGCATTTGAATGTGAAATTAGTAGATTACAAAATGACAAAAAAGCAATTGAAAAATCATTTCAGGCAGCCAAAAGGTTTCTTGATTGTGTAGGAGGAAGCATGGAGTAAAATTTATTAGCTATTATGATAACTTAGATTAATTGCAATGGTTGTAAGGCATTTGCAGTACTGTCTACTTTAAAACTAAATTTATTAGATATTATGTGATGTTGTTTGGTTATGGTTTGAGGAATTTTAATCTTTTCAATGAATTATCACATTCTGCAGTTCAGTGTAGTCTAATTGTTACTTAAATTGATGTATTTGATTTTCTGGTTGAGATGGTGTAATCACTTCAATAATGTTTCCTTCTTTCAAATTGATTCTTATTCTTAGAGACAACTGTAAAATGGTAAAAGCCTTTACCATATTCTTTCAATTTTAGAGTTAACTGTCATATATATCGTTACCTTTCCAATTTATTTATGTGGAAAATGTGGTTTTTTTGGTAAAGTAAAAGGAATTTCCACCATAGTTTTGTAGTAGGAGGTTGATTTCCAATATGTCATGTTTTATCTCTGTAAATATGATAGAGGGACCACAAATTGAAGTTGGCATTTATAAAATTTGGCTTCGAGTTTAGCATGCAAGCTTGCCTTAGTATTTTTCATAAATTATTTGATATCAAAACTTTAAGACCATACCTATGAACTCTATCATTAGTAATATATGTACTTTCTTCCACATGTCAAACTTATGCGATTATAATGTGAGTTTTAATGTGAGTTAATTACCACTGTTTTCTAGCAGGGTTTGATTCTCCATAAAGCCTTCTATAGTTGCTGTCTATCGATTTTGCATAAGCTGACATTTCTGAAATCCACTTCTGCACTCCACAAACAAAAATATAATTTTAATACTTAAATAAGCTAGATATTGTGCACCAACTTTTAGTGATCATAAGTTGTATGAGAAGTCAATGCTAGGACTCATAGAGGTCGTTTTATCATGTGTTAGGACTAGAAAATACTCCTTTTCAAAAGTTCTGTCAAATCCTGAACTTTCCACCAACTGATTGCCGCAAATGGAAGCAGTAGACTATGTCTTATACTGCATGCATGTTGCTGCCTTTTAGCACTAATAACTTCATATTCTAGAGTAGACACTCATTAGAACCCATAATGATGGACATACCTTCATAATGGAAGAAATAACACTCTTAGCTCTACGGTTTATATACCATATGTTTGTTTTATATACCATATATAGTTGTAGAATTTGTTTCGTTTTAACAGAACTAACCAGGACTCTACAGTTTATATACCACATAGTTGTAGAATTTGTTTAGTTTTAGCAGAACTAACCAGGGATAAAATACAAAAAAAAAAAAAAAAACATCTCGTTCCTCCAACTATTTGGGGATAAACTAATTAGCAAAGCAACCATTCATTGTTATCAGCCTCCATACATTTGATCCCCTATAAGATACAAGTAACCAAAAAATAAATTTAAACTGTTTGATAAAAGCATAATATCATTCAAAGACTGATCATGACATGAGAAATCAATGCTAGAACTTGTTACAAGTCGTTTTCTTGACATTTCAGGACTTAAAACATTCCTTTGTCGAATGTTGTCTCAAATCCTGAACTTTCCACCACTTCAGCAAGTGGAAGCAGTAGACTATGTCTAGTTACACTGCATGTCTGCTCACTTGTAGTAACAACTTCATACTGTGGAAATTCTTCAGTATTAATTTGTCAGACTTGTATTTTCTCTTTGCATTTATCGGAATTGCATCGATAGTAGTACCAACATTAGCACATTAATTAACTAATTTTGTATACCCCCAAAAGCTATAGCCTATCTTGCTAAAACATTCAATGCCAATTCTGAAAAAATTGAAAATACATGAAAACTGTACTAAAGAATACTTACGGAGATAGTGTTTGATTTGCATTATATCATCTTTTTTTTAATAAATAAATTTATGTGAAATATTAGTTACAGAGATATAATTTTAATAATTGAATAGTTAGGCATTAAGGCTCGTTAACCAGCTCCCATGCGAAGATTGTAGGATCGTCTCTGTATGCAATTCCAGTTATCGAATTGACTCTCGTGAGAGAACGGCCTGAATGAACATAATTCTCTTAATCACATTTGTATTTACTGCATAGCTATAGAGAAATTTATATTACCTTAATATGATTTTTATAGAATTGCAGATCATTTTTGCTGAAATCATCTAATCGTTCAGCACCTGCCCTTGATCGTTTTCCCATTCAACATACTGCTTTTTACCGCGATAACGTTCCCAATTATTAACCAAATTGAGTATTAGATAAACCCCATGGTTTTTTGCCTCAGAAATCGCAGTCTATAGCCTGATCAGATTATAAAAGAAGATGCTAATGTGTTAGTTCTGCATGTATTTACATATGAATCATGCACAAATGTTCGATATATACCATGAACATTTCCTAATTGTAAGAACCAGGTGATATCCGAAGTGGCCTTTCACCGCCATCACTGAAAACCCCAACTCCTAACAACATTCAACCCATAAGTGTGGATGCTTGCTAAAACGCAGTCCTTAATTGGTTTCTAGTTTAATGGGTCGGACGCAGAGTACATCGTCCAATATGCATTGAACCCATTTGTGTAGAATGGACGTCCGTTCATTACAAAGTGGTTTCCACTAGTGGTGGCGAAACCACTGCTGCTATTCAAAGCACTGGAAGTGCCATTGAAGTAATATAATACTGTGAAAACCATAAGCGTATGCTTGCACATTTTTGTTAAATATTTATGCTTTGGCGAATTAGAGGTTGTATGAATTGAAATATGTCGAGTTCAGGTAGGTTTATATAGAGCTTGAATGCATGCAAAAGAACAAAAATGATCTCCACCTTTCTACTTTTTTAATCTAGTGTATATAAAATGATCATTTATATTATAAATACACGTACATGATTAGGTAATATGAGGGTTTAACTTTTCTTTTTCAGGTTTTTTGCCTGCGGAAATAAGATTCTGTTGCATTTTCTATATGATGCATGCACCACTTTACATTATTTAGCAATAACCTCATGCATCAACAAACGGGATTGTATTTGCGTCTAAGTTCGGATTACAAATTTGCATTTTGCGTGTTCTTTTTAACCTCACAAGTTATAGAGTAAGTTTTCCAATTTGTAGCGTAACTAACTTCACTCTTTTTATCCATTCATGTATAGCTGCTTGGTGTGAGATTTTTCATATACATAATGAGAGTCTATTTGACGCAGTGTTTTCATGACCCTATCTTGCTTTGCCTTAATCCGACCTCGAATAATCCTAAATTTTGGACCACCACGGTCCAGAACTCAATCGTATCTCATTTATCCATGAATCTTGATCGGACCTTTAAACCAACGGTTCAACCGTCAATTTTACACGGATGGACCATGGTTCTTTTGTTTTTTCTTATCGTGTAATTCTCTCTTATTGTCATCTTTTGCATTGCTTGGAAGAAAATAAGTGTGTGTGTGTGTGTATTTCAAACATCGTTTCAAAATTTAAACCACTAATTTCATCATTTTGTTCTCACTGCTGTAAACTTTTCTAATAACACGGTAAGACTCGTCAAGTTTATCGTCGTTAAACTTCCATCGTTGTGCACTACTCTATATACAAAGTTGTAGTTGTGCACTATAACAACACAACTTCGGTTGCATATCTTGAAGACCGTCTACAGTTAGTGTACATAGCATTATGTTATACGTCTAGTATACCAAAACAAAGAATAATCAATTATAAACTCGTCTCACAAGTTTATCAATCAGATTTCCACTACTCTGGAAGTATGTATTAGCTAATTTAAGCAATAGTTATGTCGTAATAAAATTACAACAACAAACTAACAACTATAACAATAACTATAGCGATAGATCAAACGTAATACTATTTACAGAAATAGTACAACGTAGAAAACGAAAAAGATAGATATATATAAATATATAAATCAATTATAAACTTAACTGAATGAAGAAGGAAATTCGGTCTGAGGCTTGTCGTAACAATTTCCTTAAGACTTTATTTGAAGTCTTCCAAGATACAACAGACATAATCTGCATGAGATTGTAATGAGTATGTCAACTCTGTGATATATTATTTAGAGCAGTAGAGAAGGAAGAAGCAGAAGAAATTAGACTGGAATGGAATGAGAATGTGATCAGTATTCTCTTCTATTTATAATTTCGTCCGCACCACTTCGAACAGTCGCGTTTGTCTGAAAGGTTGCACCTGTTGCCTTTCATTGCTGCTATTCATTAACGGGTCGCACCCGTTCGCTCCTGCTGCTGCCATAAGCCGCACCCGTTCGCGTCTAACGGGTCGCACCCGCTTCCGGCTGCGTCTGTTCGCCAAAAACCCGCGCCCGCTTCAGAAGTCGTACCCCCTTAGTCAATCCGCGTCCGTTTGAACAGATTCGCACCTGTTCGTATAGCCAGTAACTGTCAGAAAGCCCAACCCAGTTTTGCAGTAAAAATAGGATCATATTAGACCCGAACCCGGCCCGGTTCGGTCGGACGGACGGACGGCGGCGGCGTGTGCGCGTGTATGGTGGTGATGCATGATCTCTCTCCTCACAACGAAGTAAACATTCGGGTGCCCCAAGGCCCCAACCCCTTCATTGCAAAGCTATTAATGTACTAGAATAGTTTTGCAATTTTGACGATGTGGGACTTATGTAATTTGATTCAATTTAGGAATTCCAACAATCCCCCACATGAATGATAATATACATATCCCCCACACAAAGCGAAATATCACAGAGTACATATGGAATAATGCTTTATCGTGGATAAGTAGATATTTCACTTTGAATTTTCCCTAGTTAAAACTTATCGGATCTACTTGGCTAATCGGTGAATTATTTCATCTTGAACCGTCGACCTTTATTGTATATCCAGACAATAAGTTTTACGAAGCATTATTTCCTTCACATCCAATCTCTTGGTTGTGTTCATTTTGGTCCTAAACAATTTTTGATTCTGCGAGTGTTTATAGAAAATATAAGCCGTTAATATTCTCATAGAGCCGACCCAGCTCACACTAACATAGGTGATGCAACCATTAAGAGTATCCTTAATATACTCTACATATTATATTCAAGATATGGTCATCATTAAAAAACATAGTTTTAACCTTTAAATACTTCTGTAGGCATGCATTTATATTGTGCACCATAGGAATGGAGTTGGACTATGTCCAAGCAAATGCATTACATCTTGAGTTACTCAGAACTGGTTTGCCTATTGATCCTAGTCCTTGGGATCTCCAGTCGCTAGGATAAGTTTCCGTATAAGATAACTCTTGGTGGTTTAGGCTTTTAAACCCATTCCCCTCGATGCGCAGTCAATTTTCTCTCTTGATAAACCTTTAGTAAATGGATCCTCTAGGTTATCATTTGTTCTCACATAATCTATGGAAATAGTTCCATTTGAGAGTAACTCCCTAACTGTGTTATGGCGTCGATGAATGTGTTGTGACTTTCCATTATACACGAAGTTGTTCGCTCTGCTTAGCGCAGCTTGGTTATCACAGTGTATGCATATGGCCGGTACAGGTTTAGGCCAAAATGGAATATCTTCTAAAAAATGACGAAGCCATTCTGCTTCTTCGCCTGCTTTATCTAAAGCGATGAACTCCGATTCCATAGTGGATCGAGCTATGCATGTTTGTTTAGTTGATTTCCATGACACTGCTGCCCCTGCTAAGGTAAAGACATAACCACTTGTTGATTTTGATTCCTCTGAATCAGCAATCCAGTTTGCATCACTATATTCTTCTAAGACGGCAGGATATTTTCCATAATGTAAGGAATAATTTGTGGTATTTTTTAAATATCCAAGCACTCTCATTAGTGCTTTCCAGTGTTCCTTTCCTGGATTGCTTGTATACCTACTCAGTCGACTTACTGCATAAGCTATATCTGGTCTTGTTAAATTCATGAGATACATGAGACATCCTATTACACGAGAGTATTTCAGTTGCATTACACTCTTATTAGTGTTTTTATGCGTGTTCTCACTCCTTTAATTACATAGTCTTGGAATTTTTCAATCACTTTGTCTACATAGTGTGACTGAGATAATTCTATTCCATTACGTGTTCTTATTATTTTGATTCCCAAAATAACGTCTGCAACTCCTAAGTCTTTCATATCGAAATTGCTAATTAACATCTTCTTTATGATCTCTATTACCTGAGTATTTGGACCAAATATTAACATATCGTCTACATATAAACAAATCATTACATATGATTGTCCAATTTGTTTATGATAAACACATTTATCACATTCATTTATACGAAAACCATTTCTCATCATGACACTATTAAATTTTGCATGCCATTGTTTTGGAGCTTGTTTTAGTCCGTATAATGATTTTACTAATCTACAGACTTTGTTTTCATTTCCTTTGGAAACAAAACCTTCAGGTTGATCCATGTAGATCTCCTCATCGAGATCACCATTTAAGAACGCTGTCTTTACATCCATTTGATGAATTTCTAGATTATAGATCGATGCAATTGCTATTACCATTCTTATCGAGGTTATTCGTGTTACCGGCGAATATGTATCAAAGAAGTCTACTCTTTCTTTTTGACGATATCCTTTGGCTACTAATCTGGCTTTATACTTGTCGATAGAGCCATCTGCTTTCATTTTCTTTTTGAAAATCCATTTGCAGCCAATAGGTTTTATTCCAGGTGGAATATCAACAATTTCCCAAGTTTATTACTTAGAATTGAATCAATCTCACTTTGGATTGCTTCTTTCCAACATGAAGATTCAGAAGATGACATTGCTTCCTTGTACGTTTGAGGTTCATGTTCTAATACATATGTGAAAAAATCCGAACCAAATGTCTTGGATGTCCTAGCCCTTACGCTTCTTCTTGGTTCAACTTCCTCAATCTCATGATGAGTTTCATCTTCATGTAAATTGCTTGATTCTTCTCTTGTCCTTTTAGGGACATTATTCCCTTCATTCCTTTTGTGCGGAAACACGTCTTCAAAGAATGAGGCATCTCTTGATTTCATGATTGTATTTACATGAACATCAGCTATATCAGACTTGAATACCAAAAATCTATAGGCACTGCTATTTTGGGCTGGCCCTAGATAGTAACAATCTACTGTTTTTGGTCCAAGTTTGACTTTCTTGGGAGGCGGAACTGGAACTTTTGCCAAGCACCCCCACACTTTGAGGTATTTAAAGCTTGGTTTGTGTCCTTTCCATAATTCATATGGAATTGTTCCTGTTTTATTGTGAGGGACTTTGTTTAATATGTGATTAGACATATTTAAGGCTTCCCCCCACAAGTTCGTCGGTAGACCAGATATTAAAAGCATGACATTAATCATGTCTTTCAACGTTCTGTTCTTCCTCTCAGCTACACCATTTTGTTGTGGTGAATATGGAGCTGTTGTTTGATGAATTATACCATTTTCGGCATAGAACTTTTCAAATGGTGATTCATATTCTCCACCTCGATCAGATCTCAATATCTTGATCTTTTTATTTAACTGATTTTCTACCTCAGCCTTGTACTTTATAAATGATGTAATTGCTTCATCTTTACTATTCAAAAGATATACATAGCAATATCGCTTATAGTCGTCAATAAACGTGATACAGTACTTTTTCCCACCTCTTGTAGGTAACGATTTAAAATCACATAAATCTGTATGAACCAAACCTAGTGGTTCGGTGCTTCTATCAACAGATTGAAATGGTTTTTTAACTATTTTTGCTTCTACACATGTCTCACATTTGTAGTTCTTATCTACTTGGAATTTCGGAATTAATCCCAAGTTTGATAATGTTTTCATTTTTCGAAAGTTTACGTGTCCTAATCTATCATGCCATAGTAAAATTTCATGCTCAAGCAAATAAGAAACTTCAATTTTATTAATAGCACAATCAGAATACATAGTTTTATTGTCGATAATGGCTACATTTGCCTTAAATAGGCCATCACATAGATATCCCCTTCCGATATACATTCCAGCTTTGGACATAACCATCTTGTCTGTATCGAACACCATTTTGAATCCTTTCTTTGATAGTACTGAACCAGAGATCAGATTCTTGCGTATGTCTGGAACGTGGAGCACGTCATTCAACTTGATAGTTTTTCTAGAAGTAAACTTGATGATTACTGTGCCACTGCCTTCGATCATGCAAACAGCAAAATTACCCATGTAGAGTTTTTCTTCCTGATCGAATTTGTGATATGTTGAAAACATGGATTTATCAGAGCAGACATGATGAGTAGCTCCTGTGTCCACCCACCATTGGTTAGGATTCTGAACCAAATTGCATTCAGATATAACTGCTGAAAAGTTGGACTCGTCCACTTCCATGTTGTCAACTATATTTGCCTCTGAGTTGCGTTCCTTCTTGTGTCTGCAATCTCTAGCTGCATGTCCCATTTTGCCACAAACCCAACATTCGCCATTAAACTCCTTGGTTTTATTATCTTTGGGTTTGTTTTCAGGAGCTTTCCTCTTCTTTGAGAAGTTCTTCTTTTTGTTGAAGTGGCCTTTATTCTTGTTCTTCGACCCTTCTGTTACCAACGCCTCCTCGCTTTGTTTGGTAATTTCGCGGTTATCTGCCTCAATCTTTAATCGTACGATGAGGTCCTGCAAAGAATTCTCTTTCTTTTTATGCTTTAGATAGTTGCGGTAGTCTCTCCATGACGGCAGTAGTTTTCCCATGATGGCTTCAAATAAAAACGATTATCCAACCTTATGACCTTCCGCTTCGAGTTCATGAATGATGATTTGCAGTTCATGTAGTTGAGCAGTCACCGGTTTGGAGTCGACCATCTTGTAGTCCATGAATTTGTCTACAATGAATTTCTTAAGACTGATATTCTACGTCTTGTACTTCGTGGCAAGTGCATTCCAGGGTGCTTTTGCTGTCTTTAGAGGTTGATATACTTTGTATAGCACCTTGTCGAGACAATTCAGAATATAGTTTCTGCATAGGAAATCGGAATGTTTCCACGTAGCAACATCTGATTCCTTGCTTGGTGCAGGAATTGGTTCTTCCTCCTCGAGATACCGTTGCAGACCGAGTGTGGTGAGGTAAAATAACATCTGATTCTGGCATGTTAAAAAGTCGTCACCATCTCCTTTAAAAGGATCGGGCCTGTTGTGTGTAGTAGCCTTTGTTGAGAGCTCTACTGTTGCCATCTCTGTTTTAGTTAAAACAGGAAAGTCTTAAGATGTTATACGTCTAGTATACCAAAACAGAGAATAATCAATTATAAACTTGTCTCACAAGTTTACCAATCAGATTTCCACTACTTTGGAAGTATGTATTAGCCAATTTAAGCAATAGTTATGTCGTAATAAAATTACAACAACAAACTAACAACTATAGCAATAACTATAGCGATAGATCAAACGTAATACTATTTACAGAAATAGTACAACGTAGAAAACAAAAATGATAGATATATATAAATATATAAACTTAACCGAATGAAGAAGGAAATTTGGTCTGAGGCTTGTCGTAACAATTTCCTTAAGACTTTATTTAAAGTCTCCCAAGATACAACAGACGTAATCTGCACGAGATTGTAATGAGTATGTCAACTCTGTGATATATTATTTAGAGCAGTAGAGAAGTCGCACCCCCTCAATCAATCTGCGTCCGTTTGAACAGATTCGCACCTGTTCGTATAGCCTGTAACTATCAGAAAGCCCGACCTAGTTTTGCAGTAAAAATAGGATCATATTAGACCCGAACCCGAGCCCGGCCCGGTTCGGTCGGACGGACAGCGGCGGCGCGCGCGTGTGGTGGTGATGCATGATCTCCCTCCTCACAACGAAGCAAACATTTGGGTGCCTCAAGGCCCCAACCCCTTCATTGCAAAGCTATTAATATACTAGAATAGCTTTGCAATTTTGGCGATGTGGGACTTATATAATTTCATTCAATTTAGGAATTCCAACACATTATTATTTCAATATTTTTGTGTATAGTTTGTAGTTAAATGTGCAATTTTTTCGAAAAAATAAATCACGGTTTCGACGGTTCGACCGGTTGAACTATCAAAACCTTAAACCTTCAATCATCACGGTTCAAGGTATGGCACGGTCATGAAAACTATGATTTGATGTCTCGCACTTGAAAATAAAGGTTTTCTGGTACACGTTTAGATAATTTTTATAACAGTTGGATATTTTCTTTTGTGAACGGTAGCATCAATGTCTCAGTTACGTGAAGAAACTAACAGACATTCAAACCCCAAACTTTTGGTCATATGTGTGAAAATTTGACACCACAATGGCTCATTAGTGTATCATGCAGAAATTATCAGTAGAGTACAGAAAGGAAAAAAAATCACCATGGTCAAATCTATAATCAAGTAGTTAAATAAAATTAAACAATGGTTATGTAACTAGTGCATGTATAACGAAAAGCAGGATATATGGATCATAAAACTGAGATTTGCCCCAAATATCACATGAATGTGTAAGAAAACCTCAGCTTCCCACTTGCACAAACTTATGTTATCGAAACAACTTCTAAGAGTCACTTTTTCATTTGAAGAAAGAAAAGAAGGTGTTGATGTAAGTAGTTTTTTTTCCCCTAAGAACATCAAATTAGCCACTAGCCATATGAATCAAATAATTATATTTTCAAGAATTTTATTTTTTTTCCTAACATTGTTTGCAGGTGTGCAAATTTACCTCGCTCAACCTAGCAAAGAACATAGGGTAGCTTGTCAAATTTTCAAACAGTAAACAAAACATAATCAACTTTCAATAAAATAAGAGTAAGAATTTTAGTTTTTCACAAGTTTTTCACATTTGTCGAATCTCCAAATTTACACAATTTTCTTTTAAAATGAACTTTTGTTTTTTTTGTATTTTTCGAATTTTCACTTTTTTTCTTTTGGAAAATCTAACCTTTATTTTTTTCATAATTTTACAAGTTTTATCAATCTTTTTAAATTTTTTGTTGAAAATTAAACTTTTAATAAGTTGGAGACAAACTATTACTTTTTTAATCCAAACTGCCCAAAATCATAGCGCTCATAACTCATGTTTCACTAGAATAAACACACTTAAACACGTATACTAAAAGGGTAAACGGGTCAAATCATTTATTACTAATTTAATAACTGTTAGTAAGGCTAATATGTTGAGATTCATGTTCGAGTCGGACCTATCACTATAACAAAAATATCTTTTTACAACGATTTTATTTACAACATTTCTGCAAAACTCTATCTATGCAATGAAATACGTGCTAAGTTAATATCCATCAAGATAAGGGTAGAATCTTTGATAATAGTTGTAATATCGTCATCGCTCTTTGTTTAACGGCAAAATTTCCAAAATGTCTTTGGTACCAAATGATCGAGAGCACAACTTCAAATACCATTCAGAATCTCGTTATGCTAAAAAAAGTAACATTTATTTTTAGTTGGAAAATTTTGGTATAGATGCTGTCAAAAGTCCAAAGTCCAGGATGACATGACATAGCTACTTTTATTCTTCCTATTTTTCCTATTTATTTAGGATTATTATATTATCATTATCTCTACATAATTTTTTAACTATTCACTCTTAAAGATTTTTTTTTATTTTTACGTTGGTGCATTCAATGTCTACTTATTTTATTCTTTTTTTTCACGTTTAAAGAGTTCTAATTAAAAGAGCTATAAGCACAGTTAAAATTTGATGATTTAAGTTTGTAAGGTATTTTTCAAGAATATATTATGTTAATGTGCATCGCACCTGTCTAAGTACTTGCAAACTAGTAAACTAATAACTAAATATATTATGCTCTTGTGCTTCACACATGTTTAAGTACTTGCAAACTAATAACTATAACATACATTGTGGTGTCAAGCCTTCGACCATATTTTGATAAAAAGGCAAGATCAACTCTGTCACTGAAAGGTACCCCAGTCAAAATATATTGCTTACTTTATTATTGTGTTTTGTAAGTGATTATTTTAATTAGCGGAAAGAGGAACATACTAGTAAAAGAAACTTTGAAAATTGTAATATTTCTTTGTTCAATAATGAAAGACTTGATACATTGTACAACTGTAGTCTTCTGTATTTATACAAGAGTTGAAAGAATAAAAAAAGAAAATGGGCTGCGGTACAAGGCCCAAGTATTCGGTAGCAGGAATAAGAAAAGTATTATATCTCTAAACGAATAGAAGCCAAGCGTTATTATGCTCCCTCAAATAAAGTTAGGGTTTCAGTCTCTCTTCGTCTTTCATGGCGGCGGAGAAAACTCTGAGCTCATCTCTAAATCGATCAAAATTCTTACTCGAAATAGCCTTAGTCAACACATCGGCATGCTGATAATAGGCTGGAATGTGTTGAATCTGGAGTTTCCCACTTCCCGTTCATTCACGAACAAAGTGGAGGTCCACTTCCAAGTGCTTCATCCTTGAGTGCTGGGTAGGGTTCATAGATAGAGAGATAACACTCAAGTTGTCAACCCAGATTGTTGGCTTTCGATTTAGCATGAACCCTAATTCTTGAAGTAGGGTTTCGGTCCAAATGATCTCTGCAGTGGTGCTGGCGATGGCCCTGCACTCAGCTTCAGTGCTCGATCTCGAGATGGTGGCTTGCTTTTTCGTGCACCACGAGATGGGATTGCTACCAAGGTAGACACAATATCCGTTGATAGATCTTCTATCATCCAGATCATTTGCCCAGTCGGAATCACTGTAAGCTTGTAGATGTAAGTTTTTGTTTGATGTGAGCTTTAATCCATGGTTGACTGTCCCCTTTAAGTATCGTAGTATACGTTTTACGGGACACCAGTGTTCACTTGTAGGAGCTTGCATGTATTGACAAACTTTGTTTACACTAAAACATATATCTGGTCTGGTAATGGTAGCATACTGAAGAGCCCCAACAATACTCCTGTACTGTTTGATGTTTTCAATGGGTTCACCCCTTTCTTTAGATAACTTGAGATTTCTTGTCATGGGGGTAGGTAGAGGCTTAGCTTTATCCATGTTCGACCTGACAAGTATGTCTGATATGTATTGTTTTTGAGATAGAATGATGTTTGAATCTGCATCCCTTTGAATATGTATGCCAAGGAAGAAATTTACTTCACCCATGTCTTTTATTGCAAATTCCTTATCCAAGTATTTCATGACTAGTTAAATTTCATGTTGGTTGTCTCCTGTGATGAGTATATCATCAACATAAACTAAAATGTAGATGCTGTTTTCCCCTTTCTTTCTTGTATAAAAAGAACAATCTGACTTGGTGGCAGTGAATCCCAGTTTAACTAAGACACCTTTTAATTTATCATACCAAGCCCTTGAAGCTTGCTTTAGACCATAAATTGCTTTATGTAATTTGCATACTTGATTGATGCTTGCTTCAGAACTGTAACCTTTTGGCTATTGCATATACACTTCCTCTATTAATTCTCCATTTAAAAAGGCATTATGCACATCTAATTGTCTTATTCTCCAGTTTTTATGCAAAGCAATAGTTAGGATTATCCTTACTGTTGCTGGCTTAATAACTGGGGAGAAGGTTTCATTGAAGTCAAATCCAAACTGCTGGGTATATCCTTTTGCCACAAGTCTGGCCTTGTATTTGATGATCTTACCATCAGCATCTCTTTTGATTTTGTATGTCCATTTGCTTCCTACAATGTTTTTATGCCTTGGTAAATCAACAAGTGTCCATGTATTGTTTTTAACTAGAGCATTATACTGTTCATCCATGGCTTTTCTCCATCTTCTGTCTTTTACTGCCTGTTCATATGATGTTGGTTCCACTTCATTGAGTTGAGTGTTTAATACTTTGGGTTTATAAATCCCACTTTTTGATCTAGTAATCATGGGATGCTGAACAGTAGTTGACTGTGGTTCACAATGAGCCTCAATATGCTCATCAGATGTTTCATTTGTTAATTCTCTGCTGATATGATTTTGTTGTGTGTTTGATTCTTGTTGTTCATCATGTTGAGGGCTGCTTGTTAATATTTGCTCTGAATGGTCATTAATCTCATTTCTTGTTGGTTCTCTGTTTGATTGAACTTCAGCATTTATCCATTCTGATAAGTCTGGTATGTGACTAGTGCTAGCTTTGTCTATATTAGTTCCTTGCATGTGCTTTTCCTTCTCTGCAAAAGGAAAAACATTTTCATTAAAAACAACATGCCTTGAAATGTAAACTCTGCCTTGATTGTCTAGACATATGTACCCCTTTTGATTATGTGCATATCCTAAAAAAGTACATTGACTAGATCTTAGGCTTAGTTTATGTCTATTGTATGGTCTAAGGCAGGGAAAACACAAGCACCCAATTTTTTTTAAATATTCATAATTTGGTTTAACACCAAATAGTTTCTCAAAAGGACACACATGGTTTAACACTTTGGTTGGTATTCTATTAATGAGATATACTGCTGTGGCAAATGCCTCTCTCCAATATCTCATTGGTAGACTTGCCTAAGACAAGAGTGTTAATCCTGTCTCCACAATGTGCCTGTGTTTTCTCTCAATGAAACCATTTTGTTCTGATGTATAGGGGCATGTAGTCCTATGCACAATCCCTTTTGTACTGAAAAACTCCTTTAGGGTTTTGAATTCACCCCCACCATCTGTTTGAACAATCTTCACACTGCTATTATGCTATTTTTCAGCACAGGTGATGAAATGTTTCATAGCACTACATGTATCTAATTTTGCCTTTAAAAAATATATCCATGTATATCTAGTATGTGCATCAACAATAGATAGATAGTACCTGTCCCCCTTTGTTGAGTTGTGTGGTGATGGTCCCCACAAATCAGCTGCCACAAGCTCAAGTGGTCTTTCATAAATGGTTTCAGAAAACTGAAAGGGTAATTTGTGACTTTTGGCAATTTGGCAGTGTGTGCATAATGATAAGTTGTGCAAAGGTGAGAAAGAAATTTTACTCTCATTCAATACTTGTTTTACTACATCATAGCTAGGATGTCCCAATTTACAATGCCACATATGAAATATACTGTCACATTTGTCATGATTCAAACCAGTGTTATTACAACAGACAACATTTTTATTATAGATGTTCTTTGTTCTCATATGGCTGAACTTGTACAGACCCTGTTCCAGTTTACCCTGTAATAATATGTCTTTACTCAGCATATCTCTGACTAGGCAGAATTTAGGGTGAAACTCAAAATATACATGATTTTCTTTAGCAAATTGTGAGACACTTATCAAATTCTTTTTGATACTTGGCACTCTTAATAAGTTATTAAGATAGAGTAGCCTTGTACCTTGTATAGTGCCTGTTCCCACATGCAGTTTCACCATTACCCATAGATACTAAATTCTTACCATTGTAGCTTTTGTTCCCCAAGTTGAGATTTTGTAAGTTGTTGGTAATATGATTTGTAGCTCCTGAGTCTGGAAACCAATCTTCTATGTTGATGTCATCTATCTTGGCTGCATCGTCTGTTGAGTTGTCTGAATTATTTCTTGATTGATGATTGGTTTGTGCCATGTTTACTGTTGGTTGCCTGCTTGATTGTGTCTGTTGCGATGGGTTGTAATCCACCTTGAATCTGAAGTAGCATTTATTTGCCATGTGACCAAATTTCTCACAAATCTGGCATTTGACCCTATTGTTGCTTGAAAACCTTCCGCTGCCCCTACCCCTTTGATTGTAACCACCTCTTGGGTTCTGGTTGTTCTGACTATTTTTCTGACTTTTGTTCTTTGTGATTGAAACATAATTTGCTGAATATTCTTCTTGCATAAGTCTTCTCTGTTCTACTCTACCTTCATGTGCAAGGAGGGCTGAGTAGACATAGTCAAGATCAGGTAGGGTTGGTTTGGTGGCAATGAAGGTTACCAGAGATTCATATTCTTGATCTAGGCCATTGGTAATAATGAGAATCTGCTCACTGTTTGAGACATTATGGCCAACAGCCTTTAGTCTGTCACACAGATTCTTGATTTTGGCAAGGTATTCTATCATGCTCATATCAGTCTTTCTTCTATTTTGTAATTCTCTTCTATAGTGCATGATTCTTGCTGTTGACTGGGAGTTGAAAATTCTTTCAATAGATGACCATATCTCATGTGATGTGTAACAACCAACAAGTTGTGACAATAGGGTTTGACTAATGGATGATAAAAGCCAAGATGCAAGCAAGTTATCTTGTTTCTGATATAAAGCATATTCTGGGTTGCTAACTGTATTGCCTGTGTCATCAGTGATGTTGACAGATGGAATCACTTTGGTTCCTTTTACATAATCTTATAGATCATACCCTCTCAAAGCAATTTCTGCTTGATATTTCCATGTGATATAATTGTCTTCATCTAATGGTGTGTTTATTGCTTGATTCTTAGGTCTGATCAAGACTGAATCTGATCTCTGATTATCTTTGGATATGTTGCCAGTGTTTGCTGAAGTAACATCCTCTTCTTCGAGGGCCATGGTGGATCAAGAATTTGGAGAATCAGATTTCTTGATCAAGAAACCGATTTTGGTAGCCAAGAAATGTCCCAAAAAATAATAGAGAAGAAGGTGCAAGGAAGAAAACAGCTATGTGTATTACTGTTTTATTGAAAAACAGTAATATGTATACAGGAACTATTGCACCTTCAGATGGCTGAATCGAAAAGTGCAACCAGAGGTAGAAGCGAGGATCTTGAATCTGATCTGCCTCTAGGATGGCACTGTGGGTTGAAAACCGATGAACACGATCACTGCAGTGATCTTGAGAAGGGTAGCCTCCCCTATGATGATAATATTCTGAGGGGAGAGATCAATTTCTCAAAGGAAAATCTGCCGTTTGGCAATGTTGCTCTGATACCATAAAAGAATCTTTGAAAATTGTAATAATTCTTTATTCAGTAATGAAAGACTTGATACATTGTACAACTGTAGTCTTCTGTATTTATACAAGAGTTGAAAGAATAAAAAAAGAAAATGGGCTGCGGTACAAGGCCCAAGTATTCGGTAGTAGGAATAAGAAAAGTATTATATCTCTAAATGAATACAAGCCAAGAGTTATTAACTAGACATTTCCTTTCATCTCCAAACTCTAGATATTAGATCAAATTAGCGACAACATCAACTTCTAATTAATTGAAGATATCGAAGGTACTTTTTTTGGGTTTTATTTTCAACAAATTTTTGAGTTGATGGTAAATGAAATGCTTCGGACTCAGACATATTTGACATTGTTTCTTGAACTTTTTTCATAGTCAAATTTGTTTTAAATTGACTAGTGGAAGTATCTTGCTATAAATAAATTTAGTTGTTGCTTGACGATGGTTTGAGTTGATGGTAGGATTTAGACAAGTATGGTCGCCTCTATATGCTTTAATTTTCCACCCGTTTTGAGATTTCTTTGTAGAAAGATGAGCATGTACCATACAAGGATAATTTTCATCAATATCACATCGAACCCTATAGTCATTAGCACGAGACTTGACTACTCGAAAAAAAGCGAACATTTAATTTCCCATCCACTTAATCATTCAATAAGTTTTTGTTTTGATTGAAAAATCAACCCAACTCAAGAAACTTTGTCAACACATTCTCTCCTAAAGACTTCCACATCTTGTTGAGCTCTCTCCATGATTGATCTAGCCATCATTATTGTAGTACATAAGTCCTTGGCTAAAGGGTATATCCATGCCCCTTTAGCATTTATTCTACCAAATTTTATGATGATGATACTGTAAATGACACAAAATAAGTCCCTGTATATGATTTTAGAAATGATTTACAAATCATAACCAATATCATATTTGTTCAATTATAATAAATTGATAAGCAGTTCCATCCATATGATATATGAGAACTACAAACTTCTCGGTAGCTAAACTAATTTGGAATACTAACCCATGACTTGAATGATATGACATCGCATATTGCATTTGTATCATAATGGAATATAGTATATGTGTGTATTTTAGTAACTACAATCAAAGAAAATTTAAGCTTCTAAGTGCAATCGTAGCATAATGCATTTTAGTATCTTCTACTTCCTAGAATGGTATTTTCAAGTAAGACCTGAACGGGTAACTTTTTTGATCAGACATTTACCTATTATATATGAAGGGCGTTATATTTAACTGATATCGAATAGAAACAAACTCTATTTGGAATGCATCAAATTGATATAATGAACAATGCGTATTACAAGATTAAAATTCCAATAACTAAGTATTTTCAGCGTATTACAAGATTAAAAAAATGACTTTTACAATTTTTGGTATATAACACAATCTTCGTAACTCAAATCTTTCCTCTAAATGACAACTTCTCACTTTTTATTGCTCCTATATACTCTATAAATTTACAAAATATTGATGTCTTGTTTCAAATTCCAACCGAACAGAGAGATGAATGCATTTCGTTTGTGGGTACTTGTTTTGTTTGCTTTTTCCACAGTTGTCAATAATGTGTTTCTAGTCTTATGTAGTTTATAATCTCCTTCTTTCGATTTTGTATTGTGCATAACTGGTATTTTTAAAGTTATAAATTGCTTAAATTTAAGCTGCAAGAAAGTTTGGCTTAGTATAGTTTTTTGTAGTTTATTTGTATGAAAAATGAGAAATTCAATGTCGTTGCAAATAAAATGGTATATCATTGACGCAGCCTACAGGATCACACAACTCACGAATTGATGAATTCGCGGAAAATGAATCGATGAAACTAAATTAATCGATGAATTGAAGATACCCAAGTGCTCAAATCCGTTGATCTCTCGAGATACCGGATTCTAGTTATCTTCAACACGTTGATCGCGCACGATACCGCATTAGAAGATCTACGATTCTTCGACGTTGATCTCGCGCACGAGATTCCATGAATCGGCTTCAAGTTCGTTGATTCGAGCGCACTCGAATATCCGAAGATGGAGAAAGGAGATAACACTCAACTTCCAATTTTAATGGTGGCACAAAGCATAAACCAAATTTTATTCAAAGTCAACTACTTTTACAAATGACCATACACTCCTATTTATAGGAGTTTACAACTCAACACACGTTACAATACTTCACACGACTTAAGAAAAATACATTACAACAGTACAAACGAATTACCAAGACACACGACTTAAGCAAGTAACGACATAACAAAATACAAATGACTTAACAAACAATATGACTTAAGAAAATACAATCAGTGACTCAAAGAAGCAACACAAGGAAACATCGACTTAAGGAAGTTCGCGACTTAAGGAATTCTGGAAGCTCGTTCGCGACATAAGAGACTGCGACCTACTGGAGATGTTCGCGACTTAAGGAATATCGTTGCTTCATCTTTCCGACTTAAGAAAGGTCGTTTGCGAGTTAAGTGGAAGCGGCATAAGGATTCTGAGCGACATAACAATTCTGAGCGACATAAGGAATGGCGCGACCTAAAGCTTCGCGACCTAAATGTCGTTCGCGACTTACTCGAGGCGACTCAAGCTGAAGCGACCTATTACTCGCGAAGTAAGGCTGGAGCGACCTAGGGCTTGCGACATAGGAAGGTCGTTCGAGACTTAGCTGGAGCGATTTAGGGAAAGTTCGTTCGCGACCTACAGAATTTCGCCGCGACTTAAGGAGGAGGAGGAGCGACTTAGGCGGCTTCGCGAATTCTGGAGCTGCGATTAAGGTATGCGCTGCATCAATCATACTTCCCTAACAGTATCAAAATCTTGATTTTCATGGAAGCCATAAATTATATCCATAATATAAGTGCTCGTTAAGTATATACATAATTTGTCATGTAGCACATATGACATTAAGTACACATGACTATATAGAAAATTTAATGCATGCCTATATCAAAGTTCTTCTATAGCTTTTTATACACGAAGTAGAAATAAACTAGTGTGAAGAAAGCAAGCTATATAAATAGCTAGTTTACTAGTACATGATCATTTCCAACAAAATTTTCATCACTAAAATGAAGAGTGTATCTGATGCAGCGCATACCTCAAATCGCCGAAGCCGTAGATCGCTCCTCCTAGATTGCGAGGACGAAGCAGCTCCAAGATTCCTTAGGTCGTGAGCGACCTACCTTCAGTCGCGCAGCCTTGCTCTAGAAGCTTATGTCGCTCCAGCCCTAGGTCGTTCCAGTTTAAGTCGCGAGCTTCCTCATGTCGCGAGCAGATATTCCAGTAGGTCGCGAGCTCCAGATCCTTTTGGCGCGAGCAGATCTCTAAGTAGCGAACGAGCTATCTTATGTCGCGAACGACATTCCAGTTAGGTCGCGAACCTTCTTTAAGTCGCTCCTGATGCCGAAGTTCTTAGGTCGCAAAGAAGCTTAGGTCACTGAAGATTTCTTATGTCGTTGTTTCTTATGTCGCATTGTTTGTTAAGTCGTTTGTTGTTATGTCGTTTGTTGTTATGTCGTTTGTTTCTTAAGTCGTTTGTGATGTATTTGTTAAGTCGTTGTTGTTATGTCGTATGACGAATGTATTGTAATTTCCTATAAATAGGGGTGTATTGTCATTTGTAAAAGGGAGTTGATTTTTGAATAAAATTTGGTTTGTGCTTTGTGCCACCATTAAAATTGGAAGTTGAGTGTTATCTCCTTTCTCCATCTTCGGATATTCGAATGCGCTCGAATCAACAAACTTGAAGCCGATTCACGGAATCTCGTGCGCGAGATCAACGTCGAAGAATCGTAGATCTTCTAACGCGGTATCATGCATGATCAACGTGTTGAAGATAGCTAGAATCCGGTATCTCGAGAGATCAACGGATTTGGGGACTTGGGTTATAACGATACGGATTTTCACGCTCGAAAATCGACATCCATACTTTACATCGTACTCGAATGCCATAGATTCGATTGTTCAAATCTGAGTCGTCAAAGCTTATAACACAGTAAGTATAACAACACAGCGGAAGAAAGAAAACAATGATATCATATACAACTCCAATGAATACAATATCTAGAATGATATACAACAATGATATCAATATGCTACAACAATATCAGAGATAAATAATGATACAACGGAAATAACAGAACAGAAGAGATCACTCCAAATGATCTACAAAAGAGAATGACTCCAACTCCAACGTCAAGCTCGAACCACCATCACGATGCACAAAGATAAGCAAGTGCAGTCCTGAACTCCAAGAAATGAACCAGCTCCAGATAATCCACTAAACCTGAATATTTGAAAAACCCAACTCTAGACTGCCCGTGTGGAAAATGGTGGGCACCCAGAGTTTAGGAAGGGAACAATAAACTCCGGGTCAGTCATGGGACTGGTATGAGCAAACAAAACAGTTTATCTTTAAACAAACACAAAAGGCTTTTAAACATTGAAATCCGCAATGCTTTTCGAAAATGAAACTACCATAAGGCCTCCGGCCACACACACAATGCAATCGCAGAATTGGAGGAGATTTCTCCTTATGATAATCAAACATGCTCACCACGCAAACAAAACTCTTTAGATATTATTACTAGTGCATAGTGTAGAAAAACATTTCGAAAATATAATATAAATCTTAGCCAGCATACAACATTTCATCGTATGCCTACTATAGCTACCATGTTCAATAGCAGGTTACCGCCACATTCCATAGCAGGTAATACAACTAAAACCGTACAGGGTTCGTATTGTTTCTTTGGATTTCCAACAAATGATCAGGCTAAGGAACTTCCTTACCAAAATGGAAATGCCTCTGGAAAGACGCCCCGAGAACCTAACCGGATCTCTGCAAACAAAAGGCCGACGCTACCTCACGCTATACAGCTGTAACTAGGTAACTAACACACTGACGCTACCTCACACTGTACAGCTGTAACTAGGTAACTAACACACGAGTCATGTCATCCCCCGGTCGTCACCGACCTTTATCCGAGGGCCCTCGATCAAAAAGCAACAACCACAAAGTATAATAACTGTGCAGCATCAACATAGGTAAAATATCTGGGCTCCATACCATGATATCACCTTTTATCCAGAAGGAAATGACATACCCTAGGGGCGCTACCCCTACAAACCTTTGCCGCAACATTCCTGTTTCGACCATTACCGGGTTGTGAGGCTCGACGAAGTCTCGTCCACAAAGCAACGCTTTTTCACAAAGCAACGCTTTTTCACAAAGCCACGCTTTTCACAAAGAAACGCTTTTTCACAAAGCACGCTTTGACCAACAAATGATCATCAGCACTTCGTATGCCACATTACCAAATTGGGAATGTATCACTAGTAACCATCAACTACATAACCTCTGAGCTCGTACGTCTCAGAGAAGGGTGTTAAGCTAAGAGAATAAATTCTCCGCCACCAACAGAAATGTATTTGATAGAAACCAGCTTTACATCTCAAAGTGTAACGTCAGACACACATCCATACAAGTCTGTTTCGGGTTCGAACAGAACCGAAGGCACTTCCAAAGAAGCCCTTGCAATCCGGGTATTCACAATCCCGATCGGATTTCTCATCACTTAGGAAATCTTTATACCGACGCGACTCAGTGCAGAGACAATCGATAGGTCATCCTATCGTTCTCGCAAATACCCGGTCTTCATCACCGGTCTTTAAATGCTATCCATATACGACGTATCATTATTCGGAATGGGTTATACGACACAAAGGTCCTCTCCCGGCTAAACCGAATAACGAGCGCAATTAAAAATCATATGGATACTGGGGTCTCAGTTAAATCACAGCTTAAAGCCCAAAACTTTTCATTCGAATGGTTAAAATAATTTACCATTTCCAATCTTTTAAACAAAAAGATTCATTTCAAAAACCTTCAATGGTTTAAACAATTTCCACACTTTTAATCTTTTAAACAAAAAGATTCAATTCACAAAGTTTACCCCGTTCACAAAGATCCATTCATGGATTTCAAAACAATTTCCATTTCAATTGAATTAACTCGTTAAATCTTTAAGTCAAGATTTGACTTATAGCTTTTAAAACTCATTTCCAAAGATTCAATCATAGCCTTTCAAAACAATTCTATTTCAAGTTGGATTAACTAATTCGGTCTTTGAATCAAAGACCCATTTCATAGTTTTCAAAACATTTCAATTTTATTTCAAATTTGAAACCTTTCAACACAATTTGGAAATTCATTTCTTATATGAAAGCTATTATTATTTGAAAGCAAGTAGTTTTCGTTTCAGAAATAAATCCAGTTATATTTGCTCGAGTTAAAGCCTTTGAATTAAATATTTTTAAAATAGTTTAACCCATATATAAACATGTTTAATCCCTAGTTCAAATTATAGAATTCAATATTAAATATTGAATTCAAATTTAAATCAAATAATTTAAATTTTCAAAACTCGATTAAATTATTCAAAATAACTTTTATCTTTGAAATTCCATTTCAAACGCTTTTCACTTTAAATCCAAATTTCAAATTTCAAAATCAATTGAAATTAAAATTTCAATTTCAAAAACATTGAATTTAAATTATCTGTAACATAACCGATTTCCACGTGAAATCCATATTTGTGTGTGTAGAAGTGTAGTCCAGGGGTTTTACACACAATAGTGCAACATCAAACATCATAGATATATCAATAAGCGGTATAATCGATAACGCTTATCTTCATTCACAGATTCATAGATAAAATAAATTTATCGGTCACAAAGATTCACTATTACAATTCGATGTGGGTTTCAGATAACCAACTGGAATCCGACTCCCTATCGCATCGAAATTCAAGTGCCGTTTTACGGGCCAAGCGTTTCATATTCACATAGTAATATATCACAGAAATAGAAATCACAGCTTAGCATAAAGTAATTCATATCACAAAGCATCACAATTCAGAGATGTCAAACCATTCAATTATTTAGTCAAGTCCAAACATTCACAAGTAGGATTAATTAATATCTGATCATAATTAATTTATACTAGATTAATTACTTATGAATAACTACAAATCTTGGTTAATTAATCATTAATTAATTACAAATCATTTTGACTAATTCTTTCTTTAATCATTTATTAATTAACTATTAATAATAATTTAATTAACCTTTAATTATAATTCATCAACCTTTAATTAATAAATAATTAACCTTTAATTATTTAATTCACCATTTAATTAATTATCATTATTTAATTACTTTAATTAATTATTTCTCAATTAATTAACATTCCTTAATCACCTTCATTAATTAACTAACCTTAAATTAATTATCCTCAAATTGATTACCTTAATTAATTAATCATGTTAATTAATTATTCTTTAAATTAATTAACCTTTATAAATAAATTATCCTTAATTAATTGCATTAGTTAATTAGCCATTAATTAATTATTGTTTTAATCACTTGAGTAATCAACCTTTAATTACATACATTAATTAAGCAACTTTTAATTTAAAGATAAACCATTTACTTAATTAATCACTCAATTGCCATTTAGATCTTATTTAATTAGAAGTAATTTCTTTAAAACTTAACTAATCCCAAAATTTAAAAATAAAGCATTTATTGTTTTAAAAGAATTAACAAGAAGTTGTTTAAATTTTTTTAAATTTAAATTTGGAAAAAATTGTTTAAAACAAAAATTGCTTTAACATCAACCTGAGACCTCTTCGGGTCTCCACTCGAGTCAAGTATCCAATTCCCCCGAGTCTTTGCAAATCACTCAGCTGCTTCAAGTAATTACTTCACTCGCACGAGACAAAACCCGAGTCTTACTTCGATACTTCCTAGAGCAAAATCATCATCTGCTTCGTGTTTGACTCCTTCTTTTTCTTCAATTCCATCAACAGATATATCTCAATCATCACGTGCACGTGCACGACCCATCGACCGACTTCTAACCATCGCCGCTCTCCCCTGCAAGTCGATGATGTCTTTCTCATCTCAGGCAAACACCCAGTTCAAAGGAAACAGTTAGCAAAACGAAATCGAGTTGTTTGACCCAAAAATGGAATCGAACCTTCGATGAACAATCACCCCTCCCCGCCACGATCGACCACCAGACATCTGCCGATTCAACCCAGAGCAACGCCTCACCCTAACACATCGATTTCCCTTGTCTCGTTTGCCCCGATCCACCATGAACGTGGCACGAGCTCGAGATACGACAGCAATAAAACAACTCCCAAAAACCCTAAATCGATGAACGCAAACCACCACATCCATCTATAACAACTTCGCTTATTTTTCCCACGGTCACTACTCTTCAAACTACATTCGACAACAACCACGACCTTCAGTTCGCCATTGATCACCAGAAATTGGTCAAATTGTGTTTTCTGTTCAACTAACATTTTCTCCCAATTTAATAATCTAAAAATTATGAAATGATATTCAAAAATCATTATTTCGAAATGCAAATCAATATGTATATTTGAAACCCAAAATCAAATCATTTGATTTTTCACTTTATGTTGATCAGTATTGTAATATTCCAATTTTCAGAATATTTTATCCCATAACTATACTTATGATTATTTTTAAAATTGATATTACCACATTATAATCACCTTTCATTTCGAGATTAATACTATATGTTGATTGGTTTAAGAGATATAGATTTTTTTTTCTTAAAAAAAACAACACAGTTTTAAAACCCTGTAACATAGAACAGAAACATATTTTTTTGCCTGTGCACACAACATATTCAGGTATGCAAACTCAATTTCACATTTATGCAAGCCATATCCAAATTATCATCATCACATACTTAAGATAATATGGAAGATCAAGTTTAAAGGAAGAAGTTTGCTCACCTGGACAAGAAGAAAGAACAGAGCTTTCAGATTAAAGTTGAAGACCTTTTTAAACTTTGAAATGTTGAGAACCCTGTTTGAGTTTGCTAACTGGAACTTCTTCCTTAATTCAGGCTTGCATTGATGGTTGTTTTAATTTGAGTTATTATTGAAGTTGTAGATGATGGGTATTCAGTCTTTCTTAGTTTTATGGACGAAAAGAAATGAAGATGATGGATATAAACAAGTTACAGGGTATAATACTTTTGTACAAATTCTTTAGTAGTGATATTTTCTTCTTGGTGGCTGAAGGACACTTTGCCTTTGTGCTGCATTTATTAGCTTTGTACATATTATTTTTGGCTGAGAAGATGGCATTGCATGCTTATGTCCTTCATGTATCATACTTGTCCCCTTGCTCTCCATACTTGCCTTATTCTATTCTTTTATTCATAGATGTATATTTTTTTTGTTTGACTATGCAAACTTCGGTCGACAACATTTTGTTTTTCATTTGCCTATACTTGATTTTACTTTATGTACATAACATAATTTACTTGCCTTTGCTTCAGCCTCATTACTTAGGAATATAAGTGAAGTCCTATTTTGTTTACAACTAATGATTCTTATTTTGTACATAGATATTGTATTTTGATTCTTTAATCTTATCACTTTGCAATATAAATGAATTCAATGCTGTTATTTTTATCTATGTGTTCACTTTATATTTTATAGTTTATCCTATATACATTTTTATTTCAAGTTCTAACTTAAATATTTTATTGTCTTGTTACTTTGAAATACAATGAAGTTCTACTTTTATTATGTTGTTATAGTTTATTTTTAATGTATTACTTTCTATTTTACTCTAATGTGTTGCTAAATTTTTCTGATTATTATCCTATACATATTATTTTAAGAGAAAATGCTGTTAATAAAAATTTATTTTGTATGACATTATTTTGTTTTAAAGTTTTTAACCATGAACATTTTGTAAGTTATTTAAATTCACATTCTAAGGTCAAATTTAAATTAATTAGAAATTTATTTCAAAATTTTCATTCATTATTAATTTAAATTTGATTCAAAATTCGAGATCGTTACAGACTTTCCCCCTTAAAAGAATTTCGTCCTCGAAATTCGCCAGAGAGAGATAACGAAGATAGATGAAAGATAGAGAAATATCTTTTCAGATCAACTGGATGTCAATTCTGCATTTGGCTTACCAAATCAGAATATCAATAATAGATACAAGAACGAATCTATTGAATTCTTTCACACGATACTCGGGTTATCCAGATCTACGAAGTATGCCGTGGCATCGGTTAGTTCAAAGGATAACTAACCATTCGTAGAACATATCGGGACCCAAAGAAATAGATAGATATATGGATACAATTTCAAAACTTTTAGTTTAGAACGAGAGTATACCTATTAGCCATAGCAATCAAAGCAAACAATCCATCCAAACAGACAATTTTGGCCATTCCGGAGTTTATGTCCCATATTAACATATCGAATCTCCTTCCTAGATCTACCAGAAACCATCAAAGAATTGAGAAAAGATGTTGGACAAAAGAGATTGATAGAGAAAAGATTGTTTCCTTGTTGTTACAGAGTATCGACCATTTATAGTCGTATTCTCTTGTCCCCTATCTCATCCTCTTCTTGCACTCATACTTACTATCTGTGTATAGCAAGAGAATTTACTGAGGTATTCGAACGGATATCTGAGGAATACTCATTCTAGGGTATACTTCACCCTATCTCTAATGAGCTACTTAATGTGTTATACTCCTGAGCTAAAGTTCAACCTTCAGCTCTGATACCAAATGTAACGATACGGATTTTCGCGCTCGAAAATCGACATCCATACTTTACATCGTACTCGAATGCCATAGATTCGATCGTTCAAATCCGAGTCGCCGGAGCTTATAACACAGTAAGTATAACAACACAGCGGAAGAAAGAAAACAATGATATCATATACAACTCCAATGAATACAATATCCAGAATGATATACAACAATGATATCAATATGCTACAACAATATCAGAGATAAATAATGATACAGCGGAAATAACAGAACAAAAGAGATCACTCCAAATGATCTACAAAAGAGAATGACTCCAACTCCAACGTCAAGCTCGAACCAACATCACGATGCACAAAGATAAGCAAGTGCAGTCCTGAACTCCAAGAACTGAACCAGCTCCAGATAATACACTAAACCTGAATATCTGAAAAACCCAACTCAAGACTGCCCGTGTGGAAAATGGTGGGCACCCAGAGTTTAGGAAGGGAACAATAAACTCCGGGTCAGTCATGGGACTGGTATGAGCAAACAAAATAGTTTATCTTTAAACAAACACAAAAGGCTTTTAAACATTGAAATCCGCAATGCTTTTCGAAAATGAAACTACCATAAGGCCTCCCGCCACACACACAATGCAATCGCAGAATTGGAGGAGATTTCTCCTTATAATAGTCAAACATGCTCACTACGCAAACAAAACTCTTTTGATATTATTACTAGTGCATAGTGTAGAAAAACATTTCGAAAATATAATATAAATCTTAGCCAGCATACAACATTTCATCGTATGCCTACTATAGCTACCATGTTAAATAGCAGGTTACCGCCACATTCCATAGTAGGTAATACAACTAAAACCGTACAGGGTTCGTATTATTTCTTTAGATTTCCAACAAATGATCAGGCTAAGGAACTTCCTTACCGAAATGGAAACGCCTATGGAAAGACGCCCCGAGAACCTAACCGGATCTCTGCAAACAAAAGGCCGACGCTACCTCACGCTGTATAGCTATAACTAGGTAACTAACACACTGACGCTACCTCACGCTGTACAGCTGTAACTAGGTAACTAACACACGAGTCATGTCATCCCCCGGTCGTCACCGACCTTTATCCGAGGGACCTCGATCACAAAGCAACAACCACAAAGTATAATAACTGTGCAGCATCAACATAGGTAAAATATCTGGGCTCTATACCATGATATCACCTTTTATCCAGAAGGAAATGACATACCCTAGGGGCGCTACCCCTACAAACCTTTGCCGCAACATTCCTGTTTCGACCATTACCGGGTTGTGAGGCTCGACGAAGTCTCGTCCACAAAGCAACGCTTTTTCACAAAGCAATGCTTTTTCACAAAGCCACGCTTTTCACAAAGCAACGCTTTTTCACAAAGCACGCTTTGACCAACAAATGATCATCAGCACTTCGTATGCCACATTACCAAATTGGGAATGTATCACTAGTAACCATCAACTACATAACCTCTGAGCTCGTACGTCTCGGAGAAGGGTGTTAAGCTAAGAGAATAAATTCTCCGCCACCAATAGAAATGTATTTGATAGAAACCAGCTTTACATCTCAAAGTGTAACGTCAGACACACATCCATACAAGTTTGTTTCGGGTTCGAACAGAACCGAAGGCACTTCCAAAGAAGCCCTTGCAATCCGGGTATTCACAATCCCGATCGGATTTCCCATCACTTAGGAAATCTCTATACCGGCGCGACTCAGTGCAGAGACAATCGATAGGTCATCCTATCGTTCTCGCAAATACCCGATCTTCATCATCGGTCTTCAAATGCTATCCATATATGACGTACGTATCATTATTCGGAATGGATTATACGAAACAAAGGTCCTCTTCCGGCTAAACTGAATAACGAGCGCAATTAAAAATCATATGGATACTGAGGTCTCAGTTAAATCACAACTTAAAGCCCAAAACTTTTCATTCGAATGGTTAAAACAATTTACCATTTCCAATCTTTTAAACAAAAAGTTTCATTTCAAAAACCTTCAATGGTTTAAACAATTTCCACACTTTTAATCTTTTAAACAAAAAGATTCAATTCACAAAGTTTACCCCGTTCACAAAGATCCATTCATGGATTTCAAAACAATTTCAATTTCAATTGAATTAACTCGTTAAATCTTTAAGTCAAGATTTAACTTATAGCTTTCAAAACTCATTTCCAAAGATTCATTTATAGCCTTTTAAAACAATTATATTTCAAGTTGGATTAACTAATTCGGTCTTTGAATCAAAGACTCATTTCATAGTTTTCAAAACATTTCAATTTTATTTCAAATTTGAAATCTTTCAACACAATTTGGAAATTCATTTCTTATATGAAAGCTATTATTATTTGAAAGCAAGTAGTTTTCGTTTCAGAAAAAAATCCAGTTATATTTGCTCGAGTTAAAGCCTTTGAATTAAATTCAAATCCCCAAATCAATATTTTTAAAATAGTTTAACCCATATATAAACATGTTTAATCCCTAGTTTCAAATTATAGAATTCAATTTTAAATATTGAATTCAAATTTAAATCAAATAATTTAAATTTTCAAAACTCGATTAAATTATTCAAAATAACTTTTATCTTTGAAATTCCATTTCAAACTCTTTTCACTTTAAATCCAAATTTCAAATTTCAAAATCAATTGAAATTAAAATTTCAATTTCAAAAACATTGAATTTAAATTATCTGTGACTTAACCGATTTCCACATGAAATCCATATTTGTGTGTGTAGAGGTGTAGTCTAGGGTTTTACACACAATAGTGCAACATCAATCATCATAGATATATCGTTAAGCGGTATAATCGATAACGCTTATCTTCATTCACAGATTCATAGATAAAATAAATTTATCGGTCACAAAGATTCACAATTACAATTCGATGTGGGTTTCGGATAACCAACTGGAATCCGACTCCCTGTCGCATCGAAATTCAAGTGCCGTTTTACGGGCCAAGGGTTTCATATTCACATAGTAATATATCACAGAAATAGAAATCACAGCTTAGCACAAAGTAATTCATATCACAAAGCATCACAATTCAGAGATGTCAAACCATCCAATTATTTAGTCAAGTCCAAACATTCACAAGTAGGATTAATTAATATCTGATCATAATTAATTTATACTAGATTAATTACTTATGAATAACTACAAATCTTGGTTAATTAATCATTAATTAATGACAAATCATTTTGACTAATTCTTTCTTTAATCATTTATTAAATAACTATTAATAATAATTTAATTAACCTTTAATTATAATTCATCAACCTTTAATTAATAGATAATTAACCTTTAATTATTTAATTCACCATTTAATTAATTATCATTATTTAATTACTTTAATTAATTATTTCTCAATTAATTAACATTCCTTAATCACCTTCATTAATTAACTAACCTTAAATTAATTATCCTCAAATTGATTACCTTAATTAATTAATCATGTTAATTAATTATTCTTTAAATTAATTAACCTTTATAAATAAATTATCCTTAGTTAATCGCATTAATTAATTAGCCATTAATTAATTATTGTTTTAATCACTTGAGTAATCAACCTTTAATTACATACATTAATTAAGCATCTTTTAATTTAAAGATAAACCATTTACTTAATTAATCACTCAATTGCCATTTAGATCTTATTTAATTAGAAGTAAGTTCTTTAAAACTTAACTAATCCCAAAATTTAAAAATAAAGCATTTATTGTTTTAAAAGAATTAACAAGAAGTTGTTTAAATTGTTTTAAATTTAAATTTGGAAAAACTTGTTTAAAACAAAAATTGCTTTAACATCAACCTGAGACCTCTTCGGGTCTCCACTCGAGTCAAGTATCCAATTCCCCCGAGTCTTTGCAAATCACTCACCTACTTCAAGTAATTACTTCACTCGTACGAGACAAAACCCGAGTCTTACTTCGATACTTCCTAGAGCAAATCATCATCTGCTTCATGTTCGACTCCTTCTTTTTCTTCAATTCCATCAACAGATATATCTCAATCATCACGTGCACGTGCACGACCCATCGACTTACTTCTGACCATCGCCGCTCTCCCCTACAAGTCGACGAAGTCTTTCTCATCTCAGGCAAACACCCCGTTCAATGGAAACAGTTAGCAAAACGAAATCGAGTTGTTTGACCCAAAAATGGAATCGAACCTTCGATGAACAATCACCCCTCGCCGCCACGATCGACCACCAGACATCCGTCGATTCAACCCAGAGCAACGCCTCACCCTAACACATCGATTTCCCTTGTCTCGTTTGCCCCGATCCACCATGAACGTGGCACGAGCTCAAGATACGACAGCAATAAAACAACTCCCAAAAACCCTAAATCGATGAACGCAAACCACTACATCCATCTATAACAACTTCGCTTATTTTTCCCACGATCACTACTCTTCAAACTACATTCGACAACAACCACGACCTTCAGTTCGTCATTGATCACCAGAAATTGGTCAAATTGTGTTTTCTGTTCAACTAACTTTTTCTCCCAATTTAATAATCTAAAAATTATGAAATGATATTCAAAAATCATTATTTCGAAATGCGAATCAATTCATATATTTGAAACCCAAAATCAAATCATTTGATTTTTCACTTTATGTTGATCAGTATTGTAATATTCCAATTTTCAGAATATTTATCCCATAACTATACTTATGATTATTTTTAAAATTGATATTACCACATTATAATCACCTTTCATTTTGAGATTAATACTATATGTTGATTGGTTTAAGAGATATAGATTTTTGTTTTTTCTTAAAAAACAACAACACAGTTTTAAAACCCTGTAACATAGAACAAAAACATATTTTTTTGCCTATGCACACAACATATTCAGGTATGCAAACTCAATTTCACATTTATGTAAGCCATATCCAAATTATCATCATCACATACTTAAGATAATATGGAAGATCAAGTTTAAAGGAAGAAGTTTGCTCACCTGGACAAGAAGAAAGAACAGAGCTTTCGGATTAAAGTTGAAGACCCTTTTAAACTTTGAAATGTTGAGAACCCTGTTTGAGTTTGCTAACTGGAACTTCTTCCTTAATTCAGGCTTGCACTGATGGTTGTTTTAATTTGAGTTATTATTAAAGTTGTAGATGATGGGTATTCAGTCTTTCTTAGTTTTATGGACGAAAAGAAATGAAGATGATGGATATAAACAAGTTACAGGGTATAATACTTTTGTACAAATTCTTTAGCAGTGATATTTTCTTCTTGGTGGCTGAAGGACACATTGCCTTTGTGTTGCATTTATTAGCTTTGTACATATTATTTTCGGCAGAGAAGATGGCATTGCATGCTTATGTCCTTCATGTATCATACTTGTCCCCTTGCTCTTCATACTTGCCTTATTCTATTCTTTTATTCATAGATGTATTTTTTTTTGACTATGCAAACTTCAGCTGACAACATTTTGTTTTTCATTTGCCTATACTTGATTTTACTTTATGTACATAACATAATTTACTTGCCTTTGCTTCAGCCTCATTACTTAGGAATATAAGTGAAGTCCTATTTTGTTTACAACTAATGATTCTTATTTTGTACATAGATATTGTATTTTGTTTCTTTAATCTTATCACTTTGCAATATAAATGAATTCAATGTTGTTATTTTTATCTATGTGTTCACTTTATATTTTATAGTTTATCCTATATGCATTTTTATTTCAAGTTCTAACTTAAATATTTTATTGTCTTGTTACTTTGAAATACAATGAAGTTCTACTTTTATTATGTTGTTATAGTTTATTTTTAATGTATTACTTTCTATTTTACTCTAATGTGTTACTAAATTTTTCTGATTATTATCCTATACATATTATTTTAAGAGAAAATGCCGTTAATAAAAATTTATTTTGTATGACATTATTTTGTTTTAAAGTTTTTAACCATGAACATTTTGTAAGTTATTTAAATTCACATTCTAAGGTCAAATTTAAATTAATTAGAAATTTATTTCAAAATTTTCATTCATTATTAATTTAAATTTGATTCAAAATTCGAGATCGATACAGACTTCCCTCTATAAAAGAATTTCGTCCTCGAAATTCGCCAGAGAGAGATAACGAAGATAGATGAAAGATAGAGAAATATCTTTTCAGATCAACTAGATGTCAATTCTGCATTTGGTTTACCAAATCAGAATATCAATAATAGATACAAGAACGAATCTATTGAATTCTTTCACACGATACTCGGGTTATCCAGATCTACGAAGTATGTCGTGGCATCGGTTAGTTCAAAGGATAACTAACCATTCGTAGAACATATCGGGACCCAAAGAAATAGATAGATATATGGATACAATTTCAAAACTTTTAGTTTAGAACGAGAGTATACCTATCAACCATAGCAATCAAAGCAAACAATCCATCCAAACAGACAATTTTGGCCATTCCGGAGTTTATGTCCCACATTAACATATCGAATCTCCTTCCTGGATCTACCAGAAACCATCAAAGAATTGAGAAAAGATGTTGGACAAAAGAGATTGATAGAGAAAAGATTGTTTCCTTGTTGTTACAGAGTATCGACCATTTATAGTCGTATTCTCCTGTCCACTATCTCACCCTCTTCTTGCACTCATACTTACTATCTGTGTATAGCAAGAGAATTTACTGAGGTATTCGAACGGATATCTGAGGAATACTCATTCTAGGGTATACTTCACCCTATCTCTAATGAGCTACTTAATGTGTTATACTCCTGAGCTAAAGTTCAACCTTCAGCTCTGATACCAAATGTAACGATACGGATTTTCGCGCTCGAAAATCGACATCCATACTTTACATCGTACTCGAATGCCATAGATTCGATCGTTCAAATTCGAGTCGCCGGAGCTTATACCACAGTAAGTATAACAACACAGCGGAAGAAAGAAAACAATGATATCATATACAACTCCAATGAATACAATATCCAGAATGATATACAACAATGATATCAATATGCTACAACAATATCAGAGATAAATAATGATACAGTGGAAATAACAGAACAGAAGAGATCACTCCAAATGATCTACAAAAGAGAATGACTCCAACTCCAACGTCAAGCTCGAACCACCATCACGATGCACAAAGATAAGCAAGTGCAGTCCTGAACTCCAAGAAATGAACCAGCTCCAGATAATCCACTAAACCTGAATATCTGAAAAACCCAACTCTAGACTGCCCGTGTGGAAAATGGTGGGCACCCAGAGTTTAGGAAGGGAACAATAAACTCCGGGTCAGTCATGGGACTGGTATGAGCAAACAAAACAGTTTATCTTTAAACAAACACAAAAGGCTTTTAAACATTGAAATCCGCAATGCTTTTCGAAAATGAAACTACCATAAGGCCTCCCGCCACACACACAATGCAATCGCAGAATTGGAGGAGATTTCCCCTTATGATAGTCAAACATGCTTACTATGCAAACAAAACTCTTTTGATATTATTACTAGTGCATAGTGTAGAAAAACATTTCAAAAATATAATATAAATCTTAGCCAACATACAACATTTCATCGTATGCCTACTATAGCTACCATGTTCAATAGCAGGTTACCGCCACATTCCATAGCAGGTAATACAACTAAAACCGTACAGGGTTTGTATTGTTTCTTTGGATTTCCAACAAATGATCAGGCTAAGGAACTTCCTTACCGAAATGGAAACGCCTTTGGAATGATGCCCCGAGAACCTAACCGGATCTCTGCAAACAAAAGGCCAACGCTACCTCACGCTGTACAGTTGTAACTAGGTAACTAACACACTGATGCTACCTCACGCTGTACAGCTGTAACTAGGTAACTAACACACGAGTCATGTCATCCCCCGGTCGTCACCGACCTTTATCCGAGGGCCCTCGATCACAAAGCAACAACCACAAAGTATAATAACTGTGCAGCATCAACATAGGTAAAATATCTGGGCTCCATACCATGATATCACCTTTTATCTAGAAGGAAATGACATACCCTAGGGGGGCTAGCCCTACAAACCTTTGCCGCAACATTCCTGTTTCGACCATTACCGGGTTGTGAGGCTCGACGAAGTCTCGTCCACAAAGCAACGCTTTTTCACAAAGCAACGCTTTTTCACAAAGCCACGCTTTTCACAAAGCCACGCTTTTCACAAAGCAACGCTTTTTCACAAAGCACGCTTTGACCAACAAATGATCATCAGCACTTCGTATGCCACATTACCAAATTGGGAATGTATCACTAGTAACCATCAACTACATAACCTTTGAGCTCGTACGTCTCAGAGAAGGGTGTTAAGCTAAGAGAATAAATTCTCCGCAACCAACATAAATGAATTTGATAGAAACCAGCTTTACATCTCAAAGTGTAACGTCAGACACACATCCATACAAGTCTGTTCCGGGTTCGAACAGAACCGAAGGCACTTCCCAAGAAGCCCTTGCAATCCGGGTATTCACAATCCCGATCGGATTTCCCATCACTTAGGAAATCTCTATACCGGCGCGACTCAGTGCAGAGACGATCGATAGGTCATCCTATCGTTCTCGCAAATACCCGGTCTTCATCACCGGTCTTCAAATGCTATCCATATACGACGTATCATTATTCGGAATGGGTTATACGACACAAAGGTCCTCTCCCGGCTAAACCGAATAACGAGCGCAATTAAAAATCATAAGGATACTGGGGTCTCAGTTAAATCACAGCTTAAAGCCCAAAACTTTTCATTCGAATGGTTAAAACAATTTACCATTTCCAATCTTTTAAACAAAAAGATTCATTTCAAAAACCTTCAATGGTTTAAACAATTTCCACACTTTTAATCTTTTAAACAAAAAGATTCAATTCACAAAGTTTACCCCGTTCACAAAGATCCATTCATGGATTTCAAAACAATTTCCATTTCAATTGAAATAACTCGTTAAATCTTTAAGTCAAGATTTAACATATAGCTTTCAAAACTCATTTCCAAAGATTCATTCATAGCCTTTCAAAACAATTCTATTTCAAGTTGGATTAACTAATTCGGTCTTTGAATCAAAGACTCATTTCATATTTTTCAAAACATTTCAATTTTATTTCAAATTTGAAACCTTTCAACATAATTTGGAAATTCATTTCTTATATGAAAGCTATTATTATTTGAAAGCAAGTAGTTTTCATTTCAAAAAAAAATCCAGTTATATTTGCTCGAGTTAAAGCCTTTGAATTAAATTCAAATCCCCAAATCAATATTTTTAAAATAGTTTAACCCATATATAAACATGTTTAATCCCTAGTTTCAAATTATAGAATTCAATTTTAAATATTGAGTTCAAATTTAAATCAAATAATTTAAATTTTCAAAACTCGATTAAATTATTCAAAATAACTTTTATCTTTGAAATTCCATTTCAAACTCTTTTCACTTTAAATCCAAATTTCAAATTTCAAAATCAATTGAAATTTAAATTTAAATTTCAAAAACATTGAATTTAAATTATTTATGACTTAACCGATTTCCACGTGAAATCCATATTTGTGTGTGTAGAGGTGTAGTCCAGGGGTTTTACACACAATAGTGCAACATCAATCATCACAGATATATCGATAAGCGGTATAATCGATAACGCTTATCTTCATTCATAGATAAAATAAATTTATCGGTCACAAAGATTCACTATTACAATTCGATGTGGGTTTCGGGTAACCAACTGGAATCCGACTCCCTGTCGCATCGAAATTCAAGTGCCGTTTTACGGGCCAAGGGTTTCATATTCACATAGTAATATATCACAGAAATAGAAATCACAGCTTAGCACAAAGTAATTCATATCACAAAGCATCACAATTCAGAGATGTCAAACCATCAAATTATTTAGTCAATTCCAAACATTCACAAGTAGGATTAATTAATATCTGATCATAATTAATTTATACTAGATTAATTACTTATGAATAACTACAAATCTTGGTTAATTAATCATTAATTAATTACAAATCATTTTGACTAATTCTTTCTTTAATCATTTATTAATTAACTATTAATAATAATTTAATTAACCTTTAATTATAATTCATCAACCTTTAATTAATAAATAATTAACCTTTAATTATTTAATTCACCATTTAATTAATTATCATTATTTAATTACTTTAATTAATTATTTCTTAATTAATTAACATTCCTTAATCACCTTCATTAATTAACTAACCTTAAATTAATTATCCTCAAATTGATTACCTTAATTAATGTGACGACCCGGAATTTTTGTATATTTGAAATGAGAATATTTAATTTATTTTAAATATTCGAAGATTAAATTTTAACTTTATTTTCAAATATACAGTATTTATTGGAGGATAGATTATTGAATTAAACAATCGAAAATAGGGTAAAATAGAGAATCCCGAGTTTTGAGCCTGTTGAAAATAGTTTAAAAGTTCAGAAAATTTATATTGTTAATATTGAAGGTGATAAAACTTTTAAAATTTAATTTAAAAGTGTTTTGTCCAGTTTTGGAAATATATCGTTTAAAATGATATTTAAAAATAGCTTTTCGAGGCACAGTCTTGGAATTCGACGAAACCAATTCCATTGAATCCGTAATATTGTATTATTACCGGATTTCAAGTTTCGAAGTAATCGGAGTTGTTGTGAGAGCGTATGACATACGAACGCATTGAAAATTAAATCGAAAATTTAATATAAACAATATAAGCAAAACACTGTAGCTAGATATTTTTTTCAACACGTTCCTGTGCCTTCTCGAACACACTTCCTCATCCTTTCAAAATGTAGACGCTTCATTTTCGTTTGGAAAAAAAAAATCAAAACAAAGTAAAGGAGAAAAAAAATGGCCGAATAAATGATTTCTCCGGTTCGAATCCTTTTCTTTTTCTCTTCAAAATCAAGGCCGAGCCTTTCTCAATATCATGGCTACTTGTTCCTTTCCACTGCGATTCGAAATGAATCGAAAAGCAATCCTCCTCTTAGTCAATCGTTTTCGCGAGGGTTAGGGTTTTGTGGCATCGCGTACTCGACTCGAAGTGACTGCACGCACTCGCGAGTTCGTGAAGAGGGGCGACTCAACTGTGGCGATCGAATTGTAGATTGGATCACAAGGAGGAAGAGCCAGCAGACGCGCGACTCGAGAAGGTAGGGCGTCACGACGGCAGGGGAAGCTCGGAAGGTCTGGAGTTTGCGAGGCATAAGTTGAAGTCGAGCAATTTATATCGCGTGCGAATGAAGGCTGGAGACTTCGATCTCGACATTGGGGGAAGCTCGCGATTCGTTCAAAGCTGGAAGTCGATCGAGTTCGACTCGAGTTCGTTGGGGGTTTAAGGCACGCGAGGTGCTGCTGCGACGACGAGAAGGACTTAGATGTGTTGGAGGTTGGTGGCGAGTGCGTGGGTAGCCGAGGTCAGGCTGTTTTCAAGCGTGTCAGTGAGGTATAGCTAGCTGTTATTTCTATTTCTATTGATAAATGCAGTGAAATATATATCCAGTAGGGTTTAAATGGTAGTCAGAGGAGATTTTATACAAATAGATTTTTGGAATTTTATATATATTGGAATTTTAAATGCTAGAAGTATGTAAGAATTAGATTTACATTTTTAGTATGTATAGTTTCCAAGGGAAATAAAATAAAAATATATTTATACATTTTAATTTACTAGATTGTTTTAAAGTAAATTATTAGGAAATTAATCTGGTCAATCAACCTGTTCTTTTTAGTTACTAAAGATATTTTCTTTAATAGAAAATGGATCAATGAATTAGTTCAAATTAAAGATGTTAATTAATTTAAATCTATTTAAAGGAAATTTTGAGTAAGGTTTAAATTATTAAATTTATCAAACTTTTAGTTAAATTTAAATTGTTGATGAACTAAGTGGTAATAAATTTCTTGATCAATTCAAATATTAATAAACTGCAAAATATTTTTACAAGGTCTGAAATCTTGAAAAGTCAAGCTGGTTTGGATTGGATTTGCAAACAACAAAATCAGGAGTCAAAGGTGAGTTAATCTCACTCAGTTAAATTATAATTTAAATTTAATTGGTTAAATTTAAATATTGATGGATGTTTGGATTGATTGATTTGATTGATTTGATTGATGTGCTATATATATATATATATAATAGTATATAGCAATATATACATATTGGCATATGTATATATTGGAGTTGTTGATATTCCCGCAATATATAGCGGATGAGACCCTATGCGCCGCATAATAGCGGATGGTTTTATATTAAAACCCATATACCGCGATATTCCACTTTGAAGTGGAATTGGTATTGTGCTAACATCTGTGGATGCAGGGAAACAGGTTGGAGGGATCCAACTGGATTCCTCAAAATATTTAATTTTGTTTAAATATTCTGTGATATGATTGTTGATATCATGTGATGAATTATATGGATAATTGGATGTTATGGTTTGGTTGGACCGATTTGGATATGCTGAGTTATCAAAATCTCTAGCATGGAAATTTTGAAAAGAAATAAAAGAGTAAATTTTTAAGTAAAATAATTATAAGAGTTTGGAATAAATTTGAGAATGAATCTGATTAAGAATAAAAGTGATTTCCAACATTCTAATAAATATGGAAAAGAGGAATTTTGAATAAACCGAGAAATATTGAATTTAAAAACTTATGGGATATTATTTAAAAGAATAAATAATTTATTTTAATTCAATGTTTAAATGTAATTAAAAAGGAAGAAGGAAATTTGGAAATCAGAAACTTGTGTTTCGGTTTAAAGATTTTAAATCATAATGAGAAATAAAATCGGGAAGTTAATGAATTTGGAAATAAATGGATTAAGTAAAGAAATTTATTTCAAAGTAAAATAAATTGGGAAATCAATTATAAATTGATTTAAATACTTTGGGATTTGAAATTTAAAGAGAAATGAGATTTTGGAGAGATAAACTGGGTTTATAAAGTGAAATGAAATATCAGTGGATATTTAAAAATATAAATTCAAGGTGGGAATTTATAAAAGAATATGAATTGGTTTAAAAATAAATGTTGATTTATTTTTAAAGGATGTGAAGAGAAGTGTATTTCCTTGGATTGCCAAGTACGTTTTTCAAAGCAATTTTAATATAAGTTAAAAGTTCTAATTTGTTTAAAAAGGCATGTTTTAGGAAATTGATTATTTCTAAAGGTTATTTTCTAAAGTAAGTATTTTCAAAAATCTATTATTGTAGTAATTATATAAAAGTGATTTGCTATTATGTTTTAAAAGGAGAAATTTAGTTTATATTATAAAGTGGTTTATTTTAAAGTATATATTTTTAATAAAGTATTAAAGTAGTTTGATTTCAATGTTATAAAGTATATTTAAATAAAGTGTTTTTAAATTATTTTAAATTTAAAAGTATTTTGTACTTGGTGATTCAGTGGAAATAATTATTTGGAAATGTATTCCGTAAGCGGAAACTGTTTGAAATTGTTTTCAAATGAGCTTTGAAAATTTGAAAATATATCTTGGAAAGATATTTGGGCAAATAAATAATGTGGGAAATTATTTATTGTGTGATGGTTGCTTGTGGATGTTGATTGATAGTTAAATAACCGACTATCAATATTGGCCAAATGCGCTGATCGTTTCGAAGAGACCGGGATCGAGTTTCCGTATACCGGGATTCTAGGTCTGGAGACTCGAAAACCACTTCGATCCGGTTTGTACGTTTCATGGGGAAACGAGGGTAATATTGATAAGGGGATAGTATTATCAGTTCTGTTCGGACCCGGAACGGACTTGTATGGATGAATGCTTTCGGACATCGTCAGGGGACGATGGGCATTCTAAGTGAAATGTTCTGAAAAGGTATCGTTTAGCCTCGAACCTCATCAACCGGGAATGACTGAAAATCAGGGGTTATGCAGCAAGGCTTCGTGGGTAGCCCCCACTTGAGAGTAAAGTCATCCCTGTCTAGATGTCCCTTTTATTTCGGCTTAGTGTTGCGGTTGCTGATCCCAACCGTGGGGTGATTTTATTTGGAATTATCCAGTAAGGGATGATTCCGGCCTTGTGTTGCAGGGGAGCGGGCGTACTCCTCGGTACTGTGATCTAGGCCACGTACTGTGACAGGTGGTACCCCAGTGCCTAGTCATTCGTTGGAAATCCATTCTCCCTACGTGCCTTGTACGAGTTTTGTTTGTATTACCCACTTTGTGGCTAGTATGCCGGAATTTAATAGATGTAACAATTTCGGCTATTTTAATAAGTATTTGTAAATAGACACTATTATAATATCATAGGATTTTGATAAAAGTGTTTTAGCTATCGTAAGGTAAAAACCCGACATGTTTATTTGTGGCGTGGTCTTACGAGATGCCTTTGTTTTCAAAGGATTTTGAAACTTTAATAATCAATTTGAGTGTGATTTTCTCACGCTGGTATTCCAGACTGACTCGGGTATTGTTTTATATGATGCTCGAGTCAGACCGAGATAAACAGGTTTAGGATATGATGCTGTGGAGCTCAGGAGACGAGCTGGATGACGATACGTACTCCCGTACTTGTTATTATTTTTCCGCTGTGTATTCAGTTGTATGTTATGGATGTTGATGTACTCTGATGATGTATTCTGATGATGTATGATATAAACAGATATAGTTTTTGATTTGTGTAAAGATCTGTTGATATATATTATATTTTATTCCGCTGCGATGGTTAGATTCTGATGTTGTTTTTTTTGTTTCTTCTTCTTCTACCTCTTCTTCTTTAACACAAATGGTTCGATTTTCCGGGACTGGAAAGTCGGGACGTTACAGTGGTATCAGAGCTTAGGCTGGCGACAACCTTGGCTCTGGTGGGAATTTTGAGAGTATTAATAGATATGAGCGCGTATTTGTTAGTGAATATAAAATTGTTTTATATTGTGTTGATTGGTTTATTGAGTAGTTTATGGATTCTGGTCGATGTGTGGGACGCCACAACATTGATAGGGATCTCTAAACACTTGTATAGAACAATTCGACACAGTATTGTTTTAAAGTAGGGTAAATGAAATAATTTTACCCAAATTATTTTTGTATAAAAAGAAACGTTTTGTAAACTATTCTAGTTAATATATATGGTTGTTTGGATGTTAGAAGTGATAATATGGAATTATTATCATTAATATATGGAAACTTAACTAGAAATTGAAATTTATAACCAAAGCAAAGAATAAAATTTTATAATAAAATAAAATTTGAGATATAGATTACAAATGTAATTTATAAAATTTAAATAAACTTCATATACAAATGAGATTTGTACTTTAAAATAGAATTCCAGAGAAATGTGGAAAATAAATCGGAATGGATTTTAAGTTTGGAATTTTGGGAAAGGTTTGAAATTCCTTGAGATTTGGAAATAGTTTTCAAAGAGTTTGAGGAAATAATAAGTGGTATTATTTCAGGAATATTTTGAGTTGAGTTTGGAATCTGGAAAGATTTGAAATTTAAAAATATTTGAAATGGTTTAAAGAGATAAAAGCATTTAATTCTCTTCCGGTCGCTGGGAAATAATTTTGGTGATGACTGCAGCATCATCGATGTTCATTTTCGAGTTTCCAAAGAGAAATTGCTACCAAACCGTGTTAAATTGGGATTGTTTGCAAAACTGGATGTGGTTTTGAAATTCAAAGAGACAGCTGAATATACAAAAGGAGTTTGGATGTGATTGATTTCAAAAGTGATTTTGAAATTTTGGGAAATTGTTAAAAACTCTGGAATCTTATTTTAATTGTTTATAGAAAAACAAATAAAAAAGAAATAAATATACTTGACTAAATTTAATGTATAATCCGGAATAAAGAGTAAAATGTGAATGGGATTGCTTTAATGGATTGAAGTGATGAAATAAACCAAATATTAGGTATGAATTGGAATAAATTACTTAATGGAGTAATGGATTATGGAAATAGAACCTTAATTGGCTAAAGAAAGTTGATTTTGTAATTTGGATATGAAATGGGAAATGAACTTAGATTAAGTAGAAATTATTAATTGCAATCCGAGATAAAATACTAACAAATCGAATGTGGATGATATAAATAAAGCTCGACACATGTATTTTGGATGCTGTTAAGTGAAATAAATTGGAACAAAATTAACTTAAGTGTGAATGAACTCAAGTATAAATAAATGGAATATGACTTTGAAATATTATCCAAATGAGTTTGGGTTATGGAATTTAAATTGGTTAAATAGAAATTAAATTGTGAATTAATAAAATTGGGTAGTGAATTAAAAATGAATAGTAGAATCAGAATTTGAGTTATTAATTAAAATTCGACTTGGAGTATCAACACATTAAATATAAGTGGAAATGTGTTAAACAAAAATGAAAATTTGAATTAAAATAGTGATGGCTTGTATTGCAAACGAAAATTCAAGTGGGTATGAATGAAAATGGCCTTGGATATTATTCAATGAACGGAATATTGAATTTAGAATTAAAAAGGGACAAATTGAATGAATTGGTGCAAACTGCAATGAAAATGAACTTAAGTTGTTAACTTAAGTAAATGTTGGATGAAGACAGTACTCAATTCGAGGTTGTTGAAATCAATTGAGAATTAATTATTGAATGAAATAGCCTGGATTGTTTTCGAGCTAAATAAATGGATGTGAATAAATTAAATGGAATGGGTTGAGTATTGTTTGGAAAAAAAAATGGGAATAAGGGTCGAAACATTTCATATGTGCTTATGGAAGTATATAACATGCATTGTTTGTATAATCCATGTTTTAGCAATTTAAATTTTAGTGAAATGTAAATAAACTTTGTATATTTGGCACTTACATGTTGTAATTGAGTTAGTACAGGTTCAGGGAAGCCGATTGGCTGAATCTGATGACACAACATGCTAAAATAAATAACCGCTTTGCTTAAAAATGCTAAAATAAGGTACGCTTACGTAAAAATTCAAAATAGGAGATATGAACTGCATATATTGATATATATCGTGATTTCCGGCCTGAGGCCGATGTATATATATATTTGTGCATCCTGCGATATCGTAGAAGTCCCTCCGTACAAGAGAGACTCTGCCAAAATTTTCCGTAAATTTTAGGAGTTGGAAATTTTTTTGAAATTTTTGGAAATTTTCATTAACGGCAAATGATTTAAATTTGCTAAGTAAATGGAATTGGAACTGAATAATTGAAATCTATTTGAAATATGAATGTAAAGTAAGTGAATCGAAGGAACTAAAGAAAGAAAAGTTCACAAATAAATTTCTAATTGAAATTTAAATTAGTTAGTAAGTGTAACTGATTGAATATTCAAAGTGGAAGATAAATTGAATTCAAGTGGAATTATAAAGACAAAAGTGATTAAAATGAATATGAACTTAAATAGTGAAATGAAAATTAATATGAGAAATATGTAAAATATTTATATTGGACTTAAGAAATGAATAGTGAATTCTTAAGTAAATTTGTATTGAGAAATTATTCCAAGCAAATAATTGAATGAAAATCGAAACAGGCAGTTGTGGAGTGGGAAAATTGTGAATAAGAGCATAACAATCAAAATGAATGTGAATAAAAAGGAAATTGATAAAATGGATAATTCAATTGGGCTAATTACGTAAGGTGTACGTATATTATTTTATTCGCATAGCTATTTGATCCAGATGTCGAGCACAGAATTTCGAGGTAATTATGCCGATCCGAGTTAGGATTTTTCGCTCGATTTTCAACGGCGAACCTGGATATGGATTGTTGATTGATTCTGCAAATTCTCTATCATAGTTTGTGGCTATGCAAGGAGAATGACGGTTTCTGATCAAGAAACCAGATCTGAGTCCGCACTAGGAAGTCGGGTGGACGATACTAGTTCGGAAGTGAAATTGTGTGATCGATTGAGCGATCGAATGTGATATTGCGTACGGATGATATATGTGCATCGTACGGGCTAAGTAAAACAAATATTGAAGATTTGTAAAGAAAAGTATAAAATGACTTTGGAATTGTGATTGAATATTATTGCTTAGTAGGATATACAGGTGTATAAAAGTAATGGATAAATTGGGATTTTGATTTTTGAAGATAAAATTTAATGGCCCGACCAAAAAGGTATGTATTTGAATTTCTATATGAAATTTGATTGGGTTTTTGATCCAGCCACTTGGCTTTTTGTTTTCTTTTTGAGATTGGGAGGCCGTAGAGCCATTTTGTAGTAGTACCGAGCTAGCCGCGCAAAGGAGACGCTAGCGAAATTTTTCGGAAATTTAGGGAGTTAGAAAAATTTTGAGAAATTTTTGATAATTCAAAATTTGAATTCAAATTTAAATTTGAATGGATAAGTAGGTGGTATGGGTTGAACTTATGAATAAGTTTGGGAAGTCAAAAGATGATTAGTGTATCATTATTAAAAGATTTTGTTGGGTTTATTGTTAAAAACTATTTGTGTGACGACCGGTATTTTGGCCACATTATTTTAATAAATATTTAATCAAATTAAATAAAATGTAAACTGATCATTTTAAAATAAAATCTCTTAATAATATTTACAATAAAACCTTTTAAAATTGAATTAAAATGCTTTACATTGTTATCATTTGATAAATAAATACCTATGAACGATAATGATTAAATTAAATCTGATTCTATCAATGTAAAATATGAGTAAAACCTATGAATCTAATTTAATTACTGATAGTTGAAAATACAATTATAAATAAATAAGTAAACTTATGTATATAATTTAAATATTGATAGTAAAGTACAAATAGAAATAAATATAAAACATTAATTATGTAAATACAAAAATAAACACTTAGGATAATACCAAAGTATAATAGAAGCTCATAATATACATAAAAAGCAAACCAGACATGTTAAAAGAAATAGGACAAAGGAAATGAACTGAATACATGAAGTATGGAAATTAAATAGTAAATGATTTACTTTAAAAAGTAATAAACATTATAGTAAACTCTAGAACTCATATGCACTTAGACAAGTAGTAATATATGATGATAAGTATAGACAAATTTTATGTATAAAGGTACTCGACCAAAACAAATAATCAGGCTGCATAAAAAAAAATGAATGAGTAAACTTATAAGCCAAGCCAAGTAATAAATGCAAGCCACCTAAAATCATATCAGCCTACAATTTGAAGAAAAAAATCTCTGGCCAACGTTTATTAAATCATTTCCAGTACAAGAAAAAAATCTGGCATTAATACCCTACACCAGTATCAGCCTGTATACTTTCTCTTATATATCATCTAATATGTTTCATTCGTGGATCATAAAAAAAAATATTAATAAAAATATATAGCAACCTAGAAACCAAATGTAGCAACTCAATTCAAACTGCAGATTATACAAAACTGATACAAAGACAGTTGCAAGTCATAGGATTTCAAAAGAAAAACAGGAATAGTGCTCTGTTCAAACATAAGAGGTGAGTAAACAAATTATTTTAAAACTTAAGTATGATTATATCTGTGTGTATGATTCATGCATAATATTGTGCTTTGCTTATGTATTTTATTTTAAGTTCTAACTCTGTATATATCCATATGATTATACTGAATATTTTTGTTATGACCTGTTCTTTTGTGTTTCAAGTTACAGAGTGAAAATAAACTAGAAAATTTAAATACATCTTCATCCAACCATTGTTAGGCTTGAAATTTAAAACAAAACAGGTTTGTTTATACATGAGTCGAGATCTAAAAATGGTTTTAAGTACGTTAGTGAAATATAGCACCTGGAAATTTGATTTTTATGGATAAAAATTCAAATATATGTAAAACTTGAATGTCATGAATTATCAATTCAATTATATAACTTGAATCGTCATTAGGAAATAGGATTTTTACAACAAGAATGGTGATTTTTAGATGTGTAAGTTAAGAGCAGTTCATAGTTGATCAAGAAATGGTTTTTAATCAAATTCCGGCGATTTGTGAAACTGTGAAAGTCGAGTTTTCGATTGGAGGAGGAGGAAGGCACGTCGAAGTTAGGAAAAATGGTGTTAAGTGTTCCACTTCTTCGTAGCGACGGCGGGAGGCAAATTTAGTTTCTAACCCTGGGTTTTTCAAGGCTTGAAAAATTGGTCGCGGTGGATCCTTGGATGCATCGAGCTGCAAGTGAATTTGGGTAGTGATTGCATGGAGGCTAGTGGTGTCATAGCCGAAGTTTCGAGACTTTAGGAGGTTGGCGTCGTCTGAACGAGGTGATTGATGGTCGGTATATTTTTGTGAGGAAGCTCGAAACTGTCGTTTTGGCGTTCTCGTGTTTCATCAGGGTTTTGGTTGATGCGATTGAAAGAAGGATCGATTTGTCAACGCGTGGGTGATCGCTTCAGGTGACGGAAGTTCGTCGGTGGTGGATGTGCATGTACGGTTGGTCGTGTGCACGTTTGGGTGTTTGAGATTTGGTTTCTCGAGAATGTGCTCGGGGAAGGATGGGTTTTACTCGAGTAGGTGAGGGAATTGCTTCGAGTTAGAACCTGAGTGTGTAAACATGTTTTCATTTTATCAAAGTTTACAGCCTAAACTAAATTTAAACAAAAAATGTATATGAGAAGACGAGAAACTCAGGAAAGATAGTGGGAAACTCAAGTTTAACTCGAGTAAACTGGGAAGTTCTCGGGTTGGTTTTTAAAGTGCTTAGCGAAATAAATTAAAGTTAATCATCTTTACAATTACAAGTATGGATGAAGTAATTAAGGGTTGACAATTTTATGTTAAGAGTTTATTTTAAGTTATGATTAATTAAGCGAATACTTAAGAATCTTTTAAAATCTTAATTAATATCTTAATTACGTAGTAAATTTAAGATAAGTGTTTGGAATTTTATTAACATCGAAGCTTTTAATACTTTGTTTCCAAAGTTATTAAGGAAGATTTTAAATGTTAAGTAAGAAGGTAATTAAGATGAATGAATTTATTTATTAATTCATTTGTAAGGTAATCAAGGATGTTAATTAATTAGCTATGTGATTTGGGATTAATCGATTGTAATTAAAGATTGGTATAAATAATTAGGTGTTAATTAATGGGGTATTAACAGATATTGATTAATAATTAAGGTTATCAATCAATAGTTAATGAATAGTTAATTAGTAAATTAATGTAAAATTAAATGGTTATAAAGGGTTAAGGATTGATTACTTTGTTTTGAAGGAGATTTATCAACAATTAAGGTTTATTAATTGACAGTTAAAAAGGGGAATTAATCTATAGTTGGGAATTTACTTAAGTGATTTATAAGATAATTAGGGAGTAATTGATTAATTAAAAGTTAGTAATTAAGTAATATGAGCAGGATTAGGTGACTAATTCTTAAGGAATTAATTTAATTTAAGTAATTAAATTAATTATGATATGAATTGATAATGCTTGAATGATGATAAGTGTTTTGGATTGACTGATATCTCTAATAAATTGCTTTGTGATATGATATATTTGGATGGACAACGATAATGAGGTTATCTATTGGTGATAAATTGCTGTGTAAAAAGTGACGTCTTCTATTTAAAGTTGAATTGTATAACGTGGATTAAGGATGACATTTGATTCGAAGAGACCGGGATCGGGTATTGGTAAATACCCGAAACCACTTCGATGTGAACCTACATAATTTTGTTTGGGATGGATGTGTGGAATCAATAGATTGAGATGGAATAATATGGACCTTTGAACTAAGTAAAAGTACTTAGAAATTGATTTGTGAATGGAGTTTTGAATATAATAAGTATTGAACTTGTACGAGTTACCCCGGGTTAAATAAGTTCTATGGATTTAAATTTCATGTTAGATGAGTTCACTCACGCTGGTTTCCAGCCTGACCCGGGTGTTACTTTGATGTAATGCTCGGGTCAGACCGAGTATTACAGATTTTCAGGTAAGGACGTTCTGGAGCTTAGGAGATGAGCTGGATGGCAGGACGTATGGAGTGTTTCCGCTGTGACTATTATTTCTGTTTATCTGAGATATATTTGATTTGTATATACTCAGTGTTGTGTATGAGAGTAACTCTGATGTATTATAATTGCAAATTGACAGATATAGTATTCTTTTGTAAACTGCTATTATTTGATATTATATTTTGATCCGCTGCGAATGTGAGATTCTGTGTTTTATTTTCTGTTTCTTCTTCTATCTCTTTCTTCTTTTCCTAACTATCTGGAATTTTCGGGATCGAAAATTCCGGGTCGTTACAGTTGGTATCAGAGCAAAGGTTAAGCGAGAACCTTGGCTCTGGTGGGTATACTCATAAGGATAGGGTCAATAGTTCCCTAGAATGAGTTGAGTGTGTGTGTATATATATATATATATATGAGAGCGTACTTGTTATTTTCATATATAAAGATTTCAAATGATTTTTATATAAGATTATATTTGATATATAAAGCAATATTCCTTTTAATAAATATTAAGGTAATTGGTTGTTAAATCCTTGGAATCAAATAGAATAATGAGAATTAAGAGTTAATAGTAATACAACCAAATTGTAATTGAATAAAGATAAATTTGAAATGGATTTAAACTGAAATTAAACCTTGAATTTGGGGAAAAGTTTTAGAGTAAGATAATATTGAATTGGTTTCCCAGATATGATAATCTTGGTTATTATCATAAGTGGTGGTTGTATTTAATAGTGGAATGTGTGTTAATGAGTAAGCAAAATAAAATGTGGTAAGGATATAAACTTAGAGGAGTATAACTTGTAAATTAGAACGGATTTAAATTGTGAAGTTTAAACCTAAGTTTAGAAACATTTGAATTGTTTCAAAGTGTTAAAAAAAAAAGAAAAAAAGAAAAAAAAAAGAATGAATAATATTGTTCAGAATATACTTGAATGTGATCTTATTTTAAAATAAGAAGTTGTTTGAAAACTTAAAAAGAGATTTGCCTTAAAATTAAAACCAAAGGTGGTTTAAATTTTAAAGTATAGCCTGGTGGGCTAAGGAGTAAATATGTATATATGGATACAAAGATGGTTTGAAATAAACTCTAAATGTTGAGTTTTAAATTTGGGAAATGAGGTGTGATATCCAAGGTAATAAGTTTTTGAACTTATAAGATTTATTAATGTGAAGTTTAAAATTTGAAGTGGGAATTCAAATTTGAGTAAGTTTGGCGAGATTAAATTGAATTTAACTTAAGGGAAGTTAGATAAGTTTGGAATAAACAACCTGAATTGGAAATTTCAAGATGAAATTTAGGTTTAACTTAGGAAAGTTAAATGGGTTGATTTGGTAGGGAACTATATGTGGTCTCAGATAGGATTGAGATTTGGAATGGGTAGTGGATGATGAATGTTGGGGTAATATCTATCCCAATATTGGAATTAAATGGAATTAAACTTTAATTTGAAATTACTTAAGTAATTTTGATTTTAAAGAAAAAAAAAAATTAAAACTTGAGAAAATGAGGATCACTTTGAACATTAAGATTTGAATGTTTAAAATGAACATGTAAACTGAAATGATTAAGGATTGGTTCCAAGATTGAATTTGGGTAATAAATTGAAATTCAAATATTTAATTGTTTAAAGGGGTTTGAATTATTATTTGAACTTTGAAATAAGTTAGGTAAAGATAATTTTAAATGGAATTTTTGAAAATTTGAACTAAGAATTAAATTATTTAAAGAATTTAATTGTTGAGTTAAAAAAAAAAAATATTATTATTTGATTTAAGAAGTTAAACCAACATTTGAAAATTTAACTCGAATTTATATAATTCGAGATGGTTTAAAATTTAGATTTAAATTAAATTAGTTCAAACTGAATTTGATTTGAATTAATGGGGATTGTGATTTATGATGGATAAGTATAAAATTCAAATGGGAAATTTGAATTGGATTAATTTGAAATAAAATTGAAGTTATTCAAATTGGGATTGAGTCAATTTAAATGAAAGTGGGAATTTAAGTTGAATTGATGGAAATGGAGATGGGGTATTAAACAGTTGACTCTGGACTATTTTCAAAATAAATTGTTTTAATATAAATCTGTTTTCTCAACTATTTACTACAACTTTTCTTTTTAAACCTAAAGGTATCTTAAGCTTGTTTTACAATTACTTTTGGAACTATTTAACCATTTTACAACTGATTTATAAACTGATTACTGTTTTCAACTATTTTATAAATAATTACTATTTTTCAACTATCTTACAACTACTTAACTATTTTACTATCTATTTTTCAGTTAGTAATTATTTTTCAACTACTTATCTATTCTTCAAAAAAAAAAAAATTCAAGCTATTTTCTAAAAATAAACTGGTCGGAGTTCAAACTGTTATTGTTTAAATACCCAACTGAGATAAGAGTTGAAGTGATAATCCAAATGGGGATTAAGGCAAAAGTGAATTAGTGAATGAAAATTAAGGTGAATGTCAATAGAAAGGGAATTGATTTAACTGATAATCAATGAAGATAAATACGTAGGATGTACGTATATTATTCTATTCGCATAATGAATTGATCCAGATTCGAGCACAGAATTTCGAGATAGTATTATCGATCCGAGTTGGGATTTTTCGTTCGATTTTCGACGGCGAACCTGGATATGGATTTTTGATTGGTTCTGGATATTCTCTATCATAGGTGTGACTATGCAAGGAGAATGACGGTTTCTGATCAAGAAACCAGATCTGAGTCCGCACTAGAAAGTCGGGTGGACAATACTAGTTCGGAAGTGGAATTGTGTGATCGAGTGAGCGATCAGATTGATATTGCGTACGGATGATATGGGTACATCGTACGGGTTTGAATAAAATTGGCATTGAAAATTTGTGGATAAAAACTGAAAAGATTTTTGAAATTGAAAGTATATTTTGAGAAATTGACAATGAATAAAGGTGGAAAATTGATTTTGAAGTTGTAGATAAAAGGTTATAAGATGATTTTTGAAATGTAAAATATATTTGTGAATATATGAGGAACTAAAATAAATTTAAAATTTATATTTCTATGGTAGAAATTAACTTTATGAAAATAAAGTGGAAATTGAATATTTTTCTGAGTTAAAGTTTACTTTATAATAAAAGTAAGAAATTTGGCAAGTGACTTTATAAAGTAATCAAATTTGAATATTTGATTGGGAATAAACAAAGTTACGTATCTTTGTTATATATGATAAACTCCCCTTATTGAATCCATTGCCAGAAGAAAAAGGTTTTTGAAAGTTTTGAAGTATACAAAGGAAACTTATATAAGTATAAAGTGATTTAAAGATTTCCCAAGAAAATTATGTATATGAATATATATATAAAAGATTTTATGGAAATAGTTTTGAGAAAAAGGTTTTGGGAACCTTTGGATTTGGAAAAGGCTTTTGATTTTTGGATAAAATCAATATTGGGATTTGGGAAAGCCTGATTTGTGAATTATCGATTTTGAGAATCGATTTTGTGTAAAAGCATTTATATGAGATTCATACTAGGTGTATGATTTGAAAAATACTATATGTGTATAGTATAAAGTGTTTTGAGATTTGCTCTGGGGAAAAAGGCGCTCCCTTGAAATGAACTTCTTAGGAGTGCCACTGGGTGGTACTGCCTTGAGCCTCTAAGGGGGAGGTTCTAAATTTGATCCTGTGAGGAGTCCGGACAAAACTAGTTCCTGAGGATTATGAGTAGTGTACCATAGCGAAAGTCGTGTGTGCCGCTGAGAGCCAGCAGTCTGCGTTTGATTTTATATCGGTAGACTGTGACACTATGGTAACATAGCGAAAGTCGTGTGTGCTGCTGAGAGCCAACAGTCTATGTTTGATTTTACATCGGTAGACTGCGACCTATGTAGGAGTGGAGAAGTTTCATTTCGACAGCGTAATCGTGAGGCCGCTGAGAGCCTGCAGTTACATGGACTTTTGCTGCGACGGCAACGTAACCCTGGATGTAACTGCGATCTGTCGTGGGTTCTATGGTGTAATCAGTTACATGGACTTTTGCTGCGACGGCAACGTAACCCAGGATGTAACTGTGACCATGGATGGGTGTGATGATTTCCAGAGCATTCTCACCAAAGCTATTTCCTCTATTTTCAAAACTGTTTCTATATTTTCAATAAAATTATTTTCCAAAGTATTTTCACTAGGTGTTGGAAACGAGTTTACCAAGTACTTATAGATTTTCAGTCCTACGCCTGATCAACGTATGACCGAATTTCTGTGAGAACAAGGATAGACTTGTCGAAACATCGAGTTATAAGGTATTTTTATAAAAACTATTATATAGACTTTTAAAGTAGTGTAAAAATGATCAAAGGAAATTTATCTGATTTTAAGCATTTTAATAAAACTAGCTTCGTTCCTTTTCGAGGACGAAAAGATTCAAAGGGGGGAGGAATGTGACGACCGGTATTTTGGCCACATTATTTTAATAAATATTTAATCAAATTAAATAAAATGTAAACTGATCATTTTAAAATAAAATCTCTTAATAATATTTACAATAAAACCTTTTAAAATTGAATTAAAATGCTTTACATTGTTATCATTTGATAAATAAATACCTATGAACGATAATGATTAAATTAAATCTGATTCTATCAATGTAAAATATGAGTAAAACCTATGAATCTAATTTAATTACTGATAGTTGAAAATACAATTATAAATAAATAAGTAAACTTATGTATATAATTTAAATATTGATAGTAAAGTACAAATAGAAATAAATATAAAACATTAATTATGTAAATACAAAAATAAACACTTAGGATAATACCAAAGTATAATAGAAGCTCATAATATACATAAAAAGCAAACCAGACATGTTAAAAGAAATAGGACAAAGGAAATGAACTGAATACATGAAGTATGGAAATTAAATAGTAAATGATTTACTTTAAAAAGTAATAAACATTATAGTAAACTCTAGAACTCATATGCACTTAGACAAGTAGTAATATATGATGATAAGTATAGACAAATTTTATGTATAAAGGTACTCGACCAAAACAAATAATCAGGCTGCATAAAAAAAAATGAATGAGTAAACTTATAAGCCAAGCCAAGTAATAAATGCAAGCCACCTAAAATCATATCAGCCTACAATTTGAAGAAAAAAATCTCTGGCCAACGTTTATTAAATCATTTCCAGTACAAGAAAAAAATCTGGCATTAATACCCTACACCAGTATCAGCCTGTATACTTTCTCTTATATATCATCTAATATGTTTCATTCGTGGATCATAAAAAAAATATTAATAAAAATATATAGCAACCTGGAAACCAAATGTAGCAACTCAATTCAAACTGCAGATTATACAAAACTGATACAAAGACAGTTGCAAGTCATAGGATTTCAAAAGAAAAACAGGAATAGTGCTCTGTTCAAACATAAGAGGTGAGTAAACAAATTATTTTAAAACTTAAGTATGATTATATCTGTGTGTATGATTCATGCATAATATTGTGCTTTGCTTATGTATTTTATTTTAAGTTCTAACTCTGTATATATCCATATGATTATACTGAATATTTTTGTTATGACCTGTTCTTCTGTGTTTCAAGTTACAGAGTGAAAATAAACTAGAAAATTTAAATACATCTTCATCCAACCATTGTTAGGCTTGAAATTTAAAACAAAACAGGTTTGTTTATACATGAGTCGAGATCTAAAAATGGTTTTAAGTACGTTAGTGAAATATAGCACCTGGAAATTTGATTTTTATGGATAAAAATTCAAATATATGTAAAACTTGAATGTCATGAATTATCAATTCAATTATATAACTTGAATCGTCATTAGGAAATAGGATTTTTACAACAAGAATGGTGATTTTTAGATGTGTAAGTTAAGAGCAGTTCATAGTTGATCAAGAAATGGTTTTTAATCAAATTCCGGCGATTTGTGAAACTGTGAAAGTCGAGTTTTCGATTGGAGGAGGAGGAAGGCACGTCGAAGGTAGGAAAAATGGTGTTAAGTGTTCCACTTCTTCGTAGCGACGGCGGGAGGCAAATTTAGTTTCTAACCCTGGGTTTTTCAAGGCTTGAAAAATTGGTCGCGGTGGATCCTTGGATGCATCGAGCTGCAAGTGAATTTGGGTAGTGATTGCATGGAGGCTAGTGGTGTCATAGCCGAAGTTTCGAGACTTTAGGAGGTTGGCGTCGTCTGAACGAGGTGATTGATGGTCGGTATATTTTTGTGAGGAAGCTCGAAACTGTCGTTTTGGCGTTCTCGTGTTTCATCAGGGTTTTGGTTGATGCGATTGAAAGAAGGATCGATTTGTCAACGCGTGGGTGATCGCTTCAGGTGACGGAAGTTCGTCGGTGGTGGATGTGCATGTACGGTTGGTCGTGTGCACGTTTGGGTGTTTGAGATTTGGTTTCTCGAGAATGTGCTCGGGGAAGGATGGGTTTTACTCGAGTAGGTGAGGGAATTGCTTCGAGTTAGAACCTGAGTGTGTAAACATGTTTTCATTTTATCAAAGTTTACAGCCTAAACTAAATTTAAACAAAAAATGTATATGAGAAGACGAGAAACTCAGGAAAGATAGTGGGAAACTCAAGTTTAACTCGAGTAAACTGGGAAGTTCTCGGGTTGGTTTTTAAAGTGCTTAGCGAAATAAATTAAAGTTAATCATCTTTACAATTACAAGTATGGATGAAGTAATTAAGGGTTGACAATTTTATGTTAAGAGTTTATTTTAAGTTATGATTAATTAAGCGAATACTTAAGAATCTTTTAAAATCTTAATTAATATCTTAATTACGTAGTAAATTTAAGATAAGTGTTTGGAATTTTATTAACATTGAAGCTTTTAATACTTTGTTTCCAAAGTTATTAAGGAAGATTTTAAATGTTAAGTAAGAAGGTAATTAAGATGAATGAATTTATTTATTAATTCATTTGTAAGGTAATCAAGGATGTTAATTAATTAGCTATGTGATTTGGGATTAATCGATTGTAATTAAAGATTGGTATAAATAATTAGGTGTTAATCAATGGGGTATTAACAGATATTGATTAATAATTAAGGTTATCAATCAATAGTTAATGAATAGTTAATTAGTAAATTAATGTAAAATTAAATGGTTATAAAGGGTTAAGGATTGATTACTTTGTTTTGAAGGAGATTTATCAACAATTAAGATTTATTAATTGACAGTTAAAAAGGGGAATTAATCTATAGTTGGGAATTTACTTAAGTGATTTATAAGATAATTAGGGAGTAATTGATTAATTAAAAGTTAGTAATTAAGTAATATGAGCAGGATTAGGTGACTAATTCTTAAGGAATTAATTTAATTTAAGTAATTAAATTAATTATGATATGAATTGATAATGCTTGAATGATGATAAGTGTTTTGGATTGACTGATATCTCTAATAAATTGCTTTGTGATATGATATATTTGGATGGACAACGATAATGAGGTTATCTATTGGTGATAAATTGCTGTGTAAAAAGTGACGTCTTCTATTTAAAGTTGAATTGTATAACGTGGATTAAGGATGACATTTGATTCGAAGAGACCGGGATCGGGTATTGGTAAATACCCGAAACCACTTCGATGTGAACCTACATAATTTTGTTTGGGATGGATGTGTGGAATCAATAGATTGAGATGGAATAATATGGACCTTTGAACTAAGTAAAAGTACTTAGAAATTGATTTGTGAATGGAGTTTTGAATATAATAAGTATTGAACTTGTACGAGTTACCCCGGGTTAAATAAGTTCTATGGATTTAAATTTCATGTTAGATGAGTTCACTCACGCTGGTTTCCAGCCTGACCCGGGTGTTACTTTGATGTAATGCTCGGGTCAGACCGAGTATTACAGATTTTCAGGTAAGGACGTTCTGGAGCTTAGGAGATGAGCTGGATGGCAGGACGTATGGAGTGTTTCCGCTGTGACTATTATTTCTGTTTATCTGAGATATATTTGATTTGTATATACTCAGTGTTGTGTATGAGAGTAACTCTGATGTATTATAATTGCAAATTGACAGATATAGTATTCTTTTGTAAACTGCTATTATTTGATATTATATTTTGATCCGCTGCGAATGTGAGATTCTGTGTTTTATTTTCTGTTTCTTCTTCTATCTCTTTCTTCTTTTCCTAACTATCTGGAATTTTCGGGATCGAAAATTCCGGGTCGTTACAATTTGGGTTGAGGGAATAGTTAACGGGAATCGAACCATTCCTCTTAATTAGTAATTTCGGGGACGAAATTCTTTTAAGGGGGAAGGAATGTGACGACCCGGAATTTTTGTATATTTGAAATGAGAATATTTAATTTATTTTAAATATTCGAAGATTAAATTTTAACTTTATTTTCAAATATACAGTATTTATTGGAGGATAGATTATTGAATTAAACAATCGAAAATAGGGTAAAATAGAGAATCCCGAGTTTTGAGCCTGTTGAAAATAGTTTAAAAGTTCAGAAAATTTATATTGTTAATATTGAAGGTGATAAAACTTTTAAAATTTAATTTAAAAGTGTTTTGTCCAGTTTTGGAAATATATCGTTTAAAATGATATTTAAAAATAGCTTTTCGAGGCACAGTCTTGGAATTCGACGAAACCAATTCCATTGAATCTGTAATATTGTATTATTACCGGATTTCAAGTTTCGAAGTAATCGGAGTTGTTGTGAGAGCGTATGACATACGAACGCGTTGAAAATTAAATCGAAAATTTAATATAAACAATATAAGCAAAACACTGTAGCTAGATATTTTTTTCAACACGTTCCTGTGCCTTCTCGAACACACTTCCTCATTCTTTCAAAATGCAGACGCTTCATTTTCGTTTGGAAAAAAAAATCAAAACAAAGTAAAGGAGAAAAAAAATGGCCGAATAAATGATTTCTCCGGTTCGAATCCTTTTCTTTTTCTCTTCAAAATCAAGGCCGAGCCTTTCTCAATATCATGGCTACTTGTTCCTTTCCACTGCGATTCGAAATGAATCGAAAAGCAATCCTCCTCTTAGTCAATCGTTTTCGCGAGGGTTAGGGTTTTGTGGCATCGCGTACTCGACTCGAAGTGACTGCACGCACTCGCGAGTTCGTGAAGAGGGGCGACTCAACTGTGGCGATCGAATTGTAGATTGGATCGCAAGGAGGAAGAGCCAGTAGACGCGCGACTCGAGAAGGTAGGGCGTCACGACGGCAGGGGAAGCTCGGAAGGTCTGGAGTTTGCGAGGCATAAGTTGAAGTCGAGCAATTTATATCGCGTGCGAATGAAGGCTGGAGACTTCGATCTCGACATTGGGGGAAGCTCGCGATTCGTTCAAAGCTGGAAGTCGATCGAGTTCGACTCGAGTTCGTTGGGGGTTTAAGGCACGCGAGGTGCTGCTGCGACGACGAGAAGGACTTAGATGTGTTGGAGGTTGGTGGCGAGTGCGTGGGTAGCTGAGGTCAGGCTGTTTTCAAGCGTGTCAATGAGGTATAGCTAGCTGTTATTTCTATTTCTATTGATATATGCAGTGAAATATATATCCAGTAGGGTTTAAATGGTAGTCAAAGGAGATTTTATACAAATAGATTTTTGGAATTTTATATATATTGGAATTTTAAATGCTAGAAGTATGTAAGAATTAGATTTACATTTTTAGTATGTATAGTTTCCAAGGGAAATAAAATAAAAATATATTTATACATTTTAATTTACTAGATTGTTTTAAAGTAAATTATTAGGAAATTAATCTGGTCAATCAACCTGTTCTTTTTAGTTACTAAAGATATTTTCTTTAATAGAAAATGGATCAATGAATTAGTTCAAATTAAAGATGTTAATTAATTTAAATCTATTTAAAGGAAATTTTGAGTAAGGTTTAAATTATTAAATTTATCAAACTTTTAGTTAAATTTAAATTGTTGATGAACTAAGTGGTAATAAATTTCTTGATCAATTCAAATATTAATAAACTGCAAAATATTTTTACAAGGTCTGAAATCTTGAAAAGTCAAGCTGGTTTGGATTGGATTTGCAAACAACAAAATCAGGAGTCAAAGGTGAGTTAATCTCACTCAGTTAAATTATAATTTAAATTTAATTGGTTAAATTTAAATATTGATGGATGTTTGGATTGATTGATTTGATTGATTTGATTGATGTGCTATATATATAGTAGTATATAGCAATATATACATATTGGCATATGTATATATTGGAGTTGTTGATATTCCCGCAATATATAGCGGATGAGACCCTATGCGCCGCATAATAGTGGATGATTTTATATTAAAACCCATATACCGCGATATTCCACTTTGAAGTGGAATTGGTATTGTGCTAACATCTGTGGATGCAGGGAAACAGGTTGGAAGGATCCAACTGGATTCCTCAAAATATTTAATTTTGTTTAAATATTCTGTGATATGATTGTTGATATCATGTGATGAATTATATGGATAATTGGATGTTATGGTTTGGTTGGACCGATTTGGATATGCTGAGTTATCAAAATCTCTAGTATGGAAATTTTGAAAAGAAATAAAAGAGTAAATTTTTAAGTAAAATAATTATAAGAGTTTGGAATAAATTTGAGAATGAATCTGATTAAGAATAAAAGTGATTTCCAACATTCTAATAAATATGGAAAAGAGGAATTTTGAATAAACCGAGAAATATTGAATTTAAAAACTTATGGGATATTATTTAAAAGAATAAATAATTTATTTTAATTCAATGTTTAAATGTAATTAAAAAGGAAGAAGGAAATTTGGAAATCAGAAACTTGTGTTTCGGTTTAAAGATTTTAAATCATAATGAGAAATAAAATCGGGAAGTTAATGAATTTGGAAATAAATGGATTAAGTAAAGAAATTTATTTCAAAGTAAAATAAATTGGGAAATCAATTATAAATTGATTTAAATACTTTGGGATTTGAAATTTAAAGAGAAATGAGATTTTGGAGAGATAAACTGGGTTTATAAAGTGAAATGAAATATCAGTGGATATTTAAAAATATAAATTCAAGGTGGGAATTTATAAAAGAATATGAATTGGTTTAAAAATAAATGTTGATTTATTTTTAAAGGATGTGAAGAGAAGTGTATTTCCTTGGATTGCCAAGTACGTTTTTCAAAGCAATTTTAATATAAGTTAAAAGTTCTAATTTGTTTAAAAAGGCATGTTTTAGGAAATTGATTATTTCTAAAGGTTAATTTCTAAAGTAAGTATTTTCAAAAATCTATTATTGTAGTAATTATATAAAAGTGATTTGCTATTATGTTTTAAAAGGAGAAATTTAGTTTATATTATAAAGTGGTTTATTTTAAAGTATATATTTTTAATAAAGTATTAAAGTAGTTTGATTTCAATGTTATAAAGTATATTTAAATAAAGTGTTTTTAAATTATTTTAAATTTAAAAGTATTTTGTACTTGGTGATTCAGTGGAAATAATTATTTGGGAAATGTATTCCGTAAGCGGAAACTGTTTGAAATTGTTTTCAAATGAGCTTTGAAAATTTGAAAATATATCTTGGAAAGATATTTGGGCAAATAAATAATGTGGGAAATTATTTATTGTGTGATGGTTGCTTGTGGATGTTGATTGATAGTTAAATAACCGACTATCAATATTGGCCAAATGCGCTGATCGTTTCGAAGAGACCGGGATCGAGTTTCCGTATACCGGGATTCTAGGTCTGGAGACTCGAAAACCACTTTGATCTGGTTTGTACGTTTCGTGGGGAAACGAGGGTAATATTGATAAGGGGATAGTATTATCAGTTCTGTTCGGACCCGGAACGGACTTGTATGGATGAATGCTTTCGGACATCGTCAGGGGACGATGGGCATTCTAAGTGAAATGTTCTGAAAAGGTATTATTTAGCCTCGAACCTCATCAACCGGGAATGACTGAAAATTAGGGGTTATGCAGCAAGGCTTCGTGGGTAGCCCCCACTTGAGAGTAAAGTCATCCCTGTCTAGATGTCCCTTTTATTTCGGCTTAGTGTTGCGGTTGTTGATCCCAACCGTGGGGTGATTTTATTTGGAATTATCCAGTAAGGGATGATTCCGGCCTTGTGTTGCAGGGGAGCGGGCGTACTCCTCGGTACTGTGATCTAGGCCACGTACTGTGACAGGTGGTACCCCAGTGCCTAGTCATTCGTTGGAAATCCATTCTCCCTACGTGCCTTGTACGAGTTTTGTTTGTATTACCCACTTTGTGGCTAGTATGCCGGAATTTAATAGATGTAACAATTTCGGCTATTTTAATAAGTATTTGTAAATAGACACTATTATAATATCAGAGGATTTTGATAAAAGTGTTTTAGCTATCGTAAGGTAAAAACCCGACATGTTTATTTGTGGCGTGGTCTTACGAGATGCCTTTGTTTTCAAAGGATTTTGAAACTTTAATAATCAATTTGAGTGTGATTTTCTCACGCTGGTATTCCAGACTGACTCGGGTATTGTTTTATATGATGTTCGGGTCAGACCGAGATAAACAGGTTTAGGATATGATGCTGTGAAGCTCAGGAGACGAGCTGGATGACGATACGTACTCCCGTACTTGTTATTATTTTTCCGCTGTGTATTCAGTTGTATGTTATGGATGTTGATGTACTCTGATGATGTATTCTGATGAGGTATGATATAAACAGATATAGTTTTTGATTTGTGTAAAGATCTGTTGATATATATTATATTTTATTCCGCTGCGATGGTTAGATTCTGATGTTGTTTTTTTTGTTTCTTCTTCTTCTACCTCTTCTTCTTTAACACAAATGGTTCGATTTTCCGGGACTGGAAAGTCGGGACGTTACAATTAATTAATCATGTTAATTAATTATTCTTTAAATTAATTAACCTTTATAAATAAATTATCCTTAATTAATCGCATTAATTAATTAGCCATTAATTAATTATTGTTTTAATCACTTGAGTAATCAACCTTTAATTACATACATTAATTAAGCACCTTTTAATTTAAAGATAAACCATTTACTTAATTAATCACTCAATTGCCATTTAGATCTTATTTAATTAGAAGTAAGTTCTTTAAAACTTAACTAATCCCAAAATTTAAAAATAAAGCATTTATTGTTTTAAAAGAATTAACAAGAAGTTGTTTAAATTGTTTTAAATTTAAATTTGGAAAAACTTGTTTAAAATAAAAATTGCTTTAACATCAACCTGAGACCTCTTCGGGTCTCCACTCGAGTCAAGTATCCAATTCCCCCGAGTCTTTGCAAATCACTCACCTGCTTCAAGTAATTACTTCACTCGCACGAGACAAAACCCGAGTCTTACTTCGATACTTCCTAGAGCAAATCATCATCTGCTTCGTGTTCGACTCCTTCTTTTTCTTCAATTCCATCAATAGATATATCTCAATCATCACGTGCACGTGCACGACCCATCGACTGACTTCTGACCATCGCCGCTCTCCCCTGCAAGTCGACGAAGTCTTTCTCATCTCAGGCAAACACCCCGTTCAATGGAAACAGTTAGCAAAACGAAATCGAGTTGTTTGACCCAAAAATGGAATCGAACCTTCGATGAACAATCACCCCTCGCCTCCACGATCGATCACCAGACATCCGCCGATTCAACCCAGAGCAACGCCTCACCCTAACACATCGATTTCCTTTGTCTCATTTTCCCCGATCCACCATGAACGTGGCACGAGCTCGAGATACGACAACAATAAAACAACTCCCAAAAACCCTAAATCGATGAACGCAAACCACCACATCCATCTATAACAACTTCGCTTATTTTTCCCACGATCACTACTCTTCAAACTACATTCGACAACAACCACGACCTTCAGTTCGTCATTGATCACCAGAAATTGGTCAAATTGTGTTTTCTGTTGAACTAACTTTTTCTCCCAATTTAATAATCTGAAAATTATGAAATGATATTCAAAAATCATTATTTCGAAATGCGAATCAATTTATATATTTGAAACCAAAAATCATATCATTTGATTTTTCACTTTATGTTGATCAGTATTGTAATATTCCAATTTTCAGAATATTTATCCCATAACTATACTTATGATTATTTTTAAAATTGATATTACCACATTATAATCACCTTTCATTTTAAGATTAATACTATATGTTGATTGTTTTAAGAGATATAGATTTTTTTTTCTTAAAAAAAACAACACAGTTTTAAAACCCTGTAACATAGAACAGAAACATATTTTTTTGCCTGTGCACACAACATATTCAGGTATGCAAACTCAATTTCACATTTATGCAAGCCATATCCAAATTATCATCATCACATACTTAAGATAATATGGAAGATCAAGTTTAAAGGAAGAAGTTTGCTCACCTGGACAAGAAGAAAGAACAGAGCTTTCAGATTAAAGTTGAAGACCCTTTTAAACTTTGAAATGTTGAGAACCCTGTTTGAGTTTGCTAACTGGAACTTCTTCCTTAATTCAGGCTTGCATTGATGGTTGTTTTAATTTGAGTTATTATTGAAGTTGTAGATGATGGGTATTCAGTCTTTCTTAGTTTTATGGACGAAAAGAAATGAAGATGATGGATATAAACAAGTTACAGGGTATAATACTTTTGTACAAATTCTTTAGCAGTGATATTTTCTTCTTGGTGGCTGAAGGACACTTTGCCTTTGTGCTGCATTTATTAGCTTTGTACATATTATTTTCGGCTGAGAAGATGGCATTGCATGCTTATGTCCTTCATGCATCATACTTGTCCCCTTGCTCTCCATACTTGCCTTATTCTATTCTTTTATTCATAGATGTATATATTTTTTTGTTTGACTATGCAAACTTCGGCCGACAACATTTTGTTTTTCATTTTCCTATACTTGATTTTACTTTATGTACATAACATAATTTACTTGCCTTTGCTTCAGCCTCATTACTTAGGAATATAAGTGAAGTCCTATTTTGTTTACAACTAATGATTCTTATTTTGTACATAGATATTGTATTTTGATTCTTTAATCTTATCACTTTGCAATATAAATGAATTCAATGCTGTTATTTTTATCTATGTGTTCACTTTATATTTTATAGTTTATCCTATATACATTTTTATTTCAAGTTCTAACTTAAATATTTTATTGTCTTGTTACTTTGAAATACAATGAAGTTCTACTTTTATTATGTTGTTATAGTTTATTTTTAATGTATTACTTTCTATTTTACTCTAATGTGTTACTAAATTTTTCTGATTATTATCCTATACATATTATTTTAAGAGAAAATGCTGTTAATAAAAATTTATTTTGTATAACATTATTTTGTTTTAAAGTTTTTAACCATGAACATTTTGTAAGTTATTTAAATTCACATTCTAAGGTCAAATTTAAATTAATTAGAAATTTATTTCAAAATTTTCATTCATTATTAATTTAAATTTGATTCAAAATTCGAGATCGTTACAGATATCTTCAATTCATCGATTTATTTTGTTTCATCAATTCATTTTCCACGAATTCATCAATTCGTGAGTTGTGTGATCCTATAGGCTGCGTCCTTTGGTATCAGAGCAAGGAGACGAATTTTTCCAAGTTCGTTGGGTGTGAAGTTTCGAGATTTGAAGTTTGTGTGTTTGGATTTGTTGAAGATTTGACAATGCCTCCAAGAAGAGTTAATCGTCATCAGAATGTTGCAGATGTGTATCGAAGAGAAGATGCTGAATAAATGGAGCAACGAATTAGTGATAAATTCAATGAGAAGTTTGATGAGGAAATTGGTAGATTGGAAAGGCTCATGATGGATATGAATCGAACTCGACAAAGAGCATCGCCAGGTTCAAATCAAGGTGGACATAGAATTTCACCGTCAAATTCCGAGAGGAGAAGAATGTCACCAACATCGGATCGGGAAAGAAGAGAACCGTCAGTTTCGGGAGAAAGAGACGTGCGTGGTAGCAGAAATGTTGATGGTCAGAATCGACATCGACATACGTCAAATTTGGAGGAATCCAGTGATGGTGGTAGTAGCTCTTGTCGAAACCGTGGCCAAGTGCGAAATCGAAATAGAGATTCCGAAGATGATCATCGATGGGAGTCGGGGATGAAAATAGAGATTCCAGAATTCAAAGGGGGAATGCTAGCGGAAGAGTTTCTGGATTGGTTATCAAATGTTGAAGAAATTTTTGACTTCAAGGAAGTACCCGAGCATCGCAGAGTTAAGTTGGTTGCTACACGATTGAGGGGAAGAGCTATGGCATGGTGGCAACAAACTAAACTTACACGGGAAAGAATGGGAAGTCAAAGATTGTTTCATGGGAAAAGATGAAGAAGTTGATGAAGGCTACTTTCTTGCCTTATAATTATCAGTCTCTTATGTATCAGCGCTTACAGAATTTGAGACAAGGGACAAAGTCGGTAAATGATTATGCAGATGAGTTTTATCAACTGATTGCTAGAAACGATATCATGGAAATGGAGGAACAGTTGACATCCAGATTTGTTGGAGGATTGAGAATGCAAATTCAGGATATGGTAAATATGTTTGATCCGATATCCGTTGCTGAAGCACACCAGAAAGCTCTAGCTTGGGAGAAGCAAGGTAGAAGAGGAGGTGGTGCGTTTACAAGTTCGAGCAATCAGGTGAAGGGGGCTAGTAGCAATACTAATGTTTCCAAAGCTGTTAGTAAACCGGTTGTCAATGAAGCTGCTAGGACCAAGGTCAACAACAATTTCAAGTGTTATAACTGTCAGGAGTTTGGTCATAAGAGCAATGAATGTCCGAAGCCTAAATAGCGAGCGATGGTTGCTGAGGTTGAGGATGAGGATGCAGAAGTAGAATGTTCCAATTCACCACAGGTTGAGGAGGAAGAAGAATTATTGACTGGAGACGAGGGATATTCTTTAATGATGAGGAGATCTTGCTTGACGCCAAAGCAGGAAGAGGAGACTAGTTGGTTGAGGAGTAATATTTTTCAGTCGACATGTACTATTTTGGGAAAAGTTTGTAAGTTTGTTATCGATGCAGGGAGTTGTGATAACATCATCTCTACAGAAGCCGTAAAGAAGTTGGCGTTAAAGACAGAGAAGCATCCCAAACCCTACAAATTGGTTTGGCTGAGGAAAGGTGAGGAAGTGAAGGTTGGTCGAAGAGCTTGTGTAACTTTTTCCATCAGAAAGAAGTATAAAGATGAAATTTGGTGTGGCGTGGTGGATATGGATGTATGTCATTTATTGTTGGGAAGACCGTGGCAGTTCGATAAAGCCGTGTAACATGATGGTAGGACTAACTGCTATAGTTTCATGTTCGATGGCACTAGAATCACTTTAGTTCCTAAAAGGCGACAACAAAGTGAAAGCAAGTTGGAGGAAATTGAGGAACTAAAGACTCTGTTATCTTTGAAGGAATTTGTCAAAGAAGTAGAGGATAACCCTGAAGTATTTCTGTTGATTGGACGTGAAAGTAGTGAAGCGGTTGAAATTCCTGAGGAAGTTAAGCCAGTGTTGAAGGAATTTGAAGATGTGTTTCCTAAAGAATTACCAAAAGAGTTACCACCGTTGAGAGACATACAACACCAGATTGATCTTGTTCCGGGAGCTATTTTACCACATAGACCACATTATAGAATGAGTCCAAAGGAGCATGAAGAGTTGAGAAGGCAGGTGGAAGAGTTACTTAAACAAGGGCGCGTACAAGAAAGTTTAAGTCCTTGTGCAGTACCAGCCTTGTTAGTGCCAAAGAAGGATGGAACTTGGAGAATGTGTACAGATAATCGAGCACTAAACAAGATTACGGTGAGGTACAGATTCTCGATGCCAAGATTGGACGACTTGTTAGATCAGTTGAGTGGAGCTGCTATCTTTTCAAAGATTGATCTGAAGAGTGGGTATCATCAGATTCGAATTCGACCAGGGGATGAATGGAAGACAGCCTTCAAGACACGGGAGGGGTTGTATGAATGGCTGGTCATGCCATTTGGTCTTTCGAATGCACATAGTACTTTTATGCGAGTGATGAATCAGATCTTTCGAACATTTATTGGAAAGTTTGTGGTGGTATACTTTGATGATGTATTGATATACAGTGGAAGCACAGAAGAGCATCTACAACACTTGCGGGAAGTGTTGATGATACTTCGTCAGGAGAAATTTTACGCGGCAACAAAGAAGTGCATGTTCATGACACACAGTGTTTTGTTCTTGGGGTATGTATTGTCCAAGGAAGGTATCCAGGTGGATCAAAGTAAAGTTGAAGCAATCAAGGATTGGCCACAACCCAGGACTGTAACTGAAGTGAGAAGTTTCCATGGTTTAGCATCATTCTACCGAAGGTTTATTCAACATTTCAGTAGCATGATGGCACCAGTGACAGATTGTATGAAATGAAAGCCGTTTGTGTGGACTGAAGAGGCTGATTCTGCTTTCCAACAGATCAAGACACTCTTGACTACAACACCGATTCTTAGATACCCGGACTTTCAGTTGCTCTTTGAGCTAGATACTGATGCGTCTTAAGTTGGGATTGGTGGAGTGTTAAGTCAAAAGGGTCGTCCAATTTCTTATTTTAGCGAGAAACTTTCTGGAGCAAAGACAAGGTACAGTACCTATGACTTGGAGTTCTATGCTATTGTCCAAGCCAAAAAGCATTGGAGACACTATTTGTTTCATAAAGAGTTTGTGTTGTATACTGACCATGAAGCATTGAAACATTTGCAGGGATAGGATAAGATTGCAGCCAGGCATGCTTCATGGATCGCATACTTGCAACAGTTTACATTTGTTCTAAAGCATAAGTCGGGAGTTACGAATCATGTGGTAGACGCATTGAGTAGAAGAAATCATTTGTTGACTACGATGAGAGTTGAAGTGACGAGGTTTGATGTATTTCCAGATTTATTTGTTGAGGATCCTTACTTTTCCAAGATTGTAGATGAAGTCGAGAAAGGGAGGACGGATGAGTATGTGTTGGTAGAAGGTTTTCTTTTTAAGGGAAATCAATTGTGTATACCAGAGTGCAGTTTGCGAATGAAGATTGTGAAGGAATTGCATGAAGAAGGTCATGTGGGAAGAGATCGTACCTTGCAGTTGATTTCTCAATTATATTTTTGGCCTTCCATGAGGAAAGAAGTTGAAAGATTTGTGCAGAGATGTCACATATGTCAAGTTTCCAAAGGGACAGCTACGAATGCAGGATTGTATATGCCATTGCCCGTGCCTACTAGACCATGGGTTGATGTTAGCATGGATTTCGTTTTGGGTTTGCCAAGAACTCAACGAGGGAATGATTCTATATATGTTGTGGTGGATAGATTTTCGAAGATGGCACATTTCATAGCTTGTAAGAAGACCGCCGATGCAGTCCGTGTTGCTCAATTGTTCTTTAAAGAGGTTTATCGACTCCATGGGCTACCTGAGTCTATTGTTTCTGACCGGGATACTCGATTTCTAAGTCATTTTTGGTTGAGTATGTGGAAGATGGTTGGGACTAAGCTGAATTTTAGTAGCGCCTATCATCCACAAACGGATGGGCAAACTTGTTGGGAAACTTGTTGGGATGTCTTATGAAGGATAATTTGAAGAGCTGGGATGTGAAATTGTGTCAGGCAGAATTCGCACATAATCATGCCGTTAATCGAAGTACTGGATTCAGTCCATTTCAAGTGGTATATTCGGTAATTCCGAAGGGATAGTTGGATTTGTCGACAGTTCCACTTCAGAAAGGGGTTGTTAAACGAGCATGTGATTTCGTGAATGAGTTGCAGGAGTGTCACAGGATTGTTCATGAACGATTGCTTAAGTCAAATGAGAAGTATAAGAAATTGGCAGATAAGAAGCGAAGGAGTGTGGACTTCAAAGAGGGTGATTTTGTTTACGTAGTATTGACGAAAGATCGTTTTCCAGTGGGAACTTACAACAAGTTGAAAGCTCGAAAGATTGGCCCAGTAGAAATCTTGAAGAAGATCAATGATAATGCGTATCAGTTAAGGTTGTCGAAAAATGTTCATACGTCTGATGTTTTCAATGTTAAACACTTAATTCCGTATTATGGGGAGAAGCTTGTCGAAGAAGAGGGGAGCGTGAATTCGAGGTCGAATTCTTTCCAACAAGGGGAGGATGATGCAGCGCATACCTCAAATCGCCGAAGCCCTAGATCTCTCCTTTTAGATCGCGAGGACGAAGCAGCTCCAAGATTCCTTAGGTCAAGAGCGACCTACCTTAAGTCGCGCAGCCTCGCTCCAAAAGCTTATGTCGCTCCAGCCCAAGGTCGTTCCAGTTTAAGTCGCGAGCTTCCTCATGTCGCGAGCAGATATTCCAGTAGGTAGCGAGCTCCAGATCCTTATGGCGTGAGCAGATCTTTAAGTCGCGAATGAGCTATCTTAAGTCATGAACGAGCTATCTTATGTCGCGAACGACATTCCAGTTAGGTCGCGAACCTTCTTTAAGTCGCTCCTGATGCCGAAGTTCTTAGGTTGCGAAGAAGCTTAGGTCGCTGAAGATTTCTTATGTCGTTGTTTCTTATGTCGCATTGTTTGTTAAGTCGTTTGTTGTTATGTCGTTTGTTGTTATGTCGTTTGTTTCTTAAGTCGTTTGTGATGTATTTGTTAAGTCGTTGTTGTTATGTCATATGACGAATGTGTTGTAATTTCCTATAAATAGGGGTGCGTTGTCCTTTGTAAATGGGAGTTGATTTTTGAATAAAATTTGGTTTGTGCTTTGTGCCACCATTAAAATTGGAAGTTGAGTGTTATCTCCTTTCTCCATCTTCGGATATTCGAGTGCGCTCGAATCAACGAACTTGAAGCCGATTCATGGAATCTCGTGCGCGAGATCAACGTCGAAGAATCATAGATCTTCTAATGTAGTATCGTGCGCGATCAACGTGTTGAAGATAGCTAGAATCCGATATCTCGAGAGATCAACGGATTTGGGCACTTGGGTATCTTTAATTCATCGATTCATTTTGTTTCATCAATTCATTTTCCGCGAATTCATCAATTCGTGAGTTGTGTGATCCTGTAGGCTACGTCAGTATCTATACTATATGCATCATGGATTTTTCGCATTATTACAACTAATATATACATAAGAACATATCATAAATCTCGACCTGTTATGCAGAAATATAAGCATTCTGTCCCTTTTTTCCATTTAGCTATTTCGAGGTCAAAAATTCACCACAATGAAATATGTACAGAATCTGAAATTTAATAGTGCATAGTAAATTAAAATTTAATCACTATGAAATAGGAGAAGAAAGGTTGCTAACAGTGCAAACTGATGACTATGGACAACCTCCATTAAATAAAAGACACTAACCAAAGCCATGGACAATGCCAGATAAGGCAAAATGAGTAAGAAGTACATAATAAAATTAGACACCAATATATGCTAACATTGATTCAATGATTGAAAGTCAATGAATTACATTTGTTTGTGAAACATGCTTGTTATGGTATATTACAAGCATAGTTATTAATGGCACACGGTGCAAAAAGGGCAAAGTGTCCCTGGAGCCATGACGCATGGCACGGCAAATGACGCATGCCATATTTTAATTTACTGTGCATTTTTAGAATTTTCTATAAATTTATTATATGTAACAATTAATTTAAAAAATTTAATATAAATTATACTTTTTACTAAAACATATGTAAAAATGATTTTTTAGACATTTTGCAAAAAACATTATTAATATTATCATAAGCGTAGAATTTCTAACATAATAGTCTTCAAAAGCAAAAATCCAAGATAACAGTACATAATACTAATGTCACTTCAAAAATCCACCTTTCGACTTAGTCGAAACCATTCTATGTAGAGAGAAAAGTAGAAGAATTCTAGCTGGACCTTCCGAAAGAGTCGAAGGGATGCTGTAGCCAAAGTCCGAAAGCTATAGGACCTTTCGAAGGTGTTGAAGGGTCCTTGCAATCAAGATTCATTGGGTTCTTACCTTCCGAAGAAGTCGAAAGCACCCTTCCGCCTTCAGTAACAACCTTTCGACTAGGTGAATCCATATGCAGGAAGACCTTTCGATTGAGTCAAAGCAGCACCTTTCAAAGACAATGAAGAACATCTCTTTGCATATGTGCCAAACCTTTCGAAACTAAAGGTTTTGCCTTCATTTAAACCATGCGAAAGCAAGCATTGTCCTGAACAACCTCTTCGAAAGCTATAATAAGCCTTTCGAACCAGACAAAGCCAATGTGATCCAGGAAGGTTTCGCATCAAATCAGAAACAAGAGCTCAGACGTAACCAACATCATCGAAACCATTTAACAAGGCCTATCGTCAGAGTCGAAAGCACTTACAAGGCAACACAAAGAAGAGAGGCGCGGCCCTTCCTTTCGACAAAGGCAGAAGCATACTTGAGTTATTCAGCAGCCACCTTTCGACCAAGTCAAAAGCATCATGGTTGAAAGGTGCAGACCCGCATCTATAAATAAGACCCAAAGGGTCAGGTTTTGGGGATCCGATTCTTTCCATTCCAAACTTGTATCTTCTTAATCAAAAGTGTTGTAAACCCGAATTACAAAATTGATTTGGGAATTTAGAGAAATAAAGTCTTCTTTTTCTTGTGAAAGGGAAGTCTCAAATATTTTAGATTATTTTACTGTTTTTAAAGCTTTTGTCAGATTTAATCTTGTGTTTCAGGTGTCGCCTACATCGAAAGGTACCTGCCGACACAGTCGAAACCCAACAAATTTAAATAACTTTAGTTACATACTTCAAGCTACTTTCCTTTGAGTTTATACTTTCGACAAGGATGAAACCAAGCCTCAATATACTAAACCTTTGATTAATATAAGGTGCAAGAGGTCAAGCTTTCGATAATGTCGAAACATAATTCCAAATCATTCCAATTTGAGATTCCCAATCCAAATCTAGGATATTTAAGCCTATAGCTTTTGATGAGGTCGAAATCCCAACCATAGATTCCTGGATCAGGTCTTAACACCTAATCAACCCTGATTTCGACAGAGTCGAAAACTCTGCCTCAAATTCATGGATAAAGTCCTAGCCCCACAATAGCTAAGGTCTTCAATTAGGTCGATACCAGCCAAGAAAAACCTTATCCAGGGCATCCCAAATATTTCGAAAGGTGAGCCTTCGAAAGGAAATCCAATCTATCTCAATAGGATCAAAATGTTGAGAAGGGAAGAAGCTGGCTCTTTCGACTGAGTCGAAAGGTCTGACTAACCAACTTCTTACTTCAACAATTTAATAAAAAGGAAATTCAAGAAGGATAAACTCCTTCGAATCCTCTCCATCCACTTAAAGGATAAACCTCATTCCAAAACACAACTTTAGGGTGTTAACAAGATTTCTTGTTAATATTTTGGCACTAGAAGGAGAGCTTGAACCTCTGGCTTGGTTGAACACCCAACACTACTTTTCTCTAACCCCACTTAAATTAATCTCAAGTTTATCTACTTTGGTCAAATCATGGCTAGAAGAATCTTAAGATCCGAACAAGGATCCTCTGAGCCACATGAGATAAATTTCCCCTCAAAGTTCATCAAAGATTCCAATTAGAATGAAGAACAAATGTTAAGGTTATAAACCCTGAGGATTATAAATAAGAAAAGAGCAGAATCATACGATCCTAAGAAATGGAGTTTAAACCCCTTTCATGTTGGCCCCACCCTTATTTTTGCATTGGGAAAGAGAACAAATGGAAGTGACAATGTATTCAATCAAATGAGAAGAACCATCCAACACTATTCCAAAGGCACAATCTTCGAAAAAGAAATAATGGCCGATTACAATGCATATGCACATAAATGGCAACCAAATGCCACAGGAACACTTCCAGCTCAAAAACTCCAAAGGGTGGCGAAAAGTAAAGCAATGGGAGAATGTCGAACCTCAAGGCCAAGAAATAAAATGTCAAAAGGCCATCCTTAAGAATCAAGCTTCAAGTCTAGACTTCCAAAGGAATGCAACTTAACAACATCCATGGAGAATGTCAACTTGCTTACAAAGGATGTGCTTAACTATTGGCCATCACAAAAAAAGAAGCTGAGAAATGAAAGGAATCTGGGAGGATCCTATTGTTACCACCACATGATGAATGACCATGAAACTAATCATTGCAAAGCCCTGGAGGGGATGATCGTTAAACTCTTCCGACAAGGAAAGATTCGTGAATTTGTAAAAGGAACTTGAGAAAAATCAATAAAGAGATACTTTTCCAAGAAAAATCTACATGGTTGATGTTACTCAGAAAATCCACCTTCCGACTAAGTTGGAAGGTCTTTCAGCCAAGACTAAAGAAAAGGAGTTCAAATCAAACCCTTTGAAGAAGTCGAAGGGATGCAGTCAGCAGTATGTAGCAGATCTAGACCCCTCGGAGGGGATGAAGGGTTTCATTCCTCAACATTCAATGGATTCCTACCTTTCGAAGAGGATGGAGAAGTCAAATCAAGTACAAGCAGTTATATAATGACCTTTTCGAAAGCATGGTAAGCTTTTCGAAGCAGTTGAAACACATCTAAAATACCTTTCGATAATGTCAAAAGGTTTATGAAGGAGTCAGCACTCATAAGTTAGCAAAGAAGTGAAGAGCAACCTTCCGATAAGGTCAAAGGGTTCACAACAATCAAAGTGAAGAGCAAACTTCCGATAAGGCTGAAAGGTTCATGAAGACATAAAGAAAAGCAAACCTTTCAACAAACCGGAAAGGTCCATAATAGCGGATGAAAGACAAGTCTTTCGATAAAGTTGAAAGGTTTCCAACTGTACATAAAAGGGAAACCATCCGACCCAGTCGAGAGCATGGAGTCGAAAGGTAGCTGTCGGCATCTATAAATAAGACCCAAGGGGTCTAGTTTTGGGATCCGACCTTTTCATTCTAGTCTTGTAACTTCTTAATCAAAGTACTATAACTCTAATGTGGCACTCATTTGGGAATTTAATAAAAATAGAGTTTTACATAAAAGAAATAAAGGGAAGTCCCGTGTACTACTAATTTCCTTACTTTTTGCTTAAACTTTGTTGGATTAACTGTTAATTTCAGGCTCTAGATCATCGAAAGGTTCTTGTCGACAAGATCGAAAACACTCCTGATTCAGTTAGAGACTGCAACCTTTCAAAGCCTTCAATCTTATAGCTTAAACCTTTCAGAAATATAGTCTAGATGAACCAACCTTTCGACTATGACCAAAGACTACCCCTCAAGTAGAAATACTCTGGTTTACAAGACTTATCCCATAAGGAGCCATCCCCATAACCTTCGACATAGACCAAAATACACCTTATAAGTAATCTAACCTTTCGACAAGGTCGAAAGCTTCTGGACATCTACAAAGGGGTTCAATATTCTACTTAAACCCAAAGAAGACAATCATCCTAACCCTTCGATGGGATAAGTTTCAACTTCCTAAGAACAAATTAAAGAAAATTCAATTCAAACCAAGAAGGAAACTCTTAAAGGGAGTCTCATGATAGCTCAACAAAGTCAGAAGGTCTCATAATCAAGTACCTAGACCTTTCTACAACGTTGAATTGTTAGATACGAAAGATATTTGCAAGCAAAAATACAAAAGGCAATTCTTAAGGGTATCGAGTCCCTCATTCAAATCATATTAGTCACACTACTTGTAATAACTTTGGGATGTTAACCATAAATTTAGTTAACATTTTGGTGCTAAAGGGAAGGCCTGAACCTCCGACCTTACTGAATTCCCCATCTACTCTTCTACTTGGTTAAATCTCTTAAGGCTTATCAACTCCTCTTTTTGAACAAGAAAGGATCTATTTTGGATAAAAGACTCATAATTCATCTAATTCCATTTAAAGGATAAGAAATGGATTCAATGTTCGAAACAAGAGAAAGTTTTTGCAAGGAAAAGTCGGTTCAAGGGTCTATGGAACCTCTAGAAGTAAAGTCTAATCATCAAGAGGATTATAACCCACACTTACTTGAAGAGCAAACCCTTTGACTTTAAGCTTTACAGGTCATTAAGAGGAAAAGACATATTATACCCAATGACCCTTTAAAATGGAGTATCAACCCATTCCATTTGGGATTAACCCCAATCTTTGCTCTCGAAAAGGAGGATTCGAAGAAAGAGAACCTATTTCTAAAAATAAGAAGGACCATTCAGTCATATTCACATAGGACTATCTTTGAAAAGGAAATGATAAAAGATTATGGCAGTTTTACACATAAATGGAGAATGATTATAAATGAGGCTAACCATACAGGGGAAAACCATAAATGCATAGAAAAACCCATAACTGAAGAATTAAGGATAATAAAGGAATTACAAAGTGGAAATATAAAAATTACCAAGAAATTTCCTACCGAAACCCTAAGATTGAAGGAAAGGCCCTTGAAAGAGGATCAACGAACAATTAAAAGGAAACCTACTCCTCGAGAAGAAGTACTTAAACCAAGCCACAAAAGTATTAGACGCCAGTCAAAGACGGCTCAAAAATCAAGACTTCTTAGAGAATATAATCTTACCACCTTGATCAAAAATATCTATATCCAAACCAAAGAAGAATTGAATTATTGGCCTTCTCTGAAAAAGAAGCCAATGTTTGAAAGGAAACTTAAAGGATTATATTGCAACTTTCATCTGATAAATGGACATGATACAAATCAATGTAAGGTTCTTGAAAAGATGGTTTTACACTTTCTAAGATAAGGGAATTTTAAACAGTTTGTAAAGGATTGAACAAGTCATAGAATAAAAATTCTATTCTCAAAATTAGAGAAGTCCACATGATCAGGAGTTAAATTCTCTTGAAACATGGATTACCTAAAATGTAGGCAACCAATAATGGTAGAAATCCCTTGGTCGCGCCAAGATGGCCAGGTCAAGGCATCTTTTGGAGAGAGGGCGTAAGCCTTTAGCGACGCCAAAGTCAGAAATGGCCAGGTTAAAGCAGCATAAGCCCTTATCCACGTCACGCTATGGCCAAGATAAGGTGCCTCCTGAAGGGAGGACGGGTAGTCCCTTTGTCTCGCCACACTATGGCCTGGCCAAGGTACCGAACAAGCCCTTAGCCGCATACACTATGGCCAGGTTAAGGCGCCTCCTGGAGGGAGGTCGGGTAAGTCCTCGTGCCCTGCTTAAGAATAAGCTAGCCGAGCGCACCGGAAATCTGGATGAAATGTCCGGCGAACAAGGAAAAGTCGCTGCCTGAAATGGGCAAACGCCAGAAATCGGCACTGCCTAAAATGGCAACTGCTTAAATAAGAACAAGAATTGGATGAAAGAGTCCCCGCTTGAAATAGGCCAAAACAAATGAATAAAGAAACTCGGGCCCGAGAAAGAAAAAGCATGCGACAAATCATCAAAGCCTAAGGATGACACATTCGACAAAAGAATCAGATAGAATTCTCTAACTTCTCCTCATGAAAATCTGCTAGATTGGTTTTTCGGTCTTCTATTACTTATTTCCAGATTGGTTTTTTGGTCTTCTATAACTTATTGCCAGATTATTTTTCTGGTCTTCTATTACTTATTGCCAGACCGATTCTCTGATTCTCTATTACTTATTTCCAGATTGGTTTTCTGGTCTTCTGGTACCTCTGGACGAAAATGGTCCTCTAGTCTTCTATTATTATTATCAGATTAGCAGATATGGTTTTCTAACCTCTTATCATCCATTACCAGAAAGGGTATTCTGGGCTTCAGGAATCTCATATATGAATTTTCAAAATGTAATACCTGAATCTGGGTTTTGAGTCAATATCAGTCGCTAGCATATTATACCATAATCTGGGTATCAAGACTGTCGTTTATTTAAACCCTAACCTAGGTACAAGGTCTTTGAATTTCTATTCATCTTAAATGCTCGAATATGGGCCAAAGAATATTATTAAAATGATCGCTATTAAGGGCCCCCAAATGGGAACTTCGGGCTTCTATCTTTTTAAATCCCATTAATGACAGAGGGTGGGTGAAAGAGTTATTACTTTAGGGTCTCAGACATTCACTCCTGAATCCGGTTCTTTATTGAATGAAAGTTATATTCTAATATTCATGAACTTATGACAAGGCGGAATCTACTTTCAACAAGTTTTAGGCATTCTAAACAAACGGAAGGAGTTAATTCCTTGATCATTTCTCATCATGGTTAAAGATGATATCTTAATATTTTGAATGAATTACTTTTCATGCATTTAGCAAAATGATTTGCTAATCTAAAGCAAAGGACATACATAGACAAATACGTCAATTTAAAAGCTAACGATTAGAAGTCTTGTTTGCTACTTGTTCTGCAAGGAAGACGGAATAGCAAAGGATTTAGCAAGCACAAAAGTCACTGAATCAGCAATTCAGAAGTATATCAAAGATTATACCACAGAAAAGGATCACGAATTAGGTGATATCTATAAAATTTCCATAATTTACATGAATTGTGTAGTCATTTACAAATAACACAATTATGTCCAAAATAACTTTACATGGCTCAAATATATAAACCGTAAATCCTGAGCTGCTTTGTTAAGAGTCTCCGCCATTGAAGGATTTACTACATGATTGATTGTTGCATAGAGAACTTCCTTAAGCTTCTTTTCTTTGCTCCTTACGATGTTCTCATTGTCGATAGCGTCAATGTTTGTTTTTAGGGCACGATTAAAGGCCCTATTTGCAGCTTTAAGGGTTTTATTCTCTCTATCTAACTCAGTGACACACTTGTCGTGCAAGTAATTATCATGCTCAAACTTCCGATTCCTAGCAGCATAATCATTAATAGTTTGGGAATACTTGGTTTTCTGTTGCTCATCAAAATACTTGGCAATTTCAAACTTCACGCTCCGGCACTAGTTTCCAACTACATTATTAACTAAACCTGGGGAAGGGTTCCACATGGTTGGAAATTTCTGAGCTGTGAGAAGTTTTGACCTGGTAGGCCTGACAATCGGAGGGGTTGCTTGAGAGACCGGAAGATCAATATTGGGAGTCATTTCCCCCAAGAGGAATTCTAGAGAGGCACATTGAGCTTGACTAAATCTCAACTTTAGCTCTAAATCACTTATCCGTTGGATGAGTTCGGACATTTTTTCATCAAAGTCGATTGTAGGGTTCGACTTCACTTGTCGCTTAAGTATAAAAATCGCTTCATCTTTCCTCTTAATCTTAGTCTTAAGATAGTCAATGTGATTCTTATGATTGTTGGCTATGATCTTTTGGGTGAGATATCTTTTATGCCACCTCATAGCTTCGGTGTTACCACCGAAACGCTCGAGAAGGACTTCATCGTGAGCCATGATCTCACCACTCCTGTTTAATAATCTATCTCCGATGGCATCAACGCGAGAAAGTAAATTTTGAGAGCGATAGATCATAGCAGACTCAGGCTTTTATTTAAATCAAAATAAATGAAATGAGATCAAAATTGAGTTAAGAGATATCTTCATTTCTATAATAGTGGATTACAACTCAAGTAGCCATAAAGTTAAAAGGAACAATAAATACTTTCATTACATCTTAAGTTGAGAGGCAACACTCCTAACTTTGTCTAGAGTATTAGCGGCAAGCATGACTATTGAGTCAGAAGGTATAGTGACTCCCTCAAGGGTAATAACTGGCGAACATTTACTATAATCCCATTTTTCGGCAGGTTGACTGTCACGACCACAAATTAACCTAAAGTGGAATGTTCTGATTTCTTTTAAGAGAGTTTCTTTCTCTTCACCAATAAATTTGAAGCGGAGAGGAGGGTATTCCAAATATAATTTTTGTAAATCCCGAAGAAAGCAATATCTCGCTAACTTCAAAGTCTTTAAGAGTGGTGCATTTTTAGAGTAAAACCTTCTCAGGTTAACATATTGACTTAAATGGTCTCTTAGGACGACTCGACCTAAAGAACTGATATTCTGAAATACCACAGCAAAAAGAAGCTAAGTATATGGAGCATTGCAAAAATATGTATTCACAAATTAGTTATTTGTTACATATTAACTATTACTCATCAGGTTCATACAAAATGGACTTAAAGAAAAACTCAAAAACAAATTTATCCTTATAATACTTGACGCAGCCAAGGAAGCGAATTCGACGATGTAAATCGAATCCGTCTAGGATGTCACACGATTAGCGGAAATAATCGGTGAATCGAAGATAAATCGATGAAATGATACAATGATGAATTGATGGATTGAAGATACCCAAGATAAACGCCCAAATCCGTTGATCACGAAGATACCGGATTCTAGCAATCTTCGACACGTTGATCGCGCATGATGCCGTAAGAGAAGATCTACAATTTTTCGAACGTTGATCAAGCGCACTTGATTCCGTGAATTGGCTTCAACAATCGTTGATTCGAGCGCACTCGAATGCCGAAGGTGTAGATAGGAGATAACACTCAACTACCAATTTTAATGGAGGCACAAAGCACAAACCAATTTTTATTCAAAAATCACTTCTTTTTACAAATGACCCAACATCCCTATTTATAGGGTTACATCACAACACAGTACACGACCCAACAGCTTCAACGAGCTAACATAGGTATTTGCGACTTACGACCTAACATAGGTCGTTAACAACATAAGAAACCAACAATAATACGCGACCTAAAAACAACATAAACAACCCACGACTTAACAGTATTTACATCACAAACGACTTAACAACACAGTACAATACAACGACTTACGACATAGAACATATATTTGCGACTTAGCGACATAATGCCTGGAATGACCTAAGCATGTAACAAATCTTCAGCTTCAAGCGCCGAAGAGCACGCGACCTAACTGGAGAAGCTTGTGACTTAAGAGATATCGCTGCATTGACTTCACGACTTAACTAGAGCGACTTAGGCTTCATTCGCGACTTATGGAATTCAATAGCTCGCGACCTTCTTGGAAGCGACATAAGGTAGCTCGCGACCTAAGCTGAAATCTTGAGTGACATTGCGACATATGGTTTTCGTGACCTACTGGAAGTTTCGCGACCTACTGTAGTTTCGACCTACTGGGGCGCGGCATAAGGAGGACACGGCAGCGACCTAGGGTTTTGCTTCAATTCAACGACTTGGGGTTTATGTCGTTCGTGATTTAAAGAGGAGGAGGAGGAGCGACCTAGGCTGGAGCGATCTATGAGGCAGTGTGACTTATAGAAACACGATTCAAGGACGCGACTTAGGGTAAGTCTATCTCGCGCTGCATCATCCTCCCCTTGGTTGAAAAGAATTCATCCTGAATTTAACTTTCTCCTTCTTCGAGACGCTGTCTTCCATTCATTATCTAGTCTGATGTGGTTCTGGTGATAACCACTCTTGATATTGATCTTGTCTTGACCCTTTGAAGATGTGGCTCGACCTAAGGAATGCATGGCAATAAGCAGACGTGGCATTAGGCAGGCGGCATAAGGAAGTGATCTGAGGGAGATGACCTCATGATGCTTGTGCAAATAGGAAGGTGTGATATAGAACCAAATCATGACGAAAATGCGAGACGATATAAGGAAGTTTAAAATCGCGGAGCGACATAGGAAATTACGACTGAAAAACTGTGATGACTCATGCCCAGATTCTTGTCTTTCCTTATCTCGTTCAGATGTATCATCATTTAGAATCTTCCCTTGATGTGTTGCAACAATTTCCCCTGATTGAAATGACTTCCCACTCGCTTCTTCTTTGACATGTTTATTTTCATGAAACGGTTCTAAGCAGTTGACATTGACAATGTCAGCAGTACGGACATGATCAGGCAACTCCAACTGACAATCATTCTCTTCCTCCTGTCTTTTCAACTCTCCCTGTTCTTTTAGATTCACAAGACCATACGATCCTTGCAGTAAAATAACATCTGGTACTAGTTCAGTTTGAAGTTGAATGTCTTGTAGTGGTGGTAACTCTTCGGGTAATTCTTCAGGATATTCGACTTCAGACTCATCGAATTCTGATCCAACTTCCTCAAAAACCTCAAGAACTTTACTCGTTCCTTGCCCGGTCAACACCAACAATTCATTACTATTTTTCACCTTTTCAACAGACTCTTCCAAAAATACCAGACTAGTTTCTTCAGGCAGTTCCTCAGAAATCTCATCTTTAAACTCTTCAAATACTTCAACCTCTTCCGGATTCTCAAAATCATAACTTTCTCCAGATTCAATCAACATTGATAATTCATCACTATCTTTCATTTTATTGACGAACTCTTTCAGAGATAATAAACTATCTGATTCGTCCTTCTCTTCTGTTTCACTTTCACTTTGTTCGGGCTTCTCGGAAACTAAGGACTTTACACTTGGCTGGCTCTCATCCATAAGCTCAGGTGTTAAGCAAGAATCTTCCATCATCAAGTTATTTCCCTCAACTCCGAACACAATTTCTTCTTTCATACTATCGACATCAGTCTTTGGCGGTGAAGAGTAATCAACTTCTACATCCACATACTTTGACGTTGAATAAAATCCCATCAACAAACTACATTCATCGTTCTCTAACTCGTCCTCTTCATCTTCGTTGTCAAACTTTGGTGGTAATTCTTCGAAAGATTCCGTAGGACCGACCTCTTTAAATTCTTCTAACATTGGTTTAACCTCCTCAGGAGTTTTAAGCTTTTCACTTGCCTCATACCTAACCAACGATTCAGCACTACCTTCCGCTTCTTTAACACTTTCGCTGAAAGATAATGGACTAGTCGGTTCCTCTTCTTTTTCCGGCTCGCTTTCAATAGAATCATCCACATCCTCATTTTCACATTCTTCTACAACTAAGGCTTTCTTCTTGGGCTCCATACATTCAATACTTCTATGGTCAGACTCCTGATAATGATAGCGCTTAATTCGGTCATCAACATTTGTCTTAGTGATTCCATGTACAACTGGTTCGTTGACTCTCTTAGAAACATTTATACTTCAATTAACACCTTTATTCTGATTACTGGGGCTTGTAACCACACCCTTTCCTCGACTCCCTTGACTCAACTTCTGCAACTGTTGGTTCACACGAGTTTGATAATTGTAGGGTAAGAAATTTGCCTTCATCATCCTTTTCATCTTATCCCACGTGACAACTTTGGATTTCCTCATTCTCTCTCTGGTTGATTTAGTTTGTTGCCACCAATCCATAGCTCTTCCTCTCAATCTTGTAACAACTAACTTAACTTGACGATCTTCAGACACGTTGTTGATTTAAAAAATCTTTTCAACCTTTGATAACCAATCAAGGAATTCCTCTGCTTGTAGACCACCTCAGAATTTTGGAATTTCTGTGTCCATCATTGACTCCCGTGTATGACCATTCTCTTCAACATTCCTATATTGATTTTGCCTTTGACCTGGATATCGAAAGTGAACACTATCACCATAACTATCTTCTTCAAACTTAGATGAGCTTCGATGTCGATTCTGAACATTGACTCTTCTATGACCATGCACGTACTCTCTACTTCTTCTTTCCTCTACTCGACATCTTTCATAACCACAATCTGGCTCATGCTCGTAATCACGATAAGCTCTTGTTTCTTCATTCCGATAATCACGATTGTCTCGAAATCCACAATCTCGATTTATCGACAATGATGGTTCTCTCCTTTGATTTCAATTCATGTCAGTCATCATTCTCTCCACTCTCTCGAAACCCTTACGGAACCTTTCATCGATGCGTTGTTCCATCTGTTCAGCATCTTCTCTCCCATACAAATTTGTAACATTATGATGACGGTTAACACGTCTCGGAGGCATGATCAAATCTTTAACAGATCTAAACACGAACTTCACTTTGATCCAAAAAAATTCTCAAATCAAAACTCCCCCACTTGTTTGAAATCTCACGAACTCCCAAATAAACAAACAACTCAATTCGAACTCCAAAAACTTCAAATCTCGAAACTTCACACCCAACGAACTTGGAAAAGTTCGTCTCCTTGCTCTGATACCAAATGACGCAGCCAAGGAAGCGAATTCGATGATGTAAATCGAATCCGTCTAGGATCTCACACGATTAGCGGAAATAATCGGTGAATCGATGATAAATCGATGAAATGATACAATGATGAATTGATGGATTGAAGATACCCAAGATAAACACCCAAATCCGTTGATCACGAAGATACCGGATTCTAGCAATCTTCGACACGTTGATCGTGCACGATGCCGTGAGAGAAGATCTACAATTCTTCGAACGTTGATCAAGCGCACTTGATTCCGTGAATTGGCTTCAACAATCATTGATTAATGATGCAGCCAAGGAAGTGAATTCGACGATGTAAATCGAATCCGTCCAGGATCTCACACGATTAGCGGAAATAATCGGTGAATCGATGATAAATCGATGAAATGATACAATGATGAATTGATGGATTGAAGATACCCAAGATAAACGCCCAAATCCGTTGATCACGAAGATGCCGGATTCTAGCAATCTTCGACACGTTGATCGCGCACGATGCCATAAGAGAAGATCTACAATTCTTCGAACGTTGATCAAGTGCACTTGATTCCATGAATTGGCTTCAACAATCGTTGATTCGAGCGCACTCGAATGCCGAAGGTGGAGATATGAGATAACACTCAACTACCAATTTTAACGGAGGCACAAAGCACAAACCAATTTTTATTCAAAAATCAATTTTTTTTACAAATGACCCAACTACTTTATTCCATTTCACCCGAAGAACGTTTCATTCTTTCACATTTTTTCTTTCGTTCGTTCTAGGGTTACCACCACCTCCGCCATCTGCCACCGTCGTCTTCCACCGCCTTTGCCCTTTTTTCTACCAACCTGACGAAGATGAAGGAAGATTTGGGCTACGTTCTATTTCGGCAATCGACTAAAAACTAATTTTCAAATTTAAATCAGGTAATTACTTCAACCTTAATTTATTTTCAATGATGTTATGATATTTTCTTCTTCTTGTTATGTTTGATTTGGGTAATTTGTTTATGTTCTTTAATAAGATTTTCAATGATGTTTTTGCTTGATCTTCTTTCTTAAACTTTCCCTCTTGCCTTTCACAGTTCATGCTTCATCTTTAAGTCTAGCCGTAAGGATATTTAGCTAGTCTGTGGTGGTGGATATATATGCGCTGGGTCTGAAAAGAACTAACTCATGCCATAAGCTAAAGAAGAAGGCTTCCCAAATTTTTTTTTTCTATAGGTGATGAGAGCTGTAACTTAAAGGACACACCCGTCTTTGAAATCCCTACTAGCTTTTGGTCTTTTATTTCTTATATAACATACCTAGAGTACTGCTATAATTTTCAAAACTATTCTTTAGTTCAATGGGCATTGTGTATGACGATGAAGCCTCAAATAAAGAATCATTCTCAATTTAAACAACCGAAGGGTGTTTCTATTCACAGTGCGTTTTTCTTTTGTAAATTATGTTTAGTTGTCCTTTTATGATTTTCTGTTTAAACACACATTTTCAATATTTAGAAATCTTTTTATCCATAGGGATGGTAGACAATGCTACTGTCTACAATGAGATGAACTAAATATTTATTGACTCATGGTGCAAAAGCAATGATGGTTACCAAAAACAAGCTCAACCTAGTTATTGGTTTTAATTATATCTGATTAACAGCATGAAGTAAAATAATTATATTCACATGATTGTTAGGAACTAAGGATCTGTACAGTGTCTTTTTTTGCCTGGTTGGAGTTTGTGTCGTGTTCAGTATCACCACTTCATTTATAATGTGATACCATATATCAGTATCAAAGATCATAGACTTTCCGCTGGCAGTTGTAATAACTGAACTTTCATGTTTATAGCCAAGAAGTTGAGGCTTGAGAGTACGAGGAACTTTAAATTTCTGAACTCTTTTGGTAGCAAACATCATGCTTTGCGTGTGTTTCAAAACTGAATCCAAGTCTTTAGTTAGGACAGTCTTTCAATTTAAATATTGATGATTGTTAAAGGAGATGATATCATATTACAGTAAAGACTTCAAGGCATGACATGCTAAAAAATATAGAATTTGCATCATATAGGTTATTATAGTCTTAAAACATTCCAAACTGGCTCACTTTTTTAATACCACAAAAATCTGGTTATTTTATCATCATCAAACTACGACAATAAAAATACATTGATACTTTCCACAAACAACCACAAAAGAACCAGAGAAGAAAAAAACCAACAGGCATTTCCTTGGTAAAAAATAGCTTTTAAGTCCATTGCACAATCACAGTGTTTGTGGTTAAATCCACAAATATTTATATGTGAAGTTTGGTGTTAAATTTAAAGGACGATTTAAAGCGTCACAGCAATAATATTTACTATATTTAGTTAATAAATAAATTACTACAACATTAAACAGTATCTCACACACACAAATGTGTGCGTGCAGGTATTTCTCGTACAAAAAGAGTTTTTAATTTTCTTTGTTCTTTTTTCTTTTTTTCAAAATAAATAATTGAATGAAGTTCTATATCACAAAAAATTTCAATTATGCAGGTATTTCTCGTACGAACATTTCTATGTTATCTGCAAATTTTAGGAATTGGAGACAGATCATGATTTTTTATTTGATAAAGAGAACCTAACAAGATATGGTAACCATGCCCTTACATACAGAATATTCGATCGGATTTTCTCTCAAGTTTGTATCAGTTTGCATTTTCTCATTGGATGTTTGATGAACAGTGTCTGGTGTTCTGAATGATTTTGTAAAGCTTTTGAAAATATATGATGTTCAAATGTAGGTCACAAGAAAATTTACCAGCAAGGTAGAAGGAAAAATGGGATATGAGGATTATGTTTACTTTATGCTGGCAGAAGAGGATAAATCATCAGAACCAGGCCTTGAATACTGGTGATGTTGCAAGAAATTATACAATTTAACGTTTTTAAACATGATTAAACTAGATGCGTTTAACAACTTTCTTAACAACTTGGTAAATAAGATCAAATGGTAGTTGTGAACTTCTGCTAAGCAATAAATTATGGTCTATTACATACAGCTACACTCTTATCACTCATCTGACTCGCTTGTCTATCATGTTTAGTGTCTGAAATTGCTTTTGTTTATGTTACTTCTTGATGAATCGGTATTTTTTGTGAACTTGTTATCCATGTCAGCATATTGCTTGCTGATTTTCCCCCTTTTTGTTAGCTATTATCTAGTATCATTTATACATTCTTCTTTCATGCAAATAACAAGTCATTCAACTTTTCCCTTGGGCTTATATATGCATGATTGATATAATAGTTTATAGGGATCAGTCCATTTTTTTTCCAATGGTGGTTATAATAGTTTGTAGGAATGTCCTTTTTTGGCGAAAAACAAATATTACTCTACATGATTTAAAGGGGTGCAATCTATTTGGAAATGTCTTCAATATTCTTTTCAATCTCAATAAGTTTATGGCATTTAAAAATCGTGACCCATTTCTTATTCGTCGGGTAAACTTTAATATCCAGTGATCATTTATAATTACCCCATGCAGTTTTAATTATAAAATAGCCCTGCTGATCATCATAATCTTCACCATCATCACCTAGAGCATAAGGCTCCACTTGAGCGGGGTCTGGGTGTGCAAGATGTATGTTGTCTAACCTCTGTTATTATAGAGACTGTTTCTGAAACATAATCATCAAACCAAATTCCCACAATGCGTGAATAGAAGTTACATCAGACTGACATATTTGAAGCAAACTGTGTTGCATATAACATACTTTTTACTATCTGTCCATTAAGTAAGATGTAAAACTAATTAATACAGATAAGACATCAGTCACTAATGCGTAAAATTAGTAACAAAACTTTCGGTTACAGTACCAAATTTTTTTTTTTGCAGGAGAGGGAAGATCCAACATTGACTGAATAGGACCGCTTTGCACATAGAGAATACATAAGGCTGTCCATGGAAGAAGATGGCGAGGATATCTTTAATGGTAGTGGAGATGTATAGGATGATTCTCTTTAGGCTCCATTTTAAATTTCTGATCTCAGGTGTGTAGTGCGGTTTTTCTTGATATTTCCTTACAAATCAAACATCTGTATCATCTAATTTTTCTTCTATGTAGACATGCTGCAAGCGAGCCTGAGAAATATGTGCATTAATTGTTTGCACTCACATTAATGTTTTCTTCACTTATGGTTTTGGTTTCAAAGCAAGGAAAAGTTTAAATGGGAATAAATTTAATGTTTAACTTAATTAACTTTCAACTTAAAAGACTATGATACTGTGTTTAGTATATTATTTTATTTAAATTCATATTCGAGTTTTATTTTCAATAATACTTGTCTTTGATTCAATTTCTACACCTAAATTATGATCTTCGTTGAGATTAATGCACGTAGGAGAACTAGGTGCTGAACTTGAGTTCAAAATGAAAATGTATCAGTCCCTTTAAGCTGAAATGGTGAGTTGATTTAGTTTTTCTACTGGGTTTAGTTTTGCATGTAATAGGGTGATAATGACTTAGTTTTTCTAGTGGGTTAATTTTTTAAGTAATAGGGTGATGATGGTGTTAAAATCTTACCACTTTGTAGCCAAGGGTATGATGTGAATAGATCTCTCTCTGACGATAGTTATGTGACTGTTATTTTTTAGTTACATAACTAATTATATTATTAATAGATGCACCTGTATTAGTTTCCTACTTTGCACGGTTATGAGGCTTTTCAATGCTTCACGAGCTAAGAAATCAACAAAGATGATCTTTATTTATTTTCATTTGTTTAGCTAGAATAAAAGAGTGAAAATGTAAAAAAGAAGTCCTTTAGATCATAAGGTTGTATTTATTCTGCAGTATGGAGGTAAGTTTTTGGTTTAATTTACAAATTTGTTATTCAATTGTGATGTTTCTGAGGTAATATAACCCATTTATTGTTGGTTTTTAAGTTATATTTATTCCAAGTAAACTGAGATTTCAGACTTGATTTTTATGTTGGAGAAGCATCTTTTGTAACTGGTTTAGTAATTAAAATTGAAGTTTTATCATAATGTTTACATCTCATTGTCTTCTATTATATTTTATTAATAGTGTAGAGTTTATTTATGCATAAAACATGTTGGAGAGAGGCAGCACTAATTTTGTCCAAATTGTTTTAGTTCCTTAAGTTGCCCAAAAATTGCAAAATTGACATACATGCCTGACCCTTAATTCTTACAGCTATCTGATGCCTTAGATTTATGTCCCTTTCGTTTGCTTAAGAATGAAATACTATCAAGCTCCTTCTGTAACCTTTCGCTTTTTTCCTAAACAGTAACATATTCTGACAATCAAAAAGCTGTGGATTGGATCACTTGTCTCTTGGAACCTTGTGATATTAAATATCTTAATGCACTTTTCGTTGCAAGGTAGGACAAAATATACTTGCACATGAGTTTCAGAAGCTAAAGCAAAATTTGCTGTAGAATATTAGACTGAGAACAAATACTTACCCTTTCAGACGATAAAAGTCCTTCCAATTATACAGTGCGTTCATGTTCTGCTCATGATAGTAATAAGTATGGTGGAGAAAACTAATGCAAGTAGTTTTTATTTAATAAAGTAGTTTTAGATAAAAGAACAGTATACATTATCCTTTTAACCGTCACTCCACAATTTACTATCACACAATGGACAAATCATCCATGAAAACATTTTGCTCACAGATACAACATGAAAACTGTGCATGGCTATTATATTAAGTGATAAGGCATTCCGAGTTCATCAAAGTTCATCCTTTTTTTCAATAACACAAATATGACATAAGTTTAGTCTAATTTTTACAGGCGACCAAGGGTCAATAAAGAGCCATCCTTCAGATTATATAGAATGAACAAGATCGAAGTCTCGGTATATGTAATTTGTAACAGTTCCTTCAAATGGAACTATTCCATTCTCACATGATACTACACACGCCCGTGCTATTTTTACTTATATCGATTTTATACATCTAAAAAAATAGTAAAATTTAATATAAAATGGATCCACATTCATGCAAACACAAACATCACTTTCATATCAAATAATGCTCCAGTACCTTTTATAGACTCGCTATGCTTCTCTTTAAATGCTTTGAGCATTGCCATTAAGAAATTCGCCATAGCATCACTGGCCAGAGAGTTTGTAAGTTTGTTCAGAGGAATAGAAATCCAAGGAGGCCATTTTTAAGAAATGTCACCATTTTTAACTATGTTGACATCTGTGAGAATGTTACTTGTATGATATCTATTGATGTCGTGGTAAAAAAATAATTATGTGTCTAGAATGTCAACGTAATAGATGATATGATGTTCATCGTCTTTTGATCGTTATTGCAGGTTTAATGGAGGAGCTCTTGGAGGCTGGAGTTGGAAGTATTTGTGGAGAATATATGTGATGAAAGTGAAAGTTAACGAAGAGAAAATGCAACCATCAAAGTAATTTTTAGCACTTTTTTATTTGTTTCTAACGGTTGACTAATTTTGCAAAATAATTAATGATTGTTATTTATGACAAATGGTTGTATGACGAATTTTGCTGTTTGTTGAAATTAAATTTTCTTCAGAAAATGAATTGTTATATTTTGCTATATATGCTTCAGAAAATGAAATTGTTACCTGTTATATTTGATTCATGAAATGATCTGTGATGTGCTATAGATTTTGGTTGTTATTAGCTTGAGAAAATTAGTAACGGTTATAAGTGTTACAAGTTTTCATTTTGCAACAGTTATAAGTGTTATAAACATTTTACTAGCGACATTAATAAGCGTTACAATTTTTATATTCCTCACGGTTATAAATGTTAGTAAAGTTTAATTTGCAACGGTTATAAGCGTTATAAAATATGTCGTTTGCCACGGTTATAACCGTTACAATATTTGTAACAAAAATTGTCACGCACCCTGTAACCATGATTATAACCATTAGGAAATTAATTTGTCACGCTTATAAGCATTACAAATACTCTTTTTTGGTCATCATCATCCCAGTTCAGCCCAGTATAATCAACACCTTTATCCTTAGGGTCCTCGTCTTTGTAATCCTTCTCTTCAGAATCGGATTCGATGTCAAAGGAGGGAATATCAAAAGAAAGAGCTTCCTTGAAATCAACTGTCCCCTCTTCACCTTCTGGCTCAAAACCCTGCCTAACTCGCTTAATTTTGTCCATGACTCTTTTGGCTATAGTTGGGTCGAGTGAAGGAAAACCAAAGTCAGGACATTTATCATAGTCGTCGGCATAGGCGAGCATCAGGGCATCTTCATAATGACTCAGCATCATAGGCCCCAAAGTGATGTCGACAAAATCAGTAACATGATTGTGGAAAGTCAGAGAGGATTTGAACAGGTAACTTAAGTGAAGCTCTGGACCTCTTGAATTTATCTTTCAACAGAGTATCCTTGGAGATCAAATGAGCTTTCTTGTCTTCTGAGTCTTTCAAGGCAAGCTCTATTGCAAGTTTTCCATTAGAGGCAAGTTGATGGGCTCGCCTCTCTACTTCAAGGTCGACTTCAACCTTGGTAAGGGAAGCCTTGATTCACTCCAACTCGGAGGAGGAGTCATTTTGAGCGACAATTAGTAAAGATATTTGATTTTTTTAGCTCGGCATTCTCCTCTTGTAGCCTAGAGGATCCAGAAGAGACCCTAGAGACATGTTCATTAATAGAAATGCAGTTCCTGAAAATCTGCAACAAGAGAATAAACAAAGGTTAGTAATTAGAAAGATCCAGTAATGATAGGATTAAAGGGGATAAGATCTTACCAAGAGTTTCTACTCCATGAGGGAGCGATGATTTTCTGCCAAGTCTGGGCTAAATGATGGTAGAGGTGATGAAGTGAAGGATTCTGAATGAAGGACGAGCTTGACAAGTTCGTCGAAATTGGTCAGCGGAAGAGCAAAAGATGACGACTCTGGAAGAGTATGTGACTTAGAAGGAGTCTCAAAAAGGGCAAGTTGCATCTATGCCAGTGCAGCCGGGGAGTCAAAAACAGAGGCAGGGAAGTCCTCAAGTAGCAGGTCGGTCGACCGGACCCTGCATTCGGTCGGCCGGAGCTTGATTTCCAACACTTCTTGCCCTAGCGATGAATACTAATTCTTTCCAAACCAAAAGCAATAGCACATGAATAAGTGTTAGGAATTCATACATAACAATCAAAGATAAAAATAGTTTAAGATGTGAGATAAAAATCTCACCTTTTTACAAAGACAATGAAGAAGGAGCTTGAAGACAAGGGAAGAACAACTACTCTTCAATCTCAACACAAGAAGCTTGAATCCAAGCTTTTAAAAGAAGAACATTCCCAAAGTTAGGTTTAGGAATTTATGAAATTGAAAGGAGGATGAGTTGGAGAAGATGGAGAGGAGGCTTACCTATGGCTTCACTTTGATTTTGGAGCAAGAAATCAAGATGCAAGAAGAAACTAGGGTTTGCAATTTCTATTTCCTCTTCCTTTCCCCCATTTCAGTTTTTACTTAAGTTTGGAGAGTGGGAATGAGAGAATGGAGAGGAGAGGGCTGAGTTAGAGGGTTAAGTGAGTTTAGTTAGCTAGTGGGCTGAACCCAACCCAAACCCAACTAGAAAAAGTAGCAAATTTCAACTTACTCCAAATATATCAAAGTTTATACTCAAACAGATCGCAAACACCATTTTGGACTCAATGGAAGTGGTCTCAAGTCTCAATTCGACTGTTTGCAAAAATTAGCTTTTCGGACTAAAATCCGACTAATGATTAAATATTTAAATAAAATATTTAAATATAAAATCGATAAATATGCAGGTTGTTACAGTTTTATTCTCTCTTTCTAACTCTGCGACACGCTTGTCGAGCAAGTAATTGTCATGCTACAGCTTTTGGTTTTTGGCAGCATATTAATTAATGGTCTGAGAGTACTTCACTTTCTGCTGCTCATCAAAATATTTGGCTATTTTGAACTTTACTATTTGACACCAGTTCCCCACTACATTTTCATCTAAATCCGGGGGAGGGTTAAGCATAGTAGGGAATTTCTGAGCCGCGAGAAGCTTTGACCTAGTAGGTTTGACCGTAGGAGGGGTTACTTGTGGGACTGGAAGAACAATTTTTGTAGTCTTATCGCCCAAAATGAACTCCAAAGAGGCACATGCTCCTGGCTATCTTTTAACTTTAACTCCAAATCATATATTTGCTAAATAAGTTCAGACATTTTTTGATCGAAACCGATTGAAGACTTGTCGCTTAAGCCTGGTAATCATTTCATCTTTACTTTTTATTTCAGCCTCGAGGTGGGTGGTGTGATCTTTTTGGCCTCTGGCGATGGTTTTCTGAATAACATATCTTTTGTGCCATCTCACAGCCTCAATATTACCACCGAAGCATTCTAATAGGATGTCATTACTAGGCACAATCCCTACCCTTCTTTGCAACATTTTCTCTCTAATAGCGTTATCGCGTGACGATAAATTATGAGGAAGAGAAGTTGTAGATAGTTGAAGCTCCTATTTAAGCAAAAGAGATAAAATAAAGTCAAAATCAAGCTAAGAAATCTCTTAACAGTTATAGTAACATATTACAACTCAAACAACAAAGGTACAATAAACAACTTAATTACATTTAAAGTTGGAGAACTACTTTTCTAACTTTATCTAGAGAGTTAGCTGAAAGCACAACTGTCGAATAAAATGGCATAGTAACTCCTTCATGGGTTATAACTGGTGGGCATTGACTATAGTCCCACTTCCCAGCCGGGGGACTATCGCGACCGCAAATTAATTTAAAATGAAATGTCACGATCTCTTTAAGGAATTTTTCCTTCTTGTTGCCGAGGAAGTCAAAACGGAGGCGAGGGTATTCCAAATACAATTTTTTTTAAATCTCGAAGGAAGCAATATCTAGGGACGAGACAACCTAAAAACTGTCATTCTAGAATAGTATAGTAAAGAAAAACTAAGCATAAAGAAAATAGAAGTAGAACATATATTTATATATCAATTAACTATTACATGTTATAATTACTCATCTGGTTCGTACAAAATAGATTTAAAAAAAAAAATCAGAAACAAATTTATCCTTATAGTACTTAGACTTTTCAAGGGGAAGATCTTGAGGATTCGATCTGACCCACGGTAAGTTCCAGCAAGCTCTAGGATGCGGGTCAGATCCAAATTCATCTAAGTATTTTTTATGAAAGCATCTGCATAGACCCCTACTGAATTCACCGAAGTACGAAAAATCAATAATAGAATGTCTACAATAAGCTTTATACAAAAAATTAACTAAAATGTCTCTCTCTTAGATCAGCATACAGAATAAAGTTAGTAACTCTCTATTTTCCTTCAAGAGTGCATTGTACCGGAGACGTGCTCTCTTTAGTAAAGGAGCAACCCTCTGATATTTAAAAGAAGATAATACAAAGGTACTCTTGTCCAGACTGTGGTATTTCTTAGATAGAACATTGTGCTCCTTTATTAATTTGTCTAGCTCCCTATATAACTTGTTAATTTTTTCTTGTTTCTCACAAGTTTTGTTCTATAAGGAAAATTTGACTTCTTCTTTATCTAAGACAAATGATTTAGCACTAATTATTATCTTTGAAGTGTAAGACATTTAAACAGGGAATTCCATACTAGAGAGATTGGAATTGAAGTCTTGGGAGCCTGCTTTTTCTTTGTTGGATCCTTAGTTTAGGCCAGAGAAGGCTCACCTTCCGGAGCAGTGGAAGGCCTGGGGGAAGCGGGTGGCATATCTTTCGGAGGGGATTTCACTTTCTCAGGAGCTTGGGTTTGATCACCACTATCCATCCCTTAAGCATCGGAAGGCCCCCCTTTGTCTCCACCAAGGCCTTGACCTTTGGAAGGGTTATCATCATCATCATCATCATCATAGTCACTGCCCCAATCAATTTCATCATCATCATCACCTTTTTCCTCGGGGTCGTTATCTTTATCACCCTCCTCTTCAAAATCAAATTCAATGTCAAAGGAGCGGATATCAAAAGAAAGAGCTTTCGATACATTAACTATCTCCTCCTCGCCTTTAGGTCAGGTACCCTGCATAATCTTGTTGATTTTGGCCATTACTCTTTCAGCTATGGTTGGGTCGAGAGAGGGGAAGCCGAAGTCAGGATATTTGTCATGGTTGTCTGCGTATGCGAGCATGAGGGAATCTTCATAATTTTTCAGCATCATGGGCCCCAGGGTGGCTTTAGCAAACTCATAGACTTGCTTCTTGACATCGGAGTGGGTGCGAACAGCCGGTTTGAGCGAAGCTCTGGTCCTTTTGAATTTGTCTTTCAATGAAGTATTCTTGGCAACCAAGCGAGCTTTCTCATCTTCCGAGTGTGTTAGATCTAGCTCCATAACAAATTTTCCATTAGTAGTGAGCTTGCCTCTCTGCTTCTAAATCACTCTCAACTCAAGCAAGGGAAGCTTTTGCTCCCTCCAACTCTTTAGAAGCTTCATTTTTGGCAGCAGTTAAAGAAGTCCCTTGATTTTTTAGCTCGGAGCTCTCATTTTGTAGCCTAGAGGATTCAGTCGAAAACTTCGAAACATGATCATTTAGAGTAATCCGGTTCCTGGAAATCCGTAACAAGAGGTGAAACACAAGTTAGCAATTAGAGAAATCCAGTGATGATAAGATCAATCACATGTGAGCTTACCAAAAGTTGTTGCTCCATCAGAGAGCAATAATTTTTTGCCATCTGGACTGAATGATGGAAAAGAAGAAGAAATAAAAGATTCTAAATGAAGGATGAGCTCGACGAGATCATCAAAATTGGTCGATGAAGGAGCAGAAGATGATGACTCCGAAGGAATTTGCGTCTTAAAAGGAGTCGTCAATAGAGCAATTTGCATTTGCGCAAGGGCGGCTGGGGAGTCAAAGATAGTAATATGAGGAAAAGGTTCAGGAGTAGGTGAAGTTTGCTCCGTTTTATCGTCGGAAGCTTTAACAACAGGGCTTTTTGAAGCTTGTTCACGAGACATACACTCCTCCTCTTCCTCCACATTGATGACTTTGGCCGCTTTCGCCGGAGGCACGTCTTCAAAAGGCCTCGTTAATTTTCTTTTGGAAGTTCTTTTGTATTTAGCAAAAGCCTCCAAAATTAATGTTACTTCAGAAGATGATGGAGTAGGGGCAACTCCGCTAGAAGATACAATGGATTTCGAAGAAACTGGAACAAGTTCAAGCGGATATAAATAATTCAAAGTAATTCAAAGAATTCAAGAGACAAAGAAGAAAAATACTAAACTAATAATATACCTGAAGTGTCAGCACAAATATGAAACATTGAACTAAAGTGTTCGGCATCGGCTAAGGGAAGGAAGCGCTTGCCATGAGAAGTATGCATGATTGTGGGGGGAGTTTCGAGGATCCTCTGGCCAAATAGCAGGAAAGAATGTTTTCTTAAATTTGAAGGAGTTAAGAGCCTCATCCTGCTCCCAAGTTGCTTTGAAGCTACGGTTAATGAATCAGTGGTTTTCTTATCAATATCACTGAGTTTCTTGGAAGATTCACCTAAGAAAAGTCAGAGATTAGTTAACTAAAAACGTAGAGTAACGCAAAGACAACATTAAAGTAGACTTACAGAGGGAGGCAAAGGTCCTGTGAACATCGGCAATGCACTTGACGAAGAAAAAAAGATTCTCCCAATCCTTGAACTTATTGGTACTATATGATATTAGCTTCTTATAAACATTGACCCTGTAAATCTACTTATTAAGATTACTTAATCTTGCCATCTTGGTCAAGGAGTTTAGAACTTCAGCATTAAGCGAAGGAAGTCCAGATTCCAATGCCAACATTACCAGAGATAGAAGATGAGTATAAACATTTGAGGATAGTTGTATTGGAGAAATTCCAACATGAGACAAGTATGAGATCAGGAACTCGAGAAAAGGAAGAAATCCACCATGCCATATGTGGATGATCATGTAAGCAAAGTACCCTTCTGGAGGGTTGTCAATGGTACCAGTTGGTTGAGGGGGGATAGCTTCGATCTCAGTAATACCAAAGTCTTTAAGGATAGCGTTTACTTCATTTTGAGTTTCGGTGGAAGAATGTTTAGCAATGGCTTCAATTTTGGGAGAGCTCATGATTCTGCCAGGTGAAAACGTTTTAGTTAAATCGCTTAAGTGTGAAAATATACACAAAGTTTTAAAAATGGTGCAAAAAGTTTAAGCAAAACAAAAAAATGATAGTTTAAGCTTTCAACAATGTCGAAAGGTTTATTGTTTAAGCTTTCGACAATGTTGAAAGATTCATAGCTCAAAGCTTTCAACAATGTCGAAAGGTTAGCAATTCAAGTTCTCGACAATGTGGAAGGATAATGACATCAACCTTAACCATCTTGTTACAACATTATTGAAAATCCTAAAGAGCAAATAATAAAATAAATTCCTTAACCTATTCGACAAAGTCGAAAGAAAAAATTGGAACATTAACCCATTCACCACCTTTCGACAATGTCGAATGCTCTATGAAGGCCTAAATACACATCAAGGGTAACATAAGCTAGGTGGCAAGACCTATTGACATGGTCGAAATCAAGACCTTAAAATTCCCGAGTCAAAAGTATTGATATTGTTGATGTTGCCAAAAGGTCTGATCGAAGTTTTCAAAACTTGTCCTACCCATTGAAGTCGAAAGATTTTAGGTTCAACTCATGTGTGCTATAAACGCTTCGACAAAGATGGGTAGAAACAACTCTAAGGTTGAAGAATTTCAACCTTGTCGAAAGCTAATAGTCGATAGGTTTGAAACTCTTCAACCTTATCGAGAGCTCAATGTCGAAGGGTTATATTTACTCCATTTAACCACCTAGCCTTTCGACAATGTTGGAAATTTTGGCATCACAATACCTTTCGACCCCATCGAAAGGTGCTAAGGGGTATAAAGGTCATTTTGTGCTATCAAATTGTGCATGAGAGGGTTCCAGGTTATCAACCGGGTTTAACTAACCACAAACCCGATTGTAAATCAAGTTTTCAAATTTTTCTTGAAGAACAAGTAAATCAAGCCTATTAACAAAATGGAATTAAACTGAAATCGAACTAACTCGATTTCAAAAGATGTATAAAGATTATCAATAAATTGAAAACTCAGGTTAAAAACAAAAAGGCAAAAATCAAAGACTTTGGATTAAAAACTAAACCCGATAAGGGTATTTCCTTTATCAATCGACATCAACTTCAAAATCCAAAGACAAAGGTGAATTTTATTAATTAAGGAAACTAATTTAAGAGGAATTTTTTTTAGAAAACCAAACTAAAATTGAATTTCAATTTTAGGTTTGGAAAAATAGAAATTAGATTAAAAAACTAATAAGAGCAGAGATAGTCTAAAATTATGAATCAAATTGGGAAATTACCTTGTTGTTGTAAATCGAAATTTAGGAAGTTTTGAAGAATACTTTTACTTTTGCACGGTAATTTTGTTTGAATGTAAAAGAGGAAGAAAGAGAAGAAGCGTACTATATAAGAAAAGTCGCCAAAATTCTCGACCGTTGGATCAGATTTAAATGAACGTCCCAGATTAACGCGGAAAGGCCAAGAGGTGGGAAGTTTTTCATCTATCGGCAGAGATGAATTGGAAATTCAAGAGCATCTCTTCGAATGGGGGGAAAATGTTACACCAAAAGCCTACCTTTCGACTAAGTCGAAAGGTCTTTTAACAAAGATAAGGGAGAAGAAGCACAACCCAAACCTTTCGAAGGAGTCGAAGGGATGCAGTCATCAGAGTTCAACAGTCCCAAACCTTTCGAAGGAGTCGAAAGGTTCCATCTCTTAGTATCCAAGGAGTTCCAACCTTTTGAGGAGGATGAAGAAGTCAAAGAAAGTGTGAGCCACTCCATGGTGACCTTTTTAAAAGCATATCAAGCTTTTCGAACTGGTTAAAGCACATCCAGGATACCTTTCGACAATGTCGAAAGGTTTTATGAAGAAGCAACACTCATAAGTCAGCAAAGAATTAAACACAACCTTTTGACAACATTAAAGGGAAGCAAATCTCTCAATACTAATCAAGTGAAGAGCAACCTTCCGACAAGGTCGAAGAGTTCACAATAATCAAGTGAAGAGCAACCTTCTGACAAGGTTGAAGGGTTCACAACAATAAAGTAAAGAGAAACCTTCCAATAAGGTCGAAGGGTTCACAACAGTATATAAAAGGCAAACCCTTTGACAAGGTCGAAAGGTTCAAGAAGGCATAAAGAAAAGCAGACCTTTCGACAATGTTGAAAGGTCCCAAAAGGCATATGAAGAGAAAACCTTCCGACAAAGTCGAAAGGTTCACAGCTACATATAAAAGGGAAACCTTCCGACCCAGTCGAGTGCATGAAGTCGAAAGGGGGGCTGCCTGCATCTATAAATAAGACCCAAGGGATCATGTTTAGGGGATCCGATTTCTCCCATTCTAATCTTGTATCTTCTTACTAAAAACATTGTAACTCTAATTGTGTGTTGATTTGGGGGAATTTAATAAAATGAAGCTTTTTCTTGGATAAAGAGGGAAGTTATGAGCTTTTGTTGATTACTTTACTGTTTTCTTAAAGTTTTGTTGATTAACTGCTAATTACTAGGTTCAATCTCATTGAAATGTTTTTGTTGATAAGGTCGACAACTCTTCTGACACAAATTACTACTGCAACCTTTCCAAGCCATTAACTCAACAATCTGAACCTTTCGACAAGGTTGACAATACATCCGATCCAAACATCCATTGCAACCTACCGAAGAGATTAACCCAGTGGCCTATACCTTTCGACTAGGTTGACAGTTCTTATGCTATAATAATACAAGTAACCTTTCGGAGCTGTAATCCAAGTGGTCTAACCTTTTGACAACGTCGAAGTCTACCAAATACCCACTAAAGTGCTTGATTTCTTGGTTCTACCCTAGGAAAGCTATCACCTTAACCTTTTGAAAAGATTAAAATCAACCTTTAAAGGACTAATTTAGGGAATTTCAACCTAGCTGAAAAGAAAACTTTGGTAGGATACCTCATACAAGTTCAACTAAGACAAAAGGTTATCTAATTCAAAGATTAAATCTTTCGACGACGTCAAAAAGTTTGACCCAAGAATCAATAATAAGTGAAGCTAAATTTAAAGGCAATTCTTAAGGGTATCATGCCCTTCATTCAAACAAGTCTATCCATCCTTCTTAGAATAACTTTAGGGCATTGATAAGAAATCTTATTAACACCTATTGTTTTTCTTTAACTTAGAACACCGTTTGTGGAGTCAAATGATATGCAGTTGTAATCCTTAGTGACTGCTTCGGTTTTATGGTTTGGTCCCCTTTTGCTGTTTCATATTTCTTTTAATCAAACACATCATATCAATATTTGCATTTATAAGCAAATTTACTTCTAGGATTTTTAGTTAGAATTGAAGATAAAATGAACTACCTAAAAAGATATGCATATTACAAAGCAAAGCAAAATGGGTACAAGAGTCACATGAGTATTAGACTCAACTCAGCCTATATATATAATATTTGTACATTATTAATGATGAAGTATGTGCAATGATTAATGTATTCAATTTTATCGACAATACAAAATATTTTCCTGCTTTGAAAATCAACATGTATCATCTTGTACACTCATATAATCAATAAATCTTACATGGTATCAAAGCCATCTTCATAGCTTAACAATAAACTTTCAAGTGTATAGAAAAATCCAATACTTTATAGCAAGAAAGTTGAGGTAAGTTAATCTGATTATCATTAGAGTAGCATCATCATATGATAATCAGATAAAATTTTCAGAGAAATTTTCATCATTTTAGAGGATTTGCTTAAATAGCAATCAAAGAAACTAGTGCCTTGCCAAAGAATTTTCATCAAATTCTTGGTTGAAATAGATTATCTTTCTCAGATAAGCCAAGACAAAATAAGAAAACTCAGAAAAAAGAATTAGAAAGCAAGAAACTTGTCACAAAATAGAAAGGAAGTAAGCGTAAGCCAAGAATTTCGTCAGGACACTATCACTATTTGAATTTGGCTGCAACATACCTGGCTTCCATTATTCAATTAGTTCTTGCTCAATCTTTTTCTAAATCTTTGAACCTGTTAGTTTAGCATTGTTTCACCATGGAGGAAGGTAATGCCAATTCTGCAACATCAGAGAACTCAAATTCCCAACAATAGATGGCAAAAGAAATTAAAAATTTGATCAAGACAGTGGTCCGTCCTCAAATCCAAGGGATCACTGTACGTTTTGATGAAGATAACTATCTCTTATGGAAATTCCAGATTGAAACTGCCATACGAGGATATGGCCTAGAAGCCTTTTGTTCTTGGCGCCCTTGTAGTTCCAACAAGGTTTATCACCGATTAAGGAAACAAGACGATAAGTAATGATGAATATACAAAGCATGAGAGACAAGATAGCCTAATAAGCTCATGGTTACTATCATAGATAAGCACCAATTTGTTACCACAGGTTAGATGGTGCAAACAATCTAATGAAATTTGGATAACTATTGAGCAAGTATTCAATTCTAAATCAGCATCAAAGGTTATGCATTACAAGTGGCAACTACAGAATATCAGAAAAGAGAATCAATCAATGGTAGAGTACTTATCAAAGATTAAAACTACATGTAATTTACTGCCATCAATGGCCTCAGTGAAGAATTATGTGATTGTAATAGCAGTTATATAATCTAAAGAAATACTGCCATCAATGCAATATGTTCATTCAACCCTTCTTCCAAATGAAGGGAGAATTGATCATAAGAAACCAATTGGTTTATGTTTATCAATCAATTATGTAGCTAGTTTCAATAACAAAAATTAGGACTACAACAAAACTGATCAGTCATATCAAAGAAATGGACAACCTGGTAGGGCAAGGGGCAAAGGAAGATGCAATAACAATAATAGAACTAAATGTCAAATATGTGAGAAAGTTGAATCCATTACATTAAAATGCTATTTCAGGTTTAATGCAAACTATGTACCGAATCAAAACACCACAAGCCTAAGAAATAGTAACCCTAGTACAAACATGGCTCAGGTGTGGCAAGACTTGAGTATTCAGTCAAATAATACTAGAAATCATCATCAGGATGATGTGGCAAGACCTGAACATATTATAGATGAGTGTTGATACCCTAACTAAGGAGCAACTAATCACATCATAAGCAATCTTGACAATTTAAATCTTGACAACAAGGAATAAAGAGGTAAACAATCAATATGCATAGGAAATGTTGAGTCTATTAAGATACTCATACTAGAAATGCTTATATCAAAGGTGAAAGGCAACCTTTTCTAAATAATTTGTTAAGACTGCCTCAAATAAAGGAAAATCTTAAGAGCGTCTCACAATTTGCAAATAATAATAATGTTTACTTTGAATTTTATCATAAATACTGTTTGGTTAGAGATATACTAACAAGAGAAATTCTTTTGCAGGGTGGTGTAGTCAAAGATTATGCATGTTTAATCTGTTAATTGCAGAAACTCTGTAAAAGGACAAAGGTGTTGTAATCTTTCTGAAATAGCTCAAACAGAAAGAAATATAAATACTTTGAATTTATGGCATTAAAATTTAGGTCATCTAAATGTAAGTGTTGTAAGATAAGTACTTACTGAAAGTAAAATTTCTTTTAAAGATATTTCATTACCATATTTTTGTACATACTATTAAGTGGGCAAAAGCCATAAATTAGCATTTATTGATTCTCTAACTGAATATGCCAAACCTTTAAAATTGGTTGCTACAGATCTCTAGAGTCTAGCATCCATAAGTTTTGACTATGCCTTTAGATACTATATATCATTTGTTGATGCATACTCAAGGTATACTTAATTTATTTTCTAAAATAAAAATCAAAAACTTATAATGTAGTGGTGCATTTTATAACTCTAGCTGAAAAGCAAACTAGTTATCAAGTCAAAGTTATTCAGATTGATGGCGGCACTGAGTATAATACACTAGGTAAATTATTTCATAAAAAGGGAATAGTTCATAGAACTACATGCCCCTATACATAAGAACAAAATGGTTTAGTTAATGAAAACATAGGCACATTGCTGAGTCAGTCTTACTTTACTTCCTTAGGGATCTTTACCCTTTAAGTTTTGGTCTGGTTGCTTTAGTACTGCAGTATATATAATTAATAGATTGCCAATGAGAGTACTAAAAGGAATAAGTCCAATTGAAAAGCTATTTAGTGTCAAACTAGATTATCATAGTTTAAAGACTTTTGGATGCCTATGTTTTCCTTATTTAAGACCTTAAAAATACTATTAAACTGAATTTTAGATCAAAACATGTATATTCCTAGAGCATGGAATAAATCAGAAAGGGTGCAAATGTCTTGACAATAATGGAAATTTTTTTATAAGCAGACATGTTGTATTTAATGAGCATATAATTCCCTTCAGTAGTACAGATATGAAGATTACTCAAAATATTTATAAATCAAAGTCTCAATTTTGGTACTACCTATGTATTCATCAATATGGAATAAAGAAGAGGCTGAGAAGACTATAGGAGACTCTGATCCACAACTAACAATGTTCAATGAACCAAGTCATGAATCAACAGAGCTGCCTAATCATCTCAACCAATCACCTGCATGCTCAACTAATTAAGTACAACATATCAGTGATGGAAATTCAAATACTCAGCAAAGTTAATCAAGAAATAACATTGATCAAGTCAGTATTGAAGAGCCATCACATGATGAACCACAAGTCCAAATGGACATCACATGATTGCAGGAACAACGAGTGGGATCTTCAAACCAAAGATATACACTGCAATTACAATGCCAGAAGAACTTAAAACATTTCATCAAGCTACAAAAGGAAAAAACTAAAAAGCAGCCATGGATTAAGAATGAGTGTACTTATAAGAAATAAGACATGGTATCTGGTGTATCCACTAGAAAATAAAGACATAATTAGGTGTGGATAGACTTATATAAATTAAAGAAGAATCCAGATAGGACAGATGTTAGACATAAAGCGAGATTGGTTACAAAAGGATATACACAGCGACATGGTTTGACTTTAATGAAACATTTTCTCCAATCGTCAAACCAACAACAATAAGGATTTTCCTTACTATAACATGTAGGATCTAGATTAACCCTAGAGGGGGGGGGGGGGTGAATAGGGTTATCGCAATTTTCTCGAATTAAACGTGAAATCAAACTGTAGATAAATAAATATGCAGAAAAGTAAATCACACACAAAATTTACCCAGCTTCGGCAACCCCCGCCTACTGCTGCATTCCCAGATTTCTATTAGGATTAAACAGTATCCTGCTTACAAACACTCCTACAGACTCGCACACCCTGCTCCGCCTATAGAGTTTCATAAACTCGCACACCCTGCTCACTGAACTAACCCTAACTAGACAATCTGACACTACCTAAACCCTAGGTGGTGATTTACCCTGCCTTGACTCGAAAATTACAAACTGAAAAACAAAAACACAGTTTAAAACCAGGACAAAAATTTAAATTGAAAATTTAAATCACTGTTGCCCTCAAATAAACCCTATCCTAAAACAAGCCCGGCCCCATTAAAATTAAAACCCTAATTAATATCTAGGCCGGCCCGCTTCAATTTTATATCGATCCCCTTTGTTATTGACCCGATCCTTTTTCTCTTTATTTCCTGGCCCGATCCCCTTTGAGAAAAATATGGTGATTCACAAATTAGGGCTTCTGTGATGTTGCGATTTTCTGGCGATTACGAGCTACTACTTCTCGATTCTCTGTTGTTCTTGAATCTAGGATCGAGGCGTTGTTACTCGATGCTCCTTTGCCTCGAGTCTGGATTTAGGGCTTTGCCCTGTTGTCTTTTTGCTGGCGAATTAGAGCTTCGGCTTCGACTTCCTTTGTGGTGACTCTGGAATTATCCCTGTTGCAATTTAGAGCTTCGGCTTCGTCTTCCTTTGTGACGACTCTGGAATTGGTATGTGATATCTTCTTTGTGTTCTCTGATTTGAACTTGAATGCTTGAGTGTTAGTGATGATTTGGGTCTCTGTTTTGTTGCTCTGAATAACCACAGTCGATGATGATATTTGGAGTGGTTTATATAGGCGTCTGATTTGATCTTTCTTGATCCCCACGATGTTGATTCTTTCTGTTTTTACAATTTCATATTTTTGGAAATTCCTTTCAAAGCACGACTTCAATTTTGTACGTTCGATCTTCTGATTTTAAACAGTCGAACCTTTTGATTTCTGATACTTTCCTAATTTATAAATCTGTCTGTTTCAACGATATTTAAAACATGATTTTATATCTGAAGCTTTCCTAATTTAAATTTTGACTTTTTCAAACATACGGCCTTGTTTCTGATCATTTCGACTTTTCTCTGTGATATTCTTTTCTTGTCGACTTCTCTGCATACTTGCTTCCTGTTGACATTTGCTTTGCTTTTTGTACTTGCGAATTGACTTCGGTCTGACTTTGTTATAACACCTTGTTGCCACTGCATATACTTTGTAGCTCTGTTTCCTTGTAGTCTTCATGTATATGACTTGTTTGGTTCATTGCTGTATTGTTATTTTAATGGTGCACTTGTCTGGTTCATCTTTTGATCATCATATTTCCTGACTTGTACTGTTGTTCATGTATTCACTATGCATTCATTCTAGTAGTTGTCTTTGCATTCTGTAGCCACTGTGTACATTGTTGATCTTGTACCTGACTTTGATTGTTGAACTTGGTTGATCATTTCTGTCATTTGCAGTTGCCATTGTGTCTTGAATGAGACTGCTGTGTTCATGTGCTCACTTGTACATGCATTTGCCACTGATTGTTCTATGTAGCTTGTTGTACTTCTATAGTATAACCTGATGTTGCATTTGTCCATTTGAGTCATTCATGTATTTGCTTAGTCTGGGTTGATTTTTCTTGTAGCTTGACCATTTGTTCATCACTGTAGTCATTGCACTGTTGCCATTGGTTGACCTTGTGTGCTTTTGCATTGATGCTGTAGTTTTGATTCACTGTTGTACTGGTTATCTAATTTTCTGGTTTGGGGCTATGGCTTCTTCAATCTGGAATTTTGAACTTTGAATCACTTCATTCTTTTTCAACCGATTGTACTAACCAATTCCCTCTGTTTCACATTTCTTTGTCTTGACTTTCTTGACCTGTGTACATGCACAGTTTCATTGTTGCAGTGATACTCTGAATTTTGGTCAAGGCCATTTGCACTTGTGTTGATTCTGATTTTGATTTGACCTTGTGCACTCGAGTTGGCGAGGCAGTGCACACGTGTATACGTGTGTACTGCAGCCACTCGTAATCACCTGTCCCTGATATGAATACTGATATGCAGAGATATTACACAATCAAAGATGATGACGATAACCCATAAATCTGAGACAGCTTTAAAAAATAAATTTTATATTTTTGCAAATCAAATTTGTTTCTTTTCAGATTACTGCTGTAGTTTTTAATTATACAGGTACACAGGAGACAAGACAAATACTGGAGCTGGACAATGCAGATGTAGAAGACTGAGTGTATGAGTGATGTAGTGAGGACAGAAATGTAACAATGAATTGTATGAATGAGAGTGAACTGTAAATATGAAATCAGTGTAATGTATGAAATTATGAAATGTTAAAATCAGTGTACGAACTGAAAACTTTGTACTGAATAAAATATTATATTTGAAATAAAAATACTGTTTGAATTTGTTAAATTCTGTGCAATAATATTATTACTTCAACACGAATTTTTATTCCTGTATTTGTAAACACATTTATAATTTGATATATATATTTTGTTATCATCAAACACTAAACACACATCAAACAATCTCCCCCTTTTGATGATGACAAACATATATGTTAAAGATTTTGAAATTCTAGTAAATGTGTTTAATCATGAAATATTTAGCTCCCCCTATATGTATGCTCCCCCTACAACTGAGACCACTCCTATTTAGAAGATTTAGGAAATTACGGAAGAATAAAAGAATTATAGAAAAATAACTAACAGCATTTAACAAATTTGGTGTAGTATTCCAAAAATACTTATTTTCTTATCAAAATCTCTTTCTTCTCCCCCTTTTGTTATCATCAAAAAACTGAAAAAAAATAATGGAACCGTAGGGGAAAAACAAATGGAAAAAACAAGGAAAAACAAGGAAAAACCATAATATATCATAACAAGATAACAATTTCCACATTTTAGAGAATGGATCGATGTTTTGGTTTTTTATATAATGAGAAGAGGGATGTCTTATTTTATTTATTAAAATTTTTAAAAAAGATTTGACATTTAAGCACAAAAAAATAAGCACTTACTAACCACGCATAACCATAAGGACTTTTAAATGGGATTAGCAGTTACTCATTAGTTATCAAGCTCCATCCATGCATAACCATAAGGACTTTTAAATGAGAATGGAGTGATGATAACCTCACATGATCCATCCATGCATAACCATAAGGACTTTTAAATGAGAATGGATGCATGAGAAATATTTTTAAAATTTTTCTTTATTTTCCTTTTTAATTTTTAATTTTTAATTTAAAAAGTAATTCACTCTTCTCATTTTTCAAAACCATTATGAATGATAGAAAGATGGTAGAAACAGAAATGGTCGTGGAATAAGTTACCAAATTAATCATATTATGAAATTTCATAAACCAGACGTATTTCCACTACTGAATACCATATTCGAATCAATCTTTGAATGATATCCAAAACAGGTTTGAATTCTAGAAATTGAAGTTGAAAATAAATATCCAAGAATATTTCAACCAAAAATTGAAAAATGATTAGTCAATTTCCATAATCCCCAAATCCAAACGTAATCTGGAAAATCTGTCTTCGGGGAGGGGTTTTGTGAAAATATCAGCAAGTTGATTCTCGGTTGAAATGAATTCAATGCAAATGTCTTCCCTAGCAATGTGATCTCTAAGAAAGTGGTGTCTCACATCAATGTGTTTCGTGCGTGAATGATGAACAGGATTATTAGACAAGTCTATTGCACTTTTACTATCACATTTTAATGGAACTTGTTTATAAACTAAGCCAAAATCAGAAAGAGTTTGCATCATCCATAAAATTTGAGCACAACAACTTCCTAATGCAATATATTCTGCTTCAGTGGTGGATAATGCAACACAATTTTGTTTTCGACTAGACCATGAAACTAATGAATGTCCTAGCATGAAACATGTCCCACTAGTACTTTTCCTGTCAACCAACGAACCCGCATAATCAGCATCAGAAAAACCAACTAAATCAAAATTTTCACAAGAAGGATACCATAGTCCAAATTTGTGTGTGTGTGAAAGATATCTTAAAATTCGTTTAGTGGCTTTCAAATGCGATTCTTTAGGGTTAGATTGAAAACGTGCACACAAACACACAGAAAACATAATATCAGGTCTAGAAGCAGTAAGATAGAGAAGTGAACCGATTATCCCTCGATATTTCTTCTGATCAACAACAACTCCTTTCTCGTCTTTATCCAATTTTGTTGATGGGCTCATGGGAGTTTTCATTGGTTTAGAATTTTCAACTCCGAATTTCTTCAATAGTTCCAACACATACTTGAATTGTGAAATGAAAATGCCATCATTGCTTTGCTTGATTTGAAATCCTAGAAAATATTTCAATTCTCCGACCAAGCTCATCTCAAATTTAGCCTGCATGACTTGTTCAAATTTCTCACACAAAAGTTCATTAGTAGCACCATAAATGATATCATCCACATAGATTTGAACAATTAAAAAATTACTTTCTTTATGTAATAGAAACAGTGTCGTGTCAGCACTACCTTTTTTAAAGCCATTTTCCAAAAGATATGTACAAAGACAGTCATACCAAGCTCTAGGAGCTTGCTTAAGACCATATAATGCTTTTTCTAGCTTATACACATGATTTGGAAAATCGTGATTTTCAAAACCAGGGGGTTGTTCAACAAAAACTTCTTCTTTCAAATCACCATTTAGAAAGGCACTTTTTACATCCATTTGTTTAAGTTTGAAACCTTTATAACATGCAAAACTTAGCAAAATCCTAATGGCTTCTAACCTAGCAACTGGAGCAAATGTTTCATCAAAATCTATGCCTTCTATCTGGTTATAACCTTTTGCGACCAACCTAGCTTTGTTTCTAATTACATTTCCGGATTCATCAAGTTTATTTTTAAACACCCATTTAGTTCCAACAACTGGATAATCATTAGGCTTAGGAACTAATTTCCAAACTTTATTTCTTTCAAATTGATTAAGTTCATCTTGCATTGCTAAAATCCAACTTTCATCATTAAGAGCCATTTCAACAGAATTTGGTTCAATTTCAGAAATAAAACCACTGTGACAACAGAATGCACACAAATTTTTATCAAATGAAGAGCGAGTACGTATACCTTCCGTAGGATCACCTATAACCAATTTGGGAGGATGATTGGATTTGAACTTCAGTCTATCAGCATCAATTGTCCTATTTTCAGCTTTCTCACTAGATGTTTCTTCTTCAATGCCTTCTCGATCTACCGCATCGTCAGTCGCCTTTTCAGTCGTCCTTTCCAGATCAGATTCATCGAATTTCACATTGATTGATTCAACAATTGTCTTTGTTCGTTTGTTGTATATCCTGTAAGCCTTGCTTCTTGTTGAATAGCCCATAAAAATTCCCTCATCAGCCTTTGATTCAAATTTTCCAAGTTGATCACCTGTGTTAAGAATAAAACAAGGACATCCAAACACACGAAAATAAGAAATGTTAGGTTTCCTTTCATGCCACAATTCATAAGATGTTTTGTCAAGTATTGGTCTAATCATCACTCTATTCATTACATAGCACGAAGTATTCACTGCCTCTGCCCAAAAAGTTAGAGGTAGTTTATACTCACTTAACATGGATCTAGCCAATTCTTGTAATGTATGATTTTTTCTTTCAACCACCCCATTTTGTTGAGGTGTTCGTGGAGCAGAAAATTCATGTTTTAAACCATTTTCTTCACAAAAGTTTTCAAATTCCAAATTTTCAAATTCGCCTCCATGATCACTTCTCAAAGTTTTAATTGAAACCCCTTTTTCATTTTGAACAAGTTTTGCAAACTTTGAAAAATAACTAAAAGATTCAGAATTTTTGGCTAAAAAATAAACCCATGTAAATCTAGAATAATCATCAACCAATACATAACAATAACATTTTCCATTTAAGCTTGCAATTTCATTTGGTCCAAATAAATCCATGTGAATTAATTCAAGGACCCTTGATGTGCTAACAATGTTTTTATGGCGAAATGATGATCGACTGAGTTTACCTAAGGAACATGCTTTACACACTTTATTGTTTTTAAATTTTTGATATGGTAACCCTCTGACTAATTCTTTTGTTTCAAGTTTTTCTAAGAGGCTCATGCTAGCATGTCCAAGTCTCCTATGCCATAAAGATGCCTCTTCGTCAGTGGCTACCAAACATCTAGAAATATTTAAATTATGAAACGAAAGCGAGTAAACATTTCCTTTTCTTTTGCCCGTAAAAACAATGTTATTAGAAGATTTATCAATGATTTTGCAAGTATCACTATCAAAAACCACATTCATACCTTTGTCACATAGTTGGCTAATAGAAATGAGATTGTGTCGCAGATTATCAACGTATAAAACATTAGTCAAAGAAAACGTACCGTTACCTACTTCACCTTTACCAATAATCTTACACTTGCTATTGTCTCCCATGATCACATTACCTCCTTTAAAATTTTCTAGGCTAAGGAACTTCGATTTATCACCTGTCATATGTCTAGAACAACCTGAATCTAGAAACCATTCTTGTTGTTCCTTAGCCCGCCAATAGACCTACAGAAAGAGAGAGAAGGATGACCTAGAGAGACTCTTAGGTCCAATGATGTTAGTGACCGAAGCATTGTGAATAGATAATCCCTTTGGAACCCAAACTTGTTTTGACTTTTCATTCTTGTTCCAATAGACGTGAAATTTGTTTGTAGAATTCTTAGGAACCCAAACTTTTATAAATTTCGTGTTCTTGTTCCTATGACTATACTTTTCAACATGTTGTTCAATTATTTCACTTCTAGTAAAGACACTCTTACCTTTTGCACTATCATCAACTTGTGTTTTCCCAAAGCCTAGTCCTTTTCTATTGTTAGCAAAAAGTTGATTTCCTAATAACATATTGAATGATTTTTCTCCTCTTGAAAAATTATTCAGTGATTTCTCAAGATCTTGGACTTTGGTTTTTAGTGTTGTGTTTTCAGTCACAAGTGAAGTGCACCTATTTATAAAATCCTTTTTCCTAGTGTCAATGGTTCCTTAAGATTCACGTTTTCTTTTTCAAGATTCTCAAAGATATTCTTCAGTTTTGATAATTCCGAATCTAGAATTTTACAGTTTTTACAGTCTAGATTTTTAATATTCTCTAGTTCAGTTTCTAACTTAGAATTTTCATGAGCAAGTTTTCTTTTATCAGATTTCAGTTTTTCAATTTTAGAATCAAGAGCATCAACTGTTTTAGTAAGATCAAGGCACAAAAATACAAGCTCTTTATAAGAATAGTTCTTTACCCCCACTAGATTCCTCTGAGCTTGCTTCTGAGTCTGATTTTCCAATAAGACACAAGTTAGCCTCCTCTGAGCTATCACTCGAAACTTCTTCTCCTTCCTCGTCATCCCAAGTTGCTGCAAATGCCTTCTTTTTCTTTTTCTTTCCTTTGTTGATTTTGAGAAGTGGACAATTTTGTTTGAAGTGACCAGGCTTGTTGCAGTTATAGCAGATTAATTCATTATTGGAATTTTCAGAATCTTTTGACCTATTACCACTCGTTTTCTTCTTGCGTGGCTTGAATTTCGACCATTTTCTAAGATTATTGACATCCATTGCAAGCTCTTCAATTGGATCTTCTGCTTCATCAACGCTCTCTTCTTTGCTCTTTAAGGCAATTGTCTTCTTCTTTGATTCGGAGTTGTTGCGTTCCTCCTTTGCTTTTAGCTCAAGCTCATATGTCATCAGGTTACCGATCAAATCCTCCATGCTGAGTTTACTCAGATCTTTCGATTCTTGTATTACCGTGACTTTTGCCTCAAAGTTCATCGGTAAGACTCGTAGTATCTTCCTCACCAGCTCTACCTCAGTGAATACTTTCCCAAGCGCTCTAGCATTGTACACCAAGGTTGAGAAGCTCCAAACATATCCTTTATGCTCTCGCCTTTGTCCATCACGAAGTTCTCGTACTCATTGCTGAACAGGGCTAGACGAGACTCCTTGACTTGAGTAGTTCCTTCGTGTGTCACCTCCAAAGTATGCCAAATTTCCTGTGCTGTTTTACAATGAGAAATTCTATTAAATTCAGTCTTATCAAGAGCACAGATCAAAGCATTCATAGCTTTAGCATTTGTAGTTTTTAATTTCTTATCGTTAGCATCCCACCTCTCCTTAGGTTTAGGAATCTCAGTATCACCAATAGTTATAGTGGGAGGTGTATAGCCAGTTTCAATAATATCCTAAACATCATAATCAACAGAACTAAGATAAATACTCATCCTAACCTTCCAGTAAGCATAATCATTCCCATTAAACATTGGTGGCCTAGCAATAGATTGCCCCTCAGAAAAAAGCATTATTTGGTGGAATCATGACTCTAGAGTTAAAGAAAAAAAAATTACCTCGCTCTGATACCACTTATAGGATCTAGATTAACCCTAGAGGGGGGGTGAATAGGGTTATCGCAATTTTCTCGAATTAAATGCGAAATCAAACTGTAGATAAATAAATATGCAGAAAAGTAAATCACACACAAAATTTACCCAGCTTCGGCAACCCCTGCCTACTGCTGCATTCCCAGATTCCTATTAGGATTAAACAGTATCCCGCTTACAAACAGTCCTACAGACTCGCACACCCTGCTCCGCCTATAGAGTTTCGTAAACTCGCACACCCTGCTCACTGAACTAACCCTAACTAGACAATCTGACACTACCTAAACCATAGGTGGTGATTTACCCTGCCTTGACTCGAAAATTACAAACTGAAAAACAAAAACACAGTTTAAAACCAGGACAAAAATTTAAATTGAAAATTTAAATCACTTTTGCCCTCAAATAAACCCTAGCCTAAAACAAGCCCGGCCCCATTAAAATTAAAACCCTAATTAATATCTAGGCCGGCCCGCTTCAATTTTATATCGATCCCCTTTGTTATTGACCCGATCCTTTTTCTCTTTATTTCCTGGCCCGATCCCCTTTGAGAAAAATATGGTGATTCACAAATTAGGGCTTCGATGATGTTGCGATTTTCTGGCGATTACGAGCTACTGCTTCTCGATTCTCTGTTGTTCTTGAATCTAGGATCGAGGCGTTGTTACTCGATGCTCCTTTGCCTCGAGTCTAGATTTAGGGCTTTGCCCTGTTGTCTTTTTGCTGGCGAATTGGAGCTTCGGCTTCAACTTCCTTTGTGGTGACTCTGGAATTATCCCTGTTGCAATTTAGAGCTTCGGCTTCGTCTTCCTTTGTGACGACTCTGGAATTGGTATGTGATATCTTCTTTGTGTTCTCTGATTTGAACTTGAATGCTTGAGTGTTAGTGATGATTTCGGTCTCTGTTTTGTTGCTCTGAATCACCACAATCGATGATGATATTTGGAGTGGTTTATATAGGCGTCTGATTTGATCTTTCTTGATCCCCACGATGTTGATTCTTTCTGTTTTTACACTTTCATATTTTTGGAAATTCCTTTCAAAGCACGGCTTCAATTTTGTACGTTCGATCTTCTGATTTTAAACAGTCGAACCTTTTGATTTCTGATACTTTCCTAATTTATAAATCTTTCTGTTTCAACGATATTTAAAACATGATTTTATATCTGAAGCTTTCCTAATTTAAATTTTGACTTTTTCAAACATACAGCCTTGTTTCTGATCATTTCGACTTTTCTCTGTGATATTCTTTTCTTGTCGACTTCTCTACATACTTGCTTCCTGTTGACATTTGCTTTGCTTTTTGTACTTCTGAATTGACTTCGGTCTGACTTTGTTATAACACCTTGTTGCCACTGCATATACTTTGTAGCTCTGTTTCCTTGTAGTCTTCATGTATATGACTTGTTTGGTTCATTGCTGTATTGTTATTTTAATGGTGCACTTGTCTGGTTCATCTTTTGATCATCATATTTCCTGACTTGTACTGTTGTTCATGTATTCACTATGCATTCATTCCAGTAGTTGTCTTTGCATTCTGTAGCCACTGTGTACATTGTTGATCTTGTACCTGACTTTGATTGTTGAACTTGGTTGATCATTTCTGTCATTTGCAGTTGCCATTGTGTCTTGAATGAGACTGCTGTGTTCATGTGCTCACTTGTACATGCATTTGCCACTGGTTGTTCTATGTAGCTTGTTGTACTTCTATAGTATAACCTGATGTTGCATTTGTCCATTTGAGTCATTAATGTATTTGCTTAGTCTGGGTTGATTTTTCTTGTAGCTTGACCATTTGTTCATCACTGTAGTCATTGCACTATTGCCATTGGTTGACCTTGTGTGCTTTTGCATTGATGTTGTAGTCTTGATTCACTGTTGTACTGGTTATCTAATTTTCTGGTTTGGGGCTATGGCTTCTTCAATCTGGAATTTTGAACTTTGAATCACTTCATTCTTTTTCAACTGATTGTACTAACCAATTCCCTCTGTTTCACATTTCTTTGTCTTGACTTTCTTGACCTGTGTACATGCACAGTTTCATTGTTGTAGTGATACTCTGAATTTTGGTCAAGGCCATTTGCACTTGTGTTGATTCTGATTTTGATTTGACCTTGTGCACTCGAGTTGGCGAGGCAGTGCACACGTGTATACGTGTGTACTGCAGCCACTCGTAATCACCTGTCCCTGATATGAATACTGATATGTAGAGATATTACACAATCAAAGATGATGACGATAACCCATAAATCTGAGACAGCTTTAAAAAATAAATTTTATATTTTTGCAAATCAAATTTGTTTCTTTTCAGATTACTGCTGTAGTTTTTAATTATACAGGTACACAGGAGACAAGACAAATACTGGAGCTGGACAATGCAGATGTAGAAGACTGAGTGTATGAGTGATGTAGTGAGGACAGAAATGTAACAATGAATTGTATGAATGAGAGTGAACTGTAAATATGAAATCAGTGTAATGTATGAAATTATGAAATGTTAAAATCAGTGTACGAACTGAAAACTTTGTACTGAATAAAATAATATATTTAAAATAAAAATACTATTTGAATTTGTTAAATTCTGTGCAATAATATTATTACTTCAACATGAATTTTTATTCCTGTATTTGTAAACACATTTATAATTTGATATATATATTTTGTTATCATCAAACACTAAACACACATCAAATAATCTCCCCCTTTTGATGATGACAAACATATATGTTAAAGATTTTGAAATTCTAGTAAATGTGTTTAATCATGAAATATTTAGCTCCCCCTATATGTATGCTCCCCCTACAACTGAGACCACTCCTATTTAGAAGATTTAGGAAATTACGGAAGAATAAAAGAATTATAGAAAAATAACTAACAGCATTTAACAAATTTGGTGTAGTATTCCAAAAATACTTATTTTCTTATCAAAATCTCTTTCTTCTCCCCCTTTTGTTATCATCAAAAAACTGACAAAAAATAATGGAACCGTAGGGGAAAAACAAATGGAAAAAACAAGGAAAAACCATAATATATCATAACAAGATAACAATTTCCACATTTTAGAGAATGGATCGATGTTTTGGTTTTTTATATAATGAGAAGAGGGATGTCTTATTTTATTTATTAAAATTTTTAAAAAAGATTTGACATTTAAGCACAAAAAAATAAGCACTTACTAACCACGCATAACCATAAGGACTTTTAAATGGGATTAGCAGTTACTTATTAGTTATCAAGCTCCATCCATGCATAACCATAAGGACTTTTAAATGAGAATGGAGTGATGATAACCTCACATGATCCATCCATGCATAACCATAAGGACTTTTAAATGAGAATGGATGCATGAGAAATGTTTTTAAAATTTTTCTTTATTTTCCTTTTTAATTTTTAATTTAAAAAGTAATTCACTCTTCTCATTTTTCAAAACCATTATGAATGATAGAAAGATGGTAGAAACAGAAATGGTCGTGGAATAAGTTACCAAATTAATCATATTATGAAATTTCATAAACCAAACGTATTTCCACTACTGAATACCATATTTGAATCAATCTTTGAATGATATCCAAAACAGGTTTGAATTCTAGAAATTGAAGTTGAAAATAAATATCCAAGAATATTTCAACCAAAAATTGAAAAATGATTAGTCAATTTCCATAATCCCCAAATCCAAACGTAATCTGGAAAATCTGTCTTCGGGGAGGGGTTTTGTGAAAATATCAGCAAGTTGATTCTCGGTTGAAATGAATTCAATGCAAATGTCTTCCCTAGCAATGTGATCTCTAAGAAAGTGGTGTCTCACATCAATGTGTTTCGTGCGTGAATGATGAACAGGATTATTAGACAAGTCTATTGCACTTTTACTATCACATTTTAATGGAACTTGTTTATAAACTAAGCCAAAATCAGAAAGAGTTTGCATCATCCATAAAATTTGAGCACAACAACTTCCTAATGCAATATATTCTGCTTCAGTGGTGGATAATGCAACACAATTTTGTTTTCGACTAGACCATGAAACTAATGAATGTCCTAGCATGAAACATGTCCCACTAGTACTTTTCCTGTCAACCAATGAACCCGCATAATCAGCATCAGAAAAACCAACTAAATCAAAATTTTCACAAGAAGGATACCATAGTCCAAATTTGTGTGTGTGTGAAAGATATCTTAAAATTCGTTTAGTGGCTTTCAAATGTGATTCTTTAGGGTTAGATTGAAAACGTGCACACAAACACACAGAAAACATAATATCAGGTCTAGAAGCAGTAAGATAGAGAAGTGAACCGATTATCCCTCGATATTTCTTCTGATCAACAACAACTCCTTTCTCGTCTTTATCCAATTTTGTTGATGGGCTCATGGGAGTTTTCATTGGTTTAGAATTTTCAACTCCGAATTTCTTCAATAGTTCCAACACATACTTGGATTGTGAAATGAAAATGCCATCACTGCTTTGCTTGATTTGAAATCCTAGAAAATATTTCAATTCTCCGACCAAGCTCATCTCAAATTTAGCCTGCGTGACTTGTTCAAATTTCTCACACAAAAGTTCATTAGTAGCACCATAAATGATATCATCCACATAGATTTGAACAATTAAAAAATTACTTTCTTTATGTAATAGAAACAGTGTCGTGTCAGCACTACCCTTTTTAAAGCCATTTTCCAAAAGATATGTACAAAGACAGTCATACCAAGCTCTAGGAGCTTGCTTAAGACCATATAATGCTTTTTCTAGCTTATACACATGATTTGGAAAATCGTGATTTTCAAAACCAGGGGGTTGTTCAACAAAAACTACTTCTTTCAAATCACCATTTAGAAAGGCACTTTTTACATCCATTTGTTTAAGTTTGAAACCTTTATAACATGCAAAACTTAGCAAAATCCTAATGGCTTCTAACCTAGCAACTGGAGCAAATGTTTCATCAAAATCTATGCCTTCTATCTGGTTATAACCTTTTGCGACCAACCTAGCTTTGTTTCTAATTACATTTCCGGATTCATCAAGTTTATTTTTAAACACCCATTTAGTTCCAACAACTGGATAATCATTAGGCTTAGGAACTAATTTCCAAACTTTATTTCTTTCAAATTGATTAAGTTCATCTTGCATTGCTAAAATCCAACTTTCATCATTAAGAGCCATTTCAACAGAATTTGGTTCAATTTCAGAAATAAAACCACTGTGACAACAGAATGCACACAAATTTTTATCAAATGAAGAGCGAGTACGTATACCTTCCGTAGGATCACCTATAACCAATTTGGGAGGATGATTGGATTTGAACTTCAGTCTATCAACATCAATTGTCCTATTTTCAGCTTTCTCACTAGATGTTTCTTCTTCAATGCCTTCTCGATCTACCGCATCGTCAGTCGCCTTTTCAGTCGTCCTTTCCAGATCAGATTCATCGAATTTCACATTGATTGATTCAACAATTGTCTTTGTTCGTTTGTTGTATATCCTGTAAGCCTTGCTTCTTGTTGAATAGCCCATAAAAATTCCCTCATCAGCCTTTGATTCAAATTTTCCAAGTTGATCACCTGTGTTAAGAATAAAACAAGGACATCCAAAAACACGAAAATAAGAAATGTTAGGTTTCCTTTCATGCCACAATTCATAAGATGTTTTGTCAAGTATTGGTCTAATCATCACTCTATTCATTACATAGCACGAAGTATTCACTGCCTCTGCCCAAAAAGTTAGAGGTAGTTTATACTCACTTAACATGGATCTAGCCAATTCTTGTAATGTATGATTTTTTCTTGCAACCACCCCATTTTGTTGAGGTGTTCGTGGAGCAGAAAATTCATGTTTTAAACCATTTTCTTCACAAAAGTTTTCAAATTCCAAATTTTCAAATTCGCCTCCATGATCACTTCTCAAAGTTTTAATTGAAACCCCTTTTTCATTTTGAACAAGTTTTGCAAACTTTGAAAAATAACTAAAAGATTCAGAATTTTTGGCTAAAAAATAAACCCATGTAAATCTAGAATAATCATCAACCAATACATAACAATAACATTTTCCATTTAAGCTTGCAATTTCATTTGGTCCAAATAAATCCATGTGAATTAATTCAAGGACCCTTGATGTGCTAACAATGTTTTTATGGCGAAATGATGATCGACTGAGTTTACCTAAGGAACATGCTTTACACACTTTATTGTTTTTAAATTTCTGATATGGTAACCCTCTGACTAATTCTTTTGTTTCAAGTTTTTCTAAGAGGCTCATGCTAGCATGTCCAAGTCTCCTATGCCATAAAGATGCCTCTTCGTCAGTGGCTACCAAACATCTAGAAATATTTAAATTATGAAACGAAAGCGAGTAAACATTTCCTTTTCTTTTGCCCGTAAAAACAATGTTATTAGAAGATTTATCAATGATTTTGCAAGTATCACTATCAAAAACCACATTCATACCTTTGTCACATAGTTGGCTAATAGAAATGAGATTGTGTCGCAGATTATCAACGTATAAAACATTAGTCAAAGAAAACGTACCGTTACCTACTTCACCTTTACCAATAATCTTACACTTGCTATTGTCTCCCATGATCACATTACCTCCTTTAAAATTTTCTAGGCTAAGGAACTTCGATTTATCACCTGTCATATGTCTAGAACAACCTGAATCTAGAAACCATTCTTGTTGTTTCTTAGCCCGCCAATAGACCTACAGAAAGAGAGAGAAGGATGACCTAGAGAGACTCTTAGGTCCAATGATGTTAGTGACTGAAGCATTGTGAATAGATAATCCCTTTGGAACCCAAACTTGTTTTGACTTTTCATTCTTGTTCCAATAGACGTGAAATTTGTTTGTAGAATTCTTAGGAACCCAAACTTTTATAAATTTCGTGTTCTTGTTCCTATGACTATACTTTTCAACATGTTGTTCAATTATTTCACTTCTAGTAAAGACACTCTTACCTTTTGCACTATCATCAACTTGTGTTTTCCCAAAGCCTAGTCCTTTTCTATTGTTAGCAAAAAGTTTATTTCCTAATAACATATTGAATGATTTTTCTCCTCTTGAAAAATTATTCAGTGATTTCTCAAGATCTTGGACTTTGGTTTTTAGTGTTGTGTTTTCAGTCACAAGTGAAGTGCACCTATTTATAAAATCCTTTTTCCTAGTGTCAATGGTTCCTTAAGATTCACGTTTTCTTTTTCAAGATTCTCAAAGCTATTCTTCAGTTTTGATAATTCCGAATCTAGAATTTTACAGTTTTTACAGTCTAGATTTTTAATATTCTCTAGTTCAGTTTCTAACTTAGAATTTTCATGAGCAAGTTTTCTTTTATCAGATTTCAGTTTTTCAATTTTAGAATCAAGAGCATCAACTGTTTTAGTAAGATCAAGGCACAAAAATACAAGCTCTTTATAAGAATAGTTCTTTACCCCCACTAGATTCCTCTGAGCTTGCTTCTGAGTCTGATTTTCCAATAAGACACAAGTTAGCCTCCTCTGAGCTATCACTCGAAACTTCTTCTCCTTCCTCGTCATCCCAAGTTGCTGCAAATGCCTTCTTTTTCTTTTTCTTTCCTTTGTTGATTTTGAGAAGTGGACAATTTTGTTTGAAGTGACCAGGCTTGTTGTAGTTATAGCAGATTAATTCATTATTGGAATTTTCAGAATCTTTTGACCTATTACCACTCGTTTTCTTCTTGCGTGGCTTGAATTTCGACCATTTTCTAAGATTATTGACATCCATTGCAAGCTCTTCAATTGGATCTTCTGCTTCATCAACGCTCTCTTCTTTGCTCTTTAAGGCAATTGTCTTCTTCTTTGATTCGGAGTTGTTGCGTTCCTCCTTTGCTTTTAGCTCAAGCTCATATGTCATCAGGTTACCGATCAAATCCTCCATGCTGAGTTTACTCAGATCTTTCGATTCTTGTATTACCGTGACTTTTGCCTCAAAGTTCATCGGTAAGACTCGTAGTATCTTCCTCACCAGCTCTACCTCAGTGAATACTTTCCCAAGCGCTCTAGCATTGTACACCAAGGTTGAGAAGCTCCAAACATATCCTTTATGCTCTCGCCTTTGTCCATCACGAAGTTCTCGTACTCATTGCTGAACAGGGCTAGACGAGACTCCTTGACTTGAGTAGTTCCTTCGTGTGTCACCTCCAAAGTATGCCAAATTTCCTGTGCTGTTTTACAATGAGAAATTCTATTAAATTCAGTCTTATCAAGAGCACAGATAAAAGCATTCATAGCTTTAGCATTTGTAGTTTTTAATTTCTTATCGTTAGCATCCCACCTCTCCTTAGGTTTAGGAATCTCAGTATCACCAATAGTTATAGTGGGAGGTGTATAGCCAGTTTCAATAATATCCTAAACATCATAATCAACAGAACTAAGATAAATACTCATCCTAACCTTCCAGTAAGCATAATCATTCCCATTAAACATTGGTGGCCTAGCAATAGATTGCCCCTCAGAAAAAGCATTATTTGGTGGAATCATGACTCTAGAGTTAAAGAAAAAAAATTTACCTCGCTCTGATACCACTTATAGGATCTAGATTAACCCTAGAGGGGGGGTGAATAGGGTTATCGCAATTTTCTCGAATTAAATGCGAAATCAAACTGTAGATAAATAAATATGCAGAAAAGTAAATCACACACAAAATTTACCCAGCTTCGGCAACCCCTGCCTACTGCTGCATTCCCAGATTCCTATTAGGATTAAACAGTATCCCGCTTACAAACACTCCTACAGACTCGCACACCCTGCTCCGCCTATAGAGTTTCGTAAACTCGCACACCCTGCTCACTGAACTAACCCTAACTAGACAATCTGACACTACCTAAACCCTAGGTGGTGATTTACCCTGCCTTGACTCGAAAATTACAAACTGAAAAACAAAAACACAGATTAAAACCAGGACAAAAATTTAAATTGAAAATTTAAATCACTTTTGCCCTCAAATAAACCCTAGCCTAAAACAAGCCCGGCCCCATTAAAATTAAAACCCTAATTAATATCTAGGCCGGCCCGCTTCAATTTTATATCGATCCCCTTTGTTATTGACCCGATCCTTTTTCTCTTTATTTCCTGGCCCGATCCCCTTTGAGAAAAATATGGTGATTCACAAATTAGGGCTTCGGTGATGTTGCGATTTTCTGGCGATTACGAGCTACTGCTTCTCGATTCTCTGTTGTTCTTGAATCTAGGATCAAGGCGTTGTTACTCGATGCTCCTTTGCCTCGAGTCTGGATTTAGGGCTTTGCCCTGTTGTCTTTTTGCTGGCGAATTGGAGCTTCGGCTTCAACTTCCTTTGTGGTGACTCTGGAATTATCCCTGTTGCAATTTAGAGCTTCGGCTTCGTCTTCCTTTGTGACGACTCTGGAATTGGTATGTGATATCTTCTTTGTGTTCTCTAATTTGAACTTGAATGCTTGAGTGTTAGTGATGATTTGGGTCTCTGTTTTGTTGCTCTGAATCACCACAATCGATGATGATATTTGGAGTGGTTTATATAGGCGTCTGATTTGATCTTTCTTGATCCCCACGATGTTGATTCTTTCTGTTTTTACACTTTCATATTTTTGGAAATTCCTTTCAAAGCACGGCTTCAATTTTGTACGTTCGATCTTCTGATTTTAAACAGTCGAACCTTTTGATTTCTGATGCTTTCCTAATTTATAAATCTTTCTGTTTCAACGATATTTAAAACATGATTTTATATCTGAAGCTTTCCTCATTTAAATTTTGACTTTTTCAAACATACGGCCTTGTTTCTGATCATTTCGACTTTTCTCTGTGATATTCTTTTCTTGTCGACTTCTCTGCATACTTGCTTCCTGTTGACATTTGCTTTGCTTTTTGTACTTCTGAATTGACTTCGGTCTGACTTTGTTATAACACCTTGTTGCCACTGCATATACTTTGTAGCTCTGTTTCCTTGTAGTCTTCATGTATATGACTTGTTTGGTTCATTGCTGTATTGTTATTTTAATGGTGCACTTGTCTGGTTCATCTTTTGATCATCATATTTTTTGACTTGTACTGTTGTTCATGTATTCACTATGCATTCATTCCAGTAGTTGTCTTTGCATTCTGTAGCCATTGTGTACATTGTTGATCTTGTACCTGACTTTGATTGTTGAACTTGGTTGATCATTTCTGTCATTTGCAGTTGCCATTGTGTCTTGAATGAGACTGCTGTGTTCATGTGCTCACTTGTACATGCATTTGCCACTGGTTGTTCTATGTAGCTTGTTGTACTTCTATAGTATAACCTGATGTTGCATTTGTCCATTTGAGTCATTAATGTATTTGCTTAGTCTGGGTTGATTTTTCTTGTAGCTTGACCATTTGTTCATCACTGTAGTCATTGCACTGTTGCCATTGGTTGACCTTGTGTGCTTTTGCATTGATGCTGTAGTCTTGATTCACTGTTGTACTGGTTATCTAATTTTCTGGTTTGGGGCTATGGCTTCTTCAATCTGGAATTTTGAACTTTGAATCACTTCATTCTTTTTCAACTGATTGTACTAACCAATTCCCTCTGTTTCACATTTCTTTGTCTTGACTTTCTTGACCTGTGTACATGCACAGTTTCATTGTTGCAGTGATACTCTGAATTTTGGTCAAGGCCATTTGCACTTGTGTTGATTCTGATTTTGATTTGACCTTGTGCACTCGAGTTGGCAAGGCAGTGCACACGTGTATACGTGTGTACTGCAGCCACTCGTAATCACCTGTCCCTGATATGAATACTGATATGTAGAGATATTACACAATCAAAGATGATGACGATAACCCATAAATCTGAGACAGCTTTAAAAAATAAATTTTATATTTTTGCAAATCAAATTTGTTTCTTTTCAGATTACTGTTGTAGTTTTTAATTATACAGGTACACAGGAGACAAGACAAATACTGGAGCTGGACAATGCAGATGTAGAAGACTGAGTGTATGAGTGATGTAGTGAGGACAGAAATGTAACAATGAATTGTATGAATGAGAGTGAACTGTAAGTATGAAATCAGTGTAATGTATGAAATTATGAAATGTTAAAATCAGTGTACGAACTGAAAACTTTGTACTGAATAAAATATTATATTTGAAATAAAAATACTGTTTGAATTTGTTAAATTCTGTGCAATAATATTATTACTTCAACATGAATTTTTATTCCTGTATTTGTAAACACATTTATAATTTGATATATATATTTTTTTATCATCAAACACTAAACACACATCAAACATAACATTACATCTAAAATGGAGCATCAGACAATTAGATGTCAATAATGCTTTTTTAAATGGTATTCTACAGAAAGATGTTTACATGGAGCAACCATAGGGCTATAAATAGGAAATGAATTATGTATGCAAATTAAATAAGATAATATATGGCCTTAAGCAAGCACCAAGAATCTAGTTTGATAAACTGAAAACCACTTTAGTGAACTTGGGTATTAAGTCTACTAATTCAGATAATTCATTATTTACTAAGATTAGCAAATCATCAACTATAATATATGTTGATGATTTAATGGTTATAGGTGATGATAAAGCAGAAGTTAACAGTCTCATTCAATATTTAGACAAACAGTTCTCGATTAAGGATCTTGGAACTTTAATTACTTCTAGGGAATATAAGTGAAGAGAAAATCAGATTCAAAGATTATCTTATGCCAAAGAAAATACATCACAGAGCTCCTGATCTAATCAAAAATAGAAGGAGCAAACTCCCAATCTACACCTATGATAAGCAACAAACATTTCTTCAAAAATAGGGGAGAACCAATATTTAATGATTAAAAATATAGAAGCTTTGTTGGAGATTTACAATATGTAACTGTAACTAGAACAAATATCTCCTTTAATGTTAACAAAGTGTGTCAATTTACGCAAAACCATTGGATGAGCACTAGAAAGTAGTAAAGAGAATCTTAAGATATCTAAAAGGGACTGTAGATTATGGTCTAACTTTAAAAGCATGCAAAAATCTCAACATAACTAGATATTCAAATGCAGATTAGGCAACAGATCGCGATGATAGAAAATCTACCACAGATTATTGCATTTATATTGGAAATAATCCAAAATCATGGTGTTCAAAGAAACAATCAACAATCTCTAGATCCAACATTGAAGTTGATTACATGAGTGTATCTAGTGCTACCATCGAGATCATGTGTATGTAGTCTTTAAATAGTGAGCTAAAAATTAACATAGATATCAATCCAACATTATAGTATGATAATCAGAGTGAAGTGTACTTATCAACAAATCCAAACCTTCATTCAAGAACAAAACATATTGAAATAGACTTGTATTTTGTTCGAGAGCAAGTTCTCAAAGGAAAATTGCAAATAAATCATATACCTACAACTTACCAACGCGCTGATGTTCTCACCAAAGCATTGTCAGCGAAGAACTTCATTAGATTTAGAAACGACTCAAATATAGAGCAAAATAGCAGCTAATCCAACAAGATTCATCAAGCAAGTTTTTGAACTTACAACGACTCATAAATAAAAAACTTCATCATTTTTTGAAGTAACTTGAAGTTTGAACAAAGCAATAGATAATATGAATAGAATCACTCAGATCTAGCCAGTGTTCGTATTTGCTAAAGCTCTTAATTATAAATTTCATCAATTTTAAAGTGATTTGAAGTTTGGATGAAGCGGTGGCCAATTTTGGAATTGCCATAAACCTAACCCGAATATCGATTTAAGAAGGGGAGTTAGAAATGAAGATAAAATGAACTGCCGCATACAAAGATCGACATATTACAAAGCAAAGCAAAGCGGGTACAAAAGTCTACTGAGTATCTAGCTCAACTCAGCCTATATATATATATTATCTGTACACTATAAATCCTGAAGTGTGTAAAATAATTAGTGTATTTAACTCTGTTAACAATACAAAATATTTTCCTTCTTTGAAAATCAACATGTATCATCTTTTACACTCATATAATCATCAAATCTTTCATTTTCATGCAGTAGCAATGATTGTTTAGTGGGGAAAGACAACTTAAAATTGGGAAACAAAAGCTTCGACTTGAGCCAGGGAAAGAAGCAGATGGATAGATTCCCATAGTTACGCCAGGAAAGGTGTGTGAAAAAGCTTGCTTAATTTTTGCTTTTACCATACATTCACTTGACATGCATGATTTCAAATGATAGATGCAAATTATGTATAGATATATTGTACATATATTAAATATGTGAATGTATCCATGCTTGTAAAATTGACCAAGTCCCTAGACATGAGCAAGGTGAGATAGAATGCCTTGAAAGGCTTGTTCAAAAGTTTGAAGTAGGGAAAATACAACATATCGATTCAGTTGACGGACTTGCATTCCAATCGTCGGTAAAGCTCAAAGAACAAGAAAACGGTATAATTGGATCTTGAACTTTGGTCCATTTGTTGTCATTTTGTTATTTTTGACAACTTATTACTTCTCCTGGAGATGTAGGATACTGTCATTATATGCTGACTTCTTCTGTAGCATCAACAAATGAACTTATTCCTGTTCAAGATCCTGAAGTTGGTAGGAAAAAATACCACTGAGCATAAAAAACTAAATCTTACTAGGAGTTTGACCTAGGGTATAATTGATAGGGACCAAAAACTAAACAACGCCAAAAGAAAGTAAGTACATTATTCCTTTATTGCTTATAGGTATGTTATAATTATACATGATGCTGCTGTATTCATTTTAAGTCCATTTTGCTGTAAAAGGAATAACTTTATACATCCAGTGAAATTTATATATTTATATTTAACCTATAAAGCCTGAGGATTATCTAATATTATTGATTTTTAGGGTTACTGTTTACAATGACACTGCCATTTTGGATATCAACAAAGTCAGGTACAATGGATATCAAATTTTTAGTAAGTATATCAAAATTTGGATGTTCATTTCTGACTTTTCCCATATTTAATACTATAGTATCAATGGTAACCCATTTCCCCCTTATTCATTAGAAATTTTGTCCAACAATCAAGTGTCTGCATACTCTTGTTTATAATCATATTTAGACTAACTTTTCTTGGTAACGAATCCCTATGCGCTAAGCGTCTGTATGGTTTATGGAGACTGCACCTCTGTAATGCTACTCTAATGGGGATGTCTACAGAGCATGGTTCATGTTAACAAGAAAACTTGTCAACATCCCAAAGTTGATTTTAAGGAAAAGTTTAATCCTTTATATCTCTCTTGGTTTCACTAAGAAGAAGAAAGGATGTGGTATTCCCTTCAATACACCCTTTTGAGTAGGTTTTTATTGTGAAAACCTTCCTTTTCCAACCTTTCGACCTAGTTGAAACAATCGAATTCCCTTCTTTATAGCCTTTCTACCCAAGTGGAGTGGTTGGATTACCCTTTCAAAACCTTCATTTCAAAACAGTTCTAGAAATTTAAAGGATGGCTTTAAAGATAGAAGAATAAAGTTGGTCTAGGTAGGTTTCGACCTCGTTGGAAGCTAGGCTAATTAGCAACTTAGGTTTGGTTCAGGAATCTAGGGAAGTCCAGCTTGAATCAAGGTTTCGACTCTCTTGAAGGTAAGAATTTAACGAATGGTAGTTTGTAGTTAAGGTTTTGGATTACTTAGAAAGACTGGGGTTTCGACTCATTCAGAAGGAACCTCACGATGAGGTCAAGACTGTAAAATGCAGTTAAAGCCAGTAAAAGATCTTCAAACAACTATATAATCAAGAATATTGAAAACTTCCCTTTTTATTAATCCAATAATGATTGTGCTCGGAATCTTGTGTGTTGCTCGGAAAATTCAATTGATCGCTAATTCCAATATTAGCACTTTGGAAACCATAGAATTAATCGAGCAAGTCTTATCCTGGTTTTCTACCATTCTATTTTGGGAGTGAGTGAATTTTTAAACTCAAGCTTGTCTATCTTTCTTTTGATTGATGAAATTAATAGGTTGAATATAAACTCTTCACTAGAAATTGCATGGACGCAGTTTTGTTAACGGGGAGTCTGTAACAACCCTGGTTTGGAGGTTACCTATCAATATTAAATTATAATGGTAATTATAATTTAATATTGTAAATTAAAATAAAATTGAGGAAACTAAATTGTTTATTTGGAATAAACAATAAAATTGGAATTAAATTGTGAAAATAAAGCTTAGAAATTTAATTTATTTTGTTTGGAGTGATAATAAATGGAATATGGGCTTTAAATAAAGAAAATGACTTTATTTTAGAGAAAATGCAAAAAATAAATTAATTATTGCCTAATTGCTTCTTTTAGTAGTTTTAAAAGGATGATTTTTATGGTGTTTTATTTAAATAAAAAGGTGGAAATTGGTTTTAAAATATGTTTTGGCTATAAATTAAGTTTGAAAATGGTTCAAAATATTTTTCGAAGTAAGAAAATGATTTTTGTTGAATTTTAGAAGTTAAAAATGTAGACTTTTACATTTATTAGATGAAAATTGTGTATTATTGTGAAATAAAGGATTTTAATAATAATAATGTTTTAAAAATAAAAATTAATCTTTTTATATAGTGCAAAATAATTTATTTCATGTGTATGTAAGTTTACAATTTTATTTGTGTGAAAATTTGAAAGAAAATGACCTTTGTTAATTACATATGGGTAAATATATGTATTTTAGTTTAAGTATGAATTAAAACTTAGGCTTATTTGATTTCTTTTATTTCTTGGGTCCAAAGCCCATTAGTCTTAACCTGATAAGTGAGGAAAGAAGAAAATTACTTACTGTATGTTCATTCCTTACCTCCCTTCCTCTTCGTCTCCCGAAACAAATATAGTAAAAGAAAAAGGCTCCATTTTCTTTATACCAAGCTTTCAAATTCAAGTCTTTTTCAAATAAATACTGTTCTTATCAAATCTAGAGAGAATTAAAAGGGTAATCAATATCCAAACTCAATAGTTTCATCAAATCTCGATTTTAGAAAATGGTTTTCTAATTTACTGGTATCTTCTTCTTGCATGCACTGTTTTTGAGTTCTACCGGTTGTTGAAGGCCATTATCTCCTCAAAGCTTCATCTTGTAGCACAAATTAGAGTTTATATTTTCTCTACAGTAAGGTGAGTTTGTTAAATCACATCTCTAGCAAATCAAAGTGGCAAATTGCTTGAATTTGTACAAAAGTTTATGTCTGTAGTTGATTTTCTGTAGTTTTGTTCCTCTGTGAAAATGTGTTCCATATTGCTTCTTTGCATGCTTATATCATTTGATTTCGGTAACAAAATGCTGCCAGATTTCTTTCAGATGGTAGTTTAGATGTTGTATTTGTTCTCTGCAAAATTTCATAGCATTATATGGTCATTTGATGCTTCAAACTTGCTTCAGAAAATCAATACAAAGGCTGAAAATAGCCTGGAACAAATTCGCGCGAGAGGGTCGACACCCCCTCTTCCCTGGGTCGACATGCATGTTGATGCAGCCAAGGAAGCGAATTCGACGTTGTAAATCGAATCCGTCCAGGATCTCACACGATTAGCGGAAATAATCGGTGAATCGATGATAAATCGGTGAATTTAAGAATACCCAAATGCCCAAATCCGTTGATCACGAAGATGCCAGATTCTAGCAATCTTCGACACGTTGATCGCGCACGATGCCGTGAGAGAAGATCTACATTTCTTCGAACGTTGATCAAGCGCACTTGATTCCGTGAATTGGCTTCAACAATCGTTGATTCGAGCGCACTCGAATGCCGAAGGTGGAGATAGGAGATAACACTCAACTACCAATTTTAATGGAGGCAAGAAGCACAAACCAAATTTTATTTAAAATTCAACTACCTTTTACAAATGACCATACACTCCTATTTATAGGAAATTACAACTCAACACACGACTTAAGAAAATTACAACACAAGCGACTTACAAAACAAACAGCAACGACCTAACAGATACATCTCAAACGACTTAACAAATACAACGCGACTTAAGAAACGCGGCATAAGAAACCTTCAGCGACTCAACAATCTTCGGTAGCGACATCAGACTTCGGCTTAAGCTTCAAGAACGACTTAGCGATTTAACGAAGTGCTCGCGACCTAAGCTGGAAACTATTAACGACTTAAGGCATCTCGCGAGTTACTGGAATTGGCATAGGTCGTTCGCGACCTAAGGATGAGGGCATAGGTCGTTCGCGACCTTCTGGAGCTTCTCGCGCACGACCTAACGGAAGAATTCACGACATAGGGTTTCTGTTGTTCGCGATCTAGGCTCCGCGACCTATGGCCTTGCGACCTAGGGAAGGCGACATATGGATCTGTTTACTCGCGACTTAGGGTATCGCGATTCACTTCAACGACTTGGTTATGTCGTTCGCGACTTAAGGAGGTGGAGCGACCTAGGCTGGAGCGGCGGCATGACTTACAGAAGCAACTTAAGGTAATTCTATCTCGCGCTGCATCACATGTCGACCCAGAGGTCCTTAGGTCGACAGGGTGGTCGACCTTAGGAAGGAAGGGGTCGACACCCAGGTCGACATAAATGTTGGCCTGGGTATTGAGAAAAACATTGAATTGAAATCAACCAAATGTGAATACAATAAATATTTATTAAGTGAATAAAATGGATTGAAATCAATTAGTTGAATTTAAATCAATTTAACTAATAAAATGTATATGGTTTTGAATAAATTGTTGTATTTGTTACTTGGTATTTCGAATCTATCTTTCCTTTCTGTTGCTTCTATTCTCCTATCTCGTTCCTTTTCGGGGTCAGAAAGTTTTAAGTGGGGAAGAGTGTAACGACTCAGAAATTTTGACGTTTGTAAATAACTTAATTAACTAAATTTTTGAAGAAAATAAATAATTAAAAATTTGGCAACGAAAATTTGATATTTGGTATACGCCTATTCAAACATAGCAAATGGCAGATTTTCGTCTGAAAATATGGAAGTTAATTCTATTGTGCAATTTTCAATTTTAATTTAAAATCAGTTAAATTGACGGAAATTAAATATTTTCAAAATCTGAATATTTTTACATAATAAAATTGTAAACCATTTTCTAAGTGAGACGTCATATTTCGTTTCGTCGAATTTGAACTGCTATAGCTTTTTTTATCTTATTTTCGGCGTTTTAGCAGCATTTTCGGCAGCGAAAAATCAAGTTTTGATAGCTAAGTCGTATCGCTGATATCTATGTACCGTTCTATTCGTCTTATCGTGCTAATCTCCGCAGTATATTCATTTATGCATTTCAGTGTCCGGTACGTGGCGAAATTTGCAAAACGATTAGCCGTATCGGTACCCAATTTTAACCTTTTCGGTTCCTGTGTCCTTTCGTTTGTTTCTCGGAGAAATCGATAGGTGGTAGCTTTTAATTTTTCCCTGAATTCAACTATTTCCCTTTGCTATTCCATCGTTTAAATATATTGGTCTGGTTGTTTATTCTCTTCGTCTCCCCTCATCTTTTTTTTTCTTTCGTCGTTAGTTATGTCATGTTTTTATAAAATATACATAAATATAAGGAAATTCATATAAAGAGCATTCTCATTCATTCCAGTAGGCTGCTCTCCTATGGCCTAAAACCTTGCTCACGTCCTTCTTATTGCGCCCCGCCTTCCCTTCCCTATCGCAACCGCTCCGCCTACTCCACAAATCCGAACGCCATAGCTTGCACCTTCCCTGTCAACCTCCGCCTTCTCCCATCTCAAATCCCTCCGACCCAAACTCCCATGGCCATCATCCGCCCGTCCCTCATCTCCATAGCTCGCCCTCCCCTCCGCAGTTCGGCCACCTTCCCTAGATCCACCCAGTCGCATCTCGCCTCGCTATCACCACTTCCGGGCAGCCTGCCGTGACAGACCACAGCCTCATCTCGCTCACACGGCCGCCTCAGATCTCCACAAACCCTCCGCTTACCTCACGTCCTCCACCCTAAGTTCTTCCAGGCCGAAGTGAGCAACCTCTATTACATAATATTGTTTTTCAAGTTTGCTTTTATTTTGTCCGATCTGCTCGCCTTAGATTTGCCAGGAAGTGCTCATTTTTCTTTTTGAATCTGTTCTTGCTTTTGGAGATATAAAAATATAACAATAGAATATATATTATTTATATTATATTATATATATATATATATATATATATATTTGGTTTTTACAACTTCTCCACGTTTATAAAAAAAGTATTTATACAAGGTTGCGTGTATTGCCTATAGCCTCTCATCCTCTTTATATATATATATATATAGGTATATATAATCTGCTTCAAGTATTATATCATATGTTTAAAGGTATATATATAATATGTTCAAAAGTGTTTAGTTAAATGTATGTTAAAATTTTCAAATAGATTTTTGTAATAAATTTATTATATATATATTGTTTAATTTATTTGAATTTTTTTTGAAAAAGAAATATATAGGTTTTATTAAATAATGTTTTAAAAAGAAAAAATATATTATATATATATATATATTTGATTTTATCAAATTCAGTGCTTTGCTTGCCACCGTCAAACTTGTCGCAGCAATTTCTAAGTGTTGTTGTGGAGTGTCTGTATCCGTGTGCGTATCCATGTCAGTTGCTCTTCATTTCCGTTGTTCTCTAGCCACGAAAGGTGAGCAATCACTCATGATTAACATTCTTATATTTAGTAAACTTAATTCACATGAAATGACGATTAAAATATGTTGTTAAATTTGAATTTGTTAGTAATTTGATCGTTGAATATGATATGTTATTATCTACAATAGTTTATCTATATTAATTGACATATAACATCATAACCTGTTATATATATCTTGTTTAAATTGTTAATTTTGATCATATATGCTTGTCATTGATATGTATGTAATTTTATGCTATTAATTTATTTGTTCTCACTCTGCAAGTTCCCTGTTAGTTAGGAATTCCCTATGGGTTGAAATGATACATACCCGAACGATCTTATAGATTAGGGAAAATCGTTATGGGTTGAAATGGTTAACCCAAGCGATTTTCATTTATTTTGAAATTTTGGGATTGCGGGTTGAAATGATATAAACCCGTAAATATTAAATTATTGCAGATTGACATGATAAATATCTGTATCACTTTACCATAGGATAGAAAATTATATACGGACACCGTTGGTCTATATTTGAAAATTATTGCCAAAGTTTTGAAAGGAAATATATAATTTTGGTTTTACAATATAATATAAAGATTTTTATTTTAATATGTGTAAAATTCAGATTTTTAAATTATATGTTTTGGAAATTTTAAAATCATAAGTTAAGTTATGCAAATGTAAATTTTAAGATTTTACTTATATTTTATTATTATTTTTTAATATATAAAATAAGATTTAAATAGATTAAATAAAAAGGTTTAATTTAATTTAATTTAATTAAAATTTAATTTAATTAATATATATATATAATATGTTTAAAGAATTTATTTAAATTTTATATTAATATTTTGAAAATAGATTTTGTAATAACTTTAATAAATCAAGGTTGGAAAGATAAATTTGAAATTGATTTGAAATTTAATTTGTTTAAGAATTATATTTAAATCAGAATTGATTTGAAACTTACTGATTTTGAGAATTTGAAAGATATGATTTTATAACTTGATAACCAAATTTTGATTAAAGGTGGTTAAATGAATATTTTAAAATTAAATAAAATTGAATTTTTAATATTTAATTTTGATTTAAATTTGTAAGTTGAGATTTTATTTCAATGTTATTAAAAATGATTAAGTGAATATTGAAAATTTTGAAATATAAATGAATTTATCAGATTGAGTTATTGTAAATGTTTGAGTATTTAAATTTTGAAATCTATTGAATTGGAAGTGGTTTAAATTTGTAGTTCAAACCTGGATTTGAAATCGATACACATTAAAATGGGTTATAATGAGAATTTAAATTGAACCTTCAACCTTTTAATTGAAATTGTGGAACTGAGATTGGTTTAAATTGAATTTTTTTAACTAAGGTTGATTTGAACTGATTTGTGAAATTTGAAGGAACAATTCTAATTTGAAACTATTTTCAATATAAACTATTTTAATATATAAACTATTTCAAAACTATAACCAATTATTAAATGTAAAACTATTTTAATATATAAACTATTTCAAAACTATAACCAATTTCTAAATATATAAACTATTTTAATATATAAACTATTTTAATTTATAACCTATTTTTAAATATGAACTATTTTTAGTATATAACTATTTTCAATATTAAAACTGTTTAAGTTGGAACTGTTATGATTTAGATTTAATCGATTTAAATAAGAATACTTTGATAAAACGGTCTAAACTATTTTGTGGTTATGAATTTGGAAATGAATATGATTTCGAAAGTGACATGATTTCGAAAGTGAATATGATTTATAAAGTGATATGACTTTGAAATGAATATGATATTCTGATAATGAACTGTTTGAAATATAAAACGACCACGGTGTGAAATAAGCGTTTGGTTGTTAAAGTGACCGGGATCGGATATTGTCATACTCTCTGCCAATACCGAAAACAACTTTAACAACTGTATACACGGTGGAGATTCCAGAACGAAGTAGGATGGTTTGGCGATGATTCTATATGAGGTATTAACGTAGCCCTGACTCCCTCGAGTCAGCTTGATGTGGCTAAAACAGGAGCCACGCCGGGCCAAGTGAGGTCATTCCTTCGATCGAACACATTTCTTCGATACCATTCTATTACTTTGTGATTTGGTTGGGTGCACCTTTGATTTGGGAGTGTGTCTCAAGGTGGGCGGTAGTAGCTGCTATGTGTTACCACCTGTCCGTATCCGCAAAACGGTAGTATCCTACCCTGGGCATTGCCTCGCGTGCCTTGTCACATGCCTTATCGCGCCTTCTACGAGTTTGGTTTCTGTCGTATCCCTGGAGTGCTCCCTGATAGCCCACCAGTTTATGGTGGAGTTTACAGTATCTGTATAGACAACGACATTATATAAAATGTGTTAAATGGGATATGGGTAAAGCCTTAACGCTATTTTAATACTTTACTTTACTAATAGACATATTATAATAGCGTATATTACTACATAGTAGATAGTTCCACGGATCCTTAGAGGATGGAAATCCCAAACATCCTTTAAGTTACTTGTATCTCAGTTGATATTTCACTTGAGTTGATTTTACTGGTATAAGAATGTTAATCCTGACTCGAGTGTTTTGTGTTTTCCTTTATGCTCAGGTCAGACTGAGTGTCGCAACATTTGAGACTCACCTTTGGAGCTTGGAGCATTACTTGAAGATCTTCTGTATCTATTCAGTTTTCGGTTTATCATTGATGTTCAGACTTGTCGGTTACCTTTGTATTTGAGACTACTCTGTATTTAAGGTTTCTGTTGTATTTGTTTTAGATTTTGATGTTTATATAGTAGCTTCATGAACTACTATTTATCTATTCCGCTGCTTATTCTTTTATTACTCTATGTCTATGATTCTATGATTAATTTTATTTACTGTATATGCTAAGTTTGCCAAATATAAATTAACAATCTGTTTTTTTAGCAATTCAAGTCTGACATGAGTGGATGATTTTCGATTTGAACGGTTCGAAATACCATGTAGTTGCAACTGGACTCCTATTGGATTATATAAAACTATAAGTTATTATATGTTGATTTGAAACTTTACATGTTTTTTTAAGTTAGCCATTGATATTAATGATTCACACGAAGATTCAAAAAAAGTTGAATATTATTCCATTTTTAATATTCAATTAAGAATTCTCAAATTGATGGTAATTATTTCATTTAAATAACATTAAAGGGAAATGATTCAATAATCTAACATATAGTCAACTTTTTTATTTAAGGTGGAATAAAATAAAATATTAAACTCATAATGTAAATAATTCTATAATTAATTTGTATTCAGATTCAAATTAGTAGTTATTATTATCTTAATTTACTTATATTTTCTCAAGTTCATCGAAGTTAAATATAATGCATTCTCATGATATTTCTTCTTATATTTATATATATTGGAATCAAGAAAATATTGGAATATTTTCAAAAAATAAAGTGATCATCGGTTTCAATAATTGTTTATAAATTTAAAACTCTATTATGCTAGAGATGTTTCTTTATCAAAATGCATAATGTTAGATATGAAGATCCTTCATATTTTGAAACTATTAGAAAACATGCTTATTTTAAAAAAATTATAAAGTTATAAGAAAATATGTGAAACTTAGCTAATTCGAATTTTTAAAATATTACTTTTTTACTTTAGTTGAAAGCTGATATTATAACATGGTGACGTGATTAAAATTGAACATTACAAAATTGGGAATAATATGAACCTTGATAGGATTATTTTCTTAACGAGTTGAAAACTATAACATGGTTGGTAGTCGATTTACACTGGAATTTTACATAAAATAGTTCATTAATGTATCTTTCAATATTTAACTTCAAGTAGTGTATGTGCTACTATATAATATACAGTAAAATGAATTTGCTTACATGTTTATTTATATATGTCCAATGGCTGTGTCTACATTCTGTTAGAATTTATAAATAAACCAAATTTGGATCGTAAAGTGTTAGTTCCTGAGATGATGGTTTTGATGAAAACAACCTTAGGACTTGTTATAAAATATAAATACTAATATTCTTGTTTAGATATATATGTATATGCAGGGTTTATATATGCAAGTACTAAGAATGAAGACTGTACAATATAGAGATTCAAGATTGACAAATTCAAGATTGAAGAAATCAAGACTGAAGACTCATGAGTATCAAGAGTTCAAAATATCGAGATAAGTAATAGAGTCTAGATTTATGTTAAAACTTCATAATAGCACTAAAATCTTTATTCGGATTTTAATTATGGAATGGAATCCACCTTCTCGCTTTAATAGTGGGATGGAACCCATGACTTCTTTAGTGGGACAGAACCCACGACCTTCTCTAGTGGAATTGAATCCATAAAATTTTCAAAAATGATTTATTTTTTCAAAACTATCTTTTTAAAGTCATCTCTATCAATTTAAATATTTTAGCTTTAATTCAAAAACTATTTTTAATCATATTAATTTCAAAATCATCTCTTTTTTTAAAACTATCTCTTGATTTTAATATTTTAGCTTTTATTATATTTTAAAGAAATCTATACTTAGTTTTTAATATTACTTTTATATTATAGATTATATAATTTAAGATTACTTTCTAAAACTCTTTTATAAGTTTAAACTATATTCAAATTGGTTTACAAAGTTTAGAAATAGTTTTGACAAGTTTTAGAATAGAAATCATTTTAAAGTAAAATCTATTTTCAAAAATAACATAGGCAGGTCAACATCCCTCATCCCCCCATGTCGACATGGCAGCCGTAGAATTAAAATTTCAAAATTTCAAAAGAAGTGTCTATTCGTCATAACCTTTCGTGAATTGACATGACTGTTGTTCTTCTATAAATACCAGTTGATTTTTCAATGAATTTTAAGTTAGTTTTTTTATTTCTTCACCCCTTCTTCTCCACTCAAATATTCTCTTATATTTCAAATGCTTTAACAAAATTCTACCGAAATCCTAATTGAATCAAACTGGATTGTCTCTAGTTTGATTCTCTACCACTCTCTCTCAAAGATCTCAGTGCTATTCAGAGTTATAGGATCATTTGTAATCAAAGATCGAAAGATTGAAGTGTATCGAGTCTCTCTCTGTTAAAGTGTGATTGGAAACGGTGTGATTATGGCCCGTAAATCAATTGGGTGTGATTGTAGCTCGTAAGTCAATTAGTGGATCTTATAGCCTGGTTAATCAAGAGAGTTTTCCCTAGACTCGTAGATAGGAGTGTGTATCTCGTGGCCTTGAAATCGAGGTTATAATATCGACATTATATTTGAAAAGAAATCTGCACAAGAAATTGTGTGGGACTGGTTGTAGGGTAACTCCGAACAAATATGAAATTCTGGTGTGTTCTTTCCTTTACCGCTTTACTATTTACATCTGTGTCTAATTCTATGATTGTCTCTGTGTTTGTGAAATTACATCTGTATGTGTTCAATTTGAAAAGATTTCAAAAATTCCATAAAGTCAGTTATACACTATTCACCCCCCCCCCGTAGTGTTAATCCAGCCTTAAGATCCGTAATCCGCATTTCCAACATTTGGTACTAGAGCATTGGTTTTCAAAGTTTTCATAATCAGATTTTTGAAAAGTTTTCAAATGGCTGCTAACATTGGTAATGTCAACACTATCACTAGTTCATTTGTAGAGGGTCAGTCTACTGCCAGACCACCACTTTTTAATGGCAGTAACTATGCATATTGGGCATGTAGGATGAAAATCTATTTACAATCAATAGGATTAGACACTTGGAATATCACACAAACTGAGTACACTGATTTTTCATAGTGGACAGCCAAGCAAAAGACTATTGCATAAAACAATTCCAAAGCCATGAATATTCTATTATGTTCACTTGATAGGAATAAGTTTAATAGAGTGTCTGTTTGTAAGTTTGCATATGAGATCTGGAAAACTTTGCAAGTTACTCATGAAGGAACAAGCAAAGTTAAACAGACCAAAATATCTATCTTGACCAATCGGTTTCAATTATTCAAGATGAATCCAAATGAGTCCATTTCAGACATGTACAATAGGTTTCAGGACATTGTGCACTCACTAATTGCATTAGAAAAGAACTTTTCCGAAGAAGATCAAGTTAGAAAAATTCTGAATACACTCACTCCGGAATGGGATCAGAAGACTCTAGCAATTGAAGAGGCTAATGATATTAGTACTCTAAAAATTGAAGAATTGATTGGGAATTTGGTGTCGTTTGAAGACAAATGCAAGAAGAGGAGATAGCAAGGCTTTAGAAAAGAAGTCAATAGCGTTCAATGCAATAACAGATGGTTCAGACTCAAACAATGACGATGGTGAAGAAATAGCCTTGATGACAAGGAATTTTAGAAAGTTTCTGAAATATAGAAATATGAATAATTACAAGAGAAATGATCACAAAAATTATGGAAATAATAATGAAACTCAAAACAACGGCAGATGCCACAATTGTGATGAGCCAGGCCACTTAAAAATAGATTGTCTGCATCCGTATAAACAGAATTTTTCTCCAAGTAATGATTTGTCAAAGAAAAGAAAGAGAGCTTATACTGCTACACTGGACGATTCAAACTCATACTCTAGTAATGAAGATCAAGAGACGAAAAATTCAAACATGTGCTTTACAGCTATTCACGAATCTGATGATCACGGAAATATGGATCTAAAAATAGGTACGCATTTAAATTATATTGATTAAAATTGCTTGTTTGAATGTTTGATTGTTCGCATGTTTTGAAATTGCTTGTTGTTTGAATTTAAAATTTTGATTTTCAAAATAATATTATTTTAAAAATATTTTAATATTAAAATATTAATATTAAAGTGTTATTATATTTAATATTATTTTAGATAAATTATAAATTAGATTATAGGATATATATATATAGATATTAAATAAAATAAGAAAAAAAAGTCATATGATTTAAGGGACCCATGTCGACATGATCCTACCCCCCATGTCGACATCCCTCCAGAAATTTGAAATTCAAATTTGAATTCAAAACATCGAATTTCCCTCCACCTCTTCACCAAATCCAAAGCTCTGAAAAGGTGTCTCTTGACCAGAGAACATGGCTCTTAGATATCTATTTTTGTTCTTAACTTTATCCTATCTTTTCACTTTCATGTCAAAATTCAAACTCTCTTTCAAACTCTCAAGCTCTCTACTTTCTTCAAAAATGACTTCCTCAAGCACTCCATCCACTATGAGATTATCCAAGGCCACCAAAGAGTTCCTCTACAATGATCTGAAAGCTATCAAGGCTTACATAAGCTATGTAAACTTTGGAAAGGTCCATACGGGAAAATTTGCAATCTTTAATGATTTTTCTTCCTATGAAATCAATGTTCTTTTTGAAGAGAATCAAATTCTTAGCTTAATTGATGATTCTCAAAATGATTTTGTTTGTTATCCGAAGGTTATCAAAATGTTTTATACAAATTTGAATTGTGGTTTTTACAAAGGAAACGAAGTGGAAGTGCGAGTAGCGTTAAAGGAACGCGTATTGTTTAAATAGTGAGATTTTGGGTAACATTCTTGGTTGTAAGTATATGGGAATGGATCTTTCGGCAAATTGATGAACATGATCGTGAGACATTTCATCACATTTTTGAAAGAGATGATAACTTTGTGTTTATAAACCGAAATTTCCGTCCTAAAGCTAGAATTGTAAACCTTCTTTTGCAACATACCAAAAATCCAAGATCGGGAAATTTCAATCACCCTACTTTAAAAGTTTGTAAGGCTCTTTTTTCTATTTTTGGGCACTAGGACATTAATTGGGTGCAAGTGATTTTGGATGAACATCGTCCCAAATTTTTTACTTTAGGTGAAAACACTTTATATCATGGGATTTATCTCACTCGGATTTTTAACTACATTGGTGTTGATTATAAGAGGGAGAAGTTCATTTCTAGAAAAGTGTTTAACCATGCTAACATCTCACTCATGAAAATTCCATTTGTGTTTCAACCATATGAAACACTTGCCGAAAAGGATGAGAGATTGGCTCATAAAGAGATGGAAGAAGAAGAAGAAAAGGAGGAAGAAGGGGAGATGGAAATTGTAAAAAAGAAGGAGAGGAGGAGGAAGAGACTTCATTGGAAAGCATCAAATACCCTATCACTCCTAACAATCCATCAAACAAAACACTTCTCAAGAACCAAAAGATTATCGTGGAAAATCAACGGATTCTCAAAAGATCCATTAGTAAAAAGTTGGACAAGATTTTCACTAAAACGAACAAGTTCTTTGGGAAAGTGAGTCGCAAGCTTGGATTATCATCATCTTCATCATCCTCTAACTAATACTAGTTTCATTTCATGTTGTATTAGTTTGTATCTCTCTTTAGTTAATGTTATGTATCGTTTATGTAATGTTAACTAAATTTATTAATGAAAATCCTTTATTTCTACTTATTAGCTCTAAAATATCTCTGGAATGCTTGTTATTATATTATAGAAGTTTATATATATAGACTTGTACATAATATAAAGAAACAAAGCAAGTTGCCAGAATTAACAGGGGCATGTCGACATCCCCCACCCTCCATGTCGACATGTAATGGCCAGCAAATGGTTTTTGTTTTGTAATTGATTGACATAACTACCTTGTGTCTTTTCATTTCAAATGACTTTCTAACTCTTTAAACACTTGTTTCTTCCAGAAAAATGCATATTTCAATTTTCTTTATTTTCTATTAAATTTCTTCATATTTTATCAAAAAATGGCCTTCCTTATTCATAATCTAAGTGAGAATCTTGAAGAAACTCTCAAATCCTTCAAGAACATATTTACTTTTATCCTTCGTGATCAACGTCACTTAGAATTAAGCCAAATGCAGATGATAAAGGAACAAGAAAGGCACTTCGATGCCATTCGATGGATGATCTTTGCCCTCAACAAAGAAGAACTTGAAGCGAATCCAGAAGAAACTCTGAACAAAGATAATTAAGAATGGGATGCTATAAAGGCAGATCCTATCTTCGGTGAAGAAGGATGAGTTCAAGTTCCAAGAAATGTTTGATTTGACATATGTGATTTGATTTACTTTGATTTGGTTTAAATTGTTTGGTTTGATTTGATTTGATATGATTTGGATTGATTTGAATATGGTGTGTAATACATGATTGAACATGGTGTGGTTTGATAAGAACATGATGTATATATTGATTGATTATGTTGGAAATTTTCATATCTCTCACATTTACCTTACTATATTTTATTCATATTATTATCTGTCTCATTTATATTATACTATACTATGTTATTATCCTATACAGTGCTATAGTATAAGATTTAGGGGGAGTTATGTAGTTTAGGATTAGTTTTTGTTGATGACAAAGGGGGAGAATTATAAAATAGGTTAGTTAGGCTTAAGATTAAGGGGGAGTTAGTAGATTAAGGGGGAGTTGTTGGAATAACGGGGAGTCAGAGTAGAATCAAAGTTTGGTGGAGTATATTTTATAAATATATGTTGTCATCATCAAAACGAGGGAGATTGTTAGTTCCTTAGATGATGGTTTTGGTGGCAACAACCTTAGGACTTGTTATAAATTATAAATACTAATATTCTTGTCTATATATATGTATATGTAGGGTATATATATGCAGGTACTGAGAATGAAGACTATACAGTATAGAGATTCAAGACTGACAAATTCTAGATTGAAGAAATCAGGACTGAAGACTCATGAGTATCAAGAGTTTAAGAGTTCAAGATAAGTAATAGAGTCTAGATTTATGTTAAAACTTCATAATAGCACTAAGATCTTTATTCGGATTTTAATTGTGGAATGGAATCCACCTTCTCGTTTTAATAGTGGGATGAAACCCACGACCTCTTTAGTGGGATGGAACCCACGACCTTTTCTAGTGGAATGGAATCCATGAAATTTTCAAAATGATTTATTTTTTCAAAACTATCTTTTTAAAGTCATATTTATCAATTTAAATATTATAGCTTTAATTCAAAAACTATTTTTAATCATATTAATTTCAAAATCATCTCTTGTTTTTTAAACTATCTCTTGATTTTAAAATTTTAGCTTTAATATATTTTAAAGAAATATATACTTAGTTTTTAATATTACTTTTATATTATAGATTATATTTTAGGATTACCATCTAAAACTCTTTTATAAGTTTATACTATATTCAAAATGGTTTACAAAGTTTAGAAATTGTTTTGACAAGTTTTAAAATCGAAATAATTTTAAAGCATAATCTATTTTCAAAAATAACATAGGCATGTCGACATCCCTCATCCCCCCATGTTGACATGGTAACCGTAGAATTCAAATTTCAAATTTTCAAAAGAAGTGTTTATTCGTCATAACCTTTCGCGAATGGACATGACCGTTGTTCTCCTATAAATACCAGTTATTTTCAACGAATTTTAAGTTAGTTTTTCTTAATTTCTTCACTCCTTCTCCACTCAAATATTCTCTTATATTTCAAATGCTTTAACAAAATTCTACCGAAATCCTAATTGAATCAAACTCGATTGTCTCTAGTTTGATTCTCTGCCACTCTCTCTCAAAGATCTCAGTGCTATTCAGAGTTATAGGATCATTTGTAATCAAAGATCGAAAGATCGAAGTGTATCGAGTCTCTCTGTTAAAGTGTGATTGGAAATGGTGTGATTGTGGCCCGTAAATCAATTGGGTGTGATTATAGCCCGTAAATCAATTAGGTGATCTTGTAGCCTGTTTAAATCAAGAGAGTTTGCCATGGACTCGGAGACAGGAGGGTGTATCTCGTGGCCTTGAAATCGAGGTTGTAATATTGACATTATATTTGAAAAGAAATCTCACAAGAAATTGTGTGGGACTGGATGTAGGGTAACTCCAAACTAGTATAAAATTCTGGTGTGTTCTTTCCTTTACTACTTTCATTTACTATTTGCATTTGTGTCTGATTCTGTTATTGTCTCTGTGTTTGTGAAATTGCATCTATATGTGTTTAATTTGAAAAGATTTCAAAAATTCCATTAAACACTATTTACCCCTCCTCTAGTGTTAATCCAGCCTTAATATCCGTAATCCACATTTTCAACATAAAGATCATATCAAATAATATTTCACATGCAACATATTAATCAGGGAACTAACAACAATTAATTCTCTTTATTGAAATTACTAAAATTGGTTACGTATTAATTCTCTTTAAGCCAATCAGTTAGAGAACTGATTGGTAATAAATTATTTCACCTTGATTAATTCCTTTTAACAACAACATTTCAAAAGCATCGTAAGTTCCAACTCTATGAGATAACATGTAATGTGATTGTTTTGTAATTTTAACAAATATTGTTTAATTGTTAGAGATTATAAAGAAGAAACACCCCGTTTGGTTTACAAATGTCTTTCTTTTCTTTCACACTTTTGGCAAAAGAATAAATAAATGAGAAAAAATGTTTAAAGATGATCTTTTTCAATAAACGAACAAAATATTTCATTCCTTTTACACTTTTGAAAACATCATATTGTACATATTTTTGTATGCTTGTAATTAGGTATCACATATTCGAAATATAATAAAACATGTTGATAATAATTATCTTACATGCATAATATATGAATTGGGTTAAAATTATATTGGTTAACATTTCTTTGTACAAACAAAAAATATTACGAGATTAGTATCGATGTTGAGTTTGTGGTACCAACAAAGTCATGCCAAATGTTCAAATATAAATGTTTGGATCAAGGTACCATGTTTGGACCATGATACCATGTGATGAATAAAAATGAGCGAAAGCTAATTGCTTGAAAAAAGACAAGATGATGAATTATTAAACTAGAGCCGAATTCAAATGAAAATTATGGTTAAATGTATAGTTTGATATTAAGCGATGTCAATTTGTTGCATGAGAGGTTTACAAATGTCTCCATTCAACTAATTATTTAGAAGATTTTACACAAATATAATGGAGATTTGTAATGGACATAATTGATATGGTAGTTTTAAGGTTTTATTGATGCAAAACAATGTAATTTATCTTTGAGTAACCCATAGATTCCATATATTTTGGTTCAAAGTAATGAAATTAACTTTTGGCACTTCTTGCATTTTATAAATCATTATTTTACTATATAAAATTCCTACATCAAGGATTTTTTTGCTTCTGTGCATATCTACGTGCCTGTTTTATAAATACAAAAGGTAATCTATTTTCATTAGTCTGATTTATTGACTATGTTTCTTTACACCATTTGATCTGAATTTTACTTTCAATAAGATGTCATGTAAAGTATTTTTCTGTATCCATAAGTTTTTTGTTTAATAGTGATTTTAATTTACTTTGAATTATTCTTATTATCATGTATAATTTTAGTAATTATATTTGCATGAATGTTTGAAGTAAAAGGAAAAATTATCTAGCTACATCAAATATTTGTTTACAAAATGTACATATTACATATAAGTGTCATATTATAATGTTATTTGTATTAGAAATATAATGTTTCAAATCTACTAAAATATTTTCTCTAATTTAATTATTATGTGCAGTGTCAAAAAATGTAATAATGCAAATGTTGAAATGTGTTTTGTTTGAACCAAATTTTAACATTATTTCACTTTGAACACAATTTTTCTATCTCGGGTTTAGAATACCATTATCAAACCAAATTATGTATCTATTTAAATTTATATGTTAAACATAGGATAAAATTATGTTGACTTATAATGCTTAAATTTGAAAATTAATAAGCAAGCATGCTTAGTAATGTAATATTTATCAAGTTATGAATAGTTGATTGTTGATGTTATTGCCGGTTGTATAAAACCATTGTCCTGTAAAATATTAATTTTATCTTTATATGCTTCGAGATTAGTTAAGCAAATTTAACAAAAAATGTTTGTTAGTGGTGTTCAAGAAAAAGCTTTTCAAAAGAATTAAAATCTAAAAACATGTAATTCCACCTTCAAATAACTTAAAAATCAAAAAATGCACTGCCGAAACTATATCGTGAAACACATGTACGTAACATAGGCTCGTAGTAGTTTAAATTATTTTGCATATAGATGGATAAATAATGGAGGAACATAGATGCAAAAAATAAATGAAAAACATGTATACTCAACTTCGACCGTCGAACCATTAGTGTCTACAACTATCCAAAAATTACTGCTATAATCATATATTTGAATGCATACAACACCTATAAACTGGCATTCCCTTCTAATTGGAATATACTAATCCTATACGTATTATCCTATCTTGATTTTATCTCCAAGTCGAGGATTCCTGAACTACGAACCCATTAGCTCAATCCTAGAAAAATATAATTATATGAAATTCGCGTCGTTGATGTGGCTTTCCAGATCTGACTTCACTAGAAGAGATGCCATCTTGAATCTTTGTTTAACTGCTTATGTTGCTAATGAGTTTGTGACTATTGGATTCGAACTTGATGAAATGATCAAATCGTGAGATCTGTCGTTGAACATAATACCAAGACGCAGTTTCTTATCCTTTAAATATCGGCTCAGCTTGGTTTTATGCATATAAAATATAGTTTCTTGTCCCTCGATCCCATAATCAATAAAAAATACTTCTTTCACAAAGGGCAAAGAAACCAAATGAAATATTGTGGATTGCTTACCCACACAAATGACTATGAACATAAAATCAACATAACCACATTAAGAAGGACAATATAATATTGTACTTTTTCTAGTTCGGGTGATAGCCTATACAATTTGTGACAATCTTAGTAATATTTTGACAAAATGTTATGTAATTTGCTACTTTTTGCAAACAGTCAAATTAGGACTTGAGACCACTTCCACTGAGTTTAAAATGCCGTTTTCGACCTTTTTGAGTATAAACTTCGATATGTTTGGAGTTAGTGGAATTTTGCTACTTTTTCACTTAGGGCTTTGGTTTGAGTTTCAGCTCATTAACCCCAACTAAGACCTAAACTCCACCCCCACTCCTCTTGATTCCTTCATAATTTCCTAATACTCAAGCTTCATCAAAAATAGGGGAAAAGATTGGAAATGGAAATTCCTAAGCCCTAGTTCCATTGCAAATCCAAGTTCTAGCTTCAAATTCAAAGAAGAAGCTTTGGTAAGCCTTCTCTTCTTCTTCTTCTCCAACTCATTCTCTTATCAATTTCAGAATTTCCTAAACCTAACTTAGGAAATGTTTCTCTTTTAAGCTTAGATTCAAGCTTGTTGGGTTGGAATTGAAGAGTGATTGTTCTTGCCATTGCTCTATAGCTTCTTCTTCATTTGTTTTGGGTTTAAAGGTGAGATTTTTAATCTCACATCTATGTCTATTTCTATCATTAATGTTAGGTATGAATTCCTAACACATATTCATGTTCCATTGCTTTTGGTTAGAATTGATTTGGTGAACATTTCAATTTTTAGTGTTTTGAAGTCAAAACTTTGAAAATCCTTGTTTTGATTCGCGAACATGTTTTTGGTGGCGTATCGAAGAGCCTATAGGGTTGGGTTGTCGATTGGCGTAAACCCCTAGCGCCCATCGCTCGTCCGTTCGCCAATTGTTTGGGATTTTTCCCTTTGGGGCTAGGCTGAGAATACTGAAATTTCCAGTATCGGTCGACCGACCACTCTAGGTCAGTCGACCGAGCCTGGAAATAGAAAGTTTCCAGGCGTTAGCCTGGAAATAGAAAGTTTCCAGGCATGATTCAGTCGACCGACCACCCTGGCTCGGTCGACCGACCACCCTGGCTCGGTCGACCGAGCCTGGAAACAGAAAGTTTCCAGGATTTGTGTCAGTCGACTGACCACCCTGGTCCAGTCGACTGAATCTGCTGTCTCTCCCTATTTTGCCTTTTGTGTTTGAGTTTCCAATTTTTAATCGATTCTTGATTCACCGTTTTGTTGTTATCATTTGTTATCGATTTTAATGACTTCTATTTCGGGATTTTTGGGTATATCCATTTTGATGGATTCGGCATTGATTTCTCTGGATTTTATTCACGTCTTTGTATGTGAATTTTTGGATGGTTGATTGTTTCTACAATCATTTCTGTGCTTTGTCACTTTAAAATACAAAGGTTTTATAATAGTAGTAAATATTCAAACTCTTTTACTAAAATGATTTCAACTCTATTTTTAATACAAAGTTCGTTTATAAAACCGTTTTCTAATCTATTAGTATATACAAACCTTTACCTCATTCGTATGAGAAAATCTAATTAAACGGCTTATCAAAACAAGTGGTATGAAACGCTTGCGTTTACTTCGTCGGTTAATTTATGGACTTGTTCGATTGAAACTCTTGTGACAATTTTCGAGTGGAAATCTACAATCTGTTCGTAAATATTTGAGTTTAGCAAGTGGTTATGGGACATGAAGCTAAACTCTTATATTTACTAGCTTAGTGTGATCGACACTTCTTGATGATCAATGACGATCATTTTATGGTTTAGACTAGCAATGTGCGATGTCTCTTTGTCCATGTGGAGGACTGTACTTCATTTTATTGAGCTTCGTCTCACTTTATGCATGGGTCGTACCTATATAGGTGCGTCAATGTTTGTTTACTTCGTGGAGCAATCGGCTCAATAAGTCGGGGCATGGGGCGTATCTTTCTAGGTGCGTCGATGTTCGTCTATGCATGGGGCGTATCTTTCTAGGTGCGTCGATGTTCGACTTTGCATGGGGTGCATCTTTCTAGGTGTATCGATGCTAGACTTTGCATGGGGTGCATCTTTCTAGGTGTATCGATGCTAGACTTTGCATGGGGCATATCTTTCTAGGTGCGTCGATGCTAGAGCATGGGGCGTATCTTTCTAGGTGCGTCGATGTTCGACTTTGCATTGGGTGCATCTTTCTAGGTGTATCGATGCTAGACTTTGCATGGGGCTTATCTTTCTAGGTGCGTCGATACTAGAGCATGGGGCGTATCTTTCTAGGTGCGTCGATGTTCGACTTTGCATGGGGTGCATCTTTCTAGGTGTATCGATGCTAGACTTTGCATGGGGCGTATCTTTCTAGGTGCTTCGATGCTAGAGCATGGGGCATATCTTTCTAGGTGCGTCGATGTTCGACTTTGCATGGGGTGCATCTTTCTAGGTGTAACGATGCTAGACTTTGCATGGGGCTTATCTTTCTAGGTGCGTCGATGTTCAGTTTATGGGATTGGCCATCCTCTTTTCTTGTGATTTCTGGATTTCTCGTTGTGATTTCTGGAATTTATGTTTCACCACCTTTTTCAGTTGGCATTGATATGTACGTCATTTATTGTGGCTTGGTGAAAATAAAGAATATGACATTCTTTTTATGCTATGAGATTCGTGAGATATTTGTATGATTTTCCTTTGTTGATTTTCTAATGTGCACTTGTCGAGGTATGACATTTTTGGTTATCATACGTTTTTATTATATCTCTTATTATATCTCATTTTATCTGATAATTATAGCTAGACTGATCCGTTTATTATTTTCTTATTAAATAATACTCGGGTCAGACTGAGATTTTACAGGTGCTTCCTCATGACTTCTTATCTGGGACTATCATCTGACTTTTGGCTAACTACTCTAGCATTGTAGTTTTTGGTGGTATACATTGGATATATTGACTCATTGATGTATACATATTCTGTTGTCTAGCACTTGTATCTTTTCTTTTGTGATATTGTGGATCTTATTTGACCATTACTCTGATGTACACTTTCATGTGTTATATTCATATCTTTTTCCGCCTTTGTGATATGATCTATCTGTGACTGATTCATTTTTGTTTATTTCTATATTTGTTTCCGAAATATATATATAGCCACTGTGTGGTAGCTTTGAGTTTGTATCGGTATGTCGGATTTCCTTTTGAGATGAAATGTAAGTTATATTTTCTGACATATCGGTGCTCGCACAAAGCAAATACACAGATGGTCGCTCCTCAACAGCCTTATTCCCCGCGCTAGTCGACGGCATTACCCCGTAGAGTCCTTGTTTAGCGTGGGTATAGAGGTGGGGCGTCACAGCTTGGTATCGGAGCCAAACTTCGGAATAATATAGAATAATCTAGCAAGGATCATTGTCCTAAGTCTTTCTTAGGAATCGTGCTATAGGATTGATTCGAGTCTTCGTACCGTTCTATCCTATTTTCTTTTGTGATGCCTTGTTTTATCAATCAAGGTTGTTTGATATTCATTTTGAGAATAACCTTTTCCTCTTCTTTCTTTCTTTCTTAGAGAAGAGAAATGGTTAGACCTAGCCGTCCCAGCGTCGGTCAATCTAGTGCTACTCCCCAGGATGGAGTATTTATGTCAGCTCAAAAACTTTTAGATCTTCTGAATAATGCCCAAGCTGCCGGACCCGCTCCAGTGCCAACTCATCCTAGATCCGGTTTTGCATGCTTGTGTAGAGATTATACCGATTTAGGTGGAAGGCCATTCGGGGGATCCGAGAGTGTCATTGAAATCCAAGCTTGGTTTAGATCATGCGACCGCATCTTTTCTCGCATGAATCTTTCTTATCTCCACCGAGTCCAAGTGGCTTCTAGCATGCTCCAAGAAAGAGCATTGGATTGGTATGAGCTTCTTATTTCTGAAAACAATGAAGCGGATCTCACTTGGGAGCAATTCCGGGAAAGATTTGAATTGAAATTTGTGCCGGAGGCTGAAAAGGTAACTTTGGCCTGGCGTTTTATCGACCTTGTTCAAGGTGAATCTTTTGTGATGGACTACGTCGCATCTTTCGAATCTCTTTCTAAATACGGGGTTGAATACATTAATACCCCATTGAAGAAAAATCAGAGATTTGTTTATGGCTTGAACAAGAATCTCAAGAAGCCGTTACTTTTGAAATTGGAAGTTTCTTTCGATCAGCTTATTGATATCGCTCTTTGTCTTGAAGAGGCCGATAAAGAGTGTGATGTTGAAGTTGTGGGTGCTAAACAAAACTTCAACAACAACATGAAAAGGCCTATTAAGTTCAAAGGCCCCAATCCCAATCCCGATAAGAAAGGGAAGCAAGAAACATCTGTAGCAAAGACTCCTACCACTAGTCGTGGACGATGCTACAATTGTGATTCTATGGACCACTATGCAAAGGAGTGTCCGCAACCCCTCTATTGTCGTTGTTGCAAAAGTTCGAGTCATCATATATCTGTGTGTCCCATACTTCAAGCAAGAAGGAGGGAAAGCTAAAGGTTGTGCAAGCCTCTACTAGCACTTCTTTTGGTCAAGGTATTTTCTATCCTTGACGATATTTATTTTGTGATTATCTTATTCGAGTTCTTTTTGATATGGGTTTCATCTCATTATTTTTATATCAAAAGAACTTGTGCTTCTTTTTTCTTTAAACATTTCTAGGCTTGATGACTTCTTTGAGGATTGCGAATCCGAATTGGTGGATCCGCAACACTCAATTTGCTTTTTTATTGATGTCGAAATTATTTTATGTGATTTTTCTTTCCGAGCGATTTTTACTTATGCTTCAGAATTGACTTTTGTAAGGATTGGCTTAATTATTATGAAGCCATATCCTTTGTCCCTTGTGGACTATTCATCTTCGACATTTTCAATCTGTTAAGCAGATTTCTGTTTTTCCTTTGTGATTTTGATTCAAATTCACTTGTGCTTCTAAATCATTAAAGCCGATCGAGACTAGGTATGCCACTCATGATCTAGTGCTCGCGGCTATTGTTTTCGCTTTTAGAGTTAATCATCATCATTTTTGGTGGAGAAATTTTTTCTCCACCTCGATCATAAATCTTTGGAATATTTATTTTCTCATAAGGAACTTCATGTTGACTCGAGTTCCTGGCATTTTATGATCTTGATATTCTTTTTATTCCCTGAAGGGAAATCGTGTTGCCAATGCGCTTAGTTGCAAGCAACAAGTGGTTGTTTCTTTGATGATGTCCGAAAGGAATAATCTTTTTACCAAGTTCATCGGACGTTTCGATGTACTTTGTTTTAGTGAGCTTCGTCTCATTTCTTTTATGGACTAGCGTCCGATGTTCTTTTATGGCCTTCGGTTCATTGGACGTACCGTTTTTGTACTACGTCGGTGTTCCGAATTATTTTAGCTTCGGTTCATTGGACGTACCGTTTTTGTACTGCATCGGTGTTCCGAATTATTTGAGCTTCGGTTCATTGGACGTACCGTTTTTGTACTGTGTCGGTGTTCCGAATTATTCGAGTTTCCGTTCATCTGGCGTACCTTTATTGTACTACGTCGACGTTTGGGGTTATTCGAGTTTCTAGTTTCTCGGGCGTACCGTTATTGGCCTCGTTGCACCAGCTCAATTTTTCTGCTATTCATGACGTTTTCCACATAACTATGGAAATGCCTTTGGGATTCCGATTTTTATTCTTGAGCCCGGTGTTATTGAGAAAATTGAAGTTTCACCAGATTTGACTTATGAGCAACATCCTATTCGCATCATTGCTTCAGAGGTTGGCGCCTTCGAAATAAAGGTTTCCCTTTTTGTGAAAGTTCAATGGTTCTCAAATCCTAAGGATTGCTCTTGGGAATCCAAAGAATTCATTGAGCGAACACGTTCGGGCTTACTCTTTCATGCTCTTTATGGTGAACTTCTTATTTCAAATTTTCTTTTGTGTTGATATGCTTTTATGGTTGCTACTCTTTATTTTCTTCTTAAGAATTGCGAGGATGCAATTTGTTTAAGGAGGGGAGTCTGTAACAACCCACATATTTTACGATTGAATATTTAAATATTTTATTTAAATATAGGATCGTTAATCGGATTGAAGTCCGAAAAGCTACTTTTTGCAAACAGTCAAATTAGGACTCGAGACCACTTCCATTGAGTTCAAAATGCCGTTTGCGACCTTTTTGAGTATAAACTTCGATTTGTTTGGAGTTAGTGGAATTTTGCTACTTTTTCACTTAGGGCTTTGGTTTAAGTTTCAGCTCATTAACCCCAACTAAGACCCAAGCTCCACCCCCACTCCTCTTCATTCCTTCATAATTTCCTAATACTCAAGCTTCATCAAAAATGGGGGAAAAGATTGGAAATGAAAATTCCTAAGCCCTAGTTCCATTGCAAATCCAAGTTCTAGCTTCAAATTCAAAGAAGAAGCTTTGGTAAGCCTTATCTTCTTCTTCTCCAACTCATTCTCTTATCAATTTCAGAATTTCCTAAACCTAACTTAGGAAATGTTTCTCTTTTAAGCTTAGATTCAAGCTTGTTGGGTTGGAATTGAAGAGTGATTGTTCTTGCCATTTCTCTATAGCTTCTTCTTCATTTGTTTTGGGTTTAAAGGTGAGATTTTTAATCTCACATCTATGTCTATTTCTATCATTATTGTTAGGTATGAATTCCTAACACATATTCATGTTCCATTGCTTTTGGTTTGAATTGATTTAGTGAACATTTCAATTTTTAGTGTTTTGAAGTCAAAACTTTGAAAATCCTTGTTTTGATTCGCGAACATGTTTTTGGTGGTGTATCGAAGAGCCTATAGGGCTGGGTTGCCGATTGGCGTAAATCCCTAGCGCCCATCGCTCGTCCGTTTGCCAATTGTTTGGGATTTTTCCCCTTGGGGGCTAGGCTGAGAATACTGGAATTTCCAGTATCGGTCGACCGACCACTCTAGGTCAGTCGACCGAGCCTGGAAACAGAAAGTTTTCTGGCATGATTCAGTCGACTGACCACCCTGACTCGGTCGACCGAGCCTGGAAACAGAAATTTTTCAGGATTTGTGTCAGTCGACTGACCACCCTGGTCCAGTCGACTAAATCTGCTGTCTCTCCCTATTTTGCCTTTTGTGTTTGAGTTTCCAATTTTTAATTGATTCTTGATTCTCCGTTTTGTTGTTATCATTTGTTATCGATTTTGATGACTTCTATTATGGGATTTTTGGGTGTATCCATTTTGATGGATTCGACATCGATTTCTCTGGATTTGATTCACGTCTTCGTATGTGAATTTTTGGATGGTTGATTGTTTCTACAATCAATTCTGTGGTTTGCCACTTTAAAATACAAAGGTTTTATACTAGTAGTAAATATTCAAACTCTTTTACTAAAATGATTTCAACTCTATTTTTAATACAAAGTTCGTTTATAAAACCGTTTTCTAATCTATTAGTATATACTAACCTTTACCTCATTCGTATGAGAAAATCTAATTAAACGGCCTAGCAAAACAAGTGGTATGAAACGCTTGCGTTTACTTCATCGGTTAATTTATGGACTTGTTCGATTGAAACTCTTGTGACAATTTTCGAGTGGAAATCTACAATCTGTTCATAAATATTTGAGTTTAGCAAGTGGTTATGGGACATGAAGCTAAACTCTTATATTTACTAGCTTAGTGTGATCGACACTTCTTGATGATCAATGACGATCATTTTATGGTTTAGACTAGCAATGTACGATGTCTCTTTGTCTATGTGGAGGACTGTACTTCGTTTTATTGAGCTTCGTCTCACTTTACGCATGGGTCGTACCTATATAGGTGCGTCGATGTTTGTTTACTTCGTGGAGCAATCGGCTCAATAAGTCAGGGCATAGGGCGTATCTTTCTAGGTGCGTCGATGTTCGTCTATGCATGGGGCGTATCTTTCTAGGTGCATCGATGTTCGACTTTGCATGGGGTGCATCTTTCTAGGTGTATCGATGCTAGACTTTGCATGGGGTGCATCTTTCTAGGTGTATCGATGCTAGACATTGCATGGGGCGTATCTTTCTAGGTGCGTCGATGCTAGAGCATGGGGTGTATCTTTCTAGATGCGTCGATGTTCGACTTTGCATGGGGTGCATCTTTCTAGGTGTATCGATGCTAGACTTTGCATGGGGCGTATCTTTCTAGGTGCGTCAATGCTAGAGCATGGGGCGTATCTTTCTAGGTGCGTCGATGTTCGACTTTGAATGGGGTGCATCTTCCTAGGTGTATCGATGCTAGACTTTGCATGGGGCGTATCTTTCTAGGTGCGTCGATGCTAGAGCATGGGGCATATCTTTCTAGGTGCGTCGATGTTCGACTTTGCATGGGGTGCATCTTTCTAGGTGTATCGATGCTAGACTTTGCATGGGGCGTATCTTTCTAGGTGCGTCGATGTTCAGTTTATGGGATAGGCCATCCTCTTTTCTTGTGATTTCTGGATTTCTCGTTGTGATTTCTGGAATTTATGTTTCACCACCTTTTTCAGTTGGCATTGATATTTATGTCATTTATTGTGGCTTGGTGAATTAAATAAAGAATATGACATTCTTTTTATGCTATGAGATTCGTGAGATATTTGTATGATTTTCCTTTGTTGTTTTTCTAATGTGTACTTGTCGATGTATGACATTTTTGGTTATCATACGTTTTTATTATATCTCTTCTTATATCTCATTTTATCTGATAATTATAGCTAGACTGATCCATTTATTATTTTCTTATTAAATAATACTCGGGTCAGACTGTGATTTTACAGGTGCTTCCTCATGACTTCTTATTTGGGACTATCATCTGACTTTTGGCTAACTACTCTAGCATTGTAGTTTTTGGTTGTATACATTCAATATATTGACTCATTGATGTATACATATTCTATTGTCTAGCACTTGTATCTTTTCTTTTGTGATATTGTGGATCTTTTTTTACCACTACTCTGATGTACACTTTCATGTGTTATATTCATATCTTTTTCCGCCTTTGTGATATGATCTATTTGTGACTGATTCATTTATGTTTATTTCTATATTTGTTTCCGAAATATATATATAGCCACTGTGTGGTAGCTTTGAGTTTGTATCGGTATGTCAGATTTCCTTTTGAGATGAAATGTAAGTTATATTTTCTGACATATCGGTGCTCGCACAAAGCAATTACACAGATGGTCGCTCCTCAACAGCCTTATTTTTCGCGCTAGTCGACGGCATTACCCCATAGTGTCCTTGTCTAGCGTGGGTATAGAGGTGGGGCGTCACATGACTCAAGTTTTTCAACATTATTAGCTTTATGCTTTTTGCATCGTCTTTCATTTGTTGACATTTCATCGCTTGAACGAGTACTCATTTGCTCATCGTCATTTACCACATGAACATGCACACCCTTGTTTAGAAAATTCTCTTCTAATTGTCTTTCATCATCTGAATTGGGAGGAAGTTTAGTTGAAGCATTACTTAAACCTCCATTAGAAGTAGTTCCACCGAAAATCTCTCCTAAAAGTTCATAATTCTTGCAACCATCTTTCTTAAATATTTTAAACCCATCTCGTTGATTTATAATAATTTAACAAATATTAGTTCGACCTGCACTTATATTCATGAATGTCCTAATAGTTGTGAAAACAAACGATGTACAATACGCAAACAGTTCCACTTTCCCTTCAATCTCTCCACCCCATAATCAGATTTTGTTGCTTTAATCATCCCTTGATTAATCTTTCCCCAGTGGTCTTTAGTGAAAGTAGAGCATTGTAGTTTTCCCGCTTTTACATATTCATATAGTATTCCAGTGAAAGTATGTTCGTTCTCGTACGACCATGACATTGGTTCCTTTGCCTTACCATGACCACCCATATTCCATGTAAATAATTAAATAAAGATAAATATTCCGGACAGTCATTATCAAGTTAGAATTAATTATAAAGATGGCAAAGAGTTCACTCCCCTTTGTTATCTAGAATAAATTCTTGATTATTCAAATATAAATTCAATTATCAAAATGAATTTATACTTATTAATTTGTATCTGAATATTTAAAATAATTTAAACATCTTTAATCAAAGTAATCAAATTATGGGTCTTTACAACTTCTAATGTCCTAGCGAGCAGATTTCTACTCTAGAACTGAATTCCACTATGATCAGCCAAAGTTCATAAAACAAAAATATACACTATGTTGTGACCTTCTACGGAGAAACTCATCTGAATTCCTCATCTTACCCGTCAAAAACCCTATTATTTAAAGTTGTAACAATTGCTCTTATTTAATACAAGATATAGATTCAGTTTACATATAAGCCTGACGCATGTTAGTATCTACTTATTAAACCTACTTACACAAGTGAAACAAACATGAAATAAACAGGAGATGATAAAATCGGCATAAAGCCATCAGCTCGGTTGATTGATGTTTCGATACGAGTTTGTCCAAAATTAACACCTATTGTCACTGATTAACCATATTTTCAGAAAATAAAAAAAGCACTAAACATGAAAACTTTCTTTGTGGTTGATTTACACATACGTGACTTTGAGGAAATTCACTGTACTGCATTTTATTTTCACTTCAGCAAAGCTATCAGAATATCGTTTTAATAAAACCTGCAAAATCTTAACAAAATCGAAGATCATTCGCGCTTAACCCTAATTCACAAAAAATAAATCGATGGAATCGTTAAATCATGCGCGCTTGACCGTAGATATTACTAGCTTGAAGTAAACGAGATAACTGAGTAATAAAAATCGAATTTACCTGAATTTGGGATGATATCTGAAGAGGACGGCGATTTTTCTCACAACGGAGTTTCAGAAGTTGCGGCCATTGAATAGGAATAGGGTTTTGAACATGTTTTGTTTGTGTTTTGAGTTTTGAATTTTCGGTGGCCGAAAACTGGGAAAATAACAAAAAACAGTTTTAAATTTCTTTTGTTAAGTCCATTTTGAAAAATTATTTTGAAAAATTGGTTGTTTTCAAAAAGGAATTTTACAAAATGACAAAGCAAACAAGTTTTCAATATTTTGCAAAATTGAAAACTAAAAATACTTTGAAAATGGGTAACCAAACAGGCCCTTACCTTTCGAAACCTTTCGAATATATTAAAGTATTAGCATTTAACTTTAGAAGCTTAGCTTCGAAACCAGTTGAAAGTACCTCTTTCGACGCCAATGGAAGTAACTCTTCCGAAAACATTGAAAGTACCCCTTTCAAAAGCATTGGGTTTACCCTTAAAACATTATTTGGGTCAAAGTGAATATAGTCAACTGCATCTGTTTCGAAACCTTCCTTTATTATATAAAATATTGGGGAAAACTTGATGACGTCGGTACCATCTCTTTCAAAAGTATAAACCTTTGGGTAAAACATTAGAAGGTCGGTGTTGAAACCCCTTTCGAAACCATCACCTTCGAAACCCCTAACCCTTTTCAAAAGCTATAAGAAGTGGCTTTAACTTTATAAAACAAAGTACCTTCTGACAACATTGATATCTTCAGTACCATTGAAAGGCTATAGAACGACAGTAGGATATCGACTAGGTCGGAACCCTTTTTTCAAAACATATTTTTATACGTAAGGAACCCAGTCAAAAGCAATCTTAAGTTAATGGAAACCCTTTTGAAACCCTTTAAAACCTTTTTCGAAACCTTATGCTTCGACGCTGTCGAAGACTTAAAACGAAACTTAGGCAGGCGATTTCTCTTTTAAAACAAACCAAGGTTTTGACCCCTTCGGAAGCATTGTTTTCGACACCTTACCTTCCGCCTATCTCCAATCCACTGCGTACCATCATAGTGATACCTTGTGTATTGGTTTCAGCATAGTTAGTTTCGACGAGAATGAATATGGAGGTTACTGTGTCGAAAGGCGCTTTCCTAAGTGGGCGGAACCACTTTTCTGAGCAAACCAGGTTTTATATCTTGTTTAAGTAAACTTTTCTCTAACTAACCTGCCACGTGTAAACACCTGATTGGTTGCCTTAACTTTTTCAAATTCTTTTTCAAAAATAACTACCGCTAATCCAGATCTAAACCATGGTTAAGTTAATCAAACAAGCCCTTTTAAAATTTGCAAATAAGTCCCTCTTCTAAAACAATTTATTTTACATAGCAAATCACTTTGAAAAATCCCCAAAAATTCCAGAAATTCACTTTAATCTTGTTATCTATCATATCAAAATTTCAGACCCAAACACTCAATATATTTTCCAAAATAAATTATAAACCCAAATAACCATATTTTTCCTTTGAAAATTCATAATAATCTTTCCATAGCTTGGAAAATTCTCAAAATTGAAACCCAAATCTAAAATCATGTTTCTCATAATATAAAATTTTCCCATAGTACTTAAACATCATTTAATTTCGGTTTTAACCTAAAAACGTGCAAAAATCATAAATCAAGCACATCATCATCCAATATATCATAAAAACAAATTTATCCCTTAAATCTGAAAATATATGATTCAAAACAAAATAGAGAAGGAATTATTATTCACCTTGATCTAGATAAGCAGATTTGATTGAGATTGATTTCCCCTAAGCTTGATTTTCTAGCTTTAATTTGAATTTCTCTTGACCTATTAATGGCCGGTCGTTCCTCTATCTTTCATTTTAGATTTAAAAATGACGTGAATGGGAAGAAAATAGTGGAAATGAAATATATATAAGGGTAAGGGTCCTTGGGCGGTAATTTCCAATAATACTCTTATGTGACTTAATTAACCATAAACCCTTATCTTAAGACCATTAATTAGTTTATTAGACTCGGCCCTTAATTAATTAATTCAAGTCTCAATCCCCTTATCACTGATATTTGTATTATTCTATTTAATTTATCTAATTAAATCTCCTGAATAATGTTATAAAAAATTAGGGGTGTTACAGGATCCCCTCCTTAATGAATTTCATCCTTGAAATTCAATAAGGACTAAATACCAAACATAGCAATCATCTATAACGACTCCTAATAACCATACTAGTCTACCTGACTAGGAAATATCTATATAAATATAATATAGACATACCATCAAAGCAGATCAGAATAAGAATCTCGAATCTTGTTCTTTGTCTCCCAAGTACAATCCTTCTCATTGTCGTTCCATTGAATTTTCACCAACTTGATTGTCTTGTTTCTCAGTCTCTTCTCATCTCTCGCTACAACCCGAACTTGTTGTTTAACAAAAGTTAAATCAGGCTCTACTACCAAGTCCTCCAACTCTGTCTGAGGAAAGGTAGCCTCTGGATCATGCACATACTTACGGAGATTAGACACATGGAATACATTATGGACACCTGCCATACTGCTCGGCAACTCAACTCTGTATACGAGCTTTCCAATCCTCTCAATGATCTGGAATAGACCAACATATCTCGGTGCCAGCTTCCCTGACTTTCCGAATCATGCCACACTCTTCATCGGTGATACCTTAATGATAACCCTATCTCCCATTGAGAACTTTAGATCTTTACGCCTCTTATCTGTGTAACTCTTCTATCAAGATTGAGCCTCTTTCATTCGTTCTTGATTTAACTCAATCTTCTCTGACACCTCTATTACCAAATATGGACCTAGACAAATTTGTCTCTAGTCTCCAACCAACATGTGGGGGATTTGCATTGCCTTCCATACAACGCTTCAAAAGGCGCCATTCCTATACTAGTCTAATAACTAGTATTATAGGAAAACTCAACCAAATGCAGGTGATCCTCCCAAGATCCACCAAAATTCAACACACAAGCTCTCAACAAATCCTCGAGCACCTTGTTGACTCTCTCTGTCCGCCCATCCATCTATGGGTGATATGCGGTACTCATCTTGAGCTTAGTGCCTAACACATTCTGTAGACTCTTCCAGAATTCACTAGTAAATAAAACATCTCTGTCACTGACTATGCTACTAGGAACACCATGAAGTCTAACTATGTTCTTCATGAACAACTTCGCCAAAACTGGTGCCATCCTGGTCGACTTTACTGGAATGAAATGGGCACTCTTGGTCAACCTGTCCACAATAACCCATATGCTTTCATTTCCTCTCCTTGACCTTGGTAACCCATCAATAAAATCCATGGATATCGAATCCCATTTCCAAACTGGAATCTCTAAAGGTTGAAGTAACCCACTCAGCTTCTGATGTTCGGTTTTCACTTGTTGATAGTTTACACACTGCCTAACCCAAAAGCCAACATCCCTCATCATGCCTTCCCAATAGAAGCTCCTCTTCATATCTTGATACATCTTGGTCCCTCTAGGATGAATCGTAAACTTGAATCGATGACATTCCTCAAGAACTTCCCTCCTCAAGTTCTCCATATCTGGACCACATAACTGTCCCTTCTTTCCAAACCATCCACTCTGGTCAAGACTAAAACCTTTTAAATCATCGACCTCAGTTCCAACCTCAAGCCTTTTGATCCTCTTAGCTAATAATGGATCCTCCTTCTGTTTAGAAGCAATTCTCTCGATCAACACAATTCGAACTTCTAAACAAGACAACATGGCAGTACTTTGACAAGAACTAGCAGTCGATCTCAACTGCACACCGCAACTGGCCAAAGCCTCCAGATCTTTCCACTCTGCCAACACAACCAACACCACATTCTGGTGTCTTCTGCTAAGAGCATCTGCTACTTTATTACCTTTCCCTGGGGTATACTCTATACCAAAATCATAAGCAGCCAAAAATTCCAGCCACCTCTACTGTCGCATATTCAACTCCTTCTGAGAGAATAGATATCTTAAAGACTTATGATCGGTGTACAACTCAAATCTCTCCCCCAAAAGATAATGCCTCCAGATCTTCAAGGAAAAAATCACCGCAGCCAACTCCTAGTCATGAGTAGGATATCTTACTTCGTGCAGTCTAAGCTGCTTGTAAGCATTGACTTTGCCCTTCTGCATCAACACTGCTCCTAATCCAGTCCCACATGCATCAGTGTATACTACCAACCCTTGGTTACCATCTGGAACTACCAACACTGGAGCATTGGTCAACAAATGCTTTAATTTAAGGAATGCTTCTTCACATTTGTTGGACCAAACAAACTTCACTTCCTTCCTGGTAAGCTTAGTCAAAGGCGCTGCTATCCGCACGAAATCCTTGATGAATCTCCGGTAGTAGCCAATAAGTCCAAGAAAAATTCTGATCTAGGTCACTGTCTCTGGTCTCTTCCAATTGTTCACAGCTTTGATCTTATCTGGATTGATTGACAATCCCTTCTCTGAAACCACATGACCAAGAAACTTAACGTCTTTCTTCCAAAAATGACACTTGGAAAACTTCGCCTTTAGCTGATTCTGCCTCAGCATCTCTAGCACAACTCTAAGATGATCTTCATACTCTTTCTCATCCTTAGAGTATACCAAAATGTCATATATAAACCCCAACACGAATCTATACAAATACCCTCGGAAGACCCGATTCATCAAATCCATAAAGAAAGCAGGTACATTCGTCACGAACCATATCTAGTTTGAAATGCAATCAAAGAAATGCTGTTCTCAACCACTCTTAACTGATGGAACCCCATCGCCAAATCCACTTGGAAAACACTTTGGCTCCACTCAACTGACCAAACATATTATCAATTCTCGGCAAAGGATACTTATTCTTTATCGTCCTTTCGTTCAGCTTACGATAGTCCACTAAAACAAAAAGACCCTATTACAACTGTATTTTTACAATTATCACAAATTGCAAGTTGTAATAAAGGTCTTTTACAACTCTTATTTTTTAGAAAGTTATAATAAATTTACTTTCAACAACTCTTTTATTTTGCCAGTTGTAATATATACCTATTACAACCTTTCATTTTTACTAGTTGTAATAGATGCATATTTTCAGCAACTCTTCTTTTTTGCGAGTTATACTATGTGCCTATTACATCCTTTTGTCGCTACTTGTAATATATGCCTATTTTTAACAACTCTTCTTTAGTGCAGTTGTAATAGGTGCCTATTACAACTTTTTTGTTTGCCCGTTGTAATAACTAGTTAATAATTATAATTAAATAATAACACTTAATAATTAATAATTAAATAATTAATAATAAATAATAATTACTATTAAATAATAATAATTAATAACTAATTTAAAATATGAAATAATTAATATTAAGAATTACCATTCAATATAATTAATAATTAATATAATAATTAATAAATAATAATTATTAACTAATTAATAATTCATAAATAATAATTAATTTTTAATAATTAATAATTAACGTTAATAATTAGTAATTAACAAATAATAACTAATATTAATAGTTAATATTTAACAATTGATATTCAAAAATATATAATAACCAATAATAAATAAATAAATAATAAATATTTAATTAATAATTTATAAATAATAATTACTGTCAAATAATAGTAACTAACAATTAATAATAAATTTTTTATAATAAATAATAATAACTAAAAGTTAAAAATCAATATTACATAGTAATAATAATTAAAAATTAAATTGAAATAATAATAATTAATAATTAAAATGAAATAATAATAATTAATAATAAATTAATAATAAATAAAAATTAAATAAATAATACTTATAAAAATAATTAAAAACTAATCTTTAGTAATGTAGAAGTAATATTTATTATTTAGTATTTAATATTCATAAATTCTAAAAATAAAATTTTAAGAACTTTAACAAAATTAAAAAAAAATTATTTTTTTTTGAAATTTTTAAATAAATTAAATTTTTTATAAAATATTCATAATCGAAGAAAAATCCAATGCCATTATTATTTTGGTCAGATAAATAATATATTTATAATTTATTTTTTTTGAAACATAATATTACATAAATTTAAGCATTTCATTTTTTGAATGGAGATTTCATTTGCATGTTCCTTGTAAAATCACACATACTATGCAGGCAGCAATCCGAAGCAACATACAAAAGCTAACCTTAACCATCAAACCTCTATCCACCATCATAATATTTTAACCTTTAGTGTTTTCCCCAAGTTTGCCGTCAAAAAATTTGTCCCAAATTTTTATTTTTCCGCCAAAACATTTAGCCCCAAATTCCTTCTTCCATATTTTCATCTTGACCAAACATAAATCCCCAAATTTTCATCTTGCCTTCTCAATATATTCAATTTCTCCTCAAGATAAACACTCCACTGAAAAATCCCTACTTCTAAATAGAAAATCCTCTCACCAACCGTCGAAGCTGCTTGGAAGCTCGCTATTGTAAAGAGATCTTTTTATAGTTGCTTAATTGCCAAGTCTTCGCCTCACTTCTGAAGTTGCTAAACAAATCACTACCGTGTCTACCGCTAAAAACGCTGCTAATATTGGATGGCCGATATCTAATTGTCTAAAGCTATCGTTAGTTTTCTTCATGCCTAAGTATCTCGCATCGAATTTGCTTGATTTTTGACACTTGTTGCTAAGGTAGATGTTTCGGTTAGTTATATGTGACTAAGGTTGCACTTTTTCTGTTTATGTAGGTCTTGAAGACGGGCAGCTTACCAGACAGGACTGCTGGTGATTAATTTTTGATGCAAATTTAGACGTTTAGTAGTGTTTACGAAATAAGGAGCTCATCCTAATATCCATTTGAAATATATGTACAAAAGCTAATCTAAAACTATAGCTGTGAGAATCATTTAGTACAAAGAAATTAATTTTTTACGTTTTTTTAGAAAGTGATTATTCCTTTTTACCTTTTTTCATAAAAGCATATTTTCTATCTTTTACATAAGAAGTACATTTTTTATCTTTTTACTATTGAAAAAAGTAGGCTTCTTACTAAATTTGATGTTGTATACCAAGTGTTCACATACTAAGAAAAAAACAAAGTATATTGATTATCGAATCCATTCCATGTGTTTAATTACTGCTACTACATGATATTTTGACATTTTGAATTTATTAGATAATTTGACTTGGAACATAAATGCACAGTTTTGGTACTTTATAATGCTACTACTGAATGATTTGGATAGTTTGGTTTATAGATGGTACGGGATCTTTCAAGTGTATTTTGTTAACTTTTATTTGGCATCTTTTTTAATCTTATGTTCCCAATATTTCTAGAATTGTATGTTATTTCAAAATTGCATGTTATTGGGATATTCTGGAATTTCTGTTGGTTTCAAATATTGTATTTCATTTTATACTTGGAAATTGATTGCTGAGATTCTAGACAAAAGTTTAACTTTAAGTTCTATGCTTTTAAAATCTTGTCATTCATTGTTCATATACCAACTAGTGGTGATTTTCAGAAGAAAGTTATATAACTTATCTACAAATTCATTTGCTAGTGCAGGTAATTTCCATTGTACCGTGCTCAAGTTCAATGCTGCAACATTTGAGGTAACATTTTAGCTTTGAAGTTCTCCATTGGAAATTTTGTAAATTAGCATGAACGTAAATGACAGATTGTTTGCTTTTTTCAGTGTAATGTAGATCGTCTTCTTTGGTTGTTCAACGAACTGATTTCTTAGTAGAACTACTCAGCAACATGCATGTAATATTTCTAATATTCTATTTATCTAAACCAATCACTTAGCGCTATTTCGTTAGTCTCGGTTTACTTTGGGTCATGAGTATGCTTATGGAGTGTTATGTTTGCATGTCTTACTCTTGAGATTTTTATTATTTCATAATGTGAAAACATAAAAATTGTTGTATTCGGTTAAACCCCAACAAGGTGAAAATGTACATTTGATGGTTGCATATAATATTTCTCTTGGGAAGTTTTTGTACTCAAATAACCAATAATTTATCCAAACCCCTCTCACTAGAGATTGAATATATTGCTGAAGTTGAAGTAATCAAGAATCAATAACTCAAATATCTTAAACATACGATATCATTGATAAGTTTTAGTTGTTTTTAATAGTATTTAGTTTGTTTCTCTATTTCAATAATTAGCCTAGTCTTTAGGGACTATTGTTGTGTTGATTTAGTCCAGGTTGTTACCACATTTCCTGCTAATAAACGTGGGTGTACTACTACCTATGTAAGCCTATTAAAGGGGCCTTTGATGTTGCTGAATAAAGTATTCCAGATAGATTGATGAATCTCTGTTTCATCTCTTAAGATTAGTCACAATTAACATCTGGTATCAGAGCGAGGTTATAAAAAAAAGTGCCGCAGCTTTTTTTTCTGACTTATTGACACAGAAAGAAAGAGGGAAGTATGAGTGAAGAGAAGAGTTTCCTGCAACCTTCCATACCACGCTTCGATGGCTACTATGATCATTGGAGCATGCTTATGGAAAACCTTTTGAGATCAAACGGTTATTGGAGTTTAGTTGAGACAGGTTTTGTAGAACCACAAGCAGGAACAAGGTTGACTGAGGCACAGCAAACACAGTTGGATGATCTTAAGGTCAGGGACCTCAAAGTGAAGAATTATTTGTTCCAGGCAATTGACAGAACGATTCTTGAGTAGATTTTGGATAAAAGCACGTCAAAAAAAATATGGGATTCCATGAAGAAAAAGTTCCAAGGCAATGCTAGGGTTAAGCACTCAACACTACAGGCACTGAGGAGGGATTTTGAGGTCTTGGAGATGAAAATAGGGGAAACTATCACCGAATAATTTTCTCGGGTCATGACAATTGCCAATAAGATGAGAAGCAATAGTGAGCAGATGAAGGATGTAATGATTGTGGAGAAGATTCTTAGAACTTTGAACGAGAAGTTCAACTACGTGGTTGTCTCGATCGAAGAGTCTAAGGATATAGATTCCTTATCTATTGATGAGCTGCAGAGCTCCCTTATTGTACATGAACAAAAGTTCAGTCGGAGCAGTGGAGAAGAACAGGCGCTTAGGGTGACACGTGATGAAGGATATAATCGAAGAGGACGCGGAAGGGCATCATTCAGAGGAGGAAGAGGCAGAGGTAGGGGTTGCCAAACCTACAACAAGGCAACCATTGAATGCTACAAATGCAATATGCTTGGACACTATCAATGGGAGTGTCCAACTTGGGGAAAACAAGCGAATCATGCTGAGATGGATGAGTCAGAGGAGATGCTCCTCATGTCTTATGTTGAGACGCATGGAATTATTCGTGATAATATGTGGTTTCTCGACTCAGGTTGCAGCAACCACATGTGTGGTGATCAATCACTATTCTGTGAGCTAGACGAGGGGTTCAAACAGATGGTCAGACTTGGCAACCATACAAAGATGAGCGTTGTTGGAAAGGGAAATGTGAGGCTGTCCTTGGAAGGTGTTAGTCATTTTGTAACAGAGGTATTCTATGTGCCAGAGTTGAGGAATCATCTTCTTAGTATTGGTCAGCTACAAGAAAAAGGGTTATCGGTCCTAATTCAATCAAATCAGTGCAAAATCTATCATCCTTCAAAAGGCTTGATCATCCAAACCAATATGACAGCTAATAGAATGTTTGTACTCTTACCCAACATGCAACCAACAAAGAAGACTAAGGAAGTGTGTCTTCAAGCAACAGCTCAAGATCTAACTCACCTTTGGCAACGTAGGTATGGCCATCTCAGCTATAAAGGCCTCAAGACCTTGCAAAACAAGGAAATGGTGAGAGGCTTGCCGAAACTTGCTGATTCCAAGATAGTATGTGCTGATTGTTTGAAAGGGAAGCAACATCGAGATTCTATTCCTAAGCGGAGTACATGGAGAGCATCGGAGAAGCTGGAGCTAGTTCACGCTGACATTTGTGGACCAATATCTCCCACCTCCAACAGCCATAAGAGGTATTTTATCTGTTTCATAGATGATTTCATTAGGAAGGCTTGGGTAAATTTTCTTACTAATAAGGCAGAAGCTTTTACTTCCTTTAAACTATTTAAGAGCTGCGTAGAAAAGGAAACTGGTTTGCCTATTAAATGTTTAAGAACATATCGCGGAGGGGAGTTCACATCAAGTGAATTCAATGATTATTGTAGCAAGAATGGGATAAAAAGACAACTGACCACTGCTTATACACCGCAGCAAAATGGTGCTGCGGAGAGGAAAAATAGGACCGTAATGAATATGGTGAGGAGCTTACTGTCCGAAAAAGATGTTCCAAAGACCTTCTGGCCTGAGGCGGTAAACTGGACATTCTACATACTCAACAGATGTCCTACATTATCAGTCAAAGACATGACCCCAGAAGAAGCCTGAAGTGGGGTTAAGCCATGTATTAAGCATTTTAGAGTCTTCGATAGTGTTGTGCATGTCCATGTTCCTGATGCTCGAAGGACGAAGCTTGAAAATAAAAGTCGCAGCTGTGTTTTGTTTGGGGTGAGTGAAGAATCAAAGGGGTACTGACTCTACGATCTAGTGTTAAAGAAAATTGTGATTAGCCGAGATGTTATTTTTGAGGAGGACAAGAAGTGGAATTGGGATGCAAGCTATCAAAAACAGATTCAATTAGACCTTGAATGGGGAGATGAAGAAGAGCAGGTCGAATATGAATCAAGAGGTGAAGACACAGAAGAGAGTGGTGAAGATGTAGTGTCAAGTTTGGAAAACATTGAAGCTCACGAACATTCAAATGCAAGAGAAGTCAGGAATAGAAGAGAACTGATATGGATGGGAGATTATTTCTCTGGTGAAGGTCTTTCCGATGAGGATACTGTAGCTAATATGGCTCTAATCACCAACACCGATCCAGTCTGTTATGAGGAAGCAATAAAGGATGAAAAATGGAAACATGCTATGGATTCAGAGATGCAGTCCATCTAGAAGAATGGGACATGGTTCTTAACTGATTTTCCAAAGGGAGCTAAACTAATTGGGGTCAAATGGGTTTTCAAAACAAAATTAAATGAACTTGGAGAAGTGGAGAAGTACAAAGCCCGTTTGGTAGCCAAAGGTTATGCACAGGTACAAGGAGTCGACTAGGAAGAAATTTATGCTCCAGTAGTTCGCATGGATATGGTGAGAATGATCCTCGCCCAGCACAGAATTCTTGGAATGTATTCCAGCTCGATGTCAAGTCAGCGTTCCTTCATTGAGAGCTAACGGAGGATGTCTACGTTGAGCAGCCGAGAGGATATGAAGTCAAGAATAAGGAACATAAAGTGTACAAACTCAACAAAGCACTATACGGACTTAAGCAGGCACCAAGAGCATGGTTCAGCAGAATAGAGTCATATTTTCTGAAAGATGGTTTCGAGAAGAGTGACAACGAGCAGACCCTCTTCACCAAAGTCAGCAAACAAGGTAAAGATTTGATCATTAGCCTGTACGTTGATGACTTAATTTATACTGGAGATGATGAGGTTATGCTGTGTGAATTTAAAAACTCGATGATGAATGAATTTGATATGTCGGATATGGGAAAAATGAGGTATTTCCATGGCATTGAAGTTATGCAGCTTGATAGAGGGATATTCATAAGTCAAAATAAGTATGTAATGGAAGTATTACGAAGATTCGGGATGGAGCATAGCAACTCAGTTCAGAATCCGATCATTCCAGGATTTAAAATTGACAAGGATGAAAATGGTATGGATAGCTCATTCTATAAACAACCGGTGGGAAGCATGATGTATTTAACAACCACTAGGCCAGATATAATGTATGCGGTTAACTTGATCAGCAGGTACATGTCCAAGCCAACAGAGCTTCATCTTTCAGCAGCCAAGAGAGTTCTACGTTACTTGCAAGGAACTGCTGGTTTTGGGATTCTATACAAGAAGGGAGGGAATAAGTAGCTGATTGGCTTCACCGACAGTGACTATGCTTGCTCTGTGGAAGATAGGAAGAGCACGTCGGGGTATGTTTTTATTCTGAGCTCTGCAGCAGTAGCCTGGTCTTCACGAAAGAAACTAATAGTCGCACTTAGCACAACCGAAGTTGAATTTGTTGTTGCTGCGGCATGCACATGTCAAGCAGTATGGATGAAACGGGTGTTGAAGAAGCTTGGTTATGGAGGCAGTGAGAGTACCATTATTTTTTGTGACAATAGCTCGACCATCAAATTATGAAAGAACCCTGTAATGCACGGAAGGAGCAAGCACATTGACGTGCGGTTTCATTTCTTGCGTGATCTGGTGAATGAAGGAGTTGTGCAGCTGAAGTATTGTGGGACACAGGAGCAAGTTGCAGACATACTAACTAAACCACTCAAGCTGGAGTAATTTCAGGAGCTAAGGCTAAAGCTGGGAGTCTGTGAGGCACCAAGTTAAACTAGTTACTCGAGCAGTCTAGTTTAAGGGAGGGAATGATAAGTTTTAGTTGTTTTTAATAGTATTTAGTTTGTTTCTCTATTTCAATAATTGGCCTAGTCTTTAGGGACTATTGTTGTGTTGATTTAGTCCAGGTTGTTACCACATTTCCTGCTAATAAACGTGGGTGTACTACTACCTATGTAAGCCTATTAAAGGGGCCTTTGATGTTGCTGAATAAAGTATTCCAGATAGATTGATGAATCTCTGTTTCATCTCTTAAGATTAGTCACAGTTAACAATCATAAGTATTGTTTACTTATGTTAAACGAACACAGAGTAGTTCGTTGATTTTTACATCCCCTGAACTACAAATTACACATTTAGTTTTCTTTTTTAAGTGCCACTTAACTTAGTGAATTAGAAACAATTCGATAAGGGTTATTTTTATTTAACTAGTCAAATATGTACTCCATTTTTAACGTTTGGTGACTTATCTCATTGGTGCGAAAGTTGCATAGTCAACATCAAAGTTTCTGTATCTTTCTTCAATGTAGATTTAAAGCTTGGGTTCTGATTTAAGCTTGGGTTCAATGTAGTAGAGCGGGGCTTTAGTAATTAATGCACACACTTGTTTAGGCATTGCAGTTTAAAATTAAATTGTACCTGCTTTGTTGTATCAAAATATGTTGGTGTGTACAAGTAAATGTAACCAAATCATTGGCGTTTCCTATATTGGTGTTAAAAAGATTGAAAAAATTAAGTATTATTTTAGTTTGCTTTGATTTGGTTATTTAGTCTGTTTGATATGTAAGTTTTGTGAATAGTAATGTAATGTTTGAATTGCTTGCAATGTACTGTTTTTTTATTCTCTTATTTATGATTGTCTGTTGCTTGCTTTAGTTGCAAAATGTTTTTAGAAATTAATTTTTTTATTTTGTGTTTTTTTATTAGAACCGTCGAAAGCAGTTATCAAAAGTCATTTACAACTGCTAAGAGCAGTTGTAAAAAGTCTTTTACAATTGCCAATAACACTTGTAAAAAGGTCTTTCGCAACTGCCAATAGCACTTGTAAAAGGTCTTTTGGAACTGCCTAATGCAATTGTAAAAAAGTCTTTTACAACTACCAAAAGCAGTTGTAAAAATGTCTGTCTCTATTACAACTTTGGATATAATGACTGCCGGGAGCCCATTGTAATAGACCTATTACAACTGCTTTTAGCAATTGCGAAAAGGTATTTTTGTTGTAGTGGTCGATACACATTCTCAACGACCCATCTGGTTTCGTCACGAATACCGAGGCCGCTCCCCAACGTGAACTGCTTGGTCTAATAAAATTCTTTCCTTTTAGATCCACTAGCCGCACCTTCAATTCCCTCATCTTAGTCAGTGTCATTCTGCTAGGTGGTCTATTCATAGGTTCAGCCTCTGGCACAAGATCTATCCAAAACTCAATAGCTCATTTCGGTGGTAGTCCTGGCTCAAACCATCTGCAAACTCTCTTGCAATACGAACCTGATTTAACTCTTCACCCACTTCCATTGCACTTAACAAAGCACAACAACACCAGTCAGAATTCTCTACTGAGAATATAATTCGGTTATGACTATCTGGGTGTCGCAAAGATATCTCCTCGTCCTGGCAGAAAATCCTGGCCTCATATCTTCTCAACCAATCTATACCCAAAATGATTCCAAAATCTATGAAATTGTACACATACAAACTGCATGCAAACTTATGACCTAACAAATCAAGTTCCAACTGGTCACATCTTATCCCCAGAGTTGCATACACTCCTATTGGATTCGCAATCCTTAAGGAGGTAACAAGGTATGTAGGCTCTAAGCATAAACTATCAACCAAACACCGGGATATAAATGAATGTGATGCACCGGTATAAAAAAGTATCCTAACTGGTATACTATGAATCAAAAACATACCTTCCATCATAGTATTCCCTTTGTCAGCTGCCGTCGGCCTAGTTGATGATCCAACAATAAAAACCTACCCTTTGTCCGCCCTGGCTGGCTTTGGACACTGGTTCTTGTAGTGCCCCACTTGATCACAGTTAAAGCACTTCACATTCTTCTTATCTGCAGCCTTCTTATTCTGGCCTGACCGACACTCATTTGCATAATGACCCTTCATATCACATTTGTAACACACTGAATCAGTCTTTGCCTTCTTGGCATCATCCCCTTTCTAAGCTCCCTTCTTCTTAAAGAATTTCCTCTTCTTTCTCTGAGGACCTTGGGATTCAACTGGCTTCTCTCTAGCTGAAATAGCAAACATCTCCTGATTACGATTGCCATATCCACCGCCATATTAGAAGCATATCAGATATGGTTCATGGTCATCCTAGCAACTCAAGTCTCAGTCCTCGAATGAACCCTTCATTCCTTCTGACATCAGTGTTAACCAAACCATATCCATATCGAGATAGCTCATCAAACTTAGTAGTGTACTCGATTACTGACATGTCTACCTGGACTAAATCCATTAACTTCCTCATCAATGCAGACTTAGCAACTTCAGACAGAAACCTCTGCTCAAACCTTCTCCTGAAATTTGCCCATGTCAGTTCTTCCTCCGGTACTCCGGCGGTCACATTATTCCACCAGTGAAGCGCTGCCCTTGCAACTACCTAGAGGCTAGCCTTCCCTTTTACCCATCATCCAAGCCTAGATCAGTACAGATCCGTTCACAACACAGTAGCTAATTCTCAACTTCAACAACATCCTCCCTTCCAACAAACGGCTTTCCACCCAAACTGGTGTAGTCTCTAGTTAGCTTAGCATAGTTATTCCCAACCGGAGCTACGGGATTAGCTCCTCCAACATTACTAGCAACCCCAGCTTTCAAAAGAATAGCTAACAACTGATACACCATCCTCGCATCTACTGGCGGATTTCCAGCACCTACATTGGCTTCAGCATTTGGATTAGCATTAGCCTGTCGACCTTGATTCCTCTTGGTATTAGGTCTAGCATTTCCGTTGGTTGTGGTGCATCCTCTACCTCGATTTCCTCTTCCGTTTCCTGCTTCCATATCCTCTTTCTCGTAAATCTCCATACGAGCCTTAGTAAGATACAGAAGAATGGTATAAGAGAGAGGGGAACACGTACTTATATATATACAACTATATATCAAATACAAGTACGTTACTATAGCGTTAACTCAAACCCCGATCATATTTTCAAATTCAGTGGATTATGTTTGAAAATCATTTTGGTTTAAATTTCTTTTAAAGTTTCATTAACCTATGCTCTGATACCAACTTGCAACATCCCCCTACTCGGAGGCCTAAAATTAATGGCTATGGATGCTGCAGTCATCCATATTTATTAATCCTCGGCGACCAAATATGGCGATGTGAGGTTCATTGATACATAAAAACACATGAATATGGAAACATTTTCAACTTCAAACAAAACCATATTCCATATCAAAAAATTTTCCAATTCATTACATAATCACATGTTTGCAAACCACATTCAAAGAAAATATATTTATTACAACATACGCCTAGAGCGACATATGAAGATGCCCCCTGGGATGATCAGAGTATATACAGGAAATATAACAACTTTTCCATTACAATCAACACAACGAAATCAAAATTAAAGACTCTTAATAGCTATCATGCCTTCTGCACGTCTCCAGAACCTTATTCGTCTCAATAGGTACCTGAAAACCTCAACTCTCAAACTACTCAAAATCAATTGAGTACCCGAGAATTTAAGGGGAAAACATAAACTTCGAGTCAGACATAAAGCTTGGTATGAATAATAATCTACCATCTCAATCATTTAGATATCTAGTGAGACCACGCCGCTTAGCGGAATGGGTTTCCCCTCACTAGCATCTCAAAACCTTTGTAAAACCATATACTGTGGTCCTGCATCCACAATGGTTAAAACAATTCAAAATAGGATAAAATGATGATACCCAAAACAATTGAATTAATACTGGATTACCCATCTCCATTCAATTTAGACTATCTATCTCAATTATAGTTTCTAGGATTATAATAAACCTATTAGTTTTCATGGGCTGACTAATAACCGGTTAAACATTTAAAGACTCCCTGTCCAATTACATAGTTTTCATGGGATCACTATGAACCTATTGGTAACTCCAATATTACTCTTATCCTAGTTTTCATGGGTTGACTAGGAACCTATTGGTTACCCCAATATCCTTTCTGTTTACCCTAGTTTTCGTCGGTTGATTAGGAACCTATTGACAACTGTCAATATTTCATCCGGATATAGTTTTCATGGGCTAACTACAAACCTATTAGCCCTTCCAGTATTCAATCATAGTTTTCATGGGCTTACTATGAACATGTATATCTGACATCTTCCTATACACATAGTTTTTATGGGCTAACTATGAACCTGTCTATCTGGCATCTTCTTTTTTCACATAGTTTTCATGGGCAAACTATGAACCTAATAGCCCTTGCCAATATCATAGAGTTTTCATGGGATTACTGTATCTTTCCATTATATTTTAGCATCCTTTATTCTGTTCCTCCTGACCTCCTGGATGCATTTCTACTCATTCAGGAGTTTATTCAATTTAAATTCACTACTGGGTTAACCTAACTGGTTCTTCTACCCTTTATCCCCAAATGCAATTATGGGTCCATTATAAAGTGAATATATTCATATTAGAAAAAGAAATATAAAAACATGGTTATACCACTCATGTGGGTTTAATTTATCAAAGATAGCTTCTTCTAAAAACCATTATAAAAACTCCTTTAGTATAGCCATGGGTTTTTCCTTTAAAAATAGAGTTTGGGTCATAAAACGTTTCGATACCTTCGAAACTTGGCTTTCGACTTCATAGGATAACCTCCTTTGAAAGCTCTTAAAACATTTGGCTCCTGCCTTATAGTACTTTAAATTTTACCTTTCGAAACCTTTCGAATATATTAAAGTATTAGCATTTAACTTTAGAAGCTTAGCTTCGAAACCAGTTGAAAGTACCCCTTTCGACACCAATGGAAGTAACTATTCTGAAAACATTGAAAGTACCCCTTTCGAAAGCATTGGGTTTACCCTTAAAACATTATTTGGGCCAAAGAGAATATAGTCGAAAGCATCTGTTTCGAAACCATCCTTTATCATATAAAATATTGGGGAAAACTTGATGGCATCGGCACCATCTCTTTCGAAAGTATAAAACCTCTGGGTAAAACATTAGAAGGTCGGTGTTGAAACCCCTATCGAAACCATCACCTTCGAAACCCTTAACCCTTTTCGAAAGCTATAGGAAGTGGCTTTAACTTTATAAACAAAGTACCTTCCGACAGCATTGATACCTTCAACACCATCGAAAGGATATAGAACGACAACAGGGTATCGACTAGGTCGGAACCCCTTCTTTAAAAACATTCTTTTATAAGTTAGGAACCCAGTCGAAAGCAATCTTAAATTAATGGCAACCCTTTCGAAACCCTTTAAAACCTTTTTCGAAACCTTATGCTTTGACTCTGTCGAAGACTTAAAACAAAACTTAGGCAGGCGCTTTCTCTTTTGAAACAAACCAAGGTTTTGACCCCTTCGGAAGCTATGCTTTCGACACCTTACCTTCCACCTATCTCCAATCCATTGCGTACCATCATAGTGATACCTTGTATATTGGTTTCGGCATAGTTGGTTTCGATAAGAATGAATTCGGAGGCTACTGTGTCGAAAAGGCGCTTTCCTAAGTTGGCGGAACCACTTTTCTGAGCAAACAAGGTTTTATATCTTGTTTAAGTAAACTTTTCACTAATTAACCTACCACATGTCAACACCAAATTGGTTGCCTTAACCTTTTCAAATTCTTTTTCAAAGTTAACTACCGCTAACCCAGATCCAAACCATGGTTAAGTTAATCTAACAAGCCCTTCTAAAATTTGCAAATAAGTCCCTCTTCTAAAACAATTTATTTTGCATAGCAAATCACTTTGAAAAATCCCCAAAAATTCTAGAAATTCACTTTAATCATGTTATCTATCATATGAAAATTCCAGACCCAAATTCTTAATATATTTTCGAAAATAAATTATAAACCCAAATAACCATATTTTCCTTTGAAAATTCATAATAATCTTTCCATAGCTTGGAAAATTTGTCGAAATTGAAACCCAACTCCAAAATCATGTTTCTCATAACATAAAATTTAATAATCCATGGATTTTAAACATAATTTAATCTCGGTTTTAACCTAAAACCACACAAAGTCCTATAAACAATCTTGTTTAAATCAAATAAATCATAAATCAAGCACATCATCATCCAAAATATCATAAAAATGAATTTATCCCTAAAATCCAAAAATATACGATTCAAAACAAAATAGAGATGGAATTATTATTTACCTTGATCTAGGTAAGGAGATTGGATTGAGATTGATTTCCCCTAAGCTTGATTTTCTAGCTTTAATTTGAATTTCTCTTGATCTTTTAATATCTGGCCGTTCCTCTATCTTTCGTTTTAGATTTTAAAATGACATGAATGGAAAGAAAATAGTGGGAACGAAATATATATAAGGGTAAGGGTCCTTGAGCGGCAAATTCCAATAATACCCTTATGTGATTTAATTAACCATAAACCCCTTTATTAAGCCCATTAATTAGTTTATTAGGCTCAGCCCTTAATTAATTATTTCAAGTCTTAATCCCCTTATCACTTACATTTACATTATTCTATTTAATTTATCTAATTAAATCCCCGTAATAATGTTATCAAAAATTAAGGGTGTTACAAAACTCATATAGCTTCTCCACGTAAATGCTATACAAATTTGAATGAGCCCTTAGTACTGAGGTTGTGAATCAATGGGATTAACTTCTAATAAATCAGCTGTCCACTCATATGATCATCATCTCAGTGTGAAGAACTAAATTGTGACTTACCTCTCTTTATGCTCTCAAGTGGGCCACATCCCATTAACTATGATTTGTGTCCGTGAGTTCTAATTTGTTATAATCTTGAATACAAAACAGTAAACTACATAAGATTTTGTACATAAATCATTGTTATATCATAATCTGATAAAACTAAACAAGAATTTTTCTATGGGCCATTGCTGATTATATGAATACCGTTATTGATTATGTGAAAAGATAAGGTTTTTGACGTCTGACTATTACTTTTTATATTCACAAAATTCAGCAGTATACTAGCTTAGTTTTAAAAAATCAAATAATTATCATGTTTAAGAATTCATTTAAAACTATACATTATGGTGCTAGTTACTAGATTAATTGACAAATAGAACAAGTGATGATTGAATGCATTCTAGCAGCTCCTCTATTAATGTTTAACTAGTCGTCATATAAAATTAAAGCTACATACTCATTATTTTGATCTCTTATCCTGTTATCAATTTTAAAATACTTGTTTAAGAATTAACGTCTTTGGCCACCAGGGCATCAAAATCTTCTGTAAATTTGGATGATTTTTATGTTTGCTGAACATTATTGATTATAGCCACTATGTTCATTTTTGAGAATCTAGTTGTCTATAATATGCATGTAACATAAATACGATGATTCTAAGCCCGCCTAGGTTTGATTCGATAAAATGCTTATTATGTTCTATTCATTTTAAATAAACATAATTAAGACAAACTGTTATTCATCTTGAATTTATTTGATTAGTTTGATGGCATTCAAATTTAAACCACACATACTTTTTGATCTTTGTTTCCCTAATAAACAAAACTTGAGCATGTTGATGTGCTATAGTGAGCAGCATCAAATCCAAAATCCTCAATTATGTCAAACTTGAACTTAAAATAATGAGTAAACAAGATAAAAATCATATAAAGAACCCACTTCAGAAATGCATATGCACCTATGTGAATTCTCATTGATAGAAAAGTACCATACAAAAAATCAAGGAGATATTGATGGATCACAGCTAAGACTAGAGTCTTAAAGATCAACACCTCTTCATGGTCAGCTGGTGAGCATCCATGTCCACTGCGAATAAAATAAAGTGGCCCAAAATCCAACCGATTATAGTTAGTATGTGACGCTTCAATACTGAATGGATACAGATCAATAAAAAAATGTAGGTCGAACAATTTTCTATTATTATCAAGGAATTACTATAACATGACTTCAAATCAAGGATTTAAACAAATCTAAAAGACAAATAAGCTACTTGCTCAGATTAAGGGAGAAAAATCCTAGTTCTGATATCTAGCATTTTGATAAAATATTAAAATTTAAAATAGAGGAGGGTATAATGAAGAGAAAAAATGAAATCATGATTTAAACAATACTTTGTTTGCTTGATTGAGTAGGGTATGGATTGTGGGAATTTGAGAATCAGGAGAATAAACAAAAACTAGGATTGAACTAACAATGGAGAATATGGAAAAAGTAATATAAATATCAGGAGATGAAATGGATGAGATCCAAAGAAATTTTTTGAAAAAACATATGAAAAACATGTAGCTTGCGTTTTGGGCTTCATAGTATTTTATTTTGGGCAAGTGACAGTAAACAAATCTCCCTAAGGTTAGTTTGATCATTTAAAAAAACTGGTTAAAACTGAGAAATCTTATTTAAAAATTAACCACATGAATGAAAAAATTTGTTCACTCTCTCAGAATATTTTATACTTGGAATTGCTCATATTCTCATGGACGACATTTTATTTATAGCACACTTAATAACTAATATGAGGAGAAAATATCATACACACACCCCCCACACAGATATATATATATATATATATATATATATTAAATAAGATCATCGATAAATTTTAGTAATATTGTGTATAACATATGCATCAGTCTATGATAAATGAAAATAAGTGTTTGGTATCAGCAAACAAAAATTATGGATTTTCATACTCCATAATTTCTCCCTTTTGATGATAACAATCATGAAGTTAAGATTTGGAAAAAAAATTATAGGATGTATTTGTTGCCTGTGTATTCAATAATAATTGTTCTATCATATTGTCTCAATATATTACATGTTCCTCCTATCTGTATGCTCCACCTAATTATGTGGCATATGTTGGAACTGGGCTAGCCTACAGCAGAGTAATTGGGTAAATTTCAATTTTTTTACCCATTTGGATCTTTATTTTAGGCCTATGTTGTCTAGATTTATTTAGAAATTTTCTAAATTTTCTTTTTAAGTAAAATCAATATCTTATTTATTTCATAAAGAATGTTTAATTTTTTATAGTTTATATTATATAAAATATAGGTGTATCATATACACATATGTGTGTACGTGCACGTGCAACATAATAAGGTGTATATGTTATGCAATGCTCGTGTATAGATATTGGGATTTGCACAGCAATGGACATGTTAGCTCATTTGTATACATGAGTACTGTCAATATATATATATATATATGTATGTATGTATGTATGTATGTATAATAAATAATTATTACATGTAAAAGTTATAAAATGATATATGTATTTTAAATAAATATTATTATAATATATTAGATTAATATATGTATATATATAATACTTTCAAATTTAATACAATAGATTAGTTTAAATATGTATACATATGCATTGCATTTTTTTAAAACTTTAAAGTGAAATAAATAAAGTATATATATAATTTTTTTTAAATATTGGATATTATTTAAATTTTTTTATATTATTACAAATAACATAAATAAAACATATAAAATATATTTAATTAAATATTAATAAAATATATTAATATATGTATAAAAATGCTTTGGACATACAGTTTTTTCGATTTTATTTTTTAAAATTAATTTGCTAGTTTTAGTAAAAAAAATAATTAAATAAAATAAAAAATATAATTCGAAGTTTTAAAAATATTTTTAAAGCATATATATCATATTGAAGGTTTAGCTTAACTAATACATAATTTTTTATGAATTTATTTTACATAAGTTTAACTAAAGATACGCACACAATGATTTACTTCCGAATATATATATATATTATTTATATAAATTTTATTATTTAATTTGAATATAACATATGTTTATATAAAAGTAATAAAATAAAATATGTACATTACATATATAAATATTGTAATATTTTGTTTCTATGTATTAAAACAATTTAAGATATATATATATATTTAATTAATTAGAAAAATAAAAAAAAATTGTTTTTGGCCGCATGCTTATAAATTTATTATTATTTTACACACAAATACATATAATCCATATGATCGGGACGATAATTATATATGCTGATTCATGATATTAAGCATATAAACAATGAAAACATAATTACATAATGAATTATATATATATATATATGGTTTAAACTAGATTATTACTTTCACCAAAGCCTGATTGATACAGCTAGAAACGTTGAATCTATACACTACTTGAATCAAATCCCGAACTCAGAAATTGCTACTTTCTAAATGCAGCTACCATTGACAATTGAATTGAATTTTATTTGATGTTTTAAATCTATAATATTCGAGGTAGAAGAGTGGGAGAGGTCGACCTAATCTAGTCTAAAGGAGTTAAAGGAGTATAGTAATAAAATGAGGGTTAGAGAGCCTTAAATAGAGGAGATACCAAGGAGAAAATATGGAATTGGCTCCCTATTTTTCTTTTACCTTTGCTCCTCTTTTAGTTCAAAACCAAGCCTTTTATGGCCATCATATGGCCAGCCTCACCATATCACTATAGCTGGCTATACTAGCCCCCTTTATGGACCTCAAAATCAATTCAAGCCCAATCAATAATTAATGCATTTAGATCCAGTTAAAACGCGTATCGATATCGTATAACGACAAGTCTATTTACAACTATTAAATACACACACATTTAATATCGATCAATAAACATCAAATAAAATTTTATAATTAATATTTCATGAATATTAATTAGTTTAATTAATTAATTACTATTTAATTAAATCGGGTGGTAATAGGAGTATTTAACAATTTAGTTCAGTTCTGTCACTCTTGGTGTAAATTCAGCCAGCGATTAATATCGAACAATTCGATTATTAACGTTCACATGTCAATTACTAGGTGGTGTGACATTATGACCAAATTTATTGCTTATTTCATTTCGCTAAAATCCAATTTTTTTACTTTATTAAGCGTTACCCGGTACTAACAAGTATTTAAACCAATTCTCTTCGTCAAAACAATACCACATTAGGACTTATGGAATTTGGTAGGTGTCAAAACTCCAATATCGTCCACATTCAACATTATAGTCAAAACACAAAGTCCTTCGATGGATGTCTTTTGAATAGTGTTTCACTTCCAATGGTTCTACTCGACCTAACTATAGTCATTTGATGGATGTCGTGCCTGTTGGAAACAGTGTAGTATGAATTATACCAGCGTAAACGGATATTAAGGCTATGTTAACCAAAATAGCAAGCAAACCAAAATACAATCTTGATTTTAAGGCAACAAGATACACCATACTAACTTTCTAAGCTTATTGTAGACTCTCTTGATATAATCAGACAACAAGATCACCCACTTGAATAAAACGGGTAACAAGCACGCCCATTTGATTTGAACGGGCAAAAAGCACACCCACTTCATTTGAACGGGCAACAAGCATGCTGACATAAATAATAGTAGAGTGTTGTTGATTCCAAAAATGAACAGTTGTACTTTGGATATAGAATATCCTTAACCCTTTAATAGCACTTTGATCTTCGAATTTTAATGACACATACTTTTAGCTATTATAAATTATTAAATTTAATATAATTATTGAATAAAAATGGTTTAAAATAAAAATTTAATAATTTATTAAAGTAGTTTATTTAATATGAACTTGAATAAAATTTCAAAATAATAAATTTCGAAGATTTAGGTGATAACCAATATTGAAATGATATTTATATATTGAACGTGTTTGTTATTAATAACTAGGATTGAATGGTAAATATTGGATTATTGTAAAATGGAAGTAGTTGTTTTATTATTTGAATTCGTTTTAAAATTAAAATTTATAAATTAAATAACTTATATTGAAATATGGTGATTCATTGAATAATTAAATTGTTCAAATTTAGTATTGCAATTATTTAAATAATTGAATTCTAGATTTAATGTGAATGAAAATGATGTTGGAAATTGATTTAAATTTTATTTAAACAACAATGAAAATTGTTAAATGTAACGGCCCGGAATTTCACTGCTTTGATTTGCGAATATTTAATTAATTTTAAATATTCAATATATAGGTTTTGTAATGAAAATAAAAATATTTTTAATAATACACAATAATGGTGAAATAGATTTTAAAATTTGTTTACAAAAATATATAGTTCGATTAAAAACATAAATTGTGACCGGAAACCGTTTTTCGAATTTTCGACGTTTCATCATATAAAAGTTATTTGAAATTTTGTATACACTTTTGTTTATATACGAACACATATATTAAGTATATAATATGGTTTAGGATAATATAATTAGGTTTAATTAAGTAAATTAAGTTAATTTAATTAAGATGATCATGATGTGACACTTTGGCAACTAATAATAAAATAAAAAGATGCTTCTTTAGACATGATTCGACACTTCGGGGGCTAGGGTACAAAGCATTAAATGCATGTGGTATTAGGAAGGGACAAGGGGGGTACAAGAGAGGCGACGTGGCAAAAGGAGAATGGAGGGCAAGGTACGGGGGGTATATCGGTAATTTAACATGTAACATATTATAAAAAACCAATTTTCACAATTTCTTTTTCCATTTTTCCCATTTCATTCTTCATTTTCATCAACGTCCTAAAGCTCCAAAACTCTTTAATGGCTTCCAAAGTGTTTCACGTTTTATATTTTCAAATTTTAAACTTTTTAAAATGATTTAAACTTAGCTTCAAACTCCTCTTTTCCACTTCAAAATTCTTCCATTTTACTCGAAGTGGTTTTAGGCCATAACTCCTTTTATTCGACCCAAAGTTTAGATTTTCATTTTTTTAAACCATTTATAATTTTAGTAGCTACAACTTTGTAGTGTACCACTTTTTCTGATCTCGAGCTTAAGTACTCCAAAAATCCATATTTTTCAAGAGTGTTTTTGAACCAAGATTTTTAAGACCGAAAATGCCCCTTACTTTTTTGACCATAACTCCCTAAAAAATTATCCAACTTGAGAAATTATTTTTGCTAAATGATAGGGGAAAAATACTCTAAAACTTTTCTTTTATGACTTTTTTAAATTCCGAGAGAAAAAGGTCCAAAAATCGAGAACAAAATGACCTATTTTTGAGTGGATTTCCTTGTTTTCCAAGCCTCTCGAGTTTCAAAGTATTTCAAATTTTCAAAATTTTCGATGAGTAAATTCCTTAAATTTTTGGAAAAGCATTTACCTCTATATGTATGGTTGTTATATGGTTGTTTATGTGATGATGTTGTTGGATTATCTTATGGTTGTAAATAACTGTTAAGTGAATTGGAATTGAAATTGAAATTGAATGTTAACTTAAATTATTACTATTGGGATTGCTAAGCCTCTTTTTGGAATTTATAAAGTATGTTTTTGAATTAACTTTAATTGATCAATTTGGAGTTTAAAGGTTTAAATGATTTCCAAGTTATACTATTATTTTATAAAGTTATTTGTAAGTAATAACTTGTTTATAAAAGGGGTTTTTACTAAGGGTTTACTTAAGGTGTTTTACAAAAGATATTTCATAAATGATATTTTATAAAGGAAATTTATAAAGGATTTAAAAAGGAAAGTTTTACAAATGGTTTGAGATTTAAAAAAGAGTATTTTTCTAAAACTTTAACATGTGAATTTATAAAGAAGTTTTATAAATAAATTGAAATTATTTATGAAACAAAGAGATGTGGAAAGAATGTTTGATTTGTATAGTGTAATTTCAGTGGCAAAGATTGCCTACAGTTTACTATGTTTTTTCACTAGGATAGCAATGTAACCATTGTGCAAACTACGATCTATGATTGATTTCATGATGTAATTCAAGAGGCAGAGATTGCCTGCAATTAAGTTTCGATTTCTTTGGGATAGAGACATAACCATTAAGCTGCGATCCATGGTCGATACCGAATGGTACTTTCCATATCTATTTTTAAAAGATTTCCAAGTATTTTTGAAAAGAATGTTTTGTGAATATACTTATCCCGATGAGATAAGTATATGAAGCAATTTCAAATTAGTTTATGAGGCTTTAGTGATTTCAGTGGAAAAGGCAATATTTGTTTCGGATGTTTGTTTATTTGATAGTTAAATAACTAACTATCAAATCTTAGCCCAAATATGTAATCCTTCTTAATTTTGGCAGTAGGAAAAAGATTGCCTACTTAACACTGAAGGATTTTAACTCTGGAAATATTTAGGTAAAGCACAGGAATTATATGGTACAGTTACCATCGGTGGTGCTATACTGTACGTATAAACTCGTTTGTTCTTCTAGGATAAATGATAAGGAGATTCGTCCACTTAAACAGTTAGGGGGTGATTCCCGCTCTTATATATTGTCTGATTATTTCCTAAAGAACCGATATTGAGCATTTCGGAAAATCGACGATTGGTTTGTGGAGCATCTGGGAAGCAGAAGAGTGTACTCGTAAGAGATGGCTCGAAACTTTAACCACTCCAAATCCATATACGGTTCTATGGAGGAATTTCATGATATATTGAGATGTTGGGATCCATTTGTGGTTCCGAGACCCGTTGTGGTGCGGGAATCCATGGGTGCTTCCAAGATCTATATTGAGAAGTGGGAATCCTTACGTGATTCCAAGACCCATGGGGTATGGGAATTCATGTAGGATTCCGTGATCTATGTTGGTGCGGTGCGTAAGCTAGAATGCCGGACGTAGCCTCATCAGCGGAAATGACTAAAACCAGAGATATAAGACATGGCCAGTAGGGTTGGCAAACCCATAGCGTGTAGTCGGCTCCCTTTTCTAACAATATCTATCGGTTTTGGCATGCCGGGAGCGATGCACTCAGTCTTAGCAAGACCAATTATGTTTTTCCTATAGTACCCCGGCTAGATGGTTACGATGCTTCGGAAGGATAACTCCGATCCTTGTGCAAGAGGACTATTCTCGAAGTACTAATGACACCTCCGTGGAAATCCTACACAATTAGCGAATGCGCCTTAGCGATTTTTGATTTTATACCTAGTATTGTTGTGACGTACACTACACGAGCATCACAGCTATTTGGTTATCATTATTTTCACCCTTAGACATTATTATAATATCACTGGATTTTTTATAAAAGTGTTTTGGTTATTGTAAGGTAAAAACCCGTTCGTATTTATATGCAGCTTGGTCTTACGTGCTACCTTTGATTTTAAAAGAGTTTTAAAAATAATAATTCAGTTGTTTGAGTTTACTCACACCAGACCGATGTCTGACCCAGAGTTTTATTTTCTTTCCTTAAAACTCTTGGGTGCTCAAATTTTTACGAGCAGCCAAGTAGCCCAGGTTTCTTACGGATGCATTATGGAGGAGCATGGAACAGAAGGCTTCACCAATAGTTAGTTATGATTTTGTTTCCACTGTATTATATGTATTTTGTATCGGTTATGTAAGAACAGGCTGTTATAACTATCCTAGGACAGAATGTGTTAGTATGACTCTGATGTATCATTTTGAAAATGACTTTGTAAAGTATAATGTCATTAATATATGTTATTTCGTTGCATTGTGAATTCTGTGTTTATTAGTTTCTTCTATCTTCTACCTCTTTTTCTTTCCCCTAACGAACGGTTTTTCCGATACTTGAATAGTCGGCATGCAATACAGTGGATGTATTAGTGTCGATTTTTGAGGGTCGAAAATCCCGGTCGTTATACTTGGTATCAGAGTTGAAGGTTAAGCGAGAACCTTGGCTTTGGTGGGGCAAATCATTTGAGATCGGGTAAGTGAGACCTTAGAATGAGTATGAGTGTATTAAAAATATAAGAGTGCGTATTTGTTTTATATTGTATTGTTTGATCGCTTTAGTGGTATATGAAGTCTGGTCGATGCGTCTGGCCAACATTATCGATAAGGATTCCTAAATACTTGAACCAGATCAATCGACACACTATTGTTTTGGAAATTGGGTAAATGAAATAATTTTACCCAGGATATATTTTACATATAAAGAATGATTTTCAAAAATAGTATAATATAGTATGATATTTTTGAGATGTTGTTGTAGGAGATAATAATGCTTTATTATTATCAATTAAGGTTATTTAGTCATGCTCATCCAATTTAAGCATTGATTATTGTTAGTGTGTATAGGCAGCTCCCCTTTTTAAGATATGGGTTAGGTAAATAGGAATATGGAAACCTTGAACCGAACACCTTGTGAATTAAGTTTCACAATTTGACTATAAGGCGTTCGATGATAAAATTTGATTAAAAGATGTTTATCCAAAAATATAACATTGGAATAAATATTTGGAAATGGATTAAATAAGATGTGTCTTTTAATTAAAAAGAATTTAGGTTGAAACTTGAGAACTTAAATCCCGGTGCTTTTGAAAAATGATTTTCAAAATTTTGGAAACTAAAGATAGTTTTATTTGAAAATGTAAAGTGTTGTTTCAGAAATGGGAATTTGAAATAAAAGTAATATTTTTAAGCTAACTAGTTCGAGTGGCTCGAAAATAACTTAAAATTGGGGAAGAGATGTGTTCGGATGGTAAACACTGCTCTTGAGTATTACCCTTCTTGGTAAAGAAATGTATGATACTGTTTTGGTAATACCTAGTTCCTTAGTATCATTTTGGAGTTACTCGGACTATATGTAAAATTTTGAAGGATTGAAATTTTAGTTTCATTTCAAAAAGTTTTCGAATAAAACCCGGATACTTGGATCTTGTGTTTTCTTAGGAAAATAAATTCAGAATGGTATAGTGGAATTAGATAGGAGTATATACTCTTAGGTTGTAGTAGAGTATTATCCAAGTCGAAACTAAGAGTTGTTTGTGAAAAGTTTTCAAAAATTTATTAATGGGAAATTGGTATTAGTGAGAACCAATTAAGTAAGTGCGTAAGTGGAATGTAGATCATTTCTCTTTTCATATAGTTGATCTAAGATTCGACTACATGGCTTAAGGTATTTCACCCCGTTTACAAACAAGTATTTATTACTAGATTTTTGACGGCAAACACTTGATGACGATTTTTGGTAAGGGGCCAAAGTTTTCTATCGTAGTTATAACTATGTAAGGAGAACTGAGGTTTCAAATCAAGCAGTCTGATCGGAGTCCGCACTAGAAAATCGAGTGAGCGATACTAGTTCGGAAGTGAAGTTATGTATTCGAGTTGTGATCAAGTCATATTTTTGTATAAGAATGACCTATGTACATCATACGGGCTGATGTACAGTGTTAAGTGTGTTTGTGGCATATGATATGAGGTGTAATTTTGGGGACGAAATTCATTTAAGGGGGAAGAATGTAACGACCCGGAATTTCACCACTTTGATTTGCGAATATTTAATTAATTTTAAATATTCAATATATAGGTTTTATAATGAAAATAAAAATCTTTTTAACAATAAACAATAATAGTGAAGTAGTTTTTAAAATTTGTTTACAAAAATATATAGTTCAATAAAAAAAGAAAATGTGACCGAAAACCGTTTTTCGAATTTTCGACGTTTCATCATATAAAAGTTGTTTGAAATATTGTATACACTTTTGTATATATATGAACATATATATTAAGTATATAATATGGTTTAGGATAATATGATTAGGTTTAATTAAGTAAATTAAGTTAATTTAATTAAAATAATCATGATGTGACACTTTGACAACTAATAATAAAATAAAACGATGCTTCTTTAGACATGATTCGACATTTCGGGTGTAACGACCCGTAAATTTCAACTGTTTTAATAACGTAATTAGTTGAAATTTCGTGAAATTTTAAACGATAAAATTTTTAAATATAAATTTGATATTTGGAATACGTCTAGTTAAAAATAGCAACTGGTAAATTTTCGTCCGAAAATATGAAAGTTTATTTCGCGCGTAAATTCACTTCAATTTAATCAGTTAAAAAGCGATGAAAATAAAATATTTTTGAAACCTAAATATTTTTACATAGAAAAATTCTAAATCATCTTCTGAGCATGATGTCAGTTTATCGTTTTTCCAAATTCGGACATTTTTGGCTCCGTCGATCTTATTTTTCAATGTTTTTCTTGCATTTTCCGCTAGTTGAAAAATTCGAATTTTATAATACAATCATACCACCGATATCTGTATACCGTTTTGATCGTCTCGTCGTATTGATCTCAACAGTATATACAGTTGTGCATCTTGGAATCCGGTACGCGCTGAAACCGTGAAACGGTTAATTATCGGTACCATTTTTTTTACAATTTTAATAATTGTGCTCATTCAAATTTGAAACGGGAATGGACAGCAACCAGCATTTATTACAACTTATTATTTTCCTTGAATTCAGCTATTAACTTTATCATTCCAACTTATACAATTTATTTTGCTGGTTCTTTTCCCATTCCATTCTATTGCTTTGAGAATATATTTTATTTGTATTTCGTGCCCACGTCCTCTTTGAAAACTGATTAGTCTTCTCCCTTTTGTTATCTGTCCACACACTTTTAAAACTAAAATATAATAAATATAAGTATATTTATCAAAGCTTGTTCATCTTCACCATTTCTCAAATCCAACCAGCTGCTTCCCAACTTTTCTTCTTTACCTGTGATAACCAACGCCTTACATCCCATCAAATCAACACCACACCCATAGCCCGACCTCCCACAGCCAGCCACCCCAGCGTCCCGTGCCTCCTTGGCCTCGCAACCCGAACCCAACAAAGAACTTCCAGCCGGCCCACCAAAGCAGCAGCCACATCGTAGCACCCCTGACCGAACAAACCGAGCACAACCCCTTCTTCATTTTCAAAGCTGATGTTGCTTCTCTTCATTCCAGGCAACCGCATCTCCTCCCTTTTCCATCATCATCGAGCGAGCTTCTCCGCATAGCCAATGGCCAGCCACCAGGCCGAGCCTCCCATTCTATCATTCGGCCTACCTTAGCCGAGTGTGTATTTCACATAAGGTATATATATATCAGTTTTGTTTTGCCTACTCATTTCGTTTTCATTTTCACATTTGCTTTTGAAATGGGTCTAGTTTAAGTTGCTTTATTAGGTAGGTTGGTCAAATCAGTTCACTTATATATTTTGCTGTTATATATATAAGTCGGCTATAGTTTTTAGTTTGAAAAGGTAATATATATCTATGTATATTTGATAGAGTTTGATGTTGAAGACTGTTATGCATGTCAGGTCTATATATTTTATCGAATGAATGTTTATATATATTTATAAATGTGTTGTTTTATATAAGTTGTATGTGTCGTTTTAAATTTATACGTATGTTTGTTGGGTTTACAAATATGATTCGCATATATGTACAGTATGAGTTTGTATATTAACTCGTACGTTTGTTTGAGCCAAAATATTTATTACAGCAAAGTAAGTTTACATATTAATATTCATATGTTAGTCATATGAACAAAAGTTTTCATCACTTATGTATTGGTAGATTTGTCAGTTTATACTAATTTTCAAATGTAATAAGTATGTGAGTTATGTAAGTTTAGATATATATTAGTATATATACATAGTATTGTCATAATACAATTAAAACTAGTTATTGCAATGTCAAGATGGGGTCCCTGTAATACTCTGTTTCTTTGAAAGTACATATGTACACACGTCTTAAAATTTAGTCTACACACGTAAATTTTTAAGTGTATAGTGTGTCTGCACATATGTTATATTAAACTATACATCTATTGTTTATGCAAGTGTATATAAGTATGGGTTTTTTTAAAAAAAAAAACATAATATACATCTTTAATTTTTATACTTGAGTTTTAAGAATATCGATCAAATTGAAATTTCATATTATTGTAATATTTCTTAAATAAAAATATTGAAATTATATATATAGTTTATATCAAAAATTTATTCAAATTTTTTTCATCGGTCCAGTCTAATTTGATCTCGTCAATTTTGATTTATCAGCCTTATTCGTCAATTCGGGCCAATCTAGCTTGTTTTGGAATTCGTACCTGGATTCGTAACTCAACTTCGTTGTCTATTCTCGCTCTCTAGCCTCGAAAGGTGAGCACTCACTCACGATTAACGTTCTTTTATTTATTAAATTTGATTTCAATTGAAACAACAATTGAAATATGCAACTGTTAGTCATTTACACTGTTATATCTGTTATTACCTGAACCAGTTCACCTGTGACATCTGACACCATTATCTGTTAATTATTTATGCGATGATAATACAGTTTGGCTGGTAATTGTTTGATTGTTGATGTTTATATTGGACGTTAAATTTTTAATGTTAAATGATAAATAGTATGCAATTGAACTTGATATAGGATAGTTAAATGTTAAATTTGATTAAATGACATTTGTATAATATGACCCCTTTAACTGTTAAATTTATTGACACATAGGATTTGTTTAATTACATCTTGAATCACTGAATTTATGTTGTTAAATTGATGATGGATGAAATTGTAATTGAATGACAAGTGAAAACCGTAATGTAATAATCTTTAATCTACATGAAATGATAGTGTAGATTCTAGAGATAATTATATTAATTCGTACAAATAACAATGCGAATTAATACGGTTATTTCGGGATTATTTGAATTGATTATTGGATTGTTATTGATTGTTGTTATTGCTTGTTTATTTACTTTGACACCATCCCAGTTATCACACTGCAAGTTCCCTTTGCTATGTTTTGATTTTGAATTGAATTGGAATCGGGTTGAAATGATAAATACCCAAATTGAACTTTGACCTAGGATAGAAAATTAAATAAAACCCGATTGATCAATAATTTTGATTTAAAAAAAGATAAACGAAGATTTTATTTGAATAAATAATATAGTTTTGAAATGAAGTTGAAATTTGAATTTTTATGAAAGGAAAATGTTAATATTGAATAATCTGAAACAAAATATTAACAATGTAATTGATGAAAGAATGTTGTTTAATTTGAGAAATAATTGAATTAAGTTTGAAATGATTTAATAATTAAGTTGAAATTATAATTAAGTTTGAAATTATTAACCTTTGAAATTATTTAATAATTAAGTTTTGAATTATTTAATAATTAAATAAGATTGAATTATTTAATGATTAAATTGAATTGAATTCTTTAATAAGTAAAATTGAACTTTTGAATAAGTGAATTTTTACTTTGTAAATAATTGAAATTGAATTTCTTTATTAATTAAGTTTTGGAAAATTATTTAAGTAAGTAAATAAGTGAAATTGAATCTCTTTAACAAGAAATGAAAATCTGATTTATTGAAATTAATGTAAGACTTGAAATTTAAAGAATTTGATTTGATGAATTTAATTTAAATAAATTTGTAAGTTTGATAAAATGAAGTTGAACTGAAGAAATGGATTTAATGAATTGGAAATTTAATAGAAATTGTTTTGAATGGCAAATTTACTTAATGAATATTGAATGAAATTGATAAATGAATTTAAATTGATTTGAATGTTAAATTAAATCGATTTAAATGATTTCAGAATGAAACTTATATACGAACTTGAATCAATATTTGAATTGTTTAAACAGGAATTGAAATTGAATTATAAGTTTTTTTTGAAATGGTAACTTGGAAGTTTGAAATGTAAATTATGGAAATTGTTTTGGAAAGACAAAGGAAATGTTGATTTACAAATTTTAATTGAAATTGAATTTGATTTGGTTTTGAAATGAATAAACGACCAATCGGTGTAAAAAATTACGGATGTTATTAAAGAGACCGGAATCGGTTATGGATATACTCTCTATCTAAATCGAAAACCACTTTAATAACTATACGCAGAGTGAGGATCCAGAATGAAGTGGTTGGAATGATGTACGTGATGACTGAAGAAAGAGAACGATAATGGATAGCCTTGACACTTGTGTCAAATTGGAAATGACTAAAACAGGAGCCGTGCTGGGCCAATGGAGGATTAGCTACCTCAAGTGGACACACTTCTTCGAACTATTCATTACTTGTTGTCGATTGGTGCACCCTTGATTTTGGGAGTGTTGTTTCACGGTGTTGCGGGCGCTGCGGCGTTGCGTTCTCACCAGTCCGGATCAGGCAAACGGTAGTATCACTACCTTGGGTATTGCCTCATGTGCCTTGTCATACTTGTATTCCGTATTCACGACCACTACGAATTTGTTTTGTACCTTTAGTATATGGATTGCCCTCTGGTGACTTCCGGTTTTGGGGAAACTACGGTCTTGTATATGCTTTTGGGAATAAAAATGTGTTAAGGGTGGAATGGGCCATGACTTAACACTATTTTGATATCTTTATATTACTGATAGACATTATCTACTTAGCGTATATTACTACCTAGTAGATAGTTTAACGGATCCTTAAAGGATGGTTATTCCAAACATCCTTTGAGTTACTTGTATTTCAATTGCTATTTCACTTGAGTTGGATTTATTGATATAAGAGTGTTAATCCTGACTCGAGTGTCTTGTGTTTTTGCTTTACGCTCGGGTCAGACTGAGTGTACCAGTATTCGAGACTCACCTTTGGAGTTGGAGCTTTGCTTGAAGATCCAGCCATCTATTCTGCTTTCAGTATTCGATGATTCCAGTGATGTATTTTGATTTGTATCTGATGTAATCGTATTACTCTTCTGTTGTAAACTCTGATGTATCTTATATATTCATATAGTAGCTTCATGAACTACTATCTCTTTTATTTCCGCTGCATTTATTACTCTGTGTCTGTGATCTGTGATTATTTATTTACTGTATATGTTCAGTTTTGCCAAATTTAAATTAACAACGCGGTATTTTGAGCAATTCAATTCCGGCATGAGTGTCTACCTATACACTTATAATGGATGCGAATGGTCCAAAATATCGGGTCGTTACAGTTGGTATCAGAGCTTTGGTAGCTCTAGGCAAAACTTAACATATAGGGTAAATGTATTTACAGAATCACTCTCATTCGAGTTTCAATCTCTTCCTCTTGACTCGATTCCTTTGAATTTTGGAACGTTACCTGCGGTTCCAAAAATTCATTCGTGTCCCTCACTATTCGTCTTCTTTCAATTCTGGAGCACCCCATAACTCCATTTTGAATGATATTTATAATAGATCGGCGGTCTCGCAAATCTTCGAATGATTTGTAAAGGGGTGAAACTCATTTACAATAGGCATTGATTTACCGGAGATTTCTGTATCCTCGGTTTACGATGCTATCTATCTCCTGCTATACCTGAATTCTATTTCTTGAGATCGAATGTCGATTTACTTTGGAATTCTACACCGATCTTATTTTGAAGTCACGGTCGACCCGGTTAAGGTTGCCCGAGATTTATATAAACTTATTTATATTCTTATTTCGTTATTTAATCATCCTATCTTCGGTTTCAAACCTATCTTCGAATCGAAATTCTCTTTGATTGAGTCTATCAAAATTTAAATCTTTATACTTATGTTGAAAATTCATTCCTGTATCGGCGAGCAAAGTAGTGTATTTGTAAATTAATATTTTAAAATGTTTTAATATACATTGTGTTGTTTGAGTTGTTGATGTTGATTTGGGTTTCCGATCGATTCGTCTGATCAACGCTATCGATAGGATTTCCAAAACACTTGAGTAGAGCAAACTGACGCAATATCGTTTTCAAATTTGATAAATAAAATAAAAGTTTTGTATGATTATATTATATATAAGTTTTCTGAAATTAAATTATTAATTAATTTGTTTTCTGAAATAATAATATTGATTTTCATTTATTGTTTTGTAAACCATTGACTATTGCATAATATAAATAAATGAATTTATAAACTTGGTTATAAATTGATTGGAATTTGAAATGAATTTAATCCAGAAATTTGAGAATTTATTAGTTTCCCGTAATTTCGAACTTTGGGTTTTAAAATTTTAAAGTATATATTATTGAAAGTATTTTCGAATAGAAATCGTTTCAAAGGATTTTTAAAATGTTGAAATCAGTGCTCTTCTCTTTGTCTCTGGAAAATAATTTCGGTGATGACGGCCGCATCATCGACATTCATTTTCGATTTTCGAAGTGGAGAGACAATTATGTAGCTCTGCTACGGTTTTGTTTTGAAAATATTTTGATTTGAATTTCTTCAGTATAAATTTGATTTATATATATATATATAGGTATCTTATTTTAAAATTTAATGTGATTTGATACAAATATATTATATATATCCCCAAATTGTTTAAAGTTAATCGGAAATCTAATGCTTAAATTTTGTTAAGGGATGATTTTGATTATAAGTAAAACCAAAATTTGGAATAAATATTTAAACTTGAATAATTGAATTAGGAAAATTTTATTTGTATATTGTTCAACTGCATTCTAATACAACTTACCTAAATCATTCAGAAGTTGAATATGTAATTGGATAATATATAAGATAAATTGAATTTATAAATAAAATTTGAGTGTTATAATAAATGTTATACACTAAATTTTGATTATAAAGTTGTTAATAGAGTTAGATAGGATAATAAGTAAAACTCAGTTAATAATGAAATAAATTTGTTTTGAAAGAATTAATAAATTGAATTTGATCAACTTATAAAATACCTTGAATTTAAAAGCAATTAGTAAATATAAATTAATTTAAATCGAAACTTTTATGGTTTAGATTAATTTATATGGGTTAAATATATGTGATTATATATATTAAGTAGAACAAATTTAACAATAATTTGGAAAAAAGAAAAATTTAAATTGCTGAAAAAAAATGATTATAATAAAAGACTATTCAAATTTATGGTTTTAGAAATTGTAAATTTTAGAAAATGGGATAATAAGATAATGAATTTAGAAATAGTTGAGATTGATTTTAGTGAAATCAAGTGGATTAAATCAATTATTGAATATAAATTAATTTAAATTTGAATTTATATGGTTTAAATTAATTGTTATTTTGTATTTCAAATCTGTTTTCTTTCTGGTTGTTTCTATTCTCCTACCTCATTCCTTTTCGGGGACGAACAGTTTTGATTGGGGGAGAGTGTAACGACCCGTAAATTTCAACTGTTTTAATAACGTAATTAGTTGAAATTTCATGAAATTTTAAACGATAAAATTTTTAAATATAAATTTGATATTTGGAATACGTCTAGTTAAAAATAGCAATTGGTAAATTTTTGTCCGAAAATATGAAAGTTTATTTCGCGCGTTAATTCACTTCAATTTAATCAGTTAAAAAGCGATGAAAATAAAATGTTTTCGAAACCTAAATATTTTTACATAGAAAAATTATAAATCATCTTCTGAGCATGATGTCAGTTTATCGTTTTTCCAAATTCGGACATTTTTGGCTCCGTCGATCTTATTTTTCAGTGTTTTTCTTGCATTTTCCGCTAGTTGAAAAATTCGAATTTTATAATACAATCATACCACCGATATCTGTATACCGTTTTGATCGTCTCGTCGTATTGATCTCAACAGTGTATACAGTTGTGCATCTTGGAATCCGGTACGCGCTGAAACCGTGAAACGGTTAATTATCGGTACCATTTTTTTTACAATTTTAATAATTGTGCTCATTCAAATTTGAAACGGGAATGGACAGCAACCAGCATTTATTACAACTTATTATTTTCCTTGAATTCAGCTATTAACTTTATCATTCCAACTTATACAATTTATTTTGCTGGTTCTTTTCCCATTCCATTCTATTGCTTTGAGAATATATTTTATTTGTATTTCGTGCCCACGTCCTCTTTGAAAACTGATTAGTCTTCTCCCTTTTGTTATCTGTCCACACACTTTTGAAACTAAAATATAATAAATATAAGTATATTTATCAAAGCTTGTTTATCTTCACCATTTCTCAAATCCAACCAGCTGCTTCCCAACTTTTCTTCTTTACCTGTGATAACCAACGCCTTACATCCCATCAAATCAACACCACACCCATAGCCCGACCTCCCACAGCCAGCCACCCCAGCGTCCCGTGCCTCCTTGGCCTCGCAACCCGAACCCAACAAAGCACTTCCAGCCGGCCTACCAAAGCAGCAGCCACATCGTTGCACCCCTGACCGAACAAACCGAGCACAGCCCCTTCTTCACTTTCAAAGCTGATGTTGCTTCTCTTCATTCCAGGCAACCGCATCTCCTCCCTTTTCCATCATCATCGAGCGAGCTTCTCCGCATAGCCAATGGCCAGCCACCAGGCCGATCCTCCCATTCTATCATTCGGCCTACCTTAGCCGAGTGTGTATTTCACATAAGGTATATATATCGGTTTTGTTTTGCCTACTCATGTCGTTTTCATTTTCACATTTGTTAATCCTCTGATTCGCGACTTAACAGAAGACGACCTAAGGAAGACTCCGAGTTAACAAGGTCTCCGACTTAACAGGCTATGACTTAAGAAAGCTCTGACCCAACAGTTGCCGATCTAACTACTGAGAAGAGCTGCCGACATAAGATGTGTGCCGACCTAGAAGCCTACCGACTTAACAAATTGCGAGTTAACAAGGGCTTCCGACTCAACAGCTTAAACAACCTATGGGTTAACTCTGCTCCGACCTAACAACACCGAGTTATGAAATGCTCCGAGTTAAGAAGTACTACGACTTAAGAGTCTACGAGATAAGGGAGCCTTGGACCTAAGGCAATTGTTGATAACTTAAGACGTACGACCTATCTCTTAAGTCGTCGCCGACCTACGACTTATACTAGGTCGTGTACAATCTCGGAACACCTCATACACCTTTACCTCGTCACCGACTTAAGGGAACGAAAACAGTATTGCATCTTTTAGGTCGTTACCGACTTACAACTTAAACTAAGTCGCTCACGACTTACTAACTCGTTCTGGAAGTACCAACTGGTACAAGTGCTTTATCTCGTCGCCGACTTACGACCTAAGACTTCTATAAGTCGGCAACGACTTAAAGACTTAGGAAAATTTCCTGAGTCCAAATCAGCTCCTATAAATACCCCACCACTTCCAACATGAAGAGGACTTTTAGCAAATCATTTCTTCAAGCATCCATACTCTGCTGCACTCACAACTCATTCAACAAGTAAAGATCTTCCAACACTTAAGGCTCTACAACAAGCTTCGTGAAGGACTTCATTCATCCGACACGGGTTTAGCAAGATTCATCACCAAAGTTTGAGCTAGTAGTCGAGATCGTTGTGTGATCAAGTTGCATTGTATTTGACAAGTGATTTGTATCGAATTGTAACCGAATCAGCAATAAAAGACTATAAAGTGGACGTAGGCTCAATTACGGGCCGAACCACTATAAATTTGTTGTTCATTTACTGCTTTTCTGCTATTTTCAGCTTATATTCTGTTCCCGTACCAACGGGTGGTGCTTTCACAATCCTATTACACACACCGGGTGTTAGCGTTCATTTTTTAGCGTTAACATTTTGGTGCTTTCACTGAGAACCCAACTCAGGCGATCATCCACCGTGGCTTCACAAAGATTCATAAAAAGAACCTCTCTTAAAAACCAGATCCGAAACAATGGCTCCTGGAAGAAGAGGTAGACCTATCAGATCCAGAAATGCTCACGAAGGAACTTCCGCTTCCCCAACAACAGACCAAGCAACTCCTACCTTTGGAGTCACTAGGGCTGAATTGGACGACGTAGTTTCTGGATTGTACCAACAGATTGAAACCCAAAACGCTTTGATGATGGATAGATTAACTGCTCTGGTCGGGGCAAATCGTCAACCAGAAAACCATCAAACCACCCTTCCTGAAATGCCACCTTTCCAAGCTGATGGTTCTATGCCGCAACCAACTTGTCATGAACCTATACCCAGGCAAACTTCCGAGGGAAGAACTGATGCTTGCCCGGAGGTGTCTTTGAACAATAAAGAGTACCTGTCTGAAATGGTTGGCCGCATCATGAAAGAGAGCATGCAAAGGGAAGAGGATGAGGCTGACTGGGGATTCGCGCCAAGCAGAACTCCGTTTACTGAAAGGATCCTGAGAGCGGAGTTTCCAAGGAAATTTGCACCTCCTACTATCCAAGCCTATAGGGGAACCAGTGACCCTAATCATTTCCTATACAAATACGATTGGCATATGACCGGTGCAAGAGCATCAGACGAGATCAAGTGTCGATACTTTCCAGTATACCTGGAAGGTGTGGCTTTACTTTGGTTCACAAAGCTTCCAGTTCGGTCTGTAGATAAGTTCTCCGACTTAACGCAAAAGTTCAAAGAACAGTTCAGGTTGTATGCTTCAAAAGCTAAGGATATAATGTCACTGTCTAACCTTGAACAAGCGCCCGAAGAATCAATCAAATCTTTCTTGAGCCGTTTCAATATAGCTTTAGCCGAAGTAGAAAATGCGGAACCACGCATGATCCTGACTTATTTGATGCGAGCCATCGATAAATCGAGTAAATTTGGAATATGGCTAAAGATGAAGGAACCGAACTCACTTGAAAATTTTTATAAAAAGGCCGACGAGTTCATTCGCCTTGAAAGCCTTTCTACGACATCAAAAGTGGTTGTTGCCCAAACTAATAATAACAATGTCCCATCTAATAAAAGAGAATCTGAAAGTCAGAAAAGGGAAAATGAAGGAGGAAAGAGCCAGAGAAATGAAAAGAAACCTCGCCGCTTTAATCCTTCAGATTTTACTCCTTTAATTGATACACCAAGAAATATCTTTTTTGCAACAAAGGACGTTGTCAGGTATCCTAAGCCACCTGAGATGACGAGAGGTGCAAAGCGTAATGGAAAATTCTGCCAATTTCACAATCAACCTGGCCATGACACTGACCAATGTCGCCAATTAAAGAATGTGATTGAAGAATTGCTGGAGCAGGGTAAACTCCAACAATACGTTAAGAGAAGCGGAGTCGCTCCAACCTCATCTACTCGGGATCAACAACGTCCTACCCATCAATCCGATTCTTTCAACAACACTGCGGTGCAAGATTCAGAAAAGCTTGTCATTAATGTTGTCACAGGAGGTCCACACCCAGCAGGCAGAAGTTGGGACGACTACTGATTACCCACAAAACTGCGGCTGGGGCATCTCTCACTTTCTCTGGCGTAAAAATCCAAAAGTTATGAATCAAGCACAAATGGAAATCCAGCTTGGAGATTAAGAAACAACAATCACTAGCATCCATTTTTTGCTTAATAGCGTTGCTTAAATTTGTAAAAAATGATGATGGATGTGTAACCTCTGCATTGTAAACCGCTGAGAAAACAGCGTGACTGAATAATGAAAAACTATGCATTCTGTGTTTTCTATTATAAAATGCCTATTATATTTCGATGTGTAAATACTCTAAATGTATTGCTAAAATGTCGATCTAATATTGCAGGTCATTAAAGCAAAGCTCACCCATCGCAAAGCTAAGCGAGCCTTACAAATCATTTATTAAAGCAAATACCAAGCAACAAAAAATTCCATATTCAAATCCTATACAAGAAGAAATTCACATAAAAGTTGGCAACTCCACTGGGGCAAACCTTCGTTAACCGGTTGTGATTGTCAATATGAACAGACATCCAGCTAGGTAACTCGCGTTTGTCCCATGAAGTTATTCAACAGTGAAGTCCACTTCTTCGGATAAGGCAATTTACTTACAAAAGGAACGAAGATACGCTTGGAAATGATAATAAAAGATCGCTAATGGGCAGATGGTGGGAGAACATGGCCAAGCAAGCACGGAAGCAACCAAAAGGAATTTTGCTCCTCAATAAAAAGGCCGGTAGAACCACCGAAGGGACACCTTCCCAAGCAGAAGGAACAGGGCCCTTGCTAACTGATCGTGATGCATCCGATCAGGCAGCTTGCGTCCGTCCCGTGGATCTACTCGCCCCTGAGAAGCAACCTTCCTGGCACACCAACCAACCGATGCTCCTTCCCAAAGGTCAACAAAGCCCTCTAACGAGGCACGCCAATAAATGAAAGTGCTTCTCTCAATAACAAGATTGGTGGAACCACCGGAGGGGCACCTTCCCAAGCTGAAGGAACAGGGCCCTTGTCAATTGATTGCGATCGTTTGTGCAAACGAACATCCAATCAAGCAACTTGCGTCCGCCCCGTGGATCCACTCAACCATGAGAAAGCAACTTCCAGGCAATTTCAAGACCTCTTCGGAGGCAAAAGCCCTTTTCGGAGGCACATTTCACCCGTGTAGAAGTGCAAAATGCTTCTCTTCGGAGACCCACTTCACCAGTGATGAAATGCTAAAAAACCCTTTTCGGAGGCACATTTCACCCGTGTAGAAGTGCAAAATGCTTCTCTTCGGAGACCCACTTCACCAGTGATGAAATGCTAAAAAGCCCTTTTCGGAGGCACATTTCACCCGTGTAGAAGTGCAAAATGCTTCTCTTCGGAGACCCACTTCACCAGAGCTGAAATGCCAAAAAATTGCTTCTCTTCGGAGACCAAAATCGCTTCTCTTCGGAGACCAAAAATGCTTCTCTTCGGAGACCAAAATTGCTTCTCTTCGGAGACCAAAATTGCTTCTCTTCGGAGACCAAAATTGCTTCTCTTCGGAGACCAAAATTGCTTCTCTTCGGAGACCAAAATCGCTTCTCTTCAGAGACCAAAAGACCTCTTCAGAGGCATACTTCACCTTGCTTGAAGTACCAAAAATAAACCCTTTACTGGGGCACAAAATCAAAACCGTCTTCAGAAGCTCATTTCACTGTGCAGGAAAATTCACTTTTAAACAAATAAAAGTGATCATTCCCAAAAGTCGAAGTGTTCTTCATGAAGAAATGGAAAGTAAAAACTTCTCTGAAGACGAGATATACTCTATTAAAAGCAGAATGATTCTTCCCTTAAAAGTGAAGTAGTTATTCTCTGAAGTAAGAATATCAGTCTTGAAGAAGCTAGAAATGTTGCAATGCACTTGCGGTATGGGGGCAACACTATATAATTTAATTGTATTAATAAAAGCGACATGCCACAAGTTCATTGCAATATCACAAAAAATAGATGTGGAATAAATGTATTCCCAAACACAGACAAAAAGTTTGTACAAGTAAAAGGAATCGTTTATTCTACACCAAAAAAGAGAAACAGATGCATTCTCACATACACAAGAATTTGTACAAGTAAAATAGCTATTTTATTCAATACTATGGAAACTTTTTACATTGTGCAGATTACAAAAAGGAGCGGAGACCGGTATCCGCACAATCTCCGGTCAATACATATGCAAAAAGCAGAAAAGTCAAAATCAAACTCACTTCTCCTTCTTCCCACCCTTGGAGCCTTTACCCGGCCTGGTAATTAGTTTCGGAGGACGTATTGGAGAAGAAGGAGAAAGAGACTCAGCCGGATCGACTTCTGCTTCATCTCCAGCAGCAGAAGAACTTTTCTTTCCTTTCTTCGAAACCACACGTTTCCCCTTCTTCTTGGAAGAAGACTCACTCCCCGGAGTAAGAAATGTAGAAAGCTTTGTGTCGTAGTCAAAAGACTGCTCCGGGGTCTTCTCACTATCTTCCAGATCTTCTGCTTTCTGCTCCTCGGAAGCAGGTGGTTCATCCAAGCCTTGAAGGGCTGCTATGTGTTCTTCATGTGAACCTGGTTGAGAAGCTGGAAGAAGAGTAACTTGAGAAGGAGGAGGAACGGCAGCTGAAGAAGGAAGAATCGGTGCAGTTTCCGATGCGTCCGCTGCATAATAAAAGAAATCAAAATCAGTATTCTCCGAGAAAAAAGAGGACAGTGGATCGTCAAAGCTTAAGTAATAAGTAAGAAGTTCGTCAAACTCGGTTAAGTCAAACAAGCGATTCACTGAATTCGTCTCGTCAAAGTTACCTGGAGAAGTCGGTTTGGCGAGATCAATCTCAAATTCCCGAGCCTGAAAGTCCTTCATTGCCTCTTCTTCTGTAGGAGTGGTCACAGTTTCTTGGGCAACTTTAGCTGGATGTGAAGAATGAGAGCTGGAATCCGTAATATTAACATCGGATGAAGTTGAAGTATGAACAGGGGCAGTTAAAGGAGCTTCCTCTTTTGGAAGCTCTTCTTCCGTTAATTCAGCTCGTACTTTAGCAAGCTGCTCCTTCCCTTTAACAAGAGCGGCGCGAGCCTCGAGTTCTGCCTCATCATAGCCGGCACCTTTAAACATATCAAGTGCGGCTTCCCACACTTCAGCTAGAGTGATTTCATAATCAGGACCCAGAAAAGCAAGGCTCCCACGACCCAGAACGCTGTGTAAATAGAAGTCGAATAAGGTAGAGCTGATGTCTGCTTTCGTTGCCTCATGCGACTGTTCAGCCATTTCTTTTTCGGCAACGGCAGCAACCCGACCAGCAATAGCCGCATCACGCTCTGTCTCAGCTTTAGCAAGTCGAGACTTTAGTAACTCAATCTCTACGTTCTGGGAGGTGACCTTTTCCCGCAGTTCGGTGTTTTCTACTCGATATTTTTCAGTAATGTGTTGTTCGGCGGCAAGCTTCATTTCGACATCTCTTTGTGCAGCATATGCATCCCGCACTTGCTTCTGAAAGACTTCTTCTTTTTGAGTATATGATGCAGAAGAAGAAGCGAGATTTTCCTTAAGCCGCTTAACTTCAGACGCAAGCTTTGCGCTGTCGTCTGCAATGCTCGTCATCTCCGCATCATGCTGCTTACGCCATTTGTCCCATTCTGATTTATCATTCTCCATGGTCATCATCGCCTCAAGGTTCATATGGTTGACCCTTTGAAGTTCATCAACCAGCTTCTGCCATCCAGACATTCTTTCAATATCAAGCTTGACAGTATCGACATTTCTCAGCATTGCCTGCTTATCAATGGGAACCAAATCTAAGTCAAAACGGACTCCTCTTAGACACCAATTCGGAAATCGGCTCTGAAGCGTTGGAGGGCCGTCTTTAACTTGATATTGTGGCCTGTTAATGATGGTTTGAATATCAGATTCCTTTAGAGGAGGAGAGCTGACCGGAATATCAGAAGAAATGGGAGCGTTAGTCTTCTCAGAAATAGCAGACGCGTCACTTGGCTTAGACCGTTTGCTCGATTCATCAGTAATATGAGTCTTCCCTTTGTCATCATAAGACTTTCGCTTATGAGAATCATAAGTTCTGTAAGAAGAATCATATCGATCAGCATCTCTTCTTCTCTGCCGCTGCTCATAATCCCATTTTTCTTGAGCCTTCCTTTGGGCCCGTTCCTCATCTGTCTCTCTCTGGTCACCATGATATTTCCTAAAGTCATAGGATCCACGACCTACATGGCGCTGAAATGAGTCATAGTATGAGCCGGAGCGCCCCATCGGAGAATCTGAAAACGGAAAAGAAGTAAAGTTTAGAAATTTCCAGAAAGAAAGAGTAAATGCTTATAAGTGCAGAAAAATCCTAAGTGTGTGCGGAGTGCGAGCTACGTGCGTCAAATTACAAACCACGCTTTAGTGCGGGAACGGAGATGACAGGTGTAGAAGGCGTCGAGGTCTGTTTCAAAGAGGAAGTCGCTTCAACGATAGGAGAGTTTGCCTTTGGATTATTATCCTTGAAAAGCTCTTGAGAAGTTATCATTATGTCACTCAAGTCATCGAAGGTGTCATCATTATGATGCTCAGCAGAATTCTCCTTCTCAACTTCCACATCAGTTGATTTTTCAGAAATTCGAGGATTTTCTTCCTCTTCAATAATTGGAGCAAGTGCCGACTTGCTGACTGACCCTACAACATCGGTGGATGCGGAACACTTTATCAAGGCAGCCTCTACGACAGGTGTTTCTGATGCAACTTCTTCTGCAGAAACTGGGGCATTTGATGCCTCTGCTTGAGAGCCCGAAGCAGCTAACATTTCTGCATCAGAACTAAAGATTTCATGAATCCGAGTCGACCTGGAGGGATGTAAAAGCCCAAATTGGTGCAAAAGCTCATCATCTAATAGAAACTGGATACTCCTCTCCTCTACCGGCACCGCCATAAGCCTCTCAAAAGTCACTTTGTGACCAGGATCTCTAGAAGGAGTAGGAAGTGCTGAAAAAGAAAAAAGGCAAAGTTAGCACTTGATAACTCGGACTTCGCTAAGTTTGAAAGAACATAAGAAACAGAGGCAAGTGATCTTACTTCCTACTCTCCAAATATCGTAAAACCCCGGGGGACAGCGAACATAGAAAAACGGGCTCAGGAAGCTATGAACACTTTCCAGGGAGACCGGTGATCAACTTACGATTTCTAGCACTCCTCACGACTGTGATAGAGGGATGGTCTCTGTTTTTGGCAAAAGTACACAGATAGCGAATTTCTCCAAAACTGGGAAAACGGTCCAGCGTTCTCCTAAAAAGCACACACAGTCCCAGCAGGATGGCGTAGCCATTAGGGTGTAATTGAAAAGGGGAGATAGATAGTCGGAGAAGAAGTTCTCGAAGGCAGTCATTGAATGGGGGGATAGCTCCGCTCGAGCACATTTGGCGGTTAACTGCGACAAAGCCATGGGGCGGCCTATCAGCAGTATCATTTATTTCAGGAAGCAAAGCGTCAGCTTCGGCAATGCCAAACTGGGTGCATAGTTGACGAAAGGCTTTATGGCTCAGAGTGGTAGGAGTCCTTTATGGAGGATCATTTAGCGGGACAGCAACTGGAAATGCATCTTCAACTTGCTCTGTTCCTTCTTGTGGAGAAGACATTCTACACAATCAGCTGAATGTTCAAATGTGAAGGTGCACATTTCCTAAAAAGTGTGGAGTGTTGTGCAAAACTAATGAAAATAAAAGACAAGCATAACTGGAATTAAATTAGTTGACAATCGATCGATTACAGAATTTCAGAACTTGTTAATGTACAAGTGCAGTGTTAAAGCAGACAAATCAGTTTTATTTGACTATTACGATTTTGTTTTAATACTTCACTTGAATTGGTTATTGTACAGCATCTCATTCATATTCATTCAATTTAACTTTCTTTTTACCAACTAATCTGTCATTCGAAGTGGGCAGTCAGTGACAGTATATTCGTCCCAGTACTCTGTGAATGTTGTGTTAAACAGGATTGTTAACTTGCAAATTGAAGCAATCTGTAAAAAGAAATACATGCAACACAGCTCATAGTTCAACAGTTCAAAGTCCAGGCAAAGTTCAAAAGTCATCTGCTTAGTCGCCGAAAGCCTAAGTACTAACTCGGTGACGACTTAAGAGAAATTCCCTATGGGTCAAAGCTAGTAGTTCCCGAGTCTTGGCCGGATTAAGAAGCAAAACTAGTTCGAAGCAACAAGAAATCCTCTAAGTCCTAACTCGGAAGTGACTCAAAACCTAGGAAACGTGAAATTGCTAAGTCGGTTCCGACTTAAATCAGTGAAATCACTAAGTCGTGACCGAGTCAGTACATCAACCCACTTTCTTCCATAACTTTTAACTCGATAGCCCAATAACCTCACAATCAGTGACGATCCTAATTCCATCACACCATTGGGTCGCCCAAAAAAACCAATTCGAATCGCCTCGGGTTTGTTGCAAATCTGACGTATTGTTGCCCTATCACAACTGCAACGTGATCAATGGCAATGGCGGAACAGTCGAAGGGGTATTCATAATGAACCGCGGCGAACAAATGGAAGTCGAAAACTGGGGAGTCATCGATTCGACAGTGGGCATGGGTAAACTCGGATCAGATTAACTTACGATGTATAACAGGAGATTGATCGACGATTGGATGGATGGAATTTATCTCTGAGGGCTCTAAATTGCATCAATGGCTGAATCGAGAAGAAGAATAAGTGAGGAAGAGTAAGGATGACTCAACTATTTATTCGCAGGAAGGTGAGTCGACTTGCACGCTGCCGACCTAAGACCTCTGTTAATTCGCTTCCGACCTAATCAAAGAGCAGGTTAAGAAAATCGAAGTATATGACCTATGACCTAGGCACACACTTCGAGGGGCAAATGTTAATCCTCTGATTCGCGACTTAACAGAAGACGACCTAAGGAAGACTCCGAGTTAACAAGGTCTCCAACTTAACAGGCTACGACTTAAGAAAGCTCTGACCCAACAGTTGCTGATCTAACTACTGAGAAGAGCTGCCGACTTAAGATGTGTGCCGACCTAGAAGCCTACCGACTTAACAAATTGCGAGTTAACAAGGGCTTCCGACTCAACAGCTTAAACAACCTATGGGTTAACTCTGCTCCGACCTAACAACACCGAGTTATGAAATGCTCCGAGTTAAGAAGTACTACGACTTAAGAGTCTACGAGATAAGGGAGCCTTGGACCTAAGGCAATTGTTGATAACTTAAGACGTACGACCTATCTCTTAAGTCGTCGCCGACCTACGACTTATACTAGGTCGTGTACAATCTCGGAACACCTCATACACCTTTACCTCGTCACCGACTTAAGGGAACGAAAACAGTATTGCATCTTTTAGGTCGTTACCGACTTACAACTTAAACTAAGTTGCTCACGACTTACTAACTCGTTCTGGAAGTACCAACTGGTACAAGTGCTTTATCTCGTCGCCGACTTACGACCTAAGACTTCTATAAGTCGGCAACGACTTAAAGACTTAGGAAAATTTCCTGAGTCCAAATCAGCTCCTATAAATACCCCACCACTTCCAACATGAAGAGGACTTTTAGCAAATCATTTCTTCAAGCATCCATACTCTGCTGCACTCACAACTCATTCAACAAGTAAAGATCTTCCAACACTTAAGGCTCTACAACAAGCTTCGTGAAGGACTTCATTCATCCGACACGGGTTTAGCAAGATTCATCACCAAAGTTTGAGCTAGTAGTCGAGATCGTTGTGTGATCAAGTTGCATTGTATTTGACAAGTGATTTGTATCGAATTGTAACCGAATCAGCAATAAAAGACTATAAAGTGGACGTAGGCTCAATTACGGGCCGAACCACTATAAATCTGTTGTTCATTTACTGCTTTTCTGCTATTTTCAGCTTATATTCTGTTCCCGTACCAACGGGTGGTGCTTTCACAATCCTATTACACACACCGGGTGTTAGCGTTCATTTTTTAGCGTTAACAACATTTGCTTTTGAAATGGGTCTAGTTTAAGTTGCTTTATTAGGTAGGTTGGTCAAATCAATTCACTTATATATTTTGCTGTTATATATATATATATATAAGTCGGCTATAGTTTTTAGCTTGAAAAGGTAACATATATCTATGTATATTTGATAGAGTTTGATGTTGAAGACTGTTATGCATGTCAGGTCTATATATTTTATCGAATGAATGTTTATATATATTTATAAATGTGTTGTTTTATATAAGTTGTATGTGTCGTTTTAAATTTATACGTATGTTTGTTGGGTTTACAAATATGATTCGCATATATGTACAGTATGAGTTTGTATATTAACTCGTACGTTTGTTTGAGCCAAAATATTTATTACAGCAAAGTAAGTTTACATATTAATATTCATATGTTAGTCATATGAACAAAAGTTTTCATCACTTATGTATTGGTAGATTTGTTAGTTTATACTAATTTTCAAATGTAATAAGTATGTGAGTTATGTAAGTTTAGATATATATTAGTATATATACATAGTATTGTCATAATACAATTAAAACTAGTTATTGCAATGTCAAGATGGGGTCCCTGTAATACTCTGTTTCTTTGAAAGTACATATGTACACACGTCTTAAAATTTAGTCTACACACATAAATTTTTAAGTGTATAGTGTGTCTGCACATATGTTTCTATATTAAACTATACATCTATTGTTTATGTAAGTGTATATAAGTATGGGGTTTTTTTAAAAAAAAAAACATAATATACATCTTTAATTTTTATACTTGAGTTTTAAGAATATCGATCAAATTGAAATTTCATATTATTGTAATATTTCTTAAATAAAAATATTGAAATTATATATATAGTTTATATCAAAAATTTATTCAAATTTTTTTCATCGGTCTAGTCTAATTTGATCTCGTCAATTTTGATTTATCAGCCTTATTCGTCAATTCGGGCCAATCTAGCTTGTTTTGGAATTCGTACCTGGATTCGTAACTCAACTTCGTTGTCTATTCTCGCTCTCTAGCCTTGAAAGGTGAGCACTCACTCACGATTAACGTTCTTTTATTTATTAAATTTGATTTCAATTGAAACGACAATTGAAATATGCAACTGTTAGTCATTTACACTGTTATATCTGTTATTACCTGAACCAGTTCACCTGTGACATCTGACACCATTATCTGTTAATTATTTATGCGATGATAATACAGTTTGGCTGGTAATTGTTTGATTGTTGATGTTTATATTGGACGTTAAATTGTTAATGTTAAATGATAAATAGTATGCAATTGAACTTGATATAGGATAGTTAAATGTTAAATTTGATTAAATGACATTTGTATAATATGACCCCTTTAACTGTTAAATTTATTGACACGTAGGATTTGTTTAATTACATCTTGAATAACTGAATGTATGTTGTTAAATTGGTGATGGATGAAATTGTAATTGAATGACAAGTGAAAACCGTAATGTAATAATCTTTAATCTACATGAAATGATAGTGTAGATTCTAGAGATAATTATATTAATTCGTACAAATAACAATGCGAATTAATACGGTTATTTCAGGATTATTTGAATTGATTATTGGATTGTTATTGATTGTTGTTATTGCTTGTTTATTTACTTTGACACCATCCCAGTTATCACACTTCAAGTTCCCTTTGCTATGTTTTGATTTTGAATTGAATTGGAATCGGGTTGAAATGATAAATACCCAAATTGAACTTTGACCTAGGATAGAAAATTAAATAAAACTCGATTGATCAATAATTTTGATTTAAAAAAAGATAAACGAAGATTTTATTTGAATAAATAATATAGTTTTGAAATGAAGTTGAAATTTGAATTTTTATGAAAGGAAAATGTTAATATTGAATAATCTGAAACAAAATATTAACAATGTAATTGATGAAAGAATGTTGTTTAATTTGAGAAATAATTGAATTAAGTTTGAAATGATTTAATAATTAAGTTGAAATTATAATTAAGTTTGAAATTATTAAACTTTGAAATTATTTAATAATTAAGTTTTGAATTATTTAATAATTAAATAAGATTGAATTATTTAATGATTAAATTGAATTGAATTCTTTAATAAGTAAAATTGAACTTTTGAATAAGTGAATTTTTACTTTGTAAATAATTGAAATTGAATTTCTTTATTAATTAAGTTTTGGAAAATTATTTAAGTAAGTAAATAAGTGAAATTGAATCTCTTTAACAAGAAATGAAAATCTGATTTGTTGAAATTAATGTAAGACTTGAAATTTAAAGAATTTGATTTGATGAATTTAATTTAATTAAATTTGTAAGTTTGATAAAATGAAGTTGAACTTAAGAAATGGATTTAATGAATTGGAAATTTAATAGAAATTGTTTTGAATGGCAAATTTACTTAATGAATATTGAATGAAATTGATAAATGAATTTAAATTGATTTGAATGCTAAATTAAATCGATTTAAATGATTTCGGAATGAAACTTATATACGAACTTGAATCAATATTTGAATTGTTTAAACAGGAATTGAAATTGAATTATAAGTTTTTTTTGAAATGGTAACTTGGAAGTTTGAAATGTAAATTATGGAAATTGTTTTGGAAAGACAAAGGAAATGTTGATTTACAAATTTTAATTGAAATTGAATTTGATTTGGTTTTGAAATGAATAAACGACCAATCGGTGTAAAAAATTACGGAAGTTATTAAAGAGACCGGAATCGATTATGGATATACTCTCTATCTAAACCGAAAACCACTTTAATAACTATACGCGGAGTGATGATCCAGAATGAAGTGGTTGGAATGATGTACGTGATGACTGAAGAAAGAGAACGATAATGGATAGCCTTGACACTTGTGTCAAATTGGAAATGACTAAAACAGGAGCCGTACCGGGCCAATGGAGGATTAGCTACCTCAAGTGGACACACTTCTTCGAACTATTCATTACTTGTTGTCGATTGGTTCACCCTTGATTTTGGGAGTGTTGTTTCACGGTGTTGCGGGCGCTGCGGCGTTGCGTTCTCACCAGTCCGGATCAGGCAAACGGTAGTATCACTACCTTGGGTATTGCCTCATGTGCCTTGTCATACTTGTATTCCGTATTCGCGACCACTACGAATTTGTTTTGTACGTTTAGTATATGGATTGCCCTCTGGTGACTTCCGGTTTTGGGGAAACTACGGTCTTGTATATGCTTTTGGGAATAAAAATGTGTTAAGGGTGGAATGGGCCATGACTTAACACTATTTTGATATCTTTATATTACTGATAGACATTATCTACTTAGCATATATTACTACCTAGTAGATAGTTTAACGGATCCTTAAAGGATGGTTATTCCAAACATCCTTTGAGTTACTTGTATTTCAATTGCTATTTCACTTGAGTTGGATTTATTGATATAAGAATGTTAATCCTGACTCGAGTGTCTTGTGTTTTTGCTTTACGCTTGGGTCAGACTGAGTGTACCAGTATTCGAGACTCGCCTTTGGAGTTGGAGCTTTGCTTGAAGATCCAGCCATCTATTCTGCTTTCAGTATTCGATGATTCCAGTGATGTATTTTGATTTGTATCTGATGTAATCGTATTACTCTTCTGTTGTAAACTCTGATGTATCTTATATATTCATATAGTAGCTTCATGAACTACTATCTCTTTTATTTCCGCTGCATTTATTACTCTGTGTCTGTGATCTATGATTATTTATTTACTGTATATGTTCAGTTTTGCCAAATTTAAATTAACAACGCGGTATTTTGAGCAATTCAATTCCGGCATGAGTGTCTACCTATACACTTATAATGGATGCGAATGGTCCAAAATATCGGGTCGTTACATCGGGGGCTAGGGTACAAAGCATTAAATGCATGTAGTATTAGGAAGGGACAAGGGGGGTATAAGAGAGGCGACGTGGCAAACGGAGAATGGAGAGCAAGGTACGAGGAGTATATCGGTAATTTAACATGTAACATATTATAAAAACCAATTTTCACAATTTCTTTTTCCATTTTTCTCATTTCATTCTTCATTTTCATCAATGTCCTAAAGCTCCAAAACTCTTTAATGGCTTCCAAAGTGTTTCAAGTTTTATATTTTCATATTTTAAACTTTTTAAAATGATTTAAACTTAGCTTCAAACTCTCCTTTCTACTTCAAAATTCTTCCATTTTACCTAAAATGTTTTGAGGCCATAACCCCTTTAATATTACCCAAAATTTATGATTTTTTTATTTCAAACCATTTATAATTTCAGTGGCTACAACTTTGTAGTGTACCACTTTTTCTGATCTCGAGCTTAAGTACTCCAAAAATCCATATTTTTCGAGAGTGTTTTTGAACCAAGATTTTTAAGTCCGAAAATGACCTTTACTATTTTGACCATAACTCCCTCAAAATTATCCAAATTGAGAAATTATCTTTTTTAAATGATAGAGGAAAGAATTCTCTAAATCATTTCTTTTTATGACTTTTTAAAATTTTGAGAGAAAAAGGTCCAAAAATCGAGAAAAAAATGACCTATTTTTGAGTGGATTTCCTTATTTTCCAAGCCTCCAGAGTTTCAACGTATTTCAAATTTTCAAAATTTCGGGTGAGTAAATTACTTAACATTTTGAAAAAGAATTTACCTCTATATGTATGATTGTTATATGGTTGTTTATGTGATTATGTTGTTGGATTATCTTGTGGTTGTTATGGTAATATATGTGTGTATGTGATGTGAATCTTATAATTTGAAATCAAAGTCTAAGTATTATGTTTGGTTAGAAAGATGCGTGCTTGTTTATGTGATGGTTATGGTTCATAGACTTTGGGTTGTTTGTGATATAGAAGTGGAAAACAAGTGGGAAATTACGGGTACCCATAGCGATAGTCGCTATGAATGTAGTTCGCTTAAAAGTTTAATTTTTGGAAAAATTTGGTTTCAAAAACTTATAAGTGTTTGTAAATGTTTTATAAACTTAATAATAACATTTTGGAAAGTTAATTCGGTTTTTAATAATTAATCTTTTATTAACTAAGTTTTTAATAATTAATTTCAATTAATTAAGTTTTTAATAATAATAATTAATTAAGGATTAAACAAGGTTTAATAAGTATAAATAAGTGAAGATTAGTTATAAATTAATTACCTTTTATAGTTAAGATTTATTTTAGTTATTTATTAATTATGAGTTAAGTAAATTATTTATATTTAATTTATCATTAATTAAATATAGGATTAATTATTAATTAATTATTAATCAAGTGTTAATTATTTTTAATTATAAATCATTAAAGATTTTAATTTTTTATAAATTATTTGTTATAGTTTTAATTTATTATTTAAGTTTAATTAAAGATGATTTAATTAATTAATTAAGATTAATTAATATTTAATTATTAGTGAAGGTTTAATTAATTATTTAATAATTAATAAATGATTAATTTGGGTTTAATTAATAGTTAGTTATTGTTTAATTATTTAATTAAGTTAAGTTAAGATTTAATTAAGATTAATTATGTTTTAAATAAGGATTTAACTTATAACTATTTTTTTTTAAAAGAGTTGTAAAAGTTTTAAATCCCGTGTTTTCCAAAAGTAAAAGTGTTTTAAAAGAACTTCTTTTTCAAAGATGGTTTTGAATACAAGTGATTGAAGTATCGATACCATTAAGAAAACATATAAATGTGATTGAGTTATAATGTAGATTGTTGGGTTGTTTGGACATGTGTTAGCAGAATAAATCTCCGTTCTGCTATAAATTGATTGATTGTTTGTTTGTGTGGACATGTGTTAGTGGAATAAATCCTCGTTCTACTATAAATGTTTGGTTATTTGATTGTTAGTTTGTTGGTGTGAACATGTGTTACCAGGATAAATCCCCGTTCTTCTATTAATTGATTGAATTGTTTGGACATTTGTTTAGCCGAACAAATCACCATCCAGCTATTATGTTATGTGGACAAGTATATGCTAGTTAGCTTATACTGACATATTATTCCCTGATTTGGATATGAGTTGTATTTATATATGTTGATCTATGTAAATAACTGTTAAGTGAATTGGAATTGAAATTGAATGGTAACTTAAATTAGTACCATTGGGATTGCTAAGCCTCTTTTTGGAATTTATAAAGTATGTTTTTGAATTAACTTCAATTCTTTGATTAATTTGGAGTTTAAAGATTTAAATGATTTCCAAGTTATACTATTAGTTTATAAATTTATTTGTAAGTAATAACTTATTTATAAAAGAGGTTTTTATTAAGGGTTTACTTAAGGTGTTTTGCAAAAGATATTTTGTAAATGATATTTTATAAAGAAAATTTATAAAGGATTTAAAAAGGAAAGTTTTACAAATGGTTTGAGATTTAGAAAACAGTATTTTTCTAAAAATTTAACTTGTGAATTTATAAAGAAGTTTTATAAATAAATTGAAATTATTTATGAAATAAAGAGATGTGGAAAGAATGTTTGATTTGTATAGCGTAATTTGAGTGGCAGAGATTGTCTACAGTTTACTATATTTTTTCGCTAGAATAGCGACGTAACCATTATGCAAACTGCGATTTATGATTGATTTCATGGCATAATTCTAGAAGCAGAGATTGCCTGTAGTTAAGTTTGGATTTTTCTGGGATAGAGATGTAACCCTTGAGCTGCGATCCATGGTCGATAGCGAATGGTACTTTCCATATCTATTTTAAAAAGATTTCCAAGTATTTTTGAAAAGAATGTTTTGTAGATATATTTATCCCGATGAGATAAGTATATGAAGCAATTTTAAATGAGGCTTTAGTGATTTCAGTGGGAAAGGTAATCTTTGTTTTGAATGTTTGTTTATTTGATAGTTAAATAACCAACTATCAAATATTGGCCCAAATATGTAATCCTTCTTAATTTTGGTGGTAGGGAAACGATTCCCTACTTAACACCGAAGGATTTTAACTCTGGAAATATCTAGGGGAAACACATGAATTATATGGTACAGTTATCATCGGTGGTGCTATACTATACGTATAAACTCATTTGTTCTTCTAGGATAAATGATAAGGAGATCAGTCCACTTAAACAGTTAGGGGATGATCCCCGCTCTTATGTACTATCTGATTATTTCCTAAAGAACCGGTATTGAGCTTTCAGAAAAATCGACGATTGGTTTATGGAGCACCTAGGAAGCAGAAGAGTGTACTCGTAAGAGATGACTCAAAACTATAACCACTCCAAAACCATATACGGTTCTATGAAGGAGATATATTGAGATGTTGGGATCCATTTGTGGTTCCGAGACCCGTTGGGGTGCGGGAATCCACGGGTGATTCCAAGATCTATATTGAGATGTGGGAATCCTTACGTGATTCCAAGACCCATGGGTTATGTGAATCCATGTAGGATTCTGTGATCTATTTTAGAGTGGTGCATAAGCTGGAATGCTGGACGTAGCCTCATCAGCGGAAATGACTAAAACCAGAGATAAGAGACATGGCCAGTAGGTTTGGCAAACCCATAGGGTGTAGTCGGCTCCCTTTTCTAGCAATATCTATCGGTTTTGGCATGCCGGGAGCGATGCACTCGGTCTTAGCAAGACCAGATATGTTTTTCCTATAGTACCCCTGCTAGACGGGTACGATGCTTCGGAAGGATAACTCTAATCCTTGTGCAGGAGGACCGTTCTCGAAGTACTGAGGGCACCTCCATGGAAATCCTACACAATTAGCGAACACGCCTTAGCGATTTTTGACTTTATACCTAGTATTGTTGTGATGTACACTGCACGAGCATCACAGCTATTTGGTTATTATTATTTTCACCCCTAGACATTATTATAATATCACTGGATTTTATATAAAAGTGTTTTGGTTATCGTGAGGTAAAAACCCGTCCGTATTTATGTGCGGCATGGTCTTATGAGATACCTTTGATTTTAAAAGAGTTTTAAAAATAATAATTCAGTTGTTTGAGTTTACTCACACCAGACCCATGTCTGACCCGGAGTTTTATTTTCTTTCCCTAAAACTCTTAGGTGCTCAAATTTTTACAAGCAGCCAAGTAGTCTAGGTTTCTTACAGGTGCATTTTGGGGGAGCATGGAGCAGGAGGCTTCACCGATAGTTAGTTTTGATTTTGTTTCCGCTGTATTATATGTATTTTGTATCAGTTATGTAAGGACAGACTGTTATAACTTTCCTAGGATAGAATGTATTAATATGACTATGATGTATCATTTTGTAAATGACTTTGTAAAGTATAATGTGATTAATATATGTTATTCCATTGTGTTGTGAGATTCTGCGTTTGTTAGTTTCTTCTATCTTCTACCTCGTTTTCTTTTCCCTAACGAACGGTTTTTCCGACACTTGAATAGCCGGCACGCAATACAGTGTATGTATTATTGTCGATTTTCGTGGGTCAAAAATCCTGACCGTTACATTAAACGTAAAAATTGAATTTAAAGTGATTAAATTAAATTTTGAAAATTATTTGTTTTAATTAATGTGTAAAAATAGCCATTTTGGCCACTATCTCGGATTTCGACGAAACCAGTTTCATCGGATCCGTAATAGTGAATTATTGTAGGATTTCAAGTTTTGTAGCGATCAGGCTTGTCGTTTGGCCACGTAAGCTTGAAATGTATAGAAATTAATTAAAGGAAATTAATTTAAATAAATTGATTTTGAAATGTCATCTTTTGAATACGATCAAATTAGGCCTAGAGATTAGTTCCATTATGTTCGGAGTAGGGGTAAAACATTAGGAACGCCAGGCGTCTCACTTTGTTTTGAGTTCGGAAATGTTGGCGTTGAATAGTGTCGATTATATGGCTATATAAGGACCATAACTCCCCATTTCTACAAACCCTAGCCTATAAATGGAGCCGCCGTATCTAATTATTCGAACGGCCAAAAATCTCGCGACTTTTCCCCTCATTATATGATGATCCAGCCACAATCAAGGGAAACGTTCAACTGTAATATTATCGAGCTTGTCGAGCTCTTCAAATCCATACGACTCAATCGACGATCGAAGCAACGACGTGGTAGCTAGGGTTTCACTAATGACGAATGTTCTCTGGAAAAATTCAAGAAATCGGCAAGGATATGAAGGGTCGCATCTCTGGAGAAGCCGGAGGGGGCTGAGGTGCACTTGGTGGTGGGTGTCGATCAACCTTCGGTCATTGGTAGTGGCACGCGCACGTTGATGGCATCGCGTGCATATGGGTTCATGGCCTGGAGCATTTCGCGTTCGAAAGAGAGAGGGTGAGATACGTTAGTTTATTATTATTATTATTATTATTTATGTTAATTATTATATTAATTATATCGATGTTAATAAGAATCGTATCTTTTGCATACGAAATCCGTTTTGGACAAAACGAGTGGCTTTGGAACTGTATCGACATCGTCTGCAGCATGGGATTGAAGTGAGATTTATTTGAAGCTGAAAATATTTTTGGTTTCAAATAAAAGGCGAGTGTTTTATAATGCTCATGAAGTAATAAAATAATTTTTTTGTTAGTTAAATTTATATCGTGCAGTGATTTAAATTTATTGACCGTTGTTGGTATAGTTTAACTAACATTTAAATTGATATGAATTAAAATGATAGGAATTTGAATTAACAGTTCAAATTCAGAATGGAAATTAAATTGCTAGTTAAATTTCCGATTATTGATAACTAGTAAATTGTTAGGATATTTTGACTGATTTGGACATTGATTGTGATAAATGCCATTGATTGATATTTTGGATGATTTGGATGCTATTTATTTTGATATATCCTATTATCACCCTGTATATTATTTGACAGTATATAAAACTGTTAATTATATTATTTAGAATAAATTAAGAAATAGGTTGAAATGATATATACCTATGATATTTATTTTGGATTGAAACGATATACATCCATCCCCAAAATTAAATTGGAATAAATGATTCACTTGGCCATATGATGGAAAATTATACACGAACACCAAATTAGTAAAATTAAATGATTTTAAAAATTTTGATTTGAAATTATTCAAATTATTTGATTTAAAGAATTAAAAATTGATTTTATGGAAATGGAATTATTCTCGAACTTGAGCTCGAAATATTGAAATTTAAATTTGGTAACATGGATTGTTTAAATAATCGAAGTTGAGATTTTAAAGTTATAATCGAAATATGATTTGAGTTTCGAAAATTGATTTGCTTTAAAAGATTGGACTTTTATTCAAACTTTGAATATTGCTAAGTAAAAGTAATTAAAATCGGTATTTCAAAAGTTGAGCTCGGAATTGAATTATTTTAAAGATTTGAACATTGATTTGAACATCGAAATTAAATTTGATTTAAATAATTTAAATCGACACTTTGAAAATCGAGCTCGAAATTGATATAATTGAAAGGGTTGAAAATTGAGAATTGGGTTGAAATTTAACCATTGAATCAAATAGTTGAAGTTGAAATCGATTTGGAATTGAAATTGAAATTAATTTGGAATTGAAATTGATTTGAATTGAAATTGGAATCGAAGTAAATTCGGATTGAAATCGTAATGGAATCGATTAAATTGAAATGGGAATTGAATTGATTTGAAACTATTTTCAAAATAAATTGTTTATTATATTAACTGTTTAAAAACCTAGCTTTTTAGATGTTTAAATACTTTGATTTTCCAAACTGTTTTACTATATAAACCATTTTCAATATTCAAACTATTTTAACTTTTTAACTATTTAAAAATTTTCAAACTATTTTCTTAAAATTCAAACTGGTCAGAGTGGGAATGTTTATATTTAAATCATGGATTTAAATGCGAATTGGGTTAAAATGAAGTTATAACCCAAATTGTAATTCAAATCGAATTTTGAAGTGAAAATGACTTTCAAGTGGAAATTGACATATTTGATGTAAAATGATATTTGGAAATGAAATTGATTTTAAAGCGAATATGATATTTTGATACCAAGTATGAATCGCTTCGAAATGTAAAAGTACCAACCGGTGTGTAAAACGACGTTTGTTTGTTAAAGAGACAAGGGCCTCTGATTGGAATAATCTTTATCAATATTGGAACCACTTTAACAACCATGTACGTGGAGGAGACTCCAGAATGAAGTGGTTGGATTTGGCATCGTTTGCTGGATTTGAAGAAAGAGAACGCTGATGGATAGACCCTGGCACTTGTGCCAATTTGAAATGACTAAAACCGAACGGCTTTGCAGGGCCAAGCGGGCTAGCTACCCTTAGTGGACATCCGTTCTTCGATTGACTCGGTCCATATTATTCCTCTTGTTGTTGGTTTTGGTTGGTGCACCTTGATTTTGGGATAGCCTCCCTTTGACTCGATATGGGATGGATGTACGCGGTGGGCGGTCATTGCTACGATGCGTTACCACCAACCCTACGACCCGAACTGGTAGTATCCTACCTTGGGCATTGCCTCACGTGCCTTGTCATACTTTTATCCCTATACGAGAACCCTACGATTTTGGTTTAGTGTTGTCGTATCACGGCGCATATCTATCCCCCGACGTGCTACTAGAGTGTTATATGCAAACCGTACGAAAATGCATAAAAACGCGTTAAGGGGGATTAATGTAAAGCCTTAACGCTAAGAAAAATATTTATTTTACTGATTGGACATTATATATGTAGCGTATTCTACTATTTATAATAAATTAACGGATCCTTAAGAGATGTAAATCCCGTAACATCTCTCTTAAGAGATGTAAATCCCGTAACATCTCTTGAGTTATTGCACGCACGTTATATACTAGATAGGAGATTTGAAACCCCATAAACTTCTCTGACGCTATTAGACTCATGTTATGTGATATCAATTTGACACACATAAGGATATTTTAGTCCTGACTTGAGTGTTTTGCCTTTTCATTACGCACGAGTCAGCCCTTAGTTTTTCATTACATTAAAGGTCATTTTTCTAGAGGACAAAGACAAAGATTTGGTATATTATTTCTATTATTATTCCTGCATCATGTTGTCTGCTGCATTATTTTATTTATTTCTATTGTATATATAACTCTGATAAATGTTGTATAAATTATAATCAGATGTATAATATAAACAGCTTCATGAACTGTTTATTTGATTATTATATTTTATCGTTCCACTGTGAGATTCTATGTTTGTTTTCTTCTTCTTTTCTTATTTTTCTTAATTAACCCCATTGATTATCTATGTCCCGGGTTTTTTGGGTTGGGCATGTGTGGATTATTGTCAATTTAAACCTTATGTAATGTGGGTCATCACAGTTGGTATCTGAGCTTTGGTTTAGCGATAACCTTAACTTTGTGGGGTTTCACTCATTAGAGATAGGGTAGTAATACACTAGAATGAGTCTATTTGAGTGTGTATATATGAGACAGCGTACTTGTGAGTATTATAAAATGTTTTATATTGTGTTTACTTATCCATTGAGTTGTTTATGAATTTTGATCGGTGCGTGGGACGCCATGATATCGATAGGAGTTTTTAAACACTTAAACGAGACAAGTCGATATAATATTGTTTTAAAATCAGGTAAATGAAATAATTTTACCTAAATTATAATTTACGTATATAAAATGTTAATTATTAATGAATGTTATTTGTTAGGAGATGATAATATTTAATTATCATCGATTATTGGTTGAATTAAATTTAAAAATGAATACTTTGTGAACTCCATTTCACGAAGTGTTCGATAATTAAATTGAATTGAAATCAATTACAATAAAAATTGTTTGAAATAACGAAGATGTAAATTAATGAAATATTTTCATATTAAAGAAATGGAATGGTATAAGCTATTATAAATAGAAGGATTTAAAAATTGAGAATTTTAGAATTTGAAATCCCATTGCTGTCAATTTTTTTCCAAAGCCTTCAATATTAATAATAATATTATTTGAAAGTGTTTTGACTAGAAATATATTTTGAAATTTTTTTTGATAGAAATAAAAGTATTGAACTCGCTTTAGTCGTTGGGAGATGACTTTGGGGATGACTACAGCATTGCCAGTATTCATTTTCGAGTTTCTAAGTGAGAATTGCTATTAAAAGAAATCTATTTTCATTTAAAACAAGTTTTAATTGTGAAAATTATTCTATGTATGATTTGATAGATATATGAAAATAGTTTTTGAACATATAAATTGAAAATAGTATAGATAAAAATAAGCTTATAGCTTTTAAATTTGAACAGGAGAATAAAATTGAATTTTAAAATGGTTGAACATTTTAGTTTAACAAACAAAAGAAAATTTGAATTTGAGATATGAAATAAAATAATTAACTTAAGAAATGTTAAATAAATTAGGTTAGTAAAATGAAGTAAATAAAATGAAGCCTAACTCAAGAAAGCTTAAATAAAAGTGAATTGTATTTGAAATGAATTAGATAAAATATGAAATGAAATTTTAAATGAATATGTTTGTATAACTTATAGATTTGAGAAATATTAATCTAAAAACCAATTTTAATTTTGTTGAATGTGAATGATTGGAAAGTAAAAAAAAGTTTAACTTAAATAAAGTTGAATAAACCAAGAATGGATTAAAAGAAATAAAGTTTAATTTAATAAAGGTTAAATGAATTAAGTTGGATTTGAATATAATAGATAAAATAGTAAAGTGAATTAATTCCACTTAAGCTATAAAATGAATTAATAGAATGAATACAACTTGAATTATTAAATGAAATGCAATTTGAATTGTTAAAGAAATTGAATAAAAATAAGCGAGTGTAAGCAAAATTAATACGAGTAATTGAATTTAATTTAAATTAGATGTAAATAAATTAAATGCAAATGGAATGAGTTTCAATAAAATTGAATGTTAACTAATTTAATATGAAATAAGTTAACAAAATGAATTATAAGTTGAAGTTAACTTAAGAAAATTTAATGAAATTGATTTTGATGAAAAGAAAATTTATTAATATGAATTTGAGTTATAAAATAAATTTTGCTTAAGTAAAATTATTAATATGAATTTGAATTACAGAAATGAACTAATGGAAGTGAAAAATGAATGTTACTATAAACGAATGAAAATTAAAAGAATGTGAATTCATTAATGTGTATACGTGCATGTCGATCAATTGAAAGTAAATAAACTAAATGATAATCAACTGAATGTGAATCAAATTGAGTGTATGTTGGTCGAATAAAAATAAATTGAAATGAGCCAATTAAATGATTTCGTTTATAAAAAATAAGATTTAACTTAAACAAGGTTAAATGGAATAATTTTATAAAATGGTTCATAAATGAACTTATATGAATATGTTAAACAAAAAGTGAAACAATTGAAATTTAACAAATTGAATTGAATAAATTAAATGTGAACGAAATAAATGTGAATAAATTTGAAGCAAACTGATTAAACGTTAATAAAAATTGGATGTTAATAAGAAATGAAGTGTATAAATTAAATATTGACATTAAATAATGAAATTCACATAGTTATGAATTAATCGAATTAATTGGATGAATATTGATGGTTGAATGGTTTCTTTTGTTGCAAACCATTGTTAAAACTGTTTTTGATTGCATATGATTGTTATATGTTGCGTATTTGTGATTTGGAATCAAATTTCATGTTATATGGTCTATTAAACTCATACATGCTTTATATATCTTTATAAGTGACTAATATTCTAAATTGGGTTGAGGTAGTACACACGAAGACTGTTTGGGTGTATACGCAGATTTTATTTGCTTTTTCTTGCTTAATATGAGCGAACTAGCTCGTATTAGTAATAATAAGGTACACATCTTGGATTACATACCACACTTTTATATTTTACCCTAAAGGATGCCTCATCATTGAGATGAGATGTATATTTGATATATTTGGTATATATTTGTGTTATATATTATATTGTAAAAATTTTCTGATCGAGACGCGCAAAGGAGATGTTGCCGAAATTTTCCGTAAATCCCAGTGTTAGAAATTTTTTGAAGTTTTAAAAATTTTATAACTTGTTTTGATAACTAACTTGTAATTTCCGTAAGCTGATCGAAGTGGCGTAGTAGAAGCATAGTAAAGGTTTTATAATAAGATTTTAAAGTTTTATAAGTGATTATTTTGAATAAAATATATCAAATGTTAAATTCCGTACTTAGCCCCTTTTCGAGGATGAGAAGTTTTGAGTGGGGGAGAATGTAATGACCCATACTTTTAGCTATTTTATATTATTAAATTTAATATAATTATTGAATAAAAATGGTTAAAAATAAAAATTTAATGATTTATTAATGTAGTTTATTTAATATGAACTCGAATAAAATTTTGAAATAACAAATTTCGAAGATTTAGGCGAGAACTAGTATTGAAATGAAATTTATATATTGAACGTGTTTGTTATTAATAACTAGGATTGAATGATAAATATTGGATTACTATAAAATGGAAGTAGTTGTTTTATTATTTGAATTTTTTTAAATTAAAATTTATAAGTTAAATAACTTATATTGAAATATGGTGATTTATTGGATAATTAAGTTGTTTAAATTTAATATTGCAATTATTTAAATAATTAAATTCTAGATTTAATGTGAATGAAAATGATGTTGGAAGTTGATTTAAATTTTAATTAAACAACAATGAAGATTGTTAAACATAAAAATTGAATTTAAAGTGATTAAATTAAAATTTGGAGATTACTTATTTTAATTAACGTGTAAAAATAGCAATTTTGGCCACTTTCTCTGATTTCGATGAAACTAGTTTCATCGGATCCGTAATAGTGAATTATTATAGGATTTCAAGTTTCATAGCGATTGGACTTGTCGTTTGGTCGTGCGAGCTTGAAACGTGCAGAAATTATTTAAAGGAATTTAATTTAAATAACTTGATTTTGAAATGCAATCTTCTGAATACGATCAAATTAGGCCTCAAGACTAGTTCCATTGCGTTCGAAATGGGGTTAAATTATTAGAAACACTAGGCGGCACACTTCGTTTGGAGTTCCGAAATGTTGGCAGTGAATAGTGTCGATTATATGGCTATATAAGGACCTCATCTCCCCATTTGAACAAACCCTAGCCTCTAAATGGAGCCACCACCTCTAATTATTTGAATGGCCAGAAGTCTCGCAACATTTCCCCTCACTATATCATGATCCAGCCACAATCAGAGGAAACATTCAACTGCAATATTATCGAGCTTGTCGAGCTCTTCAAATCCATACGACTCAATCGACGATCAGAGCAACGATGCGGTAGCTAGGGCTCCACGAACGACGAACGTTCTCTGGCCAAATTCAAGCAATCAGTAAGGAGATGAAAGGCCGTGTCTTTGGCGAAGGCGAAGGGGGCTGAGGCGCACTTGGTGGTGGGTGTCGATCAACCTCTGATCGTTGGCATTGGCACGTGCACGTTGATGGCAACGCGTGCATATAGGTTCGCAGCTTGGAGCTTTTTGCGTTCGAAAGAGAGAAGGTAAGATACGTTTGTGTTATTATTATTATTATTTATGTTAACTATTATATTAATTATATTGATGTTAATAAGAATCATATCTTTTGCATACGAGATCTGTTTCGGACGAAACGACTGGCTTTGGAAAAATATCGATGTCGTCCACAGCATGGGATTGAAGTGCGATTTATTTGAAGTTGAAAATATTTTTAGTTTCAAATAAAAGGTGAGTGTTTTATAACGCTCACGAAGTACTAAAATAAAATTTGATGTTAGTTAAATTTATATCATGTAGTGATTTAAATTTATTGACTGTTGTAGGTAAAATTTAACTGACATTTAAATTGATATGAATTAAAATGATAGGAATTTGAATTGATAGTTCAAATTTAGAATGGGAATTAAATTGCTTGTTAAATTTCCAATTATTGATAACTGGTAAATTTTTAGGATATTGTTATCCCGCCTTTTGGCAAGGCCGTGACACCAAGAACTTGACTAGAAACCAATGACGGTTCGTCTTAGAGGTTGGTTATACGTGGGCTCACTATGGATATCGATAAATTTTATCAGAGTCCAGATCAAGCTACAATTGATATGACACGACGAGCGAAGCAATGAAAGTCAACGTTCCTAATTTCAAGTCAATCGGAGTTAATATGCTCAAGATACGATCGATACAAGCTAAGGAAAATCAACTCTATTTCGAATCGATCGGCTAGGCCTCTGTTCGAATCGATCAGCTTCGTATCGATCAGAAGGCCCTAGTTAGAATCGATCAGGTTCACATCCATCACCTGAGTCCACTTCGAATCGATCAGGTTCACATCCATCACCTGAGTCCACTTCGTATCGATCGACTTCGTGTCCATCACCAGAGTCCACTTCGTATCGATCGTCCAATGTCCACTTCGTATCCATCAAAGAGCCTTTGTTCGAATCCATCAGGACGCGCTGTTCGTACCCATCAGAGGATCACTGTTCGTATCCATTCAGGGGGAGCGCTTTTATCGATACAAATAGAGCATAACAATGGATACGAACAGAGCATAACGATCGATACGGACAGAGCATAACGATCGATACGAACAGAGCATAACGATCGATACGAACAGAGCATAACCATCGATACGAACAGAGCATAACGATCGATACGAACTAAGGAACTTCCATCGATGCGAACTGGACCATCCCCATCGATTCGAACTACACTACTTTCATCGATACGAATAAGGCAAAGTTTAAGGAACAACTCGATCAACTCAGCAAAGAAGGTGGATCGATCCAAAGAGTGCTCACCATGTCACCACCTGATCACACACAACGATCGATTCAAAATGATCGAGTCGAATGAAACAGCCTACCGAAAGTCTCCATTTCGTATCGATCATAACTTGAGATCCACAAGTCCAAATGCCACCAAATTTTCACAGGAGCTTACGCACGTGCTAAAGAATGTACACACCAAGTTTTGACTCCATTGGATGAAATCTTGATTGATACAAAATCCATTCGTATCGATCACGGATCGGGTCGAAACTTCACGGGCTTGGTCGCGTGGGCCCACTCACACGCCAGAAGAATGAAAGTCTATAGTAGGGTGGATCGATTATGCAAATGACAAGTATGTGACTAATTTAAACTATATTGTAACAATATTAAAGTATGTAAACAAGAATAATCAGACCAGAGATTTTATACTGGTTCGGACCTCCCGTCCTACGTCCAGTCCCGAAGCTCCTCTTCGGAATTTCCTTTTACCTAATAACCCTCACTTCACCCGAAGGAACAGGTTTACAATAGCAGAGTTTCTTTGTCAACTGTGTGTTCTCTATTACACGGATTTTGACTATATAGTGCACATGCTTCCAATATATATCTAGAGATTGTTGTCTATGAGGAACTGTATATTTGGAAGAGTAGAGTACAAGTATAGATTGCTAGAGATCAAGAATATATTAGAGTGTAAGAGTAGAAAGCCCAAGTAAGTCAGGTAAGTTCTTCTCTTGGATTCTTGATGCTATTTATAGTGGTAGAGAGATTCCTTGAGTAGTTGCATCCATTAGCAAGTGTTCTATGGTCGCTCCTGATGATGATGAAGAGTTGCAGCGAAGAGGAGCAAAGGTGTCTTTTCAATTGTGACAGTTATACTTTGATTGGTAGCAGCCGAGTTCAAAACCAGACATTTGGAAAAAGTTTCAGACGTCCGTCTTTTATATATTTTTGCATATGGTTACTTTTCAGACGTCTGAGTATAATAACCAGACGTCTGATTCTGTCTGATTTGCGAACTAGAGAATTCAATCAGACGTCTGGCTAGTGTACTCAGACGTCTGGATTTGTGCATGTTGCTTTTCTTGTGCCTATATCATTCCTCTTCCGATTCTATCGACTTGTAGCCTCTTGATACTTCTTTTGAGTCTTGTTCTTGTCTCTTTGGTGATGTTACTTTATCAATTACCTATAAATATAGATATATATGCATATTTGATTTCCATTGTATAGTTGTTATCATCGAAACCATAGAATTGATTTCCTAACAATCTCTCCCTTTTTGATGATGACAACTACTCAATGTACTTATATATAGATTATAAATCTCCCCCTGAATATGTGCTTATTTTTAATGTTTTATGATTATACTTATATTTCTCCCCCTTTAGCATTATCAAAAAGAATTATAAAATTGAAGCCAATCGTCAAAAAAGAAAGTTTAATTAAACTTGAAGTGTGATTACAAACATAGATTTGTACAAAAATTGATATTCCAAAAACCTAAAGTCTATGATTCCCAAAATCTATGATTCCTTTGGAGAAGCTTTATTTTGGTCATCTTCCTTTGGTTCTTCTTTTTCAGAAGTGCTAGCCTTTGTAGGAGATGCTAAAGCTTCCTTGAGAGGTTCATCCTCATAGAGTTTGGAATGTTTTGCGGAAGGAAAAGGTACTGGGGTTGGCCAATCTTCAGAAGGTGGTGTTGGACCGCGAACCCGTTGTAGTACTTCTTTAAGAACCGACAAGACAGTGGAAATGGATTCTTCAACCGTGGCTAGGCGTGTAGCAAATGATGTTTCGAAGCTGTCAATTTGCTTAGCCAAAAGCTTTTGATTTTGAGATAGAATTTGTTGGTTTTGAAGAGTGAGATCTCAAACACTTTCGTTTGGATTTGTATCCGTACGTGTCTCCATAATTTCATCTTGTCCCGGATAATCAAATGGTGCGGGAGGAGGAGGAGTGGCTTCTCGATGTTGTTCCTCCTCTTGGGATGGATCAATGTGTGGTTGAGGAGGAGGCTCAACTCTTCTAGATTGATGATTGTGCGTCCAATCTTCGAAAGATATGAATTTTGGAGGGATTTCGGGTAGGTGCATCAGAGAGAAGAATTTGGTGGAAGCATATTTAGGTGAGATTTCTTCGAATGTCGATAGGTAGGATGGAATGTTATGTGCACGAAGAAGTCTCATAATATAAGTTGGGTAAATAATTGACGGCCTTGATCGAGTCCAAAAATGCTTTAGCTCGTCAAAGATGAATTTGGTCCAATTTACTCTTGTTCCACTAAATAGAGCATATAGGGCTTTGTGCTCTAATTCGGTGATTTGCTCGTGACTTCCCATTCGTGGAACAATTGTGTTAATTATCATTCGAGTTAGGAGTCGTGCTTTTGGATGTAAAAATTTAGAGGCAAATTTTGGCATTTCGTCCTCCCAAATTTGATGAGTTATACTGTTCCGTGGCTTGAAGCGCATATCCAGAATGTTGTATAAATCATCCCATGTGTCAGAACATCTTAGGGTTCGACCTATTATGCCTGGAGTTAATCTAATCGTGTTCCTATACATGCTAGACCAGAGCCAGTTATCCTCATTTTCAGTGTTCCACACTGAAGTACTATCTAAATTCGCATATAATAAAAATATGGCTAATTGGTCTATTTGGACATCATAAGAAGTAAAAGAAATTAGGGTTTCCAACCCGGCATTTTCACATAGTTCATCCAAATCATACATAGGAAACTTAAGGGGATTGTAGAATGGACCTATGTGGAGTTTTTTCTTTTGGATGTCTTCATACCTTTTGATGGAATGCGGTGCTTTATTCATCCACCTTTCGATCTGTTCATCGGAGCACACCTAAGGATTTGAAGACGAGGCCGGTTGGTCTTGTTTTCTTTTTGACATCTTGGGATTCTTAGTGCGAGGAGGCATTATGATCAGATTTGCTTAAAGATGATGCTTTGGAAAGAAAATCGTCTCTGAGAAAATCGTAGGCTATAATAATTTTTGAGATAAAAGGAAAAAATGACATTATCTGGGCGAATTTAAATGGTCGATTGGGAATCAGACGTCTGGATTGGAAATCAGAAGTCCGGTTTGCCCTAAATTGAGTGCAACAGATAAAATTAGACGTCTGGTTTTTGATGTAGACGTCTGGTTTGATCGAATTTGTAAATTGGAGAGGCAGAGAGTTTTATCAGACGTTTGGGTATAAAAAACAAGACGTCTGGTTTGGTTTATTTTTGAAAAACTTTGAGGCAGAGAACTAAGGCAGACGTCTGGATCTTATTTCAGACGTCTGAAATGCTCTGATTTTTATTTGGATAAGACAGAACAAAATTTCAGATGTCTGGGGGGTATATCAGACGTCTGACATATGCACAGTGCTTAAATTTTAGACGTATATTATTGTGTCAAACATCTGAAGGCCATAGTCAGACGTTTGAAATAAGCAGTGTGGCTAAAAATAGCCTAAAATTTGATGGTTTTGCTTATTTCTCGAATTTTTATAACAAGTAATTTTATTGTTGTGAAATAAAATAACAAATAAGCATAGATACATACAAATATAATTTATTTAGAAGGAAAATTCTATATGCTTTGCTACGATCAGAATATCCAACAAAGATACCTTCATCGGCCTTCGGGTCAAATTTTCCTAAGTTATCTTTTGTATTTAATATAAAACATTTTGAACCGAAAGTTTTAAAGTATGATACTTTATGTTTTCTTCCAAAAAATATTTCAAAACAAGTTTGTTTAGTCATAGGACGTATGGTTACTCGATTTAATACGTAACAAGCTGTGGCAATAACTTCCGCCCAAAAGTGTTTTGGTAAACCACTACTATTTAGTAGTGTTCGTGCACATTCTTGTAACGTACAATTTTTTCTTTCTACTACACCATTTTGTTGAGGTGTGCGAGGAAAAGAAAAATTATGACTTATTCCTTTCTTATTGCAAAAATTAGTAAAAAGATTGTATTCGAATTCTCCTCCGTGATCACTTCGAATATTTTTAATTTTCAAGTCCATTTGTGTTCTAATTCTTTTAGCAAATATTTTAAACATTTCAAAAGTATCGCTTTTATGTTTTAAAAACAAGGTCCATGTATACCTCGAAAAATCATCAACTATGACGAAAACATATTTGTTATGATTTATAGATCGTATTTGTGTTGGACCAAATAAATCTAAATGTAATAATTCTAATGGTTCTTTTGTAGAAATATTATTTTTAGATTTAAAAGAGGTTTTCTTTAGTTTTCCAATTTGACAATCGTCACATAAATTTTCTACTTTGTAATTTATTTTAGGTAAACCTCTAACTAACTCTTATTTTGCCAATTTATTAATACTTTTCAAATTGATGTGACAAAAACGTTTATGCCATAACCATGGATCATTATGTTTGGCGGTTACACATAAATTTGAATTTTTATTTATATTCATGTTTAATACATAGATATTTTTGTTTCTAAAACCTTCAAATATAAGTTGTTTGTTATTATCTAAAATATTACATCTATCTTTTTCGAAATTTATTTGAAAGCCTTTGTCACATAATTGACTAATGCTTAGTAGATTGTGTTTTAGATTTTCTACTAATAAAACATTTGTAATAATATGAGAGTTAGAAATACCATAATTGATGACTTCTCCAATGCCAAAGACATATCCTTTTGAATTATCTCCAAAGGTTACCGTTCCACCATCGATGTATGTTATATTTGATAACATTTTTGAATTTCTGGTCATATGCTTGGAGCATCCGCTATCTAGTATCCATTTCTCCTTATGTTTTATTTTGGGTACCTGCAAAATAAAAGATGTTTTAATTGGTACCCATATACTTTTGTTAGGGTCCTAATTGTTAGGTGAAGGTAGCCATACCCATGATGGTTTGGTACCTTTATAAATATAAATTTGATTATAGACTACATTCTCTAAAAAATTAGTAATATGTTTTTGTTTAATCAAATTATTATTTGTCTTAGGAATCCAAATTTCCATAGTTTTGGTATTCATACTAGACATAGGTAAACCTTTAGTTTTTGTATACAAATTTTTTTTGCATCATTTCCTTTTTGTTTAGAAATATTTTTAAATCCTATTCCATTTCTATTGCCTGATGGTTTTGAAGTTTTGATAAGATTTTCCAAATCTTGTTTCCCTTTATTGAATTTTGACACATTATTTGTAATTTTATCTAATTTTTCATTTAATTCTAAATTTTCAATTTTCAATATTTCAATATTGCTTTTCAAGTTGACTTTTTCTTTTAGTAAATCATCCTTTACTATTTTAGTGTTTTCAAAATCAATAGTAATAGCCTTACTTTCTATCAAATTATTTTTAATTTTTTCTTGAGATAATTCTAGTTCTTCTTCTAAGATAATTTTTTCATCTTTTAACATTCCTACTTTAATTTCTAATCTATTTATTTTAGCTATATGTTCTTTGTTCAATTTTTTAATTTGTCTAAATTTATCATCTAATTCCATGCTAAGTTCTAATAATTCGTCATAGTTAAGTTCCGGACATACCTCATCAGTTTGTGCCATAAAACACACATTAGCTTGTTCTCCATCACTATCACTATCACTTTCAGATGATGAAGAATCTGAGTCTTCCCATGTTACTTTGAAAGCCTTCTTCTTTTTGAATTTTTTAAATTTGTTCTTCTTTTTATCATTATTGAGTTTAGGGCAATCCTTCTTCATATGTCCGTATTGATCACATTCATAGCACTTAATTTGAGATAAGTTTATTGTGTTGGACTTCCCTTCTTTTTGGAATTTTGTCATCTTTCTAAATTTCTTGAATCTGTTATAATTCTTGGCAATGAAGACTATCTCTTCTTCATCTAAATCAGAGTCATCATTTTTTGTTGCTGGAAATGCTATGTTCTTCTTTTCTGAATTTAGTTCTTTTCGTGCCTGTAAATTAGCTTCATATGACATTAAATTTCCTATCAACTCTTCAGTTTTGAGAGTAGAGAGATCATTAGCTTTTTCAATAGCTAATACCTTACTTTCCCAATCTAATGTTAAAGAGTTGAGTATTCGAGAAACTAAATCAAAATCGGTAAATTTAACTGCTAATGCCACAAGATCATGTTGGATAGTTTGAAATCTAGAATACATATCAACAATAGTTTCATTTTGCTTCATTTTAAATGACAAAAATTGGTTTTGCAAAATTGAAATCTTAGTTTGTTTGACCTTTGTTGTACCTTCGTGTGTAATTTGTAAAGTACGCCAAATGTCAAATGCAGTAGTACATAACATGACACGTGAAAATTCATTTTTATCAAGAGAGCAACATAAAACGTTCATAGCTTTAGCATTGTTTGATGCTGAGGTCTTTTGTGCATCAGTCCATGTGTTCATAGCAGTAGTAGGTGCTTCATATTTATTATGAGTGGCTGACCAAATTTATAGACCATTAGCTTCCATAAAAATTCTCATACGTGTTGACCAATATGCATAGTTAGAGCCATTAAAAAGTGGTGGTCAAACTGTGGATTGTCCTTCTTGAAAAATACTTGCCATATCAAAATGATTCAAAAACGTGTTACTGTAATTTGATCAAACCTTGCTCTGATACCAAATGAAAGTCTATAGTAGGGTGGATCGATTATGCAAATGACAAGTATGTGACTAATTTAAACTATATCGTAACAATATTAAGTATGTAAACAAGAATAATCACACTAGAGATTTTATACTGGTTCGGACCTCCCGTCCTACGTCCAGTACCGAAGCTCCTCTTCGAAATTTCCTTTTACCGAATAACCCTCACTTCACCTGGAGGAACAGGTTTACAATAGCAGAGTTTCTTTGTCAACTGTGTGTTCTCTATTACGCGGATTTTTACTATATAGTGCAAACGCTTCCAATATATATCTAGAGATTGTTGTATATGAGGAACTGTATATTTGGAAGAGTAGAGTACAAGTATGGATTGCTAGAGATCAAGAATATATCACAGTATAAGAGTAGAAAGCGCAAGTAAGTCAGGTAAGTTCTTCTCTTGGATTCTTAATGCTATTTATAGTGGTTGAGAGATTCCTTGAGTAGTTGCATCCATTAGCAAGTGTTCTATGGTCGCTCCTGATGATGATGAAGAGTTGCAGCGAAGAGGAGCGAAGGTGTCTTTTCAATTGTGACAGTTATACTTTGAATGGTAGCAGCCGAGTTCAAAACCAGACGTTTGGAAAAAGTTTCAGACGTTTGTCTTTTATATAATTTTGCATATGGTTACTTTTCAGACGTCTGAGTATAATAACCAAACGTCTGATTCTGTCTGATTTGCGAACCAGAGAATTCAATCAAACGTCTGGCTAGTGTACTCAGATGTCTGGATTTGTGCATGTTGCTTTTCCTGTGCCTATATCATTCCTCTTCCGATTCTATCGACTTGTAGCCTCTCGATAATTCTTTTGAGTCTTGTTCTTGTCTCTTTGGTGATGTTACTTTATCAATTACCTATAAATATAGATATATATGCATATTCGATTTCCATTGTATAGTTGTTATCACCGAAACCATAGAATTGATTTCCTAACAAAGAAGTCTCCTGAGATCTGAGCGAAATATCAGCCTCCTACACCTATAAATAGAGCCCCAGGGCATACAGAGAAAGGATCTTCTTCATCTTTTGACGCTCCAACGCCCAAACTCTGCCGGATCCGATTCCATACTCCATTACTGCTGTTGTACTCAAATTTTATAGCTTTAACTCGCTGTAACCTGCTGCAAACGATTGTAATCATCAAAGAAACATCAATAAAGTGATCAACTTCATTGTGGACGTAGGCAATACGCCGAACCACTCTAAATTCTTGTGTTTTTGTATGTTTTTATTATTTTCATTATCTGTTCTTGGAGTTTTTGTTAGAGAATCCTCCTTTTCCATTTAATTTCTTCATTTTATCTCTTCAAAAACTTCTGAAGAGTGTTGTGCCCAATTTTGGTACAAACACTTTGGTGCTTTCATTGAGAAATTACCCAATTTTTCTCCTGCTCTTTGGATCTCCTATCGATACCAGATTGCAAAAATCCAATAAGAAGATCCAGATCTTAGATCTTGAAGCCCTTCCATTCTATTCAGATTTGCATCAGATCTAGGAAAGGACTTCATCAATTCATCATGGTAAGCACGCGAACTGCTTCCACAGTTGCTGATCAAGAAGGACGGGACAGACATAATCCCGTGCAATTGCCTCCATACAACCAAGATGCTGCCGGACCTTCAGATCCATCAGGCCCGGTCACCAAACAAGAATTCCAGATGTTGCTTCAAGAGTTGACCCAAAGTCGGCAACAACTTACTGAACAACTGCGCTCCAACATAGAGTTGACCAACCAGCTGAATCGCCAAAGGCGTAGAAGATCAAGAAGAGACCAAGGTTCTTATTCTTCCACAGAGAGTTCAGCCTCATCCGATCTCGCTACGACTACCACTACCGAACAAGGGGTTGATGCTAGAAATCAAACCGATCCAGAAGAGACCAAGGTTCTTATTCTTTCACATGCAATCTCGCTACGACTACCACTACCGAACAAGGGGTTGATGCTAGAAATCAAACCGATCCTCATCGTAGCCAACAAGAGCACACTCCAGAACCTTATGTCCTGGAAAATGTTGAACCAAGGAGGCGAGGCACAGACCGTCGACCACGTCCGGTCTTGACTCGCGCTGTGGAACCCGACCACACCTTGGCGCAACATGCTCCAAATATCCGGATGCTAGATATACCGATGATGATTCGTCAGATGATCCGTGAAAGTCAGGGTCTCACTAATGACGACTGGGGAATCTCCCGGAGTCATACCCCTTTCACTGATGACATATTATATGCTGAACCACCTCGGCGCTTTAGGATGCCAACTTTTCTAGTCTATGAATGAAGTTCTGATCCCAATCAACACATCTTGAAGTATGAATGGCTGATGAACGATGCGAGAGCTAATGATGCAGTAAAATGCTGTAGTTTCCCCATTTCCCTGGGGGGCATTGCAACTATGTGGTTTACTCGTTTGCCACCACAATCCATTTCTAATTTTGACCAGATGGCCACCAAGTTTGTTGAACAATTCTGTATGCATGTAGCAAGGCCTAAAGATGTTAACACTCTGTCTAGTGTTACTCAAGCTCCCGAAGAAACACTTAGACGTTACTTGGAGCGATTCCATGCTGCGTGTGCAGAAATAAGCAATCCTAATGACAACTCTATCCTGATGGCATTGACTAAAGGGATTGATCCTGATTCCGAGTTCGGAAATTGGTTAGTTGGGAAGCCGCCTGCGTCATTGGACCGTTTCTATTCCAAGGCAGCCCAATTCTTGAGAAGGGAGGATGCGAAACAGTCTAGGAAGCAGGATGATGCATGGCCCAACATTGAAGGAATTTAAAGTAACATCACCGTTAAACAATCCGAGGAGAGCTCTAGAAAAGTTCAGTTGAATATACAAAATAAACAGAATCAGCAGAGGGACAGTGGAAATCAAGGTAAAAAGCAAGATCAAAGTCGTGGTCCACGACGTAGAGCTTCCATGTTTGACAATTATACTCCATTGAATACGTCGCTGGAAAATGTGTATTTGCAGACCTATAATACCATGCAATACAAGAAACCTGCCCCGAAGCCGTCGATAGAAAGGCAGGTCCAAACAGGGAAGTTTTGTAGATTCCACGAAAGTTATGGCCATAATACAAATGAGTGTCGTCATTTACAAGATCTCATTGAGAAGTTGATACATGAACGAAAGTTGGATCAGTATGTGCGGGCGCCGCAATCAGGAGGTGCAAGCCCATCAAATCAGAATCGTGCACCAAATTAAGAAAGGCAGGAAGAACCCGCTCGAACTGGCCGGAGGTTGGTTATTAATACAATAAGTGGTGGTCCTCATCCATCAGACCGAAGCTGGAAGGAAATGGAGTCATATGCCAGCTCTATCAAGAATGTGGATTTCGAGTGTTATAGTAGTTTTGATGAAGGGGCTCCGGCCAAACAGCAGAAGACGATGACAAATGACATCGTGTTTAGAAACAGAGACGCTGATAAAGTCGAAGCCCCCACTATCGATCCACTGGTCATCTCAGCTCAAGTAGGTCCTGCTTGGATGAAGAGGATCTTAGTTGACAGTGGAAGCTCTGTGAATATTATGTTTAAACGAGCTTATGATCAAATGAGAATGGAAGCCAAAGATTTGAAACCTTGTCAATCTCGAATCCATGGTATCAATGGGAGTGCTACTATACCCACTGGAGTAGTGGAACTACCAGTGGAGTTGGGAGTTGGAGAACGCCGGAGAGTACGGATATTACAGTTCGTTGTGTTGGACATAGACTCCCCTTATAATGCTTTCTTGGGCCGACTGGCCCTCGCTGAATTCAGGGTAGCCATTGCTCCGTGGTGTTTGACTTTAAAGTTTCCCACTGATCGTGGAGTGGGAATCATTCAAGGAGATCAGGCTGTGGGAGAGCCTGTTATGTTGCCGAGTTGCGAGAGGCGTAGCGAAAGGAGAAAGGAAAGGGCGTAGAGGAATCTCTCTATGTCCGTTTTGCTGATTATTAACAATTAACGCCTGGGCCTTCGGCCGGGCACCCCAGCCAATTCCAAAGGGATCTTGACCCAAGTGAAACTGAAGACGAAGGAGAATCTAAAGAAAGTCAAGCATCCCCAGCCGAACTGACGATCGATGTCCCAATAGACAATGATGATGATTCGAAGATGAAAAAGATTGGGTCTCAGCTAAGCCAGCAAACTCAAGAGGAATTGGTTGAGTTTCTACGGGCGAATCTTGACGTATTCGCCTGGACACATTCTGACATGTGTGGGATCTCGCCAGACATCGTGAGCCACACTCTGAATATTGACCTGCGGCATGTCCCGGTCAAACAGAAAAGGCGCGGTAAGGATCCCGAGAGATCTGTCGCCCTTAAAGAAGAGGTAAAAAAGCTCAAAGCGAACGGGTTCATTCGAGATGCGCTATACCCCGAATGGGTGTCGAATCCCGTGCTCGTCCGAAAGTCGAATAGAAAATGGAGAACATGTGTCGATTACTCCGACCTGAATAAAGCTTGTCCTAAAGACAGTTTCCCGCTTCCCAGAATTGATCAGCTAGTAGACTCAACAGCTGGACATGAACTCTTATCCTTCATAGATGCATATTTTGGCTACAATCAGATACCAATGCATTTACCTGATCAAGAACATACCAGCTTCGTAACCAATCTGGGACTTTATTGCTACAACGTTATGCCATTCGGACTCAAGAATGCCGGGGCTACTTACCAACGATTGGTCAATCAGATGTTTGCCAATCAAATCGGGAAACCATGGAAGTATATGTAGACGTGTTATCCTGCTTTTTGGTCAAAGCTGGAATACCAAACAAATCGACAAGAAAGGATGGATATCAGGATTGGAGTTCACTTGGAAACAAGGCCGCAATGGATATCGTCAAAATTTGGCCGAGCTCCGATCAAGGCAGAATTTATTGGGAATGACAACCAAGGTTAGGAGAGGCTATGTTTCAATTTTCAGGACGATCGGAGTTCGTACGCGCAAGATATGAATGAATTAAGATGCACAGAGCACGGTTCGAATCGATGTACTACGCATCGATGGATGTTGGTTCGAATCGATGAAGGTTCGAATCAATTGAAGGTTACTTCACTTCATATCGACATGGTTCGTATCGATGAAGACGAAGTCAGTCATTTGCTCTGGGACAACATGTTCGAATCCATCCTCGAGGCCTCGCTTCGAATCCATCAGCACCAAGCTCCAGTTCGAATCCATCGAAGGAAGGATCCTTCGAATCCATGCAGGCAGAGGAGCTCCGACTCCATTCCAAAGCACCAACGTCATCGATTCGAAGGAGGCCAACCTTCGACTCCAGTACCTTCGAATCCATTCAGTTGTAGAGACTTTGACTCCACTTCATAACTGTCTTCGAATCCAGCACCTTCGAAACCCCCCAAGTCCACACAACTAAAACCAGGGGTATGACCCAGAAAACTCGGAGAAAAAGGAGGAATGACCCGAAGCACGCGCACCACGTCATCGCCTTAACGTACAGAAGCCTGGATTCGACCCTATGGATTCGAACCATATCGATTCGAACGAATCCATAGGACGAAGAACACGAAAATCCTCAACTTGAATCGATCATAACTCGAGTTCTACAAGTCCAAATGTCATGAAATTTTCACAGAAGCTTAAGCACATGTTGAAGGATGTTCACACCAAATTTCAGCTCGATTGGACAATTTCTTGATCGATTCGAACGTAGCTTCGAATCGATCCCAAAGTGGGCCCGGATTTCCAGAAAGCGGGCATGTGGGCCCCGTCACATGCCAGAACTGGTCTTCCCTCATTTTAGGCGAAATATCAGCCTCCTACACCTATAAATAGACCCCCAGGTCATTCAGAAAAGGGGTCGGACAATTTTAAGAGCTAAGGAGCGCCCAGACTCTGCCAGATTTACTCCAGATCACCATTGCTGCCTTAGATTCAGATCATAATCATAAAATCCGTTGTACTACGCGATAGGAAATTGTAATCTTCAAACATCGATCAATAAAAGATAAAAACTTTGGAGTGGACGTAGGCCGGAGATAGCCGAACCACTATAAATCTCGTGTTTTTGTTCATTATTTCTGGATTGCTGTTTGTTGTTTGTTTAGATCTGAGATTTGTGTTTGAATATTGCTGATTTGTATTCATACACTGGTGCTTTCACAACATTCGGGGTTTGTGACCATTTTTGGCGCAAACACTTTGGTGCTTTCACTGAGAAGGACTAGCACCCGCTACACCAGATTCAAAGATTAGATTTGAAAAGTTTGAAGGATTCAGGTTGACTCAACAATGACTCGACAAACAAGGCAAAGAGCTGAGAGAAGCCAACAGGGAGGAAGTCAAGAGGCATCCTCCGGAGCTGGAGAAGGACAAGCTTCGATTTACATTACGAGAGACGAAATGGAAGCTATGGCAAATTCATTGCATGAGAGGTTGCTGAAGAGTCAACAGGATATGATGCAGACTTTCTTCAAGCAGATGAGAGCTGCAGGAACACAGAACCTTGGACCAACTACAGCGACTGCAAATGTGGAACAAGGAACTAGGGTTGTAGAACCCAATGGAGGACAGAATACAGAACCGGAAGGCAATCAACAAGGGCTTGGGGGCAGGCCCACAGGATCCAACGCAGAAGGACCTTTGGAAGGAGTTCAGCAGGCTAGAGCCAACGTTGCGGCTAATGAGCCACATGAAGAATATGTGCCGGAGTTCCCTCGGGAGCATGGGGGGCAACACCTAACAGGTAATGATGGATTAATGGAAATCATTAGAAAGACTATGCGTGGAGGTTCGACCAATAGAGACTTGGAAGGGGTGAACAGGAGTCCGTTCGCTCGGGAAATCAGGATAGCTCAGAATCCACCTAAGTTCAAGTTACCTAGCGTGGAAGTATATAATGGAAAGGCTGACCCGACTGATCACTTGATGAGATACACTAGACACATGGAAGTGCTGGGTGCATCGGAGGAAGTGATGGCCAGGTGTTTCCCTTTATACTTGACAGACCTAGCGGCAATGTGGTTTAGGCAGCTGGAAGAAGGATCTATCAGGACTTGGAGGGAACTGGTGGATAGGTTTTTGGGACAGTTTCGGGTTCATATCAAAAGACCTAAGAACGTAATGACGTTAACATCGGTAAAGCAAAGAACGGATGAATCGCTTAGAGCATTTTTAACTCGATTTAATGCGGCGGTTGCTTCGGTGGATCGACCGGATCCATCGATGGTTTTGATGGCGGTAGTATCGGGAGTCAGAGAGGATTCAGATTTTAAGGTATCTTTAGTGCGAGACCCACCACTGGATCTTGGGGAATTCTTCCATGAAGCTGAAAGGTTCCTTCGGCAAGAAGACGCATGTACTGATTTAAAGTTAAAGGAGGTGAATGTGACTGGGGGTGGAGGACCATCCAACGGAAGCTCGGATAAAGACAAAGGAAAAAGGAAGCTAGACGACGATTCAGGAAAAGCCGGGAAGCGATGGAAGGATCCAAAGTTTTCCACATACACAGGATTAAACGAGATGCAGGAGCGGATATACATGGAAACCCGGAATCGCCTTCCTTACCGAAGGCCAGCTAGGAGAGAACCTTCTGAACGAGAAAGGGCATCAGGAAAGCACTGTCTCTTCCATGATTTGGATGGACACGATACCAACAGCTGCAGGCACCTAAAGGACATAATTGAGGAGCATGTGAGGAATGGACAGTTGAGGCAGTATGTTGGGGCTCGGAATGCAGCGGTGGAGCAGGAGCAACCACCGTCTACCTCAAACCATGAGGATATGAAGCACAGGAATAATGGTCGATTGGTCATCAATTGATCAGGATAATTTGAAATAAGTAACAAACCATTGGCGAGCAACCGAGTCATTTACACATGTATGGGGACGGAGATAGCCCTTAGGCATGCTCTGAATGATGATAAAATGTGAAGCCATGGTTTGCGAAATCTGTTTTCTTTTGTTTTTGGATTGGACACTTATTTCTCTGGTTTGGTTTTTGGAGTTTGGATTGAACTCCTGATTTTGCTTGTTTTTCTGGTTTTGGCATTCATTCGGATGATTGTTCTCCGTTTTGGATGATGATTTCGGTTTGTATTTTGGATTGGATCTTGATTGGATTCTTTTTGGTTTTTGATAAACGGTCGTCAGGTATGGATTATGCCTGGCAAGGGGTGAGTCGTTCTGCCCGAACGCGGTAAAGTGACTCATTCAGGTCGTCGAGTATGGACTATGCTCGGCAAGGGTCCGGAGTGACCAGGATTCGGCCTAGGACTTAGGCCCCGTACTATCGATTATTGTTTCAGGTCGTTGAGTATGGACTATGCTCAACAAGGGTCCGGAGTGACCAGGATTCGGCTTAGGACTTAAGCCATGGCATTACTTACGTCCAGGGACACTGGACCACGGTCGTCAGGTGTGGATTGCGCTTGGCAAGAACCCGGAGAGGTTAGCTTAACGTCCAGGGACACTGGACCACGGTCGTCAGGTGTGGATTGCGCTTGGCAAGAACCCAGAGAGGTTGTGGATTTGGATATCGACCCGGAGAGGTCTTGGATTCGGTTGTCGGATAAGGATGGACTAATAACTCAGTCTTCGAGTTCGGATTGACATGGAATTGGCTATGGACTTTGGACATTGGATTTGGAAACTATTCAAAACACGCCTTCTTATCACAAGGCATGTTTTGGGGGGCAAATGTTATCCTGCTTTTTGGTCAAAGCCGGAATACCAAACAAATCGACAAGAAAGGATGGATATCAGGATTGGAGTTCACTTGGAAACAAGGCCGCAATGGATATCGTCAAAATTTGGCCGAGCTCCGATCAAGGCAGAATTTATTGGGAATGACAACCAAGGTTAGGAGAGGCTATGTTTCAATTTTCAGGACGATCGGAGTTCGTACGCGCAAGATATGAATGAATTAAGATGCACAGAGCACGGTTCGAATCGATGTACTACGCATCGATGGATGTTGGTTCGAATCAATGAAGGTTCGAATCAATTGAAGGTTACTTCACTTCATATCGACATGGTTCGTATCGATGAAGACGAAGTCAGTCATTTGCTCTGAGACAACATGTTCGAATCCATCCTCGAGGCCTCGCTTCGAATCCATCAGCACCAAGCTCCAGTTCGAATCCATCGAAGGAAGGATCCTTCGAATCCATGCAGGCAGAGGAGCTTCGACTCCATTCCAAAGCACCAACGTCATCGATTCGAAGGAGGCCAACCTTCGACTCCAGTACCTTCGAATCCATTCAGTTGTAGAGACTTTGACTCCACTTCATAACTGTCTTCGAATCCAGCACCTTCGAAACCCCCCAAGTCCACACAACTAAAACCAGGGGTATGACCTAGAAAACTCGGAGAAAAAGGAGGAATGACCCGAAGCACGCGCACCACGTCATCGCCTTAACGTACAGAAGCCTGGATTCGACCCTATGGATTCGAACCATATCGATTCGAACGAATCCATAGGACGAAGAACACGAAAATCCTCAACTTGAATCGATCATAACTCGAGTTCTACAAGTCCAAATGTCATGAAATTTTCACAGAAGCTTAAGCACATGTTGAAGGATGTTCACACCAAATTTCAGCTCGATTGGACAATTTCTTGATCGATTCGAACGTAGCTTCGAATCGATCCCAAAGTGGGCCCGGATTTCCAGAAAGCGGGCATGTGGGCCCCGTCACATGCCAGAACTGGTCTTCCCTCATTTTAGGCGAAATATCAGCCTCCTACACCTATAAATAGACCCCCAGGTCATTCAGAAAAGGGGTCGGACAATTTTGAGAGCTAAGGAGCGCCCAGACTCTGCCAGATTTACTCCAGATCACCATTGCTGCCTTAGATTCAGATCATAATCATAAAATCCGTTGTACTACGCGATAGGAAATTGTAATCTTCAAACATCGATCAATAAAAGATAAAAACTTTGGAGTGGACGTAGGCCGGAGATAGCCGAACCACTATAAATCTCGTGTTTTTGTTCATTATTTCTGGATTGCTGTTTGTTGTTTGTTTAGATCTGAGATTTGTGTTTGAATATTGCTGATTTGTATTCATACACTGGTGCTTTCACAACATTCGGGGTTTGTGACCATTTTTGGCGCAAACAAGACGACATGCTTGTGAAGTCACGATTTTCCACTGACCATATCAAAGACCTGGAAACTATGTTCAACATACTTCGAGAATACAGAATGAAGCTAAATCCACTGAAGTGTCATTTTGGAGTCGCATCCGGAAAATTCCTTGGGTTTATCGTCAATGCTTGGGGAATCGAAGCTAATCCTAAAAAGATTTGGGCAATCAGAAATCTTGAAACTCCGAAAACTATAAAGCAAGTCCAGAGTCTCAATAGGAAAGTAGCAGCATTGAGCAGGTTCATTTCAAAGTCCACTGACAAATGCATTCCCTTCTTCGATCTGATCCGAATAGGAAAACGAAACTTTGAATGGACCACGGAGTGTGAGTGCGCTTTCCAAGCACTAGTTCAGCATCTATCCACACCACCTATCCTGTCAAAGCCTATTGATCATGAGAAGTTGTACGTATACTATATCAGAAAACGCTATCAGCGCTGCCTTAATTCGAGAAGAAGACAGGATACAGAAGCCAGTATACTACGTTAGCAAACGATTGACTGGAGCTGAAAGGAATTATCCGAAACTAGAGAAGTTGGCTTATTTCCTTGTTATTGCATCAAGAAAACTCCAACCATATTTCCAGGCACATCCTATTATTGTTTACACCGACCAGCCGTTACGACAGGTCCTTACGCGGCCTGAGACGTCTGGTAGATTACTCAAGTGGAACATCGAACTGAGCCAGTTTGATATTACTTACACTCCAAGACGAGCCATTCAAGGACAAGTCCTAGCTGATTTCATAGCTGAATTTACCATTCTAGAGGACTTGCCTGAAACTAGTGAATCCCCCGAATACGTCTGGAAGCTTTATACTGATGGTGCATCAAACGACCGGTGTTCGGGCGCTGGTGTTTTACTTGAAACTCCCGAAGGCCGATCTATATGTTATGTTTTGAAGTTTGATTTTCATGAAACCAAAAATGAAGCTGAATATGAAGCCCTCTTAGCTGGACTAAAACTTGCCAGAGATTTGAGAATTATCGCTGTGGAACTTTATTGTGATTCACAGTTAGTTGTGTCTCAAGTTCGGGGAGAATATCAAGCGAGAGATCGAAGGCTAGCTGCTTACTTAGCTCGGGTACAGGAAATTTTGAATCAGTTTGATTATTATGCCATTTATTGTATACCTCGAGAACGCAATCAGAAAGCCGATTCATTGGCGAAGTTAGCCAGCACAGGTGAAGCTCAGCAAATGGGACTCGTTCCCGTAGAGACGTTATCTTCCCCAAGCATTGACTGGGTAGAAATAGACTGGGTATGCAAAACCGTTCCCGATAAGGATTCATGGATGACTCCACTCAGAAATTACCTTGAGCACGGAACCCTACCGGAGCGCAGGAGTGAAAAGAGACAAATCCTTCGGAAGGCCTCACGATTCACAATCCAGAATGGAATCATGTACAGAAGAGAGTACTTTGTTCCTTTACTCCGGTGTATCGCTCACGATGAAATCAAACGAGTATTACACGATGTACACGAGGGATAATTTGGCGATCACACCGGGGGGCAAGCACTTGCCAAGAAAATACTTCGATACGGATATTACTGGCCGACTGTGAATCGCGATGCGTCGGATTATACAAAGAAATGTGATAAGTGTCAAAAGCATGCTCGAATTCCTAGAGCCGCTCCTACCGAGATAACGCAAATGGTCAGCCCATGGCCGTTTGCAATGTGGGGCATCGACATCATTGGTACTTTACCTCTGGCAAAAGGTGGTGCGAAATACGCCATCGTCGCAGTTGATTACTTTACAAAGTGGGCTGAAGCTGAGCCTCTTGCTACCATAACGACGAAAAATGTAATCCACTTTGTAGTCCGCAACATTATCTGTCGATTCAGTCTCCCACACACCATTATCACTGACAACGGGACCCAATTCGACAGTGTGGAATTTAAAGATTTCTGCAAACGGTTTCACATTCAAAAGAAATTCTCTACGGTTGCACACCCTCAAGCGAACGGACAGGTCGAGGCGGTCAATAAAGTTATAAAGTCCATTCTGAAGAAACGACTGGAAAAGGTCGGGGGCAAGTGGGTCGATGAACTTCCTATGGCTTTATGGGCTTACCGAACAACCTACAAGTCCGCGACGGGTCACACTCCGTTCTCTCTCTCTTATGGTTAAGAAGCTGTTATTCCAATCGAGCTAGAAGTACCTTCTCATTGTGTGACATACTATGATCTGAAGACTAATGCTATATTACTTGTTGAATCTCTCGATTTATAACTAGATGAGAAGCGTGAAGAGGCTGATTTGAGGGCAGTCGCGCATCGAAGTCGAGTCGCCCGATTGTACAACGCCAAGGTCCGCCCGCGAACCATTGAACTAGGCGATCTCGTCCTAAAAAGAATCTATCCGGTTCCTTCACATATAAAGCCGACATGGGAACGATCGTATGTCATTGAACGAAGGCTCGGAGATGGCACATTCAAATTATCGACCGTTGACGGTCTTACTTTGCCAAGAGCCTGGAATAGCGAGAGTCTTTGTTGCTACTACACATAACAGGCTATGTTATTTCATTTAGTTTATTTTCCATTTTGCAATTTGTTTCTGCATTTCGAAATTAGGATTTGTAATAAGGCAGCTAACTTTGCCATATTTTCTTTTTTCAGCAATAAAATGCAATCTCTTCGAGCCAGAGCTGTGATTTACTTGAAATACTTCATATGAACATCACCATGCACAGAGAGCTAAGTTTCACAATACGGTGGGATTTATTCAAATAGGGAGTGACTGTGATGCAACCGGTCACTCGCTAAGCGAAACCCATGCTCGGGGACAAACCATCACACCAAAGTCAAAAAAGGATTGATACACGACAATCCTTCACTTAACTCCAGATTCCCAGAGTGCGAACTGGAGTATTAAAATACGTCTACGAAGAGGGTGGATCCGTCCGCCCAACGACTTCCGTATCCGAACCAAGTTTGAGGAGGGTGGACCCGTCCATCTAACGACCTCGCTTGTTGACTCAGGGTGGATGCGATCCGACCATCCACGAACCTGATACACCTTTCGTTCCCAAAGTGCGAGCGAAATCCAAAAAGTACAACGGATGTGACTGATCGTCTGTTTACCAACTCCGAACTCCCAGAGTGTGAGCCGGAGTATAAAAATTAACTCCAAATTCCCAAAGTCTGAATTGGAGTATAAACACCAACCCCGAACTCACAGAGTGCGAGTCGGAGTATAAACATTAACTCCGGATTCCCAGAATGCGAAATGGAGTATAAACATCAACTCCAAATTCCCAGAGCGTGAATTGGAGTATAAATACCAACTCCGAACTCCCAGAGTGTGAGTCGGAGTATAAATGTCGACTCCGAGTCCCCAAAGCGCGGGAGTATAGTTAAAATCTAAATCGGGGCAACCGATCGCCGGTGAGCAAATGAAAATCCCCGGAGTGCGGATGTGATCACCGACAATTAAACGAGTGGGGTTGAACCACTCAATCCCACTTGTCCCAAAGATCCGTTCAGCAGCGCTAAACTCAACGTGTTGTAAGCAAAATGCAATCGCTGGCTGATGTTCAACGACTCATCCCCAAGGCTGGGGGCAGGACTTAAGCATCGACCGTTGACTGGAGCGGTGCGACGTCAAAATTCAACTCACTTCCCGGTCGTAAACCATGTCCACAGTTTCCGGACCTGGCAAACCAAAAACAAACTTGACTCGGAACCTGAAACTCCACAAGTGTACTTCAGATATTGAAACACTTAGGCAAATATACAATAACTGAGAAGAAGCCAAAAAAGAAAAGTTTTATTTCTACTGTTTATGAAAGAAATTCATGTACAAGTTTGTTCCAAAAAATTCCTACTAGCAGGGGCCAAACTCGCATCTATACACGACCAACAATATGAAAATCAAAACAAACCGAGGAAGCATGTCTACTCTTATTTCTTCCTCGGCTTCCACTTCGGTGTAGACCCGCTAGAGTCACCACTACCTTTCTTCTTTGAGCCTTTACTTTTCGGTGGACGGTCTCCAGGCAGGGGCATGATCTCGACATCCTCCACCGAGCTCGAATGTATAGGGATGCTTCCTGCGGGTGGAGTCGGAGGAACATGATCAACTGTAGGAGGAGGGATGGACACACTAGTGTCGAAAACTGTACCGCCAGGCGATATCATTCTGAGCGGAGCTGGGCCAGGTGCCGCCATTCGACCTCCAAAACTGCCACCGCGACCCGCTGCTTCCATTTCAGCGTTGATTTCGGCCAATATCTCCTCTTCAGTTGTAATATCCCGGAAATTTTAACAATATCAATTTAATAATCTGTTAAATAATTAAATTGATATTAATGATCTTTGATAATAAGATTTGAATTTAATTTAATAATCTGATTAAATTAGTATTAATTGGTGATTTTATCTTTTAAAAGTTAATAAGATATTTTCTATTTGAATATATATATATTTATTTATATATATTGTAAATAGAAGCTTTGGGTAAATTGGGAATTTAGATTTAATTTAATATGACTTTTCAAAGTTATATAAATTAGTAAATTTATAGTTTTAAAATACTTTAATTGCTTAAGATATTTTTACTTAAATTTAAAATTATATAAGAGTTAACAAAAAGGCTTGTTTTGTTTCTTTTTAAAATACCACTTGATAATATAATCTCTTATATAAATTATTTAAATATCAAATATGTTAATTTCATATAATAAGTATAATGTATTATTTTTATTAATATGAATGGATTTTAAAGAATATGAAATTGTTATTTAATTGAATAAATAGTTATATATGTATATATATAACTTGACTTTTTAAATTGAATCTTAGGATTTAATTTAATTGAATTTGAAATTAAGCTTTGAAATTCAAGAGAATAAATATTTAAATTGTTTGGATATTATAATATTTGTATAAATTTTAATTATAAACATAATTGGTTTTATTTTCTTTAAAATACTTTATATATATATATAGGTAAGTAACTAATAAATTAAGTAAAAGGTTTATATACATTTAAAATAAATATAAACTAAATAAAAGACAAGTGTTATCATATTAAGACTCAAAGTAATATGTGTAAATTTATGAACTAAGATGTATGACAAGTGTCCATCTTTTAAATTTCTATTTTCTTTTATTTTTAAGAAATTATTTCAGCCTATACAAACATTGTTCTTTATCTTCATTTCCTTTCTTATCTTCATTCCCAAAAGCTAAAGAAAACTCAAACCTCTTTTTCTCTAAAAACAAATCTGAAAACAAATCAGATCAGTAATCCAAAACTCCTCAAATCTGAAAATCAAAAGCCTACAAACCATACTCATTTACAAATCTGCAAACATCATTCTCAAATCTGGAATCAAAAGTCTTCTGTCTGAAATCTTTGATTCAACCTGAAAGCAAGCAAATCTGGAATTAAAAGCAAATTCAAAGGCATGCAAGTTTTTAATCAAACAAAGGCCACTTTCCAGTCTCAAGTTTTCAAAAGACAAATGCCAGCAACTCAATTTTTAAAAGATTCAAGTGTTGTTTTTAAAAATCTGGAGTCTCTGTCTTAAAATCTGGTGAGTAACTTTAAATTTTAAAATAAAAATTGATTGCATGCTAGTATGGTTGAATATAAATGTGTGTATTGCATAAGTGGATGTCTGATGAGAATTCTTATTTGTGTGCATACTGTTTATAAGTGCTCTGTTCATCCTTTTGTTTTATGTGAGTAAACATTTCAATTTAAAAACAGTTTAAAATTTGAGACTTGAACTTTGATGCATGAATGAAATCTTGAAGTAAAATAGTTTGAAATGATGTGCATGTATGCTTAGATTGGAATGTATGTGTATACAATTATGTGATATGTCTGATGATTATCTCTGTTATATTTACATTATTCCTTTCATCAATAAAAGAATTCATATCTTCATATGTAGTTGATTATAGGCTAGGATCTGAGAATAGAAAATGTCTGTAAGAATATATATATTTATATATATATAGTTTTAAATAAATATATGATGTATTTATTTAAAAATTTGAAATCTACAGGTCTGATCATATTATAGGCTAAAAATTAAATGTCCAGAATTCTTGAATCAATCCTATAACATGATTCTAGATTACAAATGATGAATTTAGAAACCAGAATCAAAATTTCTAGTTTAGTAATGAAGGTGCAGTTCTGGTTTTAACTAAAATTGGATTTTGGGTTAGAACTGTCGATCTAGGAAGTTTGGGTGGCCAGTATCTTTTCTGGTGATAGAGAGTTGATCGAAGTTGCAAGGAAAAATGGTAGTAGGTGGATTAAAGCTTTGGGGCGATTGTGTTTTTGAATCAAATATTATAAACCTAGTTTTCTGTTCATCAGTAAATTTGATCGCCGAAGTTCCTTGAGGCAATCGAGTTCCTCGTGTTTCAAGCTGGTGATAGATGGAGTATAGGGGAGTTCGAGGCCGGAGGAGAAGCTTCTCAGGTGATCGGAACGTGGTGGTTGAAGCAAATTCCAGTTCGACATTTGCTTCCAGTTTCGAGCGCGATGCTCGATTTTGATTTGGGGTTTCTCCTATCGATGTGTTGGTCGGAAATTAGTTGGAAGGTGGTCGCTGACTTGAGTGGGTGGTCGCGATAGGCTGGAGATGGTTGCAGCGTGGGTGCAGGTGCACGAGGAAGTTGGTGTGTCAGCTATTTGGGAAAGAAGAATACTCGCGTTTGTTCGAATTGTTTCGAGGGAGACTCGAAGTACTTAGGGTTGCGACTCGAAGTAATCTAGGGTAGGCTCGAGTACAGTAGATGTTGCCAGGTTTTAAAACCTGTCAGTTTAAGTTTTAAACTGAATTTAAATTTCTAAAGCAATATTTAAACAGATTTTTAAATCTAAGTTTAATCTGGAATCAAATTTAAATCTGTATCTCAGATTTGAAATAAAAGAAAGTTTTAAAATTAAATTGTTTAATAACTTTAATTGTTTAAATATATATTAAATGGTTAGAATTTAAAAGTAAATTGATTTAAATTCTTTAAGTTCTTTTATAAGATATTGGAATTCTTTAACATATAAAGGTTTTTTTAAAAATTGGTTTAAACTTTGTTAAATATAAATTGGTATTCATTTTAAATCTAGAATTTAGAATGAAATTTAAAAATAAATTTGAAAATGGATGTTTCAAATGTATTTGTGAATGATAATGTAACCATGGATAAGAAAATGTTTTATCTTAAAGAAATTAAAGATTTGTGTTCAATAAATTAATTAGGAGATTTAATGGATAATTAATTTGTTTGATTTATTAATCATTTGGATTAATTAAGTAAATAATTAAAGGATTAAACTAATTTATTTATGATTAAGATAAATTAATTAGGAATGATTAATTTATAATTGAGGATTTTAAATTAGAGTATTAATTAATGATTAAGAGTTAATAAATAGAGTAATTAAATATTAATTAAGTTATGGTTAACACTTAATTAATTAAATGATTAGAGATTAATAAATTGGTTATTTAGATTTATTAATTTGAAATTAATAATAATTAATATAAGTTAATTACTTAAGGAAAGTAATTAAATAATAATGAGGTCATTAACTATGGGTTATTAAATAATGAATTAATAGGATTAATTTTGATAATTAATTAGTTGAATTAATTTAAGAATAATCATTTATGAATTTGTTTAAAAGTAATTACTTAATAAAAGTAATTAAGGAATTAATTACTCATTTGTAATTAATTGAGTTAATTTGATTTAGTTAAATTAATTAATTAAGTTTAATTAATTTAGAATAATCAAGAGATGATTTGATAATAATTACTTAATGTAATTATTAAGGTAAGATTATTTAGGGAAGTAAATAATAAGATAATTACTGGAAGTAATTAGTTGAATAAATGATTTTATAATTAGAAGTAATTTGAGTTAATTACTTTGAATAATTAATCAAGGGATTAATTAAGGAATTAATTAAGGAGTAATTAATTTAGTTAATGAAAGTAATTAAGGGGAGTAATTACTAGATGAGATTAATCAAGAGTGATTAATAAATGTTGTTTAAATAAAGGTTAATTACTTAATGAAATTAATTTAATTAAGTATTTAATAATTAAGTTGTAATTAAGGATCATTAATTAATATAATTAATGATGTAATTAAGATTTGTTAATTAAGTAATAATTAATAAATGAAGTAATTAATCAATGTAATTAATTAAGGATTAATGTAATTAATTATAGTTGATTAAGTTAATTAATTTTAGTTAATTAATTAATGAAGTAATTAAAGGTTAATTACTATAAGTGGTTAAGGATAATTAATTTAAGTAATTAATTGAGAATAAATTACTTGAATGTAATTAAAAGGTAATTAATCAAAGATGATTAATTGAAATGAATTATTAAAGGATAATTAATTAAATTGTAATTAATTAATGATTAAGTAAGCAGGATTTATAGAATGAAGTAATTAATTTAATTCACTTTAAATTAATTAGAGATGATATAAATCATTACCTATGGATGGATGATAATACTGAATGCTTTGCATTTGATTGATATCTCTGATGAGATATATGCTGTGTGATATGAATGTTAGTTGAATTGTGATGATAATATGGATTATCTGATATATCGATAATGTTGATTATCTATTGTGATGTTGTGAATTATCTTTCTATGTGTATAAAGATAATTGAATTGAATTGTTTTAACTTTAAAACAACTTGGCCTTAAAAGATACGCTTTGGATTTCGATGAGACCGGGATCGAGTTTCCGTATACCGGAATTCCAGGTCTGGAGACCCGAATACCACATCGATCCAAATTAACGATAGGTCGTGAATCAAGTGAAGATGAAGATTCAGAGTGCAAGGGTTATTGTCGTTAACTCTGAGGGTGATTCCAAAACGAGTGTAACGAGATAATGCCTTCGGTTTCGTTCGAACCCGGAACGAACTTATATGGATTGAATGCTTTCAGAATATCGTCAGGTGGACGATGAGCATTCTAAGTGATGTGTTCTGATTTAAAGGTAAATCGTAGCCTCAAGCCTCACAAACCGGGAATGGCTAAAACAGGGGAGGTGCAGCAAGGCTTCGTGGGTAGCACCCACTGAGAGTAAGGTCATCCCTGTCTAGAGAGTTCCTTCTTTTATTTCGGCTTAGTGGTGCAGTTGGCGACGGCCATCTGTGGGGTGATTTTATTCGGAATTATCCAGTAAGGGATGGTTCCGGCTTTGTGTTGCAGGGGATTGGGAGTGATCCTCGGTACGGTGATCTAGGCCCCGTACTGTGATGAGCGGTACCCCGGTAGCTCTGCCATTGTATGGAAATCCAAATTCCAATAAGTGATAACGGACTTGATTGTATACTTATGTATGCTGGAATTTAATAATGTAACAATTTCGGCTATTTCATATTTATTTGAAAACCCTAGACCCTATTATAATACAATCGAATTTCCTATCAAATGTTTTGGTTATCGTAAGGTAAAAACTTTTCCCTGTTTATGTGCGGGAAGTCTTACGAGATACCTTTTCTTTCCAAATGGTTTTGAAGTTAAACAAGTTTAACCTGTTACTCACACCAGACCCATGTCTGACCCAAGTTGTTTATTTCTGTTTTATAAACTCTTGGGTACTCAAATTTTTACGAGTAGCCAAGGGATTCAGGTTTAGCTTTGACGAATTGTGGAGGAGCAATGGAGCAGGAGGCTTCGGCGTTCATAGATATAGTATTCCGCTGTGTTGATATCTGCGTTAGAGTCTTGTATTGTATTTGAGTTGTAATATCTAGACAGATGTTTATAACTGTCTAGTATGTGTTGTATAGTTGTGTAAACTCTGATAAGTGTTTTATACTATGTAATCGTTTCTTTATGTTATTAATATAAATTATTCATTCCGCTGTGAGATCGTTGTCGTTGTTTCTTCTTTCTTCTCTTCTTTTCTATTTTCTACCCCTTTCTTTCTTATTAATGATGCGTCATTCTGTGGAATGAGTGGCGGGTCGTTACAGTGGTATCAGAGTTGTAGGTTGAGCGAATGCCTAAGCTTTTGGTTAAGTGAATATCAGAACACTAGGTTGAGTGAATACCTAGGTTCGGAAGGATTGTTCATTAGAGATAGGATCTGTAGCAACCTGTTAAGTCTAAGTATATATATATAGATATGAGCGCGTATTTGTTAGTGAATATAAAATTGTTTTATATTGTGTTGATTGGTTTATTGAGTAGTTTATGGATTCTGGTCAATGTGTGGGACGCCACAACATTGATAGGGATCTCTAAACGCTTGTATAGAACAATTCGACACAGTATTGTTTTAAAGAGGTAAATGAAATAATTTTACCCAGAAATAATTTCTATATAAAAAGTACCATTTTAAATATATATATATATTTCTACCTATTTGTTGGGTTACCTGTTCGGGTTTTCCAATATAGGATATAAAGGTAGATAGGGTAGTGGTGTGTGTAACACGACTACCAATGGTTGGAGTCTGAGTATTGAGGTTGGAAGTGTATCTGCCGAGACTGTAGACCTAATACCGTCTCGAGTAAGCTTTGCTATGGTAAAGGATTTCATCGATCTCTGAAGGAAACCTTTTAAAGGTTCGGAGTTTATCTTTGAAGTTTGGATGAGTAAGGTTGGATCTGTCGATTGAACAGAAGCGAGTGATGGTACCTTGATACCTCAGGTAATAGTAGCTGTATGATGAGATACAGTGACGATGGATGTTCCCGAAGATGTTTTCTTTGGAACAAGATTAAGGAAGTGTGTATGCTTCGGTATTGTGGCTGAGTTCAGCATGGTGTTTCTGTTTGGTTTGGAGTTCGAGTTTCTCGAAGATCTTTGGAATAGGAAGTCCTTGGCATCAGTGTCAGCAGTGCAGCTCAGAGTATTCTGTGATGGCAGGAAGTTTTCTGGATGAGCAGTTTTTCTGAAGGTGAAGTTCAGAAGTAGTAAGAGTAAATCCATTTCTTCGATGGATTGGATAAATAAGTGTAAGCTGTTCTGATTGGTAAAGAAAGAACAGTCTGTTTGGAATTAGGATGGGTTGATCGCAAAAGTGACTTGCGATTTGCTGAGTGTTCTCTTGGGTTTGTCAGAATTTCTCTGGATGTCTTCAGAGAAGTCAGGAGTTGTCCGCATCTGAAGGTTGAGTTTTCGTATCGACTGGATTCCAGGAGTGATACCGGTGGTTCAGTCTAGTGGAAGGATGTTTCCTAGAGATGGAGTTAGTGAAGCAGCTCAAGTTTTGCTGGAGTATCTGAGTTTTATTTATGGATCAGTGAACCTTATTTCTAGAAGTGAGTTGTCCAGTCTGTGCTTGTGTTCTACCTCAGATCAAAGTTGAGCAGCGAAAGCAGTTTGGAGTGTATCTCTGGATGGGAGAAGTAAGGTTGGAATCTACTGATGTTGTGAAGTAGAGTTATGTTTGGATCTCGTCTGTGTTCTGATTTGGATAGGTAATTGGTCTACTTGGTTGAATTGTCAGTTTGGATAACTGGAATTCATTGAGTTTTACGTATCTCTGAGGGAGTACGTATTTGATCTATCTCTGGTTGTAGAATCAGCAGTTCTGGAAGTTTGGTAGTTGAGTCAGACTCGTCTATAGTCTGATATTCTGTTTAGTTCTGTAGATATAGATGAGTAGGAGCTTTATAGTTTAGTAGTATTGATTGTTTAGATTGTTTATAGAGCGAGTATCCCGGTATATATATATACTTGGGGAAACTCGAGGAATTTTATCTAGAATTTAGTCTAGATAGTTGAATTGTTTGATTGAATGATTTGGTTGCTATGGTTGCTAGCATATGGATGATAGTAGATGCTTGTGTTTTGAATTTAAATCTTTAATAAGATTATTAAATTACCTTTGTTTAAATTTCGGGGACGAAATTATTTTAAGGGGGGAGGAATGTAATATCCCGGAAATTTTAACAATATCAATTTAATAATCTGTTAAATAATTAAATTGATATTAATGATCTTTGATAATAAGATTTGAATTTAATTTAATAATCTGATTAAATTAGTATTAATTGGTGATTTTATCTTTTAAAAGTTAATAAGATATTTTCTATTTGAATATATATATATTTATTTATATATATTGTAAATAGAAGCTTTGGGTAAATTGGGAATTTAGATTTAATTTAATATGACTTTTCAAAGTTATATAAATTAGTAAATTTATAGTTTTAAAATACTTTAATTGCTTAAGATATTTTTACTTAAATTTAAAATTATATAAGAGTTAACAAAAAGGCTTGTTTTGTTTCTTTTTAAAATACCACTTGATAATATAATCTCTTATATAAATTATTTAAATATCAAATATGTTAATTTCATATAATAAGTATAATGTATTATTTTTATTAATATGAATGGATTTTAAAGAATATGAAATTGTTATTTAATTGAATAAATAGTTATATATGTATATATATAACTTGACTTTTTAAATTGAATCTTAGGATTTAATTTAATTGAATTTGAAATTAAGCTTTGAAATTCAAGAGAATAAATATTTAAATTGTTTGGATATTATAATATTTGTATAAATTTTAATTATAAACATAATTGGTTTTATTTTCTTTAAAATACTTTATATATATATATATAGGTAAGTAACTAATAAATTAAGTAAAAGGTTTATATACATTTAAAATAAATATAAACTAAATAAAAGACAAGTGTTATCATATTAAGACTCAAAGTAATATGTGTAAATTTATGAACTAAGATGTATGACAAGTGTCCATCTTTTAAATTTCTATTTTCTTTTATTTTTAAGAAATTATTTCAGCCTATACAAACATTGTTCTTTATCTTCATTTCCTTTCTTATCTTCATTCCCAAAAGCTAAAGAAAACTCAAACCTCTTTTTCTCTAAAAACAAATCTGAAAACAAATCAGATCAGTAATCCAAAACTCCTCAAATCTGAAAATCAAAAGCCTACAAACCATACTCATTTACAAATCTGCAAACATCATTCTCAAATCTGGAATCAAAAGTCTTCTGTCTGAAATCTTTGATTCAACCTGAAAGCAAGCAAATCTGGAATTAAAAGCAAATTCAAAGGCATGCAAGTTTTTAATCAAACAAAGGCCACTTTCCAGTCTCAAGTTTTCAAAAGACAAATGCCAGCAACTCAATTTTTAAAAGATTCAAGTGTTGTTTTTAAAAATCTGGAGTCTCTGTCTTAAAATCTGGTGAGTAACGTTAAATTTTAAAATAAAAATTGATTGCATGCTAGTATGGTTGAATATAAATGTGTGTATTGCATAAGTGGATGTCTGATGAGAATTCTTATTTGTGTGCATACTGTTTATAAGTGCTCTGTTCATCCTTTTGTTTTATGTGAGTAAACATTTCAATTTAAAAACAGTTTAAAATTTGAGACTTGAACTTTGATGCATGAATGAAATCTTGAAGTAAAATAGTTTGAAATGATGTGCATGTATGCTTAGATTGGAATGTATGTGTATACAATTATGTGATATGTCTGATGATTATCTCTGTTATATTTACATTATTCCTTTCATCAATAAAAGAATTCATATCTTCATATGTAGTTGATTATAGGCTAGGATCTGAGAATAGAAAATGTCTGTAAGAATATATATATTTATATATATATAGTTTTAAATAAATATATGATGTATTTATTTAAAAATTTGAAATCTACAGGTCTGATCATATTATAGGCTAAAAATTAAATGTCCAGAATTCTTGAATCAATCCTATAACATGATTCTAGATTACAAATGATGAATTTAGAAACCAGAATCAAAATTTCTAGTTTAGTAATGAAGGTGCAGTTCTGGTTTTAACTAAAATTGGATTTTGGGTTAGAACTGTCGATCTAGGAAGTTTGGGTGGCCAGTATCTTTTCTGGTGATAGAGAGTTGATCGAAGTTGCAAGGAAAAATGGTAGTAGGTGGATTAAAGCTTTGGGGCGATTGTGTTTTTGAATCAAATATTATAAACCTAGTTTTCTGTTCATCAGTAAATTTGATCGCCGAAGTTCCTTGAGGCAATCGAGTTCCTCGTGTTTCAAGCTGGTGATAGATGGAGTATAGGGGAGTTCGAGGCCGGAGGAGAAGCTTCTCAGGTGATCGGAACGTGGTGGTTGAAGCAAATTCCAGTTCGACATTTGCTTCCAGTTTCGAGCGCGATGCTCGATTTTGATTTGGGGTTTCTCCTATCGATGTGTTGGTCGGAAATTAGTTGGAAGGTGGTCGCTGACTTGAGTGGGTGGTCGCGATAGGCTGGAGATGGTTGCAGCGTGGGTGCAGGTGCACGAGGAAGTTGGTGTGTCAGCTATTTGGGAAAGAAGAATACTCGCGTTTGTTCGAATTGTTTCGAGGGAGACTCGAAGTACTTAGGGTTGCGACTCGAAGTAATCTAGGGTAGGCTCGAGTACAGTAGATGTTGCCAGGTTTTAAAACCTGTCAGTTTAAGTTTTAAACTGAATTTAAATTTCTAAAGCAATATTTAAACAGATTTTTAAATCTAAGTTTAATCTGGAATCAAATTTAAATCTGTATCTCAGATTTGAAATAAAAGAAAGTTTTAAAATTAAATTGTTTAATAACTTTAATTGTTTAAATATATATTAAATGGTTAGAATTTAAAAGTAAATTGATTTAAATTCTTTAAGTTCTTTTATAAGATATTGGAATTCTTTAACATATAAAGGTTTTTTTTAAAATTGGTTTAAACTTTGTTAAATATAAATTGGTATTCATTTTAAATCTAGAATTTAGAATGAAATTTAAAAATAAATTTGAAAATGGATGTTTCAAATGTATTTGTGAATGATAATGTAACCATGGATAAGAAAATGTTTTATCTTAAAGAAATTAAAGATTTGTGTTCAATAAATTAATTAGGAGATTTAATGGATAATTAATTTGTTTGATTTATTAATCATTTGGATTAATTAAGTAAATAATTAAAGGATTAAACTAATTTATTTATGATTAAGATAAATTAATTAGGAATGATTAATTTATAATTGAGGATTTTAAATTAGAGTATTAATTAATGATTAAGAGTTAATAAATAGAGTAATTAAATATTAATTAAGTTATGGTTAACACTTAATTAATTAAATGATTAGAGATTAATAAATTGGTTATTTAGATTTATTAATTTGAAATTAATAATAATTAATATAAGTTAATTACTTAAGGAAAGTAATTAAATAATAATGAGGTCATTAACTATGGGTTATTAAATAATGAATTAATAGGATTAATTTTGATAATTAATTAGTTGAATTAATTTAAGAATAATCATTTATGAATTTGTTTAAAAGTAATTACTTAATAAAAGTAATTAAGGAATTAATTACTCATTTGTAATTAATTGAGTTAATTTGATTTAGTTAAATTAATTAATTAAGTTTAATTAATTTAGAATAATCAAGAGATGATTTGATAATAATTACTTAATGTAATTATTAAGGTAAGATTATTTAGGGAAGTAAATAATAAGATAATTACTGGAAGTAATTAGTTGAATAAATGATTTTATAATTAGAAGTAATTTGAGTTAATTACTTTGAATAATTAATCAAGGGATTAATTAAGGAATTAATTAAGGAGTAATTAATTTAGTTAATGAAAGTAATTAAGGGGAGTAATTACTAGATGAGATTAATCAAGAGTGATTAATAAATGTTGTTTAAATAAAGGTTAATTACTTAATGAAATTAATTTAATTAAGTATTTAATAATTAAGTTGTAATTAAGGATCATTAATTAATATAATTAATGATGTAATTAAGATTTGTTAATTAAGTAATAATTAATAAATGAAGTAATTAATCAATGTAATTAATTAAGGATTAATGTAATTAATTATAGTTGATTAAGTTAATTAATTTTAGTTAATTAATTAATGAAGTAATTAAAGGTTAATTACTATAAGTGGTTAAGGATAATTAATTTAAGTAATTAATTGAGAATAAATTACTTGAATGTAATTAAAAGGTAATTAATCAAAGATGATTAATTGAAATGAATTATTAAAGGATAATTAATTAAATTGTAATTAATTAATGATTAAGTAAGCAGGATTTATAGAATGAAGTAATTAATTTAATTCACTTTAAATTAATTAGAGATGATATAAATCATTACCTATGGATGGATGATAATACTGAATGCTTTGCATTTGATTGATATCTCTGATGAGATATATGCTGTGTGATATGAATGTTAGTTGAATTGTGATGATAATATGGATTATCTGATATATCGATAATGTTGATTATCTATTGTGATGTTGTGAATTATCTTTCTATGTGTATAAAGATAATTGAATTGAATTGTTTTAACTTTAAAACAACTTGGCCTTAAAAGATACGCTTTGGATTTCGATGAGACCGGGATCGGGTTTCCGTATACCGGAATTCCAGGTCTGGAGACCAGAATACCACATCGATCCAAATTAACGATAGGTCGTGAATCAAGTGAAGATGAAGATTCAGAGTGCAAGGGTTATTGTCGTTAACTCTGAGGGTGATTCCAAAACGAGTGTAACGAGATAATGCCTTCGGTTTCGTTCGAACCCGGAACGAACTTATATGGATTGAATGCTTTCAGAATATCGTCAGGTGGACGATGAGCATTCTAAGTGATGTGTTCTGATTTAAAGGTAAATCGTAGCCTCAAGCCTCACAAACCGGGAATGGCTAAAACAGGGGAGGTGCAGCAAGGCTTCGTGGGTAGCACCCACTGAGAGTAAGGTCATCCCTGTCTAGAGAGTTCCTTCTTTTATTTCGGCTTAGTGGTGCAGTTGGCGACGGCCATCTGTGGGGTGATTTTATTCGGAATTATCCAGTAAGGGATGGTTCCGGCTTTGTGTTGCAGGGGATTGGGAGTGATCCTCGGTACGGTGATCTAGGCCCCGTACTGTGATGAGCGGTACCCCGGTAGCTCTGCCATTGTATGGAAATCCAAATTCCAATAAGTGATAACGGACTTGATTGTATACTTATGTATGCTGGAATTTAATAATGTAACAATTTCGGCTATTTCATATTTATTTGAAAACCCTAGACCCTATTATAATACAATCGAATTTCCTATCAAATGTTTTGGTTATCGTAAGGTAAAAACTTTTCCGTGTTTATGTGCGGGAAGTCTTACGAGATACCTTTTCTTTCCAAATGGTTTTGAAGTTAAACAAGTTTAACCTGTTACTCACACCAGACCCATGTCTGACCCAAGTTGTTTATTTCTGTTTTATAAACTCTTGGGTACTCAAATTTTTATGAGTAGCCAAGGGATTCAGGTTTAGCTTTGACGAATTGTGGAGGAGCAATGGAGCAGGAGGCTTCGGCGTTCATAGATATAGTATTCCGCTGTGTTGATATCTGCGTTAGAGTCTTGTATTGTATTTGAGTTGTAATATCTAGACAGATGTTTATAACTGTCTAGTATGTGTTGTATAGTTGTGTAAACTCTGATAAGTGTTTTATACTATGTAATCGTTTCTTTATGTTATTAATATAAATTATTCATTCCGCTGTGAGATCGTTGTCGTTGTTTCTTCTTTCTTCTCTTCTTTTCTATTTTCTACCCCTTTCTTTCTTATTAATGATGCGTCATTCTGTGGAATGAGTGGCGGGTCGTTACATCAGTAATCACTCGAACCTTGCTGGGAGCATCATTAGTTGGCATCGAAGAACTTGTAGCAGGAGCGCCTCCACCCATAACAAATGGCAGGTCGGCAAAAGGATCGCCATGATGGCGAAAGAGTTCCTCCATCAGCTGCTCATCAAAAACAAGTGAGCTTCCCTGCATTTCGTCGAGCGGTGCAGTTGTGGTTAAAATGGTCGCTTCGGTAACGATAACCCCCTGCATCTGATATGATTCTTGAGTAACAGGAGGCACGGCCGGTGCAGCATCAATCACTGGACAAAAAATAAGAGAACTGTTAGAACTTAATTCAAGTGAAAATTCCGACCTGAGACAGATATGTGGAATGTTCAGAGTACCTTCCTCAGTTTGGCTTATAAGCGGCTGAACGGCTTCAGCAACTTGCTCTGTAGCCGAAGACATCTACGGCTGATCCGGATTATAGGAAGGAACAGCTTGGGGATCAACCGCAAGCAAAGATTTAGGCTGGGTTGACGTTGGATTCAAGACTTGCATCATGGTGTTCAAACCCAGAGCCTTCTCCTACTTCCAGGTGCTGGGTGCCGAGTCTCTCCTTCTCATGAGAAATCATCGACTCGTGGAGAATCTTCCTTTCATCTTCGTTCAGCAGACGATTCTCGAGCTCAAACTCATCAATAGACTCACCCAGATGCACTGCCTTCTCCTCCTCAACCAATCGGCCCCAGGCGTTGTATAAATGTGCCGGATAATCATCGAGCCAGGCTAGACCCCTGTGCCTCAGCACGTTAGCGTTGTAAACAACGAGAAGGTCTTCAATGTCAGCTTCTAGCCTGGACTCGGCCGATTTCACCTTCTCCTCAACCTCAGTCTCCACCTCGTGAACCTTAGCCATGGCCGCATCCCGTTCACCCCGGAGCAAGCCAGCCTGCTCGCACGCCTCCTGGGCTACGTTATTCGCATCATCCTTTTCCTTGGCCATGTTAGAGAATTTGGCCTTAAGCTCGTTGAGTTCCTTGACCGCCGCATCCCGTTCGGCGGTGACTGTAGTGTTTCGGTGGCCCATCTCCTCCACCAAGGCAACATGTGTCCGCCTCAACCTCTCCATTGCCACATTCGCTTCATCAGCTTTTTCGGTGGCCTCAATTTCAGATTTTCGAGAAAACTCGGCCTCAGTATTGAGCACTTGTATGATTCGGTCCTTTTGAGCGAGTTCAGTCTCCATTTTCTCAATCGCTTTGGCTCGCTCAAAGGCCAACTTGGAAGCTTTCTCTACGGCCTTTACCCACTCCGTATACTGGGTGTAGACGTCATGAATGTAATCATGCATTGTGTTTTCCACCCCAGACGGGATTCTCTTTAAGTGAGGTGGAAATACGTAGCCGTCGAAGCATATGTTCGGGAACTCCCTCCTCAGCTGAGTAATTTTAATAGCCCTTTCCCCAGTGGGCTCAGTTGTGACCTGCTCTGCAATTATGGGGCCATGGTTTCCACCCTTTGGAGATGAGTCTCGGATCTAGAAGTGTGAGAAGACGGCCTGTGTCGCGGAGGCTCAGGTGGATGTGAAGTCTGAACAGGAGGTGGAGATGGGATTCTAGGAGGTGGAGAGCGAGACCTAGATTGGTCTCTATATTCTCTGTCCCTGTCCCGCTCGTACCTCTCTTGGGTAGAGTACCCGCGATCGCGGTCTCTATTCGAATCCCTCCTACGGGAATCATAATAATAAGAAGAAGACTTTCAAGCAGAGCGAAGGTTCCCTAGCATCGATCCTTTCCCAGACATAGTACTTGAAAGTGAGAAATGAAAGAAAAGTTAGCGATCTCTTGGACTGGACGATTTACGATTATAAATCATGTAGTGCAGTGGAGTGTATGTATGTGCAACCCCCCGACCAACCGGAAATGTCAGTCGCGCTCGTAGCAAGCGACCCACTCAGATCAAGAGCATTGTCAAGCTCCTCCATCCCGGTGTCGTGTTGAAACGACATATAATTCGGAATCGGAATATCAACAAGCCCTTCAAAAGGATTCTCTACTTGCGGGGGAGGATCCTCCGAAATCCTAATCCCTTGAACAGGCAAAGTCATAACCACGGATTTCAATCTCATGGATTTAGAACGCTTATGAGTAATTGCCTTGCCTTTTCTCCTTCCTCCTGAATCTTGAACACTGGAAGAAGGCCCAGCTTGGAGTTCGTTATCAGTGGGCGTTCTCTCCGGATCAACCTCTTCAGCTATTATGACACCGGGCGCTTTGCGTTTCGTCCATTTCTTTGAGACCGCCCTAAGTGTCCCTTCCAGCCTTATGCTTTGCCTCCGTTTAATCAACCCGACAATTCTCAAGTTTCTGTCGGTTAGAACCAAGTCAATGTTCCTCTCTTCACCCGGAACCGCTTGGAGGATCCAAACTAACTCTCTAAAATACCTATCGTCAGGTCGTGAGATTGCGGATGTAAAAGAAGTGAAGTATGTCACTTTTGAAAATGATTATTATTATCTCGATAATTCATGAGAAAGACTGTGACACTTACGTCTATCCAACCATCGCCTAGCGAATCCAGGGAGGCTTCGAACGTAGAACCATTCTATCTTAAAGTAACTCAGCCTTCCCCAGGACCCTGTTACAATTTGACAGTTCCTAACCTCTTCCAAGAATGTGAAAGAAGGGCTGTCTCCGCGACTCTTAATGTTGAAGAGATATCTAATCTCGATTGTCTTTGGTGGTCGAAAGAGAATTTCCATAAACAAAATGAAAGTGCTATTCAACAAGGCGTATCCGTTGGGGTGTAGCTGGGATGGAGCGTTTCCAAGGAATGACAGCATTTCCCTTATGTACTGATTAAATGGCGTTTTCAAAACATGATTGCAAAGTTTTTCTTCAACCTGGAAATCAAAAACCTGCCTGGAGTCATTTCCTTTCAACCTGAGTTTTGAAGCAGCATTCAAAATCTAAAGTTCAAATGCAAATTCTTTAATCTGGAATCAAACTTCAGTAGCATGCAAGGTTCTTGGGGTTAAAGTATTCCAGTTTTAAAGTTTTCAAAAGAAGTTTTCAAATTAAAGCTCTGTTCATCAATTATCTGGTGAGTAAACATCTTTCTTAAAAATTCAAGTAATGAAACCTATTGCATGTAAATTGTTTGGATTAAATGTAGACTTGTACGTATGTATAAGTGATTCCTGTTATTCAAAATAAGAACACCTCTGTTATTAAGTTTCTGTTAACATCTTATAACCAGAAAACATCATAACAGAAATTAACAAGTTTAAACATTGTTGGATGATCTGGTGCATGTTGAAATACTTGAATATATGATGTGATATAATGCTTGCATGTTGTTTAGATTTGAATTGAATGAATATATGTAAATGTATGTGTGCATGTTTGAAACAGGGATATACCCTCTGTTGTTTTACAGGTTCAAAAAAAAAAAAAACCTTTCTCAAATCTAAATCTCATTCCCTGATTTGTTTTAGGCTTTGTTGTACAAACAAAAATAGCTAGATTTGTAAGATCTACATTCTAAAAACAGTTACGAGTTCAATTAGTTTATAAACATCTGAAATTTAGTAAAATACAGTAAAACCCAAAAACTAGCAAAATTCAATTTTAACAAATTAGTGTTTCAGGAATATATTATAATTCGTCATGGCAAATGATGAATTTAGAAACAAAAATCATTTTTTTTAATCATGTAATTGGGTAGAATTCTCGGGTTGAACGGAAATTGGGATTTTGGTGATTTCTGGCGATCGGAGGGTGATGGAGTCTCGTGTTCATTACTGGAGCATGCTGGAAGGTAGGGGGTCTTGGCAAAAATGATCGGTGAATTTTCTGATCATCATGGTGGCGGCACGGCATCGTTGTAGGGTTTAAGGGCATATTTTTGTCAGAGTCGTTTTTGGAATAATTTCATTGTCAATGGATGATCGGGGGTGACCGGACCTATGGGGAACGAAGCTAGGGGTTTTGGCGAAGGTTCAGGCAGAAGGTTGTGGTCGTTACAGTCTTTAAACAAAACAAATCTTAAAAATTATTAAATTCTTTGAAACTCGTTCAAACTTGTTTAATAATTTCCTATTCTTAAATTTAACATTTCTCTGTCCCCGCTGTGCAAGCATGACGGTTGAAAGCAGTAAACCCCTCCGGGGGAGCATGTGGTCTATCATTTGGCCCTGGCAGTAATACGTCATCAAGCGACAAGCCATGCCTTAAACAAATCCGTCCCAACATATCTTCAGAGATGCCGGACGACACAGAGTCTTATGGACTACAAATGAACCGGGAGCTTGGAAACTCGTTCGGAGTTGGATCTATGACTTCGGCCTTGATGGCCGGTATCTCGATTATTGGAGGGATTGAACCTTGAACTTCATGCTGTTGTGAACTTGAAGGTTCCATGACTAACTAGCTTATGAAAAATCATCATTAAACAGATAATAAACCCGTGCATCCCGCAGTGTGAAGTGTGTGAATATGTTGTGCAGTGCACTGCTATATATCACTTGAAAATTTCTACAGAGTTAAGGAACGCATGCAAACGATGAGACTTCGAAATTCAATAGGAGTGACCGTCATCGCTGACCGTCACAACCGTGCCATCCTGATGTTAGTGATCGATTCAAGTTAAAATCTGTTATCATTTCGTTAAGTCATGGTTCCATCGGCGAGCTTCGAAGGGTAGTCAAATATGCAGTTTAACAGTTAAGTCCGGTTATGCAAGGTTGAAGCTCGTCGGGGTCAGATGTTCAAGCGTGCAAGAAATTTTAAGTCCATTCAGGTTCAACTCGTATCGATCACAGGAATCCCAGTTTCGAATCGATCAGCTACAGCTGAGTGAGTTCGCATCGATCAATTGGGTCGCCTTCGTATCGATCCCCTGGTGCATAATTTGTATCGATCAAAAACTCTGGTTTTTGAATCGATCAGACACAACCCCTTTGTATCGATCTACATGTTCGACACGCTCGCATCGATCATCTCGATTCGATGCAAAAGCTTAGCCACTGATCGATACGAAGGCCTCCATCTCATCATCTCGAAGCCCCTACTCCAAATCGACACGAAGCGAAGGCCAAAGAATCTTCGATCAACTCATTCGTATCCATCCTCACTCCTTCTTCCCAAAATGGCCGTGACACCATTCCTTTCCTCCTTCAACCATGCTCCAAACCAACATCGATCTCGACACCGCTGAAGGTCGGTCACATGTATGTATAAATTAATGGTGGGATTCGAATCACGTCGTTCGTGATACGAGTCCATTGACTTATTACCTAATTGCAACGACTGATTAGAAAGATTGAAAGGTTTTGATTCGATTCGAAGGCAAGCAGTTTTCCTTTTCCAAGTCTCTGGAGCGATACGAAGACGAAGCGCAAGAGTAAAAAAGTAAAAAGTGAAAATCGGCTAAGTCCACAGTATTTATATGGACTCGAGTGTGAAGGGAGAAACGATTTGCCTCCCAGTAAACTCGACTGGTTGCAAAATGTCACCACGGGATCGATTCGAACAAGCTATTCGAATCCATCAACTCGAGTCTTTATCGAAGCAAAATTGCCAACGAAGGCTTTTCTGAGTCACCCAAATCCATTGATACGAAGCCATTGTTCGTATCGATCATTTTTGACTCCATCCCCAGTGCAGCGATATGAACTGTGCAGTTCGAATCCATCAAAACACAACTTCAGGAGGCCAGTATTTATCGATACGAACGCATATTTCGTATCCATTTTTGTGACCCACATCGATTCGAAAATGAAGGCCACCGAAGTTCGTAACCATCGATACGAAAGTTAATTTCGTATCCATCGAATCTTTTATCCATCGATTTGAAATGTTCATTTCATATCCATCAATACGAAGTCTACCGATGCAAAGACAATGTTTCAACCTTTTACATCGATTCAGGAGAGGATCGATACAAAGGAACATTCAAAAGAAACCATCGAGCGTTGTTACAATTCGAATTTCACATCAGTTCAGGAGAGGATCGATGCGGAGTTCGATACGAGATAAACTGGCAACGACTCGTGAGCATGCAGCGTTAACGAGAGTCAGATTAACATATATGCATATACATCAGACTCATATTCAATTTTTAACATTCACAGGAATTGGATACTTATTTGATAACGATTACAACAAACAAACAGCTAATCTCAGTCAAGCAGCAATCAGTTACAACAATACAGGGTACAACAGTTGACAATCAACGGTTCACATTACCGAGAAAATCAATCAAAGATTACAACTTTCAGTGAAAAGACGATAACTGTTCAGAATGAAGATTGCAGCATTTCAAAGCACATCATGTTTCCACAAGACATACTTTGGGGGCAAATGTTATCTCGCCTTTTGGCAAGGCCGTGACACCAAGAACTTGACTAGAAACCAATGACGGTTCGTCTTAGAGGTCAGTTATACGTGGGCTCACTATGGATATCGATAAATTTTGTCCGAGTCCAGATCAAGCTACAATTGATATGACAAGACGAGCAAAGCAATGAAAGTCAACTTCCAAATTTCAAGTCAATCGGAGTTAATATGCTCAAGATACGATCGATACAAGCTAAGGAAAATCAACTCTATTTCGAAACGATCAGCTAGGCCTCTGTTCAAATCGATCAGCTTCGTATCGATCAGAAGGCCCTAGTTCGAATCGATCAGGTTCACATCCATCACCTGAGTCCACTTCGAATCGATCAGGTTCGCATCCATCACTTGAGTCCACTTCGTATCGATCGTCCGATGTCCACTTCGTATCCATCAAAGAGCCTTTGTTCGAATCCACCAGGACGCACTGTTCGTACCCATTAGAGGATCACTGTTCATGTCCATTCAGGAGGAGCGCTTTTATCGATACGAACAGAGCATAATGATCGATACGAACAGAGCATAACGATCGATATGAACTAATGAACTTCCATCGATGTGAATTGGACCATCCCCATCGATTCGAACTACGCTACTTTCATCGATACGAATAAGGCAAAGTTCAAGGAACGACTCGATCAACTCAGCAAAGAAGGTGGATCGATTCGAAGAGTGCTCGCCATGTCACCACCTGATCACACAACCATCGATTCGAAATGATCGAGTCGAACGAAACAGCCTACTGAAAGTTTCCATTTCGTATCGATCATAACTTGAGATCCACAAGTCCAAATTCCACTAAATTTTCACATGAGCTTACACACGTGCTAAAGAATGTACACACCAAGTTTTGACTCCATTGGACGAAATCTTGATCGATACGAAATCCGTTCTTATCGATCACGGATCGGGTCGAAACTTCACGGGCTTGGTCGCGTGGGCCCACTCACGTGCCAAAAGAAGTCTCCCGAGATCTGAGCGAAATATCAGCCTCCTACACCTATAAATAGAGCCCCAGGGCATACAGAGAAAGGATCTTCTTCATCTTTTGACGCTCCAACGCCCAAACTCTGCCGGATCCGATTCCATACTCCATTACTGCTGTTGTACTCGAATTTTATAGCTTTAACTCGCTATAACCTGCTGTAAACGATTGTAATCATCAAAGAAACGTCAATAAAGTGATCAACTTCATAGTGGACGTAGGCAATACGCCGAACCACTCTAAATTCTTATGTTTCTGTTCATTTTTATTATTTTCATTATCTGTTCTTGGAGTTTTTGTTAGATAATCCTCTTTTTCCATTTAATTTCTTCATTTTATCTCTTCAAAAACTTCCGAAGAGTGTTGTGCCCAATTTTGGTACAAACAGATATTTTGACTGATTTGGATGTTGATTGTGATGGATGCTATTGATTGATATTTTGGATGTTATTTATTTTGATATATCCTGTTATCACCCTGTATATTATTTGACAGTATATAAAACTATTAATTGAATTATTTCGAATAAATTAAGAAATAGGTTAAAATGATATATACCTATGACATTTATTTTGGATTGAAATGATATACATCCATCCTCGAAATTAAATTGGAATAACCGATTCACTTGGCCATAGGATAAATAATTATATACAGACACCGGATTGTTTAAATTAAATTATTTAAAAAAAAAATTAATTTGATATTATTTAAATGTTTTGATTTAAAGATGTAAAAATCGAATTTATGGAAATCAAATTATTCTCGAGCTTGAGCTCGAAATGTTGAAATTTAAATTTGGTAACAAGGATTGTTTAAATATCAAAGTTGAGATTTTGAAGTTATAATCGAAATATGATTTGAATTTCAGAAATTGATTTGTTTTAATAGATTGGACTTTTATTCGAACTTTGAATATTGCTAAGTAAAAGTAATTTAAATCGGTATTTCAAAAGTTATGATCAAAATTGAATTAATTTAAAGATTTGGACATTGAATTGAACATCGAACTGAAATTTGATTTAAGTGATTTAAATCACTACTTTAAAAATCGAGCTCGAAATTAATATAAGTTGAAATGGTTTAAAATTGAGAATTGATTTTAAATTTAACCATTGAATCGAATAGTTGAAGTTGAAACTAAAATCGATTTGGAATTGAATTTGAAATTAATTTGTAATTGAAATTGTTTTGAATTGAAATTGATTTGGATTGAAATTGGATTCGAAGTTATTTCAGATTGAAATTGGAATGGAATCGATTAAATTAAAATGGGAACTGAATTGATTTGAATTGGAAAATTTGGAGTTAGATCGGTTTGACTTTGAAACTATTTTCAAAATAAATTGTTTATTATATAAACTGAGTTAATTTAGATTGAAATCGAAATGGAATCGATTAAATTGAAATGGGAATTGAATTGATTTGAATTGGAAAACTTGGAATTGGATCAGTTTGACTTTGAAACTATTTTCAAAATAAATTGTTTATTATATAAACTATTTAAAAACCTATCTTTTTAGATGTTTAAATTACTTTGATTTTCCAAACTATTTTACTATATAAACCATTTTCAGTGCTCAAACTATTTTATATTAAACTATTTTAACTTTTAAACTATTTAAAAAAATTCAAACTATTTTCTAAAAATTCAAACAGGTCAGAGTGGGAATGTTTATATTTAAATCATGGATTTAAATGCGAATTGGGTTAATTTGAAGTTATAACCCAAATTGTATTTCAAATCAAATTTTGAAGTGAAAATGACTTTCAAGTGGAAATTGAGATATTTGACGTAAATATTATATTTCGAAATGAAATTGATTTTGAAGCGAATATGATATTTTGATATCAAGTATGAATCATTTCGAAATGTAAAAGTACCAACCGATGTGTAAAACGACGTTTGGTTGTTAAAGAGATAGGGGCCTCTGATTGGAATACTCTCTGTTAATATTGGAACCACTTTAACAACCGTGTACACGGAGTAGACTCCAGAACGAAGTGGTTGGATTTGGCATCGTTTGCTGGATTTGAAGAAAGAGAACGATGATGGATAGACCCTGGCACTTGTGCCAATTTGAAATGACTAAAAGAGGATGGCTCGACAGGGCCAAGCGAGCTAGCTACCCCTAGCGGACATCCGTCCATCGATTTTCTTAGTCTCGGTCCATATTATTCCTCTTGTTGTTGGTTTCGATTGGTGCACCTTGAGTTTGGGATAGCCTCCCTTTGACTCGATATGGGATGGATGTACGCGGTGGGCGGTCATGGCTACGATGCGTTACCACCAGCTCTACGACCCGAACTGGTAGTATCCTACCTTGGGCATGGTCTCACATGCTTTGTCATACTTTTATCCCTATAGGAGACCCCTACGATTTTGGTTTAGTGTTGTTGTGTTACGGCACATCCCTATCCCCCGACGTACTACTAGGGCGTTATATGCAAACTGTACGACAATGCTTAAAAACACGTTAATGGGGATTAACGTAAAACCTTAATGCTAAGAAAAATATTTATTTTACTAATTAAACATTATATATGTAGTGTATTCTACTATATATAACAAATTGATGGATCCTTAAGAGATGGAAAATCTTGTAACATCTCTTGAGTTATTGCACGCACGTTATACACTGGATATGAGACGTGAAACCCTGTAAATATCTCTGATGCTATTACACTCATGTTATGTGATATCGATTTGACTCACATAAGGATATTTTAGTCCTGACTCGAGTGTTTTGTCTTTTCATTACGCTCGAGTCAGCCCTGTGTTTTTCATTACATTGAAGATCATTTTTCTGGAGGACGAAGACAAAGATTTGGTATATTATTACTATTATTATTCCTGCATCATGTTGTCTGCTACATTATTCTATTTATCCCTATTGTATATATAACTCTGATAAATGTTGTATAAATTATAATCAGATGTATAATATAAACAACTTCATGAACTTTTTATTTTATTATTATATTTTATTATTCCGCTGCGAGATTCTGTGTTTGTTTTCTTCTTCTTTTCTTATTTTTCTTAATTAACCCCATTGATTATCTATGTTCTGGATTGTTTGGGTTGGACATGTGTAGATTATTATCAATTTAAACCTTTCAAAATGAGGAACGTCATAGAATTGATAGAGAATACTTTCAAATCAGTGAGTAGATTATGGAGAATGAATGTAGTAAAGTAGAGATTGAATTTTAGTGAATTTGAAGATTATAGAAAGTGGATTTTGTGAAATATAAAATGAGAACTTGGAGTAAGAAGAATAAAGAGAAAATAGTTGTTAAAATTTGTTTTGCAATCCTCTTTATATAATGTTCAAAGGGGTATCTCTATTCGCAAAGAGATGCTATCAAAAATCACAGCTATTTACAATTCAAAAGGCACCTCTTCAATGGTACATATGTCAACATCCATATGTATGGTATGTTGACATACCCTTGTTTATTTTGAGAAACTAAAACATTTTAAATGTGTTGCAAAATTTTGAATTCTTATTAAGTCATTTAAACATAGTTTTTAAATACCTTTAATATATAAAAGTTTTATAAAATATTTGTAGAAATATATTGTAACATCCCGTATTTTTAAACCATTGAATGCGAACATTTAATTCGTTTTAAATGTTAATGTGGATTCTTAATTGATTTTAAAATGAATAGATTCAGATTCAATCAATGAAATAAGCTGTAATTTTTAATTATAGTAATTTCGGGTTGAATTTGATTTATGGTAAAATAATAAGTAAATATTCGGAATTGGGATAAAAGGTGAATTTGGGGTAAATGATTATAAAAGTGGTGTTTAAATGTATTTCTAAGCTCAATTGGCTATAAATAATATTTTTGGATTTTTAGATGAATTTTAAAGTTGATAAATTAATATTTGAAATTTTATATTAATTTAAAATGAATTTAATATTATTAAAATGCAATTTAATCAGATTTTGGTCTAGAATGAGCCAGAATGATTTTTAATGTGTTTATAAATTTTATATGATTTATTGTTAAGTTATTAAAATTTTAAAAATGAAATTTTAAGCGTTTCCGTAAATTTTGAAAATCGCCTGATTTAATAGACGAGTAAAATAGCCTTCCGGGGCGCAGTCTCGGAATTCGACGAAACCAGTTCCATTGGATCCGTAATAGTTAGTTATTATCGGATTTAAATTTTCGTGGCAATCGGAGTTGTCGTTTGACCATGGTAGCTCGAAACGCATCGAAATCGATTTAACCGATTTAATTTTAAATTGATCGTTTAATTCCGTATCTCGCGCATACGATCAAATTAGCTTACGAAACCTATTCCATTGTGTCCGGAACGCGGAAAAACCCCAGGATAGCCTGTCGGAACGTGAGAATTGGATGTCGTTTGCGTAAACTGTTAATTTGAGAAATTATATTAATTAAATAATATTAAAACTATTATATATATATATATATAATCTCTCGTAAACCCTAGGAAAAAGAACAGCCGCCGTTCGTTTTTATCAATGGCCGATATCTCCTAGTTTTCTCCCTCAAAAATCTCGAAATCCAAGCAACGATTTCAGAAATTTTCAACTGGAAATATGAAGAGGATGGCGAGTTCTTCGAGGTGAACGATTGAGATCGAGTTTCGTGGAGAATAGAGGGGAAGAGGCAGGCGCGTTCGTGGGGCGTGTGATGTGCTGCTGCGTCGCCTAGGGGTGGCCGAGTGCCACTGCCTTCTGGGTGATGGTGGAGTTCGTCGTGGCGTACGCGGGGATGTTGTTTGATCGAACTCGAAGTAGACGTGGAGGGAGCGGTTCGAAACCCTAATCGATGATGATGGGTTTGCTTTCGTTCGTTTTGTTCCTGTACGTGCTCGCGTGAGGAAGGAGTAGAGGGACGGCTTCGATCTTGCTTTCTGGATCGTGCGGCCTTGATTATTTTGGTAGTTAAATTAAAAGAAAATTTGTTTTTAAATATTGTTCGAACTTTGTAAAATCATAACAAATTCATACGTTATCAGAATTTAACGAAACGGGAACCGTTGGAATCGCAGAGAAGAATACTTCGTGATGGTGCAGATCCGGAGTCATTCCGGGCAAGTAGGAATTTGGGTTAAATCGAACGTTGTTCGGTTTAATTTAAATTTCGAACGCTCGCCGAAACTCAAGGTGAGTTATTCTCACTCACATCTGGATGCTAGACATTATAAATAGTTGATATTTAAATATCTATGTGAATGGTTGATTATATCTGTGATTATCAGTCTGGTTGATATTTATATTGTGATGTGCTAATATCTGTGATGCAGGGAGATACAGGTTGGAGGGATCCAACTGGATTCCTCACAATTGTAGCAATTATTTTATGATTGTTAGTGAATACCTGTTTATATGTTGTGATTGATAAATCTGGAAATTTAATCGTGTTGTGAAATTGTTGTATAAATCATAATTACAGAATTTAATTTATAAATGGACAAAATTGGGTTTTTACGAAATAAGTAAATTGTTAAATTAAGAATTTTTGAAAAATAGAATTTGAAATCTGGTTTGGAATGGGAAATGAAAAAAATTGGTAAAATTGGAATTTAATATTGTGGGAAAATTTATCAATCGATAAATATGAAATATAAATTTTCTGGAAATTAAATTTATGAAATTATAAATTGTTTAAAATAACGATGTTTATTTTAATAATGGCTAATGTTATCCGAAAATTAAAAATATGTTAAATGGAGTTTCCAACTATAAATTAACAAGTTCAAATGAAAACAGAATGTTTGAAATGCCGTATTTCATTGGAATTTAGTTAAGTGAAATGGGAAATTCACCAAAAATGTTTAATTTAAAATGTTTAAACTATATTTAAAAAAAAATGAATTTCCGGAAATGGAAAATTGTGATTTAACTTCGGAGGAAGTTATAGTTAAGTATGGAATTGGAAATTTATGTTGAAATCATAAATTGACTTGAAATAAATCAGTGGATTTATATTAAAGAGTACTTTGGAATGTTTTGGAACGGGAAAGAGTTTCCCTGGGAAAACCAAGTAAATGTTTATAAAAAGATTTTATTTAACTAAAGGTTAAGTTTTAAATCGTTTAAAAAGTATTTTTAAGAAATCGTTATTTTTAAAGAAATAAATTAATAATTTTTAATACCGTAATAATTTGGGAGTATATTAGCAATTATTTTTACAAATGGATTTATTTAAAAGTTGGTTTTAGCTTAAGCTGTTAAAATTAGCATTTTTCTTCTTATAACGCTATTTTGAATTTAGTTGGACTAAAACCCTTTATTTTAAATCAAAGTTTATGTGATAATAACTAGTTTTCTTCACATATTTTAAATTTATATTTTGAGAAAATAAATAGAAGTAATTTTCATATTTAAAGTATATTTCAGTATAAAGTATTTTTAACTGTTTTAAATGCAAATTGTTTTATACTTGGTTATTCCCGATGGGAATAAAGGGTAAAGGATTTACCTTGTAAAGGAAGAGTTTGGAAAATTGTTTTCAAACGAGTTTTGAAAATGTGAAAATATATCTTTGAAAGATATTAGAGAAATAAATAATATGGAGATTATTTATTGTGTGATGGATGTGTATGGATGTTTGTGAACATTAATTGATAGTTAAATCACCGACTATCAATATTGGCCAAATGCGCTGATCGTATCGAAGAGACCGGGATCGGGTTTGCTACATTACAGCGTGATAGGGGGTTCTCGCTTTGCGTTAGGTGGCGAACGGGAGACTCTTACCCCTACATGTCCCCGGGGGTAGTATAAGGCCTTTTGGGGTTGGTTGCGACTCGAGAGGGTGGCCGTAAAAGCAAACCCGAGGTATCACTGTGAGCCACAGCGGGGCTGGGATGGTTGAAAAGCCTACCGGTCGTGAGCCGTTGCTGATGGTTGAAAAGCCTAGGACGTCACATTTGGTATCAGAGCTTAAGTTGGCGACAACCTAGGCTTTGGTGGGAAAATTACTCATTTTTTTTAAATAGAGTCTGAAGTACTCTATAATGAGTTGAGTGTAATAATAGCTATGAGAGCGTACTTGTTAGTGGATATAAAATTGTTTTTGTACTGTGTTGACTTATCGGTTGAGTGTTTATGAATTCTGGTCGGTGCGGGAAGTACAACCGTATCGATAGGGGTTTCTAAACTCTTAAACAAGATAAACCGACATAGTATTGTTTTTAAAGTGGGTAAATGAAATAATTTTACCCAAAATTATATTTTGATATAAAAAGAAATAATTTTCTAAATTATTATATGTATTGGATGCTTGTTTGGTTGTTTCTTCTATAATCAAATAAGAAATTAAAACATGATCTAAAATTTGAAATGATATATATAAGAAAATAAGAAGTTAAAATATTAAAATGGTTTATAACCAAATGGAATTGATTGAATATGTTTAAATAAGAAGAAGTGAAATTGAAATTTGATTTAAACCGGAATTTTTACCCCGGAAATTTTTGAAAGGGATTTCAAATGAATTTAAACAAAGGTTTGGAAAAATTTAGAAACCTTGGGAATGTTGAAATGTTTTCCAAAGGTTTTGAAGTTAATGATGGAGCATATTTTGGAAAATATTTTCGAATGGAAATTGATTTGAGGTGAATTGTGGAAGTGGAAAGCACTGAACTCACTGCAGTCGCTGGAAAATAATCCTGATGATGCTGGCCACATCATTAGAATTCATTTTCGAGTTTATAAAGTGATGGATTGCTACCAAAATAGTTGGTTATGACATTGTTTGGACTTGTTTGGGAAACAAGTGATTTTGGGAATTTTCAAAGGAAAATTGTTTGGTAAAAGCAGTTTGTTTTGGAATTTGATATTTGATTTGAATATCAAAGAGAAATGTGTTGATTTTTATTTCGAATTGGTTTTGAAATAAATCCGGGTAAATTGAATTTTGGGAATTCTATTTTTAAATAAAAATGTGAAAGTTGAAATGATTCAACTATATAGCTTATAAAGGAAAGTTGATTTAAAGAAGAATTGAGTATATATGGAATGTAAATCTACTTTGAATAAATGAAGGTGAATGGAATATATCTGGATTTAACTTATGATAAGTTAAATAAAATTAAGAATTTGAAATTGAATTAAATCTAAATGAATTGGAATTAAAAGGAAGTTGAGATAACGGTGAAATGTAAATGCTTATGGTTGTGTAAATGAATTCATATTCTTAAGCTATTAAGTGTTAAAATTTGACATTGTGATTACAAAAATGTGGATTGGTTTGAAATGAGCAATATAAACTTATAAGTAAATAAGTTGGAGAACTTGAGAATGGAAGATTTGATTTTAACTCAAGTAAAATGGAATTTTAATCACAAATAAAAATGGTTAAATGGAATGGTGGATTCGAACTTAGTTTTAAATGGAATGCAAAGTAAGGTGAAACAATGATAAAATATAAAGAGGTAAGTGAACTGAAGTTAGTAAATAAGTTGAACTTGGATATGGAGAATTAAGATTAAATTGAATTGGGTTTAACTTCGTCTAAAATAGAAGTAAGCTGAATATTAAAATTTCTGTTGTGTTATGAATAAGAATGAATGTAATTAAATTCTTATTTAAAGTAGTAAAGGAAATGGTTTAAATTCAGGTGGGCTAAATAAAACGTAGATGAACTTGAATTAATTCTGGAAAGGAATTAAAGTTGAAATGCATATATAATTTAGTTAACCTTGAATTAAATTTGGATAAGAATTTAGTTAAATGGAAATTTAATTTAGTGGAGGTGATGATGAATGAAGTAAATGCTTACTCAATTAAATCCAAAATGATTGTTTGGAAATAAATCTTGTGTAAGCTAAATTAAATAGAGTTTGTATTGGCATGGATGAAATTTTGATAGTTGTTAGAATTTGGAAAGTAAGAATAAGACCCAGTTCTGGAATGGAATTTAATTTTGGTAATAAATGTTGGAAGTGAGAATGAATAATGTAATTAGCTCATAATAGTGGTGGTTTGAATGGTAAGTAAATTCAAATGAGAGAAAAAAATTTAAATGGTCTCTTTGTTGATAAAATAAATCTAAAATGGATTGGATAAATAAACGAAGAGCATTAAACTTTGTAAATGAATTGAAATTGGTTGAATGAGAATCAGATGGAAATAAAATTAAATAGATAATGGTAATATTGTGAAACTACTTAAGCAAATTGAAAGAAACAAATGATCGTGGATGAGCTTTATTAAGAAATTTGAATGGAATTTGTTGGATAATAAAATTGAATTGAAAGTGAAATAATATTCATTAATTATTGTGGTAAATTAAGAATGAATGAGTTGAATATAACCCAGGATCGAATGATATTAATATAAACTTGAATTTGGTTAATGGAAATAAAGATGTAAGGAAAATGTAATTTAACAATTACATTGGAAAGAGAAAATATTTGGTTTGTGAACCTTGTAATGGAATAAAATTTATATGAATCCAAGTTGAAATTAATTTGAATGGTGATAAGCTTAAGTGGCAATTATTTTTGCTTGAATGACATGGAAATTTGCATTGTATTTGCAATTGAGTGTTTAAAAGCAATTGGAATTGGATTGTGAATAAATTGATATGGATTGGAATCTAACTCAAAAGTTTGTATATAAATGCAAGTGAATTGATTTAAAGGGAGAATGGAATTAGTTTTGAATCAATCAGAACGGGTCACATTTTAATAAGTAATGTTTGCATATGAATGGAAATGGATCATAACTGAAATGCAAATGTTTCAAGTTTAAAATGAAATTTGATTGTAAATCAAATTTGGAATGTAAGTAAAATTAAAAGGTAAGAAAGGCATATGTAATCATATTGAAGTGGAAATGAATTGGTTGAGATAAATATGAATTGTATGTAGTGAACTTGAATTTAAAGTATTCAAGTGAAATAAAATGAAGTAGACTTGAATAAGTAATTTGAAAGTGATTGAAACTTTGAATTGTTGATAAATTATGGTTAACATTGTTAAATTATGAACTATGCTTGGATTGGTTATGCAATGAATATGTTTGGTTTGCATTTGTATTGGAAATGTTGTTAAAATGCTCATATTGGGAAACTGATGAGTTTGTTGAGTTTAGTACAGGTACGGGAGGCGTTCGAGAGAGTTGGAGCGCGTATATGCGTTATAGTAGCCGCTCGCTATTAAAAAAATTGCTTAAAGGTACGCCTACGCAATTATAATTGGGAAATGATATATATATTGTGATATATTTTGGTTTCCGGCCATGTGAGCCGATGTATATATATTTGTGTATCCTGCGATATCGTAGAAGCTCCTCCGTACAAAGGAGACTCCGCCAAAATTTTCCAGAAATTTTGGGAGTTAGAAAATTTTTGGGGTTTTTTGGGAAAATTTATTAATAAGTAAAGTTATTTTGAAAGCGAGTGTTAAAATAAAGGCTTTAGAATAAATGTAGCAATTGAGTATGGGATTGGGCTAAAGGATTTTGGAAAGTGAATATAAACTTTAGCTAAGCAAATTGGGTAAGAAAATGAGTTGGAAAGTATATTTTTACCTTAGCAAATTTCGGGGACGAAATTTTTATAAGGGGGGAGGAATGTAACATCCCGTATTTTTAAACCATTGAATGCGAACATTTAATTCGTTTTAAATGTTAATGTGGATTCTTAATTGATTTTAAAATGAATAGATTCAGATTCAATCAATGAAATAAGCTGTAATTTTTAATTATAGTAATTTCGGGTTGAATTTGATTTATGGTAAAATAATAAGTAAATATTCGGAATTGGGATAAAAGGTGAATTTGGGGTAAATGATTATAAAAGTGGTGTTTAAATGTATTTCTAAGCTCAATTGGCTATAAATAATATTTTTTGATTTTTAGATGAATTTTAAAGTTGATAAATTAATATTTGAAATTTTATATTAATTTAAAATGAATTTAATATTATTAAAATGCAATTTAATCAGATTTTGGTCTAGAATGAGCCAGAATGATTTTTAATGTGTTTATAAATTTTATATGATTTATTGTTAAGTTATTAAAATTTTAAAAATGAAATTTTAAGCGTTTCCGTAAATTTTGAAAATCGCCTGATTTAATAGACGAGTAAAATAGCCTTCCGGGGCGCAGTCTCGGAATTCGACGAAACCAGTTCCATTGGATCCGTAATAGTTAGTTATTATCGGATTTAAATTTTCGTGGCAATCGGAGTTGTCGTTTGACCATGGTAGCTCGAAACGCATCGAAATCGATTTAACCGATTTAATTTTAAATTGATCGTTTAATTCCGTATCTCGTGCATACGATCAAATTAGCTTACGAAACCTATTCCATTGTGTCCGGAACGCGGAAAAACCCCAGGATAGCCTGTCGGAACGTGAGAATTGGATGTCGTTTGCGTAAACTGTTAATTTGAGAAATTATATTAATTAAATAATATTAAAACTATTATATATATATATATAATCTCTCGTAAACCCTAGGAAAAAGAACAGCCGCCGTTCGTTTTTATCAATGGCCGATATCTCCTAGTTTTCTCCCTCAAAAATCTCGAAATCCAAGCAACGATTTCAGAAATTTTCAACTGGAAATATGAAGAGGATGGCGAGTTCTTCGAGGTGAACGATTGAGATCGAGTTTCGTGGAGAATAGAGGGGAAGAGGCAGGCGCGTTCGTGGGGCGTGTGATGTGCTGCTGCGTCGCCTAGGGGTGGCCGAGTGCCACTGCCTTCTGGGTGATGGTGGAGTTCGTCGTGGCGTACGCGGGGATGTTGTTTGATCGAACTCGAAGTAGACGTGGAGGGAGCGGTTCGAAACCCTAATCGATGATGATGGGTTTGCTTTCGTTCGTTTTGTTCCTGTACGTGCTCGCGTGAGGAAGGAGTAGAGGGACGGCTTCGATCTTGCTTTCTGGATCGTGCGGCCTTGATTATTTTGGTAGTTAAATTAAAAGAAAATTTGTTTTTAAATATTGTTCGAACTTTGTAAAATCATAACAAATTCATACGTTATCAGAATTTAACGAAACGGGAACCGTTGGAATCGCAGAGAAGAATACTTCGTGATGGTGCAGATCCGGAGTCATTCCGGGCAAGTAGGAATTTGGGTTAAATCGAACGTTGTTCGGTTTAATTTAAATTTCGAACGCTCGCCGAAACTCAAGGTGAGTTATTCTCACTCACATCTGGATGCTAGACATTATAAATAGTTGATATTTAAATATCTATGTGAATGGTTGATTATATCTGTGATTATCAGTCTGGTTGATATTTATATTGTGATGTGCTAATATCTGTGATGCAGGGAGATACAGGTTGGAGGGATCCAACTGGATTCCTCACAATTGTAGCAATTATTTTATGATTGTTAGTGAATACCTGTTTATATGTTGTGATTGATAAATCTGGAAATTTAATCGTGTTGTGAAATTGTTGTATAAATCATAATTACAGAATTTAATTTATAAATGGACAAAATTGGGTTTTTACGAAATAAGTAAATTGTTAAATTAAGAATTTTTGAAAAATAGAATTTGAAATCTGGTTTGGAATGGGAAATGAAAAAAATTGGTAAAATTGGAATTTAATATTGTGGGAAAATTTATCAATCGATAAATATGAAATATAAATTTTCTGGAAATTAAATTTATGAAATTATAAATTGTTTAAAATAACGATGTTTATTTTAATAATGGCTAATGTTATCCGAAAATTAAAAATATGTTAAATGGAGTTTCCAACTATAAATTAACAAGTTCAAATGAAAACAGAATGTTTGAAATGCCGTATTTCATTGGAATTTAGTTAAGTGAAATGGGAAATTCACCAAAAATGTTTAATTTAAAATGTTTAAACTATATTTAAAAAAAAAATGAATTTCCGGAAATGGAAAATTGTGATTTAACTTCGGAGGAAGTTATAGTTAAGTATGGAATTGGAAATTTACGTTGAAATCATAAATTGACTTGAAATAAATCAGTGGATTTATATTAAAGAGTACTTTGGAATGTTTTGGAACGGGAAAGAGTTTCCCTGGGAAAACCAAGTAAATGTTTATAAAAAGATTTTATTTAACTAAAGGTTAAGTTTTAAATCGTTTAAAAAGTATTTTTAAGAAATCGTTATTTTTAAAGAAATAAATTAATAATTTTTAATACCGTAATAATTTGGGAGTATATTAGCAATTATTTTTACAAATGGATTTATTTAAAAGTTGGTTTTAGCTTAAGCTGTTAAAATTAGCATTTTTCTTCTTATAACGCTATTTTGAATTTAGTTGGACTAAAACCCTTTATTTTAAATCAAAGTTTATGTGATAATAACTAGTTTTCTTCACATATTTTAAATTTATATTTTGAGAAAATAAATAGAAGTAATTTTCATATTTAAAGTATATTTCAGTATAAAGTATTTTTAACTGTTTTAAATGCAAATTGTTTTATACTTGGTTATTCCCGATGGGAATAAAGGGTAAAGGATTTACCTTGTAAAGGAAGAGTTTGGAAAATTGTTTTCAAACGAGTTTTGAAAATGTGAAAATATATCTTTGAAAGATATTAGAGAAAATAAATAATATGGAGATTATTTATTGTGTGATGGATGTGTATGGATGTTTATGAACATTAATGGATAGTTAAATCACCGACTATCAATATTGGCCAAATGCGCTGATCGTATCGAAGAGACCGGGATCGAGTTTCCGTATACCAGGATTCTAGGTCTGGAGACTCGAATACCACTTCGATTCGGTTTGTACGTTTCGTGTAACGTGTTCGGAGTCGAAGATGGAGCAGTGAAGTGCAAGGGCTAGTCGCTACTAATCCTGAGGATATTTCCAAAATGGATGTAGTAGGGGTAGTGCCTTCGGTTCCGTTCGGACCCGGGACGGACTTATATGGACGAATGCTTTCGTGACATCGTCAGGTGGACGATGGGCATTCTAAGGGATATGTGCTATAAAGGTATCGTTTAGCCTCAAGCCTCATCAACCGGGAATGACTGAAAATCAGGGGTTATGCAGCAAGGCTTCGTGGGTAGCCCCCACTTGAGAGTAAGGTCATCCCTGTCTAGATGTCCCTTTTATTTCGGCTTAGTGTGCGGTTGCTGATCCCAACCGTGGGGTGATTTTACTTGGAATTATCCAGTAAGGGATGATTCCGGCCTTGTGTTGCAGGGGACTTAGGGTGGGTCCTCGGTACTGTGATCTAGGCCACGTACTGTGACAGGTGGTACCCCAGTGCCTAGTCATTCGTTGGAAATCCATTTTCCCTACGTGCCTTGTACGTGTTTTGTTTGTATACCTAGTATGCCGGAATTTAATGAATGTAACAATTTCGGCTATTTTATAAGTATTTGTAAATAGACACTATTATAATATCAGAGGATTTTATAAAAAGTGTTTTAGCTATCGTAAGGTAAAAACCCGACATGTTTATTTGTGGCGTGGTCTTACGAGATGCTTTTGTTTTCAAAGGATTTTTGAAACTTTAAAAATCAGTTTGGATGTATTTATGATGCGCTGGTATTCCAGACTGACTCGGGTGTTATTTTATTATAATGCTCGGGTCAGACCGAGTATTTTACAGGATAGGTTGCTATGGAGCTCAGGAGAGGAGCTGGAGTTCGAGACGTATTTCTCGTACTTGTATTATTCCGCTGCTGTGATTGTTGTATTGACTGATTGACTGGATATTGATGATTGTATTGATATACTCTGATGATGATGTATTGTATATAAACAGATATAGTTTCATTTTGTGTAAAGATCTGTTCTATATATTATATTTTATCCGCTGCGACTGTGAGGTTCTGATTTTGTTTAGTTCTTTCTTCTTCTATCTACTTTCTTATTCTTCTACAATCTGTCTTTCCGGCATTCGATCGTCGGCATATTATACTGTTGAGTATTTTGTGTCGATTTTCGAGGGTCGTGAAGGGCGGGTCGTCACATATATTTTAAAAATAAAATAAAAACTTCGATAATAAAATAAATATTTTGATAACAGAGTATATAAAGAAAAGAAAGTTGTTATTCAAGGTCTTCAACAAATTAATTTAATGTCTATTAACAATAAACTTTAGTCCTGAACTCTTCATGTCTTTGTATTTAAACTCGAGTCTTCATATATCTTGATCATCTCAAAATCTTGATCACTATTCCTTTTTTCTGATCAGACTTTAAACTCAATTATCCTGTACTTATATAAACTTGTATAATATCCTGTAAAATATTCTATACAAATTGGGAAATCATTAGTACTTGTATTTATATAGTTGTTGTCATCAAAATCAATATATGTGGTATTAACAATCCCCTCTTTTGATGATGACAACTATGTAAATATATTTATTATAAAATATAATGTAACCCCTCATAAACTGGTTAACTCCCCCTATTTTGAATAACCCCTAGTATATGTGCACATAATGTTTCACATTTTTCTCCACCTTTGTCATCAGAAAAAAATTAGGTAAAGAAGAATAAACTCTCCTTAAAATGGACATACATTGAATACTATGAAATGTGATTATGTTTTATATAGAATAAAAATCAATACTAATTATAAAATATCTAAGAAATAACCATATATATACAATTATAATTATTGTTTTAACCATATACATTCAAGATATATCATCAATATCAAATAATTTATTTAGAACAAACCAAACTATGTTATCAAGCCAAGGCAATAATAAAAGTTTAAACAAACCACTTATGTAAGTTTAACTAATACAAACCAAACCATGCAGTCAAACTCCAAAAAACCTATAAGTTAAAACTAAACAAACAAACCAAACTAATGTATATACATGCCCAAACTACAAATTAATGTTTTGGTTTAATTATTGGTGATTTGTGAATGGAGCAATTTGGACAGCGAAGGCAAAAATTTCCCTTTTGTTCCACTGAATTGCCATGAATATTGAAATCAACCTCTTCAATGCAACGCACTCCATATTCGTCTTCATCCACATTGTCATCGTCATCCTCTTCTTCATCTTCCTTTTTATCATCTTGATTCATAGGGTTATGAATCGCAAGACTGATTTGAGTATCTCCCTCTTCAATGATTATTGGATTTTCATTATTATCCAATGGATGTTTCTAAAAGTTTCTTATCATTTTCCCTTGCTTCACATGTTTATTTTTGAACCGAATTTGCATAACTTTAATTTTAATAAACATGGTGAGAACATGCTCCAATTCCTTTTCAATATTGCTTAGTTTAGAGAATGTGAAGTCGCGAAAACGGCTTAATTCTTCTCTTGGACGTTTGGAGTTGGATGCATCCATTTTTGATTAATTAATTTTGAGTCTTTCAAAAGGAAGAAGATAAGAAAATGGGTATGGAGCAAAAATACGATGGTTAAATAATTAGGTTTTGAATTTTGAAAGGAGGGAAAGACAATTTTCTAAAAATTGCCAAGTATGTTGACATATACTACCCAGGTATGTCGACATATATAGAATATTTTTGTCTCAATTTTCTTTCTAAATTGTAGATAAATGTTTTGATTTCTAGATATCTATAAATGAACATATTTCATGTTCTCTTCTTAATTTGATGATAGTAGTTTGTGCTAACGGTTTAGTTAAAATATCATCTATTTCATTTTCTATATTTGTAAATTCCAGTGTAATAATTTTGCTTTTTATGTTATCTCTGAGGAAATGATGTCCTATATCAATATGTTTTGATCTAGCATGAAGTGTTGGATTTGTAGAAAGATTTATTGCGCTAGTGTTATCACAATATATTGGTGATTGTTTTAAATTTAAACCAAAATCTTTTAGAGTGTGGTATATAGATGACCTGTGAACAGGCTAATGCCACCGATTTATATTCTACCTCTATTGTGGATAGAGATACAAAAATTTTCTTTTTAATGAACCAAGACACAGTTGAGTTTCCCAAAAAGTGACAGGTTTTGCTTGTACACTTAGCATAATTGAAGATAACATTGTATCAAGATAGCCAATCCATCCCAAGCAAAACATCAAAACCCCAAAAATCCAAAACATACATATCGCGAGGAATGAGTTAGTCAAAGAAAGAAATTGGAACTCCTAAACAGATCATACTAAGATTGTACGAGCCGCCAATAGAGTTCAACACATAAATTGAATCTAAAGGCATATCTAACTTAAGTTTCAGTCTATCAATAAGAATACAAGATATGAAACTAAGAGAAGTACCAGTATCAAATAAGAGATGAACAAGAATGCAAAAAATAGATAGAATACCCTTCAGTACCTGCTTCCCCTTTCCAATTGCATAAGTGGAAGGTGCCAAAGCTAGTGCAAAAACTTGAGGTTCTTCCCCTTTTTGGAGCATTGGACACTTCCTAACAAAATGGCCTGGCTGGAAGTTGTAGCAGCCCCATGGTGCAAATTATGCCTTGCCCGTCTATGTCTCTAACTTTGGTACCTTTTCAATCAGTGCCTTAACTAACGTCACTTTTTCCACTTGCCCTTCCTTAACTGATGTACAACTCCATGCAAAATGCCCCTTCTTTCCACATTTATGATTGGTTAAACCTGAAATATCCTTCGACGGCTAAAACTTCCGCTTGTTTTCGCTAGTTGGTGCAAAAATAGACGGCTTTGGTGCTATGCTCACAAACCTTAACCCCATGTTCACCAAATTCACATAAGACCACAAGATGTGATTTTTCATTTTACCCTTGAATTCTAGGAGCATCCCTGCGATGAACATCTCATTCATATTCAATGGCGTATCTACCAAAACCAGGCCCGAACTGAGATATGGTAGTGAATCAATTATCATACTCTACACTGTCATGGTCCCCTGGTTCAAGTCGAGAAAGCTCCTGAGTAACAAAGTCTTCCCGACTTCCGGGACAAACTTCATCTAGAATCCCTCCTCAAATTGGGCCAAAGAGAAGTCGTCCTCTTGGGCATCAACAGTGATAGAACTCCACCAATCCATGGCTGCGTCTGTCAGATTCCATAATGCCAACCGACACAACATCGCGTGCACTGAAATTCGATCACATAATTCAGTCCAAGTATGGACTTCTATGATCGTCTGCGCACCACCAAGCCTCTTATCTCATAACCTCTTATAATCGTAGCAGAGTGAAGAAAAATTCACCTGATGCTTGACGTGCATTGTAACGACCCAGAATTTTTGATAATTAAAATTTGAATATTTAATTGATTTTAAATATTAATATATGAATTTAATAAGTCGAATAATTTATTTAAAGGATATTGGATTTAATTTGGTCAATTAAATCGATAATTTGATGATTGAAATTCCAGGGATAATTGAAAATCGAGTTTAAAATGATTGAAATTGATTTGGAAAATTTTATTTAATCATACTGGAGTTATAGAAATATTTTAGAACTTTCAGAACTGAATTTAAAGTTAATCTGTGAAAATTGAATATTTTAATATTTAATTATCGACTGTAAAAATAGCCAATTTTCGAACAGTCTCAGAATTGAACGAGACCGGTTCCATTGGATCCGTAATAGTTAGTTATTATCGGATTTCAATTTTCGTAGCAATCAAAGTTATCGTTTGACCGTGGCAACTCGAAACGCATCGATATCGTTTTAATTTTAAATCGTCGAGTTAAAAATAGTCATTTTTCAAACGGTCTCGGATTTCGACGAAACCAGTTTCATCGGATCCGTAATGTGATATTATTGTAAGATTTCAAATTTCGTGGCATTCGGAGTTGACGTGTGGTTGTACGATGGATATACGCGATGGTGTCTATAGCGAGAAAATTTAAAAAAATATATTATTCAACTCCCACAAACAACTCGTACAACCCGCCCCTTTATTGTCTCCCCCGTACCATACTTTCCCTTCCATCTTTCAAATTTCTCGGCAATCAAACGAAAACAAAACAACTTTAATGGCCGGTCCCCAAACATCTCCTCTCAGTACAAATCGCGATCAATTGAAGAAATAGCAAGGCGGCGCGTTCGAATCCTTGGGCACGCGATCGATTAAATCGCGATAGCTGCGAGCTCGAGCTCGAGGGCATCGATGAGGAGGCACGTACTACGGGGGCGACTCAGTCGGCGGCAATGAAACTCGTACTCGCGTGCGCTGTGGTGGAGGGGAAATCGCGAGTACTGGGGGAGGAAGAGATCGTGGTCGACTTTGATGTCGACAAAGAGGATCGTGAGCTAGGGCACAGTGTGATGTCGCGGGCGAGCTGCATCGCGATTTGATTTGGAGGTCGCGGTCTCGAGGAGGTCGGGTTCAAGCCATGTTCTGGCAACGAGATGAGTTCAAGCTGTAGCCTTTGGGTCTCGTTTGCGTGAACAAGGTCGACAGCTAGGGTTCGATTCGATAAGGTAGAAGAGGTATTCTCGATTTCATCTTTTACAAATTGATTCAAATATGTATCGTTATATAAATACACATATGTACCTATTTTTGTTTAAAGCTTAATTTTAAATTTTTGATTAGATAAAATTATTAAAAGAAAAACTAGGGTAAAGTAAAATCATTGAATGATTAAAATTATGTAAACGGAAATTTGTTTGAAATTGAATTGATTAGATAAAATAAAATTCTGCTAAATGGAAACGGATCATTTGATTGGTTCGAATATTAATAAATTTATATGATTATTTATACAAGGTATAAATCAAGAAATTGGGTCGAGAATGGAAAATGGATGGCAAAATAAAATCTAAGGTGAGATCTTCTCACTCAGATTTAAGTTTGAATTGCAGTTATTGATTGTTATTTGGATGTGATATTAGATATAGTAGGATATATCTATTATATATAGCAATATATACATATTGGCATATGTATATATTGGATTGATGATTTCCCGCCTCGTATAGCGGATGAGACCCTATTGCGCCGTTAGTAAGCGGATTTTTATAAAACCCATATACCGCGATAATTCCGTACTGGAGCGGAATTGGTATTGTGCTAACATCTTTGGATGCAGGGAAACAGGTTGGAGGGATCCAACTGGATTCCTCACCAGTAGTTATTTATTTACAGATATTGATGTATATTCTGTTATCATATTGATATATGATATTGACTGTTGTGATGGACTAATTGATGCTGTTGCATCATCGGATTCAGTTTTGAAATGTAAAAATAACGACTTTTATTTTAAAAGGGTTTTTAAAGTGATTTTTGAAAATATACGTTTTATGGAATTTTTGAATCGATTTATCAACGTAAAATTTTAAAAGTTATAAAAGTTATAATTTTTAGAGAAATATAACCGAAGAGTCGTTTTTGAAACAAAAGTTGATTTATTTATAAAACGGTTTAAGTTGGGATTTTTGAATAACTATAAACGATTTGTATAGAAAGGTTTATAAATTTGATAATTTTATAAGTCAAAATATTGGACTTATAAAACGAATTTTATAAGTGTTAAAAAGAAGTATAAATGGATTTCATAAGTGAATGAAATTAATAGATTTATAACGTGAAGTTATAAAGTAAATAGATATTGTAGAATAAAAGATTTATAAGAAATTTACTTATAAATTTGACTTTTGCACTTAGATGGGATATAAATAGAAATTGCAAAATGAAATGATTTTTATAAGTTGAAATCGTTATAAAATACAAATGTGATTTATAAACGTTGTTTTATAAATCCGAAATCACTTATTCTTATAAGTGAATTTTTGAAGTTATTAAAATGAGATTTATAAACCGGAGTTGTTATAGAAAATAGAAAATGGAATTTATAAACGTTGTTTTATAAATTCGGAAACCAATCGATTGAATTTGATAAATTAAATATAGAAGATTATCAAAGGAGATATATTCGCGATTTTGGATAGCGAATTATTATTGAAATAAACGTGTAGAAAATAGTGAAATGTAAATAGTAAAGTATATTCACGATTTTGGATAGTGAATATATCGTTAAGTAAAATGGATAGTTTTGGAAAGTGATATTTGAAATGAAGTTAATTGTTTTAAAAGATGTTTTAAAACGTGTGAACTATCGAAATCATAGATTTCAACATTTATTGTTGAAATAGACGTTTTCGAAAAATAAGGAAATGATGGGATATAACACTGTTGTTATAGTAAATGATTTCCGAAAGGAAATGTTTTGATGTAGTATTGGGATTTATATATCTATTAAAATCCGAATCCCTATACTAGTGATTTTGAGTCGTCGTAACGATGTTTTACGTAACATTCGTTTTGACTCAAATAAATGTGTTTAAAGAGAATGATTTCCTTAAAGAATGAATATATACTTAATATTGATTTAAGTATATCGAATATTTTCAAATGTTGAAAATAAATGATTTGTGAAATACTTATTATTAAATAAGTATGGAAATGCTTTTCCAATATGAAATGAACTGTTTTGAGATTTTATCTTTTAAAGATAAAATTGAAATGTGGAAATTGATTTGAAATTGTTTTCAAATGGTTAAGTGTGGAAATAATATATCTAGTAAAGATATTTTTTGGAAATTAAATAATTTGGGAAAATTATTTGGAATCTGATGATGTTGCGCATCTTTATTGATAGTTAAATAACCGACTATCAATAATTACCTATAGATAGGTATTTGTTGTGATTGGATGAATTTGAATGCCACACTTATTTTTGAATAAGCGCTCACTATTCGGGTTAGCCGGGAAAGGACCATGGGGTCGTATAACCCATTCTGAATATGTGATACGTCGTTATGAATTGCATTCGAAGACCGGTGTTGAAGACCGGATATTTTTGAAAACGGAAGGATTACCGTCGAGTTACTCTACATCGGCTGATCTCCGATTTAGAGGTTTTATCACCCTTAGTGACGGGAAGTCCGGACGTGATTAGAAATTTATCCGGAAATGCAAGGGCTTCGTGAGAAGTGCCTTCGGTTCTGTTCGATCCCGGAACAGACTTATATGGATTGTGTGTCTGACGTTACAATTTGAGATATAAAGCTGATTTCTTTCAAATGCATTTCTGTTGGTGGCGGAGAATTTATTCTCTTAGCTTAACACCCTTCTCTGAGACGTACGAGCTCAGAGGTTATGTAGTTGAAATTCATCAGCGATATATCCCAATTTGGTAACGTGGCATACTGAGTGTTGCTGTGAAATGGTCAGTGTTTGATCATTTGTGATATGATCATTTGTTTGATCTTATATCTTTGTGATCATAGGTTGATCATTTTGTTTGACCCAAAGCAGGGCTTTTTGAGAAAGCGTAGCTTTGTGGACGAGACTTCGTCGAGCCTCACACCCCGGAAATGGTCGAAACAGGAAGGATGCAGCAAGGTTCTAGGGAGTAGCGCCCCTTAGTGTATGTCATTCCTTCTGGATAAAGGTGGTATCATGGTATGGAGCCCAGATACTTAACCTCTGTGGTTACTGCATTATTATTATCTATGTGGTTTGTTGCGAATCGGGGATCCTCGGGAAGATCGGTTACGATCGGGGGATGACATACGCGTGTCAGTAGTTACCTATTTTTGCAGAGGTAACCCGGCCTTGTGTTGGCAGAGATCTAACCGTAATGTTAGGTTATTTCTCGGGTCGTCTATTCCAGGGACGTACCCATCGTGGAAAAGGAAGTTCCTTAGCCTGACCATTTGTTGGAAATCCAAACTCCAATACGTGATTTGTACGGTATTAGTTGTAGAACCTGCCATTTACGTACGGTGGTCACCACTGTTTAGATGGTAGCTATAGTAGGCATACGATACTGGTCGTATGTTGGCTAAGATTAATATTATACTTTCAAAATATTTTCGACACTATGCACTAATAATAATATCAAAAATGATTTGATTTTGCGTAGTAAGCATCTTTGACTATCATAAGAAGAAATCTCCTCCAATTCTGCGTTTGCATTGTGTGTGTGGTGGGAGGTCTTATGGTAGTCTCATTTTTCAAAAAGCATTGCGAATTTGTTTTATTTTCTTTGTGAAAGAATAACTGTTTTACGATCTCACACCAGTCACCATGACTGACTCGGAGTTTATTGTTCCCTTCTAAACTCTGGGTGCCCACAAATTTCCACACGGGCAGCCTAGAGTTATATTATCAGGATATTCTGGATATTCTGGAGCTTTGGAAGAAAGCTGGATGACGAGACGTAGTATTTGTATCTGATAGTATTTATTCCGCTGTGTATTCTGTATGAGGACAAGTTTATATAACTGTCCATTGTTGTTTATTGACTCTGATGATATGATGTGATGTAATGTAATAACAGATATAATTCTTTTGTTTTTAAATGATATTCATTTATCTATTATATATTGTTCCGCTGCGATATGTGAGATTCTGATATTGTTCTGTTTCTGTGGCTGTTCTGTTGTTCTTCTCCTTTCTTTCTTCTCTTTTTCTTCTATCTTCTTCTTCTTCTACTTTTTCTTTTTCTTAAAACCATAACTTTTCGGGTTTCCGGCATTCGATGGCTCAGCAGTCGATAAAGTGAGTATCGATGTTGAATTTTCGAAAGTCGAAAATTTTCGGGATGTTACATGCATGACCACCTTTAGAATATCCACCCATGGTTCCCCGATTAGAGAAACATTCCTCGGTGCTCGATCTCCACCATTTGTGTCGTTACTACCTTAACCACCTCCACCTCCACCTCCATGAGCATTGGCGACTCTAGCACTTATTATTTGTACTACCTGAACATAACAGAATATATTTAGGATATGAAAGGCTAGAGTTATTTCAAAGAAAGAGATTATTCTTAAGGAAAGCTGAAAAGGGGGTATAGGTTTATATAAATTATAAATACTCTCTCATATATATAATACACTCGACTCATTTTAGAGTATTGCTTACCCGATCTCTAATTAGCTATACCCAACGATGAACATCTCGTTCCTCTTTAATGATGTCTTTACCAAACCAGACCCGAACCGAGATAAGGCACTGAATTAGTTATCATACTCTGCCACTATCATGGTCCCTTACTTAAAGTTGACGGAGCTCTTAAATAACAAAGTCTTCCCGGCTTCTGGGACAAACTTCATCTACAATCCCTCCTTAAATTGGGTCAAAGAGAAGTCATTCTCTTGGATATAAACAATGATAAAACTCCACCAATCCATGGCTAGGTCCATCAGATGCCATGATGCCAACTGACGCTTCATTGCATCATCCAGCTCCATATCCCCAAATATTCGATCACATAATTTGATCCAAGTCTGGACTTCTATGATCGTCTCTGTACCACCAACCCTCTTACCTCCTAGCCCCTCATAATTGTGGTAGAGCAAAGCAAAATTCACTAAAGGCCTGACCTGCACGACATCATCTACAACATTCCCTCTTGGTTCCCCGACTAAAGCAACATTCCTTGGTTCTCTATCTCTACCATGATGGTACCACCTCAACCACCTCTACCTCTACCTCCTCGAGCATTGGCGACTATAGTACTCATGATTTGTACTACCAGAACATAGCAGAATATATCTAGGATATGAAAGGCTAGAGTTATTTCAAAGAATTAGATTATTCCTAAGGAAAGATGAAAAGGGGTTATAGGTTTATAGAAAATACAAATACAATCTCGTATATATAATACACTTGATTCATTCTAGGGTGTCCCTCACCCTATCTTTAATGAGCCATTACCAACCAAAGCCAAGGTTTTCACTCAACCTTGGGTTCACATACCAAATGAAACGACCCGACATTTCGACCCTCGAATGTTGATAATAAATACATCCTCGATATTCATATGCCAAACACACAAGTGCCAAAAAGACAAAAAGTTAGGATAAAAGAAAGAATAGAATAAGAAAGGGAGAACAAAACATCAAAATCTCACAACAAAATGATAAAACATAATATCAACAGGACAGTACAAAGGGTTACTCCGAATACAAATTTTTTAGAGTTATAAACCCTAAGTGCTATGATCAGCCTAGACAGTTAAGTGATGATATATACATAATGTAGAACAACAGAAATAAAAATAAATAGATAATGGAAACCTCAAGCTTGTCCCTTAAACCCTGAAGCGTCCAATGTAGAACCTGCCATACTCAACCACTCGAAAGAGTACGTAGGGATTTTAAGGAAGATAAAAACCATGCATTAGACATAAGTCTAGTATGAGAAAACCCGAGGTACATCCAGCATGTAACAATAACCATTGAGATCATATGGATTTCCATAACAATTTTCCCCTTAAAAGAAACTAACCATTCATTAAGTTTAATATAGTGATACAATAGATAATTCCTAGAGTGTAGAATATAAATTATATCAAATAGCTACAATGCTTACATTGGTCATACCATAACATATTTGGTTTACATTCGAAACCGCTAAGGTACATTCGCTCAATGGATTTTTCCATAGGGATCTATTCAATCAGCGCCGAATCAAATCTCCTACATAAGGGTCAAAAAGTACTTTCCAAGCGTCGTATATGTCTAGATAAATATACCATTAATATAAAAACAAGAGGCTCATCGTTTGAACATAAACATGAATAACGTGAACACAATATCACTAACTCCCGTCGGCAAACAATCGATAAGTATCTTAAAAAATGAATTTTATATTATCCTAATAAGGGTCGCTAAACGACTAGGTTATGCATCCTACTTTTTGTTCTATCACTTCCGATGTCGAGGTTATTTTTGGCATCTTTCACATGAGTCTTCATCATTCAAACAGAACATGAATCCCTAAATGGATTCCATCATCTCGAATAGATCATGAATCGCTACATAGATTCGAGCATCTTGAACATGTATTGAATTTCTACAATGATTACCCTTTGCAATCGCTTTGAAAACATAAAACTCTTATACTAGTTTTGAAATGGTACTCGATCAGTTAAGCACTTATCAATCCCGGTCTATTCAAAACTAATCGATGAATTTTCGGTTAACTCAATTCTGGTTCTTTCAAAAGTAAGCAAAAGCTAGATACTTTTCGTATCAGTACTCCTCCCCAGGGGTTCTCATTGGTATGAAATCGCAAAGCCTTTCATTACTTCTTAATTTAAAATTTGGTCAATCTCAATAGTCGATCAATCGACTCTCCAGTTAAAACGTTTGCTTGTAAAAATCAATGTTTATGTAACAACCTAGAATTTTAGTAGATTGATTTTGGAATATTTTAATTAATTTTTAATATTGAAAGGTTAAATTTATAAGTTAAATAACTTGGATTTCAAAAATAGCGATTTATTTGATAATTAAAGCATTGAATTAAATATTTGGAAATATTTAAAATAATTGAATCTTGAATTTGAAATGAATGAAAATAATTTTGAAAGATGATTTAAATTTTATTTGGATAAGAATGAAGGTAGTAAACTTTTAAATTTGAATTAAAAGTGAATAAACTAGTTCTTATAATAAATCGTTTTAATTAACGGGTAAAAATAGCTTTCCGGGACATGGTCTTGGATTTCAAAAAAAAAATTAATTTGACCCGTAATAGTAAATTATTATATGATAACGAATTTTGTGGCGATTGGACGTATCATTTGTTCGTGCGAGTTCAAAATGCATATAAATTAATTTTAGGAATTTATATAATAGTTTTGGATTTGAAAAGCTATCTTCTGTATATGATCGAATTTGATCTCGAGACCAGTTCCATTATGTTTGAAATAGGGGTATTACATATAGAACGCCAGGCGGCCCATTTTGATAGGAGTTCGAAATTTTCGGACGTTTAAAAGCTTGATATTTTAAGTAAAATAGTATATATTAAGGCTATACCCCACCCATACCCTACATTATTCAATCCATCACCACACCATACCCTTCCCCACATCTTCCCCATTCATACCATACTCTTTCTTTTCTATTGATATGCATAAAAAATCAAAGATTATGTTGGTTATTTTCTTTTCAAATTCAAACACCACATCCAATGATCCATATTGATCAGCGCCAATAAGAGCAATTTCAGGCCAAGGTTTCAACTATGAAGTTGTAGAGGACGTCGAGTTGAGTATAGTGTATGGTCGGATCTTGGTAGTTTAGGCCTAGCAGCGGCGAAGTCGAGATGATCGGGTTTTGGGTTTGGGATGATTCCGACGTTTCAGCGGACGTAAGGGTGATGGCATGTAAAGAAGAATGGTACAGAGGAGTCAATGCTAACTAGGTGTGGAGTAGCGATGGTCCCAGGTGGTCAGAGGTGGTTGGAATCATGGAGCGATGATGTTGCAGTTTTAGGGATGGATCTTCAGTTATGGGCGACGTTAGTTTAAGATGGTGGTGGCGTGGGGTAGCTTCGAGGCGGGGCCTCCTTTGGGCAGCATGCGACGATCGCCGATGAAGCACGGTGGCAGTTGTGGACGCAAGAAGGGGGAGAAGCTGTGTACGTATGCGAACAAGAGGAAAGGAGAAGTTTAGGGGGGAAGAAGATTAATTTAAGAAAATTACGTAATTAGTGAATTTCAAATATTATTTAAATATTGAATCTTGTAAATTTAATATCTAATCCATATTAGGTCGGAATTGAATGTGGTCAGTCGCGTTGGGTTCGAATTATTGAGCACTACATTATGGAATTGGATTGGTGATGATTAAAGCTAGTGAGATTTCATGCATCGTTCAAATTCAGGAAAAACAATAATGCCTCGTCGGCTATTGGAATAATTGTGAGTTAAACAAACCTTTTTGGTTAACTAGTAATGTTATATAGTCGATAAAAATTGTTGATTGAATGTTTGGATGATTTGCTGTCTTATCAGTTGGTTTGGATTTATTTCCACCTCTAGAGCGGATGACCTTTTATACAAACTCGCCCTATAGCGGATGACCCATATTATATAATTATATACTATATGTGATGTAGGAAAACCAGTTGGAGGGATCCAACATGATTCCTCACTACTGTTGATTTTATTTACATATATATATATATATATATATATGCTGATATATATAAGCTGTGGTGTAGGGGGACATATTAGAGGGATCCAACACGATTCCTCGCCATTGTTGATTTTAATTTCAATAATATTCCTGTCATATGAATTATTGGATATTAAACCTGATTATTGGCTCTTTTGGTTATGACATTGTTGTATGTTTGAAACTCAAATGCTGTAGTGATAGAAAATCAATATCAATATTGGTTAAATGTTGTGTAGCTATTGGCTTCAAGTTAGTATTTTAAAAATACTAGAAATTGCTATTTGAGCTGAAGTTGGTTTTAAGATAGGAAATGATTTTGAATCTGAATTTGGGTTTCGAAAATATATTTTTTAAAAGGATTTAATTTCTTTTTTATTCCTACCCTTTTAACTATCTTTTTTTAAAATGTTATTTATGTTTAATATTGTTTAAAGTTATTTATTTAAATTTAATATTGCTTTAAGGTTATTTACTAATATTTTAAATATTTTGAAAAGTTAATTATTGAGATTATTAATATGGTTTGAAATTAATAATAATGATTATTAATAATATTTTGGAAATTAATTATTATTATTATTATTTATAACAATGGTAAATATTAATTATTAATTTATTTATAATGTTTTGAATTATTAATTATTATTTTTTAAATATGTTTTAGAGTTAATAATTATTATTTATTTATATGTTTATTATTAATAATTGCTATTATATAATAGTGTTTTTAAAGTAAATGATTAGGATTTATCTATAATGTTTTCGAGATTTATAAATTGAGTTTTATAAACGAAATTGGTTTATAAGAGGAATTTACAAAAAAAATTGGTGAATTAAAGGTGAATTATTATAATGTAGAAAGTGAGCTTTGCAAATGGTTTTAGATATTTATAAATGGGTTTATAGATTTATAAGAAGAGCTTTATAAATAGTTGCATGGATTTATAATGGGTTTATAAAGGACATGAGAAATAATTTAGAATTTTTTTTAAATAGTTTTATAAATAGTTTTTGAGATTTATAAGGGATTTATAAATGATTTTGGAATTGTATAGAAAGGAAATCTTTCTCAGTTTTGTGAATATACTCATAGCGTCAAGATAAGTATATAAATATTTTTCTAAGTATTGAAAATATAGGGATTGTGGGCATATCTTTGTAAAGGTATTTACATACAAGTATTACAAAGTGATTATTAATTAATGAAAAGTTCAAATAAGGAGGCTAAAGGTTGCTTATGTGCTTAACCAATGTTTTTTCCCTATGGAAACAAATCCCTAATTTGGATGTGTGTTTGTTGATGTTAAGTAATCGGCTATCAAAATTTGGACCCAAAACATAACTTCAGAAATATCTAGGAGAAACACGTGAGTTATATTGCACAGTCATCTCCGATGATGCTGTACTATGTGTATAAATCTCGTTTTGTTCTCCTAGGAAAAATGATAAGGAAATCTATCCACTAATGCTTAGGGGGTGATCTCCGCTCTTATCTTTGATTGTTTATTTTCTAAAGAACCGGGTTTGAGTTTACCGAAAATTATCGAAAGTTGTTTCAAAAAGACTGGGATCAGATATGTTATCTGAAAACCACTTCAATCCAACTCAAGCGTTGCGAAGTGAAGATATCTTGAAGATGATGGAATTTAAGACGAAGCTCTCAAGCATTTCGTTCAGTCCTAGAACGAACTTGTATGGATTAATGCTGGCATTGCATTGTAACCTGGAGGGCAGTGTTAGCATTCCAAGTGGGAAGTGCTATATAAAAGGTAAAATGTAGCCTTAAGCCTCATCAACCGGGAATGACTAAAACTGGGGAGATGTAGCAAAGCTAAGTGGGTCGCTCCCAAGCAGGGTTTGATCGTCCCTATCTAGAGTTGATATTATCTCTCATTTGTATGCTTCGGAGCCCAATAACGGAGGGGCGATCATATTCGATACTACCATACAAGTATTAGGTCGGTTCTGTGTTTGCAGGTGATCCAGCAAGGTCCTCAGTGTTATTTTGTCAAGAGATGCACCATGATGGGCGGTACCCTCGTAGCCTAGTCATTGTATGGAATCCATTCTCCAATAAGCGCCATACCGAACTATGTTAAAATGTGAGATGCAAGCATTTCAGCTATATTCATATTTTTCTTTGACCCCTATACATTATTATAATATCAACGGATTTTCTATTAAAAATGTTTTGGTTATCGTAAGGTAAAAACCCGCCCGTATTTATATGCGGCGTGGTCTTACGAAATACCTTTATTTTCAAAAGGTTTTGAAACATTAAAATTGAGATTTGTTTTCTCACACTGGTTTTCTAGACTGACTCAAGTGTTATTTTATTATAATGCTCAGGTCAGACCGAGCATATTACAAATTGCTTTAGATGTATTAGAGCTTAGGAGATGAGATGGAGGCCCAGATACGTATTCACGTAGGTGTTTATTTTTTCGCTACATTCATTGTTGTATTTATCAGCAGGTGTGAGGATAAGTTATTATAACTGTCCGGGCTGAAATAGGTTAGTACACTTTAATTGACATATGTATATTACCTTTCTTCTTTGTGTAAAGATTTATTGTATATTATAGATTTTCGTTCCGGTGTGAGATTCTATGTTGTTTATTTTCTTTCTCTCTTCTTCTTCTTCCTCCTCCTTTCTTCTTTCTTTTCCCCTAACAATCGGATTTTTTGGCATTCAATTGCTCAGCATGCAATACAGTGGACGTATTAGTGTCGATTTTTCATGGGTCGAAAATCCCGACTGTTACAGTTCATATGCATAACACGTTTCTGGCATTTCAATTTAAATGTTCCTCGTCTATGAATGAAGCCAGGTAAGTTAAAGCACTAGTTACATAATAAAGCCTTGCCCAGGCACTTCATTCTTGAATCTTACAAATAGACAAAATCACTCATTGGCTTTTAGTGTTATATATAGTATTAATAATTTCCATAAACAAGTAAGAAATCAACAAGATTGGCACATTTCTAATATTCCAACTTTACTATTCCTCGGTCAATAAGGAAGTCGGTAGGTTAAAACAATATTGCTTCGTTCCTACTCGAAAATTAATCTTAACTTTCATAAATAGAGAAGTCTCATTGCTCGGCTTTTAGTGTTAAGCATAGTTGATTACTCTTCAATAAGTCATCATATAGTAAAAACATTTAGCCACTATGCAATTCTTACCCCTTCTTGAAAACATTTGTGTATACTTTTAAAATACTTAAAAATTCTTAGAATAGGTTTTAAAACATTTGTCCAATATATTACTTCAAAATGACAAGTTTATAAAATCATTAAAACTTGAAAAAAAATTAAGTTTTCCTTATAAAAACCACTTCTTTAAAAATTCACATCTAACTCGTAAAATTTCATAAGAACGTCTATCCACTTTTAAAATACTCTAATAATAGCTAGTAAACACTTGTTAAAAGAATGAAACAAAATACTTAAAGTTAAATATCATTTCAATCCTTTTAAAGTTCAAAAATCAAGTCCAAACGGGGCAGTTTTGCACAAGTGAAGTTTTGGTCAATTTCGAGATGTTACGTAACTTTTTACTATCCAAACTTTTTATAGCAACAAACATACATAAAAAATTATAAATATGGTGAGAAACCCCTAAGGATCTCTCTACAAAGTCCCATAGAAATTGCAAAAACAAGGCAATTCTGAACTGCGTCTATAGCGACTATCACTATAAGTGCAGTTTCAAATCTAAGTCTGACCTAAAAAAAATACATCTATAACCTACATGCATTGTTCTAAGGCCTTGCTATATTTCATAAAAATCCATTCAAGTTCTTTCAAGTCTATACATATGCCACTTGCTTTCAAATCAAGAATCAAAACCATTGTTTCAACTTATGTCCAAATTAATTCAAAAAACTTTAACAAAATCAAACACCAATATATATGCATAATATCTTCAATCAAAATGGTGAGTTATCTCACATTTAACCTCACAAATAACCAAGATCCAAGCATCTAAGTTCATCCTCAGCCTAGCAACACCTTTCTATCCTTCTCTTTCATTACTTTTCTTGCCTTTGCCTCCAAAACCCTCTAGAAGCTCAAGGCTATTGCAAGCGGGGAGAGTTTGGCTTTGTTTCTTCATTTTCTAACTAGATAGGATGTTTTGTATTGTGGTAGTAAGGCTTCACTCCAACTTTGAGTTGATTTGGATATGATTTGCAATTGTTTTGCTTTAGGAATTTACGAAGAAGAAGACATAGATTTAGCTCACATTTGCTTTGTGAATTTCTGAATAATATACAAAGGTGTGCCTCTCCTTATATAGGGTCCATTTTGTATTGCCTAAGTTTGCCTTTACCCTACCCCACCATGCCATGGAAGACTCACCTGCCATCACTTCTCCTTTACATCACTTCTCCATTGTGCTAATTACACTTATACCCTTAACATGATATGTCTCTTATCCTAATGGAAGCTTCTAGAATGTTCCATGCTTTATGAAGAATTGTGTGTGTTAATTAGTTGCTAATGAATTCATTTGATCATTAGACAACTGCACAAGAGTTCGAACAGCTTATATCGACCGGAAGCTGTGTACCGGTAGATCGATTTCTAGTCACATTATCAATATTTCATTGAAGAATATAATTTTGTAAAAAAATTTCAAAAAAAATTTCTTATAATTATTAATTAATTAAATGATGTCTAACTAGGTTATAAAATCATATTTATAACACTTAATTATATCTCAAAATGTTTCGATATTCGAAGACGAAGTGTTCAAATTTGCGGGTCGTTACATAATAACATATCATAAAATCATACAGAAGGATGCCATCATCGTATGAATCACATGAATGGAGAATAATCAAATCAATATTTAACGGTGAATCATTCATAATAACAAATCAATATGGTAGAAGAAATAAGAAATCGTATGAATGAAGTAAACTAATATTTTAACAAATGGGTCTAATAAATATCTTATACTCTTTATTATTGAAGAATACCATAAATTCATTCATATAATTATAAATAGCATAAGTACAAAAATTCATTTCCAAATCTATATATATACACATATAAATTTAAACCTCCAAATCAATTTATAAGTAACATATGATTATAGAAGTCATTTCCAAATTATCTATATCAAATACTACTTTTTAAAATATATTAATTCACTTTTGGAGTAATCCCTTTACATTTCAATCCTATAGTATATAATTTAAATCTTTCTATATATACAAATATATTCAAAGATATTATTTATTATATGAAAATCACTTAGTAACATTCAAGAGTCATTTAATAATCATCAATAATTATAAATTATTCTCAATAAATTTATATTAAGCCTAATGGATTTTAGAAAGAAAGATATTCATATATATGTTAAATCATAATAACTTTTGTATATATACATTTAAATAAATTACTGAACTTCATAATTTCTATGATCATATATTAACTTCAAATAAATTTATATTAAGAAAAAATGATTACTAGAATGAAAATATATAAATTAAACATAAATAACATTTTAAATATATATAATAAGTTCCAAACTATTATAATTATTCTTCAGAAAACTGTTAATATAATAAACAAAATTAAATAACACACATAATCATACTTTTAAATCCAATGGAAATAAAAATTATATTATAAAGAAAAATAATAAAAATCACCTTAGCAAAAAAAGAAAAATGCACTAGTTTAGTCGACTGAATTCAAACTCAATTGATTGAATAAGTCGACTGAGCAACTACTTAAGTCTTCTGATTTTTAAGTTTTTCTCCTGATGATGTAATTAACAAAGGTTCAGTCAACTGAAATCTTCTCCCAGCTGACTGAATTATTGGAAATTTGAAAAATGCCCATATGCAATCAGTTCAAATTCCAATATAATTCAATGTTGTCCAAAGTCAATCAAAGCAAAAAAACATAAGTTCTATAAGAGGTGAGCATACACAAAATCCATAACATCAACATATATAAAATGAAATTCAAGTACATAAACATAGCCGTGAGTGAAGAAATAATCACCTTAGGCATTACTAGTACTACACATCCATTGCCTCTTCCTTGAAAATATCATACTCCAAGACTAGGAAAAAATGCAAATTTATTCATAGTATATGGTGTAGCATGGTGTTGAGTATGACATATTTGAATTTGGAATGTTTTTTGAAAAAAATATTTATATTTTATTTTGATTTTACAATGAAGATAAGGGTTTATTTTCCTTTTTGCTTATTGAAACGAAAGTAGAAATGAAGATGGAGAAAGAAACGTGAATTGCATTTGGGAAATGTGGAGAGAGTTGTAGATAAAGAATTGTCTAGATTTTTACTTCATAAAACAATATCGGCTTGGGCCTTACATGCAAGCCAAACCATTCCATTTCTTTTCATTCCTTTTCTTTTAAAATAATTTTCTTTTCAATACAAAACATCATAAAATTTCAATTAAAAATCACATTAATATCATCAAAATGTTTGCTCGACATTATAAAATCTTATAGAATTTGTATTCCATAAATTCCTTTATTCAAATTAATTATATCAGAATCTTCTATCTTAAGCCCACTTTATAAACATCTTCTTAGTAACTAAAATTAACTCACCACTAAGATGTTATTTCTTACTCAAATTCATATTATTCACTATTATACAACTTTTTACAAAATTTTACTTATATATTTTAACTTACTCCACATTTTACTTGTAACGACTCGAAATTTTGGTCGTTAGATTTTGAACATTTACTTCATTTTAAATGTTGAATGTGGATTATGAATTGATTTTGAAATAAGAAGATTTTGATCAAATCAATAAGATTTGTTATAATTTCAAATATAACGATTTAATTGGATTTGGATAATAATAATTTAATATTTGAAATTGAGATAGTTTGTAAATCTGGTGTAATTAGATATGAAAATGGCTTCTAAAATTTATTTAAAATATATAGTTGGGTTAGAATTATTAGCATTGGACTTTTGGATGGAATCAAAAGCGATGAGTTAAATTTGGAATTTTTATATTAATTCAATAATGGAATTTAATATAATAATAATGTAAATAATCAGATTTTGATTCGGGATGAATCAGAATGATGTCTAATGTGAATGTAAGTTCTATATGATTTATAATTGAGTTACTAAAATTTTAAATGATTTCGACTATTCTGGAAATTGGTCGAATTAATCGACGAGTTAAAATAGCCTTCCGAGGCACAGTCTCGGAATTCGACGAAACTATTTCCATTGGATCCGTAATAGTGTATTATTATCAAATTTCAATTTTTGCAGCGTTTGGAGTTACCGTTTGTCCGTACGGGTGAGAAACGCGTTGAAATTTAAATCGATAATTTAATATTTAAACCAATTCAAAAAGCTATCTTCCACATATGATCGAATTAGCTTCCGAAACATGTTCCATTGAGTTTGGAATGTGGGTAAAACATTATAAACGCCAGGCGGCAAGTTTTAATTGGTGATCATTTGTAAAAGCACGAAAATATTATTAAAATAATTGGAAAAATCGTATATATATTCACGTACACAGTAAAACCCTAGAAAATCTATTCGAGCCACCGTTGTATTCGTTCAATGGCCGAAAATTTATTTCGTTTCCCCACGGAAATCTCTCGATCCATGCTTTGATTTCGAAAACTTTCTAAATGAAAGTTGTAGGGTATGGGGAGATCTATGCATCCTACGGTGGATTTGCGCTATCATCGTTGAATGGGAGCAGGAGATAGCTACGTTCGTCGCTCGTTTCGATGGGTTTTGCGAGGCTATGGGACAGCCGAGTTCAACCAAGCTCTGGGACATGGTGGAGCTCAAGTGGGGCTTCCAGATGGAGGAGCCTGATCGATCTCAAGTTGATCGTGTAAGCGGCGGTAGTCGATTGTTTAAATCTATGATGGGTTCGAAACTCTGGAACGAGCATGAGGAAGAAGGAATTTTCGGCGGCCTTGATTTTCTATTTCGAGAGGGACGGCCCCGATCTATTTTGGTAATATAATATAAAGGAAAAGAAAAGAAATTGTTTTTTTATAAATTATATCCAAACTTTAAAACTGCATAACTATCTCATACATTATCAGATTCCGGCAAAACTTGAAGTGCCAGAATCGCAGCGACGGGATCTACACTAGAGTGCAGAGCTGGAGGCATTTGGAGTAAGCAAAATTTTTAGATTAAATCGAACGGGCTCGATTTAATTTAAAATAGAAACGCTCAACGGATCTCAAGGTGAGTTAATCTCACTCACATTTGGAATTTCAACTGATTTAAATAGTTAATATTTAGATAATTGTGTGATTGGTTGAATATGAATATTAATATCAGTCTGGATTAATATTTGCTATTGTGCTAACATCTGTGGATGTAGAGAAATAGGTTGGAGGGATCGGGTTTGCTACATTACATCATGATAAGGGGTTCTCGCTTTGTTTTTGGTGGCGAACGAGAGACTCTTACCCCTACATGTCCCTTTGAGGTAGTATAAGGCCTTGGGCTGGTTGCGAGTCGAGAGGCTGGCCGCAAAAGCAAAATCGAGGTACTAGTGAAAGCCACGGTGGGTCTAGGATGGTTGCAAAGCCTACCGGTCGCCACTGCCTCGGGTCGTTTCATTTGGTATCAGAGCATAGGTTGGCGACAACCTAGGCTTTAGTGGGAAAATTACTCATTTAAAATTAGAGTCAATAGTACTCTATAATGAGTTTGAGTGTATTAATAGACATGAGAGCGTATTTGTTAGTGATTATAAAAATTGTTTTTATACTGTGTTGACTTATCGGTTGAGTGTTTATGAATTCTAGTCGGTACGGGAAGTACAACCGTATCGATAGGGGTTTATAAACTCTTAAACAAGGTAAACCAACATAGTATTGTGTTTAAAAGTGGGTAAATGAGATAATTTTACCCAAAATTATATTTTGATATAATGGGAATAATTTTCTAAAAATATTATATATACTGGGATGTTTGATTGTTAATATTATAATCAAATAAGAATATAAATTTAAAATGGTTTATAACCAAATAAAATCCTATAAATGACTTATCCAAAGAAGTAAAACTAAAATTTGATTTAAACTAGAATTTAAATCCCGAAAATTTTGAAAGGGTTTTAAATGAATTTAAACAAAAAAGTTTGGGAATTTAAAATCTTGGGAATGTTTGAAATGTTTTCCAGAATGTTTGAAGGAAATAATGAAGTATTATTTTGGGAATTATTTTTGAATGTAAATTGTTTTGGAAGGAATTTATGGAAGTAAGGAAGCACTGAACTCACTTCAGTCGTTGGAAAATAATCATGATGATGATGACCACATCACCAGAATTCATTTTCGAGTTTCTAAAGTGATGGATTGCTACCATGGTGATTGGTTATGATATTTGTTTGGACTTGTTGGGTATACAAGTTGTTTTAGAAATTTCAAAAGGGAAATTATTTCGGTAAAACCAAGTGTTTTGGAATCCGAAGATTTGATTTGATGTACCTAGATGGGTATGTGTTGATTTTTATTTCAAAATGGTTTTGAAATTAATCCGGGCAATGGAATTCTGGAAATTCTATTTAAATAATGTGAAAGGTTAAGATGAATCAATTATTGAGCTTATAAAGTGAAGTTGATATTAATAAGAAGGGGAAATTTTAGTCCTTGAATTAAAATTAAACTTGAGTGAATGAAAGTGAACAAAATATATTTGCAGTTAACTTAAGGTAAGTTAAATAAATTGAATTGGAATTGAATTAATCTGGATAAAGTTGTAATGTAAAATGATTATAATTGTGGGTTATAATTATGAAATGAAAATTTATACCCTTAAGCTATTAAGTGATATATATATATATAATCTGGAATTGTGATTATAAGATGAAAATGACTCAAATGAGCAATATAAGCTTTTAAGTGAATAAGTTGGTGAACTTATAAATAGAGAAATGGATTGTGAAACCAGAATAAAATGGTTGGTATTTTATGGAAAATTCAAAATTTTAATTTGTATGGGGAAATAAAATTGGATCGAATTGGATTTAATTTAAATTAAAGTAATTGAGTTGAATTTGGACTGAATTGAAATCAAGATTCAGTTGGGTTATAAATAGTATTGAAGGGGATTAAATTCTTACTTAAATTCGTAAGGGAATGGTATGAATTTAAATTGGCTAAATAAAATTTAGTTGGACTTGAATTAAATTTAGGTAAGAATTGAATTGAGAGAAAGTTTAATTTAGTTGAAACGGTATTGAATGAATTAAATTCTCACTCAGCTAAATTCAAAAGAATAGTATGAAGATGAATTTAGCGTAAGCTGAATTAAATGGAAATTGTATTAGGATGGATAAAATTTTGGTAGCCTGTAAAATTTAAAAGGTAAAATAAAATCCAGTTCTGGTATGGAATAATTGGAATGGTTATGTAACGACCCAGAATTTTGAACAAATTAAATTGAAAATATTTAATTAATTTTAAATATTTGAACGATGATTTAATTTGAATCCCCGATATAACCGTGAATTTGGCGATTAAATTATAAAATTTAAATCTATTGAATGCTGAATAAAAATTTGAATCTTCAATTTTAAGCTGAAGAAAAATATTTCAAAAGCTTTTAAAATTCGTATTGATAATTCTGAAGATAACAGAAACTTCATAATTTAATTTCAGACTGTTTTGTTCAGTTCTGGAATTTATATCGTTTGAATCGAATTTAAAAATAGCCGTCCGAGGCACAGTCTCGGAATTCGACGAAACCAGTTCCATTGGGTCCGTAATATTGAATTATTATCGGATTTCAAATTTCGTATTTTTCGGAGTTATTATGTGAGCGTACGACACATAAACGTGTTGAAATTAAATTGAATTAAATTTTAAAATTTAAATTTTTAATCATTGCCGACATCCACACGTTCACGCCTTTAATCACGCAGTGAATCACGATACCAAATCGTGAAAACACGTTCTCCTGTCTTCTCCTTCCCTTCAGCCAGAAATCGCGCCTAAAATCACGTACCCCTCTTTCTACATTACCTCCAACGAAAACAATTCGTTCCTCAGTTCGAAACTCTGAGAAAATAAAATGGCCGCTCCTCACATCCTCGTTTTTCTTTTTTTCAAAATCGTTCGAAGAAAAAATTCTGTTTTACTTCGAAGTTACAGTTCAATAGCAATCTCCATGTCGCGATGCTTGAACCCGTGAAAACTAGGGTTTCGTAAATCAACGCCTTCGAGGAAATCATCGCTGCATACTCGGCTATTCCATCAGCCATCGTCGACTCATCCTTGCCTCCTACGTAATATTTTCTACTGCCGATTTGAAGCCCTGTTGCAGTCTCTTTATACTGCTACTGTTTTCGCGAACGGGGATGGGCTGAATCGCGTGCGAACTTCGAGATGGAGGCGAATGGAGGTGGGGTCGCGGCTATCAATCGAGGCGCGTCGAGATGGGGAGTCGCGATTTAGGAGAGCTCGAAGTCGAGCAGGAGGAGGCGGCGGCGACTCGCGATTGAAGGAGAGTAGGCGTTCGCGCGCAAGCACTGGGAGAGGCAGTGCCGACACTGGGAGCGGCAGCGTGACCTTCGCGGGGTGTCACGATCGACGACGATGGCAGTAAGGTATAATTAGATTTAATTTAATCCTTAAGCATTTTTGTTTTAAATTTACAGTAAGATTTATCACCATTTAAAAATTTGCAGAAATTAAAAATCTTTACAGTAAAATAAATTGCTAGTTTATTTTGAAGATAATTTAGTTAAATAAATTTGTTAAAAGAAGAAATTTGTTAGTTACAACTATCATAACGAAGATTTGATTCGAATAATAATCAATTGTGTATAAATATTATACTAGGTCAAAACCTGTAAAGAAATCAAGCCGAGAATGGAAATGGATTGCAAAATAAAAGCGAAGGTGAGATTTTTCTCACTCAAAATTAATTGCAGTTTTTGACTGATTGATTGCTATTTTATGTGATATTAGATATAGTAGGATATATATATATATATAGCAATATATACATATTGGCATATGTATATATTGGATTGATTGATTTCCCGCCTCGTATAGCGGATGAGACCCTATTGCGCCGTTAGTAAGCGGATGATTTTTATAAAACCCATATACCGCGATATTCCACCTCGAAGTGGAATGGGTATTGTGCTAACGTCTTTGGATGCAGGGAAACAGGTTGGAGGGATCCAACTGGATTCCTCACCAGTATTTATTTATTTACAGATATTGATGTATATTCTGTTATCATATTGATATATGATGTTTGATGTTGTGATGGACTAATTGGTGCGTTGCATCATCGGATTCAAACTTTTGAAGTTTAAAAATAACGATTTTTACTTTAAAAAGGATTTTTGAAGTGATTTTTGGAAAGTATACGATTTATTAAATTTTTGAATTTATTTATCTTAAATAAATAAATGTTATATTTTTAAAGTTATGGAAATTATAAATGTTTGTGAAATATAACCAAAAGATGATTTTTGAAATAAACAGTTAAGTAATTTATAAAATAGTTTAAATTTGGATTTTTGAATTATTAAAAACGATGTATATAAAAGATGTACAAAATTGATATTTATCAATTAAAATTTTTGGAATTTAAAACGAGTTTTTATAAATTGTGAAGATAGAAAATTTATAGGATTATAAGTTGTAAAGATAGGAAATTTATAGAATTATAAATTGTGAAGATTTGAAGTTTATAGATTTATAAAGTTTGAAGTTTATAGATTTATAAAGTATGAAGTTATAAAATGAATGAAATTGTAGAATAAAGACCGATAAGAAGTTTACTTATAAATTGGATTTTTGCCTTTAAGTGGAATATTGATCGAATTTGTTAATAAAGGAGATTTACAAATCGAAGTTGTTAAAAAATAGAAATAGAATTTATAAACGTTGTTTTATAAATTCGAAACCAATTTAATTTGATAAATTAAATATAGAAGGTTATTAAAGAAGATATATTCGCAATTCTGGATAGCGAATTATCCTTGAAATAAATGTGTAGAAAAGATTGAAATTGGGTTAAGTGAATTATATTCACGATTTTGGACAGTGAATATATTTTTAAGTAAAATGGATACGTTTTTGAAGAAGTGATATTAAAAATGAAGTTAAACATTTTAAAGATGTTTTAAAATGTATTATGAATCGAAAGCATAGATTTCAACATTCATTGTTGAAATAGGCGTTTTCGAGAAATAAGGAAATGGTAGACTATAACACTGTTGTTATAGTAAATGATTTCCGAAAGGAAATATTTTTATCTAGTATTGGGATTCATATATCTATCTTAATTCTGAATCCCTATACTAGTGATTTTGAGTCGTCGTAACGATGTTTTACGTAACATCCGTTTTGACTCAAATAAAGGTGTTAAAAGAATGTTTTCCTTAGAGAATGAATATATACTTAATTTGATTTAAGTATATCGAATATTTTCAAATGTTGAAAATAAATAGATTTGTGAATTACTTATTATAAAATAAGTATGGATATGCTTTTCCAAAATGAAATGAAACGTTTTAGAATTTATCTTTGTAAAGATAAATTGAAATTGAATATTGAAAACGATTTGAAAATCGAATATCAGTAGATATTCGAAAATATAAATTCAATATGGAATTTATAAAAGAAAGGGAAGTTGTTTAAAAATAAATATTGATTTATTTTTGAAGTGTGGAAATTATATATCTAGTAAGATATTTTTGAAGATAAAATTATTTGGAATCTGATGATGTTGCGCATCTTTATTGATAGTTAAATAACCGACTATCAATAATTACCTTGAATATGGTATTTGTTGTGAATTGGATGAATTTGAATGCCACACTTATTTTTGAATAAGCGCTCACTATTCGGGTTAGCCGGGAAAGGACCATGGGGTCGTATAACCCATTCCGAATATGTGATACGTCGTTATGAATTGCATTCGAAGACCGGTGTTGAAGACCGTATATTTTTGAAAATGGAAGGATTACCGTCGAGTTACTCTACATCGGCTGATCTCCGATTTAGAGGTTTTATCACCCTTAGTGACGGGAAGTCCGGACGTGATTAGAAAATTATCCGGATGTGCAAGGGCTTCGTGAGAAGTGCCTTCGGTTATGTTCGGTCCCGGAACAGACATGTATAGATTGTGTGTCTGACGTTACAATTTGAGATATAAAGCTGATTTCTTTCAAATACATTTCTGTTGGTGGCGGAGAATTTATTCTCTTAGCTTAACACCCTTCTCTGAGACGTACGAGCTCAGAGGTTATGTAGTTGAAATTTATCAGCGATATATTACCAATTTGGTAACGTGGCATACTGAGTGTTGTTGTGAAATGATCAGTGTTTGATCATTTGCGATATGATCATTTGTTTGATCTTATATCTTTGTGATCATAGGTTGATCATTTGTTTGACCCGAAGCAGGGCTTTGTAGAAAGCGTAGCTTTGTGGACGAGACTTCGTCGAGCCTCACACCCCGGAAATGGTCAAAACAGGAAGGATGCGGCAAGGTTCTAGGGAGTAGCGCCCCTTAGTGTATGTCATTCCTTCTGGATAGAGGTGGTATCATGGTATGGAGCCCAGATACTTAACCTATGTGGTTGCTACATTTATATTATGTGGTTTGTTGCGAATCGGGGATCCTCGGGAAGATCGGTTACGATCGGGGGATGGCATACGCGTGTCAGTAGTTACCTATTTTTGCAGAGGTAACCCGGCCTTATGTTGGCAGAGATCTAACCGTAATGTTAGGTTATTTCTCGGGACGTCATTCCAGAGGCGTTCTATTCGTGGAATAGGAAGTTCCTTAGCCTGACCATTTGTTGGAAATCCAAAGAAACAATACGCGACTTGTACGGTTTTAGTTGTATTACCTGCTATGGAATGTGGCGGTAACATGCTATTGAACATAGTAGCTATAGTAGGCATAAGTGCGGAATGCCTATGCTGGCTAAGATTTATATTATACTTTCGAAATGTTTTCTACACTATGCACTAATAATAATATCAAAAATGATTTGATTTTGCGTAGTAAGCATCTTTGACTATCATAAGAAGAAATCTCCTCCAATTCTGCGTTTGCATTGTGTGTGTGGCGGGAGGTCTTATGGTAGTTTCATTTTCCAAAGGCATTGCGAATCTATTTTAAAATATTCCTTTGTTGTTTTAAAGAATAACTGTTTTACGATCTCACACCAGTCACCATGACTGACTCGGAGTTTATTGTTCCCTTCTAAACTCTGGGTGCCCACCAATTTCCACACGGGCAGCCTAGAGTTATGTTATCAGGATATTCTGGAGCTTTGGAGATAAGCTGGATGACGAGACGTAGTATTTGTATCTGATAGTATTTATTCCGCTGTGTATTCTGTATGAGGACAAGTTATATAACTGTCCATTGTTGTATATTGACTCTGATTGATGTATGTATAAACTGATATAGTTCTTTGTTTTAAAAGACTAGTGATTATCTATTATCTATTGTTCCGCTGCGATATGTGAGATTCTGATATTGTTTTCGTTTCTGATGTTGTTCTCTGTTGTTCTTTTTCTTTCTGTTCCTTCTTTTCTTCCTCTTCTATCTTTTTCTACTTTCTTCTTCTTCTATCTTTTTCTACTTTCTTCTTCTTCTACTTTTTCTTCTATTTAAAACCCTCACTATTGGAGTTTCCGGCACTCGATTGCTCGGCAGTCGATAAAGTGAGTATCGATGTAGAATTTTCGAAGTTCGAAATTTCGGTACATGACAGGTTATGTTATTAATAAAATTAATGTAAGAAGGAATTGGAATATTGTTGGATTTGAAATAATTTAAGAAGATAGTGAAATGGTTATTGTTGAAGTTAAGAAATGGTCTTGAATGAATCTGTAAGGATAATGAAAATGAAATGTAAGAATAGAGATTTGATTTAATAATTGTGATGAAACAAGAATGTTTGGTTTCTTCTATTTAAAACCCTCACTATTGGAGTTTCCGGCACTCGATTGCTCGGCAGTCGATAAAGTGAGTATCGATGTAGAATTTTCGAAGTTCGAAATTTCGGTACGTGACAGGTTATGATATTAATAAAATTAATGTAAGAAGGAATTGGAATATTGTTGGATTTGAAATAATTTAAGAAGATAGTGAAATGGTTATTGTTGAAGTTAAGAAATGGTCTTGAATGAATCTGTAAGGATAATGAAAATGAAATGTAAGAATAGAGATTTGATTTAATAATTGTGATGAAACAAGAATGTTTGGATTGTGAACAATGCAGGATGGAATAAAATTAATATAATTTGAGTTGGAATTAATTTAAAATGACTTTAAGCTTAAGTCATGGTTATTTGCATGAATAATATCAAAATGTGCATAGAAATTTGTCGTTGGACATAATGGAAAGCAAGTGAATTAAAGGAAGCAAATAAAGTTGGTTTTTGAATATTTTGGAATGGGTTGGAATTTAATTAAGTGGATTTGCATAGAAATGAAAGTGAATTAGTAATGTGATGCAAATTAATCAATTTGGAATTGAATAGAAGTATATTTATGTAAGTAAGGCAAATGCTGATCATATTGAAGTAAATATGAGTTGGTCGTGGTAAATATGAATTGTATGTAGTAAACTTGAATGTAAATCATTCGAGTGAAATAAAATGAAGTTTGGATTTGTTAGGGAAATTAAAATAGTGTTGAAACTTATGGTTGCTTATAAAATATGGTTAACATGTGGGATTATGGAATTTGGTTGGTTGGGCTATGTAATTGTTATGTTTGGCTAAGATTTATGAATGAAATGCTGTTGAAATCTCATATTATTGAAAACTTATGTGCTTGTTTGAGTAAGTACAGGTACAAGAGGAAATCGATAGAGTTGGAGCGCGTATATGTAGTATAAATTAGCCGCTTGCTTTTAAAATGCTTAAATAAGGTACGCCTACGCAATAAAATTGGAAAATGATATATATATTGTGAAATATTTTGTTTTCCGACCGTGTGGGTCGATGTATACATATTTATATCTATTGTGATATTGTATATCGCTCTCCATACAAAGGAGACGCTGTCAAAAATTTTGGGAGTTAGGAATATTTTTGGGAATTTTGAAAATTTTGGTTAACTAGTAACGTTATTTTTGAAATGAAGTTGTAAACAAAACTTTTGAGTTATAAATAAAGAGAATGGTTTTGGAATTGAGATAAGAATTTTGGTGAAGTGAATGTAAGTTTTTAACTAAGTAAGTGTAGGGTAAGTAAATGAGTTTAGTAGCATTTTCCTATCTTAGCAAATTTCGGGGACGAAATTTTTATAAGGGGGGAGGAATGTAACGACCCGAAATTTTGGTCGTTAGATTTTGAACATTTAATTCATTTTAAATGTTGAACGTGGATTATGAATTGATTTTGAAATAAGAAGATTTTGATCAAATCAATAAGATTTGTTATAATTTCAAATATAACGATTTAATTGGATTTGGATAATAATAATTTAATATTTGAAATTGAGATAGTTTGTAAATCTGGTGTAATTAGATATGAAAATGGCTTCTAAAATTTATTTAAAATATATAGTTGGGTTAGAATTACTAGCATTGGACTTTTGGATGGAATCAAAAGTCGATGAGTTAAATTTGGAATTTTTATATTAATTCAATAATGGAATTTAATATAATAATAATGTAAATAATCAGATTTTGATTCGGGATGAAGCAGAATGATGTTTAATGTGAATGTAAGTTCTATATGATTTATAATTGAGTTAGTAAAATTTTAAAAGTGAAATTATAAATGATTTCGACGATTTTGGAAATCAGTCGAATTAATCGACGAGTTAAAATAGCCTTCCGAGGGACAGTCTCGGAATTCGACGAAACCAGTTCCATTGGATCCGTAATAGTGTATTATTATCGGATTTCAATTTTCGTAGCGTTTGGAGTTACCGTTTGTCCGTACAGGTGAGAAACACGTTAAAATTTAAATCGATAATTTAATATTTAAACCAATTCAAAAAGCTATCTTCCACATATGATTGAATTAGCTTCCGAAACATGTTCCATTGTGTTTGGAATGCGGGTAAAACATTATAAATGCCAGGCGGCAAGTTTTAATTGGTGATCGTTTGTAAAAGCACGAAAATATTTGGAAATAATATTAAAATAATTGGAAAAATCGTATATATATTCACGTACACAGTAAAACCCTAGAAAATCTATTCGAGTCGCCGTTGTATTCGTTCAATGGCCAAAAATTTATTTCGTTTCCCCATGGAAATCTCTCGATCCATGCTTTGATTTCGAAAACTTTCTAAATGAAAGTTGTAGGGTATGGGGAGATTTATGCATCCTACGGTGGATTTGCGCTATCGTCGTTGAATGGGAGCAGGAGATAGCTACGTTCGTCGCTCGTTTCGATAGGTTTTGCGAGGCTATGGGATAGCCGAGTTCAACCAAGTTCTGGGATATGGTGGAGCTCACGCGGGGCTTCCAAATGGAGGAGCCTGATCGATCTCAAGTTGATCGTGTAAGCGGCGGCAGTCGATTGCTTAAATCGATGATGGGTTCAAAACTCTGGAACGAGCACGAGGAAGAAGGATTTTTCGGCGGCCTTGATTTTCTATTTCAAGAGGGACGACCCCAATCTGTTTTGGTAATATAATATAAAGGAAAAGAAAAGAAATTGTTTTTTTTATAAATTATATCCAAACTTTAAAACTACATAACTATCTCATACATTATCAGATTCCGGCGAAACAGGAAGCGCCGGAATCGCAGCGACGGGATCTACACTGGAGTTCAGAGATGGAGGTGTTTGGAGTAAGCAAAACTTTTAAATTAAATCGAACGGGCTCGATTTAATTTAAAATAGAAACGCTCAATGAATCTCAAGGTGAGTTAATCTCACTCACATCTGGAATTTCAGCTGATTTAAATAGTTAATATTTAAATAATTGTGTGATTGGTTGAATATGAATATTAATATCAGTCTGGATTGATATTTTCTATTGTGCTAACATCTTTGGATGCAGGGAAACGGGTTGGAGGGATCCAACTGGATTCCTCACAATATAGATATTATCTTCATAATCTATGATGCATTTATTTATATTCCGTGATAGTTTAATTTGGAATTTTTTTATGCTGTGTTATGGTTGGATAAATATAATCTGGGTTTTTAAAATATCAATAAAATGAAATGGGGATGTAAAAAGGGAAATGAAAAAGGATTTTTGAGATATGAATTTAAGGAAATTAAATTCAGGAAATTGGTTTGGAATTTGAAGTGTTTTTGAAATGGTGTTTTAAAAAGGGAATGAGGAATGGAATTGTGTAAACTGGGCTTATAAATGAAATGGGATATTTATCGGTGGATAAATATTGAAAGATAGATTTCCGGTGGGAATTTCTATAAGAAGTGAAAATTGTTTAAAACAATAGAGAGATTATTTTTAAAGGATGGAAAGTGTATTCTTCCTGGGAAATGAAGTATGTTTCAAAGTGAACTTTTATTGTATAAACCAGAATGTTTAAATGCGTTTCTAGAATATTTTAGAAAATTATTATCTTTAATTATTTTTAAGGGAAAAAAATTATTTATTAAGTAATTATGGTATTTAATTAATTTAAAGATAAATTAGCATTTTGATTTCTAAAGGAAATTTTATTAAGTATTCGATATAATAACTTTATATTAAAAGGAAATTTTTGGTTTAAGTTACCCAATATAAACATTTATAGTTTTTTTCAAAAAGTACATTTTGAATAAAGAATTTGGAAACTTATTTTAAATAATTAAAGCATATATTTTGGAAGTGATTTCCAGGAAATGGGAAGTGTGCTTAAAAATAAAAGGTAGTTTTATTTTTAAAGTGTTGGAAGAAATTTACGGGATTCAAACATAAATTTGAATTGAGATAAATCAAGCAGGATTTATAAGGAGAATTCTTTGGTTTATTCTGAAATGGAAATAGAAAATGTTTGGGAAATTTATTTCCGTACAAGGAGTTGGTTTAAACTGTTTTCAAAGGGTTGAAAATAGAAATATATCTTGCGAAGATATTCTGAGGAAAACATGAATTTGGGAAATTATCTATGTTTGGTGGATGTTTGTGAATGTTTTTGATAGTTGAATAACCGACTATCAATATTAGCCAATGCACTGATCGTTTAGATGAGACCGGGATCTGGATTGATTTCTCGAAAACCACTTCGATCCAGTTTGTACGTTTTCATGGAAAAATGAGTTCGGAGTCGAAGATGGAGCAGTGAAGTGCAAGGGCTAATCGCTACTAATCCTGAGGGTGATTCCAAAATGGATGTAGTAGGAATAGTGTCCTCGGTTCCGTTCGAACCCGAAACAGACTTGTATAGACGAATGCTATCAGTCCATCCTCAGGAGGACGATGAGCATTCAAGTGAAATATGTTCTAAAAAGGTAACGCTTAGCCTCAAGCCTCATCAACCGGGAATGACTGAAAATCTGGGGTTATGCAGCAAGGCTAAGTGGGTAGCACCCATTAGGGTGAGGTCATCCATGTCTAGATGTTCCTTTTTATTCGGCTTAGTGGTGCGGTTGCTGATCCCAACAGTGGGGTGATCTTACTCGGAATTATCTAGTAAGGGGTAGTTTCGGCCTTGTGTTGCAGGGGATTGGGCGTGGTCCTTGGTACGCTGATTTAGACCAGGTACTTTGACAGGTGGTACCCCAGTGCCTAGTCATTAGTTGGACATCCATTTTCCCTACTCACATGTACGGTTTTGATTGTGCCCAACTATTGCTGAAATGTGAGATGTAAGCATTTCAGCTAGATTCTATTTTACTTTCTATAGACACTATTATAATATCAGACGGATTTGATAAAAAGTGTTTTGGCTATCGTAAGGTAAAATCCGACATGTTTATTTGTGGCGTGGTCTTACGAGACGCTTTCGATTCTCAAAGGATTTTTGAAACTTTAATAATCAGTTTATATGTATTTTTCTCACGCTGTATTCCAGACTGACTTGGGTGTTATTTCATTATAATGCCCGGGTCAGACCGAGTATTACAGGTTCAAGATTGGATACTTTGGAGCTCAGGAGAGGAACTGGAGACTGAGATGTATTACTCGTACTTGTTTATTTCCGCTGTAGTGTTTTGTTTGAAATTGCCAGCAAGTTGTGAGGCAGGCTAATATAACTGCCAGGCTGGTAATTGTTCTTTACCGGTGATATACTCTGATGATGTATTGTATATAACAGATATGGTTTCATTTTTTGTAAAGATCTGTTATTATTTATTATATTTTGATCCGCTGCGATTGTGAGATTCTAATGTTGTTTAGTTCCTTCTTTCTTCTATCTTCTTTCTTTTTCCTCAACAATCTGTCTTTTCCGGCACTCGATCGTCGACATATTATACTGTGGTGAATTTTGTGTCGATTTTCGAGAGTCGAGAAGGGCGGGTCGTCACATTACTAATAATTCAAAATCTTTTAACTATTTAACTTCCTAAAATACTTTACTATAAAAGCTATTTAACACTTCTTTCCAAAACAATTTAGATTCCATCAAAATGTTTTTATTATCTAAATTCAAATATTTACCAAATAGTTCTAAGTTATTCTCGTTTATTATTTGAAAACTAATTTTAATTAATTAAATCACCATTACTATTATTATTATTTAGTTACCGCTCGACATCCGGTTGTTACAGACTCCTCCTAAAGAAATTTGCGTCCTCGCATTTTCCTGTAGGGAAAATCCATAACGAGCTAAAAATAATTAGCTTTGCTACACCCACTTTAATTAAATCTTTACATATAATTAACAGGATAATACAAAGCTTATTTAAAACAACATCAGTTATTATATTCCTCGATGGCTATTCAACAATCATGGCGTTAAATTTAAAATCAATAAATTTAACTTTGATTTTACCAAAAAAATCTTCACATATAAATAACAAATCAATTTGAATATGATTCATCCACAAAATCAAACATTAAATTCAATTAGAACCAGTAATACTACAAATACTTCTAAATTAACTTTACATAATCATATTACTTTATCACTTAAATGAAAAAAAAATCTTCACTACTATTTGAAAGCATTATAAAGAAAATATTCCTTGAGTACTTATTTAAAAACTCAATTCTATTTTCTTAAACATTTATTTCCTTGTTTACTATATAATTACACTTTACTACATTCTTATAAAATTAAGACTTCATTATAAATATTTATGAAAAACTATTTACAGTCTTAAAATTACCTTCCTAATTCGTTGAAACTTCTTCATTTGTGTGCTATAATTTCTATTGTAAACACTTTTTAGAATATTGGTTATTCACAAAATAAATTTCCTTAAAAATTTTACTCTTTTTATATATTTTTGAAACTATATTAGTTCAAATAAAAACCATTTTAAACTAATAATTTACGTATACATATTTTATGTATCACAAAATAACATAACAAAAAATATTCACACAATTCATCCAAATTACAGACAATCATTCATCATAGAGAACATACAATCACAACATCACATATCAAACAATTTCAAATTCTAATATATAAATATGTGGATGATGCCTCGCTATGAATTACTAGTGGCTCACTTCACAAAAGTGGCTACAGCATTGACCATTTGATCCACATTGCCTCACTATCGACTTTAACTATCCACCAAGGCTCGATGGCTACAATCATCATGTGATATATATATATAGGACAATACATTTATTATGCCCAAAGCAATTTATTTTATAAAATAACACTTCTACATATCCATCTCAAATATCTGCTAAACATCTTTTCAAAAATAATACTTTATCACAATAATACAATCTCAAAATACAAATTTCAATTGAAGACCATTTCCAAAGCTTCAAAATTTTACACATATTTCCATAACATAAGTTTTACTAAAATTCTATTTCAAAGTAATATTTCTCTTATAAGAATACTTTTCTCAAAATACTACTTATTCTAACCTAAAATTATTTACTATACTCAAATAATAATTCTAAATTTCTTATATTTTATACACACTACAAAATATTATCCTTTAAAACATTTCAGGACATTAAGTTTAACCTCCTTTAAAATATTACTACAAAACATTAATTTTAATATATTCAAGATATTTTTCTTCTTTTTAAAATATTCTTTTGTTACAAAATTTAAATTACATTTGCTTTCACCCAATTCCCAAATTATTAATACTTTAAAACTAATTTTTACCAAACTAGTATTTATATTTTCCTCAATTTATTTTCTCTAAAATATTCTTTACATCGTTAAATTCTTTATATTCGACTATCAAAATAATACACATTACTAAGTATAATAATATTAGAAAATACATGAATGTGTATATATATAAGAAATATAAACATTAATACTGAAAACTGTAAGGATTTTATTAAGGAAGTGACGTATATATTTATAAATTATTTTTTATATAAGTTTTAACCATTATAATAGTTCTCAAAAAGAATATATTATAATGAAGAATAAACATCAATAATCATTGGTTAAATATAAATAAATAATATAAAATATTCAAAAATAAATATTTTAGGAAAAACCAAAATATACGGCTTTAGTCAATTGGAACATCACCTTAGTAGACAGATCAAAGTCGACTAAAACCATAAAAGAGTCGACTAGAATAGGATGTTGCTCTCGAGTTTGGATTTTATACTAGTTTAGTCGACTAAATGTCTATCTTAGTCGTTAAATTTTGATTTAATCGACTGAATTCCATATTTAGTCAACTAAATTGTTGTAATTAAGAAATGACTTTGATGAATACTGTTAACAAGAAAAATTGTCAGCATCCCCATAGCTATGAAGTTAGCAAATAAGTTTATTTGAAGAGATTACTCCCTTCAAAACCTCCTTTTCGATCAGGTTAAATTGATTCAACCAATCTCATTAAGATGAAAATTAAGGAGAGAGTATCTCATTCGAAACCCCTCTTTCAAATGAGTCATACGTAACCATATATATCAAATATTCATCCCTTTCAACTATGTTGAATGGTTCACTTATCCCTTTCGATCATATCGAAAGGTCTGCTTTGCCTTTAACGAAAAAAAACTACTTTCGACATCATTAGTTCGCTCCTTTTGGAGAGGGTCATAGGCATTGTAGGGTGCATATACTTTTCGAAGGAACCCATTTCATATAACATTGCTTTACATTTATGCATTTGGTCTTCCTCGAATCATCCCTTTTGGCCAAGTCGAAAGGGATCTGGCTCTTTCGAAGTGGATCAAATGTATAATGTGCAAAACCTTAGCTAATATATGCAATGGGAAATCATTTAGATAACACAAGTTTCATAAAATTGTTAAAATCGAGACATCATCATCATCTTTATTTATCATAATATATTTTTGATCACGATGATAATGTGTTTCGTATGCATATTATCCAAGTCGATCCCATGGAATTGCATAAGACAAAGAGGAATTAAGAAGATAAGATAACATCATATGCAATTGATCATTATTATAACTAATGATCGAAATGATCTCCCACATGATCGAAATCTTTATTAAATCCATGGACTTCCACTTTTCATATTAATCTAAAATGAGTTACAAGTTTGAGAGATTTTTCCCAAATCGATCTTGGGTTACAAATATTTGGATTTCGCTAAGAAGTAGAAGAATGAGTTTAAATTACAAAATCTGGTCCTCAAAATCAGACCCTTAGGGTCTTATTTATAGATGTAGGTCGGCCCCCTTTCGCGCCCCTTCTTTCGACTCAGTCGAAAGGTCCTCCTATCTTCTCCATCCATCCTTTCGACATAGTCGAAAGGCCCTCTTTCTTTAGTGTGCCTGATTTCAATGCTGTCGAAATACATTCCCTTTGAGTTTCCTCATTCATCCTTACGCTTCCATTTTCCTATTCCAGACCTTTCAACCCAGTCGAAAGGGTCTCCTTGTCCACATTTCACCGTCGTTAAGGTCTAAATGTCTCTTTTCTCTACTTACTCTTGGTTTTCTTTTGACTTCATCGAAAGGGTGATAGATACGCTTTTTCTCTTTGTGTTGCTTTGTTGTCATAAGAAATAAAGATGCGAGCTTTCGACTTCGTCGATAGGTAGTTTTTTGGGGTTTCGAATGTGTTGAAGTCTTGATGTTTTCGACGCAGTAGATAGTTTCCAAATGCACGCTTACGAACTGTTAACAATTTTTCTTGTCAACACCCCAAAGTAATGCTAAGAAGGATGAATAAACTTTTGCATGAATGGTGAGAGTGAATCCCTTAGGAATTGCCTTCCAATTTGGCTTTATTTTTTTATATTCCTCAAATTAGACCTTTCCACGATGTCGAAAGGTATAGTCTCTAGGTTAAGTGACCTTTTGATCCTATTGAGTTAGAATGAGATATACTCCAAAAGCTTTCCTTTCGATTAGATTGAAATTCCTTGAGTGAAATTCTTTTATAGTAGGTTTCGACCTTGTCGAAGGCTTGGGTGTTAGCTTTCCTTGGGTTTAAGTAGAAACCTTATACTCTATAGGATTTGGAATAGGTTTCGACCTTGTCGAAAGCTATGAACGACTTCCTTTGGATTAAATCTATAAGTCCGGGTTTTGGTGTTTAAAGAACAGGTTTCGACCTTGTCGAGAGCTTTAGATCACAGAGTTGATGGCTTCAAAAGGTTTCACAAGTTATTAGTGCCCGAAGAGGTGTCGTCTATATCGATAGGTTCCTTTCGATGGGGTTAAACCTGAAATATAAATGTTAATCCAACAAAAGCTATAGTAAACAGTAAAGAGATCAATAATGCTCAAGACTTCCCTTTTTCCATGAAAAGAAATTTTATTTCATTAAATTCCCAAATGATCACCCAATTAGGGTTACAATGATTTGTTTAAGAAAATACAAGTTTGGAATGAGAGAAATCGGATCACCAACCCCTTTTATATGCTGTTATGAACCTTTCAACCTTGTCGAAAGGTTTTCCCTTTATATGTTGTTTGAACATTTCGACCTTGTCGAAAGGTTTGCCTTTTATACGCTGCTTGAACCTTTCGACCATGTCGAAAGGTTTGTCTTTCATATGCTATTATGAACCTTTCGACCTTGTCGAAAGCCATGCCTCCTTTCGAAGTTGTCGAAAAGTGTCCTTGTTCTTCTTGTCATTCTCTAGCAATTCCTTCATTATTTCTTAACCTTTAAACCTGGTCGAAAGCCATGCTTCCTTTCAACGTTGTCAAAAGGTGTCCTTATCATTCTTTTGCCTCTAAGTATTGCCTTCTTCATAGCACCTTTTGACATTGTCGAAAGGTGTTCTGGATGGGTCTTTGCTTCCTTGTGATTAGTGAAGTAAGCTTGGAGCCTTTGACATGGTCAGCAGGTTGATTACATTGGTTTCAAAGAGATTCAACTGTCATTGGTTTCGACCGATTCGAAAGGCATACTATAGCTTTCGAAGGGGTTTCTAATACTTGCTTCAACTTCTTCACCTTCTTCGAAAGTTATCCGATATCTTCGAAAGGTCTTGAAGCCGCTAACTTTGATGGCAGCATCCCTTAGGCTCCTTCGAAAGGTTTCGTCTAGACTCTTCTCTCTTGGTCTTTGTTTAAGAATCTTTCGACTTATTAGAAAGGTAGATTTTTGGAGTAACATTTGACCCCCCTGCGAAGGGATGCCCTTGAATTTCCAAGTCATCTTTGTCGAAACCCAGAAGCTTCCCGCCTCTTGGTCTTCCCGCGCAAATCTGGGTCGTCCATTCAAATCTTATCTAGCGGCTGAAAATTTTAGGCGACTTTTCTTATAAAGTACGCTTCCTCTCCTTCCTATTCTTTTACCTACAATCAAAATATCGAGCAAAATTTAAAGAATTCTCCAAAATTTCATAAATTTCGCTTCCAAAAATCAAGATAATTCCTAAATCCAAATCTTAAGTTTAGGTTAATCTCTGTTTCTCTTGCTTTTATTCGAACTTTGTTTATGCTTTACTTGAGTTTTGCTTTTCTCAAATTTCAAAATTGAAATTCAATTTTAAAACCTTTGAATCTCGTCCTTTCGAGGGAGGATTGGGTTTGATTTTTCGAGAAACTTCCTCTTGATTCAGTTTCTTTAATCGATAGAGTTCGTTTCTCATTTTGGATTTTGAGATTGACAGTGGTTATTTTGAAAAATCTCCTTATCGGGTTTGAATCATCATCTCAAAATTTATTATTTTTTGTTCTTCATTAGTAAATTATCGGGTTTGGATTATTGAGGTTGATTTCTATTAAGATCCATTTTCCTAACAAGTTTCATTTGTTTACTTTAAGAGATTTTGGAATGTTGGGTTTGTAATCGGGTTTGGGTAAGATAGTGGATCTTGTTTTCTGCACCCGTAATTTTTGAATGTACAGATGAAAAATTGGCGCCATAAATGACTTTTCTACCCCATTGAAAGGGATTGAGGCGGCAACATGGGTTTGCTTCCTTAGCCCCTTTCGACGGGGCCGAAAGGTGTTGTGGTTCTAATTGATCAATGTTGTCGAAAGGATATGTAGTTAAGTGGAGTGGATTTATCACTTCGATAGTCAAATGTTTCGACTTAGTCGAACCCTTTGACTCCTTCGACAACAAGCCTTCAACGAGGTTGGCTCTCTTTGACCCTAGAGTTGTCGTTGCCCATCTTTGTTGAAATGTCTAAAGTATATATGAGTTTAACTTGCAACCTTTTGACTTCAATGGGTAGACTAGGTTTTGACAACATTGATTAGACCCTTCAACGACGTCGACAACATTAATATTTTTACCCATGAATATTAAGTTATTGGTTTTGACAATGTCGAAAGGTCTTGTTGCTTAGCTTTATGTTACGCTTGTAGTGTATCCAGGCTCCCATAGAGCTTTCGACGTCGTCGAAAAGTGTTGAATGGATTAATGTTACGTCTCGTCCTTTCGACTTTGTCGATAGCTCAAGGAACACATATTATTACTTATTTATTTTCTAGGCTTTCGACAATGTTATGGTATACTGGTTTAAAGTTGATGCTATTGTCCTTTCGACGTTATTGAAAGCTCAAGCTATTGTCCTTTCGACATTGTCGAAAGCTCAAGCTAAGCTATTTTGTTTCTCACTTAAACTGTTTACACAATCTTAAAGTTCAATGTCTGTTTTCATGTTTAAGTTATCTAAGTATATTTCTTTTTTTAATTCTTGAATGCATTCAATATTCATAAATAATAAAGGATTTTAACTAAAACGTTTTCACGTGGAAGGATCATGAGTTCTCCTAAGAAAGCTGATGCCATTTCTAAGCATTCTACTATTACATCCCAAGACAAAGTCAATGCCATCCTTAAGGATTTTGGTATCACCGGAATTGAAGCTATCCCTCGTCAGGAAACTGACACCATAGACAACCCTCCTGAAGGGTATTTTGCTTATACTGCCATTCACATATAGCATGGCGGACTCTTACCATTCCAGGAATTTTTATCTTTATATCTATCCTATGTTGGAATCGCAGCAATCCAGCTGTCTCCGAACTTCTACACTCATCTCTTGTCTCTGGAGATGATGGCACTGGAACCTGGGCTCCCTTTTCTAAATGCTAAAATGTTAAACTTCTTGAACAAGTTAGCAAGGCTGAGCAATCTCAATAACCAAATATACGGAGTCAACCCCTACAAGAAGTTAATATTAGATGGGGTCAACAAATTGAAAAACTGGGAGAACCAGTTCTTCTTTGTAAAATGTTTTACTAATATTCGTGGGACTTTTGCGTCTTCCGATAAGTCTGGTCTCGTGTTGTCCTTCCCCTACTTTATGTTTTCTATTAGCTAATCTCTTGCTTCTCTTCCAAGAAGCTTAATGATGTCAACAAGAGAACAGTTGACTCTCTATTTGTGGCTTCAAGACAGATTGGGTGCAGATTGACGCTTCTAACTCCCTCAAACATAAGATAACACCCTCTTCTTCTAGTGGGACATAGAATCTTGGGAACTCCTCCTTCTATCCTGCATAATTCACGTGGAAAACGCTTTCTCTCCCTGGGAGATGCTGAACGCTTCTCCCTAATGTCACCTATCTATGCTGACCCTTCTGGTATATTATTAGTTTAGAATTTTCTTTTTTGTCCCTAGCATTCTATGAATTATCTTGGCTTACTTTACATCTACTTGAATTTGTTCCAGCTTCTTCTCAAGTCATAGTGCCTTCTAGAGGTGCTGCCCCTCCACCATCAACTTCTGGAGTGACATCGATCATGGTAGCCTTTGCAAAATCTAAGAAAACCTCTAAAAGAAAATTAATGGAGTCTCCTGAAGATGCACCCTCGAAGAAAGTTGCTAAAATCATTGATGTGGAGAAAGAGGAGGAGCGCCTATCTTCTGAGCAAGTCCCAAAGAGCCCCATTGTTGAAGCCCTCAAAGATAAACCAAAGCAAACTCCGGGTATTCCTGACCCTTTTTCACGTATCTCCATTTCTGATTCCCCAGCCGCAATCGAGCAGATGTAGCTGGCTCTGTTGACATCTCCCTTTGTGAAACAAGTCCTTCTAAAGCCATCGTCTTTTACTCCTCCTTATACAAATTTTGAAGAGATGATTGAACTCATTTTGCATTCTGAAGCCTTCAATTCTTCTTCTCCGCCCTCTTTCACTCAAGAATTGGGGGGGAATTATCGCTCTCTAATGGAGAAGCAACTCTTGGTAAGCTCTTACTAAATTTACCTTATCACCATTGGTTTTCTCTAATCGCTAACTCGTGTTACACTTCTCACTCCAGATTTCTAAGAGATGGATAGCTTTGAACGAACATGTTTCAAAGTCTTTAGCCGGATCTCCAAGCCGTAGGAGGAAAATTTGGAGCTTAAAAATAAAGTATCTTCCTTGACCACTGCCAAAAACGACGCTTCCACAGAGTTGGAGCGAGTAAAAGCTTCCCGTGCCAGGGTCGAGGCTGATTTAGAAGCAGAGAAGTAGGCCCATCAACTTACTACTGATGAAAAACACGCCATAGAGCTCACTCTGAAAGACACGGAAGATGAAAAGGCTTGCCTGGTTGCTAAGAACACTTCTTTGAAAGAAAAATTCAAGAAGATTAGAGCTTTGCTCAAACTTGTTGTTCGCACCCTTTCTGATGTTAAGCAGAAGGTGTCCCAGTTCGCCGACGCTACTCTGGAGAAAATGATGCTGAAAAATTATGAAGATGCTCTCATGCTCGCGTACGCCTACAATTACAAGAAATGCCCTGACTTTGGCTTTCCTTCTCTTGATTCTTCTCTTGCCGAAAGAGTGATGGGCAAAATCAATTAGATGAAGCAGGGGATGGAGCCGGCGGACGAGGAGGAAATTGACCCTACTGAAGCCTTTTCTTTTGATGTCCCCTCCTTCGAGATCGAATCCGACTTCGAGGAGGAGGGTGACACAGATGATGCTGGTGATGAGAAGGATAATGATGACGATGAAGGCAGTGATGATGACAATAACGACAATGATGATGACCCTACCGGAGGCCAATGCTTTGGTGGAGACAAAGGTGGGCCTTTTGGAGTTTCTGAAAAGGATGGGGGCGAACAAGCTGATTTTCATGAAAAAGAACATTCTCCCTAGAAGGATATGCCACCTACATCCTCTGGGCCCTCTACTCCTCTTGAGGAGGAAACTGCTCCCACCCATACTGAGGATTCAAAAGGAAAGGAGCAGGCCTCTTAGGCTTCTATCCCAGTTTCTCATGTATGGAATTCCATGTTTAAACATTTTTCTCTAGGAAGATAATAATTAGTGCAAAATCATTCATTTTAGATAAGGAGGAATTCTTAATTTCTCGATAAAACAAAACTTGAAAGTAAACAAGCAGAAATTAACAAGTTATATAGGGAGTTAAACAGACAGATAAAGGAGCATAACATCCTCTCTGAAAAGTATCACAGTCTTGAACGGAGTGCCTCTGTCCTAACATCTTTTAAAAATCAGAGGGCTACCCCGTTACTAAAGAGAGTGCTTCTCCGATACGTTGGTCTCTTAAAGGAGAATCGGGAGTTGCTTACTTTATTTTGGATGATGATTGAAGAAAGGGATATTTTAATTAATTTCTTATATAAAGCTTACTGTAGGCATTCTATTATAGATTTTTCGTACTTAGGCGAATTTAGCGGGGGTTTACTCAGATGTTCCCATAAATGATACTTAGATGAATTTAGATCTGACCCGCATCCCGGAGCTTGCTGGAACTTACTACGGGTCAGATCGATTCCTCAAGATCTCCCCCCTAAAAGCTTAAGTACTATAGAGAGAAATTTGTTTCTAAGTTTTTCTCCAAGTCTATTTTGTACGAACTAGATGAATGATTGAATATGTAATAATTAATTGATGTTTGAATATATGTTTTAACTCTGTTTTCTTTATGCTTAGCTTCTCTTTACTATACTATCACAAAATGACAGTTCTCTAGGTCGACTTGTCCCTAGAGACCACTTAAGCCAATATTTTAAATTGAGAAGGTTTTACTCTGAAAATGCATCAATTTTAAAGACTTCGAAATTAGTGAGATATTGCTTTCTTCAAGATTTACAAAAATTGTACTTGGAATACCCTCGCCTTCATTTCGACTTCCTTGGCGATGAGAAGGAAACTTTCCTTAAAGAGATCAGAACATTCCACTCTAAATTAATTTGCAGTCGCGATAGTCCTTCAGCTGGAAAATGGGACTATAGCAAATGCCTGCCGATCATAACCCCTGAAGGAGTTACTATGCCTTTTGATTCGACAGTTATGGTTTCATCTAATTCTCTAGATAAAGTTAGAAAAGTAGTCTCCCAACTTTAAATGTAACCAAGTTGTTTGTTGTATCTTTTAACTTTGCTGTTGTTTAAGTTGTAATTCACTATCATGATAATAAAGATATTTTTATCATGATCTTGACTTTTTATCTTATTTCTTTTGCTTAAATAAGAGCTTTGATTGTCTACAACTTCTCTTCCTTATAATTTTTTGTCACGTGTTGACGCTCTTAGAGAAAAGTTGTTGCAAAGAAGTGGAGGAATCGTGCCTAGCGACGACATTTTATTAGAACGTTTTGGTGGTAACATTGAGGCCGTGAAATGCCACAAAAGATATGTTATTCTAAAAACCATCGCCAGTGGCCAAAAAGATCACACCATCCACCTCGAGGCGGAAGTTAAAAATAAAGATGAAATGATTTCTGCTCTTAAGTGACTAGTAAAAGAAAATCCCATAATCGACTTCGATCAATAGATGTCTGAACTTATTCGGCATATAAGTGACTTGGAGTTAAAACTAAAAGATATTGAGGCATGGTATGCCTCTTTGGAATTCATCATGGGGGACAAGACTTCGAGTATTGGCCTGCCGGTCCCTCACTATACTTCTACATTTACTAAACCCACCAGGTCGAAACTTCTTGCGACCGAAAAATTCCCTACTATGCTCAACCCTTCCCCGGGCTTAGACGAGAATGCCATGGGCAATTGGTGCAGGACAGTAAAATTCAAAATAGCCAAATATTTGATGAGTAGCAGAAAGTAAAGTACTCCCAGACTATTAACGAGTACGTTACCAAGAATCAGAAGCTAGAACATGACAACTACTTGCTTGTCAAGCGCATCGCAGAGTTGGAAAGAGAGAATAAAACAGTTAGGGCTGTAAATAGAGCTTTTAATCATGCCTTGAAGACCAACATTGATGCAATTAACGATGAGAACAACATAAGAAGAAATGAAAAGAAACTTAAGGAAGTTCTCTATGCCGCAATTCGTCACGTTGTAGATCCTTCAGTTGTAGAATCTCTAGATCAAGCGGCTCAAGATTTGTAACTCATTTACATGTTCGAATTATGTAAATTTATCTTGTATATATGTAAATAATTTTGTAGTCTTGTAAACAATTTCATAACTTATGTAAACCACATAAATTTTGTAAATATCACCTGATTTGTAATCCTTTTCTGTAATGTTACTTTTGAAATGTCTTTGAATTGCTCACTCATTGATTTTTGGACTTGCTGAATCTTTTGCTATTCCTTATAGTTCTGATTTTCCTGAAAGGCATGTAGCAAACGATATTTCTAATTGTTAGTTTAAAATCGATATATTTGTCTATGTATGTCATTTGCTTCGATTAATAAATCACCATGTTAATTGTATGAAAAGCAGCTTATACTAAATGTTAAAATCTCATCCTTAACCATGATGATAAATGATCAAGAATTTAACTCCTTCCACTCGGCTGGAAGGTTTGAAATTTGGTGATAGAAAATTCCACTTTATCATAAGGGTATAAATATTAGAATGTAATCTTTGTTTAATAAAGAACCTAATTTAGAAATCGGTGTTTGAAATTATGAAGTTGTAACTCTTCGACCCATTCCTCAACATTAATGGGATTTAAAAAGTTAGAAAACCGAAGTTCCCATTTGAAAACTTTTAATAGCGATCTTTATGATGATATTCTTTGGCCCAGATTCGAGCACTTGGGATGAATAGAAATCCAATGATCTTGCACCCAGATTAGGATTTACACAAGTAGCAGTCTTGATACCTAGGTTCGGGTATAAAAAGTGTGTGATTGACAAAGACCCGAAGCCTAGATTCGGGCGCTAGATGGAATTCATATATGAATGACCCGAAAACCTCATTCGGGTATCAATTGCTGATGTTTAGAAATGGGAGTCGCGAAACCCAGATTAGGGTAATAATAAGCGGAGTTCTGTCCCACTCCTTTTCTTCTATCTTCTTTGACATGTACGAACCCTTCAAGTTTTGAATATACATAGAAATAATCTGATTGGCTATCTCTTGAGCTAGGACATCTTAGTCCATGATCAGATATGCTTTTTCTCGAGCTTAAACATCTTAATTCATGATTTGATGAGCCTCTTCTCGGGCTTGGATGTCTCAGTCCTTTATTGAATGAGTCTCCCCTTGGGCTTGGACATCTTAGTCCATTATTTGAATAAGCCTCTTCTTGGGCTTGGACGTCTTAGTCCATTGTTGTCCGGTGCTATTGATTAGCTCATCTTATAGGCTAGAACCAAGGACTTACCTGACCTCCCTCTAGAAGGCGCCCTGCCTGGCCCTTTTGCGACATGGACAGGGGCTTGTTCGGTGCTTTACCCTGGCCATTTTATGGCGTGGATAAAGGCGTACTCCATCCTCCCTCCAAGAGGTGCCTTAACCTGGCCATAGCATGGCGTGGATAAAGGCTTGTTCGATGCTTTAACCTGGCTATCTATGGTGCAGCTACAGGCTTACTCCATCCTTCCTCCATGAGGTGCCTTGACCTGACTAGAGGCATGGCCAAGGGCTTGTCCAGTGCTTTAACCTGGCCATCTTATGGCGCAGCTAAAGGCTTACCCGCCCACCCTCCAAGAGGTGCTCTACCCTAGCCATCTTGGTGCGGCTAGAGGCTTTTTTACCATCTTAGGTAGACTTCCATCTTAGGTATTATCCAAATATAAGGAGCATTTCACTCCCAATCATGTAGATTTTCTCTTTATATAAAGTAGCTCTTTATTGACTTTATCTCAAATTCTTTTTACAAACTCATGGATTTTTCCTTAACAAAAGAAGTTTATGATCATCCCCTCTAGGGCTCTACAATGGTTGGTTTCATGACCATTCAACATATGATAGTGGCAGTAAGGTCCTCCTAAATTCCTTACATGTTTTGGCTTCTTTTTTCTATGATGGCCAATAGTTGAGCTCATCTTTTGTAAGCAAGTAGATATTCTCAATTGATGTTGTTAAGTTGCACTCCTTTGGAAGTCTAGACTTGAAGCTTGATTCTTGCGAATGGCTTCTTGACTTTTTGTTCCTTGGCTTTGCGTTCTTATGCCCCTCAATTGCTTTTACTTTTAGCACTCTTTTTACATCTTATGTAGGAAGTGTTCTCTTTATAATTGGTTGCTGCCATTTATTTGCAAAGGTATTGTAATCAGCCATTATTTCTTTCTCAAAGATTGTGCCTTTTGAATAATGTAGAATGGTTCTTTTCATTTGATTAAAGACATTGTCACTTCCATTTGTCTTCTTTCCGAGTGCAAAGATAGGGGTAGGACTAACATGAAAAGGATTTAGACTCCATTTCTCAGGATCATAAAATTCTGCTTTCTTCTTGTTTATAATTCTTAGGACTTCAAGCCTTAATCTCCATTCTTCATCTTGATTAGAGTTCTTGATGATTGTTTGGGGGAACCTTGACAATTGTGGTTCAGAGAACCCTTGTTCAGATATCTTAATTCTTGTAGCCATGATTTACCAATGCAGATAAACTTGAAGTAGAATTGACTTAAGTAGGGTTAGGGATTAGCAGTGTTGGGGTTGTATCCATGTCGGAGGTTCGAGCCCTCCTTCTAGTGCTAAAAATGTTAACAAGTTTTCTTGTCCACACCCCCAAAGTAATGCTAAGAAGGATGAATAAACTTTTTCATGAATGGTGAGAGTGAATCCCATAGCAATTTCCTTCTAATTCAACTTTATTTGTTGATATTCCTCAAATTAGACCTTTCGACGACGTCAAAAGGTATAATCTCTGGGTTAAGTGACCTTTCGATCCTATTGAGTTAGAATGAGATCTCCTCCTGAAATCTTTCCTTTTGATTAGATTTAAATTCCTTGAGTAAAGTTCTTTTAAAGTAGGTTTCGACCTTATCGAAGGCTTGGGTGTTAGCTTTCCTTGGGTTTAAGCAGGAAACCTTATACTTTAGTGGATATGGAATAGATTTCGACCTCGTCGAAACCTATGGGAACGAATTCCTTTGGATTAAATCTATAAGTCTTGGTTTTGGTGTTTAAAGAATAGGTTTTGACCTTGTTGAGAGCTTTAGATCACAGAGTTAATGGCATCGAAAAGTTTCACAAGTTATTAGTGCCTAAAGAGACGTCGTCTATGTTAATAGGTTCCTTTCGAATGGGTTTAACCTGAAATATAAAAGTTATTCCAACAAAAGCCCCCCTTTTGTGTCCTTACTTTCGACCGGGTCGAAAGGTCCCCTTTTTATATGTTGTTTTGAACCTTTCGACCTTGTCGAAAGGTTTGCCCTTTATATGCTATTTGAACCTTTCGACCTTATCAAAAGGTTTTTCTTTTATATGCTGCTTGAACCTTTTGACCTTGTCGAAAGGTTTGTCTTTCATATGCTGTTATGAACCTTTCGACCTTGTCGAAAGCCATGCCTCCTTTCAACGTTGTCGAAAGGTGTCCTTGTTCTTCTTGTCATGCTCTAGCAATTCCCTCATTCTCTCTTAACCTTTCGGCCTTGTCAAAAGCCATGCTTACTTTCGACGTTGTCGAAAGGTGTCCTTATCGTTCTTTTTCTACAAAGTATTGCCTTCTTCATAGCACCTCTCGACAATTTCAAAAGGTGTCCTGGTTAGTTCTTTGCTTCCTTGAGACTAGTGAAGTAAGCTTGGAGCATTCGACACGGTTGGTAGGTTGACTACATTGGTTTCAAAGAGATTCAACTATCATTGGTTTCGACCGATTTGAAAGGCTTACTATCGCTTTCGAAGGGGTTGCTAATACTTGCTTCAACTTCTTCACCTTCTTCGAAAGGTATAAACTCCCTGGATGTTGTGAGGAGGGACTTTCGGACACGAAAGGTCTTGAAGCCGTTAACTTTGATGGCAGCATCCCTTCGATTCCTTCAAAAGGTTCGGTCTGGACTCTTCTCTCTTGGTCTTTGTTTAAGAACCTTTCGACGTAGTCAAAAGGTGGATTTTTTGGAGTAACACGAATTGATGCAGAATCTTCCCTGGATGTTAAATGCTTCAACAGGTTCAAAAGGCTAGACTATGCTTTTGAAAGGGTTGTTCTGATTAAGGCATCTTTCTAAGTAATTTGAATGAAGGAGAAACCATTAGTTTCGAAAGGTTTGGCATGTATGTGAAGGGTTGTTATCCATTGCCTTCGAAGGGGTGTTTCAAACCCACTCCTGCTTTCCATATATATGTGAATCCATCTGCATCGAAAGTTTTTTGACAAGGCGGAAGGGTAGCCTTGCTTTCTTCCTTCATCTATTCGAAAGCCTTTGCGCTGTTTATCATTTATGATGACACTTGGTGCTTACGACTCCTCAAAACCCGTCTCAATGCCTTCGAAAAACCTTTCCGTGAACCTTGACGGAACCCATGCCTTCAATTTTAGTAGAGCCTAGCACTTTTATTAACCTTATTTCATAGCTTTGTTCTTAAGAGAATTTTATGTTTAACACTGGAGTGGGTTCGAAACCCCCTTTCGAAGGCAATGGATAACAACCCTTCAAATATGCGTTAAACCTCTCGAAACCAAAGGTTTCGCCTTCATTCAAATTACTCAGAAAGATGCCTTGATCAGAACAACCCTTTCGAAAGCATAATCAAGCCTTTCAAACCAGTCGAAGCCTTTAACATTCAGGGAAGGTTCCACATTAATTCGCAAGCATGCATTTGGTAGTTGTCTACCACGTCAAAACCATCAACACCTCAATACCTTTGAAACCCTAAAAAACTACCTATCGACAAAGTCAGAAGCTCTTAACTTTACTTCTTCTGACAACAAAGCAACATAAAGAGAAAAAGCGCATCTATCACCCTTTTGACGAAGTCGAAAGCCAACCAAGAGAAAAGAGACATTTGGACCTTAATGACGTCGAAAGGTGGAGAAGGAGACCCTTTCGATTGGGTTGAAAGGTCTGGAATAAGAAAATGGAAGCGCAAGGATGAATGAGGTAACTCGAAGGAAATGCCATTCGATAGCATCAAAAGAAGGCGCACTGAAGAAAGAATGAGGGCCTTTCAACTATGTCAAAAGGATGGAGGCAGAAGATAGGAGGACCTTTCAACTGAGTCGAAAGAAGAAGCATGAAAGGGGGCGGACCTACATCTATAAATAAGACACTATGGGTCCGATTTTTGCGACTGGATTTTGGAATTCAAAACTCATTCTTTTACTTCTTAGAGAAAACCAAATATTTGTAACCCTAAATTGATTTGGGAAAAAGCTCTCTAACTTGTAACTCATTTTGGATTAATATGAAAAGTGGATGTGCATGGATTCAATAAAGATTTAAATCATGAAGGAGATCATTTCGATCATTAGCTAGACTAATAATCAGTTGCACATGATGCTATCTATCTTCTTAATTCCTCTTTGTCTTATGCAATTCCATAGGATCGACTTGGATAATATGCATACGAAACACATTATCATCGTGATCAATAATATATTATAAAAAAAGGAAGATGATAATGTCTCGGTTTTAATAAGTCTATGGAACTTGTGTTATTTAAGATGATTTCCCATTGCATATATTAAATAAGGCTTTGTAAATTATACATTTGATCCACTTTGAAAGAGCCAAATCCCTTTCGACTTGGTCGAAAGGAACGTTTCAAGGAAGACCAGATTCATAAATGTAAAGCAATGTTATATGAAATGGGTTCCTTCGAAAGGTGTATGCACCCTACAATACCTATGACCCTTTCGAAGTAGTTCCTCCGAAAGGAGAGAAACCAATGATGTCAAAAGTAGTTTCTTCTCTTTAAAGGCAAATCAAACCTTTCGATATGATCAAAAGGAATAAGTGAACCTTTCGACAAAGTCGAAAGGGATGAATATTTAATAAAATAGCTACATTCAACTCATTCGAAAGAGGGGTTTCGAATGAGATACTCTCTCCTTAATTTTCATCTTGATGAGATTGGTTGAATCACTTCAACCCGATTGAAAGGATGGTTTTAAATGTAGTAATCTCTTTACATAAACTTATTTGCTAACTACATAGTTATGGGGACGTTGACAAGTTTTCTTGTTAACTTTTTTGGTGCTAGAAGGAGGGGATGAACCTCCAACCTTATGATTAAATTATAAACTAATTGTGGTTTGTTTAAATTGGCATAGGAAAAAGAAATCCAAAAGACTTAGCAGAATGGACAAGGAGGCTGGTCATACTACAACCTTAGAAGAAAATATAACTCTAACCTCCAACTTGGAGGGATTTGTACCAAGGCAACCATCCACATCAGCTCAATAAGATGATAAGGCCACCAAAATAAAGCATCTAGAACAACAATTGCTAGGGATACAGAAACTCCTTAAGATGGCATTGTCTCAAAAATCCTCTAAGACAGCAAAGCCAACAAACGGGGATGAGGTGATCTCTCCGAGAAGGAACTTGAGGGCTCAAAAAAACGAATACAAGAGAAAAATTGATTTTACATCTTCAAAAAAGAAAGAGCATCCCCTAACTAAACTTTATCATCAAGGAAGAGTGCTAGACAAATATCTTGAACGGTCTGGTAGCTCAACATCAGAAGAATACTATCCAGACTAGAAAAATTATCCTGACGTCGAGGCCTATCTAAAATATGCGGTAGAAAAAGCAATTAAAGATGTGCTGAATGCTAAGGGGAAGAGAACTTTGGATGAGAATGTGAATGATAATGAGAGTGTGCTTCCTTTCATGAATGAAATCATGGCAACAGCTATTCCATCTTGTGTAAAGATCCCGACAATGAAGTATCATGGAACTACAGATCCAGATGACCACTTGATGGCTTTCGATAGCTAAATGGATCTGTATAATGCATCAGCAGCTATTCGATGCAGATTATATCCAGTGAATCTCCAAGGTGCTGGAGCTAAATGGTATCGACAATACCAAGAAAAGACTATCTACTCATGGAAACAATTTTCTTATAAATTCTCTACTTAGTTTTGCATACACAAGGACCCAACCATCAATTATACAGTTCTGGTTAACATAAAATAGAGACAGGGAGAGTCTTTGGGGGATTATTTTAAAAGGTTCAACACTGAAGCATTAAAGGCTAAGGACATGAATGACCGTGATAAGCTCATTGGGGTACATTCTGGATTAATAGAGAATACCCCATTCTGGAAACAACTCTTTATTAATGGGTGCAAGGATCTTCAGGACTTCAATTTTAAGGCTGACAAGCTCATTCAAATGGATGAGCTGTATCACGCTAAGAAGAATCCCTAAAAGAAGGTGGAAGGTTTGGATTGGATCGAGGGCATAAAAGAGCAAGATGGGAAGAGGCTGTTGCTAATTCAATCGCTTTGAACAAGCCATTAGTTTACATCCATGCTGTGGCAAAGGAGAGAGTCAATTTCCCAACTTCCTTCAAGACTAAGAATCACCTGAAACAAAGATAGGAGGGTGACTACTGTGTGTATCATAAAGCAAATAGTCATAAAACTGACGAATGCAGATTCTTGGCGGGAATCATCCAGAAGTTGACTCACGAGGGTTATTTAAAAGAATTCATCCAGGACAAACAGAAAGCTCCATGGAAGGGGGATGGTCTACAAAAGCTCCATAGTAACGCTGCTAATATTCTGGAGGAAGAAGATCCTTTGAGCTTAGGTCCACCGCTGAATAGGGTCAATGTAATTCATGGAGGTCCACATCCAGCGGGGATCGGCAAAGGTGCAAGGAACATGTACATTAAGGTGGCTAGAGAGGGTGTGTTCTCAGTCCAAGAAGGGCCCCGCTAAAAAATCCGCGATTCAACATTCCAATTCCCAATCTTGTCATCTCTCTTCAAGAGCTAAAGAAGGAAGTCCATCACCCACACAATGATCCTCTAATGATTACAGCTTAGATTGGACTGTCTATAGTATCCAAAATTCTTGTGCATACTGGCAGCATGGTCAATGTCATTTTTAAGCATGCCTTTGATCAGATGGGCATCCTTGAAGACAAAGTAGAGCCCAGCATGGAACCAATCTTTGGGTTCAATAACAAAGGATCGACCCCAATGGGACAAGTAAAATTTCTGGTGCAAATGGGAGGCCACCATGTTGTCGAACTTTCGAAATTCTCTTCGTGATCATCAACCAGCCATCCTATTACAACGCTTTCTTTGGCATACCTACGCTTGATGAGATAGATGCTTTTGTTTCGTCGAAATATCTGATGGTAAAATTCTTGACCAAGAGAGGTTGGGGAACTGTCCACGGGGAGCAATTAAGCTCTCGCAAAATGTATTTTTCTACAATTGATCGATACAAAAGGGAGTCTTCTACTTACTTTGATTCTTCTACTATTTTTCAACCGTCGAATGATGGATATTTACATCCAACATTCGAAGAAAATATTAGATCTAATAAGAATAACAAACGTATGTATGAAAGGTACATTTCCCCTAGAGGAAAGAGGAAGAGAGTCGATGAAAATTCAATAGAAGAAGGCCAAATCATCACCGAATTTGATTGTTATGGCGAAGTAGAAAGAATAAAACCCTTGGAAGACCTTGAAGAGGCGTGCATAGACCTAGATGATTCCACTAAAGTAGTCAAGGTGGGAAAGGAATTGGACAACAACTTGAAGAAGGACTTAATCCAGTTTCTAAAAACCAATAAAGATGTATTTGCTTGGTCTCATTCAAATATGGTGGGGATTGACCCATCGGTTATGTGTCATGCATTAAACATCAATCGAGAAACAACCCCATTAGACAGAAAAAGAGACAACTGGATAAAGTACGGTCTAACGCCTAAAAAGTGGAAGTTAATAAGCTCCTTGAAAATGGATTTATTCGAGAAATTTACTACTCAAAATGGCTAGCAAACCTGGTATTAGTAATGAAGTCAAATGGTAAGAGGAGGACTTGAGTCGACTATACTGACTTGAACAAGGCATGTCTAAAAGACTGTTTTCCATTGCCAGAGATTGATAATTTTGTTGATGCAACTAATGGGCATGGATTGTTATCTCTCATAGATGCATACTTAGGATACAATCAGATACCTATGTTTAAGCCAGATGAGGAACACACAAGTTTTATTACCGCTTGAGGAATCTATTGCTACAAAGCGATGCCATTCGAGGTAAAGAATGCGAGGGCTATGTAACAAAGGTTAGTCAACAGGATGTCTAAAGAACAGATTGGACGAAATATGGAAGTTTATGTTAATGGCATGCTAACAAAGTCTTATGAGGCTAAAAGTGACCTTGAAGATCTAGGAGAAATGTTCAAAATATTACGAAAATATCAGATGAAACTGAATCCCCAGAAATATTCTTTTGGAGTTCATTTAGGGAAGTTTTTAGGCTATCTTATAAGTGCTCAAGGGATTGAAGCTAGCTTAGACCAGATTCAAGCTATTAAGGATATGGCTGAGCCCAAAACTAGCAAAGAGGTAATGAGTTTGAATGGAAGGATGGCCGCTCTAAGTAGATTCATTTCCAAGGCGAATGATAAGTGTATCCCATTTTTCGACGTAATCAAGAAAATGAAAAACTTTGAATGGGGGGAAGATTGTAGGAAAGCTTTTCAAGAGTTGAAAAATCACTTGGAAAAATCACCAATACTATCTGGTCCCGAGAATGGTGAAATCTTGTACCTATACATGGTAGTCTCAGAACATGCGGTGAGTTTGGTATTGATCCAAGAAGGAATGGGGACTAAACTTCCTGTTTATTATATAAGCATGCGGTTAAAGGATGCAGATGTTCGGTACCCCGTAATAGAAAAATTAGCTTATTGCTTGATGCTCACAGCGCGAAAGCTTAGAGCATACTTTCAAGCACATCCCATCAGGGTATTGACAAATTTTCCCCTCAAACAAGTTTTCAGTAAGCCGTAAACTTCAGGTAGGCTAGTGAAATGGGGAATTGAGCTTAGTCAGTATGGTATTGAGTATCATCCACGGGCAGCTATCAAAGGACAAGCATTGGTGGATTTTATCAATGAGTGTACTAACTTCATTAAGGGACAATTAGAAAAGGAAAGGGATCAAAAACTCATGTGGCAGTTATTCGTCGACGGTGCATCAAATGAACAAGGGGCCGGTGTGGGATATGTCATAATAACACCAAACGGACACCGTCTACACTATGCTATGAAGTTAGGATTTCCCGCGAAAAACAATGTTGCATAATATGAATCAATTGTGGTAGGGTTGACTTTGGCATTAGAGCTCAAAATCCCACAGATTGAAATCTTTACTGACTCGTAATTAATGGTGAATCAAGTAAAGCATGTGTATCAGACTAAAGACGCCAAGCTTTCTTTATATGTAAAGAAGATATTGAAGATGCTAGCTTTATTTGAAGATTTTTCTACACATCAAGTTCAGTGAGGAGAAAACTCATAAGCCGATTCATTAGCAAAATTGGCTAGTTCAAGGGAGCCCCAGAAACTCAGATTATGCCTGTGGGATATCAAGCAAATCCGAGTATAGAAGAGAGACATCCGAACAAGGAAAGGAACTGCTAGCCTTAAATAGATCCCAAGCCATGTCACGAGAAAGGAAGGAAAAGGAAATTAATAAGGAAATCTAGAATGAGAGAGTTAACCAGCCAAAGGCAGATGACTAGTATGATAAAACTTAGATGTCACCTATTGTCGAATATCTTTCAAAAGAAAAATCTCCATCTGAGAAGGGGAAAGCTAGGAAAATCAAGTGATAAGATCCAACTTTCACGATAGTGGATGGAATCCTTTACAAGAAAGCATATGCACTACCTTATTTAAGATGTGTAAGCTTGGAGGATGGGATGAAATTGTTAGTAGAAGCGCATGAGGGATTCTACGGGGACCATTTTAACGGGACAAAGTTAGCAAAAAAGATAATGAGACAGGGTTTTTATTGGCCTCGTATGGTAAGTCAAGCCATTGAATATGTAAGAAGATGTGAGAAATGACAAAAATACTCGAAGATTCCCCGGTCACCACAATGTCATTTAACCCCAATCTCAAGTCCATGACCCTTTGACATATGGGGAACTGACTTAATTGGCCCATTGGCAATTTGTAAGGGGGGAGAAAAATATGCTATAGTCACCATAGACTACTTTTCAAAGTGGGTCGAAGCAGAACCGCGCCCCAAGATCACCTCTAGAAAAGTACTCAGATTTGTCATTAAAAACATTATACCCAGATTTGGAATTCCCTATAAGATTATCTCAAACAACGAAACACAGTTTAAAAGTGAAGAATTCTCTCAGTTTTGTCATAAGAATGGGATTATTATGATCTTTTCCTCCATGGCACATCCGAAGGCAAACAGGGCCACTGAGGTTGCAAATAAGACTATAAAGACTATTCTAAAAAAGCGACTGAACAAAGCCAAAGGGAATTGGGTAGAAGAGTTGCCACTTGTATTATGGGCTTATCGAACATCTACCAAAACAGCGATGGGACATACTCCCTATTCATTAACATATAGGTGTGAGGCGATGTTACCAATTGAAATTGAAATACCTTCACAACGAAGGATCGCGTATGCATTCGATTTAAACCAAGAACTAAAGAGAGAGTCGTTGGATTTAATACATGAGTTGAGAGATGAAGTAGCAATTCGAACAGTAGAATATCAAAGAAGAAATTTGAAATATTACAATTCAAAAGTGAGAACAAGGTCATTTCAAGAAGGAGACCTAGTACTTCGAAGGGTAATGGAAAACACGAGAAATCCCATAGATGGACCACTGGGACCAAATTGGGTTGGTTCCCTAATCATATATAAAGTAATTCCCGTAGGAGCTTACAAGCTATGCCGACCAGATGGTAATATGGTTCCTAGAACATGGAACGCAGAACATTTGAGACCATATTTTCCTACAATGAATGAATAAAGCATCCCTTTCTTCAAAAAGAATAATCTAAATGGTTGGGAGTGAAATACTCCTTTCACTTATACACTACCTTTAATGGTCAAAGTCTCTGTCCGCGCTGAGTTGGCCAGGGCAAAGCACCTTATGGAGGGAGGAGTGTAAGCCTTTATCCGTGCCACACTATGGCCAGGTTAAAGCATCGATAAGCCCTTGACCGCGCCACGCTATGGCTAGCTCAAGGCGTCTCCTGGAGGGAAGATGGAGTAAGCCCTTGGTAATGCCACGCTATGGCCTAGCCAAGGCACCGAACAAGCTATTGACCGTGGCACGCTATGGCCAGGTCAAGCCGCCTCCTGGATGGAGGACGGGGTAAGCCCTTGGTCCAGCCACGATAGGGCCTGGCCAAGGCACTGAACAAGCCCTTGATCGCACCATGCTATGGCTAGGTCAGGGCATCCCTGGAGGGAGGTTAGGTAAGTCCTTGGTTTCGGCCTAAGAATAAGATAACCAAGCGCACAAATCAACAATGGACTAAGACGTCCAAGCCCAACAAGCGGCATATCAACAAAGGACTAAGACGTCTAATCCTAAGAAGCGGCATATCTACAACCGACTAAGACGTCCAAGCCCAAGAAGTGGCATATCAAACAACGGACTAAGACGTCCGAACCCGAGAAGCGGCATATCAAATGATGGACTAAGATGTCCATGCTCGAGAAGCAGCCAATCAAACCGCAACTACATACAAGGCTCAAAGGCTTTGCACATGTCAAAGATGATATATTCTTAGGAGTAGAACAGAGCTCCACTTATCAACACCTGAATCTAGGTTTCGGGTTTCTTATTTCTAAACTTCATCCATTAATACCCGAATCTAGGTTTTGGGTCTTTACCAATGACTTATGGTCTTCCTCATACCCGAATCTGGGTTTCGAAACTATTACCGGACTTCACTTATTAATGCCCAATCTGGGCTTGAGATTTATATTATGAAGATAATTATTATGGATTTATGATTATCCCCTATTAATGCCCTACTCTGGGCTTAAGATTCCTATCATGATGAAAATTATTATGGATTTTTGATTATCCATCACTAATACCCAAATATGGGTTTGAGAGTTCTATTATAATGAATATTTCTGAATTTCACTTATTGAAACCCGAATTTGGGTTCTGAACATCTTACTATTAAAATCTAAACGTCACTTACTGATGCCCTAATCTAGGTTTTAGATTTCTTAACTTTCTAATACCTGAATTCGAATTTCAGGTCTTTTATCATCAATTTTGGATTCAGCGGTATTGAAAATACAATGGACATCCAAGTCTTCAACCAAAAATTTTGAGTTTGACTTCTTAGTACCAAAAACAGGTACAACTCTAAACGACGTTCACCAACATCTAAATTTAGCCCCCTGGTTCATTCTTATTTCCAAGAGGAGTTTCTAAATACATACTACTTATTCGCCCTAATAAAAGATTTATGGATCACAATGACTTATTTCTAGATGATAGCTTATGACCTCCTATTTTTAAACATTGGTTGTCTCTAATAGAAAGTTCTTGGACTTCAAGTATTATATACATGGATAACTATTGATTACGTGGGAGTTCAACTGTGAATTTCATTTTTAACTATAAAAGTTAAATGGTGGGATTCATAATATTGTCGGACGAAAGTCCTTAGTTCTCAATCGTTTATAATTGAGGATTTCATATCCTTTATTCATCAAAGATTATGATTAATTAATCATATGAGTTTAGAAGCACAACTATATTGACTTTATTTCCAAATCATGAAGTCTATATTTAAATAAATAATGAGTTAACAATAGAAAATGTTACTTGCTTTGAATTCTTTAGGAAAACAAGGTTAATGAGAACGAAGGAGATGTGAAATTTTTGTCCTAAAGAACAAAAGCTTTTTATACTAGGGAAGGGGGGAAAATGTTAATTATAAAATTACCTTAAGAACAAAGGTGTGAAAGAAGGTTAATAAAAGTGCTAGGCTCTACTAAAATTGAAGGCATGGTTTTCGTCTAGGTTCACGGGAGGGTGTTTCGAAGGCATTGAGATGGCTTTTGAAGGAGTCGTAAGCACCATGTGTCATCACAAATGATAAAGAGTACAAAGGCTTTCAAAAAGATGAAAGAAGAAAGCAAGGCTACCCTTTCGCCTTGTCAAAAACCTTTCGATGCAGATGGATTCACATATATAAGGAAAGCAAGAGTGGGCTCGAAGTCCCCTTTCGAAGGCAATGGATAACAACCCTTCATATCGAGCCAAACCTTTCGAAACCATAGATTTTTCCTTCAATCAAATTACCTAGAAAGATGCCTTGATTAGAGCAACTCTTTTGAAAGCATAATCAAGCCTTTCGAACCAGCCAGGGCCTTTAACATCCAAGGAAGGTTCCGCATCAATTCGCAAGCGTGCATTCGGAAGCTATCTATTGCGTCGAAGCTATCAACACTTCAACACCTTCGAAACCCCAGGAAACTATCTATCGATAGATTCGGAAGCTTGTATCTTTACTTCTTATGACAACAAAGCAACACAAAGAGGAAAAGCGCATCTATCACCCGTTCGACGAAGTCGAAAGCAAACCAGGAGAAAGTAGAGAAATGAGACATTTGGACTATAATGACGGTGAAAGGTGGACAAGGAGACCCTTTCGACTGGGTTGAAAGGTCTGGAATAAGAAAATGGAAGCACAATGGTGAATGAGGAAACTCGAAGGGAATGTCTTTCGATAGCATTGAAAGCAGGCGTACTGAAGAAAGAAAGAGGGAATTTCGACTATGTCGAAAGGATGGATGGGAAGATAGGAGGACCTTTCGACCGAGTCGAAAGAAGGGACGCGAAAGGAGGCTGACCAACATCTATAAATAAGACCTTAGGGGTCCGACTTTAGGGACCGGATTTTGGAATTCAAAACTCATTCTTCTACATCTTAGCGAAAACCAAATATTTTCTTAAACCTAAATCGATTTGGGAAAAAGCTCTCAAACTTGTAACTCTTTTTGGATTAATATGAAAAGTGAAAGTGCATGGATTCAATAAAGATATCGATCATGAGGGAGATCCTTTTGATCATTAGCTTGACAAATGATAAATTGCACATGATGCTATCTTATCTTCTTAATTCCTCCTTTTCTTATGCAATCCCATGGGTTTGACTTGGATAATATGCATACGAAACACATTATCATCGTGACAAACAATATATTATGACAAATAAAGATGATGATGATGTATCGATTTTAACAAGTTTACGAAACTTGTGTTATTTAAGATGATTTTCCATTGCATATATTAAATAAGGCTTTGCACATTATACATTTGATCCACTTCAAAAGCGCCAGATCCTTTTCGACTTGGTCGAAAGGGATGTTTCGAGGAAGACCAGATGCATGAATGTAAAGTAATGTTATATGAAATGGGTTCCTTCGAAAGGTATATGCACCCTACAATGCCTATAGCCCTTTCGAAGGAGTTCCTCCTAAAGAAGTGAAACCAATGATGTTGAAAGTAGTTTCTTCTCTTTAAAGGCAAAGTAGACCTTTCGATATGATCGAAAGGGATAAGTGAACCTTTCGACATAGTCGAAAGGGATGAATATTTGATATAAATGGCCACTTTTGACTCATTCAAAAGAGGGGTTTCGAATGAGATACTCTCTGCTTAATTTTCATCTTGATGAGATTGGTTGAATCAATTCTACCCGATCGAAAGGGTGGTTTCGAAGGGAGTAATCTCTTTAAATAAACTTATTTGCTAACTACATAACTATGGGGATGTTGATAAGTTTTCTTGTTAACATCCTATTTTCTTGTTAACATCCTGTTTCCTTATATATGCGAATCCATCTGCATCGAAAGGTTTTTGACGAGGTGGAAGGGTAGCCTTGCTTTCTTCTTTCATCTTTTCGAAAGCATTTGCACTATTTATCATTTGTGATGACACCGAGTGCTTTCGACTCCTTCAAAAGTTAACTTAATGCCTTCGAAACACCCTTCCGAGAACCTTGACGAAACCCATGCCTTCAATTTTAGTAGAGCCTAGCACTTTTATTAACCTTCTTTCATACCTTTGTTCTTAAGGGAATTTTATGGTTAACAAATACTTGCATTCAATTCTATTAGTTATTTCTCCCATTGTTAATTTTTGCTTACTCCTAATGACTCGTACTCCAACTACACAATGACCATATACAATCAATTCTATCTATGAAGCATAATTTGAAATTTATAACCAATAATTTCAAAACATTATTTTTCCAAAAGATCTTTTCAAATACATTTACAAAATTTAAATTCTACTTTTCTATAAACATTTACTTCCTTTCAAAATATTTCATCTCCTTTTGAAGCTTTACAAAACATTCAATAATTTTCAAAGCTTTTCAAAACTTTTCAAAATGTTCAAAACTTTGTGTGCATATGCCTCATCATAGTGTTTAGGAATCCCTATCGATAACGTTGATCAAGAGCATCGACCAGAATTATTAAAGCACTCAACAGACAAATTGACGCGAATTCAATTCCAAAAATTCAAATTATCTTATCTATATACATTTATATTAAACCATACTTCATATAATTATAATCATTAAAATGAAGCTTAATTAAATACCACTACTAGAAATTTAGATTATATTAATGGTTTTCTAATTAAAACATATCTTACATTCATAAAATATTCTTCTTATTCTTTATATTTACAAACTAAAACCTACTTGCTTTCATATAAATATTTGACAAAACTCTTGTTCAATAATAAACCATTTCCAACGATTCAAAGAATATCAAGCTAACATTAAATTTTAAAGCTACTTTACTAAATATTTTTTAATGATGTACACACACAAATAACAAGTTAGAAAAATAGAATATTCAAAATTCCTAGTGGTAGCTACACTACTTAAAGCAATGCAATACCTTAATATTCTACAACTACAAATTAATACAGATAATCATCAATCAAAGAAATATAAATATAAATGAACATCAACGTGCTTAACAGAAAGTAATCCATACATTTCCAATGTGCACTCTGATAACTGATGGATTAGAACACAATAATTTAAACTAAGCCACCGAAGATAACACCCCACCTCTATACTCATACTATCCAAGAGTATTACTAGGTAATACTGTTAGATAATACGAAGAATGAGGCTATATAGAGTACATATGTAAGTATTCCCTTAGGCTAACACTGGTACGTATTCTAACATCGAATGAATAACTCATCTATACATAGTATCAGTATAAAGAAATAAATAAGTGTGTCTCTAGGATAGAACAATAAACAATATATAATAAGTAATAGAGAAAACACAGAGTCAGAAAAACGCAACGATAATATATAATCGTAAGCTACACATAGATCCAATACACATCAAATATACATTCCCATTAAAAGATCCAATACACGAATTTAAATACATCTCAATATTATACAATGACTATATATAATGACATCCTATCCTCCTTCTATTCCCAATATCCAAAAAATGGTCATCTTGTCCCTGAACTTGAAATTCTCGGACTGACCTGAGAGACTATGTCTACAATGATAGATGTCAAAATAGCAAACAAAAGGTAATATGAAAGTATAATAAGAATGGCATTGTAACGACCCGCCATTTTGGACCATTCGCATCCATTATAAGTGTATAGGTAGACACTCATGCCGGAGTTGAATTGCTCAAAATACCGCGTTGTTAATTTAAATTGGCAAAACTGAACATATACAGTAAATAAAATAATCACAGATCACAGACACAGAGTAATAAATGCAGCGGAAATAAAAGAGATAGTAGTTCATGAAGCTACTATATGAATATATAAAATACATCAGAGTTTACAACAGAAGAGTAATACGATACATCAGATACAAATCAGAGTACATCACTGGAATCATCGAATGCTGAAAGCAGAATAGATGGCTGGATCTTCAAGCAAAGCTCCAACTCCAAAGGTGAGTCTCGAAAGCTGAACCACTCAGTCTGACCCGAGCGTAAAGCAAAACAAAAAACACTCGAGTCAGGATTAACATTCTTATATTAATAAATCCAACTCAAGTGAAATAGCAATTGAAATACAAGTAACTCAAAGGATGTTTGGAATAACCATCCTTTAAGGATCCGTTAAACTATCTACTATGTAGTAGTGTACGATAAGTAGATAATGTCTATCAGTAATATAAAGATATCAAAATAGCGTTAAGTCATGGCCCATTCCACCCTTAACACATTTTTATTCCCAAAAGCATATACAAGACCGTAGTTTCCCCAAAACCGGAAGTCACCAGAGGGCAATCCATATACTCAAGGTACAAATCAAAATCGTAGTGGTCGCGAATTGGATAATCAGTATGACAAGGTACATGAGGCGATACCAACTAGGATACTAGTAGTTGCCTGATCCGGACTGATGTTGGGCATAGCAGCTACTACCCCAACACCGCGAATAAACACTCCCAAATCGAGGGGTGCACCCAAATCGAATCACAAAAGTAATAGATATGGTATCGAAGAAGTGTGTCCGCTAGAGATGGCGATCCTCAATGGCCCGGCGCGGCTCCTGTTTTAGTCATGTCAAGGGTCATCCAAAATCGTTCTCTTTCTTCAGTCAACGCGTTCATCAAAACCATCCACTTCGTTCTGGATCAACACTCCGCGTATAGTTATTAAAGTGGTTTCGGTTCAGATAGAGAGTATATCCATTACCGATCCCGGTCTCTTTAATAACTTTCGTAATTATTACACCGATTGGTCGTTTATATATTTCAAAAACCAAATCAATTTCAATTTCAAATAGAATTCGTAAATCAACATTCATTTGTCTTTCAAAACCAATTTCCAAATTTTCGTTTCAAAACTTCCAATTTCACAATTTCAAAATCTTATAATTCAATTTCAATTTCTATTTAAAACAATTCAAATATTGATTCAAGTTCGTAAATAAGTTTCATTCCGAAATCATTTAAATTAATTTGATTTAACATTTAAATCAATTTAAATTCATTTATCGATTTCATTCAATATTCATTAAGTAAATTTGCCATTCAAAATAATTTCTATTAAATTTCCAATTCATTTAATCCGTTATTTAAATTCAACTTCATTATATCAAAACTTACAAATTTAATTAAATTATATTCACCAAACCAAATTCTTTAAATTTCAAGTCTTACATTAATTCCAATAAATCACATTTTATTTCTTATTAAAGAAATTCAATTTCACTTATTTACTTACTTAAATAATTTTCCAATACTTAATTAATAAAGAAACTCAATTTCAATTATTTACGAAGTAAAATTCACTTATTCAAAAGTTCAATTTTCTTATTAGAAATCCAATTCAATTTAATCATTAAAAATTCAATCTTATTTAATTATTAAATAATTCAAAACTTAATTATTAAATAATTTCAAAGTTTAATAATTTCAAACTTAATTATAATTTCAACCTTAATTATTAAATCATTTCAAAGTCTAACAATTTCAAACTTAATTATAATTTCAAACTTAATTATTAAATCATTTCAAAGTTTAATAATTTCAAACTAAATTCAATTAATTTCTCAAATTAAACAACATACTTCCATCAATTTCATTGCTAACATTTTGTTTCAGATTATTAAATATTAACATTTTCCTTTCATTAAAATTCAAATTTCAACTTCATTTCAAAACCATATTATTTGTTCAAATAAAATCTTCATTTTATTTTTAAATCAAATTATTGACCAATCGGTTTTTATTTAATTTTCTATCCTAGGTCAAAATTCAATTTTGGGTATTTATCATTTCAACCCGATTCCAATTTAATTCAAAACAGAGCATAGTAAAGGGATCTTGCAGTGTGATAACTGGGATGGTGTCAAAGTAAATAAACAAGCAATAACAATAATCAATATCAATCCAATAATCAATTCAAATAATCCCGAAATAACCGTATTAATTCGCATTGTTATTTGTACGAATTAATATAATTATTTCTAGAATCTACACTATCATTTCATGTAGATTAAAGATTATTACATTACGGTTTTCACTTGTCATATATTTACAATTTCATACATCGTCAATTTAACAACATACATTCAGTGGTTCAAAGTGTAATTAAACAAATCCTACGTGTCAATAAAGTTAAAAGTTAAAGGGGTCATATTATACAAATGTCAGTTAATCAAATTTAACATTTAATTATCCTATATCAAGTTCAATTTCATACTATTTATCATTTTAACATTAACAATTTAACGTCCAATACAAACATCAACAATCAATCAATTATCAGCCAAACTGTACTATCATCGCATAAATAATTAACAGATAATGGTGTCAGATGTCACAGGTGAACTGATACAGGCAATAGCATATATAACAGTGTAATTAACTAATAGCAGCATATTTCAATTGTCGTTTCAATTGAAATCAAATTTAATAAATAAAAGAACGTTAATCGTGAGTGAGTGCTCACCTTTCGAGGCTAGAGAGAATTTAGACAACATAACAGGATACGGTTTGAATTGCGAGATTGACCAATCCAAATGACGATTTTCAAAGCAAGACGAGATTGGCACGAATCTGATGAACAAAGTTGATTAGATGAGTTGGACGAAATCAAATCAGAATTTGAGTCGATGAAGATAAATGATGCATGTGAACTTATATATATCATATTCTACATTCGAACACCTTTAAATTTAATATATATATTCCAAAATCCATTGCCACAAATTAAACACATATATTAAACTCAACATAATATATTTAAAATCAATACTTATATTTTATATTCATTTCAATCCTAACATATCATGTAGGTATGTTAAAGTACCATATTTATACTACGGTATTCAAAATTAGTAAAAAAATAATAATCAATTTTTAAAAAAAAGACAATCAATATAAATGGTTTATTATAATGTATGAAAACTTAACAGTAACAGGAAATGAACTTTAAAAATATATTAATATCCTATTGTAGGTACTACACACATATATCTACAGCAACTTACATGCATGACTTAAAAGTTATAAATATAAATGCAGACTTCACGAATATGTGCAGACCCTAAAATTTATATACTTATATGTGTAGACAGAACCTGTACACTATTTACACGAATATACTACTCTATATATAAATATCGACCACATATATTAAAGGTATATAAACGCATACTGTAAGATATGCGAACCAACACACTTTTGGTAAACATAAAACTCTGTAATATAATACAATTTATATGTATGAGGGTTAGATAACATATATACTTTTAAATGTAAATATATATTCACCCAAATAGATACATACAATTTTAATATGGTAAAACTGTGAACATGAATATTACATACATTACAGGACTCATTATACCACTATTACTCATGTCAGGTATATAACATTCTATTTATATTAATACTAACCTAACAGGCAGCAACCTAATATTATAGATTTACCAAAATATATATAGTTTGAAAACCTTTTTATACAAAACAAAGGAAAATATACATAGCTTTATCATGTAAAAATAACTAGACAGAAGATAATTGAGATATATATACATTCTAGATATATACATACAAGGGGAAGCCGAAGGAAAATCGGCACCAGACAGGTCGGAGCCGCCGCATGCGTGACTATCGAATGGAAACGGCAGAGGTTGGCTGCCATGTATGGCTGATGGGTGGGATCGGGTAGTTATCGGGTTGGAGGGGGATGAGGAGGCGGGTGGCGTGGCAAGTGGAGTTATGGTTGGAGTGGTTGGGTTGCAGCGGGGCGCGTCTCTAGAACTAGGTGGAGAGAGGACGGTGGCATGCGCGAGGTGGAGGCGCGACTTGGCGCTGGTGGGGGAAGTGTCGGATGCGAGGTGGTTCGATGAGTGGATGGTGGAGAAGCAAGGCGGAGGTGGAAGGCGGTTGCAGTGCTGTAGCCGAGGCGGGGAGATGGAGCATTTGCGTGGAGGTGGGAAGTGTTGTGTTTGATGAAGAGCTTGCTTTTGTCTTTTTCCCTTTTTTTTTACAGTAAGAAGGAGGTGAGAGGCAGAGAGGAGAAAAAGATGGGTAGCTTGGATTCCAGGCAACATTTATCACGAGAAACGAATGGTCAGAGCAAAGATATGTACCGGTTCATAAATTTTGGAAACAGTGCAATAGAAAAGTCACACGCGAATCCAGGAATAATTAAAAGCAACGGCTGTTTGATTTGGTCAGGCTGATAACTAGATAGACACCCAAAAGTTTAAAACGTATACCAATACGGTTCAACGTCTTTTACAGATTTCGTCATCCATCGAACTCTGAAACACACATACGGATATACTGCGGAGATCAGTACGACGCAACGATCAAAACGGTATACAGATATCAGTGGTATGATTGAATTATAAAAAAATTCGAATTTTCTACTACGGAAAATGCAAGAAAAACACTGAAAAATAAGATCGACGGAGCCAAAGATGTCCGAATTTGGAAAAACGACAAACTGACATCTTGCTCAGAAGATGGTTTAGAATTTTTCTATGTAAAAATATTTTGGTTTTGAAAACGTTTTATTTTCATTGCTTTTTAACTGATTAAATTGAAGTGATTTTACGTGCGAAATAAACATTCATATTTTCGGACGAAAATTTACCAGTTACTATGTTTAACAAGACGTATTCCAAATATTAAGTTTTTATTTCAAAATTTTATCGTTTAAAATTCGCAAAATTTCAACTAATTACGTTATTAAAACGGTTGAAATTTTACGGGTCGTTACAGGCATAGTAATCACAAATATCTCAAAATTGTATCCATAACAAACCCATACAAAAAAGCGTCATCACCTATGTACAGTCACACTAATCAATAAATCTCATACTTAATATCAATTAGTTGAATCACCCATATCCAGTAATCATCATTAAAGTCCAGAAATCATCAATAATGAGATATCCTCAAGTAAAGTCAAGCATGGGTGATGCAATGCCAAAATAAATCTATCGATCGCACATTATAAAATATCATCATCAAATCAGCAAATTCAATAAGAAAGATTCGAGCTAGCTCATAACGATAACTAAGTATAATCAATAAAACTGGCTGAAAAGGATAATGGGTTGACCATACTTTGGACATTATTGCGGGTGTAACCATATCTCATCGTAGTATATGTCTATCGACCCCCTACACACGCCGGAACCATATGGGAGACTTCTAGCACGTCTAGTTGCTCCAGGAGCCACATGTGTGTCCATCTAACACTACTCCTACACTCAACGGTTACCATTACCACTCCTCCTCAGTATTGAGACAATGATCCACCAATGACTTGACTACGCATAGCCTCTTTGGTCATGACCTGACATGTGCTCCTATGGTAACTGGCTACTGGCATATGTGACATAGGGGCATACACTCTATAGCTGCTCACAAATAAATAATACAAGCGTGTCATGGATTTCGAGGGCCACCACCGCGATCAAGTCATCAAGGTAGATACTGGCAATTTGGTTCACTCTTGAAACAAATACGGAGCTAGACATAAGGTAGACAGACACATAATATATACGTATATATATAATCTATGGCTAACAAATAGCCTACACATATGCTCATCGTAGTGAGTCATACGCAACATACCCCCATATAAGTGTCATCCACGAGCAAAGAATAACATAATAAAAAACACAATGGCGTCTTATACCATCGCATGTTACTAGTTCATTTATTCAGTGCTCACACATCACATCACTCTTTTAATACTCTATATAACGAGTCCAAATAATAACTAGAAAAGTATTATCGAATGCCCCATCCCAAACAGTATTACTAATCTGTTTATTTAGATTCCCAATAACACAGAACATAATATCAGAAAATCATGCAGAAGGATGCCATCACCGTATGAAATCACATTAAAGGAAAGTAATCAAATTAATATCAAATAGTGATCATTCATACCGACAAATCAATGTTGTAGAAGAAATAAGAAAACATAAGAATGAAGTAAAATAATACTTTAACAAATGGGTAAAATAAATATCTTATACTCTTAATTATTGGAGAGTACCATAAATTCATTTATATAATCATAAATATGATTTATATAAAAAAATTCATTTCTAAATCTATATATATATATATATATATTCAAACCTTCAAATCAATTATAAGTTAAATATAATTATAAAGTCGTTTCCAAATTATTTATAATCAAATACTACGTTTAAAACAATCTAAATCAATTTTAAAGCAATCCCTTTATATTTCAATCCACTAATATATAATTCGAATCTTATATATATATATATATATTCAAAGACATTATTTATTATATTAAAATCACATTGTAACATTCAAGAGTCATTTAATAATCTTCAATAATTATAAACTATTCTCAAATAAATTTATATTAAGCCAAATAGATTTTAGAAAGAAAGGTATACATTTATATGTTAGATCATAATAAATTTTGTATATTTTCAAATAAATTACTAAACTTCATAATTTCCATGATCATAAACTAACTTCAAATAAATTTATATTAAGAAAAGCAGAGTACTAGAATGAATATATATATATATATATATTAAACTATAATAACATTATATATATATACATAATAAGTTTCCAACTATTATAATTATTCTTTAGACAACTCTTAATACAATAAATAATATTAAATAGCACATGTAATCATGCTTTTAAATCCAACAGAAAAAATAAAGTACAAGAAAAATGATAAAGATCATTTCAAAAAAACAAAAAAATGGACAGGTTCGATCGATTGAATTCAGAATCAGTTGATCGAACTAGTTGACCAAGCAAGTACTTTAGTCTTCTGATTTTTAGGTTTTCCTCTTGGCATTATAATTAACAAAGGTTCAGTTGACATAAATCTTCTCCCATTTGAGTGAATTTCTGGAAATTTGAAAAATGCCCATATGCAATCAATTCAAATTCCAATATACTTCAAAGTTGTCTAAAATTAATCAAAACAAACCACCATAAGTTCTATGAGAGGTGAGCATACACGAAATCCATACACATCAACATATATAAAATGAAATTCAAGTATATAAACATAGCTGTGAGTGTAGAAACACTCACCTTGGCGATAACTAATATAATTTGCCTTATACCAATTCATCGCCTCTTTCTTGAAAATCATCATACTCCAAAGCTTTGACAAAATGCAAACTTCTTTATAGTAATGGTGTACCATAGTGTTGAGTATGATATATTTGAATTTGGAAATTTTTTGAAAAAATTATTTTATTTTTATTTTGATTTTATAATGAAGATAAGGGTTTTTTTCCCTTTTCGCTTTGTTGACAAGAAATCTTCTCAACATCTCAAACTAAAATTTGGAGTATGTGTGATGCTCTCGAAACCTCCTTTCGAACAAGTAAGATTGCTAATATTTTTCAGGCTAGAAAAGATGGTCAAAGACACGTCCTTAGTACCTTTCGACGCAGTCAAATGGCTATATCCACTTTTTGAAAATCTTTTCGAATTGGTTCGTTAATGATCCTGTCGGAACCACCTTTCAACACAAACGAGATGGCTTAATTTAGGGAATTAGTGACTTCTGGAAATAGCTGAACATAAAAGGTTTCGACCTCGTCTAAGGAGCAAGCACTTGTTATCTTGTGGACTTGAGCTAAAACTTCTAAAATATATGAAAACTAAGGGTTTCGACCCAGTCGGAAGGGGTCCTTTTGATTAGCTCGACTACTGATAGCCATACCTATTTAAAATAAAAGACTCAAAGATGCTATGAAATCAAGATTACCGTAAGCACACTTTTTATTGAACCCAATTGTACAAATTGACCAAATACCCAATTTGATTTAGGAATTAGGGTTTACGAGCTTACGAAAATACATATTAGAGGTGATAGAAATCGGCCCCACTAAAACTGACCCCTAGGGTCTTATTTATAGGTGTGGGTTAGCACCTTTCGACCCAAAGCTTTCGACACGGTCGAAAGGTCAACCACCTTGCTTTCGTGAGCGTCTTCTGAATCTTAGCCTTTGACTTGGTCAAAATGGTTTTGGTTAATCTTCCGCTGCCGCTAAAGGCTGGGCTTCCTTTTATCTAGCTATTTTCCTTTCGACTTCATCGGATGTTATGTTGTTAGATCTCTCTTAACTTTGTCAAAATGTATAGCATGACGCCTTTCGACTTCATCGGAAGGTAGATAGATTGATCACTTTTGACTCCAACGAAAGATGTTTGGATGTACTCTTCACTTAGATGTTAATGTGCCATGTTAGTTGGAATGATGTTGGACTTCAATGCCATCGAAACGTATTCTCTTAGGGTTTCGATTGAGTTCAAATGCCTCAAAGGCTTTGCCGTAAAAGGTTCCCTTCAGAAGCAACCTCCTTGGCTAGTGCAGAATCATATTCTTTGTTGCTGGTGAATGTTTAGCTTTTCGTTCATAATGATGGTGGCTTTAACCAATTCGAAAGGCTAACACATGCTTTCGAAAGGGTTGCTTATACCGAATGCTCTCCTGATGTATGTACATGAAGATGAAACCAATTGTTTCGAAAGGTTTAGTGCATGTGTAGAAAGAACGCAACTTATTGACATCGAAAGGTTGCCTTCGACCTTGTCGAGAGTTTTTTCTTACCCCGTCAAAGCATCTTTCCGAACCTCCTCGGAAGGTGCTGCTAGTGCTTTTGTCTTCTTAACGAAAGCTCGATCTAATGTTTAAATAGACCACCCTGGCGCTTTCTGATCTTTATCAAGGCTTTTACTCCTTCTTTCATACGTTTTCTCTTGTGAATATTTTATGGATAACATTTAGCCCCTCTAGTATGAAAGAAGCTTTTATTCTTTAGGACAAAAACTCCAAGGAACTTCTTTATTTCCTGCAAAATAGTTAATAACTTCAATTAGGATCATAACCTTATTATGAGACTTTAGTGGGTAATTTTAACTTATGAGGCCAAAGTTCAAGATGTTATTTAATAATATTTTTAGATAAAGAATTCTAAACAATACATGGTTAAACCCCTTTTTATTACTAATATTGGGGATGTGGAACAATATCACCTGGTCAGAAGGCATTGGCTTAAGTAAAGGAACCTTTGGAGACAGTCTACCATACACTCTAGATATCCCTTTCTGGGTTTAAGTTCCCTTCAACCTATAGGTATTAATTTTATGCTTTTGGTGGCCTTATCTTGTCCCTTTGATATAATTTTATTTTCATCCCAACGCAAATTGGTTAGCAATTTCCATTCAGTGAAAAAATTAGTAAGTAATTTGGTATTGATTCCATTTGTTAATATAAAGATTCGAAAATTCTCTTTCCTTTTTTCCATATTCTCTAATAGAATTTCATCTAATGTTGAGAAAATCTTGTATAGAGTTTGTAACGACCCGTAAATTTCAACTATTTTAATAACGTAATTAGTTGAAATTTTGTGAGGTTTTAAACGATAAAATTTTGAAATATAAATTTGATATTTGGAATGCGTTTAGTTAAACATAGCAACTGGTAAATTTTCGTCCGAAAATATGAAAGTTTATTTCGCACGTAAATTTACTTCAATTTAATCAGTTAAAAAGCGATGAAAATAAAATTTTTCGAAACCTAAATATTTTTACATAGAAAAATTCTAAACCATCTTCTGAGCAAGATGTCAGTTTGTCGCTTTTCCAAATTCGGACATCTTTGGCTCCGTCGATCTTATTTCTCAGCGTTTTTCTTGCATTTTCCGCTATTAGAAAATTCGAATTTTTATAATTCGATCGTGCCACTGATAATTTTATACTGTTTTGACCGTCTCGTCGTGTTGATCACCACAGTACATTCGTTTGTGTGTTTCGAAGTTCGGGGGTTCAACGAAATCGATAAAACGATTTCGTATCGGTAGCGGTTTTATAATCTTTGGTTTCCATCTACCTACCTGTTCAAAACTAACAGCTTTTCATGTATGCCTTTCTCTATTCCCAGAATTTATTATTGGCTTTTAATTTCTTATTTGACATTTGCTTTTCAAAAATTTATTTTGGTGACCATCTATTTTCGTGACCATTCAATTCTTTCATTTGCTGTGTGACCTTCTTCATACAAAAAGAAAAACAAAATTTATATGATAAGTTAAACACGTTTCATTGTTTCTTTCTAGAAATGTTCTCCTTGCTCACTTCCGCATGACTAATCATCTCGGCCACCACTTCTATCTTCTTGTTCCTCTAGTCGCTCACCCTCTTCGGCGAAGCCTTTCCTTTCCACGAGTCCAGTCCCACCTAGCAAACCTCCTGCCCATGCAAGCACCCAGACCGTCACCAACCCCTCCAAGTCAACTTCCCATCCCACTGTTCGCCTCCCACAACTCCACCGAGCTACCCTCTTCCCCGTCCACTCCCTCCCACCGAGACAACTCACTCCCCTCTCCTCCACCCTCCGCGCACCACTTCCTTTTTCCTCCCTGTTCGGCCTCTGAGCATGGCCGCTCGTGCCCAGACCACCATTAACCGATTGCCATCTCGTTCCTCCCCACTATAGCAGCGCCGAAGACTGACCCTCCCACCTCCTGCTGTGCCTCGTCCAGCCCTGACCCTTGTGTGTTTTAAATATATATGTATCTGTAAGTATTTACCTTAGGTGATATTATATTTGTAGTGTTGTTTTATTCTCTTATCTTGTTTAAATTTGTTCGTATAGATAGACTTTCGCATACCATAAGAATTTTTTTTTAAAGGATAAAGTGTTGTTAGTAATATTGATGTTAAATTGGATATATAATTGATATTATTATAGTCTGCGTTCGCTTGTTTTGCCTATACAGTTAGTTATGTTTAGTTATAATATATGCTTTATATTTTATTTAGTTTTAGTCTATGATAGTTTATATGTTTTAACATGCGTACATATATATATTTTAAGTATATAAAATTTTGGGTCAATTTTTATAAATCTGGTATGCGTGTTCAAAATAATAATAATAATAATAATAATAATACTATATTGGGTTAAAGTTTAATACGTATGTGATTTTATGGTAGTCTATATATCTGCATATATACGTTCTCAACTGGAAGCATAAGTCAGCATATTTATATGTATTTAGGTTATGCGTATCTGCGTGTTTATTTTTATTTTTTATTTTTTTAGTTTATAATGTTAGATATTTTTATTTTATTGAATATAAAGTTTCTATATTATAGGTATATAAAGTTATACAAAAATTTATACAGGTTCTTATTTGATTTAAAAATGTGCTGATATTATAATAAATGTTGTATAGGTTATATATTTACAGTTCATAAGTATTATCTTGCAAATCACTGTAACTTACATTTATTCTACTATGTTGAAGTATTGTTTATAAAACTACTGGCAAAATATTCTAAGAAAAAGAAGTATATTTATATAAGCTATTTGTACAGGTTGCTTTATTTCTTGTTTCATAGCCTCCAGTTTAGATCATAACAGATAGTATATTATAATAAGTTGTTCTGTATATGTATGCTAGTTATATAACAAGTTATATGTAAAGGTTGTTGTAAGCATATGTCTGTTACTGTATATTTATATGTATGGGTTGATAGTTTGGGTAAATATGTTTGATTTCAATGTAGTTTTAAATTTAAGATTTTTTTAAAAATGTATATGTATTTAAATTTGAATATGGGTTTAAGGAAATTGATAATATAAAATACATCTCGCCTAAATTTTATATCAAGCTATTTTGATCCATTCCTATTGATTTCTCCTATCAGCCATATTCGTCGAGTTCGTGCCAATCTACTTTGCTTTGCGATTCGTGCTTGGATTCATAGCTCGTCCATTTGTCGAATCATATCTAGCCTCGAAAGGTGAGCAATCACTCACGATTAACGTTCTTTTATTTATTAAATTTGATTTTAATTGAAACAACAATTGAAATATGCTGCAGTTAGTTATTTACACTGTTTATATGTTATTACCTGTATCAGTTCACCTGTGACATCTGACACCATTATTTGTTAATTATTTATGTGATGATAATACAGTTTGGCTGATAATTGATTGATTGTTGATGTTTATATTGGACGTTAAATTGTTAATGTTAAAATGATAAATAGTATGCAATTGAACTTGATATAGGATAGTTAAATGTTAAATTTGATTAAATGACGTTTGTATAATATGACCCATTTAACTGTCAAATTTATTGACACGTAGGATTTGTTTAATTACACCTTGAACCACTGAATGTATGTTGTTAAATTGATGATGTATGAAAATTGAAATTGAATGTCAAGTGAAAACCGTAATGTAATAATCTTTAATCTATATGAAATGATAATGTAGATTCTAGAAATAATTATATTAATTCGCACAAACAACAATGTGAATTAATACGGTTATTTCGGGATTATTTGAATTGATTATTGGATTTTGATTGTTTGTTGTTATTGCTTGTTTATTTACTTTGACATCATCCCAGTTATCACACTGCAAGTTCCCTTTGCTATGTTTTGATTTTGAATTGAATTGGAATCGGGTTGAAATGATAAATACCCAAATTGAACTTTGACCTAGGATAGGAAATTAAATAAAACCCGATTGGTCAATAATTTGATTTAAAAAATAAAACGAAGATTTTATTTGAATAAATAATATGGTTTTGAAATGAAGTTGAAATTTGAATTTTAATGAAAGGAAAATGTTAATATTTAATAATCTAAAACAAAATATTAATAATGTAATTGATGAAGAATGTTGTTAAATTTGAGAAATGATTGAATTAAGTTTGAAATTATAAGTAAGTTTGAAATTATTAAACTTTGAAATTATTTAATAATTAAGTTTTGAATTATTTAATAATTAAATAAGATTGAATTATTTAATGATTAAATTAAATTGAATTTGTGAATAAGTGAATTTTACTTCATAAATAATTGAAATTGAGTTTCTTTATTAATTAAGTTTTGGAAAATCATTTAAGCAAGTAAATAAGTGAAATTGAATTTCTTTAACTAGAAATAAAATGTGATTTATTGAAATTAATGTAAGACTTGAAATTTAAAGAATTTGATTTGATGAATTTAATTTAATTCAATTTGTAAGTTTTGATATAAGGAAGTTGAATTTAAATAATGGATTTAATGTATTGGAAATTTAATAGAAATTGTTTTGGATGATAAATTTATTTAATATTTAATGAAATAGATAAATTGATTTGAATGTTAAATTAAATAAATTTAAATGATTTCGAAATGAAACTTATATACGAACTTGAATCAATTTTGAATTGTTTTAAATAAAGATTGAAATTGAATTATAAGATTTGGAAACGGTAAATTGGAAGTTTTGAAACGTAAATTTTGGAAATTGATTTGGAAAGACAAATGAAGTGTTGATTTACAAATTCTATTTGAAATTAAATTTGATTTGGTTTTGAAATATATTAAACGACCAATCGGTGAAATAATTACGAAAGTTATTAAAGAGACCGGAATCGGTTATGGATATACTCTCTATCTAAACCGAAAACCACTTTAATAACTATACGCGGAGTGATGATCTAGAACGAAGTGGTTGGAATGATGTACGTGATGACTGAAGAAAGAGAACGATAATGGATAGCCTTGACACTTGTGTCAAATTGGAAATGACTAAAACAGGAGCCGTGCCGGGCCAATGGAGGATTAGCTACCTCAAGTGGACACACTTCTTCGAACTACTCATTACTTGTTGTCGATTGGTGCACCCTTGATTTTGGGAGTGTTGTTTCACGGTGTTGCGGGCGCTGCGGCGTTGCGTTCTCACCAGTCCGGATCAGGCAAACGTTAGTATCACTATCTTGGGTATTGCCTCATGTGCCTTGTCATACTTGTATCCCTTTATTCGCGACCACTACGAATTTGTGTTGTACCTTTAGTATATGGATTGCCCTCTGGTGACTTCCGGTTTTGGGGAAACTACGGTCTTGTATATGCTTTTGGGAATAAAAATGTGTTAAGGGTGGAATGGGCCATGACTTAACACTATTTTGATATTTTATATTACTGATAGACATTATCTACTTATCGTACACTACTACATAGTAGATAGTTTAACGGATCCTCAAAGGATTGTTTTTCCAAACATCCTTTGAGTTACTTGTATTTTAATTGCTATTTCACTTGAGTTGGATTTATTAATATAAGAATGTTAATCCTGACTCGAGTGTCTTGTGTTTTTGCTTTACGCTCGGGTCAGACTGAGTGTACTAGTATTCGAGACTCGCCTTTGGAGTTGGAGCTTTGCTTGAAGATCCAGCCATCTATTCTGCTTTCAGTATTCGATGACTCCAGTGATGTATTCTGATTTGTATCTGATGTATCGTATTACTCTTCCGTTGTATCTGGTTTAACTCTGATATAACTTATACATTTATATAGTAGCTTCTTGAACTACTATTTCTTTTATTTCCGCTGCACTTATTACTCTGTGTCTGTGATCTGTGATTATTTATTTACTGTATATGTTCAGTTTTGCCAAATTTAAATTAACAACGCGGTATTTTGAGCAATTCAACTCCGGCATGAGTGTCTACCTATACACTTATAATGGATGCGAATGGTCCAAAATAGCGGGTCGTTACAAAGTTAAAATTCAAAAATTTAATCAAAAGTTCACAAATCATCATGAAAATCCAATAAGGAGATCAAAAAATTCATAAACAAGAAGTTCAGTAAGAATCCACTATAAAAATCCATATAGAAAACTAAGAATGTGAAATCCGCAAATCATCATGAAAATCAGTAAAGACCTTTAGAATTCATAAGCCTAAAAGTTCAATAAGAGATTTTCATATAATCCAATAAGAAAACAAAGAATGTGAAATTCACAGACCATCATAAAAATCGACAAGGAAATTCAGATTTCATTAAATCTGAAATTCAATGAGATATCATCAAAAGTCTAATGTGGAAACCAGGAATATGAAACTCATAAATCATCACAGAAATCAGAAAGGAAATTTAGAATTCACTGAATCAGAAGATCATTATGAAAAGAAATCGAAAAATTCAGGAATTCAAGGATGTAATCAGAAACCTATTGGGATTGCATCTGCCAAACAATCTACTCGAAACTCATTCTAGTTCAAAGTCAGAAAATCAATTGGAAGTTCATAACTCATCATGGAAACCCGACAAAGGAGTTAAGAAGTCAAGAAAACAAATAATCAATAGGAAATCATCAAAAAATCTAATGGGGGGACCTAATATATAAAGTCCATAAATCATCACAAAAGTCAAAGAAGGAGTTGAGAATTCACGAAACTAGGAATTCGGTACGAAATCACTATGGAAATTCACCAATGAAATTAAGAATATGAAACCCATAAATCATCATAAAAGTCAATACAGGAGTTTGGGATTGACAAAACCCAAAATGAAATCTTTATTAAAAGAAACTAAAAGTTCACAAAATCAGGAATTTAACTAAAATTCTATCAGGATCCCATCTAACAGTTAGATTATTAGAAATTCATTCAATGTAAGCACAAAATCAGAAACCTACCCAGTATAGGTAAACTTGGTAAGCTTAAGCAAAAGATTCCTTGCTCTATAAGTTAGCAGTGAGTAGTACTATAAAATCCTGTAATCATTTTGTATAGTGGTCCCACATATAAATCTAGACTCTTTTACCCTAAGGGCTCACCCCATTTCTGGGGATTCAGGTGTGGTTTACTCAATCTAATCTTCGAGTGAAGTCACTTTTATATTTGTAGCAACAATTAGCTGTCTATTCCATTCTTTTAGTTTTTGTATAGGTTCTTGCTTTTGATATCATGTTATGAATTTCTCTTCCCATTCTCTCGTCTCGTGTTTCCTTTCAAGATGCCAGTTTCTTAATCCTTCGATGTGGAAATCATTTTTCAAGGATTGGATGCTCTGAAATTTGTTAGATCATATTGTGTCTTTTCTGGATATGATTGTAGATTCTTTGACTACTCCAGATTATAGCATTGGACATCTTCGTCCCTTTTCTTTTGTCTGTTCCCTTCTCTTGGGTATCGTCTCTATTTTAGATGGTGGATAGGTTTCTTTAACCCTTTAATCTCTTGGGTTTTCACTTTTGTTTCGAGTTATATACATCTTTGTCTTTCTTCATTTGTTTGGCGCCTCCTCTGGGCTTCCCTTGGTTTTAAGGGGTGTAGTTTATACTAAGTTGTCCTTCCTCCAGAAGGTAGTTGATGGGTGTTTATCCTAAGCCGTCCCCCAAGAGGTGAGTTAAACGTTAGGGGTTTTGGTTCTTCGTCTAGGAGATGCTACGGAAGATCGTCACAGGCTTTTATCCCTCCCTCTAGGAAGAGCTACTGAATAGCGTCATGGGCTTATATCCCTCCCTTTAGCAAGTTCTACGAAATAGCATCGTAGGCTTATGTCCCTCTCTCTAGGAGGTGCTACGAAATGATGTCGTAGGCTTAAATACTTATATATGAAAATTATTTTTGGCCAATTAAAATAGAGTCTCTTTTGAGAGAAATAATTTTATAATTGAACCCTTCTAGTATATCGAGGGGTTATTTTTTTTTGAAAATTATTTTGGATTCTTGAATCCTCCTGATAAAAGAATTTTTACTCGATGTTGCCTTTTGCAAGAACTTTCTTGCTGTTCTCATAAAAGAGACCCGGATCTCTAATAGGAGACTGGGAGGTCATGATTCATGAACCAATAGTCTTTTAGTCGAGTATAGGATTCTCTAATCTGAGTTTCAATAAACTTTTGATGGCTTTAAAACTTTTCTTCGAAAAGTATGAATAGGCTTTTCTTCACCATGGTTTTAGGAAACTTTGAAATATTGTGATTTCTTAGTTAGAAATACTTTGTGTGCACTCATTAATGCTATATAATATCTCAAATGGGTTGCACAAAACAACTTTTGAAATAGACAGACATTTGATTTCCCCTGGTTGTGAAGTAATTGAAAATAGTTTTCTTGCGAGAATATATTTAAGGAATTTCTATTTAAAATAATTGCTGTAAATAAAGTTGGTACATATAGACTTTCTATTAAATTGATGTAGGATTGGTAGCGATCTAATATCTCATGGAAGCGAGCCTTTGTATTGCGTTGATTGAAATCTTGATAGTCATCTTGTATCAGGCATCTGAGTTATCTTTTTCAGGTAGCTAGAAGTTCATTGTGCTCAACGAGTATGTTGTATGCTATGGTTCGATTTTGTTTTACCTGTAATGACACTCGAATTATTATTCAGTACATGGCCAATGCACAACCCAAATTTAAGTACAAATCAAAATACAAATTGAGTTAAAAAGGTATGAAAAGAGAGAGAGTTCATAGTTGAACTAATGCTGCGAGACTTCATGATTTGATAGGGATATGCATTTAGAAGTCGCTAGGCTGCTTTCCTCTTAGCTTGAATATGATGTCGTTTAAGTTTCTTTAACGAACTCTTGCAAGAACCCTGACTTAATCGTGCTTGAATTTTTTTCTGCTAATACGCAGCATTCGTCGGTTTCATGTCCATTCGCTTTGGCGTAATTGTAGTAACTTCCAACTTTATTTGGCTCTGGAGCGTTATGGACCTTATAAGGAGCAGTAAAATTCTCGTTGTCCTTCATCATGGTGAATATGCGGGAGTGAGGTTTGTTTAGGACTGCATAATTTGATTTGGAAATCTTTCTTCGACTTCCCCTCTTGTTTTTTACTTTCTCTTGGTCACTTGTCAATACGCCTAAAGTCGGAATTCTCTTCTTTAGATTCTCGATTAAATTCTTTCTTAGCGTGATGCAGTTCGTCCATTGGAATAAACTTTTTAGCTTAGAGGAAGAAATGTCATAGATCTTGGCATCCATTAATATAAAGGTCTTTCAAAAAGGGGTTTGTTCAATTTGCCCTAATTGAACTGCCATAAGCTATTCTGTATCAGTTGTACTTTCTGCTTTTAATGCTTCTGCGCTAAATCTGTTTAAGTATTCGCTGAGCAGTTCTCCTGGTTTTTGTCTAATGGTTGCCAATAGGCTAAAGTCCATAGTTGTATCTCTTAATATAGAAAATTGGGTCATGAAGTCACTAGTAAATTGTTCCCAAGAATGAATGGTTTACATTCGGTAACCCCTGTACATTTTGATAGCTGCTCCTCTAAAAGTAATGGGAAAAAGTTTACAGTGAACTGCTTCTGGAGCATGATATAAGTTCATCCAGTTTTCAAAAACTATAAGATGATCATTTGGATCAGTAGTCACATCATATTATAGTGAAGGAATTTGGATGGGAGGAGGGAGACTTGCTGCCATTATTTCTTTAGAAAAGGAAGTCTTTTGCAGGATAACATATTCCTCTGGGTTAAAAATTCCCTTTTCCCTAAGCGTATCCATCATTATTTGGTGTAGGATATCTTCTTGGTCAGCTTTATTTCTGTGGCAACCTTTGTTGTTTATTTGGATTGGGCTGTTTGATTGCTCGAGGGAACTTTTTGCTTGACTTTCCCGGTTTAACTCTTGATCCTCTACCTCGTTTGGAGGTTGTGCTTCATCCTCTACTTCCATATTCCTTAGTGATTCCCGAGATGGATCTCATTCAAGAAATACTCGCATTGCTATCATTTGTGATTGTTGATACTATGCTTTGATCTCACTTTTTCCAATCTTGTTAGGGTCGAAGATTGCCCAACTTTTATATTCCCCAAGTTAGAGTTTGGGACTATGTTATCTTTCATAGTTGATTATGTAGCAGCTTCTTTGTTTGGATTGCTGTTATTATTCCTTGCTCTTACCATTTTCTTCTTTTGAATAAAGGACTCTATGCAATTAATCTATGATGAAAGTTATCTGGGATCGGAGGTTCGAGCCCTCCTTCTAGCACTAAAAATGTTGATAAAAAATCTTGTCAACACCTCAAATTGAAATTTGGAGTATGTGTGATGCTCTTGAAACCTCCTTTCGAACAAGTAAGGTAGCTAATATTTTTCAGGCTGGTAAAGATTGTCAAAGACACGTCCTTAGTACCTTTCGATGCAGTCGAAAGGCTATCTCCATTTTCGGAAAACCTTTTCGAATTGGTTTGTTAATGATCCTGTCGGAAACACCTTTCGGCACAAATGAGATGGCCTAAGTTGGGGAATCAATGACTTCTGGAAATAGCTGAACTGGAAAGGTTTCAACCTCATTGAAGAAGCAAGCACTTGTTATCTTGTGCACTTGACCTAAGACTTCTAGAAAATATGAAAACTAAGGGTATCGATGTGGTCGAAAGGGGTCCTTTGACTGTTGATGGCCATATCTATTTACATAAGAGAAACAAAGTTGCTATGAAATCAAGATTACCACAAACAGACTTTTTATTGAACCCAATTGTACAAATTGACCAAATCCCCATTTTGATTTAGGAATTAGGGTTTACAAGCTTAAGAAAATACAAATTAGAAGTGAAAGAAATCAGCCCCACTAAAACTGAACCCTAGAGTCTTATTTATAGGTGTGGGTTGGCACCTTTCGACCCCAAGGTTTTGACATTGTCGAAAGGTCAACCACCTTGCTTTCGTGAGCATCTTCTGAATCTTAGCCTTTGACCCGGTCGAAAGGGTTTTGGTTAATCTTCTGCTGCCACTGAAGGCTGGGCATCCTTTTATCTTGCTTTGTTCCTTTCGACTTCATCAGAAGGTATGTTGCAGGATCGCTCTTAACTCTGTTGAAAGGTATAGCTTGACGCCTTTCGACTTCATCGAAAGGTAGATAGGATGATCACTTTCGACTCCAATGAAAGATGTATGGATATACTCTTCACTTAGATGCTAGTGTGTCTTGTAAGTTGGAATGGTGTTGGCCCTCAATGCTATCGAAATGTATTATCTTCAGGCTTCTGGAGCATTATATAAGTTTATCCAGTTTTCAAAAACTACAAGATGATCATCTGGATCAGTAGTCCCATTATATTTTAGTGAAGGAATTTGGATGCAAGGAGGGAGACTAGCTGCCATTATTTCTTTTGAAAAGGGAGACTTTTGCAGGATAACATATTCCTCTGGGTTAAAAATTCCATTTTCCCTAAGTGTATCTATCATTGTTTGGTATAGGATACCTTCTTGGTCGGCTTCATTTCTACTGTAACCTTTGTTGTTTATTTGGATTGGGCTTTTTGTTTGCTCAAGGGACCTTTTTGCTTGACTTTTCCTATTTAACTCTTGATCCTCTACCACGTTTAGAGGATGTGCTTTGTCTTCTAATTCCATAATCCTTAGTGGTTCTCAAGATGGAGCTCTTTTAATAAATTCTCGCATTGCTATCATTTCTGATCGTTGATTCTATGCTTTGATCTCATTGTTTTCCAATCTTGTTAAGGTCGAAGGTTGCCCAACTTCTATATTCCCCAAGTTAGAGTTTGGGACTATGTTACCTTTCAAAGTTGATTATGAAGCAGCTTCTTCGTTTGGATTGTTGTTATTATTCCTTGATCTTACCATTTTCTTCTTTTTAATAAAGGACTCTATGCAATTTATCTATGATGAAAGTTATCGGTGATCGAAAATTAGAGCCCTCCTTCTAGCGTAAAAAATATTGATAAGAAATCTTATCAACACCTTAAATTGAAATTTGGAGTATGTGTGATGCTCTCTAAACATTTTACGAACAAGTAAGGTTGCTAATATTTTTCAGGCTAGTAAAGATGGTCAAAGACACGTCCTTAGTACCTTTCGATGCAGTTGAAAGGCTATCACCACTTTTAGAAAATCAGTTTGAATTGGTTGGTTAATAATCCTATCGGAACCACCTTTCTACACAAATGAGATGGCCTAAGTTGGGGAAACAATGACTTCAGGAAATAGCTGAATATGATAGGTTTCGACCGCGTCGAAGGAGTAAGCACTTGTTATCTTGTGGACTTGAGCTAAGACCTCTAGAAAATATGAAAACTAAGGGTTTCAACCCGGTCGAAAGTGGTCCTTTCAATTAGCGTGACAGCTGATGGCCATATCTATTTACAATAAGAGACTCAAAATTTCTATGAAATCAAGATTACCACAAGCACACTTTTTATTGAACCCAATTGTACAAATTGACCAAATCCTCAATTTAATTTATGAATTAGGGTTTACAAGCTTAAGAAAATACAAATTAGAAGTGAAAGAAATTAGCCCCACTAAAACTGACCCTAATGGTCTTATTTATATGTGCGGGTTGGCACCTTTTGACCCCAATCTTTCGACATGGTTGAAAGGTCAACCACCTTGCTTTCGTGAGCATCTTCTGAATCTTAGCCTTCGACCTGGTCGAAAGGGTTTTGGTTAATCTTCCGCTACCGCTGAAGGTTGGGCTTCCTTTTATCTTGCTTTGTTGCTTTCAACTTCATCAGAAGGTATGTTGCTGGATCGCTCTTAACTTTGTTGAAAGGTATAGCTTGATGCCTTTCGACTTCATTGGAAGGTAGATAGGTTGATAACTTTCGACTCCAACGGAAGGTGTATAGATGTACTCTTCACTTAGATGCTAGTGTGTCGTGTAAGTTGGAATTTTGTTGGCCTTCAATGCCGTCAAAACGTATTCTCTTAGGGCTTCGAATGAGTCGAAACGCCTTAAAGGCTTTGCCGTAAAAGGTTCCCTTTGGAAGAATCCTCCTTGGCTAGTGTGGAACCATATTCTTTGTTGCTGGTGAATATTTAGCCTTTCCTTCATAGATGAGGGTGGCTTTAATAAATTCGAAAGGCTAACACATGCTTTTGAAAGGGTTGCTTATGCTGAATGCTCTGATGATGTATGTACATTAAGATGAAACCAATCGTTTCAAATGGTTTAGTGCATGTGTAGAAAGAATGCTACTTATTGACATCGGAAGGTTGCCTTGGACCTCGTCGAGAGCTCTCTGCTTACCCTATCGAAACATCTTTTTGAACCTCCTCGAAAAAAGGTTGCTGGCACTTTCATCTTCTTGTTGAAAGCTCTATTTAATGTTTGAATAGACTACCCTGGTGCTTTCTGATCTTTATCAAGGCTTTTTCTCCTTCTTTCATACCTTTTCTCTTGTGAATATTTTTTGGATAACACGCTTGTTGAAACGAAAGTAGTAATAAAAATAGAGAAAGAAATGTGAATTGCATTTGTGATGTGTGGAGAGAGCTCTAGACAAAGAATTGTCTAGATTTTTAGTTCATGAAACAAATATGAGCTTGGGCTTTACAAACAAGCCAACCCATTCCATTTCTTTTCATTTCATTTTCTTTTAAAACCATTTTCTTTTCAATACAAAACGTTATAAAACCTCAATTAAAAATCACATTAATATCATCAAATTTTTGCTCAACGTTATAAAATCTTATAGAATTTATTTTCCATAAATCCCTTTATTCAAATTAATTATATCAAAATCTTCTATCATAAGCCCACTTAATAAATATCTTCTTATTAACTAAAATTAAACAAAATCATCACATTAAAGTTATTTCTTACACAAATTAATATTATTCACCATTATACAATTGTTTATAAAATTTTCTTACATATTTTAACTCACCATACTTTAAATTACTCCATAATTACATTTAAAATCCATTTGCTATAAATATTCCATAATTACTTATAAAATTAAAAATACCTTTCCCTAAAAGTACATTTATAATCCCAAATACTAATAATATTAGACTTTATAAAATTATTCATTTACTTTTAATCATATTTAAAGCTATTTCAAATTAAAAAGTACTATCATCTTCAATTAAACATTTAAACTCCTCATTTTATTAGTAATTCATAATCTTTAAACTATTTTACTTCCCAAATTACTTCATTATAATAGCTATTTAACAATTCTTCCAAAATAATTTAAATTCAATCAAAATGTCCAAATTCCAATACTTACCAAATAATTCTAAGTTATTCTCATTTATTATTTGAAAACCAATTTTATTTAATCAGATCACCATTATTATTATCAGTTAATCACTGCTCAACACCGGTTTGGACTCTGTCAATTAACCCTCTCTGATGTTGGTAAACTACCTTTATCATGTGGAACTAGTCGAATTATGTTTCTCGACTTCTAGTGGATCTTATCATTACATTATTATCATATAATAATACTGTAGTATTCTTAAAACTTGGAACAGCCTCTAGTTCAGTTATAAAATTTTCCATTTATAATTATATATTGCTTTTATCGTGGCTCTACTCAATGCGATGTACTTATCCGTTTTAGTTGAACAACCACAACCTTTTGTTTGGAACATTTCCAACATATATCTCCTTAGCTAAGGTTTGAACATGAATTTAATATGAACATATTATACTCAATATCACTCGTGAAGTTTTAGTCTGATCACTCCTTCATAAAGACTTCGTTGTTTCTGTAAGCAATTCTCTAGTATTTCATAAATACTCGATAATACTGTAAACTACCATTTATTGATATTAATTTGGATTTGATATTTGGTTCATGTATCAAATACATAAGAAAATTACGATGTTGCAGACAATATAACATGTATGATAATTCATATTGCTAATGCATAAGTAATCCATCTAAACATTTTAATAAGGTGTCTTTGCATATCTCTTTGGGACATTCCCTACATCTTATATACTTATTATAAAAGATACAATTTACAAAACCAATATTGAGTATTAAACAATCGATGTATTACTGATTTTAACATAAGTACATAGTTAACAATCAACAGTATGTTGTTTATTTATGGTTTAGAAATATCTATGTACCTTTTAATGGTTCTTTCTTGTGGACACATTCTTCCTTTGCATTTTGACTTAAAATTAAACATTTCGTTATTTCTATCAAAAAATTATGCAATTTTGATGCTTATAGAGTGATACTTTCGTATCATTTTTTGAATCATATCCATAACACCCATAAGCTCAATACAACTCCCACTGACTTCGAGAAACTTTTGTTGCTATGTGCAAACAAACAATTATAAATTACTATTTTTAATTTTCTATTTTAACAAATATGTACCAAATCATAAACTCATGCCAAGCGACACTTTTATGAGTAAATCTTTATTAACTTGACCACATTGAATGATGAATCTATTACGCTAATTTCAAAAAATTGAAATTCATGATGTTATTCTTATCCACATTGCTCATTATATTTCATTTGCATTAGTCATGCTCCTAAAGATACATTAATGGCCAATGGATCATATGCTTTCGAGTACATATATCAAAATCATATTTTTATAATGTAGTTGGAATCTTTTTTGGATTTTCACATCATACCATATCGTAGAGTCAATACATTTTATAGTTTAATTGATAGCTAAGGATGATCCATTCTCTACATAGATAAAGAACTCATAGTTTCTCTTCAACATGCAAGAATTCTTTCTATACATTCTAATGCGTTGTATTCACTTAGGTTTGGTTTACTCTCATTTCATCGCACATAATCAGTTTCACCCTTGGATTGTATCAAAATCCATTTTACTATCAATAATTTCTAAAAGAAATTACTTTGCTATGAAGTTGGTATTTCTTGAAACAATTTTTGTTTCTCAGTTTGATGGAGCATGTATTCATAAATATTTTATGAATTGCCATATGTTTAAAAATGATTCTCTTCTAATTTACGAAACTTATATTCAAAACATAAATTAGTCATCAAATAACTATCATTCCTAAAATTATTTTTAGGCGATTCGTACAAGATTCCTGACATACAATTATTACATGCAGTCTTTCAACTTGCACAACCGGCCAACTCCTTGGTGTAGGATATGTTGGAGTTTCTTATAAACCCTTATCTTGTACAATTTTGTAAACCAATTTTTAGAACAAATTAATTTTAACCTTGTGTACTAAGTACACGACCTTATAGAAAGAAGTTAGCTTAACTTCACTCATAACTAATCGTACTTCTTTCAACAAAGTTCAACCACTTCTTATCGATATATCATTATGTATAATAGGAAGGAACAACTATTAATTGAATCTTTATTCATTTTTTGGTATGTTCGGAACACTTTCCAATATACTCACTTTTTCAATCAAATCGGACCAATTTTATTTTCTATCGCACGTTATTTTACTTACTTTTGTTTTATATTCTATGAACTCATTATTAACATACCACATGTAAATCATATACACATGCTCATGTTTGTGAAAATTCATCAGTGTATACAATAAAGTGCGTGGAACTATTTTGGAATGAATAAACTTTCGATTGCATACATTTATATGTGTCAATCTGTTGAGTTCATTGACTCTTATGATGCTTTCACTAAATAGGTATGTTGTACTTAACTGTCTGAGATATAATCAACTAGTATTATGCGATTCATAATCATATAATCAAAAATTATTTCTCAAAACTATGGCTTAGCCTATAATATCAAAATGATTGCAAATAAATTTAGATGCTTCTATATTTTCCAAAGCATCACAAATATGAGTACTATAGTTTAGTTTTATAACGAATATTCATATTGAAATAAAATAATGTCTATTTTTTAGTCAATACTGAAAAATAATTAGTATTTCATAAATAATGTTTGGTACATTTTACGAAAACATTTTTCATAATTTGATGCAACCAATAAGCGTTATATGGCATGCCACCACTATTACTACCATTACTATAATAACATATAAAATAAAGAGCTCCAATTAACCACTTAATATAAGCCATTTATTTCATTTACTGTAATTTGTTTATAATCGAGAATTTTCAGATCAAGTATCTTAAATTCAAAGAAATAAATATCATATAAAACAATATTCTATGTGAAATTTTCTTTGGAATAAAAATCATATTTCGCTGACACAACTGGTTCTACACTTCAGGTTAAGCTACTTATGATCAACAAAAGTTGGTGCATAATATCAAGCTTATTTAGGTATTAAAATAAATAAATGATACTTTTTTTCATGTACTGTAGAACAGAAGTGGATTTTGGAGATGCCAGCATATGTAAAATCGACATATAGCAACCATATGCTAAAGCTTGCTTTGAAGGCTTTATGGAGAATCAAAACCTAATATAAAACAGTTCAACCTAGGCTATAAAGTTAATTTAGATTTCATAGCAAATAATCAGATTCCTAAAATAGATTTCACTGCCATTCACATTTCCCTATATTAGTGGTAATTCCTTGAAGATCATATGCTTGGTTATTACCAATACAATCAAATCTTACGTGTACATACGTTATATGAAAATAAATAAGATAAACGGGGTAGATGATGAAGCACAAGCAACATTCCTATAGAGTTGGATCATGTCATATACTCAAGATGTAGGATTTGAAATAAGAAACCCACTTCTTGTTGCATAGTTTGGAAGATCTTCTAAAAACTTTAGTTTTGCTTAAAGTGATGCATTCCTTTTGCTAGAATATAATACGGTAGATGCAATTGCAAGAGTTGGTGGGCCTTGTACATATGGGCTTTTCTGGCAATTGTTAGTAGAAGGAATGGATAGTTTAAGGGTTGAATATGAGACAGTCGTTCAAGAATGCCCATGACTGATGGATTTTTTCTAAGGGATACATACGAATATAGATTTTGGAAAATGGCAGAGGATGAAATAGTCGACTACTATGGAGGAGTTCCACTAAAAGGCTAACCATTTCTTATGCTTGGAAGAGGCAAACCTAGCGGTAGAATTGGTTGATGGTGAAAAGCCGAGAGAAGTTATTCAAAGTAAACAGATCGGCGAGAGTGCTAGTAATGTAGATATAAATAATGGGAATTTTAGGAACTAGAAAAGAGGAATCATCACATTAGGGGCAGGCGAAATGATGCCAAAAAATGATCGAGGAATATGAGGCCAGAGAAATACACTCCTCTAAATAACACGCTTGAAAATATCCAACTAGCTACGTAAGGGACGAAGAGAAATAGAAAGCCACCTTGGAGGGAGGCGATGGAAGCTAAAAGGCATTCAGGAAAGTATTATTGCTTCCATGAGACACATAAGCACAATGCCAACGAATGTCACAATTTAAAGGATATAATTGAAGAGTTGATCCATAAGAAAATGCTATAGCAATATGTTAGAGATCCCTAGGATGGTAGACAGAATGCGAGAACTCAAGGGTCGAATGCTCAAGGAAATCAACCTGGACCAAGTGTAGAGGGTCCCAGGAGACCTGATGTAAGGATCATGACAAATAAAATAACTAGAGGATCTCATCCAATGGAGAAATCTAGAATGAGTGGAGAGTATGCAAATTCTTTGAAGCATGTACGGTAGGGAAGCTATTTTTCCATTAAGGACAGAGCTCCGACTAAGCAGTTGAGATTGATGACTAATGATATAGTCTTTTATAATAGAGATTCAAATAGGATTGAAGGATCGACCTTTGGTCCCATGGTGATAACGGTCATTGTGTGCCCAACTACTATGCAATGAGTCTTGGTGGACTATGAATGCTCGGTAAATATTCTGCTCAAAAGGACTTTTGATCATATGAAAATTAGTCTGAACGATATTAAGCCTTGTGAATCTAGGATTCAAGGATTTACCAAAGAGGTGAAGGAGCCCATCAAGGCTATTGATTTATTGATAGAGTTGGGAGAAGAAAACCACAAGATCATGCATGTTAAGAAGTTTTTAACTGTCAATGAATTCTCATCATATAACACCTTTTTGGGATGACCGGTCCTGGCTGGTTTAAGAGTAATGTTGGCTCCTTTGTGCTTGATGATGAAATTCCCCACGGAGAATGAGGTTTGATTAATTCGAGGCAAACAGAGCATTGGTCGAGAAGGTTAGGTTGATAAGCTTAAAGAAGATATGTGATAAGATAAAGGAAAGGTGTAGAGGAAGCTTTCAATGTCAAGAACATGGACGCATTGCATCTAATCCCTAAGCCCTAGATCGGGAACCCTAATAAGTTCTTTAAGCCTATAGATCTTAAGAAATAGTCAGAGGAAGTATGGGTAGCACCAACTGAACTGAAGATCAATGTCCAGATCGATATGGATGATCCCACTTAGGTCCTTAAGATTAAGTCTCAACTTAGCGCTTGAGAAAGGGTGGTTGATTTTCTCCAAGCATACCTAGATGTGTTTACTTGAATGCATTTGGATATGTGTAGGATATCACTATAGATAGTATGCTATGCACTGATTGTGAATCCAAAATACCCTCATATAAGAGAGAAAAGACATAGTCTGGGTTCTGAATGATTCGCTGCGTTGAATAGCGACTGTTGATGGAATGACAATCCTATAGGTGTGGAGTAGCAACCTATTCCGATGTTATTTCACATAGATTTATTTACCTTCTTTTTTGGAAAATAAGCCACCCTATTGAACTAAGGGAAATCAAATATGGCAGGACTTGCCATTTCTTTCGGACATATACAAAGTTAGCTTCTAGAAACAATGGAATTGTGTTCTTGTAAGCTAAATTTTATGCTGAGTGATTAGCAAGACAATAGGGTACCTAGACATTGTACAAACTCCTTTGATCCGTAATTGGGTTAAAGGAGTATAATCACAAGGGTCGATTAGACAATTCACCTTTATCCCATCGGTCTTGACTAATGCCCAAAGATATGCAAAGTCAACGAGGGATGCTAGAAGTTAGGTAACCAAAGCACCAGTTTCTATAGATAGAAACATGTAGGCAATTGAAGTTTTAACGACTATGCTTGCGGCTTGGCAGGACATGCTCGATGGAGGATAAGCGAGAGCAGTCAAATATATTTTCGGTCAAAGGATATTCTAAGTTAATAGCGAAGACAAGTGAGACCGAGAGAAGATGCCCGAAGATAGGCACCCAAAGCACTGCTTTTTAGAAATAGGAACTGGTGTACAATTGAGGCTTTCACAAACATGATTGCGGCCCAATAAGATATGCTCAATTGAGGATTGGTAAGTCGGTATATAAATATTCTCAATTAAAAACCTGGGATAGGGGAGAGTAAGAACGAGTGCTCGGAGATAGGCACCTGAAACACTGATTCTCGGAGATAAGAATCGGTGTATTATTGGAACTTCCACAATTACATTTGCGGTTCGGCACGACATATCCAGCCATGGATAAAATGATAACGGTCGAAGACATATTTTGACCAATGCATGGAGATTTGTGAGGTCGAACATCGATGCTTAGAGATAAGCATCTGATCTATGGGTCCCTAGAGAGGGATCGATGAGTGATTGGATCATTTATCACTGCACGTCCCGGAGGATCACGCCCATCTAAAGATAAGTGACTAAGGTCAATGTACAAACTCGATCAATGCCCGAAGGTAGGTGCGATCGAAATAAGGTGTTTAGAGACAAACATTTAGAATGTTGTTTCCCAAGGATAGGAAACGACTAGAAGTCGAAAACTTCTTTGATTATATATTTATTTGTGATCGAATGAGACTTATCCATGAATGAACTTGGTTGGCCACAAAGATGGCTAAATGTATAACAATTCTATCTAGCTAAAATAGAAATACTTTGGCAGCACTGAACAATATTAAGTAGCGAAAATTACTAAAGTAGTCGTAATTTACTTATAGGTACAGAGTTACAACATGTAATAACATTGCATAAACACGGGCATGTATAGTATAAGTAAATAATATTACGTGCAGTTATATTATATATGCATGCAGGTGTATATAGGTAAGTAAAATAGAAGTATGGGAATGTAAATACGAACAAAGTTTATATAGAAAATAACAATCTTTATTTAAATTGACTTTTTATACAAATAAGGCGGGGCTCGGTCCTACCCCAAACTTGCCCTATATGCAAAAGGAAGGAAAAAACATTAAGAGAAGACCAAAAGAAGCTGTCTTCAAAATACATCAAAAGGCACTAAAGTTGTTTTTGCATTAGCCAAATCGGAAGCCTACTTCTTTTTCCTTTGATTAACACCACCCTTAGGATCATCCTTCATCGGACACTTCTTCGAATCCTTCCCATTGCTGGATTTTCTCTTATCAAGATTCCTTTCCTAGTGGTACTACCTTCTAAGTGAGTATTCTCTCCCTTAATTATAATAATAATAGGGTCTTAGGTTTGTCAATGGGAGCGTCAAAAGATTTGGAAGATCCGCCAAGGCCACTACCTTTTGGTGGTCTGATTTTGATTAGTGGAAATTTTAAAGTAGGGCTTGTTTCCTTTGAGCCAACGGTACTTTAGTTCTTGGCTCCTTTTTTATCTTCATCTTACCAGGGTCAATCTTCAATCTCTCTACCATGGAAATTGAATCGGTTAAGCCCATGGCATATTTAATAAACTATGGGGAACCCTCCAATCCTTCATTAGCCTCAATCTTATATGCATTAGGACAGTGGCTAGAACTGAAGTGAAGAACTGGAGTAATTGGTTCCATAGTAACAAAGGTCGATGCGGTGAAAATGGCTCTTAGGCCCAAGGATTGAGTTGTTGACAGTGGAGGAGGAAGAGATGGATGACCTATAAGTTCACAAACAATGAAGTAAATGTTAACGACGATCTCGGACGAGAACCTAAGCTTCTCGAATACTGGAGAGGTGAGAGAAATACCTTCACTTGTCGAAGTTTCTTTGGTATGGGATTTAGTGATTTCACCTTCTTCTGTTGTTGACTACATTTTGTAGGTGATGAAAGGTTGAATGTAAGACACAACAGAGGTTTCAGTGGCAGAAGTAGGAGTCATAGTAAAGGCAGCCTCAGAGCTAGCCCCCATGAAAATTAGAATCTCCATTACAGGCTCTTTAGAGCAGGGAATTGATGATTCTACTTGATCCAATATAGTGAGATTGGTAGGAGTTTCGATAGACGCTTTTCTTACAGCTACGTCCTGTTCAACTGGGATCGCTTTGCCTTTCTCCAAGTCTATAATGTCATCCACATCCAAGAATTTGGCTTTTAATTTATCTTTTGTAATGTCTTCTATAGACGCAGCTGCATGATGCATGACTTCCTCCTAAGTGTCTGCCAGAGTAATGGGATTACTATCTCACAATCATTTCAGATTCTTGTCTTCGATGACATTGGTGAAAAATTGTTGAAGGGTGGTGTTCATTTCTTCTTTATCCTTTATAGCTTGATTAGTTCATTTATTTCCGCTATAGCCAAACTAAGGTCTACTCGATCTTCTATCTTTGCCTTAGCTTCGGCTCTTAAGCTAGCCTTAATTCCCTTAAAGTCATCGTAAAGTGTTTGAAGTTCCTTGTCCTTAGCTTATGACGCTAAGTCCTTGGCCTGGGGCATCTTATCTTTCTCCATAAGTGCCCCATCCTTAACATTGACCTAGGCTATAAGATGATCATTCTCATGATGACCCATCTGAAGTTGGTCATTTATTTTCTTAAGGGCCTGAGTGTATGTGGTACTTCTCCATGGTTAATTTTTTAGGGTCCTTAACTGGCTTTTGAGCCTCATCCTTTGTTTTTTGAGTTCGGCCAATTTGGATTTGTAGTCGGTTATCGTCATATTGTGTGTTTTCCTCCCCGATTAGAATAATTGGATGTTTGTCTAATTAATAATATTAATCTTGGAGAGGGCAAAAGCTAGTCAACTAGTTCGGTCACCCTCCAACTCTATGGTCGAGCTCTTCTCGTGGAATGTCTTTGATGTTGTGGTCGAACTTCACCCCTACCAGGCAAAGGCCCAAAAAAGAAACCTGCATTTTTGTCGTTATAGCTGTGGAAGAGCCTAAAGGAAGCGGTGGTGGAACTTGATGGGTAGAAACCTTCTTGGATTTTTGAGAGGTTGATATAGTAGTGACTAGAGGTCGTGTCACCGGAAGCCGCCGAGGTTAAGGTTGAGAGTGTGGGTGGAGAGAGCCAATAGTGAGACCATGATAGTCATGTGAATCGTGAGACTTCTTCCCATGATCATAGAACTCACTCTCCTCTACTAGGCATTTCTTCCTATCCTCATCCTTATAGTATTCCCTCCCTTCCTTTTCACTCTCAGTTTCTCACTGCAAAGAAAAGCGGTGAGGATAAGGTTCTAGGGTGGTTCCACGATGCTAGTCGACTCCTGAGCATAGGTAACAGAAGTGGTATCTTCCCATTGAAGTTGAAATGAAAGAAAAAGGGTTGTATTAGTCTCATAACACTAAAGTAAGAGCAAATGCAGGAGATGAGTGTTCATGATCCTAGAAGCATGTGGAGTGTAGGTATCCTTAGGTGTTCTATATGTTCAAAGGGGTAGCAAAGACAAGGTCTCATCTTCCTTAGCTAGGCGATCCTTTGATGGAAAACTAAAACTCGAAGGATCACCTTAAGAAGATCATCAATCAAGATGTCCAATTCCCTGAGTGAGCCAAAGATGTTTTCCGAGGATCAAGTATAGGGAGTCATCTCGGTAGTTAGAATTATACTTGGACCGAAGGATTGCCATGAAGATAAAAGACTATTCTTTTAGGATGTGATGAGGTAGGAATTACTTCGCCTCATGGGTGTTAGTCCATGAGTTGATGATTTTGATGACAACAACCTTAGAATAAGATTATAAAATATAAATACTAACATTATAGTTTAGATAGATATGTATATGTAGGATTTAACCATGCAGGTACCAAGAATGAAGACTGTACAGTATAGAGATTCAAGATAACAAGACTGAAGACTCATGAGTATCAAGAATATCAAGATAATCAAGAGTTCAAGATTTCAAGATAAGTATTGAGTCTAGAATTATGTTAAAACTTCACAATAGCACTGAAATCTTCACTCCATTTTTCGTTTGGGATGGAACCCATTTCTACCTTTTTAGTGGCTTACAAACCCACGACAAGTGGCTTACAAACCCACGACAAGTGGATTACAAACCCACGAACATCCTGGTTTTGTACAAGTTCTCGAGTCCTGACATGATGAGATATTCTGTAGGAAGAAGCTTGCAAAACTACTTCAAAATAATTTTCAAAACTACTTCAAAATGATTTTCAAAATGTTTTAGCCTTAAAAATTATCTTTTCAAATGATTTTCAAAAAGATGTTTTAGCCTTAAATATTCTTGTTTTTAAACTTCGTTTTTTTAAACTGTCTTTTAATTATAATATATTTATACTTAGATTTAAATATAAAATTATAGAAAAAATTTATATATATTCTTCTTTATATTCATCTATGTATTTTATCTATAGTCAAGTATATTTATAAAGTTTAAAATTGTTTTAATATAAGATAAAGGTTATTTTCAAAGAAAAACAAAACATCAAAATTTCCTTTGGGATGTCGACATGCCCTAGTACCCCATGTCGACATAGTGTTAGTTAGATTCAAAAATTTGAATTTCAAAAGAAGTGTCTATTCGCCATAACCTTTCACGAATGGACATGACTGTTGGTCTTCTTTAAATAGGGGTTAGTTTCAACGAATTTTATATCAGTTTTTCTGGTTTTTCACTTCTCTTCTTCTTCCACGTTTTCTTATTCAAAATCCTATCATTACTCTGCCGAAATCAACATTAAATCTAACTAGATAATCTATGGTTTGATTCTCTATCACTATCTCAACAAGATCCAAGTGCTATTCAGAGTTATAGGCTTCTTTGTAATATATCTAGCAAGAAAAGGTGTGATTGTAGCCTTAGAAATCAATCAAGAGAGAAAAGGTGTGATTGTAGCCTTGGAAATCAATTGGATGAACTTGTTGCCCCGGAAATCAAGTATCTCTACCCAGAGAATTGTGATTTTGGAGGGTGTACCTCGTAGCCTTGAAATCGAGGGTCATAATTGTTGAATTGCTTTTGAAAGGAAATCCGTACTTAGTTGTGCGGGACTGGATGTAGGGTAACCCCGAACCAGTATAAAATCCGGTGTGTTCTTTCCTTTACTGCATTTACTTTATTTCTGCATCTGTGTTTATTTCTGTGATTATATCTGTGTCTGAATATTACATACATTTGTGTTCAAATTAACATAAACTCAAAAAGATTTAGTAATTTCTTATAAACACTATTCACCCCCTCTAGTGTTATTCCTAGCCTTAAGATCCATATTCCGCATTCCTCACATTTGGTATTAGAGCCAGGTTTTCAAAAGTTTCATAATCTGATTTTTGAAAAAGTTTTTTTTAATGGCTATGTTTAAGAAATTTGTTAATGTGTGTTTAGAAATATTCAGATCATCATTGTCTCTTGAGTCTGCATATAATCAATATTCAAATACAAGTTGTCTACTAAGATTGTTTGATGTGCAGGAATCATGCTTTATGGGAGTTGAGGAATCAATCTAGAACAAACAAACTGTGCATATCAAAAAGAACAAATGGATACTCGATAGTGGATGTTCTAGACACATGACTGGGAATCCAGATATGCTGAATGATATAATATACAAAGACGGAGGACTGGTTAACTTTAGAGACAATTCAAAAGGTTATGTGATTGGCATCAGCAAAGTCGGTAACTCTGAAACTCCTATTATTACTAATGTTTTGCTAGTTAAGAATCTGAAACACAATCTTCTAAGTATAAGTCAACTATGCGATAAAGGATATAAAATTAAATTTGTAAAAGATAAGTGTCGCATTGAAGATAATAATTCAACCATAATATTTGAGGGAATTAGGAAAAAGAATATTTATATTCTTAGTATGAATATTTCAAATGATAACTTGTGTCTTTTGGCAAATGCAAGTGACCCTTGGATTTGGCATAAGAGATTTGGGCATTTGAATTTCAAACTCTTATCTAGACTGTCAAAACATGATCTAGTAAGAGGCCTTCCTAAAATGAATTTTAAAGTAGATAGTATATGTGATGTGTGTCAACTAGGAAAACTTAGAAAATGTTCCTTTAAATTAAAAGATTTGATTTCAACTTCAAAACCTCTTGAATTACTTCATCTTGATTTATTTGGTCCATCTCAAATTCAGTCATTAAATCACAGTAAATATGTTTTTGTAATTGTAGATGATTATTCTAGATTTACATGGACAATCTTTTTGAAACATAAAAGTGATACTTTTGAATGTTTTAAGAATTTTTCAAAAAGGGTTCAAAATCAATTTTCTCAAAAAATTATAACCATCCGTAGTGATCACGGTGGTGAATTTGAAAATGAAAAGTTTGAAGAATTCTGCAATAAAAAGGGAATAATTCAAAAAATTTCATTTCCAAGAACTCCTCAACAAAACGGAGTAGTAGAACGTAAAAATAGGACGATTCAAGAGTGTGCGAGAACTATGCTTTCTGATAGTAATTTACCAAAGTACTTTTAGGTAGAAGCAGTTGCTACCGCCTGTTATATTTTAAATAGAATTTTAATTAGACCTTTAACTGATAAGACATCTTATGAACTTATTTTCTCAAAGAAACCTAAGGTATCTTATTTTAGAATTTTTGGAAGTAAATGTTTTATTTTAAATACAAAAGATAACTTAGATAAATTTGATCCTAAATCAGACAAAGGTATCTTTATCGGATACTCTAATAGAAGTAAAGCATACAGAGTATTTAATTTAAGAACTAATACCATCGAAGAAACAATGCATGTTTCATTTGATGAAAATTTCAAAATTTTTGAAGAAATAAATGATGAAGAGGATTTAATCACTCAAAACCAAGAGTCAACTGAAACTAATAATGAATTAAATCATCCTAATAAAAGGATTAAACTTTTAAAAGATCACCCTATAGAAAATATATTTGGAGATATGCAATCTGTTGTTAAAACTAGAAACCAACTAAGTCAAATGAGTAATGTAGATTTTATATCAACTATTGAACCCAAAAATCCAAAAGAAGCATCAACTGATGATTCATGGATTTTGGCTATGCAAGAAGAATTAAATCTATTCACTAGAAATGATGTTTGGGAACTTGTTCCTAGACCTGAAAATAAAACAATAATTGGAACTAAATGGGTTTATAAAAATAAAATGAATGAACAAGGAGAGGTTGTTAGAAATAAAGCGCGGTTAGTCGCTCAAGGTTATTGTCAAGAAGAAGGAATAAATTTTGATGAAACCATTGCCCCCGTAGCAAGATTAGAAGCTATTAGGATTCTACTTGCTTTCGCAAATCATAATAATTTCAAATTATTTCAAATGGATGTTAAAAGTGCATTTTTAAATGGTTTTGTAAAAGAAGAAGTATTTGTTAAACAACCACCACTTTTTGAAAATGATAATTTTCCAAATCATGTTTACAAACTTAAGAAAGCTCTATATGGTCTAAAGCAAGCTCCTAGAGCCTGGTATGATAGACTAAGATCTTACTTGTTACAATCAATTTGAAATAGGTAAAGTAGATAATACTCTTTTTATTAAAAGAAATAAAAATGATATTCAATTAGTACAAGTCTACGTAGATGATATCATTTTTGGATCAACTAATTTTGAAATGAATAAAGAATTCTATGAAATAATGACAAAAGAGTTTGAGATGAGTCATATGGGTGAATTAAACTTCTTTTTAGGATTACAAATAAAACAATTAGATAATGCTATCTTTATTAGTCAAGAAAAATATGCTAAAGACCTAGTTAGTAAATTTGGTTTGACTACTGCGAGTGGAAAACCCACTCCCATGGCAACCAATGAGTACCTTAGTAAAGAAGATCTCTCGAAAGATGTAGATCAAAAATTATATAGAGGAATGATTGGATCACTACTCTATATCACTGCGAGTAGACCTGATATCATGCATAGTGTCTGTCTCTGTGCAAGGTATCAATCCCAACCTAAAGAAACTCACTTAAAAGCTGTAAAATTTATTATAAGATATGTTAAACACACCTTCGATTATGGCTTATTTTATCCTAAAAATGATTCGTTTGATTTAATATCTTACTGTGATGCTGATTATGCTGGTTGTAAATCAGACCGAAAAAGTACAAGTGGAACTTGTCACTTTTTAGGGCATTCTTTGATTTTCTGGTTTAGTAAAAAGCAAAACACAGTTTCTCTATCAACAACTGAAGCAGAGTATATTTCTGCTGCTTTGGCTTGTTCTCAAGTAATATATATGCAACAAACTTTAAAAGATTTTGGTTTAAATATCTCAAAATCACCAATTTATTGTGATAATACTTGTGCAATAAATTTATCCAAAAATACTACTCAACATGCTCGAACTAAACATATTGATATCAGACACCATTTTCTCAGAGATAATATAAGTAGAGAAGTAATTACTCTCGACTATATCAATTCTGAAAATCAAATTGCTAATATCTTAACAAAACCCTTAAATGAATCTACATTTACTAAATTAAGAAGAGAATTAGGTATTTGTTCATTAACTGAAATATAAAATATAAATAACAAGTATAATTAAAAATTAATTCAAAATAAATTAAAAAGGAAAAAATTCAAGAACCATGTCGACATCCCCCTAGACCCATGTCGACATATAACGTTTTTATATTTTAAATTTTTTTCCCACCAAAATTCAAATAAGTGGTTATAAATTTCTCCTATTTCGAAATTTTCTTCATTCTCTCTGTTCTCTTCATTCAAATAAGTGGTTATAGAATATTAGAGTAAGAACTATATAGTTTGGAGTTATATAGTTTAGAGTTTGTTTTTGTTGATGACAAAGGGGGAGAAATATAAAATAGAAGAGTTAGGCATAGATTAAGGGGGAGTTATTAGATTTAGGGGGAGTCAATAGGATAGAAGTAATATTTTATAAACAAAGGTTGTCATCATCAAAAAGGGGGAGATTGTTAGTCCATGAGTTGATGGTTTTGATGACAACAACCTTAGAGTAAGATTATATAATATAAATACTAACATTATAGTTTAGATATATATATATATATATATATGTATATGCAGGATTTAACCATGCAGGTACCAAGAATGAAGACTGTACAGTATAGAGATTCAAGATATCAAGACTGAAGACTCATGAGTATCAAGAATATCAAGATAATCAAGAGTTCAAGATTTCAAGAAAAGTATTGAGTCTAGAATTATGTTAAAACTTCACAATAACACTAAAATCTTCACTCCATTTTTCTTTTGGGATGGAACCCATTTCTACCTTTTTAGTGGCTTACAAACCCACGACAATTGGCTTACAAACCCACGAACATCCTGGTTTTGTACAAGTTCTCAAGTCCTGACATGATGAGATATTCTGTAGGAAGAAGCTTGCAAAACTAATTCAAAATAATTTTCAAAACTACTTCAGAATGATTTTCAAAATTGTTTTTCAAAATGTTTTAGCCTTAAAAATTATCTTTTCAAATGATTTTCAAAAAGATGTTTTAGCCTTAAATATTCTTGTTTTTAAACATCGTTTTTTAAACTATCTTTTAATTATAATATATTTATACTTAGATTTATATATAAAATTATAGTAAAATTTTATATATATTCTTCTTTATATTCATCTATGTATTTTATCTATAGTCAAGTATATTTATAAAGTTTAAAATAGTTTTAATATAAGATAAAGGTTATTTTCAAAGAAAAACAAAACATCAAAATTTCCTTTGGGATGTCGACATGCCCTAGTACCCCATGTCGACATAGTGTCAGTTAGATTCAAAAATTTGAATTTCAAAAGAAGTGTCTATTCGCCATAACCTTTCACGAATGGACATGACTGTTGTTCTTCTATAAATAGGGGTTAGTTTCAACGAATTTTATACCAGTTTTTCTGGTTTTTCACATCTCTTCTTCTTCCACATTTTCTTATTCAAAATCCTATCATTGCTCTGCCGAAATCAACATTGAATCTAACTAGATTATCTCTGGTTTGATTCTCTATCACTATCTCAACAAGATCCAAGTGCTATTCCGAGTTATAGGCTTCTTTGTAATCTATCTAGCGAGAAAAGGTGTGATTGTAGCCTTGGAAATCAATCAAGCGAGAAAAGGTGTGATTGTAGCCTTGGAAATCAATTGGGTGAACTTGTTGCCCCGAAAATCAAGTATCTCTACCCAGAGGATTGTGATTCTGGAGGGTGTACCTCGTAGCCTTGAAACTAAGGGTTGTAATTGTTGAATTGCTTTTGAAAGGAAATCCGTACTTAGTTGTGCGGGACTGGATGTAGGGTAACCCCGAACCAATATAAAATCCGGTGTGTTCTTTTCTTTACTGCATTTACTTTATTTCTACATCTTTGTTTATTTCTGTGATTATATCTGTGTCCGAATATTACATACATTTGTGTTCAAACTAACATAAACTCAAAAAGATTTAGTAATTTCTTATAAACACTATTCACCCCCCCCCTCTAGTGTTGTTCCTAGCCTTAAGATCCATATTCCGCATTCCTCACAATGGGATGCTTCCCCAAATGACTCATCTTCTCCATGGTCGGAATCCTCACCATCGTAATATTCTTCATCGTCCTCTTCTTCGTCGTTTTCTTCTTCTTAAATTCCTTCCATCCTTCCTATTTCTTCTACTTTCTCTTGTGCACCTCCTTAACGATGTTCTCTTCTGCCACTCAATCTTTCCATCATCGGCATTCATGTAACGACCCATGTTTTTACCCATTCGAAAATGTTAAACCGAATAATATTTTGAATAAAATTGTTAGGAAATTAAAATTTAGGATTTTATTGACACAAATTAGTCAATAATATCAGTTAAGATCTTAATTTAACTTCATATTAATGAAATAGAATTGTAGTAAGAAAAATGATAACTTATGTAAGAGTGTATTTTAATGATTATAGTTGAATGTATTAATGGATAAAAATAAAAAATGTTTATTTTCATAAAAAAATAAAACAAATGTTTTCCGTATTAATGAAAAATCACATGTTTATTATTTGGAATGTATTATAGTTGAGGTAATGATTATAGGATACTAAATCAATTATTTAGTAAGAATTTATAACTCTTCTTTGCGTATAATGATTTTTAAATTTACAAAGGAAACAATTGATTATTTCCCATCACATTTATTTTGTCCGTTTTGAAATTTATCTTTGTAATCAATTGAAATTAATGTAGTTGGAATAATTTCAATTAATAGAAAAGAGGATGCTAAATTGTAAATTAATGGGTGTAATTAAACGTAGCTTATGTTTTGTTAAAATAAAAGGAAAATTTTGATTTAATCAAAAGAACATTTTTTATCAAATAAAACAAATGTTTCATTTACGAATATAAGTTTGTTTCATTAAAATAACGAAATAGAATTTTGTTGTGCATTTCGCTTGGAATATTTGATTTAATTAAATATTCAAACTTGATTAGAATTTAATCTATAATGAAATAAGTTGTTAAGGAAAAAAATTGAAAGATTTTCTCGAAAATTTCAATTGGTTAATTAATTAATTTGAAAATTTAGTTGTTTAGCTCGGAAAAATTTATTTCCATTAACTTGAAAAGTTAGTGTGTTTTTACATAGGAAAATTTATTTCGTATCAAATTGTATTAAGAGTTATGGTACGTAAAGTAGCGGTGTTATAGTGTTAAACTGGATACGTAGCTACTTTTGGGCCAAATAGGTCTAGACAACTAAACCCATTTCCTTGTTAGTATAAATAATAATTACAAATCCTAGCAGCAGCCTTCATCTCATTTCTTTTCCTTAATCCCGAATTCAACCCTAATTTCCGTTTAACGGCGATTAGCAAATTAAATCGAGTGATTAAAATTCAAACTATCCAAACTCTATCATATTATATGTCGTTGGAAAACTCTCAACGAAACAAAGAGGCGTCTGAGATTCATTTTCCAATCCGGTGCACCATTTGACCAAAAATTGGTTACCTTTTCTCGGTTGTTTATTCTAGGGTTTTCAAATAAATGGTGAAACTTCAACTATGAGACAATCGGAAGGCACCAGAGTGTAGAGGACGATTAGAGGAGTCCACCATTGGGTTAGATCATGTCATAGGGGCTTGAGATCATCGAAATTAGCTATTATTTGGCTGGATCTTGTTCGCGTCAGGTGGCTGATCGGCGGCGACGAAGGTGACATGGGGGATGGCGTGGGTGCGGCTAGGCATGGGAGGGCGACGGTGGTCTCTGATCAAATGGAAAGTAGACATGGCAGTGGCGGGGGTCGGTCAAACGGCGGCGGCTGATGGTGATAATGGGTTCGTGCTGTAACCGTTAGGGTTTGAAGGAGATAAGTGAATTTATATTTTTCCCTTGTTTCATTTTAATTAAATTTTAAAATCCAAATATTATAATAGTCATAACTTCTGCATACTCACTCCAATTCACGTGTGGTTTCTTCCTTTGGACCCATATTGAAACTCCAAATAGTATGAAACCAGTTTGGCTAATTTGGGGACTACTGGAAAAATGCTTTTGTTTTGATTTCATTGTGCTAAAATTAAATGCGAGTGATTAAACCCACTCACACAATACTAAAAATTTCTTCTATAAGTTAAATTAAAAATTATGATGTGATAAATTATTTTGATTGTTGTTTACTAAATTAAATTGACATTTAAAACCGAATACCACTACTAGTTGAACACCCCGATATTGATAATTAACAATTTTTGTGATATATGTTTAGTTGGTTGATTTGAATATAAATTGCATGTGTATGTTATAAATTGATTCTGGATGATGTGTTTGTTTATTTGGATGATATTATTAATTTTGGATATCTCTGTTATCACCCTATAAATTATTGAACTGTATAAATTGTCATCTGGATGATTTAAACATTTAATAACAGGATTAGGGAATATGTTGAAATGATATATGTCTATGACATCTAAATGTGGGTTGAAATGATATATACCCATATAACTGAAATTGAAAATAAAATGATAACTTGGCCATAGGGTAGAAAATTTATATGGACTTTGGTCAAATGAAATGGTTTAAAATTTTTGAATTTGAATTTGTTAAATGAAATTGTTTTAAAGGATTTAACTTGAAATATCAGCTTTAAATTGTAAAGGCTACTTTTGAAATTTCATGTGAATTTATTGAAATTGAATTATTTAAAAGGGTTAAATATTGAATTAGTTGAAACTTGAATTTATTAAAATTGAATTATGTAATATGAAATCGTTTAAATTGTAGTTGATTTTGAATTAAAACTTAAAAATTGAATTGGTTTAAGTTGAAGTTTGAAATTGGAAATTCGTCTTAAATTGAAAAGTTGTTTAAAGTGAAATTTGAAATTTGGAATCAGGTTAAATGGTTTTAAAGAAAAGAAATCATTTCAAATTGAAAACTATTTTCATTTTAAACTATTTTCAATTAAACCTATTTTTTTAAAACTAATTTTTAAGTCCAACTATTTTCTATTAAAACTAGTTTATTTCAAACTATTTTCAATTCAAATTATTTTCAATAAAACCTTTTTAAATTCAAAACTATTTAAATCCAAGTTATTTACATTTAAAACCATCCTAACTCAAACTATTTTTAAATTCAAAGATGAAAAATCTGAAACCATTTTAAATGTAAATGATTAAATTTAAATAATAATATTAGTGATATGAAATATGAAATTGAAATTTAAATCTAATTTGAACCTATTTGTGATATGAAATATGATATCTTTTATTGAAATTTAAAATGACCATGCGGTGTGTAAAATTGACGATTGGTTATTAAAGAGGCCGGAGCTAGATATTGGCATACTCTCTGTCAATATCGAAACCACTTAAGTAACTATGTACGTGGAGAATGTTCCAGAATGAAGTGGTTAGATTGGCATATGTTTAACGACGGAAATTCTATCGGACTAGAATACCGTCGAAAAATTTATAATAAAATTTTACCGCAAACACACGGCGTATACTTGTAGTACATGGCGAATACGAGTCGATCCGCAGGGAATTGATGATTTTAAAAATGCTATTCAATCAAATTATACCAATTGGAATGAAAGTTAAACTAGAGAATTAGAAAATTAGCTAACTAACTAAAAGAAAAGAGATGCAAATATAAGATTTAACTGACAATTTAGAGAATAAATCCACTCTCTAGATCATGTAGTTCAACATATATGAAATCATGATCTCTCTTTTATGGTCATTAGTGCTTTAATTGATGTGCTTAACATAAGTATGGCATATTTGTGCTATTGATTAGCCAACATAAGCCATAAAACTATAACACACCTCTTAAACCACTTACTAACTTTCATGAAACTTGACAATGAAAATGAAATCTATTTTAAGTATGGCCTATTAACTATTGATTAGAAATATAGACCATCAAATTTTAATTTTAAATCACTTTCTTCTGCCATAATCATATTTTGATGAAGAGGCAATTAGTGTTATTGATTGTTTAAGTATAGCCTATTTGGTGTCAACAATATAGGCTATCAAATTCAAAGCAAAAACAACTAGTAAACCATTTCTATCATCATCATTAAGCGCAAAAAGAGAGCATCAATTAACAAATAGTTGAAGCTACATGATTAGAGAGCTTCACTACCCCTAAATTGAAGGGATTTAGCCTCTCATATTTGTCATTTGATTAAAAAATGTAGATAGCAACATGAAAGCAAAAAGAAAGGAAAATGAAAACTAATGAAAAAGAGAACTAATCTAATTGCATAAAAGAAAATCTACACTACTTGCATAAATAAACAAATCTACACTACAACATGAAAGGAAATAAACAAGAAAAGAAAAAGAACATGTATTAAATTGCATAAAGAAAAAAAGGAATTACATAAGAGAAGAAATGGCTAAGTAGCCATGAAAAGAAAGAGAGCTTTGATTTATTTTCTAAGCTTAAAACTAACTAAAGAGAGACTAAGGAAGGAAAGGGTTACATGAAACATAAGGGGTATTTATACATGTGTTAAACCCTAATTCATATTTTTGGGGAATGCCCAAATTGCCCTTGAGGTAGTATGGTTGCCAAGTAATCATTAACATCCACTAATCCCCCACTTAAATGTACATGAAGTTTTAATGTCCTTTTATCATGTGCTTAGCTCCTAATTGAAAATCAAGGTAAGTGGGTGGGGTCCTCCATGATCATCACTTTGAATTATTTCCATCTTCATTTGTTCTCTTCACTCTTGTGCATGCATATATTATCATGAAGCCACTTGTAAAATTCACCAAATTTCCTACAAAACAACATAGAAAATTCCAAGTAAATTTTCACAATTTAATAAATGCATAAAAATGACCATTTTACCCCTATATGAAGATGAATATGTGACAATTTGAAAATAATTTGAATTTTGGTTTAAACAAGTTAAAATACCTGATATGATCATTTATTTAATTTAAATAGATTAAATATGGTGGTAAAAATATGCACATTTACGTGCACATCAAATACCCCCACACTTATCTTTTTATTCGTCCTCGAATAAAGAAAAACTAAGATAAATCCGTTTTCGAAGGGAGCACGATTGCATTGAGCGTATGAAACAAGCCATTAAACCTCTGGGTGTCCCCAGTAGGATGAGTGTTGTCTCGTGAGGGTTTTCAACGGATACTACCGACAAAATCCAAATGCAGGATGAAAATATTTACAAAATGCAAGATTTATTTACAAAGAGATGAATGCGAATTTTTGGAAATATTTACAATAAAGGATTTAAATTAACACGAATAAGTTAAATATAGGTTTTGGTTATTATCTTGAAAATTTAAGTCATTTACTCGTCAAAATTTCCAATAAAAACGAAGTTATCATAACAAATAAGCTATAGTTTAACTCGTTGTTTCTGTTGATAACACAGTGTAATTATGAAATGGATCCTTAGTTGATTATCAAAGCTTATCGAAGTGGTATTTTTATTTCTTTTCAATAACAAGTCAAATCAAACAAGTTAAAATAGTGCTTGGATTTCATTTGCTTACTCTCTCTATATTTTGAAAATTTTATTGATATTTACAATATTTACATATGCCTAACTCAGATAAACTAAGGCCAGATATATTACCCATGCACTGCCTTGCAGACTGATGTGAGGGGAATACAGAGCGTGGCGAGTGAACACACAAGTGTGAACACTTATCGACTGTAGGCGTTATTAATAAAAGAAATTTTTTCTTATATATACACACACCTAACTAAGATAAACTGAGGCCAAACATACCGATCGTGCACTGCCTTTCGGGCTTACGTGAGAAGGGTACAGAGCATGGTGAGTGAACACACAAGTGTGAACACATGACTCTGGGTGTTTATTAAAAATTATACATGTATACAAGAATTTTTTTTTTGTATTTTGTTTTATCTGGAGAGAGAGTTTCGCAAAATTATCTTAGCACCCTTTAACTTATAGGACAAAAAACATGTTATACCCTTTACTTTAAATTCACCACTTTTTAAAACAAAGATTTTCAATTAGGATATTTCATAATTAACACGTATGAACCTTCCTATATACTAGTTAAACCATCGTTACTTGTAATCAAACTTCATTCTTATTTTTGTTGAGACAAATAAATTTTCAAAAATTTCAATTTAATAAACCACAACTATATATTTATCCTATAATGTTTCTTTTAAAAATAAATCAAAAGAAAAATTGTTTTTTGGATTTTTTTTAAAATATTTTTTTTTTGAGTTTCTAAAAGAAAAAGCAAAAATAAACCATGAAAAATTAAAAGTGAAGATGAGCCCCCCCCCACATTTGATTTTGACTGTGTCCCCACAGTCAACCCAAGTGGAAGGAGAAAAACAAAAACATGACCTTTATTTAAATGAAAATTAACGGTATTCACACGAGATCAGAAAGTATATCGTCGAAAAGTAAATGAAACGGTCTTCCAAAAACCGATACATTTGTCTCGTCAAGTATACGAGACACAGCTTAAGCTCGAAAAACCAAACCGTAAAAGATTTCGAAGTTGAACGTTGATTTGGAAAAATGAATGTCGTTTTATTAAAAATCGTACGAGTTGTTTTATTTTCGATGATTTTTGGGATCGATAGAACAATTGGTTGAAGTTCAAGTTTATTTTCACCAAATTGAAATTCAAGTTCTTCATTGAAAAATTCTTCAGAATTATTAATTTCAAAATCAAAGTGATGATTTAAATCTTCCCCGTCAGAGTTTACGTCATCGAAAAGTCCAAAAAATTTGTGTTCATTAAATTCGTCTTCCTTTGTTGGATTATCAACAGCTTCATTGCCTATCTCAAGTTCAAAATCCAAAGTTGTTGTATTCAAATTTTCGAAATCAAGAAAAGGAAGATCGAATTTTAAATTTGGTTCCGCACCCTCAAAAGAATTGAAATCCAACTCAATTACCATGTTTTCAACAACTTCGTTAAGATTTACATTTTCAATTTCAAAAGTTGTTATTTGAAAATCGTCGATTTTGGTAAAAGATGGATTATCGTTTGACTCGTCACACGTTGGGATTTGATTTTGTTTATCACGTTGTTTCATATATGTTTCAAACAACGAATCCGTGTGATCATCGTAAATTTCGTTCATTTGTTCAACAAAATCCAATTTATAATTATTAGCATGAGGATTTTCGATTTGGATTTGTTGAGAACAAAAAATTTCACTTGCATCATAGTCGAGATTATTGCCAAAATTATTTCAAAAGTGGATCACATTTTCGTTTTTATTTTGAAATTCATTTTGGAGTTCAAACTTGAATTGGCATGGGTTATACTCGAAATCGTTTGAATATTGAAGTGAATTCAAATTTTGATTATTTTGAAAACATTGATTTGAATCATTGCCCAAATATGAATTACACAAATCATTTATCATTTGATTTTGTTGTGTAGAGATTTCAAGTAAAGACGAAATGCTCTTTTCAAGATTTGAGGGTTGGTCATCGTTTTGAAAATTTTATGGTTCAAAATTTGAATTGTTTAAAGAATAGTTGTCGTTAAAATATCCATACGAATTTGGAATGAAATCATATAGATTATATTGATTTTTACAACTATTGTAAAATTCAAGTGAGTTGGGAAACTCGGACATTTTCAAAAAAAAATTATAAAGGAAAAATATTTACAAATAGAATTTATTTTTCAAATGGAAGATTGATTTTTTTTTTGTTTTTCAAATTCTGTTTTTTTGAAATGGTTTTACAATTTTTTCTTTTTTTTTTGGATTTTTGTTTTTCTAATTTTTTTTTGGATTTTTGAAATTTCAAAGAAAAAGGATTTAAAAATTTCAAAGGAAAAGAAATTTATACAATTTTTTTTTTGGTTTTGAATTTTGAATTTTGAATTTTTTTTGTTTTTTTAAATATTCATGAACTAATGCAACTAAATGAATGCAAGGTTAATTACAAATTATTCACCCTAAGTTAACCCGAAATTGTATAATCACACTCTGTCTTAAATCAACAAGATAGTTCTCAGCCAGGTAACAGACATGATTTATCGGTGCATCACGAATCACCGTAGCAATGCAGCCGAAGGTTTAAGTATCTTAAGAGGAACAACCACTATAATATTTACGAATCACCGTAATATTTATAAATGGTTATTGCTCTGCCGTAGCCTAGACACCGAAAAATTAAATTGTCGAAAGAGGACAAATTGTCAATATACAATTAAGTGTTATCAAAACCGTTATTATTAATAAAAATTCTAAGATGATATGCAAAGCACAAATTAAACGTGTATTAACAATGCAACTATGAATGGATTTTTGTTTTTGTTTTTGAATTTTTGTTATGCAAGCAATCAACAATGCAGATTAAACAAAAACAAGGAGTGAGAGTACGATACCATAGCATGTAGAATTATTAGCAAATTATTTTAAAGCGGCATTTTTTATAAAGCAAGCAAGCAAGCTATTAATTTTTTTAGTAGTCGGTTCTTCCTTTTATTTCCTGCAACCTGAAAATTAAAAACAACATATATACGGTTTTTTTTGTAAATGAAAATAAGGATGGAACTTAAAACAATTTAAAAGATTTTTTTTTTCTTTTTCAAAGAATAAGACAAAGCAAAACTAAAAACAAATTGAGCAAACTCTTTTTTTTTAAGAACGGATGGAATTAGAAACTTTAAAACAAACTAAAACTAAAAAAATTATTTACTCAGCCTAAAAAAAATCAAACCCGACTTAATTAATTAAAAATACAACAAGTCTCTAACTTCTCTGTTAAAGAAAACGAGTTAGTCCCACTAACATCCAAATTCCGACTTCTAAAATCTTCAAGTAAAAAAAAATTGCTGCAACCAAATTTTTTTCAGTTTTGCAAATCGAAATCACCCCTCCCTTTTTTTATTGGAATCGGTTTGTGGGAATTCAATAAGGAGTCGCGAATTGGGGATGGCATCGAAGTTGAGGCTGTGATAAACTGTTAGATAAGGCGAATTGGGTAGCGAGTTGGAGGAAGTTGCGATGGGTGTTGTCGATTGGATTTCGAACTTTGGGGCTTTCGGTCGCTGGTGGGTTGTTTGTGGAAGCTTGTTCGAGCAGGGAATTGGAGGTCGCGCGATTGGTTTAGGTTGGAAGCGATGGAGGCTGCGTTGATAATGTTGCAGTGGAGTTCGATGTTCGATTGGGCTTCGGGTTTATGGATTGAGTTTTTTCGATTCTCTAGTTCACCTTGAATTTTTATATATGAGAATAGCAGCTAATAACAGCAGTGAGGTGGAGTGTTGATGGTGAACACAGGCAGTGGAGTATAGGGGATTACTGAACTAGTGCCATGATGCACTGATGAAGGTAGTGGCAGACGTGGGTAATTAAATGGAAATTGGGATGGAAATTGGTGATATATGTGATGACAGTAGGTGGCTGGATGGTATTTTGAACAGAGAAGTAAAAATTGGTGATATCTGCGATGGTCAGTTGTATGTAATGCGGTAGTTTGGAGGTGATAAGGCTGTAGAAGGAGGTATTGACAGTTTTTTTTGGTGGTTTGCTGGTGATATGGGTTGTCAGTATTTTTTTCTTTTTTTGGTGGGGTGGTGAATTTGCTGTCGAGGCAAGTAGATGTCCATTGTAGTAGGGGCAGGTCTTGTAAAGTGTTGAACCAGTGTGCTATGTATTGTGCACACAGTTGCAGTTGTGGCTGTTGTATTCAGTTGTTTGTTCTTGTGGAATGAAAGGTTCGTAGCTGTCTGGTAGTATCAAGGCACAGTTGTTGATGATGGTTTGAGTGATGATACCAGTTGTATGATGAGGAAGTTTTGGTTATAGGCAGTTTGATGGTCAAGCAGTAAGAGGATTCAGTGGCACTGTACAGTACGGTATGGTGGTATAGTATGTTTATGGTTTGTGAATTTATGGTCTGACAGGCAGTGTGGTTTGAGATGAATGGAATATGGAGTGGTATTGTTGAATGGAGATGGGTTGTATGAGTTGGTAAAGAATGCACAGTGCACTGGGTGGTTAGGCAAGTATAAGCAGTTGTGGTGGTAAATGACAGTAGTGTAGTGGAATGATTGTAGTGGGAAGAGTTTCACTTGTATGTTGTAGCAGTAAGGCTGTTATGACAATGATATGTGAGTGATCGAAATGAAAGTTTGGAGTGTAGGATTGAAGTATAGCAGTTTGAGGTTGTTTGAATATGTGGATGCAGTGTGAGGAGATGGAAGATTGTGAAGAGATGCCGAGTGAACAGTTACTGTTGTTGTAAGCTTGTTGTCTTGGTGGTATATTGCAATGATGGTTTAGAAGTTGTTGTGAATGATGGTGAAGGTGTATAAGAGTTTGTTGAATGATGGTGTTGGTGGAATGGTGGTGGTTTGTTGGACTGAAGGATGGTCAATGGAAAGACGACGAGGAAGCAGACAGTGCTGTTAGAAATGGTTGGTGGCAGAAGTTTGATGAAGTGTTAGATAGTGTTGTTAGAGGTGGAAGACAGTGCTATTCCAGTGGAGATGAGGTTGTAGTCTACTATGACTGTGATGGTTTGGTTTAGTCAGCAGTGGCTTGTGTGCACTGAAGCAGTAAGGTGGATTGGGGTTAGCTGGAGTGTGTCACTGTACAGTGATAGTTGTGAAATGTTCGGTGCACAGTAGTGCACAGAAGTGTAACAACAAAATGAACAGTGAAATGGAACTGTTTGCAAATGTAAAGCACAAGTTGTAAAATCAAAGAAAAAATTGTAAATGTAAATGAAAATAAATGAAATAATTTTTTTTTTGTTTTTGAAATGTGCATGTGCTTTTTTTGAATAGAAATAGAAATGCAAATGCAAATTGAAACTAGAAAACAAACGCACAAACAAATGCAAACCAAAATCAAACAACGATCACACAACACAACATCTTTTTTTTTAAATGCAAACACACAAAAATCAAACTAAAATAATTCGAAGAATAGAAAATTGAAATCAAAACAAATTTCCCGGCAACGGCGCCAAAAACTTGTTTAACGACGGAAATTCAATCGGATTAGAATACAGTCGAAAAATTTATAATAAAATTTTACCGCAAGCACACGGCGTACACTTGTAGTACGTGGCGAATACGGGTCGATCCGCAGGGAATTGATGATTTTAAAAATGCTATTCAATCAAATTATACCAATTGGAATGAAAGTTAAGCTAGAGAATTAGAAAATTAGCTAACTAACTAAAAGAAAAAAGATGCAAATATAAGAGTTAAATGACAATTTAGAGAATAAATACACTCTAGATCATGTAGTTCAACATATATGAAATCATGATCTCTCTTTTATGGTCATTAGTGCTTTAATTGATGTGCTTAACATAAGTATGGCATATTTGTGCTATTGATTAGCCAATATAAGCCATCAAACTATAACACACCCCTTAAACCACTTACTAACTTTCATGAAACTTGACAATGAAAATGAAAATGAAATCTATTTTAAGTATGGCCTATTAACTATTGATTAGAAATATAGACCATCAAAATTTAATTTCAAATCACTTTCTTTTGCCATAATCATATTTTGATGAAGAGGCAATTAGTGTTAGTGATTGTTTAAGTATAACTTATTTGGCGTCAACAATATAGACTATCAAATTCAAAGCAAAAACAACTAGTAAACCATTTCTATCATCATCATTAAGCACAAAAAGAGAGCATCAATTAACAAATAGTTGAAGCTACATAATTATAGAGCTTCATTACCCCTAAATTGAAGGGGTTTAGCCTCTCATATTTGTCATTTGATTAACAAATGTAGCTAGCAACATGAAAGCAAAAAAGAAAGGAAAATGAAAGCTAATGAAAAAGAGAACTAATCTAATTGCATAAAAGAAAATCTACAGTACTTGCATAAATAAACAAATCTACACTACAACATGAAAGGAAATAAACAAGAAAAGAAAAGGAACATGTATTAAATTGCATAAAGAAAAAAAGGAATTACATAAGAGAAGAAATGGCTAAGTAGCCATGAAAAGAAAAAGAGCTTTGATTTATTTTCTAAGCTTAAATCTAACTAAAGAGAGACTAAGGAAGGAAAGGGTTACATGAAACATAAGGGGTATTTATACATATGTTAAACCCTAATTCATAATTTTGGGGAATGCCCAAATTTCCCTTGAAGTAGTGTGGTGGCCAAGTAATCATTAACATCCACTAATCCCCTACTTAAATGTACATGAAGTTTTAATGTCCTTTTATCATGTGCTTAGCTCCTAATTGAAAATCAAGGTAAGTGGGTGGGGTCCTCCATGATCATCACTTTGAATTATTTCCATCTTCATTTGTTCTATTCACTCTTGTGCATACATATATTATCATGAAGCCACTTGTAAAATTCACCAATTTCCTACAAAACAACATAGAAAATTCCAAGTAAATTTTCACAATTTAATAAATGCATAAAAATGACCATTTTACCCCTATATGAAGATGAATATGTGACAATTTGAAAATAATTTGAATATTGGTTTAAACAAGTTAAACTACTCGATATGATCATTTATTTAATTTAAATAGATTAAATATGGTGGTAAAAATATGCACATTTACGTGCACATCAACATACATTTGCTAAAATAAAGTAAGAGAACGATAGTGGATGACCCGACACTTGTGTCAAATTGAAACGACTAAAGAAAGAGCTATATGTGGCCAATGAGGCTAGCTACCTCTAGAGGACATCTTTCTCTCATATTACCATCTTGACTTTGAAACTTGATGGGCGCGCACCATTGATTTTGGATTGATAGACGTGGTTGGCCGTTAGGGATTATGGCCAGCTAAGAAATGCAAAAAGGTAGTATCCAACCTTAGGCATTGCCTCACGTGCCTTGTCATATGATTTTCCTTATACGATCCCACTACTATTTTGTTTTAGTATGGTACCTATAGGGGACTCATTGGCTATCAACGTTACTGCTTGTGTTACATGACCTGCATAGACTACCTGCTTAAAAATGTGTTAAGGGGGATCAATGTAGAGCCTTAACTTTATTTTAATGCTTTACTTAATCGATGGACACTACATATATAGTGTATCTTACTATATATAGATAGTTTAACGGATCCTTAGGAGATGGAAAATCCTGTGACATCTGTTAAGTTATGTGCACTCATATTTCGCTTGATATTGATTTAACTTCATAAGAATTTTTAGTTCTCACTCTAGTGTATTGTTTTTCATTATGCTCAGGTCAACCTGAGTATTTAAGTCTTCGAAAACGACTATTTCTTGAAGATAAAGACGAATTTTAGTAGATCATATTTACTATTATTATTCCGTGTTATTACTTTGGCATGTCGGTTGTTTGTATAACTCTTGTTATGTTGTAAAATGAAATCAAATGTATATTGTATAACAGCTTCTTGAATTGTTTATGTGATTATTATATTTTGTCATTCCGCTATGAGATTTTGATTATTGTTTTCTTCTCTTCTTATTTTCTTTACAAACCACATTGATAATTTGTCTTTTAGACTTTTTGAGTCAGACATGTGTGGTTTATTGCCGACTTGAATTGTCAAAATGGTGGTTCATCACATTCGGTATCAGAGCTTGAGTTGAGAAACACCTAAGCCTGTTGAGGTAAACTCATTAGTGATAGGGTTAGTAATACCCTAGAATGAGTTTGAATGTGTGTGTGTGTATATATGGGAGTTTGTACTTGTTAGTGTTATCAAAATGTTTTATATTGTGTTAATTTGTCTGTTTAGAAATTTATAAATTCTGGTCGGAATATGAAACGCCATGGTATCGATGGTGATTTCTAAATACTTAAACAAGACAAATAGACACGGTATTATTTTGGAAATAGGTAAATGAAATAATTTTACCTAGTATTATATTTTGTATATAAAAGAATAATTTTTCATAAATGAATATAGTATTTTTTTGGTGTGTTTGTTTGTTAGGAAATGATTTATATATAATTTCTTAAGATAAACATTAATGTAATGATTGTATATAAGAAATCAACTTATATAAATATTGTGATGCCCCACCTCTATACTCACACTAGCTAAGGACACTACGGGGTAATGCCGTCGACTAGCACGAAGAATAAGGCTGTTGAGGAGCGACCATCTGTGTAATTGCTTTGTGCGAGTACCGATATGTCAGATAATATGACTTGTATTTCATTTCAAGAGGAAATCCAACATATCAAATACTAACTCAAAGCTAGTACACAGTGGCTATGTGGGCTTTGGAAACAAATATAGAAATAAGCATAACATAAATTAGTCACAGATATTCATATCACAAAGGCGGAAACAGATATGAATATAACACAGAAAAGTGTACATCAAAATAGTGGTCATACAAGATCCACTACATCACAAAAGAATAGGTACAAGTGCTAAGCAAAAGAATATGTATACATTAAGGAGTCTCTATCTCAAATGTATAAAAGCAAAAACTACTAAGCTAAAGTAGTTAGCCAAAAGTCAGAAGCTAGCTCCTGCTAAGAGGTCAAGTGGAATCACCTGTAACACCTCGGTCTGACCCGAGTATTATTTAAGAAGAAAAATAATAAACGGATCAGTCTAGCTATAAATATAATATGAGATGAGAAAGGATAAGAGATACCACAAAAATGTATGATAACAATAATGCCATACTGTGATAAGTATACATTCGATAACAATAAAAATTATACAATATCTCAAATCTCGTCAAATATCCTAAAAGAATATCACATTCTTTAGCGTATTCACCAAACCCAAAATATTGACAAAACATATCAATGTCAATCGCAAAAATTGGTGAAACACAAATTCTAGAAATCAACAATTAGAAATCCAGAAAACACAAAGGGGGAGGCCTATCACAAACGGAAGCATGAAAACTCACCAACACATGTATCACAAACGGGATGCTATCCCATGGTCGCTAACCATAGAGCCGGTGCAACGACGTAGTACAATAACGGTACGCCCAAGGAACCTGAAACTCAAATAATTCGGAACAACGACGTAGTACAATAACGGTACGCCCGATGAACCGAACTCCATAAATCCCATAGGTCGCTAGCCTAAAAAAAGGGACGAAGCTCAATAAAATGGGGTACAGTGCCCCCACGTGGACAAGGAGACATCGCATATCGCTAGTCTAAACCATAAAATTATCATCATAGATCAATAAAAAGCGTAAATTACACTAGCTAGTAAATAAATGAGTTTAGCTTTATGTCCCATAACCACTAGCTTAACATAAATATTTATGAACAAATTCTAGATTTCCACTCGAAAATTGTCACAAGATTTCAATCGAACAAGTCTAAGAATTAACCGACGAAAGTAAACGCAAGCGTTTCATACCACTTGTTTTGCTAAGTCGTTTAATTGGATTTCACGTACGAATGAGGTAAAGGTTTGTATATACTAATAGATTAGAAAACGATTTTAAAAACGAGCTTTGTAGTTAAAAGTGGTGTTGAAATCGTTTTTGTGAAAGAGTTTGAGTATTTACTACTAGTATAGAAACCTTTGTATTTTAAAGTGGCAAATCATAGAAATGATTGTAAAAACAATCAATCACCAAAAATTCACATTCGATGACGTGAATCAAAACCATAAAAATCGATATCAAATCCATCAAATGAATATTCCCAAAAATTCAGAAAAGAAGTCATCAAAGTCGATAATAAATGACAATAACCAACCGGATCGACAAAAATCAATAAAAATGGAAATTCACATACAAATGGGCAATTTCTCTGAATTTAACTGTGTCAGCTGTCTGGTGGTTACCTCAGACGTCTAAGCTGAAGGTTTGGAATTTTCTTCCAGATCGCCCAGACGTCTGGGGAGCAGACTCAGATGTCTGAGCAGAAAGACTGGAATTTTTATTCCGAAGCCTCAGATGTCTGAGCTTATTACCAGACGTCTGAGCTTATTACCAAACGTCTGAGCTGAAGCTTAGGATAAGATTTAGCCTAGGCCATTAATGGCCAAATCATATCGAAAACGATGGAATGAGCGATGATGGCTAGAGATTTATGCCAAGCGACAACCCATCCCTATAGACTCATCAATACACTCCGAACAACATGTCCAAACATCCATATAAGGATTTTCATAGATTTTGACTCCAAAATACCAAAAATTGCAAAATTCACCAAACCAATTCAATTCAAAAGCAAATGGACAAGAAATAGATGTTAAGAATTCATACCTAACAACTATCAAAGGTATAGACATAGATGTGAGTTCAAGAACTCACCTTTAAACCCAAAAACAACAAATGAGAAGCTTCAAAACAAGGCAAGATCAACCACTCTTCAACTTCAACTCAAGAAGCTCCAATCTAAGCTCATAAACAAATATTTCCTAAGTTAAGGTTTAGGAATTTCTGAAAATTAAAACAAGATTGAGATGGAGAAGATGAAGAGGATGCTTACCTAAGCTTCTCTTTGATTTTGGAGCTTGAATCTTCAATTTCCTAGTAATCTAGGGTTTAGGAATTTTAATTTCCCTTTCTTTCCCCCATTTTCCTTTAGCTTGAGAGTGTTAGGATAATAGAATGAATGAATGAAGAGGGGGTGGAGTGTTAGGGTATTTTGTTGGGTTAGTGGGCTGAAACCCCAAACCCAGAGCCCAATAGAAAAATAGAAAATAGCAAAATTCTACTCAACTCCAAACATATCGATGTTTATACTCAAAAAGGTCGCAAATGCCATTTTGGACTCAATGGAAGTGGTCTCGAGTCCGGATTCGACTGTTTACAAAAAGTCGCGTTTTGGACTTTTAAATTCAACAAACAATGCTATATTTAAATAAATCATTTAAATATATTATCGTAAAAATATGCGGGTTGTTACAAATATAGTTTATAAGTATGATCTTTAATTGAATTATTAAATGATGGATAAAAGATGATAACATTTTTCTAATATTGTTATTGTAAAATATTTTTTTAAAACCTCTTGAAAGATATTTTCCAAGTCAGTAAAGATATTTGAACGATATGTTAGTTTATTTTGCAAATTTGAATACAAACCGATGTAAATTATAAGTTCACATTTAAAGAGTTATTTGTAGTAAATGCCTTCAATAATATTTATTTTAAAACTCTCCATATTTCAAATTTGTGAAACTTGTTATAATAAAACAATTAATAGAAATACTTATATTTGATTTGGAATATTTTCTAATTCGTATTTGAAACGTATAATATAAATAAAATAAAATAAAAGAATAAGGGTTTTATTTGGACATATGTTTTATACACATTAGTTTTACTCCCACTTAAATATATTTTAAGTAAATAACCTTAGCTTAGTAATTTATGAAGATACCTATGTCTTTAATGAAAAGTATTTGGAAGTTAGAAATAAGTATATCAAAATAATTGAGAAAAAAATGAAGAAGAAATTTAGAAATAAGAATGTTTTAATAACAATTGTTAATACCACTTTTTTAACACTTATTCTAATTGAAATATTTTGAATATGTACTTATGGAATAGTTTTCATAAAAAATCGGTAGAGTATTTGTTTATGAAATTGATGATATTATATAAATAAAATTTATATAAATATGATTTATAAAATGAAATTTATAAACAAAAGAACTTTATATAAAGGAAAAAACATTTTGAAAAAAGATGGAATGATTTTTTTGTATGATTTATGTTTTGAAGATTATAATAAAGGAAGTTTATTAAAATTTTATGAAAAGATAGATGAAATTAAGAAATATATCTAGAGATTCATTTGTGGATGTTAAATTATATTTATAAATATAATCTATATTAGTGTAGTTTATGAAGCAATTAATGTTTGTAATTACAAATGAAAAAAAATGTTAAGTATTATTTATTTGAACTTTAGTACCATTAATTATAAATAGCTTTGAAGGATTTTTTTTAAATAAATGGTAGTAAATGATATTAATGACAATAATTTAGATATTAATTACATTAATGATAATTAAGGATAATATTGAATTGAATTTTAATTGAATGATGATGTTGAACAGAATATTATTTAATAAGAATGTTGATTTGAACGTTAATTTATAACGACAACTTAAACATTTTATAATGGATGTTAAGATTTAAAGGGTAAACCTAAAAGAAAAAAATTGAGGTGAATTTTTTTTATAAAAAAAGGGAAAAACTATAAAATTAAAAGGTGTAAATTAAAATTAAAATTTAAAAGTGTAAATTTATGAATGAAATTAAAATGTAACCTAAGTAAGCTTCAATATATCTTAAGAAAACCCTATAAACCTATATTTTGTTGACATTACTTCGTATCTTTCCATATGATATTATAAATTGATTCTATTGAATAAATGGTAGGAAATTGAAATAAAGTAAATTGGTATTATTAATAGGAAATGTTTTATATATAAAAAAGGTGACTGTATAAGTAGGATTTTTAAAATAATGGTAAGATTGGTTTGTTGTTTGTGATAAATTTTGAGTCGCTAGTCCCACCACTCTCTTCAAAGATTTTTGTCCAAATTTTCAAGTAATGGATTTTGTAACTTAAATAGTCATCTTTCTGAGTATAAGTAATGAAGTAAATAATTACTTTCAAATATTTACATATATTTATAAGGATGGCTATGATGTATATTTAAATTGTATTTATAAACGTAATTTACGTTATATAAAGTAAGGAATTTACAACTGAATTTTTAAAGTGATGAAATTTTGAAGATTGTTAAGTTGGACATAAATGAAGTTTTAACAAGTTTTCTTCATGTAAATTTTTTTGGAGATATTATACAAAAGAAATGTAATTAAATTTTCCATTTAAATTTATGATTTGAAAAGTTATTATTTATAATATGATATGTTTGGGAAAATTTTGATTATCTATTTCAAAAGAAAAGTTTTTGAAGTATTTTGCTTGAAGTTAAACAGATCTACCAAACACTTGGAGATTTTTGGACATACGTCTAGCTAACGTGTTGACAAAACTCTATAAGAAAAAGGATAGATGAAACATCCCTCAAGGGATTGTTAATATTATTGAATCTCACTCTAGTCGCTTGAAAATAATTCCAATGATTACTATAGTATCATCGGCATTCATTTTTGGATCTCGAAAGAGAGAAATTGACACTACGCCATAAATGACCTTCTGCAACATTTTTGCAAGGTGTTGCCAGCTAAAATGTTGCGATAGCTATAGAATTTTGGTCCTACTGCAACGTTGTATTTTTGGGGTTACCTTAGCCATAGAAATGTGTTGCTCTAGCTAAAAAAGTGTAACACGATGCAACATTTTTATATAGTGTTGCCATAGATGTTTTCAGATTAAAAAATTAAAAAAATAATTACACCTTAGCGATCCACACCACCATTTAAAACAAAATCTCAACCGTCGATTCACACCATCGATCCACACCTTACCAATTTCCATTTCCCGCTTTACTTTTCACTCATCCGCTTTCGTTTCTCACCCCCAATTTTCCAATCCCTAATTTTTATTCCGCCGACTTTAAAAAAAATGACGCCGCTCCTCCTTGTTTCTTCGATCTGGAGAATAACTGGCTTTGCTTTTATCCCTTGTCGGCCATATCAATTTACGTTATTTTCTTTCGCCTCGCGTCAGTTTTCCTCACTACTTCTGGATTTGCGATTTTGTTCAGGTTTTTGGCGATTCTGGTGATTCGAGGTAAGGTTGTGGGATTGCGATGGTTCAGGGAGTTGCTGATTTGGTCGCAATTTCGTGGTTGGGGCCTGATGTCAGAGTAGCAGAGGGTAGTCGAATTGGTTTCGGTGAAAACTAGGGCACGCGATTCTAATTGTTTTGATGCTCTGATTGATCGAATCTAGTGTGAGAAACGTTCCTGGTAGCTTGCTCCTTCGTTCTCCTTGATTGATTGCTCGAATTGCTTTGACTTCGTCGTCGGGTGCGATGTGATATTATTTGGTATGTTTTCTGCCTTCTGGTTTACTTGAATATTCTTGATTTTGGTTACACTCGCACGCTTTTGCCGATGATGAATTGGGATTTATTTATAGGCTTTATTTCCTATAATCTCGTGTTTAATCTTTCTGTTGGACTTTGAGAAATCTGGTATGTTGGATTGCAATGATGAATACAAACATATGTGTGTTGAGCTTTGTTGGTTTTGCTTGGTCTGGACTGAACTGGTACCATGCTAACCTTGTTCTTTAACATGAACTGATGCTCCAAGTCCTTTGTATATCATGTTACTGCCTAGGTTTCTCTTGTACATGCCTGATGCATTCACTGTTTTGCTTGATGGGCTGCCTATGTGTACTGCTGTGTTTCTTGCACTGGCTTGTCTATATTTTGCTGAACCTGGTTCTTGTTTGTTTTTTTGGTTGCTTGGCCCTGAGTTGAATCCAGTCGATGACTCGGGTTTGACCTTGTGCCGTGTCCGTTTTTTTGGCTAGTCTACATATCTGGCTGCACTTGAGTATGAACTTGCACTTGAGTAGTTGCACTTGAGTAGTTTCTTGTACCAAGCCTTATGATGCATGTATGTTCATCCATGTACATGCATTTCTTGGTCATGTTATGTTGCTTGCTGTGTTGAGTACTACTTTATGCACTTGGCTTCTCCTTTGTGCATTTTTGCCTGAACTGTTGCTTGCTGTCTTCCATACTGCCTTGTATCCATGTGTTGCATTCATGTTTGTCTTATGCACTTATGAAAAGAAACAACCCAAATACCTGAGGCAAATAATATAACAAAAATATTTTCATTTTCTGTTCGAGTTAAATATTATTTTCCAGATTACTGCTTTTGAATTATATGTGACAGGTATTGAAGACTGGACAGCTGGATATAAGCTTGAAGACAGAGTCAAATCAAATGTGCATGAGCTTGAAGACAGGTTTCAAAGAAGGCTCGATATTCCGAAATCGGATGAATCGGGCGCTGCACCCGGACCCGCTTCTCGGCTCGCCTTCGGCTCGGCATATATTTGTCAGTGTCGGTGTTTGTATAAATTGAAACTGCATATGTAATGAGTGAACTGAGTGATATAGTGAGGAATATCTGTATATGTGAATATCAGTGTTATATATCATTGAATTGTAAAATAGTGGAGTCAGGAATTTGTACTATTTCAAATGTTGAAATAAAATATTTATTTAAATAAATTACTGTTTAAATATCAAATTCTATGCAATAGCATTTTATTAAATAAATATTTATTTTTATTAAAAAATCAAATATGCTCTACATTGTGGGCCCCACAAATTCAAAAAGTTCATATCTATAGCAACATTTTGGAATGTTGCTACAGATACCTATGGGTGTTGCCATAGACCCAAATAGGGTTCTATTGCAACAATATTACTTATGTTGCTTTAGATAGTCAAAATGTTGCCTTTGAGGTCTAAGGCAACGGCAAAAATTGCATCACCCTAAAAGTGTTGCCATAGACCTATGGCAACATTTTTCGGGCCTGAGCCAACATTTTTTTTGTGTTGCAGTAGGCCATTTATGGCGTAGTGTGATAATAAATCGGTTAAGACATCAAGCATATATGAAAGATTTCAAAAAGAAATTTGGAAAAGGTTGGATTATTTTAAGTTATAATTTATCTAAGTATGTAAATTTAAATGTTATAAATTGATTATTTTGGTAAAGTATATCAAAATGGTAAGACTCTTCACTTCGTTCCTTTTCAGAGATGAAAAGTTTTGAGTAAGGGAGATTGTAACGACTTGTATTTTAAACCATTTGAAAATGTTAAACTGAATAAAAATTTTGAATAAAATTGTTAGGAAATTAAAATTTAGGATTTTATCGATACAAATTAATCTATAATATCAGTTAAGATATTAATTTAACTTCCTATTAATGACAGATTTGTAGTAAGAAAAATGATAACTTATGTTAGTGTGCATTTTAATGGTATGGTTGAATGTATTAATGGATAGAAATAACAAATGTTTATTTTAATAAAAAAATAAAATAAAATGAATGTTTTCTGTATTAAAGAAAAATCATGTGTTTATTTATTTGAAATGTATTATTGCTAAAATATTGATTACGGAATAATAGATCAATTATTTTGTAAGAATTTATAACTCTTCATTGCATACAATGTTTTTTAAATTGACAAAGGAAACAACTGATTATTTCCCATTACATTTAGTTTTTATGTTTTGAAATTTATCTTTGTAATCAATTAAAATTAATGTAGTTGGAATAATTTCAATTAATAGGAGAGAGGACACTAAATTGTAAATTAATGGGTGTAATTAAACGTAGCTCACGTTTTGTGAAAATAAAAGAAAAAGTTTAATTTAATGAAAAGAACATTTTTATCAAATAAAATGAATGTTTCATTTGTGAATATAAGTTTAAATTAATTAAAATAAAGAAATTTAATCTTGTTGTATGTTTCGAGTTGGAATATTTGATTTATTTAAATATTCAAACTTGATTCGAATTTAATTTATAAAGAAATAAGTTGTTAAGAAAAAAATTTGAAAGATTTTCCTGAAATTTTTTAGCAACAGTTAGTTAATTAATTAATTTGAAAATTTAGTTGTTTAGCTCGGAAAAATTTATTTCCGTTTACTTGAAAAGTTAGTGTGTTTACATAGGAAAATTTATTTTGTTTCAAATTGAATTTGGAGTTATGGTGTGTAAAATAGCGGTGATATAGTGTTAAACTGGGTATGCAGCTATTTTTGAGCCAAACGAGTACAGACAACTAAACCCATCTCCTCGTTAGTATAAATAAAAGTTCTAAACCCTAGTAGTAGCCTTCATCTCATTTTCTCCTCCTTAATCCCGTGTTCAACCCTAATTGTTTTCTAACGGCGATTATCAAATTAAATTGAGTGATTGAAATTCAAACTATCCAAACCCTGTCATATTATATGTAATGACCCAAAATTTTGGTTATTTGAAATTGGAATATTCAATTGATTTTAAATATTTAAAAGTTAATTTTTAACTTGAATTTCAAATAAAATGATTTATTAGATAATTTAATAATTGGAATTTACTCAAATAATTAAATCTTGAGTTTTAAGCATGTTAAAAATAATTTAAAGGCTTATTAATTTTATATTAATAAGAATGAAGGTAAAAAAAAAGTTAAATTGGATTTATAGGTGATTTACTCAATTTTAAAAACAACTTGTATAAATTGACGAGTGAAAATAGCCTTCCAGGGCATTATCTCGGAATTCGACGAAACTAGTTCCATTGGATCCGTAATAGTGTATTATTATCGGATTTCAAATTCTGTAGTGTTTGGAGTTATCGTTTGGTCGTACGGGATAGAAACGCGCTGAAATTAGTATCGAAAATTCAATATAATAATGGGGTTTAAAAAGCTATCTTCTCCATACGATCAAATTAGGACTCGAAACCTTTTCTATTTCGTTCGGAATAGGGGTACAACATTATAAACGCCTAGTGGCAGGCCTCGTTAGGGGTTCGAGATTTTAAGTTACGAAATCGAGACGGATTGAAAATTTAAATAATATATATATTTGATTGACTTGATTATATTTTCATATCAGCTCCTTTATCTCACTTCAAGCCACTGTAGCCTTTCCCTTGCACGTAAACATCATGTCTCCCTTTTCTTTTAAAAATCATGTTCCTTCCCTCATAACAGCCGAACTTACCTTCAAACTAAATCGTTCAGAAGAAAAAAAATGGCCGAACAAATTTAAAAAAAAAGAAAGGGAACAAAATCTCGTTTCTTCAAAAAAAAGGGCACGAAATAAAATAGCGAGCTTCCTTCCGTTTTCAGTCTCAATTCAAATCCACGACATTGTATAAAAAAATGTATGCGATCGAAATCGCTATGGTGGCGCGACCAGAGCGCGATAGCACGGGGAAGCAGCTCGCTTGGAGTGCGACGACGAGGTGGTCTGTGGGCTAGGGTCTGATGGAAAGTTGATTTTGGGTGGAAGCGTTCGCCGTTATGGCTTTTGCGGTATTTGGGGTTCTCGAGGTCGATAGCATGATATGCTTTTAGGTTGTGGCACGCGCGTCTCTAGATGAAGAGGTCGCGTTCGTGGGGTTCTCGTTAGTTTAGGCGAGGCTAAAGGTCCGGTTTTCTCCAGTTTTAGGCATGGATTCGATTTATGGAATTGATGTTTGGACTTGTCGGGTTGAATGACACCTTTGCCCGAATCTGGTGAGGCTAGCGTTGCGAGATTGTGTGGTCCCGAGTAGAGCTGCTGTGTAGTCGGGTTGGAAGGGGATATGTATTTACGAAGATGACTGCTTGGTACGAGATTTCAGCGGGTTAGCAATGTGATTGAGTAATGCAGGTAATTATCCTTTTAATTTCTGTAATTAATAGGAGAAATTTTCGATAAAAAAATATAAATTATATATCGCTTACATGCGAGGTACAAAAATCATGGAAAACAAGACGAGTTTGGATTCGTAGGTGAGAAATATACAAGCTGGAATTAATTTGGAACGATTAACAAATTCGAAAATTAAGGTGAAAAATTCTCACTCATTTGGATTTCCAAATTTAATTTTAAATAGTTAAAATTAATTATTGGATGCTTGATTGAGTTTATAAATTATTATCTTTTGAATGATATATTATATATGTATAGATAGTAGTATATATATTAGTAGTTGGACTGATTTTTCTCGCCTATTGGAGCGGATGAGACCCTATGCGCCCCGCATAATAGCGGATGACCCTATATACCACGATATCCCACCATGAAGCGGGATTGGTATTTTTATGTTGTATTAACATCTTTGGATGCAGGAAAACGGGTTGGAGGGATCCAATTAGATTCCTCAAAAATGTTGAATTTAATTTCATATATAGTGATATATGATTTGTTTGAATAATCGGTGGTAGATTATAGTGTGAGTTGAACTTATTAGGTGCTATGGTAGTTTTGGCCTAGATTTTAGTATTTTAAAATACCATATATATATATATATATATTTGAATTTGAAAGAAATTAAAAAGGAATTTTGGGAAGTAAAATATTTATATAGAGTTTTGGATTATTGATAAATGGTTTAACTTTAAATTTGTACTTAACTATTTCGTGATGTAGTAAATAGAGAACTTGGAATAATGTATATAAAGGATTTTTAATTAATAATCCTTAAGTGGCACTTGTTTAAATATAAAAAGGTTTTAAAAATCGAGTTTTAAAATAGACGAGGAGAATAAAAAGGGAATTTGGAAATAAATATAAAATTTGTTATACTGGATCTTAAATAAGATTCTAAATTTCGAAAAGGAAGCAGGATTGGAATTTGGTTGGTTTTGGAAAAATAGTTGGGTTTATTTAAGAAATTGATTTATAAATGGAATTCAATTTAGAAAATTGATTTATAATGGATTTAAGTGATGTGAAACCGTTGTAAACGAGAAATGAGACTATGGGATTACAAACAATGTTTATAAATAAAGTGAAATCATTATCATTTGATCAATTGAAGATATAAATTCGGTAAGAATTTGTAATGAGATGGGTAAATTGGTTTCAAAAGAAATGATGGATTTTTCTTTGGAAATGTGAAAAAGGGATTTATGAAATTGGAAACGTAAATCGTTTGGTGATAAATCGAGAGACATTTATAAGTATTAGATTGGTTAAATTGGAATTGAAAAAGTATATTTTTATTTAGAAGTTGGGTTTGTTTTTTTTAAAAGGAAGATTTTTAATTATTAACTAGGTAATTTAAAAAGTGTTTAAAAATATTCCGGAAAAATAGTCATTTAATTATTTTAAATTGTTTAAAGTATATTTAATTATTAATTATGTTACCTTATAATGTTTTTTTAAAAAGTTAATTATTATTTAAGAATTAATTAGTATTATTATTTTACAAGATAAAATTATTCAATATTAATAATTTTTATATAATAACTCTTATTAAAGAGTACTTGCTTAAATTAAACTTGGAAAAATTATTATAGAAACTTATAAGCATTATTTTGAGATAATTATTAAATAAAGTTTTCAGAAAGTAATGGTATAATTTCATGGCGAAATCGGAGGCAGAGATTGCCTGCAGTTAAGTTTGGATTTCTCTAGGATAGAAACGTAATCATTAAGCTACGAATCCATGGTTGATACCGAGTGGTGCTTTCCATAGTTATTTTAAAAAGTTTCATATATGTTTGAGGGGAATGGTTTGTGAACTTACTTATTTCGATAAGATAATTATATACCTTTTGATAAAGAGATATAATTTATTAAAATATAAATTAAATAACACTTAGTGAATTCAGTGGGAAATGCAATCTTTGATTGGATGATTGTTATTTGATAGTTAAATAACCGACTATCAAATCTAGACCCAAAACATAACTTTGGGAATATCTAGGAGAAACACAAGAATTATATGGTATAGTTACCATCGAAGGTGCTATATTGTACGTATAAACTCGTTTCGTTCTTCTAGGACGATGATAAGAAAATCTATCCACTAATGGTTAGGAGATGATCTCCGATCTTATTTTCATATGTTTATTTCCTAATGAACCGGGGTTGAGTTTACCAGAAATATCGAACGTTGTTTCGAAGAGACCAGGATCGGATAAATTATCCGATAACCACTTCGATCCAACAAATACATTTTCGAAATGAAGACAAGAGCATGGAATCAAAGATGGAGCATTAAAGTGCAAGGGCTAATCGCTACTAATCCTGAGGATGATTCCAAAATGGATGTAGTAGGAATAGTTTCTTCGGTTTCGTACAGTCCCAGAACAGACTTGTATGGATGAATGTTTTCAACACATTGTCATTGGAGGATAATGAACATTCTAAGTGAAAATTCCTTAAAAAGGTAATCGTAACCTCAAGCCTCATCAACCAGAATGACTGAAAATCAGGGGAGATGCAGCAAGGCTAAGTGGGTCGCACCCAATTAGGGTATGTTATCACCTTTCTTGATACCCTCGCATATTATAAATACGGTGCATGGGAGAGCTCTATAAGGGTGGAAACACCTGGGGTGATAGCATATTCGATACTATCCAGGTTAGGGGTAGAACCGGTCTTGTGTTGTAGGGGATCCCGGCGAGGTCCTCGGTATATTTTTTAGATGTGTATTGTGATAGGTGGTACCCCAGTGCCTAGTCATTGTATGGAAATCCATTCTCCAATATGTACCTTTACAGTTTTGATTATAGAGCCTAGTATGCTGGAATTTAATGAATGTAACCATTTCGGCTATTTGAATAAGTATTTGTACTTAGACACTATTATAATATCAGATGATTTTGATATAAAATGTTTTTGGCTATCGTAAGGTAAAAACCCGTCGTGTTTATGTGTGGCGTGGTCTTACGAGGTACCTTTGTTTTTCAAAGGATTTCGATAACTTTAATAATTCAAATTGAGTGTGTTTTCTCACGCTGGTTTTCCAGACTGACTAGGGTGTTATTTTATTATAATGCTCGGGTCAGACTGAGTATTATAGATACAGGATAGGATGATACGGAGCTTAGGAGACGAGCTGGATAACGAAGACGTATTACACGCATTTGATCTTATTCCGCCGTGTATTGTAGGCTGTATATTCAGCACTTGTGAGGATAAGTTATTATAATTTTCCAGTATTGAGTTATTGATGTATTGTACTCTGATGATGTAATGTGTAAATAAAAGTTGTAGTTCTTTTTGTATAAAGACATGTTATTATCTATTATATATTGTTCCGCTGCGGTTGTGAGATTCTGTGTTGTTGTTTCTGTTTCTTCTTCTATCTTTTTCTTCTTTAACCCTAACAATCATTTTTTCTGGCATTCGAATTTTTAGCATGAGATACAGTGGACGTATTACTGTCGATTTTCGAGGGTCGAAAATCCGGTCGTGACATTATATGTCGTTGGAAAGCTCTCAATGAAACAAAGAGGCATCTGAGATTCATTTTCCAATCCCATGCACAATTTGACCAGAAATTGGTGATCTTTTCTCAACTGTTTGTTCTAAGGTTTTAAAATCAATGGTGAAACTTCAACTACAAGACAACTGGAAGGAACTGGAGTGTAGAGGACAATTAAGGGAGTCCATCCATTGGGTTAGATCATGTCATAGGTGCTCAAAATCGCCAGAATTGGTCGATCTTTGGTCGGCTTTCGTTCACGGTAGGTGGCTGATCGGCGGCGTGGAGGTGACATGGGGGAAGGCGTCTAGCGGCTTGGCATGGGGAAGGTGATGGTGGTGTCTAATCGAAGGGAAAGTGGACATGGCAGCGGTCGCTCAAACATCGGCGGCTAATGGTGATAATGGGTGCATGTTGTAATCGTTAGTGATTGAAGGAGATAGGTGAATTTACTATTTTCCCTTGTTTTATTTTAATTAATTTTTAAAATCCAAATCTTATAATAGTCATAACATTTGCATATGTACTCTCATGCGCAGTTTCTTCCGTTTGACTCATATTGAAATTTCGAACAATATGAAACTTGTTTGGCTAAGTTGGGAGACTGCTGGAAAAAGTGCTTTTGTTTGGATTTTAGTGTGCAAAAATCAAAGGTGAGTGATTAAACTCACTCACATGATACTAAAATTTCTTCTACAAGTTGAATTAAAAATTAGGATGCGATAAATTATTTTGATTGCTGTTTAAGAAATTAAATTGACATTTAAGAATGAGTACCACTGCTAGTTGAACACCCTGATATTAATAATTAATAATTTTTGTGATATATGTTTAGTTGATTGATTTGAATATAAATTGCATGTGTATGTAATAAATTGATTATGGATGATGTGTTTGTTTATTTAGATGATATTATTAATTTTTGATATCTCTGTTATCACCTTGTAAATTGTTGAACTATATAAATTGTCATTGAGATCATTCAAACATTTAATAACTGGACTAAGAAATAGGTTGAAATTATAAATGTCTATGACATCTAAATGTGGGTTGAAATGGTATATACCCATATAATTGAAATTCAAAATAAAATGATCACTTGGCCATAGGGTAGAAAATTATATATAGACAGCGAATTTGGTCAAATGAAATTGTTTAATTTGAATTTGTTGAATGAAATTGTTTTAAAGGATTTAACTTGAATTTATCAATTTTAAATCGTAAAGGCTGATTTTGAAATTTACTGTGAATTTATTGAAATTGAATTATTTTAAAGGGTTAAATATTGAATTAGTTGAAACTTGAATTTATCAAAGTTTAATTATTTGAAATTTGAATTCATTTAAATTATATTTGATTTTGAATTAAAAATTGAAATTTGATTTGGTTTAAGTTGAAGTTTGAAATTGGGAATTAGTCTTAAATTGAAAAGTTGTTTAAATTGAAATTTAAAATTTGGAATTGGGTTAAATATTATAAAAGAAAAGAAATCATTTCAAATTTAATACTATTTTTATTCAAAACTATTTTCAGTTAAAACTATTTATTTCATACTAATTTTTAGGTCCAACTATTTTACTATTAAAACTATTTTATTTCAAACTATTTTCAATTCAAAATATTTCAAATTAAAACTATTTTAAATTCAAAACTATTTAAATCGAAACTACTTTTACATTGAAAACTATCCTAATTAAAAACTATTTTAAGTATAAAAGACTTGATTTAAATAATGATATTGGTGATATGAAATATGAAAATTTAAATTTAAATTTGATTTGTACCTTTTTGTGATATGAAATATGATATGTTTTATTGAAATTTAAAATGATCATACAGTGTGTAAAATGGACGATTGGTTATTAAAGAGACCGGAGTCGAATATTGGCATACTCTCTGTCAATACCGGAACCAATTTAATAACTTTGTACACAAAGGATGTTCCAGAATGAAGTGGTTGGATTGGCATACGTTTACTGGAATGAAGTAAGAGAACAATAATGAATGACCTAACAATTATGTTAATTTGAAATGACTGAAATAGGAGCCATACCTGGCCAATGAGTCTAGCTACATCTAGTAGACATCTTTCTCTCATATTACCTTCTGGACTTTGAAATTTGATTGGTGTGCACCTTTGATTTTGGATCGATGGATATGGTCGGCTGTTAGAGGTTACGACCAAATAGGAAACACAAAACGGTAGTATCCTACCTTGGCCATTGCCTCACGTGCCTTGTCATACGATTATCTTTATACGAGCCTACTACGATTTTGTTTTAGTATGGTACCTATAGGGGACTCACTGACTACCGACGTTACTAGTTATGTTACAGGACCTGCATAGACTGCCTGCTTAAAAATGTGTTAAGGGGGATCAATGTAAAGCTTTAATGCTATTTTAATACTTTACTTTATCGATAGACACAACATATATAGCGTATCTTACTATATATATAGTGTAACGTTTTCGACTTTTCGTCGCTCGAAAATCGACATTAATACGTCCACTGTATCAACTGCCGAGCAATCGAATGCCGGAAAATCGAATTTTTATGGAGAAAAAGAAGAGGTAGAAGAAAACAGAAGAAAATGAAAGAAGAAACAACAGAAAACACAGAAACAGAAACAATATCAGAATCTCACATTTGCAATGGAACAACATATAATAGATAAATGAATAATCTTTAATCAAAAGAACTATATCAGTTTATACATTACATCACATCATTAGAGTTTACAACAACAGAGTCAATACATCAATGGACAATTATATAAACTTGTCCTCATACAGAATACACAACGGAATAAATAATATCATATACAAGTGGTACGTCTCGCCATCCAGCTCGCCACTAAGCTCCACAGCATCCCGAATCCAAAAAGACCTGATAACCTAACTCTAGACTGCCCGTGTGGAAATTGGTGGGCACCTAGAGTTTAGGAAGGAAACAATAAACTTCAGGTCAGTCATGGTGACTGGTGTGAGAACTTAAAATAGTTTATCTTTAAAACAAACAACAGGAAGATTTTAAAGTCAATTTCGCAATGCTTTTGGAAAATGAAACTACCATAAGACCTCCCGCCACACACACAATGCAAACGGAGAATTGGAGGAGATTTCTTCTTATGATAGTCAAAGATGCTTACTACGCAAAATCAAATCACCTTTGATATTATTACTAGTGCATAGTGTAGAAAAATCATTTCGAAAGTATAATATAAATCTTAGCCAGCATAGACATTCTGAACTATGCCTACTATAGCTACCATCTAAACAGTGGTGACCACCATAAGTAAATGGCAGGTTCTACAACTAATACCGTACAGAGTTCGTATTGGAGTTTGGATTTCCAACAAATGGTCAGGCCAAGGAACTTCCCATTGCCACATAGGTACGCCTCTGGAAAGACGACCCGAGAAATAACCTTACATTACGGTTAGATCTCTGCCAACATAAGGCCGGGTTACCCCTAACTGGGTAACTACTGACACGAATATGTCATCCCGCGATCATAACCGATCTTGCCGAGGATCCTCGATTCCAACAACCACAAAGTAATAAATTTGCAGCAACAATATAGGTTAAGTATCTGGGCTCCATACCATGATACCACCTCTATCCAGAAGGAATGACATACACTAAAGGGGCACTACCCCCTAATAACCTTACTGCATCCTTCCTGTTTTGACCATTTCTGGGGTGTGAGGTCCGGCGAAGTCTCGTCCACAAAGCCACGCTTTATACAAAAGCTGTGCTTTGGGTCAACAAGTGATCAAAGTAATGATCACAAATATAAATGATCAAACAAATGATCATATCACAAATGATCAAACAATGATCATCACACAGCAACACTCAGCATGCCACGTTACCAAATTGGGAATATATCGCTAGTAACTTTCAACTACATAACCTCTGAGCTCGTACGTCTCAGAGAAGGGTGTTAAGCTAAGAGAATAAATTCTCCGCCACCAGCAGATATATATTTGAAAGAAACCAGCTTTATATCTCAATTTGTAACGTCAGACATACAACCATACAAGTCTGTTCCGGGATCAAACAGAACCGAAGGCACTTCTTACGAAGCCCTTGCAAATCCGGATAATTTTATAATCACGTCCGGACTTCCCGTCACTAAGGGTGATAAAACCTCTATATCGGAGATCAGCTGATGTAGAGTAACTCGACGGTAATCCTTCCGTTTTCAAAAATATCCGGTCTTCAACACCGATCATCAAATGCAATCCATTACGACATATCACATATTCGGAATGGGTTATACGACCCAAAGGTCCTTTCCCGGCTAACCCGAATAGTGAGCGCTTATTCAAAAATAAGTGTGGCATTCAAATTCAAACAAATCACAACAAATACCCATTCAAGGTAATTATTGATAGTCGGTTATTTAACTATCAATAGGTCTGCACAGCATCATCAGATTCCAAATAATTTTCCAAATTATTTATCTTCCAAAAATATCTTTACGATATATAATTTCCACACTTCAAAAATAAATCAACGTTTATTTTTTTTAACAATTTCCCTTTTCGGTTATAAATTCCATAGTGAATTTATATTTCAAAATATCTACTGATATACGATTTTCAATCGATTTCAAATATTCACTTTCAATTTATCTTTACAAAGATAAATTCTCAAAAACGTTTCATTTCATATTGGAAAAAACATTTCCATACTTATTTAATAATAAGTAATTCACAAATCTTATTTATTTTCAACATTTGAAAATATTCAATATACTTAAATCAAAATTAAGTATATATTTCATTCTTTAAGGAAATCATTTTCTTAAACACATTATTTGGGTCAAAACGAATGTTACGTAAAACATCGTTACGACGACCCAAAATCACTAGTATAGGGATTCGAAATTAAGATAGATATGTAAATCCCAATACTATATAAAACATTTCCTTTCCAAAATCATTTACTATAACAACAGTGTTATAGTCCACCATTTCCTTATTTCTCGAAACGTCTATTTCAACAATGAATGTTGAAATCTATGTTTTCGATACTTAACACGTTTTAAAACATCTTTAAATCGTTTTCATTTCTATTTAAAATATCACTTTCCCAAAACATCTCCGGTTTATTTAATACTACATTCACTGTCCAAAATCGTGAATATAATTCGTTATCCAAATTCAACATTTCTACACATTTTATTTAAAGGATTATCCACTGTCCAAAATCGTGAATATACTTCCTTTAACAAGCTATAATAATTCACTTATCAAAATAAGTCAAATTTCGGATTTATAAAACAACGTTTATAAATTCTATTTCTATTTTATAACAACTTCGATTTATAAATCTCCTTATTTTCAACAATAACCGAACTACTTTTATAATTCCATTATTTTGATTTATAAAATATATATTTTATAAATCTCATCTATGAACCATTCATACTTATTCAAAAATCTCAATTAAAATGCCAAAATCTGATTTATAAGTTAATTACTTATAAATCTTTTGTTTTACAAATTACTTAACTATTTATTTCAAAAATCACCTTTCGCTTATATTTCACAAATCTCATAATTTTCATAACACGAAAATTTTAACATTTATTTATTAAAATGAATCAATTCAAAATTTTAATAAAACTTATACTTTCAAAAATCACTTTAAAATCCCTTAAAAATCAAAATCGTTATTTTTAAACTTCAAAAATGGATCCGATGATGCGACAGCACCAAATAATCAATCATGACATCCAAACATCATATATCAATATGATAACAAAATATAAAGCAATATCTGTAAATAAATCAATACAGTTGAGGAATCCAGTTGGATCCCTCCAACCTGTTTCCCTGCATCCACATATGTTAGCACAATACCAATTCCGCTCCAGTACGGAATATCGCGGTATATGGGATCTATAAAATATTATCCGCTATTATGCGGCGCAATAGGGTCTCATCCACTATATAATGTGGGAAATCAACTCCAAATACATATATAATACCAATTCCACTTCACGGTGGAATTATTCACGGTATATGTTTTTAATAAATAACCTCCGCTTAATATACGGCGTATAATGTCTATTTCAGCACAACAGATAACAATTTTATCATCCAATCACACAATCAAGCAATTTTCAAATCTAACTATTTAAAATTTAAATCGAAACAATTTTCAATTAAGTGAGAAGTTCTCACCTTGAATTCTGATAATAGTTGTAGCGTTTTATTTCGAATAAAATTAAACACGCGTTTAATTTTACCCGAAATTTTCACTAACTCCAAACGACTCCAATCTAGATCCATTGCGAAGAGCTCGTCAAGACGATTCCAACGCAAAAAGTTTCGTCGAATCCCGACCTCGTATGAACAAGATATGATTATTTGAAGTTTAAACGAATTTAAATTAAAACAATTTCAGCTTTTATTTTTATTTTATTTTCTAACCCTAGGAAAATCTGGACCGTTGAATACGTAGCTCTCGACGAGCTCTTCAAGTTTGTAGTTGAAAGTTTTAACAAATTCTTCATGGATTTGGAGAAGAAGAGGGAAGAAGTTGGTGATTTTCTGGCCGTGCAAGCCATTAGTGGCGGCTAGGGTTTGAGCTGAAACCCTAATGTCTTTTGTTTGCAAATGTGAATGTGGAGGGCCTTATATAGAAAAATCTCAAAACATTATTCACCCAAAATTTTCCGAACTCCAAACGAAGCGTGCCGGTTGGCGTTTCTAAGGTTTACCCCACGTACCGAATGCAATGGAATGTGTTTCGGGAGCTAATTCGGTCGTCTGTGCGAGTTACGGAATTAAACGATCGATTTTAAATTAAACCGATTTAAAACGATTTCGATGCGTTTGGGCTTGCCCCGGACAAACGGTAAATCCAACTGATACGAAATTTGAAATCTTACAATAATATCACATTACAGATCCGATGAAACTGGTTTCGTTGAAATCCAAATTTTTTTGAAAAATGACTATTTTAACTCGCCAAATTAAAATTAAAACAATTTCGATGCGTTTGGAGCTGCCACGGTCAAATGACAACTCCGATTGCTACGAAAATTGAAATCCGATAATAACAAACTATTATGGATCTAATGGAACTAGTTTCGTCCAATTCTGAGACTGTTCGAAAAATGCCTAATTTCACTAGTCGATTAAATATTAAAATATTCAATTTTCACAATTTAACTTTAAATTCAATTTTAAAAGTTCTATAACATTGTTATAACTCCAATATGATTTAATATAACTTTATAAATCATTTTCAATCACATTAAACCCAATTTCAATTATTTTTGGAATTTCAACTATTAATTTATCGATTTAATTATCCAATCAAATCCAGATATTCGATAAATAAATTATTCGACTTATTAATTCCACTTGTTAATATTTAAAAATCAATTAAATATTCAAATTTTAATTAATATAAATTCTGGGTCGTTAAAATTTCCCCCCTTAAAAGAATTTCGTCCTCGAAATTACCAAGTAGGAAAAAATTACAGAATCCATTAACTTTTCAAAACAAACCGTTCAAATTAGATTTACAAATCTCTTAAGTGTTTAACTTTTCCAAAAGTCCATATAGTTAAACTTCTTACAAAAACTTTTACTAAGTTTCCAAATCATACTTAGTTTTCAAAATTTTCAAATTTGTCAAAAATATTCTAACGCCTTAAATTTTCGAAAAATTTCGCCATAGCCTCCTTTGCGCGGCTCGATCCGAAAAAAAAATGGCAGTGTATATATATCACAAATATACATCTCATCAAGTGATGAGGCATCCCGTAGGGAAAAAAGTTTAAAGTACGATATTCAATCCGAGATATGTACCTTATTTATTATTAGCGAGCGTATACGGCTAATATAGCGCGAAAGCGAGCTCAAAATGCGAAGCAAGCGCCATCCGCACCTACTAAACACTCAATCAAACAAATGAGAACATGTATATAGAAAATAATATCGATATACATCATATAGCAACATAATAACTACATGTGCTAACATAGCAATGCGTCAAAACAACAAATGCAACCATCAAACAACTATCATCCAACAAATCAATGTCTATTCAAATCAGTTCATAACCAAATCAATATAAATTCACTTCTCATTAATATTCATTGAATTGATTTTCAATTTTAATCCCAGTCGATTCTTTAACATTGGATTTTATCAACATTCATTCATTTTCAATTTAATTAGTTTACATTCACTAATTCACATTCAAGTTGGTTCATTTTCAAATCAAATCCAATTTTATTCAAATTTATTTCAATTACATAGCTTTTAATTTTGCTAATTCAATTTCATTATCACTTAATGAATATAAACAATTAACCAACAATCATATAACATCCAATGTCATTCAACACAACCAAATTATTCAATTTACTTTACTTTCATTTAATTTGGTTCAACACTTTTAATTCCAATTGGTATAATATTAAATTGGCTTTTATTCAATTATTCAACTTCCAATAACATTAGCTTTTAATGAATTAACACTTACATTCATTATTTCATATTAACTCATTTACATTAGATTGATTCATATTCAATCCATTCATTAATTCAATTGCTAATTCATTTAACAAATAAAGTTGAATTTCATCTATATAACTCAAGTTCACATTCATCACTTCATTTCATTAATTAATTTTGATACCCAAAATCAAATTCATTCACCATTACTTAAGTTATATTCCAATTTCAAACAGCATTTGTTTCACTTACATTTTCTCATTTTATAAGTTTAAAACTTGATTACTTATATTCAACAATTACAGCTTGGATTTTATTGATTCACTTATACTTACTTAAATTTAACTCCATCGTTTAAGTTAAATTTATTATATCAAAATTCAAATTATATAAGTTATCAACTCATTTATCATTCCCATAAATATTTTAAATAGGATTCCAGAGTCTTTTCAACTTTTCAAAAACCATTTTGAAATCAATTCAATTTATCTTTTGAATTTCTAAAACCAAATCCAAATTTTCTAACCAAACAACTTTCATTTAAAATAATCTGGCAGCAATTCCTCTTTTGGAAACCCGAAAATGAACACCAATGATGTCGCGATCATCATCGGAATTATTTTCCAGCGACCTGAAAAGAGTTTAGAGCTTCATCTCTCTAAAACAATTTTCCAAAACATCAAATCCTTTCAAACACTTCCTTGGAATTTTATTTTAGATTATAAATCACATTTATAAATCTTTTACTTATAAAATTTCACTTCTTATATATAAGATTATTTTACCATTGTAAATCATTTTAATTATAATTCCATTTATAATTCATTGCTTATACAATTTACTCTTTTACTATATGTGTTAATCCTCTTTTGTTCGCGACTTAAAACCTACGACATAACGACTTAAAGAGGCCACCGACTCAATGGGTTGCGACCTAAGGCAGTTACAACTTAAAGTATGAACCAACTTAACGGGCTACGACCTAAGGAAGCCTACCGACTAAACAAATTACGAGTTAATAAGGGCTACCGACTTAACAGCTTAACAACCTATGGGAACTTACGACCTACCGAGTTAAGGAGGTTCCGACCTAAGAGCTTACCGACTTAAGAAGATAACAGCTCAATGACCCAAGGAGTAACGGGTTAACTCTGTACCGACCTAAAAGCTCACCGACTTAAGGAAACAAATGCAGTACTGCATCTTTTAGGTCGTTGCCGACTTAAAACTTATACTAAGTCGCGCATGACTTACTAACTCGTTCAGAAGATTCAGTTGCAACCAGAGTAAGCCAGATTCCTTATGTCGTCACCGACTTAGGATCCACGACTTAAGAGAAGTCTATGACTTAAAAGTCTAGACGACCTAAATACGTACGATCTAAAGAAAGTTGCGACCTAGCAACTTAAGGGATATAACAACATACACCCCCACGACCTATGATAGGTCGCTGACGACCTAAGCAGGCAAAGACAAGATCAAAAGGGCAATCGGTATAAGGATTCCCTAAGTCGTCACCAACCTACGACTTACGACCTAACTTAGGTCGTCTCCGACCTAGGACTTAAAGAACAGAATCTCACCCAGAACCAATCCTATAAATAGAGCTCCAACTCCAACGAGCAAGGGACTTTTGGCCATTCATTTCTTCAAGCGTCGTTACTCTGCCGAGCTCTCAACTCATTCCACAATTGAAGATCTCCAGATATTCGAGACACTACAACAAGCTTCGAGCAGAATTTCCTACATCCAACACGGATTCATCAAGTTTCATCATCGAAGTTTGAGCTAGTAGTCGAGATTGTCTTTGTGATCGAATTGTATTGTTTTGATAAGTGCATTGTATCGTCTTGTAATCAGATTCAGTAATAAAGAGATTCAAAGTGGACGTAGGCTCGATCTCAAGCCGAACCACTATAAACTGCTGTCGTTTACTGCTTTTTCACTATTTTACTGCTTAAATTTTGTTCCCGTCACACGGGTGGTGCTTTCACAATTCTTCTACACACACCTGGTGTTAGCATTCACCTTTTATCGTTAACATTTTGGTGCTTTCATTGAGAGTCCAACTCAGGCTTCCACTCACCATTGCTTCACGGAAGTTTGTTGAAAGAATTTCCTACAAAACCAGAAGTCTATCAGACATAATGGCTCCTAGAAGAAAACGCAAGTCCGTCCGATCTAATGATGACCGTGACAATACTGCCACTTCTCTTTCTCCAAGTCAGGCAGCTCCAAGCGTCGGGGTGATGCGACAAGAGTTAGATGCTGCTGTATCCGGACTGTACCAGCAGATTAAAACTCAGAATAATCTGATGATGGAAAAGCTGAATGCTCTACTTGGGGCTAATCAAAGACCAGTAAGTAATGAGGAAAACTTTGCTAATGCTGCTCCCAATTTCGAAGGGAGAAATATTCCTCAAGGGGGATCAAGTGCTGCTGAAGGGGCACCCCTCCAGGCTAAAGGATCCAGGCCGTCACCGGTTCTCCGTGAACATTTACCTGGGCAAACCTCCGAAAAGATAGCCGAAGTCTATTCCGCGAAATCTCTAAACAATGAGGAATATCTCTCTAGCATGGTTCGGCAAATAATGAAGGAAAGCATGCAAAGAAACGAAGATGAGAATGATTGGGGATTCACTCCGAGTAAGACTCCATTTACTGAAAGAATCCTAAAAGCAGAGTTTCCCAGAAAATTCGTTCCTCCTACCATTCCTTCTTATCGAGGAACAAGTGATCCAAATCAATTCCTATATAAATATGATTGGCACATGACTGGTGCCAGAGCAACTGACGAGATTAAATGCCGGTATTTCCCGGTATACTTAGAAGGAGTGGCTTTACTTTGGTTCACCAAGCTTCCTGTGCGATCTGTTGATCAATTTTCCGATCTGACCCGAAAGTTCAAGGAACAATTCAGATTGTACATTTCAAGAGCAAAGGATATAATGTCTCTCTCAAGTCTTGAACAGAATCCTGGAGAGCCCATTAAATCCTTCTTGAATCGCTTTAATTTAGCCCTAGCAGAAGTTGATAACGCGGAACCGCGAATGATCTTAACCTACTTAATGCGGGCTATTGACAAGTCTAGCGAGTTTGCAAAATGGTTAAAAATGAAAGAACCAAACTCGCTCGAAAAATTCTACAAAAAGGCTGATGAGTTCATGCGCTTAGAGAATCTCTCCGCGTCAGCTAAAGTTGTGACAGCAGTGGTGGAAAATAATGCTACAGTTCAGAACAAGAAAGAATCTGCAAATCAGAAGAGGGAAAGTAATGGTGGAAAGAAGCAGAAAGATCTCAAAAAGCCCCGCTTCCTCAAACCTTCGGATTTTACTCCTCTGACTGATACCCCGGAGAATATTTTCATCGCCACTAAGGATGCTGTTGATTTTCCAAAACCATCAGTAGTAAAAGTTAGGAAAAATGCTGTTCAAAGCGAAAGATTTTGCAAATTTCATAATCAACCAGGCCATGATACCAACGAATGCCACCACTTGAAAAGCCTAATTGAAGAATTGTTGAGAGAGAATAAGTTGCAACAGTATGTGAAAAGAAATAGAAAAGACCCGTCTTCATCTAACCAGGGGCAACTACCCCTAGCTCATTCATCTGGTTCAGGAGAGAGGCCCGCTGAAAAAGAAAGACCTGTTATCAATGTGATCACAGGAGGACCTCATCCAACTGGCAGGAGTTGGGGTGAGATGGAAAGGTATGCTAGAGCTTTGAAGTATGCTCCAACTGAAGAAAGTGTCTTGATCTTGGAAGATGCTGCACCTCTAAAGCAGCAGAAGACTTTTCATGATGATATTATGTTCAGAACTAGGGATTCTATTGATGTGGAAGCTCCTACTGAGGACCCTTTGGTTGTCTCTGTCGGTATTGGGCCGGCTATTGTCAGAAGAGTTCTGGTTGATAGTGGTGCTTCGTGCAACATACTCTTTAAAAAGACATTTGACCAAATGAAAATTCCAATGACAGATGTACAAGCCTCTTCACACAAAATTGCCGGATATACAGGAGAGCTGAAACAGCCAATTGGAACGGTGGACTTGTTTGTTGAAATGGGCGAAGGACATAAGAAGTTGGTTCGAAAGCAAACCTTTGTAATTGTTGATGGATTCTCTGCCTATAATGCTTTCTTGGGTCGGCCTACTCTTGCTGCTTTCAGGGCCGTCCTCGCTCCATGGTGCTTAACAATGAAATTTCCCACCGATAATGGGGTTGCTGTCATTAAGGGAGATCAGAACGCAGGACGAGAATGTTATCTTGTAGAGCTCCGTGAGGCCAGGAAAAGAGAGATGGGAAAAGATGCGGCAGCTCCGCTCCGCATCAAAGAACCAACCTTGTAGCAGCTACGGAGTGGCCCCTGTACTGGCGAACACAGCAATGCAAGGAAGGAAATGGACCCCAGAAAAGCCAGTACAGGGGAGAATAGAGTGGTACCTGTGGAAGTAACAGTACCAATATCTGTTGATTCAAAAGACTCAAACAAAGTACTCAATGTGGGTTCACAGCTAAGCATTACAGTTCAAAACACGCTGATATCATTCTTAAAAGCCAATCTAGATGTGTTCGCTTGGTGTCATGCTGATATGTGTGGGATCTCCCCGGAAATTGCTGTACATACTCTGAACATTGATCCAAAATTCATGCCAGTGAAACAGAAAAGGAGAACTCAAGGCCCAGAAAGGTCGACAGCACTAAAGGAAGAAGTCGATCGGCTCATGGAAAACGGCTTCATTAGAAACTCCACTTATCCAAATTGGGTTTCAAATCCAGTATTGGTCAAGAAGGCAAATGGAAACTGGAGAGTATGCATAGATTTCTCAGATCTAAACAAAGCATGCCCCAAAGATTGCTTCCCGCTGCCCAGAATTGATCAATTGGTGGACAGAACAACTGGGCATGAGTTGTTATCGTTTATGGATGCTTACTCCGGATACAATCAGATTATGATGCATGAGCCGGATCAGGAAGACACAAGCTTTATCACAGATGTGGGTCTCTACTGCTACAAAGTTATGCCTTTCGGATTGAAGAATGCTGGGGCAACCTACCAAAGGCTCGTCAATGCAATGTTCAAGCCTCGGATTGGTAGAACCATGGAAGTTTATGTCGACGATATGTTGGTAAAGTCAAAGAAAGCTGTAGATCACATGGGTCACTTGGAGGAAATGTTTGCAATTCTTCGAAAGTACGGAATGAAGCTCAATCCATTGAAATGTTCGTTCGGAGTAGAGTCCGGGAAATTCTTGGGTTTCATTGTGAGCGCCAGGGGCATTGAAGCCAATCCTACTCAAATCATAGCTCTAAGGGAGGTCAAAGCCCCTAAAACAAAGAAAGAAATGCAAAGTCTCAATGGAAAAGTCGCTGCTCTGAGTCGCTTCATTTCTAAGGCCACAGACAAATGCATTCCCTTCTTTGACGCTCTAAAGAAAGGAAAGAAATTTTTTGAATGGACTCCCGAATGCCAGAATGCTTTGGATGAACTAATTCGTCATATGGAAACACCTCCGGTTCTTTCCAAGCCTACTGACGGTGAAGACCTTTTCATCTATTTAGCAATTTCATCTCATGCCCTCAGTGCAGCACTTGTACGGGAAGATATGAAAGTACAGCGTCCAGTCTATTACATTAGTAAACGGTTCACTGGGGCTGAGATGAATTATTCGAAGATAGAAAAGCTCGCCTATTGCTTGCTAATTGCTTCCAGGAAATTGAGACCATACTTTCAAGCTCATCCTATCAAGGTTCTTACTGATCAACCTCTAAAACAAGTCCTGTTTCGTCCTGAAACTTCGAGCCGTCTTTTGAAATGGAATATTGAACTCAGCCAATATGATATCACTTACCATCCTCGGAAGGCAATCAACGGACAAGCTTTAGCAGATTTCATCGCAGAATCTACTGACAAAGTTGATAGTGAGAATGAAACAACTGATGGCATTCCAATCCAGTGGAAGTTGTATGTTGACAGATCGAGAAATGATTACTGTTTTGGGGTAGGGGTTGTGCTCGAAACCCCCGAAGGGCGATTGTTGTGTTATGCATTGAGACTGGAATTTCCTTCAACGAACAATGAAGCGGAGTATAAGGCTCTTATTGCTAGCTTGAAAATTGCCAAGGAACTAAACATCAAAGTGTTACAAATCTTCAGCGATTCCCAACTTATTGTTTGCCAGGTAAAGAAAGAGTTTCAAGCTAAAGGTGGAAATCTGCCCGCATACTTGTCAAAGGCATGTGAACTTCTCGAAGATTTCAATCATTACACGATAAGTCATATTCCTCGGGTAGAAAACATGAAAGCAGATTCTCTAGCAAAGTACTCAAGTTCCGGAGAAGCTCAGTTACTGGGATTAGTTCCTGTAGAAGTTCTGACAGCTCCAAGCATTAATGAAATGGATGTTGATTGGATTATGGCTACGTCTCAAGAGCATGAATCATGGATGACTCCAATCAAAGAATACCTACTCAATGGTTCCCTGCCAGAAAGTTCTAAGGAACGTTGAAAACTATTGAGGAAAGAGATATATAATTCAAGATGGCCGATTATACAGACGGAGGTTTTCAATGCCACTACTCCGATGTGTAACTAAGGAAGAAGCCAAGACAATTCTAGCCGAGATACGCGGAGGAGAATGTGGAGATCATTCAGCCGGTCAAACTCTAGCCAAGAAAGTCCTCCGATATGGGTATTTCTGGCCGGATATTAATCGAGACGCTGCTATTTACTCCAGAAAGTGCGACAAATGTCAAAGATTTGCAAAAATCCCAAAAGCACCTTCCACCGAACTCACACAAATGGTCAGCCCATGGCCGTTCGCCATTTGGGGGATAGACTTGATTGGACCTTTACTGATCGCTAAATTCGGAATCAAATATGTTATTGTTGCTGTTGATTATTTCACCAAATGGGCTGAAGCTGAACCTTTGGCCACCATTACTTCTAAAAAGATGATAAATTTTGTAACGAAAAATATCATTTGCAGATATGGTGTGCCACAGAAGATAATCACAGACAACGATACTCAGTTTGAAAGTGAAGAATTCCAAGATTTTTGCAAACGGTTCAGAATTCGGAAAAGCTTCTCAGCAGTGGCTCATCCGTAGGCAAACGGGCAAGTGGAAGCAGTGAACAAAATTATCAAGTCAACCATCAAAAAGCAACTCGAAAAAGCAAAAAGTGGTTGGGTCGATAAGCTTCCATTAGCACTATGGGCATACATAACCACTCACAAAACTGCGACTGGGCACACTGCATTTTCACTAGCATACGGGTCAGAAGCGATGATACCGGTGGAAGTAGAAGTTCCTTCACACAGAAGAATTCACTTCAATGAAGCTGAAAATGAAAAGCTGCAACTTGAAGCACTTGATTTTCTTGATGAAAAAAGAGAAAAAGCTAGGCTCAGAGTTTCAGCTTATCAGCAAAGGATAGCCAGGCACTTCAATTCTAAAGTTCGCCAACGCAGCTTTGAGGTTGGAGACTTAGTTTTGAAAAGGATCATGACAACAACTGGTGTGTTTGGACCAAACTGGGAAGGACCATATGCCATTGGCAGTAAACTTCTTGATGGTACTTTCAAACTCATAACTGTTGAAGGAGATCCAATTCCAAGGGCCTGGAACAGCAACCACTTACGTCCTTATTTTACTTGAAAAAAAAAAGCTTTGCTCAAAATTGTAAAATAGTGATGAATGTATCAGTTGTATTGTAAAACATTGTAAATCAGTGTAAATGAATGAAAGCTATAAAGTGGATGTAGGCCCGATTCTTGGCCGAACCACTATAAATCTTGTGTTCTTTACTATTTCATAATGCCTGTTTCATTTCGATAAGTAAATACTTTAAAATGTATTGCTAAAATGTCGATTCAAAATTGCAGGACATTAAAACAAGGCTCACTCGTCACAAAGCCAAGCGACCTCTATAGATCACCTGTTACGCAAATACCAAGCAACAAAAAATTCCAAATTCAAATCCTATACAAGGAGAACTTCACATAAAAAGTTGGTGACTCCACTGTGGCAAACCTTTGTTAACTGGTTGAGATTGTCAATATGAACAGACATCCAACTAGATAACCCGCGTTTGTCCCGTGAAGTCGTTCAACAGTGAAGTCCACTTCTTCGGATGAGGCAATTTACTTGCAAAAGGAAAGAAGATGCGCTTGGAAACGATAATAAAAGATCGCTAATGAGCAGATGATGAGAGAACATTGCCAAGCAAACAAAGAAGCAGCCAAAAGGAGGTATGCCTCTCAATAAAAGGGTCGGTAGAACCACCGAAGGGACACCTTCCCAAGCAGAAGGAACAGGGCCCTAGCTGACTGATCGTGATGCATCCGATCAGGCAGCTTGCGTCCGTCCCGTGGATCTACTCGCCCCTGAGACGCAACCTTCCTGGCACACCAACCAACCGACCCTCCTTCCCAAAGGACAACAAAGCCCTCTAACGAGGCACGCCAAAAAATGAAAGTACTTCTCTCAATCAAAAAAAGATTGATGGAACCATCGGAGGGGCACCTTCCCAAGTTGAAGGAACAGGGCCCTTGATACTTGATTGCGATCGCTTGTGCAAACAAACATCCAGTCAAGCAACTTGCGTCCGCCCCGTGGATCCATTCAACCATGAGAAAGTAACTTCCAAGCAATCAAAAAGCCCTCTTCGGAGGCACAAGCCCTCTTCGGAGGCACATGACCTCTTCGGAGGCACAAGCCCTTTCCCAAGGCACCACAAGCCCTCTTCGGAGGCACCTGCCCTCTTCGAAGGCAAAAGTCCTCTCCCGAGGCACCACAAGCCCTCTTCGAAGGCACAAGCCCTTTTCGGAGGCACCTCTCCGGAGGCACAACTCTTTAAGAGGAGCCCTCTTCGGAGGCACGTCCCAAAACAGAATGCTCAAACAAAAGAGTCTTCTCCGGAAGCACATTTGAACTCTCAAAGGAAGGTTAACTTATTCATCTCGAAAAGTTCTTCCTAAAAAGTCGAAATGCTGCAAAAAGACCTCTTCGGAGGCACAATTCACCGTACTCGAAGTACCAAAAATAAGCCCTTTACTGGGGCACAAAATTAAAACTTTCTTCAGAAAGTTCATTCACTAGGAAAATTTAATTTCTTTTGTGACAAATGAAAGTGATCATCCCCGAAAGTTGAAGTGTTCTTCAGAAAGAAAGAGAAAGTAAAAATTTCTCCAAAAAATGAGATATGATCTATTAAAAGCAGAATGATTCTTCCCTTAAAAGTGGAATAGTTATTCTCTGAAATAAGAGTATCAGTCTGGTAAAAGTTAGAAATGTTGCAATGCACTTGTGGTATGGGGGCAACACTATACAATTCAGTTACATTGATAAAAGGAATATGCAAGCAACATACCGCAAGTTCATTGCAATATCATGAAAAATAGATGTGGAATAAATGCATTCTCAAACACAAACCAGAAAGTTTGTACAAGCAAAAGAAGCGTTTATTCTACACTAAAATGAGAAACAAATGCATTCTCACATACACAAGAATTTGTACAAGTAAAATAGCTATTTTATTCAATACTATGAAAACTTTTTACATTGTGCAGATCACAAAAAGAAGCGGGGACCGGTACCCGCACAATCTCCGGTCGATACATGCAAAAAGCAAAAATAAGAAGTAGAAGATCCAGCTTGCTATTCCTTCTTCCCGCCACCTTTGGAGCCTTTACCCGGCCTAATGATTAGTTTCTGAAGCCGTTGTGAACGGGTCGGGGCAGAAGGAGAAAGAGGCACGGCTGGATCAACTTCTGCTTCCTCTCCAGCGGAAATATTCTTCTTCTTCCTTATGGCACGCTTCCCCTTCCTCTTCGAAGAAGACTCACTCCCCGGAGTAGCAAGCAATGTCGAAAGCTTCATGTCATCATCTAGAGACCGCTCCGGGGTCTTCTCGATGTCATTAAGATCCTCTGCCTTTTGCTCCTGCGAAGCGGCCGGATCATCCAGGCCTTGAAGAGCTTCAATTTTCTCTACCTATGATCCCGGCTGAGAAGCAGAAGGAGGAGTAACTTGGGAAGGTGGAGGAGCGGCAACCAAAGGAGTGGAAGTTTGTGCAGTATTCGGTACCTCCGCTGTAGAAGAAAAGAAGTTAAAATCGGTATTCTCCGAGAAAAGAGAAGGTATCGGTTCACCAAAGTTTAAGTAATAAGTAAGAAGGTCGTCAAACTCGGTTAAATCAAATAAATGATTCACTGGATCTAGATCGACACCAAAATTACCTGGAGAAGTCGGTTTTGGCAAGTCAATTTAAAATTTATCAGCCTCAGTGTCTTCTTGGCTCTGCTCCTCGATATGAGTAAGGGGAGATTCGGTTGTGACGGGCTTGGCCTCGACGGTTTTCGCAGGAGAAGAAAAGTGAGAGCTGGAACCAACGATATCGACGTCAGTCGAAGTCGAAGTGTGGACAGGGGCAGTTAAAGATATTTTCTTCTCTAGATGTTCTTCTGCCACTATTCCAGCTCTGGCTTCAGCAAGTTGCTCTTTTCCCTTGGAAAGAGCAGCACGAGCTTCTTCGTCAAGGTAGCGTGCCTCGAGTTCCGCCTCATCATAGCCGGCCTCGCCAAGCATGTCAACTGTGCTTCCCATACTTCGGCCAGGGTAACCTCATAGTCAGGACCCAGAAAAGAGAGGCTCCCATGACCCAGAACGCTGTGCAGATAAAAGTCAAATAAGATGGAGCTGATGCTAGCTTTTGTTGTCTCATGCGATTGCTCGGCTGCCTCTTTTTCGGTGACAGCTGCAGCTCGACTAGCAACAGCCTCATCACGCTCTTTCTCAGCGTTAGCAAGTTGGGCCTTTAGCAATTCAATCTCCACGTTCTGGGAGCTAACTGTTTCCCGCAACTGAGCATTATTTTTGCGGTACTCTTCAACCACAAACTGCTCAGCTGCAAATTTCATCTCAGCATCCCTCTGAGCAGCGTGCGCATCCCGCACTTGTTTTTGAAATACTTCTTCTTTTTGAGTTTGTGAAGCAGAAGAAGCGGTGAGATCTTCCTTGAGTTTTTTAACCTCAGACTCAAGTCTCGCATTATCATCAGCAATGCTTGTCATTTCGACATCATGCTGTTTGCAAATTTTTGCCCACTCAGTCTTGTCGTTTTCCATGGTCAGCATGGCTTTAAGGTTCGCATGATTGACTCTTTGGAGTTCATCGACGAGTTTCTGCCACTGCGACATCCTCTCGATGTTAAGCCTGACTGCGTCAAGACTTTTCAGCATGTCTTGCTTATCGATTGGGACCAAGTCCAGGTCAAAACGCACTCCTTTTAAGCACCAGTTTGGAAACCGGCTTTGAAGCGTTGGAGTGCCGTCTTTAACCTGATATTGGGGCCTGCTGATGATTGCTTGGATGTCGGATTTCTTTAAAGGAGGAGAGCCGGCCGGAATATCAGAAGAGATAGGAGCATCAGTCTTCTTAGAAACTGCAGATGCATCACTTGGCTTGGATCGCTTGCTCGATTCGTCAGCAACATGAGTCTTCCCCTTGTCATCATAAGACTTTCGCTTGTGGGAATCATCACTTCTGTGAGAAGAATCATATCGCTCAGCGTCTTTTCTTCTCTGCCACTGCTCGTAATCTCGCCTTTCTTGAGCCTTCCTTCGAGCCCTTTCCTCATCTGTCTCTCTCTGGTCACCAAGGTATTTCCTAAAGTCATAAGATCCACGGCCTCCATGGCACTGAAATGAGTCATAGTATGAGCCGGTACGCCCCATCGGAGAATCTGAAAACGAAAAAGAAGTAAAGTTTAGAAATTTCCAGAAAAAGAGGATAAATGCTTATAAGTGCTGAGAAATCCTAAGTGTGTGCGACGTGCGAGCTACGTGCGTCAAACTACAAACCACGCTTTGATGTGGGAACGGAGACGACAGGTGTAGAAGGCGTCGAAGTTTGTTTCAAAGAGGAAGTCGCTTCAACGACAGGAGAGTTCGCTTTTGGAATATTATCCTTGAAAAGCTCTTGAGAAGTTATCATTATATCACTCAAGTCATCAAAGGTGTCATCACCACGGTGCTCAGCAGGATTCTCCTTTTCAACTTCCACATCGGCTGATTTTTCAGAAACTCGAGGATTTTCTTCCTCTTCAATAATTGGGGCAAGTGCCAGTTTGCTGGACGTTCTTGCAACATCAATAGAAGTAGAACACTTTACTAGTGCAGTGTCTACAGATGGCTCCTTTGGAGCCATCTCATCTATTGAGGTTGGGGCATCTGATGACTGCGCTGGAAATGTAGAAACTTCACGAGGCTGAGTAAAGCGGGAAGAGTGTAAAAGCCCGAATTGATGTAAAAATTCGTCTGTCAATAGAAATTGAATGCTCCTCTCCTCAACTGGCACCGCCATAAGCCTTTCAAAAGTCGCTTTGTGACCGGAATCTCTAGAAGGAGGAGGAAGGGCTGGAAAAAAAAGGGCAAAGTTAACACTTTACAACTTGGACTTCGGCAAGTTCAAGAAAACATAAGAAACAGAGACAAGCGATCTTACTTCCTACTCTCCAGATAGTGTAAAATCCCGGAGGACAGCGAACATAGAAGAATAGGCTCAGAAACCCGTGAACGCTCTCAGGAAGACCAATGATAAGCTTGCGATTTCTGGCACTTCTCACAACTGTAACGGAAGGATGGTCTTTGTTTTTGGAAAAAGAACACAGATAACAAATTTCGTCAAAACTTGGAAGACGATCCAACATTCTCCTAAATAGCACACAAAGTCCCATCAAGATAGCATATCCATTGGGATGCAGCTGGAAAGGGGAGATGGTTAGTTGTAGAAGAAGTGTTCGCAAGAAGTCATTAAAAGGAGGGATAGCTCCATTCTGGCACATTTGTCGGTTTACCGCAACGAAACCACGAGGAGGACTATCAGCATTATCAGGCTTCCCAGGTAGTTGTGCGTCCGCTTCAGCAATTCCGAATTGAATACACAACTGGTTAAAGGTTCTGTAGTTCAAAGTGGTCGAGACCCTTTCTGGAGGATCATTCAGCGGAACAGCAACTGGAAATGTTTCTTCAACTTGCTCTATTTCTTCTTATGGAGAAGACATTCTACACAATCAGCTGAATGTTCAAATGTGAAGGTGCACATTCCCTAAAAAGTGTGAAGTGCTGTGCAAAACTAATGAAAACAAAAAAGCAAATATAACTGAAATTAAACTAGCTGACAATCAGTCGATTACAAGATTTCAGAACTTGTTAATACTCAAGTGCAGTGTTAATGCAGACAAATCGATTTCAGTTGACTGTTACGATTTTGCTTTAATACTTCACTTGAATTGGTTATTGTATAGCATTTCACTCATACAGTTCATTTAATTTGATATTTTCTTTATCGACTAATCTGTCATTCGATGTGGGCAGTCAGTGGCAGTATATTCGTCCCAGTATTCTGTGAATGTTGTATTAAGCAGGTTGTTAGCTTTCTACAGTTCATAATTCAACAGTTCGAAGTCCAGGAAAAGCTTAAAAGTTTCAAGTGCTAACTCGGCAACGACTTAAGAAAGATTTCCTATGGGTTAAGTTAAGTCGTTGGTTCCCTAATTCTCTGGGTCATTAACCATAACACTTATAAAGATATACAACTTCGGTTCAAGACAACACATGTGCTAACTCGTCCACGACTTAAAGGTTATGAGGCGAGCTAGGGTAAGTCGTTTATATTACAAGTCATTGGCATTTCAGGTCAGCAGTCCCCGAGTCTTAGGTCGGATAAAGAAGAAAAGGCTCTAATTAGAGGCAACAAGAAATCCTTCAAGTCCTAACCCGGAAGCGACTCAAAACTTAGGTCACACGAAACTGCTAAGTCGGTTCCGACTTAAACCATGGATGTCACTGGATCACACGAAATCACTAAGTCGTGACCGAGCCAGTACCTCAACCAATTCTCCTCCCTAACTCTTAACCCGATAACCCAATAGCCTCACAGTCAATAACGATCTTCATTCCATCACACCATTGGATCACCCAAAAAGCCAATTCGAATCGCCTCAGATTTGCTGTGAATCTGATGTATTACTATCCTATCACAACTACAACATGGTCGATGGCAATTGCAGGACAATCGGAGGGTTATTCATAATGAATCGCGGCGCCTAAAAACAAATGGAAGTCGAAAATTGGGAAGTTATCAATTCGACAATGGACATGGGTGAACGAAGATCGGATCGACTTACGAAATATAATAGGAAGATGATCGGCGATTGGAGGGTTGGAATTTTTCTCTGAGAGCTCGAGATTGCTACAATGGCTGATTCGAGAAGAAGAATAAGTGATGAAGAGGAAGAATGGCTCAACTATTTATACACTGGAAGGCGAGTCGACCTGCACGGTGTTCGACCTAAGACTTATATTAAGTCGCTTCCGACCTAACCAAAAGAGTTAAGAGAATCGAAGCATACGACCTACGATTTAGGCATATACTTCGAGGGGCAAATGTTAATCCTCTTTTGTTCGCGACTTAAAACCTACGACATAACGACTTAAAGAGGCCACCGACTCAATGGGTTGCGACCTAAGGCAGTTACGACTTAAAGTATGAACCAACTTAACGGGCTACGACCTAAGGAAGCCTACCGACTTAACAAATTACGAGTTAACAAGGGCTACCGACTTAACAGCTTAACAACCTATGGGAACTTACGACCTACCGAGTTAAGGAGGTTCCGACCTAAGAGCTTACCGACTTAAGAAGATAACAGCTCAATGACCCAAGGAGTAACGGGTTAACTCTGTACCGACCTAAAAGCTCACCGACTTAAGGAAACAAATGCAGTACTGCATCTTTTAGGTCATTGCCGACTTAAAACTTATACTAAGTCGCGCATGACTTACTAACTCGTTCAGAAGAGTCAGTTGCAACCAGAGTAAGCCAAATTCCTTATGTCGTCACCGACTTAAGATCCACGACTTAAGAGAAGTCTACGACTTAAAAGTCTAGACGACCTAAATACGTACGATCTAAAGAAAGTTGCGACCTAGCAACTTAAGGGATATAACAACATACAGCCTCACGACCTATGATAGGTCGCTGACGACCTAAGCAGGCAAAGACAAGATCAAAAGGGCAACCGGTATAAGGATTCCCTAAGTCGTCACCAACCTACGACTTACGACCTAACTTAGGTCGTCTCCGACCTACGACTTAAAGAACAGAATCTCACCCAGAACCAATCCTATAAATAGAGCTCCAACTCCAACGAGCAAGGGACTTTTGGCCATTCATTTCTTCAAGCGTCGTTACTCTACCGAGCTCTCAACTCATTCCACAATTGAAGATCTCCAGATATTCGAGACACTACAACAAGCTTCGAGAGGAATTTCCTACATCCAACACGGATTCATCAAGTTTCATCATCGAAGTTTGAGCTAGTAGTCGAGATTGTCTTTGTGATCGAATTGTATTGTTTTGATAAGTGCATTGTATCGTCTTGTAATCAGATTCAGTAATAAAGAGATTCAAAGTGGACGTAGGCTCGATCTCAAGCCGAACCACTATAAACTACTGTCGTTAACTGCTTTTTCACTATTTTACTGCTTAAATTATGTTCCCGTCACACGGGTGGTGCTTTCACAATTCTTCTACACACACATGGTGTTAGCGTTCACCTTTTATCGTTAACAATATGTTTTTATATTTAACTTATTCAAACAACTTTTATTAACTTATATATATATTCTTTTTTTTTCCAACAACCAAACATTCAATTTATATACACTTTAATAATTCTGAGAAAATTTTTCTTTATATATAAAATATAATCAAGGTAAAATTATTTTATTTACCCAATTTCAAATGATACTATGTTGTCTTGCCTCGTTTAAGTGTTTAGAAATCCCTATCGATAATATGGCGTCCCACATACCGACCAAAATTCACAAATAGCTCAACGGATAAGCAAACACAATATAAAACATTTCATATTCACTAACAAATACGCACTCATATCTATTATTACACTCAACTCATTCTAGAGTACTACTAACTCTATCTCTAATGAGTAACACCCAACAGAGCCATGGTTGTCGCTTAACCATATGCTCTGATACCAACTGTAACGTTTTCGACTTTTCGTCGCTCGAAAATCGACATTAATACGTCCACTGTATCAACTGCCGAGCAATCGAATGCCGGAAAATCGAATTGTTATGGAGAAAAAGAAGAGGTAGAAGAAAACAGAAGAAAAAGGAAGAAGAAACAACAGAAAACACAGAAACAGAAACAATATCAGAATCTCACATTCGCAGCGGAACAACATATAATAGATAAATGAATAATCTTTAATCAAAAGAACTATATCAGCTTATACATTACATCACATCATCAGAGTTTACAACAACAGAGTGAATACATCAATGGACAGTTATATAAACCGGTCCTCATACAGAATACACAACGGAATAAATAATATCATATACAAGTGGTACGTCTCGCCATCCAGCTCGCCACTAAGCTCCACAGCATCCCAAATCCAGAAAGACCTGATAACCTAACTCTAGACTGCCCGTGTGGAAATTGGTGGGCGCCCAGAGTTTAGGAAGGAAACAATAAACTTCAGGTCAGTCATGGTGACTGGTGTGAGAACTTAAAACAGTTTATGTTTAAAACAAACAACAAGAAGATTTTAAAGTCAATTTCGCAATGCTTTTGGAAAATGAAACTACCCTAAGACCTCCCGTCACACACACAATGCAAACGCAGAATTGGAGGAGATTTCTTCTTATGATAGTCAAAGATGCTTACTACGCAAAATCAAATCACCATTGATATTATTACTACTGCATAGTGTAGAAAAATCATTTCGAAAGTATAATATAAATCTTAGCCAGCATAGACATTTCGAACTATGCCTATTATAGCTACCATCTAAATAGTGTTGACCGCCATAAGTAAATGGCAGGTTCTACAACTAATACCGTACAGAGTTCGTATTGGAGTTTGGATTTCCAACAAATGGTCAGGCCAAGGAACTTCCCATTGCCACATAGGTACGCCTCTGGAAAGAAGACCCGAGAAATAACCTAACATTATGGTTAGATCTCTGCCAACATAAGGCCGGGTTACCCCTAACTGGGTAACTACTGACAAGAATATGTCATCCCCCGATCGTAACCGATCTTCCCGAGGATCCTCGATTCCAACAACCACAAGGTAATAAATTTGCAGCAACAACATAGGTTAAGTATCTGGGCTCCATACCATGATACCACCTCTATCCAGAAGGAATGACATACACTAAAAGGGCGCTACCCCCTAATAACCTTGTTGCATCCTTCCTGTTTTGACCATTTCCGGGGTGTGAGGTCCGACGAAGTCTCGTCCATAAAGCCACGCTTTATACAAAAGCTATGCTTTGGATCAACAAATGATCAAAGTAATGATCACAAAGATAAATGATCAAACAAATGATCATATCACAAATGATCAAACAATGATCATCACACAGCAACACTCAGCATGCCACGTTACCAAATTGGGAATATATCGCTAGTAACCTTCAACTACATAACCTCTGAGCTCGTACGTCTCAGAGAAGGGTGTTAAGCTAAGAGAATAAATTCTCCGCCACCAACAGATATATATTTGAAAGAAACCAGCTTTATATCTCAATTTGTAACGTCATACATACAACCATACAAGTCTGTTCCGCGATCGAACAGAACCAAAGGCACTTCTTACGAAGCCCTTGCAAATCCGGATAATTTTCTAATCACGTCCGGACTTCCCGTCACTAAGGGTGATAAAACCTCTATATCGGAGATTAGCCGATGTAGAGTAACTCGACGGTAATCCTTCCGTATTCAAAAATATCTGGTCTTCAACATCGATCATCAAATGCAATCCATTACGATGTATCACATATTCGGAATGGGTTATACGACCCAAAGGTCCTTTCCCGGCTAACCCGAATAGTGAGCGCTTATTCAAAAATAAGTGTGGCATTCAAATTCAACAAATCACAACAAATACCCATTCAAGGTAATTATTGATAGTCAGTTATTTAACTATCAATAGGTCTGCACAGCATCATCAGATTCCAAATAATTTTCCAAATTATGTATCTTCCAAAAATATCTTTACGATATATAATTTCCACACTTCAAAAATAAATCAACGTTTATTTTTTTTAACAATTTCCCTTTTCGGTTATAAATTCCACAGTGGATTTATATTTCAAAATATCTACTGATATACGATTTTCAATCGATTTCAAATATTCACTTTCAATTTATCTTTACAAAGATAAATTCTCAAAAACGTTTCATTTCATATTGGAAAAAACATTTCCATACTTATTTAATAATAAGTAATTCACAAATCTTATTTATTTTCAACATTTGAAAATATTCAATATACTTAAATCAAAATTAAGTATATATTTCATTCTTTAAGGAAATCATTTTCTTAAACACATTATTTGGGTCAAAACGAATGTTACGTAAAACATCGTTACGACAACCTAAAATCAATAGTATAGGGATTCGAAATTAAGATAGATATGTAAATCCCAATACTATTTAAAACATTTCCTTTCCAAAATCATTTACTATAACAACAGTGTTATAGTCCACCATTTCCTTATTTCTCGAAACGTCTATTTCAACAATGAATGTTGAAATCTATGTTTTCGATACTTAACACGTTTTAAAACATCTTTAAATCGTTTTTATTTCTATTTAAAATATCACTTTCCCAAAACATCTCCGGTTTATTTAATAATACATTCACTGTCCAAAATCGTGAATATAATTCGTTATCCAAATTCAACATTTCTACACATTTTATTTAAAGGATTATCCACTGTCCAAAATCGTGAATATACTTCCTTTAACAAGCTATAATAATTCACTTATCAAAATAAGTCAAATTTCGGATTTATAAAACAACGTTTATAAATTCTATTTCTATTTTATAACAACTTCGATTTATAAATCTCCTTATTTTCAACAATAACCGAACTACTTTTATAATTCCATTGTTTTGATTTATAAAATATATATTTTATAAATCTCATCTATGAACCATTCATACTTATTCAAAAATCTCAATTAAAATGCCAAAATCCGATTTATAAGTTAATTACTTATAAATCTTTTGTTTTACAAATTACTTAACTATTTATTTCAAAAATCACCTTTCCCTTATATTTCACAAATCTCATAATTTTCATAACACGAAAATTTTAACATTTATTTATTTAAAATGAATCAATTCAAAATTTTAATAAAACTTATACTTTCAAAAATTACTTTAAAATCCCTTAAAAATCAAAATCGTTATTTTTAAAATTCAAAAATGGATCCGATGATGCGACAGCACCAAATAATCAATCATGGCATCCAAACATCATATATCAATATGATAACAGAATATACAACAATATCTGTAAATAAATCAATACAGTTGAGGAATCCAGTTGGATCCCTCCAACTTGTTTCCCTGCATCCACAGATGTTAGCACAATACCAATTCCGCACCAGTACGGAATATCGCGGTATATGGGATCTATAAAATATTATCCACTATTATGCGGCGCAATAGGGTCTCATCCACTATATAATGTGGGAAATCAACTCCAAATACATATATAATACCAATTCCACTTCACGGTGGAATTATTCGCAGTATATGTTTTTAATAAATAACCTCCGCTTAATATACGGCGTATAATGTCTATTTCAGCACAACAGATAACAATTTTATCATCCAATCACACAATCAAGCAATTTTTAAATCTAACTATTTAAAATTTAAATCGAAACAATTTTCGATTGAGTGAGAAGTTCTCACCTTGAATTTCCGATAATAGTTGTAGCGTTTTATTTCGGGTAAAATTAAACACGCGTTTAATTTTACCCGAAATTTTCACTAACTCCAAACGACTCCAATCCAGATCTATTGCGAAGAGCTCGCCAAGACGATTCCAACGCAAAAAGTTTCGTCGAATTCTGACCTTGTATGAACAAGATATGATTATTTGAAGTTTAAACGAATTTAAATTAAAACAATTCCAGCTTTTTTTTGCTAACCCTAGGAAAATCTGGACCGTTGAATATGTAGCTCTCGACGAGCTCTTCAAGTTTGTAGTTGAAAGTTTTAACTAATTCTTCATGGGTTTAGAGAAGAAGAGGGAAGAAGTTGGTGATTTTCTGGCCGTGCAAGCCATTAGTGGCGGCTAGGGTTTGAGCTGAAACCCTAATGTCTTTTGTTTGCAAATGTGAATGTGGAGGGCCTTATATAGAAAAATCTCAAAACACTATTCACCCGAAATTTTCCGAACTCCAAACGAAGCGTGCCGGCTGGCGTTTCTAAGGTTTACCCCGCGTTCCGAATGCAATGGAACATGTTTCGGGAGCTAATTCGGTCGTCTGTGCGAGTTACGGAATTAAACGATTGATTTTAAATTAAACCGATTTAAAACGATTTCGATGCGTTTGGGCTTACCCCGGATAAACGGTAAATCCAACTGACATGAAATTTGAAATTTTACAATAATATCACATTATGGATCCGATGAAACTGGTTTCTTCGAAATCCGAGACTTTTTGAAAAATGACTATTTTAACTCGCCAAATTAAAATTAAAACAATTTCGATGCGTTTGGAGCTGCCACGGTCAAACGACAACTCCGATTGCTACGAAAATTGAAATCCGATAATAAAAAACTATTATGGATCCAATGGAACTAGTTTCGTCCAATTCTGAGACTGTTCGAAAAATGGCTAATTTCACTAGTCGATTAAATATTAAAATATTCAATTTTCACAATTTAACTTTAAATTCAATTTTAAAAGTTCTATAACATTGTTATAACTCCAATATGATTTAATATAACTTTATAAATCATTTTCAATCACATTAAACCCAATTTCAATTATTTTTGGAATTTCAACTATTAATTTATCGATTTAATTATCCAATCAAATCCAGATATTCGATAAATAAATTATTCGACTTATTAATTCCACTTGTTAATATTTAAAAATCAATTAAATATTCAAATTTTAATTAATATAAATTCTGGGTCGTTACATATAGATAGTTTAACGGATCCTTAGGAGATGGAAAATCCCGTGACATCTCTTAAGTAATGTGCACTCATATTTCGCTTGATATTGATTTAACTTCATAGGAATTTTTAGTTCTGACTCGAGTATATTGTTTTTCATTATGCTCGGGTCAGCCTGAATATTTCAATGTTCAAAGACGGCTATTTCCTGAAGATGAAGACGGAGTTTGTAGATCGTATTTACTATTATTATTTCGCTACATTACTTTGGCATGTTGGTTGATTGTATAACACTAATTATGTTGTAAAATGCAAACAAATGTATAATGTATAACAGTTTCATGAACTATTTATGTGATTATTATCTCTATACTGTTATATTATTACTAAGTTGCATTTCAATGGCGCACAAGCCCCCTAAGTATTTTATGAGATGAACAGTCTTTTGTACTATAATATTAAAATTGAATTCCTTTTGGATCTCGTTAATCGTTTTGACATTTCATTTTCACTTTTGTAGTCTTCCGTCTGGTATCAATCAATTATATTTAATGATTCACTGAAACCTCTCTCTTACCACTCCTATGAACTTTTTCCTCCCCCTCTTTTATGTTTTCAACGCATCTTTCTCATTCTTTGTATCCATTGTAATTTCAACTTCCAGCTTTCCCTAATCTTTTGAAATTCCAAATTTCAATTTCCATACATTAGCAAAAAAAATTACCTCATATTTTTCGTATTTATATCTACCTCTCATTTTCGCTCCACTAATTTTGCAATGAATTATTTGCATAGTTGCATGTTCTGTTACACCTCAATCTTAATTATCTTAACATTAAACAATGGTCATTTAGAAAATGAATCATCTCTCCTACAGCATTATGGCATATGCGATGAATTACATGGGTTGATATTCTTGTGGTATATTGCTTCTCTTCTCTAAACAAGTATGCTATAACCCTAATTTTTCCATTTCGGTTGTTTGTTTCACTGTGTATTTTCTATTTTTTACCCTGTTCAATTGATTTCAGGAACTTCCCCATCGACTCAATCCTTTTATGGGATTCTATTTGTCGAGCATAACCCTGATTTCGATATGCCTATTATTAGTTTCGGTTTCTTATTTTACTATTTATTTTCATTTATTTTAGTTGCTTCTTTGATTCGGTCAATGCTTAAATTTCTTCCTGTTAGTATGTATTTCGTACTTTTGCTTGGATTAATATAGTCAACATGTATTATTCTTTAATTGCCTTTTTTATTTGGCCTATTTGTATTCGTTTCAAATTGTAATGTTTAGTTATTAACACCATTGGTGAGTGCAAATATAAAATTAGTATTCAATATCATTTATTTGTCAATATAATCACCTGTTTTACCATTATGAAAGTTAGATTTTTGTTGTTCTTTCGGTTATTAGCTTCTATTTTTTTGGATTCAAGAACAAACTATTATATTGCTGCTAATTAATAATACCTTTGTTATTTCAATTGAGCAAAATTTTTTTACAGGTAAGATGGCCTAGAATCATATTGTTGTAGTTATGAATAAGTATTTTCGCTATCTCCTCAACTTATTTAAATTGAGGGATTCATTATGGTATTTTTCTTCTTATTAGCAATGTGCAAGTGGTATTATAAATGTAAATTTGTTTCATAAGAATACCAAAGTTATACATCATTTACTTCCAAATTACGATAATTTGAATAACATAAGGAGTGAATGCTATCTGCAACTATAAGTTCTTTATAGCAAGTACTTAAAAGAAGTGTTTTAAAAACCCGATCCAACCATGGTTTGGCCATGGTTAATCTTCGAACTTGGAGCATTACAGTTTTGAAAATCAAATAAACTTGCACGTACGAACCGATTGGCTAACCTCAAAACCTTGAAAAAATATGTGGACCAACCTCTTTGAACGACACAGTTATTCAAATTTAAGAAAAAAAACTATTGCTTCATTCTTTATTTTTGCACATAATCAATTAAACAAATAATTTCATAATCTTAACCATTAATTTATTGAGTTAATTTATCAATTTATGTACATTTTTATAATTTTTGTTGAATCGTACCTCTTTTATATCAAAAAACAGAGAATTTACACTTTTGTACTAAAATATTTTTTATATAATTTATTTAATTAATATTTATTTCAAATGTTCAAAAATAATTGTCTTTAGAAATCAATATTTCAAATTCACCATGTTATATTTATGAATGAACCCTTTTTATTATGGCTTTATGATTCTTACAAACATGACTTTTCAAAAAACTCCATTTGTAACATAACTACTCACTGTATGTAGTTTAATTCAAAATAAGCGTAAGAATTATCTGGCCTTGGGATAATAGGAACGAAAATCATTTATGGACATTGAAATTTTGTTGTTGTTCAACAGATATTATTTTGAACTACTTCCCCAATTCAAATACACTAATTTCATCTTGCGGAAGGCTACCAGCCTGTCCGTTAATCCTTAAAAGCTCTGCAAATTAGTGTATGTTAGTTTTCTACTATCTTCGACCCTCCGTTATCTCCATCTAGGAATTTAAGATTAATAATATTAGAGATAAAACACGATATCTGGAACTATTTACCTTCCACCATAGTAAAACATCAAAATTATTTGGTGCGTCCTCAATCAGTGCATTTAAATACTTTTCTAGTTCATTGCCTTCATTATCTCATCGTCGAACTTGTCTTAGAAAAGTATTCCTTTTTCTAAAAAGAACATCACTAACATACACACTTTCACTATTAATGGACGTATTAGGTCGTGGTTCATCACATGCTTGTGTTCCAAATGTAGAATCACTCACATCGAAGTCAAACAACCTTATCAAAATATCTTTCATGTTTTTTAACATGTCTTCTACAACTACTTTTTCATACATGTCTTCAAAACATAACTTCAAAAATTGAAATTGTACCTTGGATCAAGCACACACGTAATAAGTAAAATTTTGTTCATGTTACCCAAGCTTCCCCAATATTTGTCAAACTTAGCTTTTGTACTATGTGCCATTCCTCCAAGATAAGGATTCATTTGTGCAATCTATACTTGAAGTTCTTCTTGAATTCCACTTAGCTTAGCAAAACAATCATTTGCTGTAATAGATAAAGTTTTGCTAAATTTTAAAGTAATATCATAAAAATACTTTAAGAATTTAAAAAATAATTCAGCATTATTCCAATCTATACAACCCGGAGGACTAATTTCATTATCAAAGTAGGCAACAAAAATACCATCATTTTCTTTCACATCATCAAAAACCCTTTTGTATTTTAAAGCCGCTTCCAACATCAAATATGAATTCCACCTATTAGGTACATCTAAAACAAGCATGGATTTATTCTTAATTCCCAAACTTAAATAGGTCTCTCTAAATTTAGTAAATCGTGCCGGAGACGATCTTACAAATCTAACTGCAGTACGAATTTCAGCTATAGTACTACTAATTTCTTTTAGCCCATCATTGACAATTAAATTGATTATTTGAGCATAATAACATATATGAATGAATTCACCATTCAAAACACAACCACCATTATATTCATTTAATTTGTTTTTCACATAATTAATTGCCACTTCGTTTGCACTAGCATTATCAACCGTGATAGACACTATTCTTTTGAGTTCCCATTTTTTGATACATTGGCCAATAAGTTTTCCAATGTTTTCTCCTTTATGACTAGTAATCACACAAAAATTTATAATCCTTTTATCTAAATTCCAATTTCCATTAATAAAGTGTTACCATATAATTCACAATTTAAATAGAAGTCCATGTATCGGTAGTTAGACAAACACCGTGCAATGACTTAGAGAACATCTTTTAAAGAGAATCTATCGAATCCCAATATAATTAAGGCACATTCCTACAAATTATTCTACGTGAAGGAACTTCAAAACTAGGACACAATTGCCGACAAAATTCAAGAAATCCTTCATCCTCCATAAAACTAAAAGGGGGTTCATCAATAATTATCATTCGATCTAACGCTTTTCTATTCCTCTTTGCTAAATGACCATGTGGTAAGATTGCAACTACCTTCACTATCGCTATTTATTCCAAAAGCTAAATGTTTTTTTGTCTCTTATCACTATCACGCGGAATTGACTTACAGGATTTTTCTCTATGATAATTCAAATGCGTAGTGCCATTTGATCTAGAATCGCATGCAAATTGTTGACCACAGCAGTTGCAAATACATTTCTGAACATTACAATTAATATCTTTAGTAAAATGTTCTCATACCGGAGAAGGCTTTCTAGAAGAAGGCTTGCGATTCGAGTGTATAGGTGGTTTTCTAGCATTGATGTCCTTGTGCCCGGTTTCCTCATCATCCGCTTCTTCCACATACGCATCATCATCTCTTGATCTACCTATTTGTACCTGTTATACAAGTTAATACTATATCAGTTGCTTATATGTCTAACTTGCATATATGTCTAACTGATACATGATATATGCTAATAATTAAACCAATTTAATACATATATGATGCATGAACTGGTATTACATGAACTAAAATAGTAATACATGAACCGATATTACTAACTGATACATGAACCTTGATATTACAAACATGAAGTCATGAATTGATATGATGATAACTTGTACATATATGATTGTAAAACTATGCAAAACCAATATGATCGATTTGTTGTTTATTGGCTTTTAATCATTCTTTTATGTATCTTTGATCTTTTATGTATCCGTGATCATATTTTACTTTGATAGCTTCTATAGTGATTATGGGTTAGTTTTGGTGTTTGTTGAGTAAGATATGCGATCATTGGTATTTATTTGTTGTCATTTCAATATAGTTGGGTTCATAAACAAATTGTTTTCTTTATAATAATTTGTTAGTAAGGATCATATTTTACATTTAAAATTATTCGATTTCAATCGACAACTATTGGAACATGCTGCCGACCGGTACATGTTTTCATCATCGGTTCAACTTTTTCTTTGTTACTTATGAAGTCGAACAACAATCTATTGAAGATTGGACTTCAACTTACTGCATACTTATCGAAGACCGACAATTGAAGATACTTATCACAAATTAAATATATTGCATAACAAATAAAAATAAAGTTGAAGATACTTATTGGAGACCTACAATTCAAACTTTCTGTTTCCAAAGCAAAATTGAATTAGAACTAAAGGAATAAATGATTTACATTTAGACTAAAATCTCAAGCACATAAACTCATTTTTAAAGTATATAAACTATACTTTGAAAGGAAAATTTAATATAAAAAGAAAACTGGTGCTACTTGAGAAGTGGAATGTTGCACTGAATAAATGCGCCTGAGACATGTAATGGAAATTGCCACCTGAACTATAATTCCAAATTCAGACTGCCAAATGTGCATATATAAGGTCACCTTCACTAAATTCATATTTATGTACTACTAAGTACCATCATCTTGTAATACATGTTTTTTCCTTTTTAGTATACTTCAATCCTTTGATCATATGTATCCATATACTTAATTAATATTTAATAAATTCAAAATTCATAGCCTACAAACAAGGTAAAATTTCCTTATGTTTAACTATTAAAATTATATATTTGAAGTTTTGAAACATGCATAGCTGTAGTATTCCATTTTCAGTTGAACTTTCATGTTACTTAGCATGTATCTTTCTATAACAACCAAAATTTTGTAAATATTTTTAAATTTATTTTATTTTGAAGCTTTGATTTTTATTCATTTAAATTTGAATTTTTGGAATTTTGTTCAATGTAAATTTGGATTTTTGTTTGCAATTTATTTTCCAAATACAATAAAATAAACATTTTCTGATAATTTTATATTTTGGTCAACTTTGGTCAAACTTTGACTTTCATTTGAAAATTTCAACTTTAAATTTTAGAATTTTAATCTTTTTATTTGAAGCTGGATATGATTCTAATATCCGTTCTGCTTTTCGTTTCGTTAAATTCTGATTTATATTTTTAAAATCGAATAAAATACAGCGTTTTACACGTAATTATTTTCTATATTTATTTTCATTTTTTCCTAAGTCTGTTTCTCTATTTTTATTTTCTATTTTATTTTGTTTTGACTTTTATTTTATTTATGGGATTTTTTATTGATTATCTATTTTTAAATGGCTTGGAAATTTAAAAGACTTTGGTTACTTTTTCTTTAACTTATGCCTTTTTGTTTTCTAGCCTTTTCATTTTCTAACCTCTTCATTTTCCTTCTTAGCCGTGCATTTTCCTCTCCAATAGCCGTACAAAACATTTGTTCCCATCTCCTCTTTCATTTTTCATTTCTAACAAAAAGATTTTAAAGTAAGTTCTTGGTTCCATGACTTCCTCTCTTCTTTTCTTTTTCTATTTTCTTCTTTTGTCTCAAAGCTTTGCTCGGCCACCATGTTATTGCCGACCATAACTCCTCCTCTACACCACCTTTCACAGCCATCTCCACCACCATGTCATTTCCACCCATGCTGTGACCATAGACCCAAAATTCCACCACAAAAACATCACTTGGAACCCTAAAAAGCCTATATACATCACCACTTCCTCCTTGATGACTTCGGCCACCACCTTGTCTTCCACCTCCTCCATCCCCTTGCTTTGCTTTGCCATGACCAGAACCCACTCCAGGCCGTGACCAGACCTGACCCAAACCATGAACCCAAACCATGAACCCAAACCGAGCCATACTTGCCTAGGCCGAACCCAAATACACATGACCTTTCATTGCCTTGTCTCTTTGCCTTCACAACTCCTATCTCTTCAAATTCTAACCCATAGCCATGCCTTATGACCTCATGACCGAGCCTAGCATGCTTTTAACCATCATGGTCGAGCCATGTATTGATGTGGTTGAGCCCAATTGCATAGTGGCCGAGCCCACTTGTGGACTAAACCAATGTTTTCTTCACTTTGTTTCATTGTTTTAATTTATTTTTTATGTTTAATATATATGCTTATATATGTTGTATATTTTGTTGTTACAAGACTTGGATCTTGTCTCTCCATCCACTCATCTTTGATTCGTGCTTTGTCGTGCTTTTCGGAGTTGTTTGTTTTTTCTTTGAATTGTTCCCTAGCTTTAAAAAGGTGAGTTTATCACTCTCGACAAATCGTACTTATATAAATGTGAAACAATGTCATTTGAATTGTAGTAGTTGATATGCTATGCTATATGTTCACATCTGCCTGTTATCTGACATTATATTTAATGATATAACCTGTTTATATACCTGTTACATCACCTGACATCATATGATATGTTTTACTGTTTATTTACCATATGTTTCTCACACTGCAAGTTCCATGTTAGACTAGAATCACTATGGGTTGAAATGATACATACCCGAATGGATTATAGAATAAGGAAAAGTCGTTATGAGCTGAAATCACTACAACAAAAATACCCTATTACAACGCCCTTTTTACAACGGGCATTGGTTGCCCGTTGTAATAGAAGGCTATTACAATGGTCCATTCAGGCCCGTTGTAAAAGATGCCATATACAATGCCCTTTTTACAACGGGCATTGGTTGTCCGTTGTAATAGATGGCTATTACAATGGTCTATTCAGGCCCGTTGTAATAGATGCCAACTTTACAACGGTCACAAAATGCCCGTTGTAAAAGGTGCCAATTTTACAACGCATATTACGCCCGTTGCAAAATAAACTTCCATTTTCCTCTCCCTCCTCCCACACAAAAATAATATGTTCTTCTAAAAAAAACTCAGAATCTCTTCTTCCAAATCTCAGTCAGGGAAAAAAACCCATAAAAATCGAAACAGAAACCCTAAAAGATACCATCCATGGATCCGAAAACCTCATCATCTCCTTCGTCATCTCCATCGATGTCATCCTCAACTCTTCCTCCATTGACCCCAAATCCAAACCCTAGTTTCCCGATCCAAAACCCAACAACTTTCGTCCAAGCAGACACCCAAAACTTCAAGCAAATAGTGCAAATGCTAACGGGTTCCACGCAACCCGCTTCGAAATCCTCCGCGAATCACATCCCCCCTACTCGAAGCCGAACAAAAACAAACTGTACGAGCGTCGGAAAAGCATGAAGAATCTCAGCATGATTACTACGCTAAACAGCAACAAGCCCTTGCCTTCGGATTATAACAGTTATTCTCCTAGTGTTCTGAAGTTTCCTAATTTGGTGTTGAGTCCAGTGACGCCGTTGATTGCCGATCCGTTTATAAATCATGTGGCGGAAGATCAAGCGATTAAGAATAAAGGTTATTATTTGCATCATTCGCCGCGAGATGGTGAGCCTCCTAAATTGCTGCCTTTGTTTCCTTTGACTTCTCCTAGATTGAGTGAGAAGCAGAATTGAATTTGAGTTGATTAATAGTTAATGACGTTCACGACCTCTTTTTAATTAGTTTGTGGTTTCATGTGTTGCAAATTTCGGTTTTCAAGGCAGTTCCTTAAAAGATATGAGCAATGCGTAACATTTATGATTTTGTATGCATGTTAAACCAAAGCTGTGCATGTATGAGCATCCGAACTGTTCGAATCAGATGGTTTAAAATCTTTCACAATTTTTTAATCTTTCCAACCTGAGTTGGGAATCCTGTTTGTAACAATACATTTCAGATTTATTAACTGCGAAAGTAGTTATTTTAATTGCAATAATGGCAGCTAACTTGTGTGTTAAACAGTAGTCTGATGTTAAGGACATATCCGAATACGGAAAGGTAACCTAACCACGATGCTTGTGGCAAGATTTAGTCGGATGAACCACAAGGAAAACAGGATCTGAACATAAAAGAACTGGTGGAGGATGATGGCCATGATTTGGGTTACAAAGACATCACTGAATAATAGATTAGTAAGTTTTACTTATTTTATTCCTCTTATATAGATTGTTCCAGATTAAGATGATTCGTTGATGCTATTTTTTATACGATTAGGAATCAACTACCTAGCCATGAAAAAATCATCAATTAAAACCATTTTTAATCTTGATGCCAAATGTGGAGTTATGAACGTTTGAAATTGGTTCTTTTTGGTTGAGAAATGAACATAATAGATATTCTATATTTTTTTATAGTAGAATCATCTTTGACGACTTTTAGCAATACTGAAAATGGCAGTCTATTCTATTGAAAAATGAATACAAATACAAGTTGTTGTACATATAGTCTGCTCTGTAATAAAAGATATATTTATTGGCAGACAAAAGCTGATACGGGAGGAGAATTTTTCAGAAGATAAATGGAAGAAGATATACTACTTGTCTAATGGAAATGGATCAGAAATGAGGTGGTTGTCTCCTTTCATATGATTCATGATAAAGTATGCCTTTTCACAGGTATCTTGTATACATTTTTTTTAGAAATCCTTTTCATAATTGAATAAGCTTTCATCTTGCTCATGAATGCACAAAAATTTGCAGGCTCTTCTACTCACCTTAAAGATTTGAAATATGATAATTTGACAAAATGCCTCGAAGTATTTGGCCTGTTATTTATTCTTGTATTGTTTGGAAATATGAAGGCGTATTGTGTCTTCTTTGATGTAACATGTTATTTTTTGCTTTTCATATATGGTCATTCTTTTGTCCTAGTTTTACATCAGTGCAAGTAATATGATAGGACTAAGATGTTACACAGCATTGCATCGAATTCAGAGTGATGAATAAAATTTTCGTGTGTCTTGAACAATTTAAAATTTAAAATATGATAGGCTTATTTAATGATAATGAAACAAGATACATAGGCAAACTCAAAATACATTATTTAGAACAAAAAGAAACAAATATGTACTCCTAGAAAAGTACAGTTACTACATGAGAATAGGTACTCTACTACTCCAGCTTCTCCTTGAATTAAGCTAAGCCCATGAACAAGTCATGCATATATAACAGCTGGTTTAATTTTCATCATTCCTCCTTAATGCAAAAGTGGGATACAAATTATGATTAACTTTGTCAGCGAATTCATTTGCATGGGTTTGCTATTTTCATAATATAGGTTCTTAAGTGTTTATATAATATATTCAATTTCATAATTGAAAAAATTATAGTTTTTGGTCGGTAGTTAGTGTTAATGGTCTTCTTTCACAGGCTAGTTTCATGTTTTGCTATTGCCACTTTATGTTTATGTTTTCATTTGGTATTTGTATTCTTCTTATTGGTTTGCCAAATTTGGTAAAAGAACAAATTCTACATGCATGCGATATATAAAATTAGTTATATAACTTGAAGGAGTCATATTGAAGTGAGGAGGATAAACTGTTAGGTATGTCAGCATAAAATACTCCATTAACATGTAGTTTCAATTATAAAACTTGACAATCCTACACATGTAGTTCTCAGTTTATGTATATTGAATCAGGGCCTCACTCTTTATTTTCAATGCAAAGTTACTAAACCTAAATGAGTATTATAGGATGTACAGTTTATTGCATGCTGTCATAAACATGAGCCAATATGTATTAGCAGGCACTTTCAAGAACATGGAAAGAAGCATGCAAGGTGTATGATGCAACAATAGAGATTCCATCAGGTTATATTTTTCCACTAAAACCGCTAAATTTTCAAGGTACTTGCATGCCTAATCTTAATCTTCAAGTACTGTTAACTTTCTAAGTTAATGTTAACTCACTTTTAGATACATAGGATAATAAAATTTGAAGAAGAAAAATGTACTACCAACATCATTATTACTGTAAAGTAAAATTGAAATAAAACAGGAGACCATGCACCAAACCATTCATCATTTGCACATAATAAGTTTAATAAGACTGATCTACAAACCAAAGTTGATGACCTAGAGTCAAATTATATATAAAACCTGCTATTTTTTTAATTTAATGCTTGAACATATCCATTGATTTAAACTTTTAAATTTTACAGTTTTGTGGATTCATTTACTTTGTTCTAATGCAAGTAGTAGAGATGTTAAGTTTGGCAAAATGGGCTTTAGAGCAACTGGTAATCTGCTTTTGGTTGGTTCTTGACCAAAAAGACATCTTTGATATTTTCAGCTTATTTGACAGGTTTTTCTTTGGGAAGCTTCGCAGGATTTAACTCTTATCATACTTATGGTTGCTGTGGCTTTATCTTTGGTTTTGGGCATTAAGACCGAGTTAAAATTTTAAGTTACTATGGACATCTCATTGTTTATCAGGGTAAAGTATTATCCATTCTTTTGTATGCAGCATGTCAATAAACATGCAGCTTACTGACAAAATTCCCGAAATGTAATGAAAATAACAAAATAAGTAATAACTATGCCTGATTACTTAAGATGTTATGACCCACTTCCTATTTCAATTAAATACGGAATGAAATACGCCTCGCTTTCCCATTGTTTTACAAACTACACTCCATTTCGGCAATCTTTTACATATGATAAGTGGAGTACAATTTTATATGTGGAGTGTATATTTCAGTTACCTTAAACATGTGAAATTATTAAACTTTAAACTTGTCGTTTAGAGTTGGATTCAAAGTGCTCGATAATTTATTCCTTCCTTAATAGCCACGTTTTGCCTTTGATGTTTTCTCCATTGTGGTAATTATAGCAACTCCATAATTTATATTCTTTGCTGCCTGTCTGATGTCAGGGTTTTAAAGAAGGATGGTATGATGGAGGGAGCATTGCCTTTGCGGTCATTCTTGTTATACTTGTTACAGGTATGTGTTCTTTGGGCGAAATATGCATGAAGTACTAGAGAATGTTATGGTTTCTTGCTAGTACCCCTGCAAGCATGATTGTATTTTTGAATTCAAAGATTCAAATACATCATAAATGCCACTTATCCACTTTTTCCAACAATCTGTATCTTGGCCCGTGTGTGGTTCTGAGTCCTCAAATAGTTTTTTTCTTCTCCTTTTCTTCTGATGATAGAATCAGATCTGTTCATTTAATCCAGAGATGTATCAGATTGTGTGTTTAGAGGAAATTCATATGTACTTTTTTCATCCTATAACGGTATTTCAATTTCTTCTTACGTCCGCATCTTTGGAAATTTACTAGACAATAAAAATAAGTGTATTCTTTAATTATCATGGTTCTTTAAGCACCACCCCTATTCAAATTTTAAACTAATTCAACTTGTCGTGATACCATGCAGCCATCAGCGATTATAAGCAGTCACTGCAACTAAACATCCTAAGCCTTCTGAAAACTTTTGGGCCTACTTTAGCCATACTTGAGGATAAGTTGAGTATTATTAATCAGTAAATGCATAAATTTTATTAGGGTGTATGGGAAGTCATGCACAGTAATAATGATAGTTCTAGTGTTGGAATACTTATAGTGTAGAACAAATTTATATGGTCACAAGACAAACAGTATGATTAGCTAGAATTGTGTAGCATATATACGTGTATGCTAGAAATGCTAGCAAACTGGGCTTCAAATCAAATTCTAGTATAATATACCTCTTACACTTCAGCCTCCCTTCAATCTTATTGTACACGCAGCTTCAGGAAATATTCAGATTTCATAGTCTGTGCATTTCGATTCACTTGCCATGACACAGTTTGTTCAAGTCTCTTTAGTTTTTAGAGCTTTCCATAGCTTGTGTATGTCTCAGTTTTATTCAAGCCTTCTTCAGATTTTCTTAGAGTTTGCTTCCGCTTTGCATCATCAACAGTCGGATTTACTAGTCATGCTTCGGTTTTGTTCCACTTTCAGACTGCACTACCAGATCTATTCCTATGGTGCACATCCAGTTCAGTTCATATCATTTTTGTATTGCCGCAGCCTGACTTCTCCTACCTCAGTTTCCTTTCTCGTTTTAGCTTGACTGGCCCATGTTTCAGACCGTTTAGTGCATTAACGCATTGCCACCGTTAAATGTTATTATCAGTTTTGAAGCCCAGTTTGCTAGCATTTCTAGCATACACGTATATATGCTACACATTTTATACTACTAATCGTATCACCGTTAAATGTTATTATCGGTTACGATTTAGGAATTAATCAATTTTTTAAGTAGCCATTTTTTCATCTTGAGTGTAATTTTCGAGGCCAAATACTTTTGTAGCCTGTTTATGGGGGGAAAACTTTTCTTGTACTCTGAACGCGTACCATGAACCCTTGTAATTGTTACTTGTTTTGAATAAAAAATAGAAGGCGTTGAATTGCATTTGTGCTATTACTCCTGCCATTTATCATGGCCTTATTGTAATTGTATGCCCTCATCGAATTCCTTGTTAAGGGATGGGCTAAATTTTCAATAGCTTCCAAGCTAGTGATATGTTTTGCTTCTCTTCAATTACAAATTCTGGTAAAAAATGAGTTCAACAATAATTAACGTAAAATAATTTATTAGAGCTAGTCACGGATAGAGAATAAAAAACTCCAGCTAAGGAAGAAACTGCAGTATTGTATGAAAAGCTTAAAGGTATATGATTGCACCTTTAAGCCTTTGTTATTCAGTTTTGACAGTTGCATAATCTTTCGATGTTGACTGGTAGGTGGTAGTTATGTTTATGTATATGGATTGATAGTCTGATACAGTGATCAAAGTGGATCGATAAAAAACGCATGTTGATAATTGTTAATTATTTGGTTGCATCAAGGTTTCAACTTGCATATTTCTTATATTTAATTATATCCTAAGCATGCACACTGATTGGAACATGGGATTGGGTATGCGGCTCATTACACTGCCATGTGTTTCATTATATGCATGTTATGAACAATATAGGATAATCAGTAAAATACGCACAAGGTTTCAACTTTCAACAGATAGTAATGTATAGTCTCCTTTTTTTTAAAAATATGCAAGTTCTCTCTATCTTTCATTTATGACTGGTCGTACTACAGTTTTTACGCAATGCTCTCGGTTTACGAGGCTCAGCAGGGGTTGAAGAAGGCGAGGAGGTGCTGGTCGCCGGAGCTTCATCGGCGTTTTGTTGCTGCCCTTCAACAACTCGGTGGTCCTCAAGGTAAAAATTGCATCTTTATTTTGAAATTTACAAAAGAAAGATGACTTTTTTAACTTTTTTTATTTGTCTTGTAAATGTAGTGGCTACTCCGAAGTAGATAAGGGAACTGATGAAGGTTGATGGCTTGACCAACGATGAAGTTAAAAGCCATTTACAGAAATACAGATTGCATACAAGAAGGGTAGTGCCAAATACGACAAGTGTCGCTATGAATAGAAGCTCTGTTATGGTAACAGGAGATTTATGGACTAATGGTGAGAATTATACAAAGTCGCATCAATCAGGGTCGCCACAGGGACCTTTTCAGATGAACTCGTGTTCTCGAGCAATGTCTGATAGCTGTGAAGATGATGGCAAGTCAGAGAGCTGCAACTGGAAATGATTGCGAAGAAAGAAGAAGAGGAGGAGGAGGAAGGAGCTGAAACTTAACTGACATGAGGTTAAATTGATTATGTATGAACAAGTTTTTGCAATTACTGATGTAAAAAGAGTTAAGACCATAGAGCGGAATTTAAACTTGTTGAAGAAATTGATAGAGAGGGATCAGTGTTAAATTTTGAGGAGAGATGATGAAATTTCTTGTTTTGTTTCATTTCATTTGACTAATTGGTAAAACATATAAAACGTGAATTGTGATTTTAATTATTTTACGACAATATTTAGTATTGGATGTATTGCATGGATGCTGCTGTAAATTTTTTTAAAATTTGCATTTAATTTGCAACGGACAATGTGCGTAGTTATATGAGTTTTTACAATGGTCAATGCATGTTGTGAAACAGGCTATGCAACTAGTATGGTTAGTCTATTGCAATGGGTTTTGACCGTTGTATTATAGTCTATTACAACGGTCATAACCCGTTGTAAAAAGGTATACTGCAACGGTTTTTACAACGTGCTTTGCCCGTTGTAAAATGTGGTGGATCTATTACAACGAGGCCTATTACAACGGGCACATGCCCGTTGCGAAAACCGTATTACAACGGGCATTGCCCGTTGTAAAAAGACTGTTTTGTTGTAGTGAATGATAGGCTCGAGCAATTTTTATTTTAATTGACTTGGGATTGCGGGTTTGAAATGATAACACCCGAGATTTTAATTCATTACAGATTGAAATGATATATTATCCGTATTCACTTGACCTAGGTTAGAAAATATTATATAGACTCGTGGTTAATTTTAAATATAAAGATTTTCAGAAAAATGTAAGTATTTGGAATTTTAATTATATGATATTTTAACTTAACTGGATTTAAGTGATTTAAATAAATTTTATAGTGATTTTCTGTAAGTTGAAATTGTATGAATTAATAAATGATTGGAAATGTAAAAAAAATGTGATTTAATTTTATATTTGAAAATTTGATTTAAATGGGAATTTTGGCTTAACTTGGTAATAAAATATTTTAGTTATGAAATGGATTTTTTAAAGATTTTAATATTAAGCTATTTGTTAAAATAAAAGTTAAGCAATTTATAATGAATTTTGACTCAATAAATGGATTAGAAATTAACTGGATATTTATAAATAAAATGTTATTTATTAAAATTATAAGTGAAATGATATCCAGATAAATAATTTTGAAAAGTGGAATAAGTTTGATGAGTTAAGAAAATAGTGCACTTTGACTTAATAAGTGAATTATTTTTTAAAATTGGATATTTATTTATGAAACTTTATTTTATAAAATCATAAGTTAGATATCCAAATGAGCCTCTTTGAAGCGAAAAATATGATTTTATAAGTTAAAATGGCTAAAAATTTGAAGTTTTAATGTTTCCGAAATTTATAATAAAACTGGAATTAGTATTGGTAGCACTTCAGAAATGCTGTAGGGATAAGACAGCATTTGCTAAGTGTTATCGTTTCTGAAATTTAACTAAGTTCTGAAATGACTAAACACCTACTACAGCACTTTGTAAGTGCTGTTATTGCTGAAACTAACTATATTCTAAAATAACTAAAGTGCTACTGTAGCACTTGGTAAGTGCTGTTGTTGCTGAACTGAACTGTTTCAAAATAACTAATATACCTACTTTAGCACTTTGTACGTGCTGCTGTTTCTGAAATTTGACAATGTTTTGAAATTTTGTAATTAAATGAATGAACTCAAAAAATGCTATAATTCTGGAAATTGAATATCTGATTTGAAAGTATAGTGACTTCATATTTAAATGGTTTAAATGAATTATTTTGATTTGGAATATAAACCAATTTTTTTAAATTTATAACCACGGGTTATAATAACGATTGGTTGTTAAAGAGACCGGGATCGGATATGGACATACTCTCTGTCGATACCGAAAACCACTTTAAAAACTGTGTACGCGGTGGAGATTCCAGAATGAAGAAGGATGGTGGCGATGATCCTATTGAGGTATATACGTGGACCCGACTCCCGTAAGTTGGCATAAGGTGGCTAAAACAGGAGCGATTCCGGGCCAATAAGGTAGCTCATCTGATCGGACACACTTCATCGATACCATTCTATTACTTTGTGATTGATTGGGTGCACCCTTTGATTTTGGGAGTGTGGTTCGAGGTGGGCGGTAGTGGGTGCTATGCGTTACCACCAGTCCGGATGCATAATTGGTATATCTACCCTGGCATTGCCTTGTTGTGCCGTGTCACCTACCCTAGCGAGCTTTACTACGAGTTTGTTTTGTACCATACCTATGGAGTGCCCTCTGACGACGCCCAGTACAGGGGAGATTACAGTACTGTATGGACTATGGGAATATAAAAATGTGTTAAGGTGGAAAATGTAAAGCCTTAATGCTATTTTGATAGTTTACTTTACTTTAGACAGAATATAATAGCGTATCTTACTACATAGTAGATAGTTTAACGGATCCTTAAAGGATGGGCGATCCCAAGCATCCTTTAAGTTACTTGTGCATTTCTATTACAGTTCACTTGAGTTGGTTTACATTGTTTAAGTATGTATGTCCTGACTCGAGTGTTTGTGTTTTGCTTTACGCTCGGGTCAGCCTGAGTATTACTGCTTTGGATTCACCTTCTGGAGCTAGAGATTGCTGGAGTTTATCTGTCTATATAGTTGTCTTTCCATTTCAGTTATTTCGTTCAGCTTTTCTTATGTATTTGTGAACTTATGTATTCAGACTTTTGTTGTATCTATTTTCAGACTATGGTATTTTGTATCTGTTTTGAGACTATGTATTGTAGTGGCTTCATGAACCACTATGTATTTTTATTTCCACTGCGAGTTATTCTGATATTCTGTGTCTGTGATTGGTTTTATTTGCTCCAAATTTATTTACAATCTATTGTTTTGTATTATTCAAGTCCGACATGTGTGGATTTATTGTCGATTTGAATGGTCCAAAATAGTGGGTCGTTACATTTGGTATCAGAGCTTTGGTTTTAGGCAAACCTTAGCCTATGGAGCAAAAAACTCATTAGAGATAGGGTAGAAATACCCTAGAATGAGTGAAATCAATCTTGGAATCATTTCTTTGTGAGAGAACGTATTTTCAAGTATAAAATGTTTTCAAATGATTTTAAGGATTTTAAAAGATTATTTTGGACATAAAATTTTCTTGTTTAAATCTCATTTTCTTAACTTCATCCCTTTCGAATCTACCATGTTTATTTGAAGTCTTTGATTATGATTTCCATCTTGTTGAATCTTATCTTTGTCTTTCTGTTTTACCTTTGTCCTAAAAATTCATTCTTGATTTTCAGGATGAATCGTAGGAATGCCAGAGGTAGGGGTCGTGGTATTACCCTAGTTCCCGAGCTTGTTGCACCCATCAGGTTCACTACTCTTTGCAAGGAATTCACTCAGCTTGGTGGTACCAAGTTTCTGGATCTGAGAGCATCATAGAGGCTCAATAGTGGTTGAGGAGTCTTGAGAGGATTTTCACTGGTTTGGAGATTACTGATGCGCAGAAGCGTCAGTTGGTAGCTTGGCAGTTGAAGGAAGCAGCCTTGGATTGGTGGGAGTCTATTACGGCTAACACTGCTGAGGCTGACATTTCTTGGGATCAGTTTAGGTATCTTCTTGTGTTGTCTTGTGTTCTGTTCATCTTTTTCTCTTTAAAATCTATCTTAAGCTTATCTATCTCTTTTCCAGGGAGGTTTTGAGGCAAAATGGTTGCCCGAAGCTGGGAAATCTCAGCTTTATCATGAGTTTATGGATCTTAAGCAGGGTACCATGTCCTTTTCTGAGTATGAGCGGAAGTTCAATGAACTTTCCAAGTTCAGTCCTAGCCTAATTGGCACCCAACTTAAGAAGAATGAGAAGTTCATTGCTGGTGCTCGTCCTGAGTATTATGATCGTCTCATTTCTCATGTTCATGGCACTTTCACCGAACTTATGGATATGGCTATCTGTTATGAGAACCCTACTTCTAAGTGTCCTGCTATTGCTGGTGCTCCTTCTTCTCAGTCTTCCTCTATTAACTCTAAGAAGAGAAAGTCAAATTTCCTCAAGCAAAAGAAGAATTGGCTCAAGAATCCGGGTTTGGGACCTTCATCTTCTCCTTCTCAGAGGCAGCCTATCGACTTATCTTCCATTACCTGTTTCAAGTGTGATTAGAAGGGACACTATGCCAATAGTTGCCCTACTTCAGTTGGCGCTGTTGTTCCTCCACCTCAGGATACCAGGAACAACCTATGTCATGTCTGTCTGCAGCCTGGTCATTTCAAGAAAGATTGTCCTTTATATCAGAAGGGCAAGCCATCTGGTATTTTTGCTGTTACCTCTGCTTCTTCACCTGCTCCACCTGCACCTGCTCCTGCTCCTAGTGATAATCAAGGTACCCTCTAGGGCACCTTTTCTTTATTTAATCATCCTATTCGTGTTTTATTTGATACTAGAGCTTCGCATAGTTTTATTTCTATTGATATTTGTGATAAGTTTGAGCATCTCCTTTCTCCTTTATATGCTTTGAACCTTTATGTGTTTCTAATCCTATTGGTGGTCCCGCGAACCGTAATAGGATTTGTAAGCAAGTGAAACTTCTTTATTTTGAACATCGTTTTAGTGGTGATTTCTATGTTCTTGGTTTCGATGCTTTTGATTTGTTACTTGGGGGTGATTGGCTTAAGAGGCATCATGCTTTTATCTCTTGTAAATCTCGAACTGTTTCTCTTGTTGATGATCGGCGTAATCCTTTGGTTATTCAGTGCTGTATGCCTCATGATTATGCTGGAAGCTTTATTTATTCGTTGGATTCTTCTCCTGTTGATCTTGATTCAACCCCTGTGGTCAAACTCTATCCTAATGTATTTGGTGAGGTCACTGCTTTACCTCCTAAGTGGTAAATCGATTTCCGTATTGATCTTATTCCCGGAGCTCGACTTGTAGTTCTTCCTCCCAGAAGAATGGCACCCTGTGAGAAGGTTGAGTTAAGAAAGCAAATTGAGGACTTGTTCTACAAAGGCCTGATCAGACCTAGCCATTCCGAATAGGGAGCAGCGGTGGTTTTCGTCATTAAGTCCGATGGTTCTCTGAGGATGTGTGTTGATTATAGGGAGCTGAAAAAGCGCACTATGAGGAACATATATCCTATGCCTCGTATCAACGATATGTTCGATCAGCTTTATGGTGCTACTATTTTCTCTCAGCTTGATCTTGCCACAGGTTTTCACCAGCTCAGAGTTGCTGAGGAAAGTATTCCTAAGACTGCTTTCTGTACTGAGAATGGTTTCTATGAGTGGTTAGTTATGCCTTTTGGTTTGACTAATTCCCATGCTTTCTTTGTTGATTTGATGAATTGTGTTTTTCGTGATGTTCTTAATAAATTTGTTCTGGTCTTTGTTGATGATATTCTGGTCTTTTCTAAGACCGAGGAAGAGCATGAATCTCATTTGAGCTTTGTTCTGGGGACTCTTAGGAGTCATCAGTTGAAAGCTAAGTTGTCTAAATGCCATTTCTGGACGGATGAAGTACGATTTCTTGGACATATTGTTTCTAGTAATGGAGTTTCTGTTGATCCAGTCAAGATCGCTGTGATTAATGTAAGTCTTTCTTTTCCTTCTTTTCCTCTTTATCATTCAATTATTCTATCTTTTATGTTGTCCTTAGTTCTCCCTATCTTGTGCAAGACTGGGAAACTCCTAGGACTCCATTTGATATTCGTAGCTTTTTGGGCCTTGTCGGATATTACCGGAGATTCATTGAGAATTTTGCTTGGATTGCTGCACCTCTCACTACTTTGACTTGTAAGAATGCCAAGTTTATTTGGGATGATAAGTGTAAGGCTGCATTCAATCAGTTAAAGCACAAGCTTACTTCCGCACCAGTTCTTACCGTTCCAAATGGAAATGAGGGATTAATGGTATACACTGATGCTTGTCGTGAAGGTTTGGGAGCTGTTCTGATGCAGGATGGGAAGGTCATTGCTTATGCCAGTCATCAGTTGAAGACCCATGAAGCAATTATGCTGCTCATGATTTGGAATTGCTTGCAATGGTTTTTGCTTTGAAGCTTTGGAGGCATCATCTTTTGTGTAACGACCCGTAAATTTAACTAGTTTTAATAACGTTATTAATTGAAATTTTTCGAAATTATAAACGATAAAATTTTAAAATATAAATTTGATATTTGGAATGCATCTAGTTAAACATAGCAACTGGTAAATTTTCGTCTGAAAATATGAAAGTTTATTACGCGCGTAAATTTACTTCAATTTAATCAGTTAAAAAGCGATGAAAATAAAATGTTTTTGGAACCTAAATATTTTTACATAGAAAAATTCTAAACCATCTTCTGAGCAAACGTCATTTTTCGTTTTTCCAAATTCGGACTTCTTTGACTCCGTCGATCTTATTTTTCTACGTTTTTCTTGCATTTTCCGCCAGTAGAAAAATTCGAATTTTATATATTCAATCATACCACAGATATCTGTATGCCATTTTGATCATCTCGTCGTGCTGATCTCCGTAGTATTTTCATTCTTGCGTTTCGACGTCCCGTACGCGGTGAAATCCGCGAAGCGAACAGTTGTATCGGTACCCTTTTTGAATTCTAGAACGTTATGTGACCTTTCAATTTTCAACCGTTGAAAATCAATGGTCATTTGCCTTTATTATTGCATAAATTCTCGTGCGTACTTTCACTCTTCCCTATATTCAACTCAATGTTGCTGGTTCGTGTTATGGTCTGTTCCTCCCTTTTCTTTTCTTCGTTGAGAAAAATATATATTTACAATATGACAACTTTATTTTACTTTTTGTATCTGTTGCATCCCTTCCCCTCTTTCACCATGCGGCCATGTCTTCCACCAACCCTTCCTCCTTGTATTTGCCTGCTCATGTCTTCACCTGTTCCTTCCTCTGCCTTCCCCGCTGCCAATCTCCTCCACGCTGCATAGACAGCACACATCCGCCCTTGCACTCTTCCTTCAACCTCACACCCTCCCTCTAGCATGCACTTCCACCTTGATAGCCAAACACAGCCATGAAGCCTCACCCCTTTCACATCACCTCCATGGTCGCAGCCCACTCGCCCACCTCCAAGTTGCCGAATAGCTTACCCGAGCTAGTCTTGGATCCAATAACTGATGCCTTATTTCCCCTCGCTTTCACATCCTCCACACACACAAATCCATCACTGTGACCCATGCTTCGGCCATCAGCCTTGGCAGCTGCCTCTCCAACCCGAACCCGATCTGTCCCCTCCCTCTAAAACCTACCTCGTCCAGCCCATCAATGAACGTAATCAACCTCAACCGTCCCCTTGTTTCACCGGCCACCTCCAACGTGCTCGCCTTCCGCCCCGCTCTCCTCCCCCTTCGCCCGCTTCTAGCAACCGTTCTGAGCTTCTCCGCAACCGCTCCACCTTCCCCTGCGAGCTGCTCTTCCCCACCATTCGTCAACCGCGGAAGCTCAAATCCATCTCCGACCCCTACCATTGTATCCTCCTCCCTGATGTGCATGCGCATCTTGTCGCCCCTTAGTGCTTTGAGGTACTATGTATTATATATTACATAATATTATGGGTTAGTATGTATAACAATTATACACGTTAGATTTTATAACAAATATATATGTTGTTTATGAATATGTGTACAGTTAGTATGTATATGATCCTATTACACTATCTATTATCTATATTGATTCAGAGGAATGTTATAAGGCTTTGTTTTAAAAAGTAATTGCTGTAAAGTATATATATATAATAGTTTTATAAGTATTGTTGTGTTGCATCTATTTATAAATCTTACAGTATATATATATATATATATATGAAAGGCTTATATATGTTAGTAGTTGTTATTATGGCAGAAAGATAATATAGGTGTTTAATAAAATTTGATTTTACTGTGTACATATATGTAGACTTGGATATATATATATATAGTTTATATTTATGAGCTATAAACAATATGTTGTATAGTTGGCAGAGCTTTGCTTTCGGGATGTATGTAAGTTGTAAGCCTCGGGCTCTTTTGTTTTAAAAATTTCTGTTAAAGTTTGTACATATTTACAATAAAATATATGTACAATAGTATATAGGCAAGGAAGTACATACAGGTCATAGCACGTAATAATTAAGAAGTTTTCATATAAAAGTATGAGTAAATTCAATCTGTTGGATTTGGAACATTTATATACGCATTTAGCCTGTAATATATATTGTACAGCCGGTCGAATTCTAGTTTTACATACACATACAAATTTATATAAGTCGTATTGATTTCTTTTATGATTATTGATTTCAAATACAGTATGCCTGAAATTTTATACCTATGTTCTACATTAGTTTGTATTCATATGTATATATATTGGTTAATATGTGGATTATTTTTAAAACAATGATTTAATTTACATATATATTGTTGAATATTGTTTTAAATTGAATATTAATTTCATGGAGATAATAATGATTATGTATATATTTTCCATTTATATCAAAACTGATTATCCTTTTTATACTGATTCTTATCTATCAGTTGTGTCGTCAATTCGTGCCAATCTAGTTGCCTTCGGATTCGTGCTTGGATTTGTAACTCAATTTCAGTGTCGCATCTTGTTCTTGTCTAGATCTCTAGCCTCGAAAGGTGAGCAATCACTCACGATTAATGTTCTTTTATTTATTAAATTTGATTCAATTGAAACGACAATTGAAATATGTTGTTGTAGCTATTTACACTGTTATATATGCTATTACATGTATCAGTTCACCTGTGACATCTGACACCATTATCTGTTATTTATGAAATGATAATCTAGTTTGGTTGATAAATGATTGATTGTCGATGTTGACATTGGACGTTAAATTGTTAATATAGTAAATGATAAATAATTTGAAATTGAAATTGACGTAGAATAGTTAGATTTGATATATGTTAAATTTGAATAGATGACATTTGCATAATATGACCCCCTTAAATGTTAAACTAGTTGACACGTAGAATTTTGGTAAAATACACCTTGAACCATTTAAATGTATGTTGTTTAAATCAGTGTGGTATGAAATTTGATAGTAGATATCAAGTGAAGAACCGTATTAATATTAGTGTAATAATCTTTAATCTACATGAAATGATAGTGTAGATTCTAGAAATAATTATATTAATTTACACAAATAACAATGTGAATTAATACGATTATTTCGGGATTATTTGAATTGATTATTGGATTGTTATTGATTGTTGTTATTGCTTGTTTATTTACTTCGACACCATCCCAGTTATCACACTGCAAGTTCCCTTTGCTATGCTTTGATTTTGAATTGAATTGGAATCGGGTTGAAATGATAAATACTCAAATTAAACTTTGACCTAGGATAGAGAATTAAATAAAAACCCGATTGGTCAATAACTTGATTTAAAAATAAAATGAAGATTTTATTTGAATAAATAATATGGTTTTGAAACAAAGTTGGAAATTGAATTTTAATGAAATTTAAATGTGATTATTTAATAATCTGAAACAAAATATTAATAAAGAAATTGATGAAAGAATGTTGTTTAATTTAAGAAATGATTGAATTAAGTTTTGAGATTATTTAATAATTTAATGAGATTGAATTATTTAATAATTAAATAAAATTGAATTATTTGTTAAGTGAAATTGAACTTCTTGAATAAGTGAAATTAAGTTCTTTATTAATTGAATTCTGAAATTGTAACTAAGTAAATAAATAAGTGAAATTGAATTTCTCTAACAAGAAATAAAATGTGTTTATTTGAAATTAATGTGAGACTTGAAATGTAAAGAATTTGATTTGATGAATTTAATTTAATGCAATTTGTAAGTTTGATACAATGAAGTTGAACTTAAGTAATTGATTTAGTGAATTGGAAATTAAATAGAAACTGTTTTGAATGATAAATTAACTTAACGAATATTGAATGAAATCGATTAATGAATTTAAATTGATTTGAATGTTAAATTAAATTAATTTAAATAGTTTCGAAATGAAACTTATATGCGAACTTGAATCAATATTTGAATTGTTTAAATAAAAATGGAAATTGAATCATAAGCTTTTGAAATGGGAATTTGGAAATTTTGAAACGTAAATTATGGAAATTGATATATAAAGAGAAATGAAATGTTGGTTTACAAATTTTATTTGAAATGGAATTTTATTTGGTTTTGAAATTTATTATGCGACCAATCGGTGTAATAATCACGAAAGTTATTAAAGAGACCAGAATCGGTTAGGGACATACTCACTGTCTAAACCGAAAACCACTTTAATAACTATACGCGGAGTGTGATCCAGAATGAAGTGGTTGGAATGATGTACGTGATGACTGAAGAAAGAGAATGATAATGGATAGCCTTGACACTTGTGTCAAATTGGAAATGACTAAAACAGGAGCCGTGCCGGGCCAAATGGGGGTTAGCTACCTCGAGCGAACACACTTCTTCGAAACTACTCATTACTTGTTGTCGATTGGTGCACCCTTGATTTTGGGAGTGTTGTTTCGTGGTGTTGCGGTCGCTGCGGCGATGCGTTCTCACCAGTCCGAATCAGGCAAACGGTAGTTTCACTACCTTGGGTATTGCCTCATGTGCCTTGTCATACTTGTATCCCTATATACGCGACCACTACGATTTGTTTTGTGTTATACCTATAGAGTACTCCCTGATAGCCCACTAGTTTATGGTGGAGTTTACAGTGCTGTATAGTCTATAACGCTTATATAAAATGTGTTAAGGGGGATAATGGTAACGCCTTAACACTATTTTGATATTTTATCTTACTGATAGGCATTATCTACTTATCGTACACTACTACATAGTAGATAGTTTAACGGATCCTTAAAGGATGGTTATTCCAAACATCCTTTGAGTTACTTGTATTTCAATTGCTATTTCACTTGAGTTGGATTTATTGATATAAGAATATTAATCCTGACTCGAGTGTTTTGTGTTTTGCTTTACGCTCGGGTCAGACTAAGTGTACCAGTATTCGAGACTCACATTTGGAGTTGGAGCTTCGCTTGGAGATCCAGCTATCTATCCAGCTTTCAGATATCCAGTTGATTCCAGTGATTGTATTCTGATATTGTATTTGATCATTGTATTCGAGACATCTGTTGTACCTTATTTAACTCTGATATGTATATAGTAGCTCATGAACTACAATCTTTTATTTCCGCTGCACTTATTACTCTGTGTCTGTGATCTGTGATTATTTATTTATTGTATATGTTCAGTTTTGCCAAATTTAAATTAACAATTCGGTATTTTGAATTATTCAAGTCCGACATGTGCGGATGCGAATAGTCCAAAATAGCGGGTCGTTACATTTTGGGAACTAAGTTTGATCTATTTACGGATCATCAGTCTTTGAGGTATATTTTCACCTAGAAGGATTTGAACCAGAGACAAGTTAGGTGGTTAGAGTTCCTTGCTTCTTATGACTGTGAGAAATGCAGATTACAGATCTTAAGGCTAGAATTAACACTAGAGGGAGGGTGAATAGTGTTTTAAGGAATTACTAATTCTTTTTGAGTTTATAATAATTTGAACACAAATGTATGCAATATTCAGACACAGATATGATCACAGAATCAAACACAGATGCAGATATAAAGTAAAAGCAATAAAGGAAAGAACACACCGGATTTTATACTGGTTCGGAGTTACCCTACATCCAGTCCCGCAACACAAGTACGGATTTCCTTTCAAAATCAATTCTTACAATTATACCCTCGATTTCAAGGCCACGAGGTACACCGCTTGGGTAGAGATACTTGATTTTACAATCACACCTTTTCTCACTCGATTGATTACAAAGAAGTCTATAACTCTGAATAGCACTGGGATCTTGTTGAGATAGTGATAGAGAATCAAACCAGAGATGATCTAGTTAGATTCAATGGTGATTTCGGCAAAGTAATGGTAAAAATGTATATAAAGAAATGTGGAAGAAGAAGAGGAGTGAAATAAGAGAAAATATTAATGTAAATTCGTTTAAAACAGCCCCTATTTATAGTAGAACAACTGCCATGTCCATTTGTGAAAGGATATGACGAATAGACACTTCCTTTGAAATTCAAACTTTTGAAATAAACTGTCACCTTGTCGACAAGGGTTCCTTGGGGTTGTCGACAAGCCTAAGTTATTCTTGGTAATTTGTTTTTCTTTGAAAATAACTTCTATCTTGTATTAAAACTATTTTAACTTTATAAATATACTTAACTATAGTTAAAATACATAAATAAGTATAGAGAATAATATTTTGGTATATATAAAATTTTACTATAATTTTATATTTAAATCTAAGTATAAATATTAAAAGTTAAATATAATATAATTAAAAGATAGTTTAAAACCAAGGGTAATTTGATATTGAAAATAAAGATTATTTTGAGGCTAAAAGTATTTTAAAACCAGGATAGATGTTTTTGATTTAAAAAGGAAGATTTTGAAATCATTTTGAAAACAAGATATAATTTTGTAAAACATTTGAATAAAAGTTAGTGGATACAAAACAATGTTCCACTAGATTTTTCGTAGGTTCCATCCTACTTAGGGTTCCATCCCTTTAACGGGCTCGAAGTGGATTCCATTCCATGAATAAAATGGATTTTAAGATGTCGATGCTTTTCTAGGAGTTTTAACAAAATTCCTAACTAAAATATCTTGTACTATTAAAATCTTGAACTCTTGATAACTTGATTTCTTGATACTCATGAGTCTTCAATCTTGATATCTTTGGTCTTTAAATTCATCAATCTTGTATCTCTATACTGTACAGTCTTCATTCTTGGTACCTGCATATATATATATATGTATATATATATATATCTAAACCATAACGTTAGTATTTATATTTTATAACAAGTCCTAAGGTTGTTGTCATCAAAACCATCATCTCAAGGACTAACAATGACCTCGACATCAACTATACCCCTGGGAAAGCTAATGCTGTGGCCGATGCTTTGAGTCGGAAGAAGGCGATGTTGTGTCAGCTTGTTATTTCTTCTCCTCTTTTGGATCGTATCATGGCTAAGCAGGATGAGGATCAGATGCTTAGACTTATTAAGGAGAATGTTCGTAGTAGGGTTGGTGGTAGTAGTCTTGATGGTAGTGGAGCTCAGATCGATGATAGAGGGATTTTGAGGATTAATAATCAGATTTGTGTCCCGAATGTTGATGGATTGAGACAGGAGTTACTTCGGGAAAATCATCGATCCATACTTTCTATTCATCCGGGTGTGACGAAGATGTATCAAGATATGAAAAAGTTGTATCGGTGGAGAGGTATGAGGCAAGATATCTCCATTTTTGTTAGTAGGTGTGCGACTTGTCAGCAAGTCAAGGCCGATCATCAGAAGACCCCTGGTTTGTTGCAGCCCCTTGAGGTTCCCAATTGGAAATGGGAACAAGTTTTTATTGATTTTATTGATGGATTACCGAGGACTAGGAGGGGTAATGGGGGTATCTGGGTTATTGTGATAGATTGACCAAGTTAGCTCATTTCATTCCGGTCAAGTCTACCCGTTCTGCTTCCAGTTTAGCTGAGATCTATATGAGAGAGATTGTTCGTCTCCATGGTGTTCCTGTCAGTATTGTTTGTGATCGTGATCCTATCTTTACCAGTCATTTTTGGAAAGCTTTTCAGGAATCTTTGGGTACTCACTTGAATATGAGCACTGCTTACCATCCACAGACCGACGGTCAAATGGAAAGAGTGAATCAGATTCTAGAGGATCTTCTTCGTGCTTGTGTTCTTGATTATGGAGGATCTTAGGAAGATCATCTCCATCTTGTCGAATTCACCTATAAGAATAGTTATCAGGTATAATCTCAATCTTTTATTTGAATCTTGTCTTAATCTTTTATCTATCTCATTTCATTTTTTTGAATTTAGGCTAGTATTGAAATGTCTCCGTTTGCTGCTCTTTACGGATGACCTTGCAGATCTTCATCTTGCTGGATTGAATCCGGTAATCGTTTGGTTCTTGGTCCTGATATGATTCTTGAGGCTTCTGAGAGAGTTGAGGAGATTAAGAGCAAGATGAGGAGTGCTCGGGATAGGCAGAAGAAGAACGTTGATAGGCGTAGGAGGAGTTTGGAGTTTGTTGTTGGTGATCTGGTCTTTCTTAAGGTCTCTCCCTTAAAGAATGTGATTCGTTTTGGTCGTAGAGGGAAGCTTGCTCCTAGGTTCATTGGTCCTTTCTACATCTTGGAGAGGATTGGTTCTTTAGCTTATCGTCTAGATTTGCCTGAGAAGTTTTCTGGAGTGCATAATGTATTCCATGTTTTGCATCTTCGCCAGTATCTTCATGATCCATCCCTTATAGTCTAGCCTTCTGCTCTCGAGAGTTTGGATATTCAGCCTAATCTGACTGTCGAGAGGAAGCCACTTCGTATTGTTGATGGAGGTACGAAGCAGCTAAGAAGGAAATCTGTCAACCTGGTCAAAGTACAATGGAGTACTGATGATCAGGACTGTACCTGGGAGATGGAGGAGAGCATGCGTGCTTCGAATCCGGAATTGTTTGTTTCAGGTACTTTTTGATTTCATATCTTATCTTTCCTTGTTTTCCTTGTTTCGTTCCTTTTCGAGGATGAAAAGTTTTGAGTGGGGGAGAGTGTAACAACCCAAAATTTTGTAAATATTTTTAAATTTATTTTATTTAGAAGCTTTGATTTTTATTCATTTAAATTTGAATTTTTGGAATTTTTTTCACTGTAAATTTGGATTTCTGTTTGCAATTTATTTTCCAAATACAATAAAATAAACATTTTCTGAAAATTTTATATTTTGGTCAACTTTGGTCAAACTTTGACTTTCATTTGAAAATTTTAACTTTAAATTTTAGAATTTTAATCTTTTTATTTGAAGCTGGATATGATTCTGATATCCGTTCTGCTTTTCGTTTCGTTAAATTTTGATTTATATTTTTAAAATCGGATAAAATACAGCGTTTTACACGCAATTATTTTCTGTATTTATTTTCTAGTTTTCCTAAGTCCATTTCTCTATTTTTATTTTCTATTTTATTTTGTTTTGACTTTTATTTTATTTATGGGATTTTTGATTGATTATCTATTTTTAAATGGCTTGGAAATTCAGAAGACTTTGGTTTCTTTTTCTTTAACTTATGCCTTTTTGTTTTCTAGCCTTTTCATTTTCTAGCATCTTCGTTTTCTTTCTTAGCCGTGCATTTCCCTCTCCAATAGCCGTACAAAACATTTGTTCCCATCTCCTCTTTCATTTTTCATTTCTAACGAAAAGATTTTAAAGTAAGTTCTTGGTTCCGTGGCTTCCTCTGTTCTTTTCTTTTTCTATTTTCTTCTTTTGTCTCAAAGCTTTGCTCGGCCACCATGCTATTGCCAACCACAACTCCTACTCTACACCACCTTTGACCGGCCATCTCCACCACCATATCATCTCCACCCATGCCGTGACCATAGACCCAAAACTCCACCACAAAAACATCACTTGGAACCCTAATAAAGCCTATATACATCACCACTTCCTCCTTGATGACTTCAGCCCCACCTTGTCTTCCACCTCCTCCATCCCCTTGCTTTGCTTTGCCATGACCAAAACCCACTCCAGGCCGTAACCAGACCTGACCCAAACCATGAACCCAGACCGAGCCATACTTGCCTAGGCCGAACCCAAATACACATGACCTTTCATTGCCTTGTCTCTTTGCCTTCACAACTCCTATCTCTTCAAATTCTAACATATAGCCATGCCTTGTGACCTCATGACCGAGCCTAGCATGCTTCTAACCATCATGGCCGAGCCATGTATTGATGTGGTTGATCCCAATTGCATAGTGGTCGAGCCCACTTGTGGACCAAACCAATGTTTTCTTCACTTTGTTTCACTGTTTTAATTTATTTTTTGTGTTGAATATTTATGCTTATATATGTTGTATATTTTGTTGTTACAAGACTTGGATCTTGGCTCCCTATCCACTCATCTTTGATCCGTGCTTTGTCGTGCTTTTCGGAGTTGTTTGTTTTGTGTTTGAATTAATCCCTAGCTTTAAAAAGGTGAGTTTATCACTCTCGATAAATCGTACTTATATAAATGTGAAACAATGTCATTTGAATTGTAGTAGTTGATATGCTATGTTATATGTTCACATTTGCATGTTATCTGACATTATATATAATGATATAACCTGTTTATATACCTGTTACATCACCTGACATCATATGATATGTTTTACTGTTTATTTACTATCTGTTTCTCACACTGGAAGTTCCATGTTAGACTAGAATCACTATTGGTTGAAATGATACATACCCGAACAGACTATAGAATAAGGAAAAGTCGTTATGAGCTGAAATGATAGGCTCGAGCGAATTTTATTTTAATTGACTTGTAATTGCGGGTTTGAAATGATAAAACCTGGGATTTTAATTCATTACAGATTGAAATGATATATTATCCGTATTCACTTGACCTAGGTTAGAAAATATTATACAGACCCGTGGTTAATTTTAAATATAAAGATTTTCTGAAAAATGTATGTATTTGGAATTTAAATTATATGAGATTTTAACTTAACTGGATTTAAATGATTTAAATAAATTTTATAGTGATTTTCTGTAAGTTGAAATTGTATGAATTAATAAATGATAGGAAATGTAAAAAAAATGTGATTTAATTTAATATTTGAAAATTTGATTTAAATGGGAATTTTGGCTTAACTTGGTAATAAAATATTTTAGTTATGAAATGGATATTTTAAAGATTTTAATATTAAACTATTTGTTGAAATAAAAGTTAAGCAATTTATAATGAATTTTGACTCAATAAATGGATTAGAAATTAACTGGATATTTATAAATAAAATGTTATTTATTAAAATTATAAGTGAAATGATACCCAGATAAATAATTTTAAAAAGTGGAATAAGGTTGATAAGTTAAGAAAATAGTGCACTTTGACTTAATAAGTGAATTATTGTTTAAAATTGGATATTTATTTATGAAACGTTATTTTATAAAATCATAAGTTAAATGATATCCATATGAACCTCTTTGAAGCGAAAAATATGATTTATAAGTTAAAATGGCTAAAAATTTGAAGTTTTAATGTTTCTGAAATTTATAATAAATCTGGAATTAGTATTGGTAGCACTTCAGAAATGCTATACGGTTAAGACAGCGTATGCTAAGTGCTATCATTTCTGAAATTTAACTAAGTTCTGAAATGACTAAACACCTACTACAGCACTTTGTAAGTGTTGCTGTTGCTGAAACTAACTATATTCTGAAATAACTAAAGGGCTATTGTTGCACTTGGTAAGTGTTGTTGTTGCTGAACTGAACTGTTTCAAAATAACTAATATACCTACTTTAGCACTTTGTACGTGCTGCTGTTTCTGAAATTTGACAATGTTTTGAAATTTTGTAATTAAATGAATGAACTCAAAAAATGCTATAATTCTGGAAATTGAATATCTGATTTGAAAGTATAGTGACTTCATATTTAAATGGTTTAATTTTTTTAAATTTATAACCACGGGTTATAATAATGATTGGTTATTAAAGAGACCGGGATCAGATATGGATATACTCTCTGTCGATACCGAAAACCACTTTAACAACTATGTACGCGATGGAAATTCCAGAATGAAGTAGGATGGTGGTGACGATCCTATTGAGGTATATACGTGGACCCAACTCCCGTGAGTTGGCATAAGGTGGCTAAAACAGGAGCGATTCCGGGCCAATGAGGTAGCTCTTCTGATCGGACACACTTCTTCGATACTATTCTATTACTTTGTGATTGATTGGGTGCACCCTTTGATTTTGGGAGTGTGGCTCGAGGTGGGCGGTAGTGGCTGCTATGCGTTACCACCAGTCCGGATGAGTAATTGGTATATCTACCCTAGCATTGCCTTGTGGTGCCGTGTCACCTACCCTAGCGAGCTTTACTACGAGTTTGTTTTGTACCATACCTATGGAGTGCCCTTTGACGACGCCCGGTATGGTGGAGATTATGGTACTGTATAGACTGTGGGAATATAAAATGTGTTAAGGTGGAAAATGTAAAGCCTTAACGCTATTTTGATAGTTTACTTTACATTGGACATATTATAATACCGTATCTTACTACATAGTAGATAGTCTAACAGATCCTTAAAGGATGGGCGATACCAAGTGTTATCCCAACTTTTGGCAAAGTCGAGATACCCAAAGATTAACTGAAAATCAATGATTATTAGTCATGAACATCGATTGTGCATCGCAGGTTCACCACGGATATCGATGAATTTTGTCCGAGTCCGGATCGGGCTGCAATTGGTAAGACATGCCAAGCAAGGTCAGATGAAGCAACATTCCAAATTTCGAGACAATCCGAGTTCGTATGCTCAAGTTATCGCCGATATAAAATGGAAGAGGTATGCTATGGTTCGAATCGATCAGAGCCAAGCCCTAGATTCGAATCCATCATCCCTACATTACTTCGAATCCATCAGAAGCACCATTGCTTCGACTCCATCAACACAGAGTACTTCGAATCCACCGAGCCACTTCGCCTCGCAACCTTCAGGTTGAACACCTTCGTATCCATCTGGGCTCGATGGTTCGTATCCATCACTCAAACCCATGGAGACCGCTTGCTTCGAACCCATCAGAATACGCCTTGCTTCGACTCCATTGAGCAAGCCTTTGTTCGAATCCAATAGCCCGAATCCATTGGAACGTTCCCACCTTCGAATCCCTTCAAACAGTGGGGTCTTCGTATCAATCGACTGAAGGTTACCCAGATCGATTCGAAGGAAGCATGTCTGCGAATCGATCACCTCGAACCCACCACGTCTACATAGCTAAAACCCCGGCCACGACTCAGTAAAACTCGGAGAAAAAGGAGGATCGACTCGAAGATTGCGCGCCACATCACCACGAGCACGCGTGCCATGATCGAGTCGAAGCAATCGATTCGAACGTAATCGATTCGAACAGAACGCTGCATCCAGAAATACAACCTTGAATCGATCATAACTTGAGATCTACACCTCCAAATGCTATGAAATTTTCACAGAAGCTTGAGCACATGTTGAAGAATGTCCACACCAAATTTCAGCTTGATTGGACAATTTCTTGATCGATTCGAACCTAGGGTCGAATCGATCCTGGTGTGGGCCCGGATTTCCATACAGCAGGCATGTGGGCCCCCTGACGTACCAGAACTGGTCTCCCTTCATTTTAGGCGAAATATCAGCCTCCTACACCTATAAATAGAGCCCCTGGTCATTCAGAAAAGGGGTCGGACAATTCTTAGAGCTAAAGAGCGTCCAGATTCTTCCAGATTTACTCCAGATCACCATTGCTGCCTTAGATTCAGACTTAGTTCAACAAATCAGTTGTAATACAACATACGAAATTGTAATCTTCAAGCATCGAGCAATAAAATCATAAAAACCTTGAAGTGGACGTAGGCCGGAGATAGCCGAACCACTATAAATTGTGTGTCACTGTTCATTATTTCTTGATTACTGCTTGTTACTTGCGTAGATCTGTGATTTGTGTGTGAATACTATTGATTTGTATTCATACGCTGGTGCTTTCACAACATTTGGGGTTTGTGACCATTTTTGGTGCAAACACTTTGGTGCTTTCACTGAGAAGAAATAGCACCCGCTACACCAGATTCAGAGTTTAGACTTGAAATTTTAAGAGTTCAGATTTGACTCTACAATGACTCGACAAACTAGACAAAGAGCTGAGGGGAGCCAACAGGGAGGAAGTCAAGAGGCATCCTCTGGCGCTGGAGAAGGACAAGCTTCGATCTACATTACTAGAGATGAGATGGAGGCTATGAATAACCTAATGCAGGAGAGAATGATGAAAAGCCAACAAGAGATGCTGCAGAATTTCTTCGAGCAGATAAGAGCTGCAGGAACACAGAACCTTGGACCAGCTACAGCGGCTGCGAATGTGGAACAAGGAGCTAGGGCTATGGAACCCAACAGAGGACAGAATATAGAACCAAAAGGCAATCAACAAGGGCTTGGGGGCAGGCCCGCAGGATCCAACGCAGAAGTACCTTTGGAAGGAGCTCAACCGGCTAGGGCCAACACAAATGCTAACGAGCCGCCCGAAGAGTACGTACCAGAATTCCCTACGAGACTCGGAGGGCAAGACCGAGACGTGACAAGGGGGCAACCCCTAGATGGAGATGAAAGAATGATTGGCCTAGTGAGACGACTCATGAGAGGAGGGTTGTCAGGAGGAGGATTGGAAGAAGTTAGTCGGAGTCCGTTCGCTCGGAATATCAGGAATGCAAGGAACCCTCCGAAGTTCAAACTACCAACGTTGAATCCTTATGACGGAAAGTCAGACCCGACCATGCATATCACCAGATATATCAGACACATGGAAGTGCTGGGAGCATCCGAGGAAGTGATGGCACGATGTTTCCCCTTATTCTTATCAGATTTGGCTGCGCTTTGGTTTAGGCAGCTAGAAACCGGATCAATCAGGACATGGGGCGAGCTTGTGGATTGCTTCATGAAGCAGTTTAGGGTTCACGTGACGCGACCTAAGAGCGTAATGACTTTGGCATCATTAAAACAAAGGACCGGAGAGTGCATAAAAGATTTTTTGTTACGATTTAATGCGACGGTGACTTCTGTAGATCGCCCGGACCCATCGATGATTTTGATGGCGGCAGTGGCAGGAGTTGGAGAAGGCACCGAATTCAAAGACTCTTTGACTAAAGATCCACCGCAAGATCTTGGAGAGTTTTTCCATGAAGCTGAAAAATTCATTCGATTAGAGGAATTACGAGCCGAGAGGCAGGAAATAAATGTTGCACAAGGCGAAGGAACCGCCAGGGAACAGTCCAGGGCAGACAAAGGAAAGAGAAAGCAGGATGACGCACATGATGGTCCTGATAAACGGAAGAAATTCCGAGAGCCCAGATTCAGGCAATACAAAGACTTGGTGGCAGGACTGGAACGAATTTACACCGAAACTCGGGGGCAACTCCCCTATCGAAAACCACCTAGGAGAGATTCCACGGAGCGGGAACATAGGACTGGAAAGTACTGCCTATTCCATGAGCTGGATGGGCACACTACCGATGAATGCCGCCACCTGAAGGATGAGGTGGAAGAACATGCCAGGAGTGGTAGATTGCCGCAGTATGTCAGAGAACGTACGACGGCGGTTAGACCCGAACAACTACCGCCTCAACCAAACAGGAATGATCCTGGATCAGGATCATGACTCGTCATCAACTGATTGTGATGGCAAGGGCCAAGTTCAAGATTTGGACTCTGGTCGATTAGTTTTCTTAGATTTGATTTCCAAAATAAAACGGCTATCCCACTTACTAATGTACGGGAACCGGAGAGATCCCTAGGCATGCTTTGAGATGGAAATAGACCGCTCCACCCGGAGAGGCATTATCTTGTTTTTCCTGGTGTTTGAGATTGAACATCTAGGATTTGAATTTAATAAAGAAACACTTATTAAAATAAACCTTTGACCGGAGAGTTAAAGGATAAACATTAAATATCAATATAAACATGATCGCTTTATGATCCTACCTAGAGAGGCAGGGTCCGGAGTGCAAGAAGTGAGTTGCTTCGCCGGAGAGCGACAGGATCAACTCACTTAAGCATCGTTTCCTATTCACCGGAGAGTGATTGGATCAGGATTCGATAAGAGCCCGGAGAGGCTATGATCGGCCCACGATTTAGGCCACGACATCGCTTAATGTTCAGATTCACTGAACCGGAGTGCAGGAGGTGAGTCGCTTCGCCGGAGAGCGACAGGATTGACTCACTTAACGTTGTTTCCCCTTCACCGGAGAGTGACAGGATGGGATCCAGCATGAGCCCGGAGAGGCTATGATCGGCCCACGATTTAGGCCATGACATCGCTTAATGTTCAGATTCACTGAACCGGAGTGCAGGAGGTGAGTCGCTTCACCGGAGAGCGACAGGATTGACTCACTTAACGTTGTTTCCCCTTCACCGGAGAGTGACAGGATGGGATCCAGCATGAGCCTGGAGAGGCTATGATCGGTCGAGAATGACCAAGACATCGCTATACGCCCTAGCTGGGGCCAGAGTGCAAGGGATAGAAAGCAACGCCGGAGTGCAATAAGATCTTTCTATTCAATCACTAAATCTAGAATGGGTTTGACAAGGGTCCGGAGTGACCATCAATAGTACGGAGAGACCGTAGAATTTCATTCTTAACTTCCACTGGAAAAAATTGATAACAATTCGGCTTCGAACAGCCATGGACTTGATTGAAAATGCTATAAGCTATGAGTAAAACATGAACTCACTGCATCCAACTTAAGACTAATCAAAACACGCCTTTTACCAAAAAAGGCATGTTTTGGGGGGCAAAATGTTATCCCAACTTTTGGCAAAGTCGAGATACCCAAAGATTAACTGAAAATCAATGATTATTAGTCATGAACATCGATTGTGCATCGCAGGTTCACCACGGATATCGATGAATTTTTTCCGAGTCCGGATCGGGCTGCAATTGGTAAGACATGCCAAGCAAGGTCAGATGAAGCAACATTCCAAATTTCGAGACAATCCGAGTTCGTATGCTCAAGTTAACGCCGATATAAAATGGAAGAGGTATGCTATGGTTCGAATCGATCAGAGCCAAGCCCTAGGTTCGAATCCATCATCCCTACATTACTTCGAATCCATTAGAAGCACCATTGCTTCGACTCCATCAACACAGAGTACTTCGAATCCACCGAGCCACTTCGCCTCGCAACCTTCAGGTTGAACACCTTCGTATCCATCTGGGCTCGATGGTTCGTATCCATCACTCAAACCCATGAAGACCTCTTGCTTCGAACCCATCAGAATACGCCTTGCTTCGACTCCATTGAGCAAGCCTTTGTTCAAATCCAATAGCCCGAATCCATTGGAACGTTCCCACCTTCGAATCCCTTCAAACAGTGGGGTCTTCATATCAATCGACTGAAGGTTACCCAGATCGATTCGAAGGAAGCATGTCTTCGAATCGATCACCTCGAACCCACCACGTCTACATAGCTAAAACCCCGGCCACGACTCAGTAAAACTCGGAGAAAAAGGAGGATCGACTCGAAGATTGCGCGCCACATCACCACGAGCACGCGTGCCATGATCGAGTCGAAGCAATCGATTCGAACGTAATCGATTCGAACAGAACGCTGCATCCAGAAATACAACCTTGAATCGATCATAACTTGAGATCTACACCTCCAAATGCTATGAAATTTTCACAGAAGCTTGAGCATATGTTGAAGAATGTCCACACCAAATTTCAGCTTGATTGGACAATTTCTTGATCGATTCGAACCTAGGGTCGAATCGATCCCGGTGTGGGCCCGGATTTCCATACAGCGGGCATGTGGGCCCCCTGACGTACCAGAACTGGTCTCCCTTCATTTTAGGCGAAATATCAGCCTCCTACACCTATAAATAGAGCCCCTGGTCATCCAGAAAAGGGGTCGGACAATTCTTAGAGCTAAAGAGCGCCCAGATTCTGCCAGATTTACTCCAGATCACCATTGCTGCCTTAGATTCAGACTTAGTTCAACAAATCAGTTGTAATACAACATACGAAATTGTAATCTTCAAGCATCGAGCAATAAAATCATAAAAACCTTGAAGTGGACGTAGGCCGGAGATAGCCGAACCACTATAAATTGTGTGTCACTGTTCATTATTTCTTGATTACTGCTTGTTACTTGCGTAGATCTGTGATTTGTGTGTGAATACTATTGATTTGTATTCATACACTGGTGCTTTCACAACATTTGGGGTTTGTGACCATTTTTGGTGCAAACACCAAGCATCCTTTAAATTACTTGTGCATTTCTATTACAGTTCACTTGAGTTGGTTTACATTGTATAAGTATGTATATCCTGACTCGAGTGTTTGTGTTTTGCTTTACGCTCGGGTCAGCCTGAGTATTACAACTTTGGATTCACCTTCTAGAGCTAGAGATTGCTGGAGTTTATCTGTCTATCTAGTTGTCTTTCCATTTCAGTTATTTCGTTCAGCTTTGCTTATGTATTTGTGAACTTATGTATTCAAACTTTTGTTGTATCTGCTTTCAGACTATGGTATTTTGTATTTGTTTTGAGACTATGTATTATAGTGGCTTCATGAACCACTATGTATTTTTATTTCCGCTACGAGTTATTCTGATATTCTGTGTCTGTGATTCTGTGATTGGTTTTATTTGCTCCAAATTTATTTACAATCTATTGTTTTATATTATTCAAGTCCGACATGTGTGGATTTATTGTCGATTTGAATAGTCCAAAATAGTGGGTCGTTACACTTTCCATTATCGTAAATGGTGGAATATAATTTTTCAGGAATAATATGATAATCGGTTATTTCAATTAATTGCAGCTATATTTTCAGTGTGATAATCGATTATTTCAATATGTATTGTTCATGTGATTTCCAAGTAAATATATTGCATAATAGTTTGAAATCATCAAAACTGTTATATTCTGTAATCATCATAACAGTTTAAAATAAATATTTAGGCAACATCGCCTCTTATATTTTGAAATCATCAAAACGAATTAAACGATCAATAAAATTTAAATAAAACAGAAAAATACTAAAACTACCAAAAATAAATCATTCTCGCATTTTTCCTCTTCCTACTAGCATTCACCATTGCTTACAATTGAAATCGACGATCAAGATAGCAAAGAATGAAACCAAAGAGGCAACGGATTCATGGAGGATCGCTTTGTATTTGGATTCAAAGGTTTAATAGCAGGGGGCTGGGGCGAGAATTCTGTAGGTTAATTTTCTTTTTTTTAGGAACGAAAATGAACGAGATGCCTTATTTTTGGGAACGAATTTTGAAATAGCGGCTGAAGGCTGAAGCAAGCACGATACGATTAGGATTAGGGAATAATGGGTGGGCCGGGTTGCGAATAGAAGGGGATTTGGGCTTTTTTAATAATTTTAAAAATAGGTTCGGTTAACGGTTAACCGATATATGAACCGTGTTTAACCGTTAACCGACCCGATTTTGGTCAGTTAACATCGGCCTGTTAACCGAAAGTTCGATTAACCGATTTTTTCGATTAAAGTGGTTCGGTTCTGGTCGGTTAAGTCGGTTAGGTAGGTTAACTCGATTAAATGCCCATCCGTACTAAATGTGGTTACCAATACTTTTTTATTTTGACAAACATATCTCCAACTCACAAACTTTTATATCTTAAAAAATATAAACAATATGTGCAAATATATTTTGATTAAAAGATTCATTTCTTTCAATAAATCACAAATATGTGTATATATGTAGCTAGGCCCCATATTTAATGGAATGAAGTAACCAAAAAAAGAAAGAATGATTGAATGATAAACTTTATTTATTGAATGATGTATACCAGTTGATTTTTTTCCCGTTCAGTCTACCATTGTTTGTGGAATTAATACCACCTCAATTCTTTGATTTAATTGCAGCTAGTCATTGGAACTTTTGTTGCACTGACTGCATCAAATTATACTTGAAGCATACAAAATTTCAGTTGGTAATTTCTACCTACTTTTAACACTAACTTGCGGCAGATATTGCGACTGATGTGTAAAGCTCGTATGAAAATTAAAACACTGATTCATTGAAACTAAAGGGGGTACATATTCGAAGTTAACTCCACGATAATAGTAGAGAATGGTAGACAAGTCAAAATAATAGCCAAGTTGAACGAGTAAGGTAGCATTGCTCCATTCATAATTAGTTTGTCTTTGCTTGACATGAACACTGGCGGAAACAAGGAGGTAGACATTAATGTGGTGGATTCCATTACCATGGATGCATAAAGGCAACATGAGGTTGTTATTGTCTTCAGTGCATGGATTTTAGTGATGTATAGGTAGAGCTACATGGATGAAACAACTTATACTGTCAGTAAACTATGATAACACTATTATAAAATACATACTTAAGTCTTTGGTATTTTTAAAAGAAAATTAAAGGATGTGCATCCATGTTATTTTACAGTAACAATGAATTCTCAATAATTTTTATCAATTGTAATTTAGCATAGTTTTCACACATATTCGCAAAGCATCCAAATTGTTAATGTTGTGGCCTACCTCAAAAATATATGGATTGTTTTATTTTTTCCCGTTGTGTTTATTACTATTTCAATCGAATGCATCCATGTGTAAGCCCATTCTATCCAAAATCAATATTTGTTTTGCAACAGAAGGAATATGCTCATCGTTTTCTTTGCACAAATGAAGCTTACATGGTAGCACTAGGTATTCACAGGCATGCATATTGTTTCCATAATGTTGGTAATGTGAGACAACACCGAGGAGTTGATTTTCATTTCAATTTTATTCGATCATCTTTTGTTCAATTTTTTTGAGTACTGATGAACTAATTAAAGATCGGAGAGCTTTATTTTGAGCTTGGTTTTTAGCATTTATTTTTAAAAAATTTATGGTACTAGCTCTATTGTGGGAGGATAGATTTTCTTTACTTCCTATTGATGGTTGTAGATGTGTTTTGATTTTTATTTATTTCCTTATTGATCTTAGATGTTTTCATTCTTATTGATTTTATTGTGACTTTGATATTTCCTTATAATTAATTAACTTTTAATCGCTATAAATTTGCACTATGGCTAAATATATCAGTCAATTATTAATCTGAACAAGTATAAAGATGCAACAACGAGTGAACTATCATTTGACTAGTAATTGCTTTTTGATTCATGTTACAAATAGATTACCTTTTATTTTTGAAATTTTAAATGAAAACCGTGTGCGAAGCACGGGTTTGCACTAGTAATTATATTATTACTGAGCTGCATTTAAAGAGCTAATAGGCTACTTGAGAATATTTGGAAATGAACATTCGTTGATTTTTTCCTTTAGTCGCTTCAAATTTATCCTCCGCGTTAATTTTATCGGAGAAAAACAAAGCTCACTTTTTTCTCTTCTCCTTCTCTCCTAACCCTAATCATCATAAGACTGAATGTCCGCTGATTTGATGACCATGAAATGCCAAAGATAACAATAGATACCTCCCCTATTGACGTGAATTATTCCAATTGAGTAGGTTTCAATGAAGGCTATTTACCACGACAATCTCCCCGTTGTCGTGGATTTGCGAATGGCGTTTAGCTTTCGAAATGCTGCCACACGTTCGCCACCTTACATTACACCTTGCCGTCATTTGGTTTGAGTTGCTGTCGCTTTCCCACCGATAGCTTGATTCCTTCACCCGTTTAGCCTTGCCGACGCACTCCTCCTTTCGGCGTATGGACCAAAAATCGGGTATATATGTCCACAAATTTATGTTTTTGACTCATTGAATATAGTCAGTAGTTATTCAACATTCAACAAAAGGGAACCAGGTCGATGTTTCTTTCTACCCTGAACGAATAGTTTCCATTATGCTTTATGACCACATTCCGATTCGGGGATGTTTCTTACTACAGTTTGACCCTTACAACTAATGTTAAAGCGTTCAAATATCCGTTTTGGCAATCGAATAATCATTGTTCAGCTATATTTATTGTATGATGATTGTTATTTTCGCATATTGATAAGTTGCTACCAGATTTGTATGTATAATCCCAAACGACACTGAAGTAGAATCTTTGATTAACACATATTGGCATAATATTTGAGCTTAAAGCAATAGTTTGGGCTAATATATTGAACAAATTGATCATGTGGATGCTTTAGAATATCTTAATGGATGGTAAGAGCGATATAAATATGTGAATTCATTGCATTTTCATATTGTCATTTAGACTTACATATCCTGATCTTTTGATTTGTAATTTTCATTACATCACTAACTTGATTCAACCCTCCTACACCGTCACCTTTGTATTAAATCAAAATCTGATATATTTTTGCATTTTCCTTTAGTAAACAATATCATTTGGGCAGTTAACTGTTAATCAAAATCTGATAAATTTTTGCATCAGTGACTAGATCTCCAAAATGGTAGCTTCCCACAAGCTATCAAAAATTCCAAAAACAAGCATTCACCAAACTGTTCAATAATGAAGGTTCAGTAATTTATTTATTCCCTCTGTATCTTAGTAATTTTCTATTTCAATTTTATTACAGTGCTTATGCTCATAACAAGTGATATGTTAAAAAAAATTCTTACTCATAGCCTTTGGTGTTTGTTTATAATGTTGTTATCACTGCTCTGTTGCATGATGTGAATTTACAAATGACAAGAAACATGGGTCCTCATTAGTTATTACGTGCATTCCAAATCATTTAAATTCAAAGGTTGCATGCCACATGCTGTTGAAAAAATAATTATTTGAAACTAAATTCATGTTTTAATATATTAAAGGAAACACTATTGTGTTTTCATGGACGGAAACCTATGCCATAAACATTGTTGTGTTTCAGAGCGAATTATTTTTTTGTGTGCAATTCATGAATAATTTGATTTTAGTTTAGGATAGAGAATGTTGCTAGGTACTATTAGTATTGGTTATGAATACATGTCTACATGTATGTAATGTATCAAACATAACACTAAACGTTGTCATCTGACATGAGTTGATGACAATTTTTTTAGAGCATGCATCATGTTTTGTGTCTGATCTATATTCATTTGGAAGTTTAGGCAACAAATTATGTAGTGTGAAAATCATCAATAGAATCATCATAGATTTTTGTAGCAACATCAAAATTATTCATAACTGATGTTCGTCAACTTATCTATGTGATATAATCATCAAAAAAATTATTTTCCATCTTTACAGGGTATTCTACTATAGTAAAAGGCTGTTAGAAAAAGTATTTAACTTAATAGGTAAAATTCTGTTATGTGAGTTTTGATCCTTAAGAATATGATTTATCTTTCTAGAAAGAAATAAATTTGATAACAAGGTCTTCAATATCTTTTGTTTTGTCAATTTACACATATTTTTCCCTATTGGTAATAGTGTATGATTAGGTTTAATTAAAAGGGATTGATTACTAATTAGTGCTTTCTAAATTTAATCCACAAGTTTGAATACAAATAAAATGGAATAACGTATTAATTATTTCCTCTTAATTAATTTCTTTCTCACTCTCTTCCTCTTGAGAATCAATGGTGATGATATGCTTAAGCTGATATGGATACTGCTATTCTAATTGGCAACATTTATATCTAAGGGAGATAGGAAAATAGTAGCACATCATTGGCACAACAAATATGTTAAGTCATCATACCTTAACTATAATGATTTTAATGTTGCTTGAATTAATAATCATATGAGATCATTTTGTGTAATTTTAGTTGGGGTATTTCAAACTTAGTAGATTGTTTTTATGTTTAAAATGATATAGTAGAAAAATGCTGGATTTGATATTGTAAGAACCAAATTTTGTCTAATTTTGATGTATTTTGATTCTCAATAGAAGTGTTCTTCTTCTTTTTATCAAAGATTTTTCCTTTTAATCCATATTCTACATCCTTGGATACTTTTTTCATAAATATTTATGACTGTTAAAACTGTACACTTTTGCTTCTTTAATGGTATGTACGGTTTTATCTATAGAAATTTCTACGATGCATTCACAATCTTACTCTATATAATCGTTTCCAATTTACCATTTCATTGAGGATTACTACAAATGGATCCTGAACTGAAAGTAATTTATACAACCTTTAGATCTTTAAAATAAATATTTTTTCGTACAATAAAATGGCATTCTTAAATTTGAGGGCTTTATCAGTACAGTACAATGTAATCACGCACAAATGAGCTTTTGCATTCCTTTTTTCTAAGAGTAAAGATTGTACTTAAGCCTTGAAGAGAATATTGTATGGGAGGTATGATGGAGAAGAAATATTAGTCTTGCACTTTATATTAGTAATTAACCATCAATATTTTGACCAATTGTATATGGGTTGTTTAAATAATTTGTTACTTCTGCATTAAAGAATGATGTTGTAACGACCCGTATTTTTATGGATCGAAACATCGTAAAACAGTCGTCATTAAGTCGCATTGTTGATAAGTCGTCTAGAGTCTTAAGTCTTAGGTCGTGTAGAAGTTAGGTCGGAGTAGACGACCTAAGAAGGTGGAGCGACCTAAGGTAGTTGGCGACCTAAGGATTTTGGGGATAGGTCATATGGAAGATAAGTCGTATGGAGGCTTAGGTCGTGGGATAGGATTAGGTCGGAGGAGCGACTTATAGAAGTTAGCAACCTAGTGGAGCGGAGCGACTTAAGAGTTAGGTCGTATAATAGTTAGATCGTATAGCAGTTGAGTCGTGAAGTAGCTTAGGTCATGGGGTAGGTTAGGTCGAGTGAACGACCTAAGAGATTAGAGCAACCTACAGAATTTGACCGACCTAAGAAGTTTGCGACCTAAGGAGTAGACGACCTAAGATAAGCCAGCGATCTATAGGATTTGGCGACCTAAGGAATATGCGACTTAAGAGTTAACAGTATAGGAAACTGGGAAGGTTAGCGACCTAAGGGGGATAGGTCGGCAACGCCCTAAGGAAGGAGCAGTTAGGTCGTATGTCCCTGTGTGTAGTTAGGTCGCTAGGCCATTAGTTGTTAGGTCGTGAGGAAGTGTGTCTGCGTTAAGTCGCTGGGTTTTGGCTGAGTGTTTGGTCGTGAGCGACCTAGGAGTTCAGTTGTTAAGTCGTAACTCGTTGAGTCCTGGTTCGCGCGCATATGCTATGTGTTAAGTCGCGAGCGACTTAGGAGTTAAGCTGCTAAGTCGTAAGTCGTAGACAGGTGGGTCTGGTAGGTCGTGGAGGCACTTATGTGTTAAGTCGTTAGGTCGCTAAGCGCTTAATTGTTAGGTCGTAGGCTGGTATTGTTAAGTCGTGTGTTTTTTAGGTCGTGGGGTTCTTAGGTCGTGGACGACCTAAGAGTGAGCGACCTAAGGGAAAATCAGCTATAAATAGGAGGGTTTTTCTCACTTTTTGGGATCCAGATTTTGAAGCGACGAAGTGCTGCCATTTTGAGAGCTTGACTTCTACACTTCTTCACTTCTTTTCTCCACTCTAATCTTGTGATTCCTTCCATCCAAATCGAAGATCAAGTTGAAGATTCAAGAGCTTATCTACATCCATCGAAGATAGATTTCATCGTTTGAAGCGGATTTGTGATAGATCGAGCTAGATCCTTCACTGTCCAGATCTGAAGCGTGTTGATTTGGGGTTGTTTAGGTGATTTGGTGAGTGGTGATTATCTCTCACACGGATCCAAAGGAGTATATCGGATCATTGGCTTGATTTGGTTCTAAAATAGTGATTTCCATGCATTTTCTTAATCCTAAGTATAGATCCATATAGATTCATTGTTCATGATGATTTGGCATCCATTTTACTACATGTTAACCTATGCAAGTTTAGTCATCAAGATTATAGAGATATTGCCCATGTTTTCATGCTTGTTAGACTTTTGACTCTTTAATTACGAAATTGCCATTATTGTTATGATTGTCTATTTAGATCATATTTGAATGCTTATTTACTTGGATTAATGGTTGTCTTGATTGATGATTTGATTTAGACCGAAGATGATTCAAAAGCTAAGAGAAAGGCTCTTGAATTGGGAAAGCTGCTTGTGGCATATATGGCGGATGAGGAAGCTCATATGGATAGATTTGATGATGATGTTGAGATGAAGCTTTGCTATGATGATGATGAGGCAAAGTATGATATGAGATAGCCTTGGTCTAATCCAGACGGGATTATTCCAAGCAGATTGATAACTCGGTGAAATGGTTCGAGTTTGAGGATAATGGTTGCTTGAGAGGCGCTTGAGCTAGTATGGAAATAGTCGTCGAGGAGGATGACTAGAAGGCTGAGATCTCATCGTTGTTGAAGGTTCTAGCATGCTCAAAGCAATAGTACGTTGGGCAGATTCGATAGTCCCTGAAGGCTACTGATGGTAGTCAAGTACTCTGGGCAGATTTGATAGTCCTAGGCACGGGTCACGATGACGTGCGGGAGTAATGTCTAGAACCGGGGTTTCCATTAGCCCTTGATGGACGGATGAAAGAATGAGCCGGTCATTCAATAAAATTATATCGAAGCAATGATAATAGTGATAGCCAGAGTCATGGATGTTTGGTTGTATCGTCATTCGGTCTCAAGAGCAGTGTTTTCTGGGTGCTTACCTGATCTTGGTTTAGGCCTTGGGGGTTTGTGCTTGGAAAACATCGCCCTTGACTAGAGTGATATTTGCTTTACTTTAAATTGTATGCTCTGCTATGTTTGCTTCTACTTAGTGTGTGTCTGGGGGCTATCACTGTAGAAAGAGGTGGAGTGGGAGGGTTGTATTCCTATTCCTTTTCCTTTATGCTCTTTTGGTATGTTGTTAGTTAATTTACCGCTCACTAAGACTGTTGTCTGACTCAAGGCTTTATGTTTTTAACTCTTATTGCCTTGGGCAGTTCGTCCATTTTGGGACGGGCAGACTAGGTAGCAGGTGACATGTGCTGTTCTTGCTTTCCACGATGCTGATGTCGAAGACGAGTGGGAGGGTTGCATATTATCTTCTTACTATATGTACTGGATGTTCCGCTGTTTGTATATTCTCTGAGTGTTATGTAGTGAGGCTTGATGTATTGACTATTCAGATGTTTGTATTCAACTATTATGAAGTTTTATTGATGAGATTCTATTCTGTGAAGCTTCACTATGTATATGTTCTATTGTACTTTGTCCATGCGCTGTGAGTAATACGATAGATTCTGTTGTTTTTAATTTACCCTGACAATCGTCCATGGTCGCCTGGCACACTTTACAGCGCACTATCTTTAGGTTTGGTGCAGGGGTCATGGGCGGTTATCACATTTGGTATCAGAGCATTGGTTAATCGATTTTACCCAACGCTTGCTGACGTAACTACGTATGAGAGACGTAATTGTATTTTGATGGATGATTACTATATATAATATAGTAGCTTAATAGAGTTTGAGTCCTTTATGCAGTTGTTTCTCATGATGTGCTGACCATTCCTTTTTATAGATATTAAGGATGAGTCAAAGAGGGAGACCAGCTGCTAGGGAAGGCCGTGCTGCTGAGGGGACTGCTGATTATGCAGCTATGTTCGAAGCTATGATGACTTCGATCATGAGAAGGATACCAGTTCCGGGAACATCAGTTGATGTTGGAGTTCAGGTTCAGGCTCCAAGACCGGTGGATTTTGCTAAGTTGTGTAAAGACTATACTGCTCTTGGAGGGAAGGTTTTCTTGGGAACAGAATCAACTATTGAAGTCCAGAGGTGGATAGATGCTTGTAGAAGGATCTTTGGTGATTTGGGAATTGAGGATGCAACTAAGAGGAAGTTGGCATCAAGACAGCTTCAAGGGAGAGCTTCTGATTGGTGGAACTCTATTACCATCAATACTCCGGAGGAAGAGATTACTTGGGAGCAATTCCAAACCAGATTTGAAGCTAAGTTCATTTCTACAGCTCAGAAGTCTGTTCTGTTCAAGAAGTTTGTGGAGCTCAAGCAGGGAGGAAGACCAGTTCTTGAGTATGTTTCTGAGTTTGAAGCCTTGTCCAAGTATGCCCGGTCGTATATTGAATCCTCGTATCAGAAGAATGAGAAGTTTGTGATGGGCTTGGACAGTTATCTTGGGAGACAGTTGGTGGATCATTTGGACGATTCATTCGAGAAGCTTGTGGAGAAAGCCATCAGGCATGAGAATCTGTTTCCTAAGGAGGGATCTGTTGTTGCTGTGACCAAGGAGGAGTCTAAACCACAGCAGAGTGGAAACAAGAAGAGGAAGCAGCAGCAGCAAAAGGGTAGGGATGGCCAGAAGAAGCCGAAGGGCGAAGTGACCTGCTACAATTGTCAGCAGAAGGGCCATTTCTCTAGAGATTGCAAGAATCCGAAGGTGCCAGTTAAGTGCCACAACTGCGATAAGCTGGGACACTTTAAGAAGGATTGTCCAGAACCGTGAAGGGACAAGCAGATTGTGCAGGCTTATGCTTTGGGAGCTGTTCCATCGTCTTCGAAAGCTCCTACCACGCTGAAGAGAAAGGAAAGAGTGTGGTGGTTCAAGGTACTCTTTTCCTTTGTGGTTTTCCAGTAAGAGTGCTATTTGATACTGGGGCGTCGCATTCGTTTGTTTGTAGTGAACTTGTAGGCCGGTTGGGTTTAGAACCGGATATTGTTGATAGGCCATTGGTTGTGACTAATCCAGTTGGGGGTTCGTCCTGTTTGTGTATGTTATGCCGTGGTCTGATTGTATCGAGTCATGATTGCTCTTTTTTTTGTGATTGCTTTGTTCTGAACTTTGAGGGGTTCAGAATTATTTTGGGTATGGACTGGCTTAGGAGATATGCGGCAAAGGTTGATTGTGAGAGGTTGGAGGTGACAGTCGAGAATGTGGAGGGGCGAAGGATTGTGATACGATGTAAGCATGAAGAAGGCGTCTTCATGAGCTTCATGTATTCGCTGGTTGTTCCACGGGATGGACTGTCATCATTGCCAATCGTGAATGGATTTGAGGATGTCTTTGACGAGGTCAAAGGATTACCGCCGCATAGATAGATCGAGTTTCGTATAGATCTAGTTGAAGGAGCCAAACCTGTTGTAATGCCTCTTAGGCGGATGGCGCCTAGGGAACAGCAGGAGTTGAGGGTGCAGGTTGATGATCTTTTGCAGAAAGGATTCATTCGGCATAGTGTGTCCGAATGGGGTGCACCAGTTGTGTTCGCAACCAAAGCGGATGGATCGTTGAGGTTGTGTGTGGATTATCGTGAGCTGAATAAGGTGACTAAGAAAAACAAGTATCCATTGCCGAGAATAGATGACTTGTTTGATCAGCTTCACGAAGCTAGGGTGTTTTCTCAGATGGATTTAGCAATGGGATTTCACCAGTTAAGAGTGGCTAAGGATAGTGTGCCGAAGACTGCTTTTAGGACACCATCCGGTTTCTTTGAGTGGTTGGTAATGCCGTTTGGATTGACTAACGCGCCAGCATATTTTGTGGATCTTATGAATAGAGTGTTCAGAGATCAGCTGAGAAAGTTTGTGCTAGTGTTCGTGGATGATATTCTGATTTATTCCAGAACTGAACAAGACGCACTTGCGTATTGTTTTGGAAATCTTGCGAAAACATCAGCTGAAGGCTAAGTTTTCAAAGTGACACTTCTGGAAGAGTGAAGTGAGGTTCTTAGGCCATGTGATTTCTGGAAATGGAATAGCGGTTGATCCCGCTAAGGTGGCAGCAATCCAGGATTGGTTTAGACCTAAGAATGCATCTGATGTGAGAAGTTTTCTTGGATTAGCAGGATATTATCGACGGTATATCAAAGACTTCTCCAAGGTAGCTGCACCGTTAACAGGATTGACGAAGAAGAACCAAGTGTTCAGATGGGAGGATAAGTGTGAGCAAGCTTTCAGAATCCTGAAAGAGAGATTGACAAGTGCTCCTGTTCTGACTATTCCAAGTGGGAATGATGAGATGGTGGTTTACACCGATGCATGTGGTACTGGACTTGGAGCAGTGCTGATGCAGAAGGATAAAGTTGTGGCGTATGCAAGTCGACAACTGAAGCCGCATGAAAGGAATTACCCGACTCATGATTTGGAATTAGCGGCGATTGTATTTGCTCTGAAGATGTGGAGATATTATCTATTGGGAGTTCGATTCGAGTTGTTTATAGATCATAAGTCATTGAAGTATCTTTTCTCCCAAAAGGATTTGAATCTTCGGCAGCAACGATGGCTAGAGTTTTTGGCATCGTATGATTTTGGTATAGCTTATACTCCGGGAAAAGGTAACGCAGTGGCAGATGCGTTAAGTCGAAGACATGCAGGATTGGGAGCCATGTTTTCAGAATGGAAGAATCTCGAGTATTTAGCTGGATTTGACTTCAGGCCCAAATGTGAATTGGAACCTGAGATGTTGGCAAACTTATCGATAAGACCGACTCTTGTGGAAAGAATTGGCGAGAGTCAAAAGCGAGATGATAAGCTTGTCAAGATTATCCGTGATTTGGAATATGGATTGGAACCAGAAAAGGATAAAGGATTCGAGGTCGATCGAGAAGGTTGGCTTCGGAAGCAAGGACGACTTGTTGTTCCCGATATAGATAAATTGAGAAGTGAAGTTCTAAAGGAAAGTCATCACTCGAAGCTGACAATTCATCCAGGTGGAAATAAGATGTATCGGGATATGAATAGAACATACTAATGGGAAGGTATGGAGAAGGACGTTGGAAATTTTATTTCCAAATGCATGAACTGCCAGTTGGTAAAAGCCGAACAGAAGAAGCCGAGTGGATTGCTTCAGCCATTAGAAGTTCCTACATGGAAGTGGGAGCAAATATCGATGGATTTTATTGATGGGTTACCTAGAACAAGGACGGGAAATGAAGGGATTTGGGTCATCGTAGATCGTTTGACTAAGAGTGCAAGATTCATTCCTGTTCGATCGACTAGGACTGCATCAAAGTTGGCAGAGTTGTATGTTAAGTGGATAGTTCGATTCCATGGTATTCCGAAGAGTATAGTGAGTGATTGAGACCCACTGTTCACTAGTGGATTTTGGAAGAGCTTCCAGAAAGTTTTGGGAACCGAGTTGTGTTTGAGTACAGCTTATCACCCTCAAACAGATGGTCAGACCAAGAGAGTCAACCGAGTTTTGGAAGATCTCCTCAGAGCTTGTGTTTTGGATTTCGGAGGATCATGGGAAGATCACCTTCATTTGGTGGAGTTTTCGTATAACAACAGTTACCAGTCAAGTATTGGTATGGCACCGTATGAGGCATTGTATGGAAGACCGTGTAACTCTCCGACATGTTGGTTAGAGACAGGAGAAAAGCTGATACTTGGGCCAGAGATGATTCGACAGACTTCAGATTGTATAGAGATCATTCGGCAACGAATGAAGGAAGCCCAAGACCGTCAGAAAAGTTATGCAGATAAGCGTCGTAAGGATTTGGAATTCAACGTTGGTGATATGGTTTTTGTGAAGATTTCTCCACTAAAGAATGTTATTCGATTTGGGAAGAAAGGAAAATTGACTCCGAGATTTGTTGGACCATTCCCGATCATCGAGCGAATTGGAAAGCTCGCCTATAGATTGGAGTTACCAGAGAAGATGTCGGGTGTGCACAATGTTTTTCACGTATCGTATCTACGGAAGTATGTGCACGACTCGAATACAGTGGTTTCTGCTAATGGTTGTGAAGATTTCGAAGTTGATCCAGTCGATAAGAGACCTCGTAAGCCGCTTCGTGTTGTGGAAACCGACACGAAACAGCTTAGGAGGAAGGTAGTTAAGTTGCTCAAGATACAATGGAGTGACGATGATAACGACTGTACATGGGAGGTGGAAGAGAGGATGAACGCAGCTCATCTCGAACTCTTCAAGGTATGGCCCTAAGGTGTCGTGTCATCTAACGACATTATAACTTGTTCTAAGTTTTAGAATTCTGCATGCTAAGCTAGAATTGGATGCATGGTTTGTTGATTGCTATGGATGGTAGGCATGCAGAATAGTCTTTGATTGCTCTGGTTGTTTGGAATTTCGGGGGCGAAATTCCTAAGGGGGAGAGAATGTAACGACCCGTATTTTTATGGATCAAAACATCGTAAAACAGTCGTCATTAAGTCGCATTGTTGATAAGTCATCTAGAGTCTTAAGTCTTAGGTCGTGTAGAAGTTAGGTCGGAGTAGACGACCTAAGAAGGTGGAGCGACCTAAGGTAGTTGGCGACCTAAGGATTTTGGGGATAGGTCGTATGGAAGATAAGTCGTATGGAGGCTTAGGTCGTGGGATAGGATTAGGTCGGAGGAGCGACTTATAGAAGTTAGCAACCTAGTGGAGTGGAGCGACTTAAGAGTTAGGTCGTATAATAGTTAGATCGTATAGCAGTTGAGTCGTGAGGTAACTTAGGTCGTGGTGTAGGTTAGGTCGAGTGAACGACCTAAGAGATTAGAGCAACCTACAGAATTTGACCGACCTAAGAAGTTTGCGACCTAAGGAGTAGACGACCTAAGATAAGCCAGCGATCTATAGGATTTGGCGACCTAAGGAATATGCGACTTAAGAGTTAACGGTATAGGAAACTGGGAAGGTTAGCGACCTAAGGGGGATAGGTCGGCAACGACCTAAGGAAGGAGCAGTTAGGTCGTATGACCCTGTGTGTAGTTAGGTCGCTAGGCCATTAGTTGTTAGGTCGCGAGGAAGTGTGTCTGCGTTAAGTCGCTGGGTTTTTGTTGAGTGTTAGGTCATGAGCAACCTAGGAGTTCAGTTGTTAAGTCGTAACTCGTTGAGTCCTGGTTCACGCGCATATGCTATGTGTTAAGTCGCGAGCGACTTAGGAGTTAAGTTGCTAAGTCGTAAGTCGTAGACAGGTGGGTCTGGTAGGTCGTGGAGGCGCTTATGTGTTAAGTCGTTAGGTCGCTAAGCGCTTAAGTTTTAGGTCGTAGGCTGGTATTGTTAAGTCGTGGGATTTTTAGGTCGTGGGGTTCTTAGGTCGTGGACGACCTAAGAGTGAGCGACCTAAGGGAAAATCAGCTATAAATAGGAGGGTTTTTCTCACTTTTTGGGATCCGAATTTTGAAGCGACAAAGTGCTGCCATTTTGAGAGCTTGACTTCTACACTTCTTCACTTCTTTTCTCCACTCTAATCTAGTGATTCCTTCCATCCAAATCGAAGATCAAGTTGAAGATTCAAGAGCTTATCTACATCCATCGAAGATAGATTTCATCGTTTGAAGCGGATTTGTGATAGATCGAGCTAGATCCTTCGCTGTCCAGATCTGAAGCGTGTTGATTTGGGGTTGTTTAGGTGATTTGGTGAGTGGTGATTATCTCTCACACGGATCCAAAGGAGTATATCGGATCGTTGGCTTGATTTGGTGTTAAAATAGTGATTTCCATGCATTTTCTTAATCCTAAGTATAGATCCATATAGATTCATTGTTCATGATGATTTGGCATCCATTTTACTACATGTTAACCTATGCAAGTTCAGTCATCAAGATTATAGAGATTTGCCCATGTTTTCATGCTTGTTAGACTTTTGACTCTTTAATTACAAAATTGCCATTATTGTTATGATTGTCTATTTAGATCATATTTGAATGCTTATTTACTTGGATTAATGGTTGTCTTGATTGATTGCTATGAATTAGATGATTGATGATTTGATTTAGACCGAAGATGATTCAAAAGCTAAGAGAAAGGCTCTTGAATTGGGAAAGCTGCTTGTGGCATATGTGGCGAATGAGGAAGCTCATATGGATATATTTGATGATGATGTTGAGATGAAGCTTTGCTATGATGATGATGAGGCGAAGTATGATATGAGATAGCCTTGGTCTAATCCAGACGGGATCATTCCAAGCAGATTGATAACTCGGTGAAATGGTTCGAGTTTGAGGATAATGGTTGCTCGAGAGGCGCTTGAGCTAGTATGGAAATAGTCGTCGAGGAGGATGACTAGAAGGCTGAGATCTCATCGTTGTTGAAGGTTCTAGCATGCTCAAAGCAAGAGTACGTTGGGCAGATTCGATAGTCGCTGAAGGCTACTGATGGTAGTCAAGTACTCTGGGCAGATTCGATAGTCCTAGGCACGGGTCACGATGACGTGCGGGAGTAATGTCTAGAACCGGGGTTTCCATTAGCCCTTGACGGACGGATGAAAGAATGAGCCGGTCATTCAATTAACGATGATATCGAAGCAATGATAATAGTGATAGCCAGAGTCATGGATGTTTGGTTGTATCGTCATTCGGTCTCAAGAGCAGTGTTTTCTGGGTGCTTACCTGATCTTGGTTTAGGCCTTGGGGGTTTGTTCTTGGAAAACATCGCCCTTGACTCGAGTGATAATTGCTTTACTTTAAATTGTATGCTCTGCTATGTTTGCTTCTACTTAGTATGTGTTTGGGGGCTATCACTGTAGAAAGAGGTGGAGTGGGAGGGTTGTATTCCTATTCCTTTTCCTTTATGCTCTTTTGGTATGTTCTTAGTTAATTTACCGCTCACTAAGACTGTTGTCTGACTCAAGGCTTTATGTTTTTAACTCTTATTGCCTTGGGCTGTTCGTCCATTTTGGGACGGGCAGACTAGGTAGCAGGTGACAAGTGTTGTTCTTGCTTTCCACGATGCTGATGTCGAAGACGAGTGGGAGGGTTGCATATTATCTTCTTACTATATGTACTGGATGTTCCGCTGTTTGTATATTCTCTGAGTGTTATGTAGTGAGGCTTGATGTATTGACTATTCAGATGTTTGTATTCAACTATTATGAAGTTTTATTGATGAGATTCTATTCTGTGAAGCTTCACTATGTATATGTTCTATTGTACTTTGTCCATGCGCTGTGAGTAATACGATAGATTCTGTTGTTTTTAATTTACCCTGACAATCGTCCATGGTCGCCTGGCACACTTTACAGCGCACTATTTCTAGGTTTGGTGCAGGGGTCATGGGCGGTTGTCACAGATGTTGTCATCTACACCAGCTTTGCAAAGTAATTATATAATATCGTGTTTTCAATTCTATTGATACATACATGATATAATATAGGAAATTTGTTGGACTCGTTCATATTTTGTCATCACTAAGACTTGATTATACTGCATTTTTTAAACATTTTGCTCAATTTTTTCATTTTCATACGATGATTATGAGTATGAATTCACAGGATATTAAGATGTACTTTTCTTTGGTACATGTTTTAGCAGATCTTTATGGTTCTTTGCAGGTTAATTTTCTATGCCTCGTATTTTTTACATAATGAGTGATTAAATGTAATAATTACATGGTAATGATCGTTAGACACTATTTGTTCAAGCTAGGCCGAATTTTCCATTGATCAACCTCGAAGTAAACTTTAGGAATTTCATTCGTCAAAACTTACGTCTAATGAAAACTTGTTTTTTTGGGCATGTTTCAATTTTTTGCCATTTGAGATAACTTCCAACTATCCATAATTGAACTTTTATTTTCATCTTTGGAGGAATATTTTAATTTTTAAATATTGAATTATATATCTAATTTATATCAAAATATATTCTCATCTCAACTTGATTCCAAAAGCTTCTTAATGTTGGATTTTTATTTGTAATATATTCAATTTGTTGTTTAATTGATGATACATGCTTAGAGAACAATAGTACAAGTTTTCGCATCTTATCTCAACTTGATCATACTCCAACCAGGAGAACATTCACAGTTGCCCCAAAAACATCCGTTGCACTTTAGTTTAGTGAACCATCATTAAAACAAAAATAATTACTTATCTAATTTGTATCAAATTATGTTCTCAGCTGATGCCAAGATCTTCTTAATATTGGAGTTTTATTTATAACATATTCTATTTGTTGTTTAACTAATGATATATGCTTAGACAAAAGGAGTATATATTTTTGCATCTTATCTCCACTGGTCTAACTTGTGAGAATAATTACAGTTTCCCTAAAAAAATCATTGCTCTTTGGTTTAATAAACCATCAGTTGTAGTTCATTTGGATATAACAAGAGAGTATAACTCAAGTTTTGTCTTAATAACACAATTCATAAATTAAAGCATACATTCTAAAATGTCTTTTTATCCTTTTATTTTATTATAAATATTTTGTTTATGAAACTACTTTTCGGTTTATCAAAAAGACTGTGGTTATAAACTTCAATATCTGTAAGACATTGTGACATTAGCTATTAAAAAAGCTGTCGCGTGGAGCTTTGCAAGAATAGAATTTTCTTGGACATTGTGATCATCCTGTAGATATACAAAGAGGTTTGCCATTGTAACTATAAGGGTATTGTTTACCTAATCAAAGAATATAACCTATCATCACAAATGTACATTACCTAAAAGTGATGGAAACAACCTATATTTGAACAAAATCTTTAGGTTTTTTTAGCATATAACAAATGAGGATAAGTATCATCTTTCCAAGTTACCGAAACTGTTGTTGGTCAGTTAGGAACCTATTTTAATTTTTGCTCCTCCACAGTATTATCTTGGTTTATTCTTAACTTTTAAACTTTGCAAATTGCACAAAAAATCTTTGTTGCATTTTTAACTGATTGTTAGAACCTGTTCACCTACAATAATTACATGTTTATTTCTATCAAAATGAAAGCATTCCTTGTGATGGAGTAGTCCTATAATCAGGGACGGAGCTAGGATTTAAGTATGACCCGGGCTATAAAAATCACTTTATGATATATGAACACAATAATCATTTTGACAACTAACACTAATGAGATTATGGCTATGATTCACTAAACAATATTGAAATTCAAGTGCTTGAAAAACAATCAAGAGATCAAACTTTTTATAAAAGGTAATTTATTTCAAAATTTGCTCAATACTTCATAGTCTTTCATTTTGGATCGGTTTGTGATCAAACAAGTTAAGGGGAAGAGTACGAAAAGTACACAGAAGAAGAATATGGCAAATATAATAACAAATACAGGTGGGTTAAATAACTTAATGCATAGCGTTGTTTATTTTGCAAAATACTGACCTGGGCTATAACCCAGGTACTCTTGGCCTTGCATCCGTCCCTGCCGATAATGTTTCCTTTTTGCTATTGTAAATGATGAATTAGATAAAACATTCCAACTGTACACTTTACATAAATGGAACATGCACTTCATCAAAATTGCAACGTATTATAAGGGGAAACATCATGTAAACATAAAAATATAATATAAATTTTATAACTTTTTAACTACTTTAAATCTGGAATTTTGGTTAGTATCTCTTATCCTCATTATCTAACTTTTAATATTGGAAAATCGTCTACAAATCTTTTATGTTGGTATTGGTTCGAGAAGTTCATGTATTTTTTTCATTCATTTCCTATATTACTAAGATTAAATTTTAAGTGGAAGATATTACCCTTATATCATGGTAAAGAATAGTTGTCAGTGTATGGAGTACCGAAAGTTAATTTTAATTCATTGTCATATTCTTTTGGATTATTCATTTACTCTTTCATATGTCTTCAGTCTCGACAAGCATATTTAAATACTATAGTTGTTGGGTTATTATTTTGATATTTATCACTTCAGTGCAATATATTCAAGAATCAAAGTTTGGTAAATTTTTACATGGAATTATCAATTGGTTTACAGAGGCAAGCAACTTATATAACGATAAAGTCTGGTACTTTCAGGTAAGTTTCTGCTGCATGTTTGAAAATTAATTCATATTTTTGAGTTTCTACTGATGTGAGTAAATGAAATGCAAAATAAATTAGTGAGGGATACGATCATTTGAAAACAATAGATGTAAATTCAAGTTTGGTATATTCCTTGAAAATGAAATGGTTATGGTGTCAATCGGCTCATGGAATCCCGCAAGATGATATTACTTTTCTCTCCAAATATCGTATGCTACCATTGATGTCATAATTAATGTTGAATGCGCCTTAACGTTGACATTCAATGGAATTGTTTGATTTTATATTCCTTTTGTATTACAGTCGATTATAGCTATATATTATGCAGTTTACATCATTATGGAAAGGAGTTTGTATGCTTGGAGTTTACCTACTCATCAAATTTACTAGAATATCCCGAGTTGTGTTATTGGTTGAACAAGTGCCGACATTTGTTCTAAAATATCCATAAAAAAGCAAAAGATGTGATAGGTATTGATTTACAAATATGACTAATATTTGACTATGAAAGAGGTTAGAGAGCTTGGGTTCAATATTGTGTACTCATTGCATAAGGTACTTTTATTGAACTAAATCAAATTCTGCTCCATTTTTTCATTTGAAATATTCATATCATACATTTTATGCACATGGTTGACTCCATGTTACATTTTATGCTTATGCTTAATACCATATCTTTAGCAATACCATGAAAAAAAATCTATCTACGGTATGAAGCAGTGGCAAATAATTTTCTATCAGTTGGTGGATGTTCAATGATATAAACAGCTGAATACAGAATTCATGGCTTTGCACTGAGTCCATTTTATTACCCTTTGTTTCTTTTGAATAATAAATACATATGATACAAGCAGTGTTTAGGTTGTTATATGTTCATCTGTTTTAATAATTTAGTCAGTGGTTTCATATGATAAGAAGAATAAGAAGAAAAAAATCACTTATCTATTGGTGCATACTACAAAGAAAGTAAGAAAAGCGAAAAAAAATCTTTATAGACTTGCATTGAAGCAATAATTTGAATTGTTATTAGGAGTTTATTTATCTTTTCGTAGTTAATGAAATGGTGATTATATAACTGTTATTCAACTTATTATATCCTTTTACCTAGAGGCTTTTGAATAGGAACAAAATGTTTTCTATATTTTGTTTGTAAAACAAAATCCTAAATCATATGGTAATAGATTTGGAATGGAATACCTGTACGATGACCCACCTTTTTGGATGGTTTAAATCGACAATAAACCACACATGTCTATCTCAAACCATTCAAAAGGGAGGATTGTCAATGGGGTAAATAAGAAAATAAGAGAAAAGAAGGAAAAACAAAACACAGAATCTTGCAGCAGAATGACAAAATATAATAATCAAATAAACATTTCATGTAGCCGTTTTATAATATACATTTGATTACACAATTTTTACAACAATCAGAGTACAAACAACGACATACCAATAATGATGGAGAATAATACTAATAATATAATATACCAAACTCCGTCTTCATCCTCCAGAAATATTGTCTTCAAACACTGAAAAGCTCAGGCTGACCCGAGCGTAATGAAAAGACAAAACACTCGAGTCAGAACTGAAAGTTCTTATGTAAGTTAAATCAAAAACAAATAAATATGAGTGTGATAGCTTCAGAGATGTATACGGGATTTTACATCTCCTATCCAGAGTATAACATGCATGTAATAACTTAAGAGATGTTACGGGATTTTCCATCTCCTAAGGATCCGTCAAAGTATCTATATGTAGTAAGATACGCTATATATGTAATGTCTAATCAGTAAAATAAATATTTTTCTTAGTGTTAAGGCTTACATTAATCCCCCTTAACACATTTTTAGGCAGGTAGTCTATGCAAGTCCTGTAACACAACCAGTAACATTGGTAGCCAGTGAGTCCCCTATAGCTACCATACTAAAGCAAAATCGTAGTGGGCGCGAATAAGGATAAAGAGTATGACAAGGCACATGAGGCAATGCCCAAGGTAGGATACTACTAGTTTGGGGCGTATGGCTGGTGGTAACGCATCGTAGTTACGACCGCCCACCGCGTCCAACACACCCAAAATCAAATCAAATCAAGGTGCACCAATTAAGCCAAAACCAATATAGTACTAGAAGAGGTGTGTCAGCTAGGGGTAGCTAGCCCACTTGGCCCTAACAAGCCGTCCTATTTTAGTCATTTCAAATTGGCACAAGTGTCGGGGTCATCAATCATCGTTCTCTTTCTTCAAATCCAACAAACGTTCACCAAATCCCACCACTTCATTCTGGATCATCCACCATGTACATGGTTGTTAAAGTGGTTCCAATATTGACAAAGAGTATGCCAATAAGTGGCCTCGGTCTCTTTAAAAACTAAACATCATTTTTCACACCGGTTGGTTCTTTTACATTTCAAAACCGATTCATATGTGATATCAAAATATGATATTCACTTCAAAAATATCACTTCATTTCAAATACCATATTTACTCAAAATATGTCATTTTCACTTGAAAGTATCGTTTCAAATTCCAACTTAAGTTGTAACCTCATTTAACCACATTCGCATTTAAATCAATGATTTAAATATAAACATCTCAACTTTGCACAGTTTGAAATTTAGAAATAGTTTAAATAGTTTAAAATAGTTTAAATAGTTTAGAGATTTAAAACAATTAATATAAAATGGTTTGAGTATTGAAAATGGTTTATATAGTAGAATAGTCTAGAAAATCTAAATAATTTGAATACTAAAAAATAGATTTTAAACAGTTTATATTAAAATAAATTATTTTGAAAATAATATCGAATCAAACTGTTTCTTTCTATTTCAACAAATCTGGACACATGTCCAATTTCAAATCACCAAACTCAATTTCCAATCTTTCAATTCAATTGACTAAATTTCGATACAACCTGAAAAATTAGAGTAATAATAATTGATTAACAAATTAATTGAATAATAAAATAGGGTTGGGAAATTGTAAGAATTGAGCCATGGGAGTTGCGCCATTGGGTCCGTGGTAATATTTGGGCAATTTTCATATATAATTTGTTAAAATCCGAGTCAGTATGGAAAAGTTACGAGAGAAACAAAGAAAATCAGAATTATATATATAATTAAACAAAAATGAAAAAAAAGTGACCCGTTACGGGTCGACCCGCGCCTTTGTCCGGTCAACCCATAGGTCGACCCGCATTCTTCCCTGGACGATTTTTCATCCAGGTGCGAGCCGAAGACTGTAAATCTGATTTTTGGTGAAATCCTGTGCGTTCGTAGCTGCATCTGATGGTTCCTAGTGAGCCTATTATGTGGTTGCACCAGATTAAATCATCAAATCCGACGGCTTAAGCTCCCTAAGCCACACTATAAATAGAACCCTAGGCCTAGCTATTTTTCTCATTCAAATATTCTCCCAATTGGGTTCATTGCCTGAGGCTGAACCTAAATAGAAAATTTTTCTAGTGAGGAAATCATTTTAATAAAAATATTTTACACCCTAGAAGCGGATCCAGGAAGGCCTAGGATTAGAGCTAAGGAACACAACTGAGTGTTTTGTAATTATTTTAGATTTGTAAGCAATTTAAAATAATAGGGTTCTCAATAGTTGTAGTTTTTCTACAATTCTACGACAGTTTTTATGTAAGTTTATTTACAGTCGGTTTTTAAGTAAATTTCAGATGTTCTTTTCAGTCTATTTTTATTCCGCTATTTTATTCAGTTATTTGTATTTACTTATAATTATTTACAGCTGTTTTAAGTTGGAATTTAGCCTGCAATTGTTAGTTTCTTTTTATTGAGATTTAATCCTTTTTGACGTGAGTAAAATATTAAAAAGAGAAAAATTCGCAAATACGGATTAAAATAGAAAAACACTAAATTTATAGAAATCAGATGTAAAATGAGAAAAACTGAAAAAAAATGGAGATGGACTGAAATAGGAAAATTTGAGATATTTACAAGCATGAGTATAACAAGTGGTTATAACTAAAAAGAGAAAATAAAAGAAAAATAGTTGTAAGAACCATTATAACACGTAGGTTATAATTAGAAAGAAAGAAATAACAGAAGGGGCTTATTTTAAAACTTAGATCTTGGATTAAGTTAATAAGCAAATATAGCATTAGTGGCCCATACCGGCAGCATTCCCTTTTCAGGTTTAGGACTGATGGTCTCACACATGGGTGAGGCTAGGCACGCTTATGCTGATTAGGGTAAATAAGTGGCCAATAGATAGAGGCTCAAATTTGGGGATTTGGGCAAGGGGCGCAAAGTTAGAAAATTTGTTTGTTAGGACCAGTATCGGCAGCATTCCCTTTCAGGTCGAGGACTAATGGTCTCACGCGTGGGTGAGGCTGGGCACGCTTATGCTGATTAGGATAAATAAAGGGTAAAATAGGGGGCGAAAGTTAGTGTGTACTGGCGATGACCGAGCGTGCGGCATCAATTAGGGTAAATAATTCGCTACTGCGGCCTAAGCGCTAAGAGGTGTCTTTTGTTGTAGGACCAATAGGATTGGTTCACAGTGGCACAACAGAGATAGGAAAGGCCGATCAATGGGTAGGATTAGGATTTCAGCCTAATCAAGTTAGCAGTTGAGATAGGATTTAGGTTTTAGCCTAATCACGGCAGTTTAAGACAAGTGCAAACAATCAAAGCAAACAGTCAAACAGAATCAGAAATAGTATTTTATGCAAGTTTTATCTTTTCTGTATATCTTCCTTTAATGCTAGAACTATTGCTTAGTCTATTATCTTTATCTTTCTTAGAAATGCTAGTAATTACTTTCACTCACCAGACTTATTGTCCGACCCACTCCTCTATATTTCTTTTTTCCCCAATAGGCCAGCAGAGTTCAGGATAGTTGAATCAGGTTGCTTAGAGATTCATTTCTGGGGTTTTCACATTTCAGATGTATTCTTCTACTTTTCATTAAGGTGTCTCCGCTAAGAGGTAGGAGATTTGTTTTTCACATTACTTAGAGGTAGGAGATTTTGTTTTCACATTGCTTAGAGGTAGGAGATTTGGTTTTCACATTGCTTAGAGGTAGGAGATTTGGTTTTCACATTGCTTAGAGGTAGGAGATTTGGTTTTCACCTTGTTTATAGGTAGGAGATTTGGTTTTCATTAAGGTGTCTCCGCTAAGAAAGGTTGTGAGGTTTGGATCAAGCGGAAAACTTGCTCCCAGATTCGTAGGACCATTCCCTATTGTGGAAAGGGTAGGGAAGATGGCGTATCGAATAAAGCTACCGCAGAGGCTCATGGGAGTTCATGATGTTTTTCATGTTTCGCACTTGAGAAAGTGCTTACATGATTCAGCAGAGATAATGGAACCTATCCAACTTGAGGAAGTTAAAGAGGAGAGAGAAGCATCGGTTTGTCGCATTCCTACCAAGATCGTTAGACATGATATCAAGAAGCTTAGGAATAAGAAAGTCCCTTTAGTTAAGGTGTAGTGGGGAGATAGTATTGAGGACACTACGTGGGATGCCGATGAGAAAATACGTATCTCTTATCCGCAACTCTTCGATGGTACGTCTTGAATTTCCTATTTCCATCTTTAGTTTTGAACAGGTTCTTTCCTTTAGTATCCTTTGGGAGGGTAGATCTTAGGATTTAACCTATGGATGGTAGGACTTAATGTAAACATGTTACTAGACATGTTATGTATGTTGGATGCAAGTGGTTTCAAGTGTTTGCTAGTGGATGCTAATAGATGAATATACACACACTAGGCACTTTTATCTCTTAGAGATCGGCCTGACTAGTTCACTAAAGTATATGCATATGGATGTGTGTGCAATTGCATTTTTATTTCATGGTTGCTATGAATGGGTGATTATAATATGATTGTTGCATTTTGATGATGATTTTAGCATGCATATAGAACTATCAGTTGTCATTAAGAAATCTTCGTTCATTTGGATACATGGCACGTACATGAGCGCATTAAAAGGAGGTCGACTAAATAAGCAGACTGCCTAATCTTTTGCATTAGTTAGGGACATTGACACTACACTATTGCATATATCATAAATTGCATTAAAAAGCTTAAGGATAATGGATGTAATTGATGATGATTGAATATGTGGTTGTGGAATTTGGATGAAAATATTTATTTCATTCTTCTATCCTTGGAGATTTCGGGGAGAAATCCTTTAAGGAGGGGAGAATGTAACTACCCGAAAAATTAGAGAAAGAATAATTAATTAACAAATTAATTGAATACTAAAATAGGGTTGGAAAATTCTCATAATTGAGCCATGGGAGTTGCGCCATTGGGTCTGTGGTAATTTTCTGAGCAATTTTCATATATAACTTGTTGAAATTCGAGTCAGTATGGAAACGTTACGAGAAAAAAAAAGAAAATCAGAATTATATATATAATTAAACAAAAATGAAAAAAAAGACTCGTTACGGGTTGACCCACGCCTGAGTCAGGTCGACCGACAAGTCGACCCGCCTATTGGCCCGGTCGATCCGCATTATTCGCATTCTTCCCTGGATGATTTTTCATACAGGTGCGAGCCGAAGACTGTAAATCTGATTTATGGTGAATTCCTATGTGTTCGTAGATGCATCTAATAGTTCCTAGTGAGACTATGACGTGGTTGCACTAGATTAAAACTTCAAATTTGACGGCCTGAGATCCCTAAGCCACACTATAAATAGAACCCTAGGCCTAGCTATTTTTCTCATTTAGATTTTCTCCCAATTGGGTTCATTGCGTGAGGCTGAACCCTAAATAGAAAATATTTCTATGGAGGAAATCTTTTTAATAAAAATATTTTACACCCTAGAAGTGGATCCAGGAAGGCCTAGGATTAGAGCTAAGGATCACTGGTGAGTGTTTTGTAATTATTTTAGATTTGTAAGTAATTTAAAATAATAGGGTTCTCAATAGTTGTATTTTTTCTACATTTTTGAGACAGTTTTTATCTAAGTATATTTACAGTCAGATTTTAAGTAAATTTTAGAAGTTCTTTTCAGTCTATTTTTATTCAACTATTTTATTTTGTTATCTGAAGTTATTTATAGTTATTTACATCTGTTTTAAGTTGGAATTTAGCCTGTAAATGTTAGTTTCTTTTTATAGAGATTTAATCCTTTTTGATGCGAAAAACAAGCCTCTCTGTATCGAGATTCCCACAGTTTCCTTCAGAATTCATATCAATGGCGCCCGCAACCCACCCTGTACCCCCGATCTCCTTCGTCCCCAGCAAATACAACTCCGCCCTGAATGACCCACCCCCCCTCCCACCTCCTATGCCACCCGCAACCAGGAAGCGATCCCATCCCGTACCCCTCTTCCTCCACCCGGACCAAACAAGCCTCTCTATATCGAGATTCCCACAGCCAAGTCTTACGCCCAGGTAGCGGGTTCTGCACCTCGCTCCCCCCTCCTGCCCAATCCTCCGGCCAAGAGGCGCCACCCCTTACCGCATTTCAAAAACGTTCGCCAAACGGTTGAATTTCTGAAACAGGAAAACTGTTGCCTTCGATGTGCTGGTCTTAGACACGTGGCGCAGCTTTGTCGGGACGCAAAGATATGCTATAAGTGCGGATTTTTTGGGCATCCTCAATCTCACTGTCCCGATAAAATCCCCAATCAGTCTCTGGCTCGTAAAACCAGTAAAGTCCCTTCCTCTCCCAATAAAGACAAACCTACCTCTACGCGTTGGGCCCCAAAGTCACATCCACACTCAGCTCAAACGAAACCTTTCAGCTCCCCAATGCACTTCTCATCCCCTGTAGCTACACATAGTCTACCCCAATCCCCGAAGCAACATCATAACACTTTCTCGAACCCCAAGACTTTCTCAATGGCGGACCCAGAACTGCTCCTCATCGCAAACATCATCTCCGGCACATGGTCCATAGACTCTCTTCACCATACTCTATCCTCCACATTCCAACACAGAGAATGGCCACTTTGAATCCAGTCCGACTCCAGCTTCATCTTCTACTGCCCCACTTTCTCAATCAGAGACCAAATTCTCCAGCGTTCGACCATCTCTAGGGTCGGAGGAACCGTGCAATTCCAACCTTGGTCAGAGCACGACCGTCCTGCGCCATCCTTAGAACCACCTTCATGGGCGCGAATCCAAGGTTTCCCGGAGCTCCTACGATTCAACCCTGAAGCCATCACTGAAGCAGTTAAGCCAGTGGGTAGATTCCTGGCCCAGGATGACTGCGAATGGGCAGAACTCGACCACCGTTTTTTATACATTCGAATACAGTTCTACAGTGGCATCATCTCTCCATCATCCTTTGTCACCGTCCTCAACAACACAGAATACCTCCTACGCATCGAAAGATGGGAGCATGAACACCCTAACAGGCGCCCGGAGAACCACCTGCTGGGTTTTGACTACGAAAGACACTTCCCCCTATTCGAGCATCATATCCCTATCGAAGACCTAGAGTCAGAAGACAGATTCGATGTCTTGAATTACTCCCCAATCTACTCCGGCTCCCCACCGGCACCCGGCCAACTCTACGACCAGTCATTCGAAGTGGTGGGTCCAAGGGGCTGGGACCCATGGCCAGTCCTAGAACATAGGTGGGACCCATTCTCTGACTTGGACCTCTCATCCCCGCTCTTCCAACAGATCCCAACCCCCCCAGTTTCAGCTGCCCCACCGCATCCTCCCCATAATCCGACCCCTCAAACCGATACCCAATCACTCCCGGTGCAGATCCATAATTCCTCCCCCCAAGTTGACCCACCCTCTCCCGTTCATCAATTCCCCGTCCCTAGCCCAGCAGAATCTAGCCTAGCGGCTCACCCAAGGACTGGTCAAGAGCCTCGGCCAGCCACTCCAGCGGCCGCTCAGTGGTCCCAGCCCATCACCCCAATAGCTGTGCGCCGTAGCTCCAGACTGGACAGAGCAGCATCTCATCCCGGTAGTTTATTTAAACATGTAGTATTTTCCTCTCTTAATAAAAGCTTAAATAAGAAAATGGCACGTTGCATGGGAGTGAACTTGCATGGAGAACATGACACCTCCATGCAGGCACTAGAATCGGAGCGCCTATCGTTCTCCCAATGAAGCTAATATCCTGGAATACACGGGGGTTGGGGGACCCCAGTAAAAGACATTCTGTTAGCCTTGTCATATCCCTACAAAAAGTAGACATCCTTTTCCTGCAAGAATCCAAACTGTCAGACCCAACCCTCAACATGCTCAGACAGATCGGTGGGCCTTTCCTAACTGGGTGGGCCCACATAAATGTTGTCGGTTCGTGCGAAGGTATTTTGACAGCCTGGAATGAAACCGTGGGGTCCCACTGCCAAACCTTCTATCACACTTCAGCCTTACATGTAGCCCTTCGACATCTACAAACTGGAATAATCTTCTTCTTCTCCAATATCTACGGCCCACAAAACCCTCGAGACCGAAATGAACTCTGGTCGAACTGTCTCACCTTCTCCTCTCATATTAATGGCCCTTGGGTTGTCGGGGGTGATTTCAACACCACCAAATCCCCAACTGAAAGGAACTCAGGAAATCTATCCCAAGACTCTGAAGCCTTCAACCAGTTCATCAATCTTTGCTCCCTAATAGACCCACCCATCAGCAACCGCCTTTACACTTGGTCTAATCGCAGATCAGATCCCTCACTAGCTAAATTGGACCGCTTCCTCTTCAACCCAGCCTGGGAGGATTTACACCCACTCTCCAGTGTCTCTGGTCTAGCCACAGTTATCTCCGACCACTGCCCTCTCCTCCTAGACACGGGATCCCTCACAAGTCATATCAGACCCTTCAGGTTCGAACGCCTCTGGCTCCTTGAGCCATCATTCGATAACTTCATCAAAGAAATCTGGTCTCAGCCTTCCCCCATCCAATCAGCCACTGTCAGGGTCGTCTCCAAGCTCCGTTCCCTACGAAAAATCATCAAACCCTGGGCCAAATCAGTTTGGGGCTCCATCCGCTCGCGCATTTCCGCCATCCAAGATGAGATTCTGGACCTAAATATCCTGGAAGAATCCTCTCCTCTTTCCGAATTGGACCGATCTCGCCTGAGAGAGCTGGAAGCTGACCTAGACAGATTGTCACTGCAAGAAGAAATAGGTTGGAAACAACGTTCTAAAGCGAAATGGATTGAGGATGGCGATAAGAACACTGCTTACTTCCACCGACTCGCCAATGGCAGACGTAGATCCACTTTTATCCCTGAAATTACCCACGACAACAACACCACCTCCGACCATTCTGTCATCCTTAAACTTTTCACCGACTACTACCGAACCAATCTGGGCAATCACCACCCCCCTCTTCCACCAATTGACTGGAAGCTGCTCTACCCGGAGAACCCTCCCATCCCCATTGACCAACCCTTCACTGAAGCAGAAATTTGGGCAGCGCTTAAAAGCATGTCTGATGACAAGGCTCCTGGCCCGGATGGTTTCGGGCCTCTTTTCTTCAAACACTACTGGGAAATAATCAAACTCGACATCATCGAAATGTGCTCTGAATTTCATGCCGACCCATCATCCGTGGCCTGCATCAACTATGCAAACATCATCCTCCTCCCAAAATCCCCCGGCGCCACTTCCCTTTCGTCCTTTCGCCCTATTAGTCTCCTAAACACAACCTTCAAGATCATAACCAAGGTCCTGACCAACCGCCTTCAAACCTTCATAGCCCCTCTAATTGGAATTGAGCAATCCGCATTCATCTTGGGCCGTAACATCATGGACTGTGTAGCAACGACCCAAGGGGTCATATCCTTCTACCACTCTACTTCAACACCAGGCATGCTACTCAAACTAGACTACTCAAAAGCTTTTGACTCAGTCAACTGGCAATTCATCTTGGAGCTCATGGAACACAGAGGCTTCCCCACAAAATGGTGCAACTGGATATACTCTATTCTCAACTCTAGCATGTCCTCGATAGTCATTAATGGGGCCTCGGGGGGTCTAATCAAATCGGCCCATGGACTGCGACAAGGAGACCCACTTTCCCCCTTGCTTTTCATCCTGGTGGCCGATGTGTTCAACCGTATGATCAAGTTAGCAATTTCGAACAACATCTTTCAGGGCATCAAACTCCCCAACTCAAATCTAGTCATATCCAACCTTCAATTCGCCGACGACACCATTCTATTCGCATCACCCATGATCAACCACATTCACTGCCTCAAAGTAGCTCTATACTCATTCGAACTCATATCCGGCCTATCCATCAACTTTAGTAAAAGCTCCATCATCATGCTCGGAAACGCTGACCATCTCGGGCAAACCTGTTCCAGCCTGCTCAACTGCAAGATCGCACACTTCCCCATCTCCTACCTCGGTGTCCCAATCCGTCCAACCAAATTACACAGATCTGATTGGTTCCCCCTCATCACCAAAATCAAAAATAGACTCCTGTCATGGAAAGCTCACTCCCTGTCCTCAGCAGGGCGCCTAGTCCTTGTTAAATCTGTCCTTTCAGCAATTCCCACATACTGGATGTCGCTGTACAAGCTCCCTTCCTGGGTAATCAAAAAAATTGACTCGATCAGAAGTTCCTTTCTCTGGAATGGTAGTAATATAAAGAGACTCGTGAACTGGCCGACCGCTTGCCTGCACTCGAAAAACGGCGGCCTTGGAATCGTTAACCTTTATGACTTCAACATCGCGCTCCTCGCCAAATGGCTCTAGCGGTTCCTAACCCCAGGCTCCTTCCTTTGGAAATCTTGGATTACCTCTCTCCACTATCCCTCAAACCATCATCTTGCCCTCCATGCCCCCACCGGAATCAAACCATCACCCTTCTGGTCTGGTGTCGTATCAACCCTACCCCGCGTCAAACGGCTCTTCCACGTCAACCTGGGTAATGGGGCTAATTGCCTCTTCTGGCTGGATACATGGCATAACCAGCTTCCCCTCTCCTCCATCCTTCCCAACCTCTTCTCTCACTCATCTAACATCTTCGCTTCCACCCTGGACATTTCTATTTCGGGCCCAGTTCAACTTCTCCCGACCTCCTACTTCGACCTCCACACCCTCACCGAGCTCCACCTTGTCACCTCTATCCTCCGTAACATCCATCTCAACCCCTGGCCAGACTCCTTAACCTGGGCCCCCAACCCAACAACCGGCTTCTCCGTTGCCTCATGCTACGCTCACCTGAACAACCCCGGTCACCTCTTCACCTTCCCCAGACTTTGGAAGTGCCGGATTCAGCCCCGTTTCGCTTTCCTGCAATGGTGCCTTATTCACGGGCGAATCAACACAAGAGACATGCTCCTTCGCCATAACATCGTAGTCGACCCCTGCTGTGTCTTATGCTCTACCACTACAGAAAGTTTACAGCATCTTTTCTTTGAATGCGATTTTGCTGTCAGGGTCTGGGCTGCGACGACTGTTCACATTCTTGGACACAGTCCCACATTCAACTCGTTTTTCGACCACTGGCAGTACAACCCCCCCAACTATCACTTAGATCTCATAGTAGCTATATTCAGTTGGTGCATTTGGGCCGAGCGAAATGCACGTGTATTCTGCAAGCCCATATCCAACTTCGAAGGAACTTGTAGACGTATTATTCACTACTTCTCATCTATATCAGGTCACAGCTTCTCCGCGCCGTTCAGGATGAGATTACCACATCCCAGTTCTCCACCAGTTGAATCCTCGGGCAGCACTTCAGTAGTTCATTCTGGCAGACATTGAGGGCATCACTAACCGCTATATAGGTCCAGCCTTTTTTCATTCCTGTTGTTCGCAATATGTATTTTGTATATAAAACTCTGTCTCGCAATGACTAGCTTGCTGTATCTTACTACTTTCTGGCCAGCGATCAGGCTTGTTGATCGCGCTATTTACCTATTATATGATATCTAATCGGCTGTGTAGTTCCACGCTACACATCCGTGTTGCTCAAAAATATTAAAAAGAGAAGAATTAGCAAATACAGATTAAAATAAAAAAAACACTAAATTTACAGAAATCAGATGTAAAATGAGAAAAACGGAATAAATGGAGATGGACTGAAATAGGCAAATTTGAGATATTTACAAGCATGAGTATAACAAGTGGTTATAACTAAAAAGAGAAAATAGAAGAGTAACAGTTGCAAGAAGCATTATAACACGTAGGTTATAATTAGAAAGAAAGAATTAATAGAAGGGGCTTATTTTAAAACTTAGATCGTGGATTAAGTTAATAAGCAAATCTAGCAGTAGTGGCCCGTACCGGCAGCCTTCCCTTTCAGGTCCAGGACTGATGGTCTCACACGTGGGTGAGGCTGGGCACGCTTATGCTGATTAGGGTAAATAAGTGGTCAATAGATAGAGGCTCAAATTTGGGGATTTGGGCAAGGGGCGCAAAGTTAGAAGATTTGTTTTTTAGGACCAGTATCGGCAGCATTCCCTTTCAGGTCGAGGACTAATGGTCTCACGCGTGGGTGAAGCTAGGCACACTCATGCTGATTAGGGTAAATAAAGGGTAAAATAGGGGGCGACAGTTAGTGTGTACCGGCGATGACCGAGCGTGCGGCATCAATTAGGGTAAATAATTCGCTACTGCATCCTAAGCGCTAAGAGGTGTCTTTTTTTGTAGGACCAACAGGATTGGTTCACAGTGGCACAACAGAGATAGGAAAGGCCGATCAATGGGTAGGATTAGGATTTCAGCCTAATCAAGTTAGCAGTTGAGATAGGATGTGGGTTTTAGCCTAATCACGGCAGTTTAAGACAAGTGCAAACAATCAAAGCAAACAGTCAAACAGAATCAGAAACAGTATTTTATGCAAGTTTTATCTTTTCTGTGTCTTCCTTTAATGCTAGAACTATTGCTTAGTCTATTATCTTTATCTTGCTTAGAAATGCTAGTTATTACTTTCACTCACCAGACTTATTGTCCGACCCACTCCTCTATATTTCTTTTTTCCCCAATAGGCCAGCAGAGTTCAGGATAGTTGAATCAGGTTGCTTAGAGATTCATTTTTGGGGTTTTCACATTTCAGATGTATTCTTCTACTTTTCATCTTTTTTTGGCTTATGATGGATTGGCATTTGTGAGAGGGATTTTTATTGTTATTTTTGTACTCCGATTATGTGAGACTGAGATGTATTTTCATGAAGCATGAGAGATTATGAGTTTTTGAGACATGTTATGTTTTTATGACATACTTTGAGATGAAGTTTAATTCATAAGTTATTATTTAAATGTTTTCCGCTGCTTTTACTTATTTGTCTTGTATATCTTAGTCTCTGTGTGCTTTAGCTATATCTATAACACAACACATCCTTTAGTGTGCCCTTTCTGGGAATACTAAGGGGTGTGTGGTGTTTTAGTTTCAAATCAACTTAATTTCAATTTCAATTCGAATGAACTTCAATTTTCGAAACGTTCATTTTTAACTTCAAATTCGATTCAACAATTCAATTCAATGATTTAAATTTCAATCCAATTCTTATTTTAAACCATTTCAATTCATATCGATTTCAAGTCCAGTTTCAATTTATTGATTTAAACACTTAAATCAAATTAAACCGCATTGTTCAATTTTAAGATCCAAATCTTTAAAATAATTCAAAATTTCGAATTAAATTCATGTATCGAGTGTGACTTTACATTTCTAATTCAATTCTTTTAAACAATTTCATTTAACCAATTTAAATTTCAACTTTTCAAAGCTTGAATTAGAAATAATTCAATTCATATAAATCCATAATTTATTTCCTTTAAAACAATATAATTTAATCAAAATCCAAATTCAGGATTTTAAAACCATTTAATTTAACCAATCCGGTGTCCATATATAATTTTCTACCCTATGGCCAAGTGATCAGTTATTCCAATTTTAATTATAAGGATGGATATATATCATTTCATTCCAAATCAAAGTGTCATAGGTATATAACATTTCAAAATATATCTTAATTTATTCAAAATAATTCAAATAACAGTTTATATGCTTTCAATTAATATACAACGTGATCGTAGGGATATATAAAAATAAATAACATCCAATCATCCAAAATGTCAACAAATAGACATCATCACAGTCAACATCCAAATCAGCCAATAAATCACAACAATTAACTAGTTATCAACATCAAGTACTTAACTAGCAATTAAATTCAATATTAATTTAAATGTAAATTAAATTTCATATAAATTCAAATTAAATTTAAATGAAACTTTAAATCACCAAACAACAATTAATAAAATTCTTATCACATCATAAATTTAATTCAACTAACATAAGAAGGTTTAGTAATTTGTGAGTGGGCTAAATCACTCACCTTTGATTTATAGTCGATTAAAAATCCAATAAAAGCGCAAAATTTGAATAGTCTCCAAATTTAACCAAACCAGTTTCCTGTTGTCCTAAATTTCGATACGAACTCAACGGAAGAAACCGCACGTCAAATTGAGTTTGTACACAAAAGTTATAGGCGTTAGAACATCGAAATTTAAATTTTAAATTAAAAATAAAAATAGGGTTAAAAGAGTAATTAGCCGAACCTCTCAAGCATCGTTCATAGCACGCGTTCGAAACACTACTCACAGTTGCCGCTCTCATTGATCAACCGCCGCCACTAGACGCCGAGATACCTAGATCCAACATCCTCACTAGCACCGCCACCTTCGGTCGCTTCCCCTGTGCCCACGCGACCGCCTCCAGTGTAGTCGCCTGAACCCACTGCCGCTTTCAAACATCGCCTATTTTTGGAAAATCCCTACACCTCTGGCACGATCGGAGATGATGGATTGCCTCTGCTCATCCTCCTTTACCCAGTGGTCACCTCCGATCATCCCATCGATGAAGATCCACCGTTGATCTCCAAGCCCTAGAACGAACGACCATGATTGTTTCGCTAATGTGTGGCCAAACCGTGATTCGATTGCAAAAACGAACTGCAGACACAGATTACGTTCGTCGAGAGCTGTAACTACCCATAAAATTTTATTAATTTTTAATTGGTTTTATAATGTATTTAATTTGGATTTTTAGATCCGATACGCGACAGAAACAATAAAAACGTGCGTCATCGGTGCTGAAATTTGTTACTTGAATTTATCTACTTTTCAAATTTGAAACCGTACAACTCATACCATATTAAATTTCTTTTAAAGGTTTTAGCTAAATCTATGGGTGAGCGTTGCCACACCTTTCCACCTTATATTTAATTCTCTGCCGTTTCAATTTGCATTCTATCCGTTCACATTTCATTTACTCCTTTTCTACCATATATTCCATTATCTCTTTCTGCTATTTGCTAATTGCTATTTGCTCATTCACGCGAACATTTAATTGAAATCAAAATTTCAACCCTTACTTCTCTTTTCTTTTCAAATTTGAAACGTACTATTAAATCAAGCCATTAATTGCTTTTATTTTTTTCCTTAAATTAACGTACAGCTCACACAATTATAAATTGCATTAAATTTTCTGCTGAACCACACCGTTTATATTACATTCATTTGGAATATATTCATTTGTTTGAAATCTTTCCCTTTCTCTCTCACGTTTCAATGCTTTTAACTCTTTATAACTGTTAAAATTTTCTGTCCTTTTTGAAACTAAAACGTATAGGGATATACATTTTTCATTTATTAATTTCTAAATCATCATGTTGTCCTTTTCATGTATGTTATATTTAATTATATTTTACATTTTCTATTTATTTCACTCATCTCCCTGCACGTTTCTATTTATTTGCTGATTTGTTGCATACGTTTCATTTTGGAAAAATGTGGTTCATTCCTATTTATTTTCATTTCTCACATTTATTTCATCTTTTATTGAAATTCGACCGTTGCCACGTCATACCATTTTGGAAGTAAGAATGTACAAAACATGCATACGTTTTATATTCATTTAATTGGAACGGTCACTTTAATTTTTGCCTTTAAAATTCCATTTTCTTCACTACAGCTGGAAAGTTATAAAACATCAAAACAAATTTGAAAGCTCACCTTAAATTGTGCAAAACGTTTTCCTCTGCCTTTATAACTTTGGGTTATGCCAGCTGTTATTTTTTTTCCATCAATTCAAAATTATTATTTTTCATTCCATTTTAGGGTCTCTTCATTCTCCTTTATCAACTTCCATATATTTATTTCCCTAGTCGCTTTAAAACGTTTTATAATAATTAATATATAGCCGTTTCATTTAAAGCTTTTCATACGTTTTATATATGTCAAAAAAAGATGTGAATGGATATTTACCTGAGGCCCACACCGTTTTGAATTATACGTTTTTTTTGTATTCATTAATTCTTTTACGGCTCATTTTATTTCACCTTTATAAGCTTTTTTTGGGTAAAACAAGGATCTACTATCACTTTCTTCTTCTCGGTTTTTCTTTCTTCACCCTCTCTCTTCTTCCACACTCTTACACGCAGCCGTATCTCACCTTGTCACCTATTCTGCCTTGCTGCAAACTTTTAACATATATATATGATATCTTGAAAGGTAATACAACTTGTGCGTTTGTCTCATTAAGTATTGTGTTTTTTTTTGTGCGTAAGTTATTGTTTTATTTTATATATATAAGCCTGAGTATTGTTTCTAAAACTTTAGATATTTACATGGGTACATATTTTCATATTGGGTTGGTTGTATAGATATACTAGTATACATTTCAGAGCTTTATAGGTTTGTATTAGTTATAATATATATATATATTTTATTTTTATTTTTCCTTCATCTATTGTCAGGTATTGTTTAAAATATAATAGGTATATAAGTTAGGTATAACGGCTACTATGAATATGTGTAACAATATATGTATAACATTTTTTAAAACATGTATATAGCAGCCCATTTAAAGGTTTGTTTGTACACACTTTATTGTACATATAAAACGTAGGTTTGCATGTCAATATTGGTAGCCATAAGCATCCTTCCTGCATTTTTCTAGCATTGCGTTAGCATATTTTTATTTTTGGTAAAAAAAATAAAAAAAAATAATGATTACAGTATATTATTTGTAAAGGAAGTCTGCATTTGGTTAAACTATTAGATTTCTTTAAACTTACATTATTTACTGTTATGTATATCTTTGGATGTTAATTTGGTTATGTACATTTAGTTTCAGATATTGATGTTTCAAATATAACGTATATACTATAAGATAGAGTGAATTTGGTTTTGCTTTTTTTTTATGTTTGATTTCAATAAATATATTTAATTTAAGACTTATATAAAATGTATATATACTTTAATTTGAATTTTGGGTTTAAGGAGGATAATAATATAAAATACATCTCGCCTAAATTTTTATCGAGTTAATTTGACACGTTCCCATCGATTTCTTTTATCAGCTTTGATCGTCGATTCGTGCCGATCTTACTTTGCTTTGAGATTCGTGCTTGGGTTTCGTAACTCAACTTCATTGTCTATCTCTCTAACCTCGAAAGGTGAGCAATCACTCACGATTAACGTTCTTTTATTTATTAAATTTGAATTGAAATGACAATTGAAATATGCTGTTGTAGTTATTTAAATTGTCATATATGTTATTATCTGTAATTGTTCACCTGTGGGATATGACACCATATCCTATTGTTTATATTGTACTGTTATTGATGATATATGCCTGTTATTTTATTGTATTATCTGTTATCACTCTACAAGTTCCCTGTAGTTTAGGATTCACTATGGGTTGAAATGATACATACCTGAACGGACTTTAGAATAGGAGAAAATCGTTATGGGTTGAAATGATAAACCCAAGCGATTTTCATTTAATTGAATTTGGGATTTTGGGTTGAAATGATATCCACCCGTATATATTTAGTGTACGGATTGAAATGATAAATATCCGTAGCACTTGACTATATGATAGGAAATATATACAGACACCGTTGGTCCATATAAATATTTTGAAAATAATTTCTACAGTTTGAAGAGAAATATATGGGATTTAATAAATATTGGTTCTTAAAATATTATATATAAATGGAAATTTTATATATAGATTTAATAATATTATTATTAAGATTGATTTAATCCATATAATATGTTTAAGTATTATTTAAGATTTATGTTTCAAAATTTACCGTTGTGAAAATTTGAATAATTAAGATTGGGAGATAAATTTGGGTTTATTAAAAATGGTATTTAAATAAGGATTTATTTAATTAGATCGATTTGAAATTATTGAATGGGAAATTTAAAGGTATGATTTTTGTAACTGGATTTTGATTTAAGTGATTTAATGAATATTTTATGTATAAATAAATTAAAGAAAATATTGAGAAAAATGTAATTTAATGGTACTTAATGATATTGAATCTAATGAGGGAGTATTTCAAGACTAAATAATAATGAGGTTAAATCGAGACCTATATGAAACTGTTATATTGAACATTTAAATATTAAAGCCTTGAACTATATTGGAATTTAAATGGTTTATTTTGAGATTCGGATCTATTTTTGAAATCAATATAGTTGAATTTATTATTTAGAAACTAAATTGAATTAAAGTGAAAATTTAGGTTGAACCAAATTTGAATTTATTATTTAGGAAACTAACTTGAATAAAAATGTAGTTTGAAACGTTGAATACTTAAAGTTTTGAAATATATTGAAATAAAAAGGGTATTTTGTGATTACAAATCCGAATTTGAGATCGATAAGATTGAAGTGGTTATTTTAGGAATTGAGTTGAATTTAAATTGATAAATTGAGATTTAATTTAATTTAAATGGGAAGGTCGGGTTGATGTTGAAACGATTTGTTAAGTTGAGGGAATTGAAAATACTTTACTGTATAAATTATTTAATATATAAATACTATTTTAGGAAATATAGATATATTTGAAATGAAAATGATATTTTGGTTTTGAAGTATAAATTTATTTGAAATGACCATGGTGTTATACTGTATATTTCTACATTGTAGATAGTTCCACGGATCCTTAAAGGATGGTTATCCCAAACATCCTTTAGGTTACTTATATTTCAGTTGATTTTTCACTTGAGTTGGATTTATTGATATAAGAATGTTATTCCTGACTCGAGTGTTTTGTGTTTTGCTTTACGCTCGGGTCAGACCGAGTGATACAGTATTTGAGACTCACCTTTGGAGTTTGGAGCTTGGTTTGGAGATCCAACCATCGATTCAGCTTTCAGCTTTCCAGTTGATTTGTTCAGAGAGGTCATCTGTTTGTACTGGAGACTTCACTGATTTGAGATATTCTGTTGTATTTTATTTCTAACTCTGATGTTTATATAGTAGCTTCATGAACTACTATTTATCTATTCCGCTGCATTATTATATTACTCTGTGTCTGTGATTCTGTGATGATTTTATTTACTGTATATGCTGAGTTTTGCCAAATTTAAATTAACAATCTAATATTTTGAGCAATTCAAGTCCGACATGTGTGGATGCGAATGGTTGGAAATAACGGGTCGTTACAGTTGGTATCAGAGCTTTGGCTCTAGGCAAAACTTAGCATATATAGTAAATTTATTTACAGAATCACTTTCGTTCGAGTTTGAATCTCTTCCTTTTGACTTGATTTCCTTTAAACTTTGGAACGTTCCTTGCGGTTCCAAAATTCATTCTTGTCTCTTCCTATTTGTATTCTTTTGATTATGGAGTATCCCATAACTCCACTTCGAATGATCTCTATAAGAATAGGCGATCTCACCAATCTTTGAATGTTTTGGGGTGAAACTCCTTTACAATTGGCATTGATTCACCGAAGATTTATATATCACTCGGTTTAGATGCTGCTATCTCTTGATATGCCGAATTCTATCTCTGGCGATCGAATGTCGATTTGCCTTAGATTTCTGCATCGATTATATTCTTGAAGTCACGGTTGACCCGGTTAAGGTCGCCCGCAATTTATATAAGTGTATCCATCTACTGTTTTGTAATTAATTATCTCGTTTTCGTTCGAACTTATCTTCGAATCAGAATCCTATTTGATTAGAGTCCCTCTAATTTGAATGTCTATCTTTGTTTTGAAATCCATTCTTGAACCATCCTTTGAAAAATCGGGCTTGTTTGAATTTTAGAAATTATTTTATATATCGAAATTATTACTTTGATAAGTATGATTATATTCTATATATAAAATTTAAATGTTTTCGATAAGGATTATATACCTTTTAAAAATGAGAATTTAAGGTTTAGAAAGGATTTGTAATTTTGAAAAAAATTATATAAGAAATTTGATTTATCTAAAAATGATTTATAACTGAAGGATTTTAAATTTGAAATTCGAGAATTGAACCCCGGTGTTTTGAAATTGGTTTTAAGATTTTGAAATATATAATAATAATATGATTTAAAAGTATTTTTTCGAATAAGAAATGTTTCAAATGATTTTAATGAATTTCGAATGATTTCGAAGAAATTTCAAAAGAAGTTTGAGAAAATAGAAGTCCAGAACTCACTTATGTCGCTGGAAAATAATTTCGGTGATGAGTGCACGCATCATCGACATTGATTTTCGAGTTTCAGAGTGGGGGATAGGCCACTTCAGTAGCTTTGCTATGCGAGTGATTTTGTGAAACCATTTTGATTTCAAATTTTGAAGTATGATTTGATATTTGAAAGATATGTGTATATATATATATATATTTGAAATGATTTGAAGTAAGCCGGTGTTCAGTCCTTGAGTTTTGGATTTGATTTGATATAACCCTATTTTTTTTAATTGATTTACTGATTTGTTGGTGATTTCCAACTCTTGGATTAAAAATATGATTTCTTCGACTATTTTGAAGGTTCGAGCACTTCCAAATAAAGGTTAACTTTTCAAAGCTAAGAAATTTTGAATAGCATAAAGTATATAAATTTGGTATGTTTGTTTAACGTATGTAGTAATATGATTTAAATAAGTTGAAACTGTTTTGTTAAGTAAATGAATAAGGCAATTTTAAAATTTTCTAATATGAAATTTAGATTTGAAATGTTTTGAAAAGAATTTGGTCTTCAAAATATTTTGAATAAAATTTAGTTTAAATGTTTTAACTTAGTAACATCTTTATGAAACTATATATTTAACAAGTTGGAATAAATATATAAGTTGTATGTATGCTGTTTTATTCGCATAATTAATTTGATCCAGGTTTGAGTACACAAGTTCGAGGTGAATTACACCATTTTGTGTTAGGATTTTTCACTTGATTCTTGATGGCGAATATTTGATATGGATTTTGGGCTTGATTCTAGAATTCTCTATCATAGTATATGGCTATGCAAGGAGACTGATGGCTTCTAGTCGAGAAACCATATCGAAGTCCGCATTAGGGAAGTCGAATGGACAATACTAGTTCGAAAGTGAACTTGTGTGATCGAGCGAGCGATCTAGTGTGATTTTGCGAAATGATGACGTATGTACATCTTATATTCTAATATCATTGATATATTTTGATGCTAAAATTGAAAGCTGTTGGGTTAGAATATCTTTGCTTACTAAAAGAAAATTTCCAATTTAAATTACAAAGATATATAACCCATAAAAGCAAAGAAATTTAATCTCATATGGCTCTTCATACAACGAAATTTATTTTGTAAAATTTGATCCTTATATAAGATGGACCTTATGTAAGTATAAGATGATTTTGAAAACATTTGATTTTGGAAATAAATTGGTTGACTTAAATTATATTGATTCGGAAATTTGGATTTATTTTCTAAATTTATTATGTTGGAAACTTTAGAACTAAAGATATTTAAATTGAGAAGAAATAATTTGGTGGGATTGTATATGATTTTGAAACTGAACTGATATTGAAACAAATTTAAATTTGAGAACCTTATTTTTACTAAATACCTGATTTGGGAGTTATCGAACTTATATAAAAAATTTGTTTGTATAAGTATGAGGTTGATTCGAAAACTATAGATTTGTAAAGGTACTCAATTTGAAAAGTGAAATCTTATATAATTGAAGTCTATATAAGTGTGATTTGATATACTTTTGATTTTGGAAAGGTATTTGATTCAAAAATAAAATCTTATATATAATGGACTTTATATAAGTACTATATTTGAAATTAATTTGAAAGGTACTGTATGATACATATTTTCGAAGTAAAGATATGAAAAGTGCCTTCTGCTTGATATCCGATTTGTGGCCACATCTTGGATTCATTCTATCGATATTATTCTCTCTGATTTTTGGTTTTCCGAATATGATACTCGAGTGTCCTTCGAATTCCATGGCGTTACCCATGGTCTTACGAGCTCGACTGCATAGCGTAATTCGCAAGGCAGTGATTGCTTAAAAGGTACGGATGTTTCCTGGGGAATCCAGGCGTAACCATTGTGTCTCTGCGATCTATGGTCGTGTTAGTGGCGTAATCCGCAAGGCAGAGATTGCTTAAAGGGTATGGATGTTTCCTGGGGGATCCAGGCGTAACCATTGTTATGTATCCTACGGTCCACGGTTTTGTTATCATGGCGAAATTCGCAAGGCAGTGAATGCTTAAAAGCTACGGATGTTTCCTGGGGGACCCAGGCGTAACCATTGTGTATCTGCGATCCATGTTTTGTTTGTTTTTTATTTGGATTGTACTTTCCATATCTGTTTTTTTTAGTTTTCCAGTATTTTCACTAGGTGTTGAAACAAGTCTACCAAGTACCTGGAGAATTTTAGCTTTGCGCCTGATCAACGCACTGCCAGAGTCTGCAGGAACGAGGATAAACTTGTTGAAACATCGAGTTATAAAAAGTATTTTATTATAAAGGTATTTTATTATAAATGTAACGACCCCAAATTTTATAAGTATTAAAATTTATAATTAATTGAGTTTTTGAATTTAAAATTGTTAATTTATTTCATTCTGAATAAAAATAGCAAAACAAATGGTTTAAAGTGAAATTAATCGATTTATTTATTGCGAGTTTCCCCGATATCCAAGTATATTCTGTATAAATCATTTGAGATTAAAATATTGTAAATAGTGTATATGTGAGTATATGTGTATATATTGAATGTATATATATATTTAGGTATATACGAGCAAATTTAATATATATATGTACTTATATATATATATTTCTATTTGAATTTAAAACTTAAATAAATGGTTTAGAGTTAAATGATAAATATATATATATATTTGAAATTATGGTTAAAGATGGTTTGAGTTTATAAAATAAATATGAGACAATAAATATTAAGTAAATAATGATAATTAACATTTGAACTAGAAATTGAAATTTATATAAGGTAAGTTTTAATAAAAATAGAAGTAGAATATTTGTTAAAATCTAACAACAATTTAAAAGTAGAACTTCTTTACATTTCAAAGTAGTAAGAAAAATAGAGAAAACAAATAAACATAGAAATGGTCATTTTTAATTCTTGATAGATATATATATATATGTAAACAAAAGATAAAACAAAATATCTCCAAGCTTGAAGAATAAGATAAAGTAAATATACCTATAAGTAAGTATGCAAGCATGTCTTATAAAAGTGAAGAGTACAAAATAAATAAAGTGTGAATTAACTTGTAAATACCAACAAGAAAACAAGGCAACAAAGTATAAATAACCTCAGCTGAAATAAAACAAGACAAAGATAAAATAAAATACAATGCCAAAACAAATCAACACAAACATGTACAGCCGAAAGTAAGGGAACAAAAGACCATGGTAATTAATGCAACATGCTTCATGCATTTAATGCAAGCATACCAGCCATGTCCCTAGTACAAAACCAAACATCACCTTTACAACAAACATCACTTGTAGCTTCTTGTATATGTCAACCTCTTCATTTCATCTCAGTTTTTATTCATTCGAAACTAAAAAGAGAAACTGAAGTAAAACATCTCAAAGCTTAAAAAACAATAAGAAGTATATCAAAGAAAAGGAATGCTGTTCAACATCATTTCCAGTTATAAACAAATATTATCAAAGGTGAAGCCTGAGAAGAAGGGAAGGTTTCCAGTATCAAATTCAAAACCAGAAAAGAAAAATGTAGATATCATCATCTACAAACTCAAAACATCGTTTAGCTTTAAGAAAACAAAACAGGGTTAAAGGCTGATCAAAGCTGTAGTTTTCAAACAACAAAGCAGTTCTCTGTTCTTCTCTGCTTCAACAAAAACAGGTGAGCAACTTTAATTGTTCTTTTAGACCTCTTTATTCTTTTATCTGTGAGTAACATTTTATTTAAAGTTTATAACCTAAGTAAGATGGAGCACGTTCCTCTGTGATGATATACACCTTGTACATATGTATGATTATGCAAGCCTGGATATATCTGTTCCTTGCTCTGTTATCTGTTTGGCATTTCTTTGAGTAGATGAGTAAACAAACCTTCTTCTCATGATCCATTATTTGTTTGAAGTTAAGATGTAAACAAAAGCTGTTTGATTTGCTATAATCTAAGTATTAAAATTTATTTAAGATTGAATTAACTTGTATTTATCTCTGGAAAACGAGAAAACAAAACTCAACTTCAAACAAGTTTAAAAACAAATTTCTTGTTTTAAGTATTCAGGAGTATAGAGTGAAACTACATACTAAAATGGGATTTTTAAAACAAGTTTCACAATTTTTAAGGAAAGGGGTGAAGAGCAGTTTTAGTTTTACTGTTTTAAGCATTTTGGGTCGCCGTGGACGAGAGAGTCGGCTGGAGACGTCGTGGTTTGGTCTGGAGATAGAGGAGTGATCAGGAGTTTGTGGAAAAATAGTGGATGGCGTTGTAGTTCGTCGTGGTGGCAACGGCGACGAGATCTTTTCTATAAACCTAGTTTTTGACATAGGTACATTTTGGTCTCGTTCGAATGCCACAGGGGATCGAGTTCGACCGGTGTTTGGGGATGCGTAGAGTGGAAGTAGGCGAAGGCTTGGCCGGAGTTTCAGGTTTTCTGGTGGACAGGGCTGCGAGGATGAAGCGTTGATAGGGATTGTGGTTGGTCGCGAGTTTGGTTCCAGGTCTCGTTCCAGTTGAATTCGGGTTCGAGAGGTGTTGCAAGGGAACTGATGGTTGGAATCGAAACTGGAGGTGATGTTCGACTTGCTCGTCGATGTGGTGATGGTCGGAGGAGTCGATCTTGGTTGTCCACGTGCACGCTCGAGTGGGTGTGCTGGTGACAGTTCCTTTGGAATGGAAGAAGCGAACTCGAGGAAGTTGTTGTTTGTCTCGGGGAATTCATGAAATTGCTCGAAGCAGCTGGGTGATTCGCGAGTGATTGGGCAATAGGCTCGGGTCAAAGTTGTACAGGCTTTCAGCTTAAAAACTGTTTCCAGGTTTGGGAATTTTAAACAAAAAAATTTAAATTTCAAAGTAGGGTTAAATCAAAATGTAAATAACAATTAAATCCTAAATCTAGATGAGTTTACTTTAATAATAATGATTAATGACTTGCAATCCATAAATAAATGAGTTCTTAGTGATTTATCAACTTATCATCAATAAATGATTAAAATAAGTAAATTTCTTTAAAAAGATAATTAAAGAAACTAAATAGTTAATGAAGTCATTAACTAAGTTTATCTAGATAATTAATAAATGTGATTTATTTAACAGTAAAATTTGAATAATGAATCTAGAACAATCATTTAACAATTTGGAAAATATATATATATATATATAATCACTTAGAAAGGTAATTAAGAGATGATTACCCAATTTAAATTAATCCGATGATAATTAGAAATTTGGGTATAAATATTGGTTCATGAAATCAAGATTTATTAGTTAATAATAAAAGATTAACAAATAAAGGATTAAATAAATTTGTTAACTAATAAATTTCACCCGTGGATGTTTGGACTTAACTGAATAATTGAATGCTCGGATTGCTTATGAATGCTTGGATTATATTGGATGATTTGAATTATTTGATATCCCTGATATATGATGCTTTGTGATATACCCTGATTTATGTTGTGATTTGAAATTTCTATTCTGTGATATATTACCATGTGAATATGAAACCCTTGACCCGTAAACGACATTTGGAATTTCGATGCGACAGGGAGTCGGATTCCAGTTGGATATCCGAAACCCACATCGAATTGTATTGATGAATCTTTGTGACTGATAAATTTATTTTATCTATGAATCTGTGAATGAAGATAAGCGTTATCGATTTTACCGCTTATCGATATATCTGTGATGATTGATGTTGCACTATTGTGTTGAACCCCTGGACCACACTGTTACACACACAAATATGGATTTCACGTGGAAATCGGTTAAGTCACAGATAATTTAAAGTTAATGTTTTTAAAATTGAAATTTTAATTTCAATTGATTTTGAAATTTGAAATTTGGGGTTTAAAATGAAAAGCTTTTGAAATGGATTTTCAAAGAGAAAAGTTATTTTAAATAACTTAACCGAGTTTTGAAAATTTAAATAGTTAGATTTAAATTGGGATTCAAGTTTGAAATTAAGCTATGATTTGGAAACTAGGGAGTAAAGATGATATAAATGTGTTTATATGAATTTAAACCATTTTAAAAGTATAAGTTGGGAATTTGGATTTAACCCAAGAACCTTAACTCGTATAAATGAATCAGATTTCCAAAATGAAAACTGTTTGTTTTCAAAGAATAAAAGCTTTTAGATGAGAAATGAAATTCCAATTTAGGTAAAGGAATTTCAAGTGAATTGAAAAATGGATTTTCCAAGTTATGAATGAATTCTTTTTGAAAGCTATGAATTAAATCTGTTTATTTTTAACAGATTTAATATGATGATTTGTTTAACCCATTCGAAATGAAATTGTTTTGAAAGCTATTTGTTAAATCTTTGATTTAAAGATTCAACGAATTAATTAAATTGAAATGGAAATCGATTTGGAAAATATGTGAATGAATCTTTGTGAAATTAAGTGAACTTTGTGAATTGAATCTTTTTATTTAAAAAGATTAAAATGAAAATTTGTTTAACCATTTGAAAGAGAAAGTTTGGGTTTAAATTGTGACTTAATTGAAATCCCATTATCCATTTGTTTTTGAATATTGCGCTCACTATTCGGGTTAGCCGGGAAAAGACATCTCTGTCATATAACCCATTCCGAATAGTGATACGTCGTATATGGATAGCATTTGAAGATCGGTGTTGAAGACCGGATATTTTCGAAAATGAAAGGACAACCTGTCGAATGTCTCTGCACTGGGTAGCTCCCGGTATAGAGATTTATATCACTCTTTTTGTGATGGGAAGTCTGGACGTGATTTGAAAATTATCCGGAATTGCAAGGGCTTCGTGAGAAGTGCCTTCGGTTCTGTTCGAACCCGGAACAGACTTATATGGATACATGTCTGACATTACACTTTGAGATATAAAGCCGATTTCTTTCAAATACATTTCTGTTTGGTGGCGGAGAATTTATTCTCTTAGCTTAACACCCTTCTCTGAGACGTACGAGCTCAGAGGTTATGTAGTTGAAATTTATCAGCGATATATCCCAATTTGGTAATGTGGCATGCTGAGTGTTGCTGTGTGATGATCAGTGTTTGATCATTTGTGATATGATCTTTTGTTTGATCATTTATCCTTGTGATCATAGGTTGATCATCTGTTGACCCAAAGCGTGGCTTTTTGAAAAAGCGTAGCTTTGTGGACGAGACTTCGTCGAGCCTCACAACCCGGTAATGGTCGAAACAGGAATTGTGCGGCAAGGTTTTCAGGGGTAGCTCCCCTAGGGTATGACCATTCCTTCTGGAAAAGGGTAGTATCATGGTATGGAGCCCAGATACTTACTCATGTGGATACACTTTCTTTATGATGTGTGATGTTGGTTATCGAGCGCTCGGATAAAGGTCCCAAAGGACCGGGGGTGGCATATCTGAGGTTTCTTTTATCCCTTGGGAAAAGGGGTTGCCGGCCTTGTTTGGCAGAGAACAGTTGGTTCTCGGAACGTCCCGCCAGAGGCGTTTCTTTCGTGGAATAGGAAGTTCCTTAGCCTGACCATTTGTTGGAAATCCAAACAAAACAATACGAGCCCTGTACGGTTTTAGTTGTATTACCTGCCATGGAATGTGGTGGTAACCTGCTATTGAACATGGTAGCTATAGTAGGCATAAGTGCGAAATGTCTATGCTGGCTAAGATTTATATTCTACTTTCGAAATTGTTTTCTACACTATGCACTAGTAATAATATCAAATGATTGATTTTGCGTAGTAAGCATTTTTGACTATCATAAGAAGAAATCTCCTCCAATTCTGCGTTTGCATTGTGTGTGTGGTGGGAGGTCTTATGGTAGTTTCATTTTCCAAAATCATTGTGGATTTCAATGTTTAAAAACCTTTGTTGTTTGTTTTAAAGATAAACTGTTTTTGTTGCTCACACCAGTCCCATGACTGATCCGGAGTTTATTGTTTCTTTCCTAAACTCTGGATGCTCAAAATTTTTCCACACGAGCAGTCTAGAGTTTGGTTTTTCAGATAGTCAGATTAGTAGGTTATCTGGAGCTAGTTCAGTCTTTGGATCGGACTGCACTTGCTTATCTTTGTTCATCGTTATTGGGAGTTCGTGCTATATCTGGATTGCTGCTTTGAAGATGGAGATTATCCGCTGCTGATGTTATCGTTTTCTTTTCCGCTGCTATTTGTTGTATCATATCTCTGATGTATATTGATATTCATTGTATCATTCTGTTGTATCAGATATTGTATATCAATGTATTATTCTTTTATTTCCGCTGTGTTATTTACTTAACTGTGTTATAAGCTCCGGCGACTTGGATTTGAACGCTCGAATCTACGACATTCGAGTACGATGTAAAGTATGGATGTCGATTTTCGAACGCGAAAATCTAGGACGTTACATTTGGTATCAGAGCTAAGGTTCAACTTTAGCTCAGGAGTATAACACATTAAGTAGCTCATTAGAGATAGAGTGAAGTAAACTCTAGAATGAGTATTTCTCAGATATCCGTTCGAACGTCTCAGTAAATTCTCTTGCTATCCACAGATAGTGAGTATGAGTGCAAGAAGAGGACGAAATAAGGGACAAGGGAATACGACTATAAATGGTCAATACCCTGCAACAGTGGAAACAATCTTTCTCTATCAATTTTCTTTGATTCGTTTCCAAATTCTTTTGATTGCTTCGTATCAGCTACAAGAAGAAGTTTCGGTGTGATGATGGCTCTACGAACCGTTATAGGAGATTCTTATTTCGTATCTTCATCGACTTCTTATCAGCCTTTTGGATTTAAACCTTAATGAATTTGAAATTGGAATTTTAAATTGAATTAAATTGACTAATAAAATATGAGGGTAAATTGAATTGAATCAATTAAAACGATATCGTTTAAAACCGAATTTGAAATTTTATTGTAATTTCTTTTGAATACCAAAGTCCGAAGATGGACGAATTGGTATGTATTCTGTGATATTCCGACTTGAGTTTGGAATTCGTATCGTCAGTTTGAGGAATTGTAGGAGATCAGATCTGTCTATCTCTGTTGTTTTCGTGCCTGCGAATTTCGAGGACGAAATTCTTTTAAGGGGGGAAATTTGTAACGACCCCAAATTTTATAAGTATTTAAATTTATAATTAATTGAGTTTTTGAATTTAAAATTGTTAATTTATTTCATTCTGAATAAAAATAGCAAAACAAATGGTTTAAAGTGAAATTAATCGATTTATTTATTGCGAGTTTCCCCGATATCCAAGTATATTCTGTATAAATCATTTGAGATTAAAATATTGTAAATAGTGTATATGTGAGTATATGTGTATATATTGAATGTATATATATATTTAGGTATATACGAGAAAATTTAATATATATATGTACTTATATATATATATTTCTATTTGAATTTAAAACTTAAATAAATGGTTTAGAGATAAATGATAAATATATATATATATATATATATATATTTGAAATTATGGTTAAAGATGGTTTGAGTTTATAAAATAAATATGAGACAATAAATATTAAGTAAATAATGATAATTAACATTTGAACTAGAAATTGAAATTTATATAAGGTAAGTTTTAATAAAAATAGAAGTAGAATATTTGTTAAAATCTAACAACAATTTAAAAGTAGAACTTCTTTACATTTCAAAGTAGTAAGAAAAATAGAGAAAACAAATAAACATAGAAATGGTCATTTTTAATTCTTGATAGATATATATATATATGTAAACAAAAGATAAAACAAAATATCTCCAAGCTTGAAGAATAAGATAAAGTAAATATACCTATAAGTAAGTATGCAAGCATGTCTTATAAAAGTGAAGAGTACAAAATAAATAAAGTGTGAATTAACTTGTAAATACCAACAAGAAAACAAGGCAACAAAGTATAAATAACCTCAGCTGAAATAAAACAAGACAAAGATAAAATAAAATACAATGCCAAAACAAATCAACACAAACATGTACAGCCGAAAGTAAGGGAACAAAAGACCATGGTAATTAATGCAACATGCTTCATGCATTTAATGCAAGCATACCAGCCATGTCCCTAGTACAAAACCAAACATCACCTTTACAACAAACATCACTTGTAGCTTCTTGTATATGTCAACCTCTTCATTTCATCTCAGTTTTTATTCATTCGAAACTAAAAAGAGAAACTGAAGTAAAACATCTCAAAGCTTAAAAAACAATAAGAAGTATATCAAAGAAAAGGAATGCTGTTCAACATCATTTCCAGTTATAAACAAATATTATCAAAGGTGAAGCCTGAGAAGAAGGGAAGGTTTCCAGTATCAAATTCAAAACCAGAAAAGAAAAATGTAGATATCATCATCTACAAACTCAAAACATCGTTTAGCTTTAAGAAAACAAAACAGGGTTAAAGGCTGATCAAAGCTGTAGTTTTCAAACAACAAAGCAGTTCTCTGTTCTTCTCTGCTTCAACAAAAACAGGTGAGCAACTTTAATTGTTCTTTTAGACCTCTTTATTCTTTTATCTGTGAGTAACATTTTATTTAAAGTTTATAACCTAAGTAAGATGGAGCACGTTCCTCTGTGATGATATACACCTTGTACATATGTATGATTATGCAAGCCTGGATATATCTGTTCCTTGCTCTGTTATCTGTTTGGCATTTCTTTGAGTAGATGAGTAAACAAACCTTCTTCTCATGATCCATTATTTGTTTGAAGTTAAGATGTAAACAAAAGCTGTTTGATTTGCTATAATCTAAGTATTAAAATTTATTTAAGATTGAATTAACTTGTATTTATCTCTGGAAAACGAGAAAACAAAACTCAACTTCAAACAAGTTTAAAAACAAATTTCTTGTTTTAAGTATTCAGGAGTATAGAGTGAAACTACATACTAAAATGGGATTTTTAAAACAAGTTTCACAATTTTTAAGGCAAGGGGTGAAGAGCAGTTTTAGTTTTACTGTTTTAAGCATTTTGGGTCGCCGTGGACGAGAGAGTCGGCTGGAGACGTCGTGGTTTGGTCTGGAGATAGAGGAGTGATCAGGAGTTTGTGGAAAAATAGTGGATGGCGTTGTAGTTCGTCGTGGTGGCAACGGCGACGAGATCTTTTCTATAAACCTAGTTTTTGACATAGGTACATTTTGGTCTCGTTCGAATGCCACAGGGGATCGAGTTCGACCGGTGTTTGGGGATGCGTAGAGTGGAAGTAGGCGAAGGCTTGGCCGGAGTTTCAGGTTTTCTGGTGGACAGGGCTGCGAGGATGAAGCGTTGACAGGGATTGTGGTTGGTCGCGAGTTTGGTTCCAGGTCTCGTTCCAGTTGAATTCGGGTTCGAGAGGTGTTGCAAGGGAACTGATGGTTGGAATCGAAACTGGAGGTGATGTTCGACTTGCTCGTCGATGTGGTGATGGTCGGAGGAGTCGATCTTGGCTGTGCACGTGCACGCTCGAGTGGGTGTGCTGGTGACAGTTCCTTTGGAATGGAAGAAGCGAACTCGAGGAAGTTGTTGTTTGTCTCGGGGAATTCATGAAATTGCTCGAAGCAGCTGGGTGATTCGCGAGTGATTGGGCAATAGGCTCGGGTCAAAGTTGTACAGGCTTTCAGCTTGAAAACTGTTTCCAGGTTTGGGAATTTTAAACAAAAAAATTTAAATTTCAAAGTAGGGTTAAATCAAAATGTAAATAACAATTAAATCCTAAATCTAGATGAGTTTACTTTAATAATAATGATTAATGACTTGCAATCCATAAATAAATGAGTTCTTAGTGATTTATCAACTTATCATCAATAAATGATTAAAATAAGTAAATTTCTTTAAAAAGATAATTAAAGAAACTAAATAGTTAATGAAGTCATTAACTAAGTTTATCTAGATAATTAATAAATGTGATTTATTTAACAGTAAAATTTGAATAATGAATCTAGAACAATCATTTAACAATTTGGAAAATAAATATATATATATAATCACTTAGAAAGGTAATTAAGAGATGATTACCCAATTTAAATTAATCCGATGATAATTAGAAATTTGGGTATAAATATTGGTTCATGAAATCAAGATTTATTAGTTAATAATAAAAGATTAACAAATAAAGGATTAAATAAATTTGTTAACTAATAAATTTCACCCGTGGATGTTTGGACTTAACTGAATAATTGAATGCTCGGATTGCTTATGAATGCTTGGATTATATTGGATGATTTGAATTATTTGATATCCCTGATATATGATGCTTTGTGATATACCCTGATTTATGTTGTGATTTGAAATTTCTATTCTGTGATATATTACCATGTGAATATGAAACCCTTGACCCGTAAACGACATTTGGAATTTCGATGCGACAGGGAGTCGGATTCCAGTTGGATATCCGAAACCCACATCGAATTGTATTGATGAATCTTTGTGACTGATAAATTTATTTTATCTATGAATCTGTGAATGAAGATAAGCGTTATCGATTTTACCGCTTATCGATATATCTGTGATGATTGATGTTGCACTATTGTGTTGAACCCCTGGACCACACTGTTACACACACAAATATGGATTTCACGTGGAAATCGGTTAAGTCACAGATAATTTAAAGTTAATGTTTTTAAAATTGAAATTTTAATTTCAATTGATTTTGAAATTTGAAATTTGGGGTTTAAAATGAAAAGCTTTTGAAATGGATTTTCAAAGAGAAAAGTTATTTTAAATAACTTAACCGAGTTTTGAAAATTTAAATAGTTAGATTTAAATTGGGATTCAAGTTTGAAATTAAGCTATGATTTGGAAACTAGGGAGTAAAGATGATATAAATGTGTTTATATGAATTTAAACCATTTTAAAAGTATAAGTTGGGAATTTGGATTTAACCCAAGAACCTTAACTCGTATAAATGAATCAGATTTCCAAAATGAAAACTGTTTGTTTTCAAAGAATAAAAGCTTTTAGATGAGAAATGAAATTCCAATTTAGGTAAAGGAATTTCAAGTGAATTGAAAAATGGATTTTCCAAGTTATGAATGAATTCTTTTTGAAAGCTATGAATTAAATCTGTTTATTTTTAACAGATTTAATATGATGATTTGTTTAACCCATTCGAAATGAAATTGTTTTGAAAGCTATTTGTTAAATCTTTGATTTAAAGATTCAACGAATTAATTAAATTGAAATGGAAATCGATTTGGAAAATATGTGAATGAATCTTTGTGAAATTAAGTGAACTTTGTGAATTGAATCTTTTTATTTAAAAAGATTAAAATGAAAATTTGTTTAACCATTTGAAAGAGAAAGTTTGGGTTTAAATTGTGACTTAATTGAAATCCCATTATCCATTTGTTTTTGAATATTGCGCTCACTATTCGGGTTAGCCGGGAAAAGACATCTCTGTCATATAACCCATTCCGAATAGTGATACGTCGTATATGGATAGCATTTGAAGATCGGTGTTGAAGACCGGATATTTTCGAAAATGAAAGGACAACCTGTCGAATGTCTCTGCACTGGGTAGCTCCCGGTATAGAGATTTATATCACTCTTTTTGTGATGGGAAGTCTGGACGTGATTTGAAAATTATCCGGAATTGCAAGGGCTTCGTGAGAAGTGCCTTCGGTTCTGTTCGAACCCGGAACAGACTTATATGGATACATGTCTGACATTACACTTTGAGATATAAAGCCGATTTCTTTCAAATACATTTCTGTTTGGTGGCGGAGAATTTATTCTCTTAGCTTAACACCCTTCTCTGAGACGTACGAGCTCAGAGGTTATGTAGTTGAAATTTATCAGCGATATATCCCAATTTGGTAATGTGGCATGCTGAGTGTTGCTGTGTGATGATCAGTGTTTGATCATTTGTGATATGATCTTTTGTTTGATCATTTATCCTTGTGATCATAGGTTGATCATCTGTTGACCCAAAGCGTGGCTTTTTGAAAAAGCGTAGCTTTGTGGACGAGACTTCGTCGAGCCTCACAACCCGGTAATGGTCGAAACAGGAATTGTGCGGCAAGGTTTTCAGGGGTAGCTCCCCTAGGGTATGACCATTCCTTCTGGAAAAGGGTAATATCATGGTATGGAGCCCAGATACTTACTCATGTGGATACACTTTCTTTATGATGTGTGATGTTGGTTATCGAACGCTCGGATAAAGGTCCCAAAGGACCGGGGGTGGCATATCTGAGGTTTCTTTTATCCCTTGGGAAAAGGGGTTGCCGGCCTTGTTTGGCAGAGAACAGTTGGTTCTCGGAACGTCCCGCCAGAGGCGTTTCTTTCGTGGAATAGGAAGTTCCTTAGCCTGACCATTTGTTGGAAATCCAAACAAAACAATACGAGCCCTGTACGGTTTTAGTTGTATTACCTGCCATGGAATGTGGTGGTAACCTGCTATTGAACATGGTAGCTATAGTAGGCATAAGTGCGAAATGTCTATGCTGGCTAAGATTTATATTCTACTTTCGAAATTGTTTTCTACACTATGCACTAGTAATAATATCAAATGATTGATTTTGCGTAGTAAGCATTTTTGACTATCATAAGAAGAAATCTCCTCCAATTCTGCGTTTGCATTGTGTGTGTGGTGGGAGGTCTTATGGTAGTTTCATTTTCCAAAATCATTGCGGATTTCAATGTTTAAAAGCCTTTGTTGTTTGTTTTAAAGATAAACTGTTTTTGTTGCTCACACCAGTCCCATGACTGATCCGGAGTTTATTGTTTCTTTCCTAAACTCTGGATGCTCAAAATTTTTCCACACGAGCAGTCTAGAGTTTGGTTTTTCAGATAGTCAGATTAGTAGGTTATCTGGAGCTAGTTCAGTCTTTGGATCGGACTGCACTTGCTTATCTTTGTTCATCGTTATTGGGAGTTCGTGCTATATCTGGATTGCTGCTTTGAAGATGGAGATTATCCGCTGCTGATGTTATCGTTTTCTTTTCCGCTGCTATTTGTTGTATCATATCTCTGATGTATATTGATATTCATTGTATCATTCTGTTGTATCAGATATTGTATATCAATGTATTATTCTTTTATTTCCGCTGTGTTATTTACTTAACTGTGTTATAAGCTCCGGCGACTCGGATTTGAACGCTCGAATCTACGACATTCGAGTACGATGTAAAGTATGGATGTCGATTTTCGAACGCGAAAATCTGGGACGTTACAATAAAGGTATTTTTCAACAAAGAAATTTTGTGTTAATATTTGAAATTGAAACTCTTATGGTTTGAAATTTACGATTCGTGCCCGATTCTATTCTTTAAATCTACCTTATCTTCTCAGCTTTAGTTGTTCACCTTGATTCTGTTTTTCCGAATCTACCTTCTTTCCTTTTTGAATATAATCTTTTAAATATTGCTTATTTGTATACTACATTGTTTAATAGAAAATTTTAGTGTTATAAATATTTTTGAAGTTATTAATTAAATAAAACATATTTAAAGGTGATGATTTATTAATAATGTTTAAACCGTACAACTCATACCATATTAAATTTCTTTTAAAGGTTTTAGCTAAATCTATGGGTGAGCGTTGCCACACCTTTCCACCTTATATTTAATTCTCTGCCGTTTCAATTTGCATTCTATCCGTTCACATTTCATTTATTCCTTTTCTACCATATATTCCATTATCTCTTTCTGCTATTTGCTAATTGCTACTTGCTCATTCACGCGAACATTTAATTGAAATCAAAATTTCAACCCTTACTTCTCTTTTCTTTTCAAATTTGAAACGTATTATTAAATCAAGCCATTAATTGCTTTTAATTTTTTCCTTAAATTAACGTACAGCTCGCACAATTATAAATTGCATTAAATTTTCTACTGAACCACACCATGACCGTTTATATTACATTCATTTGGAATATATTCATTTGTTTGAAATCTTTCCCTTTCTCTCTCACGTTTCAATGCTTTTAACTCTTTATAACTTTTGATAAAATTTTCTGTCCTTTTTGAAACTAAAACGTATAGGGATATACATTTTTCATTTATTAATTTCTAAATCGTCCTGTTGTCCTTTTCATGTATGTTATATTTAATTATATTTTACATTTTCTATTTATTTCACTCATCTCCCTGCACGTTTCTATTTATTTTCTGATTTGTTGCATACGTTTCATTTTGGAAAAATGCGGTTCATTCCTATTTATTTTCATTTCTCACATTTATTTCATCTTTTACTGAAATTCGACCATTGCCACGTCATACCATTTTGGAAGTATGAATGTACAAAACATGCATACGTTTTATATTCATTTAATTGGAACGGTCACTTTAATTTTTGCCTTTAAAATTCCATTTTCTTCACTACAGCTAGAAAGTTATAAAACATCAAAACAAATTTGAAAGCTCACCTTAAATTGTGCAAAACGTTTTCCTCTGCCTTTATAACTTTGGGTTATGCCAGCTGTTATTTTTTTCCATCAATTCAAAATTATTATTTGTCATTCCATTTTAGGGTCTCTTCATTCTCCTTTATCAACTTCCATATATTTATTTCCCTAGTCACTTTAAAACGTTTTATAATAATAATTAATATATAGCCGTTTCATTTTAAAGCTTTTCGTACGTTTTATATATGTTAAAAAAAGATGTGAATGGATATTTACCTAAGGCCCACACAGTTTTGAATTATACGTTTTTTTTGTATTCATTAATTCTTTTACGGCTCATTTTATTTCACCTTTATAAGCTTTTTTTTGGTAAAGCAAGGATCTACTGTCACTTTCTTCTCCTCAGTTTTTCTTTCTCCACCCTCTCTCTTCTTCCACACTCTTACACGCAGCCGTATCTCACCTTGTCACCTATTCTGCCTTGCTGCAAACTTTTAACATATATATATGATATCTTGAAAGGTAATACAACTTGTGCGTTTGTCTCATTAAGTATTGTGTTTTTTTGTGTGCGTAAGTTATTATTTTATTTTATTTTATATATATAAGCCTGAGTATTGTTTCTAAAACTTTAGATATTTGCATGGGTACATATTTTCATATTGGGTTGGTTGTATAGATATACTAGTATACATTTCAGACCGTTATAGGTTTGTATTAGTTATAATATATATATATATATATATATTATTTTTATTTTTCCTTCATCTATTGTCAGGTATTGTTTAAAATATAATAGGTATACAAGTTAGGTATAACGGCTACTATGAATATGTGTAACAATATATGTATAACATTTTTTAAAACATGTATATAGCAGCCCATTTAAAGGTTTGTTTGTACACACTTTATTGTACATATAAAACGTAGGTTTGCATGTCAATATTGGTAGGCATAAGCATCCTTTCTCCATTTTTCTAGCATTGCGTTAGCATATTTTTATTTTTGGTAAAAAAATATAAAAAAATAAAAATAATGATTACAGTATATTATTTGTAAAGGAAGTCTACATTTGGTTAAACTATTAGATTTCTTTAAACTTACATTATTTACTATTATGTATATCTTTGGATGTTAATTTGGTTATGTACATTTAGTTTCAGATATTGATGTTTCAAATATAACGTATATACTATATGATAGAGTGAATTTGGTTTTGATTTTTTTTTATGTTTGATTTCAATAAATATATTTAATTTAAGACTTATATAAAATGTATATATAATTTAATTTGAATTTTGGGTTTAAGGAGGATAATAATATAAAATACATCTCGCCTAAATTTTTATCGAGTTAATTTGACCCGTTGCCATCGATTTCTTTTATCAGCTTTGATCGTCGATTCGTGCGGATCTTACTTTGCTTTGAGATTCGTGCTTGGATTTCGTAACTCAACTTCATTGTCTATCTCTCTAACCTCGAAAGGTGAGCAATCACTCACGATTAACGTTCTTTTATTTATTAAATTTGAATTTGAATTGAAATAACAATTGAAATATGCTGCTGTAGTTATTTAAATTGTCATATATGCTATTATTTGTAATTGTTCACCTGTTGGATATGACACCATATCATGTTGTTTATATTGTACTGTTATTGATGATATATGCCTGTTATTTTATTGTATTATCTGTTATCACTCTACAAGTTCCCTGTAGTTTAGGATTCACTATGGGTTGAAATGATACATACCCGAACGGACTTTAGAATAGGAGAAAATCGTTATGGGTTGAAATGATAAACCCAAGCTATTTTCATTTAATTGAATTTGGGATTTCGGGTTGAAATGATATCCACCCGTATATATTTAGTGTACGGATTGAAATGATAAATATCCGTAGCACTTGACTATATGATAGGAAATATATACAGACACCGTTGGTCCATATAAATATTTTGAAAATAATTTCTACAGTTTGAAGAGAAATATATGGGATTTAATAAATATTGGTTCTTAAAATATTATATATAAATGGAAATTTTATATATAGATTTAATAATATTGTTATTAAGATTGATTTAATCCATATAATATGTTTAAGTATTATTTAAGATTTATGTTTCAAAATTTACCGTTGTGAAAATTTGAATAATTAAGATTGGGAGATAAATTTGGGTTTATTAAAAATGGTATTTAAATAAGGATTTATTTAAGTGAAAATTAGGGTCGCATCCCTAAAACCAAACGTAATTCACAAAAACTCCTTCTGTTCGAAACTTTATAAATCCGGTCCCTATTTTTGTTTCAGCTTAATTCTTTTCCATAAATACCCTCGTTTATACTGTGCTCTATTTTTTCTACCTGTGATTATTTGGTTTATATTGAACGATAAATTATCCTTGCTTAATGATTTATCTGTTTGCAATAAAAGATTTTTACTGAAATACTGTGTAAGTTCGTTTTCTGCAACTATTTGCAATAGTTGCAGAAATGTCTGCAACTATATGCAATAGTTGCAGACATTTCTGCAACTATTTGCAATAGTTGCAGAAATTTCTGCAACTATACCATATAGTTGCAGAAATGTCTGCAACTATTTCATATAGTTGCAGACATATCTGCAATTTTTTGTAATTTTTATAAATTTGTAAAAAAATCGAAAATGTTCAATATTTGCTGAATTGTTTGCAAATATTTGAAATAATTGCAGTTTTAATACAAATTTAAATTTTTGGTATCAACAATGGATCTCATTTCAAAGATCATAAAATTTGTGATTTTTTGGTGAAAACGGTTTGTTGATCCGGTTTTCGTACATAAAGTTATACGCGTTTGAATTGTTAAAAACATAAAGGGTATTTGTGAATTTTTGCTTGCGTGAATTTGAAAATAGGGAGCGGAAATGTAAGTTTTGTATGTGAAGGATGTTTTGTTTATTTTGAAACTTATTAGGGATGTGAGCCAAACTTACCCTTTATTTAATTAGATCGATTTAAAATTATTGAATGGGAAATTTAAAGGTATGATTTTTGTAACTGGATTTTGATTTAAGTGATTTAATGAATATTTCATGTTTAAATAAATTAAAGAAAATATTGAGAAAAATGTAATTTAAGGGTACTTAATGATATTGAATATAATGAGGGAGTATTTCAAGACTAAATAATAATGAGGTTAAATCGAGACCTATATGAAACTGTTATATTGAACATTTAAATATTAAAGCCTTGAACTATATTGGAATTTAAATGGTTTATTTTGAGATTCGGATCTGTTTTTGAAATCAATATAGTTGAATTTGTTATTTAGAAACTAAATTGAATTAAAGTGAAAATTTAGGTTGAACCAAATTTGAATTTATTATTTAGGAAACTAAATTGAATAAAAATGTAGTTTGAAACGTTGAATACTTAAATTTTGAAATATATTGAAATAAAAAGGGTATTTTGTGATTACAAATCCGAATTTGAGATCGATAAGATTGAAGTGGTTATTTTAGGAATTGAGTTGAATTTAAATTGATAAATTGAGATTGAATTTAATTTAAATGGGAATGTCGGGTTGATGTTGAAACGATTTGTTAAGTTGAGGGAATTGAAAATACTTTATTGTATAAATTATTTAATATATAAATACTATTTTGGGAAATATAGATATATTTGAAATGAAAATGATATTTTGGTATTGAAGTATAAATTTATTTGAAATGACCATGGTGTTATACTGTATATTTCTACATTGTAGACAGTTCCACGGATCCTTAGAGGATGGTTATCCCAAACATCCTTTAAGTTACTTATATTTCAGTTGATATTTCACTTGAGTTGGATTTATTGATATAAGAATGTTAAGAGTGTTTTGTGTTTTGCTTTACGCTCGGGTCAGACCGAGTGATACAGCATTTGAGACTCACCTTTGGAGTTTGGAGCTTCGTTTGGAGATCCAACCATCGATTCAGCTTTCAGCTTTCCAGTTGATTTGTTCAGAGAGGTCATCTGTTTGTACTGGAGACTTCACTAATTTGAGATATTCTGTTGTATTTTATTTCTAACTCTGATGTTTATATAGTAGCTTCATGAACTACTATTTATCTATTCCGCTGCATTATTATATTACTCTGTGTCTGTGATTCTGTGATGATTTTATTTACTGTATATGCTGAGTTTTGCCAAATTTAAATTAACAATCTAATATTTTGAGCAATTCAAGTCCGACATGTGCGGATGCGAATGGTTGGAAATAACGGGTCGTTACAAGAGCTTTGCGACGATATATTATATGATAGCATTTGAGCAATTTGTATTTTTCAATTTGATTTTGAATTGTAATTATGGTTTGAGATGCCTGCCATTGAGAAGGCACAGATAATGGAACAGATAAGAACAGAAATTGTACGTACAAAAATTGGAATAAAAGACTACTAGAGTTTATAACAGCCTATATATAGGTAGAGATGGATAAGAATGAATGGAACAGATCGAATGGGTCGAAGCGATAACAAAGACCCGAAAGTCCCGTTTCTTTCTCGAAACGAAAATAGGTCATCCCATATATCAAAATATAGGTTTTCAATATTTTTAAACTCAATGAGACTAGATCCAAACCCTAATTCTATCGTATATAGAAGTTAGCTTTTAAAATTGAATTATATTCATTTGAATTCCATTAAGTGATTTCTACGCGTTTCGAGCTCGCATGATTAAACAATAAGTCCGATCGCTACGAAACTTTAAATCTTACAATAATTCACCATTAAGGATCCAATGAAACTGCTTTTGTTGAAATCCGAGACAATGCACAAAAACACTAATTTTACACGTTAATTAAATGAATTATTATTTTAAAATAAATTTAATCACTTTTAAATTCAAATTTAAAAGTTAACCATTTTCATCATTCGTGATTACACAGAAATCAATAATATTTTTAAAATTAAAATTTCCATGTTAAAATCAAGATTTAAATATTACATTAATTTCAGCTTTCAATTACAACTGTAATAAATCCATTCATTACAATTTAAATTCCTAACAAATTCTTGTATTTTAGATTTAAATGTTCTTATATTAAATCAACTATTACCTTATGAAATAATTAAACATAAGTTTTCATTTTACTTCAATCAAACTCTATAGTTAACAACTTTTCTTATATTAACTGCAATATTTAATTATATTAAATTTCATTGATTTCCAAATTAATTTCAACAGATTAAATAATAAGGTGAGAATAAATCAATTGTTACAACTTAGTAATTTAAACCCATTTCATAATTAATCGTTACATCTTAATAATTCAACGCATTTATACATTTATTGTTTGCACACAAAGGTTAATAAATTACTTACCACCTAGCTAATTTCATATTCTATATTAAACCTATTAAATAAAATAACATACAATTTCACCATTAATACATCCTTTAATTTATTCCTTATTAACCTTTATTATTACCATTAATTGAAATTACATTGAACACTTGTCAATTTCATTCCATCAACATTATTAAATTATATTTTAATAAAAAAATTCCCATTTATAAATAATAATTTTTAATTTCTCACAATATTAAATTCCAAAATCTTATTTAATTGAATATTTTTAATTATCAAAAATATAGGTCGTTACAATCTCCCCCACTCAAAACTTTTCGTCCTCGAAAAGGAACAAGAAAGAATCGAGAAATTTGACATATTATATTCAAAATAATCAATTTATAAACATTTAAATTTACATCATTAAGTTTTAAATTAACTTTGAAAATAACCACATTTCAACTAAAAAATTCAAAGTCCTAAATTTACGAAAATTTCGGCAGTCTCCTTTGCGCGGATAGGCCCAAAAAAAATCAACAATTACAATATATTTATATATATATATATCATATTTCAATAATAAACATCCGAAACCATAAGAAAACAATAAAATATCGCTACAAAAACCGTGATCCGAAAACGTACCTATTTGTCGGGCAAACAAAACTCTATTTATGAAAACAAAAGCAACTGCTATTGCTTCCATAAACATGTATCTTACTTACATAATCCAAATGGGTTAATAATTATGTAAAAAGAACAATATATTAGTTGTTTCAATCAATTGTACAAGCAACACAACATATATAATAATTATATGCAAACAAAAGAGCACGACCATTATATGCAACAAAAGAATCCATCACACATCCGTAGCAACTAAAATCTAATGGGTTGTCTTGGTTCATAAACTTTTCCTCGTACAAGGATGATAAATAAACTACCAAGTGTAACTTACGCTCAATAGCCTTGGATGATTACTTAATAGATTATTCTTAAAACCTTAAACCATTAGAAGTTCCTTTCCCAAACTTTCCACAAGCCAACAACATAGAATTTTAAATTTTATTAAGTTTATTCAATTGGTTTCTTTTCACATCATTTACTTTCCATTTCTTTTCATTCATTCATATAAGATTATCTTTTATTAATTTACATTACTTACATAATTTATTTCCCATTCAATTATTCAAAATCAGCAATGAATCCATTCTTAAAGTATTACATTTGTTTATTTGCAGTTTAATTCACATTTATTATTTACTTATACACTTGATTTCCATTTAATATTAATATTCATTAATGAATCATTTCATACTTAAGTTTCTATATTCTTTGATTCTCATTTATTTCTTCATATATAGTATCATTTAATATTAAAACTATTTATGAATCATTTCAACATTTTCTTTAAGTTTATAATCATTTACTTAAATAGTATTCACTTTTAACTATTCAATTTAATTATTAAGCAAATCAAAACATTAACTCATATTTATAACATTTCTTGTACATCTCAATTTTTCAGTTATAAATATATGTTCATTTTGTAGCATTTTTTTTACTTAAGCTTTTACTTCTATAATATTCTATTACATATTCATATTTAACATTAGAACTTTTTAAACATTTCGGGTAAGTTTTATATATGTTTTTAGAATGTAATTGAGTGTTATACAAATTTATCTTATTCATTTTAATTAACAAAACTGTTCAATATATTACATCTTCTTAATTTTCATTATCTTTTAATTTACAAGTTACAAATCTCCAATTTCTTTGCAATTTATTAAACACTTAGCTTCTAATTTGTTATTTCTCATTTAGAAGTTTCCAACTATTAAAATTTCACTTTATTTCTACAATTGAAAATCATTAATTAACAGGAACTTAAGAATTCAAAGACCGAGTTCATTTCAAATTATTTTGAAATAATATATACATATATCTTTATATATGTGTGTTTTTTCCAAACCATACTTAATGGATTTAATCAATATTAGTTTATCAAAAGAAATGCATAGCAAAGCTACTAAGTGGCCTCCCCCCACTGTGTGACTCGAAATGATGGTCGATGATGCAGCTGTCATCACCAAAATTATTTTCCAATGATAGAAGAGGGGAGTACAAAACTTATTTTCTTTAAAATTCCTTTTAAAAAGATTCCTTTCAAGTTTTATTAAAAATATTTCTATTCGAAAATACTTCCAAATAATACTAATATTATTTTTTAAAATCTTTGAAATCCCATTCCAAAATACCGGAATTTATGTTCTCAAATTCCCAATTTAAATTTTTTTTATTTACAAATTTACATTTCTTATAACATATAATAGTCAATAGTTTTAAGGACCTTGACTAACCAAACAATAGATGACAATAATTAATATTATCATTTACTAACATCCAACACAACAAAAATAACAAAATCAATTTATGAAAAATAATAATATATATACACACATTTTTATATATACAAAATATAACACTAAGTAAAATTATTTCATCTATATGTAGTAAGATACGCTATACATGTAATGTCTAATCAGTGAAATAAATATTTTTCTTAACGTAAGGTTTTACATTAATCCCCCTTAACACATTTTTAAGCAGGTAGTCTATGCAGGTCCTCTAACACAACCAGTAACATCAGTAGCCAGTGAGTCCTCTATAGGTATCATACCAAAACAAAATCGTAGTGGGCGCGAATAAGGATAAAGAGTATGACAAGGCATGTAAGGCAATGCCCAAGGTAGGATACTACCAGCTCGGGTCGCAAGGCTGGTGGTAACGCATCGTAGCTACGACCGCCCACCCGTCCAACACCCCCAAATCAAATTAAATCAAGGTGCACCGATCAAGCCAACATCAATATAGTAATACGAAGAGGTTTGTCCGCTAGGGGTAGCTAGCTCACTTGGCTCGGAAAAGCCATCTTGTTTTAGTCATTTCAAATTGGCACAAGGGCCGAGGTCATCCATCGTCGTTCTCTTTCTTTAAATCCAACGAACTTTCACCAAATCCAACCACTTCATTCTGGATCATCCACTATGTACGTCGTTGTAAAAGTGGTTTCAATATTGACAGAGAGTATGCCAGTAAGAGGCCTCGGTCTCTTTAACAACCAAACGTCATTTTTCACACTAGTTGGATCTTTTACGTTTCAAAACCGATTCATATTTGATATCAAAATATCATATTCACTTCATTTCAAAATACCATATTTACTCAAAATATGTCATTTTCACTTGAAAGTATCGTTTCAAATTCCAACTTAGGTTGTAACCTCATTTAACCACATTTGCCTTTAAATCAATGATTTAAATATAAACATCTCATCTTTGCATAGGTTGAAATTTAGAAATAGTTTGAACAGTTATAAATAGTTTAAAATAGTTTAAATAGTTTAGAGATTTAAAACAATTTAATATAAAATGGTTTGAGTATTAATAATGGTTTATATAGTAGAATAGTCTAGGAAATCTAAATAATTTGAATATTAAAAAGAATAGATTTTAAACAGTTTATATTAAAGTAATTTATTTTGAAAATAATATCGAATCAAACTGTTTCTTTCTATTTCAACAAATCTGGACCCATGTCCAATTTCAAATCAACAAACTCAATTTCCAATCTTTTAATTCAATTGATTAAATTTTGATATAGTTTCAAATCAATATAATTTCAATTTCAATTCAAATTAACTTCAATTTTCGAAACATTAATTTTTGACTTCAAATTTGATTCAACAATTCAATTCAATGATTTAAATTTTAATCCAATTCTTATTTTAAACCATTTCAATTCATATCGATTTCAAGTTGAATTTCAATTTATTGATTTAAACACTTAAATCAAATTAAACCTCATTGTTCAATTTTAAGATCCAAACCTTTAAAATAATTCAAATTTTCAAATTAAAGTAATGTATCGATTATAACTTTACATTTCCAATTCAATTCTTTTAAACAATTTCATATAACCAATTTAAATTTCAACTTTTCAAATCTTGAATTAGAAATAATTCAATTCATATAAATCCACAATTTATTTCATTTAAAACAATATCATTTAATCAAAATCCAAATTCAAGATTTTAAACCCATTTAATTTAACCAATCCGGTGTCCGTATATAATTTTCTACCATATGGCCAAGTGATCGGTTATTCCAATTTTAATTATAGGGATGGATATATGTCATTTCAATCCAAATCAAAGTGTCATATGTATATATCATTTCAATCTATTTCTTAATTTATTCGAAATATTTCAAATAACGGTTTATATACTTTTAATTAATATAAAGGGTGACAGCATGGATATATAAAAATAAATAACATCCAATCATCCAAAATGTCAACAAATAGACATCATCACAGTCAACATCCAAATCAGCCAATAAATCACAACAATTAACTAGTTATCAATATCAGGTACTTAACTAGCAATTAATTTCAACATTAATCTAAATGTCAATTTAATTCAATATAAATTCAAATTAAATTTAAATGACAATTTAAATCACCAAACAGCAATCAATAAAATTCTTATCACATCATAAATTTAATTCAACTAACATAAGAAGGTTTAGTATTGCATGAGTGGGTTAAATCACTCACATTCGATTTATAGTTAATTAAAAGTCCAATAAAAGCCCAAAATTTGAACATTCTCCAAATTCAACCAAACTAGATTCATGTTGTTTGGAATTTTGATATGAACCCAAAGGAAGAAACCGCACGTCAAAACGAGTTCGTATGCAAAAGTTATAGGCGTTAGAACATCGAAATTTAAATTTTAAATTAAAAATAAAAATAGGGTTAAAAGAGTAATTAGCCGAACCTCTAAAACATCGTTCATAGCACGCGATCGAAACCCTACTCACAGCCACCGGTCTCATCAATCAATCGCTGCCACTAGACGCCGAGATACCCAGATCCAACACCCTTACCAGCACCGCCACCTCCGGCCGCGTCTCCTGTGCCCACACGACCGCCTCCAGCACAGTCGCCTAAACCCGCCGATGTCTTCACACATCGCTTATTTCTAGTGAATCCCTGCTCCTTTGACGCGATTGGAGACGATGGATTGCCTCTACTCATCCTCTTCTACCCAGTGGTCACCTACGATCATCCCATCGATGAAGATCCACCGTTGATCTCCAAGCCCTAGAACGAACGGCCACGACTATTTCACGAATTTGTGGCCAAACCATATGATTCGATTGCAAAAACGAACTGCAGATGGAGATTACATTCATCGAGAGGTTCACGATGATATATTATATGATAGAATTTGAGCAATTTGGATTTTTGATTTGATTCGGAATTGTAATTTGGGTTTGAGATGTCTGTCATTGATAAGGCACAAATAATGGAATAGATAAGAACAAAAATTGCACGTACATAAAATGGAATAAAAGACTACTAGGGTTTATAACAGCCTATATATAGACAAATATGGATAAGAATGAATGGAACAGATCGAATGGGTCGAAGCAATAACAAAGACTCGAAAACCCCGTTTTGTTCCCGTAACGAAAATAGGTCATCCCAAATATCAAAATATAGGTTTTCAATATTGTTAAACTCATTTAAAATAGTTTCATACCCTAATTCTATCATATATAGAAGTTATCTTTTAAACTCGAATTATATTCTTTTAAATTCCATTAATCAATTTCTACGCGTTTCGAGCTTGCACGATAAAATGATAAGTCCGGTCGCTACGAAACTTAAAATCTTACAGTAATTCACCGTTACGGATCCGATGAAATTGGTTTCGTCGAAATCCGAGATAGTGCCCAAAAAGACTAATTTTACACGTTAATTAAATGTATTATTATTTGAAAATCAATTTAATCACTTTTAAATTCAAATTTAAAAGTTAACAATTTTCATCATTCCTGATTACATAGAAATTAATAATATTTTTAAAATTAAAATTTCCATGTTAAAGTCAAGATTTAAATATTACATTAATTTCAATATTCAATTACAACTATAATAAATCCATTCATTATAATAAAAATTCCAAAAAAATTCTTTTATTTTAGATTTAAATGTCTTATATTAAATTAACTATTACCTTGTGAATTAATTAAACATAAGTTTTCATTTTATTTCACTCAAACTTTACAGTTAACATCTTTTCTTATATTAACTGCAATATTTAATTACAATAAATTTCATTGATTTCCAAATTAATTTCAATGGATTAAATAATAAGGTGAGAATAAATCAATTGTTACAACTTAGTAATTTATACCCATTTCAGAATTAATCGTTACATCTAAATTATTCAACACATTTATACATTTATTGTTTACACACAGAGGTTAATAAATTACTTACAACCTAGCTAATTTCATATCCTATATTAAACCAATTAAATAAAGTAACATACAATTTCACCATTAATACATCCTTTAATTTATTCCTTACTAACCCTTACTATTACCATTAATTGAAATTACATTGAACAGTTGTCAATTTCATTCCATCAACATTATTAAATTATATTTTAATAAAAAATTTCCTATTTATAAATCATAATTTTAAATTTCTCACAATATTAAATTCCAAAATCTTATTTAATTGAATATTTTTAATTATCAAAAATACGGGTCGTTACAATCTGGCATAGAGCAGTGCAGATTGATATTTACCAAACTGTCTTTTACAACCTATGGTATAACTTGAAGACCAACAAGATGACACACAATACCAGACTTTTTTATGATTATTCAATGTACTTGAGTTTTAACTAGACCTCCAACCTAGACTCAACTACCTAGGGCATATTATAATCAATAACAGCTCTGCATTCCAACCTAGCACTATATGGCTTACAAGAACAAGTAATTTAAGCTGCTTTTGAAACAAAGCTTGATAAGGAAGGTATAAAGAGTTTTATTCCATGGATTATGATTATTTAATGTTTCGAAGTGGTAAAAGTTTTGATGGAATGCTTTTTTTTATCATGACATGGAATACTCCGTTAAAAGTAAGAATAAGTTGTACAAATGCATGCTTGTTGTAGGTATGTATCGCCTTTATAAATTATCTGTTCTTGACTCATTTATCAATGTTGAATTTGTAACTTATATTTTCATATTCTTAATTCTGATTCCATTCTGATTTTATTTTATACTTGGAAAATTCAACTTTGATGCTCCTTGAATTTAAAACTATTTCATGTTTTTCAATGATTGGCAACATAAATTGACACTACCAAGCTATATATAAAGTAGGAATCATTTGCATTTTCATTTCTACTAAGACAATTGAATATGTGTGTTTCTATGTTAGTTCTCCTATGAACTACTATGGGTTTTGCTTCAATGATTTTCATTTTCATTCCTCTTTGAGCCCAGTGTGTCTTTAGAGCTAAGAGCCTAATGTATCTTAACAGGCAAATTGTATGATTATATCTCCATTCCCCCGTTTCTGTCCATGTTACTTTTTTTTATGAAAGATTGATCCTCTTACAAGAAGAGCACTCAATATATTTTACTAAATAATAACAAAAATCCATAAAATTGTTTGATAGTAATAACAAGAATTAATATACAAGATCATCTTAGTGATGATCTTTTGATATGACTTGAAGAAGCACTAAAATAAATATATTTACAATTATTTTGTTGGTAAATAACACTACAGAGTGGGGTTGCATGAATTGATGGACATGTATTGACTGGAAATGCTAATGTCTTGAGAGGCACTGAAGCGGTAGTGATTTTTAAGGTGATTATATGATGGTTAATGCTTCAATTGCAAGAGCCTATCCGAATGCAGAGTGTTGTAGAATGGACTAAAAGGAAGCTGCTTTTCATGTGCCGAGCCTGATTAGTGAAGCCTGATAAGTAGAGTTATGAGCCTTAAAAGGAGAAGTCATTAAGGAGGGATGTAGAATGAACTAAAAGGGAGCTGTAAGTGCTGAGCCTGATAAGTTGAGTTATGCGCCTCAAAGAGAGATATCATTAAGGAGGGCTGAAACATTAAACGTGAAGCTGAAGCAAGTGAGAGTAGGCTGTAAGGTCGAGGGGCATGACTTGAATCATAAGCACATGGATTGATGAGAGCACACTGACCTGAATCTGCCACATGCCTTCATTGCTGGCTAAACAGTTGAGGCTGAAGCTAAGAAGGTGCACTAGGGCTGTAGTGCTGTTGAACCTATTATGATGGCCAAATAGGTGGTAGAAGACTAGGTGTTGATGCAGCTGTTGAACCGCAAGGCTACTGGAATAGAAGTTCTATGCAAACTGTAGGGGGATGAGAGGATTACACTATTGTGTTGGAGCAAGACCAGGGAGCTGATGGGCTACGAGGCTGGCGTAGCGGTATTAATGGGAGATTAATAGCAGTACTGTTGAAGCAAGATCCGAGAGCGGTTGTCCTTGTTACTTTAATGACCCTAGAAGATTGATGGATCTATTTAATGGCATAAAGTATAATATAATTTTATGTTTAGTAAAAAAGTTATTAAAAAGTAAACTATATTAGTAAAAAAGTTATTAAAAAGTAAACTATACATATTGGATGTCATACTTTAATCCAATTAGATAAGAAGTGAATTCAATAAAAATTCCTAATTTATATTAACAATAATTATGCAAACATATGAAAAAAATGCAAAATACATAGCTAAAAACCATGCACATAGCATGGATCTGCCCTTTATTTTTAGAATTGATACATGAAAGCCCTTTCTCAAAAACATGTTTTAAATACACCCATACTTTTAATTTTGGTGAAAAAAGTTTGTTTTTTGTCGGACATTAAATTTGAATAATAACCGCATGTTTCTATAATCAAAACAAATTTTTTTTTTTTGGATTTTTTTTGGAAAACTGCAACTATTTGCAAAGAAGAGATACTCTGTAAATATTTGCATAAATTATGCAAATATTTGTAAAAATCTACACAAATATTTGCAGATTTCTCTATAAATATTTGCAGTGTGAAAACTTCAGATATTTGCAGAGCTTGCTACAAATATTTGCAGAATTTTCCCTAAATATCCTAAAATTTAAAAACATGGTTTTTTCAATAACATGCTTTTTAGAGGAATGGTTGTGTAATTTTTTTTTTTGAGAAAAATGTGCGATCCTCTATAGGAGAGGAGAGCACACATGCACATATATATAACAACAATAGTAAAGGAGCTGCCACCAAGCCTGACGGGTAGCAAAAGACACCCCCCCCCTTCCATAAAAAAGAAAAATCAAACCCTCCCAGACTCCTAAGAAACTAAAAACCAACCCTAAAGAGATAGCACAATCTAGATACCAAGGCCTAAAGCGACACCAAAATAGCAGCAGTCGTCTGAAAAAACATCTGCAACCGCAACCTCAACAACCAAGCTGAAACAACACAAAATACAACATCTACACAAACCACTAATAAACTCCAAAACAACAAAAATCACAATAAATCCCCTAAAAAAATCAACAATCCTCAATGAAAAGACTAAAAAGCTTTACGATTTAAACGAGGACTTCTCCTAATATTACCAGCTGAATAGCTCTTACTATTTCTTCTCCTTAATTTGGTTGCACGAATTAATTCTCTAGCATGGGCAGGAGAATAAGGAAGTTTACCTATAGCCACAAGATAGCAATACATAACAAATCTGAAGCCCCCGGTCCAATAATAGACAGCTTGATCAGATTGCTGCAATTTGGAACTCTCCAAATCTCCATGGGACGGTTGTGTATTTTAAAACTTAAAGAGTGTGTTACATATCTTCCCCAATAAATATTATGATCTAAGTTAGCTACCACACCGTAGGAAATGAACTATAACTAAATACCATCAATCAAAATGAAAAAAGAACAACTGACAACATAATTCGGTGCATTCTCTAAATTTGTATTATATATATAAAATTATAACTAAATTTTTACTATTAAACCCAATATGGAGGTCATATTTTGATTATTGATATACATTAGGGGATTCTTTTCGGATTACTTCATGTCCATTAATATGCAAAAAATGTTTTACCTCTAGTTGGTAGAGAAGAGCCAAGGCTTGAGGGCGTCATTTGTTTTCCAATGAAGTCACGTCCATAATTTTTTTGGTTCATTGGATTTATGCTTTTCAAGTGATTACTTAAGTAGTTGAATCAACCAATTTTGTATTTACCGTCTTTCAAAATTTGATGTTAAATGCTGATATAGTTTTTTTGTTTTTTTTCTTTTTAGGTTTCATTTTTCAGTGATGGCAAACTAAGAAGGCTCAATGATATGATCTTAGAAGCAATAAGGTGCATGTTGGATTCTCACAAACTTTTATATGTTTGTCTCTCTCTCCCCCTTCTTTCACTCTCTGTGTGTATATATCCATTTCATATATCCGGTACTTAGATTTATTTACACCATGATTTATATATAACTGAAAAACGTTTATTTACTAATAGTTATACTTTGGTAAATATATGTTTGCACAATCAACATCTACCTTCAAATTTTGAAATATAGAGAGGAAAGAGAAGTTTTTAAGATGCCATTTGTTCTTGCTGTTGAATCTCAAAATGATTACTGCGAATCTACAAATTGTGCAATGCCCTCAAAGAAATAGGTTGATGAAATAAACTCTTTTAAATCATGCATTATTTCCATAATATTTCTTATTACAATTATTAAAAGAATACTTTATTGTAGATTCATATTTTTCCTTCATTTTTTGTAACATGGATTTTGAGTTGAATGTAATCACTATATACTTATTTCAACAAAATTAATCAATCCTTAACAAGCAATTGTTAGTACTCATTAAGAAGCAAAAAATATATAACACAATTATGAGCGATCTTTGAATTTTTATTTATTAATGGCAGTACCTCCTTATCTTTATCACTTTACAGATTTAACCAAGAAGCAAAATGTTCCCTCATTTCCAAAAATCAATTTATATTGATGGTATAGTGTTCTTATTTGATGTACTAAATGAATATGATATTATAGTTTATTTTATTTAACCTGTATGATTTTGGTTAAGGTTAACATGAAGTCAATGACCATCAAATAATTAATATTCATTACGAAGTAAAGTATAAAATAAAATTTTAAGTATCCTTTGAAGTTGTTAGTGGTGGTGACACATTACCATTATTATATATAAAATATTAACCAAGAAGCTAAATTCATTTTTATATATAAATAGTTCAATATGATCTCATGTTTTTTCTTTCCCAAAATTTTCAAAATGAAACTTTTTTCCTAGAAATTTATGTATATGATTATTCACAAAACGACCTTTTTGCATATTTTGCACTAATTCATTGTATAACTTTGCACAAGACACCCATGTATACCATTCTTTCAGCATTCATTTAGTGAAGAATACCCGAGCTCTGATATTAGCGAGGAATGGCTATCATTTTGTGTTCTTAAACTTCATCAATACGTATAACTTCCAAACTTCCCATTATATGTTGGCCCTACCTTTATCCATTTTCTTTTAAATCTTCAAATTTCACATTTAATTTCTCAAACTACTTCAGGTAGTTTTTACAATTCTCAAACTACTTGGGATAATTTTCTACCTTCACCTCTTAATTTTATTTCAAAATGGACTAGGTACTAACTGATTTTGGTTCCCCAGTGCACCTTACTTGCTTCCAAAACTTGCTGTAGGTTTCTCTTCATTATGCTTTCAGGTAATCTCAAATTCACTTTTATTCTTATGTTAGTTCCATTTCATTGCTATTATGTTTTCCATTTACACAACCATGAACAACTAGAATTTTAACAGATTTTATCTTGCAAATTTAATTTGCTAAATTACTTTCTACATATTAAAGTTGATTTCATGACTTAGGCATCGTCACCTAAAAAATCCAAATAGTTTTTAATGGATACTAAAATAATATTTTTCCTTCTATAAAGCCACAATTTGAATGAAAAGAATACATCCATTAATTAACTAACAATAAACGTCAATAAATAGATCGCCAAAAATGCCTTTATCATTGTACAGGCTTTACATTTAAATTCGCTATACTTATCCAACCTAAAAACTTTTAATGCTAAAATGCATTGAAAAGTTCAATATTAGCTGTTAAAATGTGTGTTAGATGAGCCTAAATAAATGTTAAAATTGACCCAAGTTATCAAGACATATGCCTTATAGTTTCCAGCCTTTAACTACATGCATGGTAAAGTAACCTTTTTCCATCAACTTCAGATAAGAGTGGGAAACAACAATTCTTATATGGTCACAATAACACATTCTCAAGGGACTTCAATTTCTATGATTTTTCAAAGAGTGCAACATCGAATAATGAAAGAAAAAATATGCACTTAATTCTTTTTTCTTTGATGAATTAATTACAATACTGAACGGAAATAGATAAAAACAACTTCTATAATATATGATTATTCTCAAAAGTTGCAACAATATGTAGCACAAACAAATGGAATGAAAGCTAAACATAGTTGCAAAGTACTTAGTTATCTTGGTGGCTCAATTCAATTAATTCTACCTGTTCATTTTTGTTTTAAAGTCTACCATGGTTAAAAATAAGAAAATAGTAGATGACAACATTGCAGCTAAGGACTCTAGAGCTATGTCATTTTAACACTAGATAACAAAATATATAATTTTTGGCTATTTTTTACGTAAAAAGTGCTTCTGTTTTTAGTTGGATTCAATGTGAACATAGAAGGGACATTGACAATAAAAAATTAAGCCTTTGCCTTTAAAATAGAAAATCTAAATGCTCGGTTTATACCTGTCTTGTAACAACCCGGGGGTTTGTAATTTATTAATTATCGTCAAAGGACGATTTAATTGGTTAGACAATTGCAATTGGGATTTCATTCGAGTTGACATTCGTTTATAAAAATTGTCAAGTGTTTTATCAGTTGTAAATTCTTGTAAAAATGGTTAGAAGGAATTGTGGGTTGTGAAAATTTAATGGTGTCCCATATTTTATTTTGAGGCCGTGCATAATTGCAAGGAAAATACCCTATCCCCCTTCTCAGTTCATTCACTCGAAACTAACCCTAGAGAAAACGTATGAGGGGAAAAACAATGGCGGCTCGATCCAAGTCTCATTCATCCCTCCTTTTCAAATTAGGGCTCCAGCTGATGGTATTCATTTTCTTTCGAGAGGTCACGACGTCAACTCCGTCAGGTCGCTCGCGGCAGTCTCTTCGAAGAAGGTGAGTTCTCGCAACTCACCTCTAATTCAAACTTGGTTATGGCAGTTCGATTTTCGTTTGTTGCTGGGATCTCTGATTTGGTTCGACTCTTTGATACTTGCGGCATTATTCTTGTTTTGAACTGTATACTATTTTGTTATATGGTTTCGTGTTGTTCGTTTTTGTGTCCATCACTGTTTCGAGTTTGATTTCGATGATTTTGATCTCGTCTCTGTGGTCTAGGCTGTTGCCTTGATTTTTCGTTCGTACAAAATCTTAATCTGAAAACGCCAATTCATTTTATCTCGGCCACTTCAATCCGTGAAATTGTTTTGTTGAGAAAAATGATCCCCTGGTTCACTTGTTTCAATTCCTGGCAATTGTATTTGTGTTGACTTCGACCACTTGATTTTGGGAATGCGAATTCATGACTTTATATTATAGTTAGCCATCACCATTGCTTTGGTATTGCCTCTGATCATTTCAATTTGAATATCGTTCGTATTCATTTATTTGAACTCGTCAATGATTTTGCTTGGCTTTATCTCGGCCGCTTAATTGTGTTTAGATGTTGATGATTTTTGATTGAGTTTGATGAAGTCGTTTTTGTTCGACTTTGGCCATTTGTATTTACTACCTTTAGTTATTTACAACCTATAGCATACTTGACTCGTTGTAAATTTTTGATTACCATTTCGTGACTTCGGCCACTTGAACTATTTTGGTTTTGAAATCTCTGGTGACTATTGCTTTACTTGAATTTTCTTTGTGCCTAGTCTGGTTCATTGTTTCATGTAAGCACTTGACTTCGACCTTGCATTTTTATGGTTAATGCATACATGTCCATCATGTAGTTCATTACGAGTTAGTGGCTGACCTTGGCATTTATCTTGACCTGGTGTTGAGTCATTTTGCTTGACTATTGCATCATTTTGATGATGTTGTTTCTCTGTTGATATATGTTATTCGACCACGACATTATCTTGGTTCGAACAGCTGCTGTTAGTCCATGGTTGTTTCACTAATTTCCCTGTATTTGAATTGAGTTGTACTATGGCCTTTGGTCTTGTGTATGATAGTTGCACTATCCAGTTTACAGTGCATACTAGTTGTACTTTGTTCATGTTACTCCTTTAGTTTGTGATTTCATTTTGGCCTTGACCTTGTTTTGGAAACAATTCATTTGACTTGTATCAGTTTATGCAAGAGCCATACCATTCTGGCTCATGTGTTCACTGTGCATTCATGGTTTGCCAAATTAGTTCACTGCATCTTCACATACCTGTTACACTTGTAGTGTACCATGCTGGTTCATTGTATTGTGATTGGGGTTTGAGCACTACTGATCTGATAACACTTGTATCAGTCAGTATTGTAGCATTGTGTACACGTGTCCTTATTGATACACTTACTTCTTCCACTGGTTGTTCGCTTCGGTTCTGCGGTGTTATGCAGTTGTCTTAGTTGTTGTGCATGTCACTGCTATGTGAATGCTCCTCTGAAGTCTGAGTTGCATGTCTTGCTCTTGTGTTTTAGTGATGCACTTGTATACACCACTATTTCTTGCATGTCGCCACCTATGTTGTAATCGTATCCAAGCATGAATTGGATTGGATAATGAACTTTACTCTTTAATTAGAGCTGTTGTAGCCTGCCCTTGTCTTAGTACCTGTTTGCAACTACAGTTTCATTATTATAGTTGCTTTGAAATTGTTTTTGTGTACTTTGACCAGGTCGTGATATCCAGTTGAGCTTGACACTTGAGTTGTCATTGTTTGACTGTTTATTTTCCCGGTTATTTACTTGTTTCAACTGCAGTTTTATTATGCAGTTGTTTCTGCTTTCTTTTGTGTAGTTTCGCCTTTGTAATTATTGTGGTGGCTGCAGTTTTGTTGCAGTTTGACCCTCGTATTTATTTATGACTACAGTTTAGTTTTATATGCAGTTTTGCCCTCGTTGATTTGCATTGTATTAATGCATTTGGGTCTATTTTCAAATTCAATTGAGTTGAACCCGATTTCGGGGTTTGACCTTGCGATCATTGTGACTTTCACTGAGCTTTTGTGTATCTCCTGCGATAGTGGCGAGGCAGTACACGCATGCGTGTACTGCAGCCCTATTAGATTTGACAATTTTAAATTGATGTTTCGATTTGTTGAATTGTTTCGTTGGTTAATTTCAATGTTTTGGAGTGGTATTCTGATTTGGATTGTTGATTTGTTGTTTAACACTGTTTAGTGTTATATCTGCCATTATCCGACTCTTTTATCGAGGAGTCGGATATACGAGATTCTGTGACTGTCGTCCAATTGATATTTGATTATTATTGCTTCTGTGCACTAATAACTGAGTTTGAATTAGACTGACCCGTGTATTATTTTCTTTTGAATTTAATACTCGGGTCAGACCCGAGTTATTTCAGGTTATAGATTCCCTGCTTTGAGTTGCGGTTGAGCTTTGAAGACTTTTCACATTTTCTGAAGTTGTCTTTGTCATTTTGTAGAAGTCGTGTCATTGTATAGGATGATATGTATTCATGTATATTAGTTGATAATGTACTTGTATATATAACTTCTAGAGTTGACAGTTGTAGTTGTATCATATGTATTGTGTCAACTATATTGTAACTGACATCAGTTATATATATATATATATGAGACTTTTGTTTTATCTGTGTTCCGCATTTATGTTATCTGTGTTAGTATTATATCTAATGTCCTAAACTATCATGAACCATCGTAGTTTGTTTTATACTGATAATTGGGTATGTCGATGGGAGTAAATAAATAAGATGAAAAATTAAAAGTGTATACCACTCCTATCGAGGTAACCAATATTAGTGTAAGGCCAACTACGGATGGCCACTCCTATCCAGCCTTATTCTTCATAATAATAGACAGTATTTCTTTTAATACTCTTTGTTATTATGAGCATAGAGGTAGGGCGTTACATGTCTACTATTTTTAGTTAAAATTAAACAATGTTGCAGTAATTGTTTACTTAAAAGTACATAGCTGCTTTACGTTTTCACCGTGATGGTAAAAGAGTTGAGAACTTGGACCGTTGGATTGATTATTAAATGATATATACATTACATAGGCTTATGGTATGGTATGATTTTTAATGTATTTCTCTGTGTTTTTTAAATACATAATGATTCATGGATGGTAAAACAATTAATTTATTGATAGTGTAGAAAATTCAGGTGATTAGTTTTTGACCATGTTTATGTTTCTTCATAGGACATTAAACCTTTTTCAAGTTGACATCACAACTTAAAAGAAAATTCATGGCTAAACAATGAAAGCAGATGTTATGTGTTGCATTCCTTTATGACATCGTTATTTGAACTACCTAGAGTTGCACATATATCAGGTTTTAACAATAAATGTTGTGTTTTACTCTGTAAATAAGATTAAGCATGTCAATATGTTTTGCCTTATACTGTTACTTGCATTAATTTGTTGTTTCTTTGGTAAAACTGTATTAGGCCTATATTTGATGATAATTTTTCTTCTTTTCTAATTGAGGATTATCATGGATATAGAAGGTTTAGACTACGTTGTTTTTCCAACATGCAGGTTCACATTATTTGAATACATGTGCCAAAGCTTCAAATAATCTAAGAGAATTTAGGGCATCTTTGACGTACATTCTTTGAAGTGTGTGAGCAATAAAAATTCCATCTAGAAGGAATACATCTGGAATGACCAGGTAAAGTGTGACAGAATGCATTGTAGGGTCTAACGCCGAATTTTGATAATGTTGATGATCAATACCACATAATGTGACCCGAGACTGAATGCATCAAAATCATTAAACTATGAGAGGTTTATAAAGAGAAGAACAACCACCTGCCTTCCTAAACTTGGATCAGATTTGGCCACATTCGGTCTTTAAGTAAAAATGAAGCAACTGTTATTTATGTTATGTTACATTCTTTTTGAGATTATACTTATATACAACTAGTTATAAACCTTACATCTCTGAGTGTGGTTGAGTAGAATATAACTACAGGGTGGTTTAATTATACCACTTGTTTTGTAGTGAACTGAATTTTCAACTTAGGCATTTTAAAGATAGTTATGTTTCTACTTTGGTTTAGCATGCATTTCTCATTATGCATATTGTAATCTAAAGATATCCTAAATTTTAAAGTTGCGATGCTTTATATACATCAAAAATTACAAATAAAAATTTATATTTATTGTTTTAAAAAAGAAGCTAACAGTTGCACAAAAATAGGTATTTAAATATGTAATATCACCATCTACCTCAGGATTGATATTCTTTGTGTAGTATAAAATACAAATATGGGTCTACATTTATTTCACTATATTTTTTCCAACTGTACGTTAACAAATTTGTTCATATACCATAATTTCAAGCCAATGAAACATTGTGCATTTATTCAAAAATAGATTATGTGTAGAAAAGGGGGTATATAGCTAATACCCTATACATCATTATTACTTTAATATTATTGGTGTGATCTGTAAGAGTAGGCGTGCATTTCTAATATATGTATTGAAACCAATAAGATCCATAATAAGTCGTTGTGTATCAACAAAATGCGAATAATAACATACACTTATTTTATAAGTTTGATGCGGTAACTCCCTGCAACACTGCATTGGTGCTCAAAGTTGGCTACTGTTTATTGTTTGAAGAATCAATCCCCTAAACTACTTTTCAACGGTTACTGACTTCGTATTAATATATAACTGCTTTCACCATCCCATGTGTGAAGCACGGGTTTGCACTAGTATTTTATCATTCCACTGTAAGATTCTAATTATTGTTTTCTTCTCCCCTTATTTTCTTTACAAATCCCATTGATAATCTATCTTTTGAAGTGTTTGAGTCAAACATGTGTGGTTTATTGTCGACTTGAATTGTCCAAATGGCGGGTCGTCACAATTCGCCTTGCCTGATGAACCTTCAACACCCATTTAGATATCATCATCGGCGTCGAGAATGGGGGCAGGAGCTCATGCAGTAGCTTTGATCCTCTTTGGTGGAGGTTGAACTGAAATGACGCATCGTTTGGGAGAAAAATGTCACATTAGTGGAGATTTTCTTTTTTTAGAAGAAAGGTGGTACAATAATGGATGTTGACTTTTTTAAGTGTCTTCAAGGTTTCGAAAGTGCACAACATTGTCATATCAACATGGAATAATAATGAAGAAATCAAAAAATAAGTTCAATACTTGGGTGAAGTGTACCAAGTATGGAAGAGAATGGAAGGGAGGGAGTCTTATGTCTTGACAACCAGAGTCGGTTGATTCGAATGGGCACTTGATAAAAATGAATTAATTTTTAAATTTTTTACGTGGGGTGCCTCAATGACTTTGTAGCGGCATCGGCCTTCAACTATAGACAAGGAAGGTTAATCAACTCTTTTCTTGAAGCTTAAAAGATGTGTTAAATCCTCGAAGTTCAAAGGTCCCTGAAGCCGTGTCATGAATAATATATATAGGGAAATCAGAAGGGCATATCCATTAGGATGCACTTGGGTAGGAGCAAGGTCAAGCTCCTAAAGAAAGGCTCTAAGGAAAGGATTGAAAGGAGGTACAGCCCTACTCCAGTACTTGTATTTGTTGCAGACTGTATATCTCTGTGGAGGATCGTGTGCCCGTTAATCAACTCTTGGAAGCAAAACGTCACTCTTTGGGATCTCATGTTGAAAGCATAATGTACAAAATGTATCACTTCCTATAGCTTAGTTGTAATTGAGCACCTAATTCTGGTCCACATAAAGGTCATTGCTTGAGCTGTAGTGGAATCGGGCTCAGAAGGAATTGACGGCCCAACAACCACATTGAAACGAGGTGAATGGCGAGTCTGAACTGGAGAGCTTGATAGTGAACACGTTTAGGTATGTTTTATTTTGAAAATCTATTTTATCATAAACCCATGCGACCAATGCCTGGAATCTAATGGACATTAACATGTGTTTACTAATTGGATTCTGAACGTCGACTGAGGCAATTGGAAGTGTCATTCTTATGCAGCGTGTGTCGTATATCCAATGCACGACAAACAGAACATTTTATGTAAATAGCTCGCTCGTGATGGCAAATGACATACATACACTATGATGGAACTATGTGTCAGATCTTACTCGTTATCATGGGATGAACAATAATGGAACCACACTCTGTAGTGATGTAGAGCCTTCTTTATAGGAATACAAGATAGTGTGGTTACTTGGTATGTTGAATTGAATCATACGGAGGCTGGAGTTCATTTGACATGACGTTCTTCGAAGAGAACCATTACATTAGATTTCAAACAATGACCTGTGATCGAACAAGCTTTGGTGTAACTAATCCGAGCACCTTGGAATGCAAGGACACGACGTGTAACGACCCGTAATTTTATCACTTTTAAATGGAATATTTAATTAACTTTAAATATTAAAATATAGAATTTCCAAACTTAAATAATCATGTTTTATACGATAAATAAGAATAGTGAACTTATTTTTAGAATGGAATAACAAAATCATGAAGTTTGGATTTTCATCGTAAAAGTGGCAAAAGCCGGTTTTCGATAGATTTTGATAAACGTTCAATTTTTGTTTTAAATGATAAATAATTTCCTTTTAAATTTTTATAAAATGATTATAAGTGATTAATAAAAGCTTTATAAATATAAAATACTAGTTTTATAAAGATTGACAAATTTCATCGCATGTTGACAAATCGACGTTGTATTTTTACAATTGGATTTTAATATTATTAAATATGGTTTTATAAGTCAAATACACTTGTTTTAATATTTCAAAAATGATAAGAAACTTATTTTCAAGTTTTGTTTGCATAAATAAATAGTTTAATAAAAACATCAAAATGTGACCGTAGAACGTCTTGTTGAAATCAATGTTTGTTCAATATAAGTTGTCGCAACGTTGTTGCACCGTTATTAACATGTTTTAACATATATGTATATATATATATATATTTTACAAATAATCAACTTTACTTTTACTAAATATCATTAAAAATTCTAGAATATCATTAGTAAAATTAAGTAAGGTAATTAAAAAAGTCAAAAAGCAAACATCAAACCAAATCTCACCAAAACCAAGGAAAATCTTCATTTTAATCCACTTTTCCATTCAAATACATACCTTAAGTATTAAATAAAAATTACATAAAGTAATGAAGTAATGAATGATGGTAAGTGTTGAAAAAAGTAAGTTTACTTTAAAGTTAAAGAAGGGTATTTTGGTAATTTGGTAAGGGGTTAATTTGGTTATTTACCACTTCTTTCTTTCTCTATAAATACTCAAGATTTCCTCTCCTTTTATCACACACATTCTCTTCTTCATCTTCCTTTAAGCTATTTTGATGGCTTCTTCGTCTTTTCTTCTTCCTCACTAACTTTCTTAAAATCATATCAAATCAACTCCAAACTCCACCAAACTTTTCCAAATACCTTAAAATACCATTAGAACATGGTTTAGCATCTAAAAAGTTAAAGAATAATAGAGGCAAGGGTAGAGCATGGTGAGGCCGAACCTATTTAGGAGGAATGGGCAAGTTTGGAAAGCTCCGTTGCAAGAAAAAGAAAAGAAAGTGTCGTCGATTTCATTCCAAGGAAATAGAAGAAAGTTTAAAGTACCGCGGAAGCTCTACCGGATTTTCTGGGGCTTGGGATAGAGTAGATGATGATTAGTTGAAGTTAAAAATGGTTTAGTGAAGTGTTTTTGGATAAGAATATTGGTAGGAAGAATTAATTAGAGGTAAAGGTGAGTACTCACATTTAAATTTATAAATTAATCTCTAAATTATTTCAAGTATAGTGATTTGAAAATTTAAATATATTAGACGATTAAATGTTTGATTTCTTGGTTGATTACTAGTTTAAATATATGGCTGTTAATATGGATGATTACTTGGTTTAATGAATGATAAGAGAAATGGTTAGTAATTAACCATAGTTAATTAAATGAGAATTAAATCCATATAAAGATGTATATGGAGTCATTTAGCCTTTTATTGGTATAAAATATTTAAAAAGGTTGAAATAAATATTATAATAATATAATATGAAATAAAATGGAAAATGAGTTTGAAATATGAGAATTTCTTTTAAAATGAGCTTAAAATGGTTTAGAAATGTTTTATAAACATTTAAAAGTGTCTTCATGAAGTTTGAAAAGAAATTGAAAAATAAGTCAAAACTAGGCGCGTCGTGTAACGGTAGTTTGCGATTTCGCGTCGAAGATTTCAAATAAGTATACGAAATGGAATATAGCTCGGAATTTTTCGAGATAAGAATTTTCTGGACTATCATATCCATAGATTTTAAATTAAGAAAGAAAATCAATATTTCATTAAGTAGACTATAAAATATGAGCAAATCAATTTTTCGATAAAATCCCGCTTTGGCATTTCAGTAGCCAAAGTAACAAGTGTTCTAAATATATATTTTAAAATGTTTAAAAATATGGAATAAATCTTATAAATCATTTAAAGTGTTTTAAAAGTAATTTGAGTTGGAAAATTGAACATATATGAAATGAAAATGTTGTTTTGATCAAAGAAGCTTTAATACACACTTTCCATTCTTTTTCATATCTTTTATAATTGGTTTTAAAAAAAATAGTGTTTTAAATAATTATTTGGAAGTTTTATAAATCATTTCTAAAAATAAAAAGAGTATGCGGAAAGGACTAATATACGTGTTTCATCTGTGAGATCTAAGGAGACTTAGGCGAGGGATGGAACATGTCGAAGGGAAAGCCTGGATGCTTTAAAATAATGTTTTCCAATATGAGATTTAAATAAATAATTCGAAAATGTTTTTCCTAAGAAAAAAGTGAAACGATTTAGAATTATTTCAAGATTTAAAATGGGGCTTTAATGAACCAAAGTATTTAATAAATGAGGCTTAATGATTCCATATACTTTGAAAAAGATAAAGGAACAATTTAATGAATCTATCTCCAAGAGAAATTTAATTTGAATAAAAAGATTAATTGACTGGATGTTGTTTGACAAACATCTATATACTTGATATCTTTTTATCGATGATTGGTTCAAAGGAACCGGCGTTGGATTTGGGTAACTCCTATCCAAAACTACTTCGAACCAATGTATACGTTCAAAAATGAAAATATCTTGATGATGAAGACATGTTGAAGATGATGATTATTGAAGACCGAAGATCTTCATAGCGGAAGGACTACTTGTAGACATTCTTTGGGTCACTCCCAATATAGAGATGTTTATTGTAGCAGTGGTTCTGTCGTGTTTTGAAATCTTCATATTACAAAGACTGCTCGCTACTGATCCTAGCGAGGATTCCCAAAGACATGGTAGGAGGAGTGCCTTTGGTTTTGTTCGGTCCCAAAATGTCACGACCCGGCTTTCTACCACCAGAAATACGTATCATGAATTAAGAAAGAAAGGGATAGAAGAAGAAAAGAAAGAAAAGAAGAAAGAACAACAACATCAGATACTCACAACGGAACGAATGAAATATAATATATCACATAAAATATTACATAGTATCATATACATCAGAGTTATACAACTTATACATCTCATATTAAACAGTTATAAACACCTGTCTATCATACATCTCAAACATCACAGAGATACAGACTCAATACAAACACAGTGGAAACACCATAATATATCTACACGCTGAAGCCACCTGCTCCAAATCTCCTCCATAATTCGTCAAAGCTAACCTGAATCCCTCGACTACTCAATACAATGTTGAGTACCCAAGAGTTTAATAAAACAGAAAATAAACACTTGGGTCAGACATGGGTCTGGTGTGAGTAAACGGTTAGATTGCTTAATTTTGAAAACTTTTGAAAACAAAAGTATCACGTAAGACTCCCCACAAATAAACATGGGTAAGTTTTTACCTTACGCTAACTAAAACGTTTGATAGGAAATCTGATTGTATTATAATAGGGTCTAGGGTTTTCAAGTAAAATACAGAAATAGCTGAAATGCTTACATCTCACATTCCAACATAGTTGGGCACAACTAATTCGTACGGCACTTATTGGAGTTTGGATTCCATACAATGGCAGGGCTACTGGGGTACCGCCCGTCACAGTACGTGGCCTAGATCACCGTACCGAGGAGTACGCCCGCTCCCCTGCAACACAAAGCCGGAACCATCCCTTACTGGATAATCCCGAACAAGATAATCCCGTAGTTGGCGCGACCAACCACACACTAAGCCGAATAAAAGAAAAGGGACCTCTAGACAGGGATCTATCTTGCTCTCAGTGGGTGCTACCCACGAAGCCTTGCTGCACCTCCCCTGTTTTAGCCATTCCCGGTTGATGAGGCTTGAGGTTACGATTACCTTTAATCCGAACATATCACTTAGAATGCTCATCGTCCGCCTGACGATGTGCTGAAAGCATTCAATCCATATAAGTTCGTTCCGGGTTCGAACGAAACCGAAGGCATTATCTCGTTACACTCGTTTTGGAATCACCCTCAGAGTTAACGACAATAACCCTTGCACTCTGAATCTTCATCTTCACTTGAGGTTCACAACCTATCGTAAATTTGGATCGATGTGGTATTCGGGTCTCCAGACCTGGAAATCCGGTATACGGAAACCCGATCCCGGTCTCATCGAAATCCAAAACGTATCTTTTAAGGCCAAGTTGTTTAAAGGTTTAAACAATTTAACTTATATTCAGGATGATATAAACAGATAGATAAATCACATTATCACAATAGATAATTCATATCAACATTTATCTCACAAAGCAGCATATCACATATCATAGATATCATATCCAAATCATCCAGTATCAATCAATCACCCAATATCAATCAATCATCCATAAGCAGAATTGATTAACTCCAAATCAATTTAATTAACCTTTAATTAAATTAATTACTATCCTTTAATTACTTGGATTATCTTAATCGTGCTTATTATCATTAATTAATTACAAATTAATTAATTAAACATCTCTTAATGATCTTCTTTAATTAATCTTCCTTGATTAATTATACTTTAATTACATTCAAGTAATTATCCTTAACCGTATTCAGTAATTAACATTTAATTACTATCATTAATTACAATAATTAATGAACCTTCATTAATCAATTAACTATAATTAATTTTATTAATCTTCAATTAATTACAATTAATTAATCATACTTAAATTAATTACTTTTATTAATCAACCTTGATTAATTAATCTAATTAATTAATCTTTAATTACTTCATTAAGTAATTATTAATCAATTTAAACTAACAAATAATTCTTAATTAATTATTTTATTAATTAATTACTTTTTAATTAATTACACTTAGTAATTAATCTTAAATTAAACACATTTAATTAATCACATTAATTAATTAACTAAAATAATTAAGTAATTAACTCTTAATTACTTACATAAGTAATTATCTCTTTTCTTAATTACATTAGTAATTATCCATTAATTTTTTCATTAATTAATTACCTTAATTAATCATAAATGATTATCTTAATTAATTAGACTAATTAATTAACCTAAAATTAATTACATTAATTAATTAATCAATTAATCATCACTTAATCTTTAATTAATTTATTTCTTAATTACATTCATTTCCACTAATTACTTCATTTAGTAATTATTCTTAATTATAAATAAGTAATAATCTTTAATTTATTTTACTCATTAACTATCTTTAATTAATTCCAATCTTTAAAGATAAACTCATCATTTAAATTAAATACTTATTTCTATCATTATATTTCATTTTAAACAAATTTAGAAATCAATTATATACTTGAAATATATAATTTTACTTAAGAATAAAACAATTTAATCATTTAAATTTGATATTCTAAAATCTTTGAAAACTCTTTTTCAAACTTGCTTAAATAAATTTTATTCTTAAAACTTACTTAATATATCTTTAAATTTATTTGAAACCTATTAAATCTTTATTTTGAAATTAATTATACACCCATAATTTTAAAAACTTGACTTTACTTTGTTTTTAAGTTTTAAACTTTATTTTTTACAAAATTTTGCTTTAATTAAATCCAGATTATCACTACAGCAAAGATACTCGAGTCTAACCCTATTAAATCCCGAGCCTGTCCCGAGTCCTCCTGCAACCTCAACTACTTCGAGTAAAACTCGATCGTACCCGAAGAAAACCCGAGCAAACTCCTTCGTTCCCAAACCATCGAAACACTCAGTCATGGCATGCATGATAACGTGCACGTTCATGTGCACGGATGATCAGATCAACTCCGATCATCGTCAAGAGCATCTACACATCACTGAACATCTCTCCGACCATCTCCACCCCTCAGAACCCATCAGTTCGCCTTTGATTAAAATCGAGTAACTCACTCGAAAACAGGAAACCATCGATCAATGGAAAATCCCTTCGCCACCGACGATCCTACCACCAGCGTTCACGTCGACTTCACCGAAGCTTCGTCATGTTGCCACGCTTCTAACCCCGCTCATCGCGATCAGTCCGATGATCCACCAACGCCACACGAAGCTCAGCAACCATTACACCCAATTCGATACGCCGAACCCTAGATCACCTCATTCCGACCACCACGGCCAAAAGTAAAATCAACCACTATTTTTCCGATGATCTACACTCTACTGGCCACCTCCAGACCCAACCTCAACGCAAACTTCAACGCCGATCATCGTCAATCGACAAAAATGCCCATTCTGATCAACACAGAATTTCACAACAATTTCTAATCTAAAAATCATGATTCTTCTTTCTAAATTCATTGTTTTCCACGACGAATTCAATTATATAATCCAATCTAAAAATTATGAATATTGATTTTTTTGACTTATCTCTGATTATCACTACAATTTCTAATTTTTAAATTAATTGCTAGATTAAAATTCCAGGAACTATTTTTAGAATTGTTACCATGTTGTTATAATCATATTTCATTACCAAATCCAAGTACAAAATCAATGGTATGTGTAAATAAAAATTGTCTAATGAAAATGATGCCTACAAATAAAAATGACAGAGCAGTGTTTACTGACATAATATATAGACATACATATGCATTCAAACCAAAGCATTTTCTATAAACATTTATACCATATTTCTACATCATTTCATCACAAGCAACTAAGTTAAAGTCCCAAATTTCAAACTGTTTTTAAAATTTATGTTTACTCACCAATTTAATTGCAGAGAACAAAGCAGAGCAGTTTTAAATTCTTTTTTTTTCCAGGCCTTGAAATCTGAGTTGTTTTAAATTGCCTTGCTGTTGAAATCCTTTGCATGCTTGTTTAATGTTGAATTGTAACTTGAATTGTTGCAGGTTGAAGTTGAATCTAATTTAGTTGCTTGATCTTCTACTTGTTTGTAGATTTGAAATTCCAGGTTTCTGCTTCGATTTCTTATTATTATATTTTTTTTCAGTTTTGAAAAGATAAGAAGAGAAAATGTTTGAAGAAAAATTGAACTGTAAAAATGAAGACCAGATCTCTTTTACAACATTATATTAATTTAATTCAATTTTAGAGAAAATAAAATTTTGCCACTTGTATACAAATTAGACAAATGTCACAACAATACCTTCTCATCCTTACAAGTGTTAAAACAATGGATTATTAGATCTAAATCCTAATTACAAAGAGTAATTATGTTTTATTATTTACTAAAAATGAATTTAGTAATTTATTTATGTAATGTGATTTTATATTAATTTATGTTATATTTATTTATATGTTTTTGTATGTCTTTTATATGTTTACAAACTATTCTAATTCAAGAGATATTTAAAAAGAAATATTTAAAACCATATATACACACTTATAACCATTTTAGTTTAGTATTTTTAAAAGAAAACAAGATAAAATAAATCTTTTATTAAATCTTATTTAAACTAGAGCTAAAATACTTTTAATAAAATAAATATTTACCTTAAGAGTTTTGAAAATATATGATTAGCTTTTTAAATAGCTTTTGAAAGGTATTATATTAAATTATACTTTACAAATTACAATTTATATATATATATATATATATATATATATTAGAATTTGAAACACTTTTATAAATTTTCAAACCAAAACTTCAATATATACAAATATACATATATATTTAAATAGAAAATATTTTTAACATTAATTTGAGAATTATTATATTAAATTTCAAACAACTTCAAATCATAACATATACATACATATATATTAAAATTTGAAAATACATCTTTTATTATTAAATTTAAATCAAAGACTTCCTATTTACAATATATATATACTAGTATATACATTATAAATAGAATATAATTTTATTAGCTTGGAAAGAATAAATCTTACAAATTTAAATTATTAGAAAAAACCAAATTAAATATTGCCAGATTAAATATTTATTAACCTTTAAAAGATTAAATTACCCATTTTAAATTAAACTTATAAGGAAAATTATCAATCCAATTAAATCATTAATACAGATTATTAAATTTATATTGCCCAAAATCCCGGGATATCACATTCCTCCCCCCTTAAAAGAATTTCGTCCCCGAAATTAAAAGCAAAGATAATTTAATAATCCAGCAAAGATTTTAATTTGAAACAGCAACCACGTACCTATCATCCAATTCCTAACAACCATAACAACCAATCAAACAATCAAACCTAACTAACTATTCTGATACAAATCAGGATAGATCTTCATAATACTATCTAGAGTTTCCCAAGTATAAATCACCGGGATACTCGCTCTACAGAATCTAAACTAACAACACCACTATGATCCAGAGCTCCTCTCTTCTCTAGATCCACCAATCTGAACAAAATATCAGACCATACTCAAATCCAGCTCAACTTCCAAATCCAACTGAACTGCTGATTCCACAATCAGTAATAAATCATACATGTACTCCCTCAGAGATACGTGAAATAGAATGGATTCCAGATATCCAAACTGGCCATTCAACCCTGTAGACAAAGAATTACTCCTCTCAAGAACACAAGAAAATTCCAAAATATTTTGGAGCTAGCTTCCAGACTTACCAAATCTTATAGCTCTTATAATCGAGGAAAATTTAAAACAATTTCCAATTTCCAACTCCGAATTCCAAACTTTGTCTCATATCTGCATAACTCACCAGCTGATCCTGGGCTACCTCATCTCTTCCTGATCAGCTCAACCTTTGCTGATGCTTTTTGAAACAACTGGACCAAGAACAAAATGATTTTCAAATCTGCTGAAATCCACAAATTCTACTCCACAAGAAATAGAAGACTGAACTTCCTTCTTCTAGATTCCAGAAAATTCTATACACACTTAGAAATTCATATAAACTTCTTGTAGAAATCTGAGGTTACTTCCTTTCTTGCACAGCAACTACCTTTGCTTCCGCTGCACAACTCTTATTCTGAAGTAAATGACAATGTCGATGAACTTGAGCACAAACCAGATCCACAAACAAGCGGGAACATTGGTTATCTTAAAGACATAACCAACTTCTCAAAGAATAGACGAGTCCTCGGTCAAGGGTACTGTCTTCAGCTATCCTTGGCTAGAGGAAACTCGAAACTAGAAGTAGAAGAGAAAACACAGATACTCTATAAAATTCTAAGATACTTCACCAAATCCTTCTCTAGGAACCAAATCGATAAAAACTAAATCATTGACCTCTTCGATAACTTTTACTTCCTCTTGAGATGTCTCAATTTCATACAAAAGATTACTCAAGATGAACTCTCAAAATAATCGCAATTCACTTTTGCGATCCTACCTAGTTCGGATTCCAAAGAAACTGTTCTCTCTTTACTAATTAAAACAGCCTTAAACTTTTCCAAACAAGGTTAACCCTTCAAGAAAACATTCACCATCTTCCCGGACTGCTGATAGAAGAATCACAAAGATTCTGGTACCATCGAAGAAACGAACCACACTACTGCTTCCAAACTCTATCTCGACAGTACACCGAACACTCCGAGCTGCACTGCTATCACAGCTAACCAAGAACTTCTAATCCAAAGGCTTCTCAAAACTAAAACCATCAACAAACCTCTCAACGAATCTCCGAGATGGCCGACATCCAAAAGAAATTCGGGCTCCAAACCAATCGCCAATAACTTACTCTTCTTAAGGGAACAATGAGACCATGTCCGAAGAACAACTAATCGACCTTAGTCCCATACTTCAAAATAGACAACACTCTCTTACTTAATATCAGAGAATTCCTATACAGTCGAGTCTTTCCTGCGGTAGACATCAACTGTTCCTCCAATACCTTCTTAATCTTGTTCCAAAAGAAAATCTCCTTCGGGAACATCCATAGATACTGCGTCTTATCACACAACTGCTCCTTCCTGAAGTCGCCAAGCTACCATCACTTACTTCTGCACAACTGATAGATTCAACTCTAGAAAATCTGCTCACCCGAGCACAAACAAGCTTACACTTCAATAATGGACTCCGAATCTTGAAAAAGATTTCCTTCAGAGATCCGAGAAATTCTTACACCATACTGCCAACTTACTCGAGATGGTATTGGGTCTACAGTCTCGATATATACTTCCAACCTCAAACATTCAAACTCCAACTATTGGTAGTCGTGTTACTCACACTACCACCTTATCTACCTTTATAACTTATATTGGAAAACCCGAACAGGTAACCCAACAAATAGGTAGAAATATATATATATATATATTTAAAATGATACTTATTTTTTTATATAGAAATTATTTCTGGGTAAAATTATTTCATTTACCTCTTTAAAACAATATTGTGTCCGTTGGCCTGGTTCAAGTGTTTAGAGATCCCTATCAATAACGTTAGCTACTCGTATTGACCAGAATCCATATACCACTCAACCGATCAATTAACACAATATAAAACCATTTTATATAACTAACAAATACGCGCTCTCATATATATATATATATACACTCGGACTCAAACAGGTTGCTACAGATCCTATTTCTAATGAACAATCCTTCTGAACCTAGGTATTCACTCAACCTAGTGTTCTGATATTCACTTAACCAAAAGCTTAGGCATTCGCTCAACCTATGCTCTGATACCAACTGTCAGGACCCGGCTTTCTACCACCAGAAAGACGTATCATGAATTAAGAAAGAAAGGGATAGAAGAAGAAAAGAAAGAAAAGAAGAAAGAACAACAACATCAGATACTCACAACGGAACGAATGAAATATAATATATCACATAAAATATTACATAGTATCATATACATCAGAGTTATACAACTTATACATCTCATATTAGACAGTTATAAACACCTGTCTATCATACATCTCAAACATCACAGAGATACAGACTCAATACAAACACAGCGGAAACACCATAATATATCTACACGCTGAAGCCACCTGCTCCAAATCTCCTCCATAATTCGTCAAAGCTAACCTGAATCCCTCGACTACTCAATACAATATTGAGTACCCAAGAGTTTAATAAAACAGAAAATAAACACTTGGGTCAGACATGGGTCTGGTGTGAGTAAACGGTTAGATTGCTTAATTTTGAAAACTTTTGAAAACAAAAGTATCACGTAAGACTCCCCACAAATAAACATGGGTAAGTTTTTACCTTACGCTAACTAAAACGTTTGATAGGAAATCTGATTGTATTATAATAGGGTCTAGGGTTTTCAAGTAAAATACAGAAATAGCTGAAATGCTTACATCTCACATTCCAACATAGTTGGGCACAACTAATTCGTACGGCACTTATTGGAGTTTGGATTCCATACAATGGCAGGGCTACTGGGGTACCGCCCGTCACAGTACGTGGCCTTGATCACCGTACCGAGGAGTACGCCCGCTCCCCTGCAACACAAAGCCGGAACCATCCCTTACTGGATAATCCCGAACAAGATAATCCCGTAGTTGGCGCGACCAACCACACACTAAGCCGAATAAAAGAAAAGGGACCTCTAGACAGGGATCTATCTTGCTCTCAGTGGGTGCTACCCACGAAGCCTTGCTGCACCTCCCCTATTTTAGCCATTCCCGGTTGATGAGGCTTGAGGTTACGATTACCTTTAATCAGAACATATCACTTAGAATGCTCATCGTCCGCCTGACGATGTGCTGAAAGCATTCAATCCATATAAGTTCGTTTCGGGTTCGAACGAAACCGAAGGCATTATCTCGTTACACTCGTTTTGGAATCACCCTCAGAGTTAACGACAATAACCCTTGCACTCTGAATCTTCATCTTCACTTGAGGTTCACGACCTATCGTAAATTTGGATCGATGTGGTATTCGGGTCTCCAGACCTGGAAATCCGGTATACGGAAACCCGATCCCGGTCTCATCGAAATCCAAAACGTATCTTTTAAGGCCAAGTTGTTTAAAGGTTTAAACAATTTAACTTATATTCAGGATGATATAAACAGATAGATAAATCACATTATCACAATAGATAATTCATATCAACATTTATCTCACAAAGCAGCATATCACATATCATAGATATCATATCCAAATCATCCAGTATCAATCAATCACCCAATATCAATCAATCATCCATAAGCAGAATTGATTAACTCCAAATCAATTTAATTAACCTTTAATTAAATTAATTACTATCCTTTAATTACTTGGATTATCTTAATCGTGCTTATTATCATTAATTAATTACAAATTAATTAATTAAACATCTCTTAATGATCTTCTTTAATTAATCTTCCTTGATTAATTATACTTTAATTACATTCAAGTAATTATCCTTAACCGTATTCAGTAATTAACATTTAATTACTATCATTAATTACAATAATTAATGAACCTTCATTAATCAATTAACTATAATTAATTTTATTAATCTTCAATTAATTACAATTAATTAATCATACTTAAATTAATTACTTTTATTAATCAACCTTGATTAATTAATCTAATTAATTAATCTTTAATTACTTCATTAAGTAATTATTAATCAATTTAAACTAACAAATAATTCTTAATTAATTATTTTATTAATTAATTACTTTTTAATTAATTACACTTAGTAATTAATCTTAAATTAAACACATTTAATTAATCACATTAATTAATTAACTAAAATAATTAAGTAATTAACTCTTAATTACTTACATAAGTAATTATCTCTTTTCTTAATTACATTAGTAATTATCCATTAATTTTTTCATTAATTAATTACCTTAATTAATCATAAATGATTATCTTAATTAATTAGACTAATTAATTAACCTAAAATTAATTACATTAATTAATTAATCAATTAATCATCACTTAATCTTTAATTAATTTATTTCTTAATTACATTCATTTCCACTAATTACTTCATTTAGTAATTATTCTTAATTATAAATAAGTAATAATCTTTAATTTATTTTACTCATTAACTATCTTTAATTAATTCCAATCTTTAAAGATAAACTCATCATTTAAATTAAATACTTATTTCTATCATTATATTTCATTTTAAACAAATTTAGAAATCAATTATATACTTGAAATATATAATTTTACTTAAGAATAAAACAATTTAATCATTTAAATTTGATATTCTAAAATCTTTGAAAACTCTTTTTCAAACTTGCTTAAATAAATTTTATTCTTAAAACTTACTTAATATATCTTTAAATTTATTTGAAACCTATTAAATCTTTATTTTGAAATTAATTATACACCCATAATTTTAAAAACTTGACTTTACTTTGTTTTTAAGTTTTAAACTTTATTTTTTACAAAATTTTGCTTTAATTAAATCCAGATTATCACTACAGCAAAGATACTCGAGTCTAACCCTATTAAATCCCGAGCCTGTCCCGAGTCCTCCTGCAACCTCAACTACTTCGAGTAAAACTCGATCGTACCCGAAGAAAACCCGAGCAAACTCCTTCATTCCCAAACCATCGAAACACTCAGTCATGGCATGCATGATAACGTGCACGTTCATGTGCACGGATGATCAGATCAACTCCGATCATCGTCAAGAGCATCTACACATCACTGAACATCTCTCCGACCATCTCCACCCCTCAGAACCCATCAGTTCGCCTTTGATTAAAATCGAGTAACTCACTCGAAAACAGGAAACCATCGATCAATGGAAAATCCCTTCGCCACCGACGATCCTACCACCAGCGTTCACGTCGACTTCACCGAAGCTTCGTCATGTCGCCACGCTTCTAACCCCGCTCATCGCGATCAGTCCGATGATCCACCAACGCCACACGAAGCTCAGCAACCATTACACCCAATTCGATACGCCGAACCCTAGATCACCTCATTCCGACCACCACGGCCAAAAGTAAAATCAACCACTATTTTTCCGATGATCTACACTCTACTGGCCACCTCCAGACCCAACCTCAACGCAAACTTCAACGCCGATCATCGTCAATCGACAAAAATGCCCATTCTGATCAACACAGAATTTCACAACAATTTCTAATCTAAAAATCATGATTCTTCTTTCTAAATTCATTGTTTTCCACGACGAATTCAATTATATAATCCAATCTAAAAATTATGAATATTGATTTTTTTGACTTATCTCTGATTATCACTACAATTTCTAATTTTTAAATTAATTGCTAGATTAAAATTCCAGGAACTATTTTTAGAATTGTTACCATGTTGTTATAATCATATTTCATTACCAAATCCAAGTACAAAATCAATGGTATGTGTAAATAAAAATTGTCTAATGAAAATGATGCCTACAAATAAAAATGACAGAGCAGTGTTTACTAACATAATATATAGACATACATATGCATTCAAACCAAAGCATTTTCTATAAACATTTATACCATATTTCTACATCATTTCATCACAAGCAACTAAGTTAAAGTCCCAAATTTCAAACTGTTTTTAAAATTTATGTTTACTCACCAATTTAATTGCAGAGAACAAAGCAGAGCAGTTTTAAATTCTTTTTTTTTTCCAGGCCTTGAAATCTGAGTTGTTTTAAATTGCCTTGCTGTTGAAATCCTTTGCATGCTTGTTTAATGTTGAATTGTAACTTGAATTGTTGCAGGTTGAAGTTGAATCTAATTTAGTTGCTTGATCTTCTACTTGTTTGTAGATTTGAAATTCCAGGTTTCTGCTTCGATTTCTTATTATTATATTTTTTTTCAGTTTTGAAAAGATAAGAAGAGAAAATGTTTGAAGAAAAATTGAACTGTAAAAATGAAGACCAGATCTCTTTTACAACATTATATTAATTTAATTCAATTTTAGAGAAAATAAAATTTTGCCACTTGTATACAAATTAGACAAATGTCACAACAATACCTTCTCATCCTTACAAGTGTTAAAACAATGGATTATTAGATCTAAATCCTAATTACAAAGAGTAATTATGTTTTATTATTTACTAAAAATGAATTTAGTAATTTATTTATGTAATGTGATTTTATATTAATTTATGTTATATTTATTTATATGTTTTTGTATGTCTTTTATATGTTTACAAACTATTCTAATTCAAGAGATATTTAAAAAGAAATATTTAAAACCATATATACACACTTATAACCATTTTAGTTTAGTATTTTTAAAAGAAAACAAGATAAAATAAATCTTTTATTAAATCTTATTTAAACTAGAGCTAAAATACTTTTAATAAAATAAATATTTACCTTAAGAGTTTTGAAAATATATGATTAGCTTTTTAAATAGCTTTTGAAAGGTATTATATTAAATTATACTTTACAAATTACAATTTATATATATATATATATATATTAGAATTTGAAACACTTTTATAAATTTTCAAACCAAAACTTCAATATATACAAATATACATATATATTTAAATAGAAAATATTTTTAACATTAATTTGAGAATTATTATATTAAATTTCAAACAACTTCAAATCATAACATATACATACATATATATTAAAATTTGAAAATACATCTTTTATTATTAAATTTAAATCAAAGACTTCCTATTTACAATATATATATACTAGTATATACATTATAAATAGAATATAATTTTATTAGCTTGGAAAGAATAAATCTTACAAATTTAAATTATTAGAAAAAACCAAATTAAATATTGCCAGATTAAATATTTATTAACCTTTAAAAGATTAAATTACCCATTTTAAATTAAACTTATAAGGAAAATTATCAATCCAATTAAATCATTAATACAGATTATTAAATTTATATTGCCCAAAATCCCGGGATATCACACAAAATGAACTTTTATGAATGAGTGTCTGACTTCGCATTTCTAAATCACGAACATTGATTTTTACAAACGTGCATATGTTGGTGGTGTAGAAGGCAATTCCTATTAGGTTAACACCCTTCTCTGAGACATACGAGCTCTGAGGTTGTATTTTTATGGAAGTCAATTAATGATAAACGGAAATGCAATGTGAAACTTTAAGTGAAATGTGCTTTGTGGAAGAATAAAGCGTGGCTTTGTGAAAAACAAAGTATAGCTTTATAAAAAGAAGAGCGTAACTCTCTAGCCTCACAACTCGATAATGATATGGGATACTATGTGGTCTAGAGGACATAATTACGGGCTATCGGATGAAATGCAGAAAAGGATAATAGCCTTCCATTGGTAGAATAAGTGGCATCTGAGTCCTTGGATGAGTAGCCATTGATATTGATTCCCATTGGTTTTTGACATCATTATAGTGGAGTCAAAGTCCTTGATTGTGTAGCCATTGGATATATGTTTGTTGCAACAAAACACTGCATCAAGCCACTAGTTCCTTGTCATGTTGGAAATCTAATTCCAGTATGAGCTTTAAGGTTTTGATTGTAGTCCCAAAATAGCTATAATGCTTTGCAAACATTTCACCTACCCCTTTGGTATCATATATTCCATCCAGGTATATTCTGTTTGAACTAGTCCGGATATATTACCATAGATTTTGTCCGGTATTGATACTTGTTTTATATATATTTACTTAAAAAATGTATTCAAAAGAATGTCATTAAAGATAATATCAAAGTGTTTTCATTATAAAGTATTTTGGTTATCATAAGATAAAAACCTGCCCGTATTTACGTGTGGGCGTGGTCTTATGAGATACCTTTCTATTTCAAAGGTTTTGATTAACATCAGCATGATCTATACATTTAAAATTTCGAGTATCTCACACTGGTTTATCAACCCTGATCCTGGTATTTTCATTACTTGGGTCAGATTCGAGTAGTTTAAGGTTTAGTTGACGACGCTTGGAGTTTCTAGAGGAGAGATGAAGATCTTCATCTAGGTATGGACGTATTCTATTATGCTCTGCATCTATTTCATTTATTTTTAAAATTATAGGGACAAAGGGTTTATAGCTGTCCAGGCTAATTCCAAGTCAGACTCTGATATTGTATTCAAAATTTTCCGCTGCAAATATTATATATTGAAATAATATATCGTTACCACCAATTCCTACTTCAACCTTGTTGAAACCAAAATGATTAAAGGGAAAAAGAAACCAGAGATGACATGTAACGACCCAGAATTTTGAACAAATTAAATTGAAAATATTTAATTAATTTTAAATATTTGAATGATGATTTAATTTGTATCCCGAATATAACTTTGAAACTGACGATTAAATTATAAAATTTAATCTATTGTAAGTTGAATAAAAATTTGAATCTTCAATTTTAAGCTGAAGAAAAATATTTCAAAAGCTTTTAAAATTTATATTGATGATGCTGAAGATAATAGAAGCTTCAGAATTGAATTTAAAACTGTTTTGTTCAGTTTTGAAATTTATATCGTTCAACCGATATTTGAAAGTAGCGTTCCGGGGCACAGTCTCGGAATTCGACGAAACCAATTTTATTGGGTCCGTGATATTGTATTATTATCGGATTTCAATTTTCGTAGCATTTGGATTTGTTGTGTGAGTGTACGATATATAGACACGTAGAAATTTATACTGGGACCGATTGAATTTAAATAAAATAAAATTGCTTTCGTATAACCCAACAATACGTACAACCCGCCACCGATATGTCCCCTTCATACCCATTCTTTTTCTTTTCCCTCTTTTCAAAAATCACGCTCTAAAACCATGCTTCGTTCAGTTGTAAATATCTCGGCTCCCCCTCTCTCAATTTATTCGAGCGAAAACAAGAAGAAAAAAAAAACTGAAAGGGAAAATTCATTCGTTTAAAGGGAAAAATGCCGAGCATGGATCCTTATCTCAAATTCGATTTCTCCTCCTCCACCATTTTCTATACCGAGCTCCTCTCGTTCCTTCTTCGAACTTCAAGCAGCTCAAGCCTTTTCTTTTCGAATCAAAACAAAAGGAAAAGAAAAAAACGTTCCCTAATCAAATTATAATTCGACTGCTCGAATTCGTGCACGATGGATCTGGAGGGAGCGACAGCTCATCGCAGTCGAGCTTCGAGTTAAGATTGGGGGAAATGTCGCGATTGAGGGCAGCAGCTTTGGGATGGAGGCGGCGGCGCTCGCTGGAGGGGGTGGCACTGGCGAAGTCGCGGCTGGGTGTTGGTGGAGGATTTCGCGATGACCGGAGGCAGTTCGATGATGGATGGCGACTCGAGTGGGGTGTCAATTTGCTTGAAGATGGGTTCGCAAAGGAGGAGGCTCGTCGATTTAGGGGTGTTGGGTTTCGCGATGACGAACGCGATTCGACTGAAGGGTTTCACGAGGTCGAGCTTGGCAGTGGCATACGCTCGCGCTCGCGAGGAAGGTCGCGAGTTAATTGCGTGGCAACTTGAGACGTGGAAGCTTCAGGCATGGGGGACGTTTGTTCGAACATGGTGATGCTGGCGATCAAGTGCTCAGTAAGGTAATTTGAAATTTATCTATATGTATATCAGTATACAGTAAAGGAAGTTTGAAAGTATATAAGAAATTTTAAATGTTTTAGAATTTGTGTGGGAATAGATTTTGAAATCTGTAATTTATTTTATAAGACTATATATATATATAATTCCAAAAGAAAAATGTATATATATTTATCATGGAAGTTCGTTTTAAAATTTGAAGCAGTAAGGTGTAAAATGATCTTGTTTTTATTTAATAAATATATATATATATATATTCGCGTGCATAAATTTTGATTTATTAAGTTATGTAAAAAATGAATTTTTAAAGGAAAATAATTATTAGGGTAGTTCAGAATTAATAGTGTTAATTTAATTTAATCCATTAAAAAGAAATTGATTGTTCGATAATTTCGAATATTAATAAATGTGTATAAATATTTATACAAGGTCAAAACTGTGAAATCAAGTCGGAAATGGAAAATGGACTGCGAATAAAAAGCTAAGGTGAGATTTTTCTCACTCAAAATTGAATGTGGAATTTTTGCAGTTATTGATTGCTATTTGTATGTGATATTAGATATAGTAGGATATATCTATATATATAGCAATATATACATATTGGCATATGTATATATTGGATTGATTATTTCCCGCCTCGTATAGCGGATGAGACCCTATTGCGCCGTTAGTAAGCGGATATATTATAAAAACCCATATACCGCGATATTCCACCTCGAAGTGGAATTGGTATTGTGCTAACGTCTTTGGATGCAGGGAAACAGGTTGGAGGGATCCAACTGGACCCCTCACATTGATTGAATTTATTTCTACTGTGATGTGATAATCTGTGAATGATTATTGATGTTATTGAATTGATGTCTGGAAATTGTTTGAAAGCTAAAATTTAGCTGAATGGATGTTTGATATCATTGGATTCCAAAGATAAACGAAGTTGAATTTTTGAAATTCAAGTAGAAATTTCTAAGTGAATCAATTTTAGAAATTGAATAAATTTTGAAGAAAGGAATTTTAAAGTATAAAAAGTTAATTTTTATAATCTTATCGAATTAATTCCAGAATCAAGTGAAAATGTTAAATAAATGGATTTCGTAAAAATAGTGATTATAAATTGAAGAATTTAATTTAAAATTTGGATTTTTAAATAGATTGAAAGAAACAAATTGAAGTTTATTTTCTTTAAGAGGAATTTATTTAAAAGGAAATAAGTTGGAAGTCCAACTATAAATTTAATTGGAAAATTGAAACAAATTTGGAAAGTCAATATAAAATGAGTTGGGATGGGAAATTTATTTAGAAATGAAGATTGAAATTGATCTGGTATTGAAGCTTTTATAAATAGAATTTATAAATGTGTTTATAATTCCGAGATCACTTATTTTGTTAAGTAAAATATAGAAGTTAATATAAAGAAGATTTATAAATCGAAGTTGTTATAAAATAGAAATAGAATTTATAAACGTTGTTTTATAAATTCGGAAATCAATTGAATTTGATAAATTAAATATAAAAGGTTATTAAAGGGAATATATTCGCGATTTTGGATAGCGAATTATCCTTGAAATAAAATGTATAGAAATGATTGAAATTGGGTTAAGTGAATTATATTCACGATTTTGGACAGTGAATATATTGTTAAATAAAATGGATTTATTTTTGAAGAAGTGACATTGAAAATGAAGTTAAACATTTAAAGATGTTTTCAATATAACGAATATCGAATACATAGATTTCAACGTTCATTGTTGAAATAGACGTTTTCGAAAATATAAGGAAATGATGGACTATAACACTATTGTTATAGTAAATGATTTCCGAAAGGAAATGTTTATATAGTATTGGGATTTACATATCTATCTTAAATTTCGAATCCCTATACTAGTGATTTTGAGTCGTCGTAACGATGTTTTACGTAACATTCGTTTTGACTCAAATAAATGTGCTTAAGAGAATGATTTCCTTAAAGAATGAAATGTATATTTAATTTTGATTTAAGTATAACGAATATTTTCAAATGTTGAAAATAAATAGATTTTTGAATTACTTATTATTAAATAAGTATGGGAATGTTTTCCAAAATGAAATGAAACGTTTTGAGATTTTATCTTCTTAAAGATAAACTGAAATTGAATATTTGAAATCGATTTGAGAATCGTATATCAGTAGATATTTTGAAAATATAAATTCACTATGGAATTTATGAAGGAAAGGGAAACTGTTTAGAAAAATAAACGTTGATTTATTTTTGAAGTGTGGAAATTTTATATCTAGTAAAGATATTTTGGAGAATAAATAATTTGGAAAATTATTTGGAATCTGATGATGTTGCGCATCTTTATTGATAGTTAAATAACCGACTATCAATAATTACCTTGAATGGTATTTGTTGTGAATTGGATGAATTTGAATGCCACACTTATTTTTGAATAATCGCTCACTATTCGGATTAGCCGGAAAAGGACCATGGGGTCGTATAACCCATTCCGAATATGTGATACGTCGTTATGAATTGCATTCGAAGACCGGTGTTGAAGACCGGATATTTTTGAAAACGGAAGGATTACCGTCGAGTTACTCTACATCGGCTGATCTCCGGTTTAGAGGTTTTATCACCCTTAGTGACGGGAAGTCCGGACGTGATTAGAAATTTATCCGGATATGCAAGGGCTTCGTGAGAAGTGCCTTCGGTTCTGTTCGATCCCGGAACAGACTTGTATGGATTGTGTGTCTGACGTTACAATTTGAGATATAAAGCAGATTTCTTTCAAATACAGTTCTGTTGGTGGCGGAGAATTTATTCTCTTAGCTTAACACCCTTCTCTGAGACGTACGAGCTCAGAGGTTATGTAGTTGAAATTTATCAGCGATATATTCCCAATTTGGTAACGTGGCATACTAAGTGTTGCTGTGAAATGATCAGTGTTTGATCATTTGCGATATGATCATTTGTTTGATCTTATATCTTTGTGATCATAGGTTAATCATTTGTTTGACCCGAAGCAGGGCTTTGTAGAAAGCGTAGCTTTGTGGACGAGACTTCATCGAGCCTCACACCCCGGAAATGGTCAAAACAAGAAGGATGCAGCAAGGTTCTAGGGAGTAGCGCCCCTTAGTGTATGTCATTCCTTCTGGATAGAGGTGGTATCATGGTATGGAGCCCAGATACTTAACCTATGTGGATACTGCTTATTATGTGGTTGTTGGAAATCGGGGATCCTCGGGAAGATCGGTTACGATCGGGGAATGACATACGCGTGTCAGTAGTTACCTATTTTTGCAGAGGTAACCCGGACTTGTGTTGGCAGAGATCTAACCGTAATGTTAGGTTATTTCTCGGGTCGTGTATTCCAGGGACGTACCCATCGTGGCATAGGAAGTTCCTTGGCCTGACCATTTGTTGGAAATCGAAAGAAACAATACGTGACTTGTACGATTTTAGTTGTATTACCTGCTATGGAATGTGGCGGTAACCTGCTATTGAACATAGTAGCTATAGTAGGCATAAGTGCGGAATGCCTATGCTGGCTAAGATTTATATTATACTTTCGAAATGTTTTCTACACTATGCACTAATAATAATATCAAAAATGATTTGATTTTGCGTACTAAGCATCTTTGACTATCATAAGAAGAAATCTCCTCCAATTCTGCGTTTGCATTGTGTGTGTGGTGGGAGGTCTTATGGTAGTTTCATTTTCCAAAAGCATTGCGAATTTGTTTTATTTTCTTTGTGAAAAATAACTGTTTTACGATCTCACACCAGTCACCATGACTGACTCGGAGTTTATTGTTTCCCTTCTAAACTCTGGGTGCCCACAAATTTCCACACGGGCAGCCTAGAGTTATGTTATCAGGATATTCTGGATATTCTGGAACTTTGGAGATAAGCTGGAGGACGAGACGTAGTATTTGTATCTGATAGTATTTATTCCGCTGTGTATTCTGTATGAGGACAAGTTTATATAACTGTCCATTGTTGTTTATTTACTCTGATTGATGTATGTATAAAATGATATAGTTCTTTGTTTAAAGATTATTCATTTATCTATTATATGTTGTTCCGCTGCGATATGTGAGATTCTGATATTGTTTTCTGTTCTGATGTTGTTATGTTCTTCTTTCTCTTTTCTCTCTTTCTTCTTCTTCTCTTTTTCTTCTATCTTTTCTTCTATTTCTTTTTCTTAAAACCCCTCAGGGTTCGTATTTCCGTGCATCTTGAGTTAATCAATGGAATTTAGTGTTTAATCAAGGGTACGGATTTGCGGGTCTTGACATGACAGCACCAATAAACCTTTCGAAGGAGTCAAAGGGATGCTACAGCCAAAAGCCATATATGTTACAAGATTTCGAAGGAGTCAATGTGGTCGAAAGCTCCCTTTCGTGTTAATGTCTACCTTTCGAAATAGACGCTTTCACCTACATGAAAACGTTTCGAATAAGAGGAGGAGTACCTTTCGAAGGCAGCGGACAACAACCCTTACATGCGCACCAAACCTTACGAAACCAAAGGTTTAGCCTTCATTCAAACTACTCAGAAAGATTCCTTGATCAGAACAAAGCATAATCAAACGTTTCGAACCGGTCAAAGCCTTTAACAACCAGGGAAGGTTTCTTATCAATTTCAAAGCATGCATTCGGAAGCTATCTTCCACATCGAAACCATCAACACTTCAACACCTTCGAAACCCTTGGAAACTTCCTATTGACAGAGTCGAAAGCTCATACCTCTACTTCTTGTGACAACAAAGCAACACAAAGAGAAAAGGCGAAACCACCCCTTTCGACAAAGAAGGAGGCATTCAAAACCATTCAAGAGAATTGCAGAGGGATGCACACATGTCAAAGGATTTGTAGATATATAAAGCCACCTTTCGACCAGGTCGTAAGCACTAAGTCGAAAGGTGCCAATCCACATCTATAAATAAGACCCTAGGGGTCTGGTTTAGGGGATCAGAATTCATTTATTATTCTCTTATACTTTCTTAAATTTGTAAACTTATAAACCCTATTTGGAAATCAAATTAGGGGAAATTAAGCAGTTTGTACATCGTTAGTTTAACGAAGATAGGATTTTGATAATGGAGATTATGCAACTATTTTGAGAATTTATTCGATTCAATTGTGTTCTGCTTGCATCAACTTAATCGAAAGGATACTTTTCGAGTGAGTCAAAACCTGTTATCTGGTCACTTGGTCTGGCTACAACGTGATAATTACAAAGGCTTTGATTGAGTCTGGATAAGACTCGAGCTAGAAGAAATTGGAGATACAATGGTTGAGTGAATTCAATATGTTTTGGAGTTTATGTACGGCTCGATCAAAGGAGGAAGGATGTGTCGGTAGGAACTCCACATGTATCGCTCTGCTTAGGGTAGAAGTTCGTCGTTTGGTCAATTGTCGTTCGGTGAAGAATCGTTCGGTCAATTGTCGTTCGGTCTGGATAGTACACTATATGTCGTTCGGTCCAAATGCTTAAGCTCTCACCGCTCGATCAACGAGGTAAAGCCATACATGGGTCGGCTATTGTAACAACCCGTAAATTTTAAATGTTTTAATAACGTAATTAGTTGAAATTTTGTGAAATTTTAAACGATAAAATTTTGAAATAAAAATTTGATATTTGGAATGCGTCTAATTAAACATAGCAACTGGTAAATTTGCATCCGAAAATATGGAAGTTTATTTTCGTGTGTAATTTTATTTAAATTTAATCAGTTAGTAATTGATGAAAATAAAATATTTTTGTAACCTAAATATTTTTATATGGAAAAATTCTAAATCATCTTCTGAGCAAGTCGTCATTTTTTGTTTTTCCAAATTCAGACTTCTTTAGCTCCGTCGATCTTATTTTTCTGCGTTTTTGCTGCATTCTCCGTAGTAGAAAATTCGAATTTTTATAATTCGATCGTACCACTGATATCCGCATACCGTTTTGATCGTCTCGTCTTACTGATCTCTACGGTATATTAAATTATGTGTTTTGGAACCCGTTTCGCTGCGATATCGATGAACAATTTGCAGTTTCGGTACAGTTTTGAGCATTTCAAATTACTTGTGTCCATTTATTTTCAAATGACTGAAATATAAATGACGGCTTGTCATTATTATTCCAGCTGTTCCAACTTGAGGCTTTTTATTTTCCCAATGTCCATAAATCCTGGTTCGTGATTTTTATTCTTCCAAGTAGCCTTTAACGGTTCTACCATCTCCTCAAAAACTTTACGTTTGCCTGCCCATTTCTTTTGAGAAAAAAAAGGAAACTTAGCCGTTCTTTATCTTGCTTCCTCCTATAATGGCCGAACCAAGCTTCCTCGTGTGCCATGATTGCCGAGCATCTCCCTAGCCTTGCCGAATGCCTCAATTCCGACCCCTACCATCACCTTGTGCCACAACGGACCCACCATCACCTCCTATGCCTGCTCAGCCCAGTTCGACCAAGACTCCAACACCAACGAACACCACCCTCACTACTGACTACTTCCTCCTTCCCAGATCGACATCACCAAGCTCTAACATCATTCCCTCGTGCACGTAACCCGAAGTCGACTATCTCCTCATCACAGTCGAACCGCTCCTCCCCTCACGGCCTCTGGCCGCACCCCTAGCTCTGTCCCCAATCATTCGACTGCACCACCTAGCACCAACCTCGGCCTCGCCGCCAATGAACCCGTTTCCTTCCCGTCATCATGCATGCTGCTTCAAGTCCCCTCCCTCCTCATGATAGCCTGTTCATTACTTTGGTATGCTAACATTTGCATGTTCTTCTCTTTTCCTAAAAATATATGTATATTTCTATAAATCTCCTACCTGTTGTCTTATTTATATATAAATATGTATTTGCGGTTGTTTTTTATAAATATATGATAGCTATATATGTGAGGTTATATAAATTATATATTTGTTAGCCTATATATATTATAATGTGATAGTTATATGAGTTGCATAATGGGCTAGTTATATATGTCAGTTATTGAAGCTATATATATGGGTTGCAGAGATATTAATATATAATGTGTGTCAGTTTATATACAAGTGATATTACCTATGGCTGAAGTGTTAAAATATGTTATGGGAGGTTGATTTTGGAAAGGGTAGTATATATATTAAAGCAATGTTGAACAATATCGGTCGGCATGCATTCAATTCAATTTGTACACATTTGTTTTGATATGGTCGGCATATATGTGAGATATATGTGAGTCTATAAAGTTTTGTGTCAGTATATATAAATCTAAATATAGGCGTTGCATGCTGATGTATATATAAGGGTGTGTATATATAGTCTATATTAAGTTTTATTTATTGGTGCGTTTTGTCACTTTGCATTCTTTTGTTATTTTACAGTTTATAAAAGGGTTACATATATACGTTACTTTTAAATATATTAGCTTGTATAGACTTTAAGTTAGATTGACTATATATATATATATTGATATGTTTCTGTGTGGGTTTGTTTCAGGTGTGCAAGATATTAGTTTTAATATATATTAAAGGTTGTTTTACTGTGAAATTTTTGATATACTTTGATTTTAATATTTAAGTTTTAAGTATAATGATTTTGGATTTTATTTAGTTAATATTTGTCTTAAATCAAAATGTTGATTTTATTAGTATATTAATATAATATACTTTTCATTTCAATTTTATTAACTGATTCTGATTAGCTCCCATCGATTCTTATCTATCAGCTTTGACTGTCAAATCTGTGTTCTGCTTACATCGCTTTGAGATCTGTTGTTGGATCGGTCGATAGACTATCGTGACTCAAATCGTAGCTTGTCTTGTTATCTATCCTCTCTAACCTCGAAAGGTGAGCAATCACTCACGATTAACGTTCTTTTATTTATTAAATTTGATTTCAATTGAAACGACAATTGAAATATGCTACTGTTAGTTAATTACACTGTTATATATGCTATTACCTGTATCAGTTCACTTGTGACATCTAACACCATTATCTGTTATTTATACGATGATAATCCAGTTTGGTTGATAAATGATTGACTATTGATGTTGACATTGGACGTTAAATTGTAAATGTTGTAAGTGATAAATAATTTGAAATTGACGTAGGATAGTTAGATTTGATATGGGATAAATTTGATTTAATGACATTTGCATAATATGACCCCTTTAAACGTTAAATAAATTGACACGTAGAAATAGTGATAACTACACCTTGTACTATTGAATGTATGTTGTATAAATTGTTGTAGTATAAAATTTAATAATGGATATCAAGTAAAGAACCATAAAGAATATTTAGTGCAATAATCTTTAATCTACATGAAATGATAGTGTAGATTCTAGAAATAATTATATTAATTTACACAAACAACAATGTAAATTAATATGATTATTTCGGGATTATTTGAATAAATTATTGGATTGTTATTGATGATTACTATTGATTGTTTATTTACTTTGACACCATCCCAGTTATCACACTGCAAGTTCCCTTTGCTATGCTTTGATTTTGAATTGAAATGGAATCGGGTTGAAATGATAAATACCCAAATTAAACTTTGACCTAGGATAGAGAATTAAATAAAACCTGATTGGTCAATAATTTGATTTAAAAATAAAATAAAGATTTTATTTGAATAAATGATATGTTTCTGAAATAAAGTTGGAATTTGGAATTTTAATAAAGGAAATGTTAATATTTAATAATCTGAATCAAAATATTAACATAGTAGTTGATGAAAGAACGTTGTTTTAAATTTAATTAATAATTGAGTTTTGAAATTGTAAATAATTAAGTTTTTAAATTATTTAATAATCAAATAAAATTGAACTTCTTGAATAAGTGAAATTTAGTTTCTTTATTAATTAAGCTTTGAAATTGTAACTAAGTAAATAAATAAGTGAAATTGAATTTTCTTTAACAAGAAATAAAAATGTGATTTATTGAAATGAATGTAAGACTTGTAATTTAAAGAGTTGATTTGACGAATCTAATTTAATTCAATTTGAAGTTTTGATATAATGAAGTTGAACTTAAGTAATTGGTTTAATGAAGTAGAAATTAAATAGAAATTATTTTGAATGACAAATTTACTTAATGAATATGAATGAAGTCGATCAATGAATTTAAATTGTTTTGAATGCTAAATTAAATTAATTTAAATGATTTCGGAATGAAACTTATATATGAATTTAAATGAATACTTGAATTGTTTTAAATCAAATATTTAATTTGAATTATAAGATTTTGAAATGGTAATTTGGAAGTTTTGAAACGTAAGTTATGGAAATTGTTTTAGAAGGACAAATGAAATGTTGGTTTACGAATTCTAATTGAAATTGAAATTGATTTGGTTTTGAAATAAATAAACGACCAATCGGTGTAATAATCACGAAAGTTATTAAAGAGACCGGAATCGGTTAGGGACATACTCACTGTCTAAACCGAAAACCACTTTAATAATTACACCTGGAGTGTGATCCAGAATGAAGTGGTTGGAATGATGTACGTTGATGACTGAAGAAAGAGAACGATAATGGATAGCCTTGACACTTGTGTCAAATTGGAAATGACTAAAACAGGAGCCGTGCCGGGCCAAATGGGGTCAGCTACCTCGAGCGAACACACTTCTTCGAAAACTACTCATTACTTGTTATCGATTGGTGCACCCTTTGTAACAACCCTAGATTTTGTATAATATTTAAATTGGACTTTCTTTTATTTTTAAATTATTTTTAATTTGTTTTATTTCAAACATTTCATTTTTAAATATAAACGATGATTATTAAGTGATTTATAGTTCAAATTAGTATAATTTGAATATTTTACTGTAAAGTGAATTTCTGGTCAAACCATTCAAACTTTGACTTTTAAACTTCAAATTTAAATTATTTTAAAATCTTAAATTTTATCTTCTATTATGAAAATAGATGTAATAACTTGAACACTACTTTTCGTTTCGTTGAAAATGGAGTTAAACAGTGAAAGTTATGTATATTTCAATATTGAGTGCAATTTGTTTATTCTACAATTTCGTTATTTTAAAATTGTATAAATTATATTTTCTTTATCATATTTCATTTTTATATGTATTAATATGTTATTTTATGTATATTTTTGTCTTTTAATATTTTTAAAGTGAGGTAGGAATTTTTCTAGAGCTAGTAGTATTTTTCTTGTAATTTCCATGCCTTGTTTTCAAATTTTAAACATTTTCTTTAGTTCTTTTTCTATTTTTCTCCAATTTAATTATTTATTTTATTTTGGAAATTATAACTAAATTATTTTATTTCAAATTTTCACTTCATAATATTTTTAAAATGAAGTGGATATTTTCCCAAGACTAGTGGTGATTTGTTTGTAATTTCTGGACACTGTTTTGTATTTTTAAGCAATTTCTTTCACCCTTTTTATATTTTCTTTAAAATTATTTATTTATTTTCATATTATTTCACTTGGTTTCGGTTTTTAAAGGTATTTTCTGATTTATTGTTGTTTTTATTTGATCTTTAAAGAATGGAAACGTGAAGAGTTTAAGGCGTTTCATTTCTAGACGTTTCTTTGTCCAGAAACGTTTCAAATGTCATAACCATCTCATTTATTCATTTTGGCTGCCCATTTTCAGTTTTATAGCCGTGACTTTCATCCTATTTCTCACTCAAGAAACCATTCTTTCATTTTATTCGTGGCTTCAAACATTTTGGGTAGTGTCTTCCTCTTATTTTCTTCCTTTTCTTCCTATTTTCTTATGTATTTTTGCCTTGTTCTCTCCACTCTTTTGCTCGGCCTCCACTCCATAGCCATGGCCACCACCTTCTACACCTCTTCCCTGTCATCATCACCACCTACTCCTCAGATCTGAACCATGGTCGAACCCACCATGATACTAAAATCCAAAAAAATACAACCTATGCCTTGAAAACATGCTAGTTTGAGCCTTGTTGCTTCACCACCTCTTTTTCCACCACCACCTCTAGCCGCCACCACCACCTTGACACACCCATAACCATCACCATCATACTCTATCCAGATCTGAAACATGTCATAGCTGAGCCCAATGACCTTGTAGTCTGAGCCAAAGTTGAACCAAAACCACTATTTTGCATAAGCCTATTCATATTCATGCGTAGTAACTCCTCCACCACTTCAATACCTTGTAGCCATGCCTTATAGGACCCAAACCTGAACCAAAGTATGTCCAAACCTGAGCCAAAAGATTCCCTAGGCCGTGCATTCAAATGTAGGAAGCAAGGAAAAAGACTGTGTATTCGTATCTCTTTTTACTTCAAAGTTGTTTCAATTTAATGTTGTATTGAATTGTGATTTTATTTTGTTTTGTTTTGGGTTGTAACACAAGTTCTAAGTTTGGATCTCTTCCCACTTGAGCCTATTTCTGTGTCATCGTGCCTTCTGGAATCCGTTGTGTCATTTGAGTTGATATCTCCAGCACAAAAATGTGAGTAAATCTCACCAAACTAATATGTACTTATATAGTTGATAAACTAACATCACTTGAATCTGTAAATTTATATCATCCTGTTATAACTGTTATATTATGATTATATGATGTTCATCCCTGTTTATACACATGTTATATCATCTGTTACTATTATATATTGTATACTGTTTATTTATATCAGTTTATCACACTGCAAGTTCCCTGTTAGTATAGAAATCACTATGGGTTGAAATGATACATACCCGAACGGACTTTAGAATAGGGAAAGATCGTTATGGGCTGAAATGATAAGCCTGAGCGACTTTTTATTTATTTTATTTAACTTGGGATTACGGGTTTGAAATGATAGAACCCGGTTTTTCTTTGTAAACTGCGGATTGAAATGATACATATCTGTATCACTTGACCTATGCTAGAAAAATTTTACAGACCCGTGGTTTATATATTTTTCTGAAATGTAAAATATTTTAAAAATGTAATATTATGATATTTTGATTTAAATTTTATTTAACATGATTTCTATAAAATATTAGTGATTTTCTACAAATTAAATAAGTGAATTAAGTAAATGGTGAAGTAGAATTTGAAATATAAGTTAATTTTGGAATTTATGATTTTGTGTATAAATGGAATTTATGTAAAGTAAGAAAATATGACAAGTATTTAATTTGTAGAAAATATAGTAATAAAAGTGTGAACACCAAGATTTTTATAATAGTTTGGCAATCTCTGGCCTACGTCCATTATAGCTTTTATTGATTTGTTATTTTGAGAGTTTTAGATAGATTTAGAAAGATTTAGAGTCATTGGCATAAGGGTTTTACTGAACTAAAGCCTAGGACAGCAAAGTGACAACAATGGAGGAGAGATAGAGACGAAGAAGATGAAGTGCTAAAAGGTCCATTTTCAGCAGCCATAGATTCCGTATTTATAGGGAAATAACTTAGCAGAGCTGGGGGCTCACGAGATACGAAGTCCAGATCCAAGCCTAACTATTCTGAAGTGAGATTCGGGGCCTATATTTAAATAACAACCACCCGGTACTGAGAGGTTCCACGTGGTACCGATAGGTTTTTGTAAGTGAGAATTTCTCCTTCATCCTCTATTTCGCTTCCTATCTCTGATCTGTTTTGTTACAAACACTTTTCCTCGAAGACTGATTCATTTCTGATAGTTTCTGGTATTTCTTTGTTCATATCTGCTTTCTTTGCTTTCTTCTCATAAATCCTTAGAATTGTTCGTCTATTCTTTAAGAAGAGCGCTCCATGTAAACTACCTGAGCTATAGCTCCATGTACAAGTTGTTTTGGGAGACCAAAGTTAAGCAAAAAGCCCTCGATACCGAGTGGTTCATCTCAGTACCGAGTAGTCCACATTGCTTCTTTGCCTTTTCTACTTATTGAGTGAGATCTTCTTGCCCTTCCATAAGCATTCCCAAGTTTGTGAATCTCGTCTTCGTCTTGACATTCTAACTTCCAGTGAAATCCGCTTGGTCAAAAGGTCGATTAACACTTACCCCCTAGAGTTTGCTTTCATTGAAAACAAAGCGTACTTTGGAACAAGATAAGTACTAACTCGCTATCTCTTGGTTTCGGTTAGTTGCTCGGGAATTGCTTCAAATCATTGCTTTCATTCTGTTGATACCCTTTTAATTGCTTGGCATGGTTGGAATCCCATTCTTCGTGCTAAGGACAAAATCTACACTCTGGAGAACGTTTCATGCCATGATCGAGTATGTCATCCCTCCATTTGTGTTTTTCCTTGTTTTTCAGCGCAAAATCTCCATTCCATACCGAGGGGATCCACTCGTTACCGATAACTTACACTTAACCCTAAGTACTATAAGTACTCAGGACTTAGCACTTTTTTCATTTACTTTTCATACTCAAGCTCTTTACTGTCGGTTTCTATTCACCAATAGCTTTTAAGTTGCGTTCTTCCAAGCCAAAAGCCATTCGTCGTCGATCACCAATGGCCACCATTACCTTCTTGACTTCACTTCTAGCACTCCACTTCAACTCCGACCGCCATCGTTGCCCATTCAAAGTTGATCACTTCATAGAAATTGCAAAAATTTGACCTTTTTTCCAAGTGTGATCCAAGCTTTCTAAGGTTGGTGACACTTTCTAGCCGCAACGATGGGTGCAGAAGGTGGTGACGATGCTTTTGGATAAGGGTTGGTCGAGGCCAAGGCTTATTTACTTTAGAGAAGGACTTGGGTCCAAGTTGACCTCTTGTCTTTGAATTTCAAAGTGCTTTGACAAGCCGTGGATAAGGCTAAACCGATCTCTCACCGTTGTTCAAATGCCAATATGACAGTTCTCTTTCCCAGGATGGTCATACTGTTTGAGCTCTATCATTTGAACGATTCCATCTCTCGCCATTTCTATTATCTAAACAAACTCCTTGTTTTGCACCTCCCGTGTTCCTATGAAAGAAAAGCTTTTGCGTCGTTTTGGACAACGACTTCATTATCGATTATCCAATGATAACTGGTAAGTTCTATGCACAGTTTCATCATTTGGCACGGCTCATTCTTCTAGCATGAGCATACTATCTACATAGGATGGTAAGTATGTCACATGTAGGACACAAGACTCACACTGCATAGATCAACAACTTCGCTTGCCCCGGTCAACGCACAAAATCTGATAGGTCAACACACGTCGACATCCTTTTGATTTTGGGCAATGGTCACAGGGGTTAAATATTTAAAATAAAACATACATGACTGTTTTGAACGCCAAAATTTCCATTTCAAAATGACTCGCTAATCTCCTTGCTTTTAAATCGGTGCTGGGACATCTACTCCTCCCAAAGCCAGGTATACCATGGCTCAAACTTCCACTTCATCGCCTTCCGTGCCGAGGTGTACAATCACTGTAAGAGCTATAGAGGATAGTTGTCCCACTCTAAGAGGTGCCTCCTCCAGCTAATGAGTATATTGGCCTTTGAGTTTTGGATGATCCACCTGAGTAGGTGCCGACTATTCTTGCTCCGAAGACGCTCCAGAACATATGTTGCCAATATGGGATTCCTGAAAGCAATGTGCTTCTACCAACATAGGGTGGACGAGCACATTTTCCTCGAATGGGATATGCGGCATGTAACTGGTATATATGTCTAGGCAGTGCTATCCTGCCCTTCAATCCTTTTCTACGTACGATTCTTCAAGAGTTTGGGCTGGCTCCATCCTAAGTTCATCCTAACGTGTATGCTCCCTTGAGCTCCTTGTTCGTGCTCTTCATAAATAAATTTTCAATAGCCTTCAAACATCAACGAGCTAACCTATCTTCTGCATTTCAAGTATTGAAAAGACACACCGTCTTATATGATCATCGAGGCCTGGAGTTGATGCAAAGTTATAAGGCGCTCAACAATAAAAGTTGTTACTTAAAATACGAGTAGTTCTTCGTCTAATGCCCGTAAGGCTTCAACAGCCGCTGGCTCTCTAGACATAAGATCCCTTCTTTCTTGCTCTTACTACATTTGGACTCCTTTTCCTTAAGTGTTTAACTTATTATTTGCTCTTTCCCAATCATTCATGCTCGAGATAATCGTGGTAAGCATGCAGAAATCCTAAAAGCTCCGACGGAGATTAGCTTCTAACATCGCACCACTGCGTATATCCTAGCCAAAGAGAATCTCTAATGGTGTAGTCTTCTACTCCCTAATACATTTGTTTTTCCCAAATCACCTCTACCAAGCAACTCTAGAGTGCCAGCTCGATCTTCCACCTGCACTCACAGCTTTGGCGAGAATCTTCAGGGGGAAGTTAAAGGTCTTTCGGGTATGGAACATACTGAAGAGCCTGCTGGAAAGGGAACTGAGGGACCACTTGCTTATGATGCATTGAGAGAAGGGGATGAAGGAGCTAAAATTCCATTGACCTCGGAGGAGAGTTAAAGTGCTAGGAGGAGAGAAGGGAAAGAGGAAATGAGGGACAAGGAATTGGAAGAAGGAGAAGAAGGAGCCGATGATAGTAATAGTGAATACAACGCCGGTGTAGAGGGAGACAAATCATTTGGCGAGACGTCTCCTAAAGGCCCCGAACTCCTTGCCTCATCCCATCCAAAGCCTATCATTGGTAGATCTCTGAAAAGGTCAGGGAAGCGGGTGCATTGCCTTCAGGCGAAGCGTCTCCTCAAGCTTGTTCATTTAGAGACCTCTTCGACTTAAGCGACTTTGATATTTTATTGGCAATTTCCATACCCAGGGTTCTCTAAAATTTAACTTCTCGCTCGGGGGAATCCTAGATGAAGGTGGTGAGACTTTGTCTTCAATCCCATGTCAACATGGTCTGTAGAGTACTTTGGGGGGACATCGGCACTACATACACTCATTGGGATCGTGAACGTACATCCCCGCATTTGTTTGTATTTCAAAATTCTCAATCTTATACTATCTTCCTTCTTATTTCAGGTTTCATGGCTAGAGATAAATATGCAAGCTCCTGCACAATGTGGATGAGTTTAGAGAGCAAACCCTCAACCCATATCCTCCTCATTCCATTTATTCAGAGGCATCACGAGACTAATGAATAAAGGTTCAGAAGGGAGGAGTGGGAAGTAGAGGAGGACCGTAAGCTGAAAGGGAAAGAAAGAAAAAGTAGGCTGAAGAGAGGATGTCCTCTAATCAACCCAAATGACACAAAGAGTCACAAGATCATCGTAGTTCCCTTTTTGGCGCTTCTCTGCCTCATGCTGAACTTCAGCTTACTCCTTACCAATAAGCTCTAGTTTCAAAGTCCTTGACTGCTAACACTTCTCCACACTCTAAGGGAATCTTTGCTCCCCGGTCTTCTCTTTTGGCTACCCTACCCCATTTGTAGGTTTCTTTTCCTGACCTATTCTTGCAGGGTGGCATGTTTAATCAGGACATCAAAGACATTCCAAAGAAAAAGGCAGACCGGGATGTCCAAAGGATTCAAAAGCACATTGACTAGGGCAATAAATGAAAAAAACTCTGCTTCACTCTATCCAACGTCATTAAAATCAACTATACCAATATCCAGTCCATTGATTTTGAAAAGCAAACTAACGAAAGAATCATCGAAGATTGTAAGAGGGACCCATGACGATGTTGTGATCGTGTTGCAGAACATGTTTAATACTTCCTATGAAGAGGGCGACGTCCTACAAATGAGAATTGCTGATAAGGACCCAGTCTTCATCGAAAAGAACGAAATCATTCGGGTTAGAGATCAAACTATTGTAGAGTAGGCGGATGAACTTCCAAAGCTCCATGTAGAAAATGAGAACCTTGCTAACGACTTGCTTCTTTTGAAGGCTGAGAAACTCGATACTAACATTGAGTTCACCACTGCTAAGCAAAAGGTTAAAGATCTTAAAGAAGAGAAGGCTAAGGAATGAGAAGAGATGAATAATGCTCTCCAGCACTTCTATGTAAGCATGGTTGTATACAAGAACTAGAATTGGCTGGGAAATGCATATATTGAAACCCTTCCTTATGCTTAGGAGGAGGTATTATGTTGATTTGAAGTAGCCGGTAAGGGCCTCACTTAGGATGAACTTATGGCCAAGTACCTTGATGTTAACGACATCGCTAAACATGAAGAGGGAAAGGCCATTCTTGCTTCAAAGGACACTGCCACTGCCATTGTTGTTGTCGAGGCTTCTGCTCTCCCAAGCCCATCAGGTCCAGTAGAATCATTCCTTTCGAAATACATAGAGCCATCAACATATATTCCTAAGACTGAGGGGAACAGCTCTAAGCCACCTGAAACGTTCTAGCTTTGGCAGCGGCCCCCTACGTCGAACCCTATGTTCACCACTTAGTAGACCAACCAGTCCAACATTTAATCGAAGAGGGGGAATGTATCATGCTCGGCAAAGCCTAAGTAGAGGTTTATCGCTTGTTTCACCTTTATTGAGAAGATCTAATTCTCACGTGATTCGATCTTTAATCTTTATCACTATGTTGCCAACATGAAGGACATTCACATCTTCCTCCTTCGTCGGCTAATCAAGGCTTGGGTACTTTGACAATATTCACTGCATCGACCTCCATCTCCATGGGACTTATTGCTTTTGTTGTTCCCCTAGTTTTGATCTAGGGCTAGATTCCAAAAAGATAGCTGCCCTGAAGAACTTGGAGGATGTTTCCCTATACCTAGAGGAAGACGTCACTATCACAAGTGCCTGGACCCACCTTACCAGATTACTATAGTAGAGAGACTGAAGATTGAGCTCTCTAAGGCCAAGATAAAGAAGGAGCCTAGCATGAAAAAATCTGTCAGCTTTGCACCTACAAGCCCTACCTTCAGGCTTCCCCCAATAAAATTGAGGCCCTTAATGACCAATTGAAACTCCTACCGAGAAATCTAATGAGCCTCATACCACCGCTAGAGGTGAGACTACCTAGTCCAAGAGCGACACCCCCAAAGGAAGGGTAATCAAAGACGAATGGAAGAACAAGAAAGATTGTGGGTGTAGAGGCTCTTTTTGGTTATGCTTTTATTTTCTCTCTTTTTGTTGAAAATAGGTTGTGTTTGTGCGAGAGCGACCCCCACTATTCTTGTGCAAAAAAGTGTAAGCAATGAAAGATTGTTTTGTCTGGTAATCTTTGTTCCATTCTACTTTCGATACTTCTGTATTCTGTACCTACCAGTATGCAATCGTCTGTGTATATAATATAATTACTTATCCTATAATTTATCTGAATTATATATGTATACCTATCCTCACACAATGCTTTCATTAACTGCAACGCTATGCCTATAAATGAAATTCCTACTGGTTTAGTCAACAGAGTGTTTTGCTCGGCAAAACAAGACCACCATTTAACCAACTCTATGGTTATTCCTATAAGTGTCGGGTTGAGTTTCCTTCGACCGACTTTTGCCATAAATAGTTCAAGTTTTGTGTTGCTCCCTATTGTCGGGGAGCATCAACTGCACTATTTTATTTCTGTTTATCCATTCCTTTTGCGAACTAAACCATGTTCATGGAACATACTTTTCCCAAATGCCAGAATTCAAGTATGAAAAGGAGGTAAATATCATAGGGAAAATTATCTGATTGCCCTCAGTCCGATCGCACTTTCCCTATTTCAAATCTTGGACCGAGAAAGTCCGATAATATATGTTTCTCAGTTTCCATCGAATAACCTTGCTTATCCTCGATTGAGTGTTTCTTTCTAGGCCACTAGCGCAATCATGAAAGTCTGTTTCGTACACTGGTTCCTCCTTGGGAAACGATGGTTTAACTGCTTGATTTCAAGCATTCCTTCTGGATGTTCCCAACTTCAGGGCAATGGCCGGTACCTACGAGCCGAGGTCGAATTGTCCGATCAACCCTCGCATGGTTAGTTTTACTCAGCATTGCCAAACTCTGAGCATTGACATATACTTGTAAGGTCGGGGTCAAATTATCCGATCAACCCCAAAATGGGTTAGCCTTACTGATGCTACATGTCTCCTAACAATGGCAGAATCTTGAAGGTCGGAGTCGAATTATCTGATCAACCCCTATAAGATTTCACCTTCCTGACCATGCCAATTTCTGGGCAATGCCAGATTCGTGAAGGTTAGGGTCGAATTATCCAATCAACCCCTGTGAGAGTTTCCTAACTGATGTTGCAAATCTCAGAGCAACGCCAGATTTTTGAAAGTTGGGGTCGAATTATCCGATTAACCACTATAAGAATATTTACTTCCCGACGTTGCTAATCTCTGGGTAATGGAGGATTCTTGAATGTTGGGGTTGAAATATCTGATCGACCTTTGTAAGATTTTTCCTTCCTAATGTTGCCAATCTCAGGGCAATGTTAGGTTCTTGAAGGTTGGATTCGAATTATTCGATCGGCCCTTGAGTGGGTTCGCCTTCTTGACATTGCCAATCTTCGAGCAATGCTAGATTCCTAAAGTTTGGGTCCGATTATCCAATCGACTCTTATAACTACGCTCCCTGACCATGATCTGAAGCCAGAGCGGCATATTCCGTGCTACACTTCTAACCTTGCAGTACAGGAATTTTGCTTATATGAACATGGTTCCATTTGTTCGAGAAGCTAATTAATTATTAATGATAGAAAACTTGGCAAGTTTTACCTTATTATGTTTCCTCCAAAGTCCTTAGATGGCTTATTTGTAAAAAAACTAAGAAAAGCTAAGTGTAGTAGTGTCGCACCAAATTGTTGTTCCATGCATGTAGCATTAGAATTCCATAGATAGTTGCAAGCTTGAAAGTTCTATCTCCTAGCTTCTAATCGATTGCATAAGATCCTTCCTAGTTCGGACCAAGTGCCCTCGTACTCGGGAAAATTCATTTCAACATGAGATCCCCTACCGTAAAAGTACGATTTCAGACTTTGGCATTGAAATGTCATGTCACACTTCTCTGGTGAGCAGCTACCCTTAGATCCGCTTCTTTCCTTTTCTCATCAACCAAATCGAGGGACTCAAGCTAGAGTTCCCTATATGCCTTTAGATCATAATGCCTTTTACTATGAGAAAGGACTTCAAATTCTTTCGAGATCATTGCTTCTGATCTGTATGCCAGAGCGAACAGTGTACGTCCAGTTATAGACTTGCGGATTGTCCTATAAGCACATAATGCTAGTGGAAGCTCATCAACCCAATTGCCTTTGTCTCTCGTAAGGCATGTTTTCAAAGTGGATTTAATGATTTTGTTCATCGCCTCCACTTGTCCATTCGGCTATGGGTGTCTACTGTTGGAAAGCTCTTCTTGATCTAGTATAGTTTGTAGAAATCCTTGAACTCGTTACTTTCGAACTGAGTCATGTTGTCATCATGATCATCTAAGACACCGTGAACCTACAAATGATGTTCTTCGTTACAAAGTTGATCACATTTTTCATTGTAATCATAGCAAGTGGTTCTGCTTCAGGCCACTTCGTGAAGTAGTCCACTTCAGCTATTACATATTTTGCTCCTCCTTTCGCGATCGGTAGCACACCAATTAGATCAATTCCCTAAACCAAAAATGGCCATGTACTGGCCATTTTTGTAAGTTTTATATATGGGGTGCGCGAGATTTTCACAAATCCATGGCGATGGTCGTACTGTCTGGTGTAATCAGCTGCATCATAATTTATAATTGGCCAAAAATATCTGTAGCAAAGTGCCTTTTTAGCCAGAGTCTCCCCCCGGTGTGATCACCACAACTACCCTCATGGATTTCCATGAGGATCTTCCTAGCTTCATCCTTGGTTACACACCAAAGCAGGGGGTAAAGAATCCTTATTTGTACAATACTCCTTCTTGCATCATAAATCGAGATGCTTTTCAATGGAGTTTATTTCGTTCATTTCCGTCTCTCAAAAGAGTCCCCTTTAGCAAACATTCCTTGATCGGAGTCATCAATGACTCCCCATCTTATGTGGTCTTCAGAATCCATTTGATATCCATCTGATTGATACTTGAAGCTGTTAAAACCTCCATTGGAATTAGACCCATCATTTGTGCTTCCCTAGAACTAGTTAGCTTACCAACAAATCATCTTATGCATTCTCCTCTGTGGAGATGTGTGCAATCATATAATGTTTTATGTCATCCAAATGTTTCAGTGCTTTCGTCAGGTAATCTCACACCCGTATTCCTTTCTCACTTGAAAAAACATGAGTTGGGAATCGTTGAATATGTGCAGCATCCTTATTCCCAGCTCCTTAGTTATCCTTAATCCTACTATCAATGCCTCGTATTCAACCTCGTTGTTAGTTATGAAAAATTCCAATCTTAGTGCATAGAAAACCGAGCATCCCTCCGGAGTTACCAAAACTGCTCAGACGCTCGAACTATGTTCGTTCGAAGCTCCATCTACGAACAATTTCCACTAAGGAAGTGTAACCACATCCTTTTCTTCTTCACCATCGCATGTGGTAAACACGGTGATGAAGTCTACTAAAGCTTACCTATTTATCGCTCTCCTTGGATGGTAAGTAATTGCATATTGGCTCAACTCTCTGTTCCACTTTAATGGTCTTCATGAAGTCTTGGGTCGATACAATACCTGTTTCAGAGGTTGGTCTGTCAGTACCTTGATTGGATGAGCTTGAAAATATGATTGCAACTTCCTAGAGGCAATCAGCAAGCAATACGGAGTTTTGTCTAACTGTGGGTAATTCTGCACTTAGCAAGTAGTTCTTCTCAGCTCTAGTAAACCACTTGCTATTATAGTAAATCGGTCTTTAAATCATTGCCTCCTCACGTACTAGTGCTGCACTTAACGCGTGAGCAGACACTTCCAAAAAAATTAGAAAATTCTTCCCATTTAGAGATTTAGATAAGACCAATGGTGTTTCCATGTGCCTCATCAATTCTTCGAAAAGCATTCTGACAATCTAGGCTCCATTCAAAGTTCTTCTTTCCCTTCTATAGGGCGTCAAATAAGGGTATGCATTTATCTGTTTCCTCTGAGATGTATTGACTTAAGGCAGCGATCTTCCCATTCAAGCTTTGTAGTTGTTTCTTTATAGTCGAGGCATTTACATTCCTTAGGGCATTAATATGCTCTGATTTGGCCTCGATGCCCCACGCATGAACAATAAATCCTAGAAATTTTCCCCATGGTACCTCAAATTTTTTTTCAACTGATTCAGCTTCATTTCATACTTTATTAGGACCTCGAACATCTTTGCAAGGTCATCCAAATGTTTCTGTGATACTTATGAATCCACAAGCATGTCATCCACATACACTTCCATTGTTTGTCCAATTTGGTTCTTAAACATAGAATTTACCAACCTCTGGTAAATAGCCCCATCGTTGTTCAAACTGAACGACATTACTCTATAGCAGTATAATCCTAAATCTGCTATAAAGCTAGTATTCTCCTGATCCAGTATATGCATTGAAATATGGTTATAACCCGAATAGGCATCCATAAATGAGAGCAACTCATATCCTACAGTCATGTCCACTAGTCCTAGGTGAAGGAAAATTGTCCTTCGGGCAAGCCATATTCAAATTCGAATAGTTGATATATGTCGCTGCTTTCCATTTGATTTCTTGACCAATACAGGGTTGGATACCCATTCAGGATATAAGGTGTCGTAGATGAAGCCATTTGCCATCAGCTTATCTAGTTCTTCCTTTACTGCAGTGGATCGCTCTGACCCAAATTGCGCTTTATCTGTTTGACTGGTGTAAATTTTAGATCAATATTCAATGTGTGACACACTATCCCTAATGATATCTCGCACATATCTGAATGCACTTAAGCAAACATATCCAAATTTCCTTGGAGAAAATTTACCAATTCCTTCCTTAAGTTAGCATGGAGGTGAGATCCAATCTTCAGGACTCGAGTAGGATCATCCATGTTGATTGGAACATTCATTATCATCTCAACCAGTGCTAGTCTCCCTTTCCCTGACTTCTTCCTGGGACCCATAGCCTTATCAAACCTGCCAGGGTCCAGTCTTTAGTTTCTATGCTTGCAAATCGCGGATGTAGAGAGTCTTCACCACATCCTTGCCTTTCTCATGTCACTTTGCTTCTCTTAGTTATACAATGTAACATTCCCTTCTAGCACTCTAGTCTCCTTTTACTGACCCAACACTATTCTCCGTGAAGAATTTCCTCACCAAGCACCAAGGAGCCAGTGTTATTCTAAAATCAACAAGGGTTTGGTTGGTCGAATAAAGCATTATATGTCGAGTATTCATCTACTATAATAAATTTCTAAATCTGGATTATCCTGCAATCTCCTTTGCCTAATTCCACAGGAAGATCGAACGTCCCAATTGGCTATTTCACTTTACCTATAAATCCTTGAATTTATGTTTTACAGGCCAAAACTTCCTTCATGTTAATCTTCATTTGATTGAATGTCCTTTTGAACAGTATGTTCACAGAACCTCTAGTATCCACCAAGACTTGACTATGCTATTGCCGGTCCTATACCCAACATTATAACCATGTGGTCGAAAGTTAGTGCTTCGACTTCATCTACGCCCCTTTTCCTGAATACAATATCATTGGTTATCAACCATTTCTACTTAGCCGGAGCTTCATCTTCTAGGGCAAAGCAATCCTCCTATGGTACGTGCTTTAGCGAGCTCGCATACCATTCCATTTCCCTCCAACTTTTCTCCGCTGTATAGAGTCCTCCGGTTATGGTGTTGATAATTAATTTCCTATCATTACGCCTTGGCCCTTCTCCGCTCAGTCAAGAATGATTCCCTTAAGCACGGGCCCTTGGGTTTTGTAGCTTGACTACCCTCTTATTGCTCTTTGATGTAATATTAGAGCTTATTTTTCCTTATCAGTTCCTCGTTAAGATCCCTCAAATGCCAGCACAAGTTCTTGTTGTGTCCATGAGTTTCATGGAAATGGAAAAACTTTCTGGAGCACCTTTCTTGGTCTGTCGCCCTCTTTGAGGTGGCTTCTTATATCGTTCTATTCCTTAAGTAGCAAGGCATATGTTTTCTAGTGTATCATTCATTGGTGTGTAACCTTCCAATTTCATATTCATCGGGTGTCTCTTGTTGTTGTTATGCCTACCACTAGGGCCTTGGTTTCTTTTCTTCTAGTAACCAGTGTTCCAACATTAACTGCCATACTACCAGAGCTTTCTCTAGCTTGTTGAATCGCCATGTTGCTCTCGATAACTTCCTTTGAATGTTTGTCATTAGCCTTTCTTATAGCTAGACTCGCCTCTTCCAATCGTAGGAACAGGTTAGCCTTCTGATGAAACTCTTCCATAGTCGTAGGTTCCTTTATTTTTAGCCATCTATCGAAATCCATGTCCGGAGTATGCCTTGGACCAATGCCATAAATACTAGATCCTCCTTTGGATTACTTACTTCTATAATAGCAATATTAAACTGACTCAAGAATCCCTTCAACAAATCCTTGGGTCCTTAAGACATGCTTGACAAGGACATCACATACTTTGGCTGAGCAATGTGGAGTCGGAAATACTCCATGAACTTTCTGGCTAACTCATTAAAAGCCGATAGAGATCTCAACATGAGCCTGGTGAACCACATCGATGCAAATCCTTCTAAGAAGATAGGAAAACATGTAACCGAACATCATCCATCTCCCAGGAACAGCCCACGTGCCCTTCATACTTGATCAAATGTGGCCTAGGACCAGTAGTCCCGTTATATGATGGTATGATCCGCAACGTAAACTTATTGGGATATTCTTCTCTCGGAATATTTTCCATGAACGGATTTCTACTTGGTGCGGAACCCTAATCCTCATTCTTTCTACCTTTGCTTTCCTTGACCAACCGCTTAACCATATTTGCTATATACTCCTCGCTGGCATGGTATTCCAAAGGTTGACTATCAAGGGTTATACCGAGCATTTGGATTTGCAAACTTTGCCTGCTGATGTCTTAGCTCTCCAGTTTCTAAGAGAACCACTCTTCTAGTTTTTGGTTGATGTTCGATTAGCTTGGTTGCAGCTACTTGAACTCCAGCCCATTAACCTCGAAATCCAGCTCATGATCATCACAGTCATGCTGCAGATCATCCTTCAAGTCAAATAAATCCAAAGCTTTAACTCCCTATCCTTCCTGTTATCTAGAAAACCCCTCTGTACCAAGACGATTCCTCTTGGTGTCAAGTTGTTTTCTTTTAGGGAATGTACTAACTACCTCCAACATCTCCTTCTATTGGACCAGCAAATGCTCCCTTTTGTTTTTGTCTTTCTTTTTGCCTATTCTGACCAAAAATAGATGAATTCTCTTCTTCAAATCTGGAGGGAGAAGTTTCTCTCCTTTTCCTCCTAGTCATTTGCGGTTGTGGGGTTAGAAGTACTATGTTGCCATTTATCTTTTCCATCAAACCCTTATGACTGCCAACCAACTTTTGGTTCAACTCGTGCATCATCTTATCAAGCTCAACCCTAGTAACCACTTTATGTTGAGCAGATGATCCTGGTACTACCTAGTGGTTGCTAACTTCCAAATAGTAAACATTTTCTTCGTCACCACTAGCTACTACTCCTTCTATACCAGCAACCGTCCAAGTTGATCTTTCGATTCTCCGAGGCACCATTGATTTCTATCAGTAAGTTTTCAATTTTCTTAAAGCAAATCTTTTGGATCTAACCACTAGATATCTTTAAACCAAAATAGCAAGCTAGATCTAAGCTTGATTTCAACTCTTAGTGAGAGCACCAAAATGTTAATGCCAAAAGTGGAACAACAGCCAAAAAAACTATTGAAAAGTTGAGACCTAGTAGAAAATAAAATAAAAATAGTAAGAACACGAAGATTTTTATAGTGGTTCGGCAATCCCTGCCTTATGTCCACTATAGCTTTTAATGATTTGTTGATTTGAGAGAGTTTTAGAGAGATTTAAAGAGATTTGGAGTCACTAGTACAAGGGTTTTACTGAACTAAAGCCTAGGACAGAAAATATTAGCTTCCTTGGTGATAGCCGTTAAGGAGAGATAGGAGATAAATAACATGATGTGCCAAAAAGTCTGTTTTCAATAGTCATAGGGTTCGTATTTATTGGGAAATCGCCTAGCAGAGTCGGGGGCCTACGAGATACGATGTCTGGATCCAAGCCCAATTTTTCTGAAGTGAGCTTCGGGGCCCACATTTGAATAACAACCACCCGGTAGAGAGGGGTACCTCTCAGTACCGATAGGTTTTTATGAGTAAGAATTTCTCCTCCTTCCTTTATTTTGCTTCCTATCTATGATCCATTATGTTCCAAAAATAATTTCTCGACAATTGATTTGTTTCTGATAATTTTTTGTATTGCTTTGTTCATCTTTGCTTTCTTCTTGTAAATCTTAGAGTTATTCGTCTATTCTTCCAGAAGAACACTCCATGGAAACTACCTGAGCTAGCTCCACGAATAAGTGTATTTGGAATTCCAAAATTGAGCAAAAATCTCTCGGTACCGAGTGGTTCGTCTTGGTAATCGAGTAGTCTACTTTGCTCATTTACCTTTGCTACTTATTGAGTGAGATCTTCTTGCCCTTCCGTAAGCATTCCAAAGTTTATGAATTATCTCATCTTCATCTTGATGTTCTAACTTTCAACGAAATATGCTTAGTCAAAAAGTCGGTTAACATTGGGCCTACATATGTGATCTCAAGAAATTTGGTTAAGTGTCTGATAGAGTTAGGATATGCCATAGGGGAAATTATGTAATTTCTTACATAAATCTAACTCGATAACCAATCTTTTTCATAATAAACGGGTTTGAATTGCGTAAAATATTTGTTATACTGTGAAATAATTGATTAAGTAATTAATTAAAGTGTATAAATAAAAAACCTTGAATGATATGTTATATGATAGTAACTACAATGTGTTGTAATCATGAAAAATTTATCACACTAAAATAAAATATTATTTTAAATATTTTTAGTCAAGATGTTTCGAAAGTTTCCTGTTGGTTGGTTATAACTAAGGTCAAGTAGAAGATTTTGAAGCAGATGTTACATAGTTCCTTCGACTTGAGAATACTTTAGAACTTTAATGTAGATATTCCAATTTGATTATCGTTGAATCATGGAATGACTATCCATCGAATGGCCATAGTTTGGTCTGAATTGAAGCATTGAAAAGGAAATATAGTTCCATAGAGAATTCATCTCGTTAATATCACGGTCAACTGTAATCAACTCGAAGTCAAAATCTCTAGCCAGACCAGTATGGTTACTAATAAATGTTATTATTGAATAAAGAATTTTGTGTTTCGACTAACCGAGTTGAATGTGGATGATATTAGAGTTTTGATCAAAACCAAATTCCATAAGTCATGATGTGATATAGTTATGATGAAGATAATTGATGTAAATAGTCGTTACTACTAGATACCACTTAAAATAGTAAAATTAGATTTTAACGAATAGACGTGTAAGCAATAAATTTGACCAAACTATCACACCACTAGCTATGACATACGGACGTTAATATTTAGATTGTTTGATATTAATCGCTGATTGGGTTTGCACAACCGTAAAGATGAACTCTCCAAAAACCCATACGATTTAATTAGTTTATAAAAAATTTAAATTAATTAGATTAATTAATATTTTAGAAATATTAATTATTATATAATTTATTTGATACTTAGGAGTTGTTTGTAATTATTTGAATGCAGATATAAAAGTTATATTTGTGCCATCGATAAACGATAACGGTGTATTTTTAAATGGGTTTAAATAAAAGATATTGTTATAAATGGATTTATGGAAATTTTATGCTATTTGGTGCCAAGTAATTTTGGCCATACCATGTACAGAGAGTGGAGTGGATAGCAAGGAATTGATTAAAGAAGTTTTAATTAAAATAAAGGAAAATGTTTCATTCTTTCAATTAAATAAATCCATTAATTCATTTCCTGAAGACATTCATTTCTCTATTCACTTTTCTCTTCTCTCCTCCTAAGCAGCATTAGCTGGAAAAAAATGAACATTGCCAAAGTTTTATCAACTCCATATCAAAATGCAAAATCAAATAAAATGAAACATAAGTGGTTCATCCATCTGTAGCAAAGATTGGGTGTGGATCTTAGAGATCTGAGGAGAATTCTTCATTCAAGATGTGAATTTAGGCTACTTCTAAGGTACTTATCCAATCTCATTTTGATTATATGTTACATTAAGTTAGTATAGTTTGGATCCCATATCTCATATAACTCATTTGATTATATGTTCATCATGCTTGTATAGTTTAGATTCCATATCTTACAATGAAATTATATATGTTTATGTTGTACATTTCTATTGTTTTTAAATTAATGTTTAATTAAAAAATTCAAATTTAAAACTAATTTTAGTTTGTTGAAATAATATTGTAACATATTACATACACAAATACAAGTGAACTACATATATTAGTTACTTAAAATCATATTATGAAATTGAATCTAATTTAGGTTTAAAGAACAAGGACATGAATATTGTTTACTTAAGTGGAACTTAAGAAACCCAACTTAGGCTTAAGGATCAAGTACATGCGCATTTTACGTATACTGTGACTTCAGATATGTCAGACACTTGAATCATTAGGGTTTTCATAAGAAATATATTATTCTCTAAATCGATGTCACCCTATGTATATATATATATATTAAAGATTATGAATCCTTAATTTCTAATCTGTCATCTACCATTTATATATTAATAGGTTACTTGCATACTCTGTAGTTGTTGAGCAAACAGAAGCTAGGAATGTTATGTGTAGATTGTTAACATATTGACTGGATGAGGTAAGATACATGCATGTATTTGTTGAGCGAACTTAAGGTAAGTTGCATTATACTTAGGTCGTCATGAAATGGTCTGAATAATCTCTTTCAATTTGTTGAGAAAACTAAAGGTCGAGGTTGAGCAAAGATTGCCAGTTAAGTGCGGTATATGATACGACCGATAAAGTGTTATTCACCACTTGCGGGCCTATGATTTGTTAAGAAAACTCAAGATCAGAATCCCAGGGCTAGCAAGTCCTTACACCTACTAGAGGAATCAAAATATTTCTATGTATTTCTCCGAGTTTTGAGAAACATAAGAAATCTAGTGGGAGCCTTGTTAGAAAAATGCAGATGGTAATATTTAAGCTTTCCAAAATTATAAGGACATATGCTATGTAAAGATAAAACCTATATCGATATATTTATGCAACTGATATAAATTGATAAAATGTTAACAATTAATACATAAAAATGAATTTAATCAAGATTGGCAAAAAATATAAATATATACTTACCAATAAAATTTTTGGCATATTGTCACTTCAAGTCCTATGCAAGAGCCCAGTAATATAACTACTAAATACACTCGTACCTTGGTTATTTAATAGTTTATTTATATAAGACCATGTATTGTCTTTTATGGGTTTTAAACTCTTAAGAAACACAATAATATGGATATTTGATCCATATTCGATCATGTATAGATGTTATATGGTGAATAGTAAAAATTCATATGGTATGAAACTTCGATGAAATTAGTTCATTCAAAGTATGCAAGTAAACCATATGGTGAGATTGTGTATTACATACGATTGATTATAGTTCAGATCTGGTTTTTTAGAAGTAGCACTAAACCAAGTGCTACAAGATGTACCAGAATTCGATCATTGAAACGTTAGTTTGATCAGTTTGAGTAAAGTGCAACTATTCGATATCCTTAAATGATAAGGATGACTGAATGCATTTTCTTAAAGAGTTCATTACGGTTTTATAGTAAAGGTCTCCTTCTGAAAGCTTTAACCATTAGGAAAGGAAAGAGAATGTATTCAATTGGACATAACTTAAATGCGGTAGGGATGAAGAGAGTGAATGGCTACCTCTGCTTCATGAAGAGACATTGGAAACGAGATATAACGACCTAGATTTCGAACACTTCGTATTTAAATATCTGAATTATTTACATATTTGAATCTTGGTTAAATGTGATTAAATGGATTTTATAACCTTGTTAACCTCATTTTTATTAATAATTAATGATGGTAAACTTGTTTTTAGAAAATGTTTAAAAAATAAATACTTCAAAAAAATATCGATGATGTGACGAAAATCATTTTATCGATAAACGGTTTTTTACTCGATAAATGTTGTTCGAACTTTTAGCCTTGCTTGGAATATTAATGTGTATTTAATTAGCAACTAAAAATATTTTTGCACTAATGGTAATTAGTGTGGTAGGATGATGTCATGGGTTATGTCATAGGGTAGAAGATGTATAGAGAAGATGTTTTCCTTACGAAAGTGAGGAGTAAAGTTGGCACATAGAAGGGAGGATGCATGGTGACCTTCCAAGGAGGTTAGGGCTAGAAGTGACCACTTGTTAAGTCTATACAAACACTTCATATGTTTTATTAATCCATTTTGCAAATTTACAAAGATAGAAAGTATAAGCTCTTAACTCTCTTCCTCTTCACTTTTAAATTCCTAACAATGCAAATCAACACCAAATTTCTCTAAACTTTGACTAATGGCCTAGAAAAACATAGGAGATAAGAATATTAAGTTAAAAGTGGAAGAAAGGGACACAAAGAAAGGGAAAATGCATGGTCGTGAACATTAGTGGAGCTATGAAGGGTGGCAAAGGGCATTTTGGAGCAAAAGGTAGTGTCTTTAGATGTTTGGTGATGTTGTGTTCTTTGTGGCTAATGCTTGATTGTAAGCTTGGTTTGGGTGAGTTAACTCACCATTGAAAATTTAATAATGTGTATATATATATTTTGTGCAAATATAAAGTTCATTAACTAAGTAAAGTTGTAGCTTTTGGACCTCTTGCTTTTGAAGCAAATGGCAACTCTATATTGTATATCACCACTTTTATTACCCTCTATAATATGTAATGTAGCCTTGACTTTATGTTTACATGTTTGGTTTAGTTGTATGTGAAGGTAAATGTTTGAAAGTGTTTGAAACTAAAAAAGTCGTTGTAAGTGCACTTCGAAATCCCTTGTGTTTAACTTGTGTTAAATTGTTATATGTGAATATATTATGAAAGTATATAATTTGGTTGTGCTCTCACTTATAATACTGTATGGGATAAAAATGATTAGTTTGGAAATTTATAGAAATGATAGAACAAAGTTTGCAAAAGTTAATAGGCGAAAGGATCGCTATATATCCACTTTGAAATGCCTTTTTTATGAATTTTTATATAATTTTGGAAAATATCCTTAATGGTTTATTTGCATGATTATTAAGTAGCATAAGTAAAGTACTTAATGTATAAAATTAGACTTTAAATCGATTAGTAGCTAGTAGAAAACTAATCAAACATTTAGAGCTTTAAAACTGGTTTTGTGGCAAAAACATGAAACTGCAACACTTTTCAATCTGCAACACATTTAGGGTCTTTCTGAACTTTAGACAGCACTTCTATTAAATGATGTTATTGCTGTTTGAAACTTTAAAAAGGTTTAAAAATGATATTTAAATGAATTATTTTTCTAATATCTTTGTTAGTGATGTTTAATAACATATAGTAGAGTATTTTAAGAGTGGTTTCAAGTTTAAATGTATTATAATAATTATTTATGAATTTTTAAAGTAAAGAGTTTATTACATAAAACATGTTTTTTATGCTTTCTGTCAAATTTCTAAATTGGTTATTTTAAGAAATATTTTATATATATTTACAATTTATTTATAACTACTTTAAAAGAGTATGTATATATATAAGTTTGGAAATTAAGTAAAGTATTTTATAAAAGGATAAGTGTTTTTAGTTATGACAATTAGTTATAATAAATGATTTGAAAAGTTGTTAAAAAGTACATTACTTTGTTAATGATTTGTAGATATAAGTAGATCTTTAAAAAGAATATTTTAAGGATAATGACAAGTATAGTTGGTTTATAGTAAATAATGTTTTAGTAACATTTGTTTTTAACCCATTTGAATATACTTTTGAAATGTGAAATCTTACCAAGAGATTTGTGAATATTCTTATATCTTTAGGATAAGAATATGAATACATTTCTAAGAATGTAAAGAGTATAAACGAATAGTGAAACAGCAGTATACATGTATATATCTTTTGTAAGGTGTTTTAAAAATATACATACAATTAGAAAACGGAAGTGAATAAAAGCATCGTGGATTTATACGGCTTGAGATCCCCTAGGGAGGACTCATTCTGTAACGTCTCTTGCTTTAAAACGTATGAATTCGAGATCCTTTGGGAAGGATTCCTATATACCATTCGCTTACCTTTGAAGGAAGTAATTATTTAATAAAAGAAGTTTTAATTAATAAAAGAATTAACTAAATAAAAATGGGGATTAGAAGTCAGTTACGTAACTTAATCATGCTTTGTGTGTTTACTTGTTTATGGAAAGTATTTAATCCTATTCTTAGCACTAAAAGCTAACAAAGTAGACTTGTTTTATTTGTGAGTGTTAAGAATAAGGTATCCATCTAGTTAGGGCTTGGATGCGACCAGTTGTCTAAACTACCTAGCTTCACTCTTCATCGATGGATAACGTAAGTTAAGAAGGTTGGAAACATTGATAAGTATATGAGGCTTGACTTCCATATGCGATCATTTTCATTCCTATCGAATTTGACCACATCAAATTAGGAAGTATATAAAAGCTTAATGGCTTCAAATGCTTTTAAATCCTACGGGGAGTACTTATTAGTATAAAATGTCTCTTGCTTTAAGAATGTATATATACAAGATACCCTAGGGAGGGCTCATGTAACACCCCTAATTTTTGATAACATTATTCAGGAGATTTAATTAGATAAATTAAATAGAATAATGTAAATAATTAGAGTGATAAGGAGATTGAAATTTGGAAATAAATTAAAGGCCGTGCTTAACAAGATAAATGGGCTTATAAATGGTTATATACGATAATTGATTAATATAAGGGCTTACTAGGAAATAGCCGCACATAACCCATTACGTTTATATATTCACAGCTTTATCACAAAAACGTAAACAAAAAAGAGTAAAGCATGCCATAGGAGAAAAAGGATAAGAAAAATCAAATTCAAGCTAGGGGAAATTAATCTCAATCAAATCTCAAGTTCCTTGTCCTAATCAAGGTGAATAATAATCTATATCATCTCTATTTTGTTTTATGATCATTTATTTATGGGTTTAAGATTAAATCTATTTTAATGATGATTTGGATGATGATATGCTTGGATTATAACATGTTGATTTAAACAAAATTGTTTAAATATGATTTTATATGGTTTTAAGGGTAAAACCGATTATAATTAATTTTGTATGCCATGAGGAAATTTTATCTTATGTAAAACATGATTTTATAGATGGGTTTTAATTTTTATAAGTTTCCAAGTTATGGAGAATTTATTATGAATTTTCAAAGGAAAATTTGGTTAATTGGGTTTAGAAATTTATTTCGGAAAATATATTGAAAATTCGGGTCTGAAATTTAGATATGTTAGATAACATATTAAAAGTGAATATCTGTGATTTTTGGGGATTTTTCCTAAGTGATTTACTATGGGAATTAAATTATTTTGAAAGGAGGACCTAAATGATTTAATTGTTTTGCTTAATGGAAGGGCTTATTTGTTAAATTAATCTTGGTTTAGATCTGAAATCATGCGGTAGTTTTATTTGGAAAATAATTTGAAAAGTTTATGGCAACCAATTAAATGTTTACAAAATAGGCAAGTTGGTTATAAAGTTATTGCTTTTATTGGCATTAATCAGCTTTTACCCAGAAAAGTGGGTTCCGCCTCTTTTAGAAGCACCTTTCGACTCATAGCTTCCACCATCAATCAAGTCAAAACCCCACGAAGCCGAAATCAATACACAAGTTATCAACATTGGTACATAGTGGATTAGAGAAAGGCGGAAGGCATGGTGTCGAAACATAGCTTCCGATGGGAACGAAACTTTTGTTTTGTTTTCTAAAGAAATGTGCTTGCCTATTTTACTAAATGCTTTCGAAGGTGTTGAAATATATGCTTTCGAGGGGGTCATTTGAATAGCTTTCAAAAGAGGGTTTCCGCCTTATTGTTTAAAGTATAGCTCTCGAATAAGTTACTTAGTTTCCAAACTAATGATTTCAAAAGGGGTAGTTTCGACCTAGCCAAAACCCTTCTGCCGACCTTATGCCTTTCTAAGGAATTGAGACATCAATGCTTTCGAAAGGTAGCCTTTGTTTTGTAAATATGAGCCACTTCTTAAAAGTTTTCGAAAGGGTTCAAGGGTCTCGAAGGCAATGGCTTCGAAAAAAGGTTTCCATGCTATCCTTTAGTGTTTTGCTTAAATGTTTTGAAGCTTTCAAATGGATGTTCCGAAGTCATCGACTTTTCCCCGAACAATTTTATATAAAGATCAATGGTTTCAAAAGGGTTACTTTCGTATGTATTCACTTTGACCCAAAAGATATTCTACGAAAAAATCCAATGGTTTCGAAAGGGGTACTATCAGATGGTTTTGAAGCTAAGCTTCTATAGTTGAATGGTAATACTTTAATACATTCGAAAGGTTTTGAAAGAAAAGTTTTAAAGTGTTTCGAAAGGCAGGTTCCTAGAGTTTTGAAAAGAAGATTTTAATGCTTTCGAAAGGAAGTTTTCCAATGGTTTCAAAAGTAATGATTAAAAGTTTCGAAAGCCTTAGTTTTCAAAACAAATAACCCAATCTTATTTTTAAGGAAAACCATGGCATAATAACAGAGTTTGAAATGATTTTAAGTCCGGAGTTTTTGAAGAAGTTTTCCTTGATTAATAGGTTAAAGGGATTAACCAAGTTTTATATAAAATGATTTCAAGGATATTAAACCACAGGTGATGGTATTAATATGTTAGTATGTTTACTGTAATATCCCGGAAATTTTAACAATATCAATTTAATAATCTGTTGAATAATTAAATTGATATGGATGATCTTTGATAATAAAATTTGAATTTAATTTAATAATCTAATTAAATAAGTATCAAATATGTTATTTCCAAATAATAAGTATAATGTATTATTTTTATAAATATGAATGGATTTTAAAGACTATGGAATTGTTATTTTAAATTGATAAGTAGTTGTATATGAATATATATATATAACTTAATTTTTAAATTGAATCTTAGGATTTAATTTGATTTGAATTTAATTTAAGTTTTGAAATTCAAAAGAATAAATATTTAAATTGTTTGGATATTATAATATTTGTATAAACTTTTATTTATAAATGTAATTAGCTTTTGTTTCTCTTTAAAATAGATATATATAGATAAGTGTTTAAATAAATAAAGAAAAAGGTTTAATTTACTTTTAAAATAAATAAAATAAGCAAAAATACAAATGTCATCATATTAAGCTTCATGTTAACATGTGTAATTTAAGTAACAAATCTTTGTGACAAGTGTCTTAATTAATTTCATTTTCTTTTATTTTATAAAATCACAATTTACTTACATATAAACATTTGCCTATCTTCATTTCATTTCTTTCCATTTCCTTTTAAAAACCCAAGATAAAAACAAGTCAGTAAACCTTCACTAAAACAAATCTGTAATCAGTAACCAGATTTCCAAATCCTAAAGCAAAAGCATGTAAATCTTCTTCAACAAAAATCAAAGATTTGTAATCAACTCCTCAAACCAGAAGTTTTCAAAAAAATCAAAAGTCTTCTTCAACCAGAAAATTCAATACCCTGAAACCATTTTCAAATCTGAAGCAAGTCTTCAGCCTGATTTCTTTGCAAACCGGAAATCAAAAAGTCTGCATTCTTTTTCAAGCCAGTAGCTGTCTGCATTCTTCTCAAACCTGGAAACCAGCATGCATGTAATTCAAAGCAAAGTAAAGCTTCAACAACTCAAGTTAAAAATCAAATTCTAAGGAGCATGCAAGTTTACAGTTTTCAAAAGCTAAACTACCTTTGCTCTGCATGTTTGGTGAGTAACTTCCTTCTTAAACTTAAGTATAGGGATATTTGTTTGCATGTGAATTTTCTGGAATAAAAGAAGTATTGAATGGATGTATATGATTGAATTTCTTTGGATGTATAAATGCATGTTTAATATTGTTTCTGTTCTTACCTGTTTTATCTTTTCTTCTTTTAGAAGCAAATATCATGATCAAAATTCAATACCTCTTAATATAATCTCTGTTAGGACTTAGTTTTCAAACCACATTCGATTGTTTAATCATGATTTAAAGCTTAAACTTTATTTAACAAATTAAAATGGGGATTTGCTCTGGAAAGCTAAACAGAACAGGAAGACTTGAGTTTTTGTAAAAAATCAAATTACTTAAATCATTGATTCAGGCATATGATCTGAATCCCTGAGAAAAACCATGATTTTTAAGATTCGAATCATGATTTTTAGAAGTAAGATAAGAGAGCAGTTCGTGGTTGAACAGATTCTACTCTTTGGGTAATCTCTGTTGATCTAAGTGCTCGGCATGGTCGTGGTTCATTCTGAGGGGAGAGGAGCTATCAATGATTAAGGGAAAAATAGTGGAAGGCCGTATAGATGATCGTGGCGATGGTGGTAGTTCGATCGAGTTTCTAAACCTAGTTTGAATAGGCTGGAAATTTATGGTCGGGGTGATGTCTATGGTGGACCGAGTGCTACCATACTTTGGGAAGGGGAAGATGGGATATATGTGAAGGCATGGCCAGAAAATTAGCCTCTCTGGTGGTCGGAATCGCGAGTACGAGTGATTGTTGACAGGTTTTGGAGGTGGGCTGTGTTCCAGTTTGGTGATTTGAAGTCTCGATTTCGTTTTCAAGTTGTAGTTGTGTTTCTGGGTGGTCAGATGGCTGGAGGAGGTCGAAGTGCACTTGTCGACGATTGAAGTGGAAGCCGGAGCTCAGGCGATCGATGGTGCATGTGCACGACTTGTCTGGTGTCAGTGGTTTTGGGAATAAGGAGGTCTCGAGATTTTCAAGTGTTTTGTTCGTGTGAGACTCGAAGTTTTAGAGGGTGCGACTCGAAGTTTTTAGTGTGTGTGCTCGAGTATGTAAGTTGTTGCCAGGTTCTTGAAAAAAAAAGAGAAAACTGTCTGTTTAAACTTTAAACTAAATTTAAAACTGTAAAGAATTAGTAAAACAGAAATTTAAATCAAAGATTTAAATATATGGATTCAAGTTTGGTTTTGAATCTTAGATTGAGATTTAAAATAAGTTTTATAAATTTAAATATGAATTTGTTAGCACCTTTTAAACTTCTTTATAAATGAGTATTTCTTTAACTTGTAAATTAAAGGAGTTTTAGAAATGTTGTTTAAACGTTGTAAAAGATAAATTAGTATTCATTTTAAATCTAGAATTTAAAATGAAATTTAAAAGTTAATTTGAAATGGATGTCTTCAAATGTATTTAAGAATGATAATTTAACCTTTGATAAGAAAATGTTTTATCTTAAAGTAATTAGAGATTTGTGTTCATTGAATTAATTAGGAAATTTAATGGATAATTAATTTAATTGATTAATTAATCATTTGGATTAATTGAATAGGTAATTAATGGTTTAAACTAATTAATTAGTGATTAAGATTAATTAATTAGAATAATTAATTTGTAATTAAGGATTATAATTAGAATATTAATTAATGATTAAGAATTAATAAATAAAGTAATTAAATATTAATTAAGTTATGGTTAACACTTAATTAACTAAATAAATTAGATTAATTAAATTGGTTATTAAGATTTATTAATTTGAAATTAATAATAATTAATCTAAGTTAATTACTTAAGAAAAGTAATTAAAGGGTTGTTAATAGTTAATGAAGGTCATTAACTTGAGATTATTTAAATAAATAATTAATGAGATTAATTTTGATAATTAATTAGATTAATTGATTTAAAGATAATCATTTGTGAAAATGGTTTAAATGTAATTACTTAATAAAAGTAATTAAGGAATTAATTACTCATTTGTAATTAATTGAGTTAATTTGATTTAGTTAAGTTAATTAATTAAGTTTAATTAATTTAGGATAATCAAGAGATGGTTTAATAATAATTACTTAATGTAATTGTTAAGGTGTGATTATTTAGGGAAGTTAATAATAAATAATTACTGGAAGTAATTAAGTGAATAATGATTTTATTAACGGAAGTAATTTGAGATTAATTACTTGTTAATTAATCAAGGGATTAATTAAAAGAAATTAATTAAGGAGTAATTAATTTAGTTAATAAAAGTAATTAAAGGTAGTTAATTACTGAATGAGATTAATCAAGAGTGATTAATAAATGTGTTTTAATTAAAGGTTAATTACTTAATATAATTAATTTAATTTTAGTAATTAATAATCAATTTGTAATCAAGGATCATTAATTAATATAATTAATGATGTAATTAAGATTGGTTAATTAAGTAATAATTAATAAATGAAGTAATTAATCAATGTAATTAATTAAGGATTAATGTAATTAATTATAGTTGATTAAGTTAGATAATTTTAGTAAATTAATTAATGAAGTAATTAAAGGTTAATTACTATAAGTGGTTAAGAATAATTAATTTAAGTAATTAATTGAGGATAAATTACTTGGATGTAATTAAAAGATAATTAATCAAAGATGATTAATTGAAATGAATTATTAGAGGATAATTAATTAATTGATTGTAATTAATTAATGGTTAAGTAAGATGGATTTATAAAATGAAGTAATTAATTTAATTCAATTTAAATTAATTTAAGATGATATAAATCATTACTTATGAATGGGTGTTAGTATTGGATACTTGACATTGATTGATATCTCTGATGAGATATATGCTGTATGATATGGATGTTAGTTGAATTGTATGGATTATCTGATAATGTTGATTATCTGTTGTAAATTATCTTCCTTTGTGAATAAAGATAATGAATTGAATTGTTTTAACCTTTAAAACAACTTGGCCTTAAAAGATACGCTTTGGATTTCGATGAGACCGGGATCGGGTTTCCGTATACCGGATTTCCAGGTCTGGAGACCCGAATACCACATCGATCCAAATTAACGATAGGTCGTGAATCAAGTGAAGATGAAGATTCAGAGTGCAAGGGTTATTGTCGTTAACTCTGAGGGTGATTCCAAAACGAGTGTAACGAGATAATGCCTTCGGTTTCGTTCGAACCCGGAACGAACTTGTATGGATTGAATGCTTTCAGAACATCGTCAGGTGGATGATGAGCATTCTAAGTGATGTGTTCTTTTCTAAGGTAATCGTGACCTCAAGCCTCACAAACCGGGAATGGCTAAAACAGGGGAGGTGCAGCAAGGTTAGTGGGTAGCACCCAAGTAGGACAAGGTTACCTCTGTCTAGATGTCCCTTTCTATTTTCGACTTAGTGGTGCGGTTGCTGATCCCAACCGTGAGGTATCTTGTGCGGGAATTATCCAGTAAGGGATGTTCCGACCTTGTGTTGCAGGGGATTGGGAGTGATCCTCGGTACGGTGATCTAGGCCACGTACTGTGACGGGCGGTACCCCAGTAGCCCTGCCATTGTATGGAAACCCATTCTTCCTACGACACCCTACGGTTTTGATTGTATAACCCACTTTGTGGCTAGTATGCTGGAATTTAATAATGTAACAATTTCAGCTATTTCATATTTATTTGAAAACCCTAGACCCTATTATAATACAATCGAATTTCCTATCAAATGTTTTGGTTAGCGTAAGGAAAAAACTTACCCATGTTTATGTGTGGGAAGTCTTACGTGATACCTTTTCTTTCAAAAGGTTTTGAAGTTAAGGAAGTTTAACCTGTTACTCACACCAGACCCATGTCTGACCCAAGTTGTTTATTTCTGTTTTATAAACTCTTGGGTACTCAAATTTTTACGAGTAGCCAAGGGATTCAGGTTAGCCTTGACGAATTGTGGAGGAGCAATGGAGCAGGAGGCTTCAGCGTTGTAGATATAGATAATAGTTTCCGCTGTGTTGATCTTTGTTTAGATCTTTGTTTTGTATTGAGATGTAATAACTAGACAGATGTTTATAACTGTCTAGTATATGATGTGAATCTGTGTAACTCTGATAAGTGTTGTATATGATACTATGTAATAGTTATGTGATATATTATATTTTGTTCGTTTCCGCTGTGAGTATTTGTGTTGTTTTCTTTCTCTTTCTCTTCTTTTCTATTTCTCACCCCTTTCTTTCCTATTAATGATTCGTCATTCTGTAGAATGAGTGGCGGGTTGTTACAGTGGTATCAGAGCGAGGTTGAGCGAATGCCTAAGCTTTTGGTTAAGTGAATATCAGAACACTAGGTTGAGTGAATACCTAGGTTCAGAAGGATTGTTCATTAGAGATAGGATCTGTAGCAACCTATTTGAGTCTGAGTATATCTATATACGAGAGCGCGTATTTGTTAGTTATATAAAATGGTTTTATATTGTGTTAATTGATCGGTTGGGTGGTATATGGATTCTGGTCAATACGAGTAGCTAACGTTATTGATAGGGATCTCTAAACACTTGGACCAGGCCAACGGACACAATATTGTTTTAAAAAGGTAGATGAAATAATTTTACCCAGATATAATTTCTATATAAAAAAGTATCATTTTAAATGTATATGGTATTTGTAATGATTGGTTGAGATGATAATAATTTATCATCTAGGATTAGGAGTCTGAGTGTTGAGGTTGGAAGTGTATTTGTCGAGACTGTAAACCTAATACCGTCTCGAGTGAACTTTGCAATTGTAAGGATTTCACAATCTCTGAAGAAAAACCTGTTAAGGTTCAGAGTTTATCTTTGGAGTTGGATGAGTAAAGTTGGATCTGTCGGTTGAACAGAAGTGAGTGATGGTACCTTGATACCTCAGGTAATAGTAGCTGTATGATGAGATACAGTGATGATGGATGTTCCCGAAGATGTTTTCTTTGGAACAAGCTTAAGGAAGTGTATCTGCTTCGGTGTTGTGGCTGAGTTCAGCATGGTGTTTCTGTTTTGTTTGAGGTTCGAGTTTCTCGAAGAGCTTTGATTTGGGAATCTTTGGCATATGTGGCAGCAGTGCAACTCGGAGTATTCTGCGCGTTGGCAGGAAAGTTTTCTGGCTGAGCAGTTTTTCTGGAAGTGAAGATCAGAAGCAGCAGAGTGGATCCATTTCTTCGATAAATTGGATAAATAAGTGTAAGCTGTTCTGATTGGTAAAGAGAGAACAGTCTGTTTGGAATTAGGATGGGTTGATCGCAAAAGCGACTTGCGATTGTCTGAGTGTTCTCTTGGGTTGTCAGAGTTTTTCTGGATGTCTTCAGAGAAGTCAGAAGTTTGTCCGCATCTGAAGGTTGAGTTTTCTTATCGACTGGATTCCAGGAGTGATACCGATGGTTCAGCCTAGTGGAAGGATGTTTTCCTAGAGATAGAGTTTGGTGAAGCAGCTCAAGTTTTGCTGGAGTAACTGAGTTTTCTTTATGGATCAGTGAACCTTATTTCTAGAATGAGTTGTCCAGTTTGTGCTTGTGTCCTACCTCATATCAGAGTTGAGCAGCGAAAGCAGTTTGGAGTGTATCTCTGGATGGGAGAAGTAAGTTTGGAATCTACTGATGTTGTGAAGTAGAGTTATGTTTGGATCTCTTCTGTGTTCTGACCTGGATAAGTATTTGGTCTTCTGAATTGAATTGTCAGTTTGGATAACTGGAATTCATTGTGTTTTACGTATCTCTGAGGGAGTACGTATTTGATCTATCTTTGGTTTTGGAATCTGCAGTTCTGGAGGTTTGATTGTTGAGTCAGACTCGTCTGTAGTCTGATATTCTGTTTAGTTCTGTAGATCTAGATGAGTAGGAGATCTATAGCTTAGTTGTTTAGATTGTTTGTAGAGCGAGTATTCCGGTATATATATATATATATATATTTGGGGGAAACTCGAGGAATTCTATCCAGAATTTTGTCTGGATAGTTAAATTTGATTGATTGGATGAATTGGTTGCTATGGTTGCTAGCATATGAATGATAGTATATGCTTGAGTTTTAAATTTAAATCTTTAATAAGATTATTAAATCACCTTTGTTTAAATTTCGGGGACGAAATTATTTTAAGGGGGGAGGAATGTAATATCCCGGAAATTTTAACAATATCAATTTAATAATCTGTTGAATAATTAAATTGATATGGATGATCTTTGATAATAAAATTTGAATTTAATTTAATAATCTAATTAAATAAGTATCAAATATGTTATTTCCAAATAATAAGTATAATGTATTATTTTTATAAATATGAATGGATTTTAAAGACTATGGAATTGTTATTTTAAATTGATAAGTAGTTGTATATGAATATATATATAACTTAATTTTTAAATTGAATCTTAGGATTTAATTTGATTTGAATTTAATTTAAGTTTTGAAATTCAAAAGAATAAATATTTAAATTGTTTGGATATTATAATATTTGTATAAACTTTTATTTATAAATGTAATTAGCTTTTGTTTCTCTTTAAAATAGATATATATAGATAAGTGTTTAAATAAATAAAGAAAAAGGTTTAATTTACTTTTAAAATAAATAAAATAAGCAAAAATACAAATGTCATCATATTAAGCTTCATGTTAACATGTGTAATTTAAGTAACAAATCTTTGTGACAAGTGTCTTAATTAATTTCATTTTCTTTTATTTTATAAAATCACAATTTACTTACATATAAACATTTGCCTATCTTCATTTCATTTCTTTCCATTTCCTTTTAAAAACCCAAGATAAAAACAAGTCAGTAAACCTTCTCTAAAACAAATCTGTAATCAGTAACCAGATTTCCAAATCCTAAAGCAAAAGCATGTAAATCTTCTTCAACAAAAATCAAAGATTTGTAATCAACTCCTCAAACCAGAAGTTTTCAACAAAATCAAAAGTCTTCTTCAACCAGAAAATTCAATACCCTGAAACCATTTTCAAATCTGAAGCAAGTCTTCAGCCTGATTTCTTTGCAAATCGGAAATCAAAAAGTCTGCATTCTTTTTCAAGTCAGTAGCTGTCTGCATTCTTCTCAAACCTGGAAACCAGCATGCATGTAATTCAAAGCAAAGTAAAGCTTCAACAACTCAAGTTAAAAATCAAATTCTAAGGAGCATGCAAGTTTACAGTTTTCAAAAGCTAAACTACCTTTGCTCTGCATGTTTGGTGAGTAACTTCCTTCTTAAACTTAAGTATAGGGATATTTGTTTGCATGTGAATTTTCTGGAATAAAAGAAGTATTGAATGGATGTATATGATTGAATTTCTTTGGATGTATAAATGCATGTTTAATATTGTTTCTGTTCTTACCTGTTTTATCTGTTCTTCTTTTAGAAGCAAATATCATGATCAAAATTCAATACCTCTTAATATAATCTCTGTTAGGACTTAGTTTTCAAACCACATTCGATTGTTTAATCATGATTTAAAGCTTAAACTTTATTTAACAAATTAAAATGGGGATTTGCTCTGGAAAGCTAAACAGAACAGGAAGACTTGAGTTTTTGTAAAAATTCAAATTACTTAAATCATTGATTCAGGCATATGATCTGAATCCCTGAGAAAAACCATGATTTTTAAGATTCGAATCATGATTTTTAGAAGTAAGATAAGAGAGCAGTTCGTGGTTGAACAGATTCTACTCTTTGGGTAATCTCTGTTGATCTAAGTGCTCGGCATGGTCGTGGTTCATTCTGAGGGGAGAGGAGCTATCAGTGATTAAGGGAAAAATAGTGGAAGGTCGTATAGATGATCGTGGCGATGGTGGTAGTTCGATCGAGTTTCTAAACCTAGTTTGAATAGGCTGGAAATTTATGGTCGGGGTGATGTCTATGGTGGACCGAGTGCTACCATACTTTGGGAAGGGGAAGATGGGATATAGGCGAAGGCATGGCCAGAAAATTAGCCTCTCTGGTGGTCGGAATCGCGAGTACGAGTGATTGTTGACAGGTTTTGGAGGTGGGCTGTGTTCCAGTTTGGTGATTTGAAGTCTCGATTTCGTTTTCAAGTTGTAGTTGTGTTTCTGGGTGGTCAGATGGCTGGAGGAGGTCGAAGTGCACTTGTCGACGATTGAAGTGGAAGCCGGAGCTCAGGCGATCGATGGTGCATGTGCACGACTTGTCTGGTGTCAGTGGTTTTGGGAATAAGGAGGTCTCGAGATTTTCAAGTGTTTTGTTCGTGTGAGACTCGAAGTTTTAGAGGGTGCGACTCGAAGTTTTTAGTGTGTGTGCTCGAGTACGTAAGTTGTTGCCAGGTTTTTGAAAAAAAAAAAAGAAAACTGTCTGTTTAAACTTTAAACTAAATTTAAAACTGTAAAGAATTAGTAAAACAGAAATTTAAATCAAAGATTTAAATATATGGATTCAAGTTTGGTTTTGAATCTTAGATTGAGATTTAAAATAAGTTTTATAAATTTAAATATGAATTTGTTAGCACCTTTTAAACTTCTTTATAAATGAGTATTTCTTTAACTTGTAAATTAAAGGAGTTTTAGAAATGTTGTTTAAACGTTGTAAAAGATAAATTAGTATTCATTTTAAATCTAGAATTTAAAATGAAATTTAAAAGTTAATTTGAAATGGATGTCTTCAAATGTATTTAAGAATGATAATTTAACCTTTGATAAGAAAATGTTTTATCTTAAAGTAATTAGAGATTTGTGTTCATTGAATTAATTAGGAAATTTAATGGATAATTAATTTAATTGATTAATTAATCATTTGGATTAATTGAATAGGTAATTAATGGTTTAAACTAATTAATTAGTGATTAAGATTAATTAATTAGAATAATTAATTTGTAATTAAGGATTATAATTAGAATATTAATTAATGATTAAGAATTAATAAATAAAGTAATTAAATATTAATTAAGTTATGGTTAACACTTAATTAACTAAATAAATTAGATTAATTAAATTGGTTATTAAGATTTATTAATTTGAAATTAATAATAATTAATCTAAGTTAATTACTTAAGAAAAGTAATTAAAGGGTTGTTAATAGTTAATGAAGGTCATTAACTTGAGATTATTTAAATAAATAATTAATGAGATTAATTTTGATAATTAATTAGATTAATTGATTTAAAGATAATCATTTGTGAAAATGGTTTAAATGTAATTACTTAATAAAAGTAATTAAGGAATTAATTACTCATTTGTAATTAATTGAGTTAATTTGATTTAGTTAAGTTAATTAATTAAGTTTAATTAATTTAGGATAATCAAGAGATGGTTTAATAATAATTACTTAATGTAATTGTTAAGGTGTGATTATTTAGGGAAGTTAATAATAAATAATTACTGGAAGTAATTAAGTGAATAATGATTTTATTAATGGAAGTAATTTGAGTTTAATTACTTGTTAATTAATCAAGGGATTAATTAAAAGAAATTAATTAAGGAGTAATTAATTTAGTTAATAAAAGTAATTAAAGGTAGTTAATTACTGAATGAGATTAATCAAGAGTGATTAATAAATGTGTTTTAATTAAAGGTTAATTACTTAATATAATTAATTTAATTTTAGTAATTAATAATCAATTTGTAATCAAGGATCATTAATTAATATAATTAATGATGTAATTAAGATTGGTTAATTAAGTAATAATTAATAAATGAAGTAATTAATCAATGTAATTAATTAAGGATTAATGTAATTAATTATAGTTGATTAAGTTAGATAATTTTAGTAAATTAATTAATGAAGTAATTAAAGGTTAATTACTATAAGTGGTTAAGAATAATTAATTTAAGTAATTAATTGAGGATAAATTACTTGGATGTAATTAAAAGATAATTAATCAAAGATGATTAATTGAAATGAATTATTAGAGGATAATTAATTAATTGATTGTAATTAATTAATGGTTAAGTAAGATGGATTTATAAAATGAAGTAATTAATTTAATTCAATTTAAATTAATTTAAGATGATATAAATCATTACTTATGAATGGGTGTTAGTATTGGATACTTGACATTGATTGATATCTCTGATGAGATATATGCTGTATGATATGGATGTTAGTTGAATTGTATGGATTATCTGATAATGTTGATTATCTGTTGTAAATTATCTTCCTTTGTGAATAAAGATAATGAATTGAATTGTTTTAACCTTTAAAACAACTTGGCCTTAAAAGATACGCTTTGGATTTCGATGAGACTGGGATCGGGTTTCCGTATACCGGATTTCCAGGTCTGGAGACCCGAATACCACATCGATCCAAATTAACGATAGGTCGTGAATCAAGTGAAGATGAAGATTCAGAGTGCAAGGGTTATTGTCGTTAACTCTGAGGGTGATTCCAAAACGAGTGTAACGAGATAATGCCTTCGGTTTCGTTCGAACCCGGAACGAACTTGTATGGATTGAATGCTTTCAGAACATCGTCAGGTGGACGATGAGCATTCTAAGTGATGTGTTCTTTTCTAAGGTAATCGTGACCTCAAGCCTCACAAACCGGGAATGGCTAAAACAGGGGAGGTGCAGCAAGGTTAGTGGGTAGCACCCAAGTAGGACAAGGTTACCTCTGTCTAGATGTCCCTTTCTATTTTCGACTTAGTGGTGCGGTTGCTGATCCCAACCGTGAGGTATCTTGTGCGGGAATTATCCAGTAAGGGATGTTCCGACCTTGTGTTGCAGGGGATTGGGAGTGATCCTCGGTACGGTGATCTAGGCCACGTACTGTGACGGGCGGTACCCCAGTAGCCCTGCCATTGTATGGAAACCCATTCTTCCTACGACACCCTACGGTTTTGATTGTATAACCCACTTTGTGGCTAGTATGCTGGAATTTAATAATGTAACAATTTCAGCTATTTCATATTTATTTGAAAACCCTAGACCCTATTATAATACAATCGAATTTCCTATCAAATGTTTTGGTTAGCGTAAGGAAAAAACTTACCCATGTTTATGTGTGGGAAGTCTTACGTGATACCTTTTCTTTCAAAAGGTTTTGAAGTTAAGCAAGTTTAACCTGTTACTCACACCAGACCCATGTCTGACCCAAGTTGTTTATTTCTGTTTTATAAACTCTTGGGTACTCAAATTTTTACGAGTAGCCAAGGGATTCAGGTTAGCCTTGACGAATTGTGGAGGAGCAATGGAGCAGGAGGCTTCAGCGTTGTAGATATAGATAATAGTTTCCGCTCTGTTGATCTTTGTTTAGATCTTTGTTTTGTATTGAGATGTAATAACTAGACAGATGTTTATAACTGTCTAGTATATGATGTGAATCTGTGTAACTCTGATAAGTGTTGTATATGATACTATGTAATAGTTATGTGATATATTATATTTTGTTCGTTTCCGCTGTGAGTATTTGTGTTGTTTTCTTTCTCTTTCTCTTCTTTTCTATTTCTCACCCCTTTCTTTCCTATTAATGATTCGTCATTCTGTAGAATGAGTGGCGGGTTGTTACATTTACTTCATCATATATATATATATAAATATATATATATATATATATATTCACATTGTAATAGACCCATAACTGTATTTTGGGGAAGGGCAAAATAACCAGCTAGGTTGACCCAGTAGTGAATATAAATTGAATTAACTCCTGAATGAGTAGAATAGCATCCAGGAGGTTAGATAGACCAGAATGTAGGATGCCTAAATATTGAAGTTGTCAGATAGACAGGTTCATAGTAAACCCATGAAAACTATGTTTAGGAAAATTTATTGGCAGAAGTCAATAGGTTCATAGTAAACCCATGAAAACTATGATTATAAAGAGTTATTGGCAGGGGTCAATAGGTTTGTAATGAACCTATGAAACCATATCCGGATTAAGTTATTGATAGAAGTCAATAGGTTCCTAGTCATTCCGTGAAAACTAGGATAAAAGGGAAGTTACTAGAGAGACCAATAGGTTCAGGGAGAATATAATGTGCATGTAAATGTGCATATTTTTACTACCATATTTTATCGAATTAAATTAAATAAATGATCATATTGGGTGTTTTAACATGTTTAAACCAAAATTCAAATTATTTTCAAATCTTCATGTATTCACCTTCATAGGGGCAAAATGGTCATTTTTGTGCATATATTAATTTGAGAAAATTTAATTGGAAATTTCTATATTATTTTGTAGGAATTTGGCTTCAAATTACAAGTGGCTTCATGAACATATGTATGCACAAGAGTTAGAGAACAAATGAAGATGAAAATAATTCATTTCATGTATCATGGAGGACCCCACATACCCACCTACATTGATGTACAAATTGGGAGCTAATCCACATGCAAATGGCCATTAGAGTTTCATGCACACTTAATGGATGATTATTTTATGCTAATGATAACTTGGTGGCCACACTTCCTAAGATGGTAGTTTGGGTAGTTCCTAAAAAATGGATTAGGGTTTTAAAACTTGTATAAATACCCCATATGTTCATGTGATTAGTCTCTCTTCTCTTAGGCTCTCTTGCTCTTAGCCTCTTTAGTTTAGTTTAGGCTCAAATAAATCAAAGCTCTCTCTTTCTTTTCATGTCTACTTAGCCATTTTTATTTCATGTAATTTTTCTTTCTTTTATGCAATGTTAGTTAATGCTCTTTTCTACTTACATGCTCTCTTTTTTCTTATGTTAGTAGTGTAGTTTATTTTTCATGCAAGTAATTAGTGTTTATTTCTCTTTAATTAGCTCTCTTTTTCATTAGCTTGTTTTTTCTTCTTTTTGTTTCATGTTGCAATCTATATTTGTTGATATGATAACAAATATGAGAGGCTAAACCCCTTCAATTTAGGGGTAATGAAGCTCTCTAATTATATAGATTCAACATAATTTGTTAATATTCGATCTCCTTTTGTGCTAAATGGAAAGTTTTGATGTTGGTAGAATTTTGTTGTTTAAGGTTGAATTTGATAGTCTATGTTGTTGACACCAAATAGGCTATGCTTAGTCAACATAAACACAAATTATCTCTTCATCTAAATATGATTACGGTAATGAAGTGGAATTAGAATCAAAATTTGATGGTCTATATTTCTAATCAATAGTTAATAGGCCATGCTTAAAATATATTTTATTTTCAACTTGTTGTCATTTTTCATGAGAGCTAGTAAGTGGTTTAAGGGGTGTGTTATAGTTGATGGCTTATGTTGAGCTAATTAATAGCACAAATATGTCATACTTATGATAAACACATTAATTAAACTCACTAATGACAAAAAAAAAGATCATAATTTTATATTTTGTTGAACTATGTGATCTAGAGAGTGGATTTATCTCTAAATTGCCCTTAAACTCTCATATTTTTATCACTTTCTTTTTATTAGTTTATTGGTTTTCTCATTTTCTAGCTTAACACTCTCTTCAACTTTGGTTTAATTTGATTGGATAGATTTTTAAAATCTAATAATTCCCTATGGATCGACCCGTACTCGCTACGTACTATGATAGTACGTCGTGCGCTTGCGGTAAATTTTATTATAAATTCGCTCGATGAATTTCTAACTCGATAGAATTCCCGTCGACGAACAAGTTTTTGTCGCCGTTTCCGGGGAAGAGGCAGGTTTTACCCTCTGCCACATACATTCACAAACAAGTTTTACCATTCAACCATCGCCACCACCTCAGTTCAACAATCAAACCACTGCACTAACAACAAAACGAAACTGCCAACTGCTTCTCTACCTACAACTTCCGCGAACTCCAATTTCATCCCAACCGCAACACCATAGGCTACCACACAACAAAATCTCCAACACCAGAACAATTCGAGCACTTCCAATATCAACTACAGCCACCAATTCCTCCTCAAATCACCAATCGCCCCTTCGAAATCACCAGACTAAACCTGCAATTCGAACCACAACCCGACCAAACTGGAATCCCCAAATCCTCTACTTCCAGAAGCTACCACCAACGCAACCCCCAACCCACTTCAAAGCCATTTTGAAATTTCTAATTCACGATTTACCAAAAAAGAGACAGAGAGAGAAGAGTCGCGTTCATTGATTTGTGAATAAAAAAGACAATGAAGTGTGGAAGGATGGATACGGGTTTAGAGAATTTATAAAAGGGGAGTTGGGCTATTAAGTACCGGGCCTGTTCGTTTATGGGCTGACTCTTTCTTTTCTTTCTACTTCTCTTTTCTTTCTACTTCTCTTTTCTTTCTTCTTGATTTCTTTTTAATTTTAGTGAACTCTTCAAAAAGAAATGTTGTGTTTAGTTTGTTTTAAGTTTTTAGTTGAATTTCGTTTTAAGTTTGTAGTTTTTGTTGTGTGAATTAGTGTTTCATTAATATATATATATATATATATATATATATAATTTTATGTCGTTTTTAAACTCTTTTCAGGTTGTAGGAAATAAAGGAAGAATTGCTTGCTAAAACTGTGCTGCTTGCTTTCTTTAAAAAAATCGCCGCTAAAAAAAGTAAATTGCTAAATAATATCTACATGCTCTGGTATTGTGCTCTCATCCTTTGTTTTTAGTTGTTTTGCATTGTTGGTTGTTTGCATTTTAAAAAAAATCAAAAACAAAAACAAATTTCATCATATTTGCATTGTTAATACACGTTTAATTTCAGTTTTGCATTTCATCTTAGATTTTGATTAATAATAACGATTAGACATCGATAACGCTTAATTGTATCTTGAAAATTGTCTTCTTTAAACAATTTTATTTCTTAGTGTCTAGGCTATGGCAGAGCAATAACCAATTATAAATATTACAGTGATTCGTAAATATTATAGTGGTTGTTTCTCTGAAGGTACTTAAACCTTCGTCTGCATTACTACGGTGATTCGTGGTGCACCGATAAATCCTGTCCGTTACCTGGCTGAGAAATTTTTTTGTTGATTTAAGACAAAGTGTGATTATACAATTTTGGGTTAACTTAGGATAAATCATTTGTATTTAAACGCTTGCATTCATTTAGTTGCATTACTTCATGCATATTAAAAAAATTCAAAATAAAAAAGTAAAAATATTGTAAATATTCCTTAAACTTTTGTTTTTTAAAAAAATCCTTTCTTTTGAATTTTTTTTTATCAAAAACAAAAATCCAAAAAGAAATTTTACTTATTTTTTTTTAGAAAAGCAAAAATCCAAAAAGAAAAATATAACCTTTTCAAAAACCAAAAACAAAATTTAATAAATTCTTTGTGAATACTTTTCCTTTATAAAAATCCAAAAAAAAATTGAAAAAAAAAAGAAAAAGCAAAAAAAAACATTCTTGAAAATGTCCAAATTTCCATATGCACATGAATTTTACGATAGTTGTGAAAGTCAATATAATCCATATAATTTCACTCAAAATTCTTATGGATATTTCAATAACGAATATTGTACGAACTATTCGAATTTTGCACCACAAGATTTTCAAAATAATGGTCAACCCTCAACTCTTGAAAGGTGTATTGAAAAAGTTGAATCTTTACTTGAACAACAAATTCAATTTAATGATTTGTGTAAATCATATCTATGCAACAATTCAAGTCAAATTTTCAAAATAATCAAAATTTGAATTCACTTCCAAATTCAAATGATTTTGGTTATAACCCATGCCAATTCAAATTCGAACTCCAAAACGAATTTCAAAATCACAATAAAAATGCGAATCACTTTTCAAATGATTTTGGCAATGGGAATAATTTCAATTTTGGTGCAATTGACAATTTTTGCTCTCAACAAATTCAAATTGAAAATTCTGAAACTAATAATCATGAATTTGAATTAGTTGAGAAAATGGAAAAGGATCACACGGAATTTTTGATTTAAACATTGAAAAGAATTCGCGAGCAATAGAAGCAAATTGCAACTTGCGAAGAGTCAATTGATAATCCATATTCTACCAAAATTGACATTTTTCAAATAACAACTTTTGAAATTGTAAATGATAATCTTAATGACGTTGTTGAAAGTATGGTAATTGATTTGGATTTCAATTTTCTTGAGGGTGAGAAACTCGATTTAAATTTCAATCTTCCTTTTTCCGAATTTGAAAATTTGAATACAACAATGTTGGATTTTGAAAATGATATACGCAATGAAGTTGTTGATAATCCAATAAAGGAAAATGAATTTAACGAAAACGATTTCTTTGGACTTTTTGAAAACGATTTGTTGAATTCTGAAGGGGAAGATGTCGATCACCACTTTGATTTTGAAATCGATAATTTGAAAGAAGTTTTCAACGATAAGCTTGAAAATCAGTTTGATGAGTATAAATTTGAACTTCAACAAATTGTTCTACCTACCCCAAAAATCATTGAAAATAAACAACTTGTACGATTTTCAATAAAACGACATTTGTTTTTCCAAATCAACATTCAACTTTGAAATCTTTTACGATTTGGTTTTCCGAGCTTAAGCTGTGTCTCGTATGCTTGACGAGACAAATGAATCGGTCTTTGGAAGACTGTTTCATTTACTTTTTGATGATATATTTGCTGATCTCGTGTAACTACCGCTCATTTTTCATGTAAATATAGGTCATTTTTATTTTTTTTACTTTTCTCCTTTCACTTGGGTTGACTGTGAGGACACAGTCAAAATCAAGTGTGGGGGGAGACTCATCATCAATTTTGATTTTTCATGGTTTATTTTTTTTATTTTTTTTCTTTCCAAAAATTAAAAAAAATCTCAAAAAAACATGTTTTTTAAGCATTTTGGTTTATTTTTGAAAGAAACACTATAAGATAAATATATGGTTTAGGTTAATTAAATTGAAACCTTTGAAAAATTTATTTGTCTCAACAAAAATAAAAATGAAGTTTGATTACAAATAACGATGGTTTAACTAGTATATAGGAAGATTCATACGTGTTAATTATGAAATATCCTAATTGAAAATCTTTGTTTTAAAAAGTGGTGAATTCAAATAAAAGGATATAACATTTTTTTGTCTTCTAAGTTAAATGGTGCTAAGATGAGCTTGCAAAACTCTCTCTTCAAAAAAAAACAAAAAAAAATTCTTGCATATATGTATATATTTTTAATAAACACCTAGAGTCATGTGTTCACACTCGTGTGTTCACTCGCCATGCTCTGTACACTTCTCACGTAAGCCCGAAAGGCAATGCACAATCGGTATATCTGGCCTCAGTTTACCTGAGTTAGGTGTATGTATATAAACAATTCTTTTATTGATAACGCCTACAGTCGATAAGTGTTCACACTTGTGTGTTCACTCGCCACGCTCTATATTCCCCTCACGTGAGTCCGAAAGGCGGTACATGGGTGATATATCTGGCCTCAGTTTTCTGAGTTAGGCATATGTAAATATTTTTAATATCAATAAAATTTCCAAATAAGAGAGAGTAAGCAAATGAAATCCAAGCACTATTTTAACTTATTTGATTTGACTTGTTATTGAAAAGAAATGAAAATACCACTTTGATAAACTTTGACAATCAACTAAGGATCTATTTCATGGTTACACTTTGTTATCAACTGAAACAACGAGTTAAACTATTGTCTATTTGTTATTATAATGTGATTTTTGTTGGAAATTTTGACGAGTAAATGACTTAAATTTTCAAGATAATGACCAAAACTTATATTTCACTTATTTGTGTCTATTTAAAAGTAAATTTTTCATTCGTAAATATTTTCAAAAACTTGCATTCATCTCTTTGTAAATAAATCTTGCATTTTGTAAATATTTTCATCCTGCATTTGGATTTTGTGGGTAGTATCCGCTAAAAACCCACACAAGACAACACTCGTCCTACTGGGGACACCTAGAGGTTTAATGGCTTGTTGCATATGCTCAATGAAATCGTGTTTCCTACGAAAACGGATTTATCTTAGTTTTTTTATTTATTCGCGGACGAATAAAAAGATAAGTGTAGGGGTATTTGATGTGCACGTAAATGTGCATATTTTTACTACCATATTTTATTGAATTAAATTAAATAAATGATCATATTGGGTGTTTTAACATGTTTAAACCAAAATTCAAATTATTTTCAAATCGTCATGTATTCATCTTCAAATAGAGGCAAAATGGACATTTTTGTGCATATATTAATTTGAGAAAATTTAATTGGAAATTTCTATATTATTTTGTAGGAATTTGGCTTCAAATTACAAGTGGCTTCATGAAGATATGTATGCACAAGAGTTAGATAACAAATGAAGATGAAAATAATTCATTTCATGTATCATGGAGGAACCCACATACCCACCTATATTGATGTACAATTTAGGAGCTAATCCACATGCAAATGGCCACTAGAGTTTCATGCATACTTAATGGATGATTATTTTATGCCAATGATAACTTGGTGGCCGGGTAGTTCCCAAAAAATGGATTAGGGTTTTAAAACTTGTATAAATACCTCATATGTTCATGTAATTAGTCTCTCTTCTCTTAGGCTCTCTTGCTCTTAGCCTCTTTAGTTTAGTTTAGGCTCAAATAAATCAAAGCTCTCTCTTTCTTTTCATGGCTACTTAGCCATTTTTATTTCATGTAATTTTTCTTTCTTTTATGCAATGTTAGTTAATACTATTTTCAACTTACATGCTCTCTTTCTTCTTATGTTAGTAGTACAGTTTATTTTTCATGCAAGTAGATTAGTGTTTATTTCTCTTTAATTATCTCTCTTTTTCATTAGCTTGTTTTTTCCTTTTCTTTTTGTTTCATGTTGCAATCTATATTTGTTGATATGATAACAAATATGAGAGGATAAATTCCTTCAATTTATGGGTAATGAAGCTCTCTAATTATATAGATTCAACATAATTTGTTAATATTTGATCTCTTTTTGTGCTAAATGGAAAGTTTTGATGTTGGTAGAATTTTTTTGTTTAAGATTGAATTTGATAGTCTATGTTGTTGACACCAAATAGGCTATGCTTAGTCAATATAAACACAAATTACCTCTTCATCTAAATATGATTATGTTAATAAAGTGGAATTAGAATCAAAATTTGATGGTTTATATTTCTAATCAATAGTTAATAGGCCATGCTTAAAATAGATTTTATTTTCAACTTGTTGTCATTTTTCATGAGAGTTAGTAAGTGGTTTAAGGGGTGTGTTATAGTTGATGGCTTACGTTGAGCTAATTAATAGCACAAATATGTCATGCTTATGATAAACACATCAATTAAACTCACTAATGACAAAAAAAAGATCATAATTTCATATTTTGTTGAACTATGTGATCTAGAGAGTGGATTTATCTCTAAATTGCCCTTAAACTCTCATATTTTTATCACTTTCCTTTTGTTAGTTTGTTAGTTTTCTCTTTGTCTAGCTTAACACTCTCTTCAACTTTGGTTTAATTTGATTGAATAGAATTTTAAAATCTAACAATTCTCTGCAGATCGACCCATACTCGCTACGTACTACGATAGTACGCCGTGCACTTGCGGTAAATTTTATTATAAATTCGCTCGACAGATTTCTAACTCGATAGAATTCTCGTTGACGAACAAGTTTTGTAGTACGTCGTGCGCTTGCGGTAAATTTTATTATAAATTCGCTCGATAGATTTCTAACCCGATAGAATTCCCGTCGACGAACAAGTTTTTGACGCCGTTGCCGGGGAATTTGTTTTGATTTCAATTTTCTATTCTTCGAATTATTTTCATTTGATTTTTGGGTTTTTTTTATTTTGTGTGTGTTTGCATTAAAAAAAAAGAAATTATTATTGTGTTGAGTGTTTTTGTGATTTTTGTGTGCATTTTGATTTTGTTGTTTGTTGTTTCCTAGTTTCCTTTTCCATTTGCATTTTCATTGTTTAAAAAAAAGAGAACACACACAATTTCAAAATATATATATATATATATATTCTCTGCATTTGCTTTTACATCACTTTTTTACATTTGCATTTTAATTTACCTTTACATTCCACTGTGCACATCTCTGTGCATATTACTGTGCAATACAACATCACAAAACTGTTGTCATTTCATTGCTTTAGACTCTGGTTCTACACTACTGCCATCTTCCTCTGTCCCCTGATATGACAAGTTTCTACCACTATCAAACACTCCATCAATCAACTTGCCATCTGCCTTGACATCAACCGCCACCCATTTACATCCCACTGCCTCCTAAACCACCATACACTTCCCTGCAGTTCATCACCATCTACTGCCAACCTGCCTCTTCCCCGACAACGGCGCCAAAAACTTATTCGTTGATGGGAATTCTATCGAGTTAGAAATAAGTCAAGCGAATTTATAATAAAATTTACCGCAAGCGCATGACGTACTATGATAGTACGTCGTGCGCTTGTGGTAAATTTTATTATAAATTCGCTCGACAGATTTCTAACTCGATAGAATTCCCATCGACGAACATAACCCATGAAACAATGAAGTTATTGGAAGGGGCCAATAGGCTCTTAGTGATTCCATGAAAACTATGAAACTGCACAGGGAGTCCATAAGTGTTAACAGGTTAATAATCAGCCCATGAAAACTATAAGGTTAATAGTGACCCTAGAAACTGTAACTGAGACAGATAGTCAAAAATGAATGGGGATGGGTAATCCAGAATTGATTTACATGTTTGCATATCATCATAATATTTTGAATGTTATATTTTAACCATTGTGAATGCAGGAGCACGGTATATGGTTTTATAAAGATTAAGATACTAGTGAGGGGAAAACCCATTCCGCTAAGCGGCATGGTCTCACTAGATATCTAAATGACTTTAGATGGTAGAATATTATTCATAACAGGCTTTATGTTTGACTCGAAGTTTATGTTTTCACCTTAAACTCTCGGGTGCTCAATTGATTTTGAGTAGTTTGAGAGTTGAGGTTTTCAAGTACCTCTTTAGACGAATAAGCTTCCGGAGACGTGCAGGAGGCATGATAGCTATTTAGAGTTCTTTTCTATTTTGATTCCACTGTGTTTTGTTGTAAAGGCAAAGATGTTTAATTGCCTAGTTATATACTCTGGTCATCCAAGGGGGCATCTTCATATGTTGCTCTTGGCGTATGTTGTAATAAGTATATTTTCTCTGAATATGGTTCTCGTATTGGGATTATGTAATGAACTTGAAATGCTTTGAAATGGAATGAGAAAGTTATTTGTTGATTTTTAAAATTTTCCATATCCATGTGTTTCTGTTATATCAATGTATCTAACATTACCATATTTAGTCGCCGAGGATTAGTAACTATGGATGACTACAGCATCCGTAGCCGTTAGTTTTGGGCATCCAAGTAGGGAATGTTACAAGTTGGTATCAGAGCATAGGTTTATGAAACTTAAAATAAATTTAAACCTAAAAGATTTTTTCAAACATAATCCCATAAATCGGAAAATAAGATCGGGGTTTGGGATTACGCTATAGTAACGTACGTGTATTTGGTATAGATATATGTATATAAGTACATATTCCCCTCTCTCTTAGACCGTTCTTCTGTATCTTACTAACGGTCATATGCAGAATTACGAGAAAGAAGATATGGAGGTAGGAAACGGATGATGATATCTCGGTGGATGAAGCAGCACAACCAATGGAAATGCTCAACCCACCAAGAGGAACCCGGGTCGACAAGCTAATTCTAACCAAAATGCAGATGCCAATGTGGGTGCTGGAAATTCACCAGTGGATATGGGGGCGATGTATCATTTCTTTGTTAATATGATGCAAGCTAGAGTTGCTGCTGGTGTTGTTGGAAATGTTGGAGGATCTAATCATGTGGCTCCAGTAAGGAATAATTATGCTAAGTTGAGCAGGGAGTACACCAGTCTTGGTGGGAAGCCGTTTATGGGAATGGAGGATGCTATAGGAGTTGAGGATTGGTTTTTGCATTACGAGAGAATCTTTGCTGATTTGGGTTTGGACAATGAGTAGAAAAGGAGGTTGGCCTCTAGGCAGTTGCAAGGGGCAGCACTTCGTTGGTGGAATAGTGTTAATGCCAGGGTTCCAAAGGAGGAATTGACTTGGGCAGATTTTCGATAGAGATTTGAACAGAGGTTTTTATCTGAAGTTGCTAAGTCAGCGTTGATGAAAAAGTTTATGGATTTAGTGCAGGGAGAGATGTCGATACTCGAGTATGCTACTAAGTTTGATGAGTTGTCCCGATATGGGTATGCTACTATATACACTGTCATCAGAAGGAATGAGAGGTCCATTCGGGGATTGAGACTTGAGATTGCTAGGGTGACCCTGACACATATCTGTGACCCTTGTAATGTTGTTATGGAGATGGCAATCCGTCGTGAGAAGATTCTTGCTATTTGCACGAGAGAAAAGCCGGTTGAAGCCCAGGGCCCTCAGGGAAAGAAGAGGAAGTTCTTTAAGAAAAAGGGAGCCCAGAAGGAGGAGGCTGACAAGAAGGCAAAGGCTGATTTAGTTTGCTTCAAGTGTGACAAGAAAGGTCATTATGCTCATGAGTGCCGGTCAGGCAAGAGGAAGAAGGCTGTAGAAAAGAAAGGTGTGAAATGCTTCAACTGTGACCAAGTTGGGCATTATAAGAACCAGTGTCCAGAACCAGTCAAAGCGGACTAGGGAAAGGTTTTTGCTATTGGACCATCATCTGCTAGACCAACTACAGCTGAAAAAGGGAAGACTGTGATGGAAGATACGCTTTTGATTCAGAGTATACCAGTTAGGAAACTATTTGATACCGGTGCATCACATTCATTTATATCTCAGAATTTGATTGATAGGTTATGCTTAGAACTCACAAACTTTGTTAATTCCTTAAGGGTTGCGAATCTAATAGGAGGGTATGCAACTCTAGGGATGAGATGTGACCAGTTAGAACAAGAATTGTTAGGTCATAAGTTTGCATGCAGTCTGTATGTTTTCGATTTCGTAGATTTCGGAATCATTTTGGGTATGGATTGGTTAAGTATGAGGCTAGGATATTTTGCCAGGATAGGGAGATATCACTAAGACTCCCTGATAGTCATAACCAAATTATATTCTCAATGGAGAATTCTGACCAGAGTAGTTGTGCTTTGTTAAGTGCTATGAAAGTGGGAGAAGAGTTAAGTCAGGTTCAAGTAGCAAGAGAGTTTGCAGATGTCTTTGAGCCGGTTACAGGACTACCACAGAAATGAGCTATTGAGTTTCGGATAGATCTTGTGCCAGGAGCTGAACCTGTTAGTAGACCACCTAGCAGGATGACACCAACCGAGATGAAGGAATTAAATGTGCAACTGCTAGATCTAGAAGGAAGGAATTTTATTAGACCAAGCAGTTCGCCTTGTGGAGCGGCCATGGTGTTCGTGAAGAAACCAGATGAGTCGTTGAGGATGTGTATCGATTATCGTAAGTTGAACGAGAGGACGATTAAGAATAAGTATCCTTTACCGAAAATAGATGATCTATTTGATCAGTTGTGTGGAGACAGAGTGTTTTCCCAGTTGGATTTGGCAACGGGTTTCCATCAGTTAAGAGTGGCAGAGGACAATATTCCTTTGACAGCATTTCGGACTAGGCATGGTTCGTACGAGTGGTTAGTAATGCCATTCGGGTTAACGAATGCACATGCTTTCTTCGTGGATTTGATGAACCGAGTTTTCCGAGAGTACTTGGATAGGTTCGTGTTGGTATTTATAGATGACATTTTATTGTACTCTAAGGATGAAAGAGAGCATGAGAATCATCTTAGAGTATTACTTGAGACGCTGAGGCAACATCGGCTGAAGGAGATGTTTTCCAAGTGTCATTTTTTGAAGAAAGAGGTTAAGTTTCTTGGTTACGTGGTTTCAGAAAAGGGATTGTCAGTCAATCCAGATATCGAAGCTATTAATAATTGGAAGAGACCAGAGACGGTGACTGAGATTAGAGGTTTTCTTAGACTTGTTGGCTATTATCGGAGATTCATCAAGGATTTCTCATGGATAGCAGCGCCTTTGACTAAGTTAACCAGAAAGGAGGTGAAGTTTGTCTGGTCCGATAAATGTGAGGAAGCATTCCTTAAGTTAAAGCATTTATTGACCAATGCACATGTGTACGTGGTTCCAGACGGAAACCAAGGGTTGGTGGTGTATACTGATGCATGTGGAACTGGATTAGGAGATGTGTTGATGTAGAAGGGTAAAGTTATTGCCTACGCTTCACGACAGCTTAGACCGCATGAAGTGAGATATCCTACTCATAATTTGGAGTTGGCTGTTGTGACCTTAGTATCTCTTAGGGGAAAGATTTGAGCTATGCACAGATCATAAGTCAGTAAGGTACTTAATCTCTCAGAAGGAGCTAAATACGAGACAACAGAAGTGGCTGGAGTTTTTAGCTGATTATGATTTTGGTATAGAGTATACTCCTGGGAAAGGAAATAAAGTAGTGGATGCTCTTAGCAGAAGGCATTAGAATGTGGTGTTAGCTATGTTGGCAGAATGGAAGGATTTAGAATCTTTGACTACTTGTAGTATGCAGTTAAGCTCGACTGCTAGTTCTAGTCAGAGCACCGCCATGTTGTCCTGTTTAGAAGTTCGACCGGTGTTGATCGAAAGGATTGCTTCTAAGTTGAAAGAGGATCCAGTGTTAGCTGAGAGGATTAGGAGGCTTGAGGTTGGAACCAAGATCGATGATCTGAAAGATTTCAGTCTTGACCAGAGGAGATGGTTGAGAAAGAAGAGAAGGTTGTGTGTTCCGGATGTTGAGGATTTGAGGAAAGAAGTTCCTGGAGAATGTCATCGGTCCAAGTTTACGATTCATCCTGGAGGGACCAAGATGTATCAAGATATGAATAGGAGCTTCTATTGGAAAGGTATGAAGAGGGATGTTGGCTTGTGGATTAGGCAGTGTGCAAACTGTCAACAAGTGAAAGCCGAACATCAGAAGCCGAGTGGATTGCTTCAACCTTTAGAGATTCCAGTTTGGAAATGGAATTCGATATCCATGGATTTTATAGATGGGTTTCCAAGGTCAAATAGGGGAAATAAAAGTATATGGGTCATAGTGGATAGGTTGACTAAGAGTGCCCATTTCATTCCAGTTAAGTCAACCAGGACGACACCTGTTTAGCTAAGTTGTTCATGAAGAACATAGTTAGACTACATGGAATTCCTAGTAGCATAGTTAGTGATAGAGATGCTTTGTTCACTAGTGAATTCTGGAAGAGTCTATAGGAAATGTTAGGTACCAAGCTTAAGATGAGTACCGCATATCACCCTCAAATGGATGGGCAGATGTAGAGAGTCAATAAGGTACTCGAGGATTTATTCAGAGCTTGTGCATTGGATTTTGGTGGATCTTGGGAAGATCACCTACACTTAGTGGAGTTTTCCTATAATAATAGTTATCAGACTAGTGTAGGAATGTTTCCTTTTGAAGCTTTGTATGGAAGGCCATGAAAATCACTAGCATGTTGGTTGGAGACTGGAGACAGATTAGTCTTAGGTCCAGATCTGGTTAGAGAGGCGAAAAAGAAGATTGATTTAATCCGAGAAAGGATGAAGGAAGCTCAGTCCAGATATAAAAGTTACGCAGATAATAGGCGTAAAGACCTAGAATTCTCAGTTGAAGATAAGGTTTTCATTAAAGTATCACCGATGAAGGGTGTGGTGTAATTTGGAAAGTCAAGAAAACTGGCACCGAGATATGTTGGTCCATTCCAGATTATAGAGAGGATTGGGAAGCTTGCATACAGAGTAGAGTTGCCGAGCAGTGTGGTAGGTGTCCATAATGTGTTTCATGTGCCTCATCTTCACAAGCATGTGCATGATCCAGAGACTACTATTCTTTCGACGGCGTTGGAAGATTTGATAATAGAGCCTAATTTGACTTTTGTTAGATAACAAGTTTGGGTTGTAGCGAGAGATGGGAAAACATTGAGCAACAAGACAGTCAAGTTGATGAAAGTTCAGTGGAGCGACACTAAGAGGGACTGTATTTAGGAGACAGAAGACAGGATTAGAGATACTTATCTTGATCTGCTTTGAGGGTATGTCTATATTAGCTTTATATAGATAACTGCTAGTCTGGTAGGCTAGTATGGTTGTTAGTAGTTGTTACAGACGATTGCTATGTTTAGTATTTAGTCCTTACTGATTTTCGAGGACGAAATTCTTCAAGGAGGGGAGCCTGTAACACCCCTAATTTTTGATAACATTATTCAGGAGATTTAATTAGATAAATTAAATAGAATAATGTAAACAATTAGAGTGATAAGGATATTGAGAGATGGAAATAAATTAAAGGTCGTGCTTAACAAGATAAATGGGCTTATAAATGGTAATTTATGATAATTAATTAACATAAGGGCTTATTAGGAAATAGCCACACATAATCCATTACCTTTATATATTCACAGCTTTACCATTCATTAACGTTTATCTCAAAAACGTAAACAAAGAAAAGAGTAAAGCCGACCATTATGAGAAAAAAGAGAAGAAAATCAAATTCAAACTAGGGGAAATTAATCTCAATCAAAGCTCAAGTTCCTTGTCGTAATCAAGGTGAGTAATAATCTATATCATCTCTATTTTGTTTTATGATCATTTGTTTACGGGTTTAAGTTTAAATCCATTTTAACGATGATTTGGATGATGATATGCTTGGATTATAACATGTTGATTTAAACAAAATTGTTTAAATATGATTTTATACGGTTTTAAGGGTAAAACCGATTAAAATTAATTTTGTATGCCATGAGGAAATTTGATGTTATGTAAAACATGATTTTAGAGATGGGTTTTAATTTTTATAATTTTCAAAGTTATGGAGAATTTATTATGAATTTTCAAAGGAAAATATGGTTAATTGGGTTTAGAAATTTATTTCAGAAAGTATATTGAGAATTTGGGTCTGAAATTTAGATATGTTAGATAACATATTAAAAGTGAATTTCTGTGATTTTTGGGGATTTTTCCAAAGTGATTTACTATGAGAATTAAATTATTTTGAGAGGAGGACCTAAATGATTTAATTGTTTTGCTTAATGGAAGGGCTTATTTATTAAATTAATCTTGGTTTAGATCTGAAATCATGCGGCAGTTTTATTTGGAAAATAATTTGAAAAGTTTATGGCCACCAATTAAATGTTTACAAATAGGCAAGTTAGTTATAAAGTTATTGCTTTTATTGGTATTAATCAGCTTTTACCCAGAAAAGTGGGTTCCGCCTCTTTTAGAAGCACCTTTTGACTCATAGCTTCCGCCTTCAATTAAGTCGAAACCCCACAAATCCGAAACCAATACACAAGGTATCAACATTGGTACGTAGTGGATTGGAGAAAGGCGGAAGGCATGGTGTCGAAATATAGCTTCCGATGGGAACGAAACCTTTGTTTTGTTTTCTAAAGAAATGTGCTTGCCTGTTTTACTAAATGCTTTTGAAGGTGTCGAAATATATGCTTTCGAGGGGGTCTTTTGAATTGCTTTCAAAAGAGGGTTGCTGCCTTATTGTTTAAAGTATAGCTCTCGAATAAGTTACTTAGTTTCCAAACTAATGATTTCAAAAGGTGTAGTTTCGACCTAGCCGAAACCCTTCTGCCGACCTTATGCCTTTCGAACAAATTGAAGACATCAATGCTTTTGAAATATGACCTTTGATTTGTAAATATGAGCCACTTCCTAAAAGCTTTCGAAAGGGTTCAAGGGTCTCGAAGGCAATGGCATCGAAAAGGGGTTTCGATGTTATCCTTCAGTGTTTTGCTTAAATGTTTTGAAGCTTTCGAATGGATGGTTCCAAAGTCATCGAATTTTCCCCAAACAATTTTATATAAAGATCAATGGTTTCGGAAGGGGTACTTTCGTATGTATTCACTTTGATCCAAAAGATATTTTAAGGAAAAATCCAATGGTTTTGAAAGAGGTACTTTCAAATGGTTTCAAAGCTAAGCTTTTATAGTTGAATGGTAATACTTTAATACATTCGAAAGGTTTCGAAAGAAATGTTTTAAAGTGTTTCGAAAGGCAGGTGCTTAGAGTTTTGAAAAGAAGATTTTAATGCTTTCGACAGGAAGTTTTCCAATGGTTTCTAAAGTAATGATTAAAGGTTTCGAAAGCCTTAGTTTTCAAAACAAATAACCCAATCTCATTTTTAAGGAAAACCATGGCATAATAAAAGAGTTTGAAATGATTTTAGTATGGAGTTTTTGAAGAATTTTTCCTTGATTAATAGGTTAAAGGGATTAACCAAGTTTATATAAAATGATTTCAAGGGTATTAAACCACAGGTGGTGGTATTATAATGTTAATATGTTTACTTCTTCATGTGTGTGTGTGTGTTCACATTGGAATGGACCCATAACTGTATTTTGGGGAAGGGCAGAATAACCAGCTAGATTGATCCAGTAGTGAATATAAACTGAATTAACTCCTGAATATGTAGAATAGCATCCAGGAGGTTAGATAGAGCAGAATGTAGGACGCCTAAATATTGAAGTTGTCTGATAGGCAGGTTCATAGTAAATCCATGAAAACTTTGTTTAGGAAAAGTTATTGGAAGAAGTCAATAGATTCATAGTAAATCCATGAAAACTATGATTAGAAAGAGTTATTGGTAGGGGCCAATAGGTTTGTAGTGAACCCATGAAAACTATATTCGGATTAAGTTATTGACAGAAGTCAATAGGTTCCTAGTCAACCCATGAAAACTAGGATAAGAGGGAAGTTATTGGAGAGACCAATAGGTTCAGGGAGAACCCATGAAACAATGAAGTTATTGGCAGAAGCCAATAGGTTCTTAGTGATCCCATGAAAACTATGAAACTGGACAGGGACTCCATAAGTGTTAAACAGGTTAATAGTAAGTCCATGAAAACTATAAGGTTAATAGTGACCCTAGAAACTGTAACTGAGACAGATAGTCAAAAATGAATAGGGATGGGTAATCCAGAATTGATTTACTTGTTTGCATATCATCATAGTATTTTGAAATGTTATATTTTAACCATTGTGGATGTAGAAGCACAGTATATGGTTTTATAAAGTTTTAGGATACTAGTGAGGGGAAAACACATTCTGCTAAGCGGGGTGGTCTCACTAGATATCTAAATGATTTAAGATAGTAGATTATTATTCATACCAGGCTTTATGTCTAACTCGAAGTTTATGCTTTCCCATTAAACTCTCGTGTGCTCAATTGATTTTAAGTAGTTTGAGAGTTGAGGTTTTCAGGTACCGCTTTAGACGAATAAATTTCCGGAGACGTGTAGGACGCATGACAGCTATTTAGAGTTTTTTTCAATTTTGATTCCGTTGTGTTTTGTTGTAAAAGCAAAGATGTTTAACTGCCTAGTTATATACTCTAATCATCCAAGAGGGCATCTTCATATGTAGCTCTTGGCATATGTTGTAATAAGTATATTTTCTCTGAATGTGGTTCTCGTATTGGGATTATGTAATGAGCTTGAAATGCTTTGAAATGGAATGAGAAAGTTGTTTATTGATTTTTAAAATTTTCCATATCCATGTGTTTCTATTATATCAATGTATTTAACATTACCTTATTTAGTCGCCGAGGATTAATAACTATGGATGACTGCAGCATCTATAGCCGTTAGTTTTGGGCCTCCAAGTAGGAGATGTTACTGCTCATTTATATCATTCGCTTACTTCTAAAAGAACGGGAATTGAGTTGACCATAAATTCAGCAATTTAGTTTTGAAGAGTCTGCGATCGGATAAGTATACTTATGTATTTCTTACCAAAAACCACTTCGAAACCGATATACAAGTTCTATGTTTTGGAAACGGTTGTGAAGGGGAAGGTTATAGAGTTGAACTATCTATCCTAAGGATAATCCAAGGGATTGGTCCACGTTAACATTTTGGACAAGCGTATAGAGTTGAACTATCTATCCTAAGTTTAAGTCCAAGGAAGAGGTCATCGTTAGCATTTGTCGGATGACTTATGCTGGAATCCATGGAGAGGTTCATGAACTATTCAAGATGTTGGAATCCATTGATAGGTCGAGAGCTATTCAAGTGATAAAGATAAGAGAAGCTGAGCATGACTTCACCATCGGTGATGATAGGAAACAGAGTAAGGGCATAGCCAATAGGTTAGCTAACCCATGGGTGCATCAACTCCAAATGTATAAAGATGCTTTTGATTGAGGCAGGCGAGATTTGTTGCTATTTAGTGTCATGTGTCTGGGCGTGGACGGTTTATGGTTTCCTTTATGACATGTTTTACCTAGAGATATGTGTGGTATCGAAAGGTAAATTCCGACCCTTGTTAGGAAACCCACCTCATTGTACTGAGGGCACCTTCAATGGGAATCCATATGCGAAAGTACTTTAGTGGTTTTACTTGTACTTCTAATATTGCTTTGTTATGAGATGCAAGCAGCATAGCTATTTTCTGATTTATATTCAACACCCTAGACACTATCTATTATATCGCCATACGTACTTATTTCATAGTTTGGATTTTTTGAGGGAAAAACATTTACGGTGATTTGAATAGTCTCAAAATTTACTATTATATGTTTCACAAATATTTCATAAGTTTCTCACACCATACGTAAGTCTGATTCGTAATTTTTTTTCTTTCCATTAGATCCACGGGTGCTCTTTCGAATACTCTGAGAAAGGTAAGTTTTCGTTGACATTCTTTAGAGCTTCAGGAGACAAGTTGGCTGCTTTTATTCGCCTACAGTTATATTTAATTTCCACTACACTACTAATAAGTATATATCAGCATTTGTGAGGATAGGCAGTTATAATTGTCCAAGCTGATGATAGCACTTAGGATTGTAATGTTGAAAAGCTATGTATCTTAGAGTGGCACCATGTACTGTCTTTTTGATATTATATATTATTGTTCTGTTGTGAGATTCAGATGTTTTGTTCTCTTCTTTCCTGTTCATTTCCTTTTTCTTTTATTTTACTTTAACAATCTATCTTTTCGACACTTAGGCATTTGGCATGTGAATAATGTGGATGTATTAGTGTCGACATTTAGGATACGCACACTTCCTCTATTTTTTGATAAAAACCAAATTTTATATTACTCTATTAAAACACTTGTACCAACTCCTTAAGGCTTACTTAAGTCCACAAATAGACTTTAACAACTTGTAGGCCTTGCATTCTTTCCCACTGACAACAAAACCCTCGGGCTGTGATATATAGACAGTCTCTTCAAAATCACCATTTAGAAACAACATTTTTTACATCCATTTGCCATATTTTGTAGTCATATAATGCAACAATGGCTAGCATAATCTGAATCGACTTAAGCACGGCTACGAGCGAAAAGGCTCATCATGGTCAATACCTTGAATTTGACGAAATCTTTTTGCAACCAGCCTAGCCTTATAAGTCTCTTCTTGTCCATCTGCATTTAGTTATTTTGATCATAGAATGAACCATTTCTTTTTGCCTCGAGTTTATTCGGACCAGCGTTCTTAACATAGGTTGGACAACCCCATACCTTCAAATACTTGAGTTGGTGTTTCTTGCCATACTACATCTCATATGGTGTTTTAGGCATAGATTTAGTGGGCAACAGGTTCAACATATGCACTATAGTTTCCAGTGCATATCCCTAATAGGATAGTGGTAACTCAGCCTTACTTATCTTAGAACGAACCATATCTAATAAGGTTCAGATCCTTCGCTCCAACACACCATTGTGTTGCAATGTATAGGGTGGAGTAATCTGAGAGATAATCCCATTATCTTTTAAGTATTATTGGAGTTCATGTCCAACGTACTCACCTCCTCATTCAGATCAAAGAATCTTAATTTTATTGTTCGTCTGGCTTTCTATCTCCTTCTTATATTCAATAAATTTATCACATACATCGGATTTGTTCTTCATAAGATATACATATCCTAATCTTGAGAAATCATCGGTGTAGGTTACAAAGTAAGAACATTATCCTTAGTGATTATAGCATCAAGCTATATACATCACTATGTACAAGACCCAAGAGTTCATAATCCCTTTCATTGCTCCCATTGAAGAGGTGCTTGGATATCTCTCCGTTGAGACACGACTCACATGTGTCAGATGATTAAGGATCAAGTGACGGGAGAAAACCTTCAGTTTTCAATTTGTGTACTCGTTTATCACTTATATGACCTAGCCTATAATGCCAAAGATAATTATTATTTATATTGTTATTTGAAGAATAACTCAATAATTTGTATTGATCAGATAAATTCCATTCTCTAAAATACCATTGTATATCATATTACCATTTAAAATAATATTCATAACATTAATAACAGTGAAAAATATAACCAGTCTCAAACAATCTCGACATATATAATTCCATAAATAAAGTATTAAACAAAATAGCAATTCTTTAATATTAACACAAATCCACTCAGTAAACTCAAATGAAAGTCTCCAATTGCTGTTGCATCTACAATAGATCCGTCGGCAACTTAAAGCCTCATTTCTCCCTTTATCATGTGATGTCAGTTCCTACACCCCTATAGCGCATAACAAATATGAGATCCAACATCCAAACCCCTAGAAAATTTATTGATTACAAAATAATTTTGTACCATAAATGTAGCTGATGGAGTTGCAAAACTATTATATTTCGTTTCTTTAACAATCTTCAAGTACTCCGGACAGTTCCATTTCCAATAACCTTTCTTTGGCAATGATGACTCTCACTCTTATTAGTAGCAATAATCTTCTTACTCTTTCTAGTAACCCTCTTCCTCTTCTTCGAACCTTTCTAAGATGATGCACCACCCTTTACAAAAAGCCCAGTCCCTTAATCCTTGGATGTAGACTCGGTTGACCTCAACATATTGAGGAGCTCCACGAGATTCACATTCAACTGGTTCATATTGTAATTCAGTATGAATGGTTCATACAAAGGTGTAGGAGCACAAGGATCAAATAAAATTGTAACTCATTGAATATCGCTACATTGAATTGTGAAAGCCTATCAATATAGCCCTTCATCATTAGCACATAATCGTCCACTTTCTGTTTTTTATTCATTTTGGTATTGAACAGATTCTTCATAAGCTGGTACCTTACAGAACGTGTTTTTTTACCAAATAGGGCCATAAGAGTATCAAATATCTCATGGACAAACATATTTTCATGCTGCCTTTGCAATGGCTTGTCTGACGTAGACAACACAAAAACTTGGACAATATATAGGTCCAAAACCCATTTTTCATAAGCAAGTCTAAGTTCGAGGTCTGCATTATCAGTGGCTTGTTCTTTAGGTTCGTAAGTAATAGATGACCAAAGACGTTCATAAGTCAACACTATCTTACTCGCTCTTACTACACCAAAATAGTGATTTTGCAACATTTTCCATTTGTTAATTTCCAACACTTATAAATGTTACAGCCTACTGACAATAAAAAAGTGTCAGGATACCTAAAAATGTGTTGGGAAATATAAATAATGTTTTTTATAAACTTTCCAACACATCATTTATAATTTACAACACAAAAAAGTGTTAGAAAAGTTGGTAAATTTGTAAATAGCTCACTAAAAATTGGACCCTTATGTAATCTTGTATACGTATCATCTTTCTAACGCTTTCCCTTCCATCTCCACTATCGGCCGCCTAATTTTTAATTTAATTAGGGTTCCCGCGTTCATGAGCATTTCTACCGCTTTCCCAATAGCGCATCCTCCATTTCTTCTCCAGGTAACGATTTCCCATTCTACTAACGACTTAGGTTATAAAGTTACACATCGCGCGTCATTTCCAGGTACATTGACTTAGGTTACAAAGATAATTCCAGGTAATGATTTCTACCAATTTCCCAATCACGCGTCATCTCCAGGTACATCGACTTAGGTTCGATTTTGATTTTGAATTATCTTGTTGTTCTTTGAAGTATCTGTTCTTGTTCTTTGAAGTATCTGTTCTTGTTCTTTGAAGTATCTGTTCTTGTTCTTTGAAGTATCTATTCTTTGAATTATCTTGTTGTTCGATTTCCTTGCTCTGAATAATACATAGTAGCATGTGTTTTCTTAGTTAAATACATGCCTATACATGTAGTCACAGCAGCGAGTTAGCATGCTTTTCTTGCTTAAACTCAAACAACAGCATGTTTCCTTGTTTAGATTTAAAGTATAGCAGCATGTGTTCTTGTTCTAAATGAATTGTTGTGATATAATTACTGATGGACTTTGTGACCAAATTCCTTACCATGGTTGCTTGGTTATTTAGCTAAAATCTAAATTGATTAGAATTGTATTATATTTTCTAATTTGAAATAGTAGTAAAGATGTTTGTTTATAATCAAGTCAAATATTGAAGTCGATAATTTGGAAACAAATATCAATTATTAAATGGATTGTATGGTATAGATTGGGGATAATACATGGTATATTTTTAAAAATGATGACCAACTTTCCACTGCGGGAACATGACACAACATACCATCACTTCAGTAACATGACCCAATTCCCCACGTGGTCATAACGTTGCATTGTTAAGCTCAGCAATTAAATTATTTCTTAGGGTCCTTCAGTGTTACTGTCAATACAACCCGGCCTGTTACAAAGTTACACATCAACTAAATTATAATTCAGGGTCATCGAGTTTAGAAATAAACACTACAGTCCAATTAAAGATGTAATTCGATAGTAAGTTCAACTCATTAAGTTTCTTTGTACAGAACCGGTACATAATCCATAGAAGAATATGTATAGGTTGTGGTTTCTCTGCACACCATTCAATTAAGTTACCATACAAGAAATCAAATCACAAAGCCAACATAGCAATTAAACTATACAAGGATTTATTTAATGTATGCTTTCTTTATTCAAGATGGAAAGTGAATGTTTTAAATCAGCTTATTCTCACCTTGAACAGTTCAGTAATTTGAAGTTTTCAATTAGTTTATCACCAATTTGAACTGTGCAGTAATTTACTTAAACTCAATCCATCAGCAACTTTATTCTAATAATTTTTTTATATAAATGATAATATGTATATGAATGATATTTAAGATCATTTATGCATAAACCGATATGTTATTAGATTATCTAACGTAATATTATATATTATTTTTCTTTGCAAATCTATATGGCACTAACGTAATATTATATATTATTTTAGTTATGACAGAACAAACGTCAAGAGGGTGGATTAAAAATCCACGTAAAAATGAGGATGAATATAAGCAAGGTGTTCAGAACTTCATCAACTTTGTAAAGCAACACTCACCACAAGATATCCAGTTATGTGTGTGTCCCTGTAAGAAGTGTAAAAACTCCAAAAAAACTTAATAGAAACAGTTGAGAAACACTTGATAGTTTTTGGTATGCTTTCGACATCTGATGTGTGGTTCTTTCATGGAGAGAGAAATAATGCTACAGTACAAATGACTCGTGCATCAGATTCCGCCCAAGAGTTACCTATTCAAGACCAAATGCAAGTAAAAGAGCCTATTAAGGGCGCTCTTGGAAATCTCGTTAATGATGCATTTAGAGTGCATGATATGCCACAGGCTAGCGGTGAAGTGAACTTTGAAGAGATACATGTTCAGAAAAGGTACCATGAATACAGAAGCAAAGCAAATGAGAAAATATATCCTTCTTGTGAAGATGGACTTACAACTTTAGGTGTAATGGTTGAGCTTTAGAACTTGAAAAAAGAATTTAACTGGTTAGGAAATAGCATGACGGAATTGTTGAAATTATTTAAAAAATGTCTTCCAAAAGACAATACATTACCCGACAAGTATCCCACCATGAAAAAAATGTTAAAATATTTGGGAATTAAGGTAAAAAGCATTCATGCATGCGAAAACGATTGCATGTTATTTTGGAAAGAGAACGCCAACATAGTAGAATGTCCTCATTGTCATACACCAAGATTTAAAGATAAGGCAAATGCGTTAGGCATAAAAAAAATGACAACCCAACCGAAGTTCTAAGACATTTCTCTATAATTCCAAGGCTGACTAGATTGTACACTATACCGTGGATAGCTCGTAAAATGCAGTGGCATAAGCATGCCGATCCTTCTTGGAATTTCATTCGACATCCCGTCTACTCGGCCGAATGGAGACCAATCAAATGTAAGTGGCCAGAATTTTCAAATGAAGGACGTAATATATGGCTTGGTATCGCTAGTGATGGATTTAATCCGAATGGGGTTCTCTCCAATAGTTACAGTTGTTGGCCCGTATATATGATTCCTTATAACATACCCCTTCGTTATGCATGAAATCACAATTTCAAATGCTAAGCTTATTAATTCCTGGACCGAAAGCACCAAATCAAGACATTGATGTATACTTAGAACCTCTTGTTGATGAGTTGAAGAAACTTTGGACAGAAGGAGTGGCTTCTTTTGACATGGACAGGGGAGAAATGTTTACAATGAAGGCAATACTATTATGGGGAATACATGACTTACCAGCATTTGGAAATTTATCTGGTTGCGTGACACATGGTTTTAAAGCATGTCCAGTTTGTGCTATGGAGACTGAGTCAGAGTACATTGGTAACAAGGTTGTTTTATCCAAAGTATAGAAGATTTTTTAAGGATTACCATCCATATAGATTAATAAAACATGGATGGTATAAGGATACCAAAGATAAAGAACCGCCAACAAGGTTAAGTGGACCATCCCTTTTGGAAAAGCTTAATTGTATAAAATATTTTCCTAGAAAATTACCAAGAATAAGAAGCGAACGATATATGAAGCTACCGATAAAAGTTTCTTTACAGTTGGAGATGGTGACATAGAAAAATTGTCTTGGTATAAGAAGTCAATTTTCTATGACTTAATTTATTGGAGTAGTCATAAAGTGCAACATACTATTGATGTGATGCATACGAAGAAGAATGTTGCAGAGCATCTTATCAACTTAATGTTTGACAAGGGAAATCAATCATCTAAGTTTGCATGGGACAAGATTCATAAAATGAAATGTTGTCAAGTTCTAAAAGATGCCAAACTTCCATCGTGTCTTGGGACAAGATTTGGTAGCCTTGTTACTATTCAACCACCTACTTTGCACATAAAAAAACATATGAGTATCGTATTTTTATGCAATACTTGCTTCCTATAATGGTTCAACATGCATATCCAAAGCTTCGTGAGTTACGACGAGCTATTTTACAAGTGAGTTTGTTTTTTAACATAATATGCTCGAAAATTTTAGTTCGAGAACATGTTCAAGCCGCCAAAGATATGATTTCCGAGGCATTGTGTATGCTAGCACATTATTTTCCTACAGACTTCTTTGATATAAGTGTTCATCTTATGGTGCATCTAGCTGACCAAGCTTTGCTATGCGGACCTACAAACTATATATGGATGTATCCATTTGAAAGGTGAGATATTATTTTTTACAAGGTTTGTAAACATTATTTCAAAATGACAATTTCTAAATATATGTGCATGTGTACATGTCTATAGGGCTATGAAAGAATGCAAAAATATACCTAGTAATAAACGCTATATAGAAGGATCAATCGCTGAAGCATATCTTGTTTCAGAATCAGTTAGATATGCAATGGAATATATATTGAACCCACGTGATGGAAATCATAGTTCTACACAAGCATCCTTTTTAGATGATGGTGATGATATATATGAACGCCCCATCATTGAAGGCAAATATATTAAGCTAACTAGGATGCAACGAGTTCAAATTTGAAGGTGGATACTTTTTAGAATCGATGTTCCCGAGAGAGATGAATATTATAGGTATGAATTTTTCTCCATATTATGATAAATACCGATGACATAAAATAGCGAATGTATTCACATTATAATATCTAATTTGTAGTGCATATCGCTCCTCTTTAGAAGGTGTGTCTCATGGTAAAAGAAAAGTTACCACAATGGCAGAAGTAGTTGTACAAACTGAATTTATTGATTGGTTGCACAAAAAAGTAAGTTATTTCAATATGAAAATTGTAGGTTTTGTTCCTTTTATGTTAGTCATGCAAATTTGTTTGTTCCTGACAACTACTAGAAGAAAAATGCACGAACACGATGTTGTGGCAATATGTTAGTGGTCTAAAGTGGGAAGCCAAAAGCTATCTCAAGTATAGAGTGAATGGATATATATTCTCTCCTCAACATTACGACGACACTCTTTTGACCCAAGATAGCGGTGTTTGCATTGATGCAATCACCACATTTGTTTCAAGTGCAAAAGATATAAATCCTACAGACGATGACACTACTTGGTATGGTATCATTAAAGATATCATAGAAGTCGATTATTATGATTCTCAACATGTAGTATTCTATTGTGATTGGATAAACATCGCGGATAAGACAAATGGTTGTAAGATTTGTACCGATTCACATTTGTTGATGTTGAACTTGAAAAAGATCAAAAATTATAATGGAGAGTATGATGAGTCAGCTATTCTAGCAACCGAAGCAGGTCAAGTTTTCTATGTAAAAGACACTCAAAATCCTGATTGGTCTGTTGTTCGACGTTCTCCGAAGCGCATGACAGACAACATAGATGACTACACAGTACCGACCGATTTTCAGTCTGTTATGAAAGAACAAGCCAACTTAGGACCATTATTGAAATGTGTTGAAATGAAATAGATATCATTTTGAAACGAATATTTGTGTTGTTTGATATACTTGGTACTTGGTAAACTAGCATATGAGTTTATGAACGTACATGCTCATGTTATTTGATATATTTTTGGATGCTTTCAGATTGATTTGTGAGCATATGGGCATCTTTTCTTCTGTAGATTTATATAAATCAAATCTGGTATCCTAGATAGATTTTTAACATTATACACGTTCTACTTTTTTCCCTTTTTTCCTGTTTATTGTAGCATTCATTTACATTTTATTTTTCTTTCCTTAAATTGAATTTATTCACTTTACAATTTATTCCTTAAAAAATAAAAATCCTCTAAAGGTACAAATGCAGAGCTTGAAGCATGTTTTTTGAATGAATTCAGCGAAGATGTCATGCCTGTACTTTGAAATGACATTTTAAGTTTCATTGTATACTAAAATCCTTTTTATACAGGTCTAAATGTCGAACAATTGCAATGCTAGTGCATCTAAAGGTACAAATGCAGAGCTTGAAGCATATAATCCTCCTCATACTAGTGATAAAAAATACTTAATAAGTGTTGATCTTGAGGGTGTTAAAGGTAAAGATGAAGTTAAATGGAGCTCCAAATGCGGAGCCCTAATTCGTTGTCATATACCGATTGGCTATGACGAGTGGAGAAATGTAGATGATTATTACAAGAATATTTTGTGGCAAGAGCTATTGGTATGTCATGAGTTCATCTTATTTAGTCATTTATGTTTTGCACAAGATTTATCCTTAGTACTAAAATTTCTTTGTTAAACATAATGAATTTGACATGGATATAGATCCCGATCTAGCTCAGCCAATTTTAGAAAAAACTTTTCCACGATATTATCGTACGGTAAAGTCTACTTTGCGGAATAAATTGCTCAGAGTCGAAGGAACCACCATAACCAAGAATATTGCTATCACTAAATGTCCCGCGGACATTGACAGAGTATGGTGGGAAAAGTTTATAGATAACGAATATTCAGATAAAAAAAGAGCAATGTAGGAAAAACGTCGAAGCCAAAGCTAAAAATACTATCACTCATACACTAGGAAGAAAATCATACCGTAGAGTTTATGACGAAATGGTAAGAAATAGTATAAAAAATATTTCTTGTAAATATTAATAATGAATAGTTAATTAGTTTAAAAATATCTGTTCTTGCAGGTCAAGGAAAATCCAAAAGAGAAAGTTACGCGAACAATGGTTTGGAAGGCGGGACATATAAATAAGAAATCTGGACAAGTTCTTCCATCTGCAGCAAAAGCCTATGTAAGTATTTTTACTTTAGTACGAATTACTGATCAATTGTAAAAATTTCGGTAAAGCTTTATATGTATACATTGGCATCTTCTTTGCACTTAATTTATTCCATATAATAGAATGCCAGTCAATCACTTGATCAATCGAATTCCATAAAAATTACTATTTTTTGAAATAACTGTCGAAAGTTACTATTTCTATAAATTTATATGTATATATATAATTATATGATCAATTTTATCCATTATATGGTTTTCTTTTTTTGGAATTTAAGCAAGGTTTTAATGAGGTCTCTTGCCTCTCTAATAAAACAAAATAATAAAGGAAACAAAAGGATTGGGTTACATACAAAAACCCATCCATCTATGAAAAATATTTCTACCACTATTCGTATACAAGTCATCCCTTTTCCTCCTTCTGATGCTAGCGGTGACTAATTTCATGCATTGCCATATTATGTCACCTTCCTTTCTCTTTTCTTTCTAGAAATTCTCAGGTTCCTTTAATTCCATTATTCATGCATACCAATCTTCAGGGATGATAGAAGAACATTAGATTGAAAACCTTTCACTCTCTTTTCTTTATATATATTAATCCATTCATTCTCAGGGTTCACAAATAAGACTCCATATCCACCTAGCCTCAAGACTTCCCTCCAAATTCGCCTATTAACGGTACAATCAAAAAATAAATGGGTGTTCGTTTCATCCGCCGTTCACACATCGGACATAGGGACATGTTTACGAATGCTGAGTGGCAAAATTTATCTTGGGTAAAGAGGGCATTTTTAAGGACCCTCCACATAAAAAAGTTTTGGTTTTGAGTACCCAAGTGTCCCATATCCTAGTGGCACATGGATCCGAGTGCTGAATACGCTCTTCTTCCATTAAATTGTAAATTATTTTGATTAAATGTTGTTTAGCACTGCCCTATTGCATGGTGTCTTGTTCCCAACATTTCTTACTAAATTCTCATTTTTCTTTGACTGAGTTTTATTCGATCTTCAGTTTATCTTTGAATGTTGATAGAAATAAAGACATGTATAAAATTTTGTGGAAAAATTAAGGCATGTAAAGAGAAAATTGATTGAATTGCAAATAGAACCGACCTGCTTTTCATATTAAAAATAAATATGTTAAGCCACCTCATGACAACATTAAGCAACAAGTGTGCAGCTTATAAGACTCGAACATTCAACAAATGTACGCAGAGACTGGAATTCTGGAAATTGTATAAATGATTGCTATCACCTGCATGCTCATCATTTCCTCATGAGCACTTCACAAAATTCAATGCTACCTATGTGTTTCCAGGAAGAAATTAAAGCAAGCCTTGGTCTAAAATCCTACTCTTATTTTACTTCTCTCTTTTATCACAGTCTCCAGACCTATTAAGACATCTTTAATTTGCTTTCTCCAGCAATCAACACCCAATCTTACATTCAAAAAAAATAAATATAGTATTGTTCTGTTGGATCGCAGCTTTATTTCCATGAACACGCGAGCCAATGTAGAAGGCAAAAAGAGAAAGAAACTCTAAAGTAAAGCCAAAATTTGGGGAAAACAAAGGAAAAATAAGATTTTATATATTTGTATGTTTCTCTTATTCGTAGAACAACAACAAAGCTGAGGGGTCCAAAAAGATTTAAGTGTAACGTTTTGGATTATGATAAAAAAAAAGGTCATCTAAACGTGGAGGTTTTCAACATTTGTTGGTATTATCGTTTTATTTACATAAACTATTGAAAAACGTGATGTAAGCAGAAAAAACTTTAAATCAAAACCTTTAAAATCCAAAATTTAGTTGAAAACCAAAATACACATGCACAAGTTTAAAAAAAATGCTAGTTAAAATTGCCTTTGTGTCAGTTTGCATATGCTATAGATGTTTAAGATTCTTCATCGACCTTGGGGATAACGACAATTTAGGGATTTTTGATTACAGTGTGAAATCAAAGAGTGTACCGAGAGTAGTGTTTGAAACGAATGAAAAACAGCAAAAGATATATGTAGATTTAAAGTGGTTCAAATTTATTCATACCATATCAGCAGGTATCAATTTATTGTGTGCGCCCCCCTCAAATTAATACAAACTTTTATGTCATTTGATATAATCCCAACGTGTCCAATTGTTTATTGTTTATCTTATTGCTTCTCAACCGCTAATCTTCGTACGTATTGAATGCAGGCACTTGTGGAGGAAGAGGAAGAAAACAAAAGTTGGAATGTAGCGGTAACGAGGAAGCAAACACATACGACCTTGACAACGATCCCATCTCTAAAGTTTTTGGGTCTGATAGAAAGAAAAACTATTGTCGTGCAATTAGCTCCACTTCCTCTGCAAAACAAGTAAAGTTGATGCAAGCTTCAAAAGCAATTGCTGATAAGAATAAAAAGGAAGATTTTCGTCAATGGTCATCGGAATTACAAAACCAAGTGGCAAATCAAGTTGCAAATCAAGTGGAGAATCAAGTGTCGAGCCAAATCAATGAGGCTCTTAAATCATTTGCTTCATCTTTCTTAACTATGGTACCGGGGTTACAACATAATCTTAATGGTGGTAATGTGACGCCTATGACTAAAACCGCTTCTAACTTGAATAAATCTCCTTCGAATATTGGAGTTGCTAGTATTCCGTCAAATGATGTTGGATCATCTACAAGAGGTAAACAATTTGTAATGCTACAATCACAGGATACGAAGAAGGATGTAGCAAAAGCTTATATTGGAACACAAACTATGTGTCATTTCAGAGAGATAGTTCCAACTGTTGAGAAAGTTGTTTGGATAACAGAAGTTTTAGAACCGGAAGCACCAATTTACGATGGTCCTCAAAAGGGACACCACAAGCTTTGTGAATTTTCAGATGGGGGCTTTATGATATGGCCTGTGTTTCGTCTTCGCAGTATCTAAAATTCTATTTATTAGTAGCTCGTATTATATTGCATATTTAAAATTAGATATGAAATTGCTTTTTTGTAATTTAGATATGATATTGTGGTATTTTGAAATTGGAAAGTTTGTAGCTCATATTATAGTATTATCTAAATATGATATTGTTGCATTTGAGATATGGAAGCATTTTAGACTTCATATTGAATTGATATGATGAATTATATATGATATGGACATCATCATTTATGAGATATTATATTCATTTGTTTTAAGAATTTAATATTAGTTGTGTATAAAATAGTGTAAAAACATAATTTCAATTAGTAACGCATATAAGTGTTACCAATATTTTGGATAACAACACTTATCTACATCACAAACCTAAATGATAAGCAAAGCATTTTATGTGTAACAACACATATATGTGTTACTAAATAATCATTTTCCAACACTTATAAGCATTACCGGATATTTCTGTACCAACACTTATAAGCGTTACCGGATATTTCTGTACCAACACTTATAAGCGTTACCGTATATTTCTGTACCAACACTTATAAGTGTTAGTAATACGCATGTTCGTAACACTTATAAGTGTCACAAATTTGGCCGCTTCATTCCTCACAGTCCATTAGTAACACTTAAAAAGTGTTACTGAAATTATTTGTAACACTTATAAATGTTAGGATTTGCCTGTCAAGGAAAAACTCAATGGTTTTGAAAGGGGTACTTTCAAATGGTTTCGAAGCTAAGCTTCTATAGTTGAATGGTAATACTTTAATACAATCGAAAGGTTTCGAAAGAAATGTTTTAAAGTGTTTCGAAAGGCAGGTTTAGAGTTTGAAAAAGAAGATTTTAATGCTTTCGACAGGAAGTTTTTCAATGGTTTCTAAAGTAATGATTAAAGGTTTCGAAAGCCTTAGTTTTCAAAACAAATAACCCAATCTCATTTTTAAGGAAAACCATGGCATAATAAAAGAGTTTGAAATGATTTTTAGTATGTAGTTTTTGAAGAATTTTTCCTTGATTAATAGGTTAAAGGGATTAACCAAGTTTATATAAAATGATTTCAAGGGTATTAAACCACAGGTGATGGTATTATAATGTTAATATGTTTACTTCTTCATATATGTGTGTGTGTGTGTGTTCACATTGGAATGGACCCATAACTGTATTTCGGGGAAGGGCAGAATAACCAGCTAGATTGATCCAGTAGTGAATATAAATTGAATTAACTCCTGAATATGTAGAATAGCATCCAGGAGGTTAGATAGAGCAGAATGTAGGATGCCTAAATATTGAAGTTGTCTGATAGACAGGTTCATAGTAAATCCATGAAAACTTTGTTTAGGAAAAGTTATTGGAAGAAGTCAATAGGTTCATAGTAAATCCATGAAAACTATGTTTAGAAAGAGTTATTGGTAGGGGCCAATAGGTTTGTAGTGAACCCATGAAAACTATATCCGGATTAAGTTATTAACAGAAGTCAATAGGTTCCTAGTCAACCCATGAAAACTAGGATAAAAGGGAAGTTATTGGAGAGACCAATAGGTTCAGGGAGAACCCATGAAACAATGAAGTTATTGGCAGAGGCCAATAGGTTCTTAGTGATTCCATGAAAACTATGAAACTGGACAGGGACTCCATAAGTGTTAAACAGGTTAATAGTCAGTCCATGAAAACTATAAGGTTAATAATGACCCAAGAAACTGTAACTGAGACAGATAGTCAAAAATGAATTGGGATGGGTAATCCAGAATTGATTTACTTGTTTGCATATCATCATAGTATTTTGAAATGTTATATTTTAACCATTGTGGATGTAGAAGCACAGTATATGGTTTTATAAAGTTTTAGGATACTAGTGAGGGGAAAACCCATTCCGCTAAGCGGGGTGGTCTCACTAGATATCTAAATGATTTAAGATAGTAGATTATTATTCATACCACGCTTTATGTCTAACTCGAAGTTTATGCTTTCCCATTAAACTCTCGTGTGCTCAATTGATTTTAAGTAGTTTGAGAGTTGAGGTTTTCAGGTACTGCTTTAGACGAATAAATTTCCGGAGACGTGTAGGAGGCATGATAGCTATTTAGAGTTTTTTTCAATTTTGATTCCGCTGTGTTTTGTTGTAAAAGCAAAGATGTTTAACTGCCTAGTTATATACTCTGATCATCCAAGGGGGCATCTTCATATGTCGCTCTTGGCGTATGTTGTAATAAGTATATTTTCTTTGAACGTGGTTCTCGTATTGGGATTATGTAATGAGCTTGAAATGCTTTGAAATGGAATGAGAAAGTTGTTTATTGATTTTTAAAATTTTCCATATCCATGTGTTTTTGTTATATCAATGTATTTAACATTACCTTATATAGTCGCCCAGGATTAATAACTATGGATGACTGCAGCATCTGTAGCCGTTAGTTTTGGGCCTCCAAGTATGAGATGTTACTGCTCATTTATATCATTCGCTTACTTCTAAAAGAACGGGAATTGAGTTGACCATAAATTCAGCAATTTAGTTTTGAATAGTCTGCGATCGGATAAGTATACTTATGTATTGCTTACCAAAAACCACTTCGAAACCGATATACAAGTTCTATGTTTTGGAAACGGTTGTGAAGGGGAAGGTTATAGAGCTGAACTATCTATCCTAAGGATAATCCAAGGGATTGGTCCACGTTAACATTTTGGACAGGCGTATAGAGTTGAACTGTCTATCCTAAGTTTAAGTCCAAGGAAGAGGTCATCGTTAGCATTTGTCGGATGACTTATGCTGGAATCCATGGAGAGGTTCATTAACTATTCGAGATGTTGGAATCCATTGATAGGTCGAGAGCTATTCAAGTGATAAAGATAAGAGAAGCTGAGCATGACTTCACCATCGGTGATTATAGGAAACAGAGAAAGGGCATAGCCAATAGGTTAGCTAACCCATGGGTGCATCAACTCCAAATGTATAAAGATGCTTTTGATTGAGGCAGGCGAGATTTGTTGCTATTTAGTGTCATGTGTCTGGGCGTGGACGGTTTATGGTTTCCTTTATGACATGTTTTACCTAGAGATATGTGTGGTATCGAAAGGTAAATTCCGACCCTTGTCAGGAAACCCACCTCATTGTACTGAGGGCACCTTCAATGGGAATCCATATGCGAAAGTACTTTAGTGGTTTTACTTGTACTTCTAATATTGCTTTGTTATGAGATGCAAGCAGCATAGCTATTTTCTGATTTATATTCAACACCCTAGACACTATCTATTATATCGCCATACGTACTTATTTCATAGTTTGGATTTTTTGAGGGAAAAACATTTATGGTGATTTGAATAGTCTCAAAATTTACTATTATATGTTTCACAAATATTTCATAAGTTTCTCACACCATACGTAAGTCTGATTCGTAATTTTTTTCTTTCCATTAGATCCACGGGTGCTCTTTCGAATACTCTGAGAAAGGTAAGTTTTCGTTGACATTCTTTAGAGCTTCAGGAGACAAGTTGGCTGCTTTCATTCGCCTACAGTTATATTTAATTTCCACTACACTACTAATAAGTATATATCAGCATTTGTGAGGATAGACAGTTATAATTGTCCAAGCTGATGATAGCACTTAGGATTGTAATGTTGAAAAGCTATGTATCTTAGAGTGGCACCATGTACTGTCTTTTTGATATTATATATTATTGTTCTGTTGTGAGATTTAGATGTTTTGTTCTCTTCTTTCCTGTTCATTTCCTTTTTCTTTTATTTTACTTTAACAATCTATCTTTTCGACACTTAGGCATTTGGCATGTGAATAATGTGGATGTATTAGTGTCGACATTTAGGATACGCACACTTCCTCTATTTTTTGATAAAAAACAAACTTTTAATTACTCTATTAAAACACTTGTACCAACTCCTTAAGGCTTACTTAAGTCCACAAATAGACTTTAACAACTTGTAGGCCTTGCATTCACTCCCACTGACTACAAAACCCTCGGGATGTGATATATAGACAGTCTCTTCAAAATCACCATGTAGAAACAACATTTTTTACATCCATTTGCCATATTTTGTAGTCATATAATGCAGCAATGGCTAGCATAATCTGAATCGACTTAAGCACGACTATGAGCAAAAAGGCTCATCATAGTCAATACCTTGAATTTGACGAAATCTTTTTGCAACCAGCCTAGCCTTATAAGTCTCTTCTTGTCCATCTGCATTTAGTTTTTTTGATCATAGAATGAACCATTTCTTTTTGCCTCGAGTTTATTCGTACCAGCATTCTTAACATAGGTTGGACAATCCCATACCTTCAAATACTTGAGTTGGTGTTTCTTGCCATACTACATCTCATATGGTGTTTTAGGCATAGATTTAGTGGGCAACAGGTTCAACATATGCACTATAGTTTCCAGTCCATATCCCTAATAGGATAGAGGTAACTCAGCCTTACTCATCTTAGAACGAACCATATCTAATAAGGTTCAGATCCTTCGCTCCAACACACCATTGTGTTGCAATGTATAGGGTGGAGTAATCTGAGAGATAATCTCATTATCTTTTAAGTATTATTGGAGTTCATGTCCAACGTACTCACCTCCTCATTCAGATCGAAGAATCTTAATCTTATTGTTCGTCTGGCTTTCTATCTCCTTCTTATATTCAATAAATTTATCACATACATCGGATTTGTTCTTCATAAGATATACATATCCTAATCTTGAGAAATCATCGGTGTAGGTTACAAAGTAAGAACATTATCCTTAGTGATTATAGCATCAAGCTATATACATCACTATGTACAAGACCCAAGAGTTCATAATCCCTTTCATTGCTCCCATTGAAGAGGTGCTTGGATATCTCTCTGTTGAGACACGACTCACATGTGTCAGATGATTAAGGATCAAGTGACGAGAGAAAACCCTTCAGTTTTCAATTTGTGTACTCGTTTATCACTTATATGACCTAGCCTATAATGCCAAAGATAATTATTATTTATATTGTTATTTGAAGAATAACTCAATAATTTGTATTGATCAGATAAATTCCATTCTCTAAAATACCATTGTATATCATATTACCATTTAAAATAATATTCATAACATTAATAACAGTGAAAAATATAACTAGTCTCAAACAATCTCGACATATATAATTCCATAAATAAAGTATTAAACAAAATAGCAATTCTTTAATATTAACACAAATCCACTCAGTAAACTCAAAAGAAAGTCTCCAATTGCTGTTGCATCTACAATAGATCCGTCGGCAACTTAAAGCCTCATTTCTCCCTCTATCATGTGATGTCAGTTCCTACGCCTCTATAGCGCATAACAAATATGAGATCCAACATCCAAAACCCTAGAAAATTTATTGATTACAAAATAATTTTGTACCATAAATGTAGCTGATGGAGTTGCAAAACTATTCTATTTCGTTTCTTTAACAATCTTCAAGTACTCCGGACAGTTCCATTTCCAATAACCTTTCTTTGGCAATGATGACTCTCACTCTTATCAGTAGCAATAATCTTCTTGCTCTTTCTGGTAACCCTCTTCCTCTTCTTCGAACCTTTCGAAGATGATGCACCACCCTTTACAAAAAGCCCAGTCCCTTAATCCTTGGATGTAGACTCGGTCAACCTCAACATATTGAGGAGCTCCACGAGATTCACATTCAACTGGTTCATATTGTAATTCAGTATGAATGGTTCATACAAAGGTGTAGGAGAACAAGGATCAAATAAACTTGTAACTCATTGAATATCGCTACATTGAATTGTGAAAGCCTAGGAATATATCCCTTCATCATTAGCACGTAATCGTCCACTTTCTGTCCTTTATTCATTTTGGTATTGAACAGCTTCTTCATAAGCTGGTACCTTACAGAACGTGATTGTTTACCAAATAGGGCTATAAGAGTATCAAATATCTCATGGACAAACATATTTTCATGCTGCCTATGCAACGGCTTGTCTGACGTAGACAACACAAAAACTTAGACAATATATAGGTCCAAAACCCATTTTTCATAAGCAAGTCTAAGTTCGAGGTCTGCATTATCAGTGGCTTGTTCTTTAGGTTCGTAAGTAATAGATGACCAAAGACGTTCATAAGTCAACACTATCTTACTCGCTCTTAGCCAATCGATATAGTTGGGTTCGGTAAGCTTTTCACTTTCAGAAAACAACTTTCTTGTAGACATTTTCTGCAAGTTTCAATTTGGTAGATTAGAATATTTCATAGTAGATGTTCTTATAATAATAGTAAGGTTAAACTTTATGTTTCAGTTTACTAATAAGCTCCCACTAGTCTTTTAGGTTTCTCCAAACCCTAAGATGAAAATAGAAGCCTTTCGACTTCACTTGTGGGTGTTAGGACTCGTCTGTCTTGGAATTCTGACCTTGAGTTTGCTCAGTAGTCATAGCCCCATAGACAATGGATAACTCCTTGCCAATTGTATCATATACAACTCCTAATCCGTTGTTACTTGTTCTAATCTCATTTCGACCTTGAGTTTGCTTAACAAATCGAAAGCGATTATTCACTCATACCTACCATTTTGCAACGGCCTAAGTATAATATATGTACCTTGAGTTTGCTCAACAAATACATATAGCTACCTTACCTTTTCTACTCTATATATTAATAATACTACACATAACATCTCTAGCTTGCTCAATAACTAGAGAGTACGCAAGTAATTTACTAGTATATAAATAGTAGATGACAACTTTATATTAAAGATTCATAATCTTTCATATGTTACATTGAGTGATATTGATTTATGGAATAATGTATTTCTTATGAAATACTATATGGTTCAAGTGTCAGAAACATCAGAAATCATGGTATACGTACTGTATGTATTTATTCCTTAAGTCTAATTAGGATTTTTTAATGTTCCACCTTTAATTTATACATTCATATTATATAAGTTAAATATTATATAAATTTTATATTTTAACTAATTTATATACTATTATGTATAAAATTATATTAATTAAATTTTATTTAATTATTTTAATTAACTAACATTTTAATTAATTTTATATTATTCAATTATAATATTTTATTTGAAATGTATAATACAATATTTATAATCTTACACATATATCTTTATATATATGTATGTATGTATGTATGTATTTTATTTATTAATTAAATTTTGATTAATTTAATTAAACTATTTTAATTAAGTGTTATTAATTTCAAAAATTCTTTTATATACATATTACTTATAGTACCTTAAACATTTCAAGACAACATAACATATATATTATATATGTATGTATATTTTTAATTAATTAAATAATATTTGTAATTTTCAAATTTTATTTATTTTATTATGAAAACATTTGTGGAAAACTATATTATAACATTTATAATATATTTATTATTTTCAATTTAACTTTTATATTTAAAAATTTATTTTATTTTAAAAAAAATTGAAAATTAGCCAAAATCCCAATTCAAATTAGGTTTTTTATTTTGGGCAACCTTTGGTTCACATAACTTTTTGGGCCAAGTCGATAGCCAGGTAGGGTAGGGTACTTGATTACATAAACCCAACCTTCGACATTGCCTTCCTAGACACCCTACAATTAGGTTGTATGCTTAATCAGTTAACCCTAATATGACTAATTTAGACCCTATAAACTATTATGCTTTGATGCTATTGTTGGAACCGTGGTAGCCTGCAGTGGAGTAAGTAGGCAAATTTCAAAAAAAATTCTCCCATTTGGATCTTATTAGGATTACGAAGTACAAGTTGATTTAGATCTTATCTAAATTTGTTTTAAATAAAATCAATATTTTATTTAATTTTATAAATAAGGTATTATTTATAATTAAGTTTGTATTATATTATATTATATATGTATCATATAAATATATGTGTGTATGTGCCCGTGTAATATAATAAGGTGTACATGGTTTGTTATACCCATTTATAGATGCTGGGATTTAAATCGCAATGGACATGTTAGCCCCTTTGTGTACATGAATGATATCAATGTGTGTGTCTATATGTGTGTATATACATATATATACATATATATACATATATATATACATATATATACATATATATTTATTTATTTAACTTTATATTATGAAAGAATAATTGTAATATGTAAAAATTTATTAAACAATATTTATATATGTCTGTGTATTAAATTAAAATTCTTTTAACATATTAAATTAATTTAAACATTTACACATGTTTATAATAATTTCAAATTTAATACAATAAATTAATTTATACACACACACACATGAAGTATTGCAAAATTATAAATTGACATATACGATATATATATATGTATATAATAATGTTTAAATTGTTTTATATAATTATATTTAACATAAATAAAACATATAAATATATATGATCAAATATTTAAATATATGTATGTGAAATTACTCTCAACTATATTGGTATTTTTTCGATTTTTATTTATTTTTATTTTTCATTCTATTTATTAAGTTCCTTTCATATATAATTAAATAAAAATAAAAAATATAATTAAAAAATCCAAAACCAATTTTAAATCATTATATGTTATATTTTAGGTTTTACAAAATTGTTATTTAATTTTATATATATTTATTTTACACAAATGTAAAGTTAATTGTAAATCAAAGGATAAATATATATACAAATTTCTATATTTATATATAAAAATTAGATCCGAATACAATATATACATATATAAAATTAATGAAATAATATACATAAATTATATATATACATACATATAGTATTATTTTATTTCTATGTATTAAAACCAATTTAATATATAACTAAATTCAAAGAATAAAATTAAAATTATTTTTGGTTATAAGCATGTGGTGGGATATATATATATATACATAAAAAAATTATATATATAAACACATATAATACATCTAATGGTGACAGCACTTATGTAGGCAGATGCCTGATATTGAGCATATAAACAATGACAGCATAATTACACAATGAATAATATACATATATGAATGAACCGGAATAGATTTTACCTTTCACCAAAGCCTAATTGATAAACCTAGAAATGTTGAATCAGTACACTCCTTGAATTGAATCTTGAATCAGGAAAATGCTACCTTCCTAAATGTAGCTACCATCGACAATCGAAATGAATTTTTTGATGTTTTAAAGCTTGGAAATTTGAGATATGGGAAGGGGGAGTGGCCGGCATGATTAAGAGGAGAGGCAAAAATTAAAGTAAGAAAATGAGGATTAAGGTGATTTAAATAAAGGAGATCCTAAGGAGTAAAATAAGGGTCTAGATCCTCATTTTTCTCTTACCTAATCTCCTCTTTTTAATTCAAAAATCAACCAACCTTTAGCCATCATATGGCCAGGCCCTCTTACCTCATTATAGCGGCACTCAATCAAGCTCTATATGGGCCTTAAAAAGCCATTTCAAGCCCGATTAATAATTAACACATTTAAATCCAATTTAAATGTGTATTGATATTGTATATAGATTAGTATATTTATAACTATTGTGTATACACATTTTAATATAGATCAACAAATACCAATTAAATTATATAATTAATAGTTTATCAATATTAACTAATTTAATTAATTTATAACAATTATAATTTAAATAAATCGGGAGGTAACAGGAGTACTCAGTCGATCGTGTGACTCTTAGATGTAAGTTCGCCGGTGATTAATTTTGAACAATTCGAATATTAGTGTTCACACGTCATTAGTAGGTGGTGTGACATTATGACCAAATTTATCACTTATTTGGCTTTGGTAAAATTTAGTTTTACAAGCTCTACCCGATAATGACAATTATTTACACCAATTCTTTTCATCAAAACTACATCACATTATGGCTTATGTAATGTGGTAATGGTCAAAACTCCAATATCATCTATATTCAACTTTATAGTCCAAACATAAAGTACTTGGTTCAATAATAACAATTATTATTAACCAAACTACTATGTCCAGATATTTTGACTTTTAGTTGACTTAATTTGACTGTGATACTAACCTCATGTAACTGAGTAGACGAATCCTCTCTTGAATAGTGTTTCACTTCTAATACATCCACTCGACCCAACTGTAGTCGTTCGATGTACATTGTGTTATGACTTGACTATAATCAAAGCGAAGCTTTCATATTGAAGATCGACGGTATTCTCAAGTCAAGAGAACTGTGTAAATTTGTCATATCAATATTTTTTGTTTGACCTTGGTTATATTAACCAACAACAAACTATCGAGTGAGTCATTCCCTATTTATCCAATAACTATCAGTACGTAACCCTTTGGTGTCTCCAATAGTTATAAGTATATGCTGCCCAATATTTGGGCAGTGTTACATACTCTAGTCTCAACGGATGCATCGATATCTATCTCGATACATCTCGACTACGAATATCTAAAATGATGTGTTTATATATTATGATAAAATACTTATGATTGCTTCTTTTTGTAATTACTATCACGAACACACCATTTATGGATTTTTTGTTAAATATACTTAAATTAAATAATTAATTATAACATATTATACCAAGCATATAATAGAAAGAAAAACAACTTTTATTACGAATGAGAATCGATTGCAGAGTAAATAATTTACAATAAATTACAGAATTGCCCCTAAGTCATACCTCTAACTCTATCACATGCCAAAATTTTCAATCGCCAACCAAGCTCCATGGTTGGCTTCAGGTAGGAGGACCCATTATCTCCATTATTATTCACATAGATAATGGAATTTCTCACTCTTATTAGAAGAAGAAATAAAGAAGGGAAATATTAAGGCGGCAATGAAATCAGAAGTTAAAATTTCTTATTATATATATGTTGATGATATAATGATATTTACAAAGGAAGATAGAAGGAGCAAAGGCTATTAAGAAAGGTTTTAACAAGATGTACAAAGCAACCACCCTCAAACTGAATAATCTAAAGTAACTGTTTTCTTTGGGGGTGAAATCATGAATAAAGAGGAAATAGGTAGTATCTTAGATGTCAAATAAGAAGTGCTTTTTGACAACCCGCGCTCCTCGTCATACCGATCCACGGTCTAGGGTGACTTTTGGACATAGGTCGGTGCCAAGAAGTACGATCTATTGGGTTTTCATAACTTTACAGAGACTAAAATAAACACATATGATCCAAGATATACTGCACTCTTAGAATTCATGGCGGAATGGAACAAAATATAAATACTGAAAATATCTATCTTAGAAATTATCCCATAACACAGTCTCAGAAAGCATTAGGTATTCAAATACATTATACATAGAAATACCACTCAAAGTCTAATAAAAGAAATACTAAGTACTAATAAGATAAACAGTTACATGGAGAGTAAATAAAGGATAAGCAACTCCTATGATAAGCTCGCCTCTCCAGGTACTGAAATCAGGCCAAATAAACTATCGCCCTATCCACTTGTGATGGGAAAAGAAAGGAAAAGGTGGGTCGAACAAAGGTCTGGTGAATGAGTATAAGTTTAATATATGGTGATCATGTGTAGATAACTTTAATTCTACCTTATGTGACCTAGGGTGTTCTACAAGTGTTCATGCGAACCTAGGGTTCATTATTTAAGGTTTTTATCCCACATACACCTACACTACAACTTATGCAGGCCACTACAAGGATAAAACTACATATCAAACCTCAAATACTAACGATCGGCCACCGCTCCTAGAGCTACTCAATATGGAAACACCGCTACTAGAGCTACTCGATATGTAAACATTGCTATTAGAGCTACTCGATATGGAACCCCGCCACTAGGCTATTAAACATGTAAACACCTCCACTAGGCTACATGGGAGAAAATTTCACATAACTATGACTACACATAACTCAATTACACATTGAGGGGGAGCCCGCAATGCCGACTGGTCGGTGTGTCTCAACGTCTGCATCCGTGTCCACCTCTCGACCGTAGTTTACGCCTCTTATTGCATGTGTCGAAATCCGCCAATGTAACACCCCTAATTTTTGATAACATTATTCAGGACATTTAATTAGATAAATTAAATAGAATAATGTAAATGGAAGTGATAAGGGGATTGAGACTTGAAATAATAAATTAAGGTCGTGCCTAATGAACTAATTAATGGGCTAAAGAATGGTTTGTAGGTTAAATAAATTACATAAGGGTATAATTGGAATTTACCACCGAAGGACCCTTACCCATATATATATTTTCATTCCTACCATTTCTTCCCATTCACGTCATTTTAAAATGCAAAAAAAATTATAGAGAACGGCCGGCCATTAAGAGGAAGAGAAAATTCAAATTAAAGCTAGAGATTCGAGCTTAAGGGAAATCAATCTCAATTCAATCTCCTTAACAAGAGCAAGGTGAATATAATTCCGTCTCTATTTTGGTTTTAAATCACACATATTCGGATTTAAGGGATAAATTCATTTTTATGATATATTGGATGATGATATGCTTGATTCATGATTTATTTGATTAAACAAGGTTGTTTAAAAGGGATTTACGATGGCTTTAGATCAAAATCGAGATTAAATGATGTTTAAATGCCATGGGAAAATTTTATGTTATGAGAAACATGATTTTGGAGTTGGGTTCAATTTTGAGAATTTTCCAAGCTATGGAAAGATTATTATGAATTTTCAAAGGAAAATATGGTTACTTTAGTTTATAATTTATTTTGGAAAATATATTGAGAATTTGGGTCTGGAATTTTGATATGTTAGTTAACATGATTAAAGTGAATTTCTGGAATTTTTGGGGATTTTTCCAAAGTGATTTGTTATGCAAAATAAATTATTTTAGAAGAAGGACTTCTTTGCAAAAATTGGAAGGGTTAGTTTGATAAACTTAACCATGGTTTAGATATGGATTAGCGGCAGTTATTTTTTAAAAAGAATTTGAAAATGTTAAGGCAACCAATCTGGAGTTGACATGTAAGCCCATGAAAACTGTATGATATTGACAGGGGCCAATAGGTTCATATTAGCCCATGAAAACTATGTATAAAAGAAGATTTCAAATAGACAGGTTCATAGTTAGCCCATGAAAACTATGTGAAAAGGAAGATGTCAGATAGACATGTTCATAATAAGCCCATGAAAACTATAATTGGATACTGGCAGGGCCAGTAGGTTTGTAGTTAGCCCATGAAAACTATATCCGGATGAAATATTGACAGATGTCAATAGGTTCCTAGTCAACCCATGAAAACTAGGGTAAACAGAAAGGATATTAGAGTCACCAATAGGTTCCTAGTCAACCCATGAAAACTAGGATAAGAGTAATATTGGAGTTACCAATAGGTTCGTAGTTATCCCATGAAAACTATATAATTAGACAAGGAGTCCTTAAATTTTTAACCGGTTATTAGTCAGCCCATGAAAACTAATAGGTTAATAATAATCCTAGACACTATAACTGAGACAAATAGTCTAAAATTGAATGGGGATGGGTAATCTAGAATTTATTCAATTGTTTTGCATATCATCGTATTATACTGTTTTGAATTGTTTTAACCATTGTGGATGCAGGAGCATAGTATACAATTTTGTAAAGATTTTGAGATATTAGTGAGGGGAAATCCGTTCCGCTAAGCGGCGTTGTCTGACTAGATATCTAAATGATTGAGATGGTAGATTATTATTCATACCAGGCTTTATGTCTGACTCGAAGTTTATGTTTTCCCCTTAAACTCTCGGGTACTCAATTGATTTTGAGTAGTTTGAGAGTTGAGGTTTTCAGGTAGCTCTTAAGACGAATAAGCTTTCGGAGATGTGCAGGAGGCGTGATAGCTATTTAGAGTTCTCTTTTCTTTTCATTATGCTGTGTTGATTGTAAAGGAAAAGTTGTTATATTGCATGTATATACTCTGATCATCCAAGGGGGCATCTTCATATGTCGCTCTTATGCGTATGTTGTAATATGTATATTTTCTCTAAAAATGGTTTACGATATTGGGACTATGTAATAAATTAGTAATGATTTGATATCGAGTGAGATTTTGTTTGAAGTTTAAAATTTTCCATATTTATGTATTTCTGTGTATCAATGAATCTAACACCGCCGTATTTGATCGCCGAGGATTAATAACTATGGATGACTGCAGCATCTGTAGCCGTTAGTTTTGGGCCTCCAAGTAGTGGGATGTTACAAGTTGGTATCAGAGCATAGGTTTATAAAACTTTAAAAGAAAGTTAAACCTAAAAGATTTTCAAACATAATCCAATGAATTTGAAAATATGATCGGGGTTTTGGTTAATGTTATAGTAACGTACTTGTATTTGATATATAGATATATATGTGTGTGTGTGTGTTCCCCTCTCTCTTAGACCGTCCTTCTCTATCTTACTAAGGCTCGTATGCAGATTTCGAGAAAGAAGATATAAAAGCAGGAAATAGAAGAGGAAATCTAGGTGGAGGAAGCACCACAACCAACGGAAATGCTCGACCTAATGCCAGGAGGAATCAAGGTTGACAGGCCAATGCTAACCCAAATGCTGAAGCCAATGTAGGTGCTGGAAATCCACCAATGGATGTGTGAATGGTGTATCAGTTGTTGGCCAACTTTTGTAAGCTGGAGTTGTCGGTACTGTTGGAGGAGCTAATTATGTGGCTCCAATTGGGAATAACTATGCTAAGCTAAGCAGAGACTACACCAGTTTGGGTGGAAAGCCGTTTGTTGGAACGGAGGATGCTGTTGAAGTGGAGAATTGGCTACTGAGTTGTGAAAGGATCTGTACTTATCTAGGCTTTGATGATGGGAAAAGAGAAGGCTAGCCTCTAGATAGTTGCAAGGGGCAGCGCTTCACTGGTGGAATAGTGTTACCACCGGGGTACCGGAGGAAGAGTTGACATGGGCTGATTTCAGGAGAAGGTTTGAGCAGAGGTTTCTGTCTAAAGTTGCTAAGTCTGCATTGATGAGAAATTTCATGGATCTGGTTCAGGGAGAGATGTCAGTGGTCGAGTATGCTGCTAAGTTTGATGAGCTGTCTAGATATGGATATTGGTAGACACTGATGTCAGAAGGAATGAAAGGTTCATTCGATGGTTGAGACCTGAGCTTGCTAGAATGACCATGACCCATATCCGAGATCCTTCTAATGTGGTGGTGGAGATGGCCATTCGCCTTGAAGAGATGCTTGCTATTTTAGCTAGAGAGAAGCTAGTTGAATCCTAGGGTCCCCAAAGGAAGAAGAAGAAATTCTTTAGAAGAAGGAAGCCCAGAAAGGGGATGCTGCCAAGAAGGCAAAGGAAGATTTGGTTTGCTACAAATGTGACAAGAAGGGTCATTATGCTAATGAGTGCCGGTCAGGCAAAGGAAAGAAGGCTTCAGACAAGAAGAATGTAAAGTGCTTTAACTGTGATCAAGTGAGGCACTATAAGAACCAGTGTCCAGAGCCAGTTAGGGTGGACAAGGGAAAGGTTTTTGCTGTTGGAACATCAGCTAAGCCTACTGTAGCTGATAAAGGGAAAATTGTGTTGGAAGGTACGTTTTCGATTCAGGGTATACCAGTTATGATACTTTTTGATACCAGTGCATCACATTTATTTATATCCCAGTGTTTGGTTGATATGTTATGCTTAAAGCCCACATACCTTGTTACTTCCTTAAGGGTTGCGAATCCAATAGGAGGGTATGCAACCCTGGGGATAAGATGTGACCAGTTAGAACTTGATTTGTTAGGTCATAAGTTTGCACGCAGTTTGTATGTGTACGATTTCGTAGATTTTGGAATCATTTTGGGTATGGATTGGTTGAGGAGGTATGAGGCCAGGATATTCTGCCAGGATGGGGAGATATCTTTGAGACACCCAGATAGTCATAACCGAATTATATTCTCAGTAGAGAATTCTGACCAGAGTTGTTGTTCTTTGTTAAGTGCAATGGAAGTGGGTGAAGAGTTAAGCCAGGTTTGGATTGCAAGAGAGTTTGAGAATGAATTTGAGCCAGTCACAAGACTACCACCGAAACAAGCTGCTAAGTTTCGTATAGATCTTATGCCAGAAGTTGAACCTGTGAGTAGACCATCTAGCAGGATGACATCGATAGAGATGAAGGAACTGAAGGTGCGGCTAGTGGATTTGGAAGGAAGGAATTTTATTAGACCAAGCAGTTTGCCTTAGGGAGCGGCTGCGATATTCGTGAAGAAACCAGATGGGTCATTATATTGACTATTGTAAGCTGAATGAGAGGACGATAAAGAATAAGTATCCTTTGTCGAGAATTGATTATCTGTTTGATCAGTTGAGTGGAGCCAAAGCGTTTTCCCAGTTGGATTTGGCACAGGGTTCCATTAGTTGAGAGTGGTAGAGGACAGTATTCCTTTGACTGCATTTCAGACTAGATATGGTTTGTATGAGTGGTTAGTGATGCCATCGGGTTGACGAATGCACCTTCTTTCTTTGTGGATTTGATGAATCGAGTCTTCCAAGAGTATTTGGATAGATTTGTGTTAGTGTTTATAGATGATATTTTGGTATAGTCTAAGGATGAGAGAGAGCATGAAGATCATCTTAGAGTTGTGCTAGAGACGCTGAGGCAGAATCAGCTAGAAGTGAAGTTTTCCAAGTGTCATTTTTGGAAGAAAGAGGTTAATTTCTTAGTCATGTGGTTTCAAAGAAAGGATTGTCAGTCGATCTAGATAAGATCGAAGCTGTAAACAATTGGAAGAGACCAGAAACGATGGCCGAGATCAGAAGTTTTCTTGGACTTGCTGGCTATTACCAGAGATTCATCAAGGGTTTCTCACGGATAGCAGCGCCTTTGACTAAGCTTACCAGGAAGGAAGTGAAGTTTGTTTGGTCCGACAAATGTGAGGAAGCATTCCTTAAGTTAAAACATTTGTTGACCAATGCTCCCGTATTAGTAGTTCCAGATGGAAACCAAGGGTTGGTGGTATACATAGATGCGTGTGGGACTGCATTGGGAGCAGTGTTGATGTAGAAGGGAAAAGTTATTGCTTACGCATCTAGGCAGCATAGACCGCACGAACTAAGATATCCTACTCATGATTTGGAGTTAGCAGCGATGATTTTTGCCTTAAACATTTTGAGGCATTATCTTTTGGAGGAGTGAATTGAGTTGTATACCGATCATAAGTCTTTAAGATATCTATTCTCTCGGATGGAGTTGAATATGTGACAGCGGAGGTGGCTGGATTTTTTGGCCGCTTATGATTTTGGTATAGAGTATACCCTAGGGAAAGGTAATGAAGTAGCAGATGCTCTTAGTAGAAGACATCAGAATGTGGTGTTAGCTATGTTGGCAGAGTGGAAAGATCTAGAAGCTTTGGCCAGTTGTGTTGTGCAGTTAAGATCGACTACTGGTTCTAGTCAGAATGCTACCATGTTGTCCTATTTAGAAGTTCGACTAGTGTTGATCGAGAGAATTGCTTCTAAGCAGAGGGAGGATCCAATATTAGCTGAGAGGATCAGAAGGCTTGAGGTTGGAACCGAGGTCGATGATTTGAAAGATTTTAGTCTTGACCAGAGAGGATAGTTGAGATATAAGGGACGGTTATGTGTTCCAAATGTGGAGAACTTGAGAAGAGAGGTTCTTGAGGAATTTCATTGATCCAAGTTTATGATTCATCCAGGAAGGACCAAGATGTATCAAGATATGAAGAGGAGCTTCTATTGGGAAGGCATGAAGAGGGATGTTAGCTTGTGGGTTAGACAGTGTGTAAACTGTCAACATCTGAAAGCCGAACATCAGAAGCCGAGTGGGTTACTTCAGCCTTTAGATATTCCAATTTGGAATTGGGATTCGATATCCATGGATTTTATTGATGGGTTGCCAAGGTCAAGGAGAGGAAATGAAAGTATATGGGTTATTGTGGACAAATTGACCAAAAGTGCCGATTTCATTCCACTAATGTCGAACAGGATGGCTCCAATTTTGGCGAAGTTGTTCATGAAGAACATAGTTAGACATCATGGAGTTCCTAGCAGCATAGTCAGCGACAGAGATGCTTTATTCACCAGTGAATTCTGGAAGAGTCTACGGGATGTGTTAGGCACTAAGCTCAAGATGAGTACCGTATATCACCCACAGACAGATGGGCAGACAGAGAGGGTCAATAAGGTACTCGATGATTTGTTGAGGGTTTGTGTGTTAGATTTTGGTGGATTTTGGGAGGATCACCTGCATTTGGTTGAGTTTTCCTATAATAATAATTATCAGACTAGTATAGGGATGGCGCCTTTTGAAGCTTTGTGTGGAAGGCCATGCAAATCCCTTGCATATTGGTTGGAGACTAGAGACTGGAGACAGATTGATCTTAGGTCCAGATTTGGTAAGGGAGGCATCAGAGAAGATTGAGTTAATCCGAGAATGGATGAAGGAGGCTCAATCCAAACAAAAGAGTTACGCTGATAAGAGGCGTAAAGACAGAGTTCTCAGTGGGAGACAGGGTTTTCATTAAGTTATCACCTATGAAGGGTGTGGTACGGGTTGGAAAGTCGGGAAAGTTGGCCTTGAGATATGTTAGTCCATTCCAAATTATAAAGAGGATTGGAAAGCTCGCGTACAGAGTTGAGTTGCCGAGCAATATGATAGGTGTCCATAATGTGTTTCATGTATCTCATCTTCGCAAGTATATGCATGATCCAGGGGCCACCATTCCTCAGACAGAGTTGGAGGACTTAGTAGTAGAGCCCGATTTGACTTTTGTTAGACAACCAGTTCGGGTTGTTGCGAGAGATGAGAAAAGATTGAGGAACGAGACAGTTAAGTTGGTGACAGGATTCGAGATACTTATCATGATCTGCTTTGAGGGTATGTCTATATTAGATTTATATAGGTATTTCCTAGTCAGCTAGACTAGTATGGTTGTTAGGAGTCATTACAGATGATTGCTATGTTTGATATTTAGTCCTTACTGAATTTCGAGGACGAAATTCTTTAAGGAGGGGAGTCCGTAACGCCCCTAATTTTTGATAACATTATTTAGGGGATTGAATTAGATAAATCAAATAGAATAATGTAAATGGAAGTGATAAGTGGATTGAGACTTGAAATAATAAATTAAGGCAATGCCTAATGAACTAATTAATGGGCTAAAGAATGGTTTGTACGTTAAATAAATTACATAAGGGTATAATTGGAATTTGCCGCCCAAGGACCCTTACCCATATATATATATATATATATATATATATATATTCGTTCCTACCATTTCTTCTCGTTCACGTCATTTTAAAACGCAAACAAAATTATAGAGAATGGTCGGCCATTAAGAGGAACAGAAAATTCAAAATAAAGCTAGAGATTCAAGCTTAAGAGAAATCAATCTCAATTCAACCTCTTTAACAAGAGCAAGGTGAATAATAATTCCATCTCTATTTTGGTTTTAAATCCTATATTTTTGGATTTAAGGGATAAATTCATTTTTATGATATATTGGATGATGATATGCTTGATCATGATTTATTTGATTAAACAAGGTTGTTTAAAAGGGATTTACTATGGTTTTAGATCAAAAACCAAGATTAAATGATGTTTAAATGCCATGGGAAAATTTTATGTTATGAGAAACATGATTTTAGAGTTGGGCTTCAATTTTGATAATTTTCCAAGCTATGGAAAGATTATTATGAATTTTCAAAGGAAATATATGGTTATTTGGGTTTATAATTTATTTTGAAAAATATATTGAGAATTTTGGTCTGGAATTTTTATATGTTAGATAACATGATTAAAGTGAATTTATGGAATTTTTGGGGATTTTTCCAAAGTGATTTGCTATGCAAAATAAATTATTTTAGAAGAAGAACTTTTTTGCAAAAATTGGAAGGGCTAGTTTGATAAACTTAACCATGATTTAGATCTGGATTAGCGGTAGTTATTTTTGAAAAAGAATTTGAAAAAGTTAAGGCAACCAATTTGGAGTTGACATGTGGCAGGTTAGTTAGAGAAAAGTTTACTTAAACAATAATTAAATCTGGTTTTGCTCAGGAATGTGGTTCCGCCTACTTAGGAAAGTGCCTTTCGATACAGTAGCTTCAGCCTTCATCCTTGTCGAAACCAACTATGCCAAAACCAATACACATGGTATCACTATAATGGTACATGGTGGATTGGAGATAAGCAGAAGGTAGGGTGTCGAAAGCATAGCTTCCAAAGGAGTTGAAACCTTGGTTTGTTTTTAAAATAAAAGCATCTGCCAATGTTTTGTTTCAATCCTTCGACAGGGTCGAAGCAGGAGGTTTCGAAAGAGGTTGCCATTAACTTAAGATTGCTTTCAGCTGGGTTCCTTACTTATAAAAGATGTTTTAAAAGAAGGGGTTCCGATCTAGTCGATACCCTACTGCCGTTTTATAGCCTTTCGATGGTGTTGAAGATATCGACGATGTCGGAAGGTACTTTGTTTTATAAAGTTAGAGCCACTTGCTAAAGCTTTCAAAAGGGGTTAGGGGTTTCGAAGGTGATGGTTTGGAAAGGGGTTTCGACTCCAATCTTCTAATGTTTTACCCAGATGTTTTATGCTTTCGAAATGGATAGTGCCGATGCCATCAAGTTTTCCTCCAATATTTTTATAAGATAAAAGATGGTTTCGAAACAGATGCTTTCGACTATATTCACTTTGACCCAAATAATGTTTTAAGTATAAACCCAATGTTTTCGAAAGGGGTACTTTCGATGGTTTCGGAAGGGTTACTTCCATAAGTATCGAAAGGGGTAATTTCAACTGGTTTTGAAGCTAAAGCTTCTAAAGTTAAATGTTAATACTTTAATATATTCGAAAGGTTTCGAAAGGTAGAATTTAAAGTATTATAAGGTAGAAGTCTAATGTTTTTAAGAGCTTTCGAAGGAGGTTATCCTATGAAGTCGAAAGCTAGGTTTCGAAGGTATCGAAAGGTTTTATGACCCAAACTCTATTTTTAAAGGAAAAACCCATGGCAATATAAAAGGAGTTTTTATAATTGTTTTAAGAAGAAGCTATCTTTGATAAAGAAATAGGTTAAGGGGATTAACCATGTTTTATTTTAAACCCACAGGAGTGGTATTGCTATGTTTTATATTGCTTCTTCTAATATGAATATATTCACTTTATAATTGACCCATAACTGCATTTTGGGGTTAAAGGGTAGGAGAACCGGTTAGGTTAACCCAGTAGTGAATATAAATTGAACAAACTCCTGAATAAGTAGAATTGCATCCAGGAGGTCAAAAAGACCAGAATATAGGATGCTAAAATATAAAGGAAAGATATTGGCAGAGGCCAATAGGTTCGCGGTAAGCCTATGAAAACTGTATGATATTGACAGGGGCCAATAGGTTCATGGTTAGCTCATGAAAACTATGTATAAAAGAAGATTTCAAATAGACAAGTTCATAGTTAGCCCATGAAAACTATGTGAAAAGGAATATGTCAGATAGACAGTTTCATGGTAAGCCCATGAAAACTATGATTGGATACTAGCAGGGCCAGTAGGTTTGTATTTAGCTCATAAAAACTATATCCAGATGAAATATTGACAAATGTCAATAGGTTCCTAGTCAATCCATGAAAACTAGGGTAAACAGAAAGGATATTGGAGTCTTCAATAGGTTCCTAGTCAACCCATTAAAACTAGGATAAGAGTAATATTGGAGTTACCAATAGGTTCGTAGTTATCCCGTGAAAACTATATAATTGGACAATGAGTCCTTAAATGTTTAACCGGTTATTAGTCAGCCCATGAAAACTAATAGGTGAATAGTAATCCTAGACACTACAATTGAGACAGATAGTCTAAAATTGAATGGGGATGGGTAATCCAGAATTTATTCAATTGTTTTGCATATCATCGTATTATACTGTTTTGAATTGTTTTAACCATTGTGGATGCAGGAGCACAGTATACAATTTTGTAAAGATTTTGAGATATTAGTGAAGGGAAACCCGTTCCGCTAAGCGGCGTTGTCTCACTAGATATCTAAATGATTGAGATGGTAGATTATTATTCATACCAGGCTTTATGTCTGAGTCGAAGTTTATGTTTTCCCCTTAAACTCTCGGGTACTCAATTGATTTTGAGTAGTTTGAGAGTTGAGGTTTTCAGGTACCTCTTAAGACGAATAAGCTTCCGGAGATGTGCAGGAGGCATGATAACTATTTAGAGTTCTCTTTTCTTTTGATTTTGCTGTGTTGATTGTAAAGGAAAAGTTGTTATATTGCATGTATATACTCTGATCATCCAAGGGGGCATCTTCATATGTCGCTCTTGGGCGTATGTTGTAATAAGTATATTTTCTCTGAACATGGTTTACGAATATTGGGACTATGTAATAAATTTGTAATGATTTGATATCGAGTGTGATTTTGTTTGAAGTTTAAAATTTTCAATATTCATGTATTTATGTGTATTAATGAATCTAACACCGCCGTATTTGATCGCCGAGAATTAATAACTATGGATGACTGCAGCATCCGTAGCCATTAGTTTTGGACCTCCAAGTAGGGGGATGTTACAATCAACAACACAATATCGCGCCGCGTCAAAATCATGAATACTAAGGAGTCCCATTGATCGGGCATGCACACTTCATCAGGCATCAGTCAGTGTTGTGCATCCATCGTAGAACCTCCTGTGAGTTTCATTTACGACAGAATCACCCTATTAGGTAAAGTACATTTACGTAACCCCGCAATGTCCTAGTGTCATCTCATATAGAACTAGCTTCCCTACCATCCCTAACATCCAAAAATATGTATATGATACTCTTCTACATGTACTTAATAATTTTTATACTTTTATTATAACCTGGGCCTTAGGCCGAGGTTCAGATTCTGCATTTTGTGCGTCAACTGGTTGACCGCTACACCCTATCGGTCGACCACTTGCAGTCGATTGCTAAGGGTGAATGGTCAGCCGGTCGCGTAGTAAAATTTAAGGTTTTCAATTTGAATAGCAATTGTAATTATGGTTAATTTCTCAGATTCTGCGTTATACAGTGAACTCTAAACAGTGACTAGTCTATATTTCCAGTTCAGAAATCTATACAAATTTAATTGCACTTGTTTAATCCAGGGTTAACATATTTTAGGGTATAAGTTGGTTTAAAATCATATTTTATCAATTTACACCAATTTCAATTTCTAATTCATATTTTAGGTTTTACAATTAGGGTTTAAAGTTTACAGTTTAATTTCTAACATCCGAGATCAGATAGAATAGGTTAAAACTAAATAATCAACTTATTAAACTTATTTCCACTCACCTTGGATCCAAGCTCTAACTCTAAATTTCGTCAGAGAATCGCCACCCATTAGCATGTCCCCACCATGATCCGGTTAATTGATACACTCTTACTTTGATTTTAAGTTATTTTTGAAAGAAAGTTTATAAGTGGAGAGAAGAAATTTTCGCAAAGTTTCAGAATTGTAAATTTTCTAATGGAATTAGGGCTACCTTAGGTGTTAATTTATAGAGGTTAAAGGTTGATTTGGAGCATTGGATTTACCCTAGAGAATCTTTGTACTTATCTGAACCACATATCAGAAACTTGGCAGGGAAGAAAAATATTTTGGTTGTTCACAGTCATTCAATCACACGCTCCAATTCATGAAAATTGCACGCCAATGGTCGACCATCCATAGGGAACGGTCGACCACTACCGGTCGACCGCTTGTAGTGTTAATTTTTGGGTAAGTTTTTATTTTTAGTTTATTTCTTTTTTTAATTTTCAAACATCCGTAACTTCTCCATTCTAACTCTGATTTTAAAGTGTTATATATGAAAATTGCCTTTAAAATCGCTACGAACGTAATGGTGTAAGTTTCATGGCCAAATTCAAACATTTGTAAAAATTTCATTTTAGCCCTTTTTTATTTAGTTTTAAATTTCCTATTAAATTTTCCATTAAATTTCCGGGATGTTACATTCTCCCCCCTTAAAAGGATTGCTTCCCCAAAATCTCAAAGGACGAAGAAATGTAACTCATACACATGACAAACAATAGCTACACCTATCTACTCATTCATCATCCACGGGCAATCATTGTCCTCAATATATTTTATAATGCAATATGCAAATATGCAAGCATGAAATGCATGTGAACCTATAGAAATACAACGAGTAGGCTGCCTCCTGATCTAGTCGACTACCTATCATGCAAATGCTCATGCCATGAATCCAAAATGTATGTAATATCCTAAGTAATATACTTGCAATTCTACATGTATGTGCAACCATTCAGTCCACAGGCATAATGCTCGACAAGCTAAACAATAAGCAACAGATAATGTGAGTGTGTGTGTGTACTACCTAGAGGATATACTGTCCTAGATGTGTAAAAGAAACAATCCAATCAATATATCTACTAACATCCATCATCCATAACATGTCCTAATGACACGTTTACAACCATTCCTACCATTCAATGGTTTCTAAAACATTATACCAAGCTATGTCCCAATGCCTAGGTAACATTTACTTATTAACTTAAATTGGGAACGTATCAGAAAAGAGTTATGGGTGAGTAGCTCAGATCCTCACCTCGGGCTCTCATGTACTCTTCGGTGGATCATCTACCTATTGGACCTTAACAAGTTTGATTTCTTTGTTGCGAAGTCTCTTTGTACCATGATCAAGAATACAAGTCGGTGCATGTCGAACAAATGACTCTCTCTCTCTCTCTACCTCCAGCTCCTCTAGCAGACAAGGCTTGACTACGGTAGTTGAATCATGCAAACACTTTCGCAAGTGCAATACATGCAAAACATCATGTACTCTCGTCAACTTCTCAGGAAGCTCTAACATATATGCCAACTTCCCTATCCTTTTCATACTAGGAAAAGTTCCTACAAACCTCGATGCAAGCTTCCCTGAAATACTAAACCTCATGACGTGCCTAAGCGGTGAAACCTTCACAAATACCATGTCACCCACTACAAACTCTAAATCCGCACGTCTTTGTCAGCATAAGATTTCTTCCTACCTTGTGCGGTTTTCATTCTTTTACGGATCAAGCCTACTTTCTTTATGTCTCTCTCACCATATCTGGTCCAAGAATAATCTTATCCGTGGTGTCCTACCAACACGACGGTGATATATAAGGTCTAGTGTATAACGCCTTAAATGATGCATCCCAATGCTTGATTGAAATTGTTGTTATAGGTAAACTCCACCAATGGCAAATGATCCTCCCAAGAGCCTCCAAAATCCAAGATATGCATTCGAATCAAGTCCTTCAAAACTCAATTCACTCGCTCTGTCCGTCCGTCTGTCTTCAGATAATAAGCGATACTCAAGCTAAACTCGATGCCCAAAGCCTCCTGTAGACTCCTCCAAAACATGCAGGTGAAAAGAGGATCTCAGTTGTTAACTATGCTAGTAAAAACTCCATGTAACATAACAACCTCCCTTGCGTATAGATTTTCTAATGCTACCACTATCCTCGTACTCCTAACTAGTATAAAATGAGTACAGTTGGTCAACCAATCGACTATGACCCAAATACTCCCATTCGCTCTCCTACTCCTCTAGAATCCATTGATAAAATCCATAGAGATACTCTCCCACTTCCACTGAGGAATATCAAACAGCTGCAACAAACTTTCCAGCTTTTTGCTCCGCCTTTACCCTTTGACAAGTCATACATCGAGCTACATACTCCGCTGCATTGTTCTTCATAACCGGCCAATGAAAGTCTCTCTTTATATCACAGTATATCTTGTCTCCTCCAGGATGAATGGTCATCCTCGAATGATGAGACTTTGCTAATACAAGGTCGATCAACTCCATAATGAGAGGAGAACACAACCTACCATCTCTTCGTAACCATCCCTTCAAGTCAATAGTATAACGCCTCAAATGACTTGATTTCTCTCCCCTATCGAGTTTCTCAAAAATATCCACTAGCTCCTTATCTTGCTTCTTACAGGATCCAAGTTCCATATATATAGGCTTCACATCTAAGGCTGCTAACGATCTGAAATAATATCAAATGATGGTTGAAAATCAAATGTAGAAATGAACTCCAAATGCCACCACTTCAAGAACAAAGGACTCAATGCTGCAAGCTATCTACTTAAAGCATCCGCCACTACATTATCATTGCTTGGGATATATGAGATATCGAAATTGTACAATGCCAAAAATTCTATCCATCTTTACTGCCTTAAATTCAAGTCCTTTTGGGTGAAAAAATACTTCATAGACGTAATCCGTATATAGCTCAACAACTCTCCTAAAAGATAATGCCTCCATGACATGAGAGCAAAGACAATGGCCGCTAACTCAAGATCATGGGTAAGGTAGTTTCTTTCATGGACCTCCAGCTATCAATTAGCGTAGCTTACTACTCTTCCTTCTTGCATCAAAACTGTGCCCAACCCTGTACCACATACAACAGTGTATACTGTAAATGTCTTCACACCATCCATCAATACCAAAACAGATGCACTAGTCATCACCTTCTTTAGCTTAATAAAAGCATCCTCGCACTTTGTGTCCCATGAGAAAACTAGATTCTTCTTGGTGAGGCGGGTCAGAAGGTAAGAGATCTTCATGAAGTCCTTAATGAACTTCCGATGGTAGCCCGCCAAACCAAGGAAACTCCTTACATCCATAGCATTCTTTAACATATGCCAATCCTCAACTACTCCAACTTTACTAGGATCAACCGCCAGTCCACTTTCTAAGACAATGTGTCCTAAGTAGCATAGCTCCTCTCGCTAAAAGTGACACTTTGAAAACTTTCCTTTAGTTTATGCTAATAAAGTGCATCAAGCACATCACCTAAATGCAATGCATGCTCTACCTTGCTCTTGGAATAGACCAAAATATCATCCACAAATACAATGACAAACTTAGTAAGAAACCCTCTGAAAACTCGGCTCATCAGATCAACAAAATGGGCAGGTGCATTTGTCAGTACGAAGGGCATGACTAACCACTTATAAAGTCTGTCAGGTGTACGAAAAGTAGTCTTATGGATACTATCATCAGCTACATACAACTAGTGAAATCCGGTAGCCAAATCAAGATGTAAGAACACCCTCGGTCCAATCAACCGATCAAAGGGATCATCTATATGGGGCAGTGGATATCGATTCTTCTTTGTTGGTTTATTCAGCTCCTTAGAGTTAACAGGTATGGCGTTCTCCATAAGAGATCATCTATGTGGGGCAATGGATACCGATTCTTCTTCATGTCGCTCCTTTGAAGCCATATGCCTTAAGGGTAAGGCAATAGGTCTGGCGTTCTCCATAAGATAAATTCGGAACTCAATTTCTCTTGGTGATGGAAGACCGGTAACCTCGAAAAAGACGTCTGGGTAATCTATAACTACAGGTAATCAATCTAGCATATTATGTGTAGGTCCGAAGAAGGTAAGTAGCTCAACATACCTGATCCTCAAGGATCGCAATAAACCTTCAAGCTACGTCCGGTGCATGTACTTGATCTAACAGCCTTCCTGTCAAAATCTAATATAGCCTCATACATTGTCATCAAATCCATGCCTAATATCAATCCAAACCCATAAAATCGTAAGATAAAAGCATCATAATCGAACTCGATCGTCAAAATGAATAATTTCGAACACTTACATATCATAGGCAAATAGGCCGATCCACCTACTGGGTTTGACACAACTGCAGGGTTCGTAACTATGCTAGTGTCTAGGTGTAACTCATCCATAAGTCTACTAGATATAAAAGATTGTGATGCCCCCCATAAAATAAAGTGTGAATAGATAAGCCAAATAAAGTCAACACACCTTCAATCATGACCTTATTTCCATTGTCAGCAACTGGTGGTGCACTCGAGCTAGGTACTACATCCAGTGCATGTGAAGTAATTATCTGGATAGAGGTCTTTGGAGGTGCTGGACACTCCCACTTCATATGCCCAAACTGATTAACACTTGACTTTCAAACCCTCCGATCTGCACTCCTTCGTGAAATGTCCTTTCTTGCCATACTTCCTACAATGCATATCATGTTTCTTAATCTTCCCTTTAGGTACAAATCCTTCCTTGGACTGATTCTGCTGCTTTTCTTTCCCTCTATTCTTTTTGGATTATACCTTTATTTCCTCCTTCGAGATGATATTAAGCAAGGTCATCTCCACTAAACCCTCATATAAAGCGCCCATGGGAATATGACTCAAAGCTAAACCTTGAAGAGGTTGATTCAGACCTTTAGCAAACTTCAAAGCTTTTTTATATGAAGTATCGATCAGTCCCATCCTAAATCTAGCTAGTTCATTGAATTGGTTGACATATTCCTTTACCGAAATTCTCCTTGCTTCAAGTGGACAAACTTCTCTAACTGTACTCCTTCCCCGGCTCTAGAAAGAAACTTTATCTCAAAGCATCTCCAAAACTCTCCCTAAGTAATCTCTCATCCATCAGTCTTTGCCTCAACAACCTCCCAACAACTAAGAGCCTCACCCTATAACTACAAGTAGCAAATTGTCTCCTCATCTCATCAGCAAGACCCATCAACCAAAAGATCCTCCCATAAGTATAGATCCAAGTCCTCGAATCTACATATGGCTCGGTCCTCACATACGGCTTTCCTCTAAGGCTAGCAAAATCCTTACATAACTTAGAAAAATATACGACAGGTGGACAGCAGGAACTTCACCAATCACTCCCTCTGTGGGTCCTCCAGTGGGATTAAGCACGGCTTGACCCCTCGCTTGAAGATACCGATAAAACCAAATCGTAACGTTTACGCATGGAACCTCGACTGCTTCGCCTGAGTCTGAACTTGCGGGATCGCTCATCATTTCTATAATTTTTAAGAAGTTAATTAGCAACTTTTCACAGTAGTATAGGCATGAATAAGAGATAGCATAGGCACGGATAAGAGAGCATAGGCACGAATAAGAGAGAGACTATGATATATCAAATTTTCAATAAACATTTTGAAAACTTTTATACATACATACACACTCTCTTTACAAACCATTTTGAACACTTTTTGGAAAATATTTGTTACACCCGTATTTCCTAAGTCCCGTTGAGGGCAATATGAGATAAGCACCAAAATCAATGAGATTCCCTCGCAATAAAAGACTGATTACAAAGTATAACAACCAAACTGCGGTTGTGACACTTGACCCACCAAAAAGAACTGCAGTCAAAAAGCAAGGAGTCATAACGGATAACAATACTGCGCTCATAAGACAGGCCATAGAGATATCAGATCTACACCTATCCCTTAATTTCAATATTAAATTATGATGCTGAACCCAAAATTTGGCATAGTCACAGGGAACGGGAAACAATCCATAATTATAATACACAAGACCAAAGCAAGGCATAGATACTACATAGAAATATTAGAAGCTGCTTTGGAGATGTCGAAGTACAACACATCCCGATCAAAAAGCTTCATAAACCAAAATACAAGGACAATCGAACTGCACTATCAAAAATCCCCAGAACTCATACTTAGTTAACACCTTCAAGAGCGTATCTGCATCGCACATGCTAAAGGCTACCTAAGCAGTACTGCATGGAGTCAGAAAGCATTCCAAAGGGCTGCACATAAGGCCAATCAAACAATGCTCCAACGCAGATCCACACTTATAGGTAGACGGCAAAGATACAAGTTTCCTTCATCAATAATCCGCAAAGTCGGTCATTTAAAGCAGCTCAGCATAGAATCACATAAAGCAATTCCCTTCACAAATGGCGACCCGATCACCCTAACCAGCCTGGTAAACATCATCAAGGTTCAAGATATAACAAAGTAACAACAATCCTTTGGGGTAGAAGTAATAAAAGTGGCATGGTTAACCTTGAAGAGAAAAGGAACATCGGTTTTCCATATTCATACCCGCAAAAAGAAGTAATAACAGGATCACTCACCCTTTCAAAGAGCTGGAATTTAGAGCCCATATAAATTGGAACCTCCCGCCTCAAATTCAAACAATCTCGCTACAATTTCAGATCTCCTATCAAAACTGGAAATTTAACCACTCAAATCAAGGTTTTCCGCCAAAGACACGTCAGCAATACACACGCACCAAATAGAGAATGCAGATGGATGACATATGGTATGATCGACAAAAGAAAGATGATGGAGATCCACATGTAGCTCTATGCTATAAATAGAAAAACACATTGCAGCAAGAAGGGGACCATTTTTTTCCCTGATTTTGGGTTTTCTAAGGTTAAAAAGGAAAAAGCATGGTACGCTCTGCCATTAAAATCTATACCAAAAAATATAGAGAAGAAAGAGACATTTCATCGTGGATGTAGGATTCCTTAATATGCAAACCACGTAAATTATCTGCGTATTTTTCTTTTCTACATTATTATTATTTTGTATAGATTTTGTTCTGTCTTTATTTGAATTTTCTGCTAGTTCGACTTGACATTTTAACAAACAGTTAAAATGCAACTTCCTAGTTGTGTAAGCATCCGATGACACAATTACAACTTAACGGCAATTTTAATACCACTTAATTTTTCTAATTCAAAATCAATGAGGTAATTAGTACGATAATTACTTCATTATCAGTTTGAGTGTTGTAAGACGAAAAATCTTATCAATACTTTTGGCGCTAGAAGGAAGGCCTGAACCTCCACTCATTTCTTGCATCCACTAAGATTTTACCCACATTTAGACCTTATACAATGAATTCCACTGATTCACCTATCCCCTTATTCAAGAACATTTATATTTGGTTTCGAAAACTGCAAACAAGTCGCTCATAAATTCGAAAGCCCAAATTGAAGTATGAGCTACGACTGAATCCCCTATAGACCCCCTCCTGACTGCATTCCAATCCTTCACAAACCAAATAAACCATCGTATGGAGGGGTTGGAGAAAAAAATGGCCCAACATGTTATCCGCGGATCATCTCCACCTTGGTCCACAGCTCATAGGCTTCGTTCACCTACTATGCTGACTATTTGGCATGGGAATGATAACAACACTCTGAATGATGGGAACGATGATGCTGGCCTAAAAAGTAATACCAAGATAAAAGGTAAGATCTAAGAAAATCCACAAATCAAGAAAAAACCAACCAATATTAATCCCCTGCGGAAGAAGAAACAAACTCAATCCACTCTCGAAGAAGATGATGCCACCTCACTATACGAAGATGGTTCATCCAAGTTAGACCCCAGGGAAGATGAAGTTTACCAGCTAAAAGCACAAGTGGAGTAGTTGGCTAAACTCTGCCAACAAAGTACTAGGGAGATAGTTAGGGAAGAAGGATCCTCCTCATTTAGCAAATTATAATCGAGGTAGGTTTCCCCGATAACTTCAAGGCCTCGTCAATTGATAAGTTCGATGGGACTACCAACCCCGACGATCATCTTTATATTTTTGAATATTATATGGACATCCTGAAAGTAGGAAGGATGGTCCGATGTAAGTTGTTCCCTGTTTACTTAGCTGGTGCAGCCTTTCGATGATTCTGGAAGTATAGACCTAGGGAGGTCCAATCTTGGAGACAACTGTTTGTTGATTTCCTAAGGCAATTCAATTCGGGTAAGGAAACTTCCCCAGACATCAATGCCATGTCATGTGTAAAGTAGGGTGAAAATGAAAGCCTATGCAACTTTATTAAACACTTCAAAGTTGAGGCACTCCGAATTAGGATGATCAGTAAAGAAACACTGCCAATGGCGGCGCATGTCAGGATTAGAAGAGGAATTGCTATATGGGATAAAAACAATAGAAAGTCATGCCATGGTATGTAGGCTTTCTACGAAAGCGCAACTAGCTATATTAGAATGGAGGAAGCTAGATCCACAGTGCAACCTCAAAGAACTTCCGCCCCCAACTATGATAAGAAAAGGGGGGCAGAAGGATACCATTGACCTACGAAACGATAAAAGGATTGAACCTCACCAGCAAAAATACCCTCACCCACACTCCCGGAGAAATATATAAGCTGACTATGGCTATGCTCGCATACAAAGTACCAAATAAAAGGAAGAAAGCAGAGTAGAACTGAGGTGGAGCACACTACCGCTTCCATGGAGCCAACAATCATCACACCAATAGCTGCAGGCACTTTAAGAACAAGATAGAGAGACTAATCCAGAAATTTTGTCTGGGCAGCTTTCAAACGGTGGATAATGAAAATAGAAGCAGAAACCTCACTCCCGACCAATACGAAAACCAAGTAGGAAACCCTTCCAACCTCATAGCCTCATCCATGGAGGACCGCACCTTGCGGGGGCAAGTAAAAAATCATAAGTGAGATACGTGCATGTAACATCCCCTATCTAGAGGCCCAAAACTAAGCGCTATAGATGCTACAGTCATATATAGTATTAGCTTCCGACGACTAAATACGGCTATGTTAATGGTATCTATAATACCATAAGCACTTGAATATGAAACAAAACACAGATTTCAAAACAACTTTTCTTCATTACATTTAAAACGGATGTTCCATATTTATCTTACATAATCCCAATACGTTCCCAGGTATGGATAAAATATACTTATTACAAAATACGCCAAGAGCGGTATATAAAGATACCCCCTTGGATGATCAGATTCATATAGTCATAATAGATTTAATACAAACATAGGGGAAATACAACAAAGCATAAAACTGCAACTCCTAAATAACTATCTGTTTGCCTCCTGCATGCCTCCGGTAGCCTTATACGTCATCCTACTAAAACCTGAAAAGACCTTAACCCCTCAGCCTACTCAAATCAATTTTTAAGCACCCGAGAGTTTAAGGGGAAAACACAAACTTCGAGTCAGACATAAAGCCTGGTGTGAATAATACTATACATCCTGGTTTAATATGTTAAGTGATACCATGCCGCTTGGTGGAACAGGTTTCCCCTCACTAACATCCTTTTCAAAATGTATATTTTACAAATCCTTTCCCACAACCAAATAGGTTAATTAAATTGATTATAACAATATAATAATAGCAAGATCTGCTATGCTATAAACAGGTAATAAATGGACTAACTGTCCAAAATCTGGACTAACTGTCCTCAAACTGGGCTAACTTCCCTTTGGTTGACTCAGGCCTACTAGACAACATATCAAATAATCTAACATCTATTAGACAATATTTCTTCTGGACGATCTGTCCTTAACTATCTGTTAAATGCTTTTCTTCTAGATGGTATGTCCCTAACTTAATCATCTCCCAGGTCTTCCTGATCCTAATGGTTTTGCGGACTCACCAATAACCTATCTGTATACAAACATATATTCCTTTCGGTGTGTAATCATAATTTTAGTCTACCTGACCAAGCCTTACACACTGGAATTTTGGAAAACAATTAGCTGGGGCTAATAGCTAATGAATAGGGCATGACCCTATACCAGTCCCATCTGGTATTCTAATATCTGAGTCATTTTCACTTAGGGATCCACTCCCATAATTATTTTCCTTAAAATCCTTTTTCAAAATGATTTAATACCTTTAAATCAAACTAATACAGGGAAAATATATAATCTTTATGCTTTACTCTAAATCATATTGACATGTTATATATATATACTTTACTTAAACCTTAGCTGATGAAAACATTTAAACATTTGAAAGTACCCCTTTCGATTCCATTGAAAGTACCCCCTTCTAAACCTTTGAAAGCATCTCTTTCGGAACCATTCAAACCTTTCGAAACCATTTAAAACCTTCCTTTCGAAAGCATTAAAACCTTAGACATCCCATCTTAAAACACTTCAAAACATTGCCTTGGAAAACCTTGGAAAACTTTCCATTTTACCCCTTTCAAAACCGTTCAGAAAATAGAACCTTTCGACCTTGTCGAAAGCTACCTTTCGATCCCTTTGAAAGCTACCTTTCAACTCCATCGAAAGCTTGGCTTTTGACCTCTTCGAAAGCTTTGCTTTCGACCCTATTGAAACCATTCAATAATTAAAACCTTTCAGAAGCATTCAACTCTTAAATCATAAACCTTTCGGAAGCTCTATGGGTTCAATTTAAAACATGTGGAAAAAATTCTTTTAAAACCTTTCGACTTCGTCGAAAGCAACCTTTTGACTTTGTCGAAAGCTTAGCTTCTGACCCCTTCGAAAGCTTTAAAACATTTCTTTTAAAACAATAGGCTCTAGCCTTATTAACACTTTGAAACACCTCATTTGAAAGTTTGGGTTATACATCAATTAGAATAAAAAAGGGTAAACCATCTAAGTCGTAAGCTTCCTTTCGAAAGCATGGGAGAAGCGGCTGGTTTTAAAAACAAGTAAACCTTTCGACCTTGTCGAAAGCATGACTTCGAAAGGTTGAAAGGCTGCAGCTAAGGGATTTTGACCCCTTCGAAAGCCAGCTTACCTTTCGACTTCGTCGAAATGTTTAAACCTTTATTTTAAACATTTGACCTGGTCGAAAGCAACCAAGTCGTAAGCTCCTTTTTGAAAGCAAAGCAGGCATTAGTTTTGGTTTATAAAACAAACATACTCCAACCTCTTCGACAACTAAGGTTTCAACCAAGTACCTTACGACCTTGTCCAATTTGTTACGTACCAAATTGCTTGACACCATACACACTGTTTTTTTTACCTTGTCAAAAGCTATAACACCTTTCGACCTTGTCAAAAGGTCTGGGTCGAAAGGTTTGATGACGAAAATAGCTGAAACATGCTAAAAGCATGATTTTCTTGTTTTTAACTTTAAAAATATAACTTTTCAACTAACCTGCCTTGTTTATCAAATTCTCATTAGCTAATAAATTCTTTTCAGAAAAGTGCTACCAATAATTTCAGAAATAAACAAAGATTTTATTTTATAACAATGACCCTTCTCCTTAATTAAATATATAAAACATTTAAGACCCATACCTTAAATAATTTTATATATTCATCAAAACACTTAGGAAAAATCTAGAAAATTCCAAAAAATTAATTTTAATATGTTTCCCAACATATAAAAATTTCACACCCAAATAATTGTTATTTTAGCCGTAAATAATTTATAACCCATAAATCATTTTCTTCACTAGAAAATTAATATAAAATTCAGATTAATTCAGAAAATTATGAAAATCGAAACCAATCTCCAAAATATCATTTCTGACCTATATTTAAATTTTCAAGACATTTGGATCTCATCTAATAGGGTTTTCATGTCAAATGTATCATAAAAACTAACATGAACATATATAATTCATCAACAAGCATATATATAACTCTAACCATCAAAAACCTGGCATAAACTTGCAAAAACATTTCTGATCTATCTTGAAACCGAAAACCATAAGAAAATGGGATGTAGTAATTATTCACATTAGCTTTGAGGTAAAGGATGTGAGATTTGATGTTAAATAAGTTGATTATCTTCTTTCTCTTGAATCCTAGCTTTATCTTCCTTGAGAATAAAAATGGTGGCCGACCTTAGATGTTTTTAGTTTGATAGAATGAATGAACGTGTGTTTCATTTCCTAAGGGTTTTGGGTATAAGTCCCTCTTATTTCCCATATTTCCCTTACTCATTCCCTAACACATTAGTTCATGTTGTTTCATTTGATTTATAATTAACACGGCTATCCTTAGCTTAATCAAATCTCAACCTATTGAAATTCACATTGTTTTATTTATTTTAACTAATTAAATATCCTAAATAATGTTATGAAAATATGGGGTGTTACAGTGCATGAAGCCAAGGTACATAAAAGGCCAATTTTCTATGTCAAACAAAGGCCAGCTCATGAGATAGTTTTCACAACAGCAGATGCAGCAGGAGTGGTATACCTAAATCAGGACCCTCTTAGTGTTACGGTGCATATCTCAAACTATGCCATGAAGAAAGTCTTTGTCGATTCTGTAAGCTCAGTCAATGTCATTTTCAAGTCTGCATATGATAAAATGAAACTACAATTAGAGATCCTGAAACCCAACCCTAAACTGTCTATGGTTTTAGTAATACTACCACCGTCCCAATGGGATCAACATGCTTGCTTGTTACAGCTGGTACAGCCCCTCTACATAAGTCGCTCTACGCAAGCCTCCTAATCATGGATCAACCATCGTCTTTCTTGGGAAGACCGCTCTGATTGACGTAGGGGCAATCATCTCTAAGAAAGACCTGCTTATAAATACAACACTCCTGCTGGGATAAGGTCAGTGAGAGGGGAACAATTTATAGCTAGGGAACTATACAATTTAGCTCTTTACTCAAGAAATAAAATTGTTCCAAACTATTTTGCTATCTCTTTTGATATTTGCGATAGTTTTAATAAACAAGAAACTAAACCAATTCAAAGAACTATATCGGTACAAAGAACAAAAGCCAATGCTGGGAAAAACCATTCTGCGACACCAAAACCCAAAAAGAAAGAGAAAAGAACATATATGCACATGTCGACACTGATGAGTATAATTCAGTTTACATGCAGTACTTCACCGAAGAAGCCCAGAAACAGGCATCCTCAGTGAATTCACCACCAGAAAAGGAGACAGAAAGTGAGATAGACCTGAGATTAAGGGCATTAAAGAAAGAGCTAGAGCCAGTAGACGATCTTGAAGGTATACAAGTAGATCCAGAGGACCTCACAAAGGTAATTCAAGATAGGAAAGAACCATAGTGCGGAAGCCTGAGATAAGCTAATAGACTTCCTGAAGAGATTAGCGGATGTATTTGCTTAGGCTTATTTAGACATGGTAGGGATAAACCCAGCCATTATTTGTCATGCGCTAAACATCGATCTAGATGCCCATCCAGTCAGACAAAAGCACAGAACCTTAGATCAAGGAAGATAAAATGCCTTGCACGATGAAGTCAAAAGGATGAAGGAAAATGGATTCATCGGAAAGGCATATTACCCAAAATGGATCGCTAACCTAGTGCTAGTTAAGAAATCTAATAGAAAATGGAGAACCTGTATTGATTATACCAACCACAACAAGGCCTGCTCGAAGGATACTTCCCCTTCCAGAATTGATCAATTAGTAGATGCGACCAGTGGACATGAACTGCTCTCATTTATGGATGCATACTCATAATAAAATCATATAGCAATGTTTGAATCAGACCAAGAACATACCAGCTTCGTGACGAACAAAGGATTAACTGCTACAAGGTCATGTCATTTGACTCAAGAACACTGCAGCAACCTATCAAAGGTTACTCAATATGATGTTCTTAGAGCAGTCGAGGTATTTGTGGATTATATGTTAGTCAAGTCAAAGGTTGCATCGACTCACGTTCAAGACCTGGAGCAGACATTCGAAGTTCTAAGGTAATATAATATGAAGTTGAACCCTCTGAAATGCACTTTCGTCATCTAGTCAGGCAAGTTCCTAAGGTATATAGTAAGCGCACGTGGCATTGAAGCAAATCCTAAGAAGATTGGGGCCATAAAAGAAATGGGAGTCCTAGAGAAACTAAAGGATCTGAAGAGTCTAAATGGCAGAGTAATGGCATTAAGTAGATTTATATCCAAAGCAACAAACAAGTGCATCCCATTCTTCGACCAGGTGAAGAAAGGGAAAATTTCTGAATGGACGGAGGAATGCAAAGCCGCATTCCAAAACCTAATGGATCATCTAGTTAAAACTCCCATACTATCTAAACCGGTAAGAGGTGAGGATTTGTATGTTTATTTAGCTGTAATTGATAAAAAAAATTAGTTCTGCAGTAATACGAGAGAACGAAGTGACCAAGAGGCTCATCTACTTAACAAGCAAGCGGCTATCGAGAGTAGAGCTAAACTACTCAGTCGTTAAAATGCTAGCTTACAACCTACTCCTCACAGCGAGGAAGTTGCGGCTCTATTTCCAGGCATATCCCATCAAAGTACTCAGAGACAAACCCCTCAGGAAGATACTGCAGAAGCCAGAGACATCAAGCTATTTATTAAAATGGGCGATGGAGCTTAGTCGGTACGACATCACTTATTGTCCCACCAAAGGCCGGGCACTTGCAGATTTCATCGTAGAGTGCACCCTACCATCTGAACCTCAATCAGAGGAAGAAGTAAACACCCCACAATTCTGGTAATTGTTCATGAATGAAACATCAAATGAACAAGTGGTAGGTACTGGGAATGTACTGGTCACTCCAAGTGAGCAGAAACTGTATGGAATAGTGCAGCTCGGTTTCAAAGCAACCAACAATGTGGAGGAATATAAGGCTTCCTCGCAGGCCTAAGAATGGCCCAGGTAATGAAGGTAACCCATATTAAAATTTACAGTGATTCCCAATTAGTTGTGAACCAAGTGCAGGGAAATTACCAAACGAAGGAACCAATCTTAGTCGAATATGTGGAACTATCTAATAAGTTACTAGATTAGTTCGAACAGTTTAGGATAGAACAAATCCCACGTGAAAACAACTTGTCTGCTGACTCGTTTGCCAAACTTGCAAGCACTAAAGCAGCAAATGAAATGAAGGAAGTACCAATAGGGAATTTGGCAAGCCAAATATAACAGAATCAAATCAAATACTAGTCTTAAGCCAAGCCCAGTGGGCAATAATTCAAGGTGCACAAGATCAGGAAACAGTGGAAAATCGAGAGCAGCCCCCAATTGAACCCACACTTCAGAAAACTAAGGAAGATGACTGGATGACTCCCATCAAACAATTCCTGCTAAATGGGATCCTACCCCAACATAGAAACGAAGCTTGAAAATAAGATACTAGGCTTTGTACTACTCCTTCTTTGATGGCACATTATGAGAGGGCACTCAACCCCTTATCTTAGGTGCGTTTCCAAATAAGAGGGAGTATGAGTCATAAGGGAAGTAAATGAGGGCTAATGTAGAGATCACTCAAGAGGGGCCAAGTTAGCAAATAAAATTTTGAGGCACTTTTATTACTGGCCCACATCGCTTCAGGATACGAGGGAATTCATAAAAAGATATGACAGATGTCAACGATTCGTAAGTAGCCCCAGATAGCCATCCTATGAACTCATCCCGCTTACCAACCCATGGCAATTCGACATATGGGGCATAGATTTTATAGGTCCACTTCCTATGTTAAAGGGAGGGGTGAAGTACGCCATAGTAGAATTAGACTACATCACTAAGTGAGTAGAAGTGGAACCCTCAACCACTATCACTGCAATAGTCATTTCTGTCATTAGAAACATAATCACCAGGTTCAGAATCCCCGACGAGATAATTTCTAATAACACCCAGTTCAAAAGTAAGGAGTTGCAAAGCTTTGTGAGAAGAATGACATAATTAAGAGTTTTTCCTCTATCCCACACCCACAAGCAAATGGACAGGTGGAAACCACCAACAAAACCATATAAAGTTACTTAAGAAAAGACTTTAGAAAGCCAATGGAAAGGTTGCGGAAGTGTAATCTTTAGAATTACGGGCGTACCGAACCTCAACAAGATCCCTAATGGACCATACTCTTTTTTGACTAACTTACGAATATGAAGCCATGCTCCTAGTCGAAGTAGAAGTCCCATTGCATAGAAGAATATCGTACACAGTAGAGAAAAACAAAAGGCTGAAGGAAGTTGCCTTAGATCTTAGTCGGGAAAGAAAGGATGAGGCGGTAGTAGTATCTGCTGCATAACGGTAAAGGATGGCAAAGAACTACAACGTTAGGCTCAAAGAGAGAAACTTCTGCAAAGGGGATCTTGTACTGTGAAAGGTAATAACCAATACAAATGACCCAGTAAATGGACCACTGGGTCCGAACTAGGAAGGCCCATTAGTCATAGTAGAAGTTTTGGCAAACAGAGCGTATCGACAATCAAAGCTTGATGGAAACCTAGTTCCAAGAACATGGAACTCAAAGCACCTCAGGCCTTATTTTGTATGATGTACGTTGCTGATGTAATAAACATTGTATTTGTTATAAAAAGTAATAATACGATGAACTGGACATAAGGGTATTAGACGTCCTGAACCATCTCTCTATGTTAATCTCTTTGACATAGCAACTAGTCATAAGGATATTAGACGGCCCGAACCAATATAGAAATCTCTTTGTGTTAATCTCTTTGACATGGCAACTGGTTGTAGGGATATTAAACGGTCTGAACCAGTATAAAAATCTTTTTGTGTTAATCTCTTTGGCATAGAAACTAGATGTAGGGAAGTAGACAGTCTGAACCAGTATATTAACCTTTCTATGATAATAGTTAGCATAGTCATGCTAAACATAAGGATAGTGGATGGCCGAACTAGCTATCAAAACGAAGCTGCATAAAACGTAGCTCGGCTTTATCAACCGTGGTCATAGGGATATTGAACAGCCTGAACCAGCATAAAAACCCTTTATGTTGATATTGTTAACATAACCACACTGGACGTAAGGATGCTTGACAGCCTGAACCAATTATAAAGACCATGCACATGAGTTGAAAAGTTCGTAAATACATGAGCTGACTTCACAGTCGAATCAGTCTACCCTCAAATAGCGGGGCAGACTATGCCAAAGTGCATGAACCGGCCTCTAAACAAAGGGCAGGTCATGTCTTGCATGCAACAAAATACGCATGTCAAAAACTCAGCTCAACATTCACGAACTGTATAAGAGGTAGATCCTGAAAAATGCCCAGGAAAATTGCATATGGAACATACCAAAACTTACAAATTAGGTATGACTCTAGAAGCTTCTTAAAGCTTGTTAGGGAAACATCAAAAACTAAGATTTACCCAAGTATCTTCCTATACTTACTAAAGATCTATGCATGATTGTATGTTATACACATATGCATGTATTTCCCAAAAAAGGGAAAGCAAGCAGAAATGACCGGGTGCGAAGACCAATGAAGACAAGCCTATGCCGATCTACGATCGTCACAGCCTTGGAGGGTAAGTATTACATATGTAATTCCCAAGTCCTATTAAGGGCAAATGATATAAGCACCAAGATCAAAATAGGATGTCCTCACAATAAAATGCTGATTACAAAGTATGACAACTGGCCTGCGGTCGCGACACTTGACCCAACTAAAAAACTGCAATTAATGAGCAAGGAGTCACGATGGATAAGAATATTGCACTTATAAGACAGGCCACAGAGATATCAGATCTGCACCTATCCCTTAATTTCAATATTATATTATGATACTGAACCCAAAATTTGGCATTGTCACAGGAAGCAGGAAACAATCCACAGTTATAATACATAGGACCAAAGCAAGGCACAGATACTGAGCAGCAACGTTAGTAGCTGCTTTGCAGATGTCAAAGTACAACACATCATGATCAAAAAGCTAGGCAGAAACCAAAATACATGGATAATCGAACTACGCTATCAAAATCCCATGAACTTGTACTTAGTTAACTCCTTTAAGAGAAGATCTGCACCGTATATGCTAAGGGCTACCTAAGCAGTACCGTAAGGAGTCAAAAATCATTCCAAAAGGCTTCACAAGACCCCTTAAACAACGCTCCAATGCAGATCCACATTTATAGGTAGACAACAAAGAGATAAGTTTCCATCATCAATAATCCACATAGTCCATCGTTCAGAGCAGCTCAGCGTAGAATTGCATAAAGCAATTCCCTTCACAAATGCCGACCCGAAACTCTAACCAACCTGGTAAACATCATCAAGGTTCAGGATAGAACAGAGTAGCAACCATCCTTTGGGGAAGAAGTAATAAAAGCAATGTAGTTAACTCTAAAGAGAAAAGGGACAACTGTTTTCTATATTCATACATGCAAGAAGAAGCAATACCAGGATCATTCACCCATTCGAAGAGCAGGAATTCAGAGTCCATTCAAATTTGGAACCTCCGGCCTAAAATTCAAACATACCCATTTCAATTTTAGATCTCCCGCCAAAACCGAAAATTTAACCACTCAAATAGGGTTTCCTGCCAAAGACACGCCAGCGATCCACATGCATCAAATAGACAATGCGGATGGATGACACATAGCATGATCTGGAGGTCGACGGAAGAAAGATGATGCGATCCACGTGCACCTCTATACTATAAATAGAAAAAGCATTGTAGCAAGAAGTGGGCCTTTTTTTTCCTTGATTTTGGGATTTTTAAGATTAAAAGGGAAAAAGCATTGTACTCTCTGCCATTAAAATCTGTACCAAGAAATACAAAGAAAAAAGATACATTTCCTTATGGACGTAGAATTCATTAATATCTGAACCACGTAAATACTTTGTGTCTTTTACTTTTCCGCATTTTTATTTGTTTCACCTAGATTTTGTTCTATCTTTATTTGAATTTTCTGCTAGTTCGACTTGACATTTTAACAAACAGTTAAAATGCAACTACCTAGTAGTGTAAGCATCCAAAGACATAATTACTATTTAACGGCAATTTTAATACCACTTAATTTTGCTAATTCAAAATCATTGAGGTAATTAGTATGATAATTACCTCATCATCAGTTTAAGCGTTATAAGAAGAAAAATCTTATCAATAATATTTTGAAAATCTTTTCAACAAACCATTTTCTTTTCAAAAACCTTTCAAGTATGTTCTCTCAATATGCTCATAATTCCTAAGGAACTTTGAACCTATGCTCTAATACCAAATGTGACACTCCACACTCCTCGACAAACTAGGGCGACTTTAGGACTCACGTCGATGCCAAAAAGTACAAGTTATTGGGTTTTTATAACATCACAGAGATTAAAAATAAACAGATATAATCTAAGATACACTACACTTTTAGAACTCATGGAAGAATAGAACAACATATAAGTGCTGAAAATATTCATCTTAGAAAATATCCCAAAACACAGTCTTAGAAAAACAGTACGTAGTTAAATACAGAGTACATAGAAATATCACTCAAAGTCTGATAAGAGAAATACTAAATACTAATAAGATGAACAGTTACATGGAGAGTAAATAAAGGATAAGAAACTCCTATGATGAGCTCACCTTTCCATGTACTAAAATCGAGCCAAGTCAACTACTGCCCTATCCTCTTATGGTGAGAAAAAGAAAGGAAAAGGTGGGTCGGACAAAGGTTTGGTGATGAGTAAAGGTTTAATGTATGGTAATCGTGTGCAGTTAACTTTAATTCTATCATATTTGATCTAGGGTGTTCTACAAGTGTTCGTGCATTCCTAGGGTCCATTACTTAAGGTTTTTATCCAAAACGCACCTGCACAACAACTTGTGCATGCTACTACAAGAATCGAAATATGGATCGAACCTCAATAACTAACGACTGGCCATCGCTCCTAGAACTACACAATATGGAAACGCTGCTACTATACATACTCAATATGTAAACATCACTACTGGAGCTACTCGATATGGAACACTTCCACTAGGCTAGTAATCATGGAAACACCACCACTAGGCTACTAGACATGGAACCACCACTACTAGGCTACATAGGAGAAAATTTCTTATAACTACGACTGCACGTAACTTAACTACGCATCAAGGGGGAGCCCACAATGCCGACTCATCGGTGTATCTCATCGTCTGCATCCGTGTCTACCTCTCGATCATAGTATACGCCTCTTATTACATGCGTTGGGATCCATTAACAACATAGTATCACACCGCATCAGAGTCGTGAATACCAAGGAGTCCCGTTGTGCCAGGCCCATACACTTCATCCGGCATCAGTCAGTGCTGCGCATCCACCATAGAACCTCCTGTGAGTGTCATCTGTGATAGAATCACCCGCGTTGGGCAAAGTACATTTACCTAACCCCGCATGTTCTAGCGTCATCTCATAAGGAACTAGCTTCCCTACCATCCTAATATCCACACATATGTATATGATACTCTTATACATACACTTAATAATTTTTATAATTTTATTAGTAACCTGGGACTTAGGCCGAGGTTCAGATTCTGCATTTTAGGCGTCAAGCAATCAATCGCTACACCCTATTGGTCGACCTCTCATAGTGAATGGTCGACCGGTTGTATAGTAAAATTTAGGGTTTTCGATTTTTGATTAATTGATGTAATTATTGGATAATTTCTCAAATTCTGCATTATACAGTAAACCCTAAATAATGTGCAGTCTATATTTCTAGTACATAGATTTATACAAATTTAATTACACTTGTTTAATCCAGGGTTAACAAATTTTAGATTTTAAGTTGGGTTAAAATCAGATTTTATCGATTTACACCGATTTCAATTTCTAATTCAGATTTAGGTTTTACAATTAGGGTCTACAGTTTACAGTTTAATTTCTAACATCCTAACTCAGATAGAATACGTTAAAATTAACAATAAATAATCAACTTATTAAACTTGTTCCCACTAACCTCGAATCCAAACTTGAACTCTATATTCCATTGCAGAATCATCATCCATTAGCTTGTGCCCTCCTTGATCTGATCTATTAGTGTACTCTTACTTTTGAAAGAAAGTTTATAAGTGAAGAGAAGAAATTTTGGCAGAGTTTCAGTACTGCAAATTTTCTAATGAAATCAGGGTTAGCTCGGGCAATAATTTATAGGGGTTAGAGGTTGATTTGAAGCGTTGGATTTACCGTAGTGAATCTTTGTACTCATCTTGACCACTCTTCAAAAACTTGGCAGCGAAGAAAAGTATTTCGGTCGATCACAGTCGTTCAATCATACGCTCCAATTCGTGAAAACTGTGTGCCAATGGTCACCGTCTATGGGGAATGGTCGATCACTACCGGTCAACCGTCGAACCTAAGGGGTCGACCACTTGTAGTGTTAATTTTTGGGTAAGTTTTTATTTTTAGTTTATTTCATTTTCAAATTTTCAAATGTTCGCAACTTCTTTGTTCTAACTCCGATTTCAAAGTGTTATATATGAAAATTGCTCAAAAAATTATTACAAACACAGCGGCGTAAGTTTCGTAGCCAAATTCGAAAATTTATGAAAATTTCATTAACCTTTGTTTTATTTAATTTTAAATTTTTTAATAAATTTTCAACTAAATTTCCAAGGTGTTTCATGCTCCTAATCAAGTATTTAGGCATGCTGTTAACAAACATGAATATCAAAGAAAGAACTGTAGCAAGTTGTTACTAGAGAAAGTGAAGAAAATAATGAAAGCTTGGGAAGGAAGTTTAGCTGGAAGACTTGAGTTAATAAAATGCATTGTGTACCCTATTATTCAATTCTGGATATAGTGCTTCAGACTCCTAAAAGCCACCATGAATAACATCTACCATGTGTGCTCCTATTTTTTAAGTGCTCCAAATTTTTATGGAAGAATAGAGTCAACAAATTCCTTAGGAAATTATTTGTAAACAAAAAGGAGGAATTAGTCTCAAACAACTTGAAGAATTAAACATCTCCTTCAGTATCAAACTAATATGGAAAGTAGTCAATGTTGAAGGGATATGGGAAAAATGTAGAATATGCTAGTTTATGATTTTTGTTTGATGATAATAAACATATATATATATATATATATATATTCATTTAAATGTATTTGTTATTGTACTATTTTATTTTTTTCACATAATTAAATAAATATTTGATGAATAAAATAAATAACACAGAAGTCATATTCAAACAAATATTTTATTCAAACAAATATTTTATTATAATTTTGAATAGTACAAATTTAAGCTCTCACCACATATTTACGTTTCAATTACAATATAATTTTTCTTACATCACAAATTTCAATTTACAATGTTCATCTCACTACATATCACTCATTCAATCGTATTTATTTTCAACTCTATTTCAGATTGAATCGAGCATCTGAATTATCTGCAAAATAAACACTAACGCAGTAAAATTGAAAAAGAAATATTTTGCTGTGTACAATAAAAGTGTGTGTTTGAAAATTTTATTTGCCTCGGTTATTTGGGTTGTTCTTCATCATTTATTTTGAATTCATCGTACACGAACAACTTGTGACATACACAATGTATCACTATACATGCCACAAGGCCGTGCACACCGATATACACTTGATAAAACTGCAGGGACAGGTGAGCACAAGGTCAAACCCGAGCCGAGGCTGGATTCAACTCAAGTGCATATGAGTCTCGACCAAATCAACATAACCAGACTCAAGTGGCTGCAACAACCCACAAATGTACACAAACAACCCAAACATGAACCAGTGCACATGTACATACAAGAGTAAAAGTTGTAGTTTAACTCGAAGCAACTCAGGTGACTCAAAGAAATCGGACCAATATCAAACCACATACATATATACATATGTATGCACACATGTATACATATCAGGAGCAACAAAGTCAACCTAAAATCATTTCAAAAGGAAGCGGTCTAAGCAAACAATGTACACCAGACAATGTTCAAGACTACATGAACAAGAAGACCAGACCCCAAGTACAATGCAGCCTAGACTTCAAACATACAATCCAAAATGAGCTAACAAAATGCAAATTACAATACGAAGAAATCAAACAAGGTCAGGTATAAGCATGGATGGTCAAGGCAATGCTCAAAGCCACACAGCACTGATGACACAAGTGCACCATAACAAAGCATATGCATTAGAGCATGTATGCATATATGCATACACATATCAGTTCAGGTATAAAGGCAACAAGGTAACCCAGATAACAGCAATGAACAGTGAAAACCAGCATACATATATATACATGAATATGTGCATGTCAAAATCAACAGACCTCAAGTGCAAGGCCAACCACAGAACTGATTCAGAACTCAAGGCTAACAAGGATTGGAACCAACCAGACTAGTGACATAATCAGAAGCTCAAAGTGCAGAACTATCAAGACAGTATCACTCGACCATACAACCAGACTCCAAAAGGACCACAACAACAATATGCAGTGATGAACCAGACTACAATTACTTATGCAACAAACAACTGACAATATGAATTGAGTGAAGCCGTGTGCAACAGGTAGTGGTGACAACATGACTCAAGTGCAGTTCGAATAACAATTGCCAGCAATAAAGAGAAGCAATTCACATGAAGCCGTGAGTCAATGAACAAAGTCGATTTTTATCTCAAGTTAGCAAATTCAAATACCAGAAAAATAAACGAAGTCGTAAGAATTATCTCAAATTTTAAATGCCAAAGTCAAATCCAGGTGATAACACGAATTGAACAAGTCCAGACCATATCAAAGTTCAAATAACAAAGTCGCAGGAGAAAAGACCGGAGCAAATTCAAACTTATCAAGCAACGCGTATGAAATAAAAAATTCAGAAAACATCACCAACGTTCGATTACAAATCAATGGCCGAGCATAGCAATTTGAAGAATTCAAATGGAATTATACGAACGTAAAAATAGGGCTTTAATCCTTATTTAAACCCATTCATCATCATCGGCAGAAGTATTCGAGTTCAAGACAAAAATCCAGAGTATACTCTTAAATCGAAAACGATTTTATAACTCAAATCGAATCGAGTTCAAGCAAATTAACCGGTAAAACAAAAGGCATAAATCACATGCCAATTTCGTGTTATTCGAACTTGATAAAATTGGAGCGACTGAAAGCATATCACAGCCAAAGAATCGATTGTCCAAGCTAAACAAAGCAAAATAATCACTGCAATTGATCAAATACAAGCGGCGTCTTCAATTTGAACAAAGCCCTAACTTGGATCGAAGAGAAAACAAGGCGGCCACGAAGAGAAGCAAAAGGGGTCGGTTGATAAAAATAAAGATAAATAAAAGGGAGAGATTTCTTTTATTATCAATTGGGTCGGTCTCCTTATCCTTTTATTTGGGCCTATTTTTTAATTATAGGGTTTTGTTTTAAGTGTTTATTTTCATTTTGTAATTTCCTTTTAAATTTTTGTAAAATTCTAGTCGTGTGACTAGGTGATGAACTACGGTGGTGTAGTTCGAGAATTCTCAACTCAATGGCCGAGTTGTGACAGGGTTTTGAACGTAGAGTTAGGTTGGTCGATAGCGGGTGTCGCAAGTTTACATGTGTAAGCGTCTGACAACTTAATTTCAAGTAGAAACCTTGAGGGCAGCACGTAAGCAGGGTTTTCTCGAAGCTGGGTAAATCTGTGTTGTTCTATTTCTGCTATTATCCGTGCTGCAATTATTATATATATTTCCCCATTAATTTTTATTATTATTAGTATCACCCTATTCACCCCCCTCTAGGGTGAAATCGATCCTACAAAAAACTGATGAATGAGAAGTATATTAAAAAAGCAATCAGAAAATGATATGCAAAAATGAAGACTCGGAAATTTGGAAGTTTCTATCAAAAAACGGAGAGGAGAGGATGAAATGCATGGGCAAGGGAATAGTAGACTGTAAGTCAACGTCATAATGGGATGAACCATGGATTTAAGGAAGTAGATTGATAAGCAAACTCAGAATAGATGTAGTAATGAGAGTTAGAAGAGGAAAAAAATTAGTCAATGACATAATAGAAGAAGGGGAGTGGAGACAAAATAAATTAAGCTATCTTGCAGGTATTAGCCATGAAATTCTTGCAATTAAAATACTTACTAATAAAGAAGAAGGCTGCTGGGCATGGTTAACAGACAAAAGTAATCGTTATAGACTAAAACTAGTCTGGAATATAGTTTATCAACCTGCTTGTTACAAGCAAGCGTTTGTGCTTATAAATTATAAATTAAAGATTAGAATATAGTTTATGTCGTGCACTTTTTTCTTGAATATTTGCTTTTAGTGTATGCATGGGGATTGAATCCAAAATCTCTATTAACAAGTCAAGCTAAAAACCTTGTACTTAGCATTGGTCTTTGGTAACGTCATGCAACTTTAGTAAATAAACCATGCAAAATCATACAATAAAAATAAAAAGTCAAATGATTAACAAAAGATGTATTTAAATATCTAGGTTCAATAATTCAAGAAAACATGGAGATAGAAAGAGACAACAAATTGAATTAACATAACTAAGTTAGTGTCTTTTTTGTGCTAGTGGAGTACTAGATAAACAAGAAAAATTATATAAAAATGATTAGACTCATTGTATTATATGAAGTAGAATGTTGATCGATAAAAATATGTTAAATATAAAAGAAATGATAATGTAAAGATGGATGATTGGAATTACCAGAAGAGATAAAAATAAGAGAGCGAGAGAGAAACTACAAATGATAAATACAAATGAGGGACATAGGGAATGATATATATGATGACGCACCGGCTAAGAAAGTAAAGGAAAAAGGTTTTTCTAAAGAAAAAAAAAAGAGAAAGAAAGGAACCTAAGTTATTATGTTGCATTTATTTCATACTCTATTGCGGTGTTATCATAACTAGACCCAATCACAGTCTGACCGTGAATAACGTCAGATCGTGAACCACTTCGATTCGGAACTAAATCAGACATCCACTATGTAAGAATCGAAGGTCGGATCTCCGTGGTCTAATCATACATTTTACCTAGTTAAACCAGGAGTTTTTTCATTTTCTCCTTAATTTCTCGTCGTGCCATTTTTTCTATATTTTTTTAAAGGAAAAAAATCAACATGCAAAAATCATCACAACTTAAAGGAAAGTTCTACAGAACGACAATCAGGCCTACGTTGTTGTATGGTGCAGAATGTTGGCTTATTAAGAAACAACACGTCCAAAAAATAAGTTTAGTAGATATGTGTATGCTGCGATGGAGCTGTGGTCATACAAGACGAGACCGAATATGATATACGTTACAAACTTGAAGTAGCACCAATTGAAGAGAAGCTAGTCCAACACCGCTTAAGATGGTTTGGACATCTCCAACAGAGGCCTCCTGAGGAACCTGTGTGTGTTGAAATTATAGGCCGCATCGAATGCTCAAAGAGAGGTAGAAGTCAACCATGGTTGTCATGGGAGGAAGTAGTAAAAAGAGATATAATATATTAGAATATATCCGAAGAGCTGGTGTTGGACAGGAGTGCATAGAAGTTAGCGATCCACGTACCGAAATCATGAGCTAAGAGTATTTTTGCTTAGGGTTGATTTAGAGGTAGTGTTATAAGGTTTAGACTATAAGACTAGTGAATAGAAGCCTAAGACGTAGTGTTTGGTCTTCGTCTCTATTACTATCATCATCATCGTCATCGTGGTGTTTTTAATTTTTTTATATAATTTTATTTTTTAGTTTATTTTTATCTTTATTTTTATTTTACTTATTTATTATTATTATTATTTGTTTAATTATTTTATTTTATTATTATTATCATTGTTTTTTATTATTGTTATTGTTTTTTTTTTGAAATGGTACTTTATATACAACATGTCACTGGGACAACATATCAATTATCAATAAACGTTCAAATCACGCTATATAAGTTTCAAACTTGTGACCTCTCACACCAAATCCGAATCACTTAACCACTTGGACAATAGTGCTTGTCATTATTGTTATTACTTTTAAATTGACTTAATTAATCGTTCAACTAAATGGAATTAAGGTGTGGGATTGCACATAGATAAAAACACACAAAATTTGAGGATGAATGCATTCTTTTATTTTGCATAATGGATTAATCCACTTGTTTTCTACGTATACACAAATTAAAAGTAAAAACTTTGCAGATTTGGGGATAAACCTCTTTCATTTGCACAACACAACCAAAGAAGGTTAGAATTAAAATACTACAATTTTACAGTATTAAGAATATCCATGTATAAAGGCTAATGTTCATGTATAACAATTTTCAAAAGAATTAAAAATAACACAACTTATTTGTCCCTTAAACACTCTGAGATGGAAAAAATATGGAGGGTGGTGAATGAAGAGGCAAAATAGAAGCTCAACTGCTCGTTTCTTACAACTATAATCACCGGTAAACTGAAGTCTATAATAATGAAACTTAATAAACAAGCGTTCAATAATTTAATGTAGTATCATGTTTGCACGGCAAGCCTCTGAAGATGCTCGCAGAATACTTGAAGGCTGACATCATCGGTAAAGATAATATCTGAACCTGGAGCAACGTTGTCTGATGAATTATATGTAGCTGAAGGGTTTAGCTTTGCCAGTAGAAACCTTGCCTGTATATTTCACAATGCAATTACGGGTTAGTTCTAAGCAGTAATGCAATGCTTCCCTTTAAAGTCTCATTTCGGACTGGAGGACTTTGTATTACTTTCCCTTCCTGGCAGATACTGTTAGTCAATTTAAATCCAAAATTCTGGTTTTTATATCCAATAAACTTCGGTTAATTTTCTGATTTTTATTTATTTATTTTAACTTGGACATAAGGTATTTGAAAATGGCTATTCAACAGAAGAGTTTATGCCTGGAACACAAATTAACCATCCCTTTCTGATACTTAACACTGTTGCAGAATTCATTCCTAAGATCTATGCTTTTATAACTTGAAATCTGTGGTCAATTACAAAGACTTTATAAGTACTAGTTTGATAGCATTGAACAGAGAAATGTCATTCCCACTCCAAATCTCTCCTCGTGCGCTATGCTACATTTACATATTTGAGGCTGAGCTCTAGTAACATTTCCCTTGACACAAACCATCTTATTCATTTGGGCTTTCCTTTATTGCTTAAGAATACATATTTCCTATCATACTTGGGTTGATCTTCATCGTTCAAGAAATTAGCATGTAAAGGTGTATCGGTTATATTGCACTTATAAAAGCGAATATTTCGATGTACAAACACACACATTATTATACAAAAAAGGATAAATAGCACGAGGAACGTGTCCTTTTCGGGGGTTATATATCTTTATTTGCCAGTTCAAAATAACCACCTGTAGTTCAAATCATGAAATCAAAATTGTTTGATTTTCAAATTTTGGCTACCATACATTCCCAGTTGATAACAAATAAGATTCGGGTGTTATTTTTATTAGTACAAAACACTTCCAGTGAAGCAGGATAATGATGGGTTTAACAGAATATAGATACTAGCCTCATAAAAACAGCAGTATCGGTATATAGGGATGCCAAATATGTACCTGGGACCCATGTTGATCACAGACAACTAATCTAGGAACTGGGAATCTATCCTTAATAATCATTTGTGCTTCCTCTTGTGGAAGTCGCAGTAGATCAGCAAAAGCCTGAATAAAAATGAAGGAAAAAAATATACCAAGATTCATGAAAATATAGAATAGCATTGAAGCATTCAAATAAACAATTTTCCAAGATATAATATTGAATTCATCATCATTTACCTGATGTTCTGGTTGATTCTGGTAACCCATATTGCGCCACTGAGCTATCGTCATGCCATGAAATATAACTACGCTAAAATATGCATTGAGTAGGAGTATGCGATCTGCAGCTATGGATGCTACATCTAATAGCGCAGGAGTGGGAAGTGAATTAAAAGAGTATGATATTAAGGAAGGCTGTATCATGACAACGGAATTTGTGACACTCTCTCGGTTCAACAACATACGGAAATATGCAGTTTCATCAGGACTATTATTGAAAACCTGTTACAAAAAAGAGAGTTACAAAATATTGCAAAAGCACGTGCTTGACAACCAAAAAAGGAAAGCAGCATTGGCCAGTACCTGTACAAACTGTGATCGCCGAAGATTGAACATAAATTGGGGGAATATCGAGAAATTTGGATTGATTACAAATGATGATGGATCGTCTTTTCTATTGTCTCCAAAACGAGAGCATATGCGAATAAGAGATCTATCCAACCACCGTGTTGCATCAAACTCCTCCTGGAAAAAGCATTGTTTTTAGTTATGAAAATATGAACAAAGAAAACTTGTGACAAGTGAAAGTTAATCGAATATTTATTTGTACTTGGAAACAACACATTGCTTCGAACATCTATAAAATTGTGCAAATGTAAGCATATAGCATAAGCCTATTACTTTTCTTGTAATATTTTGCAACATCTTATGTGACAACCTAGATATCTGAATCCTACTCTAGAGAAGTAATGGACTTTAAGATAAAATTGTAAGTTTAGAAACTGCACATAACAAAGCCTTTAATATTTGTGGTCCTAAATACCTTACCTCCATCTCCATTTTCAATGAAACAAATCTTGCTAAAATAACAGCTGCAGCCTCCTGATCAAAACCTTCGACCAATTCCTGTTCGAGCAATAAATTCAATATCAAAAGGAAGAAAGTGTACATTTGGGATACATATATTGTTATGATGAAACAAATAAAGCACGCATACTTTGGAGTGTTTACGCATGTAGGAAACAATTGAGGAAGGGGAACTCAATTTGCAAATCAAGTACCATTAGCGGTTAATGTTTTCATGCAAGGTTATCAATATGAGATTTAAATTACAAATTGTATAGTACAAATTTTGGATAGAAACAAGATTTAGGTGATGAAATGTTGATCCAAAATGTATCCATATTGTAATACACACATACATGTATGCGTGTGCGCACGCGCATGCATACGTACGTACTTACATACATACATATATTTTTGTGTGTGTGTATATGTGTAGGGCCGGCTCTAGGGTAAGACGAGTAAGCCAATTGCCTAGGGCAACCCCCAACCAAGGGCAACCTCCGGATCCAAAAATAAGTATATAAGAAAAGTTCACAATAGTTTGGTGGATCAAATAGATGTTTAGTAGTTATGATTTTGCAATTAAATAGAATTGAAAACCTAGTTAGATTCATTTTACTTTATCATTATAGTTATTGGTTCTAATATAATTATTATTTTATTCAAAGAGGCAATATAATTGTAGTTCGTCTAGGGCAGCCCAGATAATAGGACCGCACTGTGTATATGTATAAACACACACGCACATACGCATACACATATACATATATATACACAAACGTACATATATGTAAGTATGTAATGTATGTATGATGAGACATCTTATTTAAGCATATGTTATATTTAGCAATAAATCCTCAATTTTTTACAACAAAAAAATGTATTAGTATATATAGGACGGATCCACGGCTTCTTATTTATCCAAGTGAAATTCCTCGTTCGTCTGATTGTGCATAAAAAAAATAACAAAAATCTGTATATATAATTCATCCACTATCAAGATCTTCACAAAATTTGAAACATTTCAAACTTGTAACTACTTCAAAACTACAATCCAAATTGACAGTTAAACGAATATTCTCCATGGCTCGTATTGATTTACAATCTTAAATTAGAAGTTTTTCAATGGTACAAAATTTGTAAAGATGAACATGATAGTAATAAGATTATACCCAAAAAAATATTGAACAATTTCAGGAAAAAATTGATACGAGAATCCATGAGGTGGATTTTGGAGGAATTCAAAACCAGAGGATGTGGATTATTCCATACACAGACACATGTATGTGTATGTATATACGTACCCAGGTTTGAGGTTTCGACCGAAATTCCAGCCGTTTCGATTTCAGTACAGACCGAAACGAAACGAAAACAAAACTTCGATTCAATAAATAAAACTATTGAAATTCAATTTTTTCAAAAGAAAATCAAAACAAGAATTACTTTACAATTCAAATAAATAAATATTCCAAATCTGAAAATTTAACTTCGGAAACATGCAAAATCGCAAAATATATGAGTAATGTAACTAAAAGGGTTAAATACGAAGTAGTAAATAAATATTTGTTAGCGTTATAGATATTTATAATTAATCAATATTGTTCATGTATATCTTATTTCAATTGAATATAAATTACACATCTTGTTTTAATTAATTAAACGAATATATGTATGATTATATGAAAAATAAATAATAAAATCCGAAACCGAAACTTGAAAAGAAATTTTCGAAATTTATGAATTAGATCGAAATCCCTAAAATTACAAAAGACCAAAACTGAAATCCCGAACCCTGATACGTACTTACACATACTTATATGTGTATATGTATGTGTATGCATATGTATATCCAATATACGATACCTCAACTTGAATTACTACTTCATATGGATTCATTCAACACCCACAAACTTTGATTCATGTTCGGGTAATTTAATTTTATTGGCTCCATTTCCAATCTATTTTTTTTTTCTTTTTTCCTTTTTTGAAGTATTAAAGAGGTGCTTGTATATGCACTGAACTCTCAACACATAGAGGCCCAAATTTTCTGTTTGACCATATAAAATTGTATGTTTATATCAGAGTTCAAAATTTTGAATTTGGATTACGTTTTTTCATTTGAGATTTTGAAATTCCGATCAATTTCAAAAACTTTAGAAACTTCGGTTATGAATACGGCTTCAGATTTTTTTTCCTTCCTTTTCTTTTGTTGAGATAGCACATATTTGTACTTGCAAAAAGAAAACATTTACTATAATAAAACACCAATTTAGTTATTGATTTATATGGTTTAGAATTGACGATGGTACCGCATTTTTTCCCAAGCTATTTGATATCTTATGCATTATTCGTGTACCTTGTTTAATTTGTCACGAAAGAATTTTACTATTTATCCTAAGATAGATTCAACAAGGTTTGAAATATTAGAGCTACAATCTAACCTGAATCCCAACTTAAATCATTCAACGATTTATGACAACGGCCTTTACAAGATTAGTTTAGCCATTATTATGAACTTGTCAATCAACGGCCTAAATTAACTTATGTCTGCACATAAAGATATCTAGCAACTTTTGAATAACATTATTTAAGACTACCCAGTTCGTATACAATGTAGACAAATGCACATTAGCATTTTTGCTGTAAAAATCCATTACTTAATTAAAGACATTACTAACTACGTAAAGTTGCTTGTTGCAATAAGATTGATTTCTTCACTTTGCTTGAGCTTTTTTTTTTTAAATAATATATTTTAAGGGTACACAGGCAGGAAAACAGATGATGGAATGAGAAATAAATATCCAACCTCTGTACTGGCAGGACCATCAACCCATTTTCTTGCAACTGTTGTCACTCTGGTCCTCATTTCACCAAGAGGATTCTGGTAACTGAAAACAATGAATATAGCTTAAAGGACAATAAGATTCTCAAACAGAAATATCAAACTTGAATAAAAGATCCAAAGAACATACCGTGTCACAAACTGAAGGTATAGTTGAGGATTTGGAGTTGCTGATTGGTTTTTATCATTCGGCGATATATCGAAAAAAACTGTCAAACAAGTGCTTCTATCCAGACCACACATTTTCCATACGGTTGTATTTCGTTGTCCAATTACGGTATCAGCACAAAGAGCACCTTTCTGCATGTATGATGGAACATTGTCAAGAGCTATTCATTCATGTAAAGGACGAAAAATCTTTCTGGAGAACAAACCTTCTCCAATGACATGCATGGCCCAATGATTCCTTGAATCTTGATGTCCTTTGAACAATTGATTTCGAGTGTACCACTGAATTGGGAGAAAGAAAAAAAAACAGTTATGATTGCTATCAATAATTACACGCGTGCGCGGGGGAGAAGGAACTTTTTAGTTGGCATGGACTGTAACGCCCCACCTCTATACCCATACTAACCAAGAACACTACGATGTAGTGCTGTCAATTAGTACGGAGAATAAGGCTGTGGAGGAGCGACCATCCATGTAACTTCTTTGTGCGAGCACCGATATGTCAGATAGAATAGAATGCATATCATTAAGGAGAAAATCCGACATACCGATACAGACTCAAAGCTATCACACGGTGGTTATATAAAATCTTTGGAAACAAACATAGAAGTAATCATAACATAAATCAGTCACAGACATCCATATCACAAAGGCGGAAGAAGATATGAATAAATATATATAACACATGAAAGTGTACATCAGAGTAGTGGTCAGAAAGATCCACGATAATACAAAAGAATAGCATCGCGTGCTATACAAAAGAATAAGTACACTACATAGAGTCTATATCTCAAATGTGTACATACAAAAACTACTAATCTAAGTAGTTAGCCAAAAGTCAAAATAATCCTGAAGAGAAGTCAAGCAGAAGCACCTGTAACATCTCGGTCTGACCCGAGTATTATTTATAAGAAAATAATAAACGGATCAGCCTAGCTATAAATATCAGATGATAAGGTATAGGATAAATAATATGGCATGAACATGTAACAACCATAACGGCATACTACTATAAGTATGTAAATGATAATCAACAAAAGATCAATCAATATCACAAGAATCTTCTCGAAGATAAAACAGGGTATCATACCCTAAATAACAAGTCAATAACACATGAAATTCACCAATGCACAAAATCAATGAAAATCATGAAAATTGGTGAAGCACAAAATTCCAGAAATCATCACCAGAAATCCAGAAAAACACACAAAAAGGGGGGGAAAGGGCCTAACACATGAACGGGAGCATAAAAACTCACCAGCGCGCATCACACAGGACGAAAAGCTATCTCATGGAAGTTATCCATTAAATTTCCACACAGAAATGGCCCGAAGACCATAGGGTGCTACCCCATATATGTGATGGCGAAACATCACAAAAGCGGGGTCTAGTCTCCCTCGCAGACAAAGAGACATCGCTCAATCGCTAGTCTAAATCACAAAAATGATCGTCATGATCATATGGAAGTGTCAACCACACCAAGCTAGTAAATATATGAGTTTAGCTTCATGTCCCATAACCACTTGCTTAACTTAAATATTTACGAACGAGCTGTAAATCTTCACTAGGAAATTGTCACAAAAAGGGTTCAATCGAACAAGTCCAAGAGCTAACCGACGAAGTGAACGCAAGTGTTTCATACCACTCGTTTTACTAAGTCGTTTAAATCGATTTCTCATCCGAGTGAAGTAAAGGCTTGTATATATTAGTAGATTAGAAAACGTTTTGAAAGGAAAGAGCTTTGTAGTAGAATAGTGTTGAAATCGCTTTAATGAAAGAGTTTTGATATTTACTACTAGTATTGAAACCTTCTTATCTTTAGAGTGACAAGTCACAAAACGATTGTTGAAACAAATCGTATCACATAAATTTCACATTCGAAGATGTGAGAAAAAGTCCAAGGAAATCAGCTCCAAAACCATCAAGTAGAAATATCCAAACGACCTAACAAGACCAAGCTTAAAGAGCGATTGGAACGACCTACAGGTTGAGCGACCTAAGGTTAAGGTCGGAGACGACCTACGACTTAGGGGGTTGTGGTCGAGCGACCTAACAGAAGTAGGCCTAACGACCTAAAGTGGACGCGACCTACGACCTAAGGTGGACGCGACCTAAATTGGCAATGGGACAAACGACCTAACAGATGCAGGTCAAGCGACCTAACAAGGTCCAGAGGCGAGCGAGTTAAGAAGCTCGCGGCCTAGCATTTGGACCGGTCAAGCGACCTAGTAAAAGCCTGCGACCTAAGATGGAAAAAGGGTCGAACGACTTAAGAAATATCGCGACCCAACATCCTAACACGCGAGCGACCTATCAAGTCATACGACCTAATATAAATGGTCCAACGACCTAACTCGAACGGCTTAGTGGGTCGAACGACTTAACTGGAGCTTAGGTCGGTGACGACCTACGAGATATACAGGCCGACTTAGTGGAGATGGTCGAGTGACCTAACTCGAACGACCTAGTGGGTCGAACGACTTACGAGTTAACACACGAACGACTTAACTAGAGCTTAGGTCGGAGGCGACCTACGAGATAAGCCAGTGCGAGCGACCTAACGTTTGCCTGGGGATTATAGGTCGGAAACGACCTACGACTTAAAGTGGACGCGACCTACGACCTAACGTCCAGGCGACTTTTCCACGCGCGCGAGCCACGCACCCGAGCGACCTAAGGGTCCAGAACGACCTAAGGCTGGAAATTCACCAAAAACGCTAAAAAGTGGAGTTTTTTCGCCAATCCAATCCAAACCAAAAGCAGACATTCATACAAATGCAATAAGGGATCATTCCCAATAGCCCAATGACATCTATAGGCAAGATGTGAGATCAAAAATCTCACATTTTTCACTAAAATGGTTGAAGATGGAGATTGAAAGCAAGGAGAAGCAATCCAAAGCTCGAATCCACTATCTTCTACTTGAATTTGGAGTTGAATGTTGGATTTGCAATTGAACTTGAGTTTGGAGTTTTAATTTCTTTTTCCCACCACCATTTTTGATGGAGCTTGAATGTTTAGTGAAGAGATGAAGTTATGAAGAGGAGAGGTTGGGCTAGGCTTAATGAAGGTGCAGTCCAAACAAAGTCAAAGGCGGGAAAAAGTGATGAAAATTCCACTTTACTCCAAACATATCGAAGTTTATACTCAAAAGGATCGCAAACGTCATTTTGAACTCAATGGAAGGGGTCTCGAGTCCTAGTTTGACTGTATGCAAAAAGTAACTTTTCGGACTAAGATCTGACTAACGATTAAAATATTTAAATAAGATGTTCAAATATATAATCGACTAAATATGCGGGTTATTACAGACTCCCCTCCTTAAAGAAATTGCGTCCTCGCAATATACATAAGACGGAAAACAAAAGTAACAACCATAAAAGCATATTAACACAAAAGAAATTTGAAACAGAAGTTCACCTGAAAGAGCATGAGAAAGTAAGTCTGGATGTGTACGCTCGATGAATTCCCTAGTTTCCCAAGAGCAATCCTTAGGATTTGAGGACCATTTAACTTTAACGAGCGGGACATCTTTATTTCGAAGGCGCTTGACCTCCGAAGCAATAATTCGAATAGGATTCTGCTCATAAGTTAAATTAGGCGAAACTTCAATCTCTTCGATCACACCAGGCTCAAGAATAGCATCGGAATCCCGAAGGCACTTCCGTAATTGAGAAACGTGAAACACGTTATGTATAGCAGAAAATTGAGCCGGTAATAAAAGACGATAAGCCAAGGAACCAATACGTTCGGTGATAGGAAATGGCCCAATATATCGAGGCGCTAACTTTCCCGATCGACTGAATCGTACTACACCCTTCATTGGTGAAACACGAATAAATACAAGATCACCAACAGAAAATTCTAATTTCTTTCTTCGGTTATCGGCAAAGGATTTTTGTCTATTCTGGGCTTCTTTCATCCTATGTCGAATAAGTTCAATCTTTTCTGTGGAATCTCGAATAAAATCTGGTCCTAAAACCAGCTTTTCACCGGCCTCAAGCCAACAAGAAGAAGATCGGCGTGGTCTTCCATAGAGTGTCTCGAAAGGAGCCATACCAATACTAGATTGGAAGCTGTTATTATAGAAAAACTCAACAAGTGAAATATGATATTTCCAACTTCCACCAAAATCAAGAACACAAGCACGGAGAAGATCTTCAAGTGTTTGATTCACACGCTCAGTTTGTCCATCGGACTGGGGGTGATAAGCGGTGCTAAAATTAAGCTTCGTTCCCAAAGCTTTTTGAAGACTCTTCCAGAATCCACTAGTAAACAATGGATCTCGATCACTAACAATGGAAAAAGGAACTCCATGTAGTTTAACAATTTCTTTAACAAAGAGTTTGGCCAGAAGAGGAACGGTTCGGTTCGACCGAACTGGAATAAAATGGGCAGATTTAGTAAGTCTATCAACAATCACCCATAAGCTATTATGACCCGAACGAGAACAGGGAAGGCCATCAATAAAATCCATGGAAATTTGATCCCACTTCCATACTAGAATTTCCAATGGTTGCAATAACCCACCGGACCTTTGATGTTCAGCCTTAACAAGTTGGCAAGTCATGCAACACTTAACAAAGTTAGCAACATCAGATTTCATTCCCTCCCAGTAATAAAGTCGCTTCATATCCGCGTACATTTTACTACTACCGGGATGAATGGAAAATTTGGAACGATGAGAATCTTCCAAAATATCCTTATGAAGATCACTGATATTTGGTACGATAAGTCTACCAAATTTTCGAATGCCGCCACGAAAATTAATATCAAAGTCTTTCAAACCTTCGATATCAACTTTATCCTTAATATTTTGGCCAAGAAGAGCCAATTCGGGATCTAGCCTTTGAGCTTCAAGAATGCGGTCTAAAAGAGAAGGATGAGCCTCAAGGCTACATAAAACAAGAGATGAACACAAATCGGAAATACGGTCTCGAATTTCACAAGTGGATAAAACTTCGATATCGTTCCATTCGGGTATCATCATGGAAACAACCGCTTGTTGCTTGCGACTAAGAGCATCGGCAACTCGATTTCCCTTTCCGGGAGTATAAAGAATATCTAGATCATAAGAGGCAAGGAATTCGAGCCAACGCTGTTGACGCAAATTAAGTTCCTTTTGAGAAAATAAATATTTCAAAGACTTATGATCAGTATAAAGTACAAATTTCTCTCCCAAAAGATAATGTCGCCAAATTCGAAGGGCGAAAACGATAGCCACGAGTTCCAAATCATGTGTGGCATATCTAGTCTCAGCCGGCTTCAATTGCCTAGAAGCATAAGCAATAACACGTTCTTTTTGCATAAGAACGGCACCCAAACCAACGCGACTAGCATCGGTATAGACAACAAAATCTTGATTCCCTTCGGGAATAACAAGAATAGGAGCGTCAGAAAGGAGTTCTTTTAATTTCTGAAAAGAAGTTTCACATTTGTCCGACCAAATTTATTTAACACCTTTCTTTGTTAAGCCAGTAAGAGGGACGGCAATTTTAAAAAAGTCCTTGATAAAACGACGGTAATAACCCACCAATCCAAGGAAGCTACGAATTTCCGTTACACTCTCCGGTTTCTTCCAATTTTGAATCGCTTCAATCTTAGAAGGATCCACTGATATTCCGGATTCGAGTGGCCCAATGATTCCTTGAATCTTGATGTCCTTTTGAATCGCTTCAATCTTTCTGGAGAACAAACCTTCTCCAATGACGTGCATGGCCCAATGATTCCTTGAATCTTGATGTCCTTTGAACAATTGATTTCGAGTGTACCACTGAATTGGGAGAAAGAAAAAAAAACAGTTATGATTGCTATCAATAATTACACGTGTGCGCGGGGGAGAAGGAACTTTTTAGTTGGCATGGACACTCGATAACGCCGGTATCTTGTGTATTTTTCAGCTCAATTTCCATGCTCTATCAAAAAAAAAGAAATAAAAAAATAAAAAAAGAAAGAAGAAGAAGAAAGAAATTAACCGATGCCTTCCTTTTGCCGTCGATTAATGCACCCTTCATCTGTCTTTATGAGTAATCCCTCCATTGTCGAATTCCAATTCAAAGTCAAATGGATTTGAACGGATTCATGCAAAATCGGTTTCCGAATTCGTTCTAATTTGGTTTCTGAATTGATTGGAACTGGATTCGCATGGATTCAAATCGAACGAGTTCAGTTTTGTTCGAATGCCTGAAATGTTTGCTTTGCTGCTTTTGGATTTTTTGATGAATCCATTGCTGTTGAGATTTTATTGAACTAATTGGATGCTTGAATTGCTTCATTGGTTAATGTTTTTTGATCTTTTACTCGGTTTGATGTTTAATAAGCTTGAAATATTTATTTTGATCTATTGCTCATTTTTTATTGTAAATTTAGTCCTTTTAGCATCAAACTATACAAGACAAATCTCTAATCTACTTATGAAGGAACATCACACTCACACACACATACACATCTCTTTATGAAGGAATGCAACTTGACATTGACCCACCTCTTTAATGCAGGAGTTTCACAAATAGTTATGATACTATATTAGGGCTAATACTTGTTCTAAAGGTAAAGGCTAAAAGAAAACATGCATAAATAAAAGAGAAGAAAATGATCCTCTTTCGAGACTTTTAGCCCCAAATTACAAAAATCCTCTTGGTTTTCTCAAAAGTTCCGTCTTCCATCTAATCTCAGCACAAAATTAATCTTTGTTCTTGCCAAAATTGAGTTCCAGTGTATTTTCTCGAATCACGATAGTTTCGTATCACAGAAAAGTGTTTACTATCTTTCCTTTCTTCAAATCTTCTTCCTCCCAAATATTTATTAGAACCACCAATTTTCGAAAATAGACCAATCAACAATTGTGCAGTTGGAACAAAAAATCTAAAATTGTGTACGATCCCAAAGATTCAAGCAACAACGGTGAGCCATAAAAAACGACTGTACAACGCCCAAGGTTTTAAACCTCGGATTTCAATCACGTTTCATCTCAAAGATTCTAAAGATCCGATGTCGTATCGGACGAGATGTCTAAGAGATAAATGCATCACAAACGTTCATCTCGGATTCACATCTCGATTTCTAAAGTTGATATCATTACACTCTTGGAATGTATGTTATCTTGAATATTGATTTGCATATAGCTAAATTTACAAATATTGATTATCGCAAAATAATTTAACTTTAGTTGTCATTAGCAGCTCGGAAAAACATTCGCGCAATGTTAAACATTCTTAGACTGTCTAAAGGTTAAACAAAATATGCCTAATAGAATATGTTAAACAAAAGGAAGAAAAAAATCTATCAGATTTTTGATACATAATATAATTATACTATGCCTAAAACTTTAAAAGCCATTTTGACAAAATACGTTAAACAAAATGAGAAAATAGCCTAACGACAAACTCTCGAAGCCCTTTTAATCAAGGATAATTTACACCAATAAGTATGACAATGTAGGGTAAGTAAAAAATGATAAAAATCAAAAAAAATCGGTTTTGAAAAACAAATCTAACTTAATTGTGCAAATATAAAAAGAAGCTAACTTCGAAAATTCATTCTTTTGACCTGAACAAACCATAATTAGGATTAAATATAAAAGTATGATCATGCACCCAAATAATTGGTTAAGTAGAAAAGATTAGGGTTAAGTACATAAAATTTGATTTTCCTACTAAATTTGCACTAATGAATTTGCTCTGAAGGTTGTAGAAATAGAAGAAAAAAAATCAAAAAACCTTAAATAATTACAATCTAAAAGGTAAGAGAAAAAAACTGAAAATGAAATAGAACTGAGCATTTACTCATTAGAAATTAAAAGAACGAAATAAAAGAATTGTCAAGTTCTAGAAAAATGAAGAACGAATTTTCAATGTTTGTAGCTAGAAAAGTGAAATAATGTGTTATATTATGATAAGCAGAAAATAAATGTACGAATTTTAAGACAAATCCAATAAAAATTGAGAATCAAGTCGGCTAAAATCTTGTAAAATAGATCTCGGTCGAGATCTCATTTTTGGGGTTAAGCGACTTGAAACAACAAATATCGGTTGCATCTTAGTTCATTTAAATCTCGGTCCAGATTTTGAAATCTCGAATGAGATCTCAATCGAGATTTCAAAATCTTGACCGAGTTTCAGATTAATATATATTTATTGTTTCGAATCGCCTAACCCCAAAACTCCGAAAACGAGTTCTTGGTTAGAAATTATCAAGATTAAAAACATTGATAATACCAGAGTTCAAGAACTCAATTGACTGATAACCTTTCAATCACGAAAACAGTTTCCTTTAACGTGCAAATTCAAAATCCGATGAAACTTGAGAAAAAAAATTGTGGTACTGGATGTAAAAGAGGGTCACTACCCAACCAAATATTTATAGATCTTTAGAAAGATATGATCTTTGCATTCTAGAAATATTGCTTGAACCGTGACCTTGAAATTTGAATCACAATGATGAAAACAAATTTTGAAAATATGATTTCACGATATGAAGATTTGAACATGATGTATGGAGATTTGATCGCGGTGACGAAATAAAACTGGAACTAAGGTTTGCAACGTAAAGACCTTGAAAGAGATTTTTTTTTAGTACTTGAATTTCAATTCTTGTTTCTATTATTCCATTGTCTAAGTGAGGTTACATACTTTTGCATATGAATAAGGTATTTAACCTTGAAAAGTAAATATTTTATCAATAGACAGAAGAATGCATTAACAGTGAAAAGAAAAATTACTCACTTGCCTTGACATGTTTTGTTTGAGAACTGAAAGAAAGATTTTCAGCAAGATGAATTGTACTTTAAGTATCACAATTCCGTACAACATTATCATAAACAAAGCTCAAACCACACAACAAACACTTCAAATAAAGTGTCTTCATTGTTGTCCCAACAACAGCTATCAACTTAGCCTCTGTAGAAACAAATACAAATTGCAACCATGTTCTCCAACAATTAGACGTGCCACTAAGAGTAAAAATTTAACCTGATATTAACATCATTCGATTCATATCCCCAACATAATCAGAATCAAAATAATCAACATAAGTGCAATCCTCGCCGCTAACACTAAAGAAAAGCACATAATCTAAAATTACTCAAGTCTAAGATACCTCAGTATGACTTTGATAGATTTTCAATTTGATTTTCTAAGGTTAGCCATATAACGGCTAATTATTTCAACTGCACATGCAATGTTAAACCTATTACACACCATAACAAACATTAAACTACCAACAACACTAACATACCATATAGACCTTATCTTCAACGGTGATTGAAGAGTCTTTTTACGAAAGCTTTATATATAAAGGCATTGGTGTAACCAATGGCTCTTGCTTTATCCATGGTAAGCCGAGTAAGCGTTTTTCTAATATGCTCGTTTTGAGTTATTTTCAACAAACTAAGCTTTATATTTCTACTAATTTTCCATGTCTAATATTTTCTTTGCCTCACCAAAATTCTTCATATCAAATTCCAACTTCGAAAGCAATTTCAATTTATCGATTTTTCTTTTGTATTTTAAAGCAATAAGCAGATTATCCACATACAAGAGCAAATACATACGATTATCATTTTCCAAACGCTTGAAATAATTACATGCATCATTGATGCTTCTATCAAAACCAATCCAAAGCATAAATCGGTTAGACTGCTTGTACCACGGTCTAGATGGTTACTTTAAACCATAAACTTCTTCAATTTACAAACTCAACCCAACTTTCCATCAACAACCAATAAATATGGTTATTTCATAGACATTTGCTTAGGAGTACTTGCAAGTACCATGCAGAAAATTGATATTCACGTCAAACTGCATTAACTCCATATCATTAATAGCAACAATAGATAAAAATTCCAAAAAAAAGTATGTCGGACTACAAGAGTAAAGATATCATCACTCTATTTCTCTCCTCTATGCATACTATTCGAAACCAATCTAGCCATGTGCCTTACACGTCATTCACCATAAAAATCCATTTGAAATAAATTTTCAAGTTTCATTCTTGTACAAAGATTACATTTTTGTTCCATAGCACGAATCCATTTCGAACTATCACTCAACTTCGTAACATCATTAAGGTCCATCGACTCATCCGAAACTACGCGCAATGCACAGTCAAACTGATTGTTAAAGCTAAGATTTGCATAATTCCAAACATCATACCTCTCAGGTAGCTTTCTAATACGATGACTACCTCGAGTAGCAATAACATCGCCTAAACTTATAACAACTTCACCTTGAACTGGATCTCCTCAAGCATACCATCACTACTAGAAGAAGCATGTGAACTATGTTCTGAGATAGCATCAATTTCAAATCTCTAACAACAATGTATACTATTATGATGTCGAAAAGTGAGGACGATCTCAATCTCTTTAGATTTATCATCATTCATATAACCAAGCATAATCCATATGAAAGTTCTAGCTTTCAACTTATCATTTCTTGAGTGATTCTTAACCTAAACAGGATGATCAAAAATACGAAAATAACTCGAGTAATGTATTTACCTTCAAACACTTCATTTAGAATATGCTTTCAATAGTTGAGTATGAAATCCAATTGAAGAAAGCTAATTGAAAATATGCATTGTGGTTAATAATGCTTCAGCCGAAAACTGCTTGACAAGCCTAATGTTAATCTCAAGCAAAGGGTCATCCCTTTTAGAGTATGATTGGATTGTGCATCTATAGGTGTGGTAAAATGTCTCTAAATGTTATGTCATATACAGTAATCCAAAAAATCCTTCGAAACATGCTCGCCACCATTATCAGGCCTCAACACCTTCAAAGCCTAACTTGTTTCATTCTCCACAAGCGTCTTTCAAACTTTGAACTTTTCAAAAGCCTCCGACCTGACCTTCATTACACACCCAAACCTTCCAAAAGAAAGCATTGATTATAGAAATATGGTATCTACCTCACCTAAAGGAAGACATAGCAATTGATCCCCAAAGATCAGTGTGAACATAAACATATATGATCATGCTCCCCAACATCAAATGACACAATAGTCTGCTTACACATGACACATTATTGGCTAAATTCTAGCTTGTTGAGACTCACACCATTGGTCATATTTCACTTTTGAAGTACCTCGGGTCTTTCCTGGGAACATGACCCAATTTTTAGATATCATAGCCTCGTAGCATCCAAATCACGTGAACTAGAAACGCTAACACAAGATTCACCTAAAATGATAAAACTATTAAGTAGATACAAATTTCAAACCATCACCCCTTCCATCAATACAAGTATCGCTCAAGAAATTATCCAACTTTCACTATCATGGTAAGCTTGCATCCTAATGATGTTTAATTAGCCTAATGAGAAAAAAGTTTTACAAATATCTGAAACATAGAGAACGTTGGTAAATGAGCATATTGCTCTATCAAACGTACGAATTTGCACTAATCTATTTCTCTAGAGCATACATATAGCATCATTCCCCATAAAGATTGTATTCCCCTCTCCGTTGACATAGAAAGAGAAGTTCTTATTAGGCGTCATGAAGATACTCCTGAATCAAGGACTCAATCATTGTCTGCAACATTTGATACTACAGACTTCAACACATCCATCTTTAATCTCATTCACCACCGCCATTAACGAAGATGCAACTACTTCAACCCAATTTCTTACAATAATGACATTAGCCATCTCTCGACTTATTACGCCATCTATCATCGGGGTTTATAGATTTGGTATGTCTCTAATTAGTCTTCCCCTTATCACTTCTTATCTTTCTCTCAACAAACACGTTTGGCTACTACCGCTCCACCACCATTACTCAACTCCTTTTGATGATCACACAACTCATCAAGAAGACCAATTTTGACATCACTAATGACTAGGTAACACTATTGTAGATGAGACTATTGGCAAACCTAGTGTATCACTAAGGTAGCAAACACAACAAAATTATACTTTTATGTTCTTCCTCAATCTTGTTTTTCATCTTCATTAGCAACACATCAATGGTATTCAAGTGCATCTTCAACAAAGTTGTCTTTGCCATTTTATTGGTGAAAGATGTTGGTAACAAGATCAAACGATTAGTCACTGACTTCTTCATGTGGACCACTTCCAATCTCAAAAAAATTAGCAGTCGTTTCACATTTAGATTATTTCCACGTAGCAGTGCAACAAAAGCTCATCCTTCACTTTCTTTATTCTCAACATGTATGATATCGGCAAGAAACAAGTGACTATCAAAACTACCTGATGAACCTGAGTTTTTTTTTCCCAAACCCCATTCACTTTTTCATTGTCGTTCCTCAAAATCATTATCTTCATTTCACTTCTCTTCTACAAGTTGTAACCCAGACGCTGCATACAAAAAATCTGCGATGTATGAAGCAACAACATAACTAGAATTGAACTCTAATGGACTATCCTCTGACCCATCATTTCAACAAACATCTCCTAGGCACCAAGTTGTGCTGCTACCAAATATTATATAAAAATTTAGGTTTTAGCTGACGAGAATCCCCAAATCAACCTAGCACAAGCAGAAGCGATGGATCGATATAGACGTGCTGAAATATATTGGCGATTAAACTAATAGCTTCCAACAATATTCAACCAAATATCGCAATTCGCAACTCATCCAAAACACAAGAAATGTAAAAATATACAAATCAAAATTATAGGGCTAGGAAGAGAAATGATTTAGAAGGTTATGTTACTAAATAGGAGTAACAAGAGATTGGATGCAATTAATTTGATATATACTATCCTACGATTTAATTTAATGTATATTGAATTACATACAATGAATGGATGAATAGATTGTGTAATCCAAGAAAGGCAAATAGTAATTGGCTTATATAGGCATCCAATTACATCACCAATCGTCCAAAATAACCAATAGAAGATCCAACCATCCAACCAAGTTGAGCCCAAAAGCCCAACAACAAAACAACTCCAATGATGCATCCATATGATCACCTTCACTCTTTCGATCATATCTTTCAAAACCATTTGACGAAACATTTTCGTCGTTGCGATCTAGACGAAATTCTCTTTGATTTGGTATGTTTATCGCATATTTCAACAAATTAGTAAATAGAAGAATACGGTGTAATTCAAACAGTGGAACCATGGAAAAAAGGTCAATGGCATTTTCCAACTTCTTAATTCATCTAGTACTAAAATAATCACTTCCAGCCATATTACAAATAGACGAGGACGATTCAATAGGGAGTACTAAAAAAATTGAAAAGAGATTTGTGCAAGATACATTTAGCTTTATCCGGATAGGTAGGACCATAGTTTCAGATCGAGCAAAAAATAATGATAGATATACAGAGACTCACATGTTGTGGGCATAAAACAATTTGAGATTAGAAAGAAAAATGATAATACATATTGATTGTGAACTAAATGTTACAATAACAAAGAAAGAAAACCTATCCTTTCTGGGATCAAGTTACCATAAGCATCATCAAAACATGTAACTAGATACAATCAAGGTATATGAGCCACAATTTGTATGTTAGATCGGTTAGACTGTAGGATGTAAAAAATAGCGTGGGTACTTACTTGAATGAAAGACCAAGAGATTCTTCCCCATTACTAAATATTTGCTTGAAAGAGTCTTTAAATACCGAATGACCAAAGCTCTCAGCTAGAACAACAAGACCACCAGTCCTTTCGACGACACCCTTCATCTCGGCAACACCAACCTGGAAAATAATTGAAACTTATGTAAAGGAAACTGGGCAGAGAGAACTATATGAAAACAAGATGGGGTCATGTATAAATACTAATCGTGAGGGAAGGCAGGGGCGGATCCAGGATTCAACTGAGAAGATGCAAAATGTATTTAACTGATATTAAATGCCATCATAACCTAAGTACCTTGGCATTAAACGTGCTTTATAAATCCAAAAATTAACAATTAATAATAGTGACTATAAGAATTTTGCTAGGCTCAGTCACCTAAAAAGCGACTATAAGGATACTTGCCTTATCATTGGTTGAACATTTGATTGTGGGACCCACTGAATACTGAGGGAAATATATAAAAACCAAATTCGCCCAATGATTTAGCGAGTATAGGCGACTGGTGGACAGCAGCAAGTATTTAGTGAGTGTTGCTCTTCATTTCGAGCATTGAAATCAAGTAGCAAAAAGAATCAATCTTCGAAAATAAGTCTCTGATATATATAACTACTGGTGGGGATGTACTGCCGCTGAGGGAAGGAATTTTTTAGCTTCGACTGTGGACGGAATGATGTTTGGTAACAGATTCAGGATCTTTTTTGTCCAGTTTAACTACTGGTGGGACTTGCTTCACACATGCATTTTAGAGAGAAGTAAAAATATATACTAAGATTTTGACCTGATCAAGCGCTGACGCAAAGAGGTCTAATACATGACCCTGGCTAACCAGCTGTTTTGCAAGGCTGTCATAGAACTTAACAGCTTTGTGGAAATGTGGAACGGCATCTTTATCAAGATCTTTATGGGAACGCACAGGGTCCGATAAATCTGTAGACACAATCTGCAATTGAATAAAAATTTACAAGTTATTCAACAGAGCTTATAAGCCATACAGACTCATATATAATATAGCTCAATTAAACAATAATCAAATCACCATTCCAGGGCCTTCAGTGCATGGACCGCCAACCAGCGCAATGATTCGGGCACCAGTTCCTGGTAAACATGCTCCCAGTAATCCAGCTGCAACACTTAAAGCCACACCGGTACACCTTAGAGCCCGCTTTCCAGATTCCATAGGCCATTGATCCGTCTGTAACTCATCCAATAACTACCAAACAAAACAAATGAGTCGGTAACATGATTAAAAAATTTGAAACAACTGGAAACAAAAAAAAATTTACAACAAAAATCATTAATATGGTTAGATTGCATGAATACTTCTTTCAGTATTGAGAATTTAAACATTCATTTCAGTCACCACTCTGTTTATTTTACTGCCTCGGTATAATATCCTTGTTTCCTCTAGCCTTTTTTGCTAAGCGAAATCCTAAAAATCTTACTAGAACAGAATACAGTATAATGAGTTAAGGACTGGGTATGTCAATGGAAACCCGGAAAATCCAAAATTGTCCGCATCCTTATCCAGAAAATGGAAAAATATCCGATATCCAAAAAAACGGATACAGATGTGGATCAGACGGTTTGCACATCCGAAAATTATCCGTCCATCAAGATAGTAGTTTGACTTGTATGTAATTTTGTACGTGAAATGGTTGGTATTTACTGTTTATGAACATAAAAATTTATATGATGTGTATGAATTGATATTCGTTACTCATAACTATTTTATATTTCTTGTATTTTTATAAGCATTAGGACTGAAATGGTTTTACATTGAACCAAAATTATCTATTTATGCTATTGGATTTATTAATTATGAGTGGACACGCCAAATCCGATATCCATCTGCTACTCACAGATACGAATATCCAGTATTCAAAAAACATTTTGATATGAATGCAGATATGCTGTCATGCGTATCTATATCCGACCGTTGATAGGTCGACATTTTTGGCACTTTCATGAATGGCTTGGGTAATAGCATATCCTTCTTTAGACTTATCCAAGGACAAAGTATTCCTAATCCTATAAATGTTTCAAACCTCCATATGTTGTGTTTGGCTTTCACCTACTCCAATTTTTCTCTATTGACTGATACCTCAACAACTGCGGTAAAAATGATATTACTACATTCTCACCCAAAAAAGAGAATTACTTCAATACTTTGTTGTATTACCTCGATCAAACTCTAGTCGTGCTTCCACAGTATTGTAGCTGCCTTCACTAAAACCTAAATTTAATTCAATATATATATATATATATATAGACACACATATATACATACACAAATACATATTACTAAAGTTAGAAGTTGCATGTCACTTTATTCGACTCGTTTCACAAAATAGCATCTACATCCTAAGGTACGTTACCATCCATATATGGCTTAATAAAAACATGTTTCCAGCATTAGTTAAAAATAACACTTGATGTGTAATGCTTGATCCAACAAAGTGTGAACCCTAAGTGTTCGCAGAAATGTAGGCATCAACAAAACATTGATCAAGAACCAAAAAATGACACGCGCATGCATGCATGCCTGCCAATATATACACATACAATCGGCTACTAATTATTAAGTCGTTTTAAAAATGTTACAAAAAAACAATTTGGAAGGAAAAAAATGTCTACATAATTACGCTTGACGTTGCACGGTTCAAATGCTCTCATTTCTATATTAGATCTCATCACTGTTATTTTTACTTCAAAGAAAGAAACTGCTTCATGATTAAAATCATTATTGGAGTTTTCATAAAGAACTTTAAGTTGACGTTACATATTAAAAAGATATACTTCCAAAATTTATCTTTTGTGGGAAATAAAGTAGAAGTAAAAAAATCAAAGAAAATTAGATGGTAAAATACACCTCCAATAGTTAAGCTTCGTTGTTAAGATTTGTTCGCCTCTCTTACTGGCTTAGGATTATTTTCTCATTGTTTCTGGGATCTTTGATACAGAATTTTGTAATAAATATATACTAATATGAATATTTATTAAAAATACTAGAAGAACAAAAGATTGTTTCAATATTTCTATAAAGAGAAACTTACTTTTTATCAAATTATATGACAATTTCGCATTTTCACTGACATTTCACCTCAAATATCATTCTGAACATGTATTTTAGAAAATATTGGGATACCAGGTATCAATTACGTTATCCTGATACATATATCATATTAGCTATATAGGTTGAATCAACTACTCAATTCAACATCTACGTAAACTGGTACCATTAACCTACAATTTAATCATCCCACTGAATTTCGCCCCTAAAATCATATACCTAATCAAATCAAATAATAAAAATTGACAAGGCCATACAGTATTAAGAGCATATTCGCAGTCCGAAGCAGGCAAAAGAAATCGATTAACTCCAGAAGTTTGAAGTTGCTGTGCTTGCCCATGCATACCTCCCTTGACTCCTCTCACACCACCAGAACCCAACCCAAGCTGATCCAAAATCTGCTCTTTTGACATCTCCTTCGTGCCTCTGAACACATAAATTTTACTCACATCAGCAAACCCCAACTCATGCAAATGCACCTGCGTCCCATATGTAATCAACCCCACCAATGCATTTTCCGGCAGCAATCCAACCGCTCTCCTCATTTCAACTTTCAAAAACTCCAACTCCTCCTCAATTATACACGTATCTATCACAAACAAAAACACTGGCGGCAAAACCGGGTTTTGAACCCAGCAACCTCAGTTTCATTGTACTCAACAGTTGTGCACTACGGATACAATTCGCCAGGGACGTTGTTTTCAGAGATCGTGGAATAATGCTGCGGGAAATGATTTCGCGAAAAGCAAAAGGGGCAGATCCAGATCAAGGCCTGGAAATCAACACGGCAAAAGGGGTTGAGCAGGGCGGAGCAAGGAGGCTTGCAGCGGAGAGGAGAGTAGGGGAGCACGACGAGATCCGGCGTGGATCGGATCGGAGAGAAGGAGGCGGCTATCGGGACGACGCATTTAGATGCTTCGAGTTTAGATCTTGGCCATGAATTCCATGTCATTCGTACTCCGTCTATGTCGCCGCCGCCGGCGAGGTCTGTGGTCATTGCTGATGCTGGAGATTTAGATCTGTTGATCACGTTCGGGTTTTTCCGGGTTTAATAGTTTCGGATTTATTCAAGGTTATTTTGTTTGGAGGTGAAGAGAATAGAGGTTTCATATTGGAGACGGGAATCGAACTGATATATATGTGATGCCGTTAGCTGTGCATTTTACAGGTAGCGAGGTCAATATTATACCAATTTGTCAAATTTTTAACTCCGAAAGTAAGGAGAAAATTGTTTGACGAAAAGAACGAGTTCATGATCTAACATGGAAAAAGAAAAATTCTGCAAAACTCCATTTTTCACACACTTCCCCTCTCATTCAATAACCGCTCACACGTTCATGTTCATATACACACTCTCTAGTACGTGGAAATTAACGACGCATCCTTTTCTTAAACTTATATTATTACGAGCGCTACGGCACGCGCTTTCCGCGTGCTGATGGCGCGTGCTTCGCGCGTGAATTGTTTTTCCGCAAATTATATATGTTTAGCACATTCAAGAGAAAATGATTTATATAAATATTTAATCATATTTTTGCGTTGAAATCATTTTTGTTAGTTTAAATTTTATTTCTAAGTTGCATCTATTTTTTTAAGTTTGAATTTTTATTTATATTATTAATTATTTATTTATTTATTAGATCATATTTTTAAGTGATATTAAAATTTGATAGTATTTGTAGATGGATGTTTTAAATTTGTAAAAGAATTTTATTTGTTAGATCCTATTTTTATGTGATATTAAGATTAAATAACATTTGTAGATGGACGTTTTGAATTTGTAAAAGAAATTTAATTGTTAAATCATATTTTCAAATGATATTAAGATTTGGTATTAAGGGCATTTTCGGTAGTTCACGCTGACACCAAAATATTACAACTATTATTAAAGATAAGCGTTACGGTATGCGTTTCGTGTATGAATTTTTTTTTAAATTAAGGTATGAACGGTTTTAGTTAAAGATAAAAGTGATTGACCAAAATGTCAAATTTTGAATTTTAATTAACATGGGGTATATTGAGATGTAATTTGAAGAAAAATTAGTTAAGAAGAAAAGGCTGAGATCACTTTTAGTTTGATGAACACAGGTTTTAAAGTTTAATCCGAACGACAACACAATGATACATTTATATGGCATCACACATATATAATGTTATGTTCATATGGCATTACAAACCAGATTTCTCTTTTTGCACCAATCTACAGCGAAGAAAATAATGTACTACATTGTTGCCATGATGCACAATATATTCACATGAACTGAAATCCAATCCTCTACTCTTACTGCTCTTTTAAGTAATTTTCCATGTTATTGTTGTACAACATTACTCCAAATAGAACTTCTTACAACTAATTCCATGCATATATGGTTCATAGTTATCGCTTCAGAACTGCCCAAACCACTAATGCACGATGTCGTATCTGAACTACATCGATCGATCCTATTGAACTGCCCAAACCACTAATGCACGATGTCGTATCTGAACTACATCGATCGATCCTATTGAACTGCCCAAACCACTAATGCATGATGTCGCATCTAAACTCCATCAACTGATCCATATTGCTGCTACACGACTTGGCTTACCGCATCAGAGCTCCCAATCAAAACTACTCAAATCACTGATGCTTTTGATCATTATATTACCTAGTTGTGTGTCGCGCTTTTGATCAAAACTATATTAGTCGATCGATCTTCCCTATGTGTCATGCTTGTGACCCATCAAAAATGCCCAGTTATTGTAACTCGTATATTGTGACCTGCATGAAACTGAACTATAATGTCGCAAGTTCAGCATGACTACTCCGACATGCTAGTATAAACACAGCAGGTTATCGGCTACACACATAGCTCACTTCCACCTTTCAATCACGGCAGCTATTGTTACTCATACATTGTGACTTGCTTGAAATTGAACTATACCTTTATGTAATACTATATGAATATATCATTATTTATGTGTAATGTTATATGCATATATCATTGTATTGTCCTTCGTACAAAATTTTAAAAGTTGTGTCATTTGGACTAAAACTGGTCTTAAGTTTTTCCTTTAGACTAATTTCCTCTAAATTGAATTTAAAGGGTATTTTGAGAAGTATACTTTTATACCTGTGACATCAAGATTATTATAATTATTATTTGAGATTATTGTTTTCGCATTTGCATTCGCAATAGCCATCTTTTCTCCTTCTTCCTACTTGACAAGAAATGAAAGTTAACTATTTTTTAGGTTGAACTCAAGCTCATTATTGGTCAATTTACGAGTAATGAGAAGAAATATCTTGACCCTAATCAATCCTTAGATGATTTGTAAGGACCCGGTATTTTCAACTATTTATGCGTCATCCGCTACACCAACTATAATGCTTGCACCATGTTGAGACCGAAAGAGCTAGGAGTATGCGAGACAATTATGCAATTTGTTACATATATCTAACTCTATGACAATCTTATCCGCAATGAAGGTATTTGATTTCTATAATATACTTTATTATATAGTGGTGTAATTAATTAAAATAATTTAAAGTATACAAAAATAGAAATTCATTAAATAATATGTTATATGATAATAATTACAAAGAGTTGTAACCATAAAAAAATTATCACAATATTAAATAATATATTATTTTAATTATTCTTGGTCAAGGTGTTTCAAGAAAGGATACCGATACATCCGTCGAAGCTGAGGTATGTAACGCTTTCTTAATGTTGTGCAATGTATTACTCATGGTTATTGAGGGTCCAAAGAGATTATGTATTGATAATTAGTGGATAATTATTAAAGGACTTTTCCAAGAGTTTCCTGTTGGTTTATAATACCAGGTCAAGCAGAAAATCTTGAGTGGCGATGTTATACGGTTTTCTCGACCTAAGGATACCGTTGACCTTTAATGCGGAAACTCCATTTTGATTATAGTTAAATGATGGCATTACATCTATAGAATGACTACAGTTGGGTCTGAAGTGAAGCATTAGAAGTGAAACACTATTCAATAGAGAATTCGCTTGCTTGGTTGCATGAGGTTAGTTTCATAATCAACTATACTCAATTCAAAATCAAAATCTTTAATCATGGTAGTACAGTTAATAATAAATATTAGTATTGAACCAAGGAATTTGTTTATGGACTAACCAAGTTGAATGTGGACGATATTGGAATTTTAACCAAAACCAAGTTCCATAATAACCTAAAATGATATGTACCGATAGTTATTACCCATGACTGCTGGGGGCACCAAAGAGTTATGCACTGATAGTTATTGGATAACTATGTAACGACTCACTTGATAATTTTCTATTGGTTAATATAACTAAGGTCAAACAAAGAATATCAAAACGATGATATTACAAAGTTCTCTCGAGTTGATAATATAGTTGAACTTCAATGTAGAGACTCCACTTTGACTATAGTAAAATCATGGCACGGCGTCAATTGAATGACTATTACAAAAGATTTTACAACGGTTCAAAACCGTTGTAAAAGCCCATTGTAGTAAACATTTTTTACAACGAATTTTTTCCCGTTGCAATAAGGTCTTTTGAAACTGTTTTTGTCCGTTGCAATAGGGTCTTTTACAACTGTTTTTGCCCGTTGTCAAAAAAATTCAAATGTGAAAAGAAATATAAATACTACTACATTGCACACATAAATTTAAAATTAATTTGCTATTAAAACCAAAATATTGTAGCAATAACAAACATATTCATATCTAATAAAAATAAAAATAAAGATTTACATTTCTAAATGCCAAAAAGTTTCATGTTTCTTACCCTCTTATTATAATACAGAACCTATAGAACAAATACTTATACCTATAAATACAATGGAAATATATATATACCCACCGCCTGAAACTATCGTCACCTCCTCATCCTTAGTCAGCATGCTATCATGACCAAAGCATGTCATGTTCAACACCTTACCGCCTAGTCCTTCCACTACTATCACTCAAAATCTGATTCATTTTGTCTCACTCAACCAACACACACCCTAGCAATTCAGGCATAGGCACCTTTGTAGCTTGACCTGTAGCTGCAACACAAATACTGCAATCCTCATCACATCATTGGTCTTGCCCCTGCTCACATCAATTCTCCCCTTGTAGCTTCATCACTAGCTCCAATATCTGGTCCGCTTGCTGCTTGTAGATTCACAACTGCCTTGTCCATGCATTACATTATGCTTTTGCCATCCTGTTTTAGCTACACCTTCGATCTTGTCCTCTCCTTTACTGAACTGTCCACTTGTCGAACTGTGATTCAACAAACAACTAACTGGTCTACTAAATTGTCATAAAACTACTACTGATAAGATGATGAAGCATAAACACACAAAGGAAAACCTTAACAGCTGTTAATTAGCCATGAAAAAATGTTATGAAAAAACATGATGAACACATAAGGGTAACCAGGAATAATTTTTGATAAGAATTTTCTTCAAAGTCTACATATTTAGGTTAATTTAATGGACTTAGGACTAGAATTATGGGATAATGAGGCCATTAGCAGTATATGTGGTGCAGGAGAAAAACCGATCATGATAGATGAAATCACAACAAAGTGCGCATGTCTGAACTTTGTAAGGGAACTAATTGAAATTGATACAGAAACAATTTACCTAAATCCAATACACATACGTATAGACAGAAGAGAGTACCAATATAAAGGAGATAGAGCCACTAAGCTATATAACAGAGGATATAACATGGATGATAACTTTAAGCCATGTTTAATTTTATACCCTTTATTACTTAGTTTGCTGTACATTATTTTTCTTTTTTCCAATACAGATTGACCCTTCTAAAGCCCTTTATCTGAATTGTAATCTATAGAAGTATGAAACCACTGGTACTGAAATAAAAAGAAAAGAAAAACAATTATAATTAATTGGATAGGTTACAAACTGAGCATTGTATTAGTTATAGTCTACAGATGACCTCCAACCCGTCTTTAAACAAACCTTTGAAAGAGTTATTATTTAAGCTAGGAAACTAAAAATACGGGATGTTCTAGACTTGTGTCTATATGCATGTATGCATAACAAAGGAATATATTTACAATATCATGATAAAACAGCTAAAGCTTTGAAATTAAACAAGCTCTAACACAAGAGCAGAAGCACCACCACCATTGCATACGCCTGCAACTCCATGCCTTCCATTCTCTCAAATGATTGTACTTACCGTGGCAAGTGAAAATGGATAATTTCCTTCTCCAGTTGTTAAAGCAATGATAAGATGCCTAGCTAGAACTAGTGTCATGAACTGTATTTGTATAGAAACAAGATATTAGAATCTATTTTGAATTTTATAGTTTAGATTAATGATACATATTCAATGAAGTTTGAATTTGAATACTTGAACCATCAAATACATAAACTGATAGTCGCTTAAAATTAATTGAAGAAAATAAGGAGTTAGCTTATAAATAAAGCCACTGATCTAAAGAATTTTGCAGTTGAATGGGATGGATCAGAGCACTCAGGATAGTGATAATCAATTAACCCAGAGTTTTGGGTACCCTCATAATTCAACCTTGGTACCTCCAAGCTTCCTCTGTAAAAAATAATAAATGTTAGTTCAGGTTAAGTTTGTAAATTTTAAGTTCAGCTTAGGTAAACTTAAAGCAGTTCATGTAAAGTCCTCACAGTACAGATATTTTAAACACAATGATCATGTAAATGATTGAACTTTTATTGACAACATGTGTGTTATCAATGCAAATGCAAATGAATCACTACATGCAAACTCCAGCTCTTATGCGTCAACGGACACACATGGCAATATATCCAAAGTTCCAAACCCAAGGTCACAGTCAGGCAAGAGAATTTGCAAGCAAATTCTAGCAAAGATCTAACACATGAAGTTCTACAGGCCAATTACAATATGAAAGCAAGTACCGAATGCATGCACAAACATAATTGCAACATTTCATTTCCACTAGATGTTCAATATGCTTCAAAAGGCAAAAGCAATTCTATATCAAATATTAACACCCCTGACATCAATCTAAATTGTATTGGAACAATTTCGACAGAGGACGAGTTTCCAAACATAGCATAGTCAGACTTCGGTTTCAACATGCAACCTAATGAACATAACATTCCTGGTTTAGATACAAGTGACCCAATCAATTCTAATATAGGGCAAATTCTAGAAATCTATGACGACGACAATACAGTGGCAGAGCAAATAAGGGTCAATGTTGAATCTTCCCAAAATCAGGAGGGCTATGCGGACAACATGCAAGACATCGGAGAACACAATGATATAAAGAACCCAATGGTTCGAATAAAAGTTTAAATAATGAATCTTACTGGCTCTCCTTGACTGCTTTGTTTTACCTTTAAACAAGTTAAAAGTTCTGGGTGTTGGGATAAAAATCATTTACTAAGGAATTTATTTCTTGTTTTAGGGAGTAATACAGTTGACCAAATATACCTGATCCTAATCGTTACTGATATCTCTATATCCGAAACCTACGACCATCTAGATCCGAATTGCAACTCACAACAAACTGCTGCAGCGGCGGCCAACTCGCGACCAATCTATACTAAATCGAGGCAATGAACGAATCCGAGCAGCGGCGGCTAGATAAGAGCAGTGAACTTTAAATCTTGGCATGTCATCATCACCATGATGAATAACAGCAGATTCAACGGAAGAAGGAGAGAGCGGAGGGTGGTCATGATGGAGGAAATTATTTAGCTCTAGGCTTTGCTTATTTGGGAAAGTGAGCTGTTTAATTTGAGCATTATTACTGACACACCCAAAACAGATAAGGGGGTAAATTATTAAGGAGACACCTATTAGTTAGAAAAATATAAGGGGAAAACATAACAAATAAGTTAGTTTACATATTTACCCTTCGTTTTGAAAAAGCATCCTCAGTTAAAAAAAGAGAAGGCTGTTCTTCTTCCAAACATTTCGTACCTGTCTCCCCTAGTTCGTCCTCCTGTCGCCCCCAATATCAGAAGCTTCCACAAATTCGAATTGAAAATGGTGAGGACGAAGAGGACAGCCAGCAAGCAGTTAAGCGAAAATGCTGATTCACCTCAATTGGAAGTCAAGTTGAAGAGGTAAGTGATTTTGATTATTGATTTTGATTTCGATCGGTGATTTTGTAGAAATCGATTTTAGGGTTTCGTTCGGTGCTTTTGCTGAAATCGAATTTAGGGTTTTGTTCGATTGAATGTAGCCATTCGTGGAGTACGGTGAGGTTATGTCGAGTTAGGGATCTGTTTTTGGTGATGCAAAGTTATTTGGTATGTATCATTCGGTGACCCCTAGCCGTTCTATCATTCCATGAACACAATTTGAGCTGTAGAGGCAAATACGGCAGTGTCTGACCATAGAATAGTGGATGAAACGGCTGAGTCTTGCCGAGTTATACTAATTTATACTATTGTCCGTTGCCGTTTTATATGAAAATATAGGAATTTATGTAAAACAGATGAACAAAACAACCATGCTATGCATTTTTATCGTAGTCCATTATCCTTGTTTATAGGAAAAATGTAAATAATCTGGTATAAACTGTCTTGGTTTTATAGGGAATTAGAAATGTACTGAAATAAATTTAGGTAAATTGATTTCTATATATTCTTTTGACTGTTTAAAAATTATTTACTCTAAAGTTAATGCCGCATGTTTAATTGCAAATATCTCTGGATATTGATCTTTTTATATGTACGTAGAACTAAGGGAATATCATGTAATCTTTAGAAAGTAAATAATTAATGGGATGTACTTGCTATCAAAACATTTAAATCATAACTGATATTTAATACAAAATAAATTTTGATATATTGATATTTATTTATATGCATTTTTTAAAACTACAGGTTAGATGTTGCTATTACTAAGATCAATCCAATTAAATTAATTGTAAAGTCACAAATATGTCTATATGAACATGTTGATAATTCAAGAAATATTGTGAAACTTACAATATTGAAAATTGTGGAGAATTCATTCAAGTTTTGTTTGTAAGTATGTAAACCACTAAAGAGCAAAAATGAGATTATATTTTTGGAAACAACCAACCAAGTATTAGTATAGAAATTCTTTATTTAAGCACAATTTGTACCTTCATATAATTAACCAAACTAATGTAGTTGTTAGAGAGAACTTATTCATTATACAGTGACTATTTGTATGTGAACATAGGATGTTTATGCATGTCAATTATTATATGCTCTTTCGTATTGTATTTGCAGGAAACCAATGACAGCCTCCAATCGTAAAAGACTGCAAAGTGAAAGGCAAAAGCTAGAACTTGAAAAAAAACAGGAAGAGGGTACACGGAATGAAGCTGAGGATACGTTGAATGAATCTGAGGAAACAAACACCGAAGGAGATGCTGAAGGTGAGGAAGATGATGATGTCGAAGTAGGGAGTGACGGAGAGCAAAGCAACGAAGATGAAGAATCAAATGACGGGGAAGATAGTAACGAAGAGGAATTCAATGGTGAGGAAGGTAGTGAAAGTGCTGAACAAGCGAATGTGCAGGAAGGAAATGAACCAGAGAAAGATGCAGAAGCAGTCGATGAAGGGGATGAGAGGCATGAACTTGGGGTAGTTGATGAGAGGCAGGTTGTTGAACATGGTAAAGCTGTAGTAGAGGAACAACCTAGCGTGGTAGGAAAAAAATCAAGGAAGAGAACGAAAGAACAACCCAGTCAAAATCAAGAAGATGACACAGTGCATCCATCGCTCCTATTTGCTTATAAATACCATATTGCACACAAAATTTGGAATTCGAAGGTAAATTGTTCACTATTGTATAATATTTAGTTTAATTTAATGCGTAGTGTATATTATTTAAATTATATTTAACAATCTTTAGGCTCCTAAAGGCGAATCTAGGATTGTGAAAGTTCATAGCCACGTTGGAACCCAACGATTATGGGACTTGGATGGCGAGTGTCAGTTTGTGAAGGACATAGTTATGGGGTCTGGTTTTTATCCACTTATATTACATTCACATGAAAAACTAGACAAAGTCCTTATTAACGCATTCATCGAGAGGTTTTATCCAGAGACAAATACATTTCATCTTCCATTTGGTGAGATGATGATAACCATAGACGAAGTTTTCCACATTACCGGGCTTCCAGCTGAAGGCAACGCTGTTACAGGAGCCCTCGGTGGATCAAGGTCAATTTCTTTTGAAAATGTTTATTCGTTATTAGAGAAAAACCTTGGGGTTGGCAGACCAACGTCAATATCGGTTTTGGCTGGCGAAAAGAAGATTAGATTGGAATGGTTGAGAAGTCAGTTCTCAAATTCAAAAGAATCAGATACTCAGGAACGGAAAAATCATTGTGCAACTGCGTATCTACTGTATACCATAGGATGTTTAGTGTGTGGTGATAAGTCTGGTAACAAAGTAGGCGTTCATTTTCTACAATGTCTTGGGGATCTCAGCCAGGTGCATAAGTATTCTTGGGCCACTGCATGTCTTAGTTGGTTAATTCATAGTCTTGGTCAGACAACTAGAAAGGATGTTCAACAATTTTCGGGGTGTATGACCTTGTTTCAGGTAAGGGTGTTTAAATAATGTTTTTTTGATCACCGTACATTACTAATATATTTAGCCTATGTAGGTATGGATATTCGAACACTTTCCGGTCTTACGGCGACATAGAAACTGTATAGGAACTGAAGTTGGTGACGTGAGAGCCGCATTTTATTTTGCAATGGAACAAGGGTCAAATTTGAATGACGAATTGGTAAGTATAAGGGAAAGAATAGATGATCTGCAGAGTTGTGATATTGTTTGGGACCCGTACAAAGATAAAAGAGATGCGTACATATTTCAACAGCGTGCATTGTTCAACGGCCCCATCGTGTGTTTCGAAACCGCTGAGTTGTACTTGCCACAAAGAACATTACGACAGTTTGGTTATGTCCAACCCATTCCTACTACTTCTTTCACTTTAGACAAAAAGAGGTCTAAGTCGTCAACTCGTTCGTTTAAAGCAATATATCACAATGTTAGGGATTTGGGATGGTCGGAGTGGAATAATCATCTGTTGCATGAAAGCTTAACTTCGCAAGTAGCGGTGAATCCTTCAGACTATGTTGAGTCGTATTCACAGTGGTACCGTATCGCATCTCATCCTATAGTGACCAATCCTAGCAAAAGAATTACCACACCGGTCGCCGATATTGAGTCAAAATCGTTGCTTGTACGCATTGTAAGTTTGTGTCATATTATGTTCTAATTTTTTTAATATTTACAAGTACACGTACACTTTTTAGTTTGACTATTACACATTTTTGTTAGAGTAATACCTTTTTTTTTTCTAGAAACGCAGATTAAGTCATATTGCTAATTACATAAAGTCATGTCCTCCAACTGTGTATCGTGATAATCTTTTGAAGAAAGTTGAGCAAATAGAAAATCCAGAACCATTGGACTTGTATGGAGAGAAGAGAACAAGAGATGTACGAGGGAGTGGAAAAAAGAAATCGCAAACCGCATCAACGAGCAAATCTGCTAGAAAGGGAAAACGTGGTGGTCGCAAGTAATTTTTAGTATACTATTAAAATTGACACAACAGTAATTTTGATTCTTGTTTTGCTACCGTTGTAGTATATGTAAGCTAATGACAATTGTGTTTTTTGTGACGAATGGTGATGTAATTTAAGTTTGTCAGTGACGAATGCTTATGATATGAAATGGTTGGGAAATGTGTTTGTGGTTTGGTAATTAATATTTTGTTAAATGATCTGTTTTCATATTTGAGATTGATTTGTGTTTGGGTTTGGTACACTGATTTGTGTTTGTGATTCAGTCAATGATTGTGGTAAAAACAATGATATATGTGTATTGGTCAATGTTAGGAAATGCGGCAAATGCTCACCGTTAATCCTTTATTCGGTGATGGACAACCGAACTTATCACCATAATACGGCAAGATGAGGCCGCAAACTTTCGGGTTGGAATTGTTTTCATATGCTTTCTGTGCAGATGGTAACATTTGGCCGATGTTTGTATTAATGTACGGCGAAATCTTACCGTATAATGACTATACGGTGGCAATCTGCCATATATTAGCCGACAATACGGCAAGTCTTTGCCGTGAACTCTCGGTTATACATGTGAATCATTCATTTATGCAGACGGTGATCCTGTACCGTTTAAATTACATTTCTACGGCATAAGGATGTCGTGTTGTTTAAATACAGAGATTGGGTTAGGTTATAACGGTGTACAACTACCGATATTTGTACTACAATACGGCAGGACTTGTACGCGTGCATAAATCAACCAAAAAAATAACAAAAACTTGTACGCGTGCATAAATCAACCAAATATCAAAATGTTCATACAAAATTCACAAAATACATAACAAAAACTTGTACGCATGCATACATCCACCCAATATTACAATCTTCATATAAAAAACAAGTTAAGATTTCAGAAATATTACTGTTGAAACATGTTCATATTTTTCATTACACGCTAGTTAAGTCTACTGCCGTAGTCTGCTCTTCTTTTTCGCCATCATTCATGTAAACTAACCATTTGTTGATACGTTCCACATATGGTTTGATCCAGTCTTCGGCATTGATATTATAAAGTCGTTGAAAATATCTGAAATGTGGTGTTGGAGGGATAGGAGAATTTGGTGTTAGTGTAAGACCAACGTAATGCGAGTTGTCTACATGTCCCATAACCACTATTCTATTTTCGTTCAACAAATTCATCCGTACCGTGGTGGGAACAAAAGTGCAGGACATGAGATTACTTATCAACACTACCACGGTGCCAAATATTTCTGCTATTATATATCCTGATTCGGGCATCTGCATCCACTCAGGATTTTGTATCCTATTCATCATTTCGTCGTATCCACAGTCATCCCACATATTACGTGTGACGCCCCACCTCTATACCCACGCTAGCCAAGAACACTACAGTGTAGTGCTGTCAACTAGCACGGAGAATAAGGCTGTTGAGGAGCGACCATCCGTGTAATTGCTTTGTGCGAGCACCGATATGTCAGATAATAAAACATTGCATTTCATTTTTAGAGGAAACCCGACATACCGATACAAACTCAAAGCTACTACACAGTGGCTATAATAGTTTAGGACAATAGATATAAAAATAACACAGATAACATAAATGCGGAATACAGATGGAACGAAAAGTCTCATATATACAATAACTGATATCAGTTACAATACATTTGACACAATACAAATGGTACAACTACAACTGTCGACTCAAGAAGTTATATATACAAGTACATTATCGACTAATATACATGAATACATTATCATCTTAAAACAGACACACTGACTACTACAACAAGACGAAGACCACTTCAAATGATATAAAAAGTCTTCATAGCTCTAGCAGCAACCCAAAACTAAAAATCTACAACCTGAAAATACTCGGTCTGACCCGAGTATTACATTCAAAATAAAATAATACCTGGATCAGTCTAATTCAAACCAGTTTATTAGTGCATATAGGCAGTAATAATTTAAATAGACGACAGTCACAATAATTCCCGTCTATCCGATTCTTTAACCAAAGAAACCGGATGACGGTCAATATAACACTTAACAGTGTTTAACAAAAATCAGCAGATTTAAATCATCAACAGAGATAAATAAACAATTTATCAAATTGACTAAATCAATTCAAAACTGTCAATTCTGGGAGGCTGCAGTGCACGCACGCGTGCACTGCCTCGCCACCACCGAATATAAAGTCACCACCACAATGAAACTGCAGTGGCAAACAGGTAAAAGGACGAAGGCAGGCTGCAACTAAACTGCAGAAAAGTCATCAACAGTTCAAGCATACACAGCAATAGAGACGAATTCGAGTACATCGTGAAGCAGAACCAAGTGCAGTTCAACTGAGATGGACAACTCGAGAATAAACATTTACAAATGAACGAGTATGTGCACCCAAATAAGGCCACAGCAACGACTAAATCATTTAAGCATAAGAATGCAAGAGGAATGTCACTGAGAAGGAATGTTTAGTATACATATAAATAAATTTCATATGTACAACAAACATAAAAGACTACTCAGCAATGCAAGTGGATGACAGTCTCAAGCAACATCAACTATACATGTTCGAACAGAGCAAATGTTCTAATAGAGCAAAGAAATGGCAAAGTGACAGTGGATCCAGTAGACAACTCAAGTGCAGCTATAGCGAACAAGTACAAGACAAGTTAGCAAAGTGCAGATACAAGTAAAGTGCACAGCATAAGTATGAATCAACTCATATATATATACTGCATTAGATGACAACAATGGATATGAACTTGAATTTCAATGGAGACATGAACAATATTCCAGAAAAACGGAATGCATCTATGAGACTAAAGCCTGCACCAGTAACAGAGAATAGACTAATTGCACATAAACCCAAACTATCTCAAAGCAATACCACTACAACATGACCCAATCTAGTGCAAATAATACAACTTCGAACATACAGATATATATCTACATCGATTGAAATAGGATAACAATCAATCGTGTGTGTATATATACATGAATGGATATATAAATGAAGCAATGCCACAGAGAAAATAACTAACAAATGAAGTACTGAAACAACATCAGTAATTGCCAACTCACAGTGCAACAGCCCCAAATGGGCAGTGACAGTATACAGTGAAAGCCAAAGTAATCAAAAAGAGGAAAATTTAATGTCGTATGAAGCAAGAATATCGAACAGAACAAAATTGAAGCCGTGAATCAAAAGGGATTACCAAAAATATCGAAATCTGACTTAATTATAAACCCAGAAATCATCATAGACTGCGGGGTGGACAACAGAGCAAAGCAAGAACTATCGAGTTCAAGCATGAATCAAAGGAAAAGCAACAGAACACTAATCAGAGAAACCCCAAAATCACGAAAATCGAACAGAGCTTCGAACTCTAATAACTCAAAGCATGAATTAGATGTGAGCGGGGGAGAAACCACTCACCTTGTTCGAAGTGAAGAGCACGCTTGATCGGAGGAGCAAGCAACAAGGATCATCTCGAAATCGATCGAACCAATCACACGCTTCGACATACAAAGCCCACAAACCAGAGCGTAAGAGGAACGAAAGCCCTAGCAAGCATCGAAAGAACGAACGAGGCCAAGCCCTAGTCTGATCGAGAAAACGAAGAGGAGATCGTCGCCATTTTTTCGTTTGCTTTGTTTTCGGTTAGGGTTTGAAACGCGATTGAACGAAGAGGGGAATGGGGATGGGTTTTCTTTGGTGAATACGGCACCAAGAAAGAATGGACCCAGATGATTAGTTAAGCCCACAATCCTTTTAACAAAAATCTTATAATTGAATTTCAATCCAATTTGAAAAGAATTCAAACCGGCTAAGAAGAGAATTTCAATTCGATCAAAATGCCAATAGCTTATTAGCAACCAGATTAGATCGTCAAGAGGCGATAATTAAATGGGTATGAAATGTCGGGTTGTTACAGACTCCCCTCCTTAAAGAAATTGCGTCCTCGCAATCCTAAGAGATAAGTGGGAAAGAGGTAACAACCATAAGAACATAACAATGTCGAATGCATAAGCAAAGCAAAGATCAATAGGGAAGTGTAGGAATTATGGAAGTATCAGTCATAGAATCAAAAGGTTCGACTGATTCAAATCAAAAGAATCAACATCGTGGGGATCAAGGAGTCAAAATCAGACGACTATCAAAAGCAAGAATCAATTGAGTTCTAGCAATTGAAAGAAAGGAATCAGAGCAGAAATCACGTACTGCACGAATTGAATGTGAGTAAATCAAATTACTCACCTGAATCGTCAGAGAAAAAGACGAAGCTCGAATCTCGAAATCGCAAATATTCAATCATCTAAAACGATAATCGAATTTCACAAATATCTGATTATCAAAAACGATAATCAGAAACACAAACATTCGATTAATCAAATCGAAAAATATTTAATTATCTCAGACGATAATTAAATTGGAAAATATTTAATTATCACAAATGATAATCAAATTTCACAAATATCTGATTATCAAAAACGATAATCAGAAACACAAATATTCGATTAATCAAATCGAAAAATATTTAATTATCTTAGACGATAATTAAATTGGAAAATATTTAATTATCACAAATGATAATCAAATTTCACAAATATCTGATTATCAAAAACGATAATTAGAAATCACAAAGATTCGATTATCAAATCGAAAAATATTTAATTATCTCAAACGATAATCAAATTTCACAAATATCTGATTATCAAAAACGATAATCAGAAGTCATAAATATTCAATTAACGAGTCCGGAATTAACCGAAGTAGTAAAAGTATGGTTTCATACTCCGTACTTTTGCTAAATCGTTTAAATCTCTTTATCGTTTCCTTGAAAGTGCAGAATTGTGTGTTTTAAAAATAACATTTCACATTCTCAAACGGACAAGTCCGGAATTAAGCGAATCAGTAAAAGAAAGGGGTCATAGTCCTCGATTTTTCTGAAATGTTTAAATCGCTTCCTCGTTCTTTTGAAAATGTAAGCTGTAAAAATTTTGAAACAATTTTAATTTATATTTTTGAAACAACTTTTAAAAATAAAGAATTTTGAAAACACGTGATTAAATTAGCAATATCAGTATTGCGGGAGAACCGCTTGTAAATCCATTTCAAAATTGACGAGTACTGAAGTTAACACGTCAAAATCTCATCAAAATAACTGGCATCAAAATATAATGCCAAATGAATTTTCATTCATCAAAAATGTCACAAGAATCTTCTCAAAGATAGAAAGGGATATCATACCCTAAACTTGTATTCATAACAAGTCAATAACACATGAATTCACCAATACACAAAAATTGACAAAACTTGTCAATAGAAATCACGAAAATTGGTGAAGCACAAATTCTAGAAATCATCACAAGAAATCCAGAAATCATAAAAAGAGGGGGAAAAGAGCCTATCAGAAAACGGGAGTATGAAAACTCCAAAACACGTGTATCACAAACAATTTGGAACATTGACGCAGTGCAAACGGTACGTCCAATGAACCGGAAAGTCGAGACATCGATGTAGTACAAACGGTACATCAGATGAATCGAAACACATGAAAATTTGGAACATTGACGCAGTGCAAACGGTACGTCCAATGAACCGGAAAGTCGAGACATCGATGTAGTACAAACGGTACATCAGATGAATCGAACATTGACGTAGTGCAAACGGTACGTCCAATGAATCGGAAAGACAGAGACATCGATGTAGTACAAACGGTACATCAGATGAATCGAACATCGATGCAGTGCAAACGGTACGTCCAATGAATCGGAAAGGCAGAGACATCGATGTAGTACAAACGGTACATCAGATGAATCGAACATTGACGCAGTGCAAACGATACGTCCAATGAATCGAAAAGACAAAGACATCGATGTAGTACAAACGGTACATCAGATGAATCGAACATTGACGCAGTGCAAACGGTACGTCCAATGAATCGGAAAGACAGAGACATCGATGTAGTACAAACGGTACATCAGATGAATCGAACATCGACGCAGTGCAAACGGTACGTCCAATGAATCGGAAAGGCAGAGACATCGATGTAGTACAAACGGTACATCAGATGAATCGAACATTGACGCAGTGCAAACGATACGTCCAATGAATCGAAAAGACAAAGACATCGATGTAGTACAAACGGTACATCAGATGAATCGAACATTGACGCAGTGCAAACGGTACGTCCAATGAATCGGAAAGACAGAGACATCGATGTAGTACAAACGGTACATCAGATGAATCGAACATTGACGCAGTGCAAACGGTACGTCCAATGAATCGGAAAGGCAGAGACATCGATGTAGTACAAACGGTACATCAGATGAATCGAACATTGACGCAGTGCAAACGATACGTCCAATGAATCGAAAAGACAAAGACATCGATGTAGTACAAACGGTACATCAGATGAATCGAACATTGACGCAGTGCAAACGGTACGTCCAATGAATCGGAAAGACAGAGACATCGATGTAGTACAAACGGTACATCAGATGAATCGAACATTGACGCAGTGCAAACGGTACGTCCAATGAATCGGAAAGGCAGAGACATCGATGTAGTACAAACGGTACATCAGATGAATCGAACATTGACGCAGTGCAAACGGTACGTCCAATGAATCGGAAAGACAGAGACATCGATGTAGTACAAACGGTACATCAGATGAATCAAACATTGACGCAGTGCAAACGGTACGTCCAATGAATCGGAAAGGCAGAGACATCGATGTAGTACAAACGGTACATCAGATGAATCGAAACACATTAAAAGTACTTGGGTTGCCAGCCCACAAAGAAATGAGACGAAGCTCAATCGCTAGTCTAAATCACAAAAATGATCGTCATGATCATAAGGAAGTGTCGATTACACTAAGCTAGTAAATATATGAGTTTAGCTTCATGTCCCATAACCACTTGCTTAACTCAAATATTTACGAACAGATTGTAGATCTGCACTAGAAAATTTGTCACAAGAGGGTTCAATCGAACAAGTCCAAGAGCTAACCGACAAAGTGAACGCAAGCGTTTCATATCACTCGTTTTACTAAGTCGTTTAAGTCGATTTCTCATTCGAGTGAAGTAAAGGTTTGTATATACTAATAGATTGGAAAACGGTTTAAGAAAAAGAGCTTTGTAGTAAAATAGTTTTTGAAATCGTTTGGAGAAAAGGATTTTAATATTTACTACTAGTATAGAAAACCTTTATATTTTTAAAGTGACAAATCACAAAAATGATTGTAGAAACAATCAATCACAAGAATTCACATACGAAGATGTGAATGGAATCCAAAGAAATCGATACTGAATCCATCAGAAAGTATGTTCACAAAAATCCCGAAGAAAATGTCATCAAAGTTGCTAATAAATGATAGCAACAAATCGGGGAAATGATCAAGAATCGATTAAATTAGGAAACCAAGTCAGTTCACTAAAATTTCACATTCGAAGACGTGAATAAAATCCAAAGAATTCGATTCCAAATTCATCAAAGTAGGAATACCCAAAAATTCCAGAAATAGAAGTTATCAAAATCGACAAAGGTGATAACAACTAATTAGAAAAGAAGAATCGATTATCAACTGGAAAAACAAAGCAAATCGAGCAGAAATGCATAAATGACTTCAACAAAAGTAAGAATCAAGTCAATGTCGAAGTCAACAATTAATAGCCGCAGTCGAGTACAAAATGATTCAATCATCATTATCAAAGAAACCAACGGCAAACAAAATCAGAGTCTTAAAGATCAAGAAATTAGCAATTTCTCAAAAACAAAGTGATCGAAGTTGAATGGAATTCAAGATGAGGAAAACACAAAATATCAAGTTCAAAATCGCTGAGATTCAAACTAGATGTGAATGAGAAATCAAAATTACTCAATTTGCAACTGGTCCAGCTATTTTTTCATCATAGTGTAACAGGTACACAATGACACTCATAGCATAGAACAAAAGTGGAACAAAGTCCAAAAGTCAAAATGGCTTTAATTTGCCAAATTAAAACAAAATCAACATCGGCTAAATCAATTCAAAGCCGAAAACACAAGAATAAGCGTTAGGAATTCATACCTAACAGTCAAAAATAGTCATATGTAAAGATGAGAGATAAAGCATCGACAAATAGTTGTAACACATGTTCCATCTAAGTTATGTTTTATAATTGTCCTAAACCCCAGGCTCTGATACCAAGCTGTGACGCCCCACCTCTATACCCACGCTAGCCAACAACACTACAGTGTAGTGCTGTCAACTAGCACGGAGAATAAGGCTGTTGAGGAGCGACCATCCGTGTAATTGCTTTGTGCGAGCACCGATATGTCAGATAATAAAACATTGCATTTCATTTTTAGAGGAAACCCGACATACCGATACAAACTCAAAGCTACTACACAGTGGCTATAATAGTTTAGGACAATAGATATAAAAATAACACAGATAACATAAATGCGGAATACAGATGGAACGAAAAGTCTCATATATACAATAACTGATATCAGTTACAATACATTTGACACAATACAAATGGTACAACTACAACTGTCGACTCAAGAAGTTATATATACAAGTACATTATCGACTAATATACATGAATACATTATCATCTTAAAACAGACACACTGACTACTACAACAAGACGAAGACCACTTCAAATGATATAAAAAGTCTTCATAGCTCTAGCAGCAACCCAAAACTAAAAATCTACAACCTGAAAATACTCGGTCTGACCCGAGTATTACATTCAAAATAAAATAATACCTGGATCAGTCTAATTCAAACCAGTTTATTAGTGCATATAGGCAGTAATAATTTAAATAGACGAGAGTCACAATAATTCCCGTCTATCCGATTCTTTAACCAAAGAAACCGGATGACGGTCAATATAACACTTAACAGTGTTTAACAAAAATCAGCAGATTTAAATCATCAACAGAGATAAATAAACAATTTATCAAATTGACTAAATCAATTCAAAACTGTCAATTCTGGGAGGCTGCAGTGCACGCACGCGTGCACTGCCTCGCCACCACCGAATATAAAGTCACCACCACAATGAAACTGCAGTGGCAAACAGGTAAAAGGACGAAGGCAGGCTGCAACTAAACTGCAGAAAAGTCATCAACAGTTCAAGCATACACAGCAATAGAGACGAATTCGAGTACATCGTGAAGCAGAACCAAGTGCAGTTCAACTGAGATGGACAACTCGAGAATAAACATTTACAAATGAACGAGTATGTGCACCCAAATAAGGCCACAGCAACGACTAAATCATTTAAGCATAAGAATGCAAGAGGAATGTCACTGAGAAGGAATGTTTAGTATACATATAAATAAATTTCATATGTACAACAAACATAAAAGACTACTCAGCAATGCAAGTGGATGACAGTCTCAAGCAACATCAACTATACATGTTCGAACAGAGCAAATGTTCTAATAGAGCAAAGAAATGGCAAAGTGACAGTGGATCCAGTAGACAACTCAAGTGCAGCTATAGCGAACAAGTACAAGACAAGTTAGCAAAGTGCAGATACAAGTAAAGTGCACAGCATAAGTATGAATCAACTCATATATATATATACTGCATTAGATGACAACAATGGATATGAACTTGAATTTCAATGGAGACATGAACAATATTCCAGAAAAACGGAATGCATCTATGAGACTAAAGCCTGCACCAGTAACAGAGAATAGACTAATTGCACATAAACCCAAACTATCTCAAAGCAATACCACTACAACATGACCCAATCTAGTGCAAATAATACAACTTCGAACATACAGATATATATCTACATCGATTGAAATAGGATAACAATCAATCGTGTGTATATATATACATGAATGGATATATAAATGAAGCAATGCCACAGAGAAAATAACTAACAAATGAAGTACTGAAACAACATCAGTAATTGCCAACTCACAGTGCAACAGCCCCAAATGGGCAGTGACAGTATACAGTGAAAGCCAAAGTAATCAAAAAGAGGAAAATTTAATGTCGTATGAAGCAAGAATATCGAACAGAACAAAATTGAAGCCGTGAATCAAAAGGGATTACCAAAAATATCGAAATCTGACTTAATTATAAACCCAGAAATCATCATAGACTGCGGGGTGGACAACAGAGCAAAGCAAGAACTATCGAGTTCAAGCATGAATCAAAGGAAAAGCAACAGAACACTAATCAGAGAAACCCCAAAATCATGAAAATCGAACAGAGCTTCGAACTCTAATAACTCAAAGCATGAATTAGATGTGAGCGGGGGAGAAACCACTCACCTTGTTCGAAGTGAAGAGCACGCTTGATCGGAGGAGCAAGCAACAAGGATCATCTCGAAATCAATCGAACCAATCACGCGCTTCGACATACAAAGCCCACAAACCAGAGCGCAAGAGGAACGAAAGCCCTAGCAAGCATCGAAAGAACGAACGAGGCCAAGCCCTAGTCTGATCGAGAAAACGAAGAGGAGATCGTCGCCATTTTTTCGTTTGCTTTGTTTTCGGTTAGGGTTTGAAACGCGATTGAACGAAGAGGGGAATGGGGATGGGTTTTCTTTGGTGAATACGGCACCAAGAAAGAATGGACCCAGATGATTAGTTAAGCCCACAATCCTTTTAACAAAAATCTTATAATTGAATTTCAATCCAATTTGAAAAGAATTCAAACCGGCTAAGAAGAGAATTTCAATTCGATCAAAATGCCAATAGCTTATTAGCAACCAGATTAGATCGTCAAGAGGCGATAATTAAATGGGTACGAAATGTCGGGTTGTTACATTACGGTACATCTCAGCATTAACAGTCAAATTGTCAACCATAGACTCACGAACAAATTTGTAGGGATTTGATGGTCGTCTATTTTGAAGATTCAATTGATTAACCACGACCCAATAACCACAATCACCGTCCCTAGGCACATCGTCTATACTGAGTATGTAAGCTCTTATATGTTTGGGCAATTGCCACAAATACTCGCCATCAAATTTTTTGGATGGTGACGCCTTCGTTTTTATGCCAAGATTCTTCAAATATCTGCCGCAAGGTGTGAGGTTTGAGCTAGATGACAATGACGCTTCAACATGTTCAAAGTGTGAAAGTTCTCGTTTGGTGGATTGTTCCTTTTTGGATGGTCTGCCTTTTTTGATAGTAGCCACCGGTGGTTCTAAAACAGCAGTTGTTTGTGGGAAAGCAATTGATTTTAACTGTTGTTGGATAACAAGTCGAACGTTATCCGGAGATTCTTCATACCTATTTTTCAACGCAATGATTTCTGGCAAATCGAAAAATGCAAACGTGGAACGATGCACAATTGGTGGAATACATGACAACTGCTTCCAGTAAGAGTCAACAACGGATAGGGGGATGAAACCATGGGTGTGTCTAAAATCTACAAGCATATGTGCACATGGTAATCCGTTAACTTTCCATAACACACAACCACATTGGTCGATTATCATACTAACAGTTGACACATTTTTTAGTTCAGTTAGTATTAAATCCAATGCTTTATGCGATACATTCCCCAATAACTCTTTAAACATTGGTTCGATTCTAAATCGATGCATTGTTTTAGACGTACTTGTTTCGAATGCATGCTCGATGGCAACTAGTTCATTCTCACAACATAGATGTGCACTACTCCAACATTGAACAAAACTACCAGCGGCCGAATTAAAATACAATTTTAGACGATAGTGTGCACTTTCAACAATGCTGGTAGACACATTATCGTAGTGTTTAATTTTGTTTGTCCAAGCCATAACAAACATCTCCTTGTATTTTGTTAGCCAATTTTTGAGGACATAAGTGACAGATTTTTTATGCTTACCTATCCATTTATCACGAAAAGAGTTTAAATTTCTGTGGCACTCTTCTACAGACAACGAATTTATCACATTTGTCCATCCTTCCTAAAAACTTTCGTATTCCTTTTTTCCTTCATCATCCTCCACAACGACTTCTTTTTCACCAATTATTACTCTCTTCCTTTGTATAAAATTTGGTTTACAATTTGCCATCACATTCTTAGATATATGCCAGGCACAAAGGATATGATATGATGCTGGAAACACATTTGCGACGGCATTTATTAAAGCGATTTCTGCATCGGTGATGATAACCCCTGGCACTTCATTATCCCTGTAACACTTCCGCACACATTCAAGAGCCCATTTATAGGAATCCGTTGTCTCACGACTTAGAAATGCTAATGCAACAGTAAACGTAGCCCCTGTCGATGTCTGTGAAACCATATGGAAACAAGGTAACTTATACCTATTGGTCTTGAAAGTACAATCCAAGAACAAAATTTGATAAAAACATTGAGCAAGCACTACACATCTAGGATGGCTGAAAAATAAGTCGGTGATTTCATTGCTTTGTTCATCAACTCTTTGATATACGGTATAATTATTGGTAGATGCCAATTTCATAAATTGTTGCATAACGGATCTACCTTCTGTATTGCACAATTTAAGTTTGATTTTGGCATTGTACACAGTTCGAATGGTTGATTGCTTGGAAGGATTGTCAATTCTAATAGTGGTTAAAATATTTCGAGGTTTAACTCCACTATTAGTCATTGTTGCAACAGTCTTGACTTCGTCTTCGTTGAGTCTCGCGACAAAAGGATGACCGGTTAAAACGTTTGGAAGTGTATGATTGTGACGCCCATTCTTTACAGTCAGTATCCACGTCCCATCACATCTACAATGTGCACGTAACTCAAAAGGACAGTCACATTTTCTACTACCTGTTCTTCTTTTTTTTTTGGAAGATATTGGAACATAATTCTTCGACTTATGATCAACATATTGACCACTTCTTTCACATACTAAATCCATCCTCGAGCCTTTTCCATTCCCATGTACATTTTTCATTCTACTTCTTTTGGTAACAATAACACACTTACAATCTAACCCTCGGTTAATGCACCAATCTCGAACTTGATCCTTCGACTCAAAAATCTGAAACAACAGTATTGTGTCATGTACACAAAAAAATCAACAAAAACTATTGACACATTAATACATACCCTGTCAGTACTGAATGCTGATGTTAAATCAGGATAGTCGGACAAAGACATTTCAATGTCCGTTTTAACTTGTTCTTTATCTTCATCGCTTTCGATTTCTTTGGATTTGTCAACTTCATTATCGCTTTCAATATCCTTATTATTTTCCAAATTATCCGGACTCTGTTTCGCTTCTTTACTATTACTACATCGGTGAATGTCAAATTCAATATCGGCACTCTGTTTGAAAAAAATAATAATATAACGGCAGAATAATATTGTATTTTATAACGATAGAAGCTGGTAGCGTACGGCGATAACATGCCGTACAATGACTTCTGAAACGATATTTTCTAGTCATAAATAAGTTTACTATTTTCACCATAATAGTCGGCAACATCCCACCGTTAAACAATCATCAAATCGGCCGACTCTTGCCGAATATAAAAATATATACGTTTTACGATGTAATCGGCTAGAACCAGCCGATATATGCATTAAAAAACGGCATAGCCTGACCGTATATAACAAATTTAAATCTACCAATTGGGTTGCACGGCACGCTACCGCCGAACGATATACCTGATACAGTAAAACGATGGAATTATAAAAAAATTACCTCCTCCACGACAGGTTCTTCCACAAATACAACTAGCCGTTCACTTTCCTGTGTTAGTACCATACTGTTTTCACCGTCTTTCATAGAATTTAGATTGAATTCCACCATGGAAGATTTTTAGGATTAGGGTTTTACCACTAATCCTATTTAGCAGTAATTAATTAGGTTTTGTAAAATAAAGGATATTATTGTCCATACTTAAAATTTTTTTAAGGGGAGGCACATATATTAAATACCTCCCCATAATAATTATTTGACAATTAATTTTTTGACCCCCCTTATCTATTTTGGGTGTGTCAATAACAATGCTCTTTAATTTTATGTTAGTGTTTAATTTAGAGTGGAGGGAACGAAAATTTTAAGCGGTAGAATGAAAATTCAAAGCAATTTTAAGTGGGAGAATGAAAGCACAAAGCGGGAGAACTTATTACGTATAAATTAGTTTTCAATCTTTGATGAAGTCATTTTCAAATTTCTATTATACTCCATTATTTATGAATTACGAATTATAAATCATTAATTATAACAACTTATTAAGCATAAACTGACAAGTTCAAATTTAAACATTTGTTTGGTATAAATTAATATCTGCAATGGTTATGCAATGAAAGTTGTTAAAGAAATCTAATAATTAAATATTAAATATTTAACATTAGTCTTAATTATGAATTCAAATTCAAACAGTAAATGAAATGTAAGCGGGGGCGTTGCCCCCACACCCCTACCTAGGGAGGTTGCCACCCCCCTGGATCTTCCCTTCGTAGTGGCAATCAATTTAAACAATTTTATGATCAATAACTTCCAACAAGTCTTGGTTGTTAATTATCAATTATTTAATAGTAATTATTAATTACTAAATATTAATTCTTACTTATTACTTCTTAATTATAATTGAATATTAGTTATTATGTGTTACTTATTATGTATATTTTATTAATTATTAAATATTAAATATTAATAGAATTATCAATGGCTAACTATTATATATTTAATATTAATTAATTAAATGTTAATTATTAATTAGTACTTCTTATTTATTAATTATTAAAAATTAATTCTTATTTGTTAATTATTCATTATTTTGTGAATACCAAGGCATCTGTTACAACTAGCAAAATAAAAGAGCTAATAAAAATAAGTTTATTACAATTTCCAGAAAAAAACGTTGTAAAAGATGTTTATTAAAATTGGCATTTTGTTACCGTTGTAAAATTACTGTTAGACCAAATGTCTTTTTGTTGTAGTGAAATGTAGATTATCATTAAATATTAAATACTAGATAATAAATATTACTTATTAATCATTAAAGATTACTTATTTATTATTAATTATTAAATAGCAACTACTAATTATTAATAGAAATAATTAATTATTAAATATTACTTCATATTTTATTAGTTATTAATTATTACTTCTTAATTATAATTGAATATTAACTATTTAATATTAATTATTCAATATTTTAATTATTTAATATTAATTATAATTGAATATTAATCGGTAATTATTAAATATTACTTCTTATTAATAATTTACTAATTATTAATAACTAACTATAATAAATTATTAATATTAAAAATAAATATTGATTATAGATAATAATTAGTAATTATAAATTATTTATTAGTAATCATTAATTGTGATAAATTACAAATAATGACCTATGTATGTTATCATTTATAATTATTAATTATAAATAACCATTTATAAATTATTAAGTAAGCTTTTTCAAAAAAAAAATATTAAGTATGTATAAATAATCGAAGATAGTGATGATTAATATTAATATTATTAATAATTAATAATTAATTATTAAATATTAATAATTAATATTTTTGAAGAAAGCATTGTAATTATTAATAATTAATTATCAAAAATCGGTAACGGGCATTTATTACAACAAGCATTCTGTAGCCGTTGTAAAATTAACATCTATTACAATGGATAAAAGAAAATAGTTATAATAGGCATCTATTACAACGGACAAAAAGGGATGAAAACTAGTATCTATTACAATGGGCAAAAAACCGTTGTAATAAGCATATATTACAACGGTCAAACTAGGTGTCTATTACAACGTGCAAAGTAAAAGAGTTGTTGAAAAATGGTATCTATTACAACTGGCCTGAAAAACCCGTTGTAATGGGTTTCTATTACAATGGATATTTAAAGACCGTTGTAAAAATGACGTTGTAATATGGTATTTTTGTTGTAGTGTTCTAATCCCCTTTTTATTTAATTACTACTTTTATTAATTAAAACCTCTTTTATTAGTAAAACTTGTTTATCTAATAAAACTTCATTTGTGAATTTCTAATATTCATTTGTACTCTTTCTATGCTTCAGAAATTATTTATATACTTATCTGGTATAAGTATATTCACAAGTCATTAACAAGATTTCTTACTTTAAACCTTTAATTTTTTCATCTTTTTCCAAAAGATTCCATATTTATAATTTCGTTCAAAATATCCATTTTAAGGATCTAAATACTTTTACAAATCCATTCAAGAGGTTTAAGACTAATGTTACTCAAACATTGTCACTACAAACCCAAAACCATTTCACTTATGCTTACCTTTAAAACATTCTTTATATATCCATTTACATTCATAAGTATAGTCAAAATGGGTTAAAGCAAATGATATTAACACATTGTCACAACAAACTCAAACTAATGCTTATCTTTAAAACATTCTTTTAAAGATCTAAGTTAATATTTGGTTAAGTTCGATAGTCTACTAATCGACTGTCTGGTTATAAATGATTGCTTATAGAAATCATGATTCGTATACTTAACTCATTTCCGACATTCCAACTTATACTATCCCTCGTGAAGAGTGAAGCCGAGTAAGTTAAAGCACTAGTTGCATATCGAAGCCTTGCCAAGACACTCCATTCTCGAATCTCACAGATAGAAAAATCTACCTTGTTACCTTTTAGTGTTAAGTACAGTAAATGACTTTCATAAACGAGAAAAATTCAACATAGTTAACACGTTTTCGACATTCTCGACTTAACTATTCCTCGGTCAAGAGGGAAGCCGGTATGTTAGAGCACTATTGCTTCTGTCCCTACTCGAACATCAATCTTAACTCTCACAAATAGATAAGCCTATGTCGTTGACTTTTAGTGTTAAGCACGGTTAATTTCCTTTTCAAACAAGTAAGTAAACAACAAGATTAACACATTTTCGATATTCCAACTTAACTAATCCTCGATTAAGAGGGAAGTTGGTAGGTTAGAGCTCTATTGCTCATGTCCCTACTTGAACATCAATCTTAACTCTCACAAATAGAGAAGTCTACCTCGTCGGCTTTTAGTGTTAAGCATATTTAATTACCTTTTTCAAAACTTATATTTACATATAAATTCTTTAAAAATAATTGTAAATAAGTTTTAAATATTTATGTAAAATATTACTTGAAAATAACTAATTTATAATTTGATGAAAATAATTTAAAACTATGTTTTATAATTTAAAATCCCTTTACTTCCAAAATTCATATATAAATATTAAAAATATATTTAGACTTCAACCAGCCTTAAAATACTAAAAATATGTTTAAAAACATCTTTAAAAAGATTAGAGAAAATAATCATTTTCAAACACTTAAAACCATAGGCAACTTACTATAGCATTTATAAATGCTGTTAAAAGTTCTTGTTAAAGAATAACATTGAAAAATAATCACTTAAACAAATAATTTAAGACTTGAAATTTTTACAGTAAGTACTACCCTTAGGTTACTTTAAAACCAAGTAAAGAAACACCTAAGAATATCTTTCAATTTATTACAGAAATTCCCGAAAATAGGACATTTCAAAGTACTTATAGAACAACCTTCTTCTCGCTATAACATTTTTCAACTTTGTTCACAGTTTCTATAACTTTCTAAACCATTTCTTTACTATCCAATACACAATAATATATGTAGAGAACAACCAAATCAAATTATCCTAAGCTAAGATCATAGGTCATTCGTTTATACAAGTTAAAGTTAAGGGATATCAAAGTGCACTTATAGCGGCTATTCTCGCTTCAAACATACTTCAATGCAACACATAATCCAGGTAACCATTTAAACATCAAGTCTAGGACAAACCACATGTTTAAGAGGGCAATAGAAGTGAAGTTGTACAGTATAAAGTTTTCGTTTGCTTTCAAAAGCAAGAGGGGTCCAAAGTTTATAATTTTACTGAGTTAAGGTCACTTTAACTTTATATTTCAAGCACACAACATATATTCACAATATATACACTACAACATAAAAGTCATTTCAGCGTTGAAAAAACGCTACCAAAACTTTTAGTAGCATTTCGGTAAACACTGCGACAGGACATGCAACTAAAAGTCTAAAAGTTTTAATTACGTTATAGTAAACGCTACCAAAAACAAACATAGCTTTTCTGAAACCCTACGAAAGTTTTTCTGCAGCGTTTTCAAAATGCAACCAAAATTACATTTTTAGTAGCGGTTTTACTTGCATCCTTCTTTTTTTCTGTAGCGTTTTTTTATGCTACTATAATATTTTTGCAGCGTTTTATCTGCCCTACTATATATTTTTTGTTGCATTTTTTCTTTGCTATAATTTTTTTTTGTAAATTGCATTTGTTCCCGTATCACTTTTGAAACGCACTAAAACTTATTGATTGGTGTACAACACATTTTAAATGCTGTTATTTACTGTTAATGGCTTGTACCATTTCCGACGGTCATTTATGTATAATAGCCATATTAAAACCAACAAGCAATCACATAATTATCATTTTCAAACTAGCATCGATAATCATTATATTCAAATAATTGAAAAAACACGTTAATCGCATAATCAAGTATAATATCCATAATCATTTCAATAATAGTATTTCGACAAAATAAGCGAATTCACATACCACAACCGTTTACAAATAAGTCTACACAACTAGTACGAACAAAATATTATAATATATAAAAGTTAAAGTCTTGTTCATGGCTTAACTATCGACAATTCATTGATGCAGCTGTTCTTCACTTCGGAAATGCTAATTACACGTAGACAAGTATAACGATCAACAGTTAGAATTACATACATATCCTGATAATTTACGTGTGCTGATAATGTATGAATTACATGCATAATTAAGTATAATATATATAAGAATAGCAAGAGCATTACTATTGACATTAACATTAGCAAGAGCATTAGCATCCTTATTGACCATACTTATTGACATTAACAATAACAAGAACATTAGCATAAGTATTTTAATTCATTGGCTAAGAAAGAACGTTTTGTGCCTCTTCAAACTTCATGCAACTGATTCATACAAGCTTCTACGTGATATCCAATTACTCCAGCAATCAATAATATTTCAAAGATTTATATGTCTATTGTAAAAAAAATTCTAGCCAGCACCTAGGCGCTAGACGAAATTGGCCATCTGATAATAAACTTTTTATTAACTTAATTAAATTCTAATAAAACTTAATTAATTTGTATGAATTTATTTAATTTTTATAAAACTTAATTAAATCATATAAAACTTGGTTAATTTTTAAAAACTTGTTAATTTTTATAAAAATTAGTAAAATTTTTATAAAGCTCGTTTAACTTATATGTTAATTTTTATAAAAATTAGTATCAACATAGTTAATTTTAATAAACTTTGTTAACAACAGTATATGTTTATGTGTATACATATGTGTATGAATGGCTATTATGACACAAATTTGTTTATTGAAATTTGGAAAGAGTGTTCTATAAGCATATAGTGGCTATAGTAAGGGTTCTATAAGCATGCAGTTGCCAAACCCTAAGCCAATGCATACAGTGGCTATAGTTATCAACAAAACCAAATCATTAGTGTTCTATTAAAAATTTCATGAAAATGTTGACCAATTAAATCAAAACAATAATCAACAGCCATATCCGTAGCATTGAACTGCACCATACTAAAATACAATGAGTAACATAAGATTTTACTCATTAGTTCTCAAAAATAGACATTATATAATAATTTTTTATAGAAGTAGCTAAAAAAGGTAGACAGACATGCAAACCCTAATGCCACTGCAAGTAGCCAGTAATTGTAATTACGATTGGAGCATGATGTAAGGGTAAGTATTTACCTGTTGTTGTGGTAATTGGCATGGTTGTTAGGATAGGCTCCATAAGCATACATGTTAGGATTTTGGGCTTACTGACCATACCCATATGCATTGTACCCTTGTTGCTGCCCATAACCATAATTGTCATTATTGTACCGACTGGGGTCTAATTGCCATGTCCGACGTATTTATAAGTTTAAAAAAATGTTATTTAATCTCATTAGGTGGCAAGATTCAGGAAAGATAGAGCATGTGTCATTAGATAAGTTACTTATTTGTTTGATGCACTGTGGCCACATGAAAGCCTAATGTTTTGCTGCCCGACTTAAGTTTCGTCCAACATCAGTATAGCCTCTTCTGCACAGGCCCTGCATTATTTAGATACAGTTTCGCAACATATTATATGTACTGCACATATCTATAAAGCCAAACAAATGGCATAAGACCTCTATATTTTAGGACACATTTGAAAAATGATTTGCTTATTGGAAACAGTGTTATAATAGTTTGCAACTGCACCCCAAACATTATTATTTTCAAGGTCAAACAAAGCCATCTCCTCTGTTATATAAACCTCTCAATTCAATTTTATTTCAAAACAAAATACTAATATTCTAGCATAACTAAGAAAATGATCTGAAATAGAAAATGATGTACGTGCATCTGTAGCCTATGACTTGTATTCTATGCATGAAAGAATTCCAGAATGGATGCCTTTTATATCATCTGTGAAGGTCTCTCTTTTATTTGTTTTCAGGAATTCAGTATGGATATAGATTAATAGATATCCTATGAAAATGTCAGTTGTAATTGTAACGACCCGGCTTTCCAGACCCGGAAAGTCGAACCATTTGATTTAAGAAGAAGAGGTAGAAGAAGAAAAATAGAAAACAAAATCAGAATCTAACCATCGCAGCGGAATAAAATATAATATATTAACAGATCTTTACACAAATCAAAACTATATCAGTTTTATACAATATATCATCAGAGTACATCATCAGAGTACATCAACATCCATAACATACAACTGAATACACAGCGGAAAAATAATAGCAAGTACGAGAGTACGTATCGTCATCCAGCTCGTCTCCTGAGCTCCACAGCATCATATCCTGAACCTGTTTATCTCGGTCTGACACGAGCATCATATAAAACAATACCCGAGTCAGTCTGGAATACCAGCGTGAGAAAATCACACTCAAATTGATTAATTAAAGTTTCAAAAATCCTTTTGAAATAAAAGCATCTCGTAAGACCACGCCACAAATAAACATGCCGGGTTTTTACCTTACGATAGCTAAAACACTTTTTATAAAAATCCTCTGATATTATAATAGTGTCTATTTACAAATACTTATTAAAATAGCCGAAATTGTTACATCTATTAAATTCCGGCATACTAGCCACAAAGTGGGTAATACAAACAAAACTCGTACAAGGCACGTAGGGAGAATGGATTTCCAACGAATGACTAGGCACTGGGGTACCACCTGTCACAGTACGTGGCCTAGATCACAGTACCGAGGAGTACGCCCGCTCCCCTGCAACACAAGGCCGGAATCATCCCTTACTGGATAATTCCAAATAAAATCACCCCACGGTTGGGATCAGCAACCGCACCACTAAGCCGAAATAAAAGGGACATCTAGACAGGGATGACCTTACTCTCAAGTGGGTGCTACCCACGAAGCCTTGCTGCATAACCCCTGATTTTCAGTCATTCCCGGTTGATGAGGCTTGAGGCTAAACGATACCTTTTTCAGAACATATCCCTTAGAATGCCCATCGTCCACCTGACGATGTCACGAAAGCATTCGTCCATACAAGTCCGTCCCGGGTTCGAACGGAACCGAATGCACTATTCCTACTACATCCATTTTGGAAATATCCTCAGGATTAGTAGCGACTAACCCTTGCACTTCACAGCTCCATCTTCGACTCCGAACATGTTACACGAAACGTACAAACCGGATCGAAGTGGTATTCGAGTCTCCAGACCTAGAATCCCGGTATACGGAAACTCGATCCCGGTCTCTTCGAAACGATCAGCGCATTTGGCCAATATTGATAGTCGGTTATTTAACTATCAATTAACATCCACAAGCAACCATCACACAATAAATAATTTCCTACATTATTTATTTGCCCAAATATCTTTCCAAGATATATTTCCAAATTTTCAAAGCTCATTTGAAAACAATTTCAAAACAGTTTCCGCTTACGGAAAACATTTCCCAAATAATTATTTCCACTGAATCACCAAGTACAAAATACTTTTAATTTAAAAATAATTTAAAAACACTTTATTTTAAATATATCTTATAACATTGAAATTAAACTACTTTAATACTTTATTAAAAGTATATACTTTAAAATAAACCACTTTATAAATATAAACTAAATTTCCTCTTTAAAACATAATACCAAATCACTTTTATATAATTACTACAATAATAGATTTTTGAAAATACCTACTTTGGAAATTAACCTTTAGAAATAATCAATTTTCTAAAATATGCTTTTTAAAACATATTAAAACTTTTAACTTATATTTAAAACTACCTTGGAAAAAACGTACTTGGCTATCCAGAGAAATACACTTCTCATTCCCATTCTTTAAAAATAAATCAACATTTATTTTTAAACCAATTCATACCCCTTTATAAATTCCCACCTTGAATTTATATTTTCTAATATCCACTGATATTTTATTTTACTTTATAAACCCAGTTTATAAGCTCCAAAATCTCACTTCTCTTATAGAATTCCAATTTTAACAACTAAATAAATTTTCCAGTTGATTTTCCAATTTACTTTACTTTACCTTGAAATAAATTTCCTTTGCTACTTCATTTATTCCAAAATACATTAACTTTTAGATTTTTATTCCTTATTACGAGTTAAACCCCTTTTTACCAATATCAATTACAAATTTCCAAAACTCCTTATTTATTCTTTAATTAATTTTAATCCTTAATTTCAAAAATAACTTCTTTTATTCTTCAAATAATATCACTTAAGTATAAAATTTATTATCCCTTGTAAATTCAAAATCCCCTTATTTCATATTTGTTAAAATTCCAAATCACTTTATTTTTATTTCAATTCGTTATAAATTTTATCCCAATTCCTAGAATTATTTTACTTAACCCTTTATTCTTTTATTTCTTTTCAAAAATTCAATTCCATAGATTTTATCATTTATTATACTGGACAATCCAAATCAACCACATCATCCAATATAAAATCATCACATGATATCAAATATTCAGAACACAGAATATTAAATAATCTAATAATTTTGAGGAATCCAGTTGGATCCCTCCAACCTGTTTCCCTGCATCCACAGACGTTAGCACAATATAAAATACCAATTCCACTTCAGGTGGAATATCGCGGTATATGGGATTTATATAAAATCATCCGCTATTATGCGGCGCATAGGGTCTCATCCGCTATACAATGCGGGAATATCAACAACTCCAATATACTACTATATATACTATAGCACATCCAATCAATGCAATCATCCAATCAATTATTTAAATTTAACCATTTAAATTTAAATTAAAAATTCAGCTGAGTGAGATTAACTCACCTTAAATTTTTATTAGCATCCATTTGCAATCCAGCTTGCTTCTTTTTAGATGCGGACCTTGAAAAATAATTTATGTGATTTATTAATATTCGAAATATAAATCGACCTTTAATTACCATTTTATAATTCAATTAAATGTCGAACTAATCTTCTTGTAATAAAATATTTTTAGTGCTTAGACTAATTAGAAACAAATTAACCACCTACTCCATTATTTTCTTAAAATAAATTTAGTGAATTAAAACATCTATGTGCATATATATATATATATATATATATTTAGTTTATTGGAACTACGTATATGCTTGAAAATCTATAAAATTTCAAGTCCAACTTTATATAAACTTTCAACTCTTTTAAGATTATATTTCTTTCTAAAAATAAAACTTTTCTTACGGTAAACTTATATATATTACAGCAATATACTAAAATAAGTTTTCTACTGTAAATATATTTTTCTTCTGTTTTCCAACACAATATATATTTATTTTATTTTATTTTCCCAGCAGTTAACACAAATAGAAATTACTTAACTTACTCAACCTTAACCCAAACTGTTTTAAACATTTTCCCTTTACTGCATATAATACTTATAAAACTCTACCTAGATTTACATATATATTTTTCAATAAATCCGGTTTAATCGAAAATAAAATAAAATGGAAACAAGGATACCTTACTGCCGAAGGCAACCCAGGCTACCCATCGACGAGCTGCTACATCCCACCACCACTCGAATCCCATCCCAACTCACTCCTCCCTTTAATATGCGAGCGCTGCACTTGAACTCCCAGCAGTCATCTCGACATCATCATAGCCTCATCAACGCTTCCCTTCGCTCTCGAACGCATCGCGACCCGCCTCCGACGAACTGGCACCCCAAACGCGAGCTCCAACCATCACGACTCTGACGATCGTCCCCACGCGCTCGACCCAACTGCCACAAATCAATGATGCAGCCGACCCTCTCGTGACGAGAATCGCCGATCGATTATCCCCAACCTAAACGTTCGCCCACGCGACACCCACATCGTTCGAGCTTCGAATAAGAATGACGCGACAAAGTCGCGAATCCATCAAGATTCTCTGTTAAGGTGAACGATTCGAATTGAAATAAAGAGGATGGCTCGCGAACGATTTGCCTTGATTGATACTTCGTGTTCCCAAAAATCGACTGAGAAAGGGTAACGACTTGTTTCTAATCCCTTACTTGGTTCGGCCATTGATTGGGTTTATTTATTTTTTTCTTTTTGTTTTCGTTTGCTTTCTGGAAGGAACGAAAGGGGATGACTTTGGATTTAACACGGGGAAAGAAACGAAAAGGAGGGTACGAAGGGAGCAAAAAGGGTGGCGGAATGTACTTTGGGTCGGATTAAAGGACAGCAATATACTTTATTTAAATTTATTTTATCTCGGTGAATTTCCATGCGTTTACATACCGTATGCTCACTCCGCAATACCAATCAATACAAAATTTGAAATCCGATAATAAAACACTATTACGGTTCCAATGGAACTGGTCTCGTCGAAATACGAGACTGTGCCTCGAACGACTATTTTTCAATTCAATTTAAACGATATACTTTTAAAAATCTGATCAAAACATCCTTAAATTTAATTCCATCACTTTTTATTATCTTCAGTACTATCAACATAAATTGTACAAACCTTCACATTATTTTTAACCAGCTTAAAATTCCAGATTCAATAAATTTACCCAATTCCAAAAATTAAATTTCAAAATAAATTATAGAATAAATCCTGATATTTGAAATTCAAGTAAAAATTTAGCTTTTAAATATTTAAAATTAATTAAATATTCCAATTTCAAACGCTCAAAAATTCCGGGTCGTCACATTCCTCCCCCCTTAAAAGAATTTCGTCCCCGAAATTACTAGTTAGGAAGAATGTCCCATATCCCGTTAACTATTTCCCAAATTCAAACAGTTGTAATAATACCCAAACAATCTTTTATTAATGATACACTAATCATCCTTTAACTTCCCAAACTTATTCATAAGTTCACCCCACATTACCTACTAATCAATTCAAATCTAAATTTGAATTCAAAATTTTAAATTATCAAATTTTCTCAAAATTTAACTAACTCTCTAAATTTTCGAAAATTTTTGCCAGCATCTCCTTTGCGCGGCTAGCTCGGTACTACTACAAAAATGCCTCTATGGGCCCCAGATTTCAAAAGAAAACAAAAAGCCAAGTGGCTGGATCAAAAACCCAATCAAATTTCATATAGAAATTCAAATACATACCTTTTTGTCGGGCCATTAAATTTTATCTTCAAAAATCAAAAATCCCAATTTATCCATTGCTTTTATACACCTGTATATTCTACTAAGCAATAACATTCAATTACAATTCCGAAGTCATTTTATACTTTTCTTTACAAATTTTCAATATTTGTTTTACTTAAGCCCGTACGATGCACATATATCATTCGTACGCAATATCACATTCGATCGCTCACTCGATCACACAATTCCACTTCCGAACTAGTATCGTCCACCCGACTTCCTAGTGCGGACTCAGATCTGGTTTCTTGATCAGAAACCGTTATTCTCCTTGCATAGCTACCAACTATGATAGAGAATTTCCAGAATCAATCAACAATCCATATCCAGGTCCGCCGTCGAAAATCGAGTGAAAAATCCTAACTCGGATCGGTATAATCACCTCGAAATTCTGTGCTCGACATCTGGATCAAATAGCTATGCGAATAAAATAATATACGTACGCCTTACGTAATTAGCCCAATTGATTATCAATTATATCAATTCTCTTTTATTCACATTCATTTTGATTGTTATTCACTTATTCACAACTATCTCATTTCACAATTTACAGTTAAATTTTCTATTCAATTATTCACTAGGAATAATTTTCTCAATACCGAATTTACTTAAGAATCTCACCATTCATTACTTAAGTTCAAGATAAACATTTTATATACTTCTTGGATTTATTTCACTTCATTCTTGAAGTTTATATTCAATTTTATTCACTTTTGTCTTTACAATTCCATTTGAATACAATTTGGTTCCCGCTTTGAATATTCAATCAGTTACACTTACTAATTAATTTAAATCTCAATTAAAAATTTATTTGTGAACCTTTCTTTCTTTAGTTCCTTCGATTTCACTTACTTTACATTCATATTTAAAATAGATTTAAATGTTCAATTTCAACTTTATTTGCTTAACAAATTTTAAATCATTTGTAGTTAATGAAAATTTTCAAAAATTTTCTAACTCCCAAAATTTACGGAAAATTTTGGTAGAGTCTCCCTTGTACGGAGAGACTTCTGCGATATCGCAGGATGCACAAATATATATATACATCGGCCTCAGGCCGGAAATCACAATATATACCAATATAAACAGTTCATATCTCCTATTTTGAACTTTTGCGTAAGCGTACCTCATTTTTAGCATTTTAAAGCAAAGCGGTTATTTATTTTAGCATGTTGTGCCATTAGATTCAGCCAACCGGCTTCCCTGAACCTGTACTAACTCAATTACAACATGTAAGTGCCAAATATACAAAGTTTATTAACCTTTTACTTACTTCCAATAGCTAACACTTGTATAACATAAGCAATATCCACTAAACACTTCCATAAGTGAATCTATAAGGTTCCAACACAAACTTAAATGCTTTCAATTCATTCACCCACCATCACTCTCAATACATTCTTATTTCGTTCCATTTAAATGGTTTACACTTCATTGCTTATATTCAACTCATCTTAATCCAAACGAACTCATATAATTACAATTGATTTCAAAACCAATTTTATTGTTAATATTAACTCATAGATTTTATACAATCTCATGTGTCAACGACGACCATCTTCAATGGATTCCGTTCAATTTATTTTGCATTCCATAATCGTATTCAATTTATTAAAATCCAATTATTAATCTAGGAACATTCCATAATTCATTTACAAACCTAACATTTTTCACATCAATTTGTATTGAGCTTGCATTTCATTTCATACAACTCGACACAACCATTTCACACTTTACTTAAGTTGTTTATTTTCGCCAAGTTATTTCAACTTCCATTTAACCAATCCCAAGCTCCATTTCTATATTTCATTATTAACTCAAATTCAACTTCCATTTATCCAATTTAAGTTCCATATTCCATTAACTAGTTAGTTATCAATTAGTTTATTCAAAATTTTATATCCAATATTTGATACTCATATCAAAAATCATTTTAACTATTTTACTGGAGCTCCATTTATTTAATAAATTAAGTTTTGGATTATATTCATTTCCATTACAAACAATTTTATTTGGCTTATCTATTTCTCTTCCAAATTTTAGAAGTCACAAACTTATTTACATTTTCTTTTAACTTGGAATTTCACATTTTATTTAGCCAATATATTTTTATTATTTCATAAACAACTTTAAATAAGATTCCAGAGTTTAAACAATTTCAAAATTTCAAAATCATTTTTTTGAAATCAACTACACCCAAAACCCTTTTCAATTTCAAAACTAAACTCAGTTTTGCAAACAAACACCAGCCCAAAACATCCAGGTAGCAATTTCTCTTGGAAACTCGAAAATGAACATCGATGATGCTGCAGTCATCACCGAAATTATTTCCCAGCGACCGGAAGAGAATTAATTACTTTTATCTCTTTAAAACATTTCAAATATTTTTAATTTCCTAATCTCACAAGATTTCAAATTCAACTCAAAAATATTCCTGAAATAATACCATTATTTCTCCAAAACCCATTTGAAACCATTTTCAAATCCAAAGGAATTTTAAGTCCTTTCTCAAAAATTCCAAATTTCCAATCCATCTAGTTAAATTTAAACCTTTCTCTGGAATTCTATTTTAAATTACTATCTCATTTGGATATGGAGTTTATTCCAATTTATAAATTCCATTTATAATCTATATTTCAAATTTTATTTTATTATAAAATTTTATTCTTTACTTTGGTTATACATTTCAATTTCTAGTTAAGTTTCCATATAATAATGATAATAATTCCATATTATCACTTCTAACACATCTAAACAACCATATATATTAACTAGAATAGTTTACAAAACTTTTCTTTTATATACAAAAATAATTTGGGTAAAATTATTCCATTTACCCTATTTTTAAAACAATACTGTGTCGGTTTATCTTGTTTAAGAGTTTAGAAACCCCTATCGATATTGTGGCGTCCCACACATCGACCAGAATTCATAAACACTCAACCGATAAATCAACACAATATAAAACCACTTTATATTCACTAACAAATACGCACTCATATCTATTAATACTCTCAAAATTCCCACCAGAGCCAAGGTTGTCGCCAGCCTAAGCTCTGATACCACTGTAACGACCCGGCTTTCCAGACCCGGAAAGTCGAACCATTTGATTTAAGAAGAAGAGGTAGAAGAAGAAAAATAGAAAACAAAATCAGAATCTAACCATCGCAGCGGAATAAAATATAATATATTAACAGATCTTTACACAAATCAAAACTATATCAGTTTTATACAATATATCATCAGAGTACATCATCAGAGTACATCAACATCCATAACATACAACTGAATACACAGCGGAAAAATAATAGCAAGTACGAGAGTACGTATCGTCATCCAGCTCGTCTCCTGAGCTCCACAGCATCATATCCTGAACCTGTTTATCTCGGTCTGACCCGAGCATCATATAAAACAATACCCGAGTCAGTCTGGAATACCAGCGTGAGAAAATCACACTCAAATTGATTAATTAAAGTTTCAAAAATCCTTTTGAAATAAAAGCATCTCGTAAGACCACGCCACAAATAAACATGCCGGGTTTTTACCTTACGATAGCTAAAACACTTTTTATAAAAATCCTCTGATATTATAATAGTGTCTATTTACAAATACTTATTAAAATAGCTGAAATTGTTACATCTATTAAATTCCGGCATACTAGCCACAAAGTGGGTAATACAAACAAAACTCGTACAAGGCACGTAGGGAGAATGGATTTCCAACGAATGACTAGGCACTGGGGTACCACCTGTCACAGTACGTGGCCTAGATCACAGTACCGAGGAGTACGCCCGCTCCCCTGCAACACAAGGCCGGAATCATCCCTTACTGGATAATTCCAAATAAAATCACCCCACGGTTGGGATCAGCAACCGCACCACTAAGCCGAAATAAAAGGGACATCTAGACAGGGATGACCTTACTCTCAAGTGGGTGCTACCCACGAAGCCTTGCTGCATAACCCCTGATTTTCAGTCATTCCCGGTTGATGAGGCTTGAGGCTAAACGATACCTTTTTCAGAACATATCCCTTAGAATGCCCATCGTCCACCTGACGATGTCACGAAAGCATTCGTCCATACAAGTCCGTCCCGGGTTCGAACGGAACCGAAGGCACTATTCCTACTACATCCATTTTGGAAATATCCTCAGGATTAGTAGCGACTAGCCCTTGCACTTCACAGCTCCATCTTCGACTCCGAACACGTTACACGAAACGTACAAACCGGATCGAAGTGGTATTCGAGTCTCCAGACCTAGAATCCCGGTATACGGAAACTCGATCCCGGTCTCTTCGAAACGATCAACGCATTTGGCCAATATTGATAGTCGGTTATTTAACTATCAATTAACATCCACAAGTAACCATCACACAATAAATAATTTCCCACATTATTTATTTGCCCAAATATCTTTCCAAGATATATTTCCAAATTTTCAAAGCTCATTTGAAAACAATTTCAAAACAGTTTCCGCTTACGGAAAACATTTCCCAAATAATTATTTCCACTGAATCACCAAGTACAAAATACTTTTAATTTAAAAATAATTTAAAAACACTTTATTTTAAATATATCTTATAACATTGAAATTAAACTACTTTAATACTTTATTAAAAGTATATACTTTAAAATAAACCACTTTATAAATATAAACTAAATTTCCTCTTTAAAACATAATACCAAATCACTTTTATATAATTACTACAATAATAGATTTTTGAAAATACCTACTTTGGAAATTAACCTTTAGAAATAATCAATTTTCTAAAATATGCTTTTTAAAACATATTAAAACTTTTAACTTATATTTAAAACTACCTTGGAAAAAACGTACTTGGCTATCCAGAGAAATACACTTCTCATTCCCATTCTTTAAAAATAAATCAACATTTATTTTTAAACCAATTCATACCCCTTTATAAATTCCCACCTTGAATTTATATTTTCTAATATCCACTGATATTTTATTTTACTTTATAAACCCAGTTTATAAGCTCCAAAATCTCACTTCTCTTATAGAATTCCAATTTTAACAACTAAATAAATTTTCCAGTTGATTTTCCAATTTACTTTACTTTACCTTGAAATAAATTTCCTTTGCTACTTCATTTATTCCAAAATACATTAACTTTTAGATTTTTATTCCTTATTACGAGTTAAACCCCTTTTTACCAATATCAATTACAAATTTCCAAAACTCCTTATTTATTCTTTAATTAATTTTAATCCTTAATTTCAAAAATAACTTCTTTTATTCTTCAAATAATATCACTTAAGTATAAAATTTATTATCCCTTGTAAATTCAAAATCCCCTTATTTCATATTTGTTAAAATTCCAAATCACTTTATTTTTATTTCAATTCGTTATAAATTTTATCCCAATTCCTAGAATTATTTTACTTAACCCTTTATTCTTTTATTTCTTTTCAAAAATTCAATTCCATAGATTTTATCATTTATTATACTGGACAATCCAAATCAACCACATCATCCAATATAAAATCATCACATGATATCAAATATTCAGAACACAGAATATTAAATAATCTAATAATTTTGAGGAATCCAGTTGGATCCCTCCAACCTGTTTCCCTGCATCCACAGACGTTAGCACAATATAAAATACCAATTCCACTTCAGGTGGAATATCGCGGTATATGGGATTTATATAAAATCATCCGCTATTATGCGGCGCATAGGGTCTCATCCGCTATACAATGCGGGAATATCAACAACTCCAATATACTACTATATATACTATAGCACATCCAATCAATGCAATCATCCAATCAATTATTTAAATTTAACCATTTAAATTTAAATTAAAAATTCAGCTGAGTGAGATTAACTCACCTTAAATTTTTATTAGCATCCATTTGCAATCCAGCTTGCTTCTTTTTAGATGCGGACCTTGAAAAATAATTTATGTGATTTATTAATATTCGAAATATAAATCGACCTTTAATTACCATTTTATAATTCAATTAAATGTCGAACTAATCTTCTTGTAATAAAATATTTTTAGTGCTTAGACTAATTAGAAACAAATTAACCACCTACTCCATTATTTTCTTAAAATAAATTTAGTGAATTAAAACATCTATGTGCATATATATATATATATATATTTAGTTTATTGGAACTACGTATATGCTTGAAAATCTATAAAATTTCAAGTCCAACTTTATATAAACTTTCAACTCTTTTAAGATTATATTTCTTTCTAAAAATAAAACTTTTCTTACGGTAAACTTATATATATTACAGCAATATACTAAAATAAGTTTTCTACTGTAAATATATTTTTCTTCTGTTTTCCAACACAATATATATTTATTTTATTTTATTTTCCCAGCAGTTAACACAAATAGAAATTACTTAACTTACTCAACCTTAACCCAAACTGTTTTAAACATTTTCCCTTTACTGCATATAATACTTATAAAACTCTACCTAGATTTACATATATATTTTTCAATAAATCCGGTTTAATCGAAAATAAAATAAAATGGAAACAAGGATACCTTACTGCCGAAGGCAACCCAGGCTACCCATCGACGAGCTGCTACATCCCACCACCACTCGAATCCCATCCCAACTCACTCCTCCCTTTAATATGCGAGCGCTGCACTTGAACTCCCAGCAGTCATCTCGACATCATCATAGCCTCATCAACGCTTCCCTTCGCTCTCGAACGCATCGCGACCCGCCTCCGACGAACTGGCACCCCAAACGTGAGCTCCAACCATCACGACTCTGACGATCGTCCCCACGCGCTCGACCCAACTGCCACAAATCAATGATGCAGCCGACCCTCTCGTGACGAGAATCGCCGATCGATTATCCCCAACCTAAACGTTCGCCCACGCGACACCCACATCGTTCGAGCTTCGAATAAGAATGACGCGACAAAGTCGCGAATCCATCAAGATTCTCTGTTAAGGTGAACGATTCGAATTGAAATAAAGAGGATGGCTCGCGAACGATTTGCCTTGATTGATACTTCGTGTTCCCAAAAATCGACTGAGAAAGGGTAACGACTTGTTTCTAATCCCTTACTTGGTTCGGCCATTGATTGGGTTTATTTATTTTTTTCTTTTTGTTTTCGTTTGCTTTCTGGAAGGAACGAAAGGGGATGACTTTGGATTTAACACGGGGAAAGAAACGAAAAGGAGGGTACGAAGGGAGCAAAAAGGGTGGCGGAATGTACTTTGGGTCGGATTAAAGGACAGCAATATACTTTATTTAAATTTATTTTATCTCGGTGAATTTCCATGCGTTTACATACCGTATGCTCACTCCGCAATACCAATCAATACAAAATTTGAAATCCGATAATAAAACACTATTACGGTTCCAATGGAACTGGTCTCGTCGAAATACGAGACTGTGCCTCGAACGACTATTTTTCAATTCAATTTAAACGATATACTTTTAAAAATCTGATCAAAACATCCTTAAATTTAATTCCATCACTTTTTATTATCTTCAGTACTATCAACATAAATTGTACAAACCTTCACATTATTTTTAACCAGCTTAAAATTCCAGATTCAATAAATTTACCCAATTCCAAAAATTAAATTTCAAAATAAATTATAGAATAAATCCTGATATTTGAAATTCAAGTAAAAATTTAGCTTTTAAATATTTAAAATTAATTAAATATTCCAATTTCAAACGCTCAAAAATTCCGGGTCGTCACAGTAATCTAGCAAATGACCGCTTATCCAAAATAAAGACAAGAATCCACTCTTATTACTCACCTTGTTATGGAACTTACAGAGTATCATGTTTCAATTATACCTCCTTCTAGTTTTTCATGTGTCTTCAGCACCTATCTATTAAACAAAAGGTAAAAGCAAGAAAACTTGTGAGAAGATTTGGATAAAAAGTCTGAACAAATTAGGAATAGATTTGTATCGATCATAGGTGCAAATTATGCACACAGCTTTTACAAATCTTGTACTTGAAGTTTAGCATCTTATACCCATGTCCGAATATACTAAGATGATGTTTGGATGACCATGACCATGCTTGCTTAATTTTATTTCAAACACGCTATTTAAAATTATTATACATATAATATATATCAAAAATGAAACGTAGAGTGGTTAAACAGATTTAAAACCTGAACTTGTTGGACCACTTACTGACTCTAATAAGGATGAAGCTACAACGGCACCTATTAGGCCACCACCCCTCATGGTTGCACACATAGGTGCTCTAAAACCAATTAAAGAATCTTGTTGCCTGATTGAATATTTTATAATTTAATGATGAGTGACAAAAATAATTTGCATAAAGAAGTTCAGATTGCATAAATAACCTTTCCGAAATTGTCTTTTCTAAGTCAATAAAGGCACCTCCACATATGAAGAGGGTATCTTTAGTATCAATCTGTAACATAATGCAAGATTTATATATATAAGTAAAATTTACGTATCTATACAGTTTTAACTTAAACTGAGATTATTTAGATATATGTAGAATATGCTAGTGTACTAGTGTATGATTTTTGTTTAATGATAATAAACATATATATATATATATTTAAATGTATTTGTTATTGTACTATTTTATTTTTCCACATAATTAAATAAATATTTGTTGAATAAAATAAATAATTCAAAATTCATATTCAAACAAATATTTTATTCGAACAAATATTTTATTACAAATTCAAATAGTACAAATTTGAGCTCTCACTAAATTTACACATTTTCAATTTCAAATACAAGTTTCAATTACAACACAATTTTCACTTTACAATTTCACCTCGCTACATATTCACTCAACACTCGTATTTGATCTTCAACTCTGTTCCAGCCTGTATCCAGCATCTGAACTATCTTGAAAATAAACACTGACACAATAAAATTGAAATAGAAAATATTTTGCAGTGCTCAATAAAGTGTGTGTTTTGAATATATTATTTGCCTCAGTTATTTGGGTTGTTTGTCATCATTTTATTTTAATTCATCTTACATGAACAACTTGTGACATGCATAGTGTATCACTGTACATGCTATAAGGTCGTGCACACCGATATACACTTGCTTGTTAAAATTGCAGGGACAGGTGAGAACAAGGTCAAACCCAAGCCTAGGCCGGATTCAACTCAAGTGCAACAAATACAAACACACATGCAAAGCATCAAATAAGTGAACAGAGCAATGAAATGTCAGAACTAAGACCAGACTCATGTGCACAAAACCTGACCAGTCTCCAAAATGAAAACAACATGTTCAGACAACAGCCTTAACCAGACCATCACACCAAGCCATAACCAAGAGGAACCGGTGTACATGCATACAACAGACCACATGTCAACATGAAGTACACAAGTGAACATGAAGCCTTAACAAAATGTACACACATGAAGACTCAAAATGGGCTAACATGCTTCAGTGCATATGTACATGAGTGCAAAGCACAAAACCAGACTTGAAACAGGTGAACATGGCAATAAAACAGCCTTAACACAAAATGACCACATGACAATTGAGCTTCAGACATGCTCAAACTAAGTGCAGACTAAACAAGTGCACAAGGGAAGGTGAAAAGAAACAACATACAACTCTACAAAGGCTTCGGAGAATACAGTTCAATGTAACACAAAACAGAAATGACTACAATGCAACACAACACAGAAATGACTACAATGCAACAAGACTTTAGAAAATACAGAATCAGAAAGCAAGCATTCAAAGAGGATAGAGGATATGCATGCATTCAGACATGATCACATGAAAACAATACTACCGGAATTGATGCCAGAGTACACACACAACATGAAATCAGACCATCATAACCCAAGCACTAGAAATGAACACATAATACTCAACCAGACCAGGGCAGTGAACAAGACCACAATGCATCAATGAAATGTGCAGACCACCAGATCAGTCCCACTCAATGCAACCAAGTTCAACCAACACAAAGACATGAAACCAAACTACATTATCAAGTGCAGGCACACATACAACAAATCAAGTTAAAGAACATGAATGCAAAGCTTCCACCAGACCAGAACATCATGTGTACCAGACTTAAACTTGAAACAAAGGAAACTAAAGCCATGAACACATACAAATCTATACAACCAGACCATAACTCGAACAAAACTGAAGTACACTAGATACATCAAGCACAATGACAGTGAAGCAGCCTGTATATACATATGCAACAGAGTGGACAGCAAGGCACCAAAGCAATCACACACATATATACATACATATATGTATGTATATATGTATGGAGACCATCATTACTTGAAGTAATGCAAGGCTACCAAGTCCAGATAAATGAAATAATAAGAACTCGGACAAACTAATCAAAACGACAGTAGCAGTTCAAACGAAGTCAAAATATATCTCCAATTCAAGTATCGAGCGAAATAACTGAACAAGTCAAAACATTATCACAAATTCAAAATGTCAAAGTCATAGTGCCAGTAAAGAATGGAACCAAAGAAATAAACGGAGCAAATTCAAACCCATGGAGCAACACGTATGAAATGAACAAGTCAAAAATTATCACATCGTCCAAGCAATAATCGAATGGTCGAGCAAAACATCACAAAAGAAATAAACGGAGCAAATTCAAACTCATGAAGCAACACGTATGAAATGAACAAGTCAAAAATTATCACATCGTCCAAGCAATAATCGAATGGCCGAGCAAAACATCACAAAAAATTCAAACATATTATACCAATGAGATTATAGGGTTTTAATCCTATAAATTCCCATTGTCATCATCGGCATTAGATATTGAGTTCGAAAGCAAACTAAGCCGAGCATAATCACAAATTAAAAGGAGAAAATCGCATACCAGTTTTATTGATTCGAACTCGACAATTGAAACAACCGCATGCACTCAAGCTAGGGGATCGATTGACGAAGCAAACTAGAATTGAATTCATCACTTCAATCGATTGATATCAAGGCGGCAGCTTCAAGTACAGAACCCTAATCTTTAAAGAGGAACAAAGAAAGAACGGCCGAAGACTTTATACGAGAAAAATAAAAAAGGGGAACCTCTCTTTAGTTATAATTCAAAATGGGCCGGTCTTGAATTTTAAATTGGGCTTCACTTTTATATAATACGGTTTTTTAGTTTTAGTTTTTATTTTTCATTTGTAACTTTCCTTTTAAATTCATGTAATATTTAGTTGTGTAACTAGGTACAAACTACGAGGTGTAGTTTGAGAATTCACAACTCAATGGATGAGTTGTGGCAGTGTTTTGAGCTTAGAGTTTGGTTAGTCAAGTTAGCGGGTGTCGCAAGTTTACGTGTGTTTATAAATGTCTAACTACTTAATTTCTAGTAGAAACCTTGGAGGCATCACGTAGGTAGGTTATTACCAAAGCTGGGTAAATCTGTGTGTGATCTCTACTGCATTACTTTTTGTTATTGTTTTTTATTTCCGCATTAATTTTAAATTTATTAGTACACCCTATTCACCCCCCAAGGGTGAAAACGATCCTACAAGTGGTATCAAAGCTAGGACCAAAAACCAATTTTTATTTTAAAATTTTGATTTTTTAATGGCTTCTTTTAATAATGTGTTTGCTGAGGGTCGGTCCATAGTTAGACCACCCTATTCAATGGTGAATATGCATATTGGAAAAATAGAATGGAATTTTTTCTAAAAACCATAGATGCATGGAATATTGTTGAGACAAGTTATAACACACCATCAATAATGGTAGATAATCAAGAAGTTGAAAAACCTATGGATCAATGGACATATCTTGAAAATAAACTGCAAAATGCTAATGTTAAAACTATGAATCCTATTATTTTTTCATTAGATCAAATTGAAATTAATCGTATCTCACATTGTCTAACTGCGCAGGAAATTTGGCACACACTTGAAGTAACCCATGAAGGAACTTCCCAGGTTAAAGAATCACGCCTTGCTATGCTTGGTAGCGAGTACAAGAACTTCACAATGACAAAGGATGAAAGTGTCAAAGAAATGTATGGACGACTTTCTAATCTCGTATACAAATCAAAATCTCTAGGAAGACCATAAAGAGAACTGGAAATAGTCCGAAAAATTCTCAGAATTCTTCCACGAAATTTTGAAGCAAAATTGACTGCCATTCAAGAATCAAAGGATCCGAAACAGGTTAAAGTTGAAGAACTCATCGGAAATCTTACCACTTATGAGCTAGAAATCAAATTCAAAGAAGAACGTGAAGGAGGAGATATGTGAAAGAAATCTATAGCTCTTAAAGGAACAACTGAAAGTGAAGATGATGATGGTGATGATGAAGGAGCAGCTGAACTGGCACTGACAATAAAGAGATTAAAAAAGTGGAACCGCAAATATGGAAATCTTGCCCTAAATCAACAACTGAAGAGCGGAATCATCAAAGTTCTAGACAACTTAGAAGTGCAGGAGATCATTTGTCACAAGTGCAATAAACCTGGTCATATCAAGCCAAATTGTCCTCAAAATCAATTTAGCGAAGAAAAGAAACTGAAAAGGAGAAGTTTTGCGGCAACTTGGGATAAAAGTGATGAAGATGATAAAAGCACTGGCAGTGGGAGTGAAAGAACAAATCTTTGTCTTCGAGGCGAAACAAGTGACAACGATGATGACGAGCCAAGCGAGGTATCAAAACTTACTATTCGCAATTACTTATATAGTTTCATGAAGTAAATGGTTGTTTTGAAAGACTTAGGGAGAAGTACGCTAAAATAGAATCATAAAAGGATAGTTTGATAGAACTAAATATGCAGCTTAATCAAATAGTTCAAAACTATATAAATAAGTGCCCTAAGTGTGATAAGTGTCCATCATTTGAAGAGGAAATAAAAAAAATCAGAAACTAAAATCAAATTGCTTGAAAATTAATTTCTGATTTTGAAAGAAAGTGAAAACACTAGGAGAGAAAATTCTATTAAAAAGTGCACTCTGTTATTAAATGAAAATGAATCTCTCAAGCCACAAGTCCAACAATTACCTACAACCTTAGGAAAATTCTCCAAAGGAGAAAGATCACTAAATATGCTATTAGGGAAACAAACTGTTAATACTGTTAGACAAGGACTTGGGTATACTCAATCTAAAAGGGGTAGAAATGAAACTAATCATGTCAACTCCAAGTGCACAATTTATGGAAAAATTGGACACAATCAAAACAATTGCTGGTATAGACCCAAACACGTGAAAACCATATCAATTTGGGTTCCTAAAGGCACGAATGAAAAATCCCTTAAAGTCAAACAAATCTGTGTGCCAAAAGGAACAAACATAAACTGTTTTGGTTCTACGCAAACTTGTTTTTCAAAATCGTTTGTCACTAACAATCATGGACCTATAAAAACAAATAGGTCACAAAAATCTTTCCTCGTGTAGGTGTGTTGGCAGGCTAAGGAATAGCAAGAGTGGTACATGGATTCTGGCTGTTCCAGGCATATGACGGACGACAAATCCAAGTTCCTTAGCCAAGAGAAGTACATAGGAGGCAGAGTCACAATAGGCAACAACGATGAATTATATATCTGCACCATAATTTGATTCAATCAGCAAATAAGAGGAAAGGTAATCAAACAAGGATGAAAACGGTAAGGTTGTTGATCAAAAGAAATATCGAGGTATGATTGGATCACTTCTTTATCTTACTACTTCTAGACCTGACATTATGTTCACTGTTTGCTTATGTGCACGGTTTCAATCAAAGCCAAAAGAAACTCATTTAAAATCCTTAAAAATAATTATAAGGTATTTGTTGCACATCTCACGGTTTGGTTTATGGTATCTAACTAATGATAACTTTGATTTAAAGGGGTATTCAGATGTAGATTATGCTGGTAGTCTAGTTGATAGAAAAATTACTAGTGGAACGAGTTTTATGTAAGGTCAATCATTAATTTCATTACATTCACAAAGAAAATATCCGCATAAATTTCATTTCAACTGATTTTCAATTGGCAGACATTTTTACGTAACCCCTTCCAGAAAATAGTTTTTTTTTCGACTTCAACTCAGTTTAGGCATTTTAGAAATTTGATTTTATATTTTTGGATTTAATCTTAAAATGTCTACATTAACTAATCTGACTCCCTACGGACTATCGAAAAGATAAATAGTGACTGAAAAAATGGTGATGAGCGTTGATATTAATCATACATTATGACTTGAGACAGTATTTGGTAAATTTCTTTAAAAGTTTAAACAAAATTTGTAATAACTTTTGTTGGTAAAAATTCCATGACCATCTCTATTTTTATCATATTTCTAACTATCATCACTCATCAAAAATCAATATAGTATGTCAAAATGTGGTATCTAAACAGGAAATTATTCCTTTTTTAATTAACTAGCAATAAAATTATCCAAAAATACTCACTCTCATTTAAAAGTCCTCACGGTTATGCATGGGTAAAGTACTTGAAATCTTTGATTATGTTCTTTCATGCTCATTTAAAAGTCCCCACGGTTATGCATGTATGGAACATATATCAAAACTGATTATTAGTTAGGCGAGTTGATTCTAACCCCATTTAAAAGTCCTCACAGTTATGTGTGGTTAGAAGATGCTTGAAATTCATTTTTTAATAAAAAAATGGGAATACTGCTATTCTCATTTAAAAGTCCTAACGGTTATGCATGGTTAGTAAGTATTCAAATTCCTGTCATAAATATACCACAAATGGACACGACTATATGGTTTTCTATATCGACATCACCCCTATCACTCTAAAATGGAATATACGCCTAATAGAGTATTTATGATTTTTGTTTGATTTTTTTTATTGAAATTTAATATTTATACTCGATTAGGTATTAATATTGTATTAATGTCTATCACTTTATTTTTATTTTTTTCTAACACTACTACTTTTTTGCTGATAACAAAAGGGGGAGAGAAGTTAAGATTTTGGCAAGCATATTCTCATATAGGCTCACTGCATTTTTTTATTTGCATATTTTTCATGCATATGTGAAGGGGGAGCCTTGTTGTAGGGGGAGCATTCAAATAGGGGGAGCTAATAGAATTTATCAAGACCAAATACAATTAATATAGTCAAAATCTTAATATATGTTTGTTATCATTAAAAGGGTGAGATTGTAGAATATGCTAGTGTACTAGTGTATGATTTTTGTTTGATGATAATAAACATATATATATATATATATTCGTTTAAATGTATTTGTTATTGTACTATTTTATTTTTCCACATAATTAAATAAATATTTGTTGAATAAAATAAATAACTCAGAATTCATATTCAAACAAATATTTTATTCAAACAAATATTTTATAACAAATTCAAATAGTACAAATTTGAGCTCTCACTACATTTACACATTTTCAATTTCAAATACAAGTTTCTATTACAACACAATTTTCACTTTACAATTTCACCTCACTACATATTTACTCAACACTCATATTTGATCTTCAACTCTGTTCCAGCCTGTATCCAACATCTGAACTATCTGTAAAATAAACACTGACGCAGTAAAACTGAAATAGAAAATATTTTGCAGTGCTCAATAAAGTGTGTGTTTTGAATATATTATTTGCCTCGGTTATTTGGGTTGTTCGTCATCATTTTCTTTTAATTCATCTTACACGATGCATCAATGAAATGTGCAGACCACCAGACCAGTCCCACTCAATGCAACCAGGTTCAACCAACACAAAGACATGAAACCAGACTACATTATCAAGTGTAGGCACACATACAACAAATCAAGTTAAAGAACATGAATGCAAAGCTTCCACCAGACCAGAACATCATGTGTACCAGACTTAAACTTGAAACAAAGGAAACTAAAGCCATGAACACATACAAGTCTATACAACCAGACCATAACTCGAACAAAACTGAAGTACACTAGATACATCAAGTACAATGACCGTGAAGCAGCCTGTATATACATATGCAACAGAGTGGACATCAAGGCACCAAAGCAATCACACACATATATACATACATATATGTATGTATATATGTATGGGGAACATCATTACTCGAAGTAATGCAAGGTTACCAAGTCCAGATAAATGAAATAATAAGAACTCGGACAAACTAATCAAAATGACAGTAGCAGTTCAAACGAAGTCAAAATATATCTCCAATTCAAGTATCGAGCAAAATAACTGAACAAGTCAAAACATTATCACAAATTCAAAATGTCAAAGTCATAGTGCTAGTAAAGAATGGAACTGAAGAAATAAATGGAGCAAATTCAAACTCATGGAGTAACACGTATGAAATGAACAAGTCAAAAATTATCACATAGTTCAAGCAATAATCGAATGGCCGAGCAGAACATCACGAAAAATTCAAACATATTATACGAACGAGATTATAGGTTTTTAATCCCTATAAATTCCCATTATCATCATCGGCATTAGATATTGAGTTCGAAAGCAAATTAAGCCGAGCATAATCACAAATTAAAAAGAGAAAATAGCATACCAGTTTTATTGATTCGAACTCAACAATTGCAGCAACCGCATGCACTCAAGATAGGGATCGATTGACAAAGCAAACCAGAATTGAATTCATCACTTCAATCGATTGATATCAAGGTGGCAGCTTCAAGTACAGAACCCTAATCTTTGAAGAGGAACAAAGAAAGAATGGCCGAAGACTTTACAAGAGAAAAATAAAATGGGGAAACTTCTCTTTAGCTATAATTTAAAGTGGGCCGGTCTTGAATTTTATATTGGGCTTCACTTTTATATAATAGGGTTTTGTTTTTCTTTTTCATTTGTAACTTTCCTTTTAAATTTATGTAATCGTCTAGTTGTGTAACTAGGTATAAACTACGAGGCGTGGTTTGAGAATTCGCAACTCAGTGGCTGAGTTATGGCAGAGTTTTGAGATTAAAGTTAGGTTAGTCAATTTAGCGGGTGTCGCAAGTTTACGTGTGTTTGTAAGCGTCTGACTACTTAATTTCTAGTAGAAACCTTTGGGGCAGCACGTAGGCAGGTTACTGCCGAAGCTAGGCGTGTGCGATCTCTACTGCATTACTTTCAGTTATTGTTGTTTATTTCCGCATTAATTTTTAATATTATTAGTACACCCTATTCACCCCCTCTCTAGGGTGAAAATGATCCTACAATATATACATTGCACACAACCCAGAAACCATTACTCTACGAAACAAGAAATTCAAATCAAAGTTCTATGAAACATTCAAATATATATATATATATATATTTGCGACATCAGTAACCATTGGGAGTAGATACTGATTATGGTAAATCTCATACACTAAACACTTAAAGAAAGTCTTGATTAACATATAAAAATAGCCGTTAAAGCCAATTCTCCTTCCAAACTATACTTGCACAATGATGCCCTCAAGTTGAAAGTATCCAACAACGTTTAATACGAAAGAACATGAGGTAAAGTAAGTTAGTTTAACATGCTAAAGTAAGTAAAAAAAGAAACAACGGCCGATAATAGAGATATTACTTGGAGAAATATTACAGTAATATTGAAGATATCTTATTACTATATTCAGAGACTTGGAAGGATGAGGAACAAAATGTTGTTTTTGTCTATTTGATATTGGAATTCATACATAGCCAGTACTTGGCTTAGAGTCAAAAACTAAAAGAAAAATAAAAATTATATTAAAAGATCTAAAAATGATTGAAGTAGGAACAAGTGACCTTCAAAGAAGTGTACTAATATAGTTGCAAATGTGCGTTTTAAAAAATAACATAAGAATCTATCGTTTTAGGAAAATAATGTCACTACCCAGATTGCATATCATAAGATAGAGAAAGAAAAATGAGCAAAGTACCTTTTATCAACTTGATGAGCTACATTACTTCTTACAACCACAATATTCCACCAGACATTGTCAGGGGCAAGGTCACTAAATATATGTTTAACCATTTGCATAACTTATTAGATTACATATCCATAAAAACATTACAATTTAACAAGAATGTTAGATAAAAAAATACATGTACGATAAACCAACAGTTGCTTTGAATTTTTGGATACATGTGGTTATGAGACTACAAATAATTATCTCCTAATAGTGAAATCATTACATGCCAGTGTTGTTTTGAAACTTGGTAACAAAAGGGATACTATTATATGAAGTTTATGTACATAAGATATTATTATAAAATGTGCTGAATAAACCAAAAAAATACACGATGCAAGCAAATGTGGCAGTACGTGATGGTATAAATTATTTAAGCTCAAAGTTGTAAGATATGGAGCATAAAACTATGCACTGATGACTAATGTGCATGTGAGATTTTCAAACCGCTTACTGCTCTTATTTTTAGAGATTTAATATATAGTATGCATAAAGTAGCCTGAACCGTCGGTTTAGCATTATGCATAAACTAACCTCAACCGTCGGTTCAGCATTCCCATTGACCAAAAGTGAACGACCAAGTCTAACTATTTGTCCAGTCTTTTTTGAAAATGTAGGATCTTTTTGAATTGACTAACAGAAAAACAAATGTAAGATATAAAGACCATAAAAACTAGGGACTAAGCAATGTAATATTATGTGAGGTCAAAGCATAACCATATCTATTATTCTAGGATGGAATAGCTTAATCAATAGTGTGTAATCTGAAATTGTTAGAGTAGTTTTGGCTCTCCAATGATACACATGTATGAATCATCCTCCAAGGGGAATAATTAAATATAGTTATATCCATGAGATGTGCCTGAATAATCATTCTTGGCCAAATCACCGAAACCTATTTTTATTCAACAATAATGCATTACTTCTAAAATAAACTAGTATTATACTTGCCTACTGAAATAAACCAAAAGTATATAAAATTGATATGCACTAAACAAACATATCCTTGAATTAATGAGAGGTACAACGAAACTAGAAGCACATACGGTGGAAGATCTTAGTTGATTATCTGCACTATCATCATTCTCTCCAAATCCTTCTATGACAAGTCGCATCAAAATGTGTGCCACTCTTAGCTGATTATCTGCACTATCACCTACATGCTCAAAGACCTTATTCATGGTCAGACAAAAATCACTTAAAGTTAACAATTTAAGATATTTCAGCTTCTACGGTTGAAGGAAAGGTAGCATTAGATGATCATCTGAATAAACAACCGATTGGTTGGTGCAAACTATTCAGCAAGCTCAACGCAATGCAACGCTATTTCAGTTTATAGTGTCTGTCGCTGATGCTTATCATGTAATCAATTATTTGATCAATAATAACCTTAACATTAGCTGACTTAGTCATCTTATACAGAAGCTCAAACGTCTTCGGCGTCAGAGTTCCATCTGGATCCTATTCAAAGAGTGAAATAAAATCAATAACATGTTTTTCTGCCGTCGATGCATTCTGAATGAATGAGGAAATGCAACTAAAATGCTAAACAGATTTTCCCTTTGTGACCATATCATTTTTTATGAAAACTAATGTATGACATCTTTTGTTTGTCACTTGCTTATTGATGTTGGTTTTACACATCTGTGAGTTATTATTTGTTATGGATTGTAGAATTACTGTTAGACAATGTTATATTTTCACAGTAAATATGATTGCCTTTCTTTGTGAAATTGCATTCCACTCTCAGTGACTCAGTGCATGTCCCTTTTACCTTGTAGTTACCAAGATATATTTGCAACATTTAAAGTCACAGTCACGAATACATAATAGTTAAGCTATATCAATACAAGAAGTGTTTCGATTAATCATGCTATGTAAAATCAAACCCAAAAATTACAAAAGATTTTGTCAACATTATCAGCTGTCCACTTCACACATTGTTAGTTCTTTGTTGCCAAAAGATGACCTTAGACATGATAGTTGGCCCAATACTTGTGCTAAGCTCAAGAACGTAACTTTTGACCCACTAAGAATAATATATTTGTCAATAAGGTATAACATAACATCCATATAAGAGGTGTGCAACATAATAATTCAACATCTTTAATTATAGCAAGTTGTTATCACCGATCTAATAGACATAAGGCTATAGCATATCTATTCGTGTTTATTAGCACTGTTATCTGCATTTAAGTATTTCAAATACAGTCACATGATATATAGACATAAATTTACCTAAAGCAGCAGTCTTTACTTCAGTATTAACCGCATCATCCACTAAATCAAGTGCTGTGCAAAACAAACTGGAAAAGAAACAATTAATGTCCAAAACAACACAAGGACTAAAAATAGAAAAACACATAATATTATTGCTAAGTCATAGAGAATAACGAAAGTAGCAATTATTTTAACTGAGATGAATAAAGAATAAACACCAAAATCAGAATTATACAAGTAATATAACAAATAGTAAAACAACAAAATTGTTAAATAAATTACAAAATATTTACCTTTTCAAAATTCAAAGCTTTGGTAATTTAGTGTTATGGTTTCAAATGAAACATAGTCAAAAATCAATATAATAACAATTTCAATTGAGATGAACAATGAATCATGGAAGTAAGAATGAGGTTATTAGAACCGTAAAACAATTAAACAAATAAATAAACCACAAATTCATTTAACTTTTTAGGATACAATACATCTGTAGTTAGGTTTTGTATTCTAGTTCAACAAATAGATTTAGAACCATTGTAAAAAATAACGGATATGAAGACTAAGATAGAGATATAAACTAAGTGGAAGATGAGGCTAGATGTGGAGGTTGATATAGAGACGTGCACAAATTTGCAGATAAGGACGAAGGTGGTGGTAGTGGGGGAAGCTAAGACAAGGAAAAAACTGAGATGAGTGAAATTAGAGATAGGGTGTAATGAAGACTAGGTAGACGAGGGAGGTGGAGAAGGATGCAAGGGTGGATGTGGTTGCATATGAAAACTAGGGTTATGGAAGAAGAAACAAGGAGTTAAATGAAAAATAGAGAGTGTGCAAACGAAAAATAAGCGCGAGAAACTAAAAAATGAAGGGTCAGATCTTGCTATAGACTTAATTTCGTTTTCGGTTGCATTTCATTTGGATAGAGAAAGAATGAGAAATGCTGGTAGTTGCTATTTGACAAAAAATGCTGCTACCAATAACTACTTTTCTTGTAGTGATACAAACAAGATAGTGAGTTAACTCGCTTAGATCCAAGCCAGAAATGTTCTCAAGCACAACCAAACTCAAGAACACTTCCTACCATCTCCAAACAAATAAAGATTCGATCTTTAGCACCAAAATCACAAAACCAAGCTCTCCTCCTCCTTTCATGCTCACGGCCCAAGCTAGATCCCCCTTCCTCCTTAATTTTCTTCCAATTTGACTTTAGATATAAGCTTCTTAAGGTGTTGGTGAAAGTTTGGTGGAGTTTGGAGAAGATTTGAGTTAATTAGAGAAAGTTAGTGAAGAACAAAGTGGATTAGTGCTAATCCACTTCCACCATTTTCAAGTTTTTATTACATTTCAAACTTCTGTAGAATATGAAACCCTTAAGGGTGTATTTATATTTTTGTACAAGAGGTCATAACCACCTTCTACCTTCCATAAAAGGTCACAGAGGAGCCTCCCTCTCATATGCTATCTTTACACATTTACATCTCTTAATTAAAACTTAAGACTTTCCTTAAAAGCTCATTTTCAAAATATCTTCTATGAAATCACCCATGACATCATCCAAAACTTTATTTCCATAAATGGTTAAAATATTTTTATTTTATTTTAATGATTTCCTAAGCAAATAAGTGTATGTGAAAAAAGTTTGAACATCTTCACGAGTAAAAAGCTGTTTATCGATAAAATGATTTTCGGTCACATTATCGATATTTCTTCAAATTATTTACTTTTGTAAACATTTTTTCAAAACAGGTTTACCATCATTAATTATGGTTTAAAAGGGGGTTAAGAAGGTTATTACACCGCTTTAATAACATTTAATACATGATTCAAATATTTGAATAATTTAGATATTTAAATACGAAGTGTCTGAAATCCCGAGTCGTTGCAGCGTAAGCCGAAACCACCTGGATAGAGACTTTTGAGGTGTTGGACACTCTTACCTCATGTGCTCGAATTGATTGTAGTTGCACTTAATCTTTGGATTGTCCACCTAGCACTCCTTAGCAAAGTGCCCCTTCTTACCGCATCTGTTGCACTGCAAATCCTGCTTCTTAATCTTTCCCCTGGGTTCATTCCTCCCTTGCGCTGATTCTGCTATGGTGCCTTTCCTCCAAATTTCTTGGCTTCTTCCTTCACTCCATCCTTTAAGACGGTATTCAGCAAGGCCATCTCCCCCGGATCCTCATAAGTTGCACCCATGGGAATATGAATAAGAGCCGAACCTTGAAGAGATTGGTTCAACCCCTTCACGAAGTTCAGAGCCTTCTCGTAAGGGATATTGATCAGTTCCATCCCAAACATAACCAACTCATTGAACTGATTCACATATTATTTCAACGACATTTCTCCATATCATAGATGAATAAACTTCTCCTACTGAACTTCCTCCTCTGCTCTGGAAGGAAACTTCATCTCAAAACATATTATAAACTCTCCCCAAGTAATCTCTCCCTCATCAATCTCCGCCACTACTACCTTTCACCAATTCAGGACCCCTCCCCGTAAATGCCACGTAGCAAGTTGTCCTCTCACCTCATCGGCAAGACCCATCAATCCAAAAATCCTCTCACAAGTATGAATCCATGTCCTTGAATCTACATATGACTCGGTGCCTACCTAGACTAGCATAATCCTTATATAACTTAGAAAAATCGACAGTAGGTGGGTAGCAAGAATTGCACCTGCCACTCGCTTTGTCAGTCCTCTATTAGGATTAAGCTCAGCATTTCCCCTTGCTTAAAGATACCATTGGAACCAAATCAGGATGTTCATGCCCAGAATCTCAACTGCGTTACCTGAGCTTGAATCGATCATCTTCTACCCGTGATTTGGAAATTTATTAACAACATTTCATAGATAGCATTACAAGAATAGGGAAAGAGTTATTTGCATTATACCTATATAAAATCTTTTGAAATGTTTTTATCTGTACATATATACATACATACATATATATATATGCTTTGGAAACTTGTTTTGAAAACTTTTTTAGAAAACCTTTTCTTTTCGAAAAACTTTTTCAAGTAATTCTCTTGATACGCCCTAATCCCTAAGGAATTTCATACCTAAGTTCTGATATCAACTATGGCAAACTGCACATCCGAACACATCGATCCAAAGCCTAGGGTGAGTTTCGGACTCGCGTCGATGTCAAGAAATACGAGCTACTGGGGCTTTTAAAACAATATAGAGACTTACGATATACAAATATGATCTAAGACATTCTACCTTTTAGATATCACAGCGGAAGGCAAAAAATATAAATATTGTAAATAATAATATAAAAAATACCTGAAAACACAGTCTCATAAAACAATATGTAGTCAAATCCAGAGTACATAGAAATACAATACATAGTCTGATAAATACTAAGTACTAAATAAACTAGATAGTTACATGGAGAGTGAAAAAATAATAATAACCAACTCCAATGATGAGTATGCCTCTCCACGTACTGATCATGAGCCTATCACTTATAGCCCTATCCTCTTATGGTGGGGGAAAAGAAAGGAAAGAGATGGGTCGGATAAAAGTCTGGTGAATAAATGCATCATTAGTATATGGTGATCATATGCAGTTAATTTCAATAATACTCCATATAACCTAGAATGTCCTACAAGTGTTCGTGAGTTACTTCTTTACCTTACTTAAGGGGTTTATTTCAATACACACCTACACTATCTACTTATGTAGGCTCATACTTAGGATTAAACAACTGATCGAACCTCTAGATAACTACTGATCGTTAATAGCTACTAGAACTATTCCATATAGGATTACCCAACCATTCCCCACATTACGACTACCTGTAATAATTCCAACATAGGTTTCGCTAGACTTTCTACCATGGGACTAGTTTCCCACGATTACGACTACACGTACCCCTATTACGCATTCAGGGGAGGCCTGCAATGATGACTCGTCGAAGTGTCTTATCATCTGCATCCGTGTCCACCTCTCAATGGTAACGCATTGCCTCTTATTGCATGTGTAACGACCCGTAAATTTCAACTGTTTTAATAACGTAATTAGTTGAAATTTTGTGAAATTTTAAACGATAAAATTTTGAAATATAAATTTGATATTTGGAATGCGTTTAGTTAAACATAGCAACTGGTAAATTTTCGTCCGAAAATATGAAAGTTTATTTCGCGTGTAAATTTACTTCAAATTTAATCAGTTAAAAAGCGATGAAAATAAAATATTTCCGAAACCTAAATATTTTTACATAGAAAAATTCTAAACCATCTTCTGAGCAAGATGTCAGTTTGTCGTTTTTCCAAATTCGGACATCTTTGGTTCCGTCGATCTTATTTTTCAGCGTTTTTCTTGCATTCTCCGCTATTAGAAAATTCGAATTTTTATAATTTGATCGTACCACCAATATCTATATACCGTTTTGACCGTCTCGTCGTGCTGATCTCCGCGGAATATTCGTTTCTATATTTTGAAGTCCGGTTCGCTGTGAGATCGATGAAACTAGTTGCAGTATCGGTACGGGTTCGAACATTTCAAAATTTCTTTTAACCATTTAGTTTCCATCATATCAACTCAACAACCATCAGCTACTTGCAATAAATATTCGTGAATTATCGTGCATGCTTTTCTCTATTCCCAGTAGCCATTACTTTTCTCTAGCTTCATTTATTGGTCTTCGAACTAATTATATCAGTTAGTTTACTATGAAATAAAACATGCTCTGTCACTTTACACTTTCTAGCTTCCCTTCCACCATTTTCCTCTCACATCTTTTGCCTGCACGTTCTCTTCTCTCCCTTCTCTTTCTCATAGCCATGCTTTAAAAAAAAAGTGTGATGTCCAAAATTTATGAACAGCACGTTCTACTCCCCTCATATTCCCTTTCACCCCATACGTTCTCTTCCTGCTCATGCAAAACCCATCACCCAAAGCAACACGTCTCTTTCCTCTAACACGCAGCCTCTTCCCCTGCCTTTCACCACAACCGGATCTCACTACCCGCCTCCGATCTCTCGGCCGATCCACCACCAGGGAACTCGCCTCCGACCTCACGACCATCAACCTCCCTCTCTCCTCTTTTGTTGCTTTGAGATAGGTGAGTATATAAGTTTAATAATAATGTGTAATTTAATAAAGTAAGTTATATACATATATGTCAGGTTTTCATACTTTTCGCACATTTATATTTGTTTGTAACATATCTGACATATGATATATACACAGTTTACTTAAGTTGTATATTTTGTGTCCTTCTCAATATATGTTAGTTCTTTAAGCGTGTGTAGATTTAAAATATATATTTGAAATATGAAGTACATATCATATATATTATATTATGGGTAGTAATACATTGTTATAGATGCCAGTCTATACCGATTTATCATACTTTACAAATTGTAAACTCATCAAGTTTATATATATACAATATAAGTTTAACCGTGGTATTTGATGTGTTGTTTCAAATGTTGAGTTACATAAGTTTTTAAACAATCCATTTATATTTTTCGTATATTAGTATGAAATTGGTTTACTTAAAATTTAATGCATTGAAATAGTTTATTAGTAATATATATAATGATTTTGTATAGCTGTTCGTATGTAAGTAGAATGTAAGCTATATTGTACTGTTTTTTATATGTACAGTTTTGAAATGTTTCTGTTGCTACATATATAAGTCAAGTATATAATATATACATATTGTTTAGATATAAATTACTGTCTAACTTAAGTACACAATATAGTATTATATACATGTGTATATCAGGGCAGTACGAGGTGTGCTGGGTACATTTTGATAAATTGTTCATCTATTTTGTTTGAGCCCAGTTTAGTCTGCATAATATAGGTGATTAATATTTTTTTTTTGATTTTTACACTATTTACATATATAGTTACTTTAATTTTGAAACGTATTTATTCTGTATGTATAGACTTATTTAAGTTGTTATATCCCGAGTCTTAATTAGTTTGAATATAAAAAGTGAATTATATATATTCTAATATTTGTTGTGTTGATTTTTCTTTTTAAATAATAATAGGAATATAATATACATTTTGTTCTTAAAAAAAACCGATTCTAATTCACTTCATCAATTCTTGATTTTCAACTTTGTTCGATTCGTGCCAATCCAGCTTTGTTTTGGAATTCGTGCTTGGATCTGTAACTCAATCCACTGTATATTCTCTCTAGCCTCGAAAGGTGAGAAATCACTCACGATTAATGTTCTTTTATTTATTAAATTTGATTTCAATTGAAACAACAATTGAAATATGCCGCTGTTAGATATTTTCACTGTTATTACCTGTATCAGTTCACATGTGACATCTGACACCATTATCTGTTATATATGCAATGATAATCCAGTTTGGTTGTTAAATGATTGATTGTTTGATGTTTACAATTGGACGTTAAATTTGTTAATGCTGTAAGTGATAAATAATTTGAAATTGAAATTGACGTAGGATAGTTAGATTTGATATATGTGATAAATTTGATTTGATGACATCTGCATAATATGACCTCTTTAAATGTTAAATAAATTGACACATAGAAATAGTGTTAACTATACCTTGAACCATTGAATGTATGTTGTATAAGTTGATATAGTATGAAATTGAATAGTGGATATCAAGTGAAAAACCGTATAAATATTGTGTAATAATCTTTAATCTACATGAAATGATAGTGTAGATTCTAGAATTAATTATATTAATTCGCACAAACAACAATGTGAATTAATACGATTATTTCGGGATTTGTAACAACCCGCATATTCATCGATTTTTTATTTAAATATTTTATTTAAATATTTCATCGTTCGTCGGATTTTGGTCCGAAAAGCTACTTTTTGCAAACAGTCGAATTGGGACTCGAGACCACCTCCATTGAGTTCAAAATGTCATTTGCGATCTTTTTGAGTGTAAGCTTCGATATGTTTGGAGCTAGTCAAAAATTTGACCATTTGCACTTTGGGTTTGGTTTTGGGTTCAACCCCTTTGCCAACTTAAACCCCAAACTGAACCATCCCTCCCCATTCACTCTCACTTCCTCCTCTTGCTCAGTTCTAAAGCAAAAATGGTGGGAGAGATGGGAAATTAAAACTCCCAAACCCTAGTTTCATCTTCAAATCAAGTTCTAGCTCCAAATTCTAAGAGAACCCATTGGTAAGCATCTCCTTCATCTTCTCCAACCCGTTCTCCTTTCAATTTTAGAAATCCTAAACCTAACTTTAGGAATGTTCTTCTTTTTGAGCATAGATTCAAGCTCATTTGGGTTGTGTTGAAGAGGAGTTGATCTTAGCTTGTTTTAAAAGCTTCGTCTTCATTTGTTTGGGTTCAAAGGTGAGATTTTTATCTCACATCTAAGTCTTTAATTATCTTCGATTGTTAGGTATGAATTCCTAACTCTTATTCTTGTGCAATTGATTTTGGTTTGGATTGATTTGGTGTATATTCCAATTTTTGGTGTTTTGAAATCAAAATCTATGAAAATCCTTTTATGGATATTTGGACATTGGTATTTGAGGCGTGTCGAAGAGCCGTTAAGGCTGGGTTGTCGCTTGGCGTAAATCCTTAGTCGTTGTCGCTCGATCGATCGCTTCCGGTATTCATTTGGCCATTTTTGGTCTAGGTTCAGGGAATGCCCTGAACCCCAGTTTCAGACGTCTGAAACGTTAGATTCAGACGTCTGAATATTATATTGGGAAGATTTTATTCCCAGATTCAGACGGCTGAATCTTTGGCTCCAGACGTCTGAATTGGCTCGATTTCAAACAGAAAGAAAATAGGCTTAAATTGCCTATTTCAGACGTCTGAAATATTTCGTTCAGACGTCTGAATCTGTGTTCTGGAAAATATTTATTTTTCCAGATTCAGACGGCTGAACCAATTATTTCAGACGTCTGAATCTGCAGTCTTTTGCCTAGTTCCCTATTGTGCCTGAATTTCCAACTTTAGTCGATTTGTGTTGGTTTCCTTTTTGTTGCGATCATTTATTATCGGCCACTTTGTTAAGTCGCCCACCTTTTTAAACTTAGGTCGCTTGTCTTCACTAAGTCGTACCGTTTTGACGGGGCGCTGCCCCCTGGACCCCCGCGACCTGACCGGGCAGGTCGAACCCCGTACAACTCTGCGTAAGCAATCTTATCCAAAAACCATTTAACAGAACTTCTTACTTTGATGGTTTTGAGAATTGATTTCTTTGAACTTTACTCACGTCTTCGAACGTGGATTTTTATGATTGATTGTTTCTACAATCACTTCTATGATTTGTCACTTCAAAATATAAAGGTTTCCTATACTAGTATTAAATATCAAAACTCTTTCATTAAAACGATTTCAACTCTATTTTTAATATCAAACTCATTTATAAAACTGTTTTCCAATCTATTAGTATATACAAACCTTTACCTCATTCGTATGAGAAAATATAATTAAACGGCTTAGCAAAACAAGTGGTATGAAACGCTTGCGTTTACTTCGTCGGTTAATTGATGGACTTGTTCGATTGAAACTCTTGTGACAATTTTCTAGGGGAGATCTACAATTTGTTCGTAAATATTTGAGTTAAGCAAGTGGTTATGGGACATGAAGCTAAACTCTTATATTTACTAGCTTAGTGTAATCGACACTTCCTTATGATCATGATGATCATTCTTGTGATTTAGACTAGCGATTGTGCGATGTCTCTTTATTTGCAAGGTTAGACTAGACACCATTTGTGTGATTTCGATTCACACATATCTCTTTATCTTCAAGGTTAGTCTATACCTCATTGGTGTGATTTCGATTCACACATATTGAAACTCTTGTGACAATTTCCTAGTGCAGATCTACAATCTGTTCGTAAATATTTGAGTTAAGCAAGTGGTTATGGGACATGAAGCTAAACTCTTATATTTACTAGCTTAGTGTAATCGACACTTCCTTATGATCATGACGATCATTCTTGTGATTTAGACTAGCAATGCGCGATGTCTCTTTGATTCGGTCCATCGGACGTTACGCTGTACGACGTCGTTGTTCAGTTTTATCGTGATTTGGTTCATCGGATGTTACGCTGTACGACATCGTTGTTCCTTTTCTATTTATGGTGATTTGGTTCATCGGACGTTACGCTGTACGACGTCGTTGTTCCATTTTACTACGTGTTGGTTCATCGGATGTTACGCTGTACGACATCGTTGTTCCTTTTCTTTTTATTGTGATTTGGTTCATCGGACGTTACGCTGTACGACGTCGTTGTTCCATTTTCCTATGCTTTGGTTCATCGGATGTTACGCTGTACGACATTGTTGTTCCTTTTCTTTTTATTGTGATTTGGTTCATCGGACGTTACGCTGTACGACGTCGTTGTTCCATTTTCCTATGCTTTGGTTCATCGGATGTTACGCTGTACGACATCGTTGTTCCTTTTATTTGTGCTTTGGTTCATCGGACGTTACGCTGTACGACGTCGTTGTTCCTATTTATTTTGTCTCTGGATCATCGGACATTACGCTGTACGACGTCGTCGCTTCGGATTATTTGATTTCTGGATATTGATTTCTGGAATTTATGTTTCACCAGCACTTACGATGGGCATTGATATGTATGTCATTTATTGTGGCTTGGTGAATTAAATAGAGAATATGACATTCTTTTTAATCTTTGAGAAGATTCTTGTGATATTGATTAATCTCTTGTTGATTTTCAATTACGTACTTATCACAGTATAGTATTATGGTTATGATACGTTTTTGTCATACCTCTTATTCTATATCACTTTATCTGATATTTATAGCTAGACTGATCCGTTTATTATTTTCTTCTTAAATAATACTCGGGTCAGACTGAGATTTACAGGTGCTTCCTTATGACTTCTTATCTGGAGCCATCTTCTGACTTTTGGCTAACTACTCTAGTTTAGTAGTTTTCGTTTGTATACATTTGAGATTAGACTCCTTGATGTATACATATTCTATTATCTTGCACTTGTATCTATTCATTTGTGTTATTGTGGATCTTATTTGACCACTACTCTGATGTACACTTTCATGTGTTATATTCATATCTATTTCCGCCTTTGTGATATGAATTGTCTGTGACTGATTTGTGTTACGTTTATTTCTATATTTGTTTCCGAAGATCATATATAGCCACTGTGTGATAGCTTTGTGTTTGTATCGGTATGTCGGATTTCCTCCTTAAAAGATATGCATTCTATTCTATCTGACATATCGGTGCTCGCACAAAGAAGTTACACGGATGGTCGCTCCTCAACAGCCTTATCCTCCGTGCTAATTGACAGCACTACACCGTAGTGTTCTTGGTTAGCGTGGGTATAAAGGTGGGGCGTCACAGGATTATTTGAATTGATTATTGGATTGATATTGATTGTTGTTATTGCTTGTTTATTTACTTTGACACTATCCCAGTTATCACACTGCAAGTTCCCTTTGTTATGCTTTGATTTTTGAATTGGAATGGAATCGGGTTGAAATGATAAATACCCAAATTGAACTTTGACCTAGGATAGAGAATTAAATAAAACCCGATTGGTCAATAATTTGATTTAAAAATAAGCGAAGATTTTATTTGAATAAACAATATGGTTTTGAAATGAAGTTGAAATTTAAATTTTAATGAAAGGAAAATGTTAATATTTAATCTGAAACAAAATTTTAACAATGTAATTGATGGAAGAATGTTGTTTAATTTGAGAAATGATTTAATTAAGTTTGAAATGATTTAATAATCAAGTTTGAAATCATAATTAAGTTTGAAATTATTAAACTTTGAAATTATTTAATAATTAAGTTTTGAATTATTTATTAATTAAATAAGATTGAATTATTTATGATTAGATTGAATTGAATTCTTTAATAAGTAAAATTGAACTTTGAATAAGTGAATTTTACTTCGTAAATAATTGAAATTGAGTTTCTTTATTAATTAAGTTTTGGAATTTTTTTTAAGTAAGTAAATAAGTGAAATTGAATTTCTTTAACAAGAAATAAAATGTGATTTATTGAATTAATGTAAGACTTGAAATTTAAAGAATTTGGTTTGATGAATTTAATTTAATTAAATTTGTAAGTTTTGATATAATGAAGTTGAATTTAAATAATGGATTTAATGAATTGGGAATTTAATAGAAATTGTTTTGAATGGCAAATTCACTTAATGAATATTGAATGAAATCGATAAATGAAGTTAAACTGATTTGAATGTTAAGTTAAATTAATTTAAATGATTTCGGAATGAAACTTATATACGAACTTGAATCAATATTTGAATTGTTTAAATAAAGATTGAAATTGTATGATAAAATTTTGAAATTATGAATTTGGAAGTTTTGAAACGTAAATTGTGGAAATTGTTTTAGAAAGACAAATGAAATGTTGATTTACAAATTCTAATTGAAATTGTAATTGATTTGGTTTTGAAATTTACTAAACGACCAATCGGTGTAATAATTACGGAAGTTATTAAAGAGACCGGAATCGGTTATGGACATACTCTCTATCTAAACCGAAACCCACTTTAATAACTATACGCGGAGTGATGATCCAGAATGAAGTGGTTGGAATGATGTACGTGATGACTGAAGAAAGAGAACGATAATGGATAGCCTTGACACTTGTGTCAAATTGGAAATGACTAAAACAGGAGCCGTGCCGGGCCAATGGAGGTCAGCTACCTCAAGTGAACACACTTCTTCGAACTACTCATTACTTGTTGTCGATTGGTGCACCCTTGATTTTGGGAGTGTTGTTTCACGGTGTTGCGGGCGCTGCGGCGTTGCGTTCTCACCAGTCCGGATCAGGCAAACGGTAGTATCACTACCTTGGGTATTGCCTCATGTGCCTTGTCATACTTGTATCCCTTTATTCGCGACCACTACGATTTTGGTTTGTACCTTTAGTATATGGATTGCCCTCTGGTGACTTCCGGTTTTGGGGAAACTACGGTCTTGTATATGCTTTTGGGAATAAAAATGTGTTAAGGGTGGAATGGGCCATGACTTAACACTATTTTGATATCTTTATATTACTGATAGACATTATCTACTTATCGTACACTACTACATAGTAGATAGTTTAACGGATCCTTAAGGGATGGTTATTCCAAACATCCTTTGAGTTACTTGTATTTCAATTGCTATTTCACTTGAGTTGGATTTATAAATATAAGAATGTTAATCCTGACTCGAGTGTCTTGTGTTTTGCTTTACGCTCGGGTCAGACTGAGTATACCAGTATTCGAGACTCACCTTTGAAGTTGGAGCTTTGCTTGAAGATCCAGCCATCTATTCTGCTTTCAGTATTCGATGATTCCAGTGATGTATTCTGATTTGTATCTGATGTATCGTATTACTCTTCCGTTGTATCTGGTTTAACTCTGATGTAACTTATACATTTATATAGTAGCTTCATGAACTACTATCTCTTTATTTCCGCTGCATTTATTATTCTGTGTCTGTGCTCTGTGATTATATTTATTTACTGTATATGTTCAGTTTTGCCAAATTTAAATTAACAACGCGGTATTTTGAGCAATTCAATTCCGGCATGAGTGTCTACCTATACACTTATAATGGGTGCGAATGGTCCAAAATATCGGGTTGTTACAGTTGGTATCAGAGCTTTGGTAGCTCTAGGCAAAACTCAACATATAGGGTAAATGTATTGTAATACCCCAAGATTTTGAGGAAAATTCTTTTAAATAAATGATTAAAATTCTGGGGGAAAATCAGAATTATTATATAGGTAGGATTTTCAGTGGTGCAAGGTTGTGTGCATGTGTGCACGTGCACACTAGTTATGGCACTAAGAGAAAATCCAGAATTCCTGAATGATAAAACAAGGAGGGAAAACATTTAGATAAAATGTTTTAAATAAAGGAAATATAGGCCTAGACATGAATATTAAAAATTCCTGAGGATGTGTGTATATATATATATATATCTATATATATGCATATGTATGACTTGTCTGAAAATTAAGACAGAAGAGAACATTGATTTATAATGAATAAGTGAAATTTTATTTGAATAATAGGTGTAGAAATGCACATAAGTATGCACATGTTTTCTGCAAATAAAAGGTTAAAGTTAAATTAACACCCATAGTTGTATAAATGTATATATATATCCAGATATTATTTGAGCAGAAAATTAATAAAGGAATCACTAAAATAGTAAGAACCAAAGTGCAAGAAAGCAAATGTACATAGGCAGAAAATAGAAAGTCACACCATTATCATGTTTGAGGTAAGTATAATAAAAATACTTAAAGTAATCACTTTCTGAAAAGAAAAGAAAATGGGCACAATTTAGCCTTGTTTTAAAATATTGGCCGGGACATTAAGGGTTAGGAGGGAGGGAATATGCAATGCCAAATGCATGATTCTGGTCTGGGCTAAAATAGGGATTTTGCATCACCCAAAATCCTAGATAGAACCCTTATTTAAACCAAGAGCCTAACCAGAAAACTGCTCTCTCACTAATTAATTAACCTAAGGAAGAAGAGGAAGAAAAGGCTAAAGATTTGAGGGGTTTTCTGGATTAAGCTTGTGTAAGCATTTAGGTGAGTATCCTCACTCATATACATGGCATTAAGACCTGGGATTAGGCAGCCAAGCTTTTATATGCTATATTTTGCATGTTTTGATTTACAAACTAGGTTGGCTACTGATGGTTTCATGAATGCTTGATGAGATATGATCTGCTATGCTGGATGTATAACTTTGTTGTTCTATTTTCATCTCTGTATGTTATACCAAAACCTTAAAGAACATATAATAGAGTATTTGTAACTAGTCTGAATCATGGCTTAAGACAAAGAATGAGAAAAAAAAACTATGAGCTGCATATACATTGGTATGGTGCTGAGGCTTGAAATAATTGGTTAAGGGTGCAATGGAGTCTTTCTCTATAAGTGCTGAGCCCTAAACCAAACAGAAATTTACAAGCCTAAAAACTATGTTTAAACAAGATTAAAAATCTGGCTAAACATAGTTGCTTGCAAAATCAAAATAAACCCAATAGAGCCATGCATTTATTCTCAGTTGCAAACATTCTGGTATATGCTTGAATAGGGTGTTTATATGCTAAATAATGTGAGATGGAATGACTGGGGTGTTATACCTCTAGAAAGTAACCTTTATCTTGCTCGCAATATTATGTCTGCAAGGTAACTAGTATGCTTCATGTGTACAGGTGGTTTGTACACCTAGCTATCATTGATAGAATGAACATAAATACACTTAGTGATATAACTAAGGATTTTGTGCCAAGAAGGCTGCTGGAATGCTTGTCCTATTTGAAGTAGACAAGTTGGCACATGGCTTGTTTAAGTCCTGAGATCTTTGTGCCATGATGTTAATTAGTTCATGGCAATGTGTCCCTTTGATTCCTTATAGCAGATGAGGCCAGGAATTTATAAGAAGAAGAAAAGGCAACCTTAGTAGTTCCAGATAAAAGTTGTTTTAATGCATATGTTTGCTCTTATGTATTGTACATGATAATACCTGTCAAGTATGCAAAGTATATTTATGCTGTATCCTTAAGCTTAATATCATGGATATGTTAGAAATGCTCACACCAGATCATAGATCTGACCCTTATTGCTCATGGCACATGGGGGTGTCTCATTTATAATGGGGCAGCCACTAATGCTTTTGCAGGTTGTGATGGAGCTAAGTAAGCAAGATTAAAAAGATATGGAATAGAGGATGCTAAGATAATTAGAAATAAAAGCTAGAATGTGTTAATTCATGCATGTATTCCCTGATTGATATGGCTATCTAAATGTATTAAGTAGGAAGAACTTGTAAGAGACATGTGCTATGTTGTTTCTGGTTATTTCTGATTTGGTATGTATTAAGGATATTGATGTAAAACTGATTTGAAAACCTATTTGCTAAAGTTGTTTTGATTTAGAGGGAAAAACCTGGATTTTATAAGCATAATCATTTTATGATGATGTCAGTTAATCCTGAGTCCTTTCAAAAAAAAAAAATAGATATGTAGAAAATTATATTGGGAAAACCCAGAAAAGGATTAAACTGCTATATTTTCAATTCATGATATTGATATATGTCCAAATGCAAGAAAAAGTGTATATACTCTGAAGATGTATTTTTAAAAGAGAATTATGGTTAGGAAGAATGATATATATCTGATCACAAGGTGTTTGATTCATACAAATATATATAAACATGTTTTTGAAAAGGAGAGGTATCAATGTTTTGTGTATATTCTGGGTTGTAAAATGCAAACAAAAGAATGGTCAGATTAACCACATGGTTAGACCATAGGTCAGGCCAAATGATTCACTTCAAATCAATGAAGCAAGGGAACATTTGAGCTCAGTTTTCTGGAAAATGAACAAAGACACTGACATGTACATGTATATCTGTGTACATGTTGATATTGGGCAAAAATATAAATATAAATTCCTAGAACAGTTGTAGGAAAGGGTTTCAAAAATAATAAAGCAAGAAATATTGTTTTGTATGATAGATTATAAGTAAAAATTGAGTATATATGGGCAGATATAGGTAGGTATCAGATTTCAAACCATACAGGAGAAAATAAAAAGAAAAACAAAAATTGTGTTTGAACCGACCAGCATAGTACTCGAACTCGTGACCTCTCATGTATAAGTTAGGCGCGTTTCCATTACGCCTAGATGTTGCTTGTGTTCACTTATGATCCACTTTCTTTTAACCTGAGTTTGATACTATCCAGACTTTAAGACAATCATCTATATTATAAGCTTGCTTTCCACTGATTATTGCTTGATCATTTCTTAATTATAATAACAGCCTAAAGTACATATTTCCAGTGGACACTATAGTCAAAAATCAGGATACAATAAGTAATCTTTTAAAAAGGGAATTTATCACATTTTAATAGATTTAAAAGGATTTCTACTTATTATCATGCTCTGATTCAAGTAGAATATAACATAGATATCTTCATATATGTATGTTAAGAATGATTTAGAATTAAAACAATATTTTTATATTGTGAAAGATCCTGGATATATTTTGTTTATTAGAGAAAGAAAATGACCCTGGGAAATATATTTGTAATGGATGATATATCTATATATCATCTCTAAAAAAAAATCACTAATGAAATTAGTGTGGAAATAGGAGGGTCATTTCATGTATTTACAGAATCACTCTCATTCGAGTTTCAATCTCTTCCCTTGACTCAATTCCTTTGAATTTTGGAACGTTCCCCTCGGTTCCGAAATTCATTCGTGTCCTTCACTATTCATTTTCTTTCAATTCTGGAGCACCCCATAACTCCATTTTGAATGATATCTATAATATATCGGCGGTCTCGCCAATCTTTGAATGATTCGTAAAGGAGCAAAACTCCTTTATAATAGGCATCGATTTACTAGAGATTTCTGTATCCTCGGTTTACGATACTATCTATCTCCTGCTATACCTGAATTTTATTTCTTGAGATCGAGTGTTGATTTACCTCGGAATTCAGCATCGATCTTATTCTTGAAGTTACGGAAGACCCGGTTAAGGTTGCCATGAATTAAATAAACTCATCTATCTCCCGATTGTGGTAATTGAATTATCTTATCTTCTGTTTCAAACTTATTTTCGAATCAAAATTCTCTTTTATTTGAGTCATCAAATTAGAATCCCTATACATATTTTGAAATCCATCCTTGTATCGTCGTGCGAGGTAGTGCATTTGTTATTAATATAAAAATGTTTCTTTATTGTGTTGTTTGAGTTGTTGATGTTGATTTGGGTTTCCGATCGATTTGTCTGATCAACGCTATCGATAGGATTTCCAAAACACTTGAATAGAGCAAACTGACACGATAGTATTTTCAAAATTTGTAAATAAAATAATCTTGTATGATTATATTATATATAAGTATAAATTTTTTGAAATTGAATTGTTAACTGAATTGGTTGTTAGAAAGTTAGTATTTGATTTTCACTATTTGTTTTGTAAATCATTGATTATTCCAACATAAAAATAAATGGAATTATAAAAGTTGGTTTATAGATTTATTTAGAAATTTAAATGTATATTATTGAGCGTATTTTCAAATAGAAACCGTTTTCAAAGAATTTTAAAATATGGATATCAGTGCTCTTCTCTTTGTCGTTGGAAAATAATTTCAGTAATGGCGGCCGCATCATCGACATTCATTTTCGAGTTTCGAAGTAGAGAAACCATTCTGTAGCTTTGCTACGGTTTTGTTTTGAGAAAAAAATATATTTTGATTTGAATTTCTTCAGTATATTTTGATTTACATATATATAGGTATCTTATTTTAAAATTTAATTTGATTTGATATAAAAATATTATATATATTTCTAAATTGTTTAAAGTTAATCGGAAATCTAATTCTTAAATTTTGCTAAAGGATGATTTTAATTATAAATAAAACCAAAATTTGGAATAAATATTTAAACTTGAATAATTGAATTGGGAAATTTTTTAATTGTATATTGTTCAACTGCATTCTAATACAACTTACCTAAATCATTCAGAGTTGAATATGTAATTGGATAATATATATAATATAAAATTAAATTTATAAATAAAATTTGAGTGTTTATAATAAATGTTATACACTAAATTTTGATTATAAAGATGTTAATAGAATTAGATAGGATAATAAGTAAACTCAGTTAATAATGAATTAAATTTGTTTGAAAGAATTAATAAATTTGTTTTGAAAGAATTAATAAATTGAAATTTGATCAACATATGAAAATACCTTGAATTTAAAAGAAATTAATAAATATAAATTAATTTAAATCGAAACTTTTATGGTTTAAATTTAATTTATATGGGTTAAATATATGTGAGTAGATATATTAAGTAGAATAAATTTAACAGTAATTTGGAATAAAGAAGAATTTAAAATTGTTGAAGAAAATATGATTATAATAAAAGACTATTCAAATTTATGGTTTTAAAAGTTGTAAATTGAAGAAATGGGATAATAAGATAATGAATTTAGAAATAGTGAGATTGATTTTAGTGAAATCAAACGGATTAAATCAATTATCGAATATCAATTAATTTAAATTTGAATATATATGGTCTAAATTAATTGTTATTTTGTATTTCAAAATCTGTTTTTCTTTCTGGTTGTTTCTATTCTCCTACCTCGTTCCTTTTCGGGGACGAAAAGTTTTGAGTGGGGGAGAGTGTAACGACCCGTAAATTTCAACTGTTTTAATAACGTAATTAGTTGAAATTTTATGAAATTTTAAACGATAAAATTTTGAAATATAAATTTGATATTTGGAATGCGTTTAGTTAAACATAGCAACTGGTAAATTTTCGTCCGAAAATATGAAAGTTTATTTCGCGCGTAAATTTACTTCAAATTTAATCAGTTAAAAAGCGATGAAAATAAAATATTCCGAAACCTAAATATTTTTACATAGAAAAATTCTAAACCATCTTCTGAGCAAGATGTCAGTTTGTCGTTTTTCCAAATTCGGACATCTTTGGCTCCGTCGATCTTATTTTTCAGCGTTTTTCTTGCATTCTCCGCTATTAGAAAATTCAAATTTTTATAATTTGATCGTACCACCAATATCTATATACCGTTTTGACCGTCTCGTCGTGCTGATCTCCGCGGAATATTCGTTTCTATATTTTGAAGTCCGGTTCGCTGCGAGATCGATGAAACTAGTTGCAGTATCGGTACGGGTTCGAACATTTCAAAATTTCTTTTAACCATTCAATTTCCATCATATCAACTCAACAACCATCAGCTACTTGCAATAAATATTCCTGAATTATCGTGCATGCTTTTCTCTATTCCCAGTGGCCATTACTTTTCTCTAGCTTCATTTATTGGTCTTCGAACTAATTATATCAGTTAGTTTACTATGAAATAAAACATGCTCTGTCACTTTACACTTTCTAGCTCCCCTTCCACCATTTTCCTCTCACATCTTTTGCCTGCACATTCTCTTCTCTCCCTTCTCTTATTCATAGCCATGCTTTTAAAAAAAAAGTGTGATGTCCAAAATTTATGAACAGCACGTTCTACTCCCCTCATATTCCCTTTCACCCCATACGTTCCCTTCCTGCTCTTGCAAAACTCATCACCCAAAGCAACACGTCTCTTTCCTCTAACACGCAGCCTCTTCCCCTGCCTTTCACCACAACCGGATCTCACTACCCGCCTCCGATCTCTCGGCCGATCCACCACCAGGGAACTCGCCTCCGACCTCACGACCATCAGCCTCCCTCTCTCCTCTTTTGTTGCTTTGAGATAGGTGAGTATATAAGTTTAATAATAATGTGTAATTTAATAAAGTAAGTTATATACATATATGTCAGGTTTTCATACTTTTCGCACATTTATATTTGTTTGTAACATATCTGACATATGATATATACACAGTTTACTTAAGTTGTATATTTTGTGTCCTTCTCAATATATGTTAGTTCTTTAAGCGTGTGTAGATTTAAAATATATATTTGAAATATGAAGTACATATCATATATATTATATTATGGGTAGTAATACATTGTTATAGATGCCAGTCTATGCCGATTTATCATACTTTACAAATTGTAAACTCATCAAGTTTATATATATACAATATAAGTTTAACCGTGGTATTTGATGTGTTGTTTCAAATGTTGAGTTACATAAGTTTTTAAACAATCCATTTATATTTTTCGTATATTAGTATGAAATTGGTTTACTTAAAATTTAATGCATTGAAATAGTTTATTAGTAATATATATAATGATTTTGTATAGCTGTTCGTATGTAAGTAGAATGTAAGCTATATTGTACTGTTTTTGATATGTACAGTTTTGAAATGTTTCTGTTGCTACATATATAAGTCAAGTATATAATATATACATATTGTTTAGATATAAATTACTGTCTAACTTAAGTACACAATATAGTATTATATACATGTGTATATCAGGGCAGTACGAGGTGTGCTGGGTACATATTGATAAATTGTTCATCTATTTTGTTTGAGCCCAGTTTAGTCTGCATAATATAGGTGATTAATAATTTTTTTTTGATTTTTACACTATTTACATATATAGTTACTTTAATTTTGAAACGTATTTATTCTGTATGTATAGACTTATTTAAGTTGTTATATCCCGAGTCTTAATTAGTTTGAATATAAAAAGTGAATTATATATATTCTAATATTTGTTGTGTTGATTTTTCTTTTTAAATAATAATAGGAATATAATATACATTTTGTTCTTAAAAAAAAACCGATTCTAATTCACTTCATCAATTCTTGATTTTCAGCTTTGTTCGATTCGTGCCAATCCAACTTTGTTTTGGAATTCGTGCTTGGATCTGTAACTCAATCCACTGTATATTCTCTCTAGCCTCGAAAGGTGAGAAATCACTCACGATTAATGTTCTTTTATTTATTAAATTTGATTTCAATTGAAACAACAATTGAAATATGCTGCTGTTAGATATTTTCACTGTTATTACCTGTATCAGTTCACCTGTGACATCTGACACCATTATCTGTTATATATGCAATGATAATCCAGTTTGGTTGTTAAATGATTGATTGTTTGATGTTTACAATTGGACGTTAAATTTGTTAATGCTGTAAGTGATAAATAATTTGAAATTGAAATTGACGTAGGATAGTTAGATTTGATATATGTGATAAATTTGATTTGATGACATCTGCATAATATGACCTCTTTAAATGTTAAATAAATTGACATGTAGAAATAGTGTTAACTATACCTTGAACCATTGAATGTATGTTGTATAAGTTGATATAGTATGAAATTGAATAGTGTATATCAAGTGAAAAACCGTATAAATATTGTGTAATAATCTTTAATCTACATGAAATGATAGTGTAGATTCTAGAATTAATTATATTAATTCGCACAAACAACAATGTGAATTAATACGATTATTTCGGGATTATTTGAATTGATTATTGGATTGATATTGATTGTTGTTATTGCTTGTTTATTTACTTTGACACCATCCCAGTTATCACACTGCAAGTTCCCTTTGTTATGCTTTGATTTTTGAATTGGAATGGAATCGGGTTGAAATGATAAATACCCAAATTGAATTTTGACCTAGGATAGAGAATTAAATAAAACCTGATTGGTCAATAATTTGATTTAAAAATAAGCGAAGATTTTATTTGAATAAACAATATGGTTTTGAAATGAAGTTGAAATTTAAATTTTAATGAAAGGAAAATGTTAATATTTAATCTGAAACAAAATTTTAACAATGTAATTGATGGAAGAATGTTGTTTAATTTGAGAAATGATTTAATTAAGTTTGAAATGATTTAATAATCAAGTTTGAAATCATAATTAAGTTTGAAATTATTAAACTTTGAAATTATTTAATAATTAAGTTTTGAATTATTTATTAATTAAATAAGATTGAATTATTTATGATTAGATTGAATTGAATTCTTTAATAAGTAAAATTGAACTTTGAATAAGTGAATTTTACTTCGTAAATAATTGAAATTGAGTTTCTTTATTAATTAAGTTTTGGAATTTTTTTTTTAAGTAAATAAGTGAAATTGAATTTCTTTAACAAGAAATAAAATGTGATTTATTGAATTAATGTAAGACTTGAAATTTAAAGAATTTGGTTTGATGAATTTAATTTAATTAAATTTGTAAGTTTTGATATAATGAAGTTGAATTTAAATAATGGATTTAATGAATTGGGAATTTAATAGAAATTGTTTTGAATGGCAAATTCACTTAATGAATATTGAATGAAATCGATAAATGAAGTTAAACTTATTTGAATGTTAAGTTAAATTAATTTAAATGATTTCGGAATGAAACTTATATACGAACTTGAATCAATATTTGAATTGTTTAAATAAAGATTGAAATTGTATGATAAAATTTTGAAATTATGAATTTGGAAGTTTTGAAACGTAAATTATGGAAATTGTTTTAGAAAGACAAATGAAATGTTGATTTACAAATTCTAATTGAAATTGTAATTGATTTGGTTTTGAAATTTACTAAACGACCAATCGGTGTAATAATTACGGAAGTTATTAAAGAGACCGGAATCGGTTATGGACATACTCTCTGTCTAAACCGAAACCCACTTTAATAACTATACGCGGAGTGATGATCCAGAATGAAGTGGTTGGAATGATGTACGTGATGACTGAAGAAAGAGAACGATAATGGATAGCCTTGACACTTGTGTCAAATTGGAAATGACTAAAACAGGAGCCGTGCTGGGCCAATGGAGGTCAGCTACCTCAAGTGAACACACTTCTTCGAACTACTCATTACTTGTTGTCGATTGGTGCACCCTTGATTTTGGGAGTGTTGTTTCACGGTGTTGCGGGCGCTGCGGCGTTGCGTTCTCACCAGTCCGGATCAGGCAAACGGTAGTATCACTACCTTGGGTATTGCCTCATGTGCCTTGTCATACTTGTATCCCTTTATTCGCGACCACTACGATTTTGGTTTGTACCTTTAGTATATGGATTGCCCTCTGGTGACTTCCGGTTTTGGGGAAACTACGGTCTTGTATATGCTTTTGGGAATAAAAATGTGTTAAGGGTGGAATGGGTCATGACTTAACACTATTTTGATATCTTTATATTACTGATAGACATTATCTACTTATCGTACACTACTACATAGTAGATAGTTTAACGGATCCTTAAAGGATGGTTATTCCAAACATCCTTTGAGTTACTTGTATTTCAATTGCTATTTCACTTGAGTTGGATTTATAAATATAAGAATGTTAATCCTGACTCGAGTGTCTTGTGTTTTGCTTTACGCTCGGGTCAGACTGAGTGTACCAGTATTCGAGACTCACCTTTGAAGTTGGAGCTTTGCTTGAAGATCCAACCATCTATTCTGCTTTTAGTATTCGATGATTCCAGTGATGTATTCTGATTTGTATCTGATGTATCGTATTACTCTTCCGTTGTATCTGGTTTAACTCTGATGTAACTTATACATTTATATAGTAGCTTCATGAACTACTATCTCTTTATTTCCGCTGCATTTATTACTCTGTGTCTGTGCTCTGTGATTATATTTATTTACTGTATATGTTCAGTTTTGCCAAATTTAAATTAACAACGTGGTATTTTGAGCAATTCAATTCCGGCATGAGTGTCTACCTATACACTTATAATGGGTGCGAATGGTCCAAAATATCGGGTTGTTACAGCATGCATCAGGGTCCAACAACAATACAAGATCACGTCGTATCATTCGTGAATACCAAGGTACTCCCGTTGTGTTGGCCCCCATACTGCATCAGGCATGAGTCTCTTTTGCGCATCCACGTAGAACTTACTGTGAGTGTCATTTACGATAAAATCGCCCCTAGTCGAATATCAACTCCTGCTGGATAAATAGCATTTACCCAATCCTGCAACGTCCTAGTGTCGCCTCATAGGGAACTAGCTTCCCTACTCCTAACATCCATATATAACACACACACACACACATATACATATATATACAGTTAATTATTTTATTTACAGCCTGGGCCTTAGGTCGAGATTCAGACTGTGTTTAGGAAATGCCAACCAATCGACTGCTTGCTCTAGGAGCGGTCGACCGCTTGTTGTCGACAGCTCCATTATGTGCCGTCGACCGGTCATAGTGAAAATTTTAGGTTAATCAGTTCCTTTTGTTCGATTTTGATTAATTGATTTTTAATTTTTTATGTTTTTTAATTTCAATGGTAAACTTACAGTTTCATGTTTAACAATTTCTATGAAATCCAAGTGGTATTCGTCCAAACTCCTAATCGGTTTCAATTAATAGTGATCAGTCTAATCTAGGGTTTAACATCAATATTATCATGTTATATTAACAGACTATAGGAATTTTATTTGATTAGGAAGGGGTTTAACCTATATTAATTCCTATTTTAACAAGTTCACACCAACATAATTTATAAATTCAATTTCAGATTTAAACAATATGCTTCTCCAATTTTATTTCTAACAAACTAGATCAGATAGGGTATATTGAAATTAACTACATATAATCATCTTATTAAAAATATACCCACTCACCTCAGGTTCAAGATCTTCTCTTTAAATCCCATTTGGAAATCTTTCCCCATGTTTGTTCGCTCTTTACTTGATCCGTCCTTCTTAATCTCTTTACTTTATTTTATTTTTAAGAATTTATGTTTGTAGAGGAAAGAATTTGGCAGAGTTTCAATGGAGAAGCCTAATTTTTATGAATTAGAGTTTACACTAGCTGTGTATTTATAAGGTTTTAGGTTAGTCTTGAACGTTGATCAACCCTTAGAGAATCTTTGGTTTCATTATGTACGCTAATCTTTTACTTCATTATCACTAAAAGTATTAGGTTAAATCCAGGTCGTTGGCAGCTCAAAATTATTGTTCTGAAGTGTCAACCAGTTAACCACTATGTATGAGGGCGATCGACCGCTAGTGGTCGACCGATCCTCATATGGGTGTCGACCGATGGAGCTATATATTTTAATTTCCTTATTTTCTAATATAATTAATTTTGTTTTCAAAATATAAAATCTTTGTAACTTCCTCATACCAGCTCCGATTTAAAAAAGTTATATATGAAAATCATCCAAAAAATTGCTATGAATGTACCAATGTAAGTTTTGTAGCCTAATTCGAACATTTGTAAAACTCCATTTTTTCCCTTATTACATTTGAATTAATTCTTTTATTAAATTTCAATGGTGTCGTATTTATTTCAGATTAGTTTGATTGGATCTAAAATAATTTAGGCTTCATGGGTCTAACAAAGATCCAACATGGTATAAAAATTGAAATCCACCCATTTAACTCACAACGTGTTGGCCCAGTTCTATCTATGCTATCGAAGCCCGATAGTTTATGCGATCTAAATTAGCAGTATTATGGCTAACTTATCAAGGCCTATTAATTCAGTAGGGTATCAAGAAAAGTAGTGTCGAAGGTTGGTTTGAGTAATTAAGTGCTCTACCCTACCTGGCTACATTCCTAGCCCAAAAGATGAAGCAAGCATAAAAGTTATCTCTAATATAAAGTCCCGAATTGATTTTGGGCATTAGGTTAATTTTCAAAATTAGGTTTGAAATTTTAAATAATATTATAAATTTAAAAGGTTAAGTTTAAATGTGTAAGAAACTTTATAAATGTTATTAAATATTTTTCATTTTTTTTGAAAAATAGCTAATTATTTTTGAAATTGATAATGATAATTAATTAGATTAATTAAATAAATAATTAATTAAATTCTGAACATATATATTGATATAAATACAATTCTCTTAAAATATTTTAGGTAATTAATATATATAGTTTTTGAAATTAATTAAAATCAATTAAATTTATTTTAATTAAATAAATTAATTAAAAATATTTTAATTAAATAAATGAACTAAATTTAATTAATAAATAACATAATGTACATATATTAAGATATATGTATATTACTATAAATGTTGCACTATACATATTTAATCTAAAATATTTAAAATGAATAAAATAAAATTAATTAAAATGTTGATTAATTAATTAATTAAGATTTGATTAATAACATTAATATAATATTATATATAAGATCGTTATATGAGTTAATTAGAATTATAAAATGTTATACATAAATTAAACTTATATAATATGAATGTATAAAAAAGGTGGAATAGTGATAAACCCAAATTAGATTTAAGGAAGAAAAATATACATATAGCGTATATATCATGATTTCAGATATATTTGACACTTGAATCACAAAGGTATTTCATAAGAAGTACACTATTCCATAAGTCGATGCCACTCATACAAAAATATTAAATAGCATGAATCTTTAATATAAATGTTGTCCTCTGCCATTTTTACATTAACAAATTACTTGCATACTCTTTAGTTGTTGAGAAAACTCAAGCTAGAGATGTTACATGTAGTATTATTAGTATATTGACTAGACGATGTAAGATAACTATATATATTTGTTGAGCAAACTCAAAGTACATATACTATACTTAGTCATTCACGAAATGGTGGGTATGAGTGAATAATCTCTTTTAGTTTGTTGAGAAAACTCAAGTTCAAAATGAGATTAGGACAATGACCATGGATGAAGAGTTATATTTGATAATTGATACAACCGATAATGTGTTGTCCATCGCTTGCGAGCTTATGACTTGTTAAGCAAATTCAAGGTCAAAAACCCAAGGCAAGCGAGTCCTAACACCCATTGGAGAAGATGAACGATTTTTGTGTTTTCTATTAGGTTTTTGAGAAATATAGAAGTCTAATGGAAACTTATTAGATAAATGAAATAAACATTTAACCCATATAATAATATAAGAACATCTATCATGTTTCGATAAATTGTGCAATTAATATAATTAATAAAATATTTATCAATTAAAATATGCAAATGAAATGATTTAAGATTGATAAATAGAAATATAAAATATACTTACCAATAAATTTTTGCATGCCGTCAATTCAAGACCCATGCAAGCGCCTAATTACACAACTATTAAATATGTTCATAACTTGGTCACTTAGGTGTTTATTTGCCCAAGACTATATATTGTCTTCTATGAGGTTTGATCTCTAAAATCAATACAAGAGTATAGATATTTGATCTATATTTGATTAAATACAAATGTTATATGATAAACAGTCCCGATTCGTAATGTACAAAACCTCGATGAAATTAGTTCATTCGAAATAAGCAAGTAAACTAAAATACGAGATTGTGTATTGATCACGATAAGGATCTTGTTATGTTATACTGGTTCGGACCTCCCGTCTTACGTCTAGTCCCGAAGCTCTCCTTGGTATTTCCTTTAACCAACTAACCCTCGCTTCGCCTAGAGGAATAGGCTAATACAAAAGTATATCTCTGACAATCTTGTGTTCCAAATAACACGGATTTTGACTGGTAGTACAAATCTTCCTATGATCTCCTTTGAGTATGTGAATGTGAATACTTTGAGTTATAGGAAGTGGTTTAACCAAAATTATATTTTGGTTATGATAAATTGAGAGTATGTAAGCAATGTGTGCACTAGAGAGTAATAGGAAATCAAGAGAGAATAGATTTGATTAATTCAATTCAATTAATTTCTAAATCTCGATCATGGTAGTATTTATAGATTCAAAAAGATACAGATAAAGAGTTGTTACTGTTAGATAAGGTCTATACATTTTAATGGCTGCAACCTTTCGATAAAGAGTCAATTTCTATTCATTTGAAATGAAGTGTCTATTCAGAGTTTTGCAGGTTTTCAAATGATAGACGTCTGTGGGGAAACCTCAGACGTCCATAGCCTCAAGAACTTTTTTTCCGAGTATTGTCACAAACATCTGTGGTTTTTCATCAAACGTCTGTGGATGATAAATTTAGTTTTCCAATTTTATGTTAGTGTATATGAAATCGTGTGTGCATATATACTCAAGGAGACCTTACAATTTTTGTCTAAGACTCTTAATACACTAGAACAACCTTACTAATCATAGCATGGTCCATAGATCTTTGTTTGTCTTCGAGTCCCAATATCTTTGAGCAATTGCACTAACAAAGTAATGGGAACATATGTATTTTTGCAAAGTAATGGGAACATATGTATTTTTGAATAGTATGATGTGACACTTGTTTATACAAAGAATGATGGGTGGTATCATAATCCCAAGGATGAACGATAAGAGTTGACATTGGGATGTAAAAATAAGATGATCATCCTAATTCTACACTAACCGACAACTATTATGATACTGGATTGTCTATTAGTTGTAAGTTGCACCCTTAGTACATGCTATAAGAATCATCAGTTGCTTTAAGATTTGTTAAATATGATCAAATTGCTTCAAAACTCAGTTCAGATATATGGCTCTGCAATAACAAAGCATAATAATATCCCTAAAAAAGACGACCGATGTAATATATAACTACCATGAATCTTTGTGTTTGAGTTCCACACAACCTAAATAATGTAATTTGAATTAAAAACAAAGCTATATTACTAGTGTGCATAGAACATTTTATTGAAATAAGAAAAACTTACATCATGCCCCATCAAAGAATTTAGCTCCTCCCTAAACCTAATGGGATAAAATGCTTAACCACCGCCAAGTTGGCATTTTTCCACTTACATATATCTATTATTGCAAGTCATTATATGAGAGGTCAGGATTAACAAATGGGATCATTGGGAAATGATCACATATCAGATTCCTATAAAAATTAAGGACTAGTTGTGTAACAACCCGACTATTTGCGGCCATAAAATTTTGCACTTTAAAATGAAATGCCCGATTGTTTAAGACCTACAATAGTAAACAGAGAGATGAATTAACTAACTATATCCTTCAGAACTCACTACGGAATGGATCAAAATACAATAATATAGATAAAATAAACAAATCCCATTTACATACAACATAAGTCATTCATAGTTTTCATACACACACACTGTCACACCATGCATATATACAATACCTACGAATAAACGGATAACATATGTAAATGTCTTCATAGTCACCATCATCAAACACCACACTCAAAAGTTAGTCTCTCAACCTATAGTATACAAGGATGGGGGTCAGACACACATGTCCGGTGAGTAAAAATATCACCAAGTATATATAGATAACATGATTTCATAAACATCATATGAGAACTAATACTTACGTTACGTCAACCTGTCTCGCCTGCATCTATAAATTTAGTCCATCATAATAAACATGGTATGGAAATCACTATCATATATTTAACAACATTAAATGTATAGTAGAGCTAGTTAAACATATACTAATCCATCGATATACACAAAAGAGGAAAAAAAGATAATTACTTAAACATATACTAATCTTACAGCCAACATAGGAGTTAGTTAGACATAGATAGCCACATGATATAGTTACATAGACTATTCCTGTAAACATAAACATGTACGTAAGTTAGGTAAACATAGACTAACTTGCGTATACACAAAGGTATAGGTAAACATAACCTAACCCAATAACGCACAATTCGATTTTCAATGTCACACTGTACACATATCAACCATGTACATTTCTTGATGTTAATCACTTCTAGACGTTGTGGAGAAACCCATACGTCTCTTGTCATTCATTCTATATAGGCCTAGCTAAAGTAAAATGAATTCAACCTTGGTCCGGGTTCATTCTATCATTCTGAATGCCTACCGGTGTACTCAACATAGGTGGATCAGTGTGCCACTCGAATGTCAGAAAACCAGTCACCTAAAACTACTTTCTTCTTCCCAATTTTGAACTAGTACTATTGTTTACTGTTTACTGACATATTTACTTCCTCTTGACACTATTTCCTACTATTCAAAAATCTAATATATCATATATTGCCTAAAATCAACATAACCTAACCATTTTATACTAACTTCATTTGATACCTGATATAATACCAATTTTATCCTAATCCAATCATAATTAACACTCTTTAATCCCATAATCACATCATATTCATCACCTACTTTAGTTTACCAAAATCTAACATAAATTAACCTAATTTAGCAATCGCATAACGCATACTACTTTCATTTAAACACTATATAGTCAATAATGATTCTCACTCATTGAATTGTGTTGCCAAGCCCTAGATTCTGTCTAATTTTCCTCCAAACCTTCGCTGTCCAGAATTGCAGTCCTCCCAAGTTTCCTAAATCTGCAAACGATTGGTACCGTCGCGTAGTCCTCTTCCCGCTCTTTGATTTGATATACAAATTTCTAGGTTTTGGCTTAGACTTGAAAGAGGAAGGAGATGGCGGAGTGATGTAGGAAGAAGGAGTTAGAGAAACTAAAGAGTACATGAAATGAGAAATGGGAACTCAAATTCTACGCTACCTATTATAAGCTTCTTAACCATCGCTTCATCGTATTGGGCTTGGGTTCATTTAAATAATTTAAAACCCGCTTATTTATAATTCGCATATCTTCTTCACATGCACTCCAATCTGGACAAACTAATATATTATTATGACTAGAAAAATGAGATCTAAGAAATGGTATAAGTCTTGTCGCCTAATTATAATGTTTATAAAATTACCTTTTTGTCCCTATTATTAAAATATACGTCTAAATACTACGAGGTATTACATTCTCTCCCCTTAAAAATAATTTCGTCCTCGAAATTACGAACTCAACTCAATTTTTGGTATTATGTATCTTATTCTACATATAAACATGTGTATATATATATGTATGTATGTACATGTATATATATATACATATGATAATAACATATCTCATTGTAATCTTCCCAACACCAGGACACCCCCTTTTCACATGACCCATCTGATTGCAATTAAGATTTCACTTTACAATTTTTCACTTTGTGTCTCCTCATATTGTATCTTATACACCTTGTGCCTTATTCACCACCTTATCCACTTGGAATTCCAAGATCTTTTAGCTTGCCTTGAGTAACATTCTTCGTCGATTGTCCTTTAGAAGCTTCTACTATCGTAGTATTCAATAAAGCTGCTTCAACTTTCAAAAGTCGCTTCATAGAATCCGACTAAGCACTAGATCCTTAAGTGGAAAACTAAACCCTTTTGTAAATTTCATTGCCTTCTTAGATGTCGTGTTTACCAATTCAAATCCAAACTTTGCCAATACATTGAAACTAGTAATATACTCCTTCACAATTGAATTTCCTTGTTTGAGATTTATAAACTTCTAGAGCATTACTTCCTTTTCTACTCTAGATAAAATTTCTGCCTCAAATATCTTCTTAAAATAAGTTTTGAAAATTTCATTTTCATCAACTTCCTCTATAACCACTTCCTACCAATTCATTGCTTCTTCTTGTAGATGCCAAGAAGCAAGTAGCTTTTTTATCTCATCACTCAAATTCAACATACTGAAAATCCTATCACATGTATGCAACCAAGCTCGCATCTCCATAAAAGCTTATGCTCCTTTATATGGATTACCACCAATATTTAGAAAATCCTTACATAGCTTCGAAAAATTTAGCCATGGTACATGAAAAATACCTCCATCTTATAATCCAATTACGATGGCTCCATGGTTATTAATGGCTTTATTTCTAACTTAAAGATAATTACAAAACTAAAGTGGAATGTTCACGCTCGGTACTTCCATGACTTCATTCCGGTACCATTTACAATATTAGTTTCAGTCGGGTTACTCATCTCTACTATCGCTAAAATAGGATTCAATATTAGGTCCTCCTAGAGTAGTAAACTGAGATGGTAAACATAAACCTGAAAATAAACATCATACGACCATTTACTTTAACCAATATATGTACATGTACATGTATACACACACACACACACAAGTACGCTCTCTTTATACTTCCTAACCTAAGCTCTGATACCAAATATAACAACACAACTTTTCATGGCCATAATATTTTGCACCGTAAAATGAAATGCCTGATTGTTTAAAACCAACAATAGTAAGCAAAGAGTTAAAATAACTATATCTTTCTGGACTCAAAGCGGGATGGATCAAAATACAGTATAGATAAAATAAACAAATCTCATCTATATACAACACAAATTCATTCATAGTTTTTATACAAACACACTATCGCACTACACATATATGCAATATATACGATTAAATGGATAGCATATGTAAACGTCGTCATAGTCACCATCTTTAAAAATACCACACTCTAATGCTAGTCTATCAACCTATAGTGTATGAGGAGGGAGGTTAGACACAAATGTTTGGTGAGTAAACATATTATCAAGTATATACTATTAACATGATTTCATAAACATCATATGAGTACTAATACTTACCATACCTTAACCTGTCTCACCCGCATTTACAAAGTTCGTCCATCATAATAAACATAGTATGGAGATCACTATCATATACTTAACAATGTTAAATGTATGGTAGAGTTAGTTAAACATATAATAACCCATCGATATATAAAAGAGAGGAAAAAAGAGAAAATTAGTTAAACATATACTAATCTCATGGCCAACATAGGAGTTAGTTAGACAGAGACAAACCTAGGATATAGTTAAACGTAGACTATTCCCATAAACGTAGACTATTCCTGTAAACATAAACACGAACATAAGTTAAGCAAACATAGACTAACCTACATATATGTTATAGGCAAACATAACCTAACCCAATAGTATACGATTCGATTATCAACATCAAACTGTAAGCATATCAACTACATACATTTCTAGATGTTAAATGCTTCTAAAGGTCGTAGAGAATCCCATACGATTCTTTGCTATTCATTTCGTATATGCCTAGCTAAAATAAAATGACTTCAGCCATGGTCAAGGTTCATTCTGGCATTCTGAATGCTAACCAGTGGACCGGTGTACTATTCGAATGTCAGAAAAGTGATCACTTAAAACAACTTTACTCTTCCCAATTTCGAACTACTACCATTTTTACTGTTTAGTCACATGTTTACTTCTTTTTACACTATTTCCTACTGTTCTAACATTCCATATATCATATAGCAACTATATATTCAAATTCAATCCCTTAAATCAATATAGCTTAACCATTTTATACTAATGTCGTTTGATACTTAATATAATGCCAATTTAATCCTAATTCAATCATCATTAACACTCCCCGATCCCATAATTGCATCAATATTCATCACCTACTCCAATTTACCCAAATTCAACATGCACTAACCTAATTTAGCAATCTCATAATGCATGCTGCTTTCATAATATAGTCAATAATGATTCCCACTCACCGAATTGCATTGCCAAGCCCTAAAATCCATATTCATTTCCTCCAAACCTTCGCTATCTAGAATTGCATTCCTCCTTAGTCTAGAATCCATATATATAGTTTGATATTTTTCGATATATCACTCCGATATTTAATGTAAATAACCTAATATTTTTTAAGAATATCTTTCATTATTGCATGTGTTAGATAAAATATCTTGCAAATAAATATCTTTACATTTTCAATATTTGTTTTTTGTACATGGTGAATGACAATATGTAGACCATATTAGAATTCCCGATGCATAATTTTTCAGTTTAACCATACAATTTTAGTTAGTATTTCAATAAAGAAAATTCTACTTATTCCACTGTTTTATATGTTTTATTTTCCTTGAAGACTTTATCGCTAAAGACAAGATCATGAAAGAGCCACTTCTCTTTTTAGTTATTTTTTGTTCACCATTTCTAATTGGTAAGTTAGCTTATGAAAATTCATTTTATTAGTTATTATCATATACCAAGAACTAAAAGTTGGAGAGTGGTAAAGTTATATATTTTCCATATCGATAAGGAACGAGCTAAAGTAGTAATTAGTATCAAATCAACAATGCTTATCCGATAAATTAATTGAAAATTAAAATGAAGAAACTATACATATGGAAATTTAGGAAACTAATAGATGATCAGATCACTAAAGAAACATTGAATAATAAAAATGAAGAAAATTATAAAGTGCATGGTATACGAATTTCTCAGTTTTTACGAGTCTATATTATGATTTGTGTTTAATAGATTATGTCAGTAAACATACTATAATTTGTAAACTAAATGCAATAGGTCTTTGATAGAAATTCGACATTCTTTATCTAAATATTTGAAAACTTAACATCAATATAACATCATAACATAGTATAATATCGTTTATAAAATGTTCTACATATGTTTGGTATTTTACCAATATTATCCTATATTATCATGATATTTTAAAATATTTTATATCGGTACTTGACCGATACATACTTGATACTGATATTAACTACTTAAGGCAAGAGTTGGAAAGAACAGTCCCATATCATAAAAAAAAAGAGGTAGAGTGACGCTTCAAGTTTAAAAGTGGAGCTCTCGAGTGGAAACACTGAAACTCGGAATGGCGTTAGAGCTGATGGTAACATCAGAGAAAGTAACAATGTGTAAAAGATTACGAATCATGGTGGTTAGTAGTGCTTAAGTAGTTAAACTTAATGTGTAGCTAGACCATGATACACATGGTTTAGAATAATAAAACATGAACAAGTCTCGATGTAACTAGACCAGGTGGAAGCGGGTGAAATATGTAGATTTCAAAAAAAATTCCTATTTTGGATCTATTAGACCTATGAAATCTAAAGGGTTTACTAGATTCAATCGAATTAATTTAAATACAATCATATTTTATTTAATTCTTATATTTAATTAATGAATTTAATTAAAGGTATTATACAAGTGTATATCACTTGTATAATGTGCACATGCATAGTGTCTATATGGTTAAACAAATACATAGATAGATGTTGGGATTTACATCCACCATGCATATACTTGGCTTTTACGTATATGTTAATTGCTTAAAAATATTATTATATATAAATATATATATTGAAAATATAAATTAATTTTATTAAAAATAGTTATAAAATAAATTATGACAAAGCTTTAATTAAAATTAAAACTTAAAATCCAAAATATCTAAATTAGACTTAGTAAACAAGATTTGGTTTTAAAGCTAGATCTAATATTTGAAATTCAAATTTAAATATCTTATTTTGACTTTTCAATATATTAAATAACGTATATATAATAATTTAAATTCATATATATATATATGATATAAAATATTTATTTAAATACTTATGTTTATTTAACGACATATATGCATATATAAGTAAATATTTAAAAAAAATATATAATATGTATATTAAATATAATCATATTATACACATGCTTATAAATTCGACCATAAAGGGACTATTTTTAGAACCGAAGTTGAATTTTATAATTTATAAATATATAATTAAAACAAAAGTATTTTATATAATATGCATTTATTTTTTTTATTTAATTTATTTTTTTGGCCGAAAGCCATCTTTTATTTCTAGAAACAAAATACTTTTTTTTATAAAATACTTGCATAATATTTTCTTTAAGTGAATTTACAAAATACATTTTATAACTACTAAACAATATTTAAAATTAAGCAAACAACTTTACATACATAGATACATATATGTATGTATGTATATACACACATGCATATATACAATAAGACAATTTTTTTTAAATAATGGCCTAAAACATTTACTTCTATATATAATTTTTTATAGTACATTATAATGATGACACAATACATACAAATAAATTACTAAATTTATATCCAATATATAGTTAATATGCTACAACATATTTGAAAAGGTGATATATATATATACTAGATATGACAAATAGTCACTATATATATATTGAATAAATTCAAATAAGTTATACCATAAGATATGGGACTATAGAAACACACATTGATCCAAACAGACTCCTTAGATCTCTTAGATCTACATCCTTCTTTGCAAGTGTTAGACGAGCAAACACAAAATTTAATTATATGTAATTATTTGGATGTGGTATGAGTTAGGAAATGAGGGGGTGGAGGATGGTATTCATATCTAATATAGGAGAAAATGGCAAGCTAAAGTGTAAACCATAAGTGGAGGAAACAAATTTGAATTTATAGAGTGGTTTGAAACAAATATCTTCATATTTATCTCATGCCAATTCAAACCTTAACCCCCTCCACCTTTTATTAGGCTAGCCATATGCCGGGTCTAATATAAACAAAAATACCACTTAATCCCTTAGCAATTTATATAATTTAGATTTAATTAAAATGTACTTCGACGTATATATATATATATAACTTTTATAACGCACCTAATAAATTACTAATAGTACCCTAAACAATTCTAGAGGCCACTTCATTGTACTAAACATACGTCATAGAGTAAATATAATAATAAATAATATTTCATAAATATTAACTAATTAATTATAACTACTACATATCAAGTGGTGTTTTGGAAACCAAAGCGATTCAATTGTGTAACTCACACGTGTGAAGCGATTAATATTTAAACAATTTAAATACTAATATTCACAAATCACCTTAGCTAGTGTACAACTGTTTGACCTAATCCATCGCTTACAAATCTCATTGATAAAATCTAGTTTCACTAATTTAAGCAATACATTTTACTAATTATTATTTACACCAGTCCAGCAATGTTGTTCCAATGGTCAGGCGTTCTGGCTTTGGTCCACAAGGTCATCGGTTCGAATCTTGCGTAGCGTGTGATTCGAACTATTGGACATATGTTGCTTTGTAATTGATGGAACTAGGCCAACATGCAATGAGTTAAATGTGTGAACTTCAGTTTTTTTTACCATTTTGAATCTTTGTTGGACCTATGAAGTCCAAATTATTTTATATCCAATCTAATTAATTTAAATAAAATCTTTATTTTATTTACTTTGTTGATATAAAAGTTTTGATTTTATTATATATATAGTATATAATATATATGTGTATCAAACACACACATACATGTATAGTGCACGTGCAACATATAGATGTGCACATGGTTTAATGTGTCTATATATAAGTGTTGGTTTACACTACAATGGACACATTTGCCCCTTTATGCAACAACCCAGAATTTAATCGCTATTTAATGAATATTTAATTATATTTTAAATAATTAATAAATTGATTTTTATTAACAAATAAAACTATTTTAAATACTAATTAATGATAATATAATCAGTTCCAAAATTTGTTTACCAATATATATAGTTTATAGAGAAATAGAAATTGTGACCAGAGATTATCTTCTGAAATATCGATTTTTCATTGGCTAAAAGTTATTCAAAAGGTTATAACACTATGTTAAACACACATGCACGCAGTACAAACTACTTTAACATGTTGTGTACATGTACATATGCATGTACACATTTATACACTTAAACATATTAACATATAAGATCTTATTTAATAAAAGTAAGTATATATACATATATACACACACATAAAAATGCACTTTTTTTTTCAACACAAGTACATGTGATATGGTATGCATAGTGCAAGGAGAGGGGGTACTAGGTATGGATGGATTTAGGGGTGATGGAGGGGTATGGCAATTCATGCATAATTGTATTTTAATATAAACACTTGTATATTTTTATAATTAAATCCTAAGCCTTTAAATACCCCTTTACTTTCATTCTTCCCATTTTACAATCTATTCTTGCACTTTGAAAATCCTAAGAGCTTAAGAAAGTAGCCATGACCTCCTCTTTATAAATTCTAAAACAAGAAATATCACTTCTTGCACCAAAAATCACCCCCTTAATTCATAAAACCACTTTTACATCTTCTACAACATCTCTTCTTCCAAGTTGCAAGCCACATCCCCAAAGGAATATAAGGGCAGAGCCAAACTTCCCAAGGCCGAGCCCATTAGCCCAAGGCTAATCCCAAATACCTCTTGGCCGAGGCCAATTCAAGTGTTCGAGGGTCCAAAAGTTTCAAATTTGCAACATTCTTAAGCGTTTTCAAGTTTTGGAAAAAAGTTCGCTTTGATATAGAAAAGTTTCGGCGAGTAAAACTTTTTTTTTGGAAAAGAAATTAACATGATTTTGTATGTTGTGAAAATATGGTGATTTTTATGTTGAATTATCATGTCGTATTGATGATATTTTATGTTGAACTTGGATTTGGTGATTGGTTGATACAACATATCCAAACATATGTGTATTAATTGTATACCTACATAAACATAAACATATCATCAATACGTGTTTGCAAACATGTTTGCAAACATGTTTGGATATCATCAATACGTGTTTGCAAACATGTTTGGATATCATCAATACGAGTTTGCAAACATATCATCACTTGATATGGCTTGCAACTTCACAACATGTTTGGATATGTTGTGAAAACAAAACCATGTGTACATGATGTAAATGTTGTGAAGTTTGCACTTTGAAAAGTCGCAAAGGACTTGAGATCCGATTTTAAAATAAAAGCAATTCTCTAGCTTTGGATTTTTGAAAATGTTTTTCCAAGTTTTTAGCTTTGTTTTAAGTTTTCAAAACTTTCCCATTTGTGTTTTCAAATATGTAGTAGCTAGAGTTAAAGTGACGATTTCACCTAGAAATCAATTCTAGCGAAATACGTTTATGGCGATAATCGCTATGGATGCAGTTCGGAAAATTTCACGATTTCGGGTTTTAAGTGTTTTCTTTTGGATTGTTTTAAAAACTCATATTGAATTAATTAAGTCAAAAGTTTATGTTTTTAATTATTTAATTTAAATTAATTTGGGTAATTATTAATTAATTAATTAATGATTAGGTTAAATAATAAGAGTTTAAGAAATTATTGATTAAGTTAATTATTTTTAATTAAGTTTTAAATAATGATTAAATAAGAAAAAAGAGAATTAATTTTATTTATTAAAGTTTATTTTATTTAATTAATTATTTAATTAGAGTTAGTTATTTAATTAATTATTATTTAATCAAAAGTTAATTATCCACTTAATTTGGGTTTAATTTTAAATAAATGTTATTTAATTAAAGTTTAAATGTAAATAAAATTAGGGTTATTTATGGTTTAATTTTGATTTAATTAAGATTAATTAAGGTTCAATTGAGGGTTTAAACTTATGATTAAAATGGGAATTTATTTGTTTTAAAGTTTTCTTTTAAATTCTATCGGTTATTTATTTTTAACAAACATGTTAAAGAAAATTGTTTTAAAAAATGGATCTCTTGTCCATGCTATTGAGTAGCCAACTGAATTAAATTAGTTGTAATAAAACGTTGACACGTTTTATTGAAAGTAAGTCAACGTGTACTTATCATATCACAAATACCGCGCTTCGGGAATGTGATGAATACAACGGAGTTAATTTCGATAAGCGGGTCATGATAATCTAAGCATATGGAGCGTAAGTTCATATGTAAATATTACACCCTGATAGTGGAATGGTCTACTATAAACAACTTGACCCTTTAAAATTATCAAATGTTGGTTTAGAGAGTCCGGGATTGGATATCAATTGTTATCCGAAAACCATTTCGAACCAACATAAATGTTCGAATTGGAAACAGTGAAGGCAAGGTCCAAGATGAAGACTTAGAAGTGCAAGGGATATTTGCTACTAACCCTGAGGGTGATTCCAAAACGGGTGTAGTGGAGATAACGCCTTCGGTTCGTTCATCCCTTGAACAACTTGTATGGATGAGTGCTGACATTGTGTCAACATATGGAAGGCAATGTTAGAATTCCAAGTGGAAATACTATAATAAAGGTAAATGTAGCCTCAGGCTTCATCAACTGGGAATGTCTAAAACATGGGAGATGCAGCAAGGCTAAGTGGGTCGCTCCCATTAGGGTAAGGTTATCCTTATCTAGAGTCCCTACTATCAACTTATGTATGCTTCGGTACGGTTGCCAATCCCAATTGAGGGGTGATCTTATTCAGTACTATCCAGTAAGGGTTAGGCCAGTCTTGTGTTGGTAGGGAATCCAAGCGAGATCCTCGGTGTTATTTATCTAGAGATGCTCCATGACGGCCGGTACCTAAGTAGCCCAGTCATTGTATGGAATCCATTTCCCGAATAAGTGCCTACAGTCTTAGTTGTATACCTATTATGCTGGAATTTAATTCATGTAACAATTTCGGCTATGTGAATTATTTACTTAAAACCCTAGACATTATGATGATATCATTGGATTTCTATATAAAATGTTTTGGTTATCGTAAGGTAAAAACCCGTCCGTGTTTATGTGCGGCGTGGTCTTACGAGATACCTTTTATTTCAAAGTGTTTTATAAAAACAAAATTTAAGTTGTTTGAGTTTTACTCACACCAGACCCATGTTTGACCTGGAGTTTTATTTTCTTTTCCTAAAACTCATATGTACTCAAATTTTTATGAGTAGCCAAGTGATCCAAGTTTCTTACGAAAGCATTTTGAAGGAACTGGAGCAGTTGGCCATTCACCGTAGCTTATTATATTCATTTCTGCTGTGTTTATGTATGATCTATGTATTTTGTATGGACGGGTAGCAATAACTATCTATTATAAGTTGTAATGTAAAGACTCTGATGTATTATTATTATGAAATGACTATGTAATATCCTAGGTTATCTATTATATGTTTTCTGATTCGTGGTGAGATTCTGTGATTGTTTAGTTTCTACTTATCTTTCTTTTTCCTCTATCCTTAATGGCTCGCCTTTTGATGCAAGAGATGCGGTCGTTACATTGTGGTATCAGAGCCTAGGTTGAGCGAATACTCGGGCTTTGGGTTAGGGTCAACTTCAAGAGTGCGTATTTGTAGTTTTTATTGGTGTATATATATCCCTGATCGATGGATCAACTTGATAGGTTTGATTAGTACCCTTCTTTCAAGATTTATCTTGTCTAAGTATTCTAAGAATTATCTTACTATATCCAAGTAATAAGACATGAGTAACAAAAGCAAACGAGGTAGAGGAGAAAATAGTACCATAACTACAAATGGTCGAAACCCATATCCTAGAGGGGTTTAGATTACCGAAGAGGTAGCCCCAGAGCAACCAAGAGTGAATTTTGCAACCTTATGCAAGGATTACACCAACCTCGGAGGGAAGCCATTTAAAGGAACTGAGTCTATCATGGAAGTGCAAGCTTGGTTGCGATCTTGCGAGAAGATTTTTAATGGTCTTGGTTTGTCTGATGAACAGAAAAGGTTCTTAGCAGCATGGCAACTGGAAGGGGGAGCGGTTGCGTGGTGGGACTCCCTTACTACAAATGTTCCCGAGGAAGAATTCTTGTGGGCCCGATTTAAAGAAGTTTTTGAGGACCAATTCTTGCTGGTAGCAGGAAGGACCCGGATGTAACACAACTTTATGGATTTGAAGCAGGGCAATCTATCGGTAGCAGAGTATGAGACGTAGTTCAATGAGCACATTTTGGACCAAATTAATCAATACCCACATTAAAGAAGAAAGAGTTGTTTGTCTTGGGCATGAGGGAAGAATACTATGAGAAGATGACTGCTCATGTTGAAGGTACTTTTGTGGATCTAGTTGATATGGCTCTGAGGAACGAGACCTTGGAAAAGAAGAAGCCTACTCCCATAGCGCCTAGTGGAAATACAAGTGGAAACGGTTCAAAAAATAGGAAGTTCAATCCAAATTGGAAGAAGCAAGGAAAATGGAAGCAGGGAGGGCCAAGGAGGCAAGTCTAAGGATAGTGGGTGTTATATTTGCAAGCAGAAAGGACATATTGTCTGGTATTGTCTGAATCGTGAAGTTCCAAAGTAGCAACAGCAAGGTGGACCTATCTCTCCGATGGTCCAAAAGACTCTTTGTTTTAATTGCCATCAGCCCGGGCATATGGTAAAGGACTGCCTACTCTTGAGGAAGGTATAGCAGCCCAAGGTATACGCCATTAAGAATGAACCGTCTACTTCAACAGATGTAAAGGGAAAAGGCGTCCTTGAAGGTACCTTACCAATTAATGGTATTTTTGTTCGAGCATTATTTGATACCCGTGCCCCCATAGTTTTATCTCCTGTGAATCAATAGGTAAATTTCATCTTATTCCTAGTATTGTAGAAAACCCTATGTGTGTGTAACCCCATAGGTGGCGTAACCCATTTGAATATGATTTGTGAAGATGTGCCAATTTCCTACCTTTCTCATCACTTTTCTTACGACCCATATGTCTTAGACTTTAAGGGATTTGACATTATTCTAGGTATGGATTGGTTATCAAAACATAGAGCTATTTTAGATTGTAACGAAAGGACTGTATCATTAGTAACCAAAGGGTTGCTAAAGTACCTTGTAAGGAACCCGGTATTAATATGTGTAGTTTCTTGTATGCCCTTAAAGCAGTCCAAGAAAGTTTAGGGCTATTGAAGTTGTTAAGAATTTTTCGGATGTATTCGAAGAAGTTAAAAGTTTACCCTCGTACTGTGAGATAGAGTTTCGCATTGATTTGGTCCCTAGTGCAAAGCTTGTAGTTCAACCTAAGTGAAGGATGGCTCTAAGGGAGAGAGAGGAGTTGGTAAGTCAAACAAAAGACCTGTTATGGAGAGGATTGATTAGACCTAGTCATTTAAGTTGGGGATCTGCTGTGGTGTTTGTGGCGAAGTCTGGTGGATCTTTAAGGTTGTGCGCGGACTATGGGGAGTTGAATAAACTGACTATTAGGAACAAGTATCCTTTACCTTGCATCGATGATCTTTTTGATCAACTTCATAGTGCTACGGTATTTTCTCAGATGGATCTAGCTACTAGATTCCATCAATTGAAGGTTGCTGAAGATAGTATAGCCGTAACTGGTTTTAAAGGCCCTGACTGTTTCTTTGAATGGTTGGTTGTGCCTATCGGGCTGACCAATGCACCTACATATTTCGTAGATCTCATGAACCGGGTTTTCCGAGATATTCTTAATAAGTTTGTGTTAGTTTTCATCGACGAAATCCTTATCTACTCCAAATCCAAGGAGGAGCATAAACATCATTTGGAAGTTGTGTTGGAAACAATGAGGAGACATGTATTAAAGGTGAAATTTTCTAAGTGCCATTTTTGGAAATCAGAGGTAAGATTCTTAGGACATACTGTGACAGGAGATGGTATTTTAGCGGATCCAGTGAAAGTGGAAGTTGTTTAGAAATGGAAGCAATCGCGGACTCCTACCGAGGTTTTCAGTTTCTTAGAATTGACTAGGTACTATAGAAGGTTTGTTCATGATTACTCTAAGATTTCCTCCCATTTGACTAAGCTGACTAAGAAGGGGGAGAAGTTTACATGGACTCCAAAGTGTGAAGGGGCATTTCGGGAATTGAAGAAGAGATTGACCAGTGCACCAGTTTTGGCTGTCCCATATGGGAATACTGGATTCACGATTCATACAGATGCATTTGGAGTGGGACTAGGAGCTATTTTGATGTAGCATGGTAGAGTGATTGCGTTTGCAAGTAGAGAGTTGAAGCCTCATGAGAAGAACCATGCTAAGCATGACTTGGAGTTGCTAATAGATGTCTTTCCATTGAAAATGTGGAGGCACTACTTACTGGGTAAGGATCCCTCTATCCCTCTTAGTTTCTTTCTAATCTTTAGAGATTTTAGGAGCAAGTTTTATTTCTTTAATTAGGTGAAAAATTCAAGCTCTTCATGGATCATAAATCCCTAAAGTATCTTTTTACTTAGAAGGATCTGAACCTAAGGCAACATAGGCGGTTAGAGTTTCTGATGGCCTATGACTTGGATATTCTTTATACGCCAGGGAAGGCTAATGTGGTGGTGGATGCCTTGAGCATGAATGATGTTTTGACTCTTCTGGTGGTTACCCTGACTCTCTTAGAAAGGATGGCGAGCAAGTAAAGAATGGACAGAAGTTTAATGACAATCATCAGGAAGGTTGAGGAGGGGCAGTGCACAAGTTTTAAGATTGATAACTGGGGAGTTTTGAGGATGAATGGACGAATTTGTGTACCGAATGTCAACAGTCTTAGGTAGGAAGTTTTGTTAGAATGCCATCGTTCACTGTTGAGTATCCATCCATGTGTCTCAAAGAGGCATAGGGACATGAAGTAGATGTTTTGGTGGAAGGGAATGAAGAGAAATATCTCTATCTCAGTTAGCAGGTGTTCGTGCTGTCAACAAATAAAAGGTGATGATCAAAAGACAGCCAGATTATTACAACCTTTGGAGATACCTAATTGGAAATGGGAAATGACACTAATGGATTTTATCGATGGTTTACGCAGAACCAGAAAAGGAAATGAAGGAGTATGGGTTATCGTGGATCGGCTAATGAGGAGCGCACATTTTATTCCAGTGAAACCAACAAGGACCACTGCTTCTTTAGCGGAAATATTTATAAGGGAGATAGTCAGGTTGCATGGAGTTCCTGTGAGTATTGTAAGTGATCGAGACCCCATGTTTACTAGTCATTTTTGGGAAGCATTGCAAACAACCCTTGGAACAAGATTAAGCTTAAGCACAGCATATCACCCCTAAATCGAAGGACAGACGGAGCGGGTGAATCGAATTCTAGAGGATCTCTTGAGGGATTGTATTCTAGATTTTGGTGGATCATGGGAGGATCATTTGCATTTGGTTGAGTTCTCCTACAATAATAGTTTCCAAGCAAGCATTGGGATGGCATCGTATGAAGCCCTATATGGAAGACCGTGCATGTCACCAGTATGTTGGGTTGAGATGGGAGATATATTAGTTCTTGGACCAGACATGATCCGAGAGGTTATAGAAAAAATTTCAATTATTAAGAAAAGGATGAAGGAGGCCTAAAATCGCCAAAAGGGTTATGCGAATAAGAGGCGAAGGGATTTGGAATTCATGGTTGGAGACTTGGTGTTTGTAAAGATTTCACCAATAAGAGGAGCTGTTAGATTTGGGAAAGCTGGGAAGTTAGCTCCAAGGTATGTTGGACCCTTCCATATTCTTGAGAGGATCAGATCGATTGCTTATAAGGTCGATTTGCCAAAGAGATTGGTGATAGTACATAATGTGTTCCATGTGTCTCATTTGAGGAAATATGTTCATGACCCATCTTTGACTGTGGAGCCATCGGTTCAAGAGGAATTGGAAATAGAGCCAAATCTGACAGTGGTTAGACATCAAGTTTCTATTGTGGATCAAGATGAAAAGAGATTGTGTAACAAGGTGGTGCGACTAGTTAAGGTTCAGTGGAGCGAGGATCCTAGAGACTGCACTTGGAAGATGGTGGATCGTATGAGAGAATCCTATCTCGGGTTGATGTTAGATAGCTAGTCGTAGGTTTGTATATACAGTGTATTTTTTGCGATGGATGTTTAGTGCATGTCTTTATATGTGTATGATATGAATATATAGTTTTTTTGTGTAATTGAATTATCTCCTAGTTTGCAAATTTCAGGACGAAATTCTTTTAAGGTGGGAGAGTGTAACGACCTGGAATTAAATCACTATTTAAATGAATATTTAGTTATTTTTTATTAACAAATAAAACTATTTAAAATACTAATTAATGATAGTATAATCATTTCCAAAATTTGTTTACCAATATATATAGTTTATAGAGAAATAGAAAATGTGGCCGGAGATTATTTTCCGAAATATCGATTTTTCATTGGTTAAAAGTTATTCAAAAGGTTATAACACTATGTTAAACACACATGCACGCATTACAAACTACTTTAACATGTTGTGTACATGTACATATGCATGTACACATTTATACACTTAAACATATTAACATATAAGATCTTATTTAATAAAAGTAAGTGTATATACAAATATATATATTAAAAGGCACTTTTTTTCAACATAAGTACATTTGATATGGTATGAATAGTGCAAAGAGAGGGGGGTACTAGGTATGGATGGATTTAGGGGGGATGGAGGGGTATGGCAATGCATGCATACATGTATTTTAATATAAACACTTATATATTTTTGTAATTAAATCCTAAGCCTATAAATATCCCCTTACTTTCATTCTTCCCATTTTACAATCTCTTCTTCCACTTTGAAAATGCTAAGAGCTTAAGAAAAGTAGCCATGGCCTCCTCTTCATAAATTCTAAAACAAGAAATATCACTTCTTTCACCAAAAATTACCTCTTTAATTCATAAAACCACTTCTACATCTTCTGCAACATCTCTTCTTCCTCCCCAAAAGAACATAAGGGCGGAGCCCGAACCTCCCAAGGTCGAGCCCATTAGCCCATGGCCGAGCTCGAACCTCCCAAGGTCGAGCCCATTAGCCCATGGCCGAGCCCAAACACCACTTGGCCGAGCCTAACTCAAGTGTTCGAGGGTCCAAAAGCTTCAAATTTGCAACATTCTTAAGTGTTTTCAAGTTTGGAAAAAAAGTTCGCCTTGATTTAGAAAAGTTTCGGTGAGTAAAAATTTTTTTTGGAAAAGAAATTAACTTGATTTTGATGGACTATATGTTGTGAAAATATGGTGATTGTTATGTTGAATTATCATGTCGTATTGATGACATATGATGATATGTTTATGTTAAACTTGGATTTGGTGATTAGTTGATATGTTTAAATGTTTGGATATGTATATGGATATGTGATATTAGGTATGATATTATGGTAGTATGTTTATGAAAACAAAACCATGTATATATGATGTAAATGTTGTGAGGCTTGCACCTTGAAAAGTCGCAAAGGACTTGAGATCCGATTTGAAAATGAAAGTTATTTTCTAGCTTTGGATTTTTGAAAATGTTTTCCAAGTTTTTACCTTTGTTTTAAGTTTTCAAAACTTTCCCATTTATGTTTTCAAAGATGTAGTAGCTAGAGTTAAAGTGAAGATTTCACCTAGAAACCAATTCTAGCGAACTACGTTTATGGCGATAATCGCTATGGATGTAGTTCGGAAAATTTCACGATTTCAGGTTTTAAGTGTTTTCTTTTGGATTGTTTTGAAAACTCATTTTGAATTAATTAAGTCAAAATTTTAAGTTTTTAATTATTTAATTGTTTAATTTAAATTAATTTGGGTAATTATTAATTAATTAATTAATTAAGTAATTAGGTTAAATAACTAGAGTTTAAGAAATTATTAACTAAGTTAATTATTTTTAATTAAATAAGTTTTAAACAACGATTTTTTAAGATAAAATGGAATTAATTTTATTTAATAAAGTTTATTTAATTTAATTAATTATTTAATTAGAGTTAGTTATTTAATTAATTATTATTTAATCAAAGGTTAATTATCCACTTAATTTGGGTTTAATTTTAAATAAATGTTATTTAATTAAAGTTTAAATGTAAATAAAATTAGGGTTATTTATGATTTAATTTTGATTTAATTAATGTTAATTAAGGTTTAATTGAGGGTTTAAACTTATGATTAAAATGGGAATTTATTTGTTTTAAAGTTTTCTTTTAAATTCTATCGGTTATTTATTTTTAATAAACTTCCTTGTTTAAAAAAATTGTTTTGGAACAAAAGGATCTCTTGTGCATGCTATTGAGTAGCCAAATGAATTAAAGTAGTTGTAATAAAACATTGACACGTTTTATTGAAAGTAAGTCAACTTGTACTTATCACAAATACCGCGCTTCGGGAATATGATGAATATGGTTAATTTCGATAAGCGGGTCATGATAATCTAAGTCCCATCGAGTGTATGTCCATATGTAAATATTACACCCCGATAGTGGAATGATCCACTATGAACAACTTGACCTTTTAAAATTATCGAATGTTGATTTGGAGAGACCGGGATCGGATATTAGTTGTTATCCAAAAACCACTTTGAAACAACGTAAACGTTCAAATTGGAAACAGTGAAGGCAAGGTCCAAGATGAAGACTTAGAAGTGTAAGGGTTATTTGCTACTAACCCTATGGGTGATTCCAAAATGGGTGTATTGGAGATAGTGCCTTCGGTTCGTTCATCTCCTGAACGACTTGTATGGATGATTGCTGACATTGTGTCAACATATGGAAGGCAATGTTAGCATTCTAAGTGGTAATGCTATAATAAAGGTAAATGTAGCCTCAGGCCCCGTTAACTAGGAATGATTAAAACATGGGAGATGCAACAAGGATAAGCGGGTCACTCCCATTCGGGTAAGGTTATCCCTATCTAGAGTCCTTACTATCAACTTATGTATGCTTCTGTATGGTTGCTGGTCCCAACCGAGGGGTGATCTTATTCGGTATTATCCAGTAAGGGGTAGGCCAGTCTTGTGTTGGTAGGGGATCCAGATGGGGTCCTCGATGTTATTTTATCTAGAGATGCACCATGACGGGCGGTACCCTAGTAGCCCAGTCATTGTATGGAATCCATTTCCCGATAAGTGCCTTCGGTCTAAGTTGTATACCTATTATGCTGGAATTTAATTAATGTAACAATTTTTGCTATGTGAATTATTTACTTGAAACCCTAGACATTATGATAATATCATTGTATTTCTATACAAAGTGTTTTGGTTATCGTAAGGTAAAAACCCGTCCGTGTTTATGTGTGGCGTGGTCTTACGAGATACCTTTGATTTCAAAGTGTTTTATAAAAATAAAATTTAAGTTGTTTGAGTTTTACTCACACCAAACCCATGTCTGACCCGGAGTTTTATTTTCTTTTCCTTGAACTCTTGGGTACTCAAATTTTTATGAGTAGCAAGTGATCTAGGTTTCTTACAGAAGCATTCTGAAGGAGCTGGAGCAGGTGGCTTCATCGTAGCTTATTATATTTATTTCCGCTGTGTTTATGTATGATCTATGTATTTTGTATGGACGTGTAGTTATAATTGTCCAGTTGAAGTTGTAATGTAAAGACTTTGATGTATTATTATTATGGAATGATTATGTAATATCCTAGGTTATCTATTATATGTTATTCTGATTCGTGGTGAGATTCTATGATTGTTTAGTTTCTTCTTATCTTTCTTTTTCTTTGTTTGTACCAAAATTGGGCACAACACTCTTCGGAAGTGTTTGTAGAGATAAAATGAAGAAAGTAAATGTAAAAAGAGGATAATCTAACAAACACTCCAAACAATAATCAGAAAAATAGCAAAAGAACACAGAGATTTAGAGTGGTTCGGCGTGTTGCCTACGTCCACTATGAAATGGTTGACTTTTATTAACTTTTGCCTGCTGATTACAGCGGATTACAGCAGTAAATTTCGAGTACAACAGTGGTTCTTGAGTACAACAATGATTTCGGCAGAGTCTAGACGTCAAAGAGCCACTGTTGTACTTGAAATTTACTGCTGTAATCCACAATAATCAGCAGGCAAAAGTTAATAAAAGTCAATCATTTCATAGTGGACGTAGGCAACACGCTGAACCACTCTAAATCTTTGTGTTCATTTGCTGTTTTTCTGATTATTGTTTGGAGTGTTTGTTAGATAATCCTATTTTTGCATTTACTTTCTTCATTTTATCTCTTCAAACACTTTCGAAGAGTGTTGTGCCCAATTTTGGCACAAACACTTTGGTGCTTTCACTGAGAAACATCAGTTTTTATCCTACTCGTTGGATCTACTATCGATATCGGATTGCACAAATCTAAGAAGAAGATCCAGATTTCAAAGATTAAAGTTCTTCCATCCTATTCAGATTTGCATCAAGTTTAGGAAAGAGCTTCGCTATCCACCATGGTTAACACAAGGACTACCTCAACTGCTGCAGATCCAGAAGGACGGGACAGACATAATCCCGTACAACTGCCTTGAACTGACCAGAATGCTGCCGGACCATCAGATCCGCAAGGACCTGTCACTAGGGGAGAATTCCAAATGCTAATGCAAGAACTGACTAAGAGCCGCCAACATCTCACTCAACAGCTCCATGAAATGCGGAATTGACCAACCAGCTAAATCATCAAAGATGAAGGATATCCAGAAGGGATCAGGCTTCCTATTCGTCCATCGAAAGTTCAGCCTCTTCTGACTACCATCATAGATCCACACGCCCACGACTGGACGAAAGTTACACACAGGCCACTGGGCATCAGCATACATTGAGTCTTAGGCAACCGAGAGTTGGCCCGTCGACCAGCCATCAGACTGGACCCTCCTCCCGAGGAGGCGCTACCCCATACCATATTACTGATAACCGCACTACCACTGCTACCGATTTAGGAGTTGACGCTCGGAACCGAACGGATCCGACCCACCGCCAACGCAACCATACTCCTGAGCCTTATGTCCCCGAAGACGTAGAACCAAGGAGGCGAGACATGGACCGTCGACAGCGACTGGCCCCTCCTCGAGTTGTGGAACCCGACTACACCTTGGCCCAACATGCTCAAAATGTCCAGATGCCCGACATTCCGACGATGATCTGTCAAATGATCCGTGAGAGTCAGGGTCTTAGCAATGACGACTGGGGAATCTCCCAGAGTCATACCCCTTTTACTGATGAGATACTCTATGCTGAACCACCTTAGCAATTCAAGATGCCGACTTTACCCGTTTATGAAGGGAGCTCTGATCCTAATCAACATATCCTGAAGTATGAATGGTTGATGAATGCTGCACGAGCTGATGATGCAGTTAAGTGCCGAAGCTTCCCGATCTCTCTAGGGGGCATAGCAACTATGTGGTTTACCCGTTTACCACCTCGATCTATCTCTTATTTTGACCAGTTGGCAACAAAGTTTATTGAGCAATTTCGCATGCATGTCGCAAGACCGAAAGATGTTAATACTTTGTCTAGTGTCACTCAAGCTCCTAGAGAGACAATCAGACGTTATTTAGAGAGATTTCATGTTGCATGCACTAAGATCAGCAACCCGAATGATAACTCTATTCTAATGGCATTGACTAAAGGGATTGATCCCGATTCTGAGTTCGGCAACTGGTTGGCCGGAAAACCTCCTGCGTTATTGGACCGTTCCTATTCCAAGGCAGCCCAATTCTTGAGAAGGGAGGATGCGAAATAGTCTAGGAAAAAGGATGACGTAGGGCCTAGTATGGAAGGAATTCAGAGTAATGTTGTTGTTAGACAATCCAGGGAGAGCTCCGGAAAGGTACAATTGAACATTCAGAATAAACAAAATCAGCAGAAAGGCAATGGTAATCAAAATAGGAATCATGAATAGAATTGTGGTCCACGACGTAGGGCTCCTATGTTTGATAACTACACTCCTTTGAATACGTCGCTGGAGAATGTGTATTTACAGACCTGCAATACTATTCAGTACAAGAAACCTGCTCCGAAACAGTCATCGAAGAAACAGATTCAAACAGGGAAGTTTTGCAGATTCCACGAAAGCTACGGCCATAACACAAATGAGTGCCGTCATTTGTAGGATCTCATTGAAAAGTTGATACGTGAAAGGAAGTTGGAACAGTTTGTGCGGGCGCCGCAGTCTGGAGGTCCGAGCCCATCGAATCAGAACCATACACCAAATCAGGCAAGGCAGGAGGAACCCCCTCGTACCGGCGGGAGGTTGGTGATAAATACCGTTAGTGGTGGTCCTCATCCAGCAGACCAAAGCTGGAAGGAAATGGAGTCGTATGCCAGCTCTGTGAGGCATGCGAGCTTCGAGTGTTGTAGTAGTTTGGAAGAAGGGGCTCTGGCCAAGCAACAAAAGATGATGACTGGCGACATCATCTTTCGAGACAGAGATGCCGATAGGATTGAAGCCCCAACCATCGATCCACTTGTCATATCAGCCCAAGTAGGTCCTGCTTGGATGAAGAGGATCTTGGTAGATAGTGGAAGTTCTATGAATATATTGTTCAAGCAAGCCTATGAACAGATGAAAATGGAGACTAAAGATTTGAAACCTTGTCAGTACCGTATCCATGGTTTCAATGGGAGTGCAACTATACCCACTAGAGTGGTGGAATTGCCAGTGGAGTTAGGAATTGGAGAACGCCAGAGAGTTCAGATACTACAGTTTGTTGTTTTGGATATAGACTCACCATATAATGCTTTCTTGGGCCAACCGGCCCTGGCTAAATTTAGGGCTGTTATGGCCCCATGGTGTTTGACTCTAAAGTTCCCCACCGATCGCGGAGTTGGAGTCGTTCAAGGAGATCAAGCTGCTGGACGAGCCTGTTATGTTGCTGAACTGCACGAGGCGTAGCGAAAGGAGAAAGGAAAGGTCGTAGAGAAATCTCTTTGCGTCTGTTTGTTGATAATTGATGCCTGGGCCTAGGCCTGGGCACCCCAACCAATTCCAAAGGGATCTTGACCCGAGAGACACCGAAAGTGAAGACGAAAGTAAAGACAGTCAAGCTTCTCCGGCCAAACTGACGATCGATGTCCCAATCAATGATAGCGATGATTCTAGAATGATAAAGATTGGATCTCAGTTAAGCCAACAAATGCTAGAGGAATTGGTTGAATTTCTCCGAGTGAACCTTGACGTGTTTGCCCGGACGCATTCTGACATGCGTGGGATCTCGCCGGACATCGCGAGCCATGCATTGAACATTGACCCATGGAATGTCCCGGTCAAACAAAAATGGCGTGGTATGGATCCAAAGAGATCTACCGCCCTTAAGGAAGAGGTAGACAAGCTTAAATCAAATGGATTTATTCGAGATGCATTATATCCGGAATGGGTGTCAAATCCTGTACTTGTCTGAAAGCCAAATGGGAAATGGAGAACGTGTATCGATTACTCTGATCTGAATAAAGCCTGCCCTAAAGACAACTTTCCACTTCCTCGAATCGATCAACTCGTAGATTCAACGGCCGGGCATGAACTCTTATCCTTCATGGATGCGTATTCCGACTACAGTCGAATACCCATGCACTTACCCGACCAGGAGCATACCAGCTTCGTAACTAATATGGGACTTTATTGCTACAAGGTTATGCCTTTTGGACTCAAGAATGCTGGCGCAACATATCAACGATTAGTTAATCGAATGTTCACCAATCAGATTGGGAAAACCATGGAGGTATACGTGGACGCCATGCTAGTCAAGTCATGATTCTCCACTGACCACGTCAAGGACGTGGAGTCAATGTTTAATATTCTCCGAGAATACAGAATGTAGCTTAATCCGTTGAAATGTCACTTTGGGGTCGCATCAGGAAAATTCCTTGGGTTTATCGTCAACGCTCGAGGAATCGAAGCCAATCCCGAAAAGATCTGGGCGATTAGAAACCTTGAAACTCCGAAAACTGTAAAGCAAGTCTAGAGCCTCAACGGGAAAGTAGCAGCGCTGAGCAGGTTCATTTCAAAATCTACTGACAAATGCATTCCCTTCTTCGATCTGATCCGAAAAGGGAAACAAAATTTTGAATGGACTGCGGAATGTGAGGGCGCATTCCGAGCACTAATTCAACACCTCTCCACACCGCCAATTTTATCAAAGCCTATCGATCATGAGAAATTGTACATTTATTTGGTGGTATCAGAAAACGCAATCAGTGCTTCCCTAATTCGGGAGGAAGACCGAATACAAAAGCCGGTCTACTATATTAGCAAACGCTTAACCGGAGCTGAGAGAAATTATCCGAAGCTAGAGAAGTTGGCTTATTGTCTTGTTATTGCCTCGAGGAAGCTCCGTCCGTATTTCCAAGCTCATCCTACCACCATTTACACCGACCAGCCGTTATGACGGGTCCTTACGCGGCCTGAGACGTCTTGTAGGTTACTCAAATGGAATATTGAGTTAAGTTAGTTTGACATTACTTACACTCCAAGGCGAGCCATCCAGGGACAAGTCCTAGCAGATTTCATAGCTGAATTTACCATCCCAAAGGACTTGCCTGAAACAAGTGAATCTCCCAAGTATATCTGGAAACTGCATACAGATGGTGCATCAAATAACCATTGCTCAGGTGCAGAGGTTGTCCTTGAAACTCCTGAAGGTCGATCTATATGCTATGCTTTAAAGTTTGATTTTTGCGCGACCAACAATGAGGCTGAGTATGAAGCCTTACTTGCTAGATTGAGGCTTGCCAGAGATTTGAAAATCATTGTTGTGGAGATTTATTGTGATTCGCAATTGGTCGTATGTCAAGTTCAGGGGGAATACCAGGCCAAGGACCGAAGACTGGCTGCTAACCTTGCTCGGGTTCAAGAAATATTAAATCAGATCGATTATTATGACATCTACTGCATACCCCGAGAGCGCAATCAAAAAGCCGATTCATTAGCAAAGTTAGCCAGCACAGGTGAGGCACAACAAATGGGACTCGTTCCCGTGGAGACATTAGCTTTCCCGAGCATCGACCGAATGGAAACGGATTGGATATTTGAGGTTGTTCGCGATAGGGAGTCATGGATGACTCCATTCAGAAATTATCTCGAGCACGGGATCCTGCCAGAGCGTAGGAGTGAAAAGAGATAGGTTCTTCGAAAAGCTTCACGATTCACTATTCAGAATGGGGTTATGTATAGAAGAGGGTACTCTGTTCCTTTACTCCGATGCATCGCTCACGATGAAATCAAACGAGTGTTGCATGACGTGCATGAAGGAGAATGTGGCGATCATACCGGGGGGCAAGCCCTTGCTAAGAAAGTGCTCAGATATGGATACTATTGGCCAACCGTAAATCGTGATGCATCGGATTACACCAGAAAGTGTGACAAATGCCAGAAGCACGCTTGGATTCCGAGGGCCTCACCTACTGAAATAACTCAAATGGTCAGCCCATGGCCATTTGCAGTATGGGGCATTGACATTATTGGCTCTCTACCTTTAACCAAAGGTGGTGCAAAGTACGCCATCGTAGCAGTTGATTACTTTACCAAGTGGGCGGAAGCTGAACCCCTTGCTAAAATCACAACAAAGAAGGTGATCAACTTTGTAGTGTGCAACATCATCTGTCGATTTGGTCTCCCACATACTATCATCACTGATAATGGAACCCAATTTGACAGTGTTGAATTTAAGGATTTCTGTCAACGATTCCACATTCAGAAGAAATTCTCCGCAGTCGCACATCATCAAGCGAATGGACAAGTCGAAGTTGTTAATAAAGTTATAAAGTCTATTCTGAAGAAACAACTGGAAAAGGCCGGGGGCAAATGGGTCTATGAACTTCCTATGGCCTTATGGGCCTACCGAACAACCCATAAGTCCGCGACCGGCCACACTCCGTTCTCTCTTTCTTATGATTCAGAAGCTGTATTCAAGTCAAATTAGAAGTGCCTTCTAATCGTGTGACATACTATGATCCGAAGACAAATGCTATATTACTTGCCGAATCTCTGGATTTATTGGATGAGAAGCGTGAAGAGGCTGATTTGAGGGCAGCCACATACTAAAGTCGAGTCGCCCGATTATACAATGCCAAGGTCCAACCCCGAACCTTTGAACTCAGCGATCTCGTCCTTAAGAGAATTTATCTGGTCCCTTCGCATATAAATCCAACTTGGGAAGGGCCGTATGTTATCGAACAAAAGCTCGGAGATGGTACATTCAAATTATCAAGCGTTGACAGTCTCACTCTTCCGAGAGCCTGGAACAACGAAAGTCTTCGTCACTACTACACATGACAGGCTCTGTTTATTTATTCAGTCTATTGTTCATTTGCAATTTGTTTCTGCATTTCGAAATTTGAATTTGCAATAAGGCAACTGATTTTGCCGTATTTTCTTATTTCAACAATAAAACGCAATCTCTTCGAGCTAGAGCTGTGAGTTATTGAATGCATCATACAACTATCACTATGCACGGAGAGCTAAATTCCACCCATCGGTGGAATTTATTCAAATATGGAGTGACTGTGATACGACCGGTTACTCGCTAAGTGAAACCCGAGCTCGGGGGCAAGTCATCACACTGAAGTCAAAAAAAAGATTGATACACGACAATCCTTCAACCAACTCCAGATTCCCAGAGTGTGAACTGGAGTATAAACTTACAAATACGATCTCGAAGAGGGTGGATCCGTCCGCCTAACGACTTCGCCCGTATCTTGACCAAGTTTGAGGAAAATGGATCCGTCCATCTAACGACCTCGCTTGTTATCTCAGGGTGGATGTGAACCGACCATCCACGATCCTGATAGATTCATCGTTCCTGGATTGCGAACGAGATCCTAAAGCCTGAACAGATGTGACTGACCATCTGTCGGCCAACTCCAAGTTCCTAGAGCGCGAACTGGAGTATAAACATTAACTAACTCTGGATTCCCAGAGTGTGAACCGGAGTGTCAACATAAACACCAACGCCGTAAAGACTTTGATGTATTATTATTATGGAATGATTATGTAATATCCTAGGTTATCTATTATATGTTATTCTGATTCATGGTGAGATTCTATGATTGTTTAGTTTCTTCTTATCTTTCTTTTTCTTCTACCCTTAATGGCTCGTATTTCGTTGCAAGAAAGGCGGTCGTTACACTTTATATACATATTTAATGTCCATGAATAATTTGCTATCATATACATTTATATATACACATACATATACATGACATACACACACACACACATTTAATTCGAAGATGTTGACCAATTATAATAATTTAAATTAGTATTTAAAATATCTTAAGGTGGATTTAAGTTTAAAAGTAGAAGATCTAGAATAAAAATCTATTTCAGATTTAAAATTCAAATTCAAATGTTAATATATACACACACAGACTCGATTTTTTTTTTTAATTTTTAGACCAAAACCTTTTATCAAAAGTATTTTATTACTTTACAAACCCATGTGAATTTGCAAAAGATTAAAATTTTTCTAAATATAAAATTCGTATGGATTTTATATATAATTTTTTATAAACAAAAAATTCATATGGATTTATATTTAGATGATATAATTATATATATATATATTAAATACATAATAATCTAAAAAAGTTCTAAAATACATTTACAAATTATTATTACAGAGTTAAAAATTTGCAATAAATTACAGAATTGCCCTAGGGCATACTCCCTAACTTTATCAGTGGTAACTATATACTACCTAAGACTTGTAGTACAACTACGTACTACCCCCTAAGTGCCCAATTTAAAAAATGATTATTTACACCAATTCTCTTCATTATCACTATTCCATTTTAGGACTTATGGAATTTGGTTTTGGTTAAAATTCCAACATTGTCCACAATCAACTTAGTTAGTCCATAGACAAAGTCTTTGGTTTAATAATAATATTTATTCTTAATTGTACTAGTATCGTCGGAGATTTTGACTTTGAGTAGACTACAGTTGACCGTGATACCAACCTCATACAACCAAGCAAGCGAATTCTCTATTGAATAGTGTTTCACATCCAACACTTCAATTCAGACCCAGCTATATTGCGTATGTCATGTCATAATTTAACTATAATCTAAGTTGAGTTTCCACACTGAAGTTCAATAGTATTGTTAAGTCAAGAAAATGGTGTACCATCGCCACTTGAGATTTCCTATTTAACTTAGTTGTTATAAACCAATAGGAAACTCTCAAACGAGTCCTCCCATTGTTACTCAATAACTATAAACACGTAGCCTCTTCATGCCCATGGCAGCCATGAGTAATACATTGCCCAACATTAGGAAAGTATTACATACTCTAGTCTTTAAGATGTATCGATATCCTGTCTCAAATCATCTTGACTAGGAATATTTAAATTAATATGTTAATTTCATTGTGATAAATTTCCCATGATCACAACACATTATAATTACTATCATAAAATATACCAACTAAGAATTTTCTATTAAATATGCTTATATTAAATAATTAACATAACACATTATGACAAGTATATAGTAGAAAGAAACAAGTTTATAACAGAAAGAAAACACCTTTTTATTCGAACGAAATTTTATTACAAAGTTAATAATTTACAATAAAGTACAGAATTGCCCCTAGGGCATACTCCTAACTCTATCAATCCTCCACTTACACTGGTGCCAGTTATGGAATCTCATCCCATCCATTCGATTAGTTTGGTGATAATTGACCGAGCTAGACCCTTCATGAATGGATCTATTATCTTGTTTTAATTATCTACTTTGTCAATCAACTATCGCTGATGCTAATAAATTGCCTTTATCACGTGGAACTATTTAGAGACTTCTAGTAAGTTTTTAGGTCCTTCATGACCTTATCACGACATTGTTATCAAATAACAATGACATAGGATTCTCAATACTTGGAAACACCCTTAGCTGAGTTATAATTTTATACATTTACATTTATACATTGTTTTTATTGGAGTGTTATTCAAGGCATTTCAAGGCAATGTACGTAGCCTTTTGGTTGAACTAGCCACAATCTTATGTTCAGAACATTTCCAAATTAAAGCTCTCAACTTAAGACTGAACGTGATTTTAGGATTGCCATAGTTTGTTCGTTATCACTTATGCGGTTAAGTTCGAATGCTCCTTCATAAGGAGTTTCTTGTTTCTATAAACAACTATCTATTGTTTTGCAAATACTCGAGAATGCTCTAAATTATCATTTAGTAATTTTAATTTTAATTTGATATTTTCTTTATGTATTAAATAAATACGCAAGTGAAATATGATATTATAGATAATACAATATGTATGATAATTATTATTGCCAATGCATAATGAATCCATCTCACATGCTTTATATTAATTTTAATATGGTGTATGTATATCGTTTGGGACATTCACAACATCTTTTTATACTGATTATAAAACATGTCTTTTTAAATTCTATATCAATAATTAAATAACCAAATTAAAACTAATTTTAACACATGTATATGGTTAGCAATCAATGGTATGTTGTTTGTTTATAGTTTAGAAATAGTTAATTACCTTTTAATGTTCTTTCTTATAGACACATGCTTCTTCTGCATTTTGACTAGAAATCACACTGTATGATATTTCCATCAAAATACTTATTCAACTTTAATGCTTTCATATTAGTTCTTGGATCATATTCGAAACCCATAAACTCAGTATCACTCCCACTAACTTCGATACGAAGGCATCAATCCAAAACCATTTCTCACCAATATTGATCCATCCATAACTGGAGCATACAAACTCTGATTGACCCAAAATTTGAAATGTAGACTTTTCGAGCCTTTTTTATCATTCCCAATTGATCTCACCATGATTGGAGCTTGGTCCAATTTCGACGGTATCGATCATAGCCTTGTTTCCAATCGATCTCCAATCCTGATATCCATCCTGTTTTAGCCAATTTGTTGATATCCCGGCCTTGACAAAAAGGCGGGGTAACATTTTCCCCCCAAAACATACCTTGCGATAGGAAGTCATGTTTTGAATAGCTTCAAGTCCAACATCCAAAGTCCATGTTCCATCCAGAGCCATATCATCAGATCCATAATCTAATCCATTACCAAGCCATCCTATCCAAGTGCCTAGCCTTATCCTTATCCAAATCCGCGACTGCTATGAGTCAATGTCTGATTCCAAATCCAGTAAACAAATCCTTAGCCAATTCCATAGCCAATATCCGAATCCATAACCTCTCCGAGTTCTTGCCAAGCGCAATCCACACTCGACGACCTGTTTCAAGCAATGCCTTGCTCAATGGTGATCCTGGTTCAGTGTCCCTGAACGCTAAGTAATGCTGTGGCTTAAGTCCTAAGCCAAATCCTGGTCACTCCGGACCCTTGCCGAGCATAGTCCATACTCGACGACATGTATTAACATATTATAGATAATATGAGGCCTAAGTCCTAGGCCGAACCTTGGTCTCTCTAGACCCTTGCTGAGTTTAGTCCATACTCGATGACCTGAATAAGCCGACTTGCCTCGTTCGAACGAAGCAACTTACCCCTTGCCAGGCATAATCCATACCCGACGACCATTTACCAAAAACCAGATAAAAATCCAATCAAAATCCAATGCGAAAACAAGAAAATCCAAAAATCCATATCAAAAGTCCAAATCAACGTCCAAACCAAAAGACAAGTGTCCAAGCCAAAGTCCAAACCAGAAAGCAAACAAAACCAGGAGTTCAAACCAAACTCCAAAACCAAACCAGAAAAAAGCAAGTGTCCAAATCAAAGAGAAAAAACAAATTTCACAAACTAGGGTATCGTGGTTTGTCATCATCTTAGAGCATGCCTGGGGATATCTCCGTCCACGTACATGAGTAAGTGACTTGGCCGTTTGCCTATAGTTTGCAACTTATTCCATATCATCCATGTTAGTCGATAACCAATCGACCATCATTCCTAGGCCTTGCGTCGTCGTTGTTTGAAGTAGATGGTGGCTGATCCTGTTCCACTATCGCATTCCGGGTTCCAACATATTGTCGCAACTGACCACTCCTTACAGGCTCCTCGATTATATCCTTTAGATGCCTGTTGCTGGTAGTATCATGCCCGTCCAGGTCATGAAAGAGACAGTGCCTTCTGGATGACATCTCACATTCCGAGGGTTCCCTCCTTGCCGGCCTTCGATAACGAAGGCGATCCCGAGTCTCCATGAATATCCACTCAAATGTTTCATTCAATCTTGTGTAAGTGGAGAATTTTGGCTCTCCCAGCATTTCCTTGCCCTGCCGGAGTTGTCATCCAACTTCCTCTTCCCTTTATCCTTATCCTTGCTCGAGCTTTCACCAGATGGTTCTCCATCCTTAACCACATCTACTTCCTTTAGTTTCAAATCCAGACTTGCGTCCTTTGGTCGAAGAAATCTTTCGGCCTCATGAAGGAATTCTCCGAGATCCATTGGTGGATCCCGAATCAATGATACTTTGAAATTTGAATCATCCCTAACTCCTGACACTGCCGCCATTAGAACCATTGACGGATCTGGCCGATCCACTGAAGCAACTGCTGCATTGAACCGAGTTAAGAAAGCCCTGAGCGATTCCCCTGGCCTTTGCTTTATCGATGTCAGTGTCATTGCCTTTTTCGGCCTTTTGATATGAACCCGACACTGCTTCAAAAACCTGTCCACCAATTCTGTCCATGTCCTAATAGATTCATCTTCCAACTGCCTGAACCACATAGCAGCTATATCTGTCAAGTACAGAGGGAAATGCAGGACCATAACTTCCTCCGATGCCCCCAGCACTTCCATGTGTCTCATGTACCTCATCAAATGATCGGTAGGATCAGCCCTGCCGCTGTACACCTCCAGAGTAGGTAGCTTGAACTCTGGTGGTTTCCTAGCCATTTTGATATCACGAGTAAACAGACTCCTGTTTACTCCCTCTAGATCTATGTTTGCTAAACCTCCGCACATAGTTCGCCTGATAATCTCAGCTAATCCGGTGTTGTCCACTAATAGTTTCCCCCGACTCCCCGAGGGAATTCTGGTACATACTCTTCATCGTGTACTCTTGTGCTCCTGCCGACATCCTGTTGTGTGGTGTCACATGGAATCCCTCCATGAATTGGTCCATCATTGCATGGTGGTGTGCCCCCGAGTCTTGATCCATCCAAATTGGTAACCGTGTGCTGATTGCGGGCTGTGCCCTGTTGAGCTGCTCCATCCGATTGCCTGTTGAGTCCTTCTATTCCAGCTCCGTGGACTTGAACTCCAGCAGCTCCAGCTGCTCCTGCCTGTCCAAATTGTCTAAGAAGGTTCCACATCGCCTCCTTCCTTTTCAACAATTCTTCCTGCAAAGCTCCCATCATCATCTCCATCTCATCTCTGGTGATGAAAACCGAGGTCTGATTTGCTCCTGAGAAAGCCTCCTGACTCCCTTCGTGCTGACTCATTTCCGCTCTTTGTCTCCTTGTTGATTGCTTTGTCATGGTTCCTTTTAGATCTGATCCTTTAGCTTTCCAAATCTGAACTCCAAGTATGGTGTAGCGGGTTCTAGTCCCTTCTCAGTGAAAGCACTAAAGTGTTTGTGCCAAAATTGATCACAAACCCCAGAAGTAATGAAAGCACCAGTGTTTACACGCAGATCCACAATATCCAAACACAGATCTCAGATCCAAATAGAGTAGAGAATAAAAATGAAGAAATAGCCAAATTAAAATGTAAGAAAGCAAGAAAGAACACAAGATTTATAGTGGTTCGGCTATCTCCGGCCTACGCCCACTTTGAATCAATCCTTTTATTCCTTTTGTATTTAGATTACAATTACAAGCCTTTGAACATCAACCAACAAAATAACGGAGTTTCGGCATAAAGAGCAGAAGAAGATCCCCTTTTAGTTGCCATAGGACCGCTATTTATAGGTGTAGATCCGAAAATATCCACCCCAAAACTTGGAATACCTTCTCTCATGCGCAGGTGGGCCCACCAGATCGATCCAAGGCGGTTTGGAATCGATCCTAGATCGATCCATATTGATTTCATATCGATTAGGAATCACTCCGATAGGGCTGGGATCGATCACGGTGAAAGACGACAGTGCAAAGTCCTTGCTCTCCAAATTTCATGAAGTTCTAGTGTGTAGTTTATGATATATGATCGATCCAAGTTTGAGATTTGCAAATAGGGTAGTAGCTTCGTATCGATCAAAAGCTTCACATCCATACCCCATATCCATGCTTTTCATATCGATCCGAGTCTCATGTGTAGATCCATGTTTTGCGCCTTATCCTAACTGCTTCCTTCGTATCGATCGATATGAAAATGGCTCCTGGATCATTCGTATTAATTGGTATCCATGCTGTTCGTATCGATCCCTGAATGCTTGCCTTTCGTATCCATCACCTGTGCCTTTGTTCGTATCCATCATTCCAAGTCTGTGTGCCCTTCGTGTTGATCTGAGTCCTGCATTCTTGCCTGCTTCGTATTGATCCATGTCTGCTGCCTTCTTCGTATCGATCAATAAGTGATCGATACGAAATGTCCATCCGAGTCCCTGAAACCGCTGCTTCACTCTTCGTATCGATCCCAGCCTTGATCGGTATGAAGTATGCCGCCTTCCTTCTGCCATGTCCAACCAATCGATGCGCATTGCATCAATACAAAACCTATCGATCTGAACTAACCATCACAATGATCGATATGAAGGCATCGATCCAAAACCATTTCTCACCAATATTGATCCATCCATAACTGGAGCATACGAACTCTGATTGACCCAAAATTTGAAATGTAGCCTTTTCGAGCCTTGTTTATCATCCCCAATTGATCTCTCCTTGATTGGAGCTTGGTCCAATTTTGACGGTATCGATCATAGCCTTATTTCCAATCGATCTCCAATCTTGATATCCATCCTTTTTTAGCCAATTTGTTGATATCCCGACCTTGACAAAAAGGTGGGGTAACATCCGCCCCCCAAAACATGCCTTGCGATAGGAAGGCGTGTTTTGAATAGCTTCATGTCCAACATATAAAGTCCATGTTCCATCCATAGCCATATCATCCGATACATAATCTAATCCATTACCAATCCATCCTATCCAAGTGTCGTAGCCTTATCCTTATCCAAATCCGCGACTGCTACAAGTCGATGTCTGATTCCAAATCCAGTAACCAAATCCTTAGCCAATTCCATAGCCAATATCCAAATCCATAACCTCTCCGAGTTCTTGCCAAGTGCAATCCACACTCGACGACCTGTTTCAAGAATGCCTTGCTCAACGGTGATCCTGGTTCAGTGTCCTTGAACGCTAAGTAATGCTATGGCTTAAGTCCTAAGCCAAATCCTGGTCACTCCAGACCCTTGCCAAGCATAGTCCATATTCGACGACCTGTATTAACATATGATAGATAATATGGGGCCTAAGTCCTAGGCCGAACCTTGGTCTCTCCAGACCCTTGCCGAGTTTAGCCCATACTCGACGACCAGAATAAGCTGACTTGCCACGTTCGAACGAAGCAACTTACCCCTTGCCAGGCATAATCCACACCCGATGACCATTTACCAAAAACCAGATAAAAATCCAATCAAAATCCAATGCGAAAACAAGAAAATACAGAAATCCATATCAAAAATCCAAATCAACGTCCAAACCAAAAGACAAGTGTCCAAGCCAAAGTCCAAACCAGAAAGCAAACAAAACCAGGAGTTCAAACCAAACTCCAAAACCAAACCAGAAAAAAGCAAGTGTCCAAATCAAAGAGAAAAAATAGATTTCACAAACTAGGGTATCGTGGTTTGTCATCATCTCAGAGCATGCCTAGGGGCTATCTCCATCCCCGTACATGAGTAAGTGACTTGGTCGTTTGCCTAGAGTTTGCTACTTATTCCATATCATCCATGTCAGCCGATAACCAATGGACCATCATTCCTGGGCCTTGCATCGTCGTTGTTTGAAGTAGATGGTGGCTGCTCCTGTTCCACCGCCGCATTCCAGGTTCCGACATATTGCCACAACTTACCACTCCTTACATGCTCCTCGATTATATCCTTTAGATGCCTGCAGCTAGTGGTATCATGCCCGTCTAGGTCATGAAAGAGAGACAGTGCCTTCCGGATGCCCTCTCGCGTTCCGAGGGTTCCCTCCTTGCCAGCCTTCGATAAGGAAGGCAATCCCGAGTCTCCATGAATATCTGCTCTAATGTTTCATTTAATCCTGTGTATGTGGAGAATTTTGGCTCTTCCCAGCATTTCCTTGCCCTACCGGAGTTGTCATCCAACTTCCTCTTCCCTTTATCCTCATCCTTGCCCGAGCTTTCATCGGATGGTTCTCCATCCTTAACCACATTTACTTCCTTTAGTTTTAAATCCAGACTCGCATCCTCCGGTTGAAGAAATCTTTCGGCCTCGTGAAGGAATTCTCCGAGATCCATTGGTGGATCCCGAATCAATGATACTTTGAAATCCGAATTATCTCTGTCTCTTGACACTTCCACCATTAGAACCATTGACAGATCTGGCCGATCCAGTGAAGCTACTGCCGCATTGAATCGAGTTAAGAAATCCCTGAGAGTTCCCCTGTCCTTCGCTTTACCGATGTCAGTGTCATCACATTTTTCAGCCTTTTGATATGAACTTGAAACTGCTTTGAAAACCTGTCCACCTATTTCGTCCATGTCCTAATAGATCCATCTTCCAACTGCCTGAACCACAGAGCAGCTATATCCGTCAAGTACAGAGGGAAACACTGGGCCATAACTTCCTCCGATGCACCCAGCACTTCCATGTGTCTCATGTACCTCATCAAATGATCAGTAGGATCAACCATGCCGTTGTACACCTCCAGAGTAGGTAGCTTGAACTCTGGTGGATTCCTTGCCATTCCGATATCACGAGTAAACAAACTCCTATTTACTCCCTCCAGATCTTCGTTTGCTAAACCTCCTCACATAGTTCACCTGATAATCTCAGCTAATCCGGTATTGTCCACCAAGAGTTGCCCCCGAGTCACCGAGGGAATTCTGGTACATACTCTTCATCACGTACTCTTGTACTCCTGCCGACATCCTGTTGTGTGGTGTCACCTGGAATCCCTCCATGAATTGGTCCATCATTACATGGTGGTGTGCCCCCGAGTCTGGATCCATCCAAATTGGTAACCGTGTGCTGATTGTGGGCTGCGCCCTATTGAGCTGCTCCATTCGATTGCCTGTTGAGTCCTTCTGTTCTAGCTCCATGGATCTGAACTCCAGCAGCTCTAGCTGCTCCTGCCTGTCCAAATTATCAGAGAAGGTTCCGCATCATTTCCTCCTGCCTTTTCAACAATTCTTCCTGCATAGCTCCCATCATCATCTCCATCTCATCTCTGGTGATGAAAACCGAGGTCTGAGAAAGTCTCCTAACTCCCTTCGTGCTGACTCATTTCCGCTCTTTGTCTCCTTGTTGATTGCTTTGTCATGGTTCCTTTTAGATCTGATCCTTTAGTTTTCCAAATCTGAACTCCAAGTCTGGTGTAGCAGGTGCTAGTCCCTTCTCAGTGAAAGCACCAAAGTGTTTGTGCCAAAATTGGTCAAAAACCCCAAAAGTAATGAAAGCACTAGTGTTTACATGCAGATCCACAATATCCAAACACCGATCTCAGATCCAGATAAAGTAGAGAATAAAAATGAAGAAATAGCCAAATTAAAATGTAAGAAAGTAAGAAAGAACACAAGATTTATAGTGGTTTGGCTATCTTCGACCTACACCCACTTTGAATTAATCCTTTTATTCCTTTTGTATTGAGATTACAATTACAAGCCTTTGAACATCAACCAACAAAATATCAGAGTTTCGGCGTAAAGAGCAGAAAAAAATCCCCGTTTAGTTGCCATAGGACCGCTATTTATAGGTGTAGATCCGAAAATATCCGCCCCAAAACCTGGAATACCTTCTCTCATGCACAGGTGGGCCCACCAGATCGATCCAAGGTGGTTTGGGATCGATCCCAGATCGATCCATATCGATTTTGTATCGATCAAGAATCACTCCGATAGGGCTAGGATAGATCATGGTGAAAGACGACAGTGCAAAGTCCTTGCTCTCAAAATTTCATGAAGTTCCAGTGTGTAGTTTATGAGATATGATCGATCCAAGTTTGAGATTTGCAAATAGGCTGGTAGCTTCGTATCGATCAAAAGCTTCGTATCCATACCCCGTATCCATGCTTCTCATACCGATCCGAGTCTCACATGCAGATCCATGTTTCGCACCTCATCCCGATCGCTTCCTTCGTATCAATCGATACGAAAATGGCTCCTGGATCATTCATATCCATCAGTATCCATGCCGTTCGTATCGATCCCTGAATGCTTGCCTTTCGTATCCATCACCTGTGCCTTTGTCCGTATCCATCAATCTAAGTCCGTGTGTCCTTCGTATCGATTCGAGTCCTGCATTCTTGCCCACCTTGATCGATACGAAATATCCATCCGAGTCCCTGAAACCGCTGCTCCACTCTTCGTATCGATCCCAGCCTTGATCGATACAGAGTATGTCGCCTTCCTTCTACCATGTCCAACCAAATCGATGCGCATTGCATCTATACAGAACCTATCGATACGAACTAAACATCACAATGATCAATACGAAGGCATCGATCCAAAACCATTTCTCACCAATATTGATCCATCCATTACTCGAGCATACGAACTCTGATTGACCCAAAATTTGAAATGTAGCCTTTCCATGCCTTGTTTATCATTCCCAATCGATCTCACCTTGATTGGAGCTTGGTCCAATTTGATGGTATCGATCATAGCCTTGTTTCCAATCCTTATATCCATTCTTTTTTAACCAATTTGTTGATATCCCAGCCTTGACAAAAAGGTGGGGTAATAGTATTCATTCAGGTACAACCATCAAATTCATATTTTTAAACTGCACTTGGAATTCATTTAAGATTTGTACATTGTGCCATATAGCAGAGCGAATACCCTTAGTAGCTTTATTGACAGTTGAGGGTATTGTATTCTTGACATTGATAAGAAACTCACAGTTCTTCTTTAATGTGCGAAAATACTTATTAGACATTCTAATGTGTCGTGTTCATTTAGGTTCGGTTAATTTCATTTCATCCATCGTAATTAGTTCTATCTTTGGATCGTATCCAAATCCATTTTACTACCAATAATTTCTAAAAGAAATTCCTTCGCGATGAAGTTAGTGTTTATTGATATAACAATTGTTTCTCGGTGCAATGGAATAGATATTCATAAACATTTTGTGAATCACCTTATATATACATAATTGATTTGGTTTAGTTTTATAAAACTTATGTTCATAACATAAATAGGTCAATTAACATTGATTGGTCCCAATCAATTCTAGGGTGATCTACATAAGATCACTCATAAACAAGTATTACGTGCAGTCTCTCGACTCACACAACTTTCTAAATCCTTGACCTATAATATATAGGAGTTTCTTATAAACTCTTGTATTATCTCTTACACTATTCTTTATATGAAATTAATTCTAACCTCTACGTTCTACACTTAAGTATACGACCTTAAGGAAAGAAGTTAACTCAATTCAATCATTTATCAATCGTACATTGTTTAACAAAGTCCAATTTATCCTTATCAATACATCATTATGTATCATAGGGATTAGTGACTTTTGAGATTTAACCTTTATTCGTTTTTAGTTACATTTGGAGCTCCTTTCCAACACACTAACCTACTCAATCAAGTCAAATAGTTTTATATTCTTTTGCATGTCATGCTATTTACTTTCGTTTTATATTCTATGAAGTTATCATAGACACACTACAAGTGTATTAAATACTCATGTTCATGTCTATGAAAATTCATCGGTGAATTTAACGAAGTAAGTGGAACTATTTTAGTATCATTATACCTATAATTGTATGCATCTATATGTATCGATACCGAGAGTTTACCAACTCTTATTGCTCCAATTGAGTGAATGCTTTCTGCTTTATCGTTTGAAATATAATTCAATAGTACCATATAATTCATTATTATGCAATTAAAGAACTATTTCTCAAAACCGTGGCCTATCAATAATTCCAAAATAGTTGCAACAAATTTCAGATACTTCTGCATTTTAAAATCATCACTTTTGTTATGAAAGCAAATAACACTATTATAGTTTTATTTTATAACGAATATTCAAAATATTTATAATAAAATAAGACTACGTCTATTTTCAGTGGATACATAAAATAGTTATTATTTCATAGATAATATTTGATATGATTGCGGACACAATTTCGTAACTTGATGTGGCCATCAATAAGTGTTATATGGTATGCTCACACTATTTCTGCCATTACTATATAGCATATGTAATACAAAGTTCCATTCAACCACTTTATATGGGCTATTAAATTCATTTGCTGTAACCAGTTTATAATCGAGAGTTTTCAAATCAAATACCTTAAATTCAAAGAAATAAATCTCATAAAAAACTATTTTCTATATGAAAATATATTTGGAATAGAAACCATATTACTCATTCCATCCAAATATCTTTTATTATTTTATACAATTCTTGTTTTTAATGTCACTTCATGAAGCATAAGTGATTATTCTCTCTGTTCATCCAAGCTTCACCTAAGTTGTATGCATTCTCATACAATCATTTTCCTTTCCAAATGATTAAACCATTAAAATGAAAAGCCTTACCACAAGACCAAAACGAACTCTATGCAAAATTCCTTTTAATCAACCTTAACATTTAAGAATATCAAATAAGTTGCACTTTATGTAAAGTTGTAAACTGATCAAAGTGACATGTCAATGATCAAGTCATGAAATCTTGATTTTTATCTTTCATTTGAAAAATATGATTATAACGGTATGAAAAATTCTTATTTCGAAGAATTCCGACTTATATTTCATTCTGCACATTGGTTTAACCTTTTACGACATGAAATCACGAACTACCGTTACACGACGCACTTATTTTGACTCCATTTTCCAATCTTTTCAAACTTTGTCGAAATGAGTTTTAATGTTTATCAAACATATATAAACAATTTTAAACCATCCATTTTTAAAGAGGTTAACAATGCTATATATACCATTATAATTTATAAAGGGAAGCGATTCCTTTGTGTAAATTCGACTTGTATTTTACTGTGAATCATTTCCATATCAAGCAAGCATATAATCAACATCCAAAACATGATGATCAAGCATATGAAACAAACATGGCAAAGCATATCATATCATTATATAGTTTGATAAAATAAACTAACGGGGTAACCCTCACTTATATGCTTTCCCGATCTAACTTTTAGTGCTACGAATCGACTATAGCTCTGCTATTTCCGTATCGAAGCTTATGAATCTTACACTGGGACCCCTGGGTGTGCTCGGCCTTATACTTGAGAGGGTGGAGAGGCACTAGTGGTTCTTGATGAGCTCGGCTAAGCAAGGATAAAGAAAAGGTGATTATTAATTTGATCTTGAATTTAAAGTGGTATATCTCTCTATATCTTATGATTATTTCGACAGAACTTCGACTCGATTTTAGAATATTTTTAAGAGGTCATGGAAGTCATTAATGGACACATGATGAAGATGAAGAAAGCTTAAGCATTTGTGAAGGAAAGTGTTAATAAATGAAAGGGTATGCCTTTCCTTTTATAGGCAAAGATGTGTAAAATATCACGAACATCATCATAACACATTTCCCATCACCATGTGCTACTCCACCCTTTCCTTACTTTCAGTCGAACCACCCCCTAGCCCACTCCCCTCCCATGTGTTTGCCTTCCCATAAATGAGTGATGGTGAGTTTGCTTTTACAAGTTTTTACTTGTTTATACATAAGGAGTTTATATGTATATATGTTTAGATATTTCTTTTGGCTTTGATTTGAATAATTGTGATACACATTTATATATATATATATGTGCATGTATATGCATGTGTGTGCATGTTCAAAAAAGGTTTCTACAACTTAAAATAATTTCTGTTCGTCAAACCGTTGTAAATCCGGAACCCGATTTTCGGTCATATTTTCGATTTTTAATCAAACTATTTATTTATGCAAACAAAACTTGAAAATAAATTTCTTATCGTCTTTAAATAATTAAACAAGATTATTTAAGCTATAAAACCATATTAAATAATATTAAAATCCATTTATAAAAATACGATGTTGATCTACCAAAATGCGACGAAGTTTGTATATCTTTATATATATTTTAAAACCATTATAAATCACTTATTAATAATTAAAATGGATTATTAATTGTTTAAAATAATCAATTGAATATTTAAAATTAATTAAATATTCCTATTCAAAATGATAAAATTATGGGTCGTTACAGAAATGGTAAGGGATTTCAATATAAATAATGCAAATAATTTATGCCTGCAAATTGATCTTCTTAAAGCATATGATAAAATTAATAGAAATTTTATTCATCATATGATGATAAGTATGAGATTTCCATTAAAATTTGCTAACTTAATTTTTGAATGTATTTCTACACCTTATTTTTCTCTTGTTATTAATGATTCTTCTTATGGATTGCTTGATAGTAATAGGGGTCTTAGATAAGGGGATCCACTTTCCCCTTATCTATTCTCTATTATCATGGAATTTCTCACTATATAACCGGACATTGAATACTTGGAAGATAATATTTCACCAATTTATCAAGTGGATCAAGTTATAACCCACTTATTATATGCTGATGATATCCTGGTTATGTCAAAAGCTACAGAAAATAGTGCCAATGCTATTAGTAGAGTTATGCAGAAAATACATAAACTTGAAGGGCTTTAAATGAATGAAAACAAATCTAGTTTATTATTTAGTAGTGATGCACACAACAGATAGAGCATAACAGACATTATTAAAGTTAAAGTTGATAAACTTCCTATAATATATTTAGGGATTCCTTTATCCTATAATAAATGTGATAACCCAGATTTTTGAACACTGGTTAATTGATAATTAACTGGATTAATTAATAGGAATACTGATTTATAGATTAAATAATTCTGATAATAAATATTTATATCTGGATAAATATTTATCTGATAATCTCCTGATATAATTATTTAAAATTGGTAAAATTTATCTTTTCAAAATCAAATAAATATATTTATATATAAGTAGATTGTAAATAGAACTTGGGTTTGAAATTCAAAATAATATCTTAAAAATAAATTTTACAACTAGTATATATATATGATTATTAATTTGTGAGTAATTAGGTTTTATATCATTTTTCTCTAAAATTATATAAATATAAGCAAAAAGAAAATTTATTAATAAAATAGAAATAATAAATAAAACATAAGGAAATAAATTGTTTTGACATTTGTAGCTTTTATATAACATGCAAAAGACAAGTGGCAATGAATCTCTTTAATTAAAATATATACATGATACTTAAGATAAATAAATAAAAATAGGCTATACATATTTCTCAAACCTCCTCTCATCTTCTTAAAAATCGAAACCCTGTAAACATTACAAATCAGAAGCCAAAATCCTGTAAAGAAAAACATTTTACAAATCACAAGAAACTCAAAGCCTGTATACAACTATAACCAGAAATTCATAAACAATCAACTATTTGAATCATCAAAGCTTCAGATTTCAAAGCATTTTCAAGCTTCAGTCTAGATTCTTGTCAAAACAAAGTAGATTCAACTCAAATTATAACAGCAAGCAATCTCCAGTTTTCAAAGTAAAAGATCAACTAAGTTTCCAGTTTTAAATCAAAGAAACAGGCTGCTCTGTTCAAAACAAAAGAGGTGAGTAAACACTTTTATTTAGGCTAAAGTTAATGGTAACTTGATGCATGTGCAAATCATTGAATGTTATGATATGAAATAGGCTTGCATGGTAGTGTAAATATGACAGCATGTATATCATAAATATGTGAGTATTACAACCTGGTTTCCTCTGTTATTTTTGAAAAGCCTATGAGTAGCATTTAATTTAAAAGAAAAGAAGTTTAAATATTGATTTGGATGCATGTTGGTTTCTGGAATAAGTATGTTCGTATGAATACATATGTAAATGAGTTCCTGTTTATGTATATGAATATACAGATGTATGTGCATGCCTGAGATATCCCTGTTCTTGTTTTCAAAACTCAAGATTTTAAATAGATCCCTTTATCTCTCGATCTAATCCTAGTTAGGGTTTTAGTTTTGAACAAAACTTGTTGCTGAATCATAGAGTAAGGTTCAAAATTTTATTTAAGTTAAAATAAATTTAAACTGCTTTGGAAAGAAAATATAACAGTGAAACTTGAAAACATGTCAAAATTTGAATTTCATAATTCTTTGTTTCACCTACCTTATCTGTTTCTATTTGGAAAACTATGATTTTTAAAAATAAAATGAGAATTTTTAAGATGGTGTTTTGGGAGGAAATGAATGATGAACGAAAATTGTAAATTGGTCAATTCCTGGTGATCGCGGAGGTCAGAGCCCTCGGGGTTGTGGCCAGAGAAGGGTTGTAGGCTGGAGATTCATGGAAAAATGTTGGAGGATTTTATAGTTTGCCGTGGTGTCGTATCGACGTCGAATTAGGGTTTAATCGAACAGTTTGGTTGATGTTGATTCTCGAGTTCGTATGATGTCGAGAGTGAATCGGAAACGATCGGAGCATGGGGAATCGAAACTTGGGTTCGTGACGATGTTCTGGACGAGGCGGTGTGGATTCTGGTGGTCGGGATCGTCGGAGCATGGCGATTTTGTCGATCGAGGTTGGTTCCAGTTGGGTGCCGTGTTGCTCGATTTTGGTATCTTGGCGATTTCGTCGATCTAGAAGGTCAAGCTAGTCGGCGAGGTTGTCGGCGACTCTTTGGAGATGGCGTGGTTGGTCGGAGATGGTCGGTTCGCTGGTGCACGTGCACGTGTGCACGTTGAGTCTGGGTTGCTGTTGAAATTTGGAAGGAAGCAGGGTGCCTCAGGTCGTACTCGAGTTAATGGTGGAAATGACTCGAAGTAGCTGAAGAGGGTGGGTGACTCGGTGGGGTCTTCGGGTTTTTAACGTTTTTGCTCGGGTTCGGTTTTCCTTGGGTTTGTACAGTTTTAAATTTTTTTTAAAAAAAGAACCAAGTTTACAATTTAAAAACAAGTTCTTTCTAAATAAATGTCAACCAAGTTTCAAGAGTGTTTAATTGAATATATTTTCAAATATAAAATGTTTAAGGTTGATTTCAAAAGAAATTAACTAAATTAATTTATGAGAATAATTAAAAGTTAATTATTACCTAGTGAGGTAATTAGTGGATAGTTAATGAACTAAGAAATGAATCATTAACTAGAGATTAAGTGATTAATTTGTCTAATTAATTAAAGTTAATCACTTATAAATTTATTAAGTATAATTACTTAGAGAGTAATTAATGAATAATTACGGAATGTAATTAAGAAAAAGGAATCATTTATGGAAGTAATTAAATGGAAGTGATTAAGGATTAATCATTTAGTGTAATTAATTAAAGGATTAAATTAATTAATTAAAGGGTTAAGGTTAATTAATAATGTGATTAATTACTTATTAAGGTAATAAATTAAAAGAGTAATTAATTAATGAAGTAATTAGAAGATCATTAATTAATTAATGGAAGTAATTAAAGATAATTATTGAATGGTTGAGGATAATTAATTTATAATTAAGGTTTAATTACTTGATGTAATTAAAAAGTAATAAATCAAGAATGATTAAATAAAAGGGATAATTAAAGTATAATTACTTATTTTAATTAAGGGATAATTAAAAGGATAATTACTTATTGTAATTAAGTGATAATTAATCAAGGAAGATTAATTAAGATAAATAATTAAGAAATGATTAATTAATTTGTAATTAATTTATGTTAAGTAATATGGATTAAGGTAATCCAAGTGATTAAAGTTTAGTAATTAATTTAATTAGAGATTAATTAAATCAATTAAGAATAAATCAACTTGTTATGGATGGTTGAATAATATTGGGTTACTTGGATTGATTTTATCTCTGATGGGTAATTGAGATGTACTATGTTATGAATGGGTTAAACTGTGGTAATGTAGGTTACCTATCTAAGATGATTTGATGTATGATATGATATCCTGAATATGAATTGTATTGTTTTTTTTAACTTAACAACCTGGATTAGAAATGACATTGATTTCGAAGAGACCGGAGTCGGGTATCAGTAAATACCCGAAACCACTTCGAATCTTTATAAATGTGAGTTTGGAAACAAACAGGCTGGAATGAAATAAGTTAAGTATCATGGATATTTAAAAGGGATAACGATTCTTGGATATTGTTTTGAGATAAATAATGGACTTAAATAAGATTTGAACTCGTAGAAAGTACGATTTACCTTGGTAATTTACTTAAGTTATATCTTTGGAATTTCTTGTTAGATAAGTTTACTCACGCTGGTTTCCAGCCTGACCCGGGTGTTACTTTGATGTAATGCTCGGGTCAGACCGAGTATTACAGATTTTCAGGTAAGGACGTTCTGGAGCTCAGGAGGCTAGCTGGATGGCAGGAACGTATGGAGTGATATCTGTTGTATATATTATTGTTGATTATCTAAGACATGTTTTCAAATTGTCCTGTGTTGTGTAATAGCATAACTCTGATATAGAATGTAAAAGTGTATTGATACAGTTCTTTTTGTAAAACTGTTATTTATGTGATATTATATTTTGATCCGCTGCGAATGTGAGAATATGTGATTTGGTGTTTCTGTTTCTTCCTCTTCTTCTATCTCTTTCTTTTTCTTCTTCTAACTATCTGGGATTTTCAGAGTAGAAAATCCCGGGTCGTTACATTTGGTATCAGAGCTGAAGGTTAAGCGAGAACCTTGGCTCTTTTGGGATTACTCATTTAAGATAGGGTCGATGGTACCCTAGAACGAGTTGAGTGTATATATATATATGAGAGCGTAATTGTTATTTTCTCATATAAGGATTTTAAATGATTTTATATAAGAATATATTTTGATATATAAAATGATATTTCTTTCTAATAAATATCAAGGTAACTGGTTGTTAAATTATTGAATTAAATATAAATGATAATGGTAATACAACCAAATTGAAATTAAATGAAGATAAGTTTGAAATGGATTCAAACTGAAATTAAAATCTTGAATATATAGAAGTATTATTAGAATAAAGATAAAAATGAATTGGTTTCCAGATATGATAATCTTGGTTATTATCATAAATGGTTGGTGTTTAATAATGGAATGTTTTAGGGAAGTAAAACATTTAGGCAAGTAAGACTTGTAAATTCTAGTGGGTTTTAAATTGTGAAGTTTTAAATCCAGAAAACTTGAAATTATTTTTGAATTTAAAACCAGAGATGGTTTAAAAATTTAAGGTGTAACTTGGTGTGTAAAGAAAATGTATATATAAGGATATACATAATATTAAAGATAATTTGAAATAACTCTTAGTGTTGAGTTTTAAATTGGAATGTGATATGAAAACCCAAAGTGATAAGTTTTTGAATTTAAGTGGGAAAGTTTATTAATATAAAGTTTAAATTTGAAATGGGAATTCAATTTGGATAAGTTGACTGGATTAAATTGAATTTAACTTAAGGAAAGTTAAATAAGTTTAGGATGAACAACTTGAATTGGAAATTTCAAGATGAAATTTAAATTTAACTGTAACAACCCTGTATTTTGTGATTATTTTAATTGTATATTTTGGTTATTTTAATTAATTTCCTGATTTAAATACTTTATTTTATTTATTAAAATGAATAAATTTTGTTATTTTAAATATAAATTTTGATTTTGATGTGAATTAGAATTCCAAACATGACTAAAAAGAATATTTTCCAGAAAAGTGAATTTTGGTCAATATGGTCAAACTTTGACTTTTAATTTAGAAATTTGAAAGTTTGATAATTTGAATTTTAACTTTTATTATGAAAGTAAATAAAATTTTAAGAATAATGCTTTTCGTTTCGTTGAAATCTGATTTATAATGTGAAAGTTATGCCTTTTTCAATATTGTGTGTAATTTGCTGTATTTAACAAATTGTTTATTTTAAATTGTATAAATAATATTTTATTTGGTCATGTAATGTTCTAATTTATATTTATATGGGTAAAATAACATGTTGTGCATATATTTTGGTTTTAAAACATTTTTTAAAAGTATAATTGACATTTTCCAGTGTCAGTTGTATTTTGCTTACAATTTCTAATTTCCAGTTTCAATTAATTAAAGTAATTCTTTATTTATTTTTATATTTTTTTCTTAAAATCTTATTTGATTCTCATTCCCACTTTATTTTGTTCCTCATTTATTTTATTTATTTGACCTTTTATTTGTTTTAAAGTGAAACAGAAATTTTCTAAAACTAGTGATATTCTATTTGTAAATTTTAAGTCCTGTTTTGAATTTTTAAGCAATTTCTTTAGTTCTTTTTCTAATTTCTCTAAATTTAATCATTTATTTAATTTTGAAAATATAAATGAATTATTTTACTTCACATTTTTGTTTTAAAATATTTTTAAAATGAAGTTGTTAATTTTCCAAAGTCAATAGTGATTTATTTGTAATTTCTGGACCCTGTTTCAATTTTTAAGCAATTTCTTATATTCTTTTTCCATTTTCTTTAAAATTAATTAATTATTTTTATTTTATATTACTTTGCTTCGGTTTTAAAGTCAATTTACTGATTTTATTTTTGTTTTATTTGAATATAAAGAAAAAGAAATATGAAGAGTTTTAAAAGCTTATTTACCTTAAGTCCTTTCATCTCCTTTGTCCTTTCATTTGCCATAACTCCTCAATTACTATCTTGGCTGTGCATTTTTGGTTTGTAGCCGTGAGTTTTCAGCCTCCATTCACCCAAAAACATTTTACCTTCTCATTCATTCATGGCTTCAAGAAAAATCTATGGGTAATGGCTACTTTTTACACTTTTTTTCTCATTTTTCATGTATTTTGCCTTGTTTTCTTTGCTTCTTTGAATGGCCTCCACTCCATATCCACGGCCACCACCCCCTACATCTCTTCCCTGCCATCACCACCAGCTACTCCTCTGGTCTTGACCAAGGCCGAGCTACCATGATGCCAAAACTCCACAAAAAATTGCAAAACAAGCCATAAAAACATGATTGTTTACCACTATTGCTTCACCACTCCACTTTCCACCACCACCACCACCTTAGGCCGCCTCCACCACCTTTGGCCAGACCACCACACACCTTTCCTTCCACTGACCTGATCCATACCCCTCTGACCTGACCACACAAGCCCATGGCCGAGACATTTTTGTGAACAAAACCCACCTATTTTGCCTTAAACTCTTCATATTCCTTTGTATAAACTTCCTCCTCATATTCTACTACCTAGGCCATGCATACACATGACCAAACCTGAGCCAAACTTGTTCAAACCAGAGCCAAAACCATCCCTAGGCCATGACAAAAGAATAGAGAAAGCAAGGCAAAAGATTTGGCATTCGTATCTCTTTTTATTTAAAAGTTATTTCATTTCTAGTGTATTGAAATTTATGGTTTGCTTTGATTTTTGTTTGGGTTGTAACACAAGATCTATATCATTGGATTTTCTCTCCACACTCAAATTGTATTAGAGTTGTCGTGCCTTCGTAATCTTTGTGTTGTGAGCTTTGTTGGCAAATCTCCAGCTTAACAGGTGAGTTATTCTCACCAGACAATATGTACATATATAACTAGTGAATTGACCCCTTTTGAATCTGTAAAATGCATTATCATGTTACACTTGCTATGTTATGATTTTATGATGTTCACCCATGCTTAAACACCTATTATATTATATGTTACTGTTATATTATGCTTTTCTATTATTTTTATCAGTTTATCACACTGCAAGTTCCCTTTAGATTAAAATCACTATGGGTTGAAATGATACATACCCGAACGGACTTTAGAATAGGAGAAAATCATTATGGGCTGAAATGATAGGCCTGAATGATTTTCAATTATTTTTTCATTTCCTTGGGATTACGGGTTTGAAATGATCAAACCCGGGTTTTCTTTGTAAATTACAGGTTGAAATGATATATTACCCATATCACTTTACCTAGACTAGAAATGAAATACAGACCCGTAGTTAAAATATGACTTATAAATTTTTTTTAAAATATTTTAAAAATGTAAATATTATGATATTTTGATTTAAACTAAATAAAAATGATTTTTGTAAAGCATTATTGATTTTCTGAAAATTTATAAGTGAAATAAATTAATGGTAAAATTAGAAAATTTGAAATGTAAGTTATTTTGGGAAATTTTAATTTGGTGATAATTGGAATTTAAATTAAATGTGAAATGTGATAAATTCATGATAATTTGGATTAAAGTGAATTTAAATTATTTTTATATTATATTAATGATTTTGAATAAAGTTAAAATGTGAAATGAATGAATATTTAAGTTGAAATTTTGAAATATAACTAAAATTGGAAATTTGTGAATTTGGCTTAAAAGTGAATTTTAAGTTAAGTAAATAAAAAATGGAATTAAGTTATATTTGAAAATTTAAACTTAAGTGTTAAGTTAATTTAATTTAATGAATTTATAATTTAATATTGGAATTTAATAAGTGAATTATTATTAAATTTTGATTTTTGAATGGAGGTTTAACTTTATAAAATCATGAATATAAGGGTATTTGAATGATTGTTTTAAAAGTGAAATTATATGATTTTTTAAGTTAAAAATGATTTATATAAAAATATAATTGTTTGTGAAATTATACTGAATATTTGAAGTTAATTAACTGCATTTCTAAAATGCTATTAATTCTAATGTAAATGATAATACAACATTTGTAAATGCTGTAGTTGATAATAATGAACAAAATGGCTAAATTTAATTAAAGGCTATTATAGCATTTTTGTAAATGTTATAATGGTTGAATTTAACTAAGTTTATTTGAAACTAATGTAACCCTATTACAGCATTTTAAATGCTGTCTTTTGTTAAATTGAACTGTTTTAAATGTGACTTTCCGTAGCATTTTTTTAAATGCTGCGAAAGTTGAATTTTCATTATTTTAATTAATTTAAGTGAACGAATGAACTTTGAAAGATTAAAATTTTGGAAATTTAATAATTTAATTATTAAATATAATAACTTCATTTTTATGATTTAAAATAAAGTAATTTGTTTCGAAATATAAACTATTTTGAAATATGATATTTTGATATTTTGAAATGGATATTTGAAGGATATTGAATTTTGAAATGATATTTGATTTCGAAGTATAAAATACCATTTTGAAATTTTAACCACGGGATGTATTTAATTTATAGTTTAACTGATCCTTAAAGGATGGGCGATCCCAAGCATCCTTTGAGTTATTATGCATTTCTACTACAGTTCACTTGAGTTGGTTTACATTATATAAGTATATATTGTCCTGACTCGAGTGTTTTGTATTTTACTTTACGCTCGGGTCAGCCTGAGTATTTACAGCTTAGCTTTGGATTTCTTTCTGGAGCTAGGAATCGCTGGAGATTCTGCTTGTCTAGTTATCTGTTCCTTTCAGTTCAGTTGTTCTATTTCAGTTCTGGTATTCATAAACTTCTATTTATTTGAGGTTTCTATTGTATATGTTTTCAAACAAATATTATGTATTTTGTTTTGAGAGTTTGTTATAGTAGCTTCATGAACTACTATGGTATTTTTAATTCCGCTGCGAGTTATTCTGATATGTTCTGTGTCTATGATTCTGTGTATTTGATTTCATTTGCTCCAAATTTATTTACAATCTGTTATTTTGAATTATTCAAGTCAGACATGTGTGTCTGCTTATGCACTTGGCGGGTGCAGCATGATAGGGGGTTCTCGCATTTGGTTTGGTAGCGAGCGGATGACTCTTACTCCTACATGTCCCTGCGGGGTTGGTGCAGTCGAGAGGCTGGCTGTAAAGGCAGAACACAGGTATTGCTGTATGCTACGGTGGGCGTTACCCCACTGACGCGGTCCGTTACAGTTGGTATCAGAGCTTTGGTTTTAGGCAAACCTTAGCCTGCGGAGCAAAAACTCATTAGAGATAGGGTAGAAATACCCTAGAATGAGTGAAATCTATCTCAGAATCATTTCTTTGTGAGAGAACGTATTTTCGAAGTATAAAATGATTTTCAAATGATTTATAAAGAATTTTCAAAGATTATTTTGATATAAATTTCCTTGCTTTAAAAGTAAAATATTTCTTAAACTTCATTCCTTTCGTATCCACCTTGTTAGTAATTTCTTTGATTAGGATCCTCTAAAATTTTGAACTTCTCTCTTGATTGATCTAGATCCTTTGTTGATAGGAATCTATTTTGGGTATGGCAAAATCAGTAGTTTGTTAGGATGCTTTGAGTAAACTCTGTTGTATCTTTTGCTTAGCTAAAGTTGTCCAACTAAAGATATTTAAGCTTCTGTTTTCGTATGTTATGAATTCGAGTCTTTCCAAATTTTGAATGGGAATTTTTCTGTATCGATATAGGTTATATTTCTCTAATCTTCGTTTGGATTCTTATCGAATAAGATTCCTTTGAATTTTGGAATGCTCACTTGTTCTGAAATCCATTCCTATCTCCCCTAATTGTATTCTTTTGATTTTGGAGCATTGCATCACTCCACTTTGTATGACCTTTATAGGGTGGCGATTCCGCCAATCTTTGAATGATTATAATTGGCATTGATTCACCGGAGATTTCTGTATCCTCAGTTTACGATGTTTTCTATCTTCTGCTATATTTAGATTCTATCTCTGGAAATCGAAGGTCGATTTTCCTTAGATTTTCGCATCGATTATATTCCTGAAATCACGGTTGACCGGTTAAGGTCGCCCGCGATTCATATAGGCTTATCCATCTTGTATTTGGTAATTTAATTATCTTATCTTCGTTTGAGCCTATCTTTGAATTAGAATTCTATTTGATTAGAGTCCTTATAAATTTGAATCTCTGTTTTGCTTTGAAATCCATCCTTGAATCGTCCCTTGGAAAGTTTGTGGTTGATTGTCTTTTAAAAATTTTGTATTCATCGTAGTTTTATTTTGATAAGGATGACCATATTTTTATATAAAGATGAAATGTTTTTGATAAGGATTATATACCTTTTAAAAAAAATGAGAATTTGAAGTTTTGAAAGGATTTGAAATTGTGAAAATTTTATAAGAAATGGTTTCATATAAAATGATTTATAACTGAAGGTTTTGAATCTGAATTTAAGTGATTGAACTCCGGCATTTTGGAACTGGTTTTAAGATTTTGAAATAATAAATAATATGATTGAAATTATTTTTCCGAATAAGTAATGTTTCAATGATTTTAATGGGTTTTAATGATTTTGAAGGAATTTCAAAGAAGTTTTCAAAGTAAATGGAAGTCCAGAACTCACTTGTGTCGCTGGAAAATAATTTCGGTGATGAGTGCACGCATCATCGACATTGATTTTCGAGTTTCTGAGTGAGGGAGAGGCCACTACGGTAGCATTGCTATGCGATTGATTTGTGAAACCAATTTAGATTTCAAATTCCGAAGTGTGATGTGATATTCGAAAGATATATGTATATATATTTGTAAAATTTGAAATGAGCCGGTGTTCAGTCCTTGTGTTTTGGATTTGATTTGATATAACCTTATTTTTGGAATGGATTTACTGATTTAATTGTGATTTCCAACTCTTGGATTGAAATATGATTTCTTCAACTATTTTAAAGGTTCGAGCACTTCCAAATCAAGGTTAACTTTTCAAAGCTAAGAAATTTTGAAAAGTAATTTGATAAAGTATATAAGTTTGTTTTGAATGTTTAAGTATGAAGTAATATGATTTAAATAAGTTGAAACTGTTTGGTTAAGTAAATGAATAAAGCAATTTTAAAATTTTCTAATATGAAATTTAGATTTGAAATGTTTTGAAAAGAATTTGGTCTTCAAAATATTTTGAATAAAATTTAGTTTAAATGTTTTAACTTAGTAACATCTTTATGAAACTATATATTTAACAAGTTGAAATAAATATATAAGTTGTACGTATGCTGTTTTATTCGCATAATTAATTTGATCCAAGTTTGAGTACACAAGTTCGAGGTGGATTACACCATTTCGTGTTAGGATTTTTCATTCGATTCTTGATGGCGAATATTTGATATGGATTTTGGGCTTGATTCCAGAATTCTCTATCATAGTATATGGCTATGCAAGGAGACTGATGGCTTCTAGTCGAGAAACCATATCGAAGTCCGCATTAGGGAAATCGAATGGACAATACTAGTTCGAAAGCGAACTTGTGTGATCGAGTGAGCGATCAAATGTGATTTTGCGAAATGATGATGTGTGTACATCTTATATTCTAATATCAGTGATATATTTTGACGCTGAAATTGAAAGCTGTCGGGTTAGAATATCTTTGCTTACTTTTCCAATTTAAATTACAAAGATATATAACCTATAAAAGCAAAGATATTCAAATCCCATATGGCTCTTCATACAGCGAAATTTATTTTGGAAAATTTGATCCTTATATAAGACGGACCTTACGTAAGTATAAGATGATTTTGAAAACATTTGATTTTGGAAATGAATTGGTTGACTTAAATTATATTGATTTGGAAATTTGGATTTATTTTCAAAAATCTATTATTTTGGAAACTTTGAAACTAAAGATAATTAATTTGAGAAGAAATAATTTGGTGAAATTGTATATGATTTTGAAATTGAACTGATATGGAAACAAATTGAAATTTGAGAACCTTATGTTACTAAACACTTGATTTGGGAGTTGTCGAACTTATATAAAATTGATTTGTATGAGTATGAAATTGATTCGAAAACTATAGATTTGAAAAGGTACTCAATTTGAATGTGAAATCTTATATAATTGAAGTCTATATAAGTATGATTTGATATACTATTGATTTTGGAAAGTATTCGATTTGAAAATTAAATCTTATATATAATGGATTTTATATAAGTACGATATTTGAAAGTGATTTGAAAAGGTACTATATGATACATATTTTCGAAGTAAAGATATGGAAAGTGCCTTCTGCTTGATATCCGATTTGTGGCCACATCTTGGATTCATTCTATCGATATTATTCTCTCTGATTTTTGGTTTTCCGGATATGATACTCGAGTGTCCTTCGAATTCCATGGCGTTACCCATGGTCTTATTGTTCTCTCGTGACTGCATAGCGCAACTGCCTGGCTGAGTCTTGCCTAGGGGTACGGATTGTTTCCTGGGGGATCCAGGCGTAATCATTGTGTATCCTGCAATCTGTGTAGGTCGCGAATAGTAGCACAAATGCTTGGCTGAGTCTTGCCTGGGGGTACGGATTGTTTCCTGGGGGATCCAGGCGTAACCATTGTGTATCCTGCATTCTACTAGTCATCATGGCGTAACTCGCAGGGCTGAGAAAGCTTACGGATATGGATTGTTTCCTGGGGGATCCAGGCGTAACCATTGTGTATCTGCAAACCATGGTTAGACAAAGGTTTTGTTTGTTTTTGTTTGGATTGTACTTTCCATATCTGTTTTAAAGGTTTTTCAGGTATTTTCACTGGGTGTTGAAACAAGTCTACTAAGTACCTGGAGAATTCTAGCTTTGCGCCTGATCAACGCATGGCCAGAGTCTGTAGGAACGAAAGTAAACTTGTTAAGACATCGAGTTAAAAAGTATTTTGATAAAATATTATAAAGGATATTTTGATCAGTTATTTCCTTTCTAAAAGATTTTAAAGTGTTTTAAATATTGTTTACCTCTTCAACCAACAATTTTAAATTAATGGCTCATCCTTGTCTTTCGTCCTATTTTCCCTTCTAGCTATTCCTATTCTCCACCTTATTAAACTTACCCATAACAACAATTATCAGGTATAATTTTAATCTTCTTGTCATCTTGTCTTAATCCTATTCCATTTTATCTTTTTTGTGTTTTCCGTACCTTATTCCTTTTCGAGGACGAAAAGATTTGAGTGGGGGGGGGGAGTGTAACAACCCTGTATTTTGTGATTATTTTAATTGTATATTTTGGTTATTTTAATTAATTTCCTGATTTAAATACTTTATTTTATTTATTAAAATGAATAAATTTTGTTATTTTAAATATAAATTTTGATTTTGATGTGAATTAGAATTCCAAACATGACTAAAAAGAATATTTTCCAGAAAAGTGAATTTTGGTCAATATGGTCAAACTTTGACTTTTAATTTAGAAATTTGAAAGTTTTATAATTTGAATTTTAACTTTTATTATGAAAGTAAATAAAATTTTAAGAATAATGCTTTTCGTTTCGTTGAAATCTGATTTATAATGTGAAAGTTATGCCTTTTTCAATATTGTGTGTAATTTGCTGTATTTAACAAATTGTTTATTTTAAATTGTATAAATAATATTTTATTTGGTCATGTAATGTTCTAATTTATATTTATATGGGTAAAATAACATGTTGTGCATATATTTTGGTTTTAAAACATTTTTTAAAAGTATAATTGACATTTTCCAGTGTCAGTTGTATTTTGCTTACAATTTCTAATTTCCAGTTTCAATTAATTAAAGTAATTCTTTATTTATTTTTATATTTTTTTCTTAAAATCTTATTTGATTCTCATTCCCACTTTATTTTGTTCCTCATTTATTTTATTTATTTGACCTTTTATTTGTTTTAAAGTGAAACAGAAATTTTCTAAAACTAGTGATATTCTATTTGTAAATTTTAAGTCCTGTTTTGAATTTTTAAGCAATTTCTTTAGTTCTTTTTCTAATTTCTCTAAATTTAATCATTTATTTCATTTTGAAAATATAAATGAATTATTTTACTTCACATTTTTGTTTTAAAATATTTTTAAAATGAAGTTGTTAATTTTCCAAAGTCAATAGTGATTTATTTGTAATTTCTGGACCCTGTTTCAATTTTTAAGCAATTTCTTATATTCTTTTTCCATTTTCTTTAAAATTAATTAATTATTTTTATTTTATATTACTTTGCTTCGGTTTTAAAGTCAATTTACTGATTTTATTTTTGTTTTATTTGAATATAATGAAAAAAAAAATATGAAGAGTTTTAAAAGCTTATTTACCTTAAGTCCTTTCATCTCCTTTGTCCTTTCATTTGCCATAACTCCTCAATTACTATCTTGGCTGTGCATTTTTGGTTTGTAGCCGTGAGTTTTCAGCCTCCATTCACCCAAAAACATTTTACCTTCTCATTCATTCATGGCTTCAAGAAAAATCTATGGGTAATGGCTACTTTTTACACTTTTCTTCTCATTTTTCATGTATTTTGCCTTGTTTTCTTTGCTTCTTTGAATGGCCTCCACTCCATATCCACGGCCACCACCCCCTACATCTCTTCCCTGCCATCACCACCAGCTACTCCTCTGGTCTTGACCAAGGCCGAGCCACCATGATGCCAAAACTCCACAAAAAATTGCAAAACAAGCCATAAAAACATGATTGTTTACCACTATTGCTTCACCACTCCACTTTCCACCACCACCACCACCTTAGGCCGCCTCCACCACCTTTGGCCAGACCACCACACACCTTTCCTTCCACTGACCTGATCCATACCCCTCTGACCTGACCACACAAGCCCATGGCCGAGACATTTTTGTGAACAAAACCCACCTATTTTGCCTTAAACTCTTCATATTCCTTTGTATAAACTTCCTCCTCATATTCTACTACCTAGGCCATGCATACACATGACCAAACCTGAGCCAAACTTGTTCAAACCAGAGCCAAAACCATCCCTAGGCCATGACAAAAGAATAGAGAAAGCAAGGCAAAAGATTTGGCATTCGTATCTCTTTTTATTTAAAAGTTATTTCATTTCTAGTGTATTGAAATTTATGGTTTGCTTTGATTTTTGTTTGGGTTGTAACACAAGATCTATATCATTGGATTTTCTCTCCACACTCAAATTGTATTAGAGTTGTCGTGCCTTCGTAATCTTTGTGTTGTGAGCTTTGTTGGCAAATCTCCAGCTTAACAGGTGAGTTATTCTCACCAGACAATATGTACATATATAACTAGTGAATTGACCCCTTTTGAATCTGTAAAATGCATTATCATGTTACACTTGCTATGTTATGATTTTATGATGTTCACCCATGCTTAAACACCTATTATATTATATGTTACTGTTATATTATGCTTTTCTATTATTTTTATCAGTTTATCACACTGCAAGTTCCCTTTAGATTAAAATCACTATGGGTTGAAATGATACATACCCGAACGGACTTTAGAATAGGAGAAAATCATTATGGGCTGAAATGATAGGCCTGAATGATTTTCAATTATTTTTTCATTTCCTTGGGATTGCGGGTTTGAAATGATCAAACTCGGGTTTTCTTTGTAAATTACAGGTTGAAATGATATATTACCCATATCACTTTACCTAGACTAGAAATGAAATACAGACCCGTAGTTAAAATATGACTTATAAATTTTTTTTAAAATATTTTAAAAATGTAAATATTATGATATTTTGATTTAAACTAAATAAAAATGATTTTTGTAAAGCATTATTGATTTTCTGAAAATTTATAAGTGAAATAAATTAATGGTAAAATTAGAAAATTTGAAATGTAAGTTATTTTGGGAAATTTTAATTTGGTGATAATTGGAATTTAAATTAAATGTGAAATGTGATAAATTCATGATAATTTGGATTAAAGTGAATTTAAATTATTTTTATATTATATTAATGATTTTTAATAAAGTTAAAATGTGAAATGAATGAATATTTAAGTTGAAATTTTGAAATATAACTAAAATTGGAAATTTGTGAATTTGGCTTAAAAGTGAATTTTAAGTTAAGTAAATAAAAAATGGAATTAAGTTATATTTGAAAATTTAAACTTAAGTGTTAAGTTAATTTAATTTAATGAATTTATAATTTAATATTGGAATTTAATAAGTGAATTATTATTAAATTTTGATTTTTGAATGGAGGTTTAACTTTATAAAATCATGAATATAAGGGTATTTGAATGATTGTTTTAAAAGTGAAATTATATGATTTTTTAAGTTAAAAATGATTTATATAAAAATATAATTGTTTGTGAAATTATACTGAATATTTGAAGTTAATTAACTGCATTTCTAAAATGCTATTAATTCTAATGTAAATGATAATACAACATTTGTAAATGCTGTAGTTGATAATAATGAACAAAATGGCTAAATTTAATTAAAGGCTATTATAGCATTTTTGTAAATGTTATAATGGTTGAATTTAACTAAGTTTATTTGAAACTAATGTAACCCTATTACAGCATTTTAAATGCTGTCTTTTGTTAAATTGAACTGTTTTAAATGTGACTTTCCGTAGCATTTTTTTAAATGCTGCGAAAGTTGAATTTTCATTATTTTAATTAATTTAAGTGAACGAATGAACTTTGAAAGATTAAAATTTTGGAAATTTAATAATTTAATTATTAAATATAATAACTTCATTTTTATGATTTAAAATAAAGTAATTTGTTTCGAAATATAAACTATTTTGAAATATGATATTTTGATATTTTGAAATGGATATTTGAAGGATATTGAATTTTGAAATGATATTTGATTTCGAAGTATAAAATACCATTTTGAAATTTTAACCACGGGATGTATTTAATTTATAGTTTAACTGATCCTTAAAGGATGGGCGATCCCAAGCATCCTTTGAGTTATTATGCATTTCTACTACAGTTCACTTGAGTTGGTTTACATTATATAAGTATATATTGTCCTGACTCGAGTGTTTTGTATTTTACTTTACGCTCGGGTCAGCCTGAGTATTTACAGCTTAGCTTTGGATTTCTTTCTGGAGCTAGGAATCGCTGGAGATTCTGCTTGTCTAGTTATCTGTTCCTTTCAGTTCAGTTGTTCTATTTCAGTTCTGGTATTCATAAACTTCTATTTATTTGAGGTTTCTATTGTATATGTTTTCAAACAAATATTATGTATTTTGTTTTGAGAGTTTGTTATAGTAGCTTCATGAACTACTATGGTATTTTTAATTCCGCTGCGAGTTATTCTGATATGTTCTGTGTCTATGATTCTGTGTATTTGATTTCATTTGCTCCAAATTTATTTACAATCTGTTATTTTGAATTATTCAAGTCAGACATGTGTGGATTATTGTCGATTTGAATGGTCTAAAATAGTGGGTCGTTACATTAACTTGGGTAGTTAAATGGTTATTTTAAATGGGAATTATGAGTGATCTCAAAATGGGTTTGAGATCTGGAAATTGAAATTGGATAATAAATTAGAATCTAAAGATTAAATTGTTTTTGAATTCTTATTTGAACTTTGTAATAAGTTAAGTAAAGATAATTTTAAAATGGAATTTTGAAATTTGAATTAAAAATTAAATGGTTTAAAGATTTAATTTGTTAAATTAAAAATAAAGGTTGATTTGATTTAAAAATAAGGGTTAATTTGATTTAAAGGATTAAATCAACATTTAAAATGTTTAACTCGAATTTATATAATTCAAGATGGTTTTAAGTTAAGATTTAAATAGAATTAGTTCAAATTAAATTTGATTTGAATTAATTAGAATGGAGATTGAAAATATATAAGTTTTAAAATTCAAATGGTAAATTAGAATTGAAATGATTTGAAATTGAAGTGGATTCAATTTGAAATTAGATTGAATAATTTGGAATTGTGATTAAAGTTGAATAAGTTAAAAATCAAATGGAAATTGATTTGAATTTGGAAAGGAATTAAGGTTAATTCAACTTGAATTGGGATTAAATCAATTTCAATGGAAATTGAAATATTGAGTCAATTTAAATGGAAGTGGAATTTAAATTAAATTGATGGGAAATTAATTGGAAATGGAGATTGGGAGATTAAACAGTTTGGCTCTGGATTATTTTCAAAATAAATTGTTTTAATATAAATAATTTTTTTTTTCAAACTATTTACTATAAAATCTTTCTTCTTAAACCCCAAACTATCTTATACTTATTTTACAATTATTTTGGAACTATTTAATTATTTTGAAACTGTCTTATAAACTAATTACTATTTTTCAATTACTTATATCTGATCACTATTTTAAAAACTATTTTGCAATTATCTAACTATTTTATACCTACTTAACTATTTTACAGCTCTGTTACAAACTAATAACTATTTTTCAACTACTTATCTATTTTAAACTTTTTCAAGCTATTTTTAAAATTTAAAATAGGTCAGAGTTCAAACTGTTTGAAATATAAGTAATAACTCAATTGGAAATGGAAGAAATTGAGAATAAGTGAATGGAATTAAAGGAAATGTGAATAGAAAAGAGAATTGATTTGGTTAATAACCAATAAAGATAAATACGTAGGATATACGTATATCATTCTATTCGCACAGTAATTTGATCCAGATTCGAACACAGAATTTCGAGATAGTATTATCGATCCGAGTTGGGATTTTTCGTTCGATTTTCGACGGCGAACCTGGATATGGATTGTTGATTGGTTCTGGATATTCTCTATCATAGCTACGACTATGCAAGGAGAATGACGGTTTCTGATCAAGAAACCAGATCTGAGTCCGCACTAGGAAGTCGGATGGACGATACTAGTTCGGAAGTGAAATTGTGTGATCGATTGAGCGATCAGACTGATATTGCGTACAGATGATATGTGTACATCGTACGAGTTTGAATGAAATTGATATTGAAATTTGTGGATAAGGATTGTAAAATGGTCTTTGAAATGAAAAGTATATTTGTGAAATATAATGGAATTGGATATTTCTTTGGTTGAAATTTACTTTATGGAGGTAAGTAAATGGTAAATAACTTTATAAAGAAATCAAACTTGAATATTTGATTTGACAATAAATAAAGTTATATTTTGTAATATGATAAAATTCCCTTATTGAATCTAGCTAGAATAAAAAGGGTTTTGAAATATTTGAAGTATAAAAGAGGTTTTATATAAGTTTGAAATGATCCAAAGATTTTCAAAGTTATATATATCTATATCTATATATATATATAAAGGATCTTATGAAAATGATTTTGGAAAAGGTTTTGGGAACCTATGAATTTGGAAAAGGCTTTTGGTTTTTGGAAAAAAAAATCGATTTTGGGAATTTGGAAAGCCTAGTTTGAGAATTATCGATTTTGGTAATCGATTTTGTGTAAAGGAGATTTTGATATAAATCATAAAGGATATGATTTGAAGATACTATAAGTGTATAGTATAAAGTGTTTTGTGAATAGCTCTGGGAAAAAAGGCGCTCCCTTGAAATGAACTTCTCAGGAGTACCACTGGGTGGTACTGCCTTGAACTCCAAGGGGGGATTCTAAAGTTGATCCTGTGAGGAGTCCGGACAAAACTAGTTCCTGAGGATTATTTGTGTAGCGAAAGTCGAGGGGCTGGTGCCCACAGAGGCATTTGGGTTATGTTGTGACGACAGTTTAACTCAATGTCACTGCGATCTACTGCAGACCATAGCGAAAGTCATGTGTGCCGCTGAGAGCCAACTGTCTACGTTTGATTTTATATCGGTAGACTGTGACACTATGGTAACATAGCGAAAGTCGTTTGTGCCGCTGAGAGCCAACAGTCTGCGTTTGATTTTATATCGGTAGACTGCGACCTATGTGGGAGAAGTTTCATTTTGACAGCGAAATCGTGTGTGCCGCTGAGAGCCAACAGTTACATGGACTTTTGCTGCGACGGCAACGTAACCCTGGAATGTAACTGCGATCTGTTGTGGGTTCCATGCTGTCATCAGTTACATGGACTTTTGCTGTGATGGCAACGTAACCCGTGATGTAACTGTGACCATGGATGGGGGTGATGATTTCCAAAGCATTCTCACCAAAGATATTTCCTCTATTTTCAAAACTGATTTCGATATTTTCATAAATTATTTTCTAAGTATTTTCACTGGGTGTTGAAACGGGTCTGCTAAGATCTTATAGATTTTCAGTTCTACGCCTGATCAACGTATGACCGAATTTCTGTAAGAACAAGGATTGACTTGTTAAGACATTGAGTTATAAAAGTATTTTTATAAAAACTAATTTAGTAATATTATAAAGATTTTTAAAGTATTTTAAAAATGGTTCAAAGAGAAAATTTAACTGATATTAAGAATTTTAAATAAATTCCGGCTTCGTTCCTTTTCGAGGACGAAAAGTTTTAAAGGGGGGAGGAATGTAATAACCCAGATTTTTGAACACTGGTTAATTGATAATTAACTGGATTAATTAATAGGAATACTGATTTATAGATTAAATAATTCTGATAATAAATATTTATATCTGGATAAATATTTATCTGATAATCTCCTGATATAATTATTTAAAATTGGTAAAATTTATCTTTTCAAAATCAAATAAATATATTTATATATAAGTAGATTGTAAATAGAACTTGGGTTTGAAATTCAAAATAATATCTTAAAAATAAATTTTACAACTAGTATATATATATGATTATTAATTTGTGAGTAATTAGGTTTTATATCATTTTTCTCTAAAATTATATAAATATAAGCAAAAAGAAAATTTATTAATAAAATAGAAATAATAAATAAAACATAAGGAAATAAATTGTTTTGACATTTGTAGCTTTTATATAACATGCAAAAGACAAGTGGCAAAGAATCTCTTTAATTAAAATATATACATGATACTTAAGATAAATAAATAAAAATAGGTTATACATATTTCTCAAACCTCCTCTCATCTTCTTAAAAATCAAAACCCTGTAAACATTACAAATCAGAAGCCAAAATCCTGTAAAGAAAAACATTTTACAAATCACAAGAAACTCAAAGCCTGTATACAACTATAACCAGAAATTCATAAACAATCAACTATTTGAATCATCAAAGCTTCAGATTTCAAAGCATTTTCAAGCTTCAGTCCAGATTCTTGTCAAAACAAAGTAGATTCAACTCAAATTATAACAGCAAGCAATCTCCAGTTTTCAAAGTAAAAGATCAACTAAGTTTCCAGTTTTAAATCAAAGTAACAGGCTGCTCTGTTCAAAACAAAAGAGGTGAGTAAACACTTTTATTTAGGCTAAAGTTAATGGTAACTTGATGCATGTGCAAATCATTGAATGTTATGATATGAAATAGGCTTGCATGGTAGTGTAAATATGACAGCATGTATATCATAAATATGTGAGCATTACAACCTGGTTTCCTCTGTTATTTTTGAAAAGCCTGTGAGTAGCATTTAATTTAAAAGAAAAGAAGTTTAAATATTGATTTGGATGCATGTTGGTTTCTGGAATAAGTATGTTCGTATGAATACATATGTAAATGAGTTCCTGTTTATGTATATGAATATACAGATGTATGTGCATGCCTGAGATATCCCTGTTCTTGTTTTCAAAACTCAAGATTTTAAATAGATCCCTTTATCTCTCGATCTAATCCTAGTTAGGGTTTTAGTTTTGAACAAAACTTGTTGCTGAATCATAGAGTAAGGTTCAAAATTTTATTTAAGTTAAAATAAATTTAAACTGCTCTGGAAAGAAAATATAACAGTGAAACTTGAAAACATGTCAAAATTTGAATTTCATAATTCTTTGTTTCACCTACCTTATCTGTTTCTATTTGGAAAACTATGATTTTTAAAAATAAAATGAGAATTTTTAAGATGGTGTTTTGGGAGGAAATGAATGATGAACGAAAATTGTAAATTGGTCAATTCCTGGTGATCGCGGAGGTCAGAGCCCTCGGGGTTGTGGCCAGAGAAGGGTTGTAGGCTGGAGATTCATGGAAAAATGTTGGAGGATTTTATAGTTCGCCGTGGTGTCGTATCGACGTCGAAATAGGGTTTAATCGAACAGTTTGGTTGACGTTGATTCTCGAGTTCGTATGATGTCGAGAGTGAATCGGAAACGATCGGAGCATGGGGAATTGAAACTTGGGTTCGTGACGATGTTCTGGACGAGGCGGCGTGGATTCTGGTGGTCGGGATCATCGGAGCATGGCGATTTTGTCGATCGAGGTTGGTTCCAGTTGGGTGCCGTGTTGCTCGATTTTGGTATCTTGGCGATTTCGTCGATCTAGAAGGTCAAGCTAGTCGGCGAGGTTGTCGGCGACTCTTTGGAGATGGCGTGGTTGGTCGGAGATGGTCGGTTCGCTGGTGCACGTGCACGTATGCACGTTGAGTCTGGGTTGCTGTTGAAATTTGGAAGGAAGCAGGGTGCCTCAGGTCGTACTCGAGTTAATGGTGGAAATGACTCGAAGTAGCTGAAGAGGGTGGGTGACTCGGTGGGGTCTTCGGGTTTTTAACGTTTTTGCTCGGGTTCTGTAACGACCCGCAAAATCTAATGGTTTTAAAAGTATATTTAACTGGAAATTTGTGAAATTTTAAACAATAAAATTTGAAATTAAAAATTTATTATTTGGAATACGTCTATTTTAATATAGCAACTGGTAAATTTTCATCTGATAACATTGAAGTTTATTTTCCTGTGAAATTTCATTTCAAATCAAACCGGTTAATAAAAGTGAATTTAAAAGTTTTCCGAAACCAAAATATGTCAACAGGAGAAAATTTATTCAGATCATTCTAAATCAGACTGCGAAATTCGTTTTTCCAAATTTGGACTTCTACTGCTCCGTTTATCTTATTTCTGGTAAAGTAGCAGCATTTTTCGGTACCGATTATCGACTTTTGATAAATTATTCGTACCACTGATATCTGTATACCGTTTCGATCGTCTCGTCGTGCTGATCTCAACAGTGTAATCATTTGTGTATTTTGAAGTCCGGTGCACGGTAAAATCCGTGAAAACGGTTAACCCTATCGGAATCCGTTTTGAACTGTTGATATTTTGTGCCCATTCTTTTGCCCAACTGTCGAATTTCGAACGGTCACTTTCTTTATTTATTTTTTTCTGGAATCTTGTTCATGATTTTTTTATGCAATACAATCTGGTTCGCTTCTATATCATATTTATGACTTGTCGCCATTGACATTTACTCGGCATTCAATGTTGGACTCTGCATTCACTTGAAAAAGGAAACGAATAATATAATATAGGTATAGTTCATATTTTACTTATAGCTATCATCTTCTTTTAGAAACGTCTGCATATGTATTCAACCTTTGGCCTTCTTTTACATCAAATTTTATTAGCATGCCAGTTCATTAGAGTGTCTATAGTATGAGTTCTCATTCCTCCAGATCTACTTCTCCTTCCAGACTATTCATGGCCGCCTTCACCCTTACCTAAATAAAAAAAATGGTGGCAGCATCAACTTATATTTCGTTCATGCTTCTCCCTCCTCATCTCAACATCTCAACGCATGTGCGCAAACCGGCATACACGCATTTCCTTCCCCATGCAACCCATTGCCACACTTCCCACCGTAGCCATCGTCGGCTAGTACAAAACCCACCACCGCTCGAACCTTCAGCATCATCCTCCTACTCAGTCGCCTTTGTGTGTGTGTTTTTTATATGTGTGTTATTTTTGATTTAAACATAGTTTGTTTATATATATATATGTTTATGTGTGTGTATACACATATTATTTTTATTCAAAATGTATAAAAGGACTTTTGTGTAAAATGTTAGACCTAAAGTTGATTTCCTTTCTAAGTGGGAACTAGATCTCAAATTGCTAACTTTAAATTATAAACATATAAGATTACAAGTCTTATATATACATGTTATTTTGAATGTAAATATAGTTTGTTATTATTCATATATGTGTGTGTGTATTATTATTTCAATTCAAAATTTATAAAAGGCCTTTTGTGTAAAATTAAATCTAATGTTGAACACCTTAAGTCAATACTAAATCTCAATTTTTAATTTTAGATTTCAAAACATGTAAAATAGTCAAAATTAATCATGTCATGTGTATATTTAAAACTATTATTTTATTTAAAAAGGAAAAAACTATGGAAAACAAAGGCATATATAAAGGGACAAATGTGATTATTGTGGTTTAAATTCCAACACCTATATACGGTCACATTAGTCATGTACACTTCATATTTGTTGCATGTGCACTACATACATATAAGTGTATTCGATACACTTATAAATTACAACTCATAGAAATTGAATAAAAACATCATTAAGCAAATTAAATAATAAAGATTGCATTTAAAATATTTTAGATTGGATCTAAATATTTAAGACTTCATAGGCCCGATAAATCCAAAAATAGGATTCTTTTTTTGAAATCTACCTTTTCGTCAGCTTTCGACTGGCTCAGTTCCTTCCATGGTATCAGAGTCCAACGGTCTATGTGGTCTAAATTAGAAATGTTAGGGCTAATTGATTAAACCCTACTCATTTAGTAGTATGTCCAAAAAGGTAGTGTCTACGGTTTGGTTTGGTTTGGTTAACAACTACTATGCCTTACCTAGCTATTGACCTAGCTCGAAGGATGAGGTAAGCCCAAAGGTTATCCCCAATATAAATGTCCAAATTTATTTTGGGTCTTACGTTATTAGTCAAAGTCTATTTGAAAATTTAAAAGAATATTTTAAATTTAAATGTTACGCTTAAAATATAATAGTAAAATTTTATAAAAGTTATAAGTGATTCAAAATTTTTAAATTTATTTTGAGAAACTAAATAATTAGTTTTGAAAATTTGAAATTTGAAATTTAATTAATATAATAAATTGAATTAAATAATTAATTAAAAGTCATAAGACACATATCTTGATATATGTTGTTAACTGGGTTTTTCACCCAACGAAATTCTAAGGAAGTCAGAACATCTACGGCAAGTCAAAACAACTCAAGAATCAACCAAGAGGACCAGAAGGAGCAATGAAGAAAGACTCAAGAGGAGGAAATCAAAATTTGGCCAAGATGATGGATCGCTAGCGATCCATAAGGTTCGCTCATGGATCCTCCAATCCTCTTGCATCATGATCTAATATGTTCCCTAGAGACGCTTGCCAAGTTTCATAGCTTATTAAACAATCTAGCTCGAGAAGTGAAGACTCGTCTGATTCAAGCTGTTTGACCAAGAGCAGCTAACTTAAAATGGACCTATAGAACACATACGAAGTCGGATTGATTTGAAATTTTGGAAGAACACTTAGAAGATATAATATAAGGCTCACAAAAAGAATGAGATTATTTGGAGTTGATTTGATAGATCTCTAGCGACTTAACTAGAGGATCGCTAGCGACCCATGTAGATTGGGCCCCACCACCTCCAATTTTTATGGTAGGTCCCACATTAGAGAGACTACCTGAAAAGTTTCATCTGATTTCGTTAAGTTTTGAGCGTGTTATGGATGATTCTTCTAGATTAGATAACCTATGAAGATGGATGATCAAATAAACTCCAAAAAACTTGATATTTGGGCAAGGCACTCAAATAGAAGATAAGAAGACAACCAAATGGAGATCACTCAAAAATCACCTAAGTACATGGATTGCTACCGATCCATTCCCTATGGATCGCTGGCGATCCATGGAATTATCTTGGATTGTTATGACATTTTCAGAAAGGATGAAGCAAAATATTCCAAGTAATTGGATTGCTAGCGATCCATGAGATTGGCTCGGGTCACGTTCAAACTTTCTGAGCTCCTTCATGGCATCTTGTGCATGCTTCTGGCAAAGCAGGCCTAGCCCAATAGATCTCCAACCCCTATAAATACAATCCTACCTGCAACATAAACATGATCTTCTGGACTGGCTGTTGGAACTCTGTAGAGATTATTCTTCACTCTCCTCCCCCCATACAATAGTCATATATGGGTTCACTATGATTCTCCAGTGAACTCTTATACTAGTGACTTAATCTAACCTAGAAGATTCAATCATATTGTAATCCGATTCAACTTGTAACAACAATCAGTCAATAGAAAGTTATAAAGTGGACGTAGGATTCATTAACAGTCGAACCACTACAAAAATCTTCTTGTCTTTTTATTATTTCTGCTCTTTTTACATTATTCTCTATATTATTGCTCTGTAAGAACATGACTAGTGCTTTTACACTCAATCTAGGGTGTTGATCCATTTTTTGGGTTAACATTTTGGTGCTTTCATTGAGAGTCCAACTCGGGCTTAGATCTAGCTATCTACTTTGGATCGGATAGGTTCAGAAGTTAAATCTTCAGTCTCTGCTTAGAAGATTTGCTGTTAGGAATCATAGGCACTCGGAAGAAAGAGAACTACCTTCGGAAGGTCCATAGGAGCTACCATTGCTGGAGAAGAAACAAAGCTCGGCAAATTGAAGTCAACAATCCCAACAACTTGCTGTTAGGAGCCAACTCTGGAGATCAGGTTCCAGGATCCTCCATATAGCATGAAGTTGTAACTAAGGGAGAATTAAATAAGATGGTCGATGAAATCAACCATAAAATGACAAAAGGTTAAAAGGCTCTTATGGAAAAGATAGACGCTCTCTTAACGCTCCAATCACTAACTACTCCTAGAACGGTGCCTGAAGCCGTGGCTGCTATGAAGTAAGAGCATTTTTCTGTTTCTGGTTTGAACGGAAGAACTAGAAGGCCAAAGCAAAAGGAAGCAATGGACGGAGCTCCAAAAATCATGATGGAAAAAAACGTTAACACTCCACCTACTATAATAGCACATGCTACAAACCCGAACTTAGGGGTGAATACACCATGGGAGGATATAACGATGGCTCTCTCTGTCTCTGAAGATGACAAACAATTTAAGGAAGACAAATTGGATGAAAATTCCAACGTGCAAAATGATAGAAGAAGCTCTAAAACTCGTGCCATAGCATAGTGCCAAGCAATGGACGAGGAACTACTACTCAAACGGTACTCCTAGAGGCAAGAGAACCAAGAAGATATGATACAAACCGAGATCGATTACAATGCCCCCTTGGTATATTATGACCACTCCCAACTGACCAGCTTCTAATCCCATCATGGAGCTCCCATCATCGAATCACGAATGGTCGTCATCGAAAATCATCAAAAATCATCAAAATGGTCGTTGAAAAACTCACTTCGGTGTTGACTCGAAGTCAAACTCGGGTAATCACCCATTTGACTCGAAGTAAACCTAGGAAATTCTGGCTCGAAATCAGACTCGGGTAAAACCAAGATTTTATCCAAGCAAACATGAAAATGACTCAAAGCAATGTTTGTCACCAACCCAGCATTCAAATTCTATGACTCCTAGCAAACCATGTGCTGACTCCGAGCAAATGACAAATTTTCTCGGGTCGGACTCCAAGTAAAATGCCACTGATCCATCAATGCCGATCCATCTTCTTTTGCCCATAACTCGAACTTGCGAACTCCAAATGCCTTGAAATTTGGAATGCAACTTTATGGAGCCTTTTTTGTCACCCAAGACCAATCTCACCTAGTTTGAAATTTTTTGGGGATCATCACTGATCCATGACCTTATCATAAGTGATTTGTCATTCAATTGGCATTTACAATCATTCAAGCATAGGACAATCATGCATATATCATTCTCAACCATTATAAACAGCCGTAACTTTAAAATGGACCGGTCTGACAATGATTAGAGCATCTTCCCAATCGAAACCCATTCACCGAAGCCGTTCAACATGCAAAATATACAAAGAACTTTGTCATGCCAACTATACCTTTTTACAACTGTACAACTGATTCGAAATTGGTTTTTTATATGTATGACTAGCATATGGATGAAGTGAGGGTGATAGATGCAGTCTACTACAAGGCCCTCAGGAATCATTAAAAGATGAAACAGCCTACTACCCTGGAAGAATTCTATAGGAAGACAAACCAATTCTAAAGACTAAAAGTAGTGCAATTGGAAGAAAGCAAACCCGGAAATTTGCCAAAGAACATACCAAACGATGAAGGAGCTATAGGACCTCGATGACTTTCTATCCAAGCAAGGCTACTAAGACCCAGGAGAGAAGCTCCCCAACTAAATGATGAAATCAAACGAAAGGATGATTATCGAATAACACTCTAGCTTGCTAGCAACTAAGGAATGGGGCAGCAACCCAAATCGATGCCTTCTCATCCATCCTTGTCTACTTTCCTTTTCCAAATGAGCCGCACTAGGACACTGGGGCATTGCAGACAACATGACAAAAGAAATGCTTCTATGCCCTCGACAAGTCATGTCGGTCCCTCTTCTGAGAAGCGGCGTTGCTCTGGTAGTGTCGAGAAGTCTTGTCCACAGGATCGTCGAACAAACAGATCCAACCCCTTAGTCTACAGGAACCGATAAAACTATGAATCCCAAAGATTCCTATTGAAGTCGAAGAACCATTACTTTAAGACCACCGGGCCGTCAGACACATGATGCAAAACTCTTTTTGGAGTCTATGAATTATAGCTCCAAGGACGTCTGGTTGTTGGACATCCGACCAAAATTCCCCTCGGAATCGATAAGTTATCATTCCAAGGCTGTCTGGTCGCCGGACATTCGACCACAAAAACTCCTTCACGAACTAAGTGTTGTGAAGGTCATCCATGAACTAAAGCATCATTAAGGCGAACCGGTAGGTCAGCGGTCATCTAATTCAAAAAACCCTTCACGAACGTGAAGGTCTTTTATGAACTAAAGCGTCGTGAAGGTGAACCGGTAGATCAATGGTCATTTGATCCAAAAAACCCTTCACGAATGTGAAGGTCTTTCATGAACTAAAACATCGTGAAGGTGAACTGGTAGATCAGCGGTCATCTGATATAAAAATCCCTTCACGAACGTGAAGGTCTTTCATGAACTAAAGCGTCCTGAAGGCTAACTGGTAGATCAGCGGTCATTTTATCCAAAAAAACCTTTGCGAACATGAAGGTGTTTCACGAACTAAAGCGTCGTGATGGCGAACTGGTAGATCAGCGACCATTTGATCCAAAAAACTCTTCGCGAACATGAAGGTCTTTCATGAACTAAAGCGTCATGAAGGAGAACTGGTAGATCAGCGATCATACGATCCAAAAAACCCTTCGCAAACATGAAGGTCTTTCATGAACTAAAGCATCATGAAGGTAAACCGGTAGATCAGCGGTCATCTCATCCAAAAAACCTTCGCGAACGGGAAGGTCTTCCACAAACTAAAGCATCCTGAAGGCGAACCGGTAGATCAACGAAATTTATGTACGACTGATATCCATGAAGGTGAACTGGAAGATCAGCAGTCATCTGATCCAAAGCCCCCTGAAGTCAGTGAAGTCATGCTCCGGAGCCACAAATTGACAATCATATCATTCACTCCGCATAATTAATGGAATCACTTCCAACAACCGATGAAACAAACAGTGTTGAACTCTAAAGAATCAAAGTCGCTCAAAGGAACTAAGACAAAACTGAACCGACCTTGTGGTTAATTTGAGGCTGACTCGAATCAAGCCAAGACTTAGAACTTTGGAGAATCGCACCCACTGGACTGGGGGTAACCAGACGAGTTGTGGAGAGACCCTGGGTACAGTTCAAGTGCACCAACAGCCCTATGGCATGGGGGGCACCACACACACTTGAATAGCCACAAGGAAGGCCGAGACTAATCAAACCACAGTTCTGTTATGCCCAATCAAAAATTCTGGCATTCTAACAACTACGGACTTAATGACCAAGCTAGCACAACAAATGAAATCTAAGCATAATACTTGCTTACTTCTTCCCAACTCCTCCTTTACCACCTTTGGTGACCAGTTCCTTTTCCTATTAGACAATATGCCAGTTGAAGACCAATTCTCTAAAGGCAGTTTGGACCAAAAACCGAGTCTTGCCCCGAACTCCCATAAGTTCTTTCTTCATAACCATCTCCATGCGGTTGGCCGTAGATCTCTCCACTATGGCAACCTTATATGTTTAGCCCTTCACATCTTCCCAAAATACGGGACGATCGTCCAAGCCATGGTTACCCAATCCAAAAACCATTTATCTCTTAGAACTAATGAAATCACGTTCCAGCGAAGTCAAATCGTTGGATTGATGGAAAAACTCGATCCTTACCTTCTGAGAACTGGTATCGCTCCTCCAGCACTGGGAAGGCCCAAACCATTGTGTGCATCCCGTAAGCCGTGCACCACGCCAAGAATTACTTCTTGCACCGTGGAACCACACTCTCAAAGCACGAACTCCTCACATTACCCAAAGATTGGCAACATCAAGAAGTTCCAAACCGTTCTGGATCGTGGGTCGTATCGCTCCCATAAGCCGCGAATTTCATAATCCCCGCACTCTCAAAAGACGCGCATTTCGTAAGCCGTGCATTCTCAAAAGCCACACAGTCTCAAAAGCCACGCTTTCATAAGCCGTGCACTCTCAAAAGCCGCGCATTTCGTAAGCCACAAACTTCGTAAGCTGCACACTCTTAAAAGCCGTGCATTTCATAAGCCACACAAGTACTGCTTGATGTTGCTCCGCCATCATCAGCAAACCATTAAAATTTTCTAAGTACCGCTGTTGTCCCGACAACACCGGTAAACTTGTCTATTACAGGATTAACAGAGATCAACTCCTGCTACCCGAAAAACCGACATTGCTCCGGTAGTGCCACAAAGTTCACAGACCAAGAAGTCGACAAATTTTTTTGATCTTTGACCAATGTTAATGTACATAATGTCTAAATTCAAGACATCCAAGTCACGAGTTCCCAGAGAAAGGAGCTGTAACGTACCTTTGACTGGGGACATCTAGGGAGCCAACCAGAACATCAAGTCTCACATCAATTGTTCAAAATAATCAGCCCTATGGACTGAGGGGCACATAACACATTAACACTTGGTCAGGATAGAAAATCACTCCAACTTGCAATAAAAAGAGGAACTTACCATCATCCAGAGATAGATGATGATGAAAGGCATTTCCAAAATCAAACCATAAATGCACTATTTTCCGAAGAGAGAAGCAGGTGCTCGGCTGGGGCCTCAAACCCAAACTTGCATAAAAATAGCTGTTAACCGTAAACAGACAACGGCAAGGAGAGAACGCTTGAAATCGAGTAGCTAAACCATTGATTCCTGAAGATTGGAACCAATGAATAAGGTTGATATCTGCAGTAATGCTATCAGTCCAACATAACGCATATGACCTAAAACAAGCAAGGTTAAGTGTCACAAATTCAAGACAAACACTACCGAACTCTACCGGTCCGTGATCAGGATAGGATCGAGCACAGTCGTACCAGGGGCAATGTGATGACTCATTCCACAATTTCTAATTTTCTAGAAGAACCTGGAATTTGACACCTAGAAATGAAGGGTTCTTCCTAGGAATGAAGAGTTTCGCAGATAGAAGTCAGACCATAACAAAAACCGGTTGGAGGAAATCCGATTCTTCGTGAATAAGTATAACTATGGAATAGGTTAAGCAACAACCCTGCATTTCCAAGGGTAACACTTGACGATGATAAACAAGGCTAGGCAACAGAAACACATGGGACTCCCATCCTCCCAGAACATGGCGTATCCCAAAGTTAAGCAATGTTGAGAAAAACAGCCGCATTGGGTTTAAAGGGATCTACTCGACTATACATGATCGAATGAATGGTTCAGTCCTAACCAACATGACTTTAACATTGCCCGAAGATAGGCAGCACTAAGAAAAGACTTCTACAATCCAATCATCGAAGTGCATGTTTCCAAAGATCGAAACTAGTGCCCACCTAGATTAAAAGCATTGTCGGATCGCTAGGGAAAATCAATCCCAACCTCCTGAGTATCGGTGTTACCCTAGCAACACTAAGGCCATTTCTCATTTCCTAAGTACCGGTGTTGCCCTGGCAACGTCGAGTAACTTTCTATTTTATAAGTATCGGTATTCCTCCGACAACGCCGGGAAACCCTCTATTTCCTAAGTACCGACATTGCCCCGGCAGTGCCAAGAAATTTTCTATTCACTATGTACTGGTATTGCCTCGACAACGCCAGGAAAACTTTAATCTACAGGTTCAATGAGAAGAACTTACCCTAGTAAAGCATCAACACACTAGCTTCCGGAGATAGAAGTTGATCCTCAACTGAGATTCTACCCTTGTCTTAAGAAAACTATCGTTGCCCGAAAATGGGCAACAACAGGAAGACACAACCTTTCATAGGTCAACCGGATGGTTTGACCCTTCATCACTGGAATCAGCCACTGCACAGGAAAAAAAGCAGTGTCAAAAGGAAATCCTAGGATTGAATTGCTCGTGTGCCAATTTCTAGGGATGGAAGCTGGTGCATAACCGAATTTCCTGAATTCAGTTTAGAAACAATATAGATACAGCCAAAAGTTAGGTAGCCTCAATGAAGTGTTGCTTGGAACCAAGCGGCTAGGTTATCAATTCCCAAAGATAAGAATTGGCGTATGAACATAACTTCTGGGACAACAGCAATCAAGCAAAGCATGCATCGCTAAGTACATGTAGGGACAATCATGGAAGGTCAGAACTAAAACCATAAGACTTCCTTAATCCTTGAATAGGATTGAGATCCAGACCAGGGGCAATCGAATCATTTTTCCCAAACCTCTCCATCTCTCATAATCGCCCAAATACTGGCGTTCGAAATAGCTAATCCCTTGAGCAAGGATAGACGTACAGATACTTTATCGAAATAAATGTTGCAAAGTCCAAACACAAATAACTGCGAGGTTGGTTAGATAATGGTTCTGTATTGCAAAACAGAGCATTCTGGCAACAAAATCACCAATAAAGGAAATGAAGGATTTAACATTTAGAAATCAACCGTCACTCGCAGTCTGGAAATGACGAGAAAGATCGATGACCTACTCACGATCTAACTAGATCATGTAGTTTCAACTTGCAGGAATATGCCATTACCCGAAGTGTGGTGATGCTAAGAACAAACCCCCAGAATGAAACTATCGATACGTCGACTTACAAAAACAGAAGCAAGAGTTTGATTGAATCTTCAGCGCTGCCTTCTGGCATCTCATGCTATCTGAAGTTTCACAACATCAAGGAAAAATCCACAAAGTTGAGTCATCTGCGCACGAGTTTCTAGAGATAGAAATTGATACATGATTAGTGTCTCAACACTAGACTTGGAAGAATTCACTCTAGCAAAAGATGATGACAACTTGTCTTTGCAGCACATGTACCCAGAATGACATTGAATGACGATGTCAACTTAGAGGAATTCAATTACAGTCAGGAAACATGCATCGTTGAAAAAATTAGAGCTTGGAATCAAGAACCAAAGTCCCCAGTGCCTGGAGATAGGAGCTATCGTGTCAATCAAACTGGGGTAATCGAACGTATCGCCTAGGAGACCTAGTCTCCCAAAAACATGTAGACCTAATATTAAGAGAATTCAACCCTATGGACTAGGGAAGATACACCAACACTTTGTTGAAACATACTCAATTAAGCATAAGTAGGGAATAGTAATAGAACTGTCCAGACCAAGCAACCTCATAGTTCTGAACAAAGCTATGAAATAGAATATGCCAAAATGACCGCAGAAGTATTACTTACATGTATAGAATTACAGTAAATGAGTATGCTGCACATGAACATAAGTGGTGCAACAGCAAGAAAAATCAATGCTCAGAATCAAGCAATTAAACCAATAGTCCCCGGAGATAGGGGCTGGTGTTCATGTTGAATTCCAAAAAACACAAAGGATGGATAATCACAATCGAACAAGTCACGCGCTAGTTTTCGAATATTGAAACTGTGCCTGATCAAACTTTAACTACAACTCTACAAGAGCAGTCATGCCTTGTAATTTAATTGTAATCAATCATCCCAATATGATAGGAATAATAAGCAAAGCCTAAGTTGCAAAGGACCTAGCTTCTTGAGCAGTGGAAGTCCCTCCGCCGGACTAAAAATTAGATGACCGGAAAGTCATTTTCAACAATGAAACTTGGCATTCGACCCTATCGGGTATGTTTTACTTTAGATAATATCCTCGTATAATCAACGCTTGGAATCCAAGGGAATTCAGCGTATGTTGGCCAGTCGGGTTCTGGGCGTTGATCAAGGCAGATGTACAGTGTTATCTACATGAGAAGAGTCTAGTACCCCGAATACTGCAAATGAACAATCTAGTGTAGATAGCTTGCTTACATTTGAAAAACAATCTATATCGTCTTTAAAATTATCTTTTCCACACTTACCCATTATCGATCAATGATCGGTAATGGAGCCGCTGTCCGAAGCGATGCAGGAAGCTTTTCTTTTTAGGATCACTGAAGTAAAAAATGGGAAGAGCAATATGATTGAGTCATCCACTATATTCGATTTTGGAATAAATCATCGCATTAGAATTCAAAACGGCGATATGAACTTAACCAAGTCCTCGAAAAGAAATTGTTAAAGACAAAGAGCAAGACTTCTCTCTAGAACAATGTACAATTGCTCAAGACCAAACTTAGCTTCACTGTCGGTCGAGTTGAAACTATATAGGTCGACTCCAAACCTACGTCATGCACCTACTTACCGACCTAAACCCTTGTGTAAACTATGGAGAAAAGATTACATCATCAGTACTAGGAATTGAAATTCAGATCGAAATCAAAAAACGAATGGCTATCAGAAGTCAGTCAATTGAAAACAACATCTTGAGATGGACTCCGACGATTCACTGAAATTCACCAAATAGTAATCTAAAACTTCTCTTATTCCAGGGCACACTTTGTTTCCAATGAAAGCATACTCTGGGGGTCATAAGTTAACTGGGTTTTTAACCCAACGGAATTCTAAGGAAGTCATAGCATCTATGATAAGTCAAAACAACTCAAGAATCAACCAAGAGGACCAGAAGAAGGAATGAAGAAAGACTCAAGATGAGGAAACCAAAATTTGGCCAAGATGATGGATCGCCAGCAATCCATCACCTATGGATTGCTAGCGATCCATAAGGTTCGCTCGTGGATCCTCCAATCCTCTTGCATCATGATCTAATATGTTCCCTAGAGACACTTGCCAAGGTTCATAGCATACCAAACAATCTAGCTTGAGAAGTGAAGACTCATCTGATTCTGTTTAACCAAAAGTAGAAAACTAAAAATGGACCTACATAACTCATACGAAGTCGGATTGACTTGAAATTTTGGTAGAACATTAAGAAGACATAATAGAAGGATCACAAAAAAATGAGACCATTTGGAGTTGATTTGATGCATCGCTAGCAACCTAACTAGATGGATCGCTAGCAACCCATGTAGAATGTACCCCACCACATCAAAATTTTACGGTAGCTCCCACACACCTTAGAGAGAGTACCTGCAAGTTTCGTCTAATTTTATTAAGTTTTGAGCGAGTTATGGATGATTCTTCTAGACTAAATGACCTATGAAGACAGATGATCAAATAAACTCCAAACGACTTGATATTTGGACAAGGCACTCAAATAGAGGATAGGAAGACAACCAAATGGAGATCACTCAAAAATCGCCTAAGTACATGGATCGTGAGTGATCCATGCCCTATGGATCGCTAGAGATCCATGGAATTATCTTGGATTGTCATGACATTTAAGCAAAAATATTCCAAGTAATTGGATTGCTAGCGATCCATCACCTATGAATCGGTAGCGATCCATCAAATTGGCTCGGGTCAGCTTCAAACTTTTGAGCTCCTTTATGGCATCCAAGGTTTTAAATATCGGATTATGGTCACGTTTCGTCTCGGAATTTTTACACAAGTTATCTCGTATCGGGAGAGATCTCAGACGAGATGAGTGCATATCGGGTGTACATCTCGGATTGACATCTCGGGTCTTATAATGCATCTCGAGAATATCTCGGATGTACTTATGTGTCTAAAATTGATGTGTCAAAAATTTATTTAACGAATATAACTTTCTTAGTAAAAATAAAAATGGTAACATACTTGATTTACATGGAAAAGGAATATTTTTAGAAGAGTGGTAGCTTGATTAGCTTAATTGATTTGGTAATATTTGAATAATATCCTTTTATTTGAACATAATAAAGAAGTGAAACCTTTCGTTATGACTCATTAAGATAAAAAGTAAAGAATATGTTCAAGAAGTTGGTAAATTATAATTGGATTGAGTAGTTTCTTTTGAATCAATATAAAAATAAAAAATATTATGCAAAATAAGAAAAATGTATAATTTCGGGTGAGATCTCGGACTGAGATTTCGATCCATATTTCGGGTGAGATTTGAATATCTCGGACGAGATGAGTGTCGAGGGAGATATGGAGGAGATTTGGTGTCTCGTCTCGTTTATGTGTGAAAAGGAGATATCGGAGGAGATCTCGGACGATATATAGGAGATTTAAAACCATGATGGCATCATGTGTAGGCTTCCGACAAAGCAGGCCTAGCCTAATAGTTCTCCAACTCCTATACATACAATCCAACCTGCAACATAAACAAGATCTTCTGGACTAGCTGCTGGAACTCTGCAGAGATTATTCTTCACTCTTCTCCTCCCACACAATAGTCATATTGGGGGTTCACTGTGATTCTCTAGTGAACTCTTGTACTTGTGACTTAATCTAACTTAGAAGATTCAATCATATGTAATCCGATTCAACTTGTAATAACAGTCAGTCAATAGAAAGTTATAAAATGGACGTAGGCTTCATTAACGGCCGAACCACTATAAAAATCTTCTTGTCTTTTTACTATTTCTGCTCTTTTTACATTTATTCTCTATATTATTGCTCTGTAAGAACATGGCTGGTGCTTTCGCACTTAATCTAGGGTGTGATCCATTTTTTGGGTTAACATGTGTGTGTGACTATAATTGTTGTAGTTATTTCTATATATTAAAACTGTTAATGGTAAATTAAATTATAATTTAAAATTAATTAAAATATTTAATAAATTATTTAATTAAATAAACTTTACTAATATAATTAATTAAAAGTCCACTAAATAAAATCTATACATATATTGATATGTACACATAATCAAACTATAGATGTTACAGTTGATTAACAATCTTAAATAGTTTAAAATGGGTACTACGAAATTTTAAATTTTTTATATAAATTAAATTTAATTAATTAAATATGATTTAATTATTAAAGAATTAAAATTAAGTAAATAAATTTAATTAATAAGATACATGTGTATATTATATAAGCGAATTAAATTATAAAACGTCATTAACGAAATAAGCTTATATGATATGAATGTATAAAACTTAACTGGAGCAGTGAGTAACCCAATTTAGATTTAAGGAACGATTACATGCATATTGTACATATATGTTGATTTCAAACATGTCCGACACATGGATCACGAGGGTATTTCATAAGAAATACATTGTGTCGTAAATTGATTTTACTCAATATATACATATACATACATACATACACATATACATATATATTAAAGATTATGAATCCTTAATATATAAGTTGTCCTCTACCATTTATATATTTATAGATTACTTGCATACTCTTTGGTTTTGAGAAAACTTAAGCTGGAGATGTTATGTGTAGTACTAATAATATATTATTGGATGAGATAAGACACACACATGTATTTGTTGAGCAAACGCAAGGTATGCGCATTATGCTTAGGCCATCGCAAAATGGTGGGTATGAGTGAATAATCACTTTCGACTTATTAAGTAGACTCAAGGTAAAGACCATGAAGATAAATACCAAGGATTAGGAGTTGTATATGATACAATTAATAAAGTGTTATCCATCACTTGTGAGCCTATGTTTGTTGAGCAAACTCAATGTAAGAATCCCAAGGTAAGCAAGTCCAAACACCCACTAGATGAATCGAAAGATTTCTATACTTTTCTTAACGCTTTGAGAAACATAAAAATTCAGTAGGAGCCTTACTAGAAAAACAAAATGGCAGTATTTGACCTTTCTAATATTGTAAGTATATTTGCTATGTAAATTTAAAATAATCAATGTAGATAATTTTGTGCACCTGGTAAAAAATGATAAAATATTTATCAATTAAAATATATAAATGAACTAAATCAAGATTGTAAAAAGAAATATAAATATACACTTACTAATAAGTCATTTGGCATGTTGTCACTCCAAGACCCATGCAAGAGCCAAATAATACAACTATTAAATACATTCGTACCTTAGTCACTTAAGGGTTTATTTGTCCGAGACTGTGTATTGACTTTTATGAGTTTTGAACTCTTAAGCAATATAGGAATATTAATATTTGATCCATATTCGATCATATATAAATGTAATAAGATGAATACTCACAATTTGTAATATACGAAACTTCGATGAAATTAGTTAAATCTAAGTAAGCAAGTAACCATAATGCGAGATCATGTATTCAATATGATTGGTTACAGTAAGGATATTGTTGTGTTAGATGTAGCACTAAATCAAGATCTACAAGATCTACCAACGATCATTGAAATGCCAGTTTGATCAGTTTAAGTAAAGTGAACTTGTTCGATATCCTTATAGGTTAAGGATGACTGAATGCATTTTTGTAAAGAGCTCGTTGCATTCATGTATTAAGGATTTCCTTTTTAATGATTTGACTGTTTAAAGTAAAGCAAATGTACGAAAATGGATGTAACTTAGGCACAGTTGGGATAAAGAGAGTGAATGGTCAAATCTGCTTCATGAATAGACATCAAAAAGGAAAATTGTATAAAATACTAAAGGATAACTAATATTGTAAGAGTCCTGAAACTCGGCCTTCGAAAATCGGCACCCGTACTTCACTTGTACTCAAATGCCGTAGATTCAAACGCCGAATCTGGCTTCCCGGAGCTTATAACACCATTAAGTATAACAGCACAGCGGAAAAAAGAAATAGATGATATCATATACAACTCCAACGAATACAATATCCAGAATGATATACAACAATGATATCAATATGATACAACAATATCATATATATGATACAATGCTACAGCGGAAATAACAACAATGGAAGAGATCACTCCAAATGATCTACAAAAGAGAATGCCTCCAACAACTCCAACATCAACTCGAACCACCATCACGTTGCACCAAGATAAGCAACGTCAGTCATGCGTGAACTCCAAAACTGAATTAGCTTCAGATAATCTACTAAACCTGACTATCTGAAAAACCCAACTCTAGACTGCCCGTGTGAAAAATTGTGGCCACCCAGAGTTTAGGAAGGGAACAATAAACTTCGAGTCAGTCGTGGGACTGGTGTGAGTAACAAAAACAGTTTATCTTTAAACAACAACAAAAGAATTTTAGACATTGAAATCCGCAATGCTTTTGGAAAATGAAACTACCATAAGACCTCCCACCACACACACAAATGCAATCGCAGACTTGGAGGAGATTTCTTCTTATGATAGTCAAATATGCTTACTACGCAAAAGAAACTCTTTTGATATTATTACTAGTGCATAGTGTACAAAATCATTTCGAAAATACAATATTAATCTTAGCCAGCATAGGTACCATTATATTATGCCTACTATAGCTACCATGTTAAATGGTAGGTTCTACAAATAAAACCGTACAAGGCTCGTATTGTTTGATTGGATTTATAACAAATGGTCAGGCTAAGGAACTTCCTATGCCACATGGAAACGCCTCTGGCGGGACGTCCCAAGAACTAACTAGCTCTCTGCCAACACAAGGCCGGGTTACCCCTTACATTAGGTAACTACTACACGAATATGCCACCCCCCGGTCCTTTGGGACCTTTATCCGAGGTACCTCGATAACCAACAACATCACACAGTAATAAATATAGTGTGTCCACATGAGTAAGTATCTGGGCTCCACACCATGATACCACCCTTTTCCAGAAGGAAATGACATACCCTAAAGGGCGCGACCCTCATAACCTTGCCGCATCTTTCATGTTTCGACCATTTCCGGTTTGTGAGGTCCTGATGCAGTCTCGTCCACAAAGCTACGCTTTTTCACAAAGCCATGCTTTGATCACAAATGATCAACGAATGATCATCAACACACAGCAACACTTAGCATGCCACACTACCAAATTAGGAGTATATCACTAATAACCTTCAACTACATAACCTCTGAGCTCGTACGTCTAAGAGAAGGGTGTTAAGCTAAGAGAATAAATTCTCCGCCACCAACAGAAATGTATATAAAAGAAATCAGCTTTATATCTCAAAGCGTAATGTCAGACATACAACCATACAAGTCTGTTCCGGGTTCGAACAGAACCGAAGGCACTTCCGAAGAAGCCCTTGAAATCCGGGTATTCACAATCCCGATCGGATTTCCCATCACTTAGGAAATCTCTATACCGGCGCGACTCAGTGCAGAGACAATCGATAGGTTATCCTATCGTTCTCGCAAATACCCAGTCTTCCACACCGGTCTTCAAATGCGATCCATATACGACATATCATTATTCGAAATGGGTTAAATGACACAAAGGTCCTCTCCCGGCTAAACCGAATAGTGAGCATAATATTTTAAAACATATGGATATGGGATTTCAATTAAGTCACAACTTATTACCCAAAACTTTTCTTTCAAATGGTTTAAACACATTACCATTTTAAATTTGTTAAAAATAAATAGATTCAATTCACAAAGTTCACCCAGTATCACAAAGATCTATTCGTAGATTTTCAAATCGATTTCCATTTCAATTGGATTAACACATTAAATCTTTAAATAAAGATTTAATTGATAGCTTTCAATACACGTAAGATTTATTCGTAATTTGGAAAACCACCTTCAATTCAAATTTGAGATTCTTTTAACACAAATTGGAAATTCATTCCTTATATGAAAGCTTCTATTATTTGAAAACAATTAGTTTTCATTTCGAAAAATCTGATTCATCTATATGAGTTAAAGTCCTTGGGTTAGATTCAAATTCTCAAAACCATACTTTTAAAATGGTTTAAATTCATATAAACACATTTATGGCATCTTTAACCATAATTTCCAAACATGGAATTCAATTCCAAATTTTGAATTCAAATTCAAATTAAATTATTTAAATTGAAAAACTTTACCAAGTTATTCAAAATAACTTTTATCTTAAAAACTCTTATTCAAAAGCTTTAACCTTTAACCCAAATCCATTTCCAAAATCAATTGAAATTAAAATTTAAATTTCAAAAACATTAAATTTAAATCATCTGTGACTTAACCGATTTCCTCGTGAAATCCATATTTGTGTGTGTATGGTGTAGTCCAAGGGTTTCACACAGTAGTGCAACATCCATAAATCATCACAGATCAAAATACAGAAATATAGTTGATAAGCGGTATAACTATAACGCTTATCTTTCATTTACAGATCACAGATATATAAGTAACATATAATAATTTACATTCATCCCAGATAAATGAACTACAGTACAGATTACACACAAATCAGAATATATCACAAAGCATCACAGATCAGAATATCAAACAATTCAATCATTTAGTCAAGTCCAAACATTCACCGGTAAATTTATTCATCAACTGATTAATTTAAATCAGATGGATCAATTATTAATCCAGGTTAATTATCATAAGTTAATTACAAATTATTTGAAATAAATCTTTCTTTCAAATTTATTAGTTAACCCTTAATTATTAACTAATCATTCTTAATTAATGAATCAATTAATCTTTAATTATTGAATAAATCTTAATTAATTACCATTATTAATTAATCCTTTAATTCAAATTTAATAAATAATTTACTCAAATTTCAAATCATCATTCAATTAATTACATTCAGTAATTATCTATTAATTACTTTTCTAAGTAATTATATTTTCCAAATTATCAAGTGATTTTTCTGAATTAATTAACTTAAGTAACTAACTTGAACAAATTCAATTAACTCAATTGATTACACTAAATAATTAATTCCACAATTATTGTCATTTAGTAATTATATTTAACAATCCCAAAATTGATTGTTATTAAATTAATTAATCTAAATTTATTGTTAAAATTTATCACATTGTTTATTTATTCAAATAAAATCCTGGTTAATGACCTTTATCAATTATTAAATTTCTTTAATTACTTTTCTAAAGAAATTTACTTATATTAATCATTGTTGATTAAAATTTGATTAACCCTTAAAGACTCATTCTTCAATGAAATTATAAATCGTTAAATCTTCATTATTTAGAGTAAAGCTCATTCATATTTATAATTAATTATTATTCACAATATGTTTGAAACATTGTTTCAAATTTTCTTTTAAATTTCATTTCTAAACTTATTTTAAACACTTAAGTTATAAAACTTAATTAAATTTCAAAATCTTGAAATCAGATTTAGAATTAATTCCAAATTTAAACTTTTAGTTTCAACTTGTTTAAATTTTCAATTTCAATTTCAATTCTATTTTAAATTCCAAATTTCTTCAACATTTAATTGTTTTAAATGATTGAAACAAATTGAATTTGAAACTTTATTTATTTTCAAACTAGATTTCAATTCAAACTTGAATTTATGTTTACATTTTAATTTGAACTCGGTTTAAAAACCTTAGTTTAAAATTTAAATTCAATTTCCAGATTTCAAAACAGAAAACAGGCTTGAAGGCCTGTTACACATTTTCGACCCGAGATCTCCACCATTTTACTTCGAGTAACCAGCTCGAATTACTCGAGTACGACGCGAAACTTTTGCTCATTATTCCCAGGCAAAGCAACCCAGATACATAATGACACGCGTGCACGTGCACATCGCCGCTGGCGACCTTCCGGCACCGCCACTACATCGAGCAAGTCGACGATCCTCCCCAGAACTAACTTCGACCACCCTAACCACGTCATCGCCTCGAAATCGTAATCGAGTGAAAATCAAAACCTGGAACTACCCAGACCATCACGGCCCCCACCTGTCAACGCTTCGTTCTCGCCGCCTAGACCACCAGAGGACCTGAAACTCCGGTCGATGCTTCGTCTACACCTCCTCCATCGTACCCGAAATCTCGTAACACTCGATCGACCCGTGGTGACAAAATCACCTTGTTTCCAGACCACGTCAAAACTCGAGCATAAACCGTAATCTTGCTTCGCTCAATCATCTCTTACAATAGAAAAATTATCTAATAATTTTCCTAACTTCATCGATGGCCAAGCTAGCTTCAAGCAAAAATCCAACATCCAAAAATTCCTCGGTTACCAGGAATTGATAAAAATGCATTTCCAGTTCATCTATGAACTGCTCCTAGTATTCTTAACTAAAAATTCCCATTTTTGTTTTAAAAATCTTATTTTGCAGTGTGGATTCAAGTTATGAAATTGAATTAGCATTTTAAAACACTCGAATTCAACATATAATTATATGCTGTACTGTAAAACAAGTTCCCCAGTTGATATATTCTACTAACATGTCAAAAACAAATTTGTTTATCTTAGTTTGTGTTTAAGCAACTTGTTTTGTTTAAACTATAAGACTGTAAATGGTATGATGGAGAAGTTTTGAATTTTGAATAACTATTTAACTCTGTAACTACAAACAGAGGAGAACTGATAGATAAAATTTTCACAGAACAATTCATATATATAGAAAAATTATATATAAACAAAGCTTACTTATTCCAGATTTTAACCATACAATCCAGATTCATATATTTAAGTTTAAAAATGATGTTACTCACCTTAGATTCCAGAAAAACGAAAAGAGTTGCTTCTCTGAATTGAAACAGGCTTGCTAAAACTTCTTCTTTGATCTCTGATTTATATTTAGTGTATTGTTGTTTGTAGTTGGATTTTTGTTTAAGTTTTAGTTGATATTCACTTCAGTTTTTCTTAGCTTTGAAGGAACGAAACTGAATGAAGAGATTGATATACAAAAGAATGAATTACAGGTTGATGTTATTTTTGTATATAGGAAGGGAGGTTTACAGGGTGTGTTGTTTTGTACAAAGTGATGATTTATATTGTACAAGTGATACAATATTTTGTACAAAAAAAGGGATATTTTCTTGGTCCAGAGGCTGAAGTATACTTGTTTGGGGGCTGCATTAATTATCCTTGTACCATTTTTATTTTCCTTCCTCTCGGCTGTATATATGAGATGATTGTGATGGCTTCCTTTTACAAGCTTTCACACTTGTATTTTATCTTGTTTTTGTTTCATATTTTCATATGTATTTGTTTCCTTCTCTAGTTCGGCTGTACATGTTTGAGATAGAGGTGGCTTCTTTTATAAGCTTTTATACATGTCTTTTATTTTCTTTTGTTTTGTTTTTAACTTGTCTTTATAATTTCATATGCATTTGGTTTTGTTTTCTCTTTTTCTTTTATTATTTTTGAATGCATTTCTATATTTTAATATGTGGTTATAATTTATTTATGTATTTATTTTATTTTTATTTTAAATTTATAATGAATTTCTATATTTAATATAGATTGTTTAATTTATCTAATTTGTTTACTATATATATTTTCTATAATTCAATCTTATGTATTTTTATATTTATTTTGTATCTCAATCATTTATTTCTAACTTAAACACTAATTATTTTTATATTCATTTGGTAATATAAGTGAATCTCTAGATTCTAATTTGTTATTAGATTTTACCCAATGTATTTACTTTATATTTTTATATCTTATATATTTTCATTTTTTTAAACCATTTATTTATGATTTAAATTCAAGTCAAATATATATATATATATAATTTCAGATTTACTCATATATATATATCCTTACACATATATATTCACATATATACATATATATACAATATTTAAATTTTAAATGATTTATACAAAATTTATTTAAATTCGGAAAACTCGCATCCATTTATCCATTTATTTCAAAAGGAAACTATGATTTTCCTATCAATGTCCAGAAAATAATTCCCTCGGTTGCCGATAAGCTATTAAGAGTATTGATTCAACCATATGACATGATGCGCAAATCCGGAATATGTTCCAAGTACATTATCAAAATATGATTTTTATAGTTGTACCCAAAGGGATATGATCCATCAGCTTCAATAGTGTCTCCAAGAAGAAGACCAATGCATTTGGAATATAGTATGCTACGTTGATAGAATGACATTGTAAAATTTCAATTATTGAAATTAAAGTAACAGATTCATTGTTCAACATACTTTTGAGCTAATTTGGATTTTACTTGCAAAATTATTGCTTGATATGATTATGAGTTTTGGGATATGTATATTGAAATAGAAATTCTAAATAATGATTTAGAATATGTCATTTATGTTTAGTAACTAAAGTATCTCGAAGTTGGTGTGAGCAATTCTAAGTTTGTGGGTTTTGAATATGACTCCAGAACCGACACAAAAGTATCATTCAACAAGCATCAGATGTAACGACTCGGATTTTCTGACCAGTCAAAATCGCCGAAAATCCATCCATTCTAAGACAAACAAATGAAAACTACTAAAAGACATATCATAATATGATAAATATACAACACTACTAAATGTATAGGATACAAATTCAATAATACATCTTATCAAAGTTCTAATAATTTATTATACGGGGTGTGCTTTAATACAGACCAAAAATGTAACACTATAAATCTACCGCTGCACAACTCTGATGTGAGAAACAGCAATAGTCATTCCTACAAACTCGATAAACATGTCAACGCGGAATAAAATGATAGCAGGAAAGATGCAACATCACATGATAAATAGCAAACAATAAATAGGAAAAAGATATATTATTATTGCGGTTATGTCACTACCACTTGTAATGCCTATGTATCCCTATCTAATTGGGTACCAAATTAGATACAGGATCAAGCCAACATAGTTCTCCGATTCACAAATAGGACTCAAGGAGCCTATGATGCACAAACAAATATGCAATTCCAAAACTACCCACTTAAGCTTAATCTTTAATTTAAATTTTCTATAATCTACTTAACTTTATTATTTTCAAAATATAATCCTTTTAGTAATCTCTTCAAACTAAATTCTCGTTTTCATTTCAACAATCCTTTGAAATAATATATATATATATATATATATATCTTTTATATCAAATCATCTTTGCTTCGGGATTTAAAAACAAATCTATTTTGAAAACGACATCAAATACTCCGTATAATAATACAATGTTGTATTTGATATATTTATTAGGAAATCCCATAATACTCTACTATAAAAGCATATCAAACTATATGCAACCAGATCAGGAGGTTTCTCTTAATAACAAGGCAATTGGGTCCCAGCCTCTCGAGAATAAATAAACAATGTATGCCCCTCTATCAAAGAGTGGACTATACCTAGGGTTACATGAACCCTCATGCCTACTTTTTAGTTATAGGTTACCTGAATCATCGGTAACATAACAAATCATATTGTTGCCCAAAGTGACAAATCATTTTGCACTAATAATCACAAATACTTTCAAACGCAGTATTGTTTATTTTCCTAAAATCTTTTCGAAACCTATTTTAAAACCATAGGGATTTAAGTTCTTGAAATTCTCTTTATTTATAAAACACATTTATAAATATCTTATATATAAACCACTTTTATATAAAATCACTTCTAAAATATTGATTTGTAAATATTATATAAACACCTTTATATAAAATCGCTTCAAAGTATTTACTTCCAAATTTATCTATTTCTTTTTAAAGGAACCATTTCATTTAAAAGATAAACATCTTTAAAACTATAATTATCATCTTTTATTATAAAATTTACCTAATAAAATATTTTAATCGAACACCTTATAGGCAAACTGTGAAATTTTAATCACAAGGTGTTCGTATCAACCCAACCCATGCATATAGATTATAATTGCTCATAAACTGGCAGAGCATAATTCAAACAATCAAACAAATAATAATACAAACACATTATTATCAATAATTAAAAAATTTAATAATAACACATAAATCAAATTTAACTAGTATATATAAATAAATGTCCAAATTTATATAATAGTAGAACGGGGATTTGTTCTACTAAATAGATGTCATTAATGAAGTATACTTAAATCGTTTGCGGTATTTCAACTTATAATATGCCTTGCCCAAGAGTGAAGCAAGGTAAACTAGAGCACCGGTTGCATCAAAGCCTTGCCTAGGCACTTCATTCTTGAATCTCAGAAATAAATAAGTCGACTCGTCTTATATAATTAATAAATTATATTTAAACATGAAAATAATTTTAAAACACTATAATATAAGTTAGAAAACAACCCTTAAAAGATTAGAGAAAACCACTTAATTTAAATATCATTTTAAACAATTTATAGTTTCAAATAGAAAAGATAGCACTTCTAGAAATGCTATCAAAAGTTCTGTTACTAGTTTTTTTACACGTTTTTGCTACAACTTTGTGCCTAGTTTTCAATACCTTAACAATTGATTTTAGATCCATTATTTTTACAATAGCTAGTATACTTTGGGTACTTGAATATCATGAAGAAAAATCCCAAAGAATAACTTCTAATTATTTTATAGAAATTTCCAAAAATAGGGTATTTTTCTGAAATGCTCATATAGCGATAATTTTGCTATAACTTTTACTTTTTCGTTCAATTAGCTATCAAATGATTTTAACTTCAAAACTTTTCCAATAAGAATAATATATTATTATCTTGTTAAAAAGGTAACGAAAACCTTAAGAATGTTTCTACAAAAATAAACATTATTTTCCAAAATTAAGTTATTTAAAAGTGTCGATATAACGACCTTTTTGGTATTAACTTTCATATCTTTGGTTTGCTTTTTCTATATATTTTCAAAAGATGTATTTTACTTTTCCAAACACTTATAAAAGTGTAAATTAACCAAAACAGGTTATATCAAAATATGTTCTTAAATCGCCCCTTTACACAAATTAAAGTTAAGGGATTTCTAAGTGCATTTATAGCGACTATCGTTATACGTACAATTCCGTATTCAATTCAATATTTATTTTCATTCCATTATATACACATATATAGTTCCAAATTCAAACCATACTACTATATTAAACATATATTAACATATATACTAATCAATATGTCCACTTTAAATGTTCAAATGAACTTATCGCAATTCAATGGTTTATATACCAATTACTTTAGCAATCTGCATACTTTTAAAGCATATAATCAAGGGTTTAACTTTAAGTAGTTAATATATATTATTACTAGTATATAGAAAGCATTTTAACAAGTGATTTAGAAGCAATTATCAAATGATATTATCAAGTTATTAACTTGATTCAAAGTGAGAATAACTCACTTTCATTTAAACCAAATACTTCCTACAACCATTCAATCAACCCAAACTCCTACTAACACTTCGAACTCTAACCAAAACATTCTTTTCCCTTGCTATAACACACATCTACCACCTCCACCACCTCCGCACGACCATCACCACCACCCCACCTTGCTCACGTCCATCATCTCCTCCTCCTCCATAACTCATGCCATACCTTCCCTCCTCCTTTCACTACAACTCACGGACTAAGGCCATCCTCTCATGCTCACAGCCAAAAGAGAGACGGGAGAAAGAAGACATTATGACGAGGAAGAAGTGAAGATATAGAATGAATAAGTGAGAGGGGGCATATGTGTATTTATAGAGTTAGGAAATGTGGCTGAAGACCATGAATACCCTCCTCCTTCCACGTCTTAGGTACATACAAACTATGTTCTTACACAACCACATCTTCCTCAAATCACTCCTTGATTTAAGGCTCTATTTAGGGGTTCTTTAGTACCTTATGTCCATACTTAGTTTATTTAATCTTTTGCCTAGGATGATGGAAGATTAATTACTTCTTAACATGTTCATATGATAACATACTAGCGTGAAAATATTCAAACAAGTTTTATTTAACAAAAAATTGATTTTTACAAAACGTTTTCCGGTCATATTTTCAGTATTTATTCAAAGTATATATTTTTGTAAACACATTTCAAAAATAAGTTTTCTATCATTAGTTATTAATTAAAAAGTGTTTAACAAGATTATAAAATAATATTTAATCACATTAAATTTTAGACATAAATATTTAATTAATTCAGATATTTAAATACGAAGTGTTTGAAATTCCGAGTCATTACATCAAAGTTGTGCAAATATTTTGATAAAAAATACAATGGTATCAATTTCAGTCAAAATGCAAGGAGTGTATGTCTGTAAGAAAACACTATAAAGGTACTAAAATATTTCAAAAACTATAAGTAAACAACAAACTCATGATCATTAACGATGTACTCATACTAAAATCATTTAAGTTTAGTTGTTTAATTCTCGATATTAGATTTGAAATTGACATCTTCTATAATCAGTGTAGGAGAATATTGGGTTAGTTCCAAAACAATATACATAGACACCAGAATAAAATATTTAATATGGTGTATGTAAGATGAAGTTCTTATGCATTGGCAATGAGATTATCATATATGTTGTATTATCTAGAGTGCCACATTTCACTTATGTATTTAATACATACATCGGATATCAAATTCAAATTAAGATCACTAAATGAAATTTAGAGTGATTTCGAGTTTTTACGAAATACTAGAGAATTGTTCCTAGTGTTAGGATCATGCAATATACCATAGAGGGGGGGGGGGTGAAAAGGGTGTTTAAAATATTTTGCAGATTAATAGATAAATAATATAGAAACATATATACATAAAATAAATAACACACAAATATACCCAGCTTCGGCCACTAACCCGTTAGTGTCTACTCTTGCTCCCAAAGTTATTGCTAGAATTATACATTCGACGGTTATAAAACATGTAAACTCGCACTCTGTGCTAAGCTGAATATACTAATCATATTCCCGTTAACCATGTTTTGACTCAATATCTTGAGATCAAAATCCCTAACTACGTAGCTCACCTAAAAAATATCTAAAATTTGAAATTTAAAATTTAAAAAACAATACTGTAATAAAAGTACCCTAAAAATATTAGTGTGCAAGTACTAAAAAATGCAAGGGCCCTTAAAAAACTTCCTTCTTTTTTATCCTTGTTGAGCAAGTCTTTGCTTCATTATTTTGTTGGATCTCAAATTTGATTCTTTCCTCTATTCCAATCTTTATCTTCTTCCTCGTCAAAAATTACATTTTCTCCGCCAAATTATTACTCTCAAAATCAATATATAATTTCTTTAACTCGACTAAAGATAGCTATGTTGTTGACACCGTGTGTTGCGTGACACCTTTGACTTTGCTTTGAAAGTGGATAGCTTGCAGCGTCTACTATAGTTACCTAGAGATGCTGACTTGAGATTGCTAACAGTGAAGCCTTGCGTGCCTTGGTGCTACTTGAAAAAGATATGATGCTCGAGAGAAAAACCCATCGCCGTGTCTAGAATTTTTTGCCATGTTAGATCTAAAGCTTACTTCTCCATGGGCAGATGATGTTGCTCCACCACAGTTTGACTTGCATTGGAGTTTGTATTGTTGTTGAATCAGAATGGTGATTGGACACTTGGTTGAGGATAGGATAGCAGAAGTTGGAGATGATTGTTTGTTTTTTGGGAGTGAAGAGTGGTTTGGTTGTAATATGATGAAGCTTTGCTTGATGAATATTCGATGTTGGCAGAAAGAGGACAGTTTGAGTTGAATGTTGATTACTAAGTTGCTTAGAATTTGGGTGTTGTCAGTTGAGTGCGTACCTCCTTTGAGATGGTACCACGACCTAGTTCGGTATTGTGCTTTGTCACAAAGATGCTCAGTGTTGGAAGTTGACAATACATGTGTCGAGATCTGAAGTGAACATTATGGATGAACTCATGTGATGCTTTGATGTTTACAGAGGAGTTTGAATCTGAACACATGTTTGTGCTTAAAGATGATTGGATTGGCATCTACGATGTTCGCCTGAAAGTGGATGAGACTTCTTGAATCTGTAGTTGCCTTGATTGGTATTTGTCTGCATGGACTGAGATTGATGAACAAGGGAAGCTGAATATTTTGTTTGATCGGATAAAGTTTGTGTTCAGGAACATATACTGGAGGACAAATTTCTAGGTTTTTTTAACCCCCAGTACTGCCCGTTAATAAATTTGCTTTAATTATAAAATCTTCTGGTTGGTTGCGGAAAATAGTTTCTTCACGTGACCAACACATGGCCTTCTTAAATCTCTTTTATTTCACATACTCTTCAAAAAAAAATATTTCAAAAATAATCGCTTCAGCCAAAAATCGCCAACAAAATTCACTCCTAAACTACGAAGCGCTGTTGTCTGAAATTGAATGCCGTGGCCTAAAATTGATCTGCGATGTCTGGAGATAAACCACACCAAGTTGAAGATGCTCTCGCCACCACCAACACTTGGAATTCATGCTGTTATCATTTTAGAGTTTACCTTGCCACCAATGATGAGTTTGGTCTAAGAGTGGCAGAGATCTGGATTTTAATTTGTTGTACCACCGAGAGTTTTCACTATTGCTTGAGAAAATTTGGCACCGCCGCTTAGAGTATCCTTAACAGAGATTAGGAATTGCCATTGTCGATGACTTATGTCAACATCTAGTTTCCTTGCTTCCTAGCTGAAGTCAATTCGAAGTCGCCTGATGTGATGCTTGTGCTCGTTGATTGTGAAGTTGTGTTGTGTAGAGTAGATATGAATCTGACAGCTTCGACTATTTTGGAATTCGAGCTGCATTGATGTTGTGACTGGATGGAGTGGATCTCATCTGTTGATATGTATAAGTATGCAAACATACATGGGAGATGATATTGAGAAAGATATGGATATATGTGACAGTTTGTTTCCCTACGTAGATAATAAAATCTGTATATAATAAAAAATAAATTCTAATGTATGTTCCAAAATATATCGTTTGATTGTGTATCCAATTCTTTGCTTTTGAACTTTATTTATTTCTTTTTCTATATATATATCGAACCTTTTATTGCGCTAAATGGAAAATTTTCCACAACCAGTATTTTATAAAAGTTCTATAAATGTACAATACTGAACAAATATATTAAATATAATGTATTTCTTATTAATATCAAAAAGAAATTAAACAGTTTATGATAATATTTCTTTTTCGATAATAGTAATAAATACATATTATTTCTACAAACTAAAATAATTGGAAATAAATTGTGTTTTAATAATTTTTAAATCGCAACACACTCTGAAAACAATATTAAATACAAAAATATATTTGTTATCATTAAACAAGACGTATACTCCACAATCTTCCCCCTTTGATGATAACAAAAAAGAAGTATACTCCACATATAGAAACAACGAACACCATACTAAGGAGCATGCAGACTCAAACTTCATAAGTGATATCGAACATAGTATGTCAAACCCAAATTCATATTCAATCTTGCGTTAAGAACATTAAGTGGAAATGTTCCAAACAATAAGTAGTGGCTTATTCAACCAAAGAATAAGTACACTCTCTTTGAATAGCATGCGATATAGTGAGAATGAATAAATATACCAATTTATAACCGAACTAGAAATGATTCCAAATGTTGAGAATCCCACAATGTTGTTGTACGATAACAATGTCGTGATACAAATCACGAAAGAACCTAAAGCTCACTTGAAGTCAAGAAACATACCCCGAAAAGTTTCACATGATAAAAGTGATTTATCAATATCAGAGAGAGCTAATTGACAGAGTAGATAATTAAAACAAAATAGCATACCCATTCACTAAGAGACTGCTTGATTAGTTTTTGAGAAAACCAATCAATGGAGTTGGAATAAGATTTTATATTTAACCTCAAGTGCAATTGAGAGATTAATATAGTCAAAGATAAGGGAAATGATGTTGTTTATCATATATATCTAACTCGATAACCAAACTTGATCATCACAAAGGTGTTTGATTTCTATAGTATACTTTGTTATATTTCGATATAATTAATTTGAAATATATTAAATATAAAATCCTTAAATGATATATTATGTGATAGTAGTTACAATATATCATAATCATGATAATTTTATCATATTGAAAAATAACATATTATTTATATATCCCTAGGTTAGATGTTTCGAGAAAGAATATCGATTCATCCTTTAAGACTAGAGTCTGTAACACTCTCCAAATGTTGGACGGTGTATTACTTATGGCAACTAGGGGCACAAATTGATCATGTGCTAATAGTTATTGGATAACTATGGAATGGCTCACTTGAGAGTTCTCTATTGGTTAATATTACCAAGGTTATACAAACAACCTCGAAGTGGTGATATTATATAATTCTCTCAACTTGAGAATACTATTGAACTTTAGTATGGACACTCCACTTTGATTATAGTTAAATTATGGCACGATGTCCATTAAACAACTATAGCTGAGTCTAACTTGAAACATTTGAAGTGAAACCCAAATTAATAGATAATTCTTCTTCTCGAGTATATGAAGTAAGTATCACGGTCAACTGTAATCAGCTCAAAGTCAAATTCTCTAGTTAGAGTAGTACGGTTGATAATAATTGTTGTTACATAACCAAGGATTCTGTGGTTAGCCAAATCAAGTTGAATGTTGATGATATTTGAATTTGGACCAAAACCATATTCCATAAGTCCTAATATGATATAGTTTTGCCGAAAATATTTGATGTAAATAACCGTTACTACAAGGTACCGCTTATTATAATAAAATTGGATTTTGCCAAAATGACGTGTAAGAGATAAATTCAGCCAAAATGTCACACCACTAGCTAAGTGATGTGTAAACGTTAATACTCGAATTGTTCGATATTAATCCCTGATTGAATTTACACCTTTTGATGAATACTTCGAAAACCCACGTGATTTAATTAATTTATAATCATTGTAAATTAATTAATATTTGTGAAATATTAATTATTAAATTTACTTTTATTCGTTTGAATGTTGTTAGTATTTAATCAAGTGCATATATAAGATACACACACATGTATTGATATATGATATCGATTAATATTTAAATTTGATTTAAAGCGATTAATTACTAAATGTTTTTGGAAATTTTGAGGGCCCACATAGCCCATTCTTTGGTCGGCTATACATGTAATAGAGGGGAATTATGATTAAATTTTAAAAAAGAAATAAAGTGGGTAGGTTTTAAGGAAGGAAATGGAAAGGTTTCAACTGTTTCTTTAAAACAAAATTCTTTCCATCCATTAATTCGCACTCTCTTGACAATTCATTTTTTCCTCTTTTCCTCCACCCATGACTAAAAATTAATGGCTTCCTAGCCATAAAATTTCCAAAAACGAATCAAATAGAATAAATACAAAAGTGGTGCTTCAGATCGTTTCAACTTTTGAAGGCTGATTTAATCAAATCTACGAGTTGTTTTTTATTCAAGGTGTGATTAGTTGGCTACATCATAAGGTAATTGTCCGATCTCCTTTTAATTTATGTTACATCTTATTATTATTATTATTATTATTATTATTTAAATCTCACATCTTACAGTAAATTTATATATGTCTATGTTGTCCTATCTTACGCTTGCTATTTTTTTAGAAATTAAAAGTTTAATGGAAAAATGGAGATATTAATATTCAAAACTAATTTTAATTAGTTGAGATTATATTGTTACAAATTAATAAAACTGATTCAAATTCATAAGAAAAGAGACTTCTGTGTAAAATCAGAGATCTAATGTTGATTTCTTTCCTAATACAAAACTAGATTTCAAATTATTAATTTTGAACTACAAAACATAAAAAATTACAAGTTGTGTGTGTGTTATTTTGGATTTAAACATAGTTTTTTTTATTTATATATGTATATGTGTATATATACATATATCATTTTTATTCAAAATTTATAAGAGTACTTTTTTGTGAAAATTTAGATCTAATGTTAATTTCCTTCCTAAGCCAAAACTAGATTTCAAATTATTAACTTTAAATTGCAAACATATAAGATTACTAGTTTTATCTATACATATTGTTTTGAATTTAAATATAGTTTTTTATTATTTATATGTGTGTGTTATTTCAATTCAAAATTTATAATGAGGCTTTGTGTAAAATTAAAATATAATGTTGAACTCCTTCTTAAGTCAATACTAAATTTCAAATTGTTGATTTTAGATTTCAAAACATTTAAAATAGCCAAAATCAATTATAACTTGTGTGTGTAATTGTTATTTTATAAAAAAAGGAAAAAAAAATGGACAACAAAGGCATATATAAATGGACAAATGTGTCCATTGCGGTGTAAATCGCGGCATCTATATACATTCACATTAGCCATGTACACATCATATATGTTGCACGTACACTATATATATAAGTGTATTTAATACACTTACAAATTACAACTCATATAAATTAAATAAAACCAATTATAAACAAGCTAAATAAAATAAATATTTTATTTAAAATACTTTAGATTGGATCTAAAATCTCTTTAGACTTCATAGACCTAGTTCTTTATTTTAGAAAAATTGAAATCCACCTATTTCACCCGCTTTTGATTGGCCTTGTTCCTTCCAATATGATGTAATTAATGCTAATGATTTAACGAGGAGAAAAACAATCCACTAGGCAGTGTGATCTCACTACATGTATGATAGGGAAATTTATTACTCATACATGGCTTTTTTACTTGACCCGTGTTTTTATTATTATTTTCCTCTTAAATTCATGAACCCTCATTCCAATAGGCCAAATTTATCGTTTACTTAGGTTGATTTTGGAAGACGAATAAAAGCCCAAAGACGAAGCTTTAGGCTTAGTAATTAATAAAATTGCTTTTAAAAAAATTATTCGTCTTCCAAAATCATGTGTAATGAAATTTATTTAGCTACTTTGTTTAAATAATTGGGTACCTCATATGTCGGGCACAACACTTTTATTTATAATATTTAAGTGTTTTGTTGGCATCCTCATATGTTGAGCGCGACACTTTTATTTATAATATTTTACCCCTGTGTGGGCACATTTTGGGATTGTCAATATGTAAAGACAATCATGTGTAATGAAATTTATTTAGCTACTTTGTTTAAATAATTTTGTTGACAAAAAAATTAATCTCATTTTGTTGCTTGAAAATAATTCTAGTGATGACTACAATATCTACAGTGTTCATGTTTGGGTCTCAAAGTAGGTGATGTTACACCCATCTTTGAATTATTCCCTTTTTCGCTCTTACGGGAATGGGCAACATCACGATGAAGGAATCGAGGACACAGCATGGGTGGTCGTGCCATTAGTTCATCGATGCCTCCTTATGCTTTTAGGAGAATGGGAATTATACCATGGGAGCATGATTCAAGGCCGATCTAAGTGATTACTCCATCTATGCATGAGTGCCACCACGAAGGGTTCACTCCAGGGCAATGCTCGCCTTTAGGTGCATTTTTGACTATAGGCGCTGAACTCATATGGTTTCATCGGTGATACACAATCAGGCTCTTGGAGCGAAGTATTTTTATTTAATATGCATTTATTACAAGTGCTAGTCTCCTTCTGAGTTTGACTGAAACATATATCTAAAATAGCCTCGTAACTTTGGCTTACAAAATTATTTATACATAATAAGCTTTATGGTGCTTTGGATTCTAGATCCGGGAGATGTTATTATCATCTGGATGGATGAGGCAGTATACTCAATTGGTTAGGGCAGCACTGACCACGTACGACCCCTCCTAATTAAGTCCAAGGCATCAGCCAGGCTCCTTGTGTTGGTGAAGACTCGTTGTAGGACAAGGTCTCGCACTATGAAGATATGTTACTTGACCCTAGAGTTATAGTTCTTCACAACCTTTCTTTTATAAACTCAATGCAAAGCTCTACTCATATTCTCCACTTATCTAGGGCATTGAGACTTAGCCTCAACAAATCTTCATTTTGCTTGGCATTGTGGGTGAGGTGAGGGGACATCCACTTTTACGGGCAATATTTCTTCAACCCCATAGGCTAAGGAAAAAGGTGGATGTCCCATGATGCCTAGGTAGAGGTTCTATACGACCAAAGGATGAGCTAGAGATCGTTGGTCCTGTTTCCTTTGGCATTGGTTAAGTGCTCCTTTAGAGTTGATATTATCATTTTTTTGACTGCCTCCACTCATCTGTTTGCTTGAGGGTGAATGATGGAGGAGAAGCACTTTCCGACCCCATTTCTTTCATAAAACTTGAAGTACTAGCGCTTCCAAACTGGGTGTTGTTATCGGTGACGATCTTCTTTAGGAGAACGAACTAGTAGAAGATGTTCTTGATGACAAAGTTGAGGACCTTAGGCGTAGTTACCTCAGTGTTAGGGGCGAATTTGGCACACTCTTGGAACACACAAAAACCAATTGGAAAATATGCTTAAGGTGAGGTGATGCACTATGGTCGAAAACCTATCTCAATCAAAACTACTTATTACAAGATGTGCTCATCTTAAAAGCAGTCCTTCGTCTAACCAATCTGCTCCCAACCTTAGAGAGCTACTGGTTATGACACTCAAATAGAACATCCAAAGCCACTAAAATTTTCTACTCGATGACACAAAGTTAGTAGTCTAAGTTTTACTCAACTTCAAATTAAAACGAAGAAGTTATGGCGCAAAGAAGATCGGTTTGGAAAGGAATAGCGGAAACGGTCTGGTAGGGAGTAAGTGCCGAAAAGGAAAACATTCCGATAGTGCACTTTCTAAAATTTTCGCCGCTAAACTGAATCCTACTAAACCATCTTCTACCAAACCGAATATTATCAACCATACTTGTTCATCCATGAAAAGTGCCTACTTTATAGGATGCCACATACCTATAAATACCCCATGGATGAACAATGATGGTGGATAAGTTTGGAGCACTAGAAACTACATAACCAAATTAGCCGAACCAAATTACTGGAGCACTTTTAGCCAGCGAGGAATTATCTCAACCTTATCCAATCATCCAATCAACCATACTGGTAGAGTTAAGGTGTGCCATATGGGGAAAGTATAATTTAATTATATAACTTAAATCTTATTGTGAATCTTATTCAAATTAAAGTAAGGTTTTGGTTTTATTTTCTATTGTATATATTATTATATTAGGATATAAATAATGTTATAAATACACTAAATATATACAAGTAGAAAATCCTTAGGAAAAGCATTGAATTGATCGTAGTTACGAACGTGTTCATAACCATGAGTATTGAATCGAATAAAACAAATAATTGTCCTTATGTATTCCTAGTCAAGAGGTATTGAAAATGAGATATCGATATACTTGTTGAGACTAGTGTGTGTAACACTCTCCATATGATAGATGATGAATTATTCATGATTGTTGGGGGCACTAGTAGGTTACATACATGTTGTTTTTCGGAACAGTTACAAAATGACTAATTGAGAGTCTTCTATATGTTAGAGGTTAAATAGGAGGTCTCGTGCGATGATGTGAAGTAATATTGACTTAAGAATACTATGAATCTTAAGTGTCTAAACTATGCCTTAATCTTGGCAAAACGTTAATTCTGTTAAGGCAATGGTTTGGGTATAAGTTAAACCACTTAAAGTAAAACACTACCCAAGAGAAGATTCGCCTCCTTCGAGTAAAAGGCTAGCGTTATTGTAATTGGTAGTCGACATAAAGTCAAAGTCTTCGGCCAAAGCAAATCGGTTAATCAATAATTATTATCGGACTGAACCATGGACTTTAGTGTTGGACTTCACAATAAATATGGATATCAATAGAATTTTGACCATTTACTGAGCTCTAGATATATATGTGTGATATAGTGATGATGGAGAGAAAACATGCATAATATATCATTATTTAAGGGTGTTGTTTTAATAGATAAGAAATTGAATGTCAAAGACAACAGATTATAAGTTCATTCAATTCTGCCATAGATAATAGATTATAAACTCAAAAACCTCTTCCAAAGATAGTAGAATATAAACTAATTAAACAGAAACATTGGAGTGTAAACTAACCTAACTTTGCTAGAGATTAAGAAGTATAAACTTCCTAGCCTCGAAGATAGGGTTCGACTCCATAGGAGACAATGAGTATATTGTTGCTTAACCTCAAAAACAAGGTATAAATTTACCAAAGATAGGGAAGTATCCAATTGTTCAGCCTCAAAGGTTAGCTCAACTCTTTCAGAGATAGAGGAATGTAATTTTGACCAGTCCCAAAGGCAGGACCCAACTACGCTAGAGAAAGTGGAGTGTAATTATTCCAAAAAGCCCCAAATATAGGGTCATCTTCATTTGAACATGAAATATGATATTTTAGAGATCGAGTACTTTCTTAGATTATAGGGACTTTAACACAAATTTACATTTATAAACATTTATAAATGAATTACTATTGATATTTGTTAGAAATACTCAAAGGCATGATAGCACCTTGATTTCACTCAAATATGTGAACCCATGAGAGTGGTAAAAAAGACTTTTGACTGGGCAAGAACGCACTTCCTTAACTCTTACGGGTCGGATAGACCTCTTGATTTATAGACTAGACAAATGGATGCATCTAAGCATTATGGAATTCTACATCGACTGTATCATTCCCCCACTACGATTGGATCTCTAGCAAAGCACGCTTCATATCATAAAGCATATTTTAGGCGGCAATGCATCAGTGGAAACTTTGGAATAGTCTCGGAAAAAACCCAAACCAATTCGAAAATATACATAAGGTAAGGAGATGTACCTGGTTGAAACCACGTCTCAATCCAAACTACAAATTAAAAGATATGACCATTTTAAATTTGGTCTTTTGCCTATACGGTTTAGTCCCCACCTAGGAAAGCTACTGGATACGTCATTGGACAAGAATATTCGAAGGCACTGGAGTGTTTAACTCGATGATACAAAGCTTTGGTTTAAGTTTCACTCCGTTCTGCCTTAAAACAAATAAGTTATGGCACAAAGAAGATCGATTAGAAAGGAACAAGATAAACGTCTGGTAAGAAATAAGTGTCGAACAGCAAGAACGGTTTGTGTGCTTGCCGAACTGTTTACTACCAAGTTGTACCCTATTGAACCGTCTTCTACCGAACTGAATGCTACCGACCAGACTTGGTCATACATAGAAAGTATATATTTTATAGGAAGCCTCATACCTATAAATACCCCATGGATGAACAGTAATGGACTACAATTTTAGAGCATTAGAAACCATCGAACCAAACTATTGTAGCACTTTTGGCCAACGAGGTATTATCTCAACAATATCCACCCATCTTTAATCATCCAATCCACCATACAACATCGAGTTGTGGTGGACCAACCTCAAGATCTATAGCATTGGAGCTTTGCCAATCACAAATCTAAAAACTTACAATTGTTGTAACAAATCTAGAGAGATCTAGCAAGTGTTATAGCAATTATAAATCAAAGAAATCATAATAAAGATATAAAGTGGACGCATTCCATAGGTTGTTGACCCACTAAAAAAGTTCTATGTTTCATTTACTTCTTCTACATTTACTACTTACATTACAGTAGAGTTGTTAATGATTTGTAATATGAATTAGTGTAAAACTTTACATAATTGATGAATATAGATCCCACCTCATAGAAACCAACACTACGATCTTAGGCCCAACCAGATCTATCTTCTTGGGTGTTTGGTCATTTGTGATGCAAGCACTTGGTGAGGGGATCCACCTTGACCCATTTAGTAAAGTAGTTGATGATGACTGGGGCATGATTGTACCCACCCTTTGTATTTGGGAGCTTCCTGATCAAGTTAATCTCCCTGTGTCGAATGACCACGAGGAGGTCTCTAGAGTTAATAGGTTGAGGGAGCTCAAGGGACTTTGGATAACCGTTGACATCAATAACATTTCTTGACGTAGTTTATTGAGTCTTTTAACATGGTAGGCCAATAGTACCATTATTATCCCACCTTTTACGTCAGGCTCCCATGATATGGTCTCTATATAAGCCTTAGTGTAGTTCTTTAAGGAGTTGTTTGGCTTCAGTCTAGGTGACACAACATTGGAGCGAGGTAAAGTAGCCTCTTCAATATAGTTTATCGTCCATAATTGTGTATATGGGTACTTGTTAAGTAATTTTTCTATCTTCTTTGCATTCACTGGGCAGCTCTTTGCACACCAAGTATTTTAAAAGTGGAGTCACCCAACTACTATGTTATTCATTGCTAATTTCCATAGTGGTCTCCTCCTGTTCGATGCACAAGGAGCTTCAGATTTATAGTAAGACACAAGTGTAGGTCTCCACCAATTTACTTACCATCTTTGCCAACTATTCGGCCTTGGCATTCTTCTCCCTTAGTATTTTTTCATGTTTGAAATCTAAGAAGGCGTCGATAAGTTTCTTCACCTTGGTGATGTACGTTGCCAATGTTTTTTCCTTCACTTGAAATCGCTTGCTGATTTGGTTGACCACGAGTGTGGAGTCAATATGTACTTTGATTGATTCAATTATGAGCTCTTTCATCCTTCATAGGCTAACAAGGAAAACTTCATACTCAACCTCAATGTTGGTTGCTTGTTGTCCAACCTTGTGGCAAAACAAATTTTATGTTTATTTGGGTTGATGTGGACCATGCCAAACTTGCCCCTTTTCTTTGGATGCCCTATCAACATACGTTTCCAAGAGTGTTGTTCGATGGATGTCTCTTCCTCATTGCTTTTAGGCTAGAGCATTCCACAATGAACACACAAATACTTATCCTTAAATTATTCCTAATCAAGATGTATCAAGAAAATGATATCGATGCATTCTTTAAGATTCGTGTACGTAATGCTCTCCATACAGTGGATAGTGAATTATTCATGACCGTTAGGGACATCAAGGGATTATGTGGTTGTGTTTATTTGGAATAATCGTGGAAGGACTCAAAGAGAGTCTTTTATAGGTTAATACAACTAGGTCAAAATAGAAGATCTTATGTAACAACGTACAACAATCTTCTGAATTGAGAGTTAAGTTGACTCTAAGTAGCTAGGTTGTACTTCGGCTATAGTCAATCACATGACATCACAATCATGTTACGGCCATAGTTAGGTACGCATTGAACCACTTGAAGTGAAACACTTCTTGAGAAGATAGAGGATGGTGATTTAAATAATAAACGACTTATTATGTTCATTGATATAAAGGATTGGTGGATTCATATATGTCAGAGCTTGTGTGGTTTTGGATATAATAATTCAAATGGCTTGGTCATGAAAATGTGTTGGAATCGGGTAGTTATGGATTGGATATAGGTATGAGCAAAGTACAGTGAGTTGATTTGAAGCATAGTGAATGTAATAAACTAGATAAAGTTTATGAGCAACATATGGTGTCTGCAGATTCAATATATAATGTTAGTGAATGTAAGGTGTATTCAAACAATTTGATGATGAGAAACAAGTCTTCTAGAAAAGTGATTTTTGGATTATTTGAAGTTTCTAGTCCAGGGTGCAAAGCAGTTGATTCTATAATACATAGTGAGGTTGGAGCTAGTTCGTGTGAATATAGATCGGTACGGAGAAGTGCTCGTCTACGTAGTGCGGCCACTAGAGTTTCTGGTAGTTCTAGCTCAGGTATGGATCTTCTTTTGGGTAGCACATATAGTCCTTGTGTTTTGAGTAGTATGTTCTCTAGTGATATGCAATATTTAGCTAAGAATTCTGATTTTATTTTCAAGGATTTTCAATTAGACACTGATTATATTAAAAGTAAGGAATTATAACAGGCTTAAACACTTGAATTATGAGATACATTTGTTGAAACGTAAGAGGCTTACTTGATTTATGTAATGACCCTAATTTTTAGTAACATTATTTAGGATATTTAATTAACTATATTTAAAATAATATGATGATTAGGGGATTCAGATTTGTGATTAAACTATAGGGTAGCTGTGCCATGTAAACAATGAACTAAAGATGAGTTAAAATGAAATAGAGAAGGGGTAAAATTGGAAAAAGGGTATTCTTACACCCTAAACCCTTAGGAATTCATTTACACATTCATTTCAAAATCAAGGACAAAGTAGAGGCCGACCACCATTAGACAAGCTAGAGAAATAAAAAGCAATCAAAGGAAGAAGAGCAATCAAAATCAAATTCATTCGAATCTCAAACTCCTTAATCTCAAAGCTAAGGTGAATAATGACTACATCTCATATTTGTTAAGTGTTTTCGGCTTTAAGGTTTATCTGATTTATTTTGCAATGTTATGCCATTATTTTGAAGGATTGAATGTTTATATATGCTTGTTGATGATTTATGATAATTCATATAGGTTTTTTGATATGTTTTAATGTGAAAACCCTATTAAACGACATCCAAATCCCTTGCAATTTTAGATTTAGATTAGAAATGATATTATAGAGATGATTTTCCTCTAATTTAATGTGAATTTTATATTAATTTTCTAGTGAAGAAATGTTTATTTGGGTCTAAAATAATTTACGGCTAAACTATTTATGTTTTACGTCAGAAATTAATATATGTTAGAAAACATATTAAAAATGATTTTCTGCAATTTTTGTAGAATTTTCCTAAGTGTTTTAATAGACATATAAAATTATTTAAGGTATGTGACTTAAATGTTTTTTATATTTATAAAAGGAGAAGGGGTATTTTGTAAATTATTTAAATTGTTTAATTCTGAAATTTTAGCAGCACTTTTAGAAAAGAAGATTGGCAATCAATAATATTTTAACAAACAAGGCAGGTTAGTTGAAAAGAATTTCTTTTTAAAGTTAAAATCAGTTTTCACATGCTTTTAGCATGTTTCACCACTTTCGGCACCTAGGTTTCGACTTAGTAGTTCTGCCACCATCACCATTGAAACCAATGCACATGGCATCAAAGACTTGGTGCGCAGCGAATTGGATATAGGCGAAAGGTGTTGGATCGAAACCAGAGGTTCCGAAGGGGTCGAAGTGCTACTATACTTTCAAATGTAAACGCGTCTACTTAGCTTTAGAAAGTAATGCTTTCGACTTTATTAGCTTCTGATTGGGTCAAATTGATTTAAGGAATGATTTCGAATGGGTTGCGCCTTTTGTTTTAAGTAAATGCTTTGGAAGGGGTCGAAACCCCTTGCTGTCGCTTTCTTACCTTTCGAAGTCAATGGTTTCGAAAGGAATACTTTGTTTTAAAACCCAACCCACTTCTCCAATACTTTCAAAGGGTTGGTTTCGACACCATCACTTCCTTTCTTAGGAAATAGCATTTGAAAGAGTGCTTTTGACTTAAATGTTTTATGACCCTTTTGCACTGTTGAAGGTAGAACCCAAAAGGTTTCGAAAGAGATAGTTTTGAATGGTTTCAGAAGGATGTTCCACTTATTTTACTTGAACTCAAAGGCTTTCGAAAGGTTTGATGTTTTAATACTTTCAAAAGATTTTAATGAAGGTTTCGAAGGGGTGGTTCCCTAATGGTTTCGAAAGGTTTGAAAGGAAAGGTATTCCAATGTTTTCGAAAGGCAATGTTTAAGTGTTTTAAAGATAGGATGTCTAAAGTTTTATAGCTTTCGAAGGAAACGTTTTTCAATGGTTTTGAAAGGTTTATATGAATGGTTTCAAAGGGAATGTTTTGGCCTTTCAGCCTAGGTGAAAGAAAGGGGTTTGCTTGGTTTCGAAAGGGGCGCTTTCAATGGATTCGAAAGGGGTACTTTCAAAGGTTTAAATATTTTCATCAACAAAGATTTGTGTAAAGTATATATAACATGGCAAGGTGATTTTGAGTGAAGCATGGAGTATATATTTTCCTTGTTTAAGTTTGATTTAAAGGTTTTAAATCAATCTGAGATGAAAAGGTTTTCAAGGAAAATTTAAGGGAAGATTACCCTAAGTAAAATAACTCGGATATTTGTATACCAGATGAAACTGGTATAGGGTCGCGCCCTATACATTAGCTATTAGCCCGAGCTAATTTAGTCCAAAATTCTAGTGTGTAAGGCTTTGTCAGGGGTAAGACTAAAATGATGTTACACACAAAAAGGAATATACTTGTACAAAGGTAGGTTATTGGTGAGCCCGCAAAACCATTAGAATCAGGTGACCTTGGGAGAAGATAAGTTAGGGACAGACCATCTAGAAAAGGAGTGTCTAACAGGTGTTAGATTATTTATTTATATTGTCTGGTAGGCTCGAGTCAGCCAAAGGTTAATAGTTAGCCAAATAAAATTGTAGTGTTCGGACAGATAGTTCATTTGTTACCTATATGTATGTTTACATAATAATGCTTTACAGTTTTAACCAGTTTTGGTTGTAGGATTACGATTTGCAAAAGATATTTTTAAAGGATATTAGTTAGGGGAAACCGGTTCCGCTAAGCGGCGTGGTCTCACTTAATATCAAATAACCGAGATATTATTCACACCAGGCTTTATGTCTGACACGAAGTTTATGTTTTCCCCTTAAACTCTCGGGTGCTCAAAATTGATTTGAGTAGGCTGAGGGTTGAGGTTTACAGGTTTTTAGTAGGTTGGCGAATAATGCTTCCGGAGACGAGTAGTTGGCAGACGGATAGCTATTTAGGAGCTAGTGTTTTATTTTGCTTGATTCCGCTGTGTTTTATTATGTCAGTATGACTATATGGTACTCTGGTCAACCAAGAGGGCATCATCATATGTCGCTCTTAGTGTATTTATTTAATAATTATATTTGATCTTTACCCGGGAAACGATTATAGGATTATGTATTTGAATGTGAAACATGTGTTTTGAAATGTAATCAGAAAAATGTTGTTTTTGAAATATGTGATATTGTTTCATATTCAAGTGCTACTGATATTATGGATACCATTAACATAGTCGTATTTTGTTGCCGGAAGTTAATATTACAAATGACTGCAGCATTTATAGTGCTTAGCTTTAGGCCTCAAGATAGGGGATGCTACAACTTGGTATCAGAGCATAGGTTTATGAATTTTTTTAAACTATAACGATTTTTGAAAAAATAACCCTAAGGAATTAGAGTAAGATCGAGGAATGGGATTACGCTATAGTAACGTACTTGTATTTGCTATATATAAGTATATGCTATATCTCTTTCCTCCTATCTCTCTTAGGCTATTCTTCTATATCTTAATAGGCTTGAATACAGATATGGATGCTAGAAGTGGAAGATTAAATCTTGGATGAAGCACCACCATAAATGGAAATGCCAGACCGAATATTGGAAGGAACCAAAGTCAGGCACAAGTTGGGAATGTTGGTGCTGGGATTCCACAAGTGGATATGGAAGCTATGTATCAGTTTTTCGTGAACATGATGCAAGCTGGAATTGCAGCTGGAGTGGTTGGAGGAAATGATGGAGTAGGAGTTCAGGGAGCTCCGATGGTCAACAATTATGCTATCTTGAGCAGAGATTATGTTAGGCTTGGAGGGAAGCCATTTATCGGAACTGAAGATTCTATTGAGGTGGATAACTGGTTGTTGCATTGTGAGAGAATCTTTGTTGACTTGGGGCTCAATGATAAGCAGAAGAGAAGGCTTGCTTCGAGACAGCTTCAGGGATCAGCTTTATTCTGGTGGAATAGTGTGACGGCTGGAGTGAATGAAGAGACGATGACATGGGCTGAGTTTAGGAGAAGGTTCCAGTAGAGGTTCATGTCTGTGATGGCACGGTCTATTTTGCTTAGAAAGTCTACTGAGTTGGAGCAGGGGGAGATGTCTATGATGGAATATTCTGGAAGGTTCGAGGATTTGGCAAGGTATGGGTATGCTACTATGGATACCGTGATGTAGAGGAACGAGAAGTTCATAAAGGCCTAGGTTGGCAAGGGATACATTACCTCATATTAGGGATCCTTGTGATGTTGTAGCAGAGATGACATTGAGACATGAGGAGATACTTGCTTCTCTGGAGAAGAATAAGGCAAAGGAGGTCCTGGTGGGGCAGAGTCAGAAAAGGAAGTTCATTCATAAGAAGGGTGCTTAGAAAGGTGGAGCCACAAAGAAAGGAAAGTCAGAGGTTTTTTGCTTCAAGTGCAATAAGAAGGGGCATTTCGCTAATGAGTGTCATACTGGGAAGGCGAAGGAAGTGGTCGGGAAGAAGAATATCAGATGCTTTAACTATGATCAGATTGGTCATTATAAGAACTAGTGTAAAGAGCCTGCTAAGGATGGAAGGGGAAAAGTATTTGCATTGGAACCAGCAACATCAGGACCAACAGCACAGGAGAAAGGGAAGGCAGTGTTGGGAGGTACGCTTCAGGTCCATGGTATGTCTATTAGCGTTCTGTTTGGTACTGGTGCATCACATTCTTTTGTATCTCATTGTTTAGTAGATAAGCTTAACCTAGAGCCTTCATATTTAGTTACTTCCTTAAAGGTTGCAAATCTGATAGGAGGGTATGCGACACTTGGGATGAAGTGTGACCACTCAGAGTTCAATTTGTTAGGTCATACCTTTGTTTGCAGTTTGCGTGTGTTTGATTTCGTAGGGTTCGAAATTATTTTGGGTATGGATTGGTTAAGTAAGTACGATGCTAGGATATTTTGCCATGATAGGAAAATATCACTTAAACACCCTGACTGTAGTGATCGGATTGTATATACCGTAGGAAACCCTAATTGTGAGGTAAATGCTTTATTGAGTGTTGTGGAGGTAGAAGACGAGTTGAATCGAGTTTTCATGGTTAGGGAATCTACGAATGTTTTCAAGCTAGTAGTAGGATTTCCACCGAAATAAGCCATTGAGTTTCAGATAGATTTGGTGCCTGGTGCAGAATCAGTGAGTAGACCGCCAAGCAGGATGACACCTTCCGAGATGAGAGAGTTGAAGGTGCAGTTAGTTGATTTGGAATGCAATAATTTTATTAGACTGAGAAGTTCACCTTGGGGAGTAGCTGTAGTGTTAGCTAAGAAGCCAGACTGATCGTTGTGGTTATGTATCTATTATCATAAGTTGAATGAAAAGACGATAAAGAATCAATATACGTTGTCTAGAATTGACGATTTGTTTGATCAGTTGAGTGGAGCAAAGTTATTTTCTCAGTTGTATTTAGCAACAGGTTTTCATCAGCTTAGAGTAGCAGAGGATAACATTCCTTTGACGGCGTTTGGGATCAGATATGGATCGCACGAATGGCTAGTTATGCCGTTCGGATTAACTAATGCACTGGCATTCTTTATGGATTTGATGAACCGAATTTTTCGAGAGCACTTGGATAGGTTCGTGTCGGTTTTCATAGATGATATCTTGATATACTCTAAGGATGAAAGGGAGCATGAAGTTCATCTTAGAGTTGTGCTTGAGACGCTGAGGCAGCATCAATTAAAGGTGAAGTTTTCGAAGTGTTATTTCTGGAAGAAGGAGGTGAAGTTTCTTGGTCATGTAGTCTCAAAGAAAGGGTTGTCTATAAATCCGACTAAGATTGAAGCGGTGAATATTGGAAGAGACCTGAGATGGCGACTGAGATAAAGAGTTTTCCTGGATTGGCTGGATATTATTGGAGGTTCATAAAGGATTTTTCATGGATAGCCGCATCGATGACCAAGCTAACGTGAAAGGATGTGAAGTTTGTTTGGACCGATAAGTGTGAGCAAGCATTCTAGAGCTTGAAACACTTATTGACCCATGCACCTGTATTAGTTGTTTTGAAGGGTAATCAGGATTTGGTAGTATATACAGATGTGTGTGGAACTGGATTAGGAGCTGTGTTAATGCAGAGAGGTAAAGTGATTGCCTATGCTTCTCGACAGCTTAGACCGCATGAGGTTAGATATTCAACGCATGATTTGGAATTGGTTGCAGTGATTTTTGCATTGAAGGTGTGAAGACATTACCTTTTTGGAAAGAGGTTTGAGCTTTGTACGGATCATAAGTCATTGAAGTATTTATCCTCTCAGAAGGAGCTGAATATGAGATAGCAGAGGCGGTTAGAGTTTTTAGCCGCTTATGACTTCGGTATTGAGTACACACTAGAAAAGGGAAACAAAGTTGCAGAAGCACTTAGCCGAAAACATCAGAATGCAGTGTTGGCAATGATAGGAGAGTAGAAAGATTTGGAAGCGTTGTCGACTTGTAGAGTGCAGTAGAGATTGGAAGTTGGGTCAATAATGTGATATTTAATTAGCTATATTAAAAAAAATAATGTGATAACTAAGGGATTAAGATTTGTGATTAAACTAAGGGGTAGTTGTGCCATGTAAACAATGAAGTAAAGATGAGTTAAAATAAAATAGAGAAGGGGTAAAATAGGGAAAAAAAGTATTCTTATACCCTAAACCCTTAGGAATTCATTTACACGGTCATTTCAAAATCAAAGACAAAGTAGAGGCCGGCTACCATTAGACAAGCTAGAGAAAGAGAAAGCAATCAAAGGAAGAAGAGTAATCAAAATCAAATTCATTAGAATCTCGAACTCCTTAATCTCAAAGATAAGGTGAATAATGATTACATCTCATATTTGTTAAGTGTTTTCGGTTTTAAGGTTAATCCGATTTATTTTGAAATGTTATGTCATGATTTTGAAGGATTAAATGTTTATATATGCTTATTGATAATTTATGATAATTCATATAAGTTTTATGATATGTTTTAATGTGAAAACCCTATTAAATGACATCCAAATGCCTTACGATTTTAGATTTAGATCAGAAATGATATTTTTGAGATGGGTTTCAATTTACATAATTTTCTGAATTAATGTGGATTTTATATTAATTTTCTAGTGAAGAAAATGTTTATTTGGGTTTAAAATAATCTATGGCTAAACTATTTATGTTTTGGGTCTTTTAGAAAAGATATTAAAAATGAATTTTTGGAATTTTTGTTGAATTTTCCTAAGTGTTTTAATAGATATATAAAATTATATAAGGTATGGGACTTAAATGTTTTATATATTTATAAAAGGAGAAGGGGTATTTTGTAATTATTTAAACTGTTTAATTCTAAAATTTTGGCAACACTTTTAGAAAAGAAAATTGGAAACCAAGAATATTTTAAGGAATTGCGGCTGGAGTGGTTGGAGGAAATCCTAGAGTGGTTGGAGGAAATGCTGGAGTAGGAGTTCAGGAAGCTCCGGTGGTCAACAATTATGCTATCTTGAGTAGAGATTATGTTAGGCTTGGAGGGAAGCCATTTATCGGAACTGAAGATGCTATTGAGGTGGAGAGCTGGTTGTTGCATTGTGAGCGAATCTTTGCTGACTTGGGGCTCTATGATGAGCAGACGAGAAGGCTTGCTTCGAGACAGCTTCTGGGAGCAGCTTTATTCTGCTGGAATAGTGTGACGGCTGGTGTAAATGAAGAGATGATGAAATGGGCTGAGTTTTGGAGAAGGTTCCAGAAGAGGTTCATGTCTGTGATGGCGCTATCTGCTTTGCTGAGAAAGTTTACTGAGTTGGAGCAGGGTGATATGTCTATGTTGGAATATTCTAGAAGGTTCGAGGAGTTGGCAAGGTATGGGTATGCTACTGTGGATACCGTGATGAAGAGGAACAAAAAATTCATAAGGACTTGAGTTGGCAAGGGCTGCATTACCTCAAATTAGAGATCCTTGTAATGTTGTAGTAGAGATGGCGTTGAGACATGAGGAGATACTTGCTTCTCTCGAGAAGTAAGGCATAGGAGGTCCAGGTGGGGAAGAGTCAGAAAAGGAAGTTCTTTCATAAGAAAGTGAAGTTGAGTGTTGTTTGCTTCAAGTGCAATAAGAAGGGGCATTTTGCTAAAGAATGTCGTACTGGGAAGGTGAAGGAAGTGGTCGGGAAGAAGAATATCAGATGCTTTAACTGCGATCAGATTGGTCATTATAAGAACCAGTGCAAAGAGCCTACTTAGGATGGAAGGGGCAAAGTATTTGCATTGGAACCAGCTACATCAGGACCAACATCGCAGGAGAAAGGAAAGGTAGTGTTGGGAGGTACGCTTCAAATCTCTGGTATGTCTATTAGCGTTCTGTTTGATATTGTGCTTCGCATTCTTTTGTATCTCATTGTTTAGTAGATAAGCTTAACCTATAGCCCTCATATTTAGTTACTTCCTTAAGGGTTGCAAATCTGATAGGAGGGTATGCGATACTTGGGATGAAGTGTGATCACTTAGAGTTCGATTTGTTAGGTCATACCTTTATTTGCAGTTTGCATGTGTTTGATTTCGTATGGTTCGGAATTATTTTGGGTATCGATTGGTTAAGTAAGTACGATGCTAGGATATTTTGCCATGATAGGAAAATATCGCTTAGACACCTTGACTGTAGTGATAGGATTGTATATACCATAGGAAACGCTAGTTGTGAGGTAAATGCTTTGTTGGGTGTTGTGGAGGTAGAAGAGTTGAATCGAGTTTTCATGGTTAGGGAATTCGCGGATGTTTTCGAGCCGGTAGTAGGATTGCCATCGCAACGAGCCATTAAGTTTCAGATAGATTTGGTGCCTGGAGCATAACCAGTGAGCAGGCCACCAAGTAATATGACACCTACCGAGATGACAAAGTTAAAGGTGCAGTTAGTGGATTTGGAAGGCAAGAATTTTATTAAACCAAGCAGTTCACCTTGGGGAGTAGCCGTAGTGTTTACTAATAAGCCGGACGGATCGTTGAGGTTATGTATCGATTATCGTAAGTTGAATGAGAAGACGAAAAAGAATCGATATCCGTTGTCTATAATTGATGATTTGTTCGATCAATTGAGTGGAGCCAGGGTATTTTCTCAGTTGGATTTAGCAACAGATTTTCATCAGCTTAGAGTAGTAGAGGATAACATTCATTTGACGGCGTTTAGGACCAAATATGGATCGTACACGTTCAGACTAACTAATGCACCGACATTCTTTGTGGATTTGATGAACCGAATTTTCCAAGAGCACTTGCATAGGTTCGTGTTGGTTTCCATAGAAGATATCTTGATATACTCTAAGGATGAAAGGGAGCATGAAGTTCATCTTAGAGTTGTACCATAGACGTTGAGGCAGCATCAGCTAAAGGCAAAGTTTACGAAGTGTCATTTTCGGAAGAAGGAGGTGAAGTTTCTTGGTCATGTAGTCTCAGAGAAAGGGTTGTCTGTAGATCCGACTAAGATTGAATTGGTGAATAATTGGAAGAGACCTGAGACAGTGACTAAGATAAAGAGTTTTCTTGGATTGGCTGGATATTATCGGAGGTTCCTTAAGGGTTTTCACGGATAGCCACACAGATGACCAAGCTAATGCGAAAGGATGTGAAGTTTGTTTGGACGAAAACTGTGAGGAAGCATTCCAGAGCTTGAAACACTTATTGACCAATGCACATGTATTAGTTGTTCCGGATGGGAATCGGAATTTAGTAGTAGTATATATATATATGCATGTGGAACTAGAGTAGGAGCTGTGTTAATGCAGAGAGGTAAAGTGATTGCCTATGCTCCTCGACAGCTTAGACCACATAAGGTTAGATATCCTACGCATGATTTGGAATTGGCTGCAGTGATTTTTGCATTGAAGGTGTCGAGACATTACCTTTTGGGAGAGAGGTTTGAGCTTTATACGGATCATAAATCGTTAAAGTATCTGTTCTCTTAAAAGGAGCTGAATATGAGACAACAGAGGCAGTTAGAGTTTTTAGCCGCTTATGACTTCGGTATTGAGTACACACCAGGAAAGGGCAACAAAGTTGCAAACGCACTTAGCCGAAAACATTAGAATGCAGTGTTGGCAATGATAATAGAGTGGAAAGATTTATAAGCATTATCGACTTGTAGAGTGCAGTGGAGATTTGAAGTTGGGTCTAGTGGAGGACCAGTTGTGTTATCTTGTTTAGAAGTTCGATCGGTAATGATCTAAAAGATTGCTTTTAAACAGGAGAAGGATCCAGTATTAGTCGAACGGATCTGGAAGATAAGGGATGCAACCGAGAGCAATGACTTTAAGGACTTTAGTCTTGACCAGAATGGATGGTTGAGAAAGAAAGGTAGGTTATGTGTTCTGAATGTAGGAGACATTAGGAAGGAAGTTTGAGAGGAATGCCATCGTTCAAAGTTCACTATTTATCCAGGAGGAACTAAGATGTATCAAGACCCGAAGCGGAGTTTCTTTTGGGAAGGTATGAAGAGGGATGTAGGCTTATGAGTGAAGCAGTGTCTGAACTACCAACAAGTAAAAGCCAAACATCAGAAGCCAAGTGGGTTGCTTCAGCCATTGGATATTCTGGTATGGAAGTGGGATTCTATTTCTATGTATTTCATAGACGGGTTGCCAAGGTCAAATAGAGGAAATGAAAGTATATAGGTCATAGTGGACAGCTTAACCAAGAGTGCCTATTTCATTCCAGTTAAGTTAACTAGGACGACACCTGTTTCGGCTAAGTTATTTATGAATAATGTAGTTAGACTTCATGGAATTCCTAGTAGTATCGTAAGTGATAGAGATTCTTGTTCACTAGTGAGTTCTTGAAGAGTCTACAGGATATTTTAGAAACCAAGCTCAAGAGGAGTACCGCTTACCATCCGCAGACCGATGGACAAACAGAAAGAGTTAAAAAAGTCTTCAAGGATTTGTTAAGAGCTTGTGTGTTAGATTTTGGGGGATCATGGGAGGACCATCTACACTTAGTCGAGTTTCCATATAATAACAGACAAGTATAGGGATGGCGCTATTTGAAGCTTTGTATGAAAGGCCATACAAATCTCCAGTTTGTTGGTTAGAGACTGGGGATAGGTTGGTTCTTGGTCCAGATTTGGTTAGAGAAGCTGCAGAAAAGATTGAGTTGATTCGAGCTAGGATGAAGGATGCTCGGTCTAGGCAGAAAAGTTATGCAGACAAAAGACGGAAAGACTTAGAGTTCTCTATTGGAGATCATGTTTTTATTATGGTATCACCGATGAAGGGTGTGATTTGATTTGGAAAATCAGGGAAATTGGCACCAAGATTTGTAGGACCATTTCCTATTATAGAGAGGATCGAGAAACTCGCATATAGAGTAGAGTTACCGAATAGTTTGGCAGGAGTCGACGATGTTTTTCATGTTTCTCATCTAAGGAAGTGTGTTAGAGATCCGGAGTCTACTATAGCACCGACTGTGTTAGATGACTTAGTAGTAGAACCAGACTTGACTATAGTTAGAAAATCGATTCGTATAGTCGCGAGAGATGAGAAGAGGCTAAGGAACAAGACAGTCAGCTTAGTTAAAGTCCAGTGTAGCGACGATGAGAGAGACAGGGACAGTACTTAGGAGGCTAGGAGTAGGATTAAAGATGCTTATCCTGATTTGTTTGATGGTATGTTTTACCTTTCTGATTCATTTGTTGTGTACCATTTCATAATTTCGAGGACGAAATTCTTTAAGGAGGGGAGTCTGTAATGACCCTAATTTTTAGTAACATTATTTAGGATATTTAATTAGCTATATTAAATAAAATAACATGATGATTAGAGGATTAAGATTTGTGATTAAACTAAGGGGTAGTCGTGCCATGTAAACAATGAACTAAAGATGAGTTAAAATAAAATAGGGAAGGGGTAAAATAGGAAAAAGAGCATTCTTATACCCTAAACCCTTAGGAATTCATTTACACGTTCATTTGCAAAATCAAAGAAAAAATAGAGGCTGGCCACCATTAAACAAGCTAGAGAAAGAGAAAGCAATCAAAGGAAGAAGAGTAATCAAATTCATTCGAATCTCAAAGCTAAGGTGAATAATGACTTCATCTCATATTTCTTAACTGCTTTCGGTTTTAAGGTTAATGCGATTTATTTTGCAATGTTATGCCATGATTTTAAAGGATTAAATGTTTATATATGCTTGTTGATGATTTATGATAATTCCTATAGGTTTTATAATATGTTTTAATGTGAAAACCCAATTAAATGACATCCAAACGCCTTGTGGTTTTAGATTTAGATTAGAAATGATATTTAGAGATGGTTTTCAAATTTCATAATTTTCTGAATTAATATGGATTTTATATTAATTTTCTAGTGAGAAAAATGTTTATTTGGGTTCAAAATAATTTACGGCTAAACTATTTACGTTTTGGGTAAGAAATTAATATATGTTAGAAAACATATCGAAAATGATTTTCTGGAATTTTTGTAGAATTTTCCTAAGTGTTTTAATAAATTTATAAAATTATTTAAGGAATGGGACTTAAATGTTTTATATATTTATAAAAGAAGAAGGGGTATTTTGTAAATTATTTAAATTGTTTAATTCTGAAATTTTGGCAGCACTTTTAGAAAGGAAAATTGGCAACCAATAATATTTTAACAAACAAGGCAGGTTAGTTGAAAAGAATTTCTTTTTAAAATTAAAATCAGTTTTGACATTCTTCTAGCATGTTTCACCACTTTCGGCACCTAGGTTCCGACTTAGTAGTTTCGCCACCATCACCATCAAAACCAATGCGCATGTCATCAAAGACTTGGTGCACAGCGAATCGGATATAGGCGGAAGGTATTGGGTCGAAACCAGGGGTTCCGAAGAGGTCAAAGCGCTACTATACTTTCAAATGAAAACGCGCCTACTTTGCTTTAGAAAGTAATGCTTTCGACTTGGTAGGCTTCCGACTGGGTCAAATTAATTTAAGAAATGGTTTCAAATCGGTTGCGCCTTTTGTTTTAAGTAAATGCTTTCGAAGGGGTCGAAACCCCTTGTTGTCGCTTTCTTACCTTTCGAAGTCAATGGTTTCGAAAGGAATACTTTGTTTTAAAACCCAACCCACTTTTCCAATAATTTCAAAAGGTTGGTTTCGACACAATAACTTCCTTACTTAGGAAATAGCTTTTGAAAGAGTGCTTTCGACTTAAATGTTTTATGACCGTTTTTCTCTGTTGAAGGTAGAACCCAAAAGGTTTCAAAAGAGATAGTTTTGAATGGTTTCGAAAGGATGTTCCACATGTTTTACTTGAACCCAAAGGCTTTCGGAAGGTTTTACGTTTTAGTGCTTTCGAAAGATTTTAATGAAGGTTTCGAAGGGGCTGTTCCCCAATGGTTTCGAAAGCTTTGAAAGGAAAGGTTTTCCAATTTTTTCGAAAGGCAATGTTTAAGTGTTTTAAAGATAGGAAGTCTAAGGTTTTATAGCTTTCGAAGGAAAGGTTTTTCAATGGTTTTGAAAGGTTTATATGAATGGTTTCGAAGGGATTTTTTGGCCTTTCGGCCTAAAGATAGGGGTTTACTTGGTTTCGAAAAGGGTGTTTTCATTGGATTCGAATGGGGTCCTTTCAAAAGTTTAAACATTTTCATCAACAAAGATTTATGTAAAGTATATATAACATGGCAAGGTGATTTTGAGTAAATCATAGAGTATATATTTTCCTTGTTTAAGTTTGATTTAAAGGTTTTTAATCAATTTGAGATGAGAAGAGTTTCAAGGAAAATTTAACGAAAGATTGCCCTAAGTAAAATGACTCAGATATTTGTATACCAGATGGGACTGGTATAGGATCACGCCCTATACATTAGCTATTAGCCTGAGCTAATTTAGTCCAAAATTCCAGTGTGTAGGGCTTTGTCACAGGTAAGACTAAAATGATGTTACACACAGAAGGGAATATACTTGTACAGAGGTAGGTGTGAGAAATGCGGATTACGGATCTTAAAGCTGGAATAACAATAGAGGGGGGGGGTGAATAGTGTTTTATGGATTTTTTTAAATCTTTTTGAAATTTATTCAATTTAAACACCAACAAATGCAATTCACAAATACAAATATAATCACAGAATCAAACGCAGATGCAAATACTAAATAAAAGCAGTAAAGGAAAGAACACACCAGGATTTTATACTGGTTCGGAGTTACCCTACATCCAGTCCCGTACAATCGTACGAATTTCTTATCAAAATAATCTCCCATATTACACCCTCGGTTTCAAGGCTATGAGGTACACCCTCATGTATTCGAGTCCAGGGCAAACTCTTTTGATTTAACTAGGCTACAAGATCACCTAATTGATTTTCGGGGCTACAATCACACCCAATTGATTTCAAGGCTCAACCGCACCTTTTACTCAACAGTTTGATTTACAAAAGATTCTGTAACTCTGAATAGCACTGAGATCTTATGGAGAGTTTGGCAGAGAATCAAACAAGAGATAATCAAGTTTGATTCACTTGGTATTTTGGTAGAGTATAGTTTAGGATTCTTTAGAATAAATGTGGAAGATGAAGAAGAGAGAAAATAAATGAAATATGATAAAAATTTGTATAGAACTTACTGGTATTTATAGTAGAGCAACAGCCATATCTATTCGTGAAAGGATACGACGAATAGACACTTCTTTTGAAAATTGAAATTTGAAAATAACGGACACCATGTCGACATGGGGGGTTGAGGGATGTCAACATGCTCAAGGAAAAATTGATGTTTTGATTTTCTTATTAAAATTGGTTTATATAATTTGTCAAAACAATTTCTAAACTTTGTAAATATATTTAAACATATAAAAGAGTTTAGAAAATAATTTTTAATATATATAATCTTAATCTATAAAGTGATTTAAAATCTCAGTATATAAATATTTTAAAGCTAAATATTTAAAACAAGAGATGGTTTAAAAACAAGGACAATTTGAAATCAAAATATTAAAAATGATAAAAATTGTTTTGAGGCTAAAATATTTCAAACAAGAGAGATGTTTTTTTGAAAAGAAAGTTTTGAAAACATTTTAAAAAAATACTAGATATATTTTTGAAATTTTTTTTTATAAAATTAGAGGATATCAAAATAGGACCACTATATGTTCCACTGGATATTGTCGTGGGTTCCATCCCAATAGGGTTCCATCCCTTTAACAGGCTCGAAGTGGATTCCATTCCACGAATAAATTTCGAATAAAGATGTAAGTGCTTTCAAGAAGTTTTAACATAATTCTAGACTAACTACATTATCTTGTACTGTTTGAAATATTGATAACTTGATTTCTTGATACTCATGAGTCTTCAATCTTGATATCTTCGATCTTTAAATTCATCAGTCTTGTATCTCTATACTGTACAGTCTTCATTCTTGTTGCCTGCATGTTCATATTCTGCATATACATATATATCTAAACCATAACATTAGTATTTATATTTTATAACAAGTCCTAAGGTTGTTGTCGTCAAAACCATTATCTCAAGGACTAATGGTAGGTTATTGATGAGCCGCAAAACCATTAGGATCAGGTGACCCTGAGAGAAGATAAGTTAGGGACAGACCGTCCAGAAGAGGAGTGTCTAACGGGTGTTAGATTATCTGTTTATATTGTCTGGTAGGCCCGAGTCAGCCAAAGGTTAGTCGTTAGCCAAACAAAACTATAGTGTTTGGACATATAGTTCATTTGTTACCTGATATGTATGTTTACATGATAATGCTTTACAGTTTTAACCAGTTTTGGTTGTAGTATAATGAATTGCAAAAGATATGTTTTAAAAGTATATTAGTGAGGGGAAACCCGTTCCACTAAGTGGTGCTCTCACTTAATATCAAATAACTGAGATGTATAGTATTATTCACACAAGGCTTTATGTCTGACTCGAAGTTTATGTTTTTCCCCTTAAACTATCGGGTGCTCAAAAACGACTTGAGTAGGCTGAGGGTTGAGGTTTATAGGTTTTTAGTAGGTTGGCGAATAAATCTTCCGGAGACGAGCAGGTGGCTGACAGATAGCTATTTAGAAGTTGTTGTATATTTTCTTTGATTCCGTTGTGTTATATTATGTCGATATGACTATATAGTACTCTATTCAACCAAGGGGGCATCATCATATGTCTCTCTTGGCGTGTTATGTGATAATTATATTTGAACTTTACCTGGGAAACGATTATGGGGTTATGTATTTGAATGTGAAACATGTGTTTTGAAATGTAACCAGAAAAATGTTGTTTTTGAAATCTGTGATTTTGTTTCATATTCAAGTGCTACTGATATTATGGATACCATTAACATAGCCATATTTTGTCGTCGAAAGTTAATACTATAGATGACTGCAGCATCTGTAGCGCTTAGCCTTGGGCCTCAAAATAGGGGATGTTACAACTTGGTATCAGAGCATAGGTTTATGAAAAACTTTAAACTAAAATGATTTTTGGAAACATAACCCTAACGAATTAGAGTAAGATAAGGGAATGAGATAACGCTATAGTAACGTACTTGTATTTGCAATATATAAATATACACTATATCTCTATCCACATATCTCTCTTGGGCTATTCTTCTGTATCTTACAAGGCTTGAATACAGATTGGACGCTAGACATGGAAGAGTGAATCTTGGAGGAAGCACCACCACAAATGGAAATGCCAGACCGAATACTAGAATGAATCAAGGTCAGGCACAAGCTGGGAATGTTGGTGCTGGGGTTCCACAAGTGGATATGGGAACTATGTATCAGTTTTTCATGAACATGATGCAAGCTGGAATTGCAGCTGGAGTGGTTGGAGAAAATGCTAGAGTAGGAGTTTAGGAAGCTCCAGTGGTCAATAATTATGCTATCTTGAGCAGAGATTTTGTTAGGCTTGGAGGGAAGCCATTTATCGGAACTAAAGATGCTATTGAGGTGGAGAGCTGATTGTTGCATTGTGAAAGAATCTTTGCTGACTTGGGGCTCAACGATGAGCAGAAGAGAAGGCTTGCTTCAAGACAGCTTCAGGGAGCAGCTTTATTCTGGTGGAATAGTGTGACGGCTGGAGTGAATGAAGAGAGATGACATGGGCCGAGTTTAGGAGAAGGTTCTAGGAGAGGTTCATGTCTGTAAAGGCGCAGTTTGCTTTGCCTGAAAATTTGCTGAGTTGGAGCAGAGGGAGGCGTCTGTGTTGGAATTTTCTAGAAGGTTTGAGGAGTTGGCAAGGTATGGGTATGCTACTATGGATACCATGAAGAAGAGGAGCGAGAAGTTCATAAGAGGGTTGAAGCCTGAGTTGGCAAGGGCTACATTAACTCATATTAGAGATCCTTGTTATGTTGTAGTTGAGATGGCGTTGAGACATGTGGAGATACTTGCTTCTTTGGAGAAGAATAAGGCAAAGGAGGTCCAGGTAGGTCAGAGTCAGAAAAGGAAGTTCTTTCATAAAAAGGGTGCTCAGAAAGGTGGAGCCATAAAGAAAGGGAAGTCGGTGGTTGTTTCCTTCAAGTGCGATAAGAAGGGGCATTTCGCTAATGAGTGTCGTATTGGGAAGGCAAAGGAAGTGATCAGGAAGAAGAATATCTGATTTTTTTTAACTGCGATTAGATTGGTCATTATAAGAACCAGTGCAAAGAGCCTGCTAAGGAAGGAAGGGCAAAGTATTTGCATTGGAACCATCTACAGCAGGACCAACATCGCAGGAGAAAGGGAAGGCAGTGTTGGGAGGTATGCTTCAGATCCATGGTATGTCTGTTAGCATTCTGTTTGGTACTGATGCATCGCATTCTTTTGTGTCTTATTTTTAAGTGGATAAGCTTAACCTAGAGCCCTCATATTTAGCTACTTCCTTAAGGGTTGCAAATCTGATAGGATGGTATGCGACACTTGGGATGAAGTGTGACCACTTAGAGTTTGATTTGTTAGGTCATATCTTTGTTTGCAGTTTGCATGTGTTTGATTTCCTAGGGTTCGAAATTATTTTGGGTATGGATTGGTTAAGTAAGTGCGATGCTAGGATATTTTGCCATGATAGGAAAATATCATTTAGACACCCTGACTGTAGTGATCGGATTGTATATACCGTAGGAAAACCTAATTGGGATGTAAATGCTTTGTTGGGTGTTGTGGAGGTAGAAGATGAGTTGAATCGAGTTTTCGTGGTTAGGGAATCCGTAGATGTTTTCAAGCCGGTAGTAGGATTGCTATTGAAGCAAGCCATTGAGTCTCGGATAGATTTGGTGCCTGGAGTAGAATCGATGAGTAGGCCGCCAAGCAGGATGACACCTCTCGAGATGAGAGGTTGAAGGTGCAGTTCGTGGATTTGGAATGCAAGAATTTTATTAGACCAAGCAGTTCACCTTGGGGAGTGTCTGTAGTGTTAGCTAAGAAGCCGGACAGATCGTTGAGGTTATGTATCTATTATCATAAGTTGAATGAGAAGACAATAATGAATCAATATCCGTTGTCTAGAATTGACGATTTGTTCGATCAGTTGAGTGGAGCCAAGTTATTTTCTCAGTTGTATTTAACAACAGGTTTTCATCAGCTTAAAGTAGCAGAGGATAGTATTCCTTTGACGGTGTTTAGGACCAGATATGGATTGTACGAATGGTTAGTTATGCCGTTCGGACTAACTAATGCGTTGGCATTCTTTGTGGATTTGATGAACCGAATTTTCCAAGAGCACTTGGATAGGTTCATGTTGGTTTTCATAGATAATATCTTGATATACTCTAAGGATGAAAGGAAGCATTAAGTTAATCTTAGAGTTGTGCTGGAGACGCTGAGGTAGTATGAGCTAAAGGCGAAGTTTTCAAAGTTTCATTTCTGGAAGAAGGATGTGAAGTTTCTTGGTCATGTAGTCTTAGAGAAAGGGTTATCTGTAGATCCGACTAAGATTGAAGCGGTGAGTAATTGGAAGAGACCTAAGACAATGACTGAGATAAAGAGTTCCTTGGATTGGCTGGATATTATCAGAGGTTCATAAAGGATTTTTCACGGATAGCTACACTGATAACCAAGCTAACGTGAAAGGATGTGAAGTTTGTTTGGACCGATAAGTGTGAGGAAGCATTCTAGAGCTTGAAACACTTATTGACCCATGCACCTGTATTAGTTGTTCCGGAGGGAAATCAGGATTTGGTAGTATATATAGATGCGTGTGGAACTGGATTAGGAGCTGTGTTACTGTAGAGAGGTAAAGTGATTGCCTATGCTTCTCGACAACTTAGACCGCATGAGGTTAGATATCCTACGCATGATTTGGAATTGGCTGCAGCAATTTTTGCATTGAAAGTGTGGAGACATTACCTTTTGGGAGAAAGGTTTGAGCTTTATACGGATCATAAGTCGTTGATGTATTTTTTCTCTCGGAAGGAGCTGAATATGAGACAGTAGTGGTGGTTAGAGTTTTTAGCCGCTTATGACTTCGGTATTGAGTACACACCAAGAAAGGGCAACAAAGTTGCAGACGCGCACTTAGTCAAAAAAATCAGAATGCAGTGTTGGCAATGATAGCAGAGTGGAAAGATTTGGAAGCGTTGTTGACTTGTAGAGTGTAGTGGGGATTTGAAGTTGGGTCTAGTGGAGGATCAGTTATGTTATCTTGTTTAGAAGTTCGAACGGTAATGATCGAAAAGATTGCTTCTAAACAGGAGGAGGATCCAGTATTGGTCTAACGGATCAGGAAGTTAAGGAACAGAATGGAGAGCGATGACTTAAAGGATTTTAGTCTTGACCAGAATGGGTGGTTGAGAAAGAAAGGTAGGTTATGTGTTCCGAATGTGGGAGACATAAGGAAGAAAATTTTAAAGGAATTCCATCGTTTGAAGTTCACTATTCATCCGGAAGGAACTAAGATGCATCAGGACATGAAGCGGAGTTTCTTCTGGGTAGGTATAAAGTGGGATGTAGGCTTATGGGTGATGCAGTGCCTGAACTGCCAACAGGTAAGAGCCGAACATCAGAAGCCAAGTGGGTTGCTTCAGCCATTGGATATTCCGGTATGGAAGTGGGATTCTATTTCTATTGATTTCATAGACGGGTTGCCAAGGTCCAACAAAGGAAATAAAAGTATATGGGTCATAGTGGACAGATTAACCAGGAGTTCCCATTTCATTCTAGTTAAGTCAACTAGGACGACACCTGTTTTGGCTAAGTTATTTATAAAGAATGTAGTTAGACTTCATGGAATTCCTAGTAGTATTGTAAGTGATATAGTTTCCTTATTCACTAGTGAGTTCTGGAAGAGTCTACAGGATATTTTAGGAACCAAGCTCAAGATGAGTACCGCTTACCATCCACAGACCGATGGACAAACATAAAGAGTTAACAAAGTCTTGGAGGATTTGTTAAGAGCTTGTGTGTTAGATTTTAGGGATCATGGGAAGACCATCTACACTTAATCGAGTTTTCGTCTAACAACAGTTATCATACTAGTATAGGGATGGCACTGTTTGAAGCTTTGTATGAAAGGCCATGCAAATCTCCAGTTTGTTGGTTAGAGACCGGGGATAGGTTGGTTCTTGGTCCAGATTTGGTTAGAGAAGCTGCAGAAAAGATTGAGTTGATTCAAGCTAGGATGAAGGATGCTCAGTCTAGGCAGAAGAGTTATGCAGACAAAAGACGGAAAGACTTAGAGTTCTCTATTGGAGATCATGTTTTTATTATGGTGTCACCAATGAAGGGTGTGATTCGATTTGGAAAATCAGGGAAATTGGCACCAAGATTCGTAGGACCATTTCCTATTGTAGAGAGGATCGGAAAACTCGCATATAGAGTAGAGTTACCGAATAGTTTGGTAGGAGTCCACGGTGTTTTTCATGTTTCTTATCTAAGGAAATGTGTTAGAGATCCGGAGTCTACTATAGCACCGATTGTGTTAGATGACTTAATAGTAGTACCAGACTTGACTATAGTTAGAAAGCCGATTCGTATAGCCACGAGAGATGAGAATAGTCTAAGGAACAAGACAATCGGATTAGTTAAAATCCAGTGGAGCGACGATGAGAGAGACGGTACATGGGAGGCTGAGAGTAGGATTAGAGATGCTTATCCTGATTTCTTTGGTGGTATGTTTTACCTTTTTGATTCATTTGTTGTGTACCTTATCGTAATTTCGAGTAAAAGGCTAGCATTACTTAAAGTGAAACACTATTTAAGAGAAGTTTCGCCTCCTTCGAGTAAATGGCTAGCATTACTGTAATTGGTAGTCGACATAAAGTCAAAGTCTTTGGCCAAAGCAAATTGGTTAATCAATAATTATTATCAGACTAAACCATGGACCTTAGTGTTGGGCTTCACAATAAATATGGATTTTAGTAGAATTTTTACCATTTACCGAGCTCTAGATATATATATGTGATATAGTGATGATGAAGAGAAAACATGCATAATATATCATTGTTTAAGGGTGCTATTTTAATAGATAAGAAATTGAAAACAAATTATAAGTTCATTCAATTCTGCCATAGACAACAGGGTATAAACTCAAACACCTCTTCCAAAGACAGTAGAGTATAAACTCATTAAACTGAAACATTGGAGTGTAAACTAACCTAACTTTGCTAGAGATTAAGAAGTATAAACTTCCTAGCCTCGAAGGTAGGGTTCAACTCCATAAGAGACAATGGAGTATATTGTTGCTTAACCTCAGAAACAAGGTATAAATTTACTAAAGATAGGGAAGTATCCAGTTGTTCAGCCTCAAAGATTAGCTCAACTCTTTTTGAGATAGAGGAATGTAATTCGGACCAGTCCCAAAGGCAGGACCCAACTATGCTAGAGAAAGTGGAGTGCAAATTTTTCCAAAAGGCCTCAAATATAGGGTCATCTTCATCTGAACATGAAATATGATATTTTAGAGATTGAGTACTTTCTTAGATTATAGGGACTTTAACATAAATTTACATTTATGAATGAATTATGATTGATATTTGTTAGAAATACTCAAGGGCATGATAGCACCATGCTATCGCTAGAATATGTGAAACCCATGAGAGTGGTAGAAAAGACTTATGACTGGGCAAGAACGCACTTTCTTAACTCTTATGGGTCGGATAGACCTCTTGATTTATAGACTAGACAAATGGATGCATATAAGCATTATGGAATTCTGCATTGACTGCATCATTCCCCCACTATGATTGGATCACTAGCAACGCACGCTTCGTATCATAAAGCATATTTTAGGGGGCAATGCGTCAGTGGAAACTTTGGAACAGTCTCAGAAAAAACCCAAGCCAATTTGAAAATATACATAAGGTAAGGAGATGCACCTGGTTGAAACCGTGTCTCAATGCAATCTACAAATTAAAAGATATGGCCATTTTAAAATTGGTCTTTTGCTTATACGGTTTAGTCCCCACCTAGGAATGCTACTGGATACGTCATTGGACAGGAATATCCAAAGGCACTGGAGTGTTTAACTTGATGATACAAAGCTTTTGTTTAAGTTTCACTCCGTTCTGACTTAAAATAAAGAAGTTATTGCACAAAGAAGATCGATTGGAAATGAATAAGTGTCGAATAGCACGAACGGTTTGGTAGTGTGCTTGCCGAACCGTTTACTACCAAGCAGTATCCTATTGAACTGTCTTCTACCGAACCGAATGCTACCGACCAGACTTGGTCATACATAGAAAGTTCATACTTTATAGGAAGCCTCATACCAATAAATACCCCATGGATGAACAGTAATAGAGTGCAATTTTAGAGCACTAGAAACTATTGAACCAAACTATTGCTGCACTTTTGGCCAGCGAGGTATTATCTCAACAATATCCACTCACTTTAATCATCCAATCCACCATACAACATTGAGTTGTGGTGGACCACCCTTAAGATCTATAGCATTGGAGCTTTGCCAATCACAAATCTATAAACTTACAATTGTTGTAACCAATCCAAAGAGATCTAACAATTGTTGCAGCAGTTATAAATCAAAGAAATCATAATAAAGATATAAAGTGGATGCACTAAAAAGTTCTATGTTTCATTTACTTTTTGTACATTTTACTACTTACATTATAGTAGAGTTGTTTATGATTTGTAATCTGAATTAGTGTAAAAACTTAACATATTTGATGAATATAGATCCCAACTCCTAGAAACCAACACTAGGATCTTAGGCCTAACCAGATCTATCTTCTTGAGTGTTTGGTTATTTGTGGTGCAAACACTTGGTGAGGGGATCCACCTTGACCCATTTAGTAAAGTAGTTGATGAAAACTGGGGCATGATTGTACCCTCCCTTTGTATTTAGGAGCTTCTAGATCAAGTTGATCTCCCTGTGTCGAACGACGACGAGGAGGTCTCTGGAGTTAATAGGTTGAAGGAGCTCTGGAGACTTTGGATAACCGTTGACATCAATAACATTTCTTGACGTTGTTCATTGAGTCTTTTAACATGATCAGCCAATAGTACCATTATTAGCCAGCCTTTTTCATTAGGCTCCCATGATATGGTCTCTATAGAAGCGTTAGTGTAGATCTTCAAGGAGTTGTTTGGCTTCAGTCTGGGTGACGCAACATTGGAGCAAGGTAAAGTAGCCACTTCAATATAGTTTACCATCCATAATTGTGTAGCTGGGTACTTGTTAAGTAATTTTTCTACCTTCTTTGCATTCACTAGGCAGCTCTTTGCACACCAAGTATTCTAAAAGTGGAGTCACCCAACTACTATGTCATTCATTACTAATTTCCATAGTGGTCTTCTCTTGTTCGATGCACAAGGAGCTTTAAGTTTATAGCAAGACACAAGTGTTGGTCTCCACCAGGTTACTTACCGTCTTTGCCAACTATTCGGCCTTGGCATTCTTCTCCCTTAGTATTTGTTCATGTTTGAAATCTAAGAAGGCATCGATAAGTTTCTTCACCTCAGTGATGTACATTGCCAATGTTTTTTCCTTCACTTGAAATCGCTTGCTGATTTGGTTGACCACGAGTGTGGAGTCAATATGTACTTTGATTGATTCAATTTTGAGCTCTTTCATCCATTATAAGCTAAGGATGACTTCATACTCAACCTCGATGTTGGTTGCTTGAAGTCCAATCTTGTGGCAAAACAAATTTTATGTTTATTTGGGTTGATGAGGACCATGCCAAACTTGCTCCTTTTCTTTGGATACTCTATTAACATATAGTTGCCAAGAGTGTTGTTCGACGGGTGTCTCTTCCTCGATGCTTTCTAGGCTAGAGCATTCCACGATGAACACACAAATACTTATCCTTAAATTGTTCCTAGTCAAGATGTATCAAGAAAATGATATCGATCCATTCTTTGAGATCAGTGTACGTAATTCTCTCCATACAGTGGATAGTGAATTATTCATGACCATTAGGGACATCAAGGGATTATGTGGTTGTGTTTATTTAGAATAATCATGGAAGGACTCAAAGAGAGTCTTCTATAGGTTGATACAATTAGGTCGAAATAGAATATCTTATGTAACAACGTACAACAATCTTCTTAATTGAGAGTAATGTTGACCCTAAGTAGCTAGGTTGTACTTCAGTTATAGTTAATCATACAACATCACAATCATGTTACGACCATAGTTGGGTATGCATTGAACTACTTGAAGTGAAACACTGCTCAAGAAGATAGAGGATGGTGATATAAATAATAAACAACTTATTGTGTTCATTAATATAAAGGATTAGTTAATTCATATATGTCAGAGCTTGGGTGGTTTTGGATATAATAACTCAAATGGCTTGGTCATGAAAATGTGTTGGAATCGGGTAGTTATGGATTGGATATAGGTATGAGCAAAGTACAGTGAGTTGATTTGAAGCATAGTGAATGTAATAAACTAGATAAAGTTTATGAACAACATATGGTGTCTACAGATTCAATATATAATGTTAGTGAATCTGAGGTGTATTCAAACAATTTGATGATGAGAAACAAGTCTTCTAGCAAAGTGGTTTCTGGATTATTTGAAGTTTCTAGTCCAGGGTGCAAAGCAGTTGATTCTACAATACATAGTGAGGTTGGAGCTAGTTCGTGTGAATATAGATCGGTACGGAGAAGTGCTCGTCTACGTAGTGCGGTCACTAGAGCTTTTGGTAGTTCTAGCTTAGGTATGGATTTTCTTTTGGGTAGCACATATAGTCCTTGTGTTTTGAGTAGTATGTTCTCCAATGATATGCAATATTTAGCTAAGAATTCTGGTTTTATTTTTAAGGATTTTCAGCTAGACACTGATTATATTAAAAGTAAGGAATTAGAACAAGCTTAAACACTTGAATTATGAGATACATTTATTGAAATGTAAGAGGCTTACATGATTTAGGTAAGTGTTGTAAAATTGAATCTTTTTTCAAAGATAATAACATTGATATAGTACTGCTACAAGAAATTAAAATAGAGCATCCTGATTATCGTATTTATAGGAGTCTAGGAAGTATTTATATAAATCATTGATATTATCTTCCGGCTACGGGTAGTGCATGAGGATGAATAATAGGCTGCAAAGGTCATTGTGTTAGTCTTTTGCAATCTATTATTAAAGATCATTCAATGCATTTTATATTTTCTGACCTCAGTGATGGTTCAATACTTAATATTACAAATGTATACGGGCCGAATTCTAAGATTGATCATAGGGTTTTATGGAACGTGTAACAACCTTGCTTTCTATGCCGTAAATTATATAAATATAACTAAAATAAAGATTTAAATGCGATATCTAACAATTAATATTTTAAAAAGTTAATATTTATTTAATTGAAATTTATTTGATAAAATGTTTTGTTTTAATAAATTGAATTAAATTTATAAATTCTTTTCAAATAATTTACTGAAATTGAACTAAATGTTTAAATTAAATATAAAAATATTTTTTAGGTGTAAATAATTGTTATACGATTAAAATAGTGAAAAATAAATAAGCAGACATCGAATTGAATAAAATTATTCATTTATCAAAATATATCTTTTAAAATAAAGTGTAAATTAATTTGAGTTAGATAAAACTAAATTGACAAGTAAAATAAAAGAATTGTTTTAATTAGAACTACCCCAAAAGTAAATAAGTCCAAGCCCATAAAAAAATATCACCCTCACCTCCTTTTCTAATTCAAACTGTATCCTCTCCATCCCACCTGAACCCGCCAAAAATACCCAAACCCTAAGCCCTAAATTAGAAAATCAATGCGTGCCTAATTTAAAAAAAACGAAGCATCTTCGCTTGCAAGCACGTCAGCATCTTCGGTGTAAGGTTGATGTGCATAAATCTATTACTGGTGACCCTGCTTGTTCTGTATCCTTACAAAATAAGTTCCACCTGTTAGACACTGAAGAGAATGAGGATGAAGTGAATAAGGATGACATTCTGGAAATTACTGATGTAGAGGAAGGTGAAATAACAGGTGAAGACCTTACTAGAGAACTAAGCAATGGTAAACATAAAACCAAATCACCTTTTACTGTTGGTAATGAGCAGGTAAATAAAGAACTGTCATCAACTGATGAAGAACAAAACTTGCCATCCAGAGTTGATAACAACTCAGATATTCGCAATATTAATGGGATACAAAAACATGTTGTGCAAGACTAAACTGATACTCATGTATCCGAATTGGACAAAGACTGGTGCAACTCCTTTGAGCAACAAATAACACAATTAATAACTTCCATGACTGTTAACCCTGTAGAAGTGCAAGCTATTGAACCAACTCCTTACAACTTTTCTATTGAGTTGCCAGGATGGCCAACATGTAGTGCCAAATTCAAATCATCATCAGTTACTCCTACTGTTCAGTCCATTACCCAATCGTGTACTCAAACTCCTTCCCCTCCATCTCAGTCTCGCAGGAAAATACAAACTAGATCTCTTTCTGCAAAGAGAAGAAATAACTCTCCCTTTCCCCAATAATTTTATGTTACAAAAAATTGCATCTTGGAATATCAGAGGAGCTCACAGTAACTTGAAACTTGATCAGGTGAAAAGAATTATCACTGAGTAAAACATTTGCCTTTTTGGTATTCTTGAAACTAAACTTAACTTTCCATTGTCAACTAAAGCTGTTACATATATCAATCCTACCTGGACCTTTCATCATAATCTTGATAGTGCATCTTATGGTAGGATCCTAGTTATCTATGATCCTGCTGTGTTAACTCTCACTCCCCTTCTTTCAACAAGGCAATACATTCACTTCCATGTTCATGAAATCCGAACCTCTTCCTCCTTCTAATCTACCTTTGTTTATGCTGATAATTCTCTCAACTCCAAGAAAGTGTTCTTAAATGCTTTGCCTCCTATTCGACAATCCACTCACCCCTGGATTGTAATGGGTGACTTCAACTCCTGCTATGATTTTACAGACAAATCTGGTGGAACTCCCCTTTCATCTTCTGATCTTGATCCTCTCAATCATGCTGTCTATGAATCTGACTTGATTATTGTTAATAAATCGGGAGCTAGGTACTCGTGGAATAATAGAAGTCGAAGTGGTACACGTACCTTCACTACAATTGATCACACCTTTTGCAACCTTCAAGCTATCTCTCACTGGCCTTCCCTTTCTGTTTACCTCCCTCAACCTATTTTGTCTGATCACTCCCCTTTAATCTTATCTCTTGGTCACCATCTCAAAAAGGAAAAAAGAAGTTTTAAATTTTTTAATGCTTGGGCTAAACATGAACATTTCCTTGTTTTAGTTTTTAAAGTTAGTGCCGAATTTTCTTGTTTTGGTAACCCAATGTATAAGTTTTGCAGGAAGCTTAAATGTATTAAACAGGATATTAAATTGTAGGTTTCCACTACTTTTGGCACTGGCTGCATGCTGTCTACTAACTTAAAGGAAAAGCTGAAGAAACAACAGGATTACATGATGGATCACCCTCTTGATGTCCAAGCTGCTGTAGAAGAAAGCAAACTATTCTTTGAGGTTAATAAAGCTTTGTACTTGGAAGCTAATATGAAGAGACAACAACTGCATAATAAATGGATTGATGAAGGAGATAAAAACACCAAGTTCTTTCATGACTCTTTAAAGGTAAAGCATGTGAGAGAAAACATTCATAGCATTTTTAATGAACATGGTAGTTTTTTTTCTACTCCTGATTCAGTTGATAAGGTATTCATTGACTATTTCACAAATAAGCTTGGTAACTCTGAAGGTTTTATTCCTGATCTAGATTTCATATCTTCTCTTGCTTTACCTTGTATTTCTTCCCTAGAAGCTGCTTCCCTTATTTGCCCTGTCACTGATGAAGAAATTAAAGCTACTCTCTTCTCAATGAATCAGCAATCATCAGGAGGGCCTGATGGTTTAAATGTTATTTTCTTTATCTCTACTTGGAGTGTGTTGGGAAGTGATTTCTGTAGAGCCATTCACAATTTTTTCAAGAGCTGTAAGATGTTAGGTGAAATTAATAGTACTAACATAGCTCTTATTCCCAAAGTCAATCATCCAACTAGTGTCTCCTCTTACAGACCTATCTCCTGTTGTAATGTTTTATACAAATGTATATAAAAAATTCTTGCCTCTCGATTAGTTAAAGTACTCCCCTCTGTTGTATCAAGAAATCAGGCTGCTTTTATTCCTATGAGGAGTATACTTGATAATCTTCTTCTAGCTCAAGAATTACTGAAAGGATATGGCAAAAACAAGGTTCCCACTGCTGCTGCAATTAAAATAGACATATCCAAGGCTTATGATACCATTCACTGGTCATCTATAGTTAGGATTATGGCAGAGATGGGATTTCCAAAAAAATTTGTCTCATGGATATATGTGTGCATCTCAACACCATCTTTCTCTGTTGTTATTAATGGAAGACCAGTGGGAAACTTTAGAAGTAGTAAAGGAATTAGGCAAGGAGATCCAATTTCTTCGTATTTATTCTTGCTTGTTATGGAAGTCTTTACTATTATTCTTCAAAACAGGTATTCCCGGAAGACAATTAAGTATCATCCTAAGTGTGCACAACAACATATTACATCTATCATGTTTGCTGATGAGGTTATGGTGTTTTCTAAGCCTGAGGTTCCTTCCTTAACTGCAATTACTGAGGCCTTGCAGGAATTTTACAGAATGACTGGCCTTAAAATTAATCAAGACAAATCTTCACTGTTAGTTTCTGGGGTCAGTGATGCTCAAGCTATTGCTTTACAGAGGCACATTGGATTCACATCCATGGATTCTGTTATGAAGTACCTTGGTCTACCTCTAATTACAAAAAGAATATCCAAAGTTGATTGTCTGCCTCTTTTCAGCAAAATCACCTCTGTTATGAATGCTTGGGAAAACTGGCAACTGTCTCAGAGTGGTAGATTAGTGTTGATCAAATCTACTGTTTTCTCCTCCCTTGTTTATTGGCTCGAACTATGATTCTCCCTGTCAGGCTTGTGCTTCAAGTTAGGTCTGCTATGAACAGATATTTTTGGACTGGAAGCATACATAATAGAAAACTGTTGCCATGCTCCTTTACCATGTTTGAAGCCTCTAAGAAACTGGGTGGTCTTGGGGTTTTTAATGTTAGGAAGTGGAACATAGCAGCTGTAAGTAAACACATTGATGATCTTATCAACAAGAGAGATAGTTTATGGGTTGACTGGGCTTGGTATCACAAAATTAAGAATAAGTATTTTTGGTGCATGACAATTCCCATGACTAGTAGTTGGCTATGGAGAAATATATTGAAATTTAGAGCTGTTTTCCTTCCTACGATTCTATATCCTGTCAAGCTAAATTCTTCTGTTAGTTTTTGGCATGATCCTTGGGTCAGTAAAGGCCTCATCTTGTCTTCAATGTGTGACTATAATCAAATTATGCAGTCTGGAATACACACTGATGCTAAGGCCAGTGATTACATACATGATGGAAAGGTTGTTCTACCATACAATAGTAATCAATATTTAAGGCAACTGTGGAGTCAAATGCAGCAACTCTTCTCCCCTTCAACAAAATATGACTTTGTGGTTTGGGATATGAAGCCTCATTCCATCAAAGGAGTCTATAATTATGTCACTGTCTCAGCTCCTCTGCCTGCATCTAATTGGAACTCTGTTATCTGGTCTACTGACTCTCAACCTAAACATAACTTGATGCTATGGAAAGTAATTAACAAAGCCATGCTAACTAGAAATGTGCTGAGTAAATATGGTATGAGTTGCACTCTGAATTGCCTGTTTTGTGACTGTTTTGAGGAGACACCTGAACATATTTTCTTCGAGTGCCCTGCTCTTATTTTTCTTCTTCTTAGAATAGGGATTAAAACTGGAATTAACCTTCAAACTGCAAACTCTGGTGGTGTTTGGGATGTCTTCCACTTTGTTGCCAAGAAGATAAACATGGTGGGTAGATTGCTTTCTGTCTGTATGAAAATATATATGACTGTCATATGGAGAGAAAGAAATGCATTTTTTTTTGAAAATAAAAGAAAGGAATGGGATGAGCTTTGCCAAGAAGTCAGGATTGGTATTTACAGTCATCTGCAGTGTTGTCAAACTGTGTTCACTCCAGACCAGTTGCTTATTTGGGAATGAGCCTGTTTGCTTCTCTTTTTTTTTATTCTTGTTGTTTTCTTTCTTTGTTTTCTCTGTGTTTCTGTTGTAACATTTATTGTTCGTGCAATAAACTAGTAGGGGACCAGTTAACCCCGCTGGCTATGCCAAAAAAAAATAGAGATTTTTCAATATATTGGATTGTATGGAATTTTTATAAGTATAAATGAAGGATTTTTAATAATATTTTCAAAAGGGAAATTCTTATGTAAAATGAATATTTAGTAAAAAGGATTAAAAAATGCAATTTCGAAAGAGGATTTTTGGTTATAAAAACCTATTTTTAAGAGGTTTAAAATATATTTCCCTTTTTATATTTTTATATACTTTTATATTTCTATTGGTTCGTAATTAGTTTATTTGATGATTTCATATAATTGGAAGGTTTTAATAATATTTTCAGGAAAGAATTTAGTTTGTAAAGTGTATGTTTAATAAACAGCATTTAAGAGATACTTTCGAAAAGGGACTTTTGAGTATATGAGCCTATTTAGAAGATTAACCAATTTTGAAATATTGTTGAATGGTCTTAAGAGTATTATAATATAAATCCCTTTTCTTTTATATATTTTGGTGATTTGAAATTGATTTATTTAATATTATGAGTAATTCTATATGATAATAAAATTTAATTTGATTTGATATAAAGGATTCAAGAAATATTTTGGAAAGGGAATTTTTAAAATGTTCAATCTATTTTAATGATATATTAAATTGTGAAATATATAAATGTCTTTGAGGGCTTTAAATTATAATTCCCTTTCGTATATGGTTTGAATTGAAATGATTTATATTAACAATTTTTTGATTTAATTCTATATAATGAGGATACGGAATAAACGGATTAGTAGTTCCGGGTGGTATGGGATGCTCGGTGTTATCCCATTTTCTGGTCAAAACTGGAATATCAGTGATGGGTGCGTTTCCTCCACGATCGAACCATCACACCACTCCCATGCCGAATGAAGCCTAGCCGAACCACGGCTTCTCCATTTCCTAGCCGAAACAAGTATACCTCCTATCTACCGAACCAGAGGCCAACCCACCACCGAATCAACCCAACACCGGACCGGCCCTTCTTCCATTCAACACCGAACCAAACCATTTCCCTCGCTACCGAACCAACTCACCTGCCATCCACCACCGGTCCAAGGCCTCACCGAACCAAGCTACCCCCGAACTAAATACAACCGGACCAAAGCCTCTCCACCTATCACCGAACCACCTCATAACCGAACCAAGAGGATGCCGAACCAGACTGCCAGGCCAGATCACTTCAGCCCAGGCCCACCAGCAGCTATATACATCCAAGACCCCTGCCCCTAACCTCACTCTATAAATAGAGGGGCAGGGGTACAACAATGGGGGCAAGTTTGAGAGCTCAAGCACGGAAGGAACTTTCAAACACTTTTAGATACTTGTACCAAAGCTTTGTACTTGTAATCTGAGATCTAAAGGAGAAATAACATATAAAGTGGACGTAGGCACGTTCTGGCCGAACCACTATAAATCTGTGTGTCTTTTTACAGTTTAGCCCCTGCTTTTCATATATTTGCATAAGTCACCCAAATCACTAAGAACAACATAAGATCTACTAAATCATACAACTTTGAGGTGTTTGTCCATTTTTTGTGCAAACATTTTTGGTGCTTTCATTGAGAGTTGAACTCAAGGATTCTACCGCTTGGAAGCTGAATTTGAAAGTCTAAAGATTCAGATTGGGAGAATCATGGCAAGACAATCAAGCAGAAGGCCGAGGCCAGAGCAAAGTCAACAGGAAGGGAGTCAAGAGGCTTCCTCAGGAGCAAACCAAGCTTCAGTCTTCATCACCAGGGATGAGATGGAGGCCATGATGAGAAGACAAGAAGAGATGATCCAGAACTTGCTTCAACAGATTGGGCAACTTGGAGCACGGAACCAACGCGCAACTGGAGTTCAGAACGGAGCAGGACCATCTGGCGTAGCACCAGAGCTAGGGAGCACACGCGCAGAACATGTTGATCCAATCCCGACAAGAGAGACGGGGGCATCCGAACAACCTGGTAACAATAGAAGAATGAACGCTCCGCCAGAGGGGCATACACCTGAAAGCTCCCACGGACTCAGGGGGCAGGTCGAAGGCAGTGAACGAGGACTACAACTTGGAGATAGTGACAGACTGGCGGAGATGGTCAGACGAGCCATGAGAGGCGGACTAGTGAATAGGGACCTGGAGGATGTGAATAGGAGTCCTTTTACCACAACAATCAGGCGAGCTAGGAACCCCCCCAGAATTCAGGCTACCATCAGTAGAGATGTACGATGGGAGGACAGACCCTGCGGTCCATCTTACAAAGTATATGAGGCACATGGAAGTACTGGGGGCATCACAGGAGGTCATGGCCCGGTGCTTTCCATTGTATTTGACGGACATTGCAGCGTTATGGTTTAGGCAACTGGAGAGCGGCTCCATAGGAACGTGGGCAGATTTAATTGAGAGATTCATGAGGCAATTCAGGGTTCATATTGCAAGACCCAAGAATGTAATGACTTTGGCAACCTTGAAGCAGAAAACTGGAGAGACTTTGAGGAGTTTTCTAACACGATTTAATGCGGCAGCAGCATCAGTGGATCGACCAGATCCATCTATGGTCATGATGGCGGCTGTATCTGGAATAGTTGATAGTACGGAGTTCAAGAATTCGTTAACTAAAGATCCGCCTATGAATCTGGGAGAGTTCTATCATGAGGCTGAAAAGTTTCTGCGTTTGGAAGATGCTAGTACAGAAAGAGAGGAAGAAGTTGACGTTTACGCAATCAAGAGCGGAAACCCACCTGGAAGGGGTGCGGAGACTGGTAAAGGAAAGAGAAAGGCTGAGGATAGTGATGACAGGTCAAGGCGGCCACGGAAAGAGTCGCGATTCACCACTTACTCCGAGCTGAATGAGAGTTTGGAGCGAATCTATCAAGATACAAGAGAGCAGGTTCCCTACCGTAGGCCAATGCGAAGGGATCCGACTATTAACGAAAGGAAATCAGACAGATACTGCTTGTTCCACGACCTGAATGGTCATCATACCAACGATTGCAGGCATCTGAAAGATGAGGTGGAGGGGCACGTTCGGAATGGTTTGCTATCACAATATGTGAGAAGGAGGGCCACAACGGTAGGACAAGAACGACCACCGCCCGCACCAACTGAAGACGGCTCAGGATCGAGACGTCATCTTATTATCCATTGATTGAGATAACGACGGACGAGCAGCAAACTCCACACTGACACGGTTAAGTTGTTTACACATGTACAGGACCACGAACGATCCTCAAGCATGCTCTGATACAACTATAAACCACATCGATATAGGCGTTTGCACTCCGACGTCACTGCTTTGCTTTTGTTCTTTATTTCTTAAATTTGGATTTGACTTTGCTGAACATTTCTATTTTAAATTTCATCAGTTGAATGGATATTTGGTTTTGATAATTCTAAAATGGCTAAGCTACTTACACATGTACGGGATCGCGAACGATCCCTAGGCATGCTCTGAGATAGTGATAAACCGCCACAACAGACAATCTAGAAACTCACCCGAACGTGAATCTGGTTTGGATGGTATTAAGTCCCCCCCGGGCACACATCAACTCGCCTCGAACGGCACCCCGACCGCGAACGGTCACAATTCGCCGCGAACGGCACCCGACCTCGAACGGTCACAACTCGCCTCGAACGGCACCCGACTTCGAACAGTCACAAACTCGCCTCGAACGGCACAACTCATCTCGCCACAAGTGGCTCGATCACGAACGGTCGCCATTTGAGGTCCACCCTCTGACCGGGCTTGGTCGCACTTTACCTCGAATGACTCGAACCCGAACGGTCGTCATTTGAAGTAAAGCGCTTGACCGTGAACGATCACATTCCACCACAAATGACTCGATCTCGAACGATCGTCGCATGGATTTAGACGCTTGACCGCGAACGGTCGCACTTCACCTCAAATGACTCGATCGCGAACGGTCGTCATTTGAAGTTAGGCGCTTGACCATGAACGGCCGCGCTTCATCCCAAGTAGCTCTATCTCAAACGGTCGTCATTTGGGGCCATATAAAACTATCAAGCTCTTTACAGATTGTTGACAGGTTACGAACGTCCAGCTCATGGCATTACAAAACACGTCTTCCTACCGCAAGTCATGTTTTTGGGGGCAAAGTGTTATCCCATTTTCTGGTCAAAACCGGAATATCAGTGATGGGTGCGTTTCCTCCACGATCGAACCATCACACCACTCCCATGCCGAATGAAGCCTAGCCGAACCACGGCTTCTCCATTTCCTAGCCGAAACAAGTATACCTCCTATCTACCGAACCAGAGGCCCACCCACCACCGAATCAACCCAACACCGGACCGACCCTTCTTCCATTCAACACCGAACCAAACCATTTCCCTCGCTACCGAACCAACTCACCTGCCATCCACCACCGGTCCAAGGCCTCACCGAACCAAGCTACCCCCGAACTAAATACAACCGGACCAAAGCCTCTCCACCTATCACCGAACCACCTCATAACCGAACCAAGAGGATGCCGAACCAGACTGCTAGGCCAGATCACTTCAGCCCAGGCCCACCAGCAGCTATATACATCCAAGACCCCTACCCCCAACCTCACTCTATAAATAGAGGGGCAGGGGTACAACAATGGGGGACAAGTTTGAGAGCTCAAGCACGGAAGGAACTTTCAAACACTTTTAGATACTTGTACCAAAGCTTTGTACTTGTAATCTGAGATCTAAAGGAGAAATAACATATAAAGTGGACGTAGGCACGTTCTGGCTGAACCACTATAAATCCGTGTGTCTTTTTACAGTTTAGCCCCTGCTTTTCATATATTTGCATAAGTCACCCAAATCACTAAGAACAACATAAGATCTACTAAATCATACAACTTTGAGGTGTTTGTCCATTTTTTGTGCAAACACTCGGTAATATTTTTCGGTTATTCTATTGACTCATATTGTAGAATATATGTTGTTTGACGAGTGTAATTTACTAACTTTTAGTAAACGATCCAGTAATACTGAGTGGTATGGGACGCTTAAGTAATACTTGTTCGATTATTATTGGTGAGTAGATGTCACTTATATTTTAGAGATGAGTTAGGAATTTATGTTATCGTCCAGAGGCGACTCCTTGGAGCTTAATAGTCGAGTGTTCCATTGCTCTCCAAGGGCTATAAGCTAGAGATTTGTTGGGATTTATAGGTTTATCCTCTTAGGACTAACTAGTGGAGTATATTATTATTTACTCTTAGGACTAGTAGTCGAGGAATTAATATGTTGTGACCAAGGTTTTAAATCTTGGATTTCGGTCACGTCTCGTCTCGAAGAATTTAAAGAGCTCATCTCGTATCGGGTGAGATCTCGAACGAGATGAGTGCATCTCGGTCGTCCATCTCAGATTTACATCTCGGTTTCTAAAATTCATTTCGGAGTTATCTCGGAGTATATGTCATGTCGAAAATTAATTTTCATACACCTAAATTTATAATACTATTCACTACCTTAAGAAAAACACTATGCACTTACCTTGAATATATCACATGCTTATCATTAGTAATTTAGTATGGAAAAATATCACTTGTATCATGTAAAATAAACAAATAACTAGATTTCATGAATAATGTTCAATATAATGTCATATGAGATAAAGTAGACAAGAAACAAGCCATAATATATGCACATTTACTTTGTTTGATCATTCTTAACTTTTCTACACAATATAATGTCTCATTTCTACCTTTTATGATTTATAGTGCTGCAAGGGAAATCTTAATTTTATAACTTCAAATATAAATGTCTACAAGTAGAATTAAAATATTCTAGTTGGATTATAGTATTTAATTATTAGCAAACAAAATCTCATTAAGCAACTAATAACATAGAAATTTCAAACAAATGTAGAAAATAGCATATATAGTACAAACAATTTTCAAACATTTAGTAATATTATAAGAAAAGCTAAAAATAATGTACTAAATCCAAACTGGCAATTCATTACTGAAGCCAAAACACTTATCCTCACAAAAACTCAAAAAGATCCAATATACTTCGGAGTTATCTTCCTAGTCTTACCCAAACTCAATTGCTTCCTTTACCGAAGAAATAACAACGAAGTCTCCAACTTCGAATTCCAAAATTCTCCATCTCTAATCCACAGAACTCTTCTGATGATTCTAGGCTGCCTTCACCTTTCCTGATCAGCTCAACCATTGCTGATGCTTCTCGACACAAACCGGACCACAAACAATCCAACAAACGGATCCTCTCAAGATCTACGGAAATCCAGAACTCAAACTCTACTCATCAATCATCAGTAGATTCCAAATACTTCTTTTATCAAGACAAAACAGATTCTCTCACCAATCTGACCATCAAATCTTGAAAAGCTTCCTGTAGGAACCCTTTAATCCAAACACTGCAACTTCCAGTTGCTTCTACTCTAGAACAACTACTTCCAAACTTTCGCTGCTCAACTCTGATCTGGATGCTGTCGATGAACTTGAACACAAACTTGACCAACACTTTCCAGAAAATCTCTGACAACTCTATAACTCCAATATCTACTAGAGATGCCTCAAACTCAAGCAAAAGATTTCCCAAGAGAATACTCAAACTATCGCAAGTCACTTTTGCGATTATATCTAGTCCAATATCCAAAAATAATGTTCTTTCTTAATCCATCAGAACAGTCTATGCTTGACTAATCCATTTGAAAAATGAATCTACTCTGCAGCTTCTGAACTCTACTTCTAAGAAAGCTAAGCCAAAAGATCTTCCAACAGGAACACAGAACACTCGAGCTGCACTGCTGCCACAGATGCCAAAGACTCCTTATCCAAAGCTTCTAGAGAAACTCGGACCTCAAACCAAACACAAACATCCTGCTGAACTCAGCCACATCACCGAAGCAGACACACTTCCTCAAACTTGCTCCAAAAGAAAACATCTTCGGGAACATCCATAGTCACTGCGTCTCATCACACAGCTACAATTTCCTGAGGTATCAAGATACCATCACTTGCTTCTGCTCAACCGACAGATCCAAACTCCTCAAAAATCCGCTCACACGAGCATGATCAAACTTATACTTCAATGATAAACTCTGAACCTTAACAGGTTTCCTTTAGAGATAAATGAAATTCTTATACCATAGCAAAGCTTACTCGAGACAGTATTAGGTCTACAGTCTCGACAGATACACTTCCAACCTCAACACTCAAATTCTAACTATTTGTAGTCGTGTTACACACACCACTACCCTATCTACCTTTATATCCTATATTGGAAAACCCGAACAGGTAACCCAACAAATAGGTAGAAATATATATATATTTAAAATGATACTTTTTATATAGAAATTATTTCTGGGTAAAATTATTTCATTTACCTCTTTAAAACAATATTGTGTCCGTTGGCCTGGTTCAAGTGTTTAGAGATCCCTATCAATAACGTTAGCTACTCGTATTGACCAGAATCCATATACCACTCAACCGATCAATTAACACAATATAAAATCATTTTTATATAACTAACAATTACGCGCTCTCAAGATAGACACCACTTCAGAGCCTAGGTATTCACTCAACCTAATGCTCTGATACCACTGTCACGACCCGCCATCCTACGTCCAGGAAGACGCATCGTTTTGGAGAAAAGAAAGGGTGAGAAAGTAGAAAAGAAAGAGAAGAAGAACAACAACAACAGAATCTCAACAGCGGAAACGAACAAAATATATTATATCACATAAATATTACATAGTATCATATACAACACTTATCAGAGTTACACAGATTACACATCATATACTAGACAGTTATAAACATCTATCTAGTTATTACATCTCAATACAAAACAAAGATCTAAACAAGATCAACACAGCGGAAACTACTATCTATCTACAACGCCGAAGCCTCCTGCTCCATTGCTCCTCCACAATTCGTCAAGGCTAACCTGAATCCCTTGGCTACTCATAAAAATTTGAGTACCCAAGAGTTTATAAAACAGAAATAAACAACTTGGGTCAGACATGGGTCTGGTGTGAGTAAACGGTTTAAATTGCTTAACTTCAAAACCTTTTGAAAACAAAGGTATCACGTAAGACTTCCCACAAATAAACATGGGTAAGTTTTTACCTTACGCTAACCAAAACATTTGATAGGAAATCCGATTGTATTATAATAGGGTCTAGGGTTTTCAAGTAAATATGAAATAGCCGAAATTGTTACATTATTAAATTCCAGCATACTAGCCACAAAGTGGGTTATACAATCAAGTCCGTTGGCACTTATTGGATTTTGGATTCCATACAATGGCAGGGCTACTGGGGTACCGCCCGTCACAGTACGTGGCCTAGATCACCGTACCGAGGATCACTCCCAATCCCCTGCAACACAAGGTCGGAACATCCCTTACTGGATAATTCCCGCACAAGATACCTCACGGTTGGGATCAGCAACCGCACCACTAAGTCGAAAATAGAAAGGGACATCTAGACAGAGGTAACCTTGTCCTACTTGGGTGCTACCCACTAACCTTGCTGCACCTCCCTTGTTTTAGCCATTCCCGGTTTGATGAGGCTTGAGGTCACGATTACCTTAGAAAAGAACACATCACTTAGAATGCTCATCGTCCACCTGACGATGTTCTGAAAGCATTCAGTCCATACAAGTTCGTTCCGGGTTCGAACGAAACCGAAGGCATTATCTCGTTACACTCGTTTTGGAATCACCCTCAGAGTTAACGACAATAACCCTTGCACTCTGAATCTTCATCTTCACTTGATTCACGACCTATCGTAAATTTGGATCGATGTGGTATTCGGGTCTCCAGACCTGGAAATCCGGTATACGGAAACCCGATCTCGGTCTCATCGAAATCCAAAACGTATCTTTTAAGGCCAAGTTGTTTAAAGGTTTAAACAATTCAATTCAATTTAATACTTGAATTCACATAGCATTAACATAGATAAATATCACACATTTATCACAGATATATCATAGTATATCATCCAATAGATATCAACCAAATCAGACATTCTACTCAACCATCATTCATAAGCAACCATTTATTAATCTCTATTTTAATTAATTTAATCAACTTAAATTAAATTAATTACTTAAGAATTAATTCCTAACCTTGCTTAATCAACCATTAATTAATTACAACCATTTAATTAATTAACCATTAATCACTCTTGATTAAATTATCCATTAATTACATAAAGTAATTATCCTTTAATTAATTTAACAAATTAATTATCCTTAATCATTTATAGTAATTAACCTTTAATTACTCTCATTAACTACAATAATTAATGATCCTTAATTAATTACATTAATTAATCATGCATTAATTAATTACTTCCATTAATCAACCTTAAATAATCATTAACAGTAATTAACTATTCTTAATTACTTTAATTTCTTTTATAAATCCTTTTTGATTAAATTCACCAATTACATATAGTAATTCATTTATTAATTACTTACACTAAGTAATTATACTTAACCAATCTTATTAAGTAACTACACTTAATCAATTACCAAGTGACTATCCTTAATTAATTAACAAATTAATTAACTTAAATAAATCACATTCATTTCTTAAATCATAACTGAGTAACTCATCCTTAATTACCCTTTAAACAAATTAATTAATCCTTGATTAATTATTCTTTAATTATTAATTAATAAACCTTAATTATTAATCAATATCTTTTAATACAAAGTAATCAATCCTTAATTAATTAAACTTAATTAACTAATTAATTATTCTTAGTTATTAATTAATAAAACTTAATTATAAATTAACAACCTTAATTATCAATTTAATTAACCCATAATTACCTATTAATCAATCTTAGAATGATAATTAATTAACCCTTAATAACAGTTAAATAAATTCTTATTTAACTTTAATTATAGATAAATAATTTCTTAATTATTAATTAAGAAAACTTAATTATTACTTAATAAAACTTTATTAAGTACTTCTTAATTACTAGTTTAATTAACTCTTAATTATTTAATTAATCCTTGTTAATTAAATTAATTAATCTTAATTCCTTAATTAAATTAATTAATTTCAACTCATTTAAAAATCTTAATTAATCTTAAGATAAACATCATCATTAAAAATATTTGATCTTAGTAATTAACTTACTTAATTAAATGTCATTAATTAAGTTTTAAAATAAATAATTAATTACTTACCCTTAATTATTTATTAACAATCCTTAATTACAAGTTACTAAATCACTTGAAAACTTAATTGTTAATTCACTTATCCTTAATCATTCACTAATTTAATTTAATAAATCATTCTTTATTCATTCCATTATTATTAAACTTAAATTAAGTTTTAAGACAAACCATTTCCTTATTAATTACCTTATTTTCAAATTTAGTTTGAAAATAACTTAAGATTTTACTTAATAAAATTAAGTAAATCAATTCATACAATTTAATTTATTCAAATCATTCATTTCAAAGAAATGAATTTCAAGACAATTGATTTAACTCGATTTTCCAAAATTTAAAACTTACTTTTATTTTAAATTTTGAAAACTGATTAACATTATCTTTGGGTTTAACTCATATATACTTGAACAAAACAAATACATCTTCCTTTTTCCTTTTTAAAACAGAGTTTGATTTATAAAAATTTTAAATTGTTTAAAACTGGTTTCACTTAACTTACAACCAAACCGAAGGCAATCCCGAGCCAAAGCTCTTCTTCCCCGAGGTCCTCCCCGATAAATTTTTAAAACTTGTTTGTTTAAAAATTTAAAACTGTTAAAACTTAACAGTTTCGTTCAACACTCGCGTACGACCCAGATATCACTCGAGCCAAAACATCATCCACGCGAGTTCTTCCCGAGACGAAACTCGAGTAAACTTCATCTTCCCCAAACTCAAACTTACTAACACACAACCTTGCTCGTGCACGTGCACCAACAATCGCCTCACCTCCGACCACGCTTCTGATCACCATCGAGTCGCCCACCTTCCTCTCAACCATCACTACAACTCCGATCATCAAATCCAACTCGAAAACGAAATTGAGCACTCGAGCTCAAAAACTGGAACAATGTCGAATCCGTGAATCACCAAAATCGCTCACCTCCGATCACCAGCATGGCTTCGCCTCCGGCTACTAACCCCTCTACACTTCATCAATCATCCACATGAGTCTGGAACAACTCGGTCACTAATAGGGATTGCGGTGATAAAATTTTTCCAGAGGAACAAAACTAGGTTTAAAATTTTTGATTCAAAATCACAATCACCCCAAAGCTTTAATCCACCAACTACCATTTTTGCTTGCAACTACGATCAACACTCCATCACCAGAAAAGATACTAGCCCTCCAAACTTCCTAGATCGACAGGGAAGACCAAAAACCCACTATTTTATAAATCTTGAATTCCTCATTCAATATCAACTTAAAACTTTTGATTTAACTCTTAAAAATCATTATCTAAGATAAGTATTTAGATTATAAAAGAAAATCACAAGATTTTATAGTTTGAATTTTAACATTTATTAAAATTCCTACTGTCACTTTCTTTTCCAAGTGATGTTTAAATTTTCCTTACTTAATTTTAATTCCAGAACTTAGATTAGGATTTAACAAACAATTCTTATTTGAATCCTAAAGCCTATCAGAGAATAAATGAAATGATTTTGATTTTCCATCAAAACTTCAAACTGTGAATAATGAACAGAGATATACTCAAGCAACCAACATACACACATGGTTCTAATAATTCATATATACATGTATTCAGGTCTAAAACAAACATGCATATTTATTTCAAACATACATTCCAATATTATTTCCAACATATATCATCTGTATCAAACTTAAAGGGGTTTCCTGTTCACAGTTAAAAGGCAGAGTATTGAACTAAAACTTAGATGTTTAAAATTAACAGATATACATTTCTTAAACATACCAGAGCATACATAATTCTAGACATACAAGGCGATTATCACACATCAATTCACATGCAATAATATTAGATACTTTAAGTTTTAATTTAAAGGTTTACTCACCTTTTTTATTGTTGAACAGAGAAATTATAACTGGAAGCTTTTCGAACTGCACTTGCTTTTGATTTCTTTTAAAACTGAAAACTTGTTTTGAAACTTTAAAAACAGGAAGGCTCTTGAAACTCCAGATTCACTTGCATGCACTTGGAATGGTGCCAGACTTGATTTTGAAACAAGAACATGGTTACAGGTCTTAAAAATATTACAAATTTGTTTTCAGGAAGGCTACAGGGTTTCAGGTTGTAAATTTGAGAATTAAGCTTTTTTTTTTGAAGATGAATTCAGGTTTGAGAAATTGTCTGGTTTGAGATGATTTCACTTTGGGTCTGAGAAGAATTTCAGCTTTGAGGAGATTTTAGTTTTGGTTTGAGATGTTTTCAGTTTGGTTTGGAGATCATTATTTCGGTTTGAATATTTCTGATTTTGGTTGTCTTTGAGGATGTATGAAATAAAATAAAATAAAAAACAGGAAATGAAAGAGAGGGATAGTATTGTCTTATATAAATTCATTTAGATTTGCTTTAAAATTAAAGAAAATAGAAATGAATCATGACACTTGTCTTCAACCATTCTTATTATGTTAACACATGTATTTATGATGTATATAAAATTTACACTTGTCCTTAATCATTTTATATTATTTTTAAAAAGAGTTTAAAAGCTTTTATATGTATTTCCTAAATAGATAAATACATTTATTAGTTATAAATGCTTTTCTATATTATAAATAAATGAAACCTTTAAAAGAAAATAAAATAAAACTCATTTATATCCTAATAAAATCATATACATGTATTTCATTCATTTTTAAGTGTAAAAATATCTCTTGTATTCAATTCACTATTAAATAAATATTTTCTAAATTTATATGAATAAAATTCCTTTTAAAGAAAATATTGTAAACAAATCTTATTTTAAATAAAAGCCTTGTTCATATATTTATACCCAAATAAAATAAAATAATTATCTTTTAAAGATTCAAATTTAAATCCAGAATCAAATTCAAATTTTACTTTTAAAAATCCAATTTAAAAATCAACTCAACATTTATATTTTTAAATAAACATTTTATTAAGTTTGAAATTGATATATTTCATTTAAAAACAACTCAAGACATATATATACATATTTAAACAATACTTATTAATTTTGGAAATGATAAATCTATTTAAAAATCAAATTTATAAAATAATACAATTTAAATTATTATTCTTATTATAATCAATCTATACTATAATTAAAACATCATATTATTATTATTTGGTTATAAAATATTTGAAAATAACAAATTTATCAATTTAAAATAATTTAAATTAAGAGATTATCACATTTTAAACTTCTCGAAATCCCAGGATATCACATTCCTTCCCCCTTAAAAGAATTTCGTCCTCGAAATTTAAAACAAAAGATAATCCAAAGATTTTTATATTTATTTCAACCAATTTTAAAACAATTCAATTATACTTAACAGCCATATACTATCAATCAAATAACCATTCATCCAAACAAACAATTTTATCCATACAAACAATCCATACAAACAAACAACTCTAGCTATCCGGACATAGATCCGGATAAACTACCTAAAATTATCCGAGTTTCCCAGATATAGATACTGGGTTACTCGCTCTACTAAATCCAAACTGGCAATTCATTACTGAAGCCAAAACACTTATCCTCACAAAAACTCAAAAAGATCCAATATACTTCGGAGTTATCTTCCTAGTCTTACCCAAACTCAATTGCTTCCTTTACCGAAGAAATAACAACGAAGTCTCCAACTTCGAATTCCAAAATTCTCCATCTCTAATCCACAGAACTCTTCTGATGATTCTAGGCTACCTTCACCTTTCCTGATCAGCTCAACCATTGCTGATGCTTCTCGACACAAACCGGACCACAAACAATCCAACAAACGGATCCTCTAAAGATCTACGGAAATCCAGAACTCAAACTCTACTCCTCAATCATCAGTAGATTCCAAATACTTCTTTTATCAAGACAAAACAGATTCTCTCACCAATCTGACCTTCAAATCTTGAAAAGCTTCCTGTAGGAACCCTTTAATCCAAACACTGCAACTTCCAGTTGCTTCTACTCTAGAACAACTACTTCCAAACTTTCGCTGCTCAACTCTAATCTGGATGCTGTCGATGAACTTGAACACAAACTTGACCAACACTTTCCAGAAAATCTCTGACAACTCTATAACTCCAATATCTACTAGAGATGCCTCAAACTCAAGCAAAAGATTTCCCAAGAGAATACTCAAACTATCGCAAGTCACTTTTGCGATTATATCTAGTCCAATATCCAAAAATAATGTTCTTTCTTAATCCATCAGAACAGTCTATGCTTGACTAATCCATTTGAAAAATGAATCTACTCTGCAGCTTCTGAACTCTACTTCTAAGAAAGCTAAGCCAAAAGATCTTCCAACAGGAACACAGAACACTCGAGCTGCACTGCTGCCAAAGATGCCAAAGACTCCTTATCCAAAGCTTCTAGAGAAACTCGGACCTCAAACCAAACACAAACATCCTGCTGAACTCAGCCACATCACCGAAGCAGACACACTTCCTCAAACTTGCTCCAAAAGAAAACATCTTCGGGAACATCCATAGTCACTGCGTCTCATCACACAGCTACAATTTCCTGAGGTATCAAGATACCATCACTTGCTTCTGCTCAACCGACAGATCCAAACTCCTCAAAAATCCGCTCACACGAGCATGATCAAACTTATACTTCAATGATAAACTCTGAACCTTAACAGGTTTCCTTTAGAGATAAATGAAATTCTTATACCATAGCAAAGCTTACTCGAGACAATATTAGGTCTACAGTCTCGACAGATACACTTCCAACCTCAACACTCAAATTCTAACTATTTGTAGTCGTGTTACACACACCACTACCCTATCTACCTTTATATCCTATATTGGAAAACCCGAACAGGTAACCCAACAAATAGGTAGAAATATATATATATTTAAAATGATACTTTTTATATAGAAATTATTTCTGGGTAAAATTATTTCATTTACCTCTTTAAAACAATATTGTGTCCGTTGGCCTGGTTCAAGTGTTTAGAGATCCCTATCAATAACGTTAGCTACTCGTATTGACCAGAATCCATATACCACTCAACCGATCAATTAACACAATATAAAATCATTTTTATATAACTAACAATTACGCGCTCTCAAGATAGACACCACTTCAGAGCCTAGGTATTCACTCAACCTAATGCTCTGATACCACTGTCACGACCCGCCATCCTACGTCCAGGAAGACGCATCGTTTTGGAGAAAAGAAAGGGTGAGAAAGTAGAAAAGAAAGAGAAGAAGAACAACAACAATAGAATCTCAACAGCGGAAACGAACAAAATATATTATATCACATAAATATTACATAGTATCATATACAACACTTATCAGAGTTACACAGATTACACATCATATACTAGACAGTTATAAACATCTATCTAGTTATTACATCTCAATACAAAACAAAGATCTAAACAAGATCAACACAGTGGAAACTACTATCTATCTACAACGCCGAAGCCTCCTGCTCCATTGCTCCTCCACAATTCGTCAAGGCTAACCTGAATCCCTTGGCTACTCATAAAAATTTGAGTACCCAAGAGTTTATAAAACAGAAATAAACAACTTGGGTCAGACATGGGTCTGGTGTGAGTAAACGGTTTAAATTGCTTAACTTCAAAACCTTTTGAAAACAAAGGTATCACGTAAGACTTCCCACAAATAAACATGGGTAAGTTTTTACCTTACGCTAACCAAAACATTTGATAGGAAATCCGATTGTATTATAATAGGGTCTAGGGTTTTCAAGTAAATATGAAATAGCCGAAATTGTTACATTATTAAATTCCAGCATACTAGCCACAAAGTGGGTTATACAATCAAGTCCGTTGGCACTTATTGGATTTTGGATTCCATACAATGGCAGGGCTACTGGGGTACCGCCCGTCACAGTACGTGGCCTAGATCACCGTACCGAGGATCACTCCTAATCCCCTGCAACACAAGGTCGGAACATCCCTTACTGGATAATTCCCGCACAAGATACCTCACGGTTGGGATCAGCAACCGCACCACTAAGTCGAAAATAGAAAGGGACATCTAGACAGAGGTAACCTTGTCCTACTTGGGTGCTACCCACTAACCTTGCTGCACCTCCCCTGTTTTAGCCATTCCCGGTTTGATGAGGCTTGAGGTCACGATTACCTTAGAAAAGAACACATCACTTAGAATGCTCATCGTCCACCAGACGATGTTCTGAAAGCATTCAGTCCATACAAGTTCGTTCCGGGTTCGAACGAAACCGAAGGCATTATCTCGTTACACTCGTTTTGGAATCACCCTCAGAGTTAACGACAATAACCCTTGCACTCTGAATCTTCATCTTCACTTGATTCACGACCTATCGTAAATTTGGATCGATGTGGTATTCGGGTCTCCAGACCTGGAAATCCGGTATACGGAAACCCGATCCCGGTCTCATCGAAATCCAAAACGTATCTTTTAAGGCCAAGTTGTTTAAAGGTTTAAACAATTCAATTCAATTTAATACTTGAATTCACATAGCATTAACATAGATAAATATCACACATTTATCACAGATATATCATAGTATATCATCCAATAGATATCAACCAAATCAGACATTCTACTCAACCATCATTCATAAGCAACCATTTATTAATCTCTATTTTAATTAATTTAATCAACTTAAATTAAATTAATTACTTAAGAATTAATTCCTAACCTTGCTTAATCAACCATTAATTAATTACAACCATTTAATTAATTAACCATTAATCACTCTTGATTAAATTATCCATTAATTACATAAAGTAATTATCCTTTAATTAATTTAACAAATTAATTATCCTTAATCATTTATAGTAATTAACCTTTAATTACTCTCATTAACTACAATAATTAATGATCCTTAATTAATTACATTAATTAATCATGCATTAATTAATTACTTCCATTAATCAACCTTAAATAATCATTAACGTAATTAACTATTCTTAATTACTTTAATTTCTTTTATAAATCCTTTTTGATTAAATTCACCAATTACATATAGTAATTCATTTATTAATTACTTACACTAAGTAATTATACTTAACCAATCTTATTAAGTAACTACACTTAATCAATTACCAAGTGACTATCCTTAATTAATTAACAAATTAATTAACTTAAATAAATCACATTCATTTCTTAAATCATAACTGAGTAACTCATCCTTAATTACCCTTTAAACAAATTAATTAATCCTTGTTTAATTATTCTTTAATTATTAATTAATAAACCTTAATTATTAATCAATATCTTTTAATACAAAGTAATCAATCCTTAATTAATTAAACTTAATTAACTAATTAATTATTCTTAGTTATTAATTAATAAAACTTAATTATAAATTAACAACCTTAATTATCAATTTAATTAACCCATAATTACCTATTAATCAATCTTAGAATGATAATTAATTAACCCTTAATAACAGTTAAATAAATTCTTATTTAACTTTAATTATAGATAAATAATTTCTTAATTATTAATTAAGAAAACTTAATTATTACTTAATAAAACTTTATTAAGTACTTCTTAATTACTAGTTTAATTAACTCTTAATTATTTAATTAATCCTTGTTAATTAAATTAATTAATCTTAATTCCTTAATTAAATTAATTAATTTCAACTCATTTAAAAATCTTAATTAATCTTAAGATAAACATCATCATTAAAAATATTTGATCTTAGTAATTAACTTACTTAATTAAATGTCATTAATTAAGTTTTAAAATAAATAATTAATTACTTACCCTTAATTATTTATTAACAATCCTTAATTACAAGTTACTAAATCACTTGAAAACTTAATTGTTAATTCACTTATCCTTAATCATTCACTAATTTAATTTAATAAATCATTCTTTATTCATTCCATTATTATTAAACTTAAATTAAGTTTTAAGACAAACCATTTCCTTATTAATTACCTTATTTTCAAATTTAGTTTGAAAATAACTTAAGATTTTACTTAATAAAATTAAGTAAATCAATTCATACAATTTAATTTATTCAAATCATTCATTTCAAAGAAATGAATTTCAAGACAATTGATTTAACTCGATTTTCCAAAATTTAAAACTTACTTTTATTTTAAATTTTGAAAACTGATTAACATTATCTTTGGGTTTAACTCATATATACTTGAACAAAACAAATACATCTTCCTTTTTCCTTTTTAAAACAGAGTTTGATTTATAAAAATTTTAAATTGTTTAAAACTGGTTTCACTTAACTTACAACCAAACCGAAGGCAATCCCGAGCCAAAGCTCTTCTTCCCCGAGGTCCTCCCCGATAAATTTTTAAAAACTTGTTTGTTTAAAAATTTAAAACTGTTAAAACTTAACAGTTTCGTTCAACACTCGCGTACGACCCAGATATCACTCGAGCCAAAACATCATCCACGCGAGTTCTTCCCGAGACGAAACTCGAGTAAACTTCATCTTCCCCAAACTCAAACTTACTGACACACAACCTTGCTCGTGCACGTGCACCAACAATCGCCTCACCTCCGACCACGCTTCTGATCACCATCGAGTCGCCCACCTTCCTCTCAACCATCACTACAACTCCGATCATCAAATCCAACTCGAAAACGAAATCGAGCACTCGAGCTCAAAAACTGGAACAATGTCGAATCCGTGAATCACCAAAATCGCTCACCTCCGATCACCAGCATGGCTTCGCCTCCGGCTACTAACCCCTCTACACTTCATCAATCATCCACATGAGTCTGGAACAACTCGGTCACTAATAGGGATTGCGGTGATAAAATTTTTCCAGAGGAACAAAACTAGGTTTAAAATTTTTGATTCAAAATCACAATCACCCCAAAGCTTTAATCCACCAACTACCATTTTTGCCTGCAACTACGATCAACACTCCATCACCAGAAAAGATACTAGCCCTCCAAACTTCCTAGATCGACAGGGAAGACCAAAAACCCACTATTTTATAAATCTTGAATTCCTCATTCAATATCAACTTAAAACTTTTGATTTAACTCTTAAAAATCATTATCTAAGATAAGTATTTAGATTATAAAAGAAAATCACAAGATTTTATAGTTTGAATTTTAACATTTATTAAAATTCCTACTGTCACTTTCTTTTCCAAGTGATGTTTAAATTTTCCTTACTTAATTTTAATTCCAGAACTTAGATTAGGATTTAACAAACAATTCTTATTTGAATCCTAAAGCCTATCAGAGAATAAATGAAATGATTTTGATTTTCCATCAAAACTTCAAACTGTGAATAATGAACAGAGATATACTCAAGCAACCAACATACACACATGGTTCTAATAATTCATATATACATGTATTCAGGTCTAAAACAAACATGCATATTTATTTCAAACATACATTCCAATATTATTTCCAACATATATCATCTGTATCAAACTTAAAGGGGTTTCCTGTTCACAGTTAAAAGGCAGAGTATTGAACTAAAACTTAGATGTATAAAATTAACAGATATACATTTCTTAAACATACCAGAGCATACATAATTCTAGACATACAAGGCGATTACCACACATCAATTCACATGAAATAATATTAGATATTTTAAGTTTTAATTTAAAGGTTTACTCACCTTTTTTATTGTTGAACAGAGAAATTATAACTGGAAGCTTTTCGAACTGCACTTGCTTTTGATTTCTTTTAAAACTGAAAACTTGTTTTGAAACTTTAAAAACAGGAAGGCTCTTGAAACTCCAGATTCACTTGCATGCACTTGGAATGGTGCCAGACTTGATTTTGAAACAAGAACATGGTTACAGGTCTTAAAAATATTACAAATTTGTTTTGAGGAAGGCTACAGGGTTTCAGGTGGTAAATTTGAGAATTAAGCTTTTTTTTTTGAAGATGAATTCAGGTTTGAGAAATTGTCTGGTTTGAGATGATTTCACTTTGGGTCTGAGAAGAATTTCAGCTTTGAGGAGATTTTAGTTTTGGTTTGAGATGTTTTCAGTTTGGTTTGGAGATCATTATTTCGGTTTGAATATTTTTGATTTTGGTTGTCTTTGAGGATGTATGAAATAAAATAAAATAAAAAATAGGAAATGAAAGAGAGGGATAGTATTGTCTTATATAAATTCATTTAGATTTGCTTTAAAATTAAAGAAAATAGAAATGAATCATGACACTTGTCTTCAACCATTCTTATTATGTTAACACATGTATTTATGATGTATATAAAATTTACACTTGTCCTTAATCATTTTATATTATTTTTAAAAAGAGTTTAAAAGCTTTTATATGTATTTCCTAAATAGATAAATACATTTATTAGTTATAAATGCTTTTCTATATTATAAATAAATGAAACCTTTAAAAGAAAATAAAATAAAACTCATTTATATCCTAATAAAATCATATACATGTATTTCATTCATTTTTAAGTGTAAAAATATCTCTTGTATTCAATTCACTATTAAATAAATATTTTCTAAATTTATATGAATAAAATTCCTTTTAAAGAAAATATTGTAAACAAATCTTATTTTAAATAAAAGCCTTGTTCATATATTTATACCCAAATAAAATAAAATAATTATCTTTTAAAGATTCAAATTTAAATCCAGAATCAAATTCAAATTTTACTTTTAAAAATCCAATTTAAAAATCAACTCAACATTTATATTTTTAAATAAACATTTTATTAAGTTTGAAATTGATATATTTCATTTAAAAACAACTCAAGACATATATATACATATTTAAACAATACTTATTAATTTTGGAAATGATAAATCTATTTAAAAATCAAATTTATAAAATAATACAATTTAAATTATTATTCTTATTATAATCAATCTATACTATAATTAAAACATCATATTATTATTATTTGGTTATAAAATATTTGAAAATAACAAATTTATCAATTTAAAATAATTTAAATTAAGAGATTATCACATTTTAAACTTCTCGAAATCCCGGGATATCACAATATATGTATGTTTAAGTATTCTATATATTCAAGTTTAAAGTATAAAATATTAGTTTATTTATATTGTTTATGAGGTATGTATATTAGCTTGTATATGTATATAGTAATGTATAAGATGGAAACTATGTTGTCTGTAATGGTTTTGGTAGTAGTTTAGCAAGTAATATAATACTGTTTTAAGTATCTTATAAATATAATACTGTTTCAAGTATAAGTTATTGGCGGCTTCCATATTTTATATGATATAGTAGTGTGTCAGTTTCCTTTTTGTAGTATACAGGATATATTTATATTATATTTACAGCGGTGCTTATACATATTTTGTTCAATTAATGATGATATTAGATTTTATGGTCCGGTTGTATATATGTTCGATTTTAAAATAGATGTTTAGATAATTGCAATTAAACATACTTTATATATGTAAGTATTTTCATTTTTTTATATATGTGTTTATTTCAAATTATATTAGGTAGTTATGTTTGTTTTATTTTATGTGTTTTCATTTAAACAATGATTTTGGAATATATATATATATTTAAATTTAAAAAAGGATTTTTGAATATAGAATATGATTTCATATATGGGTTAAGAAAATAATATGATAGAATAATACATATATATTTCGTTCCGTCTACATCAGGAAATCTCTGATTTATTTTATCGATTCCTTATATACCAGCTTGTCCATCAAATTCGGGTCCATCTAGCTTCGCTTTGAAATTCGTGCTTGGAATTGAAACTCATTCCATCGTCAAATCTCTCTAGCCTCGAAAGGTGAGCAATCACTCACGATTAACGTTCTTATATTTATTAAATTTGATTTCAATTGAAACGACAATTGAAATATGTTGTTGTTAGTTATTTATATTGCTATATGTCACATCCTGAAATTTTCGACTTTCGAAAATTCAACATCGATACTCACTTAATCGACTGTCGAGCAATCGAGTGCCGGAAACTCCAATAGTGAGGGTTTTAAGAAAAAGAAAAAGTAGAAGAAGAAGAAGATAGAAGAAAAAGAGGAGAAGAGGAAAGAAGAACAACAGAACAACATCAGAACAGAAAACCATATCAGAATCTCACATATCGCAGCGGAACAATATACAATAGATAAATGAATAATCTTTAAAACAAAGAACTATATCATTTTATATATACATCAATCATCAGAGTCAATATACAACTCAGTACAACAATGGACAGTTTTATACTTGTCCTCATACAGAATACACAGCGGAATAAATATATCAGATACAAATACTACGTCTCGCCATCCAGCTTGCTTCCAAGCTCCAGAATATCCAGAATATCCTGATAATATAACTCTAGGCTGCCCGTGTGGAAATTGGTGGGCACCCAGAGTTTAGAAGGGAACAATAAACTCCGAGTCAGTCATGGTGACTGGTGTGAGATCGTAAAACAGTTTTATCTTTAAAACGACAAGAAGATTTAAAGTCAATTCGCAGTGCTTTTGGAAAATGAAACTACCATAAGACCTCCCACCACACACACAATGCAAACGCAGAATTGGAGGAGATTTCTTCTTATGATAGTCAAAGATGCTTACTACGCAAAATCAAATCATTTTTGATATTATTATTAGTGCATAGTGTAGAAAACATTTCGAAAGTATAATATTAATCTTAGCCAACATACGACCAGTATCGTATGCCTACTATAGCTACCATCTAAACAGTGGTGACCACCGTACGTAAATGGCAGGTTCTACAACTAATACCGTACAAAGTTCGTATTGAAGTTTGGATTTCCAACAAATGGTCAGGCTAAGGAACTTCCTTTTCCACGATGGGTGCGTCCCTGGAATTGACGACCCGAGAACCTAACCGGATCTCTGCCAACACAAGGCCGGGTTACCTCTGCAAAAATAGGTAACTACTGACACGCGTATGCCATCCCCCGATCGTCACCGATCTTCCCGAGGATCCCCGATTCGCAACAAACCACATAGATAATAATAATGCAGTAACCACAGAGGTTAAGTATCTGGGCTCCATACCATGATACCACCTTTATCCAGAAGGAATGACATACACTAAGGGGCGCTACTCCCTAGAACCTTGCTGCATCCTTCCTGTTTCGACCATTTCCGGGGTGTGAGGCTCGACGAAGTCTTGTCCACAAAGCTACGCTTTCTCAAAAAGCCCTGCTTCGGGTCAAACAAAATGATCAACCTATGATCACAACGATATAAGATCAAACAATGATCATATCACAAATGATCAAACACTGATCATTTCACACCAACACTCAGTATGCCACGTTACCAAATTGGGATATATCGCTGATAAATTTCAACTACATAACCTCTGAGCTCGTACGTCTCAGAGAAGGGTGTTAAGCTAAGAGAATAAATTCTCCGCCACCAACAGAAATGTATTTGAAAGAAATCAGCTTTATATCTCAAATTGTAACGTCAGACACACAATCCATACAAGTCTGTTCCGGGATCGAACAGAACCGAAGGCACTTCTCACGAAGCCCTTGCACATCCGGATAATTTTCAATCACGTCAGGACTTCCCGTCACTAAGGGTGATAAAACCTCTAAATCGAAGATCAGTCGATGTAGAGTAACTCGACGGTAATCCTTCCGTTTTCAAAAATATCCGGTCTTCAACACCGGTCTTCAAATGCAATTCATAACGACCTATCACATATTCGGAATGGGTTATACGACCCCATGGTCCTTTCCCGGCTAATCCGAATAGTGAGCGTATATTTAAAATAAGTGTGGCATCCAAATTCATCCAATTCACAACAAATACCTACTCAAGGTAATTATTGATAGTCGGTTATTTAACTATCAATAAAGATGCGCAACATCATCAGATTCCAAATAATTTTTCCCAAATTATTTTATCTTCAAAAATATCTTTACTAGATATAAAATTTCCACACTTCTAAAATAAATCGATATTTATTTTTAAACAAATTCCCTTTTCTTTTATAAATTCCATATTGAATTCATATTTCAAAATATCTTCTGATATACGATTTTCAAATCGTTTTCAATATTCAATTTCAATTTATCTTTACAAAGATAAAATCTCAAAACGTTCATTTCATATTAGAAAAGCATTTCCATACTTATTTAAAAATAAGTATTTCACAAATCATTTGTTTTCAACATTTGAAAATATTCGATATACTTAAATCAAATTTAAGTATAAATTCATTCTTCAAGGAAATCTATTTTCTATAACACATCAATTTGAGTCAAAACGAATGTTACGTAAAAACATCGTTACGACGACTCAAAAATCACTAGTATAGGGATTCGAAATTTTAAGGTAGATATATGAAAATCCCAATACTACATAAAACATTTTCTTTTCGAAAATCATTTACTATAACAACAGTGTTATAGTCCATCATTTCCTTATATTTCTCGAAAACGTCTATTTCAACAATAAATGTTAAAATCTATGATTTCGATATTTAACACGTTTTAAAACATCTTTTAAAATGTTTAACTTCATTTTTAAAATATTACTTCTTCAAAAATGAATCCATTTTACTTAACAATATATTCACTGTCCCAAAATCGTGAATATAACTTCTTTAATAACCTTCTATATTTAATTTATCACATTCAATCTATTTCGAATTTATAAGCACTTTTATAAATTCTATTTCTCCTTTTAATAACAACTTCGACTTATACACCTTCTTTTATCAACTTCTATATTTAACTTATCAAAATAAGTGACTTTGGGTTTATAAACAACTTTTATAAATTTTAATTCTATTTATAAAAGCTTCACTACCAAATCAATTTCAATATTGATTTCTAATTTTATTTTCAACGTTTGAATAAAATTTCCATATTGATTTCTCAAAAATTCATTTCTAAATATTAAATCAATTACAGATGGATTTCAAATTTTATTTATCACTACTAAAATAAATTCCTTATTTTTCTCAAATTATTCAATATTCTGTTTTAAAATGGATTCTTCAAATTGAAATCATTTTACATTGATTTCACAACTTATTTCAATTTACCAATTAAATTTCAAACTGAATTTCCAACTTATCTTCTTTTAAATAAATTCCTTTATAAGAAAATAAATTTCAATTAATTTCTTCAATTTTAAAATCACTGTTTTATGAAATCCATTTATTTAGCATTTTCACTTTATTCTGGAATTTATTCGATAAGATTATAAAAATCAGCTTTTATACTTTTAAATTCTTTTCTTCGAATTTCTTCAATTTCAAAAATTGATTCACTTAGAAATTTCTACTTTGATTTCAAAAATTCAATTTCGTTTATTTTTGGAATCCAATGATGTCAAAACATCCATCCAGCTAAATTTTAGCTTTTCAAACAATTTCCAGATATCAATTCAACAACATCAATAATCATTCACAGATTATCACATCACAGTAGAAATAAATTCAATCAATGTGAGGGGTCCAGTTGGATCCCTCCAACCTGTTTCCCTGCATCCAAAGACGTTAGCACAATACCAATTTCGCTCCAGTACGGAATTATCGCGGTATATGGGTTTTTATAAATCCGCTTACTAACGGCGCAATAGGGTCTCATCCGCTATACGAGGCGGGAAATCATCAATCCAATATATACATATGCCAATATGTATATATTTCTATATATATAGATATATCCTACTATATCTAATATCACATCAACATAGCAATCAGTCAATCAATAAATAACTGAAAATTCCACTTCATTTTTGAGTGAGAAAAATCTCACCTTAGCTTTTTAATTGGCCATCCATTTCCAAACTTGACTCGATTCCCTTGATTTATACCTTGTATAAATATTTTACACAATAAATAAATATTCGAATCAATCGAATAAATTAAATTTCATTTGATAAGTGTACATTTCCAAGTGGTTTTATTTTGAACAAATTCTCCTTTTAATAAATTAATTCAACCAGAATTTAAATTCGAAACTATATTTTCTTTTATTCACCAGAGATTTTATTTTAAACCAATTTTCTTTTATCAAATTTGTTTTCCAAACACTAAATCAATTTCAAACAAATTTTCCATTGATTTTTTTTTTCATTACCAGATTAATCACAACTTTGATTTCTAAAAGTTATCACCTTTAAATTAAACAAATTTTCTTGTTCATCATTATTTTCCTTTTCTAAACAAGAATATCCTAGCAACCAGAAAAATTTGAGTAAGTTAATTAAATAAATTAATTACCCTAAATACATGACTAAAATTAACTAGTCAATGAAAATAGGCATATTCATTTCTTTAAAACTACACCTATATAAACGTAATCTATACAGGTTATCAGTTTGATTTTTTTGAACAGATTCAAGTTTTAAATTGAAATAGATAAACTGTATATATTCTTCCATCTGCACATACATATTTTTACTAAATCAAGCTAATACGATGAACGAAACAAATACCTCACAGCTTCCATTGACTCGACAAAGCCCAAAATCAACTTGCGACCTAACCCACGCGTCGATCGACACCACAATCGAGTCCTCGCCATCGCTCATCACTCGCGAGCTTCCCAGATCTGTCCTTAACCCCGCGATTTCCCCCAGACTCGCAGCTTCGAAAACCCCCCATCGCCGACCATCGCAGTTCATCCCATCAAAAGCCCAGTCTCGCGCTGCCACGAGTCGAAGTCGCCAGATCGCCGCCTCCAGATGAGCTCGCACGCGCGCGCGCCACCAACTGTCGCGAGTCTTGCCTCGATCGACTTCGCTGACGCCCCACATCCACGCGTACGTTCGCTGATAGAAGGAAGAGGCGTTCGAATTTATTTGAAAAGAGGTGGAAATATCTCTCGTGATTTTGAAGTTAAGGAAGGCTCAGCTTTGATTTTGAATAAAAAAGGAACGGGGAAGAGAACAAGAGTAAACGGCCATGCTTCACACGAACTTGCATCGTGATTTTAGGCGAAATTTATGGAAGGACGTTTGACTTAATTTTAAGTTTTAAATTTAAATTGAATTTCATTTTATTCAACGCGTTTGCATATCATACGGTCACAAAACAATTCCGATCAATACGAAATTGGAAATTCAGTAATAATAGAATATTACGGACCCAATGGAACTGGTTTCGTCGAATTTCGAGACTGTGCCTCGGACGGCTATTTTTAAATTATCGGTTGAACGATAAAATTTCAAACTGATCAAAACAGTTTGAAATTACATTCTGAAGCTTCAATTATCTTCAGTATCATTATTATAAATTTTAGAAGCTTTCGAAATATTTTTCTTCAACTTAAAATCGAAGATTCAAATTTTTATTCATCTTTCAATAGATTAAATTCTATAATTTAATCGCCAATTATTAACTTATATCGGGGATTCAAATTAAATCATCGTTCAAATATTTAAAATTAATTAAATATTTTCAATTTAATTTGTTCGAAATTCTGGGTCGTTACAGACTTCCCTCCTTAAAAGAATTTCGTCCTCGAAATTACAAGTTAGGAAAAATGGTGTCCTTAACTCGTCTACTATTTTTCACAATCTAAATAGTTTTATCAATTCATCAAAACAAATCTTTCTACTAAAGATTTGTTATCATTCAACTAAATTTCCCACTTCAATTATAGGTTTCAAAACAACATTGTTTTACTTAACAATTCAAATTTTTAGTTTAAATTCAAATTTTAAACTTAAATTCAAATTTCAAACTTTCAAAATTTCTCAAAAATTTTCTAACGCCCCAAATTTTCGAAAAATTTCGCCAGCGTCTCCTTTGCGCGGCTAATACGGCACTACTACAAAACGTCCCTACGGACTCTCAGATTTCAAAAAGAAAAAGAAAAGGCCAAGCGGCTAGACAAGAAATCATCAAAAACTCATATTATAATTCAAATACGTACCTTTTGTCGAGCAATTCAAATTTATCTTTGAAATCAAATCCAATTCATTTACACCTGTATATCCTACTAGCCATAATATCTAGTTACACATTCAAACCATTTTGCAAATTCTGTTACAAAAATTTCAATATAACTGCTTATATCATCATTACTTCACTATTGAAGCTACATATCTATTTCATTCAATTTTTCATTTCAATTTTTCATTTGAATTCAATTCACAATTACAATTCAATTTGAATTCTATTTTACTTCCGAATATTGAATTTATCAGTTATCTTTCATTCATAACCGCACTATTTTAAATTAGTTTCAGTTACTAATTCATTTCAATTCTAATTCATTTATTCACATTCGTTTTCAACATTCAGTTCTAATCTGATTCACGTACAATTGTGAATTCCCTTCATTGAAAATTTATTTATTCTTACTTGAATTCATCTTTAAATTCGAACCATCCCTTTTATTTAGTTCACAATTCAAGGTTTAATTTCACTAATTTAACTTTCAATTTCGCTTTCATTAAATCACAATTGATTCATTTGTACTTACATTTATTTAACTTCATCTTTAAGTTAAATTTATTCTACCAAAATTCAACCGTATAAGTTCTCAATTTCATAATATTTCGTAAATATTTTAATATAGCATTCCAGAGTCTTTTTAACATTTCAAAAATCATTTTTGAAAACAATTCAAATCATCCTTTGAATTTCCAAAACAAAACCCAAATTTTCCAAACAACTTCCATTTAAAACAATTTGGCAGCAATTTCTCTTTTGGAAACCCAAAAATGAACATCAGTGATGCTGCAGTCATTACCGAAGTTATTTTCCAGCGATCGAAAAGAGTTTAGAGCTTTTCATCTCTTCAAAATACTTTCCAAAACCTTTGAAATTCACTTTCAAATCAAAAAGATTTAAACTTCCAAATCTCCAAAATTTTCAAATTCTTTTCAAACATTTCCAAAACTTCTCTGGAATCCCGTTTTAAATTACAATTCACATTAAAAATTTACATTCTTAAATTCCATTTGCATGTGAATTTATTTCTTAACTTTGGAGTTATAATTCCAATTTCTTATTCAATTTCAATGATAATAGATTAATATTATCACTTCTAACAACCATGCAACCATATACTATAGTATTTCATAGAAAAACATTTCTTTTCTATACAAAATAGTTTTGGGCAAAATTATCTCATTTACCCTATTTAAAACAATACTGTGCCGAATTGTTCTATTCAAGTGTTTAGAGATTCCTATCAATGATCGTTAATTACTCGTATTGACCAGAATCCATATACCACTCAACAAATCAATCATCACAATATAAAACAATTTTATATTCAAATAACAAATACGCGCTCATATCTATTATTACACTCAACTCATTCTAGAGTACTACTGACTCTATCTCTAATGAGTAACACCCAACAGAGCAGGGTTGTCGCTTAACCATATGCTCTGATACCACTCTGTCACATCCTGAAATTTTCGACTTTCGAAAATTCAACATCGATACTCACTTAATCGACTGTCGAGCAATCGAGTGCCGGAAACTCCAATAGTGAGGGTTTTAAGAAAAAGAAAAAGTAGAAGAAGAAGAAGATAGAAGAAAAAGAGGAGAAGAGGAAAGAAGAACAACAGAACAACATCAGAACAGAAAACCATATCAGAATCTCACATATCGCAGCGGAACAATATACAATAGATAAATGAATAATCTTTAAAACAAAGAACTATATCATTTTATATATACATCAATCATCAGAGTCAATATACAACTCAGTACAACAATGGACAGTTTTATACTTGTCCTCATACAGAATACACAGCGGAATAAATATATCAGATACAAATACTACGTCTCGCCATCCAGCTTGCTTCCAAGCTCCAGAATATCCAGAATATCCTGATAATATAACTCTAGGCTGCCCGTGTGGAAATTGGTGGGCACCCAGAGTTTAGAAGGGAACAATAAACTCCGAGTCAGTCATGGTGACTGGTGTGAGATCGTAAAACAGTTTTATCTTTAAAACGACAAGAAGATTTAAAGTCAATTCGCAGTGCTTTTGGAAAATGAAACTACCATAAGACCTCCCACCACACACATAATGCAAACGCAGAATTGGAGGAGATTTCTTCTTATGATAGTCAAAGATGCTTACTACGCAAAATCAAATCATTTTTGATATTATTATTAGTGCATAGTGTAGAAAACATTTCGAAAGTATAATATTAATCTTAGCCAACATACGACCAGTATCGTATGCCTACTATAGCTACCATCTAAACAGTGGTGACCACCGTACGTAAATGGCAGGTTCTACAACTAATACCGTACAAAGTTCGTATTGAAGTTTGGATTTCCAACAAATGGTCAGGCTAAGGAACTTCCTTTTCCATGATGGGTACGTCCCTGGAATAGACGACCCGAGAACCTAACCGGATCTCTGCCAACACAAGGTCGGGTTACCTCTGCAAAAATAGGTAACTACTGACACGCGTATGCCATCCCCCGATCGTCACCGATCTTCCCGAGGATCCCCGATTCGCAACAAACCACATAGATAATAATAATGCAGTAACCACAGAGGTTAAGTATCTGGGCTCCATACCATGATACCACCTTTATCCAGAAGGAATGACATACACTAAGGGGCGCTACTCCCTAGAACCTTGCTGCATCCTTCCTGTTTCGACCATTTCCGGGGTGTGAGGCTCGACGAAGTCTCGTCCACAAAGCTACGCTTTCTCAAAAAGCCCTGCTTCGGGTCAAACAAAATGATCAACCTATGATCACAACGATATAAGATCAAACAATGATCATATCACAAATGATCAAACACTGATCATTTCACAGCAACACTCAGTATGCCACGTTACCAAATTGGGATATATCGCTGATAAATTTCAACTACATAACCTCTGAGCTCGTACGTCTCAGAGAAGGGTGTTAAGCTAAGAGAATAAATTCTCCGCCACCAACAGAAATGTATTTGAAAGAAATCAGCTTTATATCTCAAATTGTAACGTCAGACACACAATCCATACAAGTCTGTTCCGGGATCGAACAGAACCGAAGGCACTTCTCACGAAGCCCTTGCACATCCGGATAATTTTCAATCACGTCAGGACTTCCCGTCACTAAGGGTGATAAAACCTCTAAATCGAAGATCAGTCGATGTAGAGTAACTCGACGGTAATCCTTCCGTTTTCAAAAATATCCGGTCTTCAACACCGGTCTTCAAATGCAATTCATAACGACCTATCACATATTCGGAATGGGTTATACGACCCCATGGTCCTTTCCCGGCTAATCCGAATAGTGAGCGTATATTTAAAATAAGTGTGGCATCCAAATTCATCCAATTCACAACAAATACCTACTCAAGGTAATTATTGATAGTCGGTTATTTAACTATCAATAAAGATGCGCAACATCATCAGATTCCAAATAATTTTTCCCAAATTATTTTATCTTCAAAAATATCTTTACTAGATATAAAATTTCCACACTTCTAAAATAAATCGATATTTATTTTTAAACAAATTCCCTTTTCTTTTATAAATTCCATATTGAATTCATATTTCAAAATATCTTCTGATATACGATTTTCAAATCGTTTTCAATATTCAATTTCAATTTATCTTTACAAAGATAAAATCTCAAAACGTTCATTTCATATTAGAAAAGCATTTCCATACTTATTTAAAAATAAGTATTTCATAAATCATTTGTTTTCAACATTTGAAAATATTCGATATACTTAAATCAAATTTAAGTATAAATTCATTCTTCAAGGAAATCTATTTTCTATAACACATCAATTTGAGTCAAAACGAATGTTACGTAAAAACATCGTTACGACGACTCAAAAATCACTAGTATAGGGATTCGAAATTTTAAGGTAGATATATGAAAATCCCAATACTACATAAAACATTTTCTTTTCGAAAATCATTTACTATAACAACAGTGTTATAGTCCATCATTTCCTTATATTTCTCGAAAACGTCTATTTCAACAATAAATGTTGAAATCTATGATTTCGATATTTAACACGTTTTAAAACATCTTTTAAAATGTTTAACTTCATTTTTAAAATATTACTTCTTCAAAAATGAATCCATTTTACTTAACAATATATTCACTGTCCCAAAATCGTGAATATAACTTCTTTAATAACCTTCTATATTTAATTTATCACATTCAATCTATTTCGAATTTATAAGCACTTTTATAAATTCTATTTCTCCTTTTAATAACAACTTCGACTTATACACCTTCTTTTATCAACTTCTATATTTAACTTATCAAAATAAGTGACTTTGGGTTTATAAACAACTTTTATAAATTTTAATTCTATTTATAAAAGCTTCACTACCAAATCAATTTCAATATTGATTTCTAATTTTATTTTCAACGTTTGAATAAAATTTCCATATTGATTTCTCAAAAATTCATTTCTAAATATTAAATCAATTACAGATGGATTTCAAATTTTATTTATCACTACTAAAATAAATTCCTTATTTTTCTCAAATTATTCAATATTCTGTTTTAAAATGGATTCTTCAAATTGAAATCATTTTACATTGATTTCACAACTTATTTCAATTTACCAATTAAATTTCAAACTGAATTTCCAACTTATCTTCTTTTAAATAAATTCCTTTATAAGAAAATAAATTTCAATTAATTTCTTCAATTTTAAAATCACTGTTTTATGAAATCCATTTATTTAGCATTTTCACTTTATTCTGGAATTTATTCGATAAGATTATAAAAATCAGCTTTTATACTTTTAAATTCTTTTCTTCGAATTTCTTCAATTTCAAAAATTGATTCACTTAGAAATTTCTACTTTGATTTCAAAAATTCAATTTCGTTTATTTTTGGAATCCAATGATGTCAAAACATCCATCCAGCTAAATTTTAGCTTTTCAAACAATTTCCAGATATCAATTCAACAACATCAATAATCATTCACAGATTATCACATCACAGTAGAAATAAATTCAATCAATGTGAGGGGTCCAGTTGGATCCCTCCAACCTGTTTCCCTGCATCCAAAGACGTTAGCACAATACCAATTCCGCTCCAGTACGGAATTATCGCGGTATATGGGTTTTTATAAATCCGCTTACTAACGGCGCAATAGGGTCTCATCCGCTATACGAGGCGGGAAATCATCAATCCAATATATACATATGCCAATATGTATATATTTCTATATATATATAGATATATCCTACTATATCTAATATCACATCAACATAGCAATCAGTCAATCAATAAATAACTGAAAATTCCACTTCATTTTTGAGTGAGAAAAATCTCACCTTAGCTTTTTAATTGGCCATCCATTTCCAAACTTGACTCGATTCCCTTGATTTATACCTTGTATAAATATTTTACACAATAAATAAATATTCGAATCAATCGAATAAATTAAATTTCATTTGATAAGTGTACATTTCCAAGTGGTTTTATTTTGAACAAATTCTCCTTTTAATAAATTAATTCAACCAGAATTTAAATTCGAAACTATATTTTCTTTTATTCACCAGAGATTTTATTTTAAACCAATTTTCTTTTATCAAATTTGTTTTCCAAACACTAAATCAATTTCAAACAAATTTTCCATTGATTTTTTTTTTCATTACCAGATTAATCACAACTTTGATTTCTAAAAGTTATCACCTTTAAATTAAACAAATTTTCTTGTTCATCATTATTTTCCTTTTCTAAACAAGAATATCCTAGCAACCAGAAAAATTTGAGTAAGTTAATTAAATAAATTAATTACCCTAAATACATGACTAAAATTAACTAGTCAATGAAAATAGGCATATTCATTTCTTTAAAACTACACCTATATAAACGTAATCTATACAGGTTATCAGTTTGATTTTTTTGAACAGATTCAAGTTTTAAATTGAAATAGATAAACTGTATATATTCTTCCATCTGCACATACATATTTTTACTAAATCAAGCTAATACGATGAACGAAACAAATACCTCACAGCTTCCATTGACTCGACAAAGCCCAAAATCAACTTGCGACCTAACCCACGCGTCGATCGACACCACAATCGAGTCCTCGCCATCGCTCATCACTCGCGAGCTTCCCAGATCTGTCCTTAACCCCGCGATTTCCCCCAGACTCGCAGCTTCGAAAACCCCCCATCGCCGACCATCGCAGTTCATCCCATCAAAAGCCCAGTCTCGCGCTGCCACGAGTCGAAGTCGCCAGATCGCCGCCTCCAGATGAGCTCGCACGCGCGCGCGCCACCAACTGTCGCGAGTCTTGCCTCGATCGACTTCGCTGACGCCCCACATCCACGCGTACGTTCGCTGATAGAAGGAAGAGGCGTTCGAATTTATTTGAAAAGAGGTGGAAATATCTCTCGTGATTTTGAAGTTAAGGAAGGCTCAGCTTTGATTTTGAATAAAAAAGGAACGGGGAAGAGAACAAGAGTAAACGGCCATGCTTCACACGAACTTGCATCGTGATTTTAGGCGAAATTTATGGAAGGACGTTTGACTTAATTTTAAGTTTTAAATTTAAATTGAATTTCATTTTATTCAACGCGTTTGCATATCATACGGTCACAAAACAATTCCGATCAATACGAAATTGGAAATTCAGTAATAATAGAATATTACGGACCCAATGGAACTGGTTTCGTCGAATTTCGAGACTGTGCCTCGGACGGCTATTTTTAAATTATCGGTTGAACGATAAAATTTCAAACTGATCAAAACAGTTTGAAATTACATTCTGAAGCTTCAATTATCTTCAGTATCATTATTATAAATTTTAGAAGCTTTCGAAATATTTTTCTTCAACTTAAAATCGAAGATTCAAATTTTTATTCATCTTTCAATAGATTAAATTCTATAATTTAATCGCCAATTATTAACTTATATCGGGGATTCAAATTAAATCATCGTTCAAATATTTAAAATTAATTAAATATTTTCAATTTAATTTGTTCGAAATTCTGGGTCGTTACACTATATATATGCCATTATCTGTATCTGTTCACCTGTGACATCTGACACCGTTATTTGTTATTTATATTGATGATATATGCCTATTATTTTATTATCATATCTGTTATCACTCTGCAAGTTCCCTGTTAGTATAGAATTCACTATGGGTTGAAATGATACATACCCAAACGATCTATAGAATAGGAGAAAATCGTTATGGGTTGAAATGATAAACCCAAGCGATTTTCATTTGAATTGGATTTGGGATTGCGGGTTGAAATGATATATACCCGTATATATATAAATTGCGGATTGAAATGATAAATATCTGTATCACTTGACCATAGGATAGAGAATTATATACAGACACCGTTGGTCTATATATAAATATTTTGAAAATGATTTCTATGGTTTTGGAAAGAAATATATGGTTTATATATAAATATTGATCTTAGATATTATATAAATGTTAATTTATATATAGTTAAATTCTTGATTTTAAGCTATGTATAAATTTGTTCTAATATAAAATAAGTCTAATAATAAAGTTGATTTTATAAAAAATATAATTTGGTTAAGTATTTATTTAAATCATATTTTATATAGAGTTGTAATAATTTTAATAAATTAAGATTGGAAAGATAAATTTTAAATTCTAAAGATATGATTTTATAACTTGATTTTTGATTTAAAGTGATTTAAATGAATATTTCGAGTTTAAATAAATTGAAGGAAATATTTAGTTTATTGTAATTTGGAGGTTGTTTAAATGATATTGGATTTATTAAGTGAATATTTCAAAATTTAAATAATAGTAAAGTGAATTTGATATATATATGAAATTATCGAATTTAGTTTTGAAATGTTGAATATTTAAAGCTTTGAAATATATTGAAATTGAAATGGCTGTTTTATGGTTCAAATATGTATTTGAAATCGATAATTGGAAATGGTTTATTTAGAAACTAAATCGAATTGAAATTGATGATTTGAAATTTGATTAAAATTGAAATTTGGAATTTGAGTTGATTTTTGAATCAATTTGTGGAATTTGAGGAAGCTATTTTTATATAAAGTATTTTAAAACTATATCTAAAACTATTTATATTTTACTTTATAAATTATTTTAATATAAACTATTTTTAATATAAATCATTTTCAATATAAATTATTTTTTTATAAACTATTTTAACTTACAACTATTTTATATAAACTATTTTATTATATATATAATTTTAATATCTAAACTGTTTAAGAGGAAAGTGTTATGGATTTCAAAGTGTTATGAATTTCAATGTTTTGATTTCCAAAGTGTTTTGATTTTTAAAGACTTATGATTTCGGAAGCGTTATAACTTTGGAAAGTGATATGATTTTTGAAATGGATATATATTTGAAGTGAAAATGATATCGTTTTGATATGGTTTTAAAAAAATGGAAATGATATTTTGGTTTTGAAGTATAAACTATTTTGAAATGACCACGGTGTTATAATAACGTTTGGTTGTTAAAGAGACTGGGATCAGATATGGTCATACTCTCTGTCGATACCGAAAACCACTTTAACAACCGTGCACGCGGTGGAGATTCTAGAATGAAGTAGGATGGTGGCGATGATTCTATTGAGGTATATACGTGGACCTGTGAAGACCCAAATAATTTTAATAAAATCAGAGAAAGGAGAATTTTCAAGGAAAAATATAGTTTGAAAATAAATATTGAGAATGAGTTAAAATATAATGAAGGGGATAGTTGTTTTCAGTAAAATAATAATGAGAAGAAATTAACTAAGTATGAGTAGGTCTTATATTCATATGTATATATATCTTGAATATAAATAGTCAAAAAGGAATAAAATGATAAAAGTAGACTTTTATAGTAATTAAAAATAAATAATAAGAAGGAAATGGTATTTCAGAGGGAAGGAATGAGGAAATATGACTAAGTGTATATATGGATTATACATTACCATATGTTATATTTTTACACACAGGAAAAATATAAAGTAATAAGGAAAACACTATGGTAATTAAATATATGAATACATTTTATATATCAAGAGAAAACAAATAGCTTGAAACATTAACAAGGAGTTAATTGATAAAAGGATATACATGTATACATTACAGATTAGCCTTAAGAAAATAAATAATGTAAGAAAGTCACATGAAAATAAGGTGTGTGTATGAAACATGCAAATAGCATGCAAACCAGAAAAGCAAAAAAAAAGCTAAAGCAACTGAAAATACCCAAAATGGAAATAAAAAAGAAGATGGCATTCCTAGCCATAACATCATATGTAGAACTCTCTCATTTGTGTGGGGATAAGATGGGTTTTTCACTCTACTAAAACCCTAAACAATGTTTTAAAAATTAAAGGGGGTAGCAGCAGTCTCACTTCAGAAAAACAGAAAATATTAAGAAAAGAAAGAAGAGCAAACCATAGCCATTTTTCAAGTTAAAGTATTCTCGGGGAAAAGAGGAAGGAAGGTGAGTGATTAATCAATCTTACGAGGTTTAAGGCATTAAGACCCAAGTTAAGGGCAGCCATATTATTTTATAAAAACCATATCATGTTTGTTCTTGATCTATTTTTCTGAATAAATGAATGCTGAGAATGGTTGGTGTTTTGGATAAATCTTTGGTTGATGCTTTGATTTGTTTTGATTGATTGTTTGATAAGAAAAATACCATAATCACTGCTATGGATCCAGTACCTTAAAACATCAGTTTATAAATATGTTTAGAAAGATAAATACATATTATTGTGAAGTAGGGTATTACTGGGAAATAAACTAGGCAGTGTGAATAAAGGAGATTCATGCTTATGTCTAGATTGTTTTAAAAATGAGATGAACAATGCAATAAATTATTTATGTGCTGATTTGTTCAGATCTTAAGCTAAAATGATTTATGGGTTTTTCTCAAAAACCTTACCCTATGTTCACAGTAAAATTGAGTATAAGGATTTTATATGATTTCACTAGATTTGTTTAAGTGATCATGATATTCCTGAATATAGGAGATATGCAAGTGTTAAAACATATTTTTGAATAAAATAACTGGAAAATGAGATATGGTATTCTTTTCATGAATGTTTAGTATAGTTGGCTGAAATCCCTGAGTGAGTTTAACTCTCTTTGATTTATGAAAAAATAAAATATAAAAGCATTTCAGGAGTTAATAATTTTTCTGAAAGAAAATGAGAATGGTCACTAGATTATAAAGCTAATCTAGGAGTAGAGCCTTGATCTATTCATCATAAGGGGGATGATGGGTATGTGCATGACTTGTTTAAGTCCTGTAGGCCTCTGTGTAGGGGTTAACAGAATTGAGTCCCTTGCAATGCACACATAGTGTTCAATGGCAAAGAGTTAAGACCAAATTAAATTGATAAATTGAAATTGAGAGTTAAGCTATGGAATTAAAATGAGTTAATTCCATAGGAGTATGTGTACATGTGTACTGAATTGAATGGATGAATGGATGCATGTGTGCATGAGTGTTAGTAGGGGCTTATATATATACCCAGTTTACATTATAAATCCAAATAAGCATCAAGTATATGAATTCTCTGCACAATAATTAGAAAATGACAAGTTATTATATTTTGATTTCACTCATACCAGAATTTATTTCTGACCCTATTTGTTGCCTTTGCAATATTTGGGGTGTCTCATTTTTATGGAGGCAGTTCAAAGTATTGCCGCAGGGAAGGATGTATGAGTAGCTTGCTTGCATGGATAATTGAAGATCTTGATGAATTTAAAATACTTAAGAAAAGTAGCAGTATTATTGTAATAAATAAGTTAGGCAAACTCTTTTATGTCTTAAGTATTTCTCAGCATTTGATGTTTATTGGGTTTTGAAAAGGACTTGTAAAAACTGAGGAATTATATGTGTTTGAGGATGGTTGATTTAAGCAACAGATGTGCTTGTGAGTTATGGATTTAACTAATAGCTTCTGAAGTGATCTGATGGATTGAGATGGATGAGAACATGCCATATAATCTGATATGTGGAAATGTTCTCCTGGACATATTGGTTTGGCTTCAGTTATAATATTGAAATTGTTCATGAATAAATAGGTGTCAAAGTTTTAAGTAAATGGGTAGAATAAAGTCTTGGTTAACCAGTAGAACTTAATCATGACTTGTAACTGATACAAGCACATGCAAGAGTTTGAACACATAGCCTGTAATCCTATCTGGACATTTGATTTTCCAGTAAAAACTTGTATTGTTTTGGGTAAGAAGTTCATATGCATGCTTGGTATTGGAAGGCTACACTGCAACTATACTGAATTAAACCCCAATATCTAGATACTTGATTCAAGTCTGGTTGCATTTGGTTAAACATGCTGTAGATTGTAGTGTCATGTGATCTTGTTAGTAATAAGCATGTCCATTACTCCACAGCATACTGACTACTATCATTTGATATTTGCTTTGAGATTATCAATTGTCTGCACCATATGTTCAGCTGGAAGTTTGCATTGATCTGATTTTTGACATTACCTTGACCATGTATATGCTAAGCCTTCATTTAGTATGTGTGTTTGCATTTGCACTTTGCTTCAATGTATTTTTTTCTTCTACTTGGCCTTCTATCCAGTTTAGCACCTGATTATTCATATGATCCTTGCATACTATATAAAATTAAATATGAGTATTTTTACCTAACATAAAAATTGTTTGAATATGAAATATGAATCCCGGGCTAAACCAATATGCATGAGTTATTTTAAACACCCTTTATTTAATATAGAACAATAAGTAGTAAATTACAAAATCCCAGAATTCAAATGTATGGCTTGTAAATCCAGGAATCAATTAATTTGAGAAGTAAAGCAAAAAAATAAGAGAAGTGGTAATATTTGATCCTAAAATTAATTAAGCTTGAGCTCTAAGGAAAAAAAACAGAAATGGCTATGTGACACCAAATCTCTGAAATATGAGAATTAAGGTGTGATAAAATCACTTTGCCATTTTAATTTGCTCTGATTGGAAAAGAAACATTTATATATCTTCATATATATAATTGACCTGATTTGATTTATATACTAGTATTTTTATATTGGTAAAATTCTGGATCTTGGGAAATTTATTAAGAAAAGTGATCCATTGATATATAGATATATATATATATATATATTGTGTAAAAAAAACTCAACAGAAAATTCACTAAAAATAAATCTAAAAGAAGTGGGTCACTTCAGTTGGTATCAGAGCTATGTTATTAAACATAGCAGAAATAAAGATCAAATTCTCTTATAGGAATAAAATCTTATGAGACCAAATACATAACAATATTTTCAGCATAAATAAAACCACTGTGATAATTAAATTATAAATTAAACTAACTAGTTATGTAAATTGTATAGCAAATCATGGTAGGAAGACCACCAAATCATGGAGCAGGACCCTCCAATGCAACACCATTAGTCAATTTGCAAGATTTGGTGAGGGCATTTATGGAAGGAGCAGTGCACAAGGAAGAGAATCCTCATGAGGAGTTGTCTAAGCTACTGAAAACATTCTCAAACTTAGGGGGCAAGGATTTAGAAGGTACTGAAGGAGTTATGGGTGTGCAAACATGGCTAAGAACTTTGTATAGGATTTTTGCAGACATGCAAATAAATGATCAAAGGAAAAGGCAAATTGCTTCCAGAAGACTCAAAGGAGCAGCACTTGATTGGTGGGAGGTTATTATCACAGGGAGGCCAGAAAATGAGATAACATGGGATCAATTTAAGGACATGCTTGAGGCCAGATTTGTCCCAGCAACAGCTAAGGCATCATTGCTTGAGGAGTTCATAAGATTGAGGCAAGGATCAATGAGTGTAACTGAATACACATAAAAATTTGAGAGTTTATCTAAGTATGGAACCATGCTCATAGGGAATGAAGAATTAAATAATTCCAGATTTATTCAAGGACTTAATGCTAATTTAAGTAGAGCAATGCTACCCTACAAAGACAAAACATTTGATCAAGTCATAGATCTCACTCTCTCTTTTGAACAACATGATAATGCCAAAGAAAATTTCAGAAGCATGAGGGCTAACAACAACAATAAGAAGGGGAAAATAGAGCTCACCCTTATGACAAGAAGAATTCAAATCAGAAGGTTGAAGGAGCAACCAGTGGAGAAGTCAAGAAGAAGATCATTTTCTACAATTGTGGCAAGGAAGGACACATGAGTAATAGGTGTCAAGCAGCTAAGAAAACCCCATTTAGTTGCTACAACTGTGGGAAAGAATGTCATATTAAAAAGAATTGCCTAGAATTCAAAAAAGGAGCAAAGGTAGGAGCACTTGAGGGCAAAGCAAAAGCAACTACAGTGGGAAATTCTGGATAATTGGAAGGTATACTTCTAATTAAAGATCACCCCATCTAAGTTATATATGACACTGGAGCAACACATTCACTAATATCCCAAGACATAGTGAATAAATTGACTGTCACATGCTATTTAGTTGATAATCCCTTGTTTATTCAATCCCACTAGGTAGTTCTTGCATGTTAGGGATTAAATGTTTGGGAGTAGAGTTAAACTGTAACGACCCCAAATTTTATAAGTATTTAAATTAATAATTAATTGAGTTTTTGAATTTAAAATTGTTAATTTATTTCATTCTGAATAAAAATAGTAAAAGTCTTGAACAAATACAAACTGAATTGTAAACCACAAAACAAAAGAAGACAACATAACAATGTATAACATGGCAAAGTAATAAAAATAAACATATCTATGTACCAAACACCATCATCTCAGCCGAAGTATTAAAGCTTGCAAAAGAAAGAAAACAAAATATATCTTTTTGTACAAGTCATAAATGCAAGTCACCAATATCTTTTTGCAAATGAACAAGGTAAATAAAATACATATAAATGTGAAACCAAAACAAAACAAAGTACACAATATGATACCTATCAGACGAAGTAAGTATGGTAAAGAACAACAAAGAAAAAAAATATAACAACATATTAAAAGAAATCTAAGTACATACGAATATGAGGTTGTAAACAAAAATAGAAACATTTGTACAAACTAATATCGTCTCAGCCTCCTTAGCCTGTAAAAAGAAGATATATAAATGAGGTGATTCATGTACTTACCAATATCTTCTCAGCCGAAAGGAAGTTTTACAAATAAAGTTTTTATATTGTACAAGATAATAAATGCCTGTACACCATAATATCACTTCAGCCTACAAGCAAGGAAAAAAAAATCTGGTGTTGTACAAATAAAGAAATATATCACTTGTACAAAGGAAATGATACCCTGTAACCCATTTCTATATATCAAACTATCCATCCCAGTTCGACCCTTCTCAGCTGAGAAAATGAAGCAAAGCATTCTCCATTAAAACTGAGAAAAAAAATGTGAAATAAAAAAAACATCATCTTAAACAAAATTCAACAATACAAGGGAAGGTTTCCAGCTTACAGTTTCACAGCCTGATTCAATATAGTTCTCTGTTCTTCCTTCTGAAGCAACAAAGATCAAATGCAATGATTTAAAATCTAAATCATCTCGATCAAGCATGCAAGTTCAGGTCTGTGGTGAGGAAGCTTCATTTAAAACTTAAGTAAAACATTCGACATCATCAAGCAACCCTCTGTTCTTTCTTCTTTTCCAAGTGAGCAACTCTTCTTGTTTACCTGTGAGTAACTTCACTCTTAATGGTTATGCTTATATATCTGTTGAATATTCATGTTGAGTAAGTATGGAATGAGTGAATGTTAATTTAATTCTAATTAGTACATATGAATATATGATATACAAGGCAGATGGATTAACAGAGTACTCCCTGTGTTCAGTTCCCAGGCTTGGGTTTGCAAAAGAAATTCAAAAATCTTTTTGTTTATTCTCTGTTTAAACTTAAGTTTTAAATAAAATTGTTTGTTTAACTACAAGTTTTAGTTTGGTAATTCATTCAAGTTATTAAATGTAAATATTTCTGGAAACCAAGATACTGAGTGAAACTTTAAAATGGTCAAATTTCAAATCTCCTAATTTAGAAATTCAGGTTTATAACTTGAATCCTTAAACTAAAATTGGATTTTTAAAGCAAGAATCAAAATTTTTAGATGGGGGTTTAAGAAGCAGTATGGGTTTGTTCGAATTTCGAAATTTTGGCATTCTAAGGCGACCCACTGTCTCGTGTTGATTAAGTCTTGGGCTGGCGATAGAGGGGCCTTCGGTGAGTCGAGGAAAAATGGTGGGGTGGTCAACAGTTGGTCATGGTGGCGGCGGCGTGAGGTTTTCATTTCTAAACCTAGTTTTGTGAGGAGTGGGGATTTTTGGCTCATTCGTCATCCACGAGGGATCGAGTGTTTCGCGTTTTCGTGTGCAGGAAGAGGAGGTGTCGAGGGGTTGGTGACCGGAGTCGCGTGAATTTTGGCGGTCGAGGTTAGGCGAACGGCAAGATGTTCCAGGTCTTTGTGATGAGGAAGTTTAATTCCAGGTTTCGTGATCGAACTCGAATTCGATCTCGAGTTGGAGTTGTTGATCGGAGGGTGGGGATAGGGTGTCGAGGTAGTCGCCGTGATGTAGGGATGGTCGTGGTCGACCGGAGGTGGCTGATGGAAGTGTGCACGTGCATGTGTGCACGGGATTGAGCTAGTATCAGTTCGTATAGTTTGGGGAAGAAGAGATCGTCTCGAAGGAGTCTCGTGAAAATCAGGTAATGGACTCGAGTAATTACTGGGTAGGAACGCGAGTGATAAATGTTTCCAGATTTAAAACGAAGCAAGATTTTAAAAAAGAAAAAAAAGAAGGAAAGGAAGAAACAGATGGTGACGCGAGTTTTCTCGGGGTGATTTCGTGACTGACTCGAAGAAGAGTAGGGTTTTGGTCGGGAAGATAAGCGATTGTCTCGGGTTGCATTTGTTTCCAGTGATGAACAGTTCAGTTTGAATAATTTTTAAATCATTTATTTAAAAATATAATTAATGTTAAGACTGAGTTAATCAAATGTTTTAAAGAATCAGATTTTGAAATAAAAGAAAAAGTTTAAAAATTTAAATACTTTTAATAAATTTAAATATTTGAATTTAAAGAGTTTTGATTTAAAATCCTCTTCATGGCAAAGTGTTTTTAAATATGTAATTTAAGATGTTTAAAAAGTTAGTTTATAAAATGATAAAAGCTTAATTAATGAAGTAATTAATAGATGATTACTTAATATTATTAATTGAATAATGATTTGAAATTTGTGTGAATTTATTAGTTAATACATTAATGGATTAATTAATAATGGCAATTAATTAAGATTAATTCAATAATTAAAGATTTAATTGATTCATTAATTAAGAATGCTTAGTTAATAATTAGAGATTAACTAATAAATTTGAAAGTAAGATTTACTTCAAATAATTTGTAATTAAATTATGATAATTAACCCGGATTAATAAATTCATTTGTGAAGGTATGGATTCTATTGAATGATTGAATTATTTGATATTTCCTAATATATGATGCTTTGTGATACACCCTGATTTATGTTGTGATCTGTAGTTTACTTACCTGTGATATATATCTGTGATCTTTGAATGAACGATAAGCGTTATAGTTTATATCGCTTATCAACTATATCCTGTATTTTGTTATGTGATGATTGATGTTGCACTATTGTGTGTAAAACCCCTAGACCACACTTTTACACACACAAATATGGATTTCACGTGGAAATCGGTTAAGTCACAGATAATTTAAATTTGGTGTTTTTGAAATTAAAATTTTAATTTCAATTGATTTTGAAATTGGAAATTTGGGTTTTAAAGTGAAAAGCTTTTGAAATGGAATTTCAAAGATAAAAGTTATTTTGAATAACTTAATCGAGTTTTGAAAATTTAAATTATTAGATTTAAATTTGAATTCAAGTTTGAAATTAAATCTATGATTTGGAAACTAGGGATAAAAGATGATATAAATGTGTTTGTATGAATTTAACCATTTTAAAAATATAAGTTGGGAATTTGAATTTAAACCAAGGTTTTCAACTCGTATGAATGAATCAGATTTCCAAATTGAAAACTGTTATTTTCGAATGATAAAAGCTTTTAGATAAGAAAAGAAATTCCAGTTTAATTAAAGGAATTTCAAGTGAATTGAAAAATGGTTTTCCAAGTTATAAATGAATTGTTTTTGAAAGCTATGAATTAAATTTGTCTATTTTTAACAGATTTAAAAGTGATGATTTGTTTAACCCATTCGAAATGAAATTGTTTTGAAAACTATAAGTTAAATCTTTGATTTAAAGATTTAACGAATTAATTAAATTGAAATGGAAATCGATTTGGAAAATCTATGAATGAGTCTTTGTGAAATTAAGTGAACTTTGTGAATTGAATCTTTTTGTTTAAAAAGATTAAAATGGTAATTTGATAAACCATTTGTAAAGAAAGTTTGGGTTTAAATTGTGACTTAATTGAAATCCCAATATCCATATGTTTTTAAAATATTGCGCACATTATTCGGTTTAGCCGGGAGAGGACCTTAGTGTCATATAACCCATTCCGAATAATGATATGTCGTATATGGATAGCATTTGAAGACCGGTGTTGAAGACCGGATATTTTCGAAAATGAAAGGACAACCTGTCGAATGTCTCTGCACTGAGTCGCGCCGGTATAGAGATTTATATCACTCTTTTGTGACGGGAAGTCCGGACGTGATTGAAAGTTATCCGGATTTGCAAGGGCTTCGTGAGAAGTGCCTTCGGTTCTGTTCGAACCCGGAACAGACTTGTATGGATACATGTCTGACATTACACTTTGAGATATAAAGCCGATTTCTTTCAAATACATTTCTGTTTGGTGGCGGAGAATTTATTCTCTTAGCTTAACACCCTTCTCTGAGACGTACGAGCTCAGAGGTTATGTAGTTGAAGTTATCAGCGATATATCCCAATTTGGTAATGTGGCATGCTGAGTGTTGCTGTGTGATGATCAGTGTTTGATCATTTGTGATATGATCATTTGTTTGATCATTTATCTTTGTGATCATAGGTTGATCATCTGTTGACCCAAAGTGTGGCTTTTTGAAAAAGCGTAGCTTTGTGGATGAGACTTCGTCGAGCCTCACAACCCGGTAATGGTCGAAACAGGAATCGTGCGGCAAGGTTTTCAGGGGTAGCTCCCCTAGGGTATGACCATTCCTTCTGGAAAAGGGTAGTATCATGGTATGGAGCCCAGATACTTACTCATGTGGACACACTTTATTTATGACGTGTGATGTTGGATTCGAGGTGCCTCGGTTAAAGGTCCCAAAGGACCGGGGGTGGCATATCTGAGGTTTCTTTTATCCCTTGGGAAAAGGGGTTGCCGGCCTTGTTTAGCAGAGAACGGTGTGGTTCTCGGAGCGTCCCGCCAGAGGCGTTTCTTTCGTGGAATAGGAAGTTCCTTAGCCTGACCATTTGTTGGAAATCCAAACAAAACAACACGAGCCCTGTACGGTTTTAGTTGTATTACCTGCCATGGAATGTGCTGGTAACCTGCTATTGAACATGGTAGCTATAGTAGGCATAAGTGCGAAATGTCTATGCTGGCTAAGATTTATATTCTACTTTCGAAATTGTTTTCTACACTATGCACTAGTAATAATATCAAATGATTTGATTTTGCGTAGTAAGCATCTTTGACTATCATAAGAAGAAATCTCCTCCAATTCTGCGTTTGCATTGTGTGTGTGGTGGGAGGTCTTATGGTAGTTTCATTTTCCAAAAGCATTGCGAATTGACTTTAAAAATCTCTGCTATTTGTTTTTAAAAAAGATAAACTGTTTTTGTTGCTCACACCAGTCCCATGACTGATCCGGAGTTTATTGTTCCCTTCCTAAACTCTGGGTGCTCATAATTTTCCACACGAGCAGTCTAGAGTTGGGTTTTTCAGATATTCAGGTTTAGTAGATTATCTGGAGCTAGTTCATTCATCGGAGTTGCTTATCTTGGAGTTGTGGATTCATTCTTGTCTGAAGATCATTTTGGAGTTATCATTTCTATTGATATTGTTCCGCTGCTGTTGTTATCTTTTCTTTTCCACTGCTATTTCTTGTATCATATCTCTGATGTATATTGATATTCATTGTATCACTCTGTTGTATCAGATATTGTATGTCAATGTATTATTCATTTATTCCGCTGTGTTATGTACTTAACTGTGTTATAAGCTCCCGAGAACCAGATTCGACATTTGAATCTACGGCATTTTGAGTACAAGTGAAGTACGGGTGCCGATTTTCGAAGGTCGACTTTTGGGTCTTGACAAGTGGTATCAGAGCTAAGGTTGAACTTTAGCTCAGGAGTATAACACGTTAAGTAGCTCATTAGAGATAGAGTGAAGTAAACTCTAGAATGAGTAATTCTCAGATATCCGTCTGAACGTCTCAGTAAATTCTCTTACTATCCACTGATAGTGAGTATGAGTGCAAGAAGAAGACGAGATTGGGGACAGGGGAATACGACTATAAATGGTCAATACCCTGCGACAGTGGAAACAATCTTTCTCTATCAATATTCTTTGATTCGTTTCCAAATTCTTTTCATTTCTTCGTATCAGCTACAAGAAGAAGTTTCAATGTGATGGTGGCTCTACGAACCGTTGTAGGAGATTTTACTTCGTATTTCATCAGTTTCTTATCAGCTTTTTGATTTAAAACTTAATGAATTTGAAATTGGAAATTTTAAATTGAGTTAAATTGATTAAAAGAATAAGAAGCTAAAATTGAACTGTATCGATAAAACGATTTCGTTTAAAACCAAATTTGAAATTCTATTGTAATTTCTGTGAAAACCAGAGTCTGAAGAGGGACAAATTGGTATATATTCTGAGATATTCCGACTTGAATTCGGAATCCATATCTTGTGTTTGAGGAATTATAGGAGATCGAATCTGTCTATCTCTCTCTTTGTTTTTTTCGTGCCTGCGAATTTCGAGGACGAAATTCTTTTAAGGGGGGAAGTTTGTAACGACCCCAAATTTTATAAGTATTTAAATTAATAATTAATTGAGTTTTTGAATTTAAAATTGTTAATTTATTTCATTCTGAATAAAAATAGTAAAAGTCTTGAACAAATACAAACTGAATTGTAAACCACAAAACAAAAGAAGACAACATAACAATGTATAACATGGCAAAGTAATAAAAATAAACATATCTATGTACCAAACACCATCATCTCAGCCGAAGTATTAAAGCTTGCAAAAGAAAGAAAACAAAATATATCTTTTTGTACAAGTCATAAATGCAAGTCACCAATATCTTTTTGCAAATGAACAAGGTAAATAAAATACATATAAATGTGAAACCAAAACAAAACAAAGTACACAATATGATACCTATCAGCCGAAGTAAGTATGGTAAAGAACAACAAAGAAAAAAAATATAACAACATATTAAAAGAAATCTAAGTACATACGAATATGAAGTTGTAAACAAAAATAGAAACATTTGTACAAACTAATATCATCTCAGCCTCCTTAGCCTGCAAAAAGAAGATATATAAATGAGGTGATTCATGTACTTACCAATATCTTCTCAGCCGAAAGGAAGTTTTACAAATAAAGTTTTTATATTGTACAAGATAATAAATGCCTGTACACCATAATATCACTTTAGCCTACAAGCAAGGAAAAAAAAATCTGGTGTTGTACAAATAAAGAAATATATCACTTGTACAAAGGAAATGATACCCTGTAACCCATTTCTATATATCAAACTATCCATCCCAGTTCGACCCTTCTCAGCTGAGAAAATGAAGCAAAGCATTCTCCATTAAAACTGAGAAAAAAAATGTGAAATAAAAAAAACATCATCTTAAACAAAATTCAACAATACAAGGGAAGGTTTCCAGCTTACAGTTTCACAGCCTGATTCAATATAGTTCTCTGTTCTTCCTTCTGAAGCAACAAAGATCAAATGCAATGATTTAAAATCTAAATCATCTCGATCAAGCATGCAAGTTCAGGTCTGTGGTGAGGAAGCTTCATTTAAAACTTAAGTAAAACATTCGACATCATCAAGCAACCCTCTGTTCTTTCTTCTTTTCCAAGTGAGCAACTCTTCTTGTTTACCTGTGAGTAACTTCACTCTTAATGGTTATGCTTATATATCTGTTGAATATTCATGTTGAGTAAGTATGGAATGAGTGAATGTTAATTTAATTCTAATTAGTACATATGAATATATGATATACAAGGCAGATGGATTAACAGAGTACTCCCTGTGTTCAGTTCCCAGGCTTGGGTTTGCAAAAGAAATTCAAAAATCTTTTTGTTTATTCTCTGTTTAAACTTAAGTTTTAAATAAAATTGTTTGTTTAACTACAAGTTTTAGTTTGGTAATTCATTCAAGTTATTAAATGTAAATATTTCTGGAAACCAAGATACTGAGTGAAACTTTAAAATGGTCAAATTTCAAATCTCCTAATTTAGAAATTCAGGTTTATAACTTGAATCCTTAAACTAAAATTGGATTTTTAAAGCAAGAATCAAAATTTTTAGATGAGGGTTTAAGAAGCAGTATGGGTTTGTTCGAATTTCGAAATTTTGGCATTCTAAGGCGACCCACTGTCTCGTGTTGATTAAGTCTTGGGCTGGCGATAGAGGGGCCTTCGGTGAGTCGAGGAAAAATGGTGGGGTGGTCAACAGTTGGTCATGGTGGCGGCGGCGTGAGGTTTTCATTTCTAAACCTAGTTTTGTGAGGAGTGGGGATTTTTGGCTCATTCGTCATCCACGAGGGATCGAGTGTTTCGCGTTTTCGTGTGCAGGAAGAGGAGGTGTCGAGGGGTTGGTGACCGGAGTCGCGTGAATTTTGGCGGTCGAGGTTAGGCGAACGGCAAGATGTTCCAGGTCTTTGTGATGAGGCAGTTTAATTCCAGGTTTCGTGATCGAACTCGAATTCGATCTCGAGTTGGAGTTGTTGATCGGAGGGTGGGGATAGGGTGTCGAGGTAGTCGCCGTGATGTAGGGATGGTCGTGGTCGACCGGAGGTGGCTGATGGAAGTGTGCACGTGCATGTGTGCATGGGATTGAGATAGTATCAGTTCGTATAGTTTGGGGAAGAAGAGATCGTCTCGAAGGAGTCTCGTGAAAATCAGGTAATGGACTCGAGTAATTACTGGGTAGGAACGCGAGTGATAAATGTTTCCAGATTTAAAACGAAGCAAGATTTTAAAAAAGAAAAAAAAGAAGGAAAGGAAGAAACAGATGGTGAAGCGAGTTTTCTCGGGGTGATTTCGTGACTGACTCGAAGAAGTGTAGGGTTTTGGTCGGGAAGATAAGCGATTGTCTCGGGTTGCATTTGTTTCCAGTGATGAACAGTTCAGTTTGAATAATTTTTAAATCATTTATTTAAAAATATAATTAATGTTAAGACTGAGTTAATCAAATGTTTTAAAGAATCAGATTTTGAAATAAAAGAAAAAGTTTAAAAATTTAAATACTTTTAATAAATTTAAATATTTAAATTTAAAGAGTTTTGATTTAAAATCCTCTTTATGGCAAAGTGTTTTTAAATATGTAATTTAAGATGTTTAAAAAGTTAGTTTATAAAATGATAAAAGATTAATTAATGAAGTAATTAATAGATGATTACTTAATATTATTAATTGAATAATGATTTGAAATTTGTGTGAATTTATTAGTTAATACATTAATGGATTAATTAATAATGGCAATTAATTAAGATTAATTCAATAATTAAAGATTTAATTGATTCATTAATTAAGAATGCTTAGTTAATAATTAGAGATTAACTAATAAATTTGAAAGTAAGATTTACTTCAAATAATTTGTAATTAAATTATGATAATTAACCCGGATTAATAAATTCATTTGTGAAGGTATGGATTCTATTGAATGATTGAATTATTTGATATTTCCTAATATATGATGCTTTGTGATACACCCTGATTTATGTTGTGATCTGTAGTTTACTTACCTGTGATATATATCTGTGATCTTTGAATGAACGATAAGTGTTATAGTTTATATCGCTTATCAACTATATCCTGTATTTTGTTATGTGATGATTGATGTTGCACTATTGTGTGTAAAACCCCTAGACCACACTTTTACACACACAAATATGGATTTCACGTGGAAATCGGTTAAGTCACAGATAATTTAAATTTGGTGTTTTTGAAATTAAAATTTTAATTTCAATTGATTTTGAAATTGGAAATTTGGGTTTTAAAGTGAAAAGCTTTTGAAATGGAATTTCAAAGATAAAAGTTATTTTGAATAACTTAATCGAGTTTTGAAAATTTAAATTATTAGATTTAAATTTGAATTCAAGTTTGAAATTAAATCTATGATTTGGAAACTAGGGATAAAAGATGATATAAATGTGTTTGTATGAATTTAACCATTTTAAAAATATAAGTTGGGAATTTGAATTTAAACTAAGGTTTTCAACTCGTATGAATGAATCAGATTTCCAAATTGAAAACTGTTGTTTTCGAATGATAAAAGCTTTTAGATAAGAAAAGAAATTCCAGTTTAATTAAAGGAATTTCAAGTGAATTGAAAAATGGTTTTCCAAGTTATAAATGAATTGTTTTTGAAAGCTATGAATTAAATCTGTCTATTTTTAACAGATTTAAAAGTGATGATTTGTTTAACCCATTCGAAATGAAATTGTTTTGAAAACTATAAGTTAAATCTTTGATTTAAAGATTTAACGAATTAATTAAATTGAAATGGAAATCGATTTGGAAAATCTATGAATGAGTCTTTGTGAAATTAAGTGAACTTTGTGAATTGAATCTTTTTGTTTAAAAAGATTAAAATGGTAATTTGATAAACCATTTGTAAAGAAAGTTTGGGTTTAAATTGTGACTTAATTGAAATCCCAATATCCATATGTTTTTAAAATATTGCGCACATTATTCGGTTTAGCCGGGAGAGGACCTTAGTGTCATATAACCCATTCCGAATAATGATACGTCGTATATGGATAGCATTTGAAGACCGGTGTTGAAGACCGGATATTTTCGAAAATGAAAGGACAACCTGTCGAATGTCTCTGCACTGAGTCGCGCCGGTATAGAGATTTATATCACTCTTTTGTGACGGGAAGTCCGGACGTGATTGAAAGTTATCCGGATTTGCAAGGGCTTCGTGAGAAGTGCCTTCGGTTCTGTTCGAACCCGGAACAGACTTGTATGGATACATGTCTGACATTACACTTTGAGATATAAAGCCGATTTCTTTCAAATACATTTCTGTTTGGTGGCGGAGAATTTATTCTCTTAACTTAACACCCTTCTCTGAGACGTACGAGCTCAGAGGTTATGTAGTTGAAGTTATCAGCGATATATCCCAATTTGGTAATGTGGCATGCTGAGTGTTGCTGTGTGATGATCAGTGTTTGATCATTTGTGATATGATCATTTGTTTGATCATTTATCTTTGTGATCATAGGTTGATCATCTGTTGACCCAAAGCGTGGCTTTTTGAAAAAGCGTAGCTTTGTGGACGAGACTTCGTCGAGCCTCACAACCCGGTAATGGTCGAAACAGGAATCGTGCGGCAAGGTTTTCAGGGGTAGCTCCCCTAGGGTATGACCATTCCTTCTGGAAAAGGGTAGTATCATGGTATGGAGCCCAGATACTTACTCATGTGGACACACTTTATTTATGACGTGTGATGTTGGATTCGAGGCGCCTCGGTTAAAGGTCCCAAAGGACCGGGGGTGGCATATCTGAGGTTTCTTTTATCCCTTGGGAAAAGGGGTTGCCGGCCTTGTTTAGCAGAGAACGGTGTGGTTCTCGGAGCGTCTCGCCAGAGGCGTTTCTTTCGTGGAATAGGAAGTTCCTTAGCCTGACCATTTGTTGGAAATCCAAACAAAACAATACGAGCCCTGTACGGTTTTAGTTGTATTACCTGCCATGGAATGTGGTGGTAACCTGCTATTGAACATGGTAGCTATAGTAGGCATAAGTGCGAAATGTCTATGCTGGCTAAGATTTATATTCTACTTTCGAAATTGTTTTCTACACTATGCACTAGTAATAATATCAAATGATTTGATTTTGCGTAGTAAGCATCTTTGACTATCATAAGAAGAAATCTCCTCCAATTCTGCGTTTGCATTGTGTGTGTGGTGGGAGGTATTATGGTAGTTTCATTTTCCAAAAGCATTGCGAATTGACTTTAAAAATCTCTGCTATTTGTTTTTAAAAAAAGATAAACTGTTTTTGTTGCTCACACCAGTCCCATGACTGATCCAGAGTTTATTGTTCCCTTCCTAAACTCTGGGTGCTCATAATTTTCCACACGAGCAGTCTAGAGTTGGGTTTTTCAGATATTCAGGTTTAGTAGATTATCTGGAGCTAGTTCATTCATCGGAGTTGCTTATCTTGGAGTTGTGGATTCATTCTTGTCTGAAGATCATTTTGGAGTTATCATTTCTATTGATATTGTTCCGCTGCTGTTGTTATCTTTTCTTTTCCACTGCTATTTCTTGTATCATATCTCTGATGTATATTGATATTCATTGTATCACTCTGTTGTATCAGATATTGTATGTCAATGTATTATTCATTTATTCCGCTGTGTTATGTACTTAACTGTGTTATAAGCTCCCGAGAACCAGATTCGACATTTGAATCTACGGCATTTTGAGTACAAGTGAAGTACGGGTGCCGATTTTCGAAGGTCGACTTTTGGGTCTTGACAAGTGGTATCAGAGCTAAGGTTGAACTTTAGCTCAGGAGTATAACACGTTAAGTAGCTCATTAGAGATAGAGTGAAGTAAACTCTAGAATGAGTAATTCTCAGATATCCGTCTGAACGTCTCAGTAAATTCTCTTACTATCCACTGATAGTGAGTATGAGTGCAAGAAGAAGACGAGATTGGGGACAGGGGAATACGACTATAAATGGTCAATACCCTGCGACAGTGGAAACAATCTTTCTCTATCAATATTCTTTGATTCGTTTCCAAATTCTTTTCATTTCTTCGTATCAGCTACAAGAAGAAGTTTCAATGTGATGGTGGCTCTACGAACCGTTGTAGGAGATTTTACTTCGTATTTCATCAGTTTCTTATCAGCTTTTTGATTTAAAACTTAATGAATTTGAAATTGGAAATTTTAAATTGAGTTAAATTGATTAAAAGAATAAGAAGCTAAAATTGAACTGTATCGATAAAACGATTTCGTTTAAAACCAAATTTGAAATTCTATTGTAATTTCTGTGAAAACCAGAGTCTGAAGAGGGACAAATTGGTATATATTCTGAGATATTCCGACTTGAATTCGGAATCCATATCTTGTGTTTGAGGAATTATAGGAGATCGAATCTGTCTATCTCTCTCTTTGTTTTTTTCGTGCCTACGAATTTCGAGGACGAAATTCTTTTAAGGGGGGAAGTTTGTAACGACCCCAAATTTTATAAGTATTTAAATTAATAATTAATTGAGTTTTTGAATTTAAAATTGTTAATTTATTTCATTCTGAATAAAAATAGTAAAAGTCTTGAACAAATACAAACTGAATTGTAAACCACAAAACAAAAGAAGACAACATAACAATGTATAACATGGCAAAGTAATAAAAATAAACATATCTATGTACCAAACACCATCATCTCAGCCGAAGTATTAAAGCTTGCAAAAGAAAGAAAACAAAATATATCTTTTTGTACAAGTCATAAATGCAAGTCACCAATATCTTTTTGCAAATGAACAAGGTAAATAAAATACATATAAATGTGAAACCAAAACAAAACAAAGTACACAATATGATACCTATCAGCCGAAGTAAGTATGGTAAAGAACAACAAAGAAAAAAAATATAACAACATATTAAAAGAAATCTAAGTACATACGAATATGAGGTTGTAAACAAAAATAGAAACATTTGTACAAACTAATATCATCTCAGCCTCCTTAGCCTGCAAAAAGAAGATATATAAATGAGGTGATTCATGTACTTACCAATATCTTCTCAGCCGAAAGGAAGTTTTACAAATAAAGTTTTTATATTGTACAAGATAATAAATGCCTGTACACCATAATATCACTTTAGCCTACAAGCAAGGAAAAAAAAATCTGGTGTTGTACAAATAAAGAAATATATCACTTGTACAAAGGAAATGATACCCTGTAACCCATTTCTATATATCAAACTATCCATCCCAGTTCGACCCTTCTCAGCTGAGAAAATGAAGCAAATCATTCTCCATTAAAACTGAGAAAAAAATGTGAAATAAAAAAAACATCATCTTAAACAAAATTCAACAATACAAGGGAAGGTTTCCAGCTTACAGTTTCACAGCCTGATTCAATATAGTTCTCTGTTCTTCCTTCTGAAGCAACAAAGATCAAATGCAATGATTTAAAATCTAAATCATCTCGATCAAGCATGCAAGTTCAGGTCTGTGGTGAGGAAGCTTCATTTAAAACTTAAGTAAAACATTCGACATCATCAAGCAACCCTCTGTTCTTTCTTCTTTTCCAAGTGAGCAACTCTTCTTGTTTACCTGTGAGTAACTTCACTCTTAATGGTTATGCTTATATATCTGTTGAATATTCATGTTGAGTAAGTATGGAATGAGTGAATGTTAATTTAATTCTAATTAGTACATATGAATATATGATATACAAGGCAGATGGATTAACAGAGTACTCCCTGTGTTCAGTTCCCAGGCTTGGGTTTGCAAAAGAAATTCAAAAATCTTTTTGTTTATTCTCTGTTTAAACTTAAGTTTTAAATAAAATTGTTTGTTTAACTACAAGTTTTAGTTTGGTAATTCATTCAAGTTATTAAATGTAAATATTTCTGGAAACCAAGATACTGAGTGAAACTTTAAAATGGTCAAATTTCAAATCTCCTAATTTAGAAATTCAGGTTTATAACTTGAATCCTTAAACTAAAATTGGATTTTTAAAGCAAGAATCAAAATTTTTAGATGAGGGTTTAAGAAGCAGTATGGGTTTGTTCGAATTTCGAAATTTTGGCATTCTAAGGCGACCCACTGTCTCGTGTTGATTAAGTCTTGGGCTGGCGATAGAGGGGCCTTCGGTGAGTCGAGGAAAAATGGTGGGGTGGTCAACAGTTGGTCATGGTGGCGGCGGCGTGAGGTTTTCATTTCTAAACCTAGTTTTGTGAGGAGTGGGGATTTTTGGCTCATTCGTCATCCACGAGGGATCGAGTGTTTCGCGTTTTCGTGTGCAGGAAGAGGAGGTGTCGAGGGGTTGGTGACCGGAGTCGCGTGAATTTTGGCGGTCGAGGTTAGGCGAACGGCAAGATGTTCCAGGTCTTTGTGATGAGGCAGTTTAATTCCAGGTTTCGTGATCGAACTCGAATTCGATCTCGAGTTGGAGTTGTTGATCGGAGGGTGGGGATAGGGTGTCGAGGTAGTCGCCGTGATGTAGGGATGGTCGTGGTCGACCGGAGGTGGCTGATGGAAGTGTGCACGTGCATGTGTGCATGGGATTGAGCTAGTATCAGTTCGTATAGTTTGGGGAAGAAGAGATCGTCTCGAAGGAGTCTCGTGAAAATCAGGTAATGGACTCGAGTAATTACTGGGTAGGAACGCGAGTGATAAATGTTTCCAGGTTTAAAACGAAGCAAGATTTTAAAAAAGAAAAAAAAGAAGGAAAGGAAGAAACAGATGGTGACGCGAGTTTTCTCGGGGTGATTTCGTGACTGACTCGAAGAAGAGTAGGGTTTTGGTCGGGAAGATAAGCGATTGTCTCGGGTTGCATTTGTTTCCAGTGATGAACAGTTCAGTTTGAATAATTTTTAAATCATTTATTTAAAAATATAATTAATGTTAAGACTGAGTTAATCAAATGTTTTAAAGAATCAGATTTTGAAATAAAAGAAAAAGTTTAAAAATTTAAATACTTTTAATAAATTTAAATATTTAAATTTAAAGAGTTTTGATTTAAAATCCTCTTCATGGCAAAGTGTTTTTAAATATGTAATTTAAGATGTTTAAAAAGTTAGTTTATAAAATGATAAAAGCTTAATTAATGAAGTAATTAATAGATGATTACTTAATATTATTAATTGAATAATGATTTGAAATTTGTGTGAATTTATTAGTTAATACATTAATGGATTAATTAATAATGGCAATTAATTAAGATTAATTCAATAATTAAAGATTTAATTGATTCATTAATTAAGAATGCTTAGTTAATAATTAGAGATTAACTAATAAATTTGAAAGTAAGATTTACTTCAAATAATTTGTAATTAAATTATGATAATTAACCCGGATTAATAAATTCATTTGTGAAGGTATGGATTCTATTGAATGATTGAATTATTTGATATTTCCTAATATATGATGCTTTGTGATACACCCTGATTTATGTTGTGATCTGTAGTTTACTTACCTGTGATATATATCTGTGATCTTTGAATGAACGATAAGCGTTATAGTTTATATCGCTTATCAACTATATCCTGTATTTTGTTATGTGATGATTGATGTTGCACTATTGTGTGTAAAACCCCTAGACCACACTTTTACACACACAAATATGGATTTCACGTGGAAATCGGTTAAGTCATAGATAATTTAAATTTGGTGTTTTTGAAATTAAAATTTTAATTTCAATTGATTTTGAAATTGGAAATTTGGGTTTTAAAGTGAAAAGCTTTTGAAATGGAATTTCAAAGATAAAAGTTATTTTGAATAACTTAATCGAGTTTTGAAAATTTAAATTATTAGATTTAAATTTGAATTCAAGTTTGAAATTAAATCTATGATTTGGAAACTAGGGATAAAAGATGATATAAATGTGTTTGTATGAATTTAACCATTTTAAAAATATAAGTTGGGAATTTGAATTTAAACCAAGGTTTTCAACTCGTATGAATGAATCAGATTTCCAAATTGAAAACTGTTGTTTTCGAATGATAAAAGCTTTTAGATAAGAAAAGAAATTCCAGTATAATTAAAGGAATTTCAAGTGAATTGAAAAATGGTTTTCCAAGTTATAAATGAATTGTTTTTGAAAGCTATGAATTAAATCTGTCTATTTTTAACAGATTTAAAAGTGATGATTTGTTTAACCCATTCGAAATGAAATTGTTTTGAAAACTATAAGTTAAATCTTTGATTTAAAGATTTAACGAATTAATTAAATTGAAATGGAAATCGATTTGGAAAATCTATGAATGAGTCTTTGTGAAATTAAGTGAACTTTGTGAATTGAATCTTTTTGTTTAAAAAGATTAAAATGGTAATTTGATAAACCATTTGTAAAGAAAGTTTGGGTTTAAATTGTGACTTAATTGAAATCCCAATATCCATATGTTTTTAAAATATTGCGCACATTATTCGGTTTAGCCGGGAGAGGACCTTAGTGTCATATAACCCATTCCGAATAATGATACGTCGTATATGGATAGCATTTGAAGACCGGTGTTGAAGACCGGATATTTTCGAAAATGAAAGGACAACCTGTCGAATGTCTCTGCACTGAGTCGCGCCGGTATAGAGATTTATATCACTCTTTTGTGACGGGAAGTCCGGACGTGATTGAAAGTTATCCGGATTTGCAAGGGCTTCGTGAGAAGTGCCTTCGGTTCTGTTCGAACCCGGAACAGACTTGTATGGATACATGTCTGACATTACACTTTGAGATATAAAGCCGATTTCTTTCAAATACATTTCTGTTTGGTGGCGGAGAATTTATTCTCTTAACTTAACACCCTTCTCTGAGACGTACGAGCTCAGAGGTTATGTAGTTGAAGTTATCAGCGATATATCCCAATTTGGTAATGTGGCATGCTGAGTGTTGCTGTGTGATGATCAGTGTTTGATCATTTGTGATATGATCATTTGTTTGATCATTTATCTTTGTGATCATAGGTTGATCATCTGTTGACCCAAAGCGTGGCTTTTTGAAAAAGTGTAGCTTTGTGGACGAGACTTCGTCGAGCCTCACAACCCGGTAATGGTCGAAACAGGAATCGTGCGGCAAGGTTTTCAGGGGTAGCTCCCCTAGGGTATGACCATTCCTTCTGGAAAAGGGTAGTATCATGGTATGGAGCCCAGATACTTACTCATGTGGACACACTTTATTTATGACGTGTGATGTTGGATTCGAGGCGCCTCGGTTAAAGGTCCCAAAGGACCGGGGGTGGCATATCTGAGGTTTCTTTTATCCCTTGGGAAAAGGGGTTGCCGGCCTTATTTAGCAGAGAACGGTGTGGTTCTCGGAGCGTCCCGCCAGAGGCGTTTCTTTCGTGGAATAGGAAGTTCCTTAGCCTGACCATTTGTTGGAAATCCAAACAAAACAATACGAGCCCTGTACGGTTTTAGTTGTATTACCTACCATGGAATGTGGTGGTAACCTGCTATTGAACATGGTAGCTATAGTAGGCATAAGTGCGAAATGTCTATGCTGGCTAAGATTTATATTCTACTTTCGAAATTGTTTTCTACACTATGCACTAGTAATAATATCAAATGATTTGATTTTGCGTAGTAAGCATCTTTGACTATCATAAGAAGAAATCTCCTCCAATTCTGCGTTTGCATTGTGTGTGTGGTGGGAGGTCTTATGGTAGTTTCATTTTCCAAAAGCATTGCGAATTGACTTTAAAAATCTCTGCTATTTGTTTTTAAAAAAAGATAAACTGTTTTTGTTGCTCACACCAGTCCCATGACTGATCCGGAGTTTATTGTTCCCTTCCTAAACTCTGGGTGCTCATAATTTTCCACACGAGCAGTCTAGAGTTGGGTTTTTCAGATATTCAGGTTTAGTAGATTATCTGGAGCTAGTTCATTCATCGGAGTTGCTTATCTTGGAGTTGTGGATTCATTCTTGTCTGAAGATCATTTTGGAGTTATCATTTCTATTGATATTGTTCCGCTGCTGTTGTTATCTTTTCTTTTCCGCTGCTATTTCTTGTATCATATCTTTGATGTATATTGATATTCATTGTATCACTCTGTTGTATCAGATATTGTATGTCAATGTATTATTCATTTATTCCGCTGTGTTATGTACTTAACTGTGTTATAAGCTCCCGAGAACCAGATTCGACATTTGAATCTACGGCATTTTGAGTACAAGTGAAGTACGGGTGCCGATTTTCGAAGGTCGACTTTTGGGTCTTGACATAAACATAGGTGGAAATATATTTAATTCTGATTTGTTTGTGCTAAAATATCCTGGAATAGGAATTATTCTAGGAGTAGATTGGCTAAGAAAATACAAAGCAATTTTAAACTTAGAAAATTTTACTATTTCTCTGAAAATAGAAAATGGTAAAAATATTATAGTCATGAGTGAAATTGCTAAAATCAATTACCTTAACCAAATATGTAGCATGACTGAGAAAGAATTAACACTGGAAGACATAAATATTATAAATGAATACCCAGATGTCTTTGATGAAGTCATAAGTGTTCTAGAAAATAGGCAAGTAGAATTTCAAATAAGGCTAATCCTAGGAGCAAGCCCAATCATCAAGAAGCCTACTAGAATGGGTCCTAAAGAATTAGTGGAATTGAAACATCGGTTGGAAGAATTGGAGCAAAAAGGCTTTATAAGGCCTAGTAGTTCAAACTGGGGTTCTGCAGTTGTATTTGTGAAGAAGCATGATGGTACTTTGAGAATGTGCATTGATTATAGAGAATTAAACAAAGTCACAATTAAAAATAAATATCCACTTCCCAGAATTGATGATTTGTTTGATCAATTGAATGGAGCAAGAATTTTCTCAAGGCTAGACTTAGCCTCTGGATTTCACCAAATGAAGGTTGAAGAGGAGAGTATTAAATACACAGCATTCAATACAAGGTATGGGTTATATGAATATTTAGTAATGCCTTTTGGGTTGACAAATGCACCATCTTATTTTGTAGATCTAATGAATAGGACATTTAGAGATTTTCTAGACAAATTTGTGGTTGTCTTTATTGATGACATATTGGTGTATTCAAAATCAGAAGAGGATCATGCAAAACATTTACATCTGGTTTTTTCTAGACTAAGAGCACATGATTTAAAGGCCAAATTCTCTAAATGCACACTTTGGCAGAATGAAGTAAAAATTTTGGGACACATTATATCACAACAAGGATTTAGTGTAGACCCAACTAAGGTGATGGCAGTGCAATCTTGGAGTAGGCCAAAATTAGTGACTGAAGTAAGATCATTTCTAGGGATGGCAGGTTACTATAGAAGGTTCATAAAGGACTTTGCAAGAATAGATATTCCACTAACCAAGTTAACCATAAAAGAGCAACCTTATGTGTGGACAGAGAAGTGTGAGCAAGCTTTTGAATCATTGAAGAAAGCATTGATGGAAGCTCCAGTCTTGCAAGTGCTAGAAGGAAATGAAGGCTTAGTGGTGTACACTGATGCTAGTGGGACTGGTTTAGGGGTAGTACTCATGCAACATGGGAGGGTTATAGCCTATGCATCAAGGCAACTCAAGCCAAATGAAACTAGATATGCCACACATGATTTAGAGTTAGCTGCCATAGTTTATGCATTGAAGCTATGGAGACACTACTTATTGGGTACTAAATTTGAATTGTTTACAGACCATAAATCACTCAAGTATTTGTTTAGCCAAAAAGACTTAAATATGAGACAACATAGGTGGGTGGAATTTTTAGCTGCCTATGATTTAGATATATTGTATACTCCTGGGAAGGCTAATTGAGTGGCAGATGCATTGAGTAGACATCAAGCAAGATTAGCAAGCTTAATGATGACTGAGTTTAAGGATTTAACAATCCTTAGTGAAGTGGAGATGAAGGAAGAAATTAGTGCACCAGACAATGTGTATAATGATATGATTGAATATGGAAGATTGAGTCTTATCTCCTTAAGGTCAACACTGGTTGATAAAATAGGAAATATGCAAGATCAAGACTCGAATTTAAAGGATAAGAAAGACATGATTTCACAAGGAATATTAGTGGAAAATTATGAAGTAGATGATAGAGGCTACCTAAGGAAGAGAGGGAGACTCTGTGTACCTAGTGTAGAAGAACTGAAGCAAGAAGTTATGGATGAACATCATAAGACAAAATACACTACACATCCAGGTGGTACTAAAATGTATCATGATCTTAAAAGAAATTATTGGTGGCCAGGAATGAAAGGGGCAGTAGCCAGATATGTGGCAAAATGTATAACATGCCAACAAGTCAAGGCAGATTATCAAAGACCTTCAGGCCTACTACAACCTTTGGAAGTGCCTACTTGGAAATGGGAAAGCATTTCAATGGATTTTGTGGATGGTTTTCCCAAGAACAAGAAGAGGTAATGATAGTATTTGGGTAGTAGTTGATAGACTCACAAAGTCAGCCCACTTTATTCCAGTGAACTCAAACAGAAATGCTCACAAATTAGCACAATTATTTGTGAAGGAGATAGTAAAATTACATGGAATCCCCAAGACTATCATTAGTGATAGAGATACTTTGTTTACCTCAAGGTTCTGGGGAAGCTTTCAAGAGGCAATAGGGATAGAATTGTGTCTAAGCACAGCATACCACCCCCAAACAGATGGTCAAACAGAGATTGTTAACAAGATTCTAGAGGATTTGCTTAGAGCATGTATACTTGATTTTGGTGGCAACTGGGAAGATCATCTTCAATTAGCTGAGTTTTCTTACAACAATAGCTACCAATACACTATAAGTATGGCTCCATATGAGGCTTTATATGGAAGACCTTGTTTGTCTCATGCATGTTGGATGGAGGTAGGTGAAAGAGTGTTGATAGGACCAGATCACATCAAAGAAACCTCTGCAAGAATTGAACTGGTGAGGCAGAGAATGAAGGCAGCACAAGAAAGGCAAAAGGCATATGCAGACAGAGGAAGGAGGTTTGTGGAGTATGAAGTGGGAGATTATGTATTTCTCAAAGTTTCACCAATGAGAAAAATATTAAGGTTTGGCAAGACAAGAAAATTGTCTCCAAGATTTATAGGGCCATATGAGATAATTCAAAGAGTAGGAAATTTGGCTTATAAGCTGAAGTTTCCAAAGGAATTGAGTAATATCCATGATGTATTTCATGTATCTCAATTGAGGAAATGGGTACATGATAAGGAAGCATTTTTGGAATCACCTACACAAGTTGAAATTCAAGAAAATCTGGTTTATAGGAAGGAACCAGTGGGTATTGTGGCTAGAGAAGAAAAGAAATTGAGGAATAAAATAATTAAATTGGTAAAAATTCAGTGGAGTCTGGATGAGAATGATTGTACATGGGAGGCTGAAGATAAGATGAAGGATAAATATCCTAATCTATTTTCTGCTTAAAGGTATGTTTAAAATCATGATGAAACCTTAATATTATTTATGTGTGTTTGATTGATTTTGAATGAATGAGTTTCTGAAATTTCATTCAATTGAAATTATGCTTTGTATACATTTGGATGGAAATGTATGAGAGAATAATTGTGGGACACAATTCCTTTTAGGAGGAGAGTATGTGAAGACCCAAATTATTGGGATAAGAATAATTTTAATAAAATCAGAGAAAGGAGAATTTTCAAGGAAAAATATAGTTTGAAAATAAATATTGAGAATGAGTTAAAAATATAATGAAGGGGATAGTTGTTTTCAGTAAAATAATAATGAGAAGAAAATAACTAAGTATGAGTAATTCTTATATTCATATGTATATATATCTTGAATATAAATAGTCAGAAAGGAATAAAATGATAAAAGTAGACTTTTATAGTAATTAAAAATAAATAATAAGAAGGAAATGGTATTTCAGAGGGAAGGAATGAGGAAATATGACTGAGTGTATATATGGATTATACATTACCATATGTTATATTTTTACACCCAGGAAAAATATAAAGTAATAAGGAAAACAATATGGTAATTAAATATATTAATACATTTTATATATCAAGAGAAAACAAATAGCTTGAAACATTAACAAGGAGTTAATTGATAAAAGGATATACATGTATACATTACAGATTAGCCTTAAGAAAAAAAATAATGTAAGAAAGTCACATGAAAATAAGGTGTGTGTATGAAACATGCAAATAGCATGCAAACCAGAAAAGCAAAAAAAAAAGCTAAAGCAACTGAAAGTACCCAAAATGGAAATAAAAAAGAACATGGCATTCCTAGCCATAACATAATATGTAGAACTCTCTCATTTGTGTGGGGATAAGATGGGTTTTTCACTCTACTAAAACCCTAAACAATGTTTTAAAAATTAAAGTGGGTAGCAGCAGTCTCACTTCAGAAAAACAGAAAATATTAAGAAAAGAAAGAAGAGCAAACCAAAGCCATTTTTAAAGTTAAAGTATTCTCGGGGAAAAGAGGAAGGAAGGTGAGTGATTAATCAATCTTACGAGGTTTAAGGCATTAAGACCCAAGTTAAGGGCAGCCATATTATTTTATAAAAACCATATCATGTTTGTGCTTGATATATTTTTCTGAATAAATGAATGCTGAGAATGGTTGGTGTTTTGGATAAATCTTTGGTTGATGCTTTGATTTGTTTTGATTGATTGTTTGATAAGAAAAATACCATAATCACTGCTATGGATCCAGTACCTTAAAACATCAGTTTATAAATATGTTTAGAAAGATAAATACATATTATTGTGAAGTAGGGTATTACTGGGAAATAAACTAGGCAGTGTGAATAAAGGAGATTCATGCTTATGTCTAGATTGTTTTAAAAATGAGATGAACAATGCAATAAATTATTTATGTGCTGATTTGTTCAGATCTTAAGCTAAAATGATTTATGGGTTTTTCTCAAAAACCTTACCCTATGTTCATAGTAAAATTGAGTATAAGGATTTTATATGATTTCACTGGATTTGTTTAAGTGATCATGATATTCCTGAATATAGGAGATATGCAAGTGTTAAAACATATTTTTGAGTAAAATAACTGGAAAATGAGATATGGTATTCTTTTCATGAATGTTTAGTATAGTTGGCTAAAATCCCTAAGTGAGTTTAACTCTCTTTGATTTATGAAAAAAAAAGAAAAGAATATAAAAGCATTTCAGGAGTTAATAATTTTTTTTGAAAGAAAATGAGAATGGTCACTAGATTATAAAGCTAATCTAGGAGTAGAGCCTGATCTATTCATCATAAGGGGGATGATGGGTATGTGCATGACTTGTTTAAGTCCTGTAGGCCTCTGTGTAGGGGTTAACAGAATTGAGTCCCTTGCAATGCAAACATAGTGTTTAATGGCAAAGAGTTAAGACCAAATTAAATTGATAAATTGAAATTGAGAGTTGAGCTATGGAATTAAAATGATTTAATTCCATAGGAGTATGTGTACATGTGTACTGAATTGAATGGATGAATGGATGCCTGTGTGCATGAGTGTTAGTAGGGGCTTATATATATATATATATATATATATATATAGACACACACACACACACACCCAGTTTACATTACAAATCCAAATAAGCATCAAGTATATGAATTCTCTACACAATAATTAGAAAATGAAAAGTTATTATATTTTGATTTCACTCATACCAGAATTTATTTCTAACCCTATTTGTTGCCTTTGCAATATTTGGGGTGTCTCATTTTTATGGAGGCAGTTCAAAGTATTGCTGTAGGGAAGGATGCATGAGTAGCTTGCTTGCATGGATAATTGAAGATCTTGATGAATTTAAAATACTTAAGAAAAGTAGCAGTATTATTGTAATAAATAAGTTAGGCAAACTCTTTTATGTCTTAAGTATTTCTCAGCATTTGATGTTTATCGGGTTTTGAAAAGAACTTGTAAAAACTGAGGAGTTATATGTGTTTGAGGATGGTTGATTTAAGCAACAGAAGTGCTTGTGAGTTATGGATTTAACTAATAGCTTCTGAAGTGATCTGATGGATTGAGATGGATGAGAACATGCCATATAATCTGATATGTGGAAATGTTCTCCTGGACATATTGGTTTGGCTTCAGTTATAATATTGAAATTGTTCATGAATAAATAGGTGTCAAAGTTTTAAGTAAATGGGTAGAATAAAGTCTTGGTTAACCAGTAGAACTTAATCATGACTTGTAACTAATACAAGCACATGCAATAGTTTGAAGACATAGCCTGTAATCCTATCTGGACATTTGATTTTCCAGTAAAAACTTGTATTGTTTTGGGTAATAAGTTCATATGCATGCTTGGTATTGGAAGGCTACACTGGAACTATACTGAATTAAACCCCAATATCTAGATACTTGATTCAAGTCTGGTTGCATTTGGTTAAACATGCTGTAGATTGTAGTGTCATGTGATCTTGTTAGTAATAAGCATGTCCATTACTCCACAGCATACTGACTACTATCATTTGATATTTGCTTTGAGATTATCAGTTGTCTGCACCATATGTTCAGCTGGAAGTTTGCATTGATCTGATTTTTGACATTACCTTAACCATGTATATGCTAAGCCTTCATTTAGTATGTGTGTTTGCATTTGCACTTTGCTTAAACATATTGTTTTCCTCTGCTTGGCCTTCAATCCAGTTTAGCACCTGATTATTCATATGATCCTTGCATATTATATAAAAATAAATATGAGTATTTTTACCTGACATAAAAATTGTTTGAATATGAAATATGAATCTCGGGCTAAACCAATATGCATGAGTTATTTTAAACACCCTTTATTTAATATAGAACAATAAGTAGTAAATTACAAAATCCTAGAATTCAAATGTATGGCTTGTAAATCCAGGAATCAATTAATTTGAGAAGTAAAGCAAAAAAATAAGAGAAGTCGTAATATTTGATCCTAAAATTAATTAAGCTTGAGCTCTAAGGAAAAAAAACAGAAATGGCTATGTGACACCAAATCTCTGAAATATGAGAATTAAGGTGTGATAAAATCACTTTGCCATTTTAAATTGCTCTGATAGGCAAAGACACATTTATATATCTTCATATGTATAAATGACCTGATTTGAGTTATATACTAGTATTTTTATATTGGTAAAATTCTGGATCTTGGGAAATTTATTAAGAAAAGTGATCCATTGATATATAGATATATATATATTGTGTAAAAAAAACTCAATAGAAAATTCACTAAAAATAAATCTAAAAGAAGTGGGTCACTTCAGGACCTGACTCCCGTGAGTTGGCATAAGGTGGCTAAAACAGGAGCGATCGACGGCCATTGAGGTAGCACCTCTGATCAGACACATTTCTTCGATATCATCCTATTACTTTGTGATTGATTTGGTGGCCACCCTTCGATTTTGATTGGGAGTGTGTTCCGAGGTGGGCGGTAGTGGCTGCTATGCGTTTCCACCAGCTCGGATGCGTAATTGGTATATCTACCCTGGCATTGCCTAGTTTTGCCGTGTCACCTACCATATCGAGCTTTACTACGAGTTTGGATTTGTGCCGTAGCCTATGGAGTATTGAGGGTAGCCCCCGATCTGGGAGTATGCTAATACTAGATAGACTACTGGGACTATTACGTGTTAAGGGCTATATGGGTAACCCCTTAACGCTATTTAAAAGTAAGTTTATTTTACTTTAGACATTATGATAATAGCGTATATTACTACATAGTAGATAGATTAACAGATCCTTGGAGGATGGTTATCCAAAACATCCTTTGAATTACTTGTATTTCAGTTGATATTTCACTTGAGTTGGATTTATTGATATAAGAATGTTAATCCTGACTCGAGTGTTTTGTGTTTTGCTTTACGCTCGGGTCAGACGGAGTGATACAGGATTTGAGACTCACCTTTGGAGTTGGAGCTTCGCTTGGAGATCCAGCTATCTATCGATTCTGCTTTCAGTTATTCAGTTGATTCCAGTGATGTATTCTGACCTTGTATTTGACTGCTGTATTGAGACATCTATGTATTCAAGACTTCTGTTGTATCTTGTTTAACTCTGTTATATATATATAGTAGCTTCATGAACTACTATTCTTTTGTTTCCGCTGCATTATTGTTATATTACTCTGTTTCTGTGATTCTGTGATTATATATTTACTGTATATGCTGAGTTTTGCCAAATTTAAATTAACAATCTGATATTTTGAGCAATTCAAATCCGCCATGTATGGATGCGAATGGTTGAAAATTTCAGGTCGTTACATGTGGTATCAGAGCTTTGGCTCTAGGCAAAACTTAACATATATGGTAAATTTATTTACAGAATCACTTTCGTTCGAGCTTGAATCTCTTCCTTTTTGACTCGGCTTCTTTTGAATTTTGGAACGTTCCCTGCGGTTCCAAACCAATTCTTGTCTCTCCATATTCGTCTTCTTTTGATTCTGGAGTATCCCATGATTCCACTTCGAATGATCTTTATAATAAATTGGCGATCTCGCCAATCTTCGAATGATTGTAAAGGGGTGAAACTCCTTTACAAGAAGCATTGATTCACCGAAGATTTCTGAATCCTCGGTTTACGATGCTATCTATCTCTTGTTATCCCGAATTCTATCTCTTGAGATCGGATGTAAGTTTGTCTCGGAACTCTACATCGATCTTATTCTTGAAGTCATTGTAGACCCGGTTAAGGTTGCCAGTGATTCATATAAGCTTATTCATTCCTTTATTCTGTTGTTTAATCATCTTGTCTTTTGTTTCCAACTTATCTTCAAATCATTCTTCAAGCGTATTTGTAAACTAATATTTAAAATGTTTTATTATATATTGTGTTGTTTGAGTAGTTGATGATGATTTGGGTTTCCGATCGATTCGTCTGATCAACGTAATCGATAGGATCTCCAAAACACTTGAACAGAGCAAACTAACACAATATTATTTTCAAAATTTGGTAAATGAGAAATTTTGTATAATCATATTATATATATGTATAATTGTCTGAATGTTGATAGTCAATTGAATTGGTTGTTATGAAACAATACTATATTTGTATATATATTGTAATCATTGGCTTTGTTCATATATAAATAATTGAACTATAAACATGGTTATAAATTAATTTGGAAATTCAAATGAATTTAAAACAAGAATTGAGAATTTATTTTCCGAAGATTTCAAACTTTGGGTTTTAAAGTTTTAAAAAGGATATATTATTTAAAGTATTTTCGAATAGAAATTGTTTCCAAAGAATTTTAAATGTTTAAATCAGTGCTCTTTTCTTTGTCGCTGGAAAATAATTTCGGTGATGAATGCAGCATCATCGACTTGCATTTTCAAGTTTCGAAGTGAAGAGACCATTCTGTAGCTCTGCTATAGCTCTGTTTTGGAAAATTCAATTGATTTGAATTTCTAAAATATGACTTGATTTATAATATATATATTGGTATATGATTTCAAATTTGATTTGATATATATATTGTATATGTATTTATTTATCTTTAAATTATTTGAAGTTAATCGGAAATTTAATTCTTAAATTTTTTCTTAAGGGATAATTTTAATTCTAAAATGAATCAAAATTTTGAATAAATATTTAAGCTGAAAAATTGAATTAGAAAGTTTATTTGTATAATACTCAATTGCATTCCAATATAACTTACCTTAATCACTCAAAAGTTAACTATGTAATTGGAAAATGTACAATATAAAAGGATTTTATAAATAAAATTTGAGTGGTTATAATAAATGTTATACACTTAAATTTTAGTTATAAAAGATTAATAGAGGTGAATAGAATAAAAGGTTAATTGAATAATTTACAATATAAAATGGTGTCAAAGTAATTTTAAATAAATTGGAGTAGTTACAATAAGTGTAAATATACTTAATATATGTGATTAAATATATTAAGTGGAACAAATTTAATAATAATTTGTAATAACGAAGAATTAAAAATTTATTGAATAAATTATGAGTATAATAAAGAATTTTCAAATTCATGATTTTGGAAATTGCTAATTGGATGATAAGATTTTGAAATTAGAAATAGTTGAGATTTATTTAACTTAAGTGAAATCAAATGGATTAAAAATCAATTATTGAAAATTTATTAATTTAAATTGAAACTATATGGTTTTAAAATTTATTGTTTTCTTTTATTTTTCAAGTCTACTTTTCTTCTGGTTGTTTTTATTCTCCTACCTCCCTCCTTTTCGGGGATGAAAAGTTTTGAGTGGGGGAGAGTGTAACAACCCGTAAAAATTTAATAATTTTATTTATTTAATAAGGCATTTAATTGAAATTTTTGAAATTTCAAATAATAAAAAGTTTGAAATATAAATTTATATTTGGATTACGTCTAATTAAATATAGAAAATGGTAAATTTTCATCAGATAATATGGAAGTTTATTTTCTTATGTAATTTTATTTCAATTTAAATCAATTGATAACAGTTGAATTTAAAAGTGTTCCGAAACCTAAATATGTCAACATGAGAAAATTAATTTAGAACACTCTGAATAAGACTGCGTAATTCGTTTCGCAAATTTCAGACGTTTCTAGCTCCGTTTGGATTTTTCCGTACGGAATAGCAACGTATATCAGTGTCCGATATTGACTTTTGATCGGATGATCGTACCACTGATATTTTTATACCGTTTTGATCGTCTCGTCGTGCTGATCTCCACAGTATATTCAAATCCTGTGTTTCAGTGTCTGGTGCACTGCGGAATATGTGAAACAGTTCACTGTATCGGTATGTTTTAATTCTTGTGAACTTTCAGTATTTCTCCGTTCAAAAATCAAACAGTCGGTGGACTTTTACAATTCATAGATTTAGCAGCTGGCTGTCATTATTTCTTGGTTACAAATTTGCACATAGCCTGTTCATTTTCACATAGCCTGTTCATGCTCTTCCTTTCAGAGGACATACTCATCCCCTTCTTCCACACCCTATATCTTTTCTCCACCTTCCTTTTGCCATGAAGCCTCGGCCTCTTCTGCATCGGAGCCACATATTGCCGAGCACTGCCCAGTTGTTCTCCCCACCTACACGCAAGCCCAGCTGACCTACCCCATCTCAGATTTCCACTGACCAAATCCATTGCCACGTCTTCCCCTCTTCTTCCCGCCGCTGTCAACCTTCCACCATAAACAACCCATCCAAACACCTTCATTGGCCTCCGCCTTCAATTAACCTCCACCGCTTCGTGCCTGCTCCACCTTGTCGAAACCCCAAGGCACCACCAGCTTGATGTCGCAAGCAACACATCTCCGCTGTGACGACCCGGAATTTTTGTATATTTGAAATTGAGATATTTAATTAATTTTAAATATTCAGAGGTTAATTATAAACTTAAATTTCAAATATAGCTGTTTATTGAGTAATTTAATAATTAAATTAAATTTATTTGAAGTTGGATAAAATAGTAAATCTGGCATTCTAAGCTAATTAAAAATATTTTGAAAGCTCATAAAATTCGTAATGATAATACTGAAGATAATAGAAGTTTCAGAATGTAATTTCAAACTGTTTTGTTCAGTTTTGAAATTATATCGTTTGAATCGATATTTAAAAAAATAGCCTTCCGAGGCACAGTCTCAGAATTCGACGAAACCAGTTCCATTGAATCCGTAATATTGTATTATTACCGGATTCCAAATTTCGTAGTGATCGGAGTTAGTGTGTGAGCATACGGTATATAAACGTCTTGAAATAATTATTCGAGACAATTTGAATTTAAAACTTATATATCATTTGGCTGATCAAATTCTTTACGTCACCGTTTCTTTCACATCAGAACTTTCTCGAGAGCACTATAGCAAAACATATCCGTTCACGCAAAGCTTTTCAAGCACGCTTCCCTTCAGTTTCACTTTCTTCTTTCCTTTTTAAAAACAGTCGAACCTTTCTTCAATTTCAATCAGAGAAAAAAAAAGAAATAACCAACGAATTCGTTCGACATTAATAAATCACCAAACCCACCGCAATACCTACTTTCCCTCATCACAGTTCGAAATCGATCTACATAAATAGATGGCGACACTTAGGTTTCGATTAATCAGTATCGAGCATCTGGAGCTATTTCGTTCCTCCTCCGATTCGAATCGAGTTGCTTTCCTCTTGTTGATTCGCGTAATCAAGTAAGTTGATGGGGTTGCGAGCGAGGTGAGTTGAGGTCGACGATCTGGAGCGTGGTCGGGCTCGCGATTTATGGCCGCCTCGATGTCATCATGTTCTCGTAGGGTTCCAGTGTTGGCCGAGCTTGCGTGAGTAGGAGCAGTCGATGGTGGAGTCGTGCGCGTCGAGATATGGGTTGCGATCGATGGTAGGGCGGCCGCTAAATCGATTTGTTGGATCCTGTTCTTGGTCAGCAGCAGGTATAAATTTCGATTTATATTTCCAAATTAATATTAACAGTGAAGTAGATAGTAATTTTGGTTATTTACTGGAAAAAAAAATATACATACTGTTTAATTTTTAAAAAGTATGAACGATGGTAATTAGGATAGGTATATATACACTGTTAACAAATTTATAATTGGGTAAGAGAAGAGGAAATATATGTTTGTAATGGGATACATGTAAATGCAGGTTTCAATTTATATATCTACATTAAGAAAGCAGAAAATAAATAATTACATTTTTAAATCGTTATAAATTAAGTTTTCAAAAATATATATATATATTTTAAATTTGCATAAATTATTTTGTCACTAAAAGATATTTTAAAAAAGGGAAAATTGGTTTAAACAGAATTTGTTGATTAATTAAAGTTATTAAATGGCAATTGATTGTTCGGTAATTTTGAATATTAATAAATCATATAAATTGTTTATTCAAGGTCGAAAATCGGAAAACCAAGGCAATATTGGCATGGATTGCAAATAGAAGCAAAGGTGAGTTAATCTCACTCAGTTAAATTTAAATTTAAATGGTTAAATTTAAATAATTGATTGAATGGGTGAATTGATTTGGATGTGCTATATTATATATAGTAGTATATAGCAATATATACATATTGGCATATGTATATATTGGAATTGTTGATATTCCCGCATTGTATAGCGGATGAGACCCTATGCGCCGCATAATAGCGGATGATTTTATATAAATCCCATATACCGCGATATTCCACCTTGAAGTGGAATTGGTATTTTATATTGTGCTAACGTCTGTGGATGCAGGGAAACAGGTTGGAGGGATCCAACTGGATTCCTCAAAATTATTAGATTATTTAATATTCTGTGTTCTGAATATTTGATATCATGTGATGATTTTATATTGGATGATGTGGTTGATTTGGATTGTCCAGTATAATAAATTATAAAATCTATGGAATTGAATTTTTGAAAAGAAATAAAGGAATAAAAGTTTAAGTAAAATAATTCGGGGAATTGGGATAAAATTTATAACGAATTGAAATAAAAATAAGATGATTTGGAATTTTAACAAATATGAAAATAAGGGGATTTTGAATTCACAAGGGATAATAAATTTTATACTTAAGTGATATTATTTGAAGAATAAAAAGAAGTTATTTTTGAGATTAAGGATTAAAGTTAATTAAAGAATAAATAAGGAGTTTTGGAAATCTGTAATCGATATTGGTAAAAAGGGGTTTAAATCATAATGAGAAATAAAATCTGGAAGTTAATGAATTTGGAAATAAATGGATTAAGTAAGGAAATTTATTTCAAAGTAAAATAAATTGGGAAATCAATTATAAATTTGATTTAAATACTTTGGGATTTGGAATTTAAAAGAGAAGTGAGATTTTGAAATTTATAAACTGGGTTTATAAAGTAAAATAAAATATCAGGGGATATTTGAGAATATAAATTCAAGGTGGGAATTTATAAAGGGATATGAATTGGTTTAAATAAGTGTTGATTTATTTTTAAAGGATGTGAAGAGAAGTTTCTCTGGATAGCCAAGTACGTTTTCAAAGCAATTTTTAATATAAGTTAAAAGTTCTAATTGTGTTTTTAAAAGCATATTTTAGAAAATTGATTATTTCTAAAGGTTAATTTCTAAAGTAAGTATTTTCAAAAATATATTATTGTAATAATTATATAAAAGTGATTTGCTATTATGTTTAAAAGGAGAAATTTAGTTTATATTTATAAAGTGGTTTATTTTAAAAAAATATATTTTGTTAAGGTATTAAAGTAGTTTTTAAATTTCAATATTATAAAGTATATTTATAGTAAAGTGCTTTTAAATTATTTTTAAATCTAAAGTATTTTGTACTTGGTGTTTCAGAGGAAATAAATATTTGGGAATGTATTCCGTAAGCGGGAATTGTTTTCAAATGAGCTTTGAAAATTTGGAAATATATCTTGGAAAGATATTTGGGCAAATAAATAATGTGGGAAATTATTTATTGTGTGATGGTTGCTTGTGGATGTTAATTGATAGTTAAATAACCGACTATCAATATTGGCCAAATGCGCTGATCGTTTCGAAGAGACCGGGATCGAGTTTCCGTATACCGGGATTCTAGGTCTGGAGACTCGAATACCACTTCGATCCGGTTTGTACGTTTCGTGTAACGTGTTCAGAGTCGAAGATGGAGCAGTGAAGTGCAAGGGCTAGTTGCTACTAATCCTGAGGATATTTCCAAAATGGATGTAGTAGGAATAGTGCCTTCGGTTCCGTTCGAACCCGGGACGGACTTGTATGGACGAATGCTTTCGTGACATCATCAGGTGGGCGATGGGCATTCTAAGGGATATGTTCTGAAAAGGTATCGTTTAGCCTCAAACCTCATCAACCGGGAATGACTGAAAATCAGGGGTTATGCAGCAAGGCTTCGTGGGTAGCTCCCACTGGAGGGTAAGGTCATCCCTGTCTAGATGTCCCTTTTTATTTCGGCTTAGTGGTGCGGTTGCTGATCCCAACCGTGGGGTGATTTTATTCGAGATCATCCAGTAAGGGATGGTTCCGGCCTTGTGTTGCAGGGGAGCGGGCGTACTCCTCGGTACTGTGATCTAGGCCACGTACTGTGATAGGTGGTACCCCAGTGCCTAGTCATTCGTTGGAAATCCATTCTTCCTACGTGCCTTGTACGGTATTTGTTTGTATTACCCACTTTGTGGCTAGTATGCTGGAATTTAATAATGTAACAATTTCAGCTATTTTAATAAGTATTTGTATATAGACACTATTATCATATCAGAGGAATTTGATAAAAAGTGTTTTAGCTATCGTAAGGTAAAAACCCGACATGTTTATTTGTGGCGTGGTCTTACGAGATGCTTTTGTTTCCAAAGGATTTTGAAACTTTAAAAATCAATTGAGTGTGATTTTCTCACGCTGGTATTCCAGACTGACTCGGGTATTGTTTTATATGATGCTCGGGTCAGACCGAGATAAACAGGTTCAGGATATGATGCTGTGGAGCTCAGGAGACGAGCTGGATGTCGATACGTACTCCCGTACTTGCTATTATTTTTCCGCTGTGTATTCAGTTGTATGTTATGGATGTTGATGTACACTGATGATGTACTCTGATGATGTATTGTATAAACAGATATAGTTTTTGATTTGTGTAAAGATCTGTTGATATATTATATTTTATTCCGCTGCGATGGTTAGATTCTGATGTTGTTTTCTATTTTTCTTCTTCTACCTCTTCTTCTTAACACAAATGGCTCGTATTTCCGGGTCTGGAAAGCCGGGTCGTTACAGTGGTATCAGAGCTTAGGCTAGCGATAACCTTGGCTCTGGTGGGAATTTTGAGAGTACTAATAGATATGAGCGCGTATTTGTTAGTGAATATAAAATGGTTTTATATTGTGTTGGTTGATTTATTGAGTGGCATATGAACCTTCGTCGGCACAGTCTGGACAACTGTATCGAAGGGGTTTCTAAACACTTGAATAGAACAGTTCGACACAGTATTGTTTTAAATAGGGTGAATGAAATAATTTTGCCCAAATTATTTTGTATATAAAAGAAATAATTATTCGAAAATTATTATAGTTATATATTTGGATGCTTGGTTGTTAGAAAATGACAATAATGAGTTAGTCTCATTATTGAGTAGAAATTGAAAACTTATAACCTAAGTTGAAGAATAAATTTATATAACAAAATGGAATTTGAAATATAGACTATAAATGAAATTTATAAATTGAAATAAACTTTATATACAAATGTGAATTACGAACGTGATTTATAATCAAATGAGATAAATTCATAAACAAATGAAATTTGTAAATGTAAATTGTATATGTGACTTATAACTTGAAATAAAATGTGATAGAATTCCAGAGTAATGTTTGGATATAAAATTGAATGGAATTTGAAGTTTTGGGAAAGGTTTAAATTCCTTTGGATTTAAAAATAGTTTTTGAAGGTTTTGGGGAAATAATGGTGATATTATTTCATGAATATTTTTGAAATTGAATTGAAATCTGGTGGAATTTGGGATTTAAAAATGTTTGAAATGTTTCAAAGTGATAAAAGCATTAAATTCTCTTTCGGTCGCTGGAAAATAATTTCGGTGATGACTGCAGCATCATCGATGTCTATTTTCGAGTTTCCAAAGAGAAATTGCTACCAAACTGTTTTAAATTGAAAATGATTGTGAACTGGTTTGGTTTTGAAATTCAAAGGGAAAATTGTTGGATAAAAGCAGATTGTTTTGGAAATTGGGATTTGAGGTGATATACCAGATATGTATGAGTTATTTATGGATTCAAAATGGTTTTGAAATAAAACCGGGCAATTGGATTCTGGGAATTCTATTTAAAATATAAATGTGGAAATTTAAATGAATCAACAATATAAAGTATAGAATGAAGTTGATTTAAATAAGAAGGGAATGGAAGTTTAATTCTGGGATTATAATTATGAGATGAAAATAACTCAATGGGTAATATAAGTTGGTAGATAAAAGAGTTAGAGAACTTGAAGGTGAATGAATTGTAAAACTTGTATAAAATTTGTATCCTGGAATTAAAATTTAATTCGAGTATATGAAGGAGAATAAAATATATTTGAATTTAACTTAAGATAAGTTAAATAAAATTGAGAATTGGAATTGAATTAAATGTAAATAAGTTGAAGTTGAATTGAATTGGATATAAAGGTAATGTAAAATGCTTATAATTGTGTAAAGAAATTCATATTCTTAGGTTCTTAAGTGTAATAATTTGAAATTTGATTATAAAGATGGAAATGGACTTAAATAAATAGTCCTAGATCTTAAGTAAGTAAATTAAAACTTATGAATAGAAATGAAATTATAAGTCATAAATGGGAATCCATTACTTTGAACCATTAAGAGTTATAATTTGAAATTGTAATTATCAAATGGAAACGACTAAGATGAGTAATCTTAATTTTTAAATAAATCCAAACTTGAATTATAAAATAAATTGAACTTAAGAAAATTAAGTAAAGTGATATTTGGAATTATAAGGCAAGTATTTAATTTTAACCAGCGGAGGAACTAATTAGATAATAAATTAGTTAATGAAATTGAATTGTGAGTTAATGAAAGTGGGTTAAAATAGAGATGGTTATTACGAATGGAATCCAAATAAGTGAAAATAAATTGGAAATGACCTGGTTATTAATAAAATAATTCCAGATGAATTGAGTATGGAAAATAAAATTCATAATGATTGAGTGAATGAACCAATTATATTTAATAAATAAATGGATGGAATTTGATTAAATAAGAATCAAATGAAAGATGGAAATAAAATTTTAAAAGGTTGGTTAAATGGAAAATAAACTTAAGCTATTGACTTAAGTAAATGTTGAATGGAAACTGAACTCAAACAGAAGAATGGTTTAAATAAGTTGAGAAATAGTTATTGAATGAGTTAACTTGGAGTGTTTTCGAGCTAAATAAAATTCAATTTTTGGAAGTTGGAGATGAATCGAATTTAAGGGAAAAAAAAATTGGAAATGAAGTAGTAAATTGAAGTAAGTTGGAATTCATATGAAATGGGAGTTCAATTTGAATATATACACTTCGGGGGTGAAGTAGTAAATAAATATAAATTATATGAACTTAAGAATTGAAGAATGAAATTCTTAAGAAAATTTGTATTGGAAATATACTTAGTAATTTTGGAATGGAAAAATAAAATAAATACTAAGTGAATAGTTGAATGAAGACTAAAACTGAAGTTGAGAAAGGGGATAGTTGTGAATAAGTGGATAACAATCAAAATGAATGTGAATAAAAAGGAAATTGATAAAATGGATAATTCAATTGGTCTAATTACGTAAGGTGTACGTATATTATTTTATTCGCATAGCTATTTGATCCAGGTGTCGAACACAGAATTTCGAGATAATTTTATCAATCCGAATCAGGATTTTCACTCGATTTTAAACGGCGAGCCTGGATATGGATTGTTGATTGATTCTGGAAATTCTCTATCATAGTTGGTGGCTATGCAAGGAGAATGACGGTTTTTGATCGAGAAACCAGATCTGAGTCCGCACTAGGAAATCGGGTGGACAATACTAGTTCGGAAGTGAAATTGTGTGATCGAGTGAGCGATCAAATGTGATATTGCGTACGGATGATATATGTACATCGTACGGGCTTAGATAAAACAAATATTGTAAATTTGTAAAGGAAAGTATAAAATGACTTTGGAATTGTGATTGAATATTATTGCTTAGTAGGATATGCAGGTGTATAAAAGCAATGGATAAATTGGGATTTTTGATTTTAGAAGATAAATTTAATGGCCCGACAAAAGGTATGTATTTGAATTTCTGTATGAAATTTGATTTGGGTTTGGATCCAGCCACTTGGCTTTTTGTTTTCTTTTTGAGATTGGGAGGCCGTAGAGCCATTTTGTAGTAGTACCGAGCTAGCCGCGCAAAGGAGACGCTGGCGAAATTTTTCGGAAATTTAGAGAGTTAGAAAAATTTTGAGAAAATTTTGATAATTCAAAATTTGAATTCAAATTTAAATTTGAACTGATAAGAAAGATAATATTGTTTGGGACTTAGGAGTAAGTATGAAAGGTTAGAAAGAGGGATAATGTATCTCTATTAAAGGATTTGTTTTGGGAGGTGGTTAAAACTATTTGGGTTAAGGAAATAGTTAGTGGGGATTGAATCATTCTTCCTAACTAGTAATTTCGGGGACGAAATTCTTTTAAGGGGGAAGGAATGTGACGACCCGGAATTTTTGTATATTTGAAATTGAGATATTTAATTAATTTTAAATATTCAGAGGTTAATTATAAACTTAAATTTCAAATATAGCTGTTTATTGAGTAATTTAATAATTAAATTAAATTTATTTGAAGTTGGATAAAATAGTAAATCTGGCATTCTAAGCTAATTAAAAATATTTTGAAAGCTCGTAAAATTCGTAATGATAATACTGAAGATAATAGAAGTTTCAGAATGTAATTTCAAACTGTTTTGTTCAGTTTTGAAATTATATCGTTTGAATCGATATTTAAAAAAATAGCCTTCCGAGGCACAGTCTCGGAATTCGACGAAACCAGTTCCATTGAATCCGTAATATTGTATTATTACCGGATTCCAAATTTCGTAGTAATCGGAGTTAGTGTGTGAGCATACGGTATATAAACGTCTTGAAATAATTATTCGAGACAATTTGAATTTAAAACGTATATATCATTTGGCTGATCAAATTCTTTACGTCACCGTTTCTTTCACATCAGAACTTTCTCGAGAGCACTATAGCAAAACATATCCGTTCACGCAAAGCTTTTCAAGCACGCTTCCCTTCAGTTTCACTTTCTTCTTTCCTTTTTAAAAACAGTCGAACCTTTCTTCAATTTCAATCAGAGGAAAAAAAAAACCAACGAATTCGTTCGACATTAATAAATCACCAAACCCACCGCAATACCTACTTTCCCTCATCACAGTTCGAAATCGATCTACATAAATAGATGGCGACACTTAGGTTTCGATTAATCAGTATCGAGCATCTGGAGCTATTTCGTTCCTCCTCCGATTCGAATCGAGTTGCTTTCCTCTTGTTGATTCGCGTAATCAAGTAAGTTGATGGGGTTGCGAGCGAGGTGAGTTGAGGTCGACGATCTGGAGCGTGGTCGGGCTCGCGATTTATGGCCGCCTCGATGTCATCATGTTCTCGTAGGGTTCCGGTGTTGGCCGAGCTTGCGTGAGTAGGAGCAGTCGATGGTGGAGTCGTGCGCGTCGAGATATGGGTTGCGATCGATGGTAGGGCGGCCGCTAAATCGATTTGTTGGATCCTGTTCTTGGTCAGCAGCAGGTATAAATTTCGATTTATATTTCCAATTTAATATTAACAGTGAAGTAGATAGTAATTTTGGTTATTTACTGAAAAAAAAAATATACATACTGTTTAATTTTTAAAAAGTATGAACGATGGTAATTAGGATAGGTATATATACACTGTTAACAAATTTATAATTGGGTAAGAGAAGAGGAAATATATGTTTGTAATGGGATACATGTAAATGCAGGTTTCAATTTATATATCTACATTAAGAAAGCAGAAAATAAATAATTACATTTTTAAATCGTTATAAATTAAGTTTTCAAAAATATATATATATATATTTTAAATTTGCATAAATTATTTTGTCACTAAAAGATATTTTAAAAAAGGGAAAATTGGTTTAAACAGAATTTGTTGATTAATTAAAGTTATTAAATGGCAATTGATTGTTCGGTAATTTTGAATATTAATAAATCATATAAATTGTTTATTCAAGGTCGAAAATCGGAAAACCAAGGCAATATTGGCATGGATTGCAAATAGAAGCAAAGGTGAGTTAATCTCACTCAGTTAAATTTAAATTTAAATGGTTAAATTTAAATAATTGATTGAATGGGTGAATTGATTTGGATGTGCTATATTATATATAGTAGTATATAGCAATATATACATATTGGCATATGTATATATTGGAATTGTTGATATTCCCGCATTGTATAGCGGATGAGACCCTATGCGCCGCATAATAGCGGATGATTTTATATAAATCCCATATACCGCGATATTCCACCTTGAAGTGGAATTGGTATTTTATATTGTGCTAACGTCTGTGGATGCAGGGAAACAGGTTGGAGGGATCCAACTGGATTCCTCAAAATTATTAGATTATTTAATATTCTGTGTTCTGAATATTTGATATCATGTGATGATTTTATATTGGATGATGTGGTTGATTTGGATTGTCCAGTATAATAAATTATAAAATCTATGGAATTGAATTTTTGAAAAGAAATAAAGGAATAAAAGTTTAAGTAAAATAATTCGGGGAATTGGGATAAAATTTATAACGAATTGAAATAAAAATAAGATGATTTGGAATTTTAACAAATATGAAAATAAGGGGATTTTGAATTCACAAGGGATAATAAATTTTATACTTAAGTGATATTATTTGAAGAATAAAAAGAAGTTATTTTTGAGATTAAGGATTAAAGTTAATTAAAGAATAAATAAGGAGTTTTGGAAATCTGTAATCGATATTGGTAAAAAGGGGTTTAAATCATAATGAGAAATAAAATCTGGAAGTTAATGAATTTGGAAATAAATGGATTAAGTAAGGAAATTTATTTCAAAGTAAAATAAATTGGGAAATCAATTATAAATTTGATTTAAATACTTTGGGATTTGGAATTTAAAAGAGAAGTGAGATTTTGAAATTTATAAACTGGGTTTATAAAGTAAAATAAAATATCAGGGGATATTTGAGAATATAAATTCAAGGTGGGAATTTATAAAGGGATATGAATTGGTTTAAATAAGTGTTGATTTATTTTTAAAGGATGTGAAGAGAAGTTTCTCTGGATAGCCAAGTACGTTTTCAAAGCAATTTTTAATATAAGTTAAAAGTTCTAATTGTGTTTTTAAAAGCATATTTTAGAAAATTGATTATTTCTAAAGGTTAATTTCTAAAGTAAGTATTTTCAAAAATATATTATTGTAATAATTATATAAAAGTGATTTGCTATTATGTTTAAAAGGAGAAATTTAGTTTATATTTATAAAGTGGTTTATTTAAAAAAAAATATTTTGTTAAGGTATTAAAGTAGTTTTTAAATTTCAATATTATAAAGTATATTTATAGTAAAGTGCTTTTAAATTATTTTTAAATCTAAAGTATTTTGTACTTGGTGTTTCAGAGGAAATAAATATTTGGGAATGTATTCCGTAAGCGGGAATTGTTTTCAAATGAGCTTTGAAAATTTGGAAATATATCTTGGAAAGATATTTGGGCAAATAAATAATGTGGGAAATTATTTATTGTGTGATGGTTGCTTGTGGATGTTAATTGATAGTTAAATAACCGACTATCAATATTGGCCAAATGCGCTGATCGTTTCGAAGAGACCGGGATCGAGTTTCCGTATACCGGGATTCTAGGTCTGGAGACTCGAATACCACTTCGATCCGGTTTGTACGTTTCGTGTAACGTGTTCAGAGTCGAAGATGGAGCAGTGAAGTGCAAGGGCTAGTCGCTACTAATCCTGAGGATATTTCCAAAATGGATGTAGTAGGAATAGTGCCTTCGGTTCCGTTCGAACCCGGGACGGACTTGTATGGACGAATGCTTTCGTGACATCGTCAGGTGGGCGATGGGCATTCTAAGGGATATGTTCTGAAAAGGTATCGTTTAGCCTCGAACCTCATCAACCGGGAATGACTGAAAATCAGGGGTTATGCAGCAAGGCTTCGTGGGTAGCTCCCACTGGAGGGTAAGGTCATCCCTGTCTAGATGTCCCTTTTTATTTCGGCTTAGTGGTGCGGTTGCTGATCCCAACCGTGGGGTGATTTTATTCGGGATCATCCAGTAAGGGATGGTTCCGGCCTTGTGTTGCAGGGGAGCGGGCGTACTCCTCGGTACTGTGATCTAGGCCACGTACTGTGATAGGTGGTACCCCAGTGCCTAGTCATTCGTTGGAAATCCATTCTTCCTACGTGCCTTGTACGGTATTTGTTTGTATTACCCACTTTGTGGCTAGTATGCTGGAATTTAATAATGTAACAATTTCAGCTATTTTAATAAGTATTTGTATATAGACACTATTATAATATCAGAGGAATTTGATAAAAAGTGTTTTAGCTATCGTAAGGTAAAAACCCGACATGTTTATTTGTGGCGTGGTCTTACGAGATGCTTTTGTTTCCAAAGGATTTTGAAACTTTAAAAATCAATTGAGTGTGATTTTCTCACGCTGGTATTCCAGACTGACTCGGGTATTGTTTTATATGATGCTCGGGTCAGACCGAGATAAACAGGTTCAGGATATGATGCTGTGGAGCTCAGGAGACGAGCTGGATGTCGATACGTACTCCCGTACTTGCTATTATTTTTCCGCTGTGTATTCAGTTGTATGTTATGGATGTTGATGTACACTGATGATGTACTCTGATGATGTATTGTATAAACAGATATAGTTTTTGATTTGTGTAAAGATCTGTTGATATATTATATTTTATTCCGCTGCGATGGTTAGATTCTGATGTTGTTTTCTATTTTTCTTCTTCTACCTCTTCTTCTTAACACAAATGGCTCGTATTTCCGGGTCTGGAAAGCCGGGTCGCTACATCCGCTATCATTGATAGCTATGCCGAACACCACCCTAGCAGCCTCTGACTTTGCACCACCGCACGGCATCCCCGCCTCATCCATCAGTTGCTCCTGCCTTCGTTAATAGAGGGTATTTCATATTTGAGTACGTATTTATATATAGTTATATTTTGCTTTACAATGTATACTCTGTTAGTTTTTATAGGTTCTGTTTTCTAAAAGTCTATATACAATATGTTTAACATAGCAGCCTAGTTTATATATCAGCGTTATTTATTAACTGTTATTATAAATTTTTTTTTTAATATTTACGTTTTCTCTTACTATTAAATTATTTATTATATAGCAGAATATAAATTTTGAGGCTGCTTCCAATTGGAAGGTTATTTGCATATTTTGTGAAAGCTATATATATATATATACACTTTGATTTGATATATATGTGTTAACTAAGAATATTGATCTGAAAAGGTATATTTATGTTTTTAAAATTGGTTAGAGAAAATTTATTATATATATATATGTTCCTATATATGCACCCGAGTTCTGTTTTATATATCAATTATATAGAGATATTTGTGTACTATATATGTATGTTTAAGTATTCTATATATTCAAGTTTAAAGTATAAAATATTAGTTTATTTATATTGTTTATGAGGTATGTATATTATCTTGTATATGTATATAGATATGTATAAGATGGAAACTAAGTTGTCTGTAATGGTTTTGGTAGTAGTTTAGCAAGTAATATAATGCTGTTTTAAGTATTTTATAAATAAAATATTGTTTCAAGTATAAGTTATTGGCAGCTTCCATATTTTTTTATGATATAGTAGTGTGTCAGTTTCCTTTTTGTAATATACAGGATATATTTATATTATATTTACAGCGGTGCTTATACATATTTTGTTCAGTTAATGATGATATTAGATTTTGCGGTCCGGTTGTATATATGTTCGACTTTAAAATAGATGTTTAGATAATTGCAATTGAACATACTTTATATATGTAAGTATTTTCATAATTTTTTTATATGTGTTTATTTCAAATTATTTTAGGTAGATATGTTTGTTTTATTTTATGTGTTTTCATTTAAACAATGATTTCGGAATATATATATATATATATTTAAAAATGGATTTTTGAATATAAAATATGATTTCATATATGGGTTAAGAAAATAATATGATAGAATAATATATATATATATATATATATTTCGTTCCGTCTACATCAAGCAATCTTTGATTTATTTTATCGATTCCTTATATACCAGTTTGTCCATCAAATTCGGGTCCATCTAGCTTCGCTTTGAAATTCGTGCTTGGAATTGAAACTCATTCCATCGTCAAATCTCTCTAGCCTCGAAAGGTGAGCAATCACTCACGATTAACGTTCTTATATTTATTAAATTTGATTTCAATTGAAACGACAATTGAAATATGCTACTGTTAGTTATTTATATTGCTATATATATGTCAATATCTGTATCTGTTCACCTGTGACATCTGACACCATTCTCTATTATTTATATTGATGATATATGCTTGTTATGTTATTATCATATCTGTTATCACTCTGAAAGTTCCCTGTTAGTACAGAATTTACTATGGGTTGAAATGATACATACCCGAACGATCTATAGAATAGGAGAAAATCGTTATGGGTTGAAATGATAAACCCAAGCGATTTTCATTTGAATTGGATTTGGGATTACGGGTTGAAATGATATATACCCGTATATATATAAATTGTGGATTGAAATGATAAATATCCGTATCACTTGACCATAGGATAGAGAATTATATACAGACACCGTTGGTCTATATATAAATATTTTGAAAATGATTTCTATGGTTTTGGAAAGAAATATATGCTTTATATATAAATATTGATCTTAGATATTATATAAATGTTAATTTATATATAGTTAAATTCTTGATTTTAAGCTATGTATAAATTTATTTTAATATAAAATAAGTCTAATAATAAAGTTGATTTTATAAAAAAATATAATTTGGTTAAGCATTTATTTAAATAATATTTTATATAGAATTGTAATAATTTTTAATAAATTAATTTTGGAAAGATAAATTTGAAATTCTAAAGATATGATTTTATAACTTGATTTTTGATTTAAAGTGATTTAAATGAATATTTTGAGTTTAAATAAATAGGAGGAAATATTTAGTTTATTGTAATTTGGAGGTTGTTTAAATGATATTGGATTTATTAAGTGAATATTTCAAATTTTAAATAATAGTAAAGTGAATTTGATATATATATGAAATTATCGAATTTAGTTTTGAAATGTTGAATATTTAAAGCTTTGAATATATTGAAATTGAAATGGCTTGTTTTATGGTTCAAATATGTATTTGAAATCGATAATTGGAAATGGTTTATTTAGAAACTAAATCGAATTGAAATTGATGATTTGAAATTTGATTAAAATTGAAATTTGGAATTTGAGTTGATTTTTGAATCAATTTGTGGAATTTGAGGAAGCTATTTTTATATAAAGTATTTTAAAACTATATCTAAAACTATTTATATTTTACTTTATAAATTATTTTAGTATAAACTATTTTTAATATAAATCATTTTCAATATAAATTATTTTATTATAAACTATTTTAACTTATAACTATTTTATATAAACTATTTTATTTTATAAACTATTTTATTATATATATAATTTTAATATCTAAACTGTTTAAGAGGAAAGTGTTATGGATTTCAAAGTGTTATGAATTTCAAGGTTTTGATTTCCAAAGTGGTTTGATTTTTAAAGACTTATGATTTCGGAAGCGTTATAACTTTGGAAAGTGATATGATTTTTGAAATGGATATATATTTGAAGTGAAAATGATATCATTTTGATATGGTTTAAAAAAAATGGAAATGATATTTTGGTTTTGAAGTATAAACTATTTTGAAATGACCACGGTGTTATTATAACATTTGATTGTTAAAGAGACCGGGATCAGATATGGGCATACTCTCTATCGATACTGAAAACCACTTTAACAACCGTGTACGCGGTGGAGATTCCAGAATGAAGTAAGATGGTGGCGATGATCCTATTGAGGTATATATGTGGACCCGACTCCCGTGAGTTGGCATAAGGTGGCTAAAACAGGAGCGACCGACGGGCCAATGAGGTAGCACCTCTGATTGGACACATTTCTTCGATGCCATTCTATTACTTTGTGATTGATTTGGTAGCCACCCTTCGATTTTGATTGGGAGTGTGTTCCGAGGTGGGCGGTAGTGGCTACTATGCGTTTTCACCAGCCCAGATGCATAATTGGTATATCTACCCTGGCATTGCCTAGTTGTGCCGTGTCACCTACCATATCGAGCTTTACTATGAGTTTGGATTTGTGTCGTAGCCTGTGGAGTATTGAGGGTAGCCTCCGATCTGGGAGTATGCTAATACTGGATAGACTACTAGGACTATTACGTGTTAAGGTCTATATGGTTAACCCCTTAACGCTATTTAAAAGTAAGTTTGTTTTACTTTAGACATTATTATAATAGCGTATATTACTACATAGTAGATAGTTTAACGGATCCTTGGAGGATGGTTATCCCAAACATCCTTTGAGTTACTTGTATTTCAGTTGATATTTCACTTGAGTTGGATTTATTGATATAAGAATGTTAATCCTGACTCGAGTATTTTGTGTTTTTCTTTACACTCGGGTCAGACAGAGTGATACAGCATTTGAGACTCACCTTTGGAGTTGGAGCTTCGCTTGGAGATCCAGCTATCTATCGATTCTGCTTTCAGTTATTTAGTTGATTCCAATGATGTATTCTGATCTTGTATTTGACTACTGTATTAAGACATCTATGTATTCGAGACTTCTGTTGTATCTTGTTTAACTCTGTTATATATATAGTAGCTTCATGAACTACTATTCTTTTGTTTCCGCTGCATTATTGTTATATTACTCTGTGTTTGTGATTCTGTGATTATTTATTTACTGTATATGCTGAGTTTTTCCAAATTTAAATTAACAATCTGATATTTTGAGCAATTCAAATCCGACATGTATGGATGCGAATGGTTGAAAATTTCAGGTCGTTACATTCTGTGACTCGGTGTTCATTTATATGCATTGTATATTGTTCTATCCTTGAGGCACATGTGTTCATTACTTTGTGCTGAACCGTGTACATATGTATGTTTTAGTTTTGAGATTTTTTTTGAGATATGTACCAGTGTTAGCCCAAGGGAATATTCACATGTGTACCCCATGTAACCTCATTCTTTGTATTATCTGACAGCATTACCCAGTAATACTCTTAGATAGTATGGGTATAAATGTGTTGTGTTACGGTTGGTATCAGAGCTGGTTCATAACAATATAGAATATTCATGATACGAGCCTTGGCCTTAGAGTGACTTTAGAGTCCCTGTTCCCCTTAGGAATGTGTTAATTATCCTATATAAAAGGAATAATAGGAATATACGATGATTACCGGGGTAATCATCTGGGGACGTACTTGTTATCCTCATACTATATATGTATTAGTCTTATCTCTACCTCTTCTATGTATTGTTCTAGGTGAAATGAAAATTTGCTGAGTAAGGTAGTGAAGGAGTGGTTAGCTTGACGAGTAGCATCGACATTGATGATGGTGAATTGTAACAACCCGAATTTCAATGAGTCCGGATTTTTCACAAAATTGCTAAAACCCAAGCCCACCGAAGCCCGAGTTGGGTATCTGGTATCCTGCAAATAGGTAAGGCAAATATATCAGAGCTCAAGTGGACCTGACTAAAATATAATAGTAAGTAAATACTCACAAAGATAATAACACTTTCTAAACAAGTGTCTCAAAGCTGGAAAGCCTTTGCCATCTACTTAACCTGTGGGATGTATGAGGAGGGGGTCAAAACTAAAGTTCTGATGAATGGACAAATTATACACTTCTAAGCTTAATTCTACATATACCGTCTTATTTCCATTTTCTGTTATGTTAGGTTTATCGGGTTTATAATACTCTCGCCTCTGTGCGTGAATCGTACCCATCTGCTCCCTAGTAGGTTAAAACCTAATAATAAATATATTTGTAGCTACATGCCCAATGACCGCATCGGTCCTAGGTAATACCCATAGTACCTTCCGTATCCTCCTCGAAAAATGACTTCATCGTCTTGCTCCTAGAGCGTTCTATAACTACATCTGTAAAGGACAGCTTCATGAGGCCTACAATACAGATGTTCCGTCGTCTACTATGAAAACGTAAAACTGCGTCCGCACTAGCATATACTAATGCTCGGACATCCACAATGTACCACCCAGTGCGTACCTTGATGACTATACGTAATCATTCTGTCTACTCTCTGAGTCCCGCCAACAAGGTCTACCTTGTACGGAACTCAGTCAGGGATTTTCTAAATCTGTAAAGGACAGCTTCGTTAGGCCTACAATACAGATATTCTACTTGGTCTGTCACTTTTCTCATCGTGGCTATAGCCCCATGCAGCCACACCTCAACTAATCGAAAGACCTCTAAAGAGCTAAGTGGTTGTGCCCTACTGCAAACAATCTAACATCCAATTGGCTGAGCCCTTTATCTAATGTCTCGATAGTGAAAGAATCATTGGCATATTGGTTTAACTCTGGTCTTTCCCGAACTCGTTCTTGATTGATGGTGGCTTGATCTCCGCATGTGACTATCCTTTTGGGTCCTGCCTACTAAAACCTACTCGCAAGTCAGAGTACGGTGTCATACGAATATCCTACTACATTCATCAACCTTTTAACTGCCTACAAAGGTCCGCTTCATTAGGCCTGCAATGCAAAAGCAGTCAAGGCATACTCTCTTGATGGAATACCACAGACCTGCCTCCAGGGGGTGCAGCTTCGTTAGGCCTACCCCTAAAGGGCCATCCTAGAGTACCCTCACGTCCCGTTGAAGTCTCGTACTTCCTTCTAGCCCAAATTAACTAAGTTGGACGTGTTATTTCTAAGCTAAAAATCTATGATGAACTGCTTCGTTAGGCTCTTCGTCCTTTGGGCTGCTCCAAACGCATCTTACCATTTTATTAGACCCTACGTCTAATCTTTTATTATGCGTTTAGTTTACTTTTCTAATTTTGTTGGCTACTTATTTACCCTAATCAGCATAAGCATGTCCCGGCCTCACCTAACTATTGTGAGACCATCAGTTCCTGGCTGAAAGGAACCGCTGTTGGTATGGGCATTTCTTCTATGTTTGCTTATTAAATTAGTGTAAGTTTTAAAATAAGCCTTTTCTATTATCTCTAATTATAACCTATGTTATAATTATACTTGCAATTGTTACTTTTATATTCTTTTATAATCTACATGTTATAAATATAATTGCAAGTGTCTCTTTTCTATTCCAGTCTGTCTTCTTTTATTATGATATCTAATTCTCATTAGTTCTCTTATATTATATGACAATCTTGGCTTGGGACTACGTCCGACTGTCACAAATTTACTTATCATAATAATTTCTTTGCTTTTATTCTACTATATGTGCAGTAAATGCAGATCTAGGCATAATTCTGTTTATTGTTTCTTGTCTTGCCAAATAATTAACTTGATTTCTTCTTTAATTTCTTTAACTCTTCACTTTATTCTCTTTTATTCTAAGAAGTAGTTCTATTCTATTTGGTTGGTTACAAAAACTGTGCTAAAAATCCATTTCCATATTTTAATACTAAATAATGCTATAAACAATAACTTGAAATTGCAAGATATTTCTTTTATTGTTTCTTTAACTGTTGGGTAATGCAAAATACAGAAATGTCTCTATTTTACACTAATTCCCTTTTTCTTTCTTTTATTCTTACAATTACGTTTATCGTTATTTTTGCAATATTAAACTATGGAAATGTATTCTCTTTTCTAAACCAACCAACTAATATATCACTAACTTCCAAATCAAGTTATTAGATTTTCCCCCTTTTAATTTATTTCTCATGTTTTAGCATAATTTACTGTAAATTTCTTGCTTTTAGGCTTAAGCCTTTTTCTATAACTGTTAAGCCTAATATTATTCATATTTAATTGGATTTCTTTCTTTCTTTTCCATATAAATAATAATTAAATATAAGTTCACATATAAAATTTATAGTCTCAACATACCTAATTAACAGAATTAATTACTGAATAAATGATGGACTAAAATATTTAACGCGAATGAAACGATAATATATCATAAACGTAAAAGATATATAATTTAAATCCACTCACATGTCATCCTTAGTTTTGCTCCATAGTCTTAACTATGCTCCGCGGCCTTCCTGGATCTCCTTCTAAGGTGTCTAATATTTTTATTAAGAAGATCTTCTCCCTAGAAATATTTTCTATTCAGGGTCCAGCCTCAGGCAATGAACCCAATTGGGAGAAAATCCGATTGTGAGAAAATAGCTAGGCACAAGGCCCTACTTATAGTGGAGTTTGGGGATCTCAAACCATCGGATTTTTGGATTGAATCTGGTGTAACCATGTCACAAGCTTGCTGCAAATCGTTGAATCGAGAAAACGATGTTGCGGATTGCGCAAAAATCAAATTTGAAGAGTTCAGCATGTACCTGGAAGAATTGTCATCCAGGATATAACGCGGGTCAACCTACAAGTCGACCTGTGTGCCTTGGGGTCGGCCTATGGGTCGACCCATGCTATTTTATTATTATTTTTTCTTTTTCCTGATTTTTCTCTCTCGTAGTTTCTTCGTATTAACTCGGATTTCGACAAGTTATATATGGAAATTGATCAGAAAATCGCCACAATCACAATGGTATAAGTTTCGAGGCCATATTATGAAAATTCCAAAAAAGTTTATTTTCATGGTTCATCGTTATTTGGTTATTTAATTATCTAAAAATGCGGGGTGTTACATGAATACACCTCTGTGTGGCTTGAATGTGAATGTAGTAGCTCGGTTAGGGAAGCTGTAAAAGACCCTATTCTAAATCTTTCATTCTAAATACTTCATAATCCCTAATTATGATGTGGCGAATTAAGCAATAGAATTCAGTAGTGATCAGAGTCGTGCAGCGTAACCAGATATATAGCTTTCCGCTAAAGGTGTTTGTTTGCTTGTTTGAAATGTATGTATTGTTGTGTTATTGCTTGTTTGATTTTATAGATGGATGATGTGTGATGATTTTCATTATTTTTGATGATTGATAATTGAATGTACATATGGACATTAGAAAATAAATATTCTTATTTAAACAAGCGAATGATTTGTAAAAAATATATATTTGGTTTTATAAACTGATTTAAAATTATTTTAGTAGATTGCATTGGTGTTAATTTGTCCATCGAGTGCTTTAAGGATTCTGATCGATGTGTCTGACCAACGTTATCGATAGAGATTCCTAAACACTATAACGAGACATTTCGGTACAATGTTTTGAAAAAGAAAATGATATTTTGGAAAATAATACATTGCTTGGAAATTATTTTGGAAAATGATATTTTTAGGATTTTGATTTGCACTCTAATTCTAATTAGTGCACGCGTATTATTCTTCTCGAACTAATTATTTATTGTTGCATTTGAGTACTTGTGCTAGTTTTTGTTGGTTTTGGTGCATAGAAATTGTTGTTTTGGTTGTGTTTTGGTAATGCTTTGCCTGATTTATATCAGTGTACAAGCTCTTTTCTTTTTGAATGCTTGAATAGATTTTACGGCATATACCTATTCTAGCTGCTGATGTTGAATTTGAAACTGTTTGTATAAGTGTACATTGTGCCTGTGAGTCACCCAACTAAGACCTTTTACTTAATTCTTTTGTATTTTACATTTTACAAATCACACTGAATATATATGACAGTGTATATGCAATTGCCTTTTTGACTTCTATACTAGTATTCATGCTAAGTTATTTTAGGAATTTGAACATAATTTTTGTGGTAATTGTTGTAGATTGCCAATGTAGAAGAAAGCTTCGTGATTGCATGTATAACTTTAAGCTATGTGTAGAAGAGTTAACAGATAAAGTGAACGTTGTATCATTTTTATTTGTAGGTATATAAATTGATATACATAATTATGTTGAAACCCGATAAGAAAGATTTGCTTTATTTCACCGATCAAAAGTGGATGACTTTTCTTCACCAGTAAAGAAAGTCATATTTTTGTAAGAAGATGATATAAAGAAAATCAACTTCCTTTCATTTATTCAAGCACAAGGAATTATCTTTAGTAAGATTTGAATAGAAAGATCTTTCAGAAACGTATATCTATTTTCTTTAATAATTGAAGGAACTACTTTCTTTTACTAAATAAAGAAAGGCAGAACCTTTTCCTATAAACGAAGAATATTTCTTCTTGTATAAATGAAGTTCCTTCTTTTATGAGAATAAAATAGAAACATGCAATTAGACCTAGAATCGTATGAAACTTATACTTTAGCATGAAATAGAAACATTGTTGTTTTAGTCATAACTCTCAAATGAATTATCCATTTTTGAAGATATTCGATCTCATTAGAATGAGATGTCAAAATAAATTTTATTAATAGTGCAATACCAAGTTTTTAGTTTGAGTAAGATAAAATATAAATTTCGAGGTATTTGTGTCGCTGTCCCATGAAAAAAATTGAATAAATCAGGGTTGAACTTATTCGCCCATAACTTTTAATCGACTTATCCGACATCAATGGTATTGCCTATTCCGGAAAGCTAATAACATAAGCTACAACATTTATTTGAAGCATTTCATGAAATTTTGATGTTTAGATGGTCAAAAACACGATCTTTATAAGTGGGCATCAGCCTTATGGTAAAAATCTGAATTACCAATTTATGCAAAAGCTCTCGTAGCTAATGATCTACTAGACATTTTTGCAATCCGAAAGAAGTTTTGGAAAGATAACACATTGTAAATAATTCATTCTTCAATATTGTTGTCTAATTTTGTGATTTAGACCTTTGAAAATTTGTCGGAAGTGGCTTAAATAAAAATGTAAGGTATTTTTATAGTTAATGCTTGTATATACTTATCGTACTTCCTTTTCATATGAAGCTAATGTTTGAATTGAGTTGAGATAGGTACACTTGAAGAAAAATTAGACTATTTGGCACTATTCCCTTGATTTTGCTCGCTTAAACATAAGCAAACATGCTTAAAAATGCTAACGAAAAGGTATTTTTTTACAATATTGGTATATATTGTGATAATATGTTATTTCGCCGTGTTTCGGGATACCCCGTATTGGGATGCCTCTTCGGAAATGTATATCATGTAATTATATTGTGTTTTGATCTTTTAGAATGCTCTTCGTATAAAGGAAAATCTACCGAAATTTTCCGAAAATCCTATCACTAAGAAAAAATTTCACAAATTATCGTATACGAAAAATAGAAAGTTGTTGAATAAATCTAATGCACACGATTAGAAAAGTTTGTGAAAGAGCCACATAGAGGATGGTGTATGGTTTTTGAAGTTTGTAGTTTACGTAGGAAGTCAGAGTATGAATTGTGTATGACATTTCCCCATACGAAATTGCGAGGATGCAATTTTCTTAAGGGGGAAGTCTATAACAACCTTACTTTCTACGCCGTAAATCAAATAAATATAACTAAAATAAAATGGTTTGAAATGATATTTAATAATTAATATTTTAAAAAGTTAATATCTATTTAATTGAAATTTATTTAATGAAATATTTTGTTTTAATAAATTCTTTTCAAATAATATATTGAAATTGAACTAAATGTTTGAATTAAATATAAAAATATTTTTTAGGTGTAAATAATTGTTATATGATTAAAATAGTGGAAAATAAGTAAGCAGACATCGAACTGAATAAAATTGTTCATTTATTAAAATATATCTTGTAAAATAAAGTGTAAATTAATTTAAGTTGGATTAAAATAAATTGACAGGTAAAATAAATAAATTGTTTTAATTAGAACTAGCGCATAAGTAAATAAGAGCAAGCCCATATAAAAAAATATCACCCTCACATCCTTTTCTAATTTAGACAGTATCCTCTCAATCCCACCTAAACTCGCCTAAAATACCCAAACCCTAAGCCTTAAATTATAAAATCAATTTGTGCCTAATTTAAAAAAACGAACAAAGCATCTTCGCTCGTAAGCACATCAGCAACACGAAGGACAGGGTAGCGTCTATGATGGCCGCGATGAGGCGACGTGGGCCTGGAATCGGAGAACGTCGTGCGGTAGTGAGTGATGGTTGATGAATGTTGTAGGCTATGTTATATTAAGCGCTTGACGAGACGAGGCGACAGAAGTCTCGCATCGCTTAATGTCTCTTAAGCATCGCTCAAGCATCACCTAAGCGCTACTTAATTTTTTAGCACACATTACTCGTATAAATATAAATTTATGTAAATGGATTATATTAAGTGCATCATTGTCCGTGTAGGCATGAACTAATCACAAAGAAGTAAAGTTTTACTTTGAAGTTAACTTATAAATTCATAGGTTGCAAAAGTGGGATTTGACTTTCATTGTTAATTAAAAGTAAGCATACTCGAGTTGAGTAAAAACCATGCACATTTTTCTAATAAATAGTCATATGCTAATGTAAAAACAACTCACCATCCATCAGCATATATGATAGAAAATGAGTAAATTTTGTTTTGGAATGTCGCTTTTATTCTATAACCTCATTTCTTTTTATTTTAAAAATAAAATATTTTTTGCTTATAGCGCTTAATCGTCGGTTAAATTTAAGCGAAGCATAGATAAGCGCCAATTAAGCGAGCTTAAGCACTCATAGATTAATTCGATCGCCTTTTCAAAAAGTTAAGCGTTATACATTCATTTAGCGCTTAAGCGATGCTTAAGCGCGCTTTTCATAACATAGGTTATAGGCGGCTATGGTGGATGTTGTTGCGGGCGACGGTGGACGCTGGCAGGTTGAGGAGTTTAGGTGCACGTGAGGTTGATTTTGAGTTGGCGAATGTTGGAGGCAGTAGTGGTTTGTGATTGCTGTTCATGATTGGCGGTGATGGTATGGGAGTTGATGTAGGCTGAAGTTAATATGCCGAGAGGAGTTGCTGTTTTGGTAGTTCATGCATCGTTTCGGTGAGTTTTATACTCAGACGTCTATATTTATTTCCTCTCACTTATTATATAAATTTATCCTGATAATTGGCTGCATTGTTTGGTTGAATTAATTGGGGTTATTGATTGAATTGTTTGGACGAAATGTTGTTTGGGATTTTGGTTGAATTGGTTGTTTTTGATATTGGGGTACTAGATTGATTGTGTGGTATTGGATGTGATTTAGATTTGATAGTGAGATTTTGTGTTTGTTGGATTGTCCAAAATGCAAGGGAGATACTGTCCGATTGCATTTTGATTTGAATAGATTATTTATATGTTGTGTGCATTGTATAGATGACCGAAATTTGGTGGAATTCGACCCGGCCATGTGATAAAAATTGTTTAGTTGATTGGTTGATGATTTTGGAGAATTTCTCTCCATAATTTGTATTTTTGGACGTTCGAATGATTTTTTGGTTTTTAAATATTTCGGTAAGCTTCGATTGATTATTTTTGGTGTTTTATAATTTAGTTAAAGTTTATATGTAAATAGATAAAAGTGCTTGGAAAAAAAATAAAACGATTTATTAATAGTTATTTAGGTATAAAAGTTTTTTTGAAAATAAAAATAGAGTTTTTCAATATATTAGATTGTATGGAATTTTTATAACTATAAATAAGAGATTTTTAATAATACTTCCAAATGGGAAATTCTTTTGTAAATTGAAATTTAGTAAAAAGGATTAAAAAATGCAATTTCGAAAGAGGATTTTTTGTTATAAAAACCTATTTTTAAGAGGTTTAAAATATATTTCCCTTTTTATATTTTTATTGGTTCATATTCATTTTATTTGATGATTTCAAATAATTGAAAGCTTTTAATAATATTTTCGGAAAAGAATTTAGTTTGTAAAGTGTATGTATAATATATAGGATTTAAGAGATAATTTTCAAAAGGGACTTTTGAATATATGAGCCTATTTTGAAGATTAACCAATTTTGAAATATTATTGAATGGTCTTAAGAGTATTATAATATAAATCCTTTATCTTTTATATATTTTGGTGATTTGAGATTGATTTATTTAATTTATGAGTAATTCTATATGATAAGAAATTTAATTTGATTTGATATAAAGGATTCAAGAACTATTTTGGAAAGGGAATTTTTAAAATATTCAATCTATTTTAATGATAGATTAAATTGTGAGATATATAAATGGATTTGAGAGCTTTAAATTATAATTCCCTTTCGTATATGATTTGAACTGAAATGATTTATATTGACAATTTTATGATTTAATTCTATATAATGAGGATCTGGAATAAATAGGTTAGTAGTACCCGGTAGTATGAGACACTCGGTAATATTTTTCGGATATTATGTTGACTCATATATAGAGTACATGTTGTTTGATGAGTGTAATTTACTAACTTATAGTAAACGATCCAGTAATACTGAGTGGTATGAGACGCTCAATTATACTTGTTCGATTACTATTGGTGAGTAGATGTCACTTATATTCTAGGGATGAGTTAGGAATTTGTGTTATCGTCTAGAGGTGACTACTTAGAGCTTAATAGCTGAGAGTTCCATTCCTCTCCAAGGGCTATAAGCTGGAGATATGTTGGGTTTGTAAGTTTATCCTCTTAGGACTAACCAGTTTCGTATATTATTATTTATTCTTAGGACTAGTAGTTGAGGAATTAATATATTATGACACGCTCATTAGGACGTATGGAGTTGAGAGTACCTGTTATTACTCTCGTTAAGACTCATATGGTCGAGAGTATATTTTGTTGCATCTTCTAAGGAAAAATAGTCAAGTATCATGATCTACTCTTAGGGCTAGTAGTCGAGAGCTTGTAATGTAGATATGCACTCATCAGGACGCATATAGTCGAGAGCAGTAGTTTTCACTCTCATCGGGATTCCTGGAGTCGAGATTACCGGCTATCACTCTCATTAGTATTTATATAGTTGAGAGTAATTGTTAGGAATCTACGCCATTGGGTTCACACCACTATGGAGAGCGCATGAATTTGACCCACCAGATAGGCTAGTTATCCATCCTAGCGGTCCAGATTGTGGGGTCGTGTGGCGGACCCATGATGTCACATTGTTGAGTTTGTTGGTTGAGGGTTATTTCTCCGATTAGAGCCATTGCGCCATCGTCACTTAAGGACCAAAAGTCCGTTACCAAGGGCAAGTACGAATCGTGGCCAATGTTGGGGTAGTCCGGGAGCGTGTTTATGACATTCGATGTATATGAGTTTCACTATTCTGGGAGTAACTTAGGGATGTAGGAAATAGGCTGTGGTCATTAGCATTTCCTTTAGCTATATTGCGGTACGTCAGTCTCCCATCTAGATGACTTAGGTAGATCCGTTATATTTGAGACATTTGATAATATCACCCCACTAGAGACGATAATCATATGACATTAGAGACTAGATACGTGTTAGTCTATCATTTGAGTTAGCCTAACCTAAGACAGATGCATGTTTTCTATCTATGACATTAGAGACTTGCTGTGAGCTTGTCTGTCATTCTTGTTAGTACCTTGGGTATTGGTTTTAATGATAAAAACTATATAACGTTATATAAAATATAGATACTATTGTTTTATCAAGATATATATATATAGCATATATTGCAGGATATTAGACAAGTATTGATTAAGAAGACTGTACAGTATCAAGATGTTGATATCAAGAGTACATTCAAGATGCCGATATAAAGTTTCAGGAATTTAAGAATGAAGACTCATGAGTATTGAAGAGTCAACGTTACAAGATATTCCAGATAAGTTATAGAGTCATAGAATTTATGTTAAAACCTTGATAGCACTTTCATGATCTCTCTTACCTTCTCTAATTTTGTTTTAAATAATTTTTCAAATATTCTACTTTTAAAATAATCTTTTCAAAATATATCCAAAATAGTTTTCAAATCTTTTATACTTATGAAGATATTATTTTAGTGTTTTTGAGTTTATATATATTGAATTATTGTTTATAATTTAATAACTTATAACTATATTGATTTTATATATTATTTACATTATATTAAATATTCTTATTAAATCTTTCAAAATTATTTTATAAAGTTTTATTAAGTTTTAATATGATTAAAATATGTATAAACTATGTTTAAATGTTTGTACAAAGTTTTAAAATATTTTACAAAACTTAATATTTTAAAAACGATTTTTATTAAGTAATTTTTCAAAATACAAAGGGATATGTCGACATATCCTCTGCAAGTATGTTGACATACTAGCCGTATTTTTCAAAATTCAAATTTGAATGGAAATGTCTTTTCATCGTATCTCTTCGCGAATGGACATGACCATTGTTTCCTTATATACAGTAGTCTTCCAAATGAATTTTTATTAGCTACTTTCTTATTATTCTCTCCTCTTTTCACTCTCTTGATTTCTAAAGCAATTTCTATCGAAATTCTAGCGAAATTCAACCAGAATCAAATTTAATCATTACTAGTTTGATTCTCTTTCATATACTCTCTGATTTCTCTCATCTCTCTCAAGGTCAAGCGTTATTCAGGAGTTATAGGATCAATTGTAATCAGGATCGAAGATCTAAGTCTGTAACTCTATTAAATCATACTCTTATACTCTATGGTATGCTTGGTATCCCTGAAGTCAAAGTAGGTGTGATTGTAGCCTGATTAAATCGATTGGGTGTGCTTAGTAGCCCGTAAATCTAGTGGATGTTCTTGTGGCCTGTAAATCAAGTGGCTCTACCCAGAGGCCGGGATTCTGGAGGGTGTGCCTCGTAGCCTTGAAACCGAGACTGTATTTGCATTAACTAGTTGAAAAGAAATTCGTACAAGGAATTGTGTGGGACTGGATGTATGGTAACTCCGAACTAGTATAAAATCCTGGTGTGTTCTTTCCTTTTTACTTTTACTGCATTTACTTTTATCTGTGCTTTGATTCTGTGATTGTTTCTGTGATTGTTAATTCCATCTTCCAAGTAAGATCTTAAAGAATTTGAATAATATTCATATAATCCATTAAACACTATTCACTCCCCCTTTAGTGTTAATTTAGCCATAAGATTCCTATTCCGCTGACTCACAATTCTCTCGTAAGAGATCATCGCCTAGAGTTCTCCTTTTTGTACGATTTGTTGTTTTTATCTCCGAGGACCATTCAGTCGGGAGTTTTTCCTCTCTAAGAACTAGAGGTCGAGATATATGGTTTTGTATATTGAGGTTTTGAGTGGGTTTGTTATTGATTTGAGTTTATAATTCTTGATATATTGAGGGCCTAATAATCAAAAGTTATCACTTCCATTAGGACTACAGATTGAGATAATTATTTGGATATTGCTTTTGATATTTTGTATAAGTCATGTTTTTGTTGGGATTTGTACTTCTTGCTCTCTCCTAGGACTAAACGGTTGGAAGATTTTACTTCCATTAGGACTGTAAGTCGAGATAGTATTCTTGGATAATGATTTTTGTATTTGGTTTGGATTTCATTGTATTTGGGTTCCATATTCCCGATTTACCTATTATGGCTTAGCAGTCGGAGGTTATTTCTTCTATTAGGGTTGTAAGTTAAGATTTGATACTTTGATTATTTATTTGGAATGTGTGGCATGGTATCTTATTATTATGATGTAATGATGGTGTTTCATTAAGTCGTATTTTGTACTTAACTTTTTATACCATGCTTATGGTTATGTATTCACTTTGGATTTAGATATAGTCCGACCCATTTATTATTTATATAATACTCGGGTTAGTTCGAGACTTTTCAGGTACAGGGATATTAGCCATTTTGGGTTGCCTATGTATATTTTATTCAGATGTCTCCTTGTATTTGTTTGTATTGAGATGGCTATGAGTTCTTACATTGTGAACTCGACTTGTATATACTGTCGTAGTGAGACAGACCTTATATTTTGTGATGTATTATATTTTTCTGTTATGATCCGTGACTTGGTGTTCATTTTTATGTATTGTATATTGTTTTATCCTAGAGGCACACATGGTTATTGCTTTGTGCGATACTGTGTATGTATGGATGTTTAGTTTTGATATCTTTTGAGATACGTACCAGTGTTAGCCCAAGGGAATATTTACATGTGTACCCCATACGCCCTTATTCTCTGTATTATCTGACAACATTACCCAGTAATGTTCTTGGATGGTATGGGTATAAAGGTGGGTGTTATAGAACGAGTGCCTTGAGTTTAGATCACTAGCTCTAGGCATATGGGTGATGGGTGGAGATTTTAATGTTACTAGATTTTAGGAGAAAGATCCCCTAGGGAAGGGGATTTTGTTGCTATAGAGGAGTTTGATCAGTTAAGTAACAGACTCTTTACTTGGTCGAATGGTAGAGTAAACCCATCGATGGCACTTTTAGATATATTTTTTATTAACGATGAAGTATAAGACAAATTTCCTACTTGTAAAGATATTGGACTTGAATATTTATTCAAATCATTGCCAAATTATTTTATCTTGTACCAACCAAAATGTTGGTGATAAAAAATTTAGTTTTGAAAAGATGTGGTTGTTAGAAAATAATTTCAAATACTTAATAGGAAATAAATGGTTTTCTATGAATAATTATAATTATAGATTTCCAGGAAACATAGCTAAAGTATTTTTTAGTAAGCTTAGAGAATTAAGAATATTTCTTAAGAAATGGAGTAAAAATGTTGTTGGCAATATCAGAATTAAAAAAGGAGAAATTAATTAATGAGATTTTAAAATTGAACAAAACTAAAGAGTTAAGGAATTTGAATACTTCAGGAAAAAAAATGTGCTTTCAAATTTAAAAGAAGAATTAAATAAAATTATCTTACAGGAAGAAGTGACGTGGAAACAAAAGTCTAGAATCCAATGGATGGAGGAGGGTGATTTGAACAGTAAATTTTTCCATAAAGTAGCTAATGGTAGGAAATGTTAATACCATTATAATTAACCATACTGAAATTTTTGGTCAAAAATAAATAAATAAGGAGTTTACCAATTACTATAAAGATATTTTTAGAAGTAAGAAAAGGCATAGAATCAGGGCTAAATGGGATAAGTTGTATACTGAAGACGTTAAGATTGATTTAGTTGAGCCGGATGTTCCTCTTAAGGAAGAAGAGATTTTGAGGGCTCGATATGCCAAATGATAAATCATCGGAACCAGGTGGCTTTAATGTATCATTTTATGAAACTTTGTGGAATGATTCAAAAGATGATATAATTAAAATGTTTAATAAATTTTATGACAGTTCATTACAATTGGGCAGATTTAATTTTGCGAATATAATCTTACCACGTAGGAGAATAGGTGTTAATCAATTAAAGGACTTCAAACCTATTTCATTATTAAACTATTCTTTTAGAATTATTTCTAAAGTTTTATCTAATTGATTAAATACTAATATGAGTAAATTAATAGATAATACCCAAACTGCATTCATTAAGTGTAGAAATATTATAGATGGGGTTGTCGTAGTACAAGAATTTATTAACTCATGTTGTAAAAATAATATTACATGTGCACTTTTAAAACTCGATTTTGCCAAAGCTTTTGGTTCAATTGATTGGAATTTTCTTAAAGATTTATCATTAGCTAGGGGTTTCAGTGTTAGATGAACATGATGGATTATCTTTACTTAAAACTGAAAGCTCAAGTACTATGGTTAATGGTATAATCGAAAATAAAATTCAATCGAAACATGGTCTTAGGCAAGGGAATATATTGTGACCTCTTCTATTTAATTTAGTAGCTGATGTTTTTGCTAGAATTATAAAGTTGGCCACAAATAATAGGATTTTGGACAATGTAGGATACGAGATCACAAAAAATGGGATTTATGTTCTACAATTTGCGGATGACACTATGATTTTTACTTCTCATTTGCCTAAGTACGTTATTGTGCTTAAATTTATTCTATATAATTTTGAATTACTTCTGGATTAAAAATTAATTTTGATAAAAGTTCGGTACTAATATTAAATAATATAGATAATGTAGAGAAACAAGTTGCATATACGTTAAATTGTAAAACGGTGAAATTTCCTATTGAATATTTAGGATATTTGATCAGGCCATAAAAACTTAAACATGATGATTGGCCAACCATAATAGACAAAATAAATAAAAGGTTTCTAAATTGAATGGTAAATATTTGTTGATGGCAGGTCGGATAGTTCTCATTAACTCAGTTTTACCTCCATTGCCTATATATTGTATGTTGTTTTATCTTTTTCCTAAATGGATTATTGATAAAATTAGAAGAGATTTTTTATGGAGTGGTGATAGCTTAAAGAGTAGTTCCAAATGTTTTGTTAATTGGGAAATGGTTTGTAAACCTAAACATAAGGAAGGACTTGGGATTATAAATTTGCATAACTTAAATATATCCTTATTAGGAAAATGGTTATGGAAATTTAATGATAGTAAAGAAAATTTATTATGGAAAGAAATAATACGTAATCAATTATATGGTGGTTCATATAATTTTCATCATATTTCTATTAGCAATAAAATACTATTTCTCGCTTTTAGAAATCAATAATAGTAAATTTTGATACATTATAAATTAGGTAATAATAATGTAGTGCATTCGGGGAGTAACACTTCATTTTGGCATGATTGATAATTGTTACTCCCCTTAAAACATACTTTGGAGAATTATATGAAATTTGGAATTTCAAAAATGCATTGCTATCAAAAATATATAGACCAAATATGTGTTTTCTATGGGAACTTAGTTTTAATCGTACACCAGAGGAAACAACTTTTTGTCAATTTACCTTATGTGCAAAGCTAGAATTGTTCAATATTGATAATGAAAATAACTTTAAAATATGGTATTGGGATAAAAATAAAAATTTATACATCTCATTTATTTTATAAATTTATAAAAATTTTGGGAGAAAATCAAACATTTTTAAATACCTTTGGAAAGTTAATGCTCCACCTAAAGCAAAAGTACATATATGGTTAATTATACATGGAAAGTTAAATACTATTGAAATGTTATAAAAGAAAAATATATTTAATGATAGTAATTGTTTTTTTGTAATAATAGAACAGAAGACATAAAACATTTATACTCGAGTGTAGTAATACTAGGTTTATTCTCTTAAATATATTTAGTATATTTGATTTCAATATAACAAATAGGAATACTAATTGTGAAATATATTGGCATAGTTTTAGATTTTATCATAAAGGATTCAATAGATTTTACTAGATATTATTTACACAATTACGTGTTGGTATATTTGGTTTGTAAGAAACCAAAGAGTGTTTAATAAAACTAACATTAACTCGGAAAATTTAATATATACATATATATACATATAACTAGCTATTTTGTTTTAAATGGAACTATAATACTAGTTAAAAATTAAATAAAAATGATACATTCAAAGAATTCCTTAAAAAGTAAAATTTCGTACTGATAAAGGAAAAAATTATTCTAAACAATAGAAGAAATTATAATAGTTTAGTTTCATTATCATTAGACAATTTTCCTAATGACATCTATGATGATTTGTTATTGTTAGAAAATTAGTTACGAGTTAGAAGTATCATTGTGTTTCTTATAATTTCTTACTCGTAAGTTTTTTAGGTAATTTGATTTTATTATGGCCTTTATTGCTTCTTATTTAGCGTATTCACTCTATTTCTTGTGTTATTATTATGACATACGTATGTATATAAATATATACACATACACACACACACATATATATGTATTGGTCTTACACTTTTTATACAGTTTTTTGTAGCTATAGATATATTCATGGTCAGGATGGATTCTGCTGATTTATAAATATGATCTCTTATCATTTTTAATGGATTATTAAGTTTTTTTTTTTATTATGGACTTTAGTTTTTTAGGTTTGGATTTTCTATTATTATTTTCACATTGTACGAGTTGGGTACCGCTACCTGTCAGGCATGTTGACAACTATATTTTTTAAGTGTAGAATAAAATACATGAATGCTCTCCTCTTCTAAAAGATGGTCACTCATTTCTCTCATAAAAAAGAAAGGATTCGTCTCTTCGATGTAGAAGGTTGGTATTATCGTAGTTGTTAGTCAACTTAAAGTTAAAATCCATAGCCAGTGAAAAATGGTTAATCAATAAGTGTTATTTGGTTGAACTAATGACTTTAAAGTGATCCATGGAATTAACAATAGATATTATTGGAGTTTTTGACCATCGGCCAAACTCTAGATATCTTACAGATATAGTGATGATGAAAAAAACACGCATAAAATATTATTATGATGGTGTAACTTAATATGGATTAAAAATTGGATTTCGCTTAGATGATCTAAAAGCAACTGAACTCATGCCCGATATAGTACTTCAACAAGTTCCATAGAGGCTTAGGCTTTGGTATTTAAATTGTTTAAATATCAATGAGGACCGAGTTCACACAAAGGAGTCAACACAACATTATTCTTAGCTATTTTCTGATTTCAACTAATTTAAATTAATTTTTAAATGTTGTAAAATAACAAAATTATTTCAAATGTTTATTGAATTTTTTAAGGCATTTAATTATTTATTCGAGGCCTTAAAACAAATTAAAATAATATATAATTATTCTAGTTTAATATATGGGCTTAATTAATCAATTAATATATGGCATATTAATTAGACACAACCTCATAGAACCCATGACAAGGTATGTTCGACCGTACTAGGAAAGAGCGAGGAGTTTCTGACCAAGTCCCTTGCTCTAGATTAGATATATGTTCAAAAAAGAGAAAAATGTGGAAATATTATATTTTTGGTGGCTATAAATAGCCCCACGTTATCCTATTCAAAACAAAAAAAGAAAATCTATAACCCTTGCCTCCATTAAAATTGGTTAAATCTTTGAAGCTAGGATTTGAATATGGAGCTTGTAAGGAGAAAGCAATAGTGACTCGAGAAGGAATAGCTAGAACCGGTCGTCTCAATAAATGGCAGATCTAAGGTACACGTTCCTTTTTAAAATATTACAAGTATATGCACACATATATCATGTTTTCATTTTTAGGAAAAATATATTTTCTAATAAATTAACGATAATATATGTGTGTGTGTGTAAACTTATATATATTTAAATATACATATAATAATATTTGCATGTGTGTATATATATATATTAAAAATATTATTCCTATGGTATTTTCTCACGCCCTTTATATATATGAGGTTTATTTTTTCTGATTTAACAATTAATAAAAATATTTTTTTTCTCAGGTTTATTAGGGACTACAGCCTTAATGTATGGGCAGCCCCACACGTTAAGATACTTAAGGTAAGGTTTCTTCCTTGTCCAAAATTTGTGTAGTACCGAGGACGTTAATTTCAATGGAATCAAATTCAATATTAATACTACATGTAACAACCCGCCTCAAAATGGGTCTAATTTTCAACCTAGAAAAGGCCCATCGAACCTTAGATCCATTCCAAAGCTGGCTATTGGTTGGTAAAATTGATACAAAGAACAATACATAGAGCAATCTACACATTCAGAATCTCACAGCAGAAAGATAAAATATAATATCAGAAACATTATCCATTTTATTAAAAGCTCAAATGTCAAACATACAACACAATACCATATAATAACACCAAATATCTGCGGTGTAATATCACAAAATACATCATCATGTCTAAATGGGTGCATCAGAAATAAATAAATAAATAAATTACATAAGTAGATAGATAGATAACTGTCATAAGTTTCCCTCTCTGCCACCATCTTCTAAATCTGCATCGTCTTCTCTAACCTATGTTGTAATGAAGAGAGAGAGTTAGAACAACAATGTCTAGTGAATAAAAATCTCGAGCCATTCTATAATAGTACTTGGGCAGTATAATTTAAATAAGAATATGTCTTATGCATCCTAACTATATTTAATGTAAATTTCTCCAACTGCTAGTCCAACTCTATAACCTATACCCTTTCTAATCCAACTGACTAGTCCATCTTCAACTGTAGGCCAAATTCCATTCTGAGTCCCACATATCTACCGTCAACAATGTCCTAACAATGTAAGAGATAGTACCAAAGTCACTTAATACCTTTCCAATGAGAACTAGGCAGATTCTGACCATTTAATACCTCGGCAAGTCCCCCTCATTTAAAACATATCCCAATAAGGACTCCTTTCTGATACCATCTAGCAAACATTGCACGGAATCTCTTTAGGCCATTTAATACTTCTTTATGGGAGAGGCAGACCCTATAATAGCTACATAATACCACAAACCCGAAGCGGACCCTTTTCGATATGTCCATTGTCGTACCTAACCACTAACCCTGGCCATTTAATACTTCCTAAATAGGGAAGATGCAAGCTCTCAATCAGCCACTTACTACCTTCGACCCCAAAGCACGTCCTACGTTTTATGACTTGTAACCTAAACTGTGACGTCTTACATCTATTCGTAGGTACTGGTAGCCAGATTAGCCGGGAATTTTTACCCTATGGAATTTGGACTAATCTCACATCCTCCGTGGGTACTTATTACAGGTGATGTCTCATATTAGCCCCAAAGTCACAATGTTGGTAACCAGATTAGTTGGAAAGACTTCCATGTGCTTTTTGACTGACCTCACATCCCTATAACTTAGTCATAATTTTCACTCACCTAAAACACTACCATATACCTTACCGCATTCCATAATATTACCATCCATAATTATCTCACTTCTTTCCTAAAGGGGATTTAATATTAATTTATAACCTATTTACTATGCAATTAATACACTATTAATTATACATTATTTATACGCTAATATATATATATACACACACCTGTGTGTGCCTAAAATATTTCTAATCCTACGAAGCTTACGCCTATGCTAATCATTTAAATACCAAAACTTGATATTTATACAAGTCCAATTCAATATCAACAAACATACCATATATCCAATATCCTCAATCCAGCAATAGACTTGTATAAAAATAGAATCAATACCAAACTTATTTTATACTAAAATAGCAGAATCACCACTAACAAAATTTGCAATTCAAATCCTTTTATGCTCTATTCAACTTCTACGTATAAGAATGAAAAAGGGAATTTCCATTTAAATAACGGAAATAGGCAGTGCAAACTACGAACAAAAGAATCCATACCTTACACATCATTTTTAACTTATTTCTTTTCAAAATCCTTAATCAAATCGAAAGATAAAGGTAAAAAGTGGAATAGAATGTAAAACATTAAAATTGTAGTAACTACACAATTCCACTATTTTGATATAGAATAATTGAGATCCTAACTTAAGAATTTACATTTCGCTTTTGGGGGAATTTTGGGATTTTAGTTTGATCTTTTCGTGATCAAAATTCCCTAAGGCATATATCAAATTCAAGTTATACTATATAATTACTAAAATAAGAAAATCTAAGTTTTTCCACTCACAAAAGTCCTTAGCTCTTCCTTTTGGATTTGTTTACACCCAATTCAATCTTTACAGATCTCTCCTTTTAGAAATATAAAATATGAGAATTGTATATGAATTAGATTTAGAAATTTAGGAATGGGAGGAGAATAGAATTAGAAATTGAATGTTAAACTCCTAAAATTTCTTACCAGAAATCCTAGAGAATTTTTCTGAATTTTTGGAGAAGAGAGAGACCGACAGAGTTTTGTTTAGTTCCCAAATAATTTGTAAATAAAAGTGAGGGGGTTGTGCTCTTATTTATACTGGTTAGAAAGCACCAGAACCATCGAATTTAGGTCGGTTTTAACATAGTATATTCCGGATTGTTATTGTCATAAAAACCCTAGCAGCTGCCACGATAACTGGTTGACCGCTCTTACCTAGGCAGTCGATCGCTAGCAGTCGACCGACACTAGGTAGCTGTCGATCGGTCGCCTTATTTTGGGTACGTAATTTTTGTTTGCCATTATTTGATTATTTAATTCCTTCATTAATATTTAGTGTTAACTTTTGTTTTAATGTTTAGTTAACCTCTAAGTCTAACTACTATTAATTTTTGAATTTCAAACTTTCGCATTAATTATTTATTTAAATTTGAATTTCATTTAAATTAATTTGAATTCGAAAACCTGAAACGTTAATAACTTTTCCGTTTGAGCTCCATTTTCAAAACTTTATATATGAAAATTGATCAGAAAATCGCTATTAACACAACGGCACAACTTTCATAGTCAAATTATGATATTTACAAAATTTCCATTTCTAGCCTTATCTTATTTAATTAATTAATTTCTTATTAATTTTTACGGAGTGTTACATTCTCCCTTATTAAAAAGGATTTCATCCCTGAAATACATAAAGGACGGACAATGTAACGCGCACTAGGCATCCATGTTATACAATCGAGTTATCTACACAACCATCTACTCAACCAAAAGTGTAATGCGATTATAAATGCAAGCATACTATAGGTGAGCTCAATCTTAGCACGTATGCAAGGTCGTGACATATAGGTGTGTATGCAAACATCCTAGATATGCAATCAGTTTTCTATATGACTGCAAAAGCGACACTAAAAATTGTGGCAACCATCCCTTACATCCAATCTAGCAACGACGATGCAACCGAAACATAATTCTGGAGAAGGAAATTTTACCAGTGTAAAGCTCTGGATGGGAAGTTCTCATCTTCTCTTCAGTTTCCCATGTGCTTTTCATCGGGTTATCTCCCCATTGTACTCAAGCTAGTTTGTTGCGGGTCTTCCTAGTTCTGTGCTCCACAATGCATGCAGTGGTACGAGATGCAATTAGCTCCATCTCATTGTCTCTCAATTGATCAGGCTCTACCACGGTGGTTGTACTATAAAGGCATTTCCTCAAGTGTAAAATGTGAAAAACATCGTGGACTCCTGCCAACTACTCTGGTAGCTCCACGCAATAAGCAAGTCTTTCTATTCTTTCCAAAATTTGGAAAGGCCCAACAAATCTTGGCGCCAACTTTTTTGACTTTCCAAATCTCACAACCTTCCTAAGTTGGAAAATTTTAACAAATACTATATCCCTTACCTCGAACTCCAACTCCTTTCTTTACTTCTTTGCATAGGATTTTTGATGATCTTGTGAGGCCTTCATTCGCTGCCTAACCAATTCTACCATTTTCAATGTCTCGCGAATTAAATCTGGTCCGAGTAAAAAAAATTGGTGGTTTCCCACCAACAATTAAGCAATTTGTATGGCCTCCTACAAAGCGCTTCAAAGGGTTCCATGCTAATTGTTGCTTCGTAACTATTATTATATGCGAATTCGACTAAATGTAAGTGTTATTCCCAATGTCCTCCAAAGTCCATGATGCAAGCTCTTAACAAATCTTCCAAGATCCTATTCACCCTTTTAGTTTGACCATATATTTGTTTGGAGGCAGTAAGCAGTGCTAAGATTCAATGAGGTTTCTAAAGTTATCTACAAACTCCTCCAAAATTCTTTAGTAAATAAGGTGTCCCTGTCACTTACAATGCTATCTGGAATTCCAAGAAGTCCAACCACCTCCTTGATATAAATTTGTGTTAAAGATGTTGCGGTCCTATTGCTTCTAACAGAAATAAAATAGGCACTTTTATTGAGTTTATCCACTAAGATGTAAATTGCTTCATCGCCTCTTTGTCCCTAGGCAACCCATCTATGAAGTCCAGTAATATATGCTCCCATTTCCAAGTTGGAATGCCTAATGGAAATAACAATTGTAACAACCTTGATTTTTCAGTACTGTTAAATAAATTAAATAAAGATTTAAACTGGAAATTTAAATGAGAAATTTTATTTCTCATTTATTGAAGTTGGAGAAATTAGAATTTAAGTGTTTTATTAGAATAATATTTGAAAAGAGAATTTTAAAATGTGTATTTATTAGATAAGTAATATATGTAACTTATTGATGTAAATTTCTTGTTTTAAAACTTGTTAGAGAATGAGTTAGAGTTTTCTAAACATTGTGTTAAAAAAAATAAAAAGTGTCAAATTGGGCCTTTTTGTTAAAATGAAGTATTGTCATATTTTAAATATTAAAAAGGAGGTTAAAACAATTGCTTAAATTATGTTTCTTTCTTTTTAATGAAAATTAAGAGATTGAAATAGATTGTAGTATTTTTATGTAAATTTTTAGAGTTAAAAATCTATGTGTAAAGGGTGTTAAACGTGAGAAAAAGAATGTAAAAGAATGAAATTCTTTTATTTAATTATTGAGTTTAGGCCTAACTTAAATTTCAGACCATTTATGTGTAAAGAGAAAATATATTCTCTCCTGTACTTGACTAAAATGAATTGCTCTCTCCCCTGTACATTCATTTTGCCGATCACCGTAAACTAAGAAACCATCTCTCTTCCTATTTCTCAAACCTAGCCTCAAGCAAAAATCAAACATTTAATTCAAATAAAATCAGGAAAAATCCAGAAAAATTAAGGTAAACTCTCTAACCAAACTACATTTACATTTGAAATCGTTTGTGTAATCATTGAGTATATTTTCAAATTTTTGTATCTTTATGAAATTGAGTTGTAGGTTTTAATTGAGGAAATTGAGTTCTAGCTTGAAGATAAAGGCGAGGTAGAATTGTAACAAGGCTATAAGGTGAGTTAATCACTCACAACTATCTCTATTTTGTATTTAAGTTACTAAATTTGTTGTTTGGATGGATTGTTGTTGAATTAATCTCAATTTGGTTGTGATAAATTGCATTTCTTGTTGCCATATTTTCTGTTTTCTGAAACCCACTTCATATGATCATGAATTGCATTCAATTGTAGTAGTTTATAGGTTTGCATGATTAGCCAAATCAGTGCTCCAGAGGTTGCAAGAAACAACTGCGCCTACAGACCATTGGAGGACCGCCGGCATCGCTTGGGGTTCAGCCCAAGCGTTGCAACCGGTCCATCGGTCCCACTAGACCAGTGCACCGGTCATCCTGGTCTGAGCCCCGGGTCATGTCGTTCGACTCTCCGGTCAAGCCCGTTCGTCCGTTTGATTTCTGGATGGTTATTGCTTGTTGCTTTGATGTTTTGCTAGGATTTTGGCATCATTTTGAAGCATTTTTATGATGAACGACTTGTGCGTTTCTAGGTGCACGAATCTACTTTTGATGATCTTGTTGCCATGGAATTCTTGCTCTATGATTATTGTCGAACACACGATTTAATTGCACTTGTTTGAAAATTTAATTATAAAGGGAGTACTCTTGGAAGTAAATAGGTTTATATATATATATATATATATATATCTATGTATGTATGTATGTATGAAAAATATATGTATTTTGGACATGAATGATTTTAGAAAATATATTTTATATAGAAACATACTTTCAATTTTAAAGCAGGATATGAAGGAGTTTTATATAAGTATAGATATGAATTAAATTGTGTTTCCTATTATATATATTATAAATCTTTTTAAATTAATATTTTTAAAGTAGCTTTCAAAGCAAAACTATTTTATTATAAAACACATTATCTCGCTTGAATGAGAAACTGAATTAAACGGTCTAGTAAAACAAGTGGTATGAAACGCTTACGTTTATTTTACCAGTTAATTCATAGACTTGTTCAAATGAACATTTAATTGCATGAGTGGAATGTACTAGCTTTTAGTAATCATTTGAGGGTTGTCAAATGGGACATTAGTCTACACTCTTATGGTCGCTAATTGAAAGTGGATAATACTTATCTATTTATCAAGTTTCAAACTCGATCTAGGGTAAATCCGTTTAGCCGGATTAAATGGGTTTTCAGGCCTATATTATGATACTCATTTTCCAACGAGTTATGATTTGAAAATTGCAACCTCTTGTATTCGCGCGCGAAGCGTGTCTATTGTGTCAGCTTGCGAAGTGCATGTCTCTTGCTTGCATATATGATTGAGAAATTGGATGCTCTTATTATGATGATTGCTATGACAACGGTGCTTGTGTAAACGAGTATAAAACCTAACTATAAGTCATGTAGTCATTTGATGAAGTATAATTATGTTCTTGAAGTACAACCTATGGATATTTATCCTTGACATTTATGCAAGTTTGTTATTATCTACTATCTCGTCGTCCTTCTTTTGCTCAAGTTCAATGCAGTCCATCAATCCTGGTATAACCTCCTTTGTTGCTAAATATCCTTAAGTGGATTCTGTTGGCGGTTGGAAGTTAAAATTCGAGAGGTACTCCAACTGCCTCTACTCATATATAGCACCTAAGGTAACATGCCTCCGACTAAGGGCATCGGCGACAACATTCCCATTTTTGGTGGTATACTATATCCCAAAGTCATATGATGCTATAACTCCTTCCACTTCTGCTGCCCAAGATTTAAATCTTTTTGGAAAAATAAGTATTTGAGAAATTTGTGATCGGTAAACAACTCAGACCTCTCTCCCCAAAAGATAGTGCCTCCACATCTTTAAGGCAAAAACGATAGCCGCTAACTCTAAGTCATGAGTTGGGTATCTCTTCTCATGGTCCTTTAATTGTCAACTAACATAAGTTATCACCCTTCCTTCTTGCATAAGAACTACTCCTAATCCTGTGCCACATGCATCTGTGTAGACTGTAAAAGGCTTTGTCTCATCGGGAATGCTAAGTAGTGGTGCACTTGTTAATAGTTTCTTTAACTTATAGAATGCTTCTGTGCATCTTTCATCCCATGCAAAGACTAGATTCTTCTTGGTTAAGTGAGTAAGTGGGACTGCTATTTTTGCAAAGTCCTTTATGAATTTCCTATCATAACCTGCTAACCCAAGAAAACTTCTAACCTTCGTGGCATTCTTCAGAATCTTCCAACCTTGAATAGATTCCACCTTTGCGAGATCTACTAATAATACATGTTCGAAAACAGTGTGTCCAAGAAATCTTAACTCCTTCCAAAAGTGACACTTCGAGAATTTGGCTTTAAGCTAGTGCCTTCTCAAAGTCCTTAATATATCCCTTTAGTGATTTTCATGCTCTCGTTCACTCTTGGAGAATGCTAAGATGTCATCAATAAACATCATAACAAATTTATTTAGTTGTCCCCTAAATAATCCACTCATCAAATCTACAAAGTATGTAGGGGCATCCGTCAATCCAAATGGCATCACTTCCTGTTCATAAAGTCCATCCGGAGTGCAAAATGCAGTATTTGATTTACTGTCCTCTACCATCCTCAACTGATGAAATCCAGTAGCCATGTCCAATCAGGAAAAGATTTTGGCTCCCACAAGTTGATCGAACAAGTCGATTCTAGGTAAGGGACACCTATTCTTCTTAGTCAACTTGTTGAGTTCTCTATAATCAATGCATAGCCTTAATGAGGCATCTGCCTTAGTGGCAAAGACAATAGGGACTCCCCATTTTGAAGTACTCCGACAAATGAATCCTTTTGGCAATAACTCCGAGATCTACTTATCTAACTCTCGCCTTTCTTTGGGAGCCATGCTTCTTAATGATGGAGCGACTGGTCTAGCATCCCTCTTCAAATCAATCCTAGATCTCCCATCAGGGTGGGAGACCCAAGACTTCTTCAAAGATGTCAGGAAATTCTCAAACTACGGGTACATATGAGAGCTCTTCTAGTCATAGGCTCATCGAGTATAGACACCTTAACTCGACTGAGTTTTGGAGTGTATAGTTAACATCTATATCACGTCCCAAATTTTTAACCATACAACACTCCTATTGCAATCTAAGATAGCCCTATAGTACAACAACCAATCAATTCCTAAGATAAGTCCATACCCCTCAATATTAAGAACATACACGTTACAAATGAAATCGACGTTACATATGTCCATAACTAGGTCTTTACAAATTAGAGAAAGATGTGTCGATCCCTCAATAGGATTTGATACTACTATTGGGTTAGTGACAATTTGGGTTTGTAGACTCACAGAATCAACTACATTCCTAGCTATGAATGAATGTGATGTTCCGGAGTCAAATAGGGTATGAATAGTATTCCTAGAAATATGAGTTTTTCTATTGCAACCTTTCCTTGATCTCTAGGGGAGGTCTACGTGAGATAGGAACAGCCTCAATAGCATAGGCTTGTCCACTTTGCCCTTCCTTTACAAGCACTCGAACACAGATTCTTGAAGTGTTCCTCCTCGTGGCAGTGGTAGCACTTCCCCTTAAAAGCTTCCTTCAGTAGGATCACCCTACAATCTTTAGTGATATGCCATTTCTTTTGGCATCTTCGACATATTATACCCTCCTTCTTGAGCTTCCCTTTTGACTTCTTATTTGCCCAAAAACCTCTCATCTTAGCTTCTCCTTAACTTTGAGCAGGTCCTGCCTTCTCCTTCTCCTCCAAGCTAACCATCTGGAGCAGAGGCATCATAACCAACGTCTCATACGTAGCATCAGTGGGTACTTGGGTCAAAAGTAATTCCATAAGTGGGCAGTTCAGGCATTTAACAAGTTTCATGGCATTTTTCATGCAATCAAAGTCATCCCAAACTTCGCTAGTTCTATGTATCTACTAATATACTCCTTCATAGTGGGGTCTTCCTGCCGAAGCTGCATAAATCTCTCCAACTACAAATTCTCCTCAGCCCTCGACATAAATAGCGACTCAAATCGGTTTTTGAACCCATCCCAAGTAATAATTCTATCAACATTCTCCTCATCCACAATCGTCCACCAATCTAAGGCCTTTTCTTTAAGGTGTCATGTCGTCATTCTCCACCTAATCTGGTCCTCCCAACCAAGCTCTTGGAATATTCTACCACATTCATTTATCTAAGCTTTTGTTTCTAAAAAAACCTTCTACTCCCGTATACACCTTTCAGCCTATGTTTTGGAAATCCTTGCACATTTTGGGGAAGTCTATGGGACGGGGTGCTGCTTCAGCAGGCGGGGCAATGGGTGTCGCTGGTGTAGCTTGTTGAGGGATGGGAAGTTTCCTTACATGCCTCAAGTATTATTGGAACCATTCAGGCATCTCTCGGATAGTGGGTATCTATTGGGAGGGTTCCCAATCTCAAAAGAATGATTTTCAACCATATTCTACTATCTGTAAGTTAAAATTTTAGTTATAATATCCCAAGGTAGTGTTATATGCTGAAATAAAGGTTTGCCTAGTGTGTTTGCATATGTTCAAAAATAGTGTGTGTGTGTGTACATAGTAGGGTTCTGAAAAATACTTTCAAAAATAACAAGTACGTTACTTATATGTATACCTATCCCCATTGATCGGGTAACCTAAGCTCCGATATCAAATGTAACAACCTGCCTCAAAACGGGCCTAATTTTCGATCCAAAAAATCCCCATCGAACCTTAGACCCATTCCAAAGTTGGTTGTTCATTAGTAAAATTGATACAAAGAACAATACATAGAGCTATCTATCTACACATTCAAAATCTCATAGCAGAAGGATAAAATATAATATCAGTAACAATACACATTTTATTAAAAACTCAAATGTTAGAAACAAACAACACAATACCACGTATAATGCCAAATATCAATTGTGTGGTATCACAAAATTCATCATCGTGTCTAAATGGGTACATCAAAAATAAATTAAAAAACAACATAAGTAGATAGATAAATAACTGTCAGAAGTTTCCATAACTGCCACTATCTCTGAAATCTGCATCGTCTTCTCTAATTTGTGTTATAATAAGGAGGGAGTCGGAACAATAATATATAGTGAATAAAAATCTCGAGCCTTTCTATAATAGTACTTGGGTGGCATAATTTAAGTAAGAATATGTCTTATGCATCCTAACTGTATTCTATGTAAATTTCTCCAACTGCAAGTCCAACCCTATAACCTATGCCCTTTCCAATCCAACTAATCCATCTTCAACTATAGGCCAAAGGCCATTTCCAGTCCCCCGCATCTACCATCAATAATGTTCTAACAATGTAAGAGATTGTACCTAAGTCACTTAATACCTTTTCAATTGGAACTAGGCAGACTTTGACCATTTAATACCTCATTTTAGGTAGGTCCCTGTCATTTATTACATATCCCAAGGCAAACTTCTCTCGAATACTATCTAGCTGACATAGCAAGGAATCTCTTCAAGCCGCTTAATACTTCTTTATAGGAGAGGCGGACCCTATAATACCTACTTAATACCTCAAACCCAAAGTAGATTCTTCCTGAGATATCCACTACCGTGCCTAATCGCTAACCCTGACCATTTAATACTTCCTAAATAGGGAGGAGGTGGGCCGTCAATCAACTACTTACTACCTTAAACCGCGAAACAGGCCCTATGCATTATGACCCGTAGTCCAAACCGTGATGTCTCATATTAGTCAGACTATTCGTAGGTACTGGTAGCCAAATTAGCAGGGCAGTTTTACACTATAGAATTTGGGGCTAACCTCGCGTCATCCATGGGTACTTATTATAGGTAATGTCTCACATCCGCCCCAAAGTCACACTGCTGGTAGTGAGATTAGCTGGGCAAACTTCCATGTGCTTTTTGACCTCACATCCCTATAACTTAGTCATAATTTTCACTCACATAACATACTACCATATACCTCACCGCATTCCATAATATTATCATCGATAATTATCTCACTTCTTTCCTAATAGGTATTTAATATTAATTTATGACCTATTTATCACTCAATTAATACACTATTAATTATACATTATTTATACGCTAATACACACACACACACCTGCCTAAAATATTTCTAATCGTGTGAACATTACGCCCTATGATAATCGTTTAAATGTCAAAACTTTAAGTTTATACAAGTCCAAATCCATATCATCAAACATACCATATATCCAATGTCCTAAATCCAACACAAACTTGTATAAAAATAGAATCCGTACCAAACTTATTTTAGACTAAAATAGTAGAATCACCACTAATAGAATTTGCATTTCAAATTCTTTTACGCTCTATTCAACTTCTATATATAAGAATGAATAGAAATAAGCAGTGCAAACTACGAACAGAAGAATCCATATCTTACACACCATTTTCTAACTTATTTCTTTTCGAAACCCCTAGTCAAATCCAAAGAAAAAGGTAAAAAGTGGAATAGAATGTAAAAAAATTAAATTTGCAATAACTGCACAATTCCACTATTTTAATATAGAGTAACTGAGATTCTAACTTAAGAATTGATATTTCGCTTTAGGAAAATTTTGGGGTTTGATGTTTTCATGAAAAAAAAATTCCCTAAGGCATATATCAAATCCATATTATAGTATACAATTATTAAAATAAGAAAAACTAAGATTTCCACTCATAATATTTCTTAGCTCTTCCTTTTGGATTTGTTTACACCCACTTCAATCTCTACAGATCTCTCTTTTTAGAAATATTCAATAAGGGAATTGGATATGAAATACATTTAGAAATTTAGGGATTGGAGGATAATAGAATTAGAATTTGAATATTAAACATCTAATTTTTTTACTTAAAACCCTAAAGAATTGTAACACTCCGTAAAATAAACCATAAATAAATGAAATAAATTGAATTAAATATGATAAAGGTCGAATATGGAAATTTTATAAAAGATGGAATTTGACCATGAATATTATTCCGTTGTATTCATGGCGAAATTCTGATCGGTTTTTATATATAATATGCTAAAAACGGAGCTCAAGCAAAGAAGTTATGAGCATTTGAAGTTTTCAAATTTAAATTAATTTAGTTTGAATTCAAATTCAAATGAGAAATCAAATTTAGGGTTTAAATTTCAAAAATTAGCTTGGTAGCTAAGTAAATGTTTAAATAACATTAATGTTAAAAAGTTAATTACGGAATAAAATAATTATGCAACGGAAGGAAATAAACGTTCCTCGGAATACAGGAGCGGTCGACCTATATAGGTCAACCGGTCGACCGTAGTCGACCAGTTGCACAAAGACGGTCGACCACTTGGCAATGAATGTTGCCAGTGGCGGCTTGGGTTTCAAGCTATGTTATATTTTGTTGCACACTCCAACTCAACCCGTTTCTTTCCTACTTCTATCCTACGGTTCTGGTGCGTTTCAACCCTTATAAATAGAACCCTATCCTCTCCACTTTTTATTCTTATTATTCTAGGGAATATGACGAAATTTTGCCGTTGCTGTCTCTCTCTAATAAGATTTAGAAACTCCGTAGAGAATTTGGGTAAGAATTCAACTTATTTCTTATTTGTTTCTTCTTCCTCTCCAATCTATTCTTATCCTATCCTTCTCCAATTATTCTAAATCTAATGAATATATATACCTCTTTCCTATTGTATGTGTGTGTATATCAAAAGAGAGAAATTCTAGAAAAGATCGAAAGGCTACAATTCCATTTGAGTTAAGCCAAGGCTAAATTGTGAGTGAAAACCTTAATATTTCTTTTCAGTAATTGTTTAGTGTGTTTATTTTTGTATTTGAATATGCCTTAAGGATTTTGGAATTTCGAAAATATGATAGACAAAATCCCCCAAAAATCAATTTTATTTCGATATGTCAATTCCATGTTGAGATTCCCAATTATTTACATTAATTTGACGGAATTTGTTTCGTTAATGCAATTTTTGATAATTTCATGGTCTATTCCACTTCTCCTTCTTCTTTGGGTTAAATTGTGACCCTTCAATAAAAATAAGGGGTTTAGATTAAGAATTCTATTTGTAGTTTACACCACTTATTCTTATATATTTCTTTATAGAAGTGGAGTTGAATATAATATAGGGTTTAGATTGTAATTCTCATTATTTAAGATATTCCATTAAATTTGTGTAATAGATTGAGTTTATATTTACAAGTCTATTATTGCACCTTTGGTTATGAATATTTATTCCCTGTTTTGGATATTATAATCCTATGAAATCTGGGGAATTTGAAGAAAAAGGACTAGTAATAATAGTTGGTTAGGGAATCGACATTTAATGCTAGTTTAGAGCGTAAAATTCATGCGTTTAGAACTTATTAGGCGTGAATATTTATTTATCTCTATTTACGTAATTAACGTATAACTATTGCGTATATGGCGTAGTTAATTAGGCATTTATTTACGTCTATTTTCCCTATTAGGAAGGTAATTGATTGTGAGGCAAGAATAAGAGGAAACCCTTATATAGCCTAATTATTATTTTAAGGCGTAATAAGGAAGATTCCTTATAAGGTCTTATTTATGAAATGGTGAAATGAGTGTGTGTGTGTGTGTGTAGAGTAATTGATGTATGGATAAATCATAGGGATGCGAGATCAATATAGTTACATAACGGAAGTCTGCCCTTCACTTTAAGGCTACCAGCAGTTGTGTACACTTCTATTGATGTGAGATATCCTTGTGATAAATATTTGTAATGATACGAGGTTGTTTCCAAATTCTATAAGGGAAATCTGCCCAGCTAATATGGCTACCAATTCCTATGAATAGTGGATTAATGTGAGACGTCATTATGAGTATGGGCCATAAGACAAAGGGTCTGCTTTGGAGACTTGAGGTATTAAGTGGCCGGACCCCCCACTTTTCCCCAGATTAAGTATTAAATGGCCAAGGGGACACGTTAGGTGGTATCTCCATAAGCGGCTGCTTCTGGAAATAGGTCTTAAATGATGGGGTCTACCTTAATTAAGGTATTAAATGACTAGAGTCTGCCTATTTTCCACATGGAAGTATTAAGTGGCCTAAGAGATTCCATATGATGTCAGCTAGATAGTACCATTGAGGAGCATGCCTTGGAAATAGGTATAAATGATGGGGTCTGCCTTAACTAAGGTATTAAATGACCAAAATCTGCCTATTTTCCAATAAAATGTATTAAGTGGCTTAGGTACCGTCTCTCACATTATTAGCTATTTATGACATATAATTAGGATATGGGATTTTAGAAACCTACTTCAGGAATGGAAGGTATTAAGTGATTGGACCTGCCTCCTTTCCTTATAAAGAAGTATTAAATGATTTTAATGGTTTTATGTTCATAGACGTATTCTTATTTTGAAATATACTGCCCAAGTACTGAAAAGGTAAGACTCGAGGTTTTTATTTACCAGATATTTGTTGTTCTGAGTCCCTCCTTATTACAACACAGGTTAAGGGCGAAGTGATGGCGGTGACAATGCTTATAGATGGAGAAGCCTAGCATTTGGCAGTACTTGCTATTATTACTTGCTTTTATGTGTACCCAAGTATTTAGACAATTGTTGTAACGGATATTATGTTACGGTTTTTATGGAATCTTGTTTTACCACATTTTTATGGTTTTGAAATAAATGGGTAATTTTGCTATTATATTTTGTTCCATCCGCCGTGAGTTCTGAAAGTTTAGTTATGGCTTTGCAGTATTATTTCTTTTTACTACCAACAGCTTACCTTAGAATGGATCTAAGTTTCGATGGGCCTTTTCTGGGTTGAAATTTAGGATTGTTCCGGGGTGGATTATTACATTTGGTATAAGAACTTAGGTTACCTGATCAATTGGGAAAACCTATACGTATGAGAGACATATTTGTTATTTTGAAAAAAAGGTTTTTCAAAAAGAATTTTCAAAGAATTCTTACTATATGTGTGTGTGTGTGTTAACCTAAAAAATGGAGAGAAAAAAGCAATAGTAGATCGTAGAAAAAGTAAGGGAACAAAATGATTTTTATAGTGGTTCAGCTGTTAATGAAGCCTACGTCCACTTTATAACTTTCAATTAACTGACTGCTGCTATAATTGAAATTAGATTACAATACGATTGAATCTCCTAAGTTAGATCAAGTAACAAATGCAAGAGTTACTGGAGAATCACAGTGAACCTCTAGGTGACTGTTGTGTAGGAGGAGAAGAGTGAAGAATAGTTTCTGTAGAGTTTTATCAGCCAATCCAGAAGATCCTCTTCATGTTGCAAGTAGGATTGTATTTATAGGGGTAGGAGAGCTATTGGTCTAGGAAGCTTTGCTAGAAGCCTATACTTGACGATACGAAGCCTCCCAAAAATTTCATTGCGATCCAACTTGATGTTATGGATCGTTGGCGATCCATGTACTTAGGGGATTTTTGGATCGTTTCCTTTGGGTTGCATTCCTCGCCTCATGTAGAAGCTCTTCATGTAATTTGGTAACTAGTTGCCTAATTTTGATGGTGATTCGTATATGGGTTGCATTGAACTATGACCAGAATCAGATGAATGCTTACTTCTCGAACTAGTCTGCTTGGAATACCATGAAACTTGGCAGACATTTTTAGAAAAGTTATTGGATCATGGTGTAAGAAGTTTGGAGGGTCCATGAGCAAGCCTTATGGATCGCTAGCGATCCATCACCTTAGCTTATTTTTTCTCCTTTCCTTTTGGGTCATTCCTAGTTCCTTCTTGTCATCCTTTTAGTTGATTCTTGAGATGTTTCAACTTGTCATAGATGTTCTAACTTCCTTTGAATTCTATTGGGTTAAAACCCCGGTTAACACTATGTACCTATACCCTCTCTTCATGAACATACGCACATACACTAGGCAACCATTTTTCTTTCAGCATGTAAATACAATCTTAGGAAATTGTCACTAAAGGTTTAACCTACAGATGTTAATATGGTCGATAACCAGTCTTCTTCCAAACAAGGGAACCCTACCTGCGGAAGACCACCCATTCGTGGAATGGTCGAATGGTTTAAACAATATCTTAGGACTATCGAACAGATTTCTATTCCTTCAACTGGACCGGTAGCACCCACTTCCCCACCCGCCGATGCAGCACCCGTCTTGCCGACTTTCCTAAGTTGTGTAAGGACTTTCTCAATATGGTAGGAAGGATATTCGAAAGATAAAGCGTGGATTAGTAACTGCGAGAAGGTATTTAGAGAGCTTGGTTGGGATGATCAGCTAAGAAGAAGAATGGTGGCTTGGCACCTTAGGGAAGAGGCCTTGAATTAGTGGAACTTTGTGACTGATGAGCACCCTGGAAGGATATTCTCTTGGGATGAATTTAAGGCTGATTTGAGATGAGATTCATGTCTAGAGCATAGGATAGCTTTCAATTGGAAAAATTCATTCAGCTGAGATAAGGAGGTTCTACCCTTAAGGAGTACATAGCTAAGTTTATTGAATTGGCTAAATTCGAGATAGGCCTGATAGACACACCTATGAAAAATGCCTTGAAGTTCGTGTAGGGATTAAATTCTCCGCTAAGAGAAATGTTTTTGACCCAAGTACATATGGAGATCACGTATGAGGTGTTGGTAGAAATGGAAATGCTGCACATGGCCAATGAGGAAGATAAGGGAAGAAAGAAGGAGAAGTTTGCACTGACCCAAAAGCAAGGAGGGTCCAAAAGAGGGAGCTTTTGGGCCAATAAGAAGTCGAAAGGAAGTTTAAGAAGAATGGGAAGGTGTGTAAGAAATGCCAAAGGAAGGGTCATGAAGCTAAAGGTTGTATGATGAGTATGATAAAGGAGCATTTAAAGGACGGTCTTTAACTGCCACGAGGAAGGGCATCACAAAAATCAATGTCCCAAGATGGCTAAGGATCAAGCAGATAGACCTACGTTATTGAAGTTGTCCCTATTGCCAGTAAGCAACAAAGAGACCAAGGAAAAGCAACTTTAGAAGGTATAACTCATATTTTTTGGGTTACTATTCGTACCCTATTTGATTCAGGGGCATCGCATTCCTTTATATCCAGGGATGTAGTCAATTCCTTAAACCTTCAAACCCAGATGATCAACAGCCCAATAGAGATTTCCAATCTCATTGAGGGTTTAACCCATCTTTCTCTTATTTGCAAAGACCTAGTCTTAGACATATGCGACGTTGATTTCATATGTACTACGTACGTTCTAAATTTCAAGGGATATGGACTTATCTTGGGTATGGATTAGTTATCATATTATGGAGTTATTCTTGACTATGATAAGAGGGTAGTACGATTAAGGAGTTGTGGAAGTTGTGACCTAGAAGTTCTTTGTACACCTAAAGCTTTAGTCAAGTTAAGCCATTTATACTCACTAAATCTATCTATTGTTAAAGAGCCATCATCTATAGTCGTAGTTTGTGAATTTCTTGATGTCTTTGAGGAGGTCTCGGGTCTCCCACCCCATAGGAAGATTGAGTTCTGAATCGATTTGGAGAAAGACGCAAGACCCGTCGCTTTGCCTTTGATACATATGGCCCTCGAAGAAAGAAGGGAATTAGATAAGAAAATCTCAGAGCTATTGAAGAAAGGATTCATCCATAGGAGTACTTCTGAGTGGGGAGCCCCTATTGTTTTTGCGACTAAGGCAGACAGTTCTTTTAGACTTTGCATTGATTATAGGAAGTTGAACAAGTTGATAAGAAAGAATAGGTACCATTTACCTAGAATAAATGACTTGTTCGACCAACTTATAGGGGCTAAAGTCCTTTTCCAATTAGACTTAGCAACGAGATTCCATCAGTTGAGGATTGTAGAGGAAAGCAAGCCAAAACTGCATTCTGAACTCCATATGGCTCTATGAGTGGGAAGTAATGTCTTTTGGACTGACGAATGCCCCAGCATACTTTGTGGATTTGATGAGTAGAGTATTTAGAGGGCAACTTAATAAATTTGTCATGGTGTTTGTTGATGATATCTTAGTTTTCTCCAAAGGCAAGAAGGAGCATGAAGACTACCTTAAGGAGGTATTGGAGACCTTGAGAAGAAACCAACTCAAAACTAAGTTTTCTAAATGACACTTTTGGAAGAATGAAGTTAAGTTCCTTGGGCATATTGTTTCGGAGCAAGGATTGGCTGTGGACCTGCTAAAGTGGAAGCTATCTAAGGGTGGAAGACCCCTAGTAATACGTTAGAGGTTAGAAGTTTTCTAGGGTTGGCAAGCTACTATAGGAAGTTCATCAAGAGCTTTACACAAATAGCAGCCCCTTTAGCCTAATTGACTAAGAAGAATCTTATTTTTTTAGGATGATAGATGCACCGAGGCGTTTGAGAAGCTTAAGGAGTCATTGACTAGTGCACATATGCTCGCTATTCCAAATGGAACCAAGCCATTTATGGTTTTCACATATGCATGTCGCATGATTAGGGGCGGTTCTTATATAAGAAGGAAAGGTAGTTGCCTATGCTAGTAGACAACTGAAGGACCATGAGAAGAGGTATCCAGTGTATGATTTAAAATTGTAGCCATTATTCTTGCCTTAAAGATGTGGAGGCATTGTCTCTTGGGGTGAAAGGTTTGAGTTATTCACTGATCATAAATCACTCAAATACCTATTTTCCCAAAAAGAGTTGAATCTTAGGCAACAAAGGTGGATGGAGTATGTAGCATCCTTTGACTTTGGTATTCAATATACCCCTGGAAAAGGGAACATAGTCGCCAACGCCCTTAGTCGAAAACACACTAACCTAAGTGCTACATATGAATGAAGGCAGTTGGAGTTTCTCTCTAATTTTAACCTCCAACCGTCGATAGAATCCATCTAAGGTTTTCTATCAGTTATGGAGATTTGACCAGCCTTGAGGGATCGTATAGGGCATGAGTAAGTGAAAGATGAGAAGTTAGTGGAGATTTTAGAAAAAATGAGAAAGGGAGAGTATTTTCCCCAAGCTAGGAGGTATTCAGTTGATGAGAAGGGATGTTTGAGAAGAGATGGGCGTCTTGGTGTTCAATGATTGACGATATGATGAGAGATGTGCTTATGAAGTGTCACCACTCAAGATTAACCATTCATCTCGGAGGAGATAAGATGTACGATGACATGAAGGGGTTTTCTTTTGGAATGGAATGAAGAGAAGTGTAGCTGAGTTTGTTGCTAGGTGTTTGACATATCGAAAAATAAAAGCTGAGCAAGAGAAGTGTCACCACTCAAGATTAACCATTCATCTCGGAGGAGATAAGATGTACGACGACATAAAGGGGTTTTCTTTTGGAATGGAATGAAGAGAAGTGTAGCTGAGTTTGTTGCTAGGTGTTTGACATATCGAAAAATAAAAGCTGAGCAAGGGACCCCTTGTTCACTAGCGAGTTTTGGAGGAGCCTACAAACAGCTTTGGAAACTTCTTTGAACCTTGGACGACATATCACCCACAAACTGATGGAAAAACAGGGAGGGTGAATAGGATTTTGGAGGACCTATTGAGAGCTTGTGTCTTGGATTTCAGAGGACATTGGGAGCAGCATCTACCTTTGGTTGAGTTTGCATATAATAATAGCTATCAAGCGACGATTGGTATGGCCCCTTTTGAAGCACTTTATGGGTGGCCATGCAAATCGCCTGGTTGTTAGTAGGAAACCACCAACAAAGTATTACTCGAATCCAATTTGATACGTGATACCATGAAAAAATTAGGGTTGATCAAGCAAAGGATGAAGGTAGCGCAAGACCTTCAAGAATCTTATGCGGATAAAAGAAGGAAAGAGCTTGTATTTGAGGTTGGAGATATGGTATTTGTTAAAATCTCCTCACTTAGAAAAGTTGTTAGGTTTGGAAAGTCTGTAAAATTGGCACCTAGATTTATTAGGCCATTCAGAATTCTTGAGAGAATAGGAAAATTGGCATATAGTGTGGAGCTTCCTGACAAGTTGGTAGGATTCCATAATGTTTTCCACATTTATCCCTTAGGAAATACCATCATGACACTGCTAGCAGAATAGAGCCTGATCAGTTGGGGGATTTTGAGATGGAGTCGACAGGGCCTCGTGCCACCGCATGTATTGTAGAGCACGGTACTAGAAGACTCCGCAATAAAATAATTAATTTGGTCCGAGTACAATAGGGGGACAATCTAGCGGAAAGCACATGGGAGACCGAGGAGAAGATGAAGAGCACTCACCCATAGCTTTTCACTGGTAATTTTTTCTCTCCAAAATTAGGATTTTGGTTGCTAGATTGGATGGCAGAAGATGGTTGTTACACTTTTTTAAAATCACTTTACACTCATGTAGAAATTTTATGCCTTTTTAGGATATTTGCATACATACTTTCATGACACGGTTACACACTCACATAGGATTGAGCTCATTTTAGCATATCTGCAGTACATAATCACATTGCACTATTGGTTGAGTAGATGGTTGTGTAGAGAATTTGGTTGTATAACATGGATGTTATTGCGAGTTACGTTGTTCACCCCTTGGAAGGTTTCGGGACGAAATCCTTTTTAGGGAGAGAATGTAACAACTCGTAAAATGAACCATAAATAAATGAATAAATTGAATTAAATATGATAGGGGTTGAATATGGAAATTTTATAAAAGTTGGAATTTGACCACGAAAATTATTCTGTTGCGTTCATGGCAAAATTCTAATCTATTTCCATATATAATATGCTGAAAACGGAGTTTAAGAAAAGAAGTTATGAGCATTTGAAGTTTTCACATTTAAATTAATTTAGTTCGAATTCAAATTAAAATGAGAAATTAAATTTAGGGTTTATATTTCAAAAATTACCTTGGTGTCTAAATAAACGTTTAACATTAAAAAGTTAATTAGGAAATAAAATAATTATGCAACGGAAGGAAATAAACGTTTCCCGGAATAAAGGAGCGGTCGACCTATATAGGTCAATCGGTTGACCGTAGCGATCGACCGGTCGCATATAGACGGTCGACCGCTTGGCGATGAATGTTGCTAGTGATGGCTAGGGTTTGAAACTATGTTATATTCAGCTGCGCTCTCCAGATCTACCCGTTTCTTACCTACTTCCATCCTACGGTACTGGTGCGTTTCAACCTCTATAAATAGAACCATGTCCTCTCCACTTTTTATTCATATTATTTTGGGGAATACGACGAAATTCTGCCATTGTTATCTCTCTAATAAGATTCAGAAACTCCGTAAAGAATTCAGTTAAGAATTCAACTTATTTCTTATTTGTTTCTTCTTCCTTCAATCTATTATTATCCTATTCTTCTCCAATTATTCTGATTCTAATGAATATATATCTTCCCTAATGTGTCTATCTATATCAAAAGAGAGAGACTCTAGAAAAGGTCAAAAGGCTACAAATCCATTTGAGTGAAGCTAAGGCTAATCTGTGAGCGGAAACCTTAGTGTTTCTTTTCAGCAATTGTTTACTGTATTTCTTTTTAGATTTAAATATGGCTTAGGGATTTTGGGATTTTGAAAATATGATAGATAAAATCCCCCAAAATTCCTTTTTATTTCGGTATGTCAATTCTATGTTGAGTTTCCCAATTATTTACATTAATTTGATGAAATTTGTTTCGTTTATGCAATTTTTGATAATTTCATAGTTTATTACACTTCTCCTTCTTATTTGGATCAAATTATGATCCTTTAATAAAATAAGGGGCTTGTATTACGAATTATACTCGTAGTATACACCACTTATTCTTATATATTTCTTTGTAGAAATGGGGTTGAATAGAATATGGGGTTTAGATTGCAATTCTCATTATTTAAAATATTCCATTAAATTGGTGTAATGGATTAAGTTTCTATTTAAATTTTGTTATTGCATTTTTGGTTATGAATATTTTCTATTTTTTGGATATTAGAATCCCATGAAATCTTAGGAATTTGAAGAAAAAGGACTTGTAATAATAATTGGTTAGAGAATTGACATTTAATGCTAGTTTAGAGCGCAAAATCCCTGTGTTTAGAACTTATTAGGCGCGAATATTTATTTATCTCTATTTATGTAATTAACGTATAATTATTGCATATATGGCATAGTTAATTAGGCATTTACTTACATTTATTTCCCCCATTAGGAAGGTAATTGATTGTGAGGCGAAAATAAGAGGAAACCCTTATCTAGCCTGATTATTATTTTAAGGCGTAATAAGGAAGATTCCTTATAAGCCTTTATTTATGAAATGGTGAGATGAGTATGTATGTATGTGTGTGTAGAGAGTAATTGATGTATGACTAAGTCATAGGGATTTGAGGTCAATATAGTTACATGACGGAAGTCTGCCCTTCATTTTGAGACTACCAGCAGTTATGATGTGAGATATCCTTATGATAAATATTTGTAATGAAGCAAGGTTGGTCCCAAATTCTATAGGGAAAATCTGCCCAGCTAATCTGGCTACCTGTTTCTACAAATAACGGATTAATGTGACACGTCATTACGAGTATGGGCCAAAAGACGAAGGTCCTGCCTCGGGGTCTTGAGGTATTAAGTGGTTGGACCCACCTCATTTCCCCAGATGAAGTATTAAATGGCCAAGGGGATACTTAGGTGGTATCTATACAGGGGTCCGCTTATGGAAATAGGTCTTAAATGATGGGGTTTGCCTTAGTTAAGGTATTAAATGACCAGAGCCTGCCTATTTTCCACATGGAAGTATTCATTGGCCTAAGAGATTCTATATGAAGTCGGCTAGATAGTATCATTGAGGAGCACGCCTTTGAAATAGGTATTAAATGACCAGAGTCTGCCTATTTTCCAATAAAAGGTTCACATTATTAACTATTTATGAGGTATGATTGGAATATGGAATTTTAGAAACCTGTTTTCAAGGTATTAGTGATTGGACCCGCCTCATTTCCTTATAAAGAAGTGTTAAATGATTTTAATGGTTTTATATTCGTAGACATATTCCTATTTTGAAATATACTGCCCAAGTACTGAAAAGGTAAGACTCGAGGTTTTTATTTACCAGACACTAGTTGTTGTTGTTCTAACTCCCTCCTCATTACAACACAGGTTAAGGGCGGAATGATGATGGTGACAATGCTTAGAGAGGGAGAAGCCTGGCTTGTGGCGGTACCTGCTATTATTACTTGCTTTTATGTGTACCCACGTATTTAGGCAATTGTTGTAACAGATATTATGTTACGGTTTTTATTGAATCTTGTGTTATGACATTTTTATGGTTTTGAAATAAATGGATACACTTTGCTATTATATTTTGTTCCATCCGCTATGAGTTCTGAAAGTTTAGTAATGGCTTTACAGTATTAGTTCTTTTTAATATCAACAGCTTACCTTAGAATGGATCTAAGTTTCGATGGACATTTTTTGGGTCAAAATTTAGGCCTGTTCCGGAGTGGGTTATTACAAGAATTTTTTTGAATCTTTAGAGAAGAGAGAGATAGATAGAGTTTCGTTTAGTTCCCAAATAATTTGTGATTAAAAGTGAGAGGACTAAGCTCTTATTTATAGTGGTTAGAAAGCACCAGAACCGTCGTGTCTAAATCAGTTTTAAATAATATAATTCGAACCGTTCTTGGTAGTAAAACCCAAGCCCCCACCACGATAACTGGTCGATCGCTCCTACCTAGGTCGTCAGCCGCTAGCGGTCGACCGACACTAGGTAGCGGTTAACTAGTAGCCTTGTTTTAGGAACGTAATTTTTGTTTGCCATTATTTGATTATCTAATTCCTTAATTAATATTTAACATTAACTTTTGTTTTAACGTTAACTTAACCCCCAAGTCTAACTATCATTAATATTTGAATTTCAAACTTTAGCATTAATTATTTATTTAAATTCATATTCCATTTAAATTAATTTGAATCCAAAAACTTCAAACGTCGATAGCTTTTCCGTTTGAGCTCCATTTTCAAATTTTATATATGAAAATTGATCGGAAAATCATCACAAAACGCAACAGCACAACTTACGTGGTCAAATTCTAACATTTATAAAATTTCCATCTTTAGCATTATCTTATATTTAATTAATTAATTTCTTATTAATTTTTATGGGGTGTTATACTACATTTTCAAGTGTGTATCCCCAAAATAGAAGAGGCAACTCAACCTCATATGATGTGATCGAAACATGCCCAATAAGGTTTGACTTCTCCATTCCAAAACACTACTATGTTGAGGGGGTATAAGAAGGAGTGACTTGACATACATTTCCATCATCTTTTAGGTACTCTTGAAGTTCATTTCCAAGGTACTCACTTCCTTAATCAAATTGAAGTATTTTATTTTTATTGTACTTTTGATTTAAGGACACACGATAGAAACAAATTTAGGAAGCATAGTTTCATTTCAAACAACATTTATTTATAAGAGTTAAGTGTAACAGAATATAGAAAAATAACATAACTATCCTTAGGTTATACCCTTAACTCTATCATCTCTCTTCACCGCTATTCTTTATATAATGACCAATATCCCAAAATAATTAGTTTAAATTGTTTTGTCTCTCAGTTTCTCACAATCAGGTCCAAATTCATGGGTTTGTTCGTCACTGTGAGTAAACAACATTCTTAGTCCAAGTTGTATGTTATCTTTTGCTCACCTTTCATGAATTGGAGGTCCTACTACAACTCAATCCTTTCTTTTGGGATTTTTTTCTAGACCTTATGGCATTAGAAGGTTAGATGCATTGGAATTGTTATCGTCGAGTTGAATGAGTTGCTCCTTACGATGAGTACTTTTGGTATTATTATGAGTTTTGCCATGGTTCATAGTCTTTAAAGGCATCTTTTCGTAAATGGTCATGGAGCTTTTAATTTGGTTTTGAAAACTTTTAAACTCAAATCATCTTCATTTTATTTTTCCTAATGGAAGCCCCAGACTACTGATGTAACATTTCATCAATGATTGTTGAATCGAAGGTCGAACCAAATTAGGATTGACAGTCATATGATTGTCAATTTGGTGGATGGACCAGCTTTGAAAGCACAAAATCACTAATACTGAGTTTGTCAAGTAACCAAATAAGTTTTATGGATTTGTGTAGATCAATCCAAAAGTTATTTAAGCATCACAGTTCAATCGAATAAAAAACGTAAAGTGAATTGGCACAAAGATTTAACATGGTTTAGTCTATAAACTATGTTCGTGGATCAAATATGACCATGTCTATTATAAGAGGAAAAAGGTAAAGAGAATGAAATGTCATATTATCGAACTTCTAATTTCGAATCTTTATAGTATGCACTGACTATTAATTTATAGTCTTATGCATGTATATTTTTGTATGTTTTTACATTCATGCTTTATACCACTGGTCATTTATGATCAATATATATGGCCAATTTGAATCAACTACTTTATTTATGTGGAAAAGTAAGACAAAGAAAATATCTTTGCATTGAGCATCCTTCTAATATGATGCGAACTTTTGTCAGTTGGTCGTGGATTTTCAATTTGGAGGCGAACATGACACATTTTGTTCGAACATGTTAGTGGTGTTGGATTTGCAATTGACGGTGGTCATTATCATTTCTGACAATCTTTGTACTTAAATGGTCTAAGTTCAAATAGGTAGAGACTTAAAAAATGGTGATAATATTATAATTTTGGAAACTTGTAAACAATACCATTTAGGAAATGATGATGATAATAATAATGTTACTAAAAGTTCTTAAATCTTTGAACTTTGTTAAGCCCGTATCCAACAGCATTATAATAAGCCTCCTAATATTAAATCCCCTCATTTTCTCCAACATCCTAATTACATCCCTTAATCTTGTGTAGTTTCATGTTTCCATTTCGTGAAACGTAGGGTGTTTAGGGTCTTTGTTTAATAAATGTTTAAAACCAAGCGTTTATTAAATAAATGCTCAAGCCTTAGGGGAAAACTAAACAAACACCCGAGCCAAAATGTTCATTTAATAAACGTTTGAGTTTTAATGTTAATTAGATAAACATCATAGCATTGATCATTTATTTGATAAACAAATTGTTATGCATATGAGACAAACGTCCATCAATTGGACATTCTTGGTGTTTATATGCATCGCTACAATGCGTAAACCATCGAAGATGTCCTAAGCTTTGTATTAAATATGACTTTTGTCCCTTGGAAGCTCCTTTTGCCCCTCCACTTGCTACAGACGACATTCAATGGCATTCCTCTGAGCAAGTGTGGATTCATGTGAAACTTTATATGAGATATTTTCCTTCGGCTTCTTGGTATCATATGTTTGTTGGTGGCTTAGGTGAGGATCATGCTCTTTACTACCATGTTTCTGGAGATGGTCTAGTGCTTTCTACGTCTAGAGAAGAAGGTGATGAAAATAGTCAACTCTTACAGGATGCAACTTGAGACCGGAAGTATTTATATCATGCTAATTCTGTTGACTTTGTGCCTAACTTGACCGCTCTTTTTTCTGGGTTCTTAAATGTTATTGGATCTGAGTCTACGGATGATGGTACTGGATCTTCCTCTTTGGAGGGAGACTAGTATTTTCTTTCTATTAGTAGCTTGGTGCTTCTGCTTGGCTCATGTTTTCTTTCTTTTTACTTAGCAGTTCTGGTGCATATGCCAAACACCTTTTTCAAATTATGTTATAATAAAGTGGCATGGTCCACTATAATGTCGGCTAGCCTTTTGAAAAACATATGACTTTATTCCTTGAAGAGGAGCTTCGATAATTAGGCTTTTATTCCCCGTAGAGTTGTAAGAAAAATCTCAATAGTGCAATTTAAATTTGTATTTTTTTAAATTTATTTTATGTATTAACGAGTGAGTATAAAAAAATTAATTATATATATAATTAATGCACAAAAAGAATTAGTTTAAAGTCCAAAAAAATTGATTGATTTCAAAAAAATCAAAAACTAATGAAACCCTAAATTATAGTATCTTGACCATTGTCTATTATGCTCCTTATCTTTTTAGCTTTTTGCTCGAGTTTGGGTCATGTTTGGAATGGATAAATTCACTTTTGAAGTATTCAATACTAACTAACTTTAAATTACATAGTTAATAAATAAAATTTCCCTTTTTTTAAAAATAAAACTTAACTTATAAATAAAAATATATTTTTTAAGTCTCAATAACCAAATTTTAAATTTATAAATCCCTCTCGATTTCCATCACATCACTTTCCTTTCGGTCTCCTTAACCATTTTCACTTCAAAAATAGTATCCACTATTTTTCTCTCACCCTATTTCCATATTCTAATATAAATTCTTCCTGTAAATTTATATTCCAAATTTATCATCTGCTATCACTCTCCTTTATTTATAAACATCGTTTATAATTTTTATAACTCCTTTGAGTTCCACTAAAAATAACCTCATTTATAAAATTCCATTTATAAATTTAATTCCTTATAAATTCTATTTATTTTTGCCAATCTATTTTTAAATATTGTTTTCAGCTTCTTCCCATATTATTGTTCGAATATCATTTTAAAATCCCATCTTAAAAATTCCTTTATATAATTTATTCTAAAATCTCTATTTAAAATATTTTTCCTGCATTATTTGGTACGATCAAAAACCAATTATTGCTTTTTCAAATCAATCTCTTTTTTTATAATCCAAATTTCGATATAAAGATTTTTATATTAAAAATCTCCTTCTAATTCTTTAAACTATCAAAATAATATTTATGGTATTTATTATATCAAATTTAATTTCCATGCTATTATAACATTCAAAAATTTATAGCACACAATAATCCAGTAGATTCTTCATTCACATCGTTTTTTTATATATAAGAAAACACTAAAAATATTTGAGGAATCCAGTTGGATCCCTCCAACCTGTTTTTCCTCCATCCACATATGTTAAACAATATAAAATACCAATCCCACTTCGAGGGAGATATCGTGGTATATAGGGTCAACCGTTATTATGCGGGGCGCATAGGGTCTCATCCGCTAAAATATGCAGGAGCAATCAATCCACCTACTAATAACCTACTAATACATGTACTACTATATATATATATAATCATCCAACGGATAATTATAATTTATCGATCCAATCAAGCATCAAATAATTTAAATTTAAACATTTAAATTTAAATGTGGCAATCCAAAAGAGTGAGAAATTCTTACCTTAATTTTAATTTGCAAACCCCATCCAAACCCGACTTGTTTCTTCACGATTTTTAGACCTCATAAACAAATTACGAATTATATAGGTTATCGATTCCAATTTTAATTATAGTTAATAAATCAATTATTCTCTAATTAAAATTAATTAAAATAAATTATTTTATTTTATACCTTCATCTCGTCGTCTCCACAATCATCCTTCCTCTCAATGCCTACTGCCTCCATCGAGCCGCTCGTGCTTTCGACCTCCTCTCTAATTCGCTCGCTCCAGCCTATAGACCACATGCCACAGCCCTTCACCAACTTCCTCAGCGACCACCAAGCGCCGCATCCCTCAACGCACTCATGCGAATTCGCCTCCACCTTAGTTCCAAAATCACGACTCGCCCTCCAAAGCGCACGCGTCACCAGAAATCATCGCCCCCCTTCCAGTTCGCCCGCCGCCCCCATAGGAATTCGCGACCAAGAAGTTCGCAAACTGTCGCAATGCCGCTTTCCTCAGCCCTAAGCCGATCGCGCCATCACCCTTCCACGTAGCACCCTCTTCAGACATCGCGCCTCCAATCAACGCGCCAAATCCCAAATCAACCGCGACCATCATGAAAGCAGACCTGGACAGCCTTCCTCCCCCTCGCGTGACTCAGTCTCCATCACGATTCAATCGCAACTCGATCGCCCATCTCATCTTCTTTTTATTATACGGATCGATTTCGTATTGAAGATGGAAAGGATAAATATGCGGCTTCGATTTTAAGCAGATAAGCATCGCGATTTTACAGCGGCTGTTTCTCTTACCTTTTTTTCGAAGTGTTTTCGTGAATTTGAAAACTGAAGGAATGAAGGAGAGGCTTGAAACTTGATTGAGATGAATAAGACCGGGACGTGATGTTAGCATGTTGAGGAAGGAATGGTACAGTGATTTGAAAAGGAGAAAAGGGCTGATGGAAATATGGTCAGGTCAGTTATATATATATATATATATATATATATATATATATATATATATATATATATATATAAAATTTAAATTTCAAATCGTCCTGATTTACATAACTCAAAATCTCGAACCCCTATCGAGGCGTGCCGCCAGGCGTTTATAATGTTATACCCCTATTCCGAACACAATGAAAAAGGTTCCAAGTCCTAATTCGATCGTATGGAGAAGATAGCTTTTTTGGATCCAATTTATGTTGAATTTTCGATATAAATTTCAATGCGTTTCTATACCGTACGGCCAAACGATAACTCCAAACGCTACGAAATTTGAAATCTGATAATAATACACTATTACGGATCCAATGGAACTAGTTTCGTCGAATTCCGAGACTGTGCCCTATATCGCTATTTAACACGTCGAATAAATCGACAAATTTTAAATTTTCAGTTTAAAAAAATTTCTGACTCAATTATAAATTACAAATCCAATATTTAAACCATTTAAATATTCATGATCGAACGACGAAAAATCCGGATCATTACATTCCTCCCTCCTTAAAAGAATTTCATCCCCGAAATTGCTAAGGTAGGAATAATTGTTCCAAACCCATTACTTATTCAAAACCTACTTAGTTAAACTCAACATTCACCTTTTAAACCTTTTAGTTTCATTCCAAATCCTCTACTTTCTAATTCAAATTCAAAAACCATTTTTTTTCAGTTGCAATTCAAAAATCAACCGTTTTAGTTAACAAAAATTTTTCTAACACCCTAAATTTCCGAAATTTTTTGGCAAGTCTCCCTTGTACGGAGAGCCTTTTGTAATATGACAAGAGAGATAAAAATGTATACATCGACCCACATGGTCAGAAAACAAAATATATATCAATATTTTATATTTTTGTTGTATTTAATCTGAAAACGTACCTTATTTTAGCGTTTTTAAGCAAGCGGCTTATTTTTATGAGATTAGCGTGATCAAAATCTAACCAAATGGCCTACGGGTACCTGTACTTACTCAGTTTAAACACGTAAGTTCCAAAACATCAATTTCAATAACATATCACTTATTTAAATAGGTAAAACACATAAACTTCATAAACCAACATGCCAAACATATATTATAAGTAATTATAAGGTTCCGATTCTAATTTAATTGCTTTCAATCGATTTTCATACCATTTCATTCAATCCGAATGATGTACAACTAAATTATTTGCATTCAATTCATGTTTATAACAAACAAACCCATATCCATTCCAAATTGATTTAAGAATCAATTTATTCACTTTCTATTAATTCATAGAATTTTATTTGCTTCCGTTACGCCAAATGACAAATTTCCATGCAAATTCGACGATATCCATTTAATAAAATAACTATTTCAGTTTATAGCTATTTTAAATTGATTCCAAATCAATTTATATTTAATTCTACTCCACTTCAAATTTATTCACATTCAAATTTTTCAACAAAAAACCTTGTTTGCTAAATTTTTATGTCAATGACATCCAATCCATAAATTTATTTAAGCCTAGCTTCCATCCAAAATATTAACTTAAGTTGTTCGTTTATTTCCAATCAATTCAATTAAATAACCTAAGTTTGTTTCTATTGCAATAAAACTTCCTTTTATTTAAATTGACTCTTGTTCAATTTATCCACCTTCAATTGATTTGCATTCCTCATTCAAAACTCAATTCCATACTCAATTCATTCTCGAATTCATTTAAAATAATATTCAATTTATTTACACTCACATTGAATTTATTTATAACTCAAATCATTTCTATTTCCATCTAATTCCATTTTATTTGATCACAATCGACATATATTTAATTAGCTTATATATATAAGTCGAATTTTATTTATTTAGTTCATTTCCATTTTACAACTCAATATCCGATTTTTATTTCAAAAATCATTCTATTTAATCACTTGAGTTTAAATTCAATTTTTATAATTCAAGTTTTGGATTTTTATTTCTTCACTTTAAAATATCACACCATTTTTATTTATTTTGGTTGTTCTATTCCTCTTTTCCAACTTTTATAAGTTACACAACTTATTTTCTCACATTCCACTCAATTTTATACTCGAGTATATCCACATTTTATTTTTAACTATAGATTATACATCACTCATAGCTTAAGTATACTTTAATTCCATAAATTTCAAATTTTATAAGCTATTCAAATCTATTTATTCACAATCCCAAATTTTCACTCAAATTTTATTCCTTTTAAATTTTTATATCTTATAGTTATTTAGTCACTTAATATTCCAAGTTTATATATTCCATTCAATATGGTTTCAAATCCAATTCAAATTAATTTAAATTTCACTTTCCTTTAACCAATATTTCCGAACCATATTCGAATTTATTTATAATTAAATCAATTTCATTCCAAAAGATTTTTTTTATACATTAAATTTAATCAAGTAAGAATTTAATTCCAATTTCAAATTTTTTCCACACTCCATTGCTTATATTTATTTATTCCATTTACTTACACATTCATGTGCACTTTATACTTAGTTAATTCATTACATTCTATTCATTTCATCATATTTATTATAACCACTTCATTTAATTTATTTTCTTTAACTTTTGCTTAAGTTAAATTCCAACTCCTCCAAATTTTCTTTTACAAATCCAATTTATTTAACAAGTTAAAATTTTAATTTCATACTGATGTTCACATTTTCCAAGTTTTATTTCAAAACTTATTCTCTTCTTATTTCACCTCTCTTCTAATTAAATTTTCAGAGTTCAAACACCCGGTACTTATTTCAAACCATTTGATATAATATAAATATATAACTCTGTTTTAACAAACCATTTCCTTCAATTTACAAAAATCAACTTGATTTTTATCCAAAACAATTTCCTCGAAATCTCTAAAACAACATTTGTTTTTCAAAAAAGTCTCCATATCAAATTCTACGGTAGCAATCCGTCACCTAGAAACTCGAAAATTAATATTGGTGATGTTGCAGTCATCACCAGAATTATTTTCCAGCGACTGAAGTGAGTTCAGTGCTATATCTCTTCCAAAATCCATTTTAAAACAATTTCCTTTCGAAAATATTCAAACATAATACTCTTATTATTATTTTCCACACCACTTTGAAAAATATATTTTTCCAAACTTCCCGGGATTTAAATTTCCAGATTCTGGTTTGAATACAATTTTAATTATAATCCGTTTGTATAATTTATACTTATACAAATTTCCATTTGGTTATATAAACCATTTCCAATTTTTATAATCTTATTTGATTATAATATTATCATCCAAACAATCCAAATATATATAATAATTTCAGAAAATTATTTCTTTTATATCAAAATATAATCTGGGTAAAATTATTTCATTTACCACATTTCAAAATAATACTGTGTCGAATTACTCTATTTAAGAGTTTAGAAACCCCTATCGATATAGTTGTACGGACTCTGCCGACACGAGTTCATAAGCCACTCAATAAATCAACCAACACAATATAAAACATTTTATATTCACTAACAAATACACGCTTATATCTATTAATACACTCAAACTCATTCTAAGGTACTGCTGACCCTATTTCTAATGAGTAATCCCCACCAAAGCCAAGGTTCTCGCTTAACCTTCAGCTCTGATACCAAATGTAACGAACGAGGTTTTTGACCCTCAAAATCGACATTAATACGTCCACTGTATAAAATGTCGATCAGTCGAGTGCCGGAAATACTAGTTCATTAGGGGTGAAGAAGAAAAAGGTAGAAGAAAATAGAACACAACAACACATAATCTCACAATCGCAGTGGAACAAATATAATATGTAATAACAGATTTTTATACAAAAGAATCTGTAACTATTTAATACTTACAATCATCAGAGTACACAATCACTACATCAAATCTGGATAGTATAATAACCTGTCCTCATATAGCGAAAATATACATCAAGTACGGAAATACGCCTCTATCATCCATCTCGTCTCCTGAGCACCATAGCATCCTATCATGAATCTGTAATACTCGATCTGACCCGAGCATTATAATAAAATAACACCCGAGTCAGTCTGGAAAACTAGCGTGAGAAAACACACTCAATTTGAATTGTTACTATTATTTTTCAAAACCCTTTGAAAGCAAAGGTATCTCGTGACCACGCCACACATAAACACGACTGGTTTTTACCTTACGATAACCAAAAAAATTTCATCAAATCCGTCTGATATTATAATAGTGTCTAAATCAAGTAAATAGAAAATAGCTGAAATGCTTGCATCTCACGTTCCAGCATAGTTGGGCATAATCAAAACCGTACGGCGCTTATTGGAGAATGGATTCCATACAATGACTAGGCACTAGGGTAGCACCTATCATGGTACGCGTCTAGAAAAAATATACCGAGGACCTCGCCGAGATCCCCTACAACACAAGACCGGCCGTATCCCTAACCTGGATAGAACCGAATATGTTATCACCCCGGGTGTTCCTACCCTTACCATCGAGAGCTCTTTCGCATGCACTGTATCCATATAATATAATATATCCGAGGTTATCTAGAAAGGTGATAACATACCCTAATTGGGTATGACCCACTTAGCCTTGCTGCATACCCCCTGGTTTTCAGCCATTCCGGTTGATGAGGCTAGAGGCTAACGATTACCTTTCAAGAATAATTTCACTTAGAATGCTCATCGTCCTCCAATGACGATGTTCTGATAGCATTCATCCATACAAGTTGTCCTGGGTCTGGACAAACCGAATCACCGTCTTCATCATCTTCACGGTATTCATTCGTAACGTTCAAACCGGATCGAAGTGGTTTTCGGATAATTAAATCTGATCCCGGCCTCTTCGAAACGATTAACAAAATTGGCCAAAATTGATAGTCGGTTATTTAACTATCAATATAACATCCATAAGCAATCATTATGCCATTATTTGTAATTCTTCCAAATTACTCATTTCAAAATATCTTTAAAAAGACATACGTTCAGTAATTCAACATTTGAAAACGGTTTCAAATTCTTATATTCTTAACGGAATATTCCCACCCATTCCAATACTTAGAATATTTTTCCTCACTTCATTTATATTCACACTTAGGAAGTATTCCATCTATTTCCTTACTTCCTATTTCTCGAAATCATTTACAATTTTATTTGTAAATTCCTTGACTGGTTTATAACGAATTCTATAAATTCCGGAATCCCTTAATTAATTCCCTTTAATATTTCCAAAAGAGAATTATACTTGCTTATAATTTCAATTTCCCTCAGTACTTCTTTATGAATTATATTTCATTTTTTGAAGTTCACTTTTATTTAACTACTTCGGAAATTTCCTACTTTTCTTCCCAATCCCATTTTAAGGATTTTCTTATAAATCCCATATACTGAATAACCCCATTTCTAACCTTCCGAGAAAGTTTATAAATTAATTTAAAACATTTCAAAACTCTCTCTATATATATAATAAGTATTTAAAAGAATAATAATAATTTATTTTTAAGGCAGGTTCAAATAATTATCTAAAATATTGAAATATTTTTTTTATATACATCACTTTTCAAAACAGGTTTAAAATTTTGGGACTTATTAAAATATATATTAAGTATTTGAAAAAAATTCACTTTTGAAGTATTCAATACTAACTAACTTTAAGTTACATAGTTAATAAATAAAATTTCCCTTTTTTAAAAAATAAAACTTAACTTATAAATAATTTTTAAAAAAAATCTCAATAACCAAATTTTACATTTATAAATCCCTCTCGATTTCCATCACATCACTTTCCTTTCGGTCTCTTTAACCATTTTCACTTCAAAAACAGTATCCACTATTTTTCTCTCACCCTATTTCCATATTCAAATATAATTCTTCCTGTAAATTTATATTCCAAATTTATCGTCCGATATCACTTTCCTTTATTTATAAACATCGTTTATAATTTTTATAACTCCTTTGAGTTCCACTAAAAAAACATCATTTATAAAATTCAATTCCTTATAAATTCCATTTATTTTTGCCAATCTATTTTTAAATATTGTTTTCAACTTCTTCCCATATTATTTTTCGAATATCATTTTAAAATCTCGTCTTAAAAATTCCTTTATATAATTTATTCTAAAATCTCTATTTAAAATATTTTTCCCGCATTATTTGGAACGATCAAAAACCAATTATTGCATATTCAAATCAATCTCTTTTTTTATAATCCAAATTTCGATATACAGATTTTTATATTAAAAATCTCCTTCTAATTCTTTAAAAATTCAAAATGATATTTATGGTATTTGTTATACCAAAGTTAATTTCCATGCTATTATAACATTCAAAAATTTATAGCACACAATAATCCAGTAGATTCTTCATTCACATCATATTATATATATATATATATGAAAACACTAAAAATATTTTAGGAATCCAGTCGGATCCGTCAAACCTGTTTTTCCTACATCCGTAGATGTTAGACAATATAAAATACCAATCCCACTTCGAGGGGGATATCGCGGTATATAGGGTCAACCGCTATTATGCGGGGTGCATAGGGTCTCATACGCTAAAATATGTGGAAACAATCAATCCAACTACTAATATATTTACTACTATATATATATATATATATATATAAAATCATCCAACGAATAATTATAATTTATCAATCCAATCAAGCATCAAATAATTTAAATTTAAACATTTAAATTTAAATGTGGCAATCCAAAAGAGTGATAAATTCTCACCTTAATTTCAATTTGCAAACCCGATCCAAACCCGACTTGTTTCTTCACGATTTTTAGACCTCGTAAACAAATTACGAATTATATAGGTTATTGATTCCAATTTTAATTATAGTTAATAAATTAATTATTCTCTAATTAAAATTAATTAAAATTAACTATTTTATTTCATACCTTCCTCTCGTCGTCTCCGTAATCAGCCTTCCTCTCAATGCCTACTGCCTCCATCGAGCCGCTCGTGCTAACGACCTCCTCTCCAATTCGCTCGCTCCAGCCTATAGACCACACGCCACAGCCCTTCGCCAACTTCCTTAGCGACCATCAAGCGTCGTATCCCTCAACGCACTTACGTGAATTCTCCTCCACCTTAGTTCCAAAATCGCGACTCGCCCTCCAAAGCGCACGGGCCACCAGAAATCGTCGCGCCCCCTCCAGTTCACCCGCCGCCCCCACAGGAATTCACGACCAAGGAGTTCGCGAACTGTCGCACTGCCGCTTTCCTCAGCTCCAAACTGATCGCGCCATCACCCTTCCACGCAGCCCCCCCTTCAGACATCGCGCCTCCAATCAACACGCAAAATCCCAAATCAACCGCGACCACCATGAAAGCAGACCTGGACAGCTTTCCTCCCCCTCACGTGACTCTGTCTCCATCGCAATTCGATCGCAACTCGATCGCCCGTCTCATCTTTTTTATATGGATCGATTTCGTATTGAAGATGGAAAGGAGAAATATGCGGCTTTGATTTTAAGCAGATAAGCATCACGATTTTACAGAAGCCATTTCTCTTACTTTTTATTTCCGAAGTGTTTTTGTGAATTTGAAAATTGAAGGAATGAAGGAAAGGTTCGAAACTTGATTGAGATGAATAAGACCGAGACGTGATGTTAGCGTGTTGAAGGAGGAATGGTACAGTGATTTGAAAAGGAGAAAAGGGCTGATGGAAATATGGTCAGGTCGGTTATATATTTATATATATGTATATATGTGTGTATAATTTAAATTTCAAATCGTCCCGATTTACATAACTCAAAACTCGAACCCCTATCGAGGTGTGCCTCTAGGCATTTATAATGTTATTCCCCTATTCTGAACGCAATGGAAAAGGTTCCGAGTCCTAATTCGATCGTATGGAGAAGATAGCTTTTTTGGATCCAATTTATATTGAATTTTCGATATAAATTTCAACGCGTTTCTATATCGTACGACCAAACAATAACTCTAAACACTACGAAATTTGAAATCCGATAATAATACACTATTACGGATCCAATGGAACTAGTTTCGTCGAATTCTGAGACTGTTCCCCGGATCGCTATTTAACGCGTCGATTAAATCGACAAATTTTAAAATTTCGGTTTTAAAAATTTTATGACTCAATTATAAATTCCAAATCCAATATTTAAACCATTTAAATATTCAAGATCGAACGACGAAAAATCCAGGTTGTTACAAACTCAGTTTTAACTTGTTAATTTCATTCTTATCCTTAGAAGCAATGAGCATGTCATCCACATACAAGAGTAAATACACCCAACAATAATTTTTCAACTTCTTGAAATATATACAAGCATCCTTGATGCTTCTATCAAAACCATTTTCAAGCATAAAATGATCAAATCTCTTCTACCATTGTCTAGGTGATTTCTTTAAACCATATAGTGATTTCTTTAACTTACAAACCAAATTTGACTTACCATCCATAATAAAACCTTCCGGTTGCTCCATGTAGATGTCTTCATCCAAGTCACCATGCAAGAAGGCGGTTTTCACATCAAGTTGCTCCAACTCCAACTCGTGAATAACAACTATAGCAAGTAATATCCGGATAGAAGTCTAGCGCACAACCGGTGCGAATATCTCATCGTACTCCTTTCCCTTCCTTTGTACAAACCCCTTAGCCACTAATCTAGCTTTGTATCTCCCATCGTCCTTCACCTTGTATGTCCATTTGCACCTAATAGCACAGATTTCTTTAGGAAGTGGAACCAAATCCCAAGTTTGATTCTTCAATGATGATTACAGCTCTTCCTCCATGGCACAAATCCACTTCGAGCAATCACTCGACTCCATGATGTCATCAATGTCCATTGGTTCATCTTGGACTACGTGAAGAGCATAGTCCAAATTATCACAAAAGCTATGATAGTTCCAATCACCATATCTATCGGGTGGCCTTATAGCACGACGACCAACCCGAGTAGCAATACCATCACCCAAACTCCTTTCGGCTCCACCTTGAATCGAATCCTCTCTAGAATCATGCACATCACCAACACTACTAGAGGCACCATATGGACTATGTGATGTAACATCAACCGCTTCCTACTCACAAGCATCTTCAACTACTATACTCTCTCTACTCCTTGGACAAAATGTGGAAACAACTTCCTTCTCCTTTGATTCACCAAGAACCAAATCCGGAACATCCGATGAGCTCTCATTCTCCTTGAACAACACCGACTCATCAAAAGTAACATGAAGAGAATTTACTACATTCTCCGTTTTCGGATTCCAAATTCGGTAGCCTTTTACCCATCCGTATACCCAAACAAAATCCCCTTGAAAGCTCTAGGTTCAAGCTTATCATTTCCCAGATCATGCACATAAACCAAACTACCAAACACACGAAGATAACTCAAGTCAATGCCCTTTCACTTCCACACTTCCTCTGGAATTTTTTTACCAATAGCCGAGCAAGGAGTTCGATTAATGATATGCACTGCGGTTGACAAAGCTTCGTCCCAAAATCCCTTAGACAAACCCGATGTCTATCTTAAGCATCGAGCTTTCTCTAGTAGAGTACGGTTCATCCTCTCTGCAACACCATTTGACTGCGGATCTCCCGGTGTAGTTAAATACCTCTGAATACCATGATGCTTGCAAAACTCCCAGAACTCTCCGAAAACATATTCTCCGCCATTGTTGGACCTTAGAACCTTCAAAAACTTGCCACTCTCATTCTCAACAAGAGATTTCCATGCTTTGAACTTTGCAAATGCCTTCGAGTTGGCCTTCATTACGTACATCCATACCTTTCGAGGAAAGTCATCAATAAAAGAAATGTAATAGCGAGCTCCCCCCAAAGAAGCTGCCTGTTCCGGTCCCCAAACATCCGTGTGAACATACTTGTTAGCCCAAAAATGGATCAACACCCTGGTTTAAATTTGAAAGCACCAACCCTGTTCTGACATAGCAATATCACAGATCGTAGATATAAGAAAAGAACAGTAAAAGAAAGAGGACAGAGAATTTTATTATGGTTCGGCTGTTATTGAAGCCTACATCCACTTTATAATTTTTCTTATAGACTGATTATTATTGCAAGATCTGTTTGATTACAAGACTTTGATTATCTCTCAATAGATTGAATCCCCGGAGTTGAAATCCACTAGAGAATCACAGTGAGTTCCATTAGAGATTATTGTGAGGGAGGTAGAGAGTGAAGAATGTTTCCAACAGAGCTTCAGCAATCAGTCCGGAGAAGATCCTCTTTATGTTGCAGGTATGATGCTATTTATAGAGATCGGAGAGCTTTTGGGACAGGCCTGTCTTCATCAGCTCGCAGTTACGTATCAGATGACCTAGGGGGACTTTGGCTCACAAAACGAGCCAAAACCACTACAAGAAATTTTATTTTTGGTGGCGCACAAAAGGCGCTACCAAAACTTATGGTAGCGTTTTGATAAATGCCGTGATAAAGCCCGCAACTAAAAATCCATGATTTTTAGTTGCATTTATTTCAATGCCGCCGGAAATCCTTTTATTGCACGTTTCTCAAACGCCCGCATAAATATTTTTGTAGCGTTTTAAAAACGCCACTAAAAGGTTTTTAGCTCTACCAATAGAGTTTCCAACTTTACCCCTACTTTACGGTTGCGTTTACTCAATGCCACTATATGTATTTCTGTAGCGTTTTTGAAACGCTACTAAAAGTTGCTGATCATTTTGCAACATTTTTTCATGCTATTATTTCCTGTTGATGGTCTATTTTGTTTCTACTGTATCAATCAACAATCACTCACATAACCATCATATTCAAACAATTAAAAAAACATATTAATCATATAATCAAATAAGATATCCATAACCATTCTAATTCAATAGTTTTTTGATAAAATGACCAAACTCACATACAATAACCATTCGTATACAAATTTACACACCTAGTACTAATAAAATGCTATACTAAACTGGTGCTAACAAAACGCTTGATTACCCATAATTCCTTGTTGCATGCACAAGTGAAAGCTAGCACCATAAAAGTCCAACCTTACTCTCTTCGAAAATCTAATACCTGCACAAGTGAAAGCACAACATATAGCCAAACAATTATGTTGATTCGTAGGACTTCAATCTAATATCAAACATCAACAACATTGTACGAATATATCATATTATAAATAATGTCATATAAATAATTGAATTTATAAACGAAATGAAATAAATAAAGTCAAATCTTACAGTTATATATAAAATGTTGTTAAATTAATTATATTATTATTATTTATAAAATTTAGTTAACTTAAACTTAGTTAATTTTATAAAACTTGTTTAATTTTAACAAAGCCTGGTTAATTTTTATTAACTTGGTTAACTTAATTTATTATTATTATTCGAACTCAGTTAACTTAATTATATTATTATTATTATAAACTTAGTTAAATTTTATAAACTAAGTTAATTTATCATCATCATCGTTATTTATAAATCTTTGTTAAATTAGTTATATTATTATTATTTATAAAATTTAGTTAACTTAAACTTAGTTAATTTTTATTAACTTAGTTAACTTAGTTAATTTATTATTATTATTATTAAAACTCGGTTAATTTAATTATATTATTATTATTGTAAACTTAGTTAATTTTTATAAACATAGTTAATTCATCATCATCATAAACATTGTTATTATTTATAAAACTTTGTTAAATTAGTTATATTATTATTTATAAAATTTAGTTAGCTTAAACTTAACTAATTTTATAAAACTTGTTTAATTTTAACAAAACTTAGTTAATTTTTATTAATTTGGTTAACTTAGTTAATTTATTATTGTTGTTGTTGTTGTTATTATTAAAAAACAAGGTTAATTTAATTATATTATCTCAAACTTATAAATATTTCATAAACTCAGTTAATTTATTATTGTTGTTGTAAACTTAGTTATATTATTGTTGTTGTTGTTGTTATAAACTTAATTAATTTTTATAAAATTACTTATTTTTTATAAAACTTAGTTAACTTAGTTAATTTTTATAAACTTAGTTTTAGTAGTTGTTGTTGTTGTTATCATCATTAGTTATAAAACTTAGTTGACTTGGTTAATTTATTATTATTATAAACTTAGTTAATTTTTATCAAACTATAGTTTATTATTATTATAAACTTAGTTAATTTTTTTTATCAAACTTAGTTTATTATTGTTATTATTATAAACTTTTTAATTTTTATAATACTTAGTTAATTTTATAAATGTATTTAATTTTTATAAAACTTAGTTAATTTATTCAAACTATTGTTTATCATCATCATTATTATTAAACTTATAAATTATCTCAATTGCTAAAACTAAAAATATTTTTCATAAACTTAGTTATTTTATTATTACTATTATTATTGTAAACTTAGTTATTTTATTATTATTATTATAAAAGGGTACTTTTGGCACAGGTCCTTATTAAGTTTCAAAATTCACGAAAAGTCCTTCACTAAATTTCAGTGTAAATTAGGTCCCTGTTTTTTATTCACGATTATTGCAGAGCATGATGCAACATTTCATAAAAGTTGCTGACATTTCCGCAACATTTCTGTACACTGTGAACATAGTGTATGAAAGTTGCTGAAATATCAACACTTATTTATAAAAGTTGCTAATATTTCAGCAACATTTATGTACACTGTGAACACAGTTTATGAAAGTTGCTGAAATATCAGCACTTATTTATAAAAGTTGCTGACATTTCAGCAATAATTTTTCTTTGTTTTTACAATAAAACTTTGACACAGATAGTTGCTGAAATATCAGCACTTGTTTATAAAAGTTGCTGACATTTCAGCAATAATTTTTCTTCGTTTCCAGAAAACAGGGACCCGCTTTACAATGAAACTTTGACAGGGACCCGCTTTACAATATGAAAGTATGATAGGGATGCCTCCCTAATTTCCACATTATAAAATTAGTTAATTTTTATAGACTTATTTAACTTTTATAAAACTTAGTTAACTTAGTTGATTTTTATAAACTTAGTTTTAGTTATTGTTGTTATTAATTATAAAATTTAGTTGACTAGTTAAATTTATTATTATTATTATAAACTTAGTTAATTTTTATCAAAATATAGTTTATTATTATTGTTGTTATTATTATTATTATTATTATTATAAACTCAGTTAATTTTTTATCGAACTTAGTTTACTATTATTATTATTACTACTATTATTATAAACTTGTTAATTTTTATAAAACTTAGTTAATTTATTCAAACTGTTATTTATTATTATTATCATAAACATAGCTAATTTTTATAGACTATGTTACTGCTTATCAAACTTACTTAATTTTTTCTACTAGAACTAACGAGTACTACCTATGTATGAAGCCCAACTACAACCAAGTAATTAGGTACTAAATTGTCAAGAAATATTGGTAAATAAATCATAGGAACCGATCTACTCTTACCATTTTACTAAGATATTCTAGAACTAATAAGTTGAGCTTTCCAAATTTTGAGGAACATATAATATGCTTAATCCTTAATATTACCTATAAAGATCATCTAACCAACGCTCCATGCACATGGGCTTCATGTAGTGCTTCCTCTCCAACCATTTTCAGCATCAGTAATTTTCTTCATGTCCTATTGCACATCATCTACCCCACGCTCAGGCCGGTCACTCATCTGCTCATTAACTCGCACCAGCTAGTATCTTCTAGCCATCTCATCCAAGCTTAACTTCTCTCTAATGCCTGCACATCTATACCTGTGCATCACTACTGGAGCTTTTGCTCGCAGCTGCTTGTGGCTGAAGGAACTCAACCAAACTTTAGCACAACAGTTATGCAGTGTTAATCCAATCCAAACTTGGAGCATCTCAGTTTAACGCTGAAGCACATTAATTGCACGCTACAACCAAACCAAGCGCTGTTGTTAACCAAACTAAAACTCTTCAAACAAACCAAGTTAGGCTTCACACAGTAAAGATAGAGCACATAAAATCCTGGTAAAGCAATAAAGTTAAAGACAGTGCCACTTACTTCTTTCTCCAGCTGAAACTTATAACATGCCATTTTTTCACTTGAATCTGTGTCTCTTTTTCTATCAGAGCACATAAAATCCTGGTAAAGCAAAAATTGTAAATTTCACAGAAAAGCAATTGGAACATTTATGGTACAATGCATGCACCGAATTTAACAACCTCGGTGTCTATATGTAAAAAGTAATCAAATAGTTTACCTTTATGATGGATGTAGTTTTAAAACCATTGTTTAAATTGTTCACGTATTTGATTTTCTTATAATATTGTGAAAAATTAAGAGAGGAAATACTCGGTGGTAGTCTATCGATGCTCTATCAGTGCTTTCTAAAATATTTCTATGGCAAGATCCAAGTCCTTTGAAGTCTTTGCCAGTTTCACCAATGCGCTTCCTTTTCTGTCAGCGCTCTTTCTATCATCTTGAAGTTTGAACGAAGCTCTCTCCCTCTCTCCACTGCTTTGTCGCGGTCTTTGATGCACTCTTCATACTATTGCACACACAAATTAAGCATTAATCGAGTTATAATCAGTTTGGAGCAATTAACCATTTAATACAAAACTGAATAATTTTATTACTCATATACAACAACAATAGAGAAAGTTTGGCATTACATCCTTAATGTATCATTGTCTTCCATTAGAAATATATAAGAGAAAGAAATAAAAACATCAAAGAAGCAGACTCTAGTTACAAATAAGGAATGAATAGGATACCAAGTATAGTTTTGTCATGCACAACTACTTAAACAAAAACAAACCAAGGTGAAACATGACCAAATTATTTTTAGTAACAGATTAGCTGACCAAATATGTAGTTATTTATAATATAGGACATAGGGTGAAATAATGCCACCCTTGTCTTTTGTGATTGCGGTCAAAGTTACAAATGTTTTAAACTGATAAACTATGCTATTCCAACTCAAAATATACACTCCTTCCTTTTCTTACCCAAAATAAGTAACATATCTGAAATTCAAATAACATATTTAATATCCTAAAGGTCACAAACAACTCAATTATAAAACCAACTAATCAACCCATCTCATTGTACCTCAATCGCATCCATCAAGATCATGGATGCAAAATCCATATTAACATCAGAATATTACTATCACTATTACTATCATTATTGTTTGTTCTGCATAGTATCCAAGTCCTTAAACTACCTACATCCATTTTATTTATTAAATTCCCACCAATGCTTGATAGCTTGAGTGAAGCTAGAAATAGAAATACCTAAGAACAAACAACTAGCAACCTCATCCAAATTTGGATTCTATTAGTAGAATGTTGTCAAAACAAAGAACATGTATTTCCTGTAATTTTCGTATCCTCTAGCCTGTATCCTAAACAAGTAATTTAAAGGTGGTGAACGATGCAGTTTTATTGATAATAATTGTGCATTCGAACAATTGACGGCCAAACAAATACCAAACTGCACAATGGAAAGCTAAGTTTTAACAACCAAACTGCACCAAATATTGCGATTATTTGGATGATATCATGAATATAGTGAAGTTGAGAAGAAGAAAAAAAGAAACGTAGATACTTCAACAGTTCAACTACATTGGAAACACATATAAAATAAGGCCCTAGAAAAACTACATTCTTCAACAGTTCAATGAATGAACTGAACCGATTAACAAACACACCTAGACATATAAAATAACATCAATTCTTTTGATAAACATAAGTTAATATTTTGCAATAAAAAGAGTATGCTTACTGAAGAAAATGATATCAGCACCAACTAACCTCAAAATTAGAAGTAGCGGTAGATCCATTTCCAAAATCAGAAAATGAAGAATTTTGATAATTTCTTCCACTTCTATGCATTGTTTTTTGAATGGAATTTCCTCTAATATGAACCAAACGAACAAAAAATTATGATTTGTTTTGATCGAAGTACAACGAAAAATTACAAAATGGAATCTCAAGTGACATTTCAACTGCGGCACATACTAAGAGCAACTACCGTACAAAAGAAAACTCAAAGTTGTTTGACAAATTTGGTTAACAAGTTTAAATGAAGGAAAAATTAACCAAAAAATGGTTCACGTATTTATGATGCATATGATAAAAGTAGATAAATTAATTCATGCAATTAATACCTTAGACGAGTACGCATAAGATCTCCATGAACAAACACCTTAATATATATACCAGCATGTGTATAAGCCAAACATATAATCAACCATTGACCACAAGGGCACCGGACTACCATGTTTAATTATCATGTTGAATTTATTATACAAAAATTTGTTCTCCATTTGATTTCCAAAAGAAGAAAATACAGGAATGCGGTGTATGGTTATCAAGTAAAAGAGTATATGAAGGTTTCACATATATACTTTAAGATGCCTAGTGTAACGACCCGGAAATTTCGAACCCGAAATTTCCAGATAGTTAGAAGAAAAAGAAAAGAGATAGAAGAAAGAAACAGAACAAGACACAGATTCTCACATTCGCAGCGGATCAAAATACAATATCAAATAATAATATCAGTTATACAAAGAAAACTGTATCAGTCAATTACATTTTAATACATCAGAGTTACAACATTTCACAATCACTGGACAGTTAAAATAACTTGTCCCAATAATTAACAATATATCACACTCCATACGTTCCTGCCATCCAGCTCGCCACCTGAGCTCCAGAACGTCCTTACCTGAAATCTGTAATACTCGGTCTGACCCGAGCATTACATCAAAGTAACACCCGGGTCAGGCTGGAAACCAGCGTGAGTAAACCCATCTAACAAGAAATTCCAATTTATAGAACTTATTTAAAACCCGGGGTAACTCGTACTTTACTATAAGTAAACAACTTATATAGTCAATACTTATTTTCACAAAACAATATCTAAGTATCCAACTTAGTTTTAATGGTCCATATTATCCCAAACCGGCCTATTGATTTCACATATCAATCTATAAAGAATTATGGAAGATTTCAAATCGAAGTGGTTTCGGGTATTTACTAATACCCGACCCCGGTCTCTTCGAATTCAAATGTCATCATTTTAAATGTCCAAGTTGTTTAAGGGTTTAAACATTTAAACTTATATTCAGGATGATATAAACAGATAGATAAATCACAATATCACAATAAATAATTCATATCAAACATTCATCTCACAAAACAGCATATATCATAGATATCATACCCAAATCATCCAGTATTAATATCAATCAATCATCCATAAGTAAGTTTGATAAACTCTTAATCAATTTAATTAACCTTTAATTAAATTAATTATTATCCTTTAATTACTTGGATTACCTTAATCCTAATTAATTACAAATATATAAATTATCTCTTAATGATCTTCCTTAATTAATTACTCTCTTTTAATTAATTACCTTAACTAGTAATTAATCACATTATTAATTAACCTTAATCCTTTAATTAATTAATCTTTAATTAATTAACTTCAATTTAATTATATTAATTATCCTTTAATTAATATCATCAAGTGATTAACTCTTAATCACTTCCATTTAATTACTTCCATAAGTAATTTCCTCTTTTCTTAATTACAATCAGTAATTAGTCTTTTAATTTATTTCATTTATCAAGACCTTAATTAAATTATTTAAATCATTATTTAATTAAGTGTTTGAAATTATTATATACTAAAATCATTTATTAATTTCCGTTAATACCACAAACTTTAATCACTTCTTAATCTCATCATTAAATTTTATTTGAAAACATTTAGGAACTAATTACATAATTAATCTAATGTATGATTATAAAAACCAAACAATTTTAAAACAAAATTTAAACTTTGAAAACTTGGTTACCTTTTCATTTAATATACTTTTACAACTTAAACCTGTTTAATCATTTTGCTCTAAACTCGAACATTTCATATACATTTAAAACTGGTCAGTATATTACTTCAAAATTCCTTTTTGAAAAACTTGGTTTAAAATCTACCTTTGCTTCCAGTAACAAATTCATACTTCATTTTAAAAACTGGACAGGATTCTTTTAAAATTTAAAACCTGGTAACATATACAACTAAAACCCGAGTAAAAACACAAAATCCCCGAGTCACTTCCGAGCCACTCACGCGAACTCACGTTACTTCGAGTCACACATGCTGACATCCTCGAGCCTGACCCGTGAAGAATGCTTCTTTCCCAAACTACAAACCAACCAGATACATGAAGATACTCGTGCACGTGCACCCACGATCCAACGCCCTCCGACCATCACCGAGGCCTTCGACATGTCGCCGGCAATCATCTCGTTCTGAACGACCACCCAGATTGGCGAATACGCGAGCAAAATAAAATCGAACCCATCATTCCAAAAGTCTGGAACGAATCCCATCGGAATCTATTGATCACTGACGAACTCGTCCCTGCGAACCCACACTGACTTCACCAAAGTTTGTCTCGACCTCCAGTCCTTGATTCCCCCTACACCGGTCCATCTCGATGCGATGACGAAGTCGCAATCGCCACGACTTCGACCCCGACCACAACATGCCCTATAACCCTACAATAACCACGCCGCGCCACCACGGCGGGTGATAACACCACCGACTATTTTCCCCACGACCATCGATCTACGAGCCACCTTCAGCCTCAACCTCGTCACCCCCGATAAACTAGTTCACCCAGAAATGACGAAATTACTAATTCCGTTCAACATACACTATCTCACGATTTACAAATCTAAAATTCAAGATTTTAGTCCTAAAAATCATCATTCTCAAAGGTGAATTTATTCATATAGGTAAAATCACAGTTTATGATCTTCGAACTTCTTTCTTAATTGGTTATTTACTGTAAAATACTCCTTTAACCTCTCAATACTTAATATTATTTAACAAAACTATTTTTAGAACAAAATACATTCAAAAACAAACAACTTTGCTTTTAACATTCCCCTTTACAACAAACTAGGTTGAGAGCTAAAGATTTTTAAAGGATAGGTGTGATAGTTTTTAACCTACAGCAGAACCAAATTGTTAAACAGAACTTAAAGTTCTTGTCTTAAGATCTTTTATATATATATCTATATATATTCCTGTACAAGTATATCTGTATACGACTCTATGCATCATACATTTCAAAAGTACTTCTCCTACCAAGCACAAAACATATATTACAATGTGAAAAGCTCTAGTTTGACTTACTGATAATTATTTTAATCAGAGAACAGAGATGCATATAAAAATTCACAACAATTCACTTATATACCAGGTACACATTTAAGTTATTCAGGCCATATTCAAGATATTTCTACTGTTAATTCTTGCATGCACAAGTCAGATTACTCACTGGTATAAAGAAGAAGAAACTGCATTAGGTTACTCACCTTGTTTTGAAAAGCAGAGAACTGGAACTGGAAATCAGTTTTACACTAATTAGTTCATAGCTGTTTGTTTTGCTCTAATCCTTTCTGGTTTTGATTTGAAACTGATCTGAAACTTGAATTTTCATCTGCTACTAGATTTTTGATTTTCTTGATGATTGGGATGCTCTTTTGGTTTAGTTTCAGGTTTAAATTGATTTGAAGTTGCATCTGAATCTGTTTCTGATTTCTTCTTGGTTTTTTTTTTTTTTAGTTTCTTTTAGGAATTGGAAGATGAAATAAAATGAATATGGGTTAATGATATGCATATACAACTATTTTTAATTGTAAATATATTTTTTTAAAGAAAATGCCACTTGTATATTTTTCTAAGCTAACACTTGTTTGAATATTAAGAGATATATTTACATTTGTTCAATGCATGTTCTATATATTTTACAAATGTCAAAACTAATATTTTTATGTCTTAAACTTTTTATTTTAAATATTTCTTATGTTAATATTTATTAATTTATGTATTATGCTCTAAATGTTTATACACATTTTCTATTCATACATTTCCTTATATAGCTTTTAAAGAAAATGATTTAAAGTTAATTATAAATAAATACACATATATACATGTATATAAAAAAAATGCATAATAAACTCTTTTGTTAAATCTCCTTTTTACTATCATACTTTGATTAATAAATATTTATCTTTAGGGATTTAAGAATATAAACAAAATTTAACTTGAAGTAGCTTTTGAAAATTATTATATTAAATTCAAAACATAACCTCCCAATTATAATATATATATTTAATAAGATTTATCATTTCCAGATATTTCTAATCCAACCTTTATTATAGTTTCCAATAGTTAAAATCAGATAATTATCCAATTATCTAATGCCAAAAATTTAGGTTATCACATTCCTCCCCCCTTTAAATCTTTTCGTCCTCGAAAAGGAACGAAGCCAGAATTTCTTTTATACTTAAAATCAGATAAATTATTCTTTGATCATTTTTAAAACACTCTTAAAATCTATATAATATTATCAAAATAGTTTTTATAAAAATAGTTTTTATAACTCGATGTCTCAACCAGTCCATCCTTGTTCTTACAGAAATTCAGTCATACGTTGATCAGGCGTAAGACTGAAAATCTATCAGTACTTGGTAAACCCGTTTTCAACACCTAGTGAAAATATTTGGAAAATAATTTTATTGAAAATATGGAAAACATTTTTGAAATCGAGGAAATATCTTTGGTGAGAATGCTCTGGAAATCATCACCCCCATCCATGGTCACAGTTACATCACGGGTTACGTTGCCATCGCAGCAAAAGTCCATGTAACTGATTACACCATGGAACCCACAACAGATCGCAGTTACATCCAGGGTTACGTTGCCGTCACAGCAAAAGTCCATGTAACTGTTGGCTCTCAGCGGCACACACGATTTCGCTGTCAAAATGAAACTCCTCCACATAGGTCGCAGTCTACCGATATAAAATCAAACGCAGACTGTTGGCTCTCAGCGGCTCAAACGACTTTCGCTATGTTACCATAGTGTCACAGTCTACCGATATAAAATCAAACGTAGACAGTTGGCTCTCAGCGGCACACATGACTTCCGCTATGGTCTGCAGTAGATCGCAGTGAAATTGAGTTAAATTGTTGTCACAGCATAACTCAAATGCCTCTGTGGGCACCAGCCCCTCGACTTTCGCTACACAAATAATCCTCAGGAACTAGTTTTGTCCGGACTCCTCACAGGATCAACTTTAGAAACCTCCCTTGGGGCTCAAGGCAGTACCACCCAGTGGTACTCCTGAGAAGTTCATTTCAAGGAAGCGCCTTTTTCCCCAGAGCTATTCTCAAAACACTTTATACTATATACTTATAGTATCTTCAAATCATACCCTTTATGATTTATCAAAATCTCCTTTACACAAAATCGATTACCAAAATCGATAATTCTCAAACTAGGATTTTCAAAATCCAAAATTGATTTTCCCAAAAATCAAAAGCCTTTCCCAAATTCATAGGTTCCCAAAACCTTTTCCAAAATCATTCTCATAAGATCCTTTATATATATATAGATATAGATATATATAACTTTTAAAATCTTTGGATCATTTCAACTTTGTATAAAACCTCTTTTATACTTCAAATATTTCAAAACCCTTTTCTTTTAGCAATAGATTCAACAAGGGAAGATTTACCTTATACAACAAGGATATATAACTTTATTTTATTCCAAATCAAATATTCACATTTGATAAATCTTTTATAAAGTTATTAACCATATTTCTTTTCAAAAACCATTTTACATTTCTTATCCACAAATCTTCAATATCAATTTCATTCAAATCCGTACGATGTACACATATCATCCGTACACAATATCAATCTGATCGCTCAATCGATCACACAATTTCACTTCCGAACTAGTATCGTCCACCCGACTTCCTAGTGCGGACTCAGATCTAGTTTCTTGATCAGAAACCGTCATTCTCCTTGCATAGTCACAACTATGATAGAGAATATCCAGAACCAATCAAAAATCCATATCCAGGTTCGCCGTCGAAAATCGAGCGAAAAATCCCAACTCGGATCGATAATACTATCTCGAAATTCTGTGTTCGAATCTGGATCAAATCACTATGCGAATAGAATAATATACGTATATCCTACGTATTTATCTTTATTGGTTATTAGCCAAATCAATTTTCTTTTCTATTCACATTTCCTTTAATTCCATTCAATTATTCTCAATTGCTTCTATTTCCAATTGAGTTATTACTTTAATTACCAACAGTTTGAAATCTGACCAATTTGATATTTAAAAATAGCTTGAAAAAGTTAAAAATAGATAAGTAGTTGAAAAATAGTTATTAGTTTGTAAAGTATATGTAGAATAGTTAAATAATTGTAAAATAGTTGTAAAATAGTAATTAGTTATAAAGTAGTTAAAATCAGTAATTAGTTTATAAAACAGTTGAAAAATTGTTAAATAGTTCCAAAAATAATTGTAAAACAAGTATAAGATAGTTTGGGGTTTAAAAAGAAAGATTGTATAGTAAATAGTTTGGAAAAATATATTTGTATTAAAATAATTTATTTTGAAAATAAACCAGAGTCAAACTGTTCAATTCTCATCAATTCAATTTAAATTTCCATCTCTATTTAAATTAACTCAATTGCAATTTAAATAACTTCAATTTCCATTGAAATTGATTTAACCTCAATTCAAGTTGAATTAATCCTCAATTTCTTTCCTAATTCAAATCAAATTCCATTTGAATTTTAAACCTATTCAACTTTAATCACAATTTTAATTAATTCACATAAATTTCAAATTGAACCAATTTTAATTCATTTCAATTCCAGTTTGAATTTGAACTCATTCAACTTCAATTTTATTTCAAATTATTTCAATTCAAATTCTCCATTTAAACTTATGCTTATACATCTTCAATCACAATTCTAAATTAATTCAAATCAAATTCAATTTGAACTAATTTCATTCAAATCTCAATTTTAAAACTATCTAGAATTATATAAATTCGAGTTAAAAATTTTTAAATGTTGATTTAATCCTTTAAATTAAATTAACCTTTACTTTTAAATTAATTCAACCTTTATTTTTAATTTTAACAAATTAAATCTTTAAACCTTTTAATTCTGAATTCAAATTTCAAAATTCCATTTGAAATTTATCTTTACTTAACTTATGACAAAGTTCAAATAAGAATTCAAAAACAATTTAATCTTCAGATTCTAATTTATTATCTATTTTCAATTTCCAAATCTCAAACCCATTTTGAGATCACGCATAACTCCCATTTTACTCAACCATTTTACTTCCCAAGTTAAATTTTAATTTCATCTTGAAATTTCTAATTCAAGTTGTTCATTCTAAACTCATTTAACTTCCCTTAAGTTAAATTCAATTTAATTTAGTCAACTTGACCAAATTTGAATTCCCATTCAAATTTTTAAATCTTACAATAATAATCTTCCCACTTAAATTCAAAAACTTATCACTTTGGGTTTTCAAATCACATCCCAATTTAAAACTCAACACTAAGAGTTATTTCAAATCATCTTTAATATTATGTATATATATACATTTTCTTTACACACCAAGTTATACCTTAAATTTTTAAACCATTCTTGGTTTTAATTTCAAACAGATTTCTTTAAAACAATTTCAAGTTTTCTAGATTTAGATTTAAAATTTCACAATTTAAAACCCACTATAATTTACAAGTCTTACTTGCCTAAATGTTTTATTTCCTTAAAACATTTCATTATTAAACACAACAACCATTTATGATAATAACCAAGATTATCATATCTGGAAACCAATTCATTTTTATCTTTATTCTAATAATACTTCTACATATTCAAGATTTTAATTTCAGTTTGGATCCATTTCAAACTTATCTTCATTCAATTTCAATTTGGTTGTATTACCACTTAATTCTTATTATTTTATTTAATTCCAATGATTCAACAACCAATTTCTTAATATTTATTAGAAAGAAATATCATTTTATATATCAAAATATATTCTTATATAAAATCATTTAAAATCCTTATATAGGAAAATAACAATTACGCTCTCATATATATATACACTCAACTCGTTCTAGGGTACCATTGACCCTATCCTTAACGAGTAATCCCCAACAGAGCCAGGTTCTCGCTTAACCTTCTGCTCTGATACCAACTGTAACGACCCGGAAATTTCGAACCCGAAATTTCCAGATAGTTAGAAGAAAAAGAAAAGAGATAGAAGAAAGAAACAGAACAAGACACAGATTCTCACATTCGCAGCGGATCAAAATACAATATCAAATAATAATATCAGTTATACAAAGAAAACTGTATCAGTCAATTACATTTTAATACATCAGAGTTACAACATTTCACAATCACTGGACAGTTAAAATAACTTGTCCCAATAATTAACAATATATCACACTCCATACGTTCCTGCCATCCAGCTCGCCACCTGAGCTCCAGAACGTCCTTACCTGAAATCTGTAATACTCGGTCTGACCCGAGCATTACATCAAAGTAACACCCGGGTCAGGCTGGAAACCAGCGTGAGTAAACCCATCTAACAAGAAATTCCAATTTATAGAACTTATTTAAAACCCGGGGTAACTCGTACTTTACTATAAGTAAACAACTTATATAGTCAATACTTATTTTCACAAAACAATATCTAAGTATCCAACTTAGTTTTAATGGTCCATATTATCCCAAACCGGCCTATTGATTTCACATATCAATCTATAAAGAATTATGGAAGATTTCAAATCGAAGTGGTTTCGGGTATTTACTAATACCCGACCCCGGTCTCTTCGAATTCAAATGTCATCATTTTAAATGTCCAAGTTGTTTAAGGGTTTAAACATTTAAACTTATATTCAGGATGATATAAACAGATAGATAAATCACAATATCACAATAAATAATTCATATCAAACATTCATCTCACAAAACAGCATATATCATAGATATCATACCCAAATCATCCAGTATTAATATCAATCAATCATCCATAAGTAAGTTTGATAAACTCTTAATCAATTTAATTAACCTTTAATTAAATTAATTATTATCCTTTAATTACTTGGATTACCTTAATCCTAATTAATTACAAATATATAAATTATCTCTTAATGATCTTCCTTAATTAATTACTCTCTTTTAATTAATTACCTTAACTAGTAATTAATCACATTATTAATTAACCTTAATCCTTTAATTAATTAATCTTTAATTAATTAACTTCAATTTAATTATATTAATTATCCTTTAATTAATATCATCAAGTGATTAACTCTTAATCACTTCCATTTAATTACTTCCATAAGTAATTTCCTCTTTTCTTAATTACAATCAGTAATTAGTCTTTTAATTTATTTCATTTATCAAGACCTTAATTAAATTATTTAAATCATTATTTAATTAAGTGTTTGAAATTATTATATACTAAAATCATTTATTAATTTCCGTTAATACCACAAACTTTAATCACTTCTTAATCTCATCATTAAATTTTATTTGAAAACATTTAGGAACTAATTACATAATTAATCTAATGTATGATTATAAAAACCAAACAATTTTAAAACAAAATTTAAACTTTGAAAACTTGGTTACCTTTTCATTTAATATACTTTTACAACTTAAACCTGTTTAATCATTTTGCTCTAAACTCGAACATTTCATATACATTTAAAACTGGTCAGTATATTACTTCAAAATTCCTTTTTGAAAAACTTGGTTTAAAATCTACCTTTGCTTCCAGTAACAAATTCATACTTCATTTTAAAAACTGGATAGGATTCTTTTAAAATTTAAAACCTGGTAACATATACAACTAAAACCCGAGTAAAAACACAAAATCCCCGAGTCACTTCCGAGCCACTCACGCGAACTCACGTTACTTCGAGTCACACATGCTGACATCCTCGAGCCTGACCCGTGAAGAATGCTTCTTTCCCAAACTACAAACCAACCAGATACATGAAGATACTCGTGCACGTGCACCCACGATCCAACGCCCTCCGACCATCACCGAGGCCTTCGACATGTCGCCGGCAATCATCTCGTTCTGAACGACCACCCAGATTGGCGAATACGCGAGCAAAATAAAATCGAACCCATCATTCCAAAAGTCTGGAACGAATCCCATCGGAATCTATTGATCACTGACGAACTCGTCCCTGCGAACCCACACTGACTTCACCAAAGTTTGTCTCGACCTCCAGTCCTTGATTCCCCCTACACCGGTCCATCTCGATGCGATGACGAAGTCGCAATCGCCACGACTTCGACCCCGACCACAACATGCCCTATAACCCTACAATAACCACGCCGCGCCACCACGGCGGGTGATAACACCACCGACTATTTTCCCCACGACCATCGATCTACGAGCCACCTTCAGCCTCAACCTCGTCACCCCCGATAAACTAGTTCACCCAGAAATGACGAAATTACTAATTCCGTTCAACATACACTATCTCACGATTTACAAATCTAAAATTCAAGATTTTAGTCCTAAAAATCATCGTTCTCAAAGGTGAATTTATTCATATAGGTAAAATCACAGTTTATGATCTTCGAACTTCTTTCTTAATTGGTTATTTACTGTAAAATACTCCTTTAACCTCTCAATACTTAATATTATTTAACAAAACTATTTTTAGAACAAAATACATTCAAAAACAAACAACTTTGCTTTTAACATTCCCCTTTACAACAAACTAGGTTGAGAGCTAAAGATTTTTAAAGGATAGGTGTGATAGTTTTTAACCTACAGCAGAACCAAATTGTTAAACAGAACTTAAAGTTCTTGTCTTAAGATCTTTTATATATATATATCTATATATATTCCTGTACAAGTATATCTGTATACGACTCTATGCATCATACATTTCAAAAGTACTTCTCCTACCAAGCACAAAACATATATTACAATGTGAAAAGCTCTAGTTTGACTTACTGATAATTATTTTAATCAGAGAACAGAGATGCATATAAAAATTCACAACAATTCACTTATATACCAGGTACACATTTAAGTTATTCAGGCCATATTCAAGATATTTCTACTGTTAATTCTTGCATGCACAAGTCAGATTACTCACTGGTATAAAGAAGAAGAAACTGCATTAGGTTACTCACCTTGTTTTGAAAAGCAGAGAACTGGAACTGGAAATCAGTTTTACACTAATTAGTTCATAGCTGTTTGTTTTGCTCTAATCCTTTCTGGTTTTGATTTGAAACTGATCTGAAACTTGAATTTTCATCTGGTACTAGATTTTTGATTTTCTTGATGATTGGGATGCTCTTTTGGTTTAGTTTCAGGTTTAAATTGATTTGAAGTTGCATCTGAATCTGTTTCTGATTTCTTCTTGGTTTTTTTTTTTTTTTTTAGTTTCTTTTAGGAATTGGAAGATGAAATAAAATGAATATGGGTTAATGATATGCATATACAACTATTTTTAATTGTAAATATATTTTTTTAAAGAAAATGCCACTTGTATATTTTTCTAAGCTAACACTTGTTTGAATATTAAGAGATATATTTACATTTGTTCAATGCATGTTCTATATATTTTACAAATGTCAAAACTAATATTTTTATGTCTTAAACTTTTTATTTTAAATATTTCTTATGTTAATATTTATTAATTTATGTATTATGCTCTAAATGTTTATACACATTTTCTATTCATACATTTCCTTATATAGCTTTTAAAGAAAATGATTTAAAGTTAATTATAAATAAATACACATATATACATGTATATAAAAAAAATGCATAATAAACTCTTTTGTTAAATCTCCTTTTTACTATCATACTTTGATTAATAAATATTTATCTTTAGGGATTTAAGAATATAAACAAAATTTAACTTGAAGTAGCTTTTGAAAATTATTATATTAAATTCAAAACATAACCTCCCAATTATAATATATATATTTAATAAGATTTATCATTTCCAGATATTTCTAATCCAACCTTTATTATAGTTTCCAATAGTTAAAATCAGATAATTATCCAATTATCTAATGCCAAAAATTCAGGTTATCACACCTAGATAATCAGAAAATTTTAGTACGTGGTGTAAATTAGAAATTTTGAAGTTGTAAACTAGGAAGTTAAGCCCTTGATACCAAAGATATAGTGATGTTAAATTAAGTATAGCTTACAATTAAACTAGCCAAAGATGATACTTATTGACCTAACTTATTCCAAACATAATTTTTAAGCATGTCTTGTAAGTTAAATCATTCTCTTATTAAACTCAAGCTAGGAGCACAATATTTTACATATACTTAATTTGATTAACCAACCAAGGTCTAAAATTTAACCATGTGAAAGTAATATCAATCCTGAACTTACAGTTTTAACCATGTGAAAGTAATACAACCCTAAACTTGATTTGAAATTAAACTACTAGAATTAAATTACAATGATTGCCAAGTAAAAAAAACACAGAACAATCATTTCTTTTGGTGATAAAATAATACTGGAGTATACAAATGACAAACTATAATAAAATTTAGTGATGTATTGCACGTATGAATCAAAGAAGAACATTAACTAGGACCATCCATAGCAACACTCGACGTACTTTTTATCTGAACCACATTCCACATTGAAAACCAAAAGGTAACCCGTGTTTGGAATCTTTTGTGGCAGAAATAAAATAAAAATAGAACTTCAAAGGAATCGTGAACTATGTACCGAGTTTTCTAATTATAAAATTGTTCAAAAGCTATAAAGAGCTCACATGTAATGAAACAAACTCCGATTATCAAGAAAAGAATCAATTCCTTTGCTTATAGCTTTGAGCTGTAATACAACTTACACTTTCTAATACTAACATTTCCATATAATGAGTTTGTACCATAAACATAAATTACTTCCAGAAACTAATATAGGTGATTTACCTAAATAACCTGCTTCGACATACTTTCTAACCTACTCCAGCATATTTTCTAAGCTGCTCTGACATCAAGAATTGCACTCTCCTAACTAACAAAGTCATTCACAATGTGTAATGGTCAGTACATCAATAGTAAAATAATTGAGGAATCTGAACCTATGATATAAGCTCTTACGCTACATAGAGATCACCCAAAAATCGAACTACCACTCCTTGAGGTCACCACGGCAAGCTCCATCTTACTCCACATGCAAGCTTCCTAAACTCGACCAAATCTGCTTTTCCTACTGCTTAAATTGACCTTAGTAGTGCATCTCTCAAGGCTAGCAAAGCTCCATTTTCTTAGTTTCAACCTCCATCGCTCCGCCCTTGCCTTCCTCATCCATAACTGGACCGCCATCTGATTTCCATACTGCATCGCGCTCCATAACCCAACACAATCGTCTTGGAATTCAGAGCATTTTTGAGAGATGGAGCGATTTTGAGATTTTTTAGGCCGAGACCTTTTAGGCAGCGCGATTTTGAGATTTGTGGAGATTGCGAATTTTTTTCGATTGAGAGGGAACAAAATTAAAATGGAAGAAAGCGTGAAAAAAGATTTGTGAAGATTGTGAATTTCTTTTGATTTTCCTTTTCAAGTAAATGGAATAACATAAAGAGGAAAAGGAAGAAAAATCAACGAAATGTTTGTACAACGCACATTTTTTGACCCAAATTATTGGCGAGATGGACGAGCGGCAAATATTTTAGCAGCGTTAAAGGAATTTTTTCATTAATTGAATCAATATTAGTTGCACTTAGAAGGAAACGCTACCAATATTTGTTACTGAAACTAGATTTTCTTATAGTGAACCATGGGTCGCTGGCGACCCATGGCCCATGGGTCGCTAGCGACCCATAGACTTGGTTTATTTTTCGGGCCAACGTCTCGCCTCTTTTGTAGTGTTCCACAGCTGGTTGGTTTGAAGGTTCGAGGAGAAGCATGGGTCTCTAACGATCTAAGTACTTAGGATTTTTCTGGAGTCTGGAATTGGAGATGTTTTCATAGCCTTTTATCGTTGTTGTTACGTTTAGATGGCAAGTCACTAGCTGTTTACATTCAGCTACTGATTGGACTGAAGGAATGCTATTTTCTCGGCCTCGTTGATTCCAGTCGTTGTTTTAGTCATATAGCTTGGCCCTTGTCGATCTCTTGTCCTAGATTTTTTGGTTAAGTTCTGAACCATCCCGTCTACACAAGGTTGTCCAGTTTTCTATTGGTTTCTGCTGGGTTAAAAACCCGGATAACATTTGCCCCCTAAAGTACACCTTTTGAATGAAAGGTGTGCTTTGCTCTAGAACAAGTCATGGCAACGAGTCTTCGGTTGTTGAGCTTTATTCTTAGTGAATCGTCCAGTTCCTTCGGATTCTCTTGCTAGTCACAAGTCGTTCCAAACCTATTACAGCCTAAGACTCTTGACTCTGCCTAAGTGTAATCTATACATCACAATCATTCCGATTTCGTTCGAGGTTATTACATCACATGTCTATAATTACATTGCACATCTCTAATCGTCCCGCGTTCATTCGGGATTTACATCACTATCAATTTTTGCTTTCATTAAGAGTTTTTACATCTTATATCTAAATCAAATCATATATCAGAATCATATTATATCATATCATGTCACAACATATATCAAAATCACATTGTATCACATCATATATCAAAGTCATCATGTGTTCATCTAGGATATCCATTTTATTTTATTTATAAGGAATTCAGGTCCTTTTTTGCAAAACCAAATCTGTTTCAAGGTCCGATCTTTCTGGACCGCTTAAGTTTAATGCATGATCTATCCAGATCTTTTAATGTTTAGTTTAATGCGTGATCTCTCTGGATCATTTAATGTTTAGTTTAATGGCGATCTCTCTGGATCGTTTAATGTTTTAAGTTAAGGGGACCATCTTTCCGAATCGTTTGTTTGTTAAGTCAAGGGGGATTAAGTAAGTCCATCTGCTCACTCTTCGGTGAGGGGACTTACTTCTTGCACTCTGGCCCCATGGTGGGACTCTAAGGCGATCAATATTATACAAGTCCATCCACTCGCTCTTTGGCAAGGGGACTTGCACCTTGCACTCCGGTCCCGTGGTGGGACTCTAAGGCGATCAATATCGGTTATCAAAATTCAAATATTCAAATCAAAACAAATAAACAGAAATTAAACAAGTAGGAGTCCTAAATGTTCATCTCAGGCATCCGACTCAGAGCGTGCCTAGGGACCGTTCGAGATCCCGTACACGTGTAAGCGGCCTTCGATTGTTATTGTCCTAAGTTCTCTCAGGCATCCGACTCAGAGCATGCCTAGGGACCGTTCAAGATCCCGTACACGTGTAAGTGGTCTTCGATTATTATCGTCTACATACCAAAAGAAAAGTGCGGGAAAAGTAATGATAAAACAAAGCATTGGAATCGAATCCGACTCCTGTTTACCCCGATCATGGGATAATTTGTCTTGCCGCTTGTCCTTGGGCGTTTCTTGATGCATTTTCCACAGACGACGCTTGTCCCTACAATTCCACCGTAGTTTCGTTCCTCGCATATTATGATAGCTGGTTGTTCTGGACCAGTTCTTCTATCAGATCACGAAGGTGTCGATACTCGTTCGTCTCAGGCCTATTCAACTCATGGAAGATGCAAAACTTTTTAGATCTTTTCTCTCGATCAGTGGGCTCCCTCCTAGGCGGCCTTCAGTAGAGGTTCTGCCTCATCGTATCTAAGTATATCCTCTCTGGGGTTTCAGTTAGGTCGGTGTACGAGGAGAATCTTAGCTCGTTTCTCTGTCGTTTTGGGTCTTTGATGTTGTCATATGCTTTCCTCTTCCCTTTGTCTTTTCCAATTCCAGCTCCAGACGGTCCCCTCATTCGACGACATTTATTTCATCATCCACATCCTCATCCTCGGCTTCGGCGTCTTCCTGATGCAGGTACCTCTCAGCTTCGTAATAGAATTCTGCAAGATCCATTGGTGGGTCCCTTTTCAATGCGGCTTTGAAATCAGTCTTATTCACGACTCCAGATACTGTCGCCATTAGGATAAACGATGGGTCTGGTTTGTCCACCGCGGCTGCCGCCGCATTGAATCTTATTAAATAACTTCTCAAGGATTCTCCAGGCCTTTGTTTTACATTTAAGAGCGTAAGTACATTCCTTGGTTGTGAGTTGAACCCTGAACTGTCTCAAGAACCTGCTCACTAAGTCGGTCCACATGCTTATGGACCCATTTTCCAATTGTCTGAACCACATTGTAGCCAAATCTGTTAAGTATAAGGGGAAGCATCGCCCCATTACTTCCTTAGAAGCACCCAGCACCTCCATGTGTTGGATGTATCGCATCATATGAATCGTTGAGTCTGTCTTCCCATCATACATTTCCAGTGTTGGAAGCTTGAAATTTGGAGGATTTCTCGCGTTATGGATATTAGTAGTAAGTGGATTTATGTTCACATCTTCCAAACCCTGATCTGGGGGGCCTCCTCTGATGCATCTCCGTACCAATTCAGCAACTCTGTTCTCACCGTCCAATGAAGGTCTCTGTCCTAAAGCAATACTTTGCTCCCTGCCCCATTAGGAGTATCCCAAGATGGACTCTTCCGGCAACATACCTATGTTCTGATTTGCAACTCTAGCTTCATTCATTCCTCCGTTCCTTCGAGGAAGTTCTGGTACATATCCTTCTGTCGGCCGCATCCTAGTATTCAGATCAGCTCCCATGCCACTAGTCCCTGGTGTTTCAACAGTCGCTCCGGCATTAGCATTGATTCCCATGTTGATTCCAGCGCTGCCCCCATGTGTCGGTTGTTTTGGCATTGAGGCAAGGCTCCATCTTGCTCCAATTAAATCCGGCAATCCTTGCATTGTTCCCTGGAGTTTGATACCTATTCCCTGCAGATCTAGCCATCTCTTGCTGCTCCATCCTCTGGAAGAATCTGTCCATCATCTCCTGTTGTCTAGCTAAGAGTCCATCCTGCACCTCTTTCATCATCATTTCCATCTCCTCTCTAATCACATAGCTGGGTTGATGAGAATTTGAGGACACTTCCTGCTTGCCCCCAAGCTCCGGTTGACTTGCTCCAGTCTTATATCTGGTGTTAGGCCTCTTCATTTTCCTTGAATCTCGGATTTAGACTTCAATTCTTCAGATCTCGTCCAAGGTTCTCGTGAAAGCACCAAAATGTTAGCCCAAAAAATGGATCAATACCATGGTTTAAGTTTGAAAGCACCAGCCCTGTTCTAACAGAGCAATATCACATATCACAGATATAAGAAAAGAATAGTAAAAGAAAGAAGACAGAGAATTTTTATAGTGGTTCGGCTGTTAATGAAGCCCACATCCACTTTATAATTTTCCTTATAGACTGATTGCTGTTACAAGATGTGTTTGATTACAAGACTTTGATTATCTATCAATAGATTGAATCCTCGGAGTTGAAATCCATTGGAGAATCACAGTGAGTTCCTTTGGAGATTGTTGTGAGAGAGGAAGAGCGTGAAGAATGTTTCTAGTAGAGCTTCAACAATCAGTCTAGAGAAAATCCTCTTTATGTTGCAGGTAGAATGCTATTTATAGAGATCAGAGAGCTTCTGGGTCAGGCCTGTCTTCATCAGCTCGCAGGTAGGTATCAGACGACCTAGAGGGACTTTGGTTCACAAAACGAGCCAAAACCATGGGTTGTTGGCGACCCGTGGCCCATGGGTCGCTAGCGACCCATGGACTTGGTTTGTTTTTTGGGCCAACCTCTCACCTCTTTTGTAGTGTTCCATAGCTGATTGGTTTGAAGGTTCGAGGAGAAGCATGAGTCTCTAACAATCTAAGTACTTAGGATTTTTCTGAAGTCTAAAATTGGAGATGTTTCCATAGCCTTTTATCGTTGCTGTTACGTTTTGATGGCAAGTCGCTAGCTGTTTACATTCAGTTGGTGATTAGACTAAAGGAATGCTATTTTCTCGGCCTCTTTGATTCCCGTCGTTGTTTTAGTCGTATAGCTTAGCCCTTGTCGATCTCGTGTCCTAGCTTTTCTAGTTAAGTTCTGAACCATCCCGTCTACACAAGGTTGTCCAGTTTTCTATTGTTTTTTGCTGGGTTAAAAACCCGGACAACAACACTCAAGAACCCTTCTCGAATCATGTTTTCCTTCATCGAATGAAACATTTATTTGCTTCCCCATGACACATTCCTTGCAAAACTCTAGTTTGTTTAAACTGTCTCCATCGACCATCTCCCTCTTTCGAAGAATATCCAAACTCCTCTTCGAGACATGACCTAACCTCAAATGCCACAACCTAGTCGCATCCAAGCCACGAGAACTATCAACTCCCACATAAGTTTCACCTTCTATAGTCACACCTTGAAGCATATAAACACCATGAGTCCTAGCACCCTTCATCACCACAAGAGAACCCTTCGAAACCTGCAAGCTATCACTCTCAATGGTGATCTTGCAACCTAAAGAATCCAGATGCTCCAAAGATATAAGAGACTTCCGAAGTCCCGGAACATAGCGTACATTAGTGAGAGTATGAACCACTCCGTCAAACATCCAAATTTGCACGAAACCAATGCCTTTCGACTTACAAATAGCACCATTTCCCATAACAGTTTAATTTCCTTCTTTGTCGATATAAGAAGAAAAACAATTCCTATTCGGCGTCATATGATAAGACGCCCCCGAATCGAGCACCCATTCGCTACCTGAAAAATCTGATGCTACCTCCAACAACACATCTACGTCTCCCTCACCAACTCCACTCTCCACCGCTACGGATGAAGATGCTACTTCCTTCTTTGTCTTCTCCTTGTCCGGACACTCATTCTTCCAATGACCGGGCTTCTTACAAATATAACACTTGCCCTTTCTTTCCTACGACTTTCATATCCAACCGGGGTTCCTTGATTTAGAACGCCCACTATTCTCCTTCTTCACATATCTCTCATTCTCCACGAATAAACCATGACCACTACTAGCACCACTACTTCCATTACCCAACTCCTTCATCTGATCTCACAACTTCTCGCTAAGAAGACCTATTTTGGCATCATCTAGAGTCAAAGTATCCCGGCTATAGATCAAACTATTTGAGAAACTCGTATAACGGTCCGGCAACGAACACAAAAATATCATTGGCTTTTGCTCTTCCTTATTCTTCAAATCTACCGCCTTCATTTTCTTTAGAAAATCATCATAAGTATTCAAGTGTGTCTTTAGCGAAGTACCTTCCTTTATCTTATAGGTAAAGAACGTTCGCAGCAAGATCAAATGATTAGTTAGTGACTTCTTCATATACAACTCCTCCAACTTGTCCCAAATACCCTTAGTAGTAGTCTCACCACTAATTTCAGAGATAACATTCTCCCCTATAGCAAGTTAAAGTGTAGTGAACGTCCACTCTTCCATTTCCTCTTTCTCAACATCCGAGATGTCCGCCGGCAACAAATGTATGTCAAACACTACTCGATGCCCCCGATTCCGCCTAAGAACCGCTTTCATCTTCCATTGCCACTTTTCAAAATCATTATCGTCATTCCACTTATCTATAACCAATTGTGATCCCGAAGCCGCATACGATCCAAACACATAAGACGCTACACCTGTAACATCCCGGAAATTTAGGGCGATACAAATTTAATAATCTGTGATTAAATATTTAATTGATTAATAATATTTGTTAATAAAATTTAACTTTGATTTAATAATTTTCTTTTAAATAGATATTCAACTGATAATTCATCTTTTAAAGCCTAATAAATTGTTTTTAAATATATGGATATAGATTTGTGTATTGTAAATAGTTAAGCTTTGTTTTAAGTTAATAAATAAAGTTATATTTTTCTAATTTTAAATATTTCTAGTGATTAGAAATTTGATTAAATTTAATATGAAATAAATAACAAATTGGCTTTAAATTATACTAAAGATTAAGTTTAAATTGGTTTAAATGATTTTAGCTTGAATTTAAATTCAACAAAGGGTTGTTTGTTCTTGTTTTAAATATAGTAGGTAAATAACTAATTTATTTATATAGAAATAATCTCTTTATAAATTATTTTAATTTGATAATGAGTTTTATTTATAATATAATATCTTTATGAATAGATTTTTAAATAAATAGAAATTTTGTTATATATATGTATATAATTGGAAGAACTATAGTTTGAAGTTTAAAATAAAATCTTTCAAAATTTTTTAAATTTAAAATAAACCTTATAAATGTTTAATATAGTATGAAATAAAATAATAGTTAATGAATGTAATATTGGATAGTTAGGTTTTAAAATAAAACATACAATAGTAGATTAAGTATTTAATAAGTTAGAATGCTAAAAACAAAACAAAAATTAGCAAAGTAAAATAAAAATACAAGAGTAGGCTAAATATTTAATAACTTAAGTTAAAAACAAAATAGGCAAGATAAATAAAACAACTTTAATTTACATGAAGTATAAAAGTAGCAAAGTATTCAAAATTTGTAGTTAGCAAATAGGCTAAGTAAAACAAATGTGCAGGCTTAAACAAAATAAAAGCTAAAGCAAAATATACAATTATTATCTATGCAAAGCTAGTAGGTATAAAATGTATAGTAATAGGCAAGTAAACAAAAAAATGCAAACATTAAAATATAAGTATAAAAAGGAGCAGGCTGAAACAAAAATGGTAAAGCAAAAATACAAGGTGCAGGCTAAAGTAATAATCATCCATGTAGGTTGAGATAAACAAATGCAAGCTAGAATAATTTTCTGTGCATAAGTACTTGCTCATTAAATGCAAGCAAAACAAAGGTCATATTTCAAGTGATATAAATCAAACTCAGCCCCTTATTATAAAACACTGTCTGATCAAAAGTTTTAAAAATAATAAAAGTATTGTACCTAAAAATTTCAAACAGATCCTACCCTGTCTCCCTCTTCTCTTTATATATACATCTGCTCGTTTCATTTGTTGATCATAGCAAGCTTTTTCTTTTATTTTCTTTTCAAAACTGAAACATTTTACAACATCAAAGCAAGAGATTAAGGAAATCATTTTCTCGGGTTATGTCAAAAATTGTTTTCAAGCAACTGCTCTGCTCTTTCCAAAACAAGTGAGTAACTTCACTTTTGTCAAACAACCTAAGTTTAAATCTAGTGTATGATGAATATCAGATATATTGTTGTATGAAATATATGCATTTCATTTAATTTTGATAAGACGAAGCCTGCTCATTTTCTTTTATCTGGATGATGCTCTGTTTAAAAATTTTAGAGGCCTGAGTTGCTTCAAAGATCATATGTGCTCAACCCATTGATTGTTAGGACAAATCATCTAAACCAAATATGTTTGGTTGAGTATAAAGTAGATTGTAAAATTTAATTTATGATAAATAAAGTTGATATGCTCTAGGAAAAAACTCATGAACAGTAATACTCAATATAAGTGACAAATTCAAACATCACGAATTATCGATTCATGTTTATAAACTGATTGCTTAATCAAAATTAGGATTTTTGAAACTCGAATCACATTTTTTTAGTGATAGAATGAGATGGCATTGTGGTGTTGAACGGAAAATGGGTTTTGGTCGAAATAAGGTGGTCAGAAGCACTGGGTTGGCCGGGGTTTCGCGAGGAGGTAGAGGGGCCTACGGGGTAGCTAGAAAAAAATTGAATCATAGAATTAAGCAATGTTGATTTTGTGATTTGGATTTAAAAAAATTTTAACCTAGTTTTTAGCAATGATGGGAAATTGTTCACCGCGGTCTCAATATGGATTCGAGTGTTTCACTACTTTGGGTGGTCGAAGTTTGGGTGATGTTGAAGTCGAGGTCGGAGGTGGAAGTTCGTTGGTGATCGGAGCGCCATGGGGGAAGCGATGACAGGTTTGAAGAGGGGAGCAGCCGCGTGTTTCCAGGTTTGAATGGAGTACTCGTTTTTCATTTCGAAGCGCTGCAGTGGTTTTTGGGGGTTGTGTTGTGGTCATGGGTTGATCGGCGATGGGGTGCGACGTTGGTAGGTGGCCGGAGGTGGCTGGAGGCACGATGCACGTGCACGTGCATATTGGAAGGGGCTGTTTTTTTTTGGGTGCACTGTTTTTTTTTGTCTCGGGGTTTACTCGGGTTTTTGGGTAGTTTTCTCGAAGTAGAGGCAGGGGGAACTCGAAGTAATGGTGGGTAAGGGGGTTTGCTTTGGTTGCTACAGGTTAAACCTGTCATGTTTGTTTGGGTTTGGTTTTCTCAGGGGGAAGCTCGGGTCATATTGGTGAATTTCTCGAAGCAGGTGAGGGGGAATCTTGAAGTAGGCTAGATTGTTTTCCTGTTTTCTTTTTGCAAACCAGTTTGTTTCAGTTTTTTTTTTATAAAAAAAAATAAGGTTAATTCAATTTTTAGCAGGATGTAAACCATGTTGAAATTAAAAATTCAAATTTCGAACCAGCTTTAAAACAGCATTGAATTCAAAGTTTAAGAAATTTGAATTAAAGCTTTTGAAAAAAAGAAATGGAATTTGGATTTTTGGACAAGATTTAAAGTCGAGGTTTAAAACTGTTAATTCCATTATCTCAGCGACCTAGAACTTAGCGACCTAAGAGGAGCTTGCGACCTAAGAGCAGAGAGCTTCGCGACCTAAGGATAGAAAGGCTTGCGACCTAACAGCAGAGAGCTTCGCGACCTAAGGACTTGGGAGAAGCTTGCGACCTAACAGCAGAGAGCTTCGCAACCTAAGGATAGAAAGGCTTGCGACCTAACAGCAGAAGAGGTTTGCGACCTAACTACAGGAAAGTTTTGCGACCTAAGGGGCCTACGACCTAAGAGGCCCACGAGCTAAGGCTTCAACGACCTAGAGCTCCCACAGCTATTCCTTAACTCGCCTGCGACCTACCACTTGATCAAATAAAGCCAAGTACTGCTTCACCAGCTGACCTCTTAAGCCGCAAGGAGACTGCGACCTAGCTTAGGTCGCTCGCGACCTACGACTTAACTAAGGTCGTACGCGACCTAAGACTTAGGCGAATTTCCTGCTCAGAAATCAGCTCCTATAAATAGGCCACCACTTCCAACATGAAAAGGACTTTTGGCAAATCATTTATTCAAGCGCCGTTACTCTGTCGAAGTCTCCATTCATCCAGCAATCAAAGATCCTCAAACATTCAAGACGCTACAACAATCTTCAAGAGATAATTCCTTACATCCGACATGGATTCATCGAATTTCATCGACGAAGATTGAGCTAGTAGTCAAGATTGTTTCTTTTGATCAAGTTGTACTGTTTTGATAAGAGATTTGTATCGATTTGTAACCGAATTCAGCAATAAAGAGGTTCAAAGTGGACGTAGGCTTAATCTCAAGTCGAACCACTATAAATTGTTGTCTTGTACTGCTTTTCTGCCAGTTTACTGCTTAAATTCTGTTCCCGTCACACGGGTGGTGCTTTCACGATTCTATTACACACACCGGGTGTTAGCGTTCACTTTTTAGCGTTAACATTTTGGTGCTTTCACTGAGAACCCAACTCAGGCTACTACTCACCATTGCTTCACAGAAGTTTTCTGAAAGAATTTCCTACAAAACCAGAAGTTTATCAGACATAATGGCTCCTGGAAGGAAACGAAAGTCTATCAGAACTGACGATGACCGTGATAATACTGCCACTTCTCTCTCTCCAAATCAGGCAGCTCCAAGCGTCGGTGTTACGCGTCAGGAGTTAGATGCTGCTGTATCCGGACTGTACCAGCAGATTGAAACTCAGAATAACCTGATGATGGAAAAGCTGAATGCTCTATTTGGTACGAATCAAAGACCAGTAAGTAATGAGGGAAATTTTGCTAATGCTGCTCCTAATTCTGAGGGGAGAAATATTCCTCATGGGGGATCAGGTGCTGCCGAAGGGGCACCCCTCCAGGCCGAAGGATCCAGGCCATCACCAGTCCTTCATGAGCATTTACTTGGACAAACCCCCGAAAAGATGGCTGAGGTCTATTCTGCGAAATCTCTGAACAATGAGGAATATCTTTCTGGTATGATCAAGCAAATAATGAAGGAGAGCATGCAAAGAGATGAAGACGAAAGCGAATGGGGATTCGCACCAAGTAGAACTCCGTTTACCGAGAAGATTCTAAAGGCTGAATTTCCTAGAAAATTTGTTCCCCCCACCATTCCTACTTATCGGGGAACAAGTGATCCAAATCAGTTCTTGTATAAATACGACTGGCACATGACCGGTGCAAGAGCAACCGACGAAATAAAGTGCCGATATTTCCCAGTTTATTTGGAAGGAGTGGCACTTCTCTGGTTCACCAAGCTTCCTGTCCGACCTGTAGATCAGTTTTCTGATCTGACCCGAAAATTCAAAGAGCAATTCAGGCTATACGCTTCAAAGGCAAAAGATATAATGTCATTGTCCAGTCTTGAACAGAATCCGGAGGAGCCTATTAAGTCATTCTTGAACCGCTTCAACTTAGCTCTGGCAGAAGTCGATAATGCAGAGCCACGAATGATCTTGACCTATTTGATGCGTGCTATCGACAAATCGAGCGAATTTGGGAAATGGCTGAAGATGAAGGAGCCAAATTCGCTCGAGAAATTCTACAAAAAGGCTGACGAATTTATACGCCTAGAGAATCTTTCCGCACCAGCTAAATTTGTGACAACGATGGTGGAAAATAATGCTACCGTTCAAAGCAAGAAAGAACCGGCAGATCAGAAAAGGGAAAGTAATAGTGGGAAAAGGCAGAAAGACTTCAAAAAGCCCCGCTTCCTTAAACCTTCAGACTTTACTCCTCTGACCGATACCCCGGAGAATATTTTCATCGCCACTAAAGATGCTGTTGAATTTCCAAAACCACCGGCCGTGAAAGTTGGGAAGAATGCTGTTCAAAGCGGAAGATTTTGCAAGTTTCACAACCAACCAGGGCATGATACCAATGAGTGCCGCCATTTGAAAAGCCTGATTGAAGAATTGCTAAGAGAGAATAAGTTGCAGCAATACGTCAAGAGGAATAGAAAGGACCCATCTTCATCCAGCCAAGGGCAGTTACCTCCAACTAATTCATCTGATTCAGGAGAGAGGCCTGCTGGGAAGGAAAGACCTGTTATCAATGTGATCACAGGGGGACCTCACCCGGCTGGCAGGAGTTGGGGTGAAATGGAAAGGTATGCAAAAGCTTTGAAGTATGCACCAACCGAAGAAAGTGTCTTAATCTTGGAAGATGCTTCACCTCTAAAGCAGCAGAAGACTTTTCATGATGATATTATGTTCAGAGCCAGGGATTCTATTAATGTGGAAGCTCCTACTGAGGACCCTTTGGTTGTCTCTGTCGGTATTAGGCCGGCTATTGTCAGAAGAGTGTTGGTAGATAGTGGTGCCTCATGCAACATTCTCTTTAAAAGGACATTTGACCAAATGAAAATTCTGATGACTGATGTACAAGCTTCTTCACACAAGATTGCCGGGTTTACAGGGGAGCTGAAACAGCCGATTGGAACGGTGGACTTGTTTGTTGAAATGGGTGAAGGACACAAGAAATTGGTTCGGAAGCAAACTTTTGTAATTGTTGATGGATTCTCCGCCTATAACGCTTTCTTCGGTCGGCCTACTCTTTCTGCTTTCAGGGCCGTCCTCGCTCCTTGGTGCTTAATAATGAAATTTCCTACTGATAATGGGATTGCTGTTATTAAAGGAGATCAGAACGCAGGACGAGAGTGTTATCTTGTAGAACTCCGAGAGGCCAGGAAAAGAGAAATGGGGAAAGATGCGGCAGCTCCGCTCCGCATCAAGGAACCGACCCTGTAGCAACTACGGAGCGGCCCCTGTACTGGCGAACACAGCAATGCAAGAAAAGAAATGGATCCCAGGAAAGCCAGTACAGGGGAGAATAGAGTGGTACCCATGGAGGTAACGGTACCAATATCTGTAGACTCGAAAGACCCAAACAAAGTACTCAATGTGGGTTCGCAGCTAAGCATAACAGTTCAAAACACACTGATATCATTCTTAAAAGCCAATCTAGATGTGTTCGCTTGGTGTCACGCTGATATGTGTGGGATCTCCCCGGAAGTTGTTGTACATACTCTGAACATAGATCCGAAATTCACACCAGTGAAACAGAAGAGAAGAACTCAAGGCCCAGAAAGATCGACAGCATTAAAGGAAGAAGTCGATCGGCTCATGGAGAACAGCTTTATCAGAAACTCCACTTATCCAAATTGGGTTTCAAATCCAGTATTGGTCAAGAAGGCAAATGGAAAGTGGAGAGAATGCATAGACTTCTCAGATTTAAACAAAGCATGCCCCAAAGATTGCTTCCCGCTGCCCAGAATTGATCAATTGGTGGATGGAACAGCTGGGCATGAGTTATTATCGTTTATGGATGCTTACTCCGGATACAATCAGATTATGATGCATGAGCCGGATCAGGAAGACACAAGCTTTATTACAGATGTGGGTCTCTACTGCTACAAAGTTATGCCTTTCGGATTGAAAAATGCTGGGGCAACCTACCAAAGACTCATCAATGCAATGTTCAAGCCTCAGATTGGTAAAACCATGGAAGTTTATGTCGACGATATGTTGGTAAAATCAAAGAAAGCTGTAGATCACATGGGGCACTTGGAGGAAATGTTTGCAATTCTTCGAAAGTACAAAATGAATCTCAATCCATTGAAATGTTCATTCGGAGTAGAATTTGGGAAATTTTTGGGTTTCACTGTGAGCGCCAGGGGCATTGAAGCCAATCCTACTCAAATCACAGCTCTAAGGGAAGTCAAAGCCCCTAAAACAAAGAAAGAAATGCAAAGTCTCAATGGAAAAGTCGCTGCTCTGAGTCGCTTCATTTCCAAGGCCACAGACAAATGTATTCCCTTCTTTGACGCTCTAAAGAAAGGAAAGAAAAAATTTGAGTGGACTCCAGAATGCCAGAATGCCAGAATGCTTTCGATGAACTAATTCATCACATGGAAACACCTCCGGTTCTTTCCAAGCCTACTGACGGTGAAGATCTTTTCATCTATTTAGCAATTTCATCTCACGCCCTCAGCGTAGCACTTGTACGGGAAGATATGAAAATACAGCACCCAGTCTATTACATCAGTAAACGGTTCACTGGGGCAGAGATGAATTATTCGAAGATAGAAAAGCTCGCTTACTATTTGCTAATTGCTTCCAGGAAATTGAGACCATATTTTCAAGCTCACCCTATCAAAGTTCTTACTGATCAACCTCTAAAGCAAGTCCTGTATCATCCTGAAACTTCGGGTCGTCTTTTGAAATGGAACATTGAACTTAGCCAGTATGACATCACTTATCACCCCCGAAGAGCAATCAATGGACAAGCTTTAGCAGATTTCATCGCAGAATCTACTGACAAAGGCGATAGTGAGAATGGAACAACTGATGGCATTCCAATCCAGTGGAAGTTGTATGTTGACGGATCAAGAAATGATTACTGCTCTAGGGCAGGGGTTGTGCTCGAAACCCCCGAAGGACGATCATTGTGTTATGCATTGAGACTGGAATTTCCTTCAACAAACAATGAGGCAGAGTATGAAGCACTTATTGCCGGTCTAAAAATCGCCAAGGAACTAAACATCAAAGTGTTACAGATTTTCAGCGATTCACAGCTTATTGTTTGCCAGGTGAAGAAAGAATTTCAAGCCAAAGGAGGAAATTTGCCTGCATATTTGACAAAAACTTCCGAACTCCTCAATGATTTCGATCACTACTCAATAAGCCACATACCCCGAGAGGAAAATATGAAGGCAGATTCTTTAGCAAAGTACTCAAGTTCCGGAGAAGCTCAATTACTGGGATTAGTTCCTGTAGAAGTTCTGTCAGCTCCAAGCATTGATGAAATGGATATTGATTGGATTATGGCTACGTCTCAAGAGCATGAATCATGGATGACTCCAATCAAAGAATACTTACTCAGTGGTTCCCTGCCAGAAAGTTCTAAGGAACGTCGAAAATTATTAAGAAAAGCGTCAAGATATATACTTCAAGATGGCCGATTATACAGACGGGGATTTTCAATGCCTCTGCTCCGATGTGTAACTAAGGAAGAAGCCAAGACAATTCTAGCCGAGGTACACGGAGGAGAATGTGGAGATCATTCAGCTGGACAAACTTTAGCCAAGAAAGTTCTCCGATATGGGTATTTCTGGCCTGACATTAACCGAGATGCTGCTATCTACTCTAGAAAGTGCGACAAGTGCCAGAGATTTGCAAAAATCCCAAGAGCACCTTCCACCGAACTCTCACAGATGGTTAGCCCATGGCCATTCGCCATTTGGGGGATAGATCTAATCGGACCATTACCAGTTGCCAAATCAGGAATCAAATATGCTATCGTAGCCGTTGATTATTTCACCAAGTGGGCTGAGGCTGAACCTTTGGCCACCATTACTTCTAAAAAGATGATAAATTTTGTAACGAAAAATATCATTTGCAGATATGGTGTGCCACAGAAAATAATCACAGACAACGGTACTCAGTTTGAAAGTGAAGAATTCCAGGATTTCTGCAAACGATTCAGAATTCGGAAAAGCTTCTCAGCAGTGGCTCATCCGCAGGCAAACGGGCAAGTGGAAGCAGTGAATAAAATCATCAAGTCAACCAACAAAAAGCAACTTGAAAGAGCAAAAGGTGGTTGGGTTGATAAGCTTCCATTAGCACTATGGGCATACAGGACTACTCACAAAACTGCAACTGGGCACACTCCATTTTCACTGGCATACGGATCAGAGGCAATGATTCCAGTGGAAGTAGAAGTTCCTTCACATAGAAGAGTTCATTTCAACGAAGCTGAAAATGAGAAGCTGCAACTTGAAGCACTTGATTTTCTTGATGAGAAAAGAGAAGAAGCTAGGCTCAGAGTTTCAGCTTATCAGCAAAGGATAGCCAGGCACTTCAACTCTAAAGTTCGCCAACGCAGCTTTGAGGTCGGGGACTTAGTTTTGAAAAGGATCATGACGGCAACTGGTGTGTTTGGACCAAACTGGGAAGGACCATATGCCATTGGCAGTAAACTTCTTGATGGCACTTTCAAACTCATAACTGTCGAAGGAGATCCAATTCCAAGAGCCTGGAACAGCAACCACTTACGTCCTTATTTCACTTGAAAGAAAAAAGCTTTGTTCAAAATTGTGAAATAATGATGAATGTATCAGTTGTATTGTAAAATATTGTAAATCAGTGTGAATGAATGAAAGCTATAAAGTGGATGTAGGCCCGATTCTTGGCCGAACCACTATAAATCTTGTGTTCTTTACTATTTCATAATGCCTGTTTTATTTCGATATGTAAATACTTTAAATGTATTGCTAAAATGTCGATTCAAAATTGCAGGACATCAAAACAATGCTTACTCGTCACAAAATCAAGCGACCTCTATAAATCACCTGTTATGCAAATACCAAGCGACAAGAAATTCCAAATACAAATCCTATACAAAGTGAACTTCACATAAAAAGTTGGCGACTCCACTGTGACAAACCTTTGTTAATTGGTTGAGATTGTCGATATAAACAAACATCCAACTAAATAACTTGCGTTTGTCCCGTGAAATCGTTCAACAGTGAAGTCCATTTCTTCGAACATAGCAATGTAAGGAAAGAAGATGCGCTTGGAAACAATAACAAAAGATCGCTAATGAGCAGATGATGAGAGAACATTGCCAAGCAAACGAAGGAGCAGCCAAAAGGAGGTATGCTTCTCAATAAAAGGGCCAGTAAGAACCACCGAAGGGACACCTTCCCAAGCAGAAGGAACAGGGCCCTTGCTGACAGATCGTGATGCATCCGATCAGGCAGCTTGCGTCCGTCCCGTGGATTTACTTGCCCCTGAGACGCAACCTTCCTGGCGCACCAACCATCCAACGCTCCTTCTCAAAGTTCAACAAAGCCCTCTGACGAGGCACGCCAAAAAATGAAAGTACTTCTCTCAATCAAAAAAGATTGGTGGAACCACCGGAGGGGCACCTTCCCAAGCTGAAGGAACAAGGCCCTTGTTACTTAATTGCGATCGTTTGTGCAAATGAGCATCCAATCAAGCAACTTGCGTCCGCCCCGTGGATCCACTCAACCATGATAAAGTAACTTCCAGGCAGTCAAAAAGCCCTCTTCGGAGGCACATGACCTCTTCGGAGGCAAAAGCCCTTTCCCAAGGCACCACAAGCCCTCTTCGGAGGCACATGACCTATTCGGAGGCAAAAGCCCTTTCCCAAGGCACCACAAGCCCTCTTCGGAGGCACATGACCTCTTCGGAGGCAAAAGCCCTTTCCCAAGGCACCGCAAGCCCTCTTTGGAGGCACAAGCCCTCTTCGGAGGCACAAGCCCTTTTCGAAGGCACAAGACCTCTCCGGAGGCACAACTCTTTAAGAGGAGCCCTCTCCGGAGGCATGTCCCAAAATAAAATACTCGAACAAAAAGCATTGTCCAGAAGCACAGTTCAACTCTCAAAGGAAGGATTAACTTGTTCATCTCGAAAAGTTCCTCCTAAAAAAGTTGAAATGCTACAAAATTCTTTCAGAAAAGTTCATTTCACTTCATAGGGAAATTCACTTCTTAATAAATAAAAGTGATTATCCCCGAAAGTTGAAGCGTTCTTCAGAAAGAGAAAATAAAAATTCTTCTAAAGACTGGATATACTCTATTAAAAGCAGAATAATTCTCCCCTTAAAAGCGGAATAATTATCCTCTGAAATAAGAGTATTAGTCTTGAAAAAGCTAGGAATATTGCAATGTACTTACGGCATGGGGGCAATACTATACAATTCAATTATATTAATAAAAGCAACATGCCATAAGTTCGTTGCAATATCATGAAAAATAGATGTGGAATAAATGCATTCCCAAACACAGACAAAAAAATTTGTACAAGTAAAAGGAATCGTTTATCCTACACTAAAAAAGAGAAACAGATGCGTTCTCACATACACAAGAGTTTGTACAAGAAAAATAATTGTTTTATTTAGTACTATGAAAATTCTTTACATGTGCGGATATCTCAAAAAGCAGGGACCGGTACCCGCACAATCCCCGGTCGATACATGCAAAAAGCAAAAAAGTAAGGAGTAGAAAATCTAGCTTGTTATTCCTTCTTCTCGCCACCTTTGGAGCCTTTCCCCGGCCTAATGATTAGTTTTTGGAGCCGTTGTGCACGGGTCGGGGCAGAAGGAGGAAAAGGCGCGGCTGGATCAACTTCTGCTTCGTCCCCAGTTGAAGCACTTCCCTTCTTCTTCCTTATGCCACGCTTCCCCTTCCTCTTTGAAGAAGATTCGCTCCCCGGAGTAGCAAGCAGTGTTGAAAGCTTCGTGTCATCATCAAGGGACTGCTCTGGGGTCTTCTCGACGTCTTCAAGGTCCTCCGCCTTCTGTTCCTGCGAAGCTGCCGGGTCATCCAGGCCTTGAAGGGCTTCGATTTGCTCTGCCTGTGATCCCGGCTGGGAAGCAGAAGGAGGAGTAACCTGTAAAGATGGAGGGACGGCAACTGAAGGAGTGGAAACTTGTGCAGTGTTTGGTGCCTCCGCTGTAGAAGAAAAGAAGTTAAAATCAACATCTTCCAAAAATAGAGAAGGTATCGGTTCACCAAAGTTCAAGTAACAAGTAAGAAGGTCATCAAAGTCGGTTAAATCAAATAACTGGTTCATTAGACCCGGAACTTCGCCAAAGTTACCTAGAGGAGTTGGCTTCGCAAGGTCAATTTCATATTTATCAGCATCAGTTTCTTCTTGGCTCTTCTCTTCAATTTGGGAAAGAGGAGTCTCGGAAGTATCGAGTTTAGCTTCAGCATCTTTTGCAGCAAGTGGAGATTGAGAGCTAGAACCGATGATATCAACATCAGTCAAAGTTGAAGTATGGACAGGGGCAGGTAGTGATGTTGTCTTTTCTGGATGTTCCTCTACCACTGTCCTGGCTCTAGCTTCGGCAAGTTGCTCTTTGCCTCTAATAAGCGCATCACGTGCTTCATCGTCTAGATAAAGCGCTACAAGGTCTGCTTCCGCATAACCGGCAAATGTATCAAGTATGGTCTCCCAAACTTCAGCAAGTGTAATCTCATATTTGGGACCCAAGAATGAAAGGCTGCCGCGGCCCAAAACGCTGTGCATGTAGAAGTCAAATAGAGTAGAATCGATGCTAGCTTTAGTGGGATCGTGAGACTCTTCGGCCGCAACTTGTCCAGCGACTGCGTCATCACGCTCCTTCTCAACTCTAAGAAGCTTAGCTTTCAGCATCTCAATCTCTGCATTTTGGGACACAATTGTTCCCCGCAGCTCAGTATTTTCTGTGCGATATTTCTCAGTAATGTGCTGCTCAGCTGCAAGCTTCATTTCGGCGTCCCTTTGCACAGCATGTGCATCCCGCACTTGCTTCTGAAAGACTTCTTCCTTTTGGGTATGCGATGCAGAAGACGAGGCGAGATCTTCCTTAAGTTGCTTGACTTCAGATGCAAGCTTTGCGTTGTCGTCTGCGATACTCGTCATCTCCGCATCATGCTGCTTACGCCATTTGTCCCATTCTGATTTATCATTCTCCATGGTCATCATCGCCTCAAGATTCATGTGATTAATCCTTTGGAGTTCGTCGACAAGTTTCTGCCATTGCGACATCCTCTCGATATTAAGTCTGACCGCGTCAAGACTTTTAAGCATGTCTTGCTTATCAATCGGAACCAAATCCAAGTCAAAGCGCACTCCTTTTAGGCACCAATTTGGAAATCGGCTCTGGAGCGTTGGAGGGCCATCTTTAACTTGATATTGTGGCCTGTTAATAATTGTTTGAATATCAGACTTCTTTAGAGGAGGAGAGCCGGCCGGAGTATCAGAAGGGATAGGAGCGTCAGTTTTTTCAGAAATTTCAGACGCGTCCTTCTCATCAAGTTTAACCCGTTTACTTGGGTCATCAGTAGCATGCTTTTTCCCTTTGTCATCATGATATTTTCTTTTATGAGAGTCATCGTCTCTCCTTCTTTGCTGCTCTTCGTAAGCGCGCCTTTCTTGAGCTTTTCTAGCTGCACGCTCTTCGTCAGATTCTTTGCGGGAGGGAAGATAACGTCCATAATCATAAGAATCACGCCCTCCGTAGCGCCGAAAGTTGTCGTAGTATGAGCCGGTACGTCCCATCGGAGAATCTGAAAAACGGAAAAGAAGTAAAGTTTAGAAATTTCCAGGAAAAGAGGATAAATGCTTATAAGTGCTGAAAAATCCTAAGTGTGTGCGGCGTGCAAGCTATATGCGTCAAACTACAGACCACGCTTTAGTGTGGAAACAGAGACGACTGGCGTAGTAGGCGTCAGGGTTTGTTTTAGGGTGGAAGTTGCTTCAACAACGGGAGAAGTCACTTTTGGATTATTATCCCCGAAAAGCTCTTGAGAAGTTATCATAATATCGCTCAAGCCATCAAAAGTGTCATCACCCTGGAGCTCAGTAGACTTCTCCTTTTCAGCTTCCATATCAATTGATTTCTCAGAAACTCGAGGATTTTCTTCCTCTTCAATAATTGGGGCAAGTGCCGACTTGCTGACTGACCATACAACATCGATGGATGCGGAACATTTTATCAAAGCAGCCTCTACGACGGGTGCTTTTGATGCGATTTCTTCTACAAAAGTTGGGGGCATTCGAGGCCTCTGCTTGAGAGCCCGAAGCAACTAACGTTTCCGCATCAGAACTAGAAATTTCATGAATTTGAGTCGATCTAGAAGGATGTAAAAGACCAAACTGGTGCAAAAATTCATCTTTCAGCAAGAATTTGGCACTCCTCTCTTCAGCATCAACAGCACTCAAAGTATCTAAAATTGACTTGTGGCTAGTATCTCGAAGAAGAGTAGGAAATGCTGCAAAAAGAAAGAATGGAATTAAGCATTTGACGGTTCGAATTCTGAGAAATCTAGAAAACGAATCGGTAAAAGGCAATCTTACTTCCGACTCTCCAGATGGCATAAAATCCCGGAGGACAGCGAACGTAAAAGAATTGAGTCAAGAATCCATGGGCACTTTCGGGCAAGTCCAGAATTAGTTTACGGTTCCTGGCACTCCTCACAAGTATGATAGAGGGATGGTCTTTGTTTTTTGCAAATGTACACAAGAAGCGAATTTCGGCAAAAGTGGGAAAACGGTCTAACATTCTCCTGAAAAGCACACACAATCCCAGCAGGATGGAGTATCCATTAGGGTGTAGTTGAAAGGGAGAAATAGATAGCCGAAGGAGGAGTTCTCGAAGACAGTCGTTAAATGGGGGAATGGTTCCACTCGAACACATCTAACGGTTCACAGCAACAAAGCCAAGAGGCGGCCTGTCAGCAGTGTCGCTTGACCCAGGAAGTAAAGCATCTGCTTCGGCAATGCCAAATTGGATGCACAATTGTCGGAAGACTTTATGACTCAAGGTGGTAGGAGTCCTTTCCGAAGGATCATTTAATGGAGTGGCAATTGGAAAGGCTTCTCCACCTGTTTCCAAGTCTTCCTGTTGAGATTCCATTCTACATAAGGAACTGGACGATCAAATGTTAAGGTGCACGTTTCCTAAAAAGAGTGAAGTGTTGTGCAAAACTAATACAATAACAAGCAAATGTAAATGAAACTAAACTAATTGATACTTGTCGATTATAAAGTTTCAGGGCTTGATATCTTAAGTCCAAGAATAGTGTTGTATTGATGCAAATAAATCAGCTTTAGTTGATCATTTCAATTTTGCTTTAATACTTCACTTAGATTTGTTAGTTCACAGCATTTCATTCACGAAGTTCATTTAAGTTTGATATTCTTTGTCAACTAATCTGTTGTTTGATGTGGGCAATCAACAGCAGTATATTCGTCCCATTTTTCTGTGAATGTTGCTTCTAAACAGGTTATCAGCATTAAAGTTGAAGCAATCTGAAAAGAAGTACAAAGTCCAAAACAATTCAAATTCAGAAAATCAGTCAAATTCTGCTCAAAAATTCTAAGTGTTAGGTCGCTTACGACCTAACACAGGTTCCAGCGTTCTTATGCTGTGTTGTTCAGGTTAAGAGTCCAGGGCTGTGAAAATTGTCTAAGTATTAGGTCATTCGGCGACCTATCATGGGTCAAGATTTCTGTTGGAGATTCTCTAGGTCGCAAATGCTGTCAGATCGCAAAGGCTTAAGTCGCTAAGCGTTCCCACGTGACCTAACTCTCAGGTCATTCAAATCTGATAGGTTGTTGACTTCTTCTCCAAGCAACATCATCTTGGGTCCAATAACCCAATACCGCCAGTTCAAAAAGAGTTCATCTTCCCCTTCATCCTACCTCAACTTACCACCAATTAACTAGCAAATCAATGGCAAACCCTACAGATCCGTAGTAAAAGCTTTCGTATGATCGCAAATCACCCCGACACGTCAAATGACAAACGAAAGTCAATTGAGACTACCATACAGAAAGCATGATGCATGAAATTAGGCTTAGGACAAGTAACAACGATTCGTGATCAAAGCAGTGACTATGGACGAATAAAGGTCGATCCACTTACGGATTATGATTGGTGAGAAAGAATCGTCAATTGAATGAGTTGAATTTGTCTTTGGAAGCTTGAAAAATCGTTAATGGCGATGGAGGCTCAGAACAGTAAGGTGAGGAAGAAGGTGCGACCTAACCAATTTATGTGAAACTGAGAATGGGAGGCGAACAGGCGTGCGAGTCCTAGGTCGTTCGCGACTTAGCAGGGTTGAGTCGAAGCATACGACCTATGGCATAGTCATATGCCTCAAGGGGCAAATGTTAATTCCATTATCTCAGCGACCTAGAACTTAGCGACCTAAGAGGAGCTTGCGACCTAAGAGCAGAGAGCTTCGCGACCTAAGGATAGAAAGGCTTGCGACCTAACAGCAGAGAGCTTCGCGACCTAAGGACTTGGGAGAAGCTTGCGACCTAACAGCAGAGAGCTTCGCGACCTAAGGATAGAAAGGCTTGCGACCTAACAGCAGAAGAGGTTTGCGACCTAACTACAGGAAAGTTTTGCGACCTAAGGGGCCTACGACCTAAGAGGCCAACGAGCTAAGGCTTCAACGACCTAGAGCTCCCACAGCTATTCCTTAACTCGCCTGCGACCTACCACTTGATCAAATAAAGCCAAGTACTGCTTCACCAGCTAACCTCTTAAGCCGCAAGGAGACTGCGACCTAGCTTAGGTCGCTCGCGACCTACGACTTAACTAAGGTCGTACGCGACCTAAGACTTAGGCGAATTTCCTGCTCAGAAATCAGCTCCTATAAATAGGCCACCACTTCCAACATGAAAAGGACTTTTGGCAAATCATTTCTTCAAGCGCTGTTACTCTGTCGAAGTCTCCATTCATCCAGCAATCAAAGATCCTCAAACATTCAAGACGCTACAACAATCTTCAAGAGATAATTCCTTACATCCGACATGGATTCATCGAATTTCATCGACGAAGATTGAGCTAGTAGTCAAGATTGTTTCTTTTGATCAAGTTGTACTGTTTTGATAAGAGATTTGTATCGATTTGTAACCGAATTCAGCAATAAAGAGATTCAAAGTGGACGTAGGCTTAATCTCAAGCCGAACCACTATAAATTGTTGTCTTGTACTGCTTTTCTGCCAGTTTACTGCTTAAATTCTGTTCCCGTCACACGGGTGGTGCTTTCACGATTCTATTACACACACCGGGTGTTAGCGTTCACTTTTTATCGTTAACAAAAACGAAGTTGGAAATCAATGTTTAAAATTTATGGATTCAAGTTTGTTTAAAAATACAAATCTGAAATTTAAATCAATTTTAATTTTGAATGTTTTAAAAATAGTTCAAATAAAATAGTTTTTTAAGGTAAATTTTGTTGCAAAAAATGTTAACTTGATTTGAGAAATTCTTTTATAAAAAAGTTTTTGAATAAAAAGAAATGAATTTACAAGTTATATAAGTAATGTATTTTCAAAATTGATTTTTGAAAATAGTAATTTAAATTTTAAAAAGCCTTTTCCTTATAAAAACTTTATATGCAAGTAATAAATGTTATGTACATTTATTTAAAAGATTTTATAAGTGAATTTAAATTGAGTTAATGTTAAATCACTAATCATTTTGAATCTTAAGTTCAAAATGGAATTTGAAGCTTAAATTAAAAATGTAATGTTCTAATACATTTTAAATATTAAGGAAGTCATTAATAAAGTAATTAATTATCTTAGAAATAATTAAAATATTGAAGTAATTAATAAGATAATTAGAGGATGACTTATTTATATTAAGTTATAATTAATTAAAATTAAAAAGAAATTACAAAGGAAGTAATCAAGGAATTGTTTTAATTAATGAAAATAATTAACTAAGGATTTTAATTGATTTATAAATGTGATGAAATTTGATAGTAATTAGATGAATTAATTTGGATAATTTATTGAAAATTGTTAAATATAATACTTGATAAAAGTAATTAAAGGATTTATTATCTATTGAAATTAAATTTGATGATATGATTAAATGAATGAATGAATTTAGTTTAATCAAATTAATAAATCATTTAATGATTTGATAAGTGAAATTACTTGGTGTAATTAATGGAACAGAATTACTTAGAGAAGTAATTAGATGATAATTACTGGATGTAATTAATATTAGATGATGTGTAGATGAAGTAATTTGGGGAATTACTTTTGTATTTAATCGGGGGATTAATTAATGGAAATAATTAATTATGAAATAATTAATTTATTAAGGGCAGTTAATTAACTGGTCTGTTTTTAATCAAGGGAGGATTAATAATTGTGTTTGAATAAAGATTAATTACTTATGTAATTAACTTAAATGAAGGAACTTAATTTAAATATAAAGTAGATCATTAATTAATATAATTAATGATATAAGTAAGAATTGTTTAATTATGTACTAATTTACAATGGGATGATTAATTAATACAATCAATTAATAATAAGTGTAATTGATTTTATTTAAATTAATAAATGAAGTAATTAAATGTTGATTACTAGAAATGATTTATAAGAACTAATATGTGGGATTTATTAAAGACTAAATTACTTATTGTAATTAAGGGATGATTAATCAGAGGGGTTAAATCAAGATGGATATTTAGGGAATAATTAATTGATTTATAATTAATTAATGGTTGTATAAGCAGGATTTATAGATCAAGTAATTAATTTAGTTTATTTTAAATTAATTAAAGATAGAAGTAATTAATTTAATTCATTTTAAATTAATTATAGATTGTGAATAATAGATCATTACTTTTGGATGAATGATATTGATATTTCATTTGTTGATTGTGATCTCAGATAGGAGATGAGTAATATCTATGTGATATAGATGCTTGGAATGTTTGATAATATTAATTATCTATTTTGGTTGAAGTGAATTATCTGCTGTAATGATAATGTAGATTTTCAATCTGTGATATTGTGAATTATCTATCTGTGTGTATATAGATAATGAATTGAATTGTTTTAACTTTAAAACAACTTGGCCTTAAAAGATACGGTTTGGATTTCGATGAGACCGGGATCGGGTTTCCAGATTTGGATATCCGAAAACCACATTGATCCAAATTAGCGATAGGTCGTGAATCTCAAGTGAAGATGAAGATTCAAAGTGCAAGGGTTATTGTCGTTAACTCTGGGGGTGATTCCAAAATGAGTGTAACGAGATAATGCCTTCGGTTTCGTTCGAACCCGGAACGAACTTGTATGGATTGAATGCTTTCAGAACATCGTCAGGTGGACGATGAGCATTCTAAGAGATGTGTTCTCTAAAGGTAATCGTAGCCTCAAGCCTCATCAACCGGGAATGGCTAAAACAGGGGAGGTGCAGCAAGGCTTCGTGGGTCGCACCCACTTGAGAGCGAGATATACCCCTGTCTAGAGGTCCCTTTTTATTCGGCTTAGTGGGCAGTTGATTCGCGACAACTACTGGGGTTGTTTCGTTCGGAACTGTTCAGTAAGGAATGGTTCCGGCCTTATGTTGTAGGGGAGCGGGCGTACTCATCGGTACTCTGATCTAGGCCAGGTACTGTGACGGGCGGTACCCCAGTAGCCCTGCCATTGTATGGAATCCAATTTCCAATAAGTGCCAACGGATTTGATTGTAACCCTAGTACGCTGGAATTTAATCATGTAACAATTTCAGCTATTTCTTATTTACTTGAAAACCCTACACCTATTATAATATCACTGGATTTACTATCAAATGGTTTGGTTAGCGTAAGGTAAAAACTCTTCCATGTTTATGTGTGGGAAGTCTTACGTGATACCCTTTTGTTTTCAAATGATTTTCAAAGTTAAGCAACTTTAACCTGTTACTCATACCAGACCCATGTCTGACCCGGAGTTTATTTCTGTTTTCCTAAACTCTCGGGTACCCAAATTTTTACGGGTAGTCAAGGGATTTAGGTTTGCTTTGACGAGTTCTGGAGGAGCAAATGGAGCAGGAGGCTTCTGCATTATAGATATATAGATGGTTCTGCTGTGTTTGGTATCTCTGAGTTTTTGTTTGAGTTGTATCAAGTTGTATTAACTAGACAGGTGTTTGTAACTGTCTAGTATGTGTTGTATTATCTGTGTAACTCTGATGTATATGATACTATGTATTCTCTTATGTGATATAATATATTTTATTCGTTCCGCTGTTGAGATTCTGATGTTGTTTCTTCTTCTTCTCTATCTTTTCTATTTTCTCACCCCTTTCTTTCTTAAAGATGATACTCTTCCTGGGCATAGGAAGTCAGGTCGTCACAACACCACTTGGATTAGCCATTGAGCAACTACTTGAGGTATTAACTGATTTCGGCATTTCTACAACCACCCACCAAACACCAAAGCTCCGATACCAAATGTTGTGGGAAATTCTAACTCAAGACCACTCAAATCAAATTCCTAAAGCATAGAGGAAAAACAAGATCGTGGTAAATAGCGCAAAAACAACCAATCGGTATCTCAATCTAAGCTCAACCAATTCAAATCCGATCACAATCACCAAACAAGCAATATAGAAACAAAGCAATAATGATAAAATAAATCACACACCGATTTATCGTGGTTCCACTAATGCCTTGTTAGTGTACATCCACTTTGAGAGAGAGCCTTTATTAATACCAATGAGAAGAGTACAAGAGATTGATTACGATGATCAAAATTCTAATAGAATTGATTTGTATAGAAGAGAATTGAAGCATATTAGATTTAGATAAAACTCTAATTAGTGGAGGCTAAAACTCTTGATTAAACCCTTAATCTTTTTGTCCGCCTCTGTATCTGAATCCAGAAAATAGCTTATATATGAGAATAGAAAACCTAAGCAAGATCAAAAATTGCCTCTTCGAATATCACAAATCTTCACACCAAACCCGGGTTAAAATATAGGCAGAAAGTCGCCACAGACGTCTGTCATAGGTCTCGAGAAAAATTCCCTGACACCACAGACGTTTGTCATAAAGTGACAGACGTCTGTCCAAACCCTGTAGTCACAGACGTCTGTCACTTTATGGCAGACGTCTGTCGCCTGATGCTGGCCACAGCACTCCCCTTTCATCGCCATATCTTCCTCCTCCGAGCTCTGATTTGCAAACCATTTTCTCCATCACCAAGCTACTTCTGACCACTTTAATTTCTCCATATAGTGTCGCCAAAATTAAACATATACCTTGAACATAACTTGCTTTGATAAAGGTCAATAAACAAATCTCTTATAAGGTCTTATAGTTTTGTTTGAAGTCCGAGTTGATAACCTTCATACTTGATCAATTCAAACGAAAGTATATATTCGGCACAATTAATTCTTTCCTTGTCTTTATAAAAGAACCAAACAGACTAAATTAAGCTCAATATTAATTTTTTTGGATTACTTAACAAATGTGACTATGCTCATCTTTAATTGTAGTGTTCAACCTATTTTGCGGTAATAGTACAATTTTTTTGACCATAGATATCTAATAATTCAACGATCTTACAATGAAGTGCTTTGATAAAATGTTTCAGCACCAATGCAGGCCAATAAATGACAAATGTTGATACCAACTAATTTTTTCTAATACATTAATAAATGCCTAACTTGAATATTTGTACTAATATTTTCATTCATGCACCAACTAGTATATTTGTTACTAATATATCCATTCATGTCTAGTCAAATCAAAGGGAATATATGTTAAAACTATCCGTCTTATTTTGTAGCTTCATGTTCTTGTAGTATTAACATCATTACTGTAAAAAATTAGTAGGTGATCCATGTATTTCAATTTTGAGTTTCCTTTTGTTTTTAGATAGTTAAAGTTAAATAACTCAAATATATCTACAGGGCGATCCATTGGTAGTTCATTTTGAGTACCATAAATACTCAATCAGATCCGTTGAATGGACTGAATATGAGACTTCAACATCGGTTGTTTCATATATTGACCATTAATTAAACGTAAGTTACTATGAATTCTACTATCAAACATATAATTTCCATGGTCTTTTTAATATATATTTGTATCTATATTCACCATTGAACTATAATATCTTTCATATACTAGAAGTACATGGGACTTTTAGTTGGAGAGAGACGAGGAAGAAAAGATTTAGTTCAAAGCTAAGACTAAAGACAAGCAGACACACTGCAAGATTTATCGCCTCGGCTTCTATTTTTGTTCATCAGGCATGACACTGCATCAACTTTTAATTTGTAATTAGTCGGGTAAAACGTATGTATTGATTTTTTTTGTTTTGATTGTGTGAACATGGTCAAACATGTATATGGGAAATACATTGGCACCACCAAATAGAGGGAATGATCGTACCAATGGCAGCAGATGTTTTTAATGTGTTGATGCCTGCAAATATTGAAACAAATATTCTCGTAATTTATAGTCCTATTATATTTTTATTAATCAATTTATTTTCCTACAAGTATTATCATGTTTGGTTATTTCCTTTTGAAATTATTAGGACATTTGCTTTTGAGTGTTGTTGTCAGCTATGGTTAAACTGTGATAAAACCAATAGCATATCATTTAGGTGGTTGTTAACAACAAATCTGCAATTTTGCTTATTTTCATTTAGAAAATGATATTTGTTAGCAAAAATATGTGCAACAAAGTGTTTTTGTGATTTAATCTCATAATCAAATCGACTACTATAGAAGTTTTACCATAGGAATGCAAAAATGGATGGTATGAATGTCATTAATATGTTTTCTTCCACTCCCCCACCACCTCGAAAAAAAAGTATATTCTCTTTTCGTACCGCTTAAATGTTTCCTTTTGTTTTCTAGTCTTCCACAAGTACGTAGATTTCTCATATTTTTGTTTATCATCTTTGTAACCTATCAATTTCTCTTTTTTAAATATTTTATTTTCTAAATGATTTTTTTCAATATTATACACACATCCAAATACATCGTTTCCAGCACTTAAGTGTAAATTGTTGTTGACATTACATATTCTTATCTTTTTTTTTAGATGTTTGTAAAAATAATTTTCGTCCGCTGTAATACTGTTATGCATTTAATTGAAACAAATGTAAAACTGTAATAATTGTTTTCCTCTAATTTATAAATAGGTTGTGGTGGACCGTACAAAATTACGCTGCCATTTTAGTGCGAGAACCGAACCACAAATTCACGAACCCTCCATATTTGAAACCCTAAAAGAAAATGCCTCATCGCTGCCGGAAAGCAGACCGGGACGAAGAAGATGACGATTTTCTCTTTTGGTATCCTCTCCCAAACTCCACAACCACCGCATCGGAGACGAACTCCGGTGGCTCCGGCGGATTGGCACCTTCGAAATCAACGGTATACATCTCGAATCTCGATTTTTCCCTCACAAACTCCAATTTGCACACCCTCTTCTCCACTTTCGGTAAGATCTCTCGCGTTACTGTCCTCAAAGATCGCCAGACCCGCAAATCTAAGGGCGTTGCATTTGTTCTTTTTGTTTCCAAATTTGATGCCCAAAATGCTGCTCAAACCCTAAACGGAAAGGTTTTAAATGGAAGAACTTTAACTGCATCGATTGCTGTTGATAATGGAAGAACGACTGAATTTATAAAGAAGAGGATATATAAGGATAAGAGCAGGTGCTATGAATGCGGGGAAGAAGGGCATTTGTCCTATGAGTGCGATAGGAATCAGTTGGGCAAGAGGGAGAGGCCTGTTAGTAAGAATGTAAGGAGAAGAGGAGGAGGTGGTGGAGAGGGAAAGTTGTATAATAAGAAAGAAGAGGAAAATGACGATGAAGTTTTCGAGGATGATAATTGGGCATCTGTTGTGGACACCAGAGGGAAAGAGGAGAGGGAAGAAGATGATGTAGGGACTAGTTTTAAGAATAAGAAGAAAGTGAGCTATTTTAGCGATGAGAGTGGAGATGATGATTGAGCATTTCCTTTAGCATAGGTATGTGATATCATTCAAATCATTTCTCTTCTAGCTAGCGCATACAGTTGTGCAAAATTATACAACATGTAAATTTCTCAGGTTATGTTTTAAATTTATATGAACCGTGTATCATGTGATATCCATCTTTAAATCCACACGTTTATTGTTTTGCACATCGAAAATGGTTTTAGCACAATGCAACTTAAAATAGAAGCAAACCCTACAAATAAAAAGTAAAACCAATGCACAATGTAATTTAAGATTTCGCTTAGTGACTTATTTATAGGAAACAGTCTACATGGTTCGATCTAAGTAGCCAATGTTGATACTGATGAAATATCAATCAAGGATCACATGTTATAGTAATAGCATAATACCATATAATATTAGATTTGATGGTATTAGAATAACGTAGGTTGTTTATTAACAAATTCTGAATATTTTTTAGCAACGTAAAAACACTGAAAATGTATTATTATCTCAAAAGAAATCTTACTATGCATATATATTTTACTAATTTAACAATTTTACTATATCATGCTTAATCAAGAAAGCGTTTTCGTCTAAACATGCAAGCTTTACCAACAATAATAAAGGAAGTAAACAAAACTTCGATACAAATTTTGAGTTTTAAATTTGTAATGACGCGTAACTGATAATCACAGAAACCAAATTATCTCGACAACCAAATATTAAATTAATAGGCAAGTACTTAGTAAATGGTTTATTTTAAGGAAAATGAAGATTCTTTTGAGACAAAGGATGTGTAGTACAAGTACTACACAACTACACGATGTATTACTAATAAAAAGATAGTAGATACAAGAGTTTTAGGGGATGGTATAGACACCACATGCAATTGACATGCCTGGCCGAAAGCATATAAACATAGCATTCCGAAAGCAAAAGATAGCATTAAGTTTTCAGCATTGAATACAAGCAAGTTGAATATCAACATAACGAAAAAGCACACTAGTCTTCTCAAGAGCTTCCAAGTTTTCATAGTTGGCATTGATTTTGGCCTAAGCACCATTGACCCATGATTGAGTTCTGACTAAGAAATGACACAACTAAAGATGTCATTACAAATGCTAGTATAGTATTTTTAAGCTTGGAAACATCTTTGATTTCTTTCAAGTCAGATAACCCAACCATAAGCGAGCACCAATAAAACATTGGTATCTTTATGAGTGTTTAGATTGGAACCATAGAATTCCCAATAATCATAAAAACTAGTGGCAAATAGGTCGTCTTTGGCAATTAGATTTGAATCACATGATTTCCAAATCATCTATAATTTCAGATTTAAGAAATAAGTGATCTATACTTTCTCCCCCACACATAAAACATGTATTTTATATATTGTTTCTTTCTAAGATGTGTTAGTTTGTTAACTTTAATGTGAATCAGAAACCACTTATGAAAAACTACTTTCGTGGGATGTTTAATTTCCACATCTTATGATATCGGTTCTGTTAAGACCTTGTTTATTGATTTATATGGCAACTACTATTATAAATGGTGCTACCGACTATCCTTCGAGTTTTGCAGAATTACATATATAATATGGGAACATAACATAGCAGCTAACAAGTATACACCAAGCACATATCAAGTTTATGCAAGTATATGATATGAATGTATTTGAGAAACATAATCACTTCAAGGCAAATCAAGATTGTATGAACTATTGAGATATTCTACCGTCATATAAACTATATTAAGATTCCCACATCAAATATGCTTGAAGATCATACTTCATTGAGCTAAAAAAGATTCACAAATATTGATCTCAATGAATCCTGAATATCTAGAATAATTTATCTCTGTTCTAAAACGTTCCAAATATGAATTACCACTTTAACTACCATTTGTCGGCGTATATACCGATATGTGTTGACATATGTGATAGTTTTGAGAAATTCAAATTTCATTGGAAAGGCTATGGCTCCTACTCTTCATCAACTATCATATCTTTTCATCTCCTATAAAAAGAGATTATAGATAACAAAATAAACTATTGGTTCTCTCTGGAATATATGAATATTGACTCTTATACTTTACAACCAGAATGCATTCAGTTTTCTCTACACACTCAGTGCAAATCCACCAATTTTTTAACTTTTATTCTTCAAGGACAAACATCGGAGAATTTGCTTCTATTCATTTGCTCTTTGATTCACTCATTTTCCTCATCAAACTCTAAGATATGTTGCTCTTTTATTGAAATTGCAAGAATATGTATTTGCAACTCACTTGTAAAAATCCTTTTAAGCATCCATCTAGTTCCCGTGTAGGTGCTAGATGAGGTTAAGTGCCTAGGTCCGTCTGAGTGAGGCTTACCACATTATCTAAACATTTAAATAGGTATTCATACACTTCTTAGGCAATGGTTGATGCTTGACACCTCATATAAGTATCTATGTGCTAGTTTTATGTGGTCTTTCCTCCTTGGCCGCTCTCAAGCCCATTCAAAACCTTAATTTCATTTTTGGATCAATTAATAAAAAACAAATACTAAAATTTTATCTAAAATATATTAGTTTACCAAAACACTGGTTTCGATTAATCTTAGCCTAAATGATTAATCCTTAGTCTATACGTAGTGTCCGCATAATGATTTTTGTAACTTGATTTGGAAGTACACAAACTTGTACTACTATTGTTTTGAAGTCATTCAAAGAGAATGCAAGTTGTAAAAGTCCTTCGGGTATAAGGTCTTCAAATGCAACAATTCAAAGAAGGACGATCGACTGTGTGGATTCGATAAATGACCAAACTTAGAACAATCAAGAATAAAGCGAACTCACTCGAAATATAGGAAATTTTCATCTTGCGACAACTATTAGTTTTAGAAATTACTTTCAAAGGATTTCATTACTTTTAAAAGGTCTATTTTTCGAAAATCACACTTTCATGATTTCCAAGTTTATGAGAAACTTTTACAAAAAAAGCATTTTCAGTGAAAATGATTATTGCAAAAAAAACTGGATGCTTTAAAGGACATTTTCAATAAAACAACTTGTGAAATTTTTTATTTTATTTTAAGACCAAAGTTGTTGTAAGCCAGGGAGTGCAAGTAATCAATAAAGCACGACAACAAGGAATAACCACTTGGGATGAAAAGATGCGAAAACAAGAGCAAAAGTTTACCGAAGTTAAAGTATAAGAAAACTATTTCTAAAGGAAGACAAGTGTTATGTCTAAGTTTTCAAGGATAAATACGCCATCGAAGATTGACGATAAATCAATCAAATGATGACAAATAAAACTATCGAAAGTTGATGAATATAGGTTATTGAGTGTTAACAAAGTGAAGTTATCTAAGACTAAGATAGCCATCACAAATTGATGAACACGAGCGTTTATCTAATCATTTAATTATCCTCCCTCTTCGCTCGAAGTGCAAAATTGTGTGTTTTATATAGAAATTAGATTGAAGAAAGTGGAAGGATTTTGCTTGACCCTAGCCTCTAGGAAAATATAAATAATAATTTCAGCGGTTTCTATACTAGAATAATTTCCGCCATTTTTGATATTTTTCTGAATTCTTGAGTTTTCTCTCTAGATTTCGTGCACGGGTTCTATAAAGTATTACAAAGTGTTTTTTTCAAGCAAATTGACTTTTGAAATTATTATTTATATTTTCCTAGAGGCTAGGGTCAAGCAAAATCCTTCCACTTTCTTCAATCTAATTTCTATATAAAACACACAATTTTGCACTTCGAGCGAAGAGGGAGGAGAATTAAATGATTAGTCTAATCATTTAATTGTCCTCCCTCTTCGCTCGAAGTGCAAAATTGTGTGTTTTATATAGAAATTAAGTTGAAGAAAATGAGTTTTAGGAACGTTTCGAAATCGCTTTATAAATTGCCTTTGAAATTCTCTTATACTCTATAATAAGAGAATTTCAAAGGCAATTTATAAAGCGATTTCGAAACGTTCCTAAAACTTATTTTCTTCAACTTAATTTCTATATAAAACACACAATTTTGCACTTCGAGCGAAGAGGGAGGACAATTAAATGATTAGATAAACGCACGTGTTCATAGCACGCGTTTTATCTAACCATTTAATTCTCCTCCCTCTTCGCTCGAAGTGCAAAATTGTGTGTTTTATATAGAAATTAGATTGAAGAAAACGAGTTTTAGGAACACTTCAAAATCGTTTTAGAAATTGCCTTTGAAATTCTCCTATTATGAAGTAATTAATTTAATACTTAAGAATAATTTCTAAAAAAATTTGATTAAAAAGTGCTGTTTTAAAACAGCGATAACTTGTGATTTACAAATCCAAATGAGTCCATTCTTTTTGCAAAAGAGGATGATTTCAGTAAGCTAGAAATCATCTTTGTATCATGTTCGAAAATTTTGCAGTTTGGTTATTCAAAAAATGAATTTAAAAACTGATGGACATCTCTGTCCTCTTTTATAATTTATGAGTTTAAAGCTGAAAGTAAATTGGGGCGTTACAGCTTGGTATCAAGGACTGCAAAGTTGACCAAGCCTATCGAGATACGGAAGCCAAAAACAAGCTAACAAAGGATAATGGATTCAAAGTTGTCGCAAGTTGATAGAACAAGCTATCGAGGGATGATGTTTCAAGGTCATCGAGTGCTAATCCCATAAGCTATCGAAGATTGAGATGCCTAAGCCATCACATGTTGACTTCATGAGCCTTCGAAGATTTAGAAGTCTAAGTCATTGCATGTTGACCCCATAAGTTATCGAAGATTGGGATGCTTGAGCCATTGCATGTTTGCTGCATGAATTATCGAAGAATGAGATGTCCAAGCCATCACATGTTAACTTCATATTGAGGGACTATCAATGATTAAGACATCTAAGCTATCACATGGTGGAAATTGGAAGCTATCGCATGTTAAGTTCATAAAGCTGTCGTGTATTGGAATTAAGGTTCCATCGAAGGTTCATAAGTTGTTAAACTATCGAAGGTCAATACTTCACAAAATCGTCACAATTAGTCAATCTAGCTATCGGTAGAGAGAAGTATCTAAAAAAATTGATATTTTTTTTGATACTTCTCTCATTGGTAGAGGCTATCGCACATTGATCGATAGAGCCATCGAAGTTTGATGCTTCGGGGTTGTCAAGTGCTGATAAGAGTTATCACTGTCGAGGAATAAAGCAACTATCACATGCTGACAACCAGTCGTCGAATGTTGAAAAATACATCCAGAATCAATATTTCAAAGCCCCAAGGAATAAATACTATCACTTGTTGGTCGCTAAAACTTTTGCCACATCAGCAAATCTCTATCATTCATTTACTTCACACGACATGTAATGAATCAAAGAGTTAGGGTTTTCCATAAATATGCATGTACCCCTTACTAGAAATGGGCGAATTCCAGATTGATCTTCTTTCTCATTTTCATTTAAGATTTTGCATAATAAAGAGAGCTTGATTTGAGCCATTAACGGCTGAATTGACCCAAGTACACTGACTTTTTAATTTAGGATTTTGACAAAAAACTGATTGCATAATGACTTCCCAGAATTCAATACTAGCATGCTTGACTTAAAATCTCATCTTACTCTTACTCAAGTATCCTTCGCTCCTCAAAACCAAGGAACACTTAGTTGGCCTAAATTCCGACCTAACAGAAAATAAATGCTCAAACTCTTGCGATATGTGCTATATCAGCACCATTATTAACTATTTTGTTTTTGATGTATTTTAACATGGTGTGAGGTTTTGACCTGGTGGAAATCATCTCCACTGTCTCGGACTGGTTCCAGCGGTTAAAATTCTCATTTTGACCAAAATTTAAAGGAAAACTTTTGTTTTGATAAATTACTAGAAACTAGAGTGGAAATAGAGAATATTATGAATAAATTGGAAAAATAGATAAAGTTACCTCTTGGAGTTATCAGTATTATTTGTACAGAAGATGATGGTAGAAAAGGAGAAAAGAGAAATATGCAAGAGAGAAAATCCGAAGAGGGAGAAAAGAAAATCAGAACATCAATAACGATCAAAGTTTGAAAACGTGAAAGCGTTTTTCGAACGTTTAAAAATGATTCGGTTTTGTCCAAGTGGTTAAGTGATTCAGCTTTAGTGCAAGAGGTCACAAGTTTGAAACTTGCGTAACGTGGTTCGAACGTTTATTGACATGTGGCATGTTGTCCTAGTTACATGTTGTATATAAAGTACCATTTCAAAAAAAAAAAACGTGAAAGCGTGTACACGAGGTCTTTTTTTGCTTGTGAGTTGAGGCGTAAGTTTTTTAGGTAAACAGTGAGGCGTAAGTAATTATTGATTTGCCACTGTTAATTTTCGGTTAATAAATAAAAATTAACAATTAATCATATAAAACCATAAATAAACAACAATATATACACTTAATTTTAAAGAGTTCAGCCCTAATCATTCTTTATTATTCGTTCGTAAAAATATGAATAATTAAAATTAAGATTATAAATAAATATAAGTACCCGATAATATAAATGATTCAATCCTTCAAAAAGTTCATGTTCAGTTTTTAACTCCGCAATGATAATTATTTTATTTTTTTTCCTCCCTTTATTTGTGTGCAATTTTTTTTCTAGACTTTTAAAAATGATATTTGATCGATTCTAGTGGAATTGATTTCTATTACAAGCGGTAGGATATCGTGTAAGTTATTATTTTATTTGTTTTTTCTTCTACCAATTTAAATCGATCCCAAAATTATTTGGAAGTTCGGTGACGATAATTCAAATTTTTTATTTAAATAGCAATGATGTAGTTTTCGATCATTGTTTCAAAAACAATCTTAACTTAATCATGTCATCATGTCGATATTGAAAGTGAAAAATAAAAAAAACAGTAACTTTCAATTTTCTAAATATTTTTTTCCTTGCCATTATATAATTAAAGGTTAATAACTTATGTTAGCGTCAATAGTTACAATTTAAGATAAAAAAATTCCCGAGTTGCATGCCTCAACAGTGCAGGTTTTCTTAAAACAATGATAATGACATACTGTGTACACTAGTATAACCTTTTCTTTCTAAATCAACAGCCAACTGTTGAATAATACCGTGCACTAGCAAAAAACCTGTACACCAGGCAGTCAGGTACACGAGCAAACATCAGTCAGGTACACGAGCATAACCACTATACACTAGCAAATGAGCCATCAAAGTAATACTGCACACTAGCATAGGAATTGTTGAATGATGATCTTGACCTATTAAAATATTATTGAAATCCAAAACTGGAACATTTGTCAAAACTTTAGAAATTGATGAAATAAATCCAAACTTTTAAACCACATCGAAATCCTTACCGAAACCGAGTTCTCAAATGTTGAAATCTAAAACAATTGAGAACTCTTAACAATGCAAAAAATTGTGTTACGGAAGAGTTTTCATTTGACAAAATATGATGCAATCTTATGTATTATTATTGAAGATATGAGATTGCATTTAGTTCTGAACATGAAATTAACTATTGTTGTTGTTATGCTTTTCTTGTTATAGGATTTAGTCTTCGATTTTAATCACCCTAGTATAAGAAATGCATAGTTTCTTATCCCGAAGTTCCAAACACCCAAACTTGGAGCTGTCTTTAGCAACACAGTTCATTAATGAAATCCAGAAGGTTGTAGCTAAAACCGAATATTGTCATTGTTTGAGTTTGTTTGAAACTTTGCATGTTATAATTCTCAATTGATAATGTACTGTCTCATTCCTTGCAGCATATACATTGTACTATTGTAAATTTGTAATATATGCCCTTTTCAAAGTTTCGCGCTGTTCCTGCCTTGTCAAATATGACTCAGCTACTCAAAGGACTGGGCCTCACAATTTCTTTCAGAAAAATCTGCCAAGGGAACTGATCTACTTTGGTCTTTAACATGTGTTAAGATTTTTTCCATAACTTTCGTTTTTATTTGTATCTACCTCTTGCTTCTTTTGGCATCATCCTCCCTTAGTACAAGTGATGTGTTGTAGTATTTTACATAATTTACTGGAACTTGTAACCTTATTCTGCTCTCAAATGATAAAAAAGGGGTTTGGCAATAACTCGTAAGTAACAAAAATAGCTTTCAAGTTGATTTTGTAATTTGAATTGTTCGACAACAATTTAATTTTTGTCATAGAAGTAGAATATAAGTTGATAAGTAATGAACAAAAAACAACAATTACTTGTTTATGACTTATTTCAAATTATACAACTAAAGTTTACCACAATTCCAACTTCTATTCAAAGACTTCTACATTTTATTATTCAGTAAAAAAACACTTAAAAAATTACTGATTGAAATTCTTTCTAATGAGATTTCAAATAAATTGTTGTCAAATGAGCTATAAAATGTCGATCTGTCACATTTTGTTTTTCACCCATTTAAAAGCATTCCCAACAGATGGATAACATTTGAGTGCTAGTACTCACATGCTACCCGAACAGGCGTTGCAATCGTTAATTTCTAATGAAATTTATCTACTGGGTAGCTAAATGTTACTATCCAATATTAATACTTGCTGAAGATTCAGAAGCTTGGGTAGGGATATTTATTTGTATTTAATCCATTTTATATATGCTGGTCCACAAATGCATGAAATTTTTGTGTGCAAATGCCATTGAATATACACGATTGATTGTGCATGCAATCTGAGTCCACAAATGCACAAGTTTTCTGTACGTAGGAATTATGATCAATATCCTAAGCATCATACCATGGATTGGTGTTGCCCCAAGCTTGTAATAATATTTGCTTTAGCACCAAAATCACATGCTTTTACAATTTTATCTCTCAGTTTTGTGAAAGGGTCTGGGTCTGTTTGGTTTCATTTTGAGTTTTGTGTTTTCAACATTCATTACAATACGTAAGGAGAGCAAATGAGAAGATTCAAAATTTTAAGTCATTACGACGATGGAGAAGCGACATAGGGGGTGAATTGTTTTCCGTACCTTTGATATTTCTCAAAACACGGTAAACAAAATAAATTTGTTATCTATTTTGTATGTTAACTTCATTTTTCAAGTTGTTTTTTTTTCAAAAATACATGTGTCATCCGTATTTTTGTTTAGACGAAAACCCAAAACTTAAAAGAGCAAATCAAACGGGGTCTTTGTTTTACATCTTCTTGATAAAGCACCGATTACGAGCACGCTATGATTATTTAAGCTACACAACAAATATAATATTTTTAATGATGGTTTATAATTAAAAAAAAATCATTTTATTCTCATGTTTCAGAACACTATTACAAACGCCCTGGATTCTCTTCTTAACCAATGTGATGGAACTTTTTAGTCGTTGATCTCACTGATTATTTACCCACCCCCACCCACTTGCCAATATATATGTAGAAACGAGCAAAATGTGGATTTTTATTCTATAATATTTAGTAGGAATAATATCTGAACAGGAATTCATGCTTTCTGATATTTATTTTCTAGACCATGAATTTATGCTTTAGTCAACTCTGGTGTCATCTTTGCTGAGCATTCCATTGTAAACTGAACCAGACCAACTGGTTCACTTTTCCATTTCAATGCGGGTTTCAGTCATGACCAAGCTTTCCCATGCAACCATGTTTTCACTCAGACCTTGGAGTTGGAGTGCGCGCTTTCTTTTTTAGTTTGAATCTATACCGAATGCTGAACAATCATATCTTTGCACTTCGCAGGCTACCTACTTTTTTGCATTTCAGTGAATAGATTATACCACTATCAGTTCTAAAGAAGAATTTAGCAAGCTTAGAAGTGGTTAACTCAGTTATAAGGAGAATGGTAAAATTTGAAAGAGTGGTTAGGAATTTACTGGATGAAATCATTTATCTTGATTAGAAACCAAGAGTATATTCGGCAAGTTAAAAAAAATGATAGAAAGAAAGAAAGAAACAAGCAAATGATGTTGAAGCTATTGTCTTTTTTTTCTTCCTTTCAGAAATGCTGGAATAATTATTACTGGAAGTACAAGGATGATTAGAGGCATTTCAAATAAAGAAACGTCGTGGTGATGTGGTTATGACGTACATACGAAAATACTCCTAGAAGTTGTCTTTAAGACGTTGCTTGTCTTTTTCATTACTGTTCTATGAAATCTTCATTTATGTAGCTACCAGCAACCAAGTATTTCTGATGTTGGGATTCCTTTAATGTATATATCAACGTCCATTCATTGGTTTGGCTTGCACATTTGTGATTGTATCCTGTGTTGTGGAAATGTAACGGCAAACGTGTTTAGACAGATGATAAATATACTTGGCTTTTGCATTTGTTTCATACTTAACACTTGCTTTCTGCAATTGTTTTGTGGTGCCCTTGTTTTATATAAAAGACGTGGAGATACGGATATAGGACTGAAATAGACGCTGGAGTCATTTTGTTTAGTTTCTGAGTCTACATATTATAAAGATATTGGAGCTGTATTTGTAGGCTTCAGTTGAGTAGTATGACCACAATATAGTCCAGCATCATTGCCCTAGCTCCTAATGGTTAGATGCTCTGGTTCTGCTCTGTAAGGTTACATGATCGAGTCATGTAGCGTGATTTCGAATCATTGGGGATCTGTTGACTTATATGTTATATACCACTCAAGATTTATGGTACATTTATGAACTAAGTACCAAATTTCAAAATAAATAAAAATAAAAATAAATGAAGTACCTAATTAAGGCATTGGCCTAAAAAATGGTTAATTCAGCCTAATTTAACTTGCTACGAATATTTATTTTTGCCATGATGTGCTAATTCATCAATTTCTACCCATGCACTTTGAGAGTGCACCATTTTATTTAATAGAAGTCTAAGGTACTTTGAGAAGGAATTAATTTAAATGAAAAACCCAAGATTGATTTTAATCCAAGCACACAAGTTTTAAAATTTAGTCCGAAAAAACAGAATGCTATATTAAACTAGCATCAGTTAAACGCAATGTTAAATTACACTAGCATCGGATGAACTCACTAGATGAACTAAAATAACATTCATCATCACCGTTAAAAAATATCAAATTAATATATCTAAGTTTATATAGCATTACACATATATAATGTTAAGTTTATATAACATTCATTTTTATAGTTCATATAACATCTGTTTTATCCGATGTTACATTAATATAACATTCAGTGTTTTTCAGACTAAATTTAAATTTACGTCCTTTATTCAAAAATGTGGCTAAACCTTTTGTTTCTTTCTATTTTCCTGGTTTGAGAATATATAATTTTCTAAAAGAATTTATGCTAACGTAACTTCAAATTGAGCCTGGAGAAAATCGTTTAGTCAGCACTCAAACTAGATCTATATTTGTAGTATGTTTCTGAATTTGGTCTTAGTTAGGAATGTTTTGAAAAGTGGATTAAATTGATAAAAAAATCTAGCAACTCATGAACAAGAAAAAAGGCAACAAGAATTAGTGACAATTTTGGAAAAAATTAACGCTAAAGAAACCATGTCTGTTTGTTGATCTTAAGGCTAAACTTCTGACCAAAATGAAATCCAAAATTTTAGATCCACGTCCACATCAAGTTGTGCTCTGGAACAGAGTTAAGAGTACCACATGGGTAATTATCTAATTTATTATATAACTTAATTCTTACTAGTATGTAACCCGTACGTTGCACACGGTATGTTGTAGAAAAATAATATTGTAATTGTTTTTGTAGAATATAATTTATCATGCAAATATCCGATGAATTTTGTTAGGATAAATGACTTGTAAATTTAAATTACTATATTTATAACTATGTATTTTTGTTATGAAATTCGTATATTTTTATATTTGAATAAAATTAAATTATCATTTTTGTTGATAAAAATGAGTAATACACCGATTTATTATTTTTTAAGATTCATTATTTACCAAACAAATAAATGAAAATAAGCATTCTTAATAAATTTTGAAATTGATATTTTTATAAAATTTCATAAATAAATATTCATGTACGTATATTTTGAAATTGACATTTAGGTTTTAATACATTTGACTGAAAGATAAATGATGTATACATTAAATTTCAAGTATTACTTGAGAGAATGATGACAAATACCTAAAAATAGAAGTGTAATATCAAATACTCAATGTATTTGTATGCATTTGTAGTTCTTGCAGCACATATTTATCAAAATAATTATATGATATTATCAGGGTGATAAAAAATATTTATTTAACCGCTAAAAGAAATATTAAGCGAAAATAAGGTTTGAAACGTTACAAATCACTTTGGCATTTTAATTATGTAAAAAAAATGATTTTTGATCCATTGTTTCATACCTTATTATTTTTATTTTATAATAAAACTTTTCAAAAAATATTCAACATTTATGTTAAAAAGATGATAAAAAATGAAAGAAACATATTTCTAATCAAAATTTGATATAATTTTTGCCCATTGATTAACTCAGATTAAGAACATAAATAATTAAAATGTAACTTTTTGTATAAATATGTACTAATTGAAAATATTTATCTTTTTTTCAATATTACAGAATACAAACATTCATCACTTATCAATAATTGTAATGTTATTCTTCGCAAAATATAACTTAATAACGATATAAAGTCTATTTGACGTACCAATTTTATGAAGAAAAAACGTTACATATGTTTGTAATGATGTACCAATTTTGAAAACAATTTTTTTGTATATATTTGTTTGTAATGAAATACCAACTTTTAAAAAGAAAAAAATATGTATATATTTCTTTGTATTAAATAACTAATTTTAGAAAGAAAGAAATTTTATGAACTTAAATGTAGAAAAATGTAAAAGTATCAAAGATAATTTTTTATATAATTGTGTAAATATTAAATCATATGAACTTGAATGAATATACAGTTTTACCATTTATGTCAGTATAAATACGGTATACACATTGAATTATCATTTTTTATGATTTATTAGATTAATAAATAAATATTTATTGATTGGATTTAGTTTAAAAATTAAATTCAAGATCAATTAATAAATTCAAATATATGGACTTGAATGTAAAATAATATAAGAAAACTTAGGAGAAATCCGTAAATAATTGTAAAAATTATTGAATGTTGGCATTTAAATGCAAAATGATATGAGAGAATATTAGTAGAACATTGTAATAGTTTGTATATAATTGTGGAAATTTAAAACTATCTGGACTTGAATGAAAAATTAGTTTTACCATTTTTGTCAATATGAATGCGGTGCACATATTGAATTATTATTTTTAAAAATTTATTAGATCAATTAATGAATATTCGTTAGTTGTATTTATTTAAAGGGTTTTTTAGGCTCAAGGAAGAATTTGAAAAAAAAATTAGTCTCAGGGACAAGAAGTTTGCTTTTTAGGCTGAAGGATATTTGGGTTTCAACTTTAATATTTGTTAATAAAATTTAACTTTGATTTAATAATTTTCTTTTAAATAGATATTCAACTGATAATTCATCTTTTAAAGTCTGATAAATTGTTTTTAAATATATGGATATAGATTTGTGTATTGTAAATAGTTAAGCTTTGTTTTAAGCTAATAAATAAAGTTATATTTTTCTAATTTTAAATATTTCTGGTGATTAGAAATTTGATTAAATTTAATATGAAATAAATAACAAATTGGCTTTAAATTATACTAAAGATTAAGTTTAAATTGGTTTAAATGATTTTAGCTTGAATTTAAATTCAACAAAGGGTTGTTTGTTCTTGTTTTAAATATAGTAGGTAAATAAGTAATTTATTTATATAGAAATAATCTCTTTATAAATTATTTTAATTTGATAATGAGTTTTGTTTATAATATAATATCTTTATGAATAGATTTTTAAATAAATAGAAATTTTGTTATATATGTATATATTTGGAAGAACTATAGTTTGAAGTTTAAAATAAAATCTTTTAAAATGTTTTAAATTTAAAATAAACCTTATAAATGTTTAATATAGTATGAAATAAAATAATAGTTAATGAATGTAATATTGGATAGTTAGGTTTTAAAATAAAATATACAATAGTAGATTAAGTATTTAATAAGTTAGAATGCTAAAAACAAAACAAAAATTAGCAAAGTAAAATAAAAATACAAGAGTAGGCTAAATATTTAATAACTTAAGTTAAAAACAAAATAGGCAAGATAAATAAAACAACTTTAATTTACATGAAGTATAAAAGTAGCAAAGTATTCAAAATTTGTAGTTAGCAAATAGGCTAAGTAAAACAAATGTGCAGGCTTAAACAAAATAAAAGCTAAAGCAAAATATACAATTATTATCTATGCAAAGCTAGTAGGTATAAAATGTATAGTAATAGGCAAGTAAACAAAAAAATGCCGACATTAAAATATAAGTATAAAAAGGAGCAGGCTGAAACAAAAATGGTAAAGCAAAAATACAAGGTGCAGGCTAAAGTAATAATCATCCATGTAGGTTGAGATAAACAAATGCAAGCTAAATAATTTTCTGTGCATAAGTACTTGCTCATTAAATGCAAGCAAAACAAAGGTCATATTTCAAGTGATATAAATCAAACTCAGCCCCTTATTATAAAACACTGTCTGATCAAAAGTTTTAAAAATAATAAAAGTATTGTACCTAAAAATTTCAAACAGATCCTACCCTGTCTCCCTCTTCTCTTTATATATACATCTGCTCGTTTCATTTGTTGATCATAGCAAGCTTTTTCTTTTATTTTCTTTTCAAAACTGAAACATTTTACAACATCAAAGCAAGAGATTAAGGAAATCATTTTCCCAGGTTATGTCAAAAATTGTTTTCAAGCAACTGCTCTGCTCTTTCCAAAACAAGTGAGTAACTTCACTTTTCTCAAACAACCTAAGTTTAAATCTAATGTATGATGAATATCAGATATATTGTTGTATGAAATATATGCATTTCATTTAATTTTGATAAGATGAAGCCTGCTCATTTTCTTTTATCTGGATGATGCTCTGTTTAAAATTTTTAGAGGCCTGAGTTGCTTCAAAGATCATATGTGCTCAACCCATTGATTGTTAGGACAAATCATCTAAACCAAATATGTTTGGTTGAGTATAAAGTAGATTGCAAAATTTAATTTATGATAAATAAAGTTGATATGCTCTAGGAAAAAACTCAAGAACAGTAATACTCAATATAAGTGACAAATTCAAACATCACGAATTATCGATTCATGTTTATAAACTGATTGCTTAATCAAAATTAGGATTTTTGAAACTCGAATCACATTTTTTTAGTGATAGAATGAGATGGCATTGTGGTGTTGAACAGAAAATGGGTTTTGGTCAAAATAAGGTGGTCGGAAGCACTGGGTTGGCCGGGGTTTCGCGAGGAGGTAGAGGGGCTTACGGGGTAGCTAGAAAAAAATATTGAATCATAGAATTAAGCTATGTGGATTTTGTGATTTGGATTTAAAAAAAATTTAACCTAGGTTTTAGCAATGATGGGAAATTGTTCACCGCGGTCTCAATATGGATTCGAGTGTTTCACTACTTTGGGTGGTCGAAGTTTGGGTGATGTTGAAGTCGAGGCCGGAGGTGGAAGTTCGCTGGTGATCGGAGCGCCGTGGGGGAAGCGATGACAGGTTTGAAGAGGGGAGCAGCCGCGTGTTTCCAGGTTTGAATGGAGTACTCGTTTTTCATTTCGAAGCACTGTAGTGGTTTTTGGGAATTGTGTTGTGGTCATGGGTTGATCGGCGATGGGGTGCGATGTTGGTAGGTGGCCGGAGGTGGCTGGAGGCACGATGCACGTGCACGTGCATATTGGAAGGGGCTGTTTTTTTTTGGGTGCGCTGTTTTTTTTTTGTCCTGGGGTTTACTCGGGTTTTTGGGTAGTTTTCTCGAAGTAGAGGCAGGGAGAACTCGAAGTAATGGTGGGTAAGGGGGTTTGCTTTGGTTGCTACAGGTTAAACCTGTCATGTTTGTTTGGGTTAGGTTTTCTCAGAGGGAAGCTCGGGTCATATTGGTGAATTTCTCGAAGCAGGTGAGGGGGAATCTTGAAGTAGGCTGGGTAGTAGATTGTTTTCCTGTTTTCTTTTTGCAAACCTGTTTGTTTCATTTTTTTTTTTAAATAAGGTTAATATAATTTTTAGCAGGATGTAAACCATGTTGAAATTAAAAATTCAAATTTCGAACCAGCTTTAAAGCAGCAATAAATTCAAAGTTTAAGAAATTTGAATTAAAGCTTTTGAAAAAAAGAAATGGAATTTGGATTTTTGGACAAGATTTAAAGTCGAGGTTTAAAACGAAGTTGGAAATCAATGTTTAAAATTTATGGATTCAAGTTTGTTTAAAAATCCAAATCTGAAATTTAAATCAATTTTAATTTTGAATGTTTTAAAAATAGTTCAAATAAAATAGTTTTTTAAGGTAAATTTTGTTGCAAAAAATGTTAACTTGATTTGAGAAATTCTTTTATAAAGAAGTTTTTGAATAAAAAGAAATGAATTTACAAGTTATATAATTAATGTATTTTCAAAATTGATTTTTGAAAATAGTAATTTAAATTTTAAAAAGCCTTTTCCTTATAAAAACTTCATATGCAAGTAATAAATGTTATGTACATTTATTTAAAAGATTTTATAAGTGAATTTAAATTGAGTTAATGTTAAATCACTTATCATTTTGAATCTTAAGTTCAAAATGGAATTTGAAGCTTAAATTAAAAATGTAATGTTCTAATACATTTTAAATATTAAGGAAGTCATTAATAAAGTAATTAATTATCTTAGAAATAATTAAAATATTGAAGTAATTAATAAGATAATTAGAGGATGACTTATTTATATTAAGTTATAATTAATTAAAATTAAAAAGAAATTACAAAGGAAGTAATCAAGGAATTGTTTTAATTAATGAAAATAATTAACTAAGGATTTTAATTGATTTATAAATGTGATGAAATTTGATGGTAATTAGATGAATTAATTTGGATAATTTATTGAAAATTGTTAAATATCATACTTGATAAAAGTAATTAAAGGATTTATTATCTATTGAAATTAAATTTGATGATATGATTAAATGAATGAATTAATTTAGTTTAATCAAATTAATAAATCATTTAATGATTTGATAAGTGAAATTACTTGGTGTAATTAATGGAGCAGAATTACTTAGAGAAGTAATTAGATGATAATTACTGGATGTAATTAATACTAGATGATGTGTAGATGAAGTAATTTGGGGAATTACTTTTGTATTTAATCGGGGGATTAATTAATGGAAATAATTAATTATGAAATAATTAATTTATTAAGGACAGTTAATTAACCGGTCTGTTATTAATCAAGGGAGGATTAATAATTGTGTTTGAATAAAGATTAATTACTTATGTAATTAACTTAAATGAAGGAACTTAATTTAAATATAAAGTAGATCATTAATTAATATAATTAATGATATAAGTAAGAATTGTTTAATTATGTACTAATTTACAATGGGATGATTAATTAATACAATCAATTAATAATAAGTGTAATTGATTTTATTTAAATTAATAAATGAAGTAATTAAATGTTGATTACTAGGAATGATTTATAAGAACTAATATGTGGGATATATTAAAGACTAAATTACTTATTGTAATTAGGGGATGATTAGTCAGAGGGGTTAAATCAAGATGGATATTTAGGGAATAATTAATTGATTTATAATTAATTAATGGTTGTATAAGCAGGATTTATAGATCAAGTAATTAATTTAATTTATTTTAAATTAATTAAAGATAGAAGTAATTAATTTAATTCATTTTAAATTAATTATAGATTGTGAATAATAGATCATTGCTTTTGGGTGAATGATATTGATATTTCATTTGTTGATTGTGATCTCAAATAGGAGATAAGTAATATCTATGTGATATTGATGCTTGGTATGTTTGATAATATTAATTATCTGTTTTGGTTGAAGTGAATTATCTGTTGTAATGATAATGTAGATTTTCAATCTGTGATATTGTGAATTATCTATCTGTGTGTATATTGATAATGAATTGAATTGTTTTAACTTTAAAACAACTTGGCCTTAAAAGATACGGTTTGGATTTCGATGAGACCGAGATCGGGATTGCTATATTACAGCATGATAGGGGGTTCTCGCTTCGCGGTTTGGTGGCGAACGGGAGACTCTTACCCCTACATGTCCCCGGGGGTAGTATAAGGCCTTTTGGGGTTGGTTGCGACTCGAGAGGGTGGCCGTAAAAGCAATCTCGAGGTATCACTGTGTGCCACGGCGGGGCTGGGATGGTTGCAAAGCCTACCAGTTGTGGCCGCTGACTAATGGTTACAAAGCCTAGGTCTATCACATTTGGTATAAGAGCGCTAGGTTGAGTGAATACCTAGGCTCTTGAGTGTTTTCTTTCCTGAGAGAGCGTATTTGTAATTTTTATATAGATATATATATATATATATGATTATTTCTACCTATTGTTGGGTTACCTGTTCCGGTTTTCCAATGAATTAATAAGGGTAGATAGGGTAGTGGTGTTTGTAACACGACTACCAATGGTTGGAAGTGTATCTGTCGAGACTGTAGACCTAATACCGTCTCAAGTAAGTTTGGATGGGCTGAAGTTTGGATCTGTCGGTTGGATAGAAGCAAGTGATGATATTTTGATACATCAGGGTGTAGTAGTTGTGTGATGAGACATGGTGACTATGGATGTCTCCGAAGGTATTTCTTTGGAACAAGTTAAGGAAGTTTGTCTGCTTCGGTGTTGTGGCTGCGTTCAGCTGGGTGTTTCTGTCTGGTTTGAAGTCCGAATTTTTCGAAGAGTTTTGGATCAGGAATTCCTTAGCATTAGTGTTAGCAGTGGAGTTCAGAAGCAGCAGAGTGGTTCCGTTTCTTCGATGGATTGGCTACATAAGTGTAAGCTGTTCTGATTGGTAAAGAGAGAGCAGTATCTTTGGAATGAGGCTAGATTTATCGCAAAAGTGACTTGCGATAATTTGAGTGTTCTCGTGGATTTCAAAAATTTTTCTGGGTGTCTTCAAGAAGTCAGAGTTTTATCAGCATCTGGAAATTGAGTTTGGTAAAGTAGCTCAGATTTGGAGGAGTTCCAAATTTTCTTCTTGGATCGGTGGAACCTTATTTTTGGGGATGAGTTGTCCAGTCGGTGCTTGTGTTCATCATCAGCATTTTCGTCTGTTCAATCAGAGCTGCGCAGTGGAAGCATGGTGGCAGTTGTGTTAGTTTGGAAGCTATGGAATGTTGCAATATTTGGAATGGAATGTTGCAATATTTGGATTAGAGAATTTCTACAGGAATTTTTTCAGGATCTTAAGGCCAGTTTGGCAGGTGCATCTATTTCATCTCTTCTGGATAAGAGAAGTGGAATCTGTCTTCTAATTTTGGAGTAGAAGGGTGTTCTGAGTCTTGATTGATCTTGGGAAGATCATTTTGTTAGATTGTTTTGGTTCAGTTTGTTTCTAAGGGCATCAGCAAGGGTTGATCTGATCAGTATGGATGTGAGAGACCCAGGATCGTCCGAAGAATTTTGTGGATAAGAATACAAGATTTGATTTTTGGATAAGAGTTTGATCTTCAGGAGTGAATTGTTAGTTTGGATAACTGGGATTCGTTGTGTTTCACGTATCTCTGAGGGAGTACGTGTGAGCTTTATCTCTAGTTGTAGAACCAACAGTTCAGGGAGGTTTGGTTGTTGAGTCAGACTTGTCTATAGTCTGATATCTTGTCTTGTTTTGTAGATCTAGATGTGTGTAGCTTAGTAGTGTTGATTGTTTGGATTCTGTAGAGCGAGTAACCCAATATTTATACTTGGGGAAACTCGAGGAAATTCTATCTGGAATTTTTTCTGAATAGTTGGTTTTGTTCAATTGGATGAATTGTATGTTAGAGTTGTTTGATGATATATGCTTGTGATTAAAATTAAAGCTTTAATGAGATTATTAAATTAACTTAGTTTTAAATTTCGGGGATGAAATTCTTTTAAGGGGGGAGGAATGTAACATCCCGGAAATTTGGGGTGATACAAATTTAATAATCTGTGATTAAATATTTAATTGATTAATAATATTTGTTAATAAAATTTAACTTTGATTTAATAATTTTCTTTTAAATAGATATTCAACTGATAATTCATCTTTTATAGTCTAATAAATTGTTTTTAAATATATGGATATAGATTTGTGTATTGTAAATAGTTAAGCTTTGTTTTAAGTTAATAAATAAAGTTATATTTTTCTAATTTTAAATATTTCTGGTGATTAGAAATTTGATTAAATTTAATATGAAATAAATAACAAATTGGCTTTAAATTATACTAAAGATTAAGTTTAAATTGGTTTAAATGATTTTAGCTTGAATTTAAATTCGACAAAGGGTTGTTTGTTCTTGTTTTAAATATAGTAGGTAAATAAGTAATTTATTTATATAGAAATAATCTCTTTATAAATTATTTTAATTTGATAATGAGTTTTATTTATAATATAATATCTTTATGAATAGATTTTTAAATAAATAGAAATTTTGTTATATATATGTATATAATTGGAAGAACTATAGTTTGAAGTTTAAAATAAAATCTTTCAAAATGTTTTAAATTTAAAATAAACCTTATAAATGTTTAATATAGTATGAAATAAAATAATAGTTAATAAATGTAATATCGGATGGTTAGGTTTTAAAATAAAATATACAATAGTAGATTAAGTATTTAATAAGTTAGAATGCTAAAAACAAAACAAAAATTAGCAAAGTAAAATAAAAATACAAGAGTAGGCTAAATTTAATAACTTAAGTTAAAAACAAAATAGGCAAGATAAATAAAACAACTTTAATTTACATGAAGTATAAAAGTAGCAAAGTATTCAAAATTTGTAGTTAGCAAATAGGCTAAGTAAAACAAATGTGCAGGCTTAAACAAAATAAAAGCTAAAGCAAAATATACAATTATTATCTATGCAAAGCTAGTAGGTATAAAATGTATAGTAATAGGCAAGTAAACAAAAAAATGCAGACATTAAAATATAAGTATAAAAAGGAGCAGGCTGAAATAAAAATGGTAAAGCAAAAATACAAGGTGCAGGCTAAAGTAATAATCATCCATATAGGTTGAGATAAACAAATGCAAGCTAAAATAATTTTCTGTGCATAAGTACTTGCTCATTAAATGCAAGCAAAACAAAGGTCATATTTCAAGTGATATAAATCAAACTCAGCCCCTTATTATAAAACACTGTCTTATCAAAAGTTTTAAAAATAATAAAAGTATTGTACCTAAAAATTTCAAACAGATCCTACCCTGTCTCCCTCTTCTCTTTATATATACATCTGCTCGTTTCATTTGTTTATCATAGCAAGCTTTTTCTTTTATTTTCTTTTCAAAACTGAAACATTTTACAACATCAAAGCAAGAGATTAAGGAAATCATTTTCTCAGGTTATGTCAAAAATTGTTTTCAAGCAACTGCTCTGCTCTTTCCAAAACAAGTGAGTAACTTCACTTTTCTCATACAACCTAAGTTTAAATCTAGTGTATGATGAATATCAGATATATTGTTGTATGAAATATATGCATTTCATTTAATTTTGATAAGATGAAGCCTGCTCATTTTCTTTTATCTGGATGATGCTCTGTTTAAAAATTTTAGAGGCCTGAGTTGCTTCAAAGATCATATGTGCTCAACCCATTGATTGTTAGGACAAATCATCTGAACCAAATATGTTTGGTTGAGTATAAAGTAGATTGTAAAATTTAATTTATGATAAATAAAGTTGATATGCTCTGGGAAAAAACTCAAGAACAGTAATACTCAATATAAGCGACAAATTCAAACATCACGAATTATCGATTCATGTTTATAAACTGATTGCTTAATCAAAATTAGGATTTTTGAAACTCAAATCACATTTTTTTAGTGATAGAATGAGATGGCATTGTGGTGTTGAACGGAAAATGGGTTTTGGTCGAAATAAGGTGGTCGGAAGCACTGGGTTGGCCGGGGTTTCGCGAGGAGGTAGAGGGGCTTACGGGGTAGCTAGAAAAAAATATTGAATCATAGAATTAAGCTATGTGGATTTTGTGATTTGGATTTAAAAAAAATTTAACCTAGTTTTTAGCAATGATGGGAAATTGTTCACCGCGGTCTCAATATGGATTCGAGTGTTTCGCTACTTTGGGTGGTCGAAGTTTGGGTGATGTTGAAGTCGAGGCCGGAGGTAGAAGTTCGCTGGTGATCGGAGCGCCGTGGGGGAAGCGATGACAGGTTTGAAGAGGGGAGCAGCCGCGTGTTTCCAGGTTTGAATGGAGTACTCGTTTTTCATTTCAAAGCGCTGCAGTGGTATTTGGGGGTTGTGTTGTGGTCATGGGTTGATCGGCGATGGGGTGCGACGTTGGTAGGTGGCCGGAGGTGGCTGGAGGCATGATGCACGTGCACGTGCATATTGGAAGGGGCTGTTTTTTTTGGGTGCGCTGTTTTTTTTTGTCCCGGGGTTTACTCGGGTTTTTGGGTAGTTTTCTCGAAGTAGAGGCAGGGGGAACTCGAAGTAATGGTGGGTAAGGGGGTTTGCTTTGGTTGCTACAGGTCAAACCTGTCATGTTTGTTTGGGTTCGGTTTTCTCAGGGGGAAGTTCGGGTCATATTGGTGAATTTCTCGAAGCAGGTGAGGGGGAATCTTGAAGTAGGCTGGGTAGTAGATTGTTTTCCTGTTTTCTTTTTGCAGACCTGTTTGTTTCAGTTTTTTTTAAAATAAGGTTAATTCAATTTTTAGCAGGATGTAAACCATGTTGAAATTAAAAATTCAAATTTCGAACCAGCTTTAAAGCAGCATTGAATTCAAAGTTTAAGAAATTTGAAATAAAGCTTTTGAAAAAAATAAATGGAATTTGGATTTTTGGACAAGATTTAAAGTCGAGGTTTAAAACGAAGTTGGAAATCAATGTTTAAAATTTATGGATTCAAGTTTGTTTAAAAATCCAAATCTGAAATTTAAATCAATTTTAATTTTGAATGTTTTAAAAATAGTTCAAATAAAATAGTTTTTTAAGGTAAATTTTGTTGCAAAAAATGTTAACTTGATTTGAGAAATTCTTTTATAAAAAAGTTTTTGAATAAAAAGAAATGAATTTACAAGTTATATAATTAATGTATTTTCAAAATTGATTTTTGAAAATAGTAATTTAAATTTCAAAAAGACTTTTCCTTATAAAAACTTCATATGCAAGTAATAAATGTTATGTACATTTATTTAAAAGATTTTATAAGTGAATTTAAATTGAGTTAATGTTAAATCACTAATCATTTTGAATCTTAAGTTCAAAATGGAATTTGAAGCTTAAATTAAAAATGTAATGTTCTAATACATTTTAAATATTAAGGAAGTCATTAATAAAGTAATTAATTATCTTAGAAATAATTAAAATATTGAAGTAATTAATAAGATAATTAGAGGATGACTTATTTATATTAAGTTATAATTAATTAAAATTAAAAAGAAATTACAAAGGAAGTAATCAAGGAATTGTTTTAATTAATGAAAATAATTAACTAAGGATTTTAATTGATTTATAAATGTGATGAAATTTGATGGTAATTAGATGAATTAATTTGGATAATTTATTGAAAATTGTTAAATATCATACTTGATAAAAGTAATTAAAGGATTTATTATCTATTGAAATTAAATTTGATGATATGATTAAATGAATGAATTAATTTAGTTTAATCAAATTAATAAATCATTTAATGATTTGATAAGTGAAATTACTTGGTGTAATTAATGGAGCAGAATTACTTAGAGAAGTAATTAGATGATAATTACTGGATGTAATTAATACTAGATGATGTGTAGATGAAGTAATTTGGGGAAATACTTTTGTATTTAATCGGGGGATTAATTAATGGAAATAATTAATTATGAAATAATTAATTTATTAAGGACAGTTAATTAACTGTTCTGTTATTAATCAAGGGAGGATTAATAATTGTGTTTGAATAAAGATTAATTACTTATGTAATTAACTTAAATGAAGGAACTTAATTTAAATATAAAGTAGATCATTAATTAATATAATTAATGATATAAGTAAGAATTGTTTAATTATGTACTAATTTACAATGGGATGATTAATTAATACAATCAATTAATAATAAGTGTAATTGATTTTATTTAAATTAATAAATGAAGTAATTAAATGTTGATTACTAGGAATGATTTATAAGAACTAATATGTGGGATATATTAAAGACTAAATTACTTATTGTAATTAGGGGATGATTAGTCAGAGGGGTTAAATCAAGATGGATATTTAGGGAATAATTAATTGATTTATAATTAATTAATGGTTGTATAAGCAGGATTTATAGATCAAGTAATTAATTTAATTTATTTTAAATTAATTAAAGATAGAAGTAATTAATTTAATTCATTTTAAATTAATTATAGATTGTGAATAATAGATCATTGCTTTTGGATGAATGATATTGATATTTCATTTGTTGATTGTGATCTCAAATAGGAGATGAGTAATATCTATGTGATATTGATGCTTGGTATGTTTGATAATATTAATTATCTGTTTTGGTTGAAGTGAATTATCTGCTGTAATGATAATGTAGATTTTCAATCTGTGATATTGTGAATTATCTATCTGTGTGTATATAGATAATGAATTGAATTGTTTTAACTTTAAAACAACTTGGCCTTAAAATATACGATTTGGATTTCGATGAGACCGGGATTGAGATTGCTATATTACAGCATGATAGGGGGTTCTCTCTTCGCGGTTTGGTGGCGAACGGGAGACTCTTACCCCTACATGTCCCCGAGGGTAGTATAAGGCCTTTTGGGGTTGGTTGCGACTCGAGAGGGTGGCCGTAAAAGCAATCTCGAGGTATCACTGTGTGCCACGGCGGGGTTGGGATGGTTGCAAAGCCTACCAGTTGTGGCCGCTGACTGATGGTTGCAAAGCCTAGGTCTATCACATTTGGTATCGGAGCGCTGGGTTGAGTGAATACCTAGGCTCTTGAGTGTTTTCTTTCTTGAGAGAGCGTATTTGTAATTTTGATATATATATATATGATTATTTCTACCTATTGTTGGGTTACCTGTTTCGGTTTTCCAATAAGTTAATAAGGGTAGATAGGGTAGTGGTGTTTGTAACACGACTACCAATGGTTGGAAGTGTATCTGTCGAGACTGTAGACCTAATACCGTCTCAAGTAAGTTTGGATGGGCTGAAGTTTGGATCTGTCGGTTGGATAGAAGCAAGTGATGATATTTTGATACATCAGGGTGTAGTAGCTGTGTGATGAGACACGGTGACTATGGATGTCTCCGAAGGTATTTCTTTGGAACAAGTTAAGGAAGTGTGTCTGCTTCGGTGTTGTGGCTGCGTTCAGCTGGGTGTTTCTGTCTGGTTTGAAGTCCGAATTTTTCGAAGAGTTTTGGATCAGGAATTCCTTAGCATTAGTGTTAGCAGTGGAGTTCAGAAGCAGCAGAGTGGTTCCGTTTCTTCGATGGATTGGCTACATAAGTGTAAGCTGTTCTGATTGGTAAAGAGAGAGCAGTATCTTTGGAATGAGGCTAGATTGATCGCAAAAGTGACTTGCGATAATTTGAGTGTTCTTGTAACGATCTGATTTTTTTCGACGCTCGAAAGTCGACATTAATACGTCCACTGTATCAAATGCCGCGCAATCAAATGCCTGAAAACCGAACCATTAGGGTTAAAAGAAGAGGTAGAAGAAAAGATAGAAGAAAAGGAAAGAAGAACAGCTATAGAAAACACAGAATCAGAGACAATATCAGAATCTCACATTTCGCAGCGGAACAAAATATAATAGATAATCACTTGTCTTTTAAACAAAGAACTATATCAGTTTATACATACATCAATCAGAGTCAATATACAACTCAATACAACAATGGACAGTTATATAAACCTGTCCTCATACCGAATACACAGCGGAAATAAATAACAAGTACGGAAGTATGCTTCGCCATCCAGCTTATCTCTAAAGCTCCAGAATATCCAGAATATCCTGATAAAAATAACTCTAGGCTGCCCGTATGGAAAATTATGGGCACCCAGAGTTTAGAAGGGAACAATAAACTCCGAGTCAGTCATGGTGACTGGTGTGAGATCGTAAAACAGTTATTTTCACAAAGAAAATAAAACAGATTCGCAATGCTTTTGGAAAATGAAACTACCATAAGACCTCCCGCCACACACACAATGCAAACGCAGAATTGGAGGAGATTTCTTCTTATGATAGTCAAAGATGCTTACTACGCCAATCATTGGATATTATTATTAATGTCTAGTGTGGAAAACATTTCGAAAGTATAATATTAATCTTAGCCAGCATAGACATTCCGAACTATGCCTACTATAGCTACCATCTAAACAGTGGGGCGCCACCATAAGTAAATGGCAGGTTCTACAACTAATACCGTACAAGATTCGTATTGTTTCTTTGGATTTTCCAATAAATGGTCAGGCTAAGGAACTTCCTTTCCTCCTGCCGAATAGGATCGCCTCTGGCTGGACGTCCCGAGAGACAAACTGCTCTCTGCCAAACAAGGCCGGGTTACCCCTGTAACAGGTAACTCACGAATATGTCATCACCCGGTCCTTTGGGACCTTTATCCGAGCGCTCGGTAACCAACATCACACATCATAAAGAAAGTGTATCCACATGAGTAAGTTTCTGGGCTCCATACCATGATACCACCCCTTTCCAGAAGGAAATGACATACACTAAAGGGCGCGACCCTCATAACCTTGCCGCAACATTCCTGTTTCGACCATTTCCGGGTTGTTGAGGCCCTGACAAAGTCTCGTCCACAAAGCTACGCTTTTTCAAAAAGCCACGCTTTGGGTCAACAGATGATCAACCTATGATCACAAAGATAAATGATCAAACAAATGATCATATCACAAATGATCAAACACTGATCATCACACAGCAACACTCAGCATGCCACCTTACCAAATTGGGAATATATCGCTGATAACTTTCAACAACATAACCTCTGAGCTCATACGTCTCAGAGAAGGGTGTTAAGCTAAGAGAATAAATTCTCCGCCACCAACAGATATGTATTTGAAAGAAATCGGCTTTATATCTCAATTTGTAATGTCAGACACGTAACCATACAAGTCTGTTCCGGGTTCGAACAGAACCGAAGGCACTTCCAAAGAAGCCCTTGCAAATCCGGATATTCACAATCCTGATAAAACTTCCCATCACAAAGGAAATCTCAATACCGTAGCTAACGGTGCAGAGACAATCGATAGGTCATCCTATCATTTTCACAAATACCCAGTCTTCATCACCGGTCTTCAATATAATCCATATCGTCGTATTATTATTCGGAATGGGTTATCTGACACAAAGGTCCTTTTCCGGCTAAACCGAATAATAAGCGTTTGTTTTAAAAACAATTCAAGTGCCATTTCAAAGGCAATATTGATAGTCGGTGATTTAACTATCAACAATATTCATAACAATCATCAGATTCAAATAATTTTCCCAAATTATTTATTTTCAAAATATCTTCACGATATACGGTTTATACTTCAACCATTTGAAAACAATTTTCAAATCACATTTCACCTTTCGACTTTTGAAAAATCAATTTCAAATCAATTTCCTTACGTGAAATACATTTCCAAATTTTCTTTTAAAAATCCACTTAGAACTTTTAACTTATTTTTAAAAGCCACTTTGGAAAATATACTCGGCTTTATAGTGAAAATACACTTTCGCTTCAAAACGGTCCATTTAAACCAATTTAATAAATCCTTATCGATTTATCTCAAATTTACGTTAAAAATCCGTAAATTTACTTTCACACTTTAAAATAAATCAGTGTTTATTTTTAAACAAATTTCACCTCCATTTCATATATTCCATTTTGAATTTACATTTCCAAATATACATTTTTAATCCCAAAATCAAATTTCAGATTGATTTATAATTTTATCTCAATATCGAATCAATTACAAATTGATTTCAAAATTCATTTTCAACACAAATCAATTACAAATTGATTTCTAAATTTATTTCCAACCCCAGATCATTTTACAAATCGATTTCTCAAGAATTTATTTCCAATTACCAAATCAATGTTCAATTGGATTTCTACAAATTTATCGCCTTTAAATAAATTCCTTTATAACTCCCAAACCATTCAAAATTTCATTTCAAATAAATTTTCCAACTTTTGAATATACTATTCAAAATTCATTTATAAAAATCTTTTCCCATATCTTGGAATTTATTCAATAAGATTTCGACAATCCATTTTAATACTTTAAAATTACTTCTTTCAAATAAATTCAATTCTTAAAAATAAATTCATTTAAAGTTTTCCACTTTAATTAAAAATCCAATTTATATTCATTTCTGGTATCCAACGATACCAAAAATACATTCGGCTAAATTATAGCCTTCAACACATTCAATCACAAATATAATCATACACAGATTATAAATAATCAATCGCAGAACATATAAAATCAATTCAAATGTTTTGAGGAATCCTGTTGGATCCCTCCAACCTGTTTCCCTGCATCCACAGATGTTAGCACAATACCAATTCCACTTCGAGGTGGAATATCGCGGTATATAGGATTTTATAAATATCATCCGCTTACTAACGGCGCAATAGGGTCTCATCCGCTATACGAGGCGCAATCAATCCAATATATACATATGCCAATATGTATATATTGCTATATATATATATCCTACTATATCTAATATCACATCCAAATAGCAATCAATCAATAACTGTAAAATCAACTTTACATTCGAGTGAGAAGATCTCACCTTTGCTTTTATTTTGTAGTCCATTCCCAATTGACTTGTTTTCTCCATTTTAGACCTTGTATAACAAATTATACAATTCTATTAATATTCGAACGAATCGAATAATTATTTATCGTTTAAATAATTTATTTTAAATCCGATAAATTAAATTTTTAACTAAAAATTTTAAATTTAAAACTAAATTTTCTTTCTTTAATTGAAAAATAAATAGTATATACCTATACTTCTTTATTGTTTACATTTAAAATCTACAGATTAATATTTAAACTAATCCATCAATTCATTTTTCATTTGAAAATTTTAAATTTCCAAGTAATTTATAGATTTCAAAAATCTAATTTATACAAACCTTCAAATATTTTAAAATTCATATATATCTATTTTCAAACTTAACTATATATATAATTATTTCTGTTCAATATATATTATTCTTGTATATAACTTTTGAACATAACAGTAATTTAATTTACTGAAAAGTCTTTTCATAAAACAAATCTATTTATATGCATACATCATATATTATTAATTTTTTATTTATTATTATTATTATTTTCTTATAAACTTTACAAAACCAAATTTAGTTATTTAAATTAGAGTAATTAAAAATAAAATACCCATACCTATACTGACGAGTTTGAAAACCAACGAAACCCCCAAAACTACAGAGACAGCCGTCATCACGCGCGCGTGCCCACGCGCACCTAGGGTTCGCCTACTCCACCATCCCATCCATCAACTTACTCGAGCTCGACAACCTTGAATCTCCACCCTCATACGACCTGCCGTCCCTTCAAGTTCGACCACTTGATTTGACTGCTGCTTTGTTGCCGACGAATTGATGCAGCCTCGATGCCACCGCAACCCTACCCCCCATCAACGAACAGGCAGAGTCGCCTCTACAATCGAGTATCCCCTACTCGAGTTGCCTCCATCGCGATTTCCTGATGCTCCCAGAACAAAGCCACGCGACTCGAGCTTGACTCGCGAATCAATATTGGGAAGTCGATTTAAATTTGGGGATATTAGATGCGAAATGAATTTCGTTCAACTGATGTTTGTTCTTGAACGAGAAAACATATGCGATTTATAATCTAAGTGGGAAACGAGATTTCGTTCTGGCATTTTTATTTGCCTGGAGATGTTCGACCATTGTTTGTTTTAAATTCGAACTGAAGGCTCTCTTTTGAACGCGTGTGATACCTACGAACACGTGGTTGAAGAGCATTGATAAGTGTTGTAAGAGAAGAAACGTTAAATACAATTTTATCATGTAAAAACATTATTACTTTTAAATTCAAATTTTTACTCAAATTTTACCAATTAAATTTACTAATTTAATTACCAAACAAACTCTGATATTTGAATTTCAAATCAAACTATCATTCGAATATTTAAACTCAATTAAATATTCACTTTTCAAATGTCAAAAATTCAGGGTCGTTACAATCTTCCCCCCTTAAAAGAATTTCGTCCCGAAATTACAAGTAAAGAAGAATGCCCTTATCTCGTTTGTTATTTTCCCAATTCAAATAGTTTTATCAACTCATCAACCCAAATCTTTTTTATTAAAGATTTGTTATCACTTCAACTAACTTTCCAAACATTTTCATAGTTTTCAAACAACTTTATTTTACTTCACAATTCAAATTTAATTTCGAATTCAAATTGTAAATTGTCCAAAATTTCTCAAAAATTTTCTAACACTCGAAATTTTCGAAAAATTTCGCCAGCGTCTCCTTTGCGCGGCTAACACGGTACGACTACAAAACGTCCCTACGGACCCTCAGATTTCGAAAAGAAAACAAAAAGCCAAGCGGCTAGACAAGAAATCATCAAATCTCATATCGAAATTCAAATACTTACCTTTTGTCGAGCCATTCAAAATTATCTTTGAAATCAAATCCAATTTCCTTTATACACCTGTATAGCCTATTTAACTATATTCAACTACAGATCTCAAAAATCATTTCACACATTTTCTTACAGAAGTTTTCATATCTACTTCTATTCAAATAGTTTTCATTTACGACTTTGAATATTGAATTTTATCTGCCAATCCTTTCTTAAGTTCAAGATTTTAAAATTCAAATTCATTTCTAAATCATATTTACTTTGTCATTCCTTCAATTAGTTTCACTTACTAATTTTATTTCAATACTTCACTTTGTTTATCAAAAATCAAATTAAATTTCCAATATTCAGCTTAAATTCCATTTACCAACAGATTCAAAACAAAGTTCAACATTCATTTTAAATTTTATTTACTTGCAATTCATAAGGTTTCAACACAACTTAAATCACTTCCATCTAATTCACATTCAATTTCTATTCAATTCAAATGATTAACAACTCACTTTCTTACATTCAATTCATTTCTAAATGAATCTAACTCATATCTATTTCAATTGATACAAAAATCAATTTCTATTTGCTTTCATTAACTCATAGAATTTATACAATCTCGTTTTTGTCAAATGATAATTTTTTCTATTCAGATCTGTTAATATCCATGCACCTAAATGATTACTTAAGCTAACAATCATTTAAATTGATCCCATTCAATTTAACTTACATTCCATATTCTCATTCATTTCATTCGAAACCATTTCACAGAAAATTTTCTTAAGTCGAGCATTTATTCGATATTTACTTCAGCTATTTCACTTCAAAACTCAAGTTCATTTCCTTGTAAACAATTTCCAATTTCAATTCTTGATTTGATTTTCATTTATCAAATCTATTCCATTCACTAATTTAATTCAATTAGTATATTCACTTATTCATTTTGAATTTCAACTTCCATATTTAATTCATCGTGAATTTATTTTATCTTTATCAAGGAAATTCAATTTATTTCTACTACTTGAATTTATATGCAAATTCAAATTTTATCTTCAATTTTAGCTTACAACAAAGCTTTAATTTAACCAATTCAATTTCCAATTCATTATTGCGTGAATTAATAATTTATCTAGTTAATTTACTCGAAGTCAATCCTCTTTATCTTATTTATTTTCCAAGTTTGGATTTTTTTTTCAACTTTATTCAGATCAAATTTCATCCCATTTTTCAATTTTCAATTCCAATTCATTCATTTACAAATGTAACTTCATTTGTTTATTCACAATTTCATTTCCTTTCGATTTGAATTTCATTCCAATCAAATTTCTAATATTTTATAAGTTATCAACTTATTTTACATTCCATTAATGAATTTTATTCTCAAATACTTTCCTGGAATTCTATTTCCAATTATAAATCTCATCACAATTTATATTTACAATTTCTATTTGTATATGAATTCATTTTCACATCTTTCAATTCATTTTTTATAAATTTCATTTGTTAAATGAATTTATCTCTAAATCTTCTGTTATACCATTATATCTTATTCAATTTTTCATATACAGTGATAATAATTCAATATTATCTTTTACTAACAACCAAACATCCATATACTATGATAATTCATAGAAAAATTCTTTTCTATACAAAATAGTTTTGGGCAAAAATTATTTCATTTACCCTATTTTAAAACAATACTGTGTCCGTTTATCTTGTTTAAGAGTTTAGAAACCCCTATCAATTACAGTTAGCTAGACTGCACCGACCAGAATCTATAAACAATCAACCGATAAGTCAACACAATACAAAACAAATTTTATATTCACTAACAAATACGCGCTCATATCTATTATTACACTCAAACTCATTCTAGAGTACTGCTGACTCTATCTCTAATGAGTAACACCCAACAGAGCAGGGTTGTCGCTTAACCGGATGCTCTGATACCACTTGTAACGATCTGATTTTTTTCGACGCTCGAAAGTCGACATTAATACGTCCACTGTATCAAATGCCTGAAAACCGAACCATTAGGGTTAAAAGAAGAGGTAGAAGAAAAGATAGAAGAAAAAGAAAGAAGAACATCTATAGAAAACACAGAATCAGAGACAATATCAAAATCTCACATTTCGCAGCGGAACAAAATATAATAGATAATCACTTGTCTTTTAAACAAAGAACTATATCAGTTTATACATACATCAATCAGAGTCAATATACAACTCAATACAACAATGGACAGTTATATAAACCTGTCCTCATACCGAATACACAGCGGAAATAAATAACAAGTACGGAAGTACGCTTCGCCATCCAGCTTATCTCCAAAGCTCCAGAATATCCAGAATATCTTGTAAAAATAACTCTAGGCTGCCCATGTGGAAAATTATGGGCACCCAGAGTTTAGAAGGGAACAATAAACTCCGAGTCAGTTATGGTGACTGGTGTGAGATCGTAAAACAGTTATTTTCACAAAGAAAATAAAACAGATTCGCAATGCTTTTGGAAAATGAAACTACCATAAGACCTCCCGCCACACACACAATGCAAACGCAGAATTGGAGGAGATTTCTTCTTATGATAGTCAAAGATGCTTACTACGCCAATCATTGGATATTATTATTAATGTCTAGTGTGGAAAACATTTTGAAAGTATAATATTAATCTTAGCCAGCATAGACATTCCGAACTATGCCTACTATAGCTACCATCTAAACAGTGGGGCGCCACCATAAGTAAATGGCAGGTTCTACAACTAATACCGTACAAGGTTCGTATTGTTTCTTTGGATTTTCCAATAAATGGTCAGGCTAAGGAACTTCCTTTCCTCCTGCCGAATAGGATCGCCTCTGGCTGGACGTCTCGAGAGACAAACTGCTCTCTGCCAAACAAGGCCGGGTTACCCCTGTAATAGGTAACTCACGAAGATGTCATCACCCGGTCCTTTGGGACCTTTATTCGAGCGCTCGGTAACCAACATCACACATCATAAAGAAAGTGTATCCACATGAGTATGTATCTGGGCTCCATACCATGATACCACCCTTTTCCAGAAGGAAATGACATACCCTAAAGGGCGCGACCCTCATAACCTTGCCGCAACATTCCTGTTTCGACCATTTCCGGGTTGTTGAGGCCCTGACGAAGTCTCGTCCACAAAGCTACGCATTTTCAAAAAGCCACGCTTTGGGTCAACAGATGATCAACCTATGATCACAAAGATAAATGATCAAACAAATGATCATATCACAAATGATCAAACACTGATATCACACAGCAACACTCAGCATGCCACGTTACCAAATTGGGAATATATCGCAGATAACTTTCAACTACATAACCTTTGAGCTCGTACGTCTCAGAGAAGGGTGTTAAGCTAAGAGAATAAATTCTCCGCCACCAACAGATATGTATTTGAAAGAAATCGGCTTTATATCTCAATTTGTAATGTTAGACACGTAACCATACAAGTCTGTTCCGGGTTCGAACAGAACCGAAGGCACTTCCAAAGAAGCCCTTGCAAATTCGGATATTCACAATCCTAATAAAACTTCCCATCACAAAGGAAATCTCAATACCGTAGCTAACGGTGCAGATACAATCGATAGGTCATCCTATCATTTTCACAAATACCCGGTCTTCATCACCGGTCTTCAATACAATCCATATCGTCGTATTATTATTCGGAATGGGTTATCTGACACAAAGGTCCTTTCCCGGCTAAACCGAATAATAAGCGTTTGTTTTAAAAACAATTCAAGTGCCATTTCAAAGGCAATATTGATAGTCGGTGATTTAACTATCAACAATATTCATAACAATCATCAGATTCAAATAATTTTCCCAAATTATTTATTTTCAAAATATCTTCACGATATACGGTTTATACTTCAACCATTTGAAAACAATTTTCAAATCACATTTCACCTTTCGACTTTTGAAAATCAATTTCAAATCAATTTCCTTACGTGAAATACATTTCCAAATTTTCTTTTAAAAATCCACTTAGAACTTTTAACTTATTTTTAAAAGCCACTTTGGAAAATATACTCGGCTTTATAGTGAAAATACACTTTCACTTCAAAACGGTCCATTTAAACCAATTTAATAAATCCTTATCGATTTATCTCAAATTTACGTTAAAAATCCGTAAATTTACTTTCACACTTTAAAATAAATCAGTGTTTATTTTTAAACAAATTTCACCTCCATTTCATAAATTCCATTTTGAATTTACATTTCCAAATATACATTTTTAATCCCAAAATCAAATTTCAGATTGATTTATAATTTTATCTCAATATCGAATCAATTACAAATTGATTTCAAAATTCATTTTCAACACAAATCAATTACAAATTGATTTCTAAATTTATTTCCAACCCCAGATCATTTTACAAATCGATTTCTCAAGGATTTATTTCCAATTACCAAATCAATGTTCAATTGGATTTCTACAAATTTATCGCCTTTAAATAAATTCCTTTATAACTCCCAAACCATTCAAAATTTCATTTCAAATAAATTTTCCAACTTTTGAATATACTATTCAAAATTCATTTATAAAAATCTTTTCCCATATCTTGGAATTTATTCAATAAGATTTCGACAATCCATTTTAATACTTTAAAATTACTTCTTTCAAATAAATTCAATTCTTAAAAATAAATTCATTTAAAGTTTTCCACTTTAATTAAAAATCCAATTTATATTCATTTCTGGTATCCAACGATACCAAAAATACATTCGGCTAAATTATAGCCTTCAACACATTCAATCACAAATATAATCATACACATATTATAAATAATCAATCGCAGAACATATGAAATCAATTCAAATGTTTTGAGGAATCCTGTTGGATCCCTCCAACCTGTTTCCCTGCATCCACAGATGGTAGCACAATACCAATTCCACTTCGAGGTGGAATATCGCGGTATATAGGATTTTATAAATATCATCCGCTTACTAACGGCGCAATAGGGTCTCATCCGCTATACGAGGCGGGAAATCAATCAATCCAATATATACATATGCCAATATGTATATATTGCTATATATATATATATATCCTACTATATCTAATATCACATCCAAATAGCAATCAATCAATAACTGTAAAATCAACTTTACATTCGAGTGAGAAGATCTTACCTTTGCTTTTATTTTGTAGTCCATTCCCATTCGACTTGTTTTCTCCATTTTAGACCTTGTATAACAAATTATACAATTCTATTAATATTCGAACGAATCGAATAATTATTTATCGTTTAAATAATTTATTTTAAATCCGATAAATTAAATTTTTAACTAAAAATTTTAAATTTAAAACTAAATTTTCTTTCTTTAATTGAAAAATAAATAGTATATACCTATACTTCTTTACTGTTTACATTTAAAATCTACAGATTAATATTTAAACTAATCCATCAATTCATTTTTCATTTGAAAATTTTAAATTACCAAGTAATTTATAGATTTCAAAAATCTAATTTATACAAACCTTCAAATATTTTAAAATTCATATATGTCTATTTTCAAACTTAACTATATATATAATTATTTCTGTTCAATATATATTATTCCTGTATATAACTTTTGAACATAATAGTAATTTAATTTACTGAAAATCCTTTTCATAAAACAAATCTATTTATATGCATACATCATATATTATTAATTTTTTATTTATTATTATTATTATTTTCTTATAAACTTTACAAAACCAAATTCAGTTATTTAAATTAGAGTAATTAAAAATAAAATACCCATACCTATATTGACGAGTTTGAAAACCAACGAAACCCCCAAAACTATAGAGACAGCCGTCATCACGCGCACGTGCCCACACGCACCTAGGGTTCGCCTACTCCACCATCCCATCCATCAACTTACTCGAGCTCGACAACCTTGAATCTCCACCCTCATACGACCTACCGTCCCTTCAAGTTCGACCACTTGATTTGACTACTGCTTTGTTGCCGACGAATTGATGCAGCCTCGATGCCACCGCAACCCTACCCCCCATCAACGAACTGGCAGAGTCGCCTCTACAATCGAGTATCCCCTACTCGAGTTGCCTCCATCGCGATTTCCTGATGCTCCCAGAACAAAGCCATGCGGCTCGAGCTTGACTCGCGAATCAATATTGGGAAGTCGATTTATATTTGGGGATATTAGATGCGAAACGAATTTCGTTCGACTGATGTTTGTTCTTGAACGAGAAAACATATGCGATTTATAATCTAAGTGGGAAACGAGATTTCGTTCTGGCATTTTTATTTGCCTGGAGATGTTCGACCATTGTTTGTTTTAAATTCGAACTGAAGGCTCTCCTTTGAACGCGTGTGATACCTACGAACACGTGGTTGAAGAGCATTGATAAGTGTTGTAAGAGAAGAAACGTTGAATAAAATTTTATCCTGTAAAAACATTATTACTTTTAAATTTAAATTCAAATTCAAATTTTTACTCAAATTTTACCAATTAAATTTACTAATTTAATTACCAAACAAACTCTGATATTTGAATTTCAAATCAAACTATCATTCGAATATTTAAACTCAATTAAATATTCACTTTTCAAATGTCAAAAATTCAGGGTCGTTACAGTCCTCGTGGATTTCAGAAATTTTTCTGGGTGTCTTCAGGAAGTCAGAGTTTTATCAGCATCTGGAAATTGAGTTCGATAAAGTTGCTCAGATTTGGAGGAGTTCTGAATTTTCTTCTTGGATCGATGGAACCTTATTTTTGGGGATGAGTTGTCCAGTCGGTGCTTGTGTTCATCATCAGCATTTTCGTCTGTTCAATCAGAGTTGCGCAGTGGAAGCATGGTGGCAGCTATGTTAGTTTGTGTAACGACTCGGGTTTTGCCCGCTCGAAAATCAACATCCGTACTTCACATTGTACTAGAATGCCGCAGATTCGACCGTTCAAATCCGATTCGCCGGAGCTATAACACAATTAAGTAAATAACACAGCGGAAGAAAAGAATAATACATTGATATACAATATCTGATACAACAGAGTGATACAATGAATATCAATATACATCAGAGATATGATACAAGAAATAGCAGCGGAAAAGAAAAGATAACAACAGCAGCGGATAGAATATCTCCAATAGAGTGCTCCAATCCATAGCTAGCTCCAAATAATCTACTCAACCTGAATATCTGAAAGAACCCAACTCTAGACTGCCCGTGTGGAAAATAGTGGGCACCCAGAGTTTAGGAAGGGAACAATAAACTCCGGATCAGTCGTGGGACTGGTGTGAGCAACAAAAACAGTTTATCTTTAAACAACAACAAAAGGTTTTAAACATGGAAATCCGCAATGCTTTTGGAAAATGAAACTACCATAAGACCTCCTGCCACACACACAATGCAAACGCAGAATTGGAGGAGATTTCTTCTTATGATAGTCAAAGATGCTTACTACGCAAATCATTGGATTATTATTATTAGTGCATAGTGTAAAACAATTTGAAAGTAGAATATAAATCTTAGCCAGCATAGGTACCATTATACTATGCCTACTATAGCTACCATATTAGATGGCAGGTTCTACAATTAAAACCGTACAAGTTTCGTATTGGAGAAATGGATTTCCAACAAATGGTCAGGCTAAGGAACTTCCTTCCGTCGCATGGGATCGCCTCTGGCGGGACGTCCCGAGAGACAAACTGCTCTCAGCCAAACAAGGCCGGGTTACCCCTGTAACAGGTAACTCACGAATATGCCACCTCCCGGTCCTTTGGGACCTTTATCCGAGCTCGGTATCCAACATCACACATCATAAAGAAAGTGTATCCACATGAGTAAGTATCTGGGCTCCATACCATGATACCACCCCTTTCCAGAAGGAAATGACATACCCTAAAGGGCGCGACCCTCATAACCTTGCCGCAACGATCCTGTTTCGACCATTTCCGGGTTGTGAGGCCCTGACGAAGTCTCGTCCACAAAGCTACGCTTTGTCACAAAGCCATGCTTTGGGTCAACAGATGATCAACCTATGATCACAAAGATAAATGATCAAACAAATGATCATATCACGAATGATCAAACGCTGATCATCACACAGCTACACTCAGCATGTCACATTACCAAATTGGGATATATTGCTGATAAATTTCAACTACATAACCTCTGAGCTCGTACGTCTCAGAGAAGGGTGTTAAGCTAAGAGAATAAATTCTCCGCCACCAACAGATATGTATTTGAAAGAAATCGGCTTTATATCTCAAAGTGTAATGTCAGACATGTATCCATACAAGTCTATTCCGGGTTCGAACAGAACCGAAGGCACTTCTTACGAAGCCCTTGCAAATCCGGGTATTCACGATCCCGTCCGGACTTCCCATCACAAAGGGTGATAAAATCTCTATATCGGGGCCAGTCGATGCAGAGACATTCGACGAGTTGTCCTTTCGTTTTCGAAAATATCCGGTCTTCACCACCGGTCTTCAAATGCTATCCATATACGACGTATCAGTATTCGGAACGGGTTATATGACACAAAGGTCCTCTCCCGGCTAAACCGAATAATGAGCGCGATACTTTAAAAACATATGGATATTGGGATGTCAATTAAGTCACAACTTACTACCCAAAACTTTTCTTTTCAAATGGTTTAACAAATTACCATTTCAAATCTTTAAATAAAAAGATTTATTTTAACAACCTTCAACGGTTTAACAATTTTCCACACTTTAATCTTTTAAACAAAAGATTCATTCACAGATTTTCCAAATTAATTTCCCTTTCAATTTGATTAACTCGTTAAATCTTTAAATCAAAGATTTAACTCATAGCTTTCAAAACAATTTCATTTCAAATGGTTTAAACAAATCATCATTATAAATCTGTTAAAAATAAACAGATTTAATTCATAGCTTTCAAAAAGAATTCATTCATAACTTAGAAACCATTTTTCAATTCAATCTTGAAATTCCTTTAATTAAACTGGAATTTCATTTCTTATCTGAAAGCTTTTATTCTTTTGGAAACAAACAGTTTTCATTTTGGGAACCCGATTCATTTATACGAGTTAAAGTCATTTGGGTTAAATCCAAATTCTCAAAATTATACTTTTAAATGGTTTAAATTCAGATACACATTTATAACATTTTCAATCTCTAGTTCCAAATCATAGGATTCAATTCCAAATTTGAATTCAAATTTAAATCAAATTATTTAAATTTTCAAAACTCGATTAAGTTATTCAAAATAACTTTTATATTTGAAATTATATTTCAAAAGCTTTTCACTTTAAACCCAAATTTCCAATTTCAAAATCAATTGAAATTAAAATTTCAATTTCAAAAACATCAAATTTAAATTATCTGTGACTTAACCGATTTCCACGTGAAATCCATATTTGTGTGTGTAATAGTGTAGTCCGGGGTTTTACACACAATAGTGCACATCATACAATCATCACAGATCAGAATACAGAATTATAGTTGATAAGCGGTATAAGAACAACGCTTATCGTTCATTCACAGATCATAGATATATAAAGGTCACAGATAAGTAAACTACAGATCACAACATAAATCAGGTGTATCACAAAGCATCATATATCAGGGATATCAAACAATTCAATCATTTAGTCAAATCCAATTATCCATAAGTAAGATCAATTTATTTACCTGATTAACTTAAATCAAATTAATCACTTACTAATCCTGGTTAATTAACATAAATTAATTACAAACCATTTTAATTAATTATTCTTTAATTTATTATAATGAGTGATCATCCCTAATCGATTTCATAAATTTAATTAACCTTTTAACACTTGATTAATCGACCTTTAAATCATTAATTATCCATCCTTAATTACTGTTATTTAGTAATTATCTTTAAGTAATTAATTACCCTTAAATTAATTTTTTCATTAATTTCTTGATTAATCTAACTTAAAATTGATTAATTAATTTATCTTAATCACTTTTATTAAGTCATTAACTTCAAGTAATTAACTTCGTTTAACACATAAATTTAACTAAAACTTTTAAGAGTTAATTAACCATTTCAACATTCTTTAATAAGTCCTTAATATTATTGAGTTAACTTTTCAAAATAAAAGTTTATGTATATCTTTAATTCATTTTAAAACTTAGTTAATTAAGACAATTTAATTTAAAACCTTATTTCCAGACTAAGTTTCAAATTACACTTGGATTTATATTTTTAACTTTAATTTAAACTTAGTTTTAAAACTTGATTAAAATTTTAAATTTAGTTTTAATTTTCAAAACAGAAAACAAGGTTCAGATTTTAAAACCTGGAACAAATATGACCCGAAACCCCACTTCCTTGCTTCGAGTAAACACTCGAATTACTCGAGTAAACACACGAGAAAATTCTCGTTCCTCCCCATACTTACTTCGAGCCAATATCCTTCTTCTTCCCAACCCACTTACTGATACTCATCAGAAGTCCGTGCACGTGCACGACCGGAAATCTCTACGCCGTCCATCCTTCCAACCTTCGCCAACCCACACACGACCTCGACAACCATCCTAGCTATGCAGCCAACCAAAAATCGAAGGCAATCTCAAAACCGCTATCTCGATCGAAACAGGCAAATGCCCACGACTGGAAAATCAGCTACCGGCGACGAACCACGCCATCTGCAACCAAACTGCTATAACCCCAGACGCGCCTCGATCCACCGAAGCCATCCCCCCCTATGCGATCTAGTCCGGTCCTCTCTCGACGTCACACGAACTCGAGAATTCACGTCGACCAAAACAACTATCAAAACCCTAAATTGCCGTCTTCCAATCACCACGATGAAATGTAAAATCATCTAGTATTTTTCTCGTATCCATCGATGTACCAACTAGCTTCATCCTTAATCTCGATCCCTAACTCGCCATTGATCATCGGGTCTTGACGAAAATTCCAATTTTGTTCAACTACTATTTCCTCGAACGTTATTACATTAAAAATCTTGATTTCTCTTTTAAAATTCACGATTCAGGAAGACTAAGAAGATTATGTAATTGAGACTCAGATTTAAATTAATTAAATTTTGAAGTAAACTGATTTTCACTGTAATTTCAACTTGCCCAGTAAATCCATCTATTTGTGATACCTAAAAGTATTTTTAAAATGTATAACTTGTTACTTCTAACTGATCTTGTTTACACATCAAGGTTTATAGAAAATCAGGGAAAGAGGAATTGAAGTTTTGATCTAAATCAAGCCTGGGAATTTTCTAACAGAGTCCAAGTGCATGTATACTCTTATGAACATCAAATCTATACATGTATAAGCACATGCAGGAATTATCTCACCAAATATACAGATACTAATCATGCAACTAGATTAAAATAAAACTTAAGTTATCAAAATATGAAGTTGCTCATAATTTGAATGTTGAACAAAGAGTTAACATGGCTGTGATTTAAAACAGAGAAACTTAAACATATCAGACATGCAAACTTAAATCCATTCATAACCAAACATTTCAATTATCACAGGCATCAGAAATCAAACAAATGGGTTTAAAAATGAAGTTTGCTCACCTTGAAAAATGAAGAACAGAGAAAGAACGGAACTCTTTTGAACCAGACTTGAAACAGGCTTTTGGAAATTACCAATTGAAGTTCTTTTCTTTGATTTTCTTGTTGATCTCTGGTTTGTTTTAATTTGAATGATCATTGTTTTTGAATGAGGATGATATCACTTTAGTTTTCTTTTTTCTCAGTTTTAATGGGGTGAACGAAAACTGGAATGGAAATAATGAAGGAAATATACAGAGATGGGTTTTGTACTGGAAATTGTTTTATAAATCTTTGATCAGAGATTTTCTAAGTTTTGTAGGCTATGGTAAGATTTATCTTGTGTACTAAAGATGATGGTATTAAATTGACATGTACAACTTATCTTCATTTCGGCTGATGGTTTCTATAATTTGGTGGCTAAAGATATTGGCATTTATTGCCATGGTACTTTATGTCTTCTTTGTTAATCTATACTTGAGATATTTGCTGTCATATTCTTTTCAATTCAGTTTGTATTTGTTTCCTTTTTGCTTTGTCTTCTGACTTTATTTTGGCTGTACAAATATACTTACCCAATTTGATTTTGTACATAGATATTTATACTAGCATCTTCTTTTGCAAGTGTTCATACATGAATACATATTAATGTTTGTATTCTATTTGTTTTTATAATATAAGTGAATACATTTCTATTTTTATCATGTTGTGTTCATTACCCTTTTTTTTCTTTGTTTACTTCCAAGTTTAAATGTTTACTTTTCAACTTGTACATGAATATGATTTATTTGTTTTGCTTTATATTGTTATATCTTATATTTTATTTTCCTTTCTTTCGTCTTATTATTTTTGCATCTATTTTATTTGTATCATATCGTATTGATTTATCAAGATATATGTATTTACTTTATATTGAATAAAACTATATAATTTATTCATTTTTATACCGTTTATTTACAATTTAGATTCAAATTAAATATATATACTTATATATTATTTCAAATTTACTCAGATATGTTCGAATACATATATATATTCTCATATATACAAGAATTTAAATTTTTAAACGATTTATTCAGATATACTTGGATATCGGGGAAACTCGCATCTCTTCATCATTTAATTTAACAAATTTTAATTCAATAATTAATTTAATTAACAATTAAATGTAATTAAAATTCAGGGTCGTTACAGACTTCCCCCCTTAAAAGAATTTCGTCCTCGAAATTACCAAGGAGACAAAAAGATAGATGAAGAATATTTCATCAACTCAAACTAAACAGCTATTCTGCATTTGGCTTACCAAATCAGAATATCAATAACAGATACAAAAACGAATCTGTTTAACACCTCAGAAGATACTTGGGTTATCCAGATCTACGAGATATGCAGTGGCATCGGTTAGTTCAAAAGGAATAACTAACCATTCGTAGAATATATCCGGACCCAAAGAATAGATAGATATATGGATACGATTTCAAAATTTTTAGTTTAGAACTAAAGTATACCTATCAACCATAGCAATCAAAACAATCAATACATCCAAACAAACAATTCTGGCCTATCTGGAGTTTATTGTCCCATATTGATATATCGAATCTTCTTTCTGGATCCACCAGAAACTATCGAAGAATTGAGAAAAGATGACGAACAAAAGAGATTGATAGATAAAAGAATGTTTCCACTGTTGTTACAGAGTATTGACCATTTATAGTCGTATTCCCTCTGTCCCCTATCTCATCCTCTTCTTGCACTCATACTCACTATCAGTGGATAGCAAGAGAATTTACTGAGGCATTCGAACGGATATCTGAGGATACTCATTCTAGAGTTTACTTCACTCTATCTCTAATGAGCTACTTAACGTGTTATACTCCTGAGCTAAAGTTCAACCTTAGCTCTGATACCAAATGTAACGACTCGGGTTTTGCCCGCTCGAAAATCAACATCCATACTTCACATTGTACTAGAATGCCGCAGATTCGACCGTTCAAATCCGATTCGCCGGAGCTATAACACAATTAAGTAAATAACACAGCGGAAGAAAAGAATAATACATTGATATACAATATCTGATACAACAGAGTGATACAATGAATATCAATATACATCAGAGATATGATACAAGAAATAGCAGCGGAAAAGAAAAGATAACAACAGCAGCGGATAGAATATCTCCAATAGAGTGCTCCAATCCATAGCTAGCTCCAAATAATCTACTCAACCTGAATATCTGAAAGAACCCAACTCTAGACTGCCCGTGTGGAAAATAGTGGGCACCCAGAGTTTAGGAAGGGAACAATAAACTCCGGATCAGTCGTGGGACTGGTGTGAGCAACAAAAACAGTTTATCTTTAAACAACAACAAAAGGTTTTAAACATGGAAATCCGCAATGCTTTTGGAAAATGAAACTACCATAAGACCTCCTGCCACACACACAATGCAAACGCAGAATTGGAGGAGATTTCTTCTTATGATAGTCAAAGATGCTTACTACGCAAATCATTGGATTATTATTATTAGTGCATAGTGTAAAACAATTTGAAAGTAGAATATAAATCTTAGCCAGCATAGGTACCATTATACTATGCCTACTATAGCTACCATATTAGATGGCAGGTTCTACAATTAAAACCGTACAAGTTTCGTATTGGAGAAATGGATTTCCAACAAATGGTCAGGCTAAGGAACTTCCTTCCGTCGCATGGGATCGCCTCTGGCGGGACGTCCCGAGAGACAAACTGCTCTCAGCCAAACAAGGCCGGGTTACCCCTGTAACAGGTAACTCACGAATATGCCACCTCCCGGTCCTTTGGGACCTTTATCCGAGCTCGGTATCCAACATCACACATCATAAAGAAAGTGTATCCACATGAGTAAGTATCTGGGCTCCATACCATGATACCACCCCTTTCCAGAAGGAAATGACATACCCTAAAGGGCGCGACCCTCATAACCTTGCCGCAACGATCCTGTTTCGACCATTTTCGGGTTGTGAGGCCCTGACGAAGTCTCGTCCACAAAGCTACGCTTTGTCACAAAGCCATGCTTTGGGTCAACAGATGATCAACCTATGATCACAAAGATAAATGATCAAACAAATGATCATATCACGAATGATCAAACGCTGATCATCACACAGCTACACTCAGCATGTCACATTACCAAATTGGGATATATTGCTGATAAATTTCAACTACATAACCTCTGAGCTCGTACGTCTCAGAGAAGGGTGTTAAGCTAAGAGAATAAATTCTCCGCCACCAACAGATATGTATTTGAAAGAAATCGGCTTTATATCTCAAAGTGTAATGTCAGACATGTATCCATACAAGTCTATTCCGGGTTCGAACAGAACCGAAGGCACTTCTTACGAAGCCCTTGCAAATCCGGGTATTCACGATCCCGTCCGGACTTCCCATCACAAAGGGTGATAAAATCTCTATATCGGGGCCAGTCGATGCAGAGACATTCGACGAGTTGTCCTTTCGTTTTCGAAAATATCCGGTCTTCACCACCGGTCTTCAAATGCTATCCATATACGACGTATCAGTATTCGGAACGGGTTATATGACACAAAGGTCCTCTCCCGGCTAAACCGAATAATGAACGCGATACTTTAAAAACATATGGATATTGGGATGTCAATTAAGTCACAACTTACTACCCAAAACTTTTCTTTTCAAATGGTTTAACAAATTACCATTTCAAATCTTTAAATAAAAAGATTTATTTTAACAACCTTCAACGGTTTAACAATTTTCCACACTTTAATCTTTTAAACAAAAGATTCATTCACAGATTTTCCAAATTAATTTCCCTTTCAATTTGATTAACTCGTTAAATCTTTAAATCAAAGATTTAACTCATAGCTTTCAAAACAATTTCATTTCAAATGGTTTAAACAAATCATCATTATAAATCTGTTAAAAATAAACAGATTTAATTCATAGCTTTCAAAAAGAATTCATTCATAACTTAGAAACCATTTTTCAATTCAATCTTGAAATTCCTTTAATTAAACTGGAATTTCATTTCTTATCTGAAAGCTTTTATTCTTTTGGAAACAAACAGTTTTCATTTTGGGAACCCGATTCATTTATACGAGTTAAAGTCATTTGGGTTAAATCCAAATTCTCAAAATTATACTTTTAAATGGTTTAAATTCAGATACACATTTATAACATTTTCAATCTCTAGTTCCAAATCATAGGATTCAATTCCAAATTTGAATTCAAATTTAAATCAAATTATTTAAATTTTCAAAACTCGATTAAGTTATTCAAAATAACTTTTATATTTGAAATTCTATTTCAAAAGCTTTTCACTTTAAACCCAAATTTCCAATTTCAAAATCAATTGAAATTAAAATTTCAATTTCAAAAACATCAAATTTAAATTATCTGTGACTTAACCGATTTCCACGTGAAATCCATATTTGTGTGTGTAATAGTGTAGTCCGGGGTTTTACACACAATAGTGCACATCATACAATCATCACAGATCAGAATACAGAATTATAGTTGATAAGCGGTATAAGAACAACGCTTATCGTTCATTCACAGATCATAGATATATAAAGGTCACAGATAAGTAAACTACAGATCACAACATAAATCAGGTGTATCACAAAGCATCATATATCAGGGATATCAAACAATTCAATCATTTAGTCAAATCCAATTATCCATAAGTAAGATCAATTTATTTACCTGATTAACTTAAATCAAATTAATCACTTACTAATCCTGGTTAATTAACATAAATTAATTACAAACCATTTTAATTAATTATTCTTTAATTTATTATAATGAGTGATCATCCCTAATCGATTTCATAAATTTAATTAACCTTTTAACACTTGATTAATCGACCTTTAAATCATTAATTATCCATCCTTAATTACTGTTATTTAGTAATTATCTTTAAGTAATTAATTACCCTTAAATTAATTTTTTCATTAATTTCTTGATTAATCTAACTTAAAATTGATTAATTAATTTATCTTAATCACTTTTATTAAGTCATTAACTTCAAGTAATTAACTTCGTTTAACACATAAATTTAACTAAAACTTTTAAGAGTTAATTAACCATTTCAACATTCTTTAATAAGTCCTTAATATTATTGAGTTAACTTTTCAAAATAAAAGTTTATGTATATCTTTAATTCATTTTAAAACTTAGTTAATTAAGACAATTTAATTTAAAACCTTATTTCCAGACTAAGTTTCAAATTACACTTGGATTTATATTTTTAACTTTAATTTAAACTTAGTTTTAAAACTTGATTAAAATTTTAAATTTAGTTTTAATTTTCAAAACAGAAAACAAGGTTCAGATTTTAAAACCTGGAACAAATATGACCCGAAACCCCACTTCCTTGCTTCGAGTAAACACTCGAATTACTCGAGTAAACACACGAGAAAATTCTCGTTCCTCCCCATACTTACTTCGAGCCAATATCCTTCTTCTTCCCAACCCACTTACTGATACTCATCAGAAGTCCGTGCACGTGCACGACCGGAAATCTCTACGCCGTCCATCCTTCCAACCTTCGCCAACCCACACACGACCTCGACAACCATCCTAGCTATGCAGCCAACCAAAAATCGAAGGCAATCTCAAAACCGCTATCTCGATCGAAACAGGCAAATGCCCACGACTGGAAAATCAGCTACCGGCGACGAACCACGCCATCTGCAACCAAACTGCTATAACCCCAGACGCGCCTCGATCCACCGAAGCCATCCCCCCCTATGCGATCTAGTCCGGTCCTCTCTCGACGTCACACGAACTCGAGAATTCACGTCGACCAAAACAACTATCAAAACCCTAAATTGCCGTCTTCCAATCACCACGATGAAATGTAAAATCATCTAGTATTTTTCTCGTATCCATCGATGTACCAACTAGCTTCATCCTTAATCTCGATCCCTAACTCGCCATTGATCATCGGGTCTTGACGAAAATTCCAATTTTGTTCAACTACTATTTCCTCGAACGTTATTACATTAAAAATCTTGATTTCTCTTTTAAAATTCACGATTCAGGAAGACTAAGAAGATTATGTAATTGAGACTCAGATTTAAATTAATTAAATTTTGAAGTAAACTGATTTTCACTGTAATTTCAACTTGCCCAGTAAATCCATCTATTTGTGATACCTAAAAGTATTTTTAAAATGTATAACTTGTTACTTCTAACTGATCTTGTTTACACATCAAGGTTTATAGAAAATCAGGGAAAGAGGAATTGAAGTTTTGATCTAAATCAAGCCTGGGAATTTTCTAACAGAGTCCAAGTGCATGTATACTCTTATGAACATCAAATCTATACATGTATAAGCACATGCAGGAATTATCTCACCAAATATACAGATACTAATCATGCAACTAGATTAAAATAAAACTTAAGTTATCAAAATATGAAGTTGCTCATAATTTGAATGTTGAACAAAGAGTTAACATGGCTGTGATTTAAAACAGAGAAACTTAAACATATCAGACATGCAAACTTAAATCCATTCATAACCAAACATTTCAATTATCACAGGCATCAGAAATCAAACAAATGGGTTTAAAAATGAAGTTTGCTCACCTTGAAAAATGAAGAACAGAGAAAGAACAGAACTCTTTTGAACCAGACTTGAAACAGGCTTTTGGAAATTACCAATTGAAGTTCTTTTCTTTGATTTTCTTGTTGATCTCTGGTTTGTTTTAATTTGAATGATCATTGTTTTTGAATGAGGATGATATCACTTTAGTTTTCTTTTTTCTCAGTTTTAATGGGGTGAACGAAAACTGGAATGGAAATAATGAAGGAAATATACAGAGATGGGTTTTGTACTGGAAATTGTTTTATAAATCTTTGATCAGAGATTTTCTAAGTTTTGTAGGCTATGGTAAGATTTATCTTGTGTACTAAAGATGATGGTATTAAATTGACATGTACAACTTATCTTCATTTCGGCTGATGGTTTCTATAATTTGGTGGCTAAAGATATTGGCATTTATTGCCATGGTACTTTATGTCTTCTTTGTTAATCTATACTTGAGATATTTGCTGTCATATTCTTTTCAATTCAGTTTGTATTTGTTTCCTTTTTGCTTTGTCTTCTGACTTTATTTTGGCTGTACAAATATACTTACCCAATTTGATTTTGTACATAGATATTTATACTAGCATCTTCTTTTGCAAGTGTTCATACATGAATACATATTAATGTTTGTATTCTATTTGTTTTTATAATATAAGTGAATACATTTCTATTTTTATCATGTTGTGTTCATTACCCTTTTTTTTCTTTGTTTACTTCCAAGTTTAAATGTTTACTTTTCAACTTGTACATGAATATGATTTATTTGTTTTGCTTTATATTGTTATATCTTATATTTTATTTTCCTTTCTTTCGTCTTATTATTTTTGCATCTATTTTATTTGTATCATATCGTATTGATTTATCAAGATATATGTATTTACTTTATATTGAATAAAACTATATAATTTATTCATTTTTATACCGTTTATTTACAATTTAGATTCAAATTAAATATATATACTTATATATTATTTCAAATTTACTCAGATATGTTCGAATACATATATATATTCTCATATATACAAGAATTTAAATTTTTAAACGATTTATTCAGATATACTTGAATATCGGGGAAACTCGCATCTCTTCATCATTTAATTTAACAAATTTTAATTCAATAATTAATTTAATTAACAATTAAATGTAATTAAAATTCAGGGTCGTTACAGACTTCCCCCCTTAAAAGAATTTCGTCCTCGAAATTACCAAGGAGACAAAAAGATAGATGAAGAATATTTCATCAACTCAAACTAAACAGCTATTCTGCATTTGGCTTACCAAATCAGAATATCAATAACAGATACAAAAACGAATCTGTTTAACACCTCAGAAGATACTTGGGTTATCCAGATCTACGAGATATGCAGTGGCATCGGTTAGTTCAAAAGGAATAACTAACCATTCGTAGAATATATCCGGACCCAAAGAATAGATAGATATATGGATACGATTTCAAAATTTTTAGTTTAGAACTAAAGTATACCTATCAACCATAGCAATCAAAACAATCAATACATCCAAACAAACAATTCTGGCCTATCTGGAGTTTATTGTCCCATATTGATATATCGAATCTTCTTTCTGGATCCACCAGAAACTATCGAAGAATTGAGAAAAGATGACGAACAAAAGAGATTGATAGATAAAAGAATGTTTCCACTGTTGTTACAGAGTATTGACCATTTATAGTCGTATTCCCTCTGTCCCCTATCTCATCCTCTTCTTGCACTCATACTCACTATCAGTGGATAGCAAGAGAATTTACTGAGGCATTCGAACGGATATCTGAGGATACTCATTCTAGAGTTTACTTCACTCTATCTCTAATGAGCTACTTAACGTGTTATACTCCTGAGCTAAAGTTCAACCTTAGCTCTGATACCAAATGTAACGACTCGGGTTTTGCCCGCTCGAAAATCAACATCCATACTTCACATTGTACTAGAATGCCGCAGATTCGACCGTTCAAATCCGATTCGCCGGAGCTATAACACAATTAAGTAAATAACACAGCGGAAGAAAAGAATAATACATTGATATACAATATCTGATACAACAGAGTGATACAATGAATATCAATATACATCAGAGATATGATACAAGAAATAGCAGCGGAAAAGAAAAGATAACAACAGCAGCGGATAGAATATCTCCAATAGAGTGCTCCAATCCATAGCTAGCTCCAAATAATCTACTCAACCTGAATATCTGAAAGAACCCAACTCTAGACTGCCCGTGTGGAAAATAGTGGGCACCCAGAGTTTAGGAAGGGAACAATAAACTCCGGATCAGTCGTGGGACTGGTGTGAGCAACAAAAACAGTTTATCTTTAAACAACAACAAAAGGTTTTAAACATGGAAATCCGCAATGCTTTTGGAAAATGAAACTACCATAAGACCTCCTGCCACACACACAATGCAAACGCAGAATTGGAGGAGATTTCTTCTTATGATAGTCAAAGATGCTTACTACGCAAATCATTGGATTATTATTATTAGTGCATAGTGTAAAACAATTTGAAAGTAGAATATAAATCTTAGCCAGCATAGGTACCATTATACTATGCCTACTATAGCTACCATATTAGATGGCAGGTTCTACAATTAAAACCGTACAAGTTTCGTATTGGAGAAATGGATTTCCAACAAATGGTCAGGCTAAGGAACTTCCTTCCGTCGCATGGGATCGCCTCTGGCGGGACGTCCCGAGAGACAAACTGCTCTCAGCCAAACAAGGCCGGGTTACCCCTGTAACAGGTAACTCACGAATATGCCACCTCCCGGTCCTTTGGGACCTTTATCCGAGCTCGGTATCCAACATCACACATCATAAAGAAAGTGTATCCACATGAGTAAGTATCTGGGCTCCATACCATGATACCACCCCTTTCCAGAAGGAAATGACATACCCTAAAGGGCGCGACCCTCATAACCTTGCCGCAACGATCCTGTTTCGACCATTTCCGGGTTGTGAGGCCCTGACGAAGTCTCGTCCACAAAGCTACGCTTTGTCACAAAGCCATGCTTTGGGTCAACAGATGATCAACCTATGATCACAAAGATAAATGATCAAACAAATGATCATATCACGAATGATCAAACGCTGATCATCACACAGCTACACTCAGCATGTCACATTACCAAATTGGGATATATTGCTGATAAATTTCAACTACATAACCTCTGAGCTCGTACGTCTCAGAGAAGGGTGTTAAGCTAAGAGAATAAATTCTCCGCCACCAACAGATATGTATTTGAAAGAAATCGGCTTTATATCTCAAAGTGTAATGTCAAACATGTATCCATACAAGTCTATTCCGGGTTCGAACAGAACCGAAGGCACTTCTTACGAAGCCCTTGCAAATCCGGGTATTCACGATCCCGTCCGGACTTCCCATCACAAAGGGTGATAAAATCTCTATATCGGGGCCAGTCGATGCAGAGACATTCGACGAGTTGTCCTTTCGTTTTCGAAAATATCCGGTCTTCACCACCGGTCTTCAAATGCTATCCATATACGACGTATCAGTATTCGGAACGGGTTATATGACACAAAGGTCCTCTCCCGGCTAAACCGAATAATGAGCGCGATACTTTAAAAACATATGGATATTGGGATGTCAATTAAGTCACAACTTACTACCCAAAACTTTTCTTTTCAAATGGTTTAACAAATTACCATTTCAAATCTTTAAATAAAAAGATTTATTTTAACAACCTTCAACGGTTTAACAATTTTCCACACTTTAATCTTTTAAACAAAAGATTCATTCACAGATTTTCCAAATTAATTTCCCTTTCAATTTGATTAACTCGTTAAATCTTTAAATCAAAGATTTAACTCATAGCTTTCAAAACAATTTCATTTCAAATGGTTTAAACAAATCATCATTATAAATCTGTTAAAAATAAACAGATTTAATTCATAGCTTTCAAAAAGAATTCATTCATAACTTAGAAACCATTTTTCAATTCAATCTTGAAATTCCTTTAATTAAACTGGAATTTCATTTCTTATCTGAAAGCTTTTATTCTTTTGGAAACAAACAGTTTTCATTTTGGGAACCCGATTCATTTATACGAGTTAAAGTCATTTGGGTTAAATCCAAATTCTCAAAATTATACTTTTAAATGGTTTAAATTCAGATACACATTTATAACATTTTCAATCTCTAGTTCCAAATCATAGGATTCAATTCCAAATTTGAATTCAAATTTAAATCAAATTATTTAAATTTTCAAAACTCGATTAAGTTATTCAAAATAACTTTTATATTTGAAATTATATTTCAAAAGCTTTTCACTTTAAACCCAAATTTCCAATTTCAAAATCAATTGAAATTAAAATTTCAATTTCAAAAACATCAAATTTAAATTATCTGTGACTTAACCGATTTCCACGTGAAATCCATATTTGTGTGTGTAATAGTGTAGTCCGGGGTTTTACACACAATAGTGCACATCATACAATCATCACAGATCAGAATACAGAATTATAGTTGATAAGCGGTATAAGAACAACGCTTATCGTTCATTCACAGATCATAGATATATAAAGGTCACAGATAAGTAAACTACAGATCACAACATAAATCAGGTGTATCACAAAGCATCATATATCAGGGATATCAAACAATTCAATCATTTAGTCAAATCCAATTATCCATAAGTAAGATCAATTTATTTACCTGATTAACTTAAATCAAATTAATCACTTACTAATCCTGGTTAATTAACATAAATTAATTACAAACCATTTTAATTAATTATTCTTTAATTTATTATAATGAGTGATCATCCCTAATCGATTTCATAAATTTAATTAACCTTTTAACACTTGATTAATCGACCTTTAAATCATTAATTATCCATCCTTAATTACTGTTATTTAGTAATTATCTTTAAGTAATTAATTACCCTTAAATTAATTTTTTCATTAATTTCTTGATTAATCTAACTTAAAATTGATTAATTAATTTATCTTAATCACTTTTATTAAGTCATTAACTTCAAGTAATTAACTTCGTTTAACACATAAATTTAACTAAAACTTTTAAGAGTTAATTAACCATTTCAACATTCTTTAATAAGTCCTTAATATTATTGAGTTAACTTTTCAAAATAAAAGTTTATGTATATCTTTAATTCATTTTAAAACTTAGTTAATTAAGACAATTTAATTTAAAACCTTATTTCCAGACTAAGTTTCAAATTACACTTGGATTTATATTTTTAACTTTAATTTAAACTTAGTTTTAAAACTTGATTAAAATTTTAAATTTAGTTTTAATTTTCAAAACAGAAAACAAGGTTCAGATTTTAAAACCTGGAACAAATATGACCCGAAACCCCACTTCCTTGCTTCGAGTAAACACTCGAATTACTCGAGTAAACACACGAGAAAATTCTCGTTCCTCCCCATACTTACTTCGAGCCAATATCCTTCTTCTTCCCAACCCACTTACTGATACTCATCAGAAGTCCGTGCACGTGCACGACCGGAAATCTCTACGCCGTCCATCCTTCCAACCTTCGCCAACCCACACACGACCTCGACAACCATCCTAGCTATGCAGCCAACCAAAAATCGAAGGCAATCTCAAAACCGCTATCTCGATCGAAACAGGCAAATGCCCACGACTGGAAAATCAGCTACCGGCGACGAACCACGCCATCTGCAACCAAACTGCTATAACCCCAGACGCGCCTCGATCCACCGAAGCCATCCCCCCCTATGCGATCTAGTCCGGTCCTCTCTCGACGTCACACGAACTCGAGAATTCACGTCGACCAAAACAACTATCAAAACCCTAAATTGTCGTCTTCCAATCACCACGATGAAATGTAAAATCATCTAGTATTTTTCTCGTATCCATCGATGTACCAACTAGCTTCATCCTTAATCTCGATCCCTAACTCGCCATTGATCATCGGGTCTTGACGAAAATTCCAATTTTGTTCAACTACTATTTCCTCGAACGTTATTACATTAAAAATCTTGATTTCTCTTTTAAAATTCACGATTCAGGAAGACTAAGAAGATTATGTAATTGAGACTCAGATTTAAATTAATTAAATTTTGAAGTAAACTGATTTTCACTGTAATTTCAACTTGCCCAGTAAATCCATCTATTTGTGATACCTAAAAGTATTTTTAAAATGTATAACTTGTTACTTCTAACTGATCTTGTTTACACATCAAGGTTTATAGAAAATCAGGGAAAGAGGAATTGAAGTTTTGATCTAAATCAAGCCTGGGAATTTTCTAACAGAGTCCAAGTGCATGTATACTCTTATGAACATCAAATCTATACATGTATAAGCACATGCAGGAATTATCTCACCAAATATACAGATACTAATCATGCAACTAGATTAAAATAAAACTTAAGTTATCAAAATATGAAGTTGCTCATAATTTGAATGTTGAACAAAGAGTTAACATGGCTGTGATTTAAAACAGAGAAACTTAAACATATCAGACATGCAAACTTAAATCCATTCATAACCAAACATTTCAATTATCACAGGCATCAGAAATCAAACAAATGGGTTTAAAAATGAAGTTTGCTCACCTTGAAAAATGAAGAACAGAGAAAGAACAGAACTCTTTTGAACCAGACTTGAAACAGGCTTTTGGAAATTACCAATTGAAGTTCTTTTCTTTGATTTTCTTGTTGATCTCTGGTTTGTTTTAATTTGAATGATCATTGTTTTTGAATGAGGATGATATCACTTTAGTTTTCTTTTTTCTCAGTTTTAATGGGGTGAACGAAAACTGGAATGGAAATAATGAAGGAAATATACAGAGATGGGTTTTGTACTGGAAATTGTTTTATAAATCTTTGATCAGAGATTTTCTAAGTTTTGTAGGCTATGGTAAGATTTATCTTGTGTACTAAAGATGATGGTATTAAATTGACATGTACAACTTATCTTCATTTCGGCTGATGGTTTCTATAATTTGGTGGCTAAAGATATTGGCATTTATTGCCATGGTACTTTATGTCTTCTTTGTTAATCTATACTTGAGATATTTGCTGTCATATTCTTTTCAATTCAGTTTGTATTTGTTTCCTTTTTGCTTTGTCTTCTGACTTTATTTTGGCTGTACAAATATACTTACCCAATTTGATTTTGTACATAGATATTTATACTAGCATCTTCTTTTGCAAGTGTTCATACATGAATACATATTAATGTTTGTATTCTATTTGTTTTTATAATATAAGTGAATACATTTCTATTTTTATCATGTTGTGTTCATTACCCTTTTTTTTCTTTGTTTACTTCCAAGTTTAAATGTTTACTTTTCAACTTGTACATGAATATGATTTATTTGTTTTGCTTTATATTGTTATATCTTATATTTTATTTTCCTTTCTTTCGTCTTATTATTTTTGCATCTATTTTATTTGTATCATATCGTATTGATTTATCAAGATATATGTATTTACTTTATATTGAATAAAACTATATAATTTATTCATTTTTATACCGTTTATTTACAATTTAGATTCAAATTAAATATATATACTTATATATTATTTCAAATTTACTCAGATATGTTCGAATACATATATATATTCTCATATATACAAGAATTTAAATTTTTAAACGATTTATTCAGATATACTTGGATATCGGGGAAACTCGCATCTCTTCATCATTTAATTTAACAAATTTTAATTCAATAATTAATTTAATTAACAATTAAATGTAATTAAAATTCAGGGTCGTTACAGTTTGGAAGCTATGGAATGTTGTAGTATTTGGATTAGAGAATTTCTACAGGAAATTTTTCAGGATCTTAAGGCCAGTTTGGTAGGTGCATCTATTTCATCTCTTCTGGATAAGAGAAGTGGAATCTGTCTTCTGATTTTGGAGTAGAAGGGTGTTCTGAGTCTTGATTGATCTTGGGAAGATCATTTTGTTAGATTGTTTTGGTTCAGTTTGTTTCTAAGGGCATCAGCAAGGGTTGATCTGATCAGTATGGATGTGAGAGACCCAGGATCGTCCGAAGAATTTTGTGGATAAGAATACAAGATTTGATTTTTGGATAAGAGTTTGATCTTCGGGAGTGAATTGTTAGTTTGGATAACTGGGATTCGTTGTGTTTCACGTATCTCTGAGGGAGTACGTGTGAGCTTTATCTCAAGTTGTAGAACCAGCAGTTCAGGGAGTTTTGGTTGTTGAGTCAGACTTGTCTATAGTCTGATATCTTGTCCTGTTTTGTAGATCTAGATGTGTGTAGCTTAGAAGTGTTGATTGTTTGGATTCTGTAGAGCGAGTAACCTGGTATTTATACTTGGGGAAACTCGAGGAAATTCTATCTGGAATTTTTTCTGAATAGTTGGTTTTGTTCAATTGGATGAATTGTATGCTAGAGTTGTTTGATGATATATGCTTGTGATTAAAATTAAAGCTTTAATTAGATTATTAAATTAACTTAGTTTTAAATTTCGGGGATGAAATTCTTTTAAGGGGGGAGGAATGTAACATCTCGGAAATTTGGGGCGATACAAATTTAATAATCTGTGATTAAATATTTAATTGATTAATAATATTTGTTAATAAAATTTAACTTTGATTTAATAACTTTCTTTTAAATAGATATTCAACTGATAATTCATCTTTTAAAGTCTAATAAATTGTTTTTAAATATATGGATATAGATTTGTGTATTGTAAATAGTTAAGCTTTGTTTTAAGTTAATAAATAAAGTTATATTTTTCTAATTTTAAATATTTCTAGTGATTAGAAATTTGATTAAATTTAATATGAAATAAATAACAAATTGGCTTTAAATTATACTAAAGATTAAATTTAAATTGGTTTAAATGATTTTAGCTTGAATTTAAATTCAACAAAGGGTTGTTTGTTCTTGTTTTAAATATAATAGGTAAATAAGTAATTTATTTATATAGAAATAATCTCTTTATAAATTATTTTAATTTGATAATGAGTTTTATTTATAATATAATATCTTTATGAATAGATTTTTAAATAAACAGAAATTTTGTTATATATATGTATATAATTGGAAGAACTATAGTTTGAAGTTTAAAATAAAATCTTTCAAAATGTTTTAAATTTAAAATAAACCTTATAAATGTTTAATATAGTATGAAATAAAATAATAGTTAATGAATGTAATATTGGATAGTTAGGTTTTAAAATAAAATATACAATAGTAGATTAAGTATTTAATAAGTTAGAATGCTAAAAACAAAACAAAAATTAGCAAAGTAAAATAAAAATACAAGAGTAGGCTAAATATTTAATAACTTAAGTTAAAAACAAAATAGGCAAGATAAATAAAACAACTTTAATTTACATGAAGTATAAAAGTAGCAAAGTATTCAAAATTTGTAGTTAGCAAATAGGCTAAGTAAAACAAATGTGCAGGCTTAAACAAAATAAAAGCTAAAGCAAAATATACAATTATTATCTATGCAAAGCTAGTAGGTATAAAATGTATAGTAATAGGCAAGTAAACAAAAAAATGCAGACATTAAAATATAAGTATAAAAAGGAGCAGGCTGAAACAAAAATGGTAAAGCAAAAATACAAGGTGCAGACTAAAGTAATAATCATCCATGTAGGTTGAGATAAACAAATGCAAGCTAAAATAATTTTCTGTGCATAAGTACATGCTCATTAAATGCAAGCAAAACAAAGGTCATATTTCAAGTGATATAAATCAAACTCAGCCCCTTATTATAAAACACTGTCTGATCAAAAGTTTTAAAAATAATAAAAGTATTGTACCTAAAAATTTCAAACAGATCCTACCCTGTCTCCCTCTTCTCTTTATATATACATCTGCTCGTTTCATTTGTTGATCATAGCAAGCTTTTTCTTTTATTTTCTTTTCAAAACTGAAACATTTTACAACATCAAAGCAAGAGATTAAGGAAATCATTTTCTCAGGTTATGTCAAAAATTGTTTTCAAGCAACTGCTCTGCTCTTTCCAAAACAAGTGAGTAACTTAACTTTTGTCAAACAACCTAAGTTTAAATCTAGTGTATGATGAATATCAGATATATTGTTGTATGAAATATATGCATTTCATTTAATTTTGATAAGATGAAGCCTGCTCATTTTCTTTTATTTGGATGATGCTCTGTTTAAAATTTTTAGAGGCCTGAGTTGCTTCAAAGATCATATGTGCTCAACCCATTGATTGTTAGGACAAATCATCTAAACCAAATATGTTTGGTTGAGTATAAAGTAGATTGTAAAATTTAATTTATGATAAATAAAGTTGATATGCTCTGGGAAAAAACTCAAGAACAGTAATACTCAATAGAAGTGACAAATTCAAACATCATGAATTATCGATTCATGTTTATAAACTGATTGCTTAATCAAAATTAGGATTTTTGAAACTCGAATCACATTTTTTTAGTGATAGAATGAGATGGCATTGTGGTGTTGAACGGAAAATGGGTTTTGGTCGAAATAAGGTGGTCGGAAGCACTGTGTTGGCCGGGGTTTTGCGAGGAGGTAGAGGGGCTTACGGGGTAGCTAGAAAAAAATATTGAATCATAGAATTATGCTATGTGGATTTTGTGATTTGGATTTAAAAAAAAATTAACCTAGTTTTTAGCAATGATGGGAAATTGTTCACCGCGGTCTCAATATGGATTCGAGTGTTTCGCTACTTTGGGTGGTCGAAGTTTGGGTGATGTTGAAGTCGAGGCCGAAGGTGGAAGTTCGCTAGTGATCGGAGCGCCGTGGGGGAAGCGATGACAGGTTTGAAGAGGGGAGCAGCCGCATGTTTCCAGGTTTGAATGGAGTACACGTTTTTCATTTCGAAGCGTTGCAGTGGTTTTTGGGGGTTGTGTTATGGTCATGGGTTGATCGGCGATGGGGTGCGACGTTGGTAGGTGGCCGGAGGTGGCTGGAGGCACGATGCACGTGCACGTGCATATTGGAAGGGGCTGTTTTTTTGGGTGCGCTGTTTTTTTTTGTCCCGGGGTTTACTCGAGTTTTTGGGTAGTTTTCTCGAAGTAGAGGCAGGGGAACTCGAAGTAATGGTGGGTAAGGGGGTTTGCTTTGGTTGCTACATGTCAAACCTGTCATGTTTGTTTGGGTTTGGTTTTCTCAGGGGGAAGCTCGGGTCATATTGGTGAATTTCTCGAAGCATGTGAGGGGGAATCTTGAAGTAGGCTGGGTAGTAGATTGTTTTCCTGTTTTCTTTTTGCAAACCTGTTTGTTTCAGTTTTTTTTTTTTAAAAAAAAAGGTTAATTCAATTTTTAGCAGGATGTAAACCATGTTGAAATTAAAAATTAAAAATTCAAATTTCGAACCAGCTTTAAAGCAGCATTGAATTTAAAGTTTAAGAAATTTGAATTAAAGCTTTTGAAAAAAAGAAATGGAATTTGGATTTTTGGACAAGATTTAAAGTCGAGGTTTAAAACGAAGTTGGAAATCAATGTTTAAAATTTATGGATTCAAGTTTGTTTAAAAATCCAAATCTGAAATTTAAATCAATTTTAATTTTGAATGTTTTAAAAATAGTTCAAATAAAATAGTTTTTTAAGGTAAATTTTGTTGCAAAAAATGTTAACTTGATTTGAGAAATTCTTTTATAAAAAAGTTTTTGAATAAAAAGAAATGAATTTACAAGTTATATAATTAATGTATTTTAAAAATTGATTTTTGAAAATAGTAATTTAAATTTTAAAAAGCCTTTTCCTTATAAAAACTTCATATGCAAGTAATAAATGTTATGTACGTTTATTTAAAAGATTTTATAAGTGAATTTAAATTGAGTTAATGTTAAATCACTAATCATTTTGAATCTTAAGTTCAAAATGGAATTTGAAGCTTAAATTAAAAATGTAATGTTCTAATACATTTTAAATATTAAGGAAGTCATTAATAAAGTAATTAATTATCTTAGAAATAATTAAAATATTGAAGTAATTAATAAGATAATTAGAGGATGACTTATTTATATTAAGTTATAATTAATTAAAATTAAAAAGAAATTACAAAGGAAGTAATCAAGGAATTGTTTTAATTAATGAAAATAATTAACTAAGGATTTTAATTGATTTATAAATGTGATAAAATTTGATAGTAATTAGATGAATTAATTTGGATAATTTATTGAAAATTGTTAAATATCATACTTGATAAAAGTAATTAAAGGATTTATTATCTATTGAAATTAAATTTGATGATATGATTAAATGAATGAATTAATTTAGTTTAATCAAATTAATAAATCATTTAATGATTTGATAAGTGAAATTACTTGGTGTAATTAATGGAGCAGAATTACTTAGAGAAGTAATTAGATGATAATTAGTGGATGTAATTAATACTAGATGATGTGTAGATGAAGTAATTTGGGGAATTACTTTTGTATTTAATCGGGGGATTAATTAATGGAAATAATTAATTATGAAATAATTAATTTATTAAGGACAGTTAATTAACCGGTCTATTATTAATCAAGGGAGGATTAATAATTGTGTTTGAATAAAGATTAATTACTTATGTAATTAACTTAAATGAAGGAACTTAATTTAAATATAAAGTAGATCATTAATTAATATAATTAATGATATAAGTAAGAATTGTTTAATTATGTACTAATTTACAATAGGATGATTAATTAATACAATCAATTAATAATAAGTGTAATTGATTTTATTTAAATTAATAAATGAAGTAATTAAATGTTGATTACTAGTAATGATTTATAAGAACTAATATGTGGGATTTATTAAAGACTAAATTACTTATTGTAATTAGGGGATGATTAGTCAGAGGGGTTAAATCAAGATGGATATTTAGGGAATAATTAATTGATTTATAATTAATTAATGGTTGTATAAGTAGGATTTATAGATCAAGTAATTAATTTAATTTATTTTAAATTAATTAAAGATAGAAGTAATTAATTTAATTCATTTTAAATTAATTATAGATTGTGAATAATAGATCATTGCTTTTGGATGAATGATATTGATATTTCATTTGTTGATTGTGATCTCAAATAGAAGATGAGTAATATCTATGTGATATAGATGCTTGGTATGTTTGATAATATTAATTATCTGTTTTGGTTGAAGTGAATTATCTGCTGTAATGATAATGTAGATTTTCAATCTGTGATATTGTGAATTATCTATCTGTGTGTATATAGATAATGAATTGAATTGTTTTAACTTTAAAACAACTTGGCCTTAAAAGATACGATTTGGATTTCGATGATACCGGGATCGGGATTGCTATATTACAGCATGATAGGGGGTTCTCGCTTTGCGGTTTGGTGGCGAACGGGAGACTCTTACCCCTACATGTCCCCGGGGGTAGTATAAGTCCTTTTGGGGTTGGTTGCGACTCGAGAGGGTGTTCGTAAAAGCAATCTCGAGGTATCACTGTGTGCCATGGTGGGGCTGGGATGGTTGCAAAGCCTACCAGTTGTGGCCGCTGACTGATGGTTGCAAAGCCTAGGTCTATCACATTTGGTATCGGAGCGCTGGGTTGAGTGAATACCTAGGCTCTTGAGTGTTTTCTTTCCTGAGAGAGCGTATTTGTAATTTTGATATATATATATATATGATTATTTCTACCTATTGTTGGGTTACCTGTTCTGGTTTTCCAATGAGTTAATAAGGGTAGATAGGGTAGTGTGTTTGTAACACGACTACCAATGGTTGGAAGTGTATCTGTCGAGACTGTAGACCTAATACCGTCTCAAGTAAGTTTGGATGGGCTGAAGTTTGGATCTGTCGGTTGGATAGAAGCAAGTGATGATATTTTGATACATCAGGGTGTAGTAGTTGTGTGATGAGACACGGTGACTATGGATGTCTCCGAAGGTATTTCTTTGGAACAAGTTAAGGAAGTGTGTCTGCTTCGGTGTTGTGGCTGCGTTCAGCTGGGTGTTTCTGTCTGGTTTGAAGTCCGAATTTTTCGAAGAGTTTTGGATCAGGAATTCCTTAGCATTAGTGTTAGCAGTGGAGTTCAGAAGCAGCAGAGTGGTTCCGTTTCTTCGATGGATTGGCTACATAAGTGTAAGCTGTTCTGATTGGTAAAGAGAGAGCAGTATCTTTGGAATGAGGCTAGATTGATCGCAAAAGTGACTTGCGATAATTTGAGTGTTCTCGTGGATTTCAGAAATTTTTCTGGGTGTCTTCAGGAAGTCAGAGTTTTATCAGCATCTGGAAATTGAGTTCGGTAAAGTAGCTCAGATTTGGAGGAGTTCTGAATTTTTTTCTTGGATCGATGGAACCTTATTTTTGGGGATGAGTTGTCCAGTCGGTGCTTGTGTTCATCATCAGCATTTTCGTCTGTTCAAATAGAGTTGCGTAGTGGAAGCATGGTGGCAGCTGTGTTAGTTTGGAAGCTATGGAATGTTGCAGTATTTGGATTAGAGAATTTCTACAGGAAATTTTTCAGGATCTTAAGGCCAGTTTGGCAGGTGCATCTATTTCATCTCTTCTAGATAAGAGAAGTGGAATCTGTCTTCTGATTTTGGAGTAGTAGGGTGTTCTGAGTCTTGATTGATCTTGGGAAGATCATTTTGTTAGATTGTTTTGGTTCGGTTTGTTTCTAAGGGCATCAGCAAGGGTTGATCAGATCAGTATGGATGTGAGAGACCCAGGATCGTCCGAAGAATTTTGTGGATAAGAATACGAGATTTGATTTTTGGATAAGAGTTTGATCTTCAGGAGTGAATTGTTAATTTGGATAACTGGGATTCGTTGTGTTTCACGTATCTCTGAGGGAGTACGTGTGAGCTTTATCTCTAGTTGTAGAACCAGCAGTTCAGGGAGTTTTGGTTGTTGAGTCAGACTTGTCTATAGTTTGATATCTTGTCTTGTTTTGTAGATCTAGATGTGTGTAGCTTAGTAGTGTTGATTGTTTGGATTCTGTAGAGCGAGTAACCCGGTATTTATACTTGGGGAAACTCGAGGAAATTCTATCTGGAATTTTTTCTGAATAGTTGGTTTTGTTCAATTGGATGAATTGTATGCTAGAGTTGTTTGATGATATATTGTAACGGCCCGACTTTCTAAACCTGGAAAATCGAACCATTAGTGTTAAAGAAGAAGAGATAGAAGAAGAGAAAACAGAGAACAACAACAGAATCTAACCATCGCAGCGGAATAAAATATAATATATACAAACAGATCTTTACACAAATCAAAACTATATCAGTTTTATACAATATATCATCAGAGTATACATCAGAGAGCACAAAACATACAACCAGATACACAACGGAATACATAAACAATACGAGAAGTACGTCTCGTCCAGCCCGTCTCCTGAGCTCTACAGCATACCCTGAACCTGCTTATCTCGGTCTGACCCGAGCATCATATAAAACAACACCCGAGTCAGTCTGGAATACCAGCGTGAGAAAATCACACTCAAATTTATTATTAAAGTTTCAAAATCCTTTGAAAATAAAAGCATCTCGTAAGACCACGCCACAAATAAACATGTCGGGTTTTTACCTTACGATAGCTAAACACTTTTTATAAAATCCTCTGATATTATAATAGTGTCTATTTACAAATACTTATTAAAATAGCCGAAATTGTTACATCTATTAAATTCCGGCATACTAGCCACAAAGTGGGTAATACAAACAAAACTCGTACAAGGCACGTAGGAAGAACGGATTTCCAACGAATGACTAGGCACTGGGGTACCACCTGTCACAGTACGTGGCCTAGATCACAGTACCGAGGAGTACGCCCGCTCCCCTGCAACACAAGGCCGGAATCACCTATGGGCAATTCCGAATATGATCACCCCACGGTTGTGATCAACAACCGCACCACTAAGCCGAAATAAAAGGGACCTCTAGACAGGGATGACCATACTCTTCGATGGGCACTACCCACGAAGCCTTGCTGCATAACCCCTGATTTTCAGTCATTCCCGGTTGATGAGGCTTGAGGCTAAACGTTACCTTATAGAACGTTTCACTTAGAATGCCCATCGTCCCCTGACGATGTTTCAGAAGCATCCATCCATACAAGTCCGTTCCAAGTCCGAACGGAACTGAAAACTCCATTTTATCTTAAATATCAAACTCGTTTCCCCACGAAACGTACAAACCGGATCGAAGTGGTTTTCGAGAAATTAATCTCGATCCTAGTCTCTTCGAAACGATCAACGCATTTGGCCAATATTGATAGTCGGTTATTTAACTATCAATTTACATCCATAACATCCATCAAACAATAAAAAAATATTCTCAATTATTTATTTAGCTCAAATATCTTTGCAAGATATATTCCCCTTTCAAACCCCTTTGGAAACAATTTCAAACATATTCCTTCCACGGAATAATTTCCAAATATTTATTTTCTACTGAAACACCAAGTACAAAAGCCATTTTAGATTTTTAAAATAATTTTTTAAAAAAAAATACTTTATAAAAATGCCTTTAAAACTACTTTAATACTCTATTTAATATATATATATATACTTAAATGGATATTTGAAAATAAAGTTACTTTATAAAATATAAACCAGATTTCCACCTTTTACAACAAAACACTAAGTCACCTTTAAACAATTATTACAATAATAAATTTGCAAAATATTTACTTTAGAACTTAAATATCTTAGAAATACTAGATTTTCTAAAAACAAGCTTTTAACACAACTTTAAGCCTTTATCCTTATATTTAAAATTTATCTTTGAAAATGTACTTGCCTATCCAGGGAAATATACTTCTCTTCACATCCCTTTAAAATAAGCACTATTCATTTTTAAACAAATTCTCCCATTTCTTTAATAAATTCTCATCTTGAATTTATTCTTCCCAAAAATCCACTAGTATTTTACTTTGCTTTTATAAACCCAGTTTATAAATTTCACTGTCACATTCTCTTTAAAAATTCCAATTTCAACACTTAAATCAAATTCGAATTTATTTTCAATTTACTTTATTTATTCCAAAATACATTTATTTCAGATTTCATTCCTTACTTATGATTCAATATACATTTAACTGGAAATACCAATTTTAAATTTTCCCCAACCACTTCTTTAGTCTTTAATTAAATTTAAACCTTGAATTCTAAAATAATTCTTTACTCCTTTAATTAATATCATTTAAATTTTACAATTCATTAATTTCTATTTATTAAAATTCCCCTTTCCCAAGTTCAAAATTGTTTTATTTATTAATATCTTAATATCACCTTCATTCTGTCCGCTTCATTATTAATTTCTTTCAAATATCCTATAATTATTTTGCTTATAATTTTACTTCTTTTAATTTATTTCCAAAATCCAATTTATATATTTTTGGTATCACATTATACCTAAATATATTCAATCAAATCACAGCATTTAATATTCCAATAGGATTCACTATAGAATATCAAATAAATCACAGCAGAGAATATTAAATACTTAAAATAAATGTTGAGGAATCCTGTTGGATCCCTCCAACCTGTTTTCCTGCATCCACAAACGTTAGCACAATACCAATTCCACTTCAAGGTGGAATATCGCGGTATATGGGATTTTATAAAAATTATCCGCTATTATACGGCGCATAGGGTCTCATCCGCTATATAATGCTGGAATATCAACTCCAATATATACATATGCCAATATATATATATATATTGGTATATACTACTATATATATACCATATCAATCAAATCAATCATTCAACCAGACATTCAAATTTAACCAATTAAATTAAATTATAATTTAACTGAGTGAAATTAACTCACCTTTGCTTTTCATTTGCAATCCACTTCTATATTGCCTTGGTTTCTTAATGGTTTTGACCTTGTATAAATATTAATAATTCTTATCAATATTCGAGATATTTTACAATGATTTACTATTTAATAAATTAAATTGGCCAACAATTTAATTTAAACTAAACATTTGGGTTTAAACTAATAAATTGATTTTAACTAAATTCCATAAATAAATTTCTTAGTAATTAGAATAACCAAATAATTTTATTATCATTTGTTAATTAAGTGACTAGAAAATTAGTTTTAAACTTATAATTTCCCATCCAAATTATATATGAAATAATTTATCTTATTACAGTAAACTCTAAAATTTAATAATCATTTTTATTATCATCCTATAAATCGAAAAAATGTCCTAACTAAAATTTAAATCAAACAACCCCAAATTTATTTTTACAAAACAGAATAAATTTATAATCATTCACTGTAAAAATCTTATCTTCCTCTACGTATATACCTATTTATTTCTTTTAATTTAAAACAGAAATTTTATAACTTAAATCAATACCGTGATATACACTTTCTGACATGTATACATACACATATATAGAATTCAAAATAAAAAAAATTAATATCTTACTTTAAAATCAATTACTGTGTCATATATAAATTTTCCCAGTGTATATACATTAATACATATGTTAATATTAAATTGAAAATAAAAATTGCAAATATACCTCACTGCTCCCTCGACATCACAGCCGAGCTCGCGATCCCCAACCCCCATCGTTCGAACACTCAGGCTCCTCACCCTCCTTTTCGAACTCGACCGCGACCTCTTCCTTACAACCCAATCGCGAGAAGCTTCAGGCACCACGAATGAACGAGCCGCCGCTCCAGAAACCCTAGCCTTCGACTGCGACATCGGCGAACCCACACCACGTCGCGCACTCCCAGACCTCGCGAACTGAACACGAATTCGAGCTGCTCCTTGAAACTCTGATTGTCGCGATCTCACCTTTTGCCCTTCAGCTTGATCGAGACGGCGAAGACGTGTTCGAGCCAGATGAATTTGCGAAGGAAGAAGCGTACGATTCAAAGAGGAACATCGGCTGCCGATTTTGATTTTGGTTTACGAACGAATGGCGTTCGTTCCTCACATTTTTTTTATCTGATATTCATTCGACTTGATGAGAAGAAGGAGGGTGCGTGATTTTAATTAGAAGGGCTCGGCTTGAAGAATTCAAAAGAAATTTGCGGCCATGATTTCTTGTTTTTTATTGAAGTTAATTTGTTCTGAGAGAAATGGAAGGAGACGTAATGATTTTGAAACGAAAAGGAATAGCTTGCTTCAGAAGATGGTCGGCCACATAGATATGAAGTGAAAGGAAAAGTTATGACGGTGAAAGAAAGTAGGCTGAAGTGATAAGGAGCAGCTAATGTAAAGGAATAAGGAACAATATTGTTGAATTTTCCGATTAAATTTTCAATGCGTTTACCTGTCGTACGCTTACACAACAATCCCGAATACTACGAAAATTGAAACCCGATAATAATACAATATTATGGATCCAATGGAATAGGTTTCGTCGAATTCCGAGACTGCGCCTCGAACGGCCATTTTTAAATTCAATTTAAGCGTTATAAATTTCAAAACTTAACAAAACACTTCCGAATTAAATTGATAAAACTTTTATTATCATCGGTATTATCAATGTAAATTTTCTAAGCCTTTAAATTATTTTTAACAAGCTTAAAAATCAAGATTCAATATTTTACCCAAATTTAATTGTTAAATTCAATATTTAATTATCCAATCAATAGAGATATTTGAAATTCAAGTTAGAATTAACCCTTTAAATATTTAAAATTAATTAAATATCCCAATTTCAAATATCTAAAAACTCCGGGTCGTCACATATATGCTTGTGATTAAAATTAAAGCTTTAATTAGATTATTAAATTAACTTAGTTTTAAATTTCGGGGATGAAATTCTTTTAAGAGGGGAGGAATGTAACATCCCGGAAATTTGGGGCGATACAAATTTAATAATCTGTGATTAAATATTTAATTGATTAATAATATTTGTTAATAAAATTTAACTTTGATTTAATAATTTTCTTTTAAATAGATATTCAACTGATAATTCATCTTTTAAAGTCTAATAAATTGTTTTTAAATATGTGGATATAGATTTGTGTATTGTAAATAGTTAAGCTTTGTTTTAAGTTAATAAATAAAGCTATATTTTTCTAATTTTAAATATTTCTGGTGATTAGAAATTTGATTAAATTTAATATGAAATAAATAACAAATTGGCTTTAAATTATACTAAAGATTAAGTTTAAATTGGTTTAAATGATTTTAGCTTGAATTTAAATTCAACAAAGGGTTGTTTATTCTTGTTTTAAATATAGTAGGTAAATAAGTAATTTATTTATATAGAAATAATCTCTTTATAAATTGTTTTAATTTGATAATGAATTTTATTTATAATATAATATCTTTATGAATAGATTTTTAAATAAATAGAAATTTTGTTATATATATGTATATAATTGGAAGAACTATAGTTTGAAGTTTAAAATAAAATCTTTCAAAATGTTTTAAATTTAAAATAAACCTTATAAATGTTTAATATAGTATGAAATAAAATAATAGTTAATGAATGTAATATTGGATAGTTAGGTTTTAAAATAAAATATACAATAGTAGATTAAGTATTTAATAAGTTAGAATGCTAAAAACAAAACAAAAATTAGCAAAGTAAAATAAAAATACAAGAGTAGGCTAAATATTTAATAACTTAAGTTAAAAACAAAATAGGCAAGATAAATAAAACAACTTTAATTTACATGAAGTATAAAAGTAGCAAAGTATTCAAAATTTGTAGTTAGCAAATAGGCTAAGTAAAACAAATGTGCAGGCTTAAACAAAATAAAAGCTAAAGCAAAATATACAATTATTATCTATGCAAAGCTAGTAGGTATAAAATGTATAGTAATAGGCAAGTAAACAAAAAAATGCAGACATTAAAATATAAGTATAAAAAGGAGCAGGCTGAAACAAAAATGGTAAAGCAAAAATACAAGGTGCAGGCTAAAGTAATAATCATCCATGTAGGTTGAGATAAACAAATGCAAGCTAAAATAATTTTCTGTGCATAAGTACTTGCTCATTAAATGCAAGCAAAACAAAGGTCATATTTCAAGTGATATAAATCAAACTCAGCCCCTTATTATAAAACACTGTCTGATCAAAAGTTTTAAAAATAATAAAAGTATTGTACCTAAAAATTTCAAACAGATCCTACCCTGTCTCCCTCTTCTCTTTATATATACATCTGCTCGTTTCATTTGTTGATCATAGCAAGCTTTTTCTTTTATTTTCTTTTCAAAACTGAAACATTTTACAACATCAAAGCAAGAGATTAAGGAAATCATTTTCTCAGGTTATGTCAAAAATTGTTTTCAAGCAACTGCTCTGCTCTTTCCAAAACAAGTGAGTAACTTCACTTTTCTCAAACAACCTAAGTTTAAATCTAGTGTATGATGAATATCAGATATATTGTTGTATGAAATATATGCATTTCATTTAATTTTGATAAGATGAAGCCTGCTCATTTTCTTTTATCTGGATGATGCTCTGTTTAAAATTTTTAGAGGCCTGAGTTGCTTCAAAGATCATATGTGCTCAACTCATTGATTGTTAGGACAAATCATCTAAACCAAATATGTTTGGTTGAGTATAAAGTAGATTGTAAAATTTAATTTATGATAAATAAAGTTGATATGCTCTGGGAAAAAACTCAAGGACGGTAATACTCAATATAAGTGACAAATTCAAACATCACGAATTATCGATTCATGTTTATAAACTGATTGCTTAATCAAAATTAGGATTTTTGAAACTCGAATCACATTTTTTTAGTGATAGAATGAGATGGCATTGTGGTGTTGAACGGAAAATGGGTTTTGGTCGAAATAAGGTGGTCGGAAGCACTGGGTTGGCCGGGGTTTCACGAGGAGGTAGAGGGGCTTACGGGGTAGCTAGAAAAAAATATTGAATCATAGAATTAAGCTATATGGATTTTGTGATTTGGATTTAAAGAAATTTTCACCTAGTTTTTAGCAATGATGGGAAATTGTTCACCGCGGTCTCAATATGGATTCGAGTGTTTCGCTACTTTGGGTGGTCGAAGTTTGGGTGATGTTGAAGTCGAGGCCGGAGGTGGAAGTTCGCTGGTGATCGGAGCGCCGTGGGGGAAGCGATGACAGGTTTGAAGAGGGGAGCAGCCGCGTGTTTCCAGGTTTGAATGGAGTACTCGTTTTTCATTTCGAAGCGCTGCAGTGGTTTTTGGGGTTTGTGTTGTGGTCATGGGTTGATCGACGATGGGGTGCGACGTTGGTAGGTGGCCGGAGGTGGCTGGAGGCAAGATGCACGTGCACGTGAATATTGGAAGGGGCTGTTTTTTTTGGGTGCGCTGTTTTTTTTGTCCCGGGGTTTACTCGGGTTTTTGGGTAGTTTTCTTGAAGTAGAGGCAGGGGGAACTCGAAGTAATGGTGGGTAAGGGGGTTTGGTTTGGTTGCTACAGGTTAAACCTGTCTTGTTTGTTTGGGTTTGGTTTTCTCAGGGGAAAGCTCGGGTCATATTGGTGAATTTCTCGAAGCAGGTGAGGGGAATCTTGAAGTAGGCTGGGTAGTAGATTGTTTTCCTGTTTTCTTTTTGCAAACCTGTTTGTTTCAGTTTTTTTTAAAAAAATAAGGTTAATTCAATTTTTAGCAGGATGTAAACCATGTTGAAATTAAAAATTCAAATTTCGAACCAGCTTTAAAGCAGCATTGAATTCAAAGTTTAAGAAATTTGAATTAAAGCTTTTGAAAAAAAGAAATTGAATTTGGATTTTTGGACAAGATTTAATGTCGAGGTTTAAAACGAAGTTGGAAATCAACGTTTAAAATTTATGGATTCAAGTTTGTTTAAAAATCCAAATCTGAAATTTAAATCAATTTTAATTTTGAATGTTTTAAAAAATAGTTCAAATAAAATAGTTTTTTAAGGTAAATTTTGTTGCAAAAAATGTTAACTTGATTTGAGAAATTCTTTTATAAAAAAGTTTTTGAATAAAAAGAAATGAATTTACAAGTTATATAATTAATGTATTTTCAAAATTGATTTTTGAAAATAGTAATTTAAATTTTAAAAAGCCTTTTCCTTATAAAAACTTCATATGCAAGTAATAAATGTTATGTACATTTATTTAAAAGATTTTATAAGTGAATTTAAATTGAGTTAATGTTAAATCACTAATCATTTTGAATCTTAAGTTCAAAATGGAATTTGAAGCTTAAATTAAAAATGTAATGTTCTAATACATTTTAAATATTAAGGAAGTCCTTAATAAAGTAATTAATTATCTTAGAAATAATTAAAATATTGAAGTAATTAATAAGATAATTAGAGGATGACTTATTTATATTAAGTTATAATTAATTAAAATTAAAAAGAAATTACAAAGGAAGTAATCAAGGAATTGTTTTAATTAATGAAAATAATTAACTAAGGATTTTAATTGATTTATAAATGTGATGAAATTTGATAGTAATTAGATGAATTAATTTGGATAATTTATTGAAAATTGTTAAATATAATACTTGATAAAAGTAATTAAAGGATTTATTATCTATTGAAATTAAATTTGATGATATGATTAAATGAATGAATTAATTTAGTTTAATCAAATTAATAAATCATTTAATGATTTGATAAGTGAAATTACTTGGTGTAATTAATGGAGCAGAATTACTTAGAGAAGTAATTAGACGATAATTACTGGATGTAATTAATACTAGATGATGTGTAGATGAAGTAATTTGGGGAATTACTTTTGTATTTAATCAGGGGATTTGTTTGCGCCAAAATTGGTCACAAACCCTAAATGTCGTGAAAGCACCAGTTTCCAATCACAGATCACAGATATTAAATATGTAGAGAAATAAAAATGAAGAACTCTCAGAAAAATTCGATGAAAGCAGGAAACAACATAGAATTTATAGTGGTTCGGCGATCTTTCCTACATCCACTCTGAAGTTTGATGATTTTATTGCTCGATACTTGAAGATTACAATTTCTTATAATGTAGTACAACTGATTTTCTGAGCTAAGTCTGAATCTAAGGAAGCAGTGGTGATTCTGAGTAAATCTGGCAGAGTTTGGGCGCTCTTTAGCTCTTAAAATTCTCCGACCCCTTTTCTGAATTACCAGGGGCTCTATTTATAGGCATAGGGAGCCGAGATCCCGCTGAAAACCTGGTAGACCACTTCTGGCACGTGAGGGGGCCCACATGGCCGAAATCTGGAGATCCGGGCCCACTTTGGGATCGATTCGACCCTTGGTTCGAATCGATCAAGGAAGTGTCCAATCGTGATGAAACTTGCCGTGGACATTCTTCTATGCATGCGCAAGCTCCTGTGAAAATTTCATAGCATTTGGACTTGTAGATCTCGAGTTATGATCGATTCAAGATTGCATTTCTGGTTGATGTGGTCTGTTCGAATCGATCCCCTTCGAATCGATGGGTTGGTGAACGAAGGTGTTGACGTGGCGCGTGCTTTTCGCATCGATCCGCTTTTCACTCCGAGTTGGCTGGGTCGAATCCTTGTTTTTAGCTGTTATGACTTGGTGTATTCGAAGTAATGGATTCGAAGGTATGCTCCTTCGAATCGATAGAACGGATGTTTCCTTCGAATCGATCAAGGCAAGCCATAGTTGATCGATACGTAGGCTTCCCAACTGAATGGATTCGAAGATAGTCGTGGGATGGAGTCGAAGTTCTTCAACTGCATGGATTCGAAGGCCTTCCCTTTGATGGATTCCAAGGAGGGTGATGCTCCGTGGATTCGAACCAATGCATGGCCCATGGATTCGATCGTAGGACTAGTCTTATGGATTCGAACATAAACCCCGCCGATGGATACGAAGGAGACGACACTGATGGATATGAAATTGTGGTCTTCCCCTTCATCTTGCATCGATGATATCTTGAGCGTACGAACTCGGATCGACTTGAAACTTGGAATGTTGCTTTTTCTGACCTTACTTGACGTGTCTTATCAATTGCAACCCGATCCGGACTCGGCTAAAATTCATCGGTATCCATGGTGAACTAGTGTATAACAAACTTTTATGACGAACCGTCTTTAGTTTTTTAGTCAACTTTTTGGTGTCACGGCCTTGCCAGAAGGCGGGATAACATTTGACCCCAAAACATGCCTTGCGATAGGAAGGTGTGTTTTGTAATGCCATAAGGTGGATGTTCATATCCTGTTGATGACCTGTAAAGAAATTGATAGGTTTTATCTGACCATGAATGATGATCGTTCGCGATCGTATGTCATTTGAGGTGATATGGGACCGTTAGAGGTCGGATGCCGTTCGCGGCAAATAAAGAAATGGGACTGTTCGCGGTCGGATGTCGTTCACGGCAAGTAAAGAAATGGGACCGTTCGCGGTCGGATGTCGTTCTAGACGAATTGCGACTGTTTGAAGTCGGATGTCGTTCTAGACGAATTGTGACTGTTCGAAGTCGGATGTCGTTCTAGACGGATTGTGACTGTTCGAAGTCGGATGTCGTTCTAGACGGATTATGACTGTTCGAAGTCGGATGTCGTTCTAGACGAATTGTGATCATTCGCGATCGGGTGCCACACAAGGCAAAATGTGATTGTTCGCGATCGGAGGTCATATTAGGTGAATTGTGACCGTTCGTGGTCGGGTGCCGCACGAGGCAGATTGTGATCGTTCGCGATCGAATGTTACACTAGATGAAGTGTGACCGTTCGCGGTCGGGTGCCGTACGAGGCAGATTGTGACCGTTCGAGGTCGGGTGCCGTACGAGGCAGATTGTGACCGTTCGAGGTCGGGTGTCGTTCGAGGCTAATGGTGACCGTTCGAGGTCGAGTGCTGTTCGAGGCAAATGAGTGTGCCCGAGGGGGGGCTTAGTATTATCAATACAAGGTTCACATTCGGGTGAATTTCCAAATCAGCGATCGTGGCGGTTCGTCGCCATACCAGGTGTGCTTGTGGACCGTTCGCGATCCAAAGCATACGCGAGTAACTTATTCTATAGAATTGCAAATATCAAATTAATGTTCTCATTAATTCCATAACAGAAATGTCCAAACAAACGAAGTCTAAATGTCCAAATCAACATGAAACAAAAGCAAAGCAAGGATGTCAAAGTGTAAATTCTCACTACGAGACGGTCAATAATCATTCAGAGCATGCCTAGGGATCGTTCGCGATCTCCCATATGTGTAAATGGTCTAACCGTGTTAGTGACAAGTTTACGACTTGTTCATCGTTATTTAAATCAATTGATAACCATACGGTGCCCCGGTTCGGGGTCACCCCTAACTGATGTAGACGGTGGTCGCTCTGGTTCCACCGTTGGAGCTCGCCTTCTCACATACTAAGTAGCCTACCGTTCCTGATATGCCCTTCTATCTCATCCTTCAGGTGTCTACAATCATTTGTGCTATGACCGCTCAGCTCGTGGAATAAGCAATATTTGTCTGACTTTCTCTCGTCGGTAGTCGGATCCCGTCGCATTGGTCTACGATAGGCAACTTGCTCTCGGGTGTCTTGGTAAATTCGCTCCAAACCCTCGTTCAGTTCTGAATAGGTGGTAAATCGCAGCTCCCTTCGTTGACGCTTTGATCTGTCATCATTTTCTTCAGCCTTTCGCTTCCCTTTACCAGTCTCTACACCTTTTCTAGGTGAACTACCGCCTCTAACTGTGTAAACATCGATTTCTTCTTCTCTCTCCGTACGAGCATCCTCTAATCGCAGAAACTTTTCGGCTTCATGATAAAACTCTCCCAGGTCCGTAGGTGCATCCTTAGTTAGTGAATTCTTGAACTCCGTGCCATCAGATATTCCAGATACAGCTGCCATCATGACCATAGATGGATCTGGTCGATCCACTGATGCTGCTGCCGCATTAAATCGCGTCAGAAAACTCCTCAAAGATTCCCCAGCCTTTTGTTTTAGAGTTGCCAAACTCATCACATTCTTGGGTCTCGAAATATGAACCCTGAATTGTCTCATAAACTTTTCTGTCAAATCTGTCCAAGTCCCAATGGAGCCACTCTCCAGTTGTCTAAACCATAGCGCTGCAATGTCCGATAAATACAATGGAAAGCACCGGGACATGACTTCCTATGATGCCCCCAGCACTTCCATGTGCCTCATATACTTCGTTAGATGGACCGCTGGATCTGTCCGCCCATCATACATTTCCACCGATGGTAGCTTGAAGTCTGGTGGATTCCTAGCCATCCTAATCGCAGGAGAAAAGGGACTCCTGTTCACGTCTTCAAGATCTTTGTTTACTAATCTGCCTCTCATGGCTCGCTTGACCATTTCTTCCAATCTATCATTGTCTCCAAGCTGTTGTCCTCGTTCACTACCTTCGATCTGCCCCCCGAGTCTGTGTGAGCTTTCAGGTGTCTGCCCCCCTGGCTGAGCGTTCATCCCTCTATCACCGCCAGGTTGCTCGGATGTCCTTGTCTCTCTTCCCGGGTTCAGATCAACATGTCCTAAGTGTGTGCCCCCCAGTTCTGGCGCTGTGCTTGATGGTCCTGTTCCATTCTGAACCCTGGTTGTTCCTTGATTTTGTGCTCTAAGTTTCCCAATCTGTTGAAGCAAGTTCTGTATCATTTCTTCTTGTCTTCTCATCATTGCCTCCATTTCATCCCTGGTGATGAAGGCTAATGCTTGGTTTGCCCCTAAGGAAGCCTCTTGACTTCCATCATAACTTTTCTCTAGCCTATGTCTTCTATTTGATTATCTCGTCATAACTTTTCAAATCCGAACTTTCAAACTTTTGAATTCAACTTCCAAGCGGTAAAATCCCTGAGTTCAATTCTCAATGAAAGCACCAAAGTGTTTGCGCCAAAATTGGTCACAAACCCCAAATGTCGTGAAAGCACCAATTTCCAATCACAGATCACAGATGTTAAATATGTAGAGAAATAAAAATGAAGAACTCTCAGAAAAATTCGATGAAAGCAGGAAACAACACAGAATTTATAGTGGTTCGGCGATCTTTCCTACATCCACTCTGAAGTTTGATGATTTTATTGCTCGATACTTGAAGATTACAATTTCTTATAATGTAGTACAACTGATTTTCTGAGCTAAGTCTGAATCTAAGGAAGCAGTGGTGATTCTGAGTAAATCTGGTAGAGTTTGGGCGCTCTTTAGCTCTTAAAATTCTCCGACCCCTTTTCTGAATGACCAAGGGCTCTATTTATAGGCATAGGGAGCCGAGATCCCGCTGAAAACCTGGTAGACCACTTCTGGCACGTGGGGGGGCCCACATGGCCGAAATCTGGAGATCCGGGCCCACTTTGGGATCGATTCGACCCTTGGTTCGAATCGATCAAGGAAGTGTCCAATCGTGATGAAACTTGCCGTGGACATTCTTCTATGCATGCGCAAGCTCCTGTGAAAATTTCATTGCATTTGGACTTGTAGATCTCGAGTTATGATCGATTCAAGATTGCATTTCTGGTTGATGTGGTCTGTTCGAATCGATCCCCTTCGAATCGATGGCTTGGTGAACGAAGGTGTTGACGTGGTGCGTGCTTTTCGCATCGATCCGCTTTTCACTCTGAGTTGGCTGGGTCGAATCCTTGTTTTTAGCTATTATGACTTGGTGTATTCGAAGTAATGGATTCGAAGGTATGCTCCTTCGAATCGATAGAACGGATGTTTCCTTCGAATCGATCAAGGCAGGCCATAGTTGATCGATACGTAGGCTTCCCAGCTGAATGGATTCGAAGATAGTCGTGGGATGGAGTCGAAGTTCTTCAATTGCATGGATTCGAAGGCCTTCCCTTTGATGGATTCGAAGGAGGGTGATGCTCCGTGGATTCGAACCAATGCATGGCCCATGGATTCGATCGTAGGACTAGTCTTATGAAATAATTAATTTATTAAGGATAGTTAATTAACTGGTCTGTTATTAATCAAGGGAGGATTAATAATTGTGTTTGAATAAAGATTAATTACTTGTGTAATTAACTTAAATGAAGGAACTTAATTTAAATATAAAGTAGATCATTAATTAATATAATTAATGATATAAGTAAGAATTGTTTAATTATGTACTAATTTACAATGGGATGATTAATTAATACAATCAATTAATAATAAGTGTAATTGATTTTATTTAAATTAATAAATGAAGTAATTAAATGTTGATTACTAGGAATGATTTATAAGAACTAATATGAGGGATTTATTAAAGACTAAATTACTTATTGTAATTAGGGGATGATTAATCAGAGGGGTTAAATCAAGATGGATATTTAGGGAATAATTAATTGATTTATAATTAATTAATGGTTGTATAAGTAGGATTTATAGATCAAGTGATTAATTTAATTTATTTTAAATTAATTAAAGATAGAAGTAATTAATTTAATTCATTTTAAATTAATTACAGATTGCGAATAATAGATCATTGCTTTTGGATGAATGATATTGATATTTCATTTGTTGATTGTGATCTCAGATAGGAGATGAGTTATATCTATGTGATATAGATGCTTGGTATGTTTGATAATATTAATTATCTGTTTTGGTTGAAGTGAATTATCTGCTGTAATGATAATGTAGATTTTCAATCTGTGATATTGTGAATTATCTATCTGTGTGTATATAGATAATGAATTGAATTGTTTTAACTTTAAAACAACTTGGCCTTAAAAGATACGGTTTGGATTTCGATGAGACCGGGATCGGGTTTCCAGATTTGGATATCCGAAAACCACATTGATCCAAATTATCGATAGGTCGTGAATCTCAAGTGAAGATGAAGATTCAGATGGCAAGGATTATTGTCGTTAACTCTGAGGGTGATTCCAAAATGAGTGTAACGAGATAATGCCTTCGGTTTTGTTCGAACCTGGAACGAACTTGTATGGATTGAATGCTTTCAGAACATCGTCAGGTGGACGATGAGCATTCTAAGAGATGTGTTCTCTAAAGGTAATCGTAGCCTCAAGTCTCATCAACCAAGAATGGCTAAAACAGGGGAGGTGCAGCAAGGCTTCGTGGGTCGCACCCACTTGAGAGCGAGATATACCCCTGTCTAGAGGTCCCTTTTTATTCGGCTTAGTGGGCAGTTGATTCGCGACAACTGCTGGGGTTGTTTTGTTCGGAACTGTTCAGTAAGGAATGGTTCTGGCCTTGTGTTGTAGGGGAGCGGGCATACTCCTCGGTACTCTGATCTAGGCCAGGTATTGTGACGGGCGGTACCCCAGTAGCCCTGCCATTGTATGGAATCCAATTTCCAATAAATGCCAACGGATTTGATTGTAACCCTAGTACGCTGGAATTTAATCATGTAACAATTTCAGCTATTTCTTATTTACTTGAAAACCCTAGACCTATTATAATATCACTGGATTTACTATCAAATGGTTTCGTTAGCGTAAGGTAAAAACTCTTCCATGTTTATGTGTGGGAAGTCTTACGTGATACCCTTTTGTTTTCAAATGATTTTCAAAGTTAAGCAACTTTAACCTGTTACTCATACCAGACCCATGTCTGACCCAGAGTTTATTTCTGTTTTCCTAAAGTCTCGGGTACCCAAATTTTTACGGGTAGTCAAGGGATTCAGGTTTGCTTTGACGAGTTCTTGAGGAGCAAATGGAGCAGGAGGCTTCTGCGTTATAGATATATAGATGGTTCCGCTGTGTTTGGTATCTCTGAGTTTTTGTTTGAGTTGTATTAACTAGACAGGTGTTTATAACTGTCTAGTATGTGTTGTATTATCTGTGTAACTCTGATGTATATGATATTATGTATTCTCTTATGTGATATATTATATTTTATTCGTTCCGCTGTTGAGATTCTGATGTTGTTTCTTCTTCTTCTCTATCTTTTCTATTTTCTCACCCCTTTCCTTCTTAAAGATGATACGTCTTCCTGGGCATAGGAAGTCGGGTCGTCACAACACCACTTGGATTAGCCATTGAGCAACTACTTGAGGTATTAACTGATTTCGGCATTTCTACAACCACCCACCAAACACCAAATCTCTGATACCAAATGTTGTAGGAAATTCTAACTCGAGACCAATCAAATAAAATTCCCAAAGCAAAGAGGAAAAACAAGATCGTGGTAAATAGCGCAAAAACAACCAATCGGTATCTCAATCTAAGCTCAACCAATTCAAATCCGATCACAATCACCAAACAAGCAATATAGAAATAAAGCAATAATGATAAAATAAATCACACATCGATTTATAGTGGTTCCACTAATACCTTGTTAGTGTACATCCACTTTGAGAGAGAGCCTTTATTAATACCAATGAAAAGAGTACAAGAGATTGATTACGATGATCAAAATTCTAATAGAATTGATTTGTATAGAAGAGAATTGAAGAAAATTAGATTTAGATAAAACTCTAATTAGTGGAGGCTAAAACTCTTGATTAAACCCTTAATCTTTTTGTCCGCCTCCGTATGTGAATCCAGAAAATAGCTTATATATGAGAATAGAAAACCTAAGCAAGATCAAAAATTGCCTCTTCGAATATCACAAATCTTCACACCAAACCTGGGTTAAAATATAGGTAGAAAGTTGCCACAGACGTTTGTCATAGGTCTCGAGAAAAATTCCCTGACACCACAAACGTTTGTCATAAAGTGACAGACGTCTGTCCAAACTCTTGGGTTCCAAACCCTGTAGTCACAGACGTCTGTCACTTTATGACAGACATTTGTCGCCTGATGCTGGCCACAGCACTCCCCTTTCATCGCCATATCTTCCTCCTCCGAGCTCTGATTTGCAAACCGTTTTCTCCGTCACCAAGCTACTTCTGACCACTTTAATTTCTCCATATAGTGTCGCCAAAATTAAACATATACCTTGAACATAACTTGCTTTGATAAAGGTCAATAAACAAATCTCTTATAGGGTCTTATAGTTTTGTTTGAAGTCCGAGTTGATAACCTTCATACTTGATCAATTCAAACGAAAGTATATATTCGGCACAATTAATTCTTTCCTTGTCTTTATAAAAGAACCAAACAGACTAAATTAAGCTCAATATTAATTTTTTTGGATTACTTAATAAATGTGGCTATGCTCATCTTTAATTGTAGTGTTCAACCTATTTTGCAATAATAGTACAATATTTTTGACCATGGATATCTAATAATTCAACGATCTTACAATGAAGTGCTTTAGTAAAATGTTTCAGCACCAATGCAGGCCAATAAATGACAAATGTTGATACCTACCAACTAATTTTTTCTAATACATTAATAAATGCCTAACTTGAATATTTGTACTAATATTTTCATTCATGCACCAACTAGTATATTTGTTACTAATATATCCATTCATGTCCAGTCAAATCAAAGGGAATATATGTTAAAACTATCCGTCTTATTTTGTAGCTTCATGTTCTTGTAATATTAACATCATTACTGTAAAAAATTGGTAGGTGATCCATGTATTTCAATTTTGAGTTTCCTTTTGTTTTTAGATAGTTAAAGTTAAATAACTCAAATATATCTAAAGGGCGATCCATTGGTAGTTCATTTTGAGTACCATAAATACTCAATCAGATCCGTTGAATGGACTGAATATGAGACTTCAACATCGGTTGTTTCATATATTGACCATTAATTAAACGTAAGTTACTATGAATTCTACTATCAAACATATAATTTCCATGGTCTTTTTAATATATATTTGTATCTATATTCACCATTGAACTATAATATCTTTCATATACTAGAAGTACATGGGACTTTTAGTTAGAGAGAGACGACGAAGAAAAGATTTAGTTCAAAGCTAAGACTAAAGACAAGCAGACACACTGCAAGATTTATCGCCTCAGCTTCTATTTTTGTTCATCAGGCATGACACTGCATCAACTTTTAATTTGTAATTAGTCGGGTAAAACGTATGTATTGATTTTTTTTATTTTGATTGTGTGAACATGGTCAAACATATATATGGGAAATACATTGGCACCACCAAATAGAGGGAATGATCGTACCAATGGCAGCAGATGTTTTTAATGTGTTGATGCCTGCAAATATTGAAACAAATATTCTCGTAATTTATAGTCCTGTTATATTTTTATTAATCAATTTATTTTCCTACAAGTATTATCATGTTTGGTTATTTCCTTTTGAAATTATAAGGACATTTGCTTTTGAGTGTTGTTGTCAGCTATGGTTAAACTGTGATAAAACCAATAGCATATCATTTAGATGGTTGTTAACAACAAATCTGCAATTTTGCTTATTTTCATTTAGAAAATGATATTTGTTAGCAAAAATATGTGCAACAAAGTGTTTTTGTGATTTAATCTCATAATCAAATCGACTACTATAGAAGTTTTACCATAGGAATGCAAAAATGGATGGTATGAATGTCATTAATATGTTTTCTTCCACTCCCCCACCACCTCGAAAAAAAAGTATATTCTCTTTTCGTACTGCTTAAATGTTTCCTTTTGTTTTCTAGTCTTCCACAAGTACGTAGATTTCTCATATTTTTGTTTATCATCTCTGTAACCTATCAATTTCTCTTTTTTAAATATTTTATTTTCTAAATGATTTTTTTTCAATATTATACACACATCCAAATACATCGTTTCCAGCACTTAAGTGTAAATTATTGTTGACATTACATATTCTTATCTTTTTTTAGATGTTTGTAAAAATAATTTTCGTCCGCTGTTATACATTTAATTGAAACAAATGTAAAACTGTAATAATTGTTTTCCTCTAATTTATAAATAGGTTGTGGTGGACCGTCCAAAATTACGCTGCCATTTTAGTGCGAGAACCGAACCACAAATTCACAACCCTCCATATTTGAAACCCTAAAAGAAAATGCCTCCTCGCCGCCGGAAAGCAGACCGGGACGAAGAAGACGACGATTTTCTCTTCCGGTATCCTCTCCCAAACTCCACAACCACCGCATCGAAGACGAACTCCGGTGGCTCCGGTGGATTGGCACCTTCGAAATCAACGGTATACATCTCGAATCTCGATTTTTCCCTCACAAACTCCGATTTGCACACCCTCTTCTCCACTTTCGGTAAGATCGCTCGCGTTACTGTCCTCAAAGATCGCCAGACCCGCAAATCTAAGGGCGTTGCATTTGTTCTTTTTGTTTCCAAATTTGATGCCCAAAATGCTGCTCAAACCCTAAACGGAAAGGTTTTAAATGGAAGAACTTTAACTGCATCGATTGCTGCTGATAATGGAAGAACGACTGAATTTATAAAGAAGAGGATATATAAGGATAAGAGCAGGTGCTATGAATGCGGGGAAGAAGGGCATTTGTCCTATGAGTGCGATAGGAATCAGTTGGGCAAGAGGGAGAGGCCTGTTAGTAAGAATGTAAGGAGAAGAGGAGGAGGTGGTGGAGAGGGAAAGTTGTATAATAAGAAAGAAGAGAAAAATGACGATGAAGTTTTCGAGGATGATAATTGGGCATCTGTTGTGGACACCAGAGGGAAAGAGGAGAGGGAAGAAGATGATGTAGGGACTAGTTTTAAGAATAAGAAGAAGAAAGTGAGCTATTTTAGCGATGAGAGTGGAGATGATGATTGAGCATTTCCTTTAGCATAGGTATGTGATATCATTCAAATCATTTCTCTTCTAGCTAGCGCATACAGTTGTGCAAAATTATACAACATGTAAATTTCTCAGGTTATGTTTTAAATTTATATGAACCGTGTATCATGTGATATCCATCTTTAAATCCACACGTTTATTGCTTTGCACATCGAAAATGGTTTTAGCACAATGCAACTTAAAATATAAGCAAACCCTACAAATAAAAAGTAAAACCAATGCACAATGTAATTTAAGATTTCGCTTAGTGACTTATTTATAGGAAACAGTCTACATGGTTCGATCTAAGTAACCAAATCAAGGATCACATGTTATAATAATAGCATAATACCATATAATATTAGATTGGATGGTATTAGAATAACGTAGGTTGTTTATTAACAAATTCTGAATATTTTTTAGCAACGTAAAAACACTGAAAATGTATTATTATCTCAAAAGAAATCTTACTATGCATATATATTTTACTAATTTAACAATTTTACTATATCATGCTTAATCAAGAAAGCGTTTTCGTCTAAACATGCAAGCTTTACCAAAAATAATAAAGGAAGTAAACAAAACTTCTATACAAATTTTGAGTTTTAAATTTGTAATGACGCGTAAACTGATAATCACAGAAACCAAATTATCTCGACAACCAAATATTGAATTAATAGGCAATTACTTAGTAAATGGTTTATTTTAAGGAAAATGAAGATTCTTTTGAGAGAAAGGATGTGTAGTACAAGTACTACACAACTACATGATGTATTACTAATAAAAAGATAGTAGATACAAGAGTTTTAGGGGATGGTATGGACACCACATGCAATTGACATGCCTGGCCGAAAGCATATAAACATAGCATTCCGAAAGCAAAACATAGCATTAAGTTTTCAGCATTGAATACAAGCAAGTTGAATATCAACATAACGAAAAAGCACACTAGTTCTTCTCAAGAGCTTCCAAGTTTTCATAGTTGGCATTGCTTTTGGCCTAAGCACCATTGACCCATGATTGAGTTCCGACTAAGAAATGACACAACTAAAGATGTCATTACAAATGCTAGTATAGTATTTTTAAGCTTGGAAACATCTTTGATTTCTTTCAAGTCAGATAACCCAACCATAAGCGAGCACCAATAAAACATTGGTATCTTTATGAGTGTTTAGATTGGAACCATAGAATTCCCAATAATCATAAAAATTAGTGGCAAATAGGTCGTCTTTGGCAATTAGATTTGAATCACATGATTTCCAAATCATCTATAATTTCAGATTTAAGAAATAAGTGATCTATACTTTCTCCCCCACACATAAAACATGTATTTTATATATTGTTTCTTTCTAAGATGTGTTAGTTTGTTAACTTTAATGTGAATCAGAAACCACTTATGAAAAACTACTTTCGTGGGATGTTTAATTTCCACATCTTATGATATCGGTTCTGTTAAGACCTTGTTTATTGATTTATATGGCAACTACTATTATAAATGGTGCTACCGACTATCCTTCGAGTTTTGCAGAATTACATATATAATATAGGAACATAACATAGCAGCTAACAAGTATACACCAAGCACATATCAAGTTTATGCAAGTATATGATATGAATGTATTTGAGAAACATAATCACTTCAAGGCAAATCAAGATTGTATGAACTATTGAGATATTCTACCGTCATATAAACTATATTAAGATTCCCACGTCAAATATGCTTGAAGATCATACTTCATTGAGCTAAAAAAGATTCACAAATATTGATCTTAATGAATCCTGAATATCTAGAATAATTTATCTCTGTTCTAAAACGTTCCAAATATGAATTACCACTTTAACTACCATTTGTCGGCGTATATACCAATATGTGTTGACATATGTGATAGTTTTGAGAAATTCAAATTTCATTGGAAAGGCTATGGCTCCTACTCTTCATCAACTATCATATCTTTTCATCTCCTATAAAAAGAGATTATAGATAACAAAATAAACTATTGGTTCTCTCTGGAATATATGAATATTGACTCTTATACTTTACAACCAGAATGCATTCAGTTTTCTCTACACACTCAGTGCAAATCCACCAATTTTTTAACTTTTATTCTTCAAGGACAAACATAAGAGAATTTGCTTCTATTCATTTGCTCTTTGATTCACTCATTTTCCTCATCAAACTCTAAGATATGTTGCTCTTTTATTGAAATTGCAAGAATATGTATTTGCAACTCACTTGTAAAAATCCTTTTAAGCATCCATCTAGTTCCCGCGTAGGTGCTAGATGAGGTTAAGTGCCTAGGTCCGTCTGAGTGAGGCTTACCACATTATCTAAACATTTAAACAGGTATTCATACACTTCTTAGGCAATGGTTGATGCTTGACACCTCATATAAGTATCTATGTGCTAGTTTTATGTGGTCTTTCCTCCTTGGCCGCTCTCAAGCCCATTCAAAACCTTAATTTCATTTTTGGATCAATTAATAAAAAACAAATACTAAAATTTTATCTAAAATATATTAGTTTACCAAAACACTGGTTTCGATTAATCTTAGCCTAAATGATTAATCCTTAGTCTATACTTAGTGTCCGCATAATGATTTTTGTAACTTGATTTGGAAGTACACAAACTTGTACTACTATTGTTTTGAAGTCATTCAAAGAGAATGCAAGTTGTAAAAGTCCTTCGGGTATAAGGTCTTCAAATGCAACAATTCAAAGAAGGACGATCGACTGTGTGGATTCGATAAATGACCAAACTTAGAACAATCAAGAATAAAGCGAACTCACTCGAAATATAGGAAATTTTCATCTTGCGACAACTATTAGTTTTAGAAATTACTTTCAAAGGATTTCATTACTTTTAAAAGGTCTATTTTTCGAAAATCACACTTTCATGATTTCCAAGTTTATGAGAAACTTTTACAAAAAAAGCATTTTCAGTGAAAATGATTATTGCAAAAAAAACTGGATGCTTTAAAAGACATTTTCAATAAAACAACTTGTGAAGTTTTTTATTTTATTTTAAGACCAAAGTTGTTGTAAGCCAGGGAGTGCAAGTAATCAATAAAGCACGACAACAAGGAATAACCACTTGGGATGAAAAGATGCGAAAACAAGAGCATAAGTTTACCGAAGTTAAAGTATAAGAAAACTATTTCTGAAGGAAGAAAAGTGTTATGTCTAAGTTTTCAAGGATAAATACGCCATCGAAGATTGACGATAAATCAATCAAATGATGACAAATAAAACTATCGAAAGTTGATGAATATAGGTTATTGAGTGTTAACAAAGTGAAGTTATCTAAGACTAAGATAGCCATCACAAATTGATGAACACGTGCGTTTATCTAATCATTTAATTCTCCTCCCTCTTCACTCGAAGTGCAAAATTGTGTGTTTTATATAGAAATTAGATTGAAGAAAGTGGAAGGATTTTGCTTGACCCTAGCCTCTAGGAAAATATAAATAATAATTTCAGCGGTTTCTATACTAGAATAATTTCCGCCATTTTTGATATTTTCCCGAATTCTTGAGTTTTCTCTCTAGATTTCGTGCACGAGTTTTATAAAGTATTACAAAGTGTTTTTTTCAAGCAAATTGACTTTTGAAATTATTATTTATATTTTCCTAGAGGCTAGGGTCAAGCAAAATCCTTCCACTTTCTTCAATCTAATTTCTATATAAAACACACAATTTTGCATTTCGAGCGAAGAGGAAGGAGAATTAAATGATTAGTCTAATCATTTAATTGTCCTCCCTCTTCGCTCGAAGTGCAAAATTGTGTGTTTTATATAGAAATTAAGTTGAAGAAAATGAGTTTTAGGAACGTTTCGAAATCGCTTTATAAATTGCCTTTGAAATTCTCTTATTATAGAGTATATAATTTTTTATACTAAAAAAATATTATTAATATATAATAATAATTTCAAAGGCAATTTATAAAGCGATTTCGAAACGTTCCTAAAACTCATTTTCTTCAACTTAATTTATATATAAAACACACAATTTTGCACTTCGAGCGAAGAGGGAGGACAATTAAATGATTAGATAAACGCACATGTTCATAGCACGCGTTTTATCTAATCATTTAATTCTCCTCCCTCTTCGCTCGAAGTGCAAAATTGTGTGTTTTATATATAAATTAGATTGAAGAAAACGAGTTTTAGGAACATTTCAAAATCATTTTAGAAATTGCCTTTGAAATTCTCCTATTATGAAGTAATTAATTTAATACTTAAGAATAATTTCTAAAAAATTTTAATTAAAAAGTGCTGTTTTAAAACAGCGATAACTTGTGATTTACAAATCCAAATGAGTCTATTATTTTTGTAAAAGAGGGTGATTTCAGTAAGCTAGAAATCATCTTTGTATCATGTTTGAAAATTTTGCAGTTTGGTTATTCAAAAAATGAATTTAAAAACTGATGGACATCTCTGTCCTCTTTTATAATTTATGAGTTTAAAGCTGAAAGTAAATTGGGGCGTTACAGCTTGGTATCAAGGACTGCAAAGTTGACCAAGCCTATCGAGATACGGAAGCCAAAAACAAGCTAACAAAGGATAATGGATTCAAAGTTGTCGCAAGTTAATAGAACAAGCTACTGAGGGATTATGTTTCAAGGTCATCGAGTGCTAATCCCATAAGCTATCGAAGATTGAGATGCCTAAGCCATCACATGTTGACTTCATGAGCCATCGAAGATTGAGAAGTCTAAGTCATTGCATGTTGACCCCATAAGTTATCGAAAATTGGGATGCTTGAGCCATTGCATGTTTGCTGCATGAATTATCGAAGAATGAGATGTCCAAGCCATCACGTGTTAACTTCATATTGAGGGACTATCAATGATTGAGACATCTAAGCTATCACATGGTGGAAATTGGAAGCTATCGCATGTTAAGTTCATAAAGCTGTCGTGTATTGGAATTAAGGTTCCATCGAAGGTTCATAAGTTGTTAAACTATCGAAGGTCAATACTTCATGAAATCGTCACATATTAGTCAATCTAGCTATCGGTCATTGGTAGAGGCTATCGCACATTGATCGATAGAGCCATCGAAGTTTGATGCTTCAAGGTTGTCAAGTGCTGATAAGAGTTATCACTGTCGAGGAATAAAGCAACTATCACATGCTGACAACCAGTCGTCGAATGTTGAAAAATACATCCAGAATCAATATTTCAACGCCCCAAGGAATAAATACTATCACTTGTTGGTCGCTAAAACTTTTGCCACATCAGCAAATCTCGATCATTCATTTACTTCAGACGACATGTAATGACTCAAAGAGTTAGGGTTTTCTATAAATATGCATGTACCCCTTACTAGAAATGGGCGAATTCCAGATTGATCTTCTTTCTCATTTTCATTTAAGATTTTGCATAATAAAGAGAGCTTGATTTGAGCCATTAACGGCTGAATTGACCCAAGTACACTGACTTTTTAATTTAGGATTTTGACAAAAAACTGATTGCATAATGACTTCCCAGAATTCAATACTAGCATGCTTGACTTAAAATCTCATCTTACTCTTATTCAAGTATCCTTCGCTCCTCAAAACCAAGGAACACTTAGTTGGCCTAAATTCCGACCTAACAGAAAATAAATGCTCAAACTCTTGCGATATGTGCTATATCAGCACCATTATTAACTATTTTGTTTTTGATGTATTTTAACATGGTGTGAGGTTTTGACCTGGTGGAAATCATCTCCACTGTCTCGGACTGGTTCCAGCGGTTAAAATTCTCATTTTGACCAAAATTTAAAGGAAAACTTTTGTTTTGATAAATTACTAGAAACTAGAGTGGAAATAGAGAATATTATGAATAAATTGGAAAAACAGATAAAGTTACCTCTTGGAGTTATCAGTATTATTTGTACAGAAGATGATGGTAGAAAAAGAGAAAAGAGAAACATGTAAGAGAGAAAATCCGGAGAGGGAGAAAAGAAAATCAGAACATCAATAACGATCAAAGTTTTAAAACGTGAAAGTGTTTTTCGAACATTTAAAAATGATTCGGTTTTGTCCAAGTGGTTAAGTGATTCGGCTTTAGTGCAATTGGTCACAAGTTTGAAACTTGCGTAACGTGGTTCGAACGTTTATTGACATGTGACATGTTGTCCTAGTTACATGTTGTATATAAAGTACCATTTCAAAAAAAAAATTAAAACATGAAAGCATGTACACGAGGTCTTTTTTTGCTTGTGAGTTGAGGCGTAAGTTTTTTAGGTAAACAGTGAGGCGTAAGTAATTATTGATTTGCCACTGTTAATTTTCGGTTAATAAATAAAAATTAACAATTAATCATATAAAACAATAAATAAACAACAATATATACACTTAATTTTAAAGAGTTCAGCCCTAATCATTCTTTATTATTCGTTCGTAAAAATATGAATAATTAAAATTAAAATTATAAATAAATATAAGTACCCGATAATATAAATGATTCAATCCTTCAAAAAGTTCATGTTCAGTTTTTAACTCCGCAATGATAATTATTTTATTTTTTTTCCTCCCTTTATTTGTGTGCAATTTTTTTTCTAGACTTTTAAAAATGATATTTGATCGATTCTAGTGGAATTGATTTCTATTACAAGCGGTAGGATATCGTGTAAGTTATTATTTTATTTGTTTTTTCTTCTACCAATTTAAATCGATCCCAAAATTATTTGAAAGTTCGGTGACGACAATTCAAATTTTTTATTTAAATAGCAATGATGTAGTTTTCGATCATTCTTTCAAAAATAATCTTAACTTAATCATGTCATCATGTCGATATTGAAAGTGAAAAATAAAAAAAAACAGTAACTTTCAATTTTCTAAATATTTTTTTCCTTGCCATTATATAATTAAAGGTTAATAACTTATGTTAGCGTCAATAGTTACAATTTAAGATAAAAAATTTCCCGAGTTGCATGCCTCAACAGTGTAGGTTTTCTTAAAACAATGATAATGACATACTGTGTACACTAGTATAACCTTTTCTTTCTAAATCAACAGCCAACTGTTGAATAATACCGTGCACTAGCAAAAAAACTGTACACCAGGCAGTCAGGTACACAAGCAAACATCAGTCAGGTACACGAGCATAACCACTATACACTAGCAAATGAGACATCAAAGTAATACTGCACACTAGCATAGGAATTGTTGAATGATGATCCTGACCTATTAAAATATTATTGAAATCCAAAACTGGAACATTTGTCAAAACTTTAGAAATTGATGAAATAAATCCAAACTTTTAAACCACATCGAAATCCTTACCGAAACCGAGTTCTCAAATGATGAAATCTAAAACAGTTGAGAACTCTTAACAATGCAAAAAATTGTGTTACGGAAGAGTTTTCATTTGACAAAATATGATGCAATCTTATGTATTATTATTGAAGATATGAGATTGCATTTAGTTCTGAACATGAAATTAACTATTGTTGCTGTTATGCTTTTCTTGTTATAGGATTTAGTCTTCGATTTTAATCTGTAACGACCCGTATTTTTACGGATCGACATGTTCGTCAAAATCTGGAATTTTAGCACTTTCATGTCATTTCAGATTTTTAGGCAGATTTGTCTAAGTCCTAGGTCGTACGCGACCTAAGGGTTGTTGGCAACTTAGAGAAGGTCTGCGACTTAAGAAAAATGTTGTGAGCGACCTAAGTTTTGTTAAGTGTTAGGTCGGCTGGGAGAGTTAGCGACCTAGTAGTTGCCGAGTTAGCGACCTAGTAGTTGCCGAGTTAGCGACCTAGTAGTTGCCGAGTTAGCGACCTAGTAGTTGCCGAGTTAGCGACCTAGTAGTTGCCGAGTTAGCGACCTAGTGGTTCTGAGTTAGCGACCTAGTGGTTCTGAGTTAGCGACCTAGTGGTTCCGTGTTGGCGACCTAAGGAGTTAACAAGTTGGCGACCTAAGGAGTTAACAAGTTGGCGACCTTAGGAGTTAGGCTAAGTGTTAGGTCGTGTGTTGTTTTAGGTCGACTTGTGTTAGGTCGCAACCCAACTGAGTCTTAGGTAGTTAGGTCGTTAGGTTGTTAGGTCGCTGGGTTTCCTAAGTGTTAGGTCGCAAAGGAGTTAAGTCGTACATCTGTTAGGTCGCGTAGATTGCTAAGTTGTTAGGTCGCTAGGATAGTTTGTGTTAGGTCGCGTAGATCTATCTGTTAGGTCGGAGAAGCTTAGGTCGGAGAGTCTTAGGTCGGAAACGACCTAGGGAGATAGCCGTGTTAAGCGACTTAAGGAAATTTCTGCTATAAATAGGAGGGGTTGTTCTCACTTTTTGGGATCCGGATTTTGAAGCGACGAAGTGCTGCCATTTTGAGAGCTCGACTTCTACACTTCTTCACTTCTTTTCTCCACTCTAATCTAGTGCTTCCATCCATCCAAATCGAAGATCAAGATTGAAGATTCAAGAGCTTAGGTTGAAGATCTTCATCTTTTCAAGAGAGATTTCTTCATTTGAAGCGGATTTGTGGTAGATCTAGCTTCACCCTTCGCTGTCCAGATCTGGAGTGTGTTGATTTGAGGTTGTTTAGGTGATTTGGTGAGTGGTGATTATCTCTCACACGGATCCAAAGGAGTATATCGGATTGTTGGCTCGATTTGGTGTTAAAATAGTGATTTCCATGCATTTTCTTCATCCTATGTATAGATCCATGTAGATCCATTGTTCATGATGATGTTGCATCCATTTTATCATATGTTAACCTATGCAAGTTCATTCATCAAGTTTGTAGAGATATAATCCATGTTTTAATGCTTATTGGACTTTCAACTCTTTAATTACGAAAATGCCATTATTGTTATAATTGTCTACTTAGATCATTTTTGAATGCTTGATTGCTTGGATTGATGTTTGATTTGATTGCTTGTTATGAACTAGATGATTGATGATTAGATTTAGATCGAAGATGATTCAAAAGCTAAGGGAAAGGCTCTTGAAAATGGAAAAGCTGCACGTGGCATATGTAGCGGGATGATGAAGCTCTTATGCATAGATTTGATGATGTGGTGATGAGATGAGGCTTTGCGAGGATGTAATGAAGCGAGGCAATCATATGATGAAGACTTGGTCTAATCCAGGCGGGATCATTCCAAGCATGTTGATAACTCGGTGATATGATTCGAGTTGAGGATAATGGATGCTCGAGAGGCGCTTGAGCTAGTATGGCAATAGTCGTCGAGGAGGATGACTAGGAGGTTGAGATCTCATCGTTGTTGAAGGTTCTAGCATGCTCTAAGCAAGAGTACATGGGGACGCCCAAAAGACTAAGTTGATGGTCGAGTACTCTGGGTAGATTCGATAATCCTAGGCACGGGTCACGATGACGTGCGGGAGTTATGTCTAGAACCGGGGTTACCATTAGCCCTTGACGGACGGCTGAAAGAATGTGCCGGTCATTCAATTAACGGTGATATCGCAACAATGATAACAGTGATAGCCGAGTCATGGATGTTTGGTTGTATCGTCATTCGGTCTCAAGAGCGGTATTTCCTGGGTGCTTATCTGACCTTGGTTTTAGACCTTGGGATTTGTACTTGGAAAACATCGCTCTTGACTCGAGTGACAATTGCTTTACCTTAAATTGTATGCTCTGCTATATTTGCTTCTGCTTAGTGTGTGTCTGGGGGCTATCACTGTAGAATGAGGTTGGAGTGGGAGGGTTGTATTCCTATTCCTTTTCCTTTATGCTCTTTTGGTATGTTGTTAGTTAATTTACTGCTCACTAAGACTGTTGTCTGACTCAAGGCTTTATGTTTTAATTCTTATTGCCTTGGGCTGTTCGTCCATTTTGGGACGGGCAGACTAGGTAGCAGGTGACAGGTGCTGTTCTCTTCTCACGATACTGATATCGAAGACGAGCTGGAGGGTTGCATATTATCTTCTTATTATATGTACTGGATGTTCCGCTGTTTTGTTTTCTCTGAGAGATATGTAGTGAGGCTGGATGTATTGACTATATGAATGCTTGTATTCAACTATTATGGAGTTTTATAAGATGTCATTTTGTTCTGTAAAGCTTCACTATACATATGTTCTATTGTATTTTGTCCATGCGCTGTGAGTAATACGATAGATTCTGTTGTTTTAATCTTACCTTGACAATCGTCCATGGTCGCCTGGCACACTTTACAGCGCACTATCTCTAGATTCGGTGCAGGGGTCATGGGCGGTCGTCACATTTGGCATCAGAGCATTGGTTAATCGATTTTACCCAACGCTCGCTGTCGTAACTACGTATGAGAGACGTAATTGTATTTTGATGGATGATTACTATATATAATATAGTAGCTTAGAAGAGTTTGAGTCCTTTATGCAGTTGTTTCTCTAGATGTTTTAATCATTCCTTTTTATAGATATTGAGAATGAGTCGAAGAGGGAGACCAGCTGCTAGGGAAGGCCGTGCTACTGAAGAGACTGCTGATTATGCAGCCATGTTCGAAGCTATGATGACTTCGATCATGAGGAGGATACCAGTTCCGGGGGCGGCAGTAGATGTTGGAGTTCAAGTCCAAACTCCGAAACCAGTGGATTTTGCTAAGCTGTGCAAGGATTATACTGCTCTTGGAGGGAAGGTTTTCTTGGGAACAGAATCAACTATTGAGGTCCAGAGGTGGATAGATGCTTGTAGAAGGATCTTTGGTGATTTGGGAATTGATGATGCAACTAAGAGGAAGTTGGCATCAAGGCAGCTTCAAGGGAGAGCCTCTGATTGGTGGAACTCTATTACCATCGATACTGCGGAGGAAGAGATTACTTGGGAGCAATTCCAAGCTAGATTTGAAGCTAAGTTCATTTCTACAGCTCAGAAGTCTGTTCTGTTCAAGAGGTTTGTGGAGCTCAAGCAAGGTGGAAGATCAGTTCTTGAGTATGTTTCTGAGTTCGAAGCTTTGTCCAAGTATGCCCGGTCGTATATTGAATCTGCTTATCAGAAGAATGAGAAGTTTGTGACCGGCTTGGATAGTTATCTTGGGAGACAGTTGGTGGATCATTTGGACGATTCATTTGAGAAGCTTGTGGAGAAAGCTCTTAGGCATGAGAGTCTGTTTCCTAAGGAAGGACCTGTTGTTGCTGTTACCAAGGGAGAATCTAAACCACAGCAGGGTGGAAACCAGAAGAGGAAGCAGCAGCAACAGAAGGGTAAGGATGGCCAGAAGAAGCCGAAAGGCGAGGTGACTTGCTACAATTGTCAGCAGAAGGGCCATTTCTCTAAGGATTGTAAGAATCCGAAGGCACCGATGAAGTGTCACAACTGTGACAAGCCGGGGCATTTCAGGAAGAATTGTCCGGAACCAAGGAAGGACAGGCAGATTGTGCAAGCCTATGCTTTAGGAGCTGTTCCGTCGTCTTCAAAAGCTCCTACTGCTGAAGAGAAAGGAAAGAGTGTGGTTGTTCAAGGTACTCTTTTCCTATGTGGTGTTCCAGTTAGAGTTCTGTTTGATACTGGAGCGTCGCATTCATTTGTTTGTAATGAACTAGTAGGCCGGTTGGGTTTGAAGCCGGATATTGTTGATAGGCCATTGGTTGTGACTAATCCAGTTGGGGGTTCGTCTTGTTTGTGTATGTTATGCCGTGGTCTAGTTGTGTCGAGTCATGGTTGCTCTTTTGTTTGTGATTGCTTTGTTCTGAACTTTGCGGGGTTCGGAATTATTTTGGGTATGGACTGGCTTAGGAAGTATGCGGCTAAGGTTGATTGTGAGAGGCTAGAGGTGACAGTCGAGAATGTGGAAGGGCGAAAGATTGTGATACGATGTAAGCATGAGGAAGGCGTCTTCATGAGCTTCATGTATTCGCTAGTTGTTCCACGGGATGGACTGTCTTTAGTGCCAATCGCAAATGGATTCGAGGATGTCTTTGACGAAGTCAAAGGGTTGCCGCCGCATAGAGAGATCGAGTTTCGTATAGATCTAGTTGAAGGAGCCAGACCTGTTGTGATGCCTCTTAGGCGGATGGCGCCTAGGGAACAGCAAGAGTTGAGGGTGCAAGTTGATGATCTTTTGCAGAAAGGATTCATTCGGCGTAGTGTGTCCGAGTGGGGTGCACCAGTTGTGTTTGCAACCAAGGCAGATGGATCGTTGAGATTGTGTGTGGATTATCGTGAGCTGAATAAGGTGACTAAGAAGAACAAGTATCCATTGCCGAGAATAGATGACTTGTTTGATCAGCTTCACGAGGCTAAGGTGTTTTCTCAAATGGATTTGGCAACGGGATTTCACCAGTTGAGAGTGGCTAAGGATAGTGTGCCGAAGACTGCTTTTAGGACACCATCCGGTTTCTTTGAGTGGCTGGTAATGCCGTTTGGATTGACTAACGCGCCAGCATATTTTGTGGATCTTATGAATAGAGTGTTCAGAGATCAGTTGAACAAGTTCGTACTTGTGTTCGTGGATGATATTCTGATTTATTCCAGAACGGAGGAAGAGCACAAGACGCACTTGCGTATTGTTTTGGAGATCTTACGGAAACATCAGCTGAAGGCTAAGTTTTCGAAGTGTCACTTCTGGAAGAGTGAAGTGAGGTTCTTAGGCCATGTGATTTCTGGAAATGGAATAGCGGTTGATCCCGCTAAGGTGGCAGCAATCCAGGATTGGGTTAGACCTAAGAATGCATCTGATGTGAGAAGTTTTCTTGGATTAGCAGGATATTATCGACGGTTTATCAAAGACTTCTCCAAGATAGCTGCACCGTTAACAGGATTGACGAAAAAGAACCAAGTGTTCAGTTGGGATGCTAAGTGTGAGCAAGCTTTCGGAATCCTGAAAGAGAGATTGACGAGTGCTCCTGTTTTGACTATTCCAAGTGGGAATGATGAGATGGTGGTTTACACCGACGCGTGTGGTACTGGACTTGGAGCAGTGCTGATGCAGAAGGATAAAGTTGTTGCGTATGCCAGTCGACAACTGAAGCCGCATGAAAGGAATTACCCAACTCATGATTTGGAGTTAGCGGCGATTGTATTTGCTCTGAAGATGTGGAGGCATTATCTGTTGGGAGTTCGATTCGAGTTGTTTACAGATCATAAGTCGTTGAAGTATCTTTTCTCCCAGAAGGATTTGAATCTTCGGCAGCAACGTTGGCTAGAATTTTTGGCATCATATGATTTTGGAATAGCTTATACTCCGGGAAAAGGTAACGCAGTGGCAGATGCGTTAAGTCGAAGACATGCAGGATTGGGAGCCATGTTTTCTGAATGGAAGAGTCTCGAGTATTTAGCTGGATTTGACTTCAGGCCTAGATGTGAATTGGAACCTGAGATGTTGGCAAACTTATCGATAAGACCCACTCTTGTGGAAAGGATTGGCGAGGGCCAAAAGCGAGATGATAAGCTTGTCAAGATTATCCGTGGATTGGAATCTGGATTGGATCCAGAAAAGGATAAAGGATTCGAGGTCGATAGAGAAGGTTGGCTTCGGAAGCAAGGACGACTAGTTGTTCCCGATATAGATGAATTGAGGAGTGAAGTTCTGAAGGAAAGTCATCACTCGAAGCTGACAATTCATCCAGGAGGAAACAAGATGTATCGGGATATGAAGAGAACCTACTACTGGGAAGGCATGAAGAAGGATGTTGGAGATTTCATTTCCAAGTGTATGAATTGCCAGTTGGTTAAAGCCGAACAGAAGAAGCCAAGTGGATTGCTTCAGCCCTTAGAAGTTCCTACATGGAAGTGGGAACAAGTGTCGATGGATTTTATTGATGGATTGCCTAGAACCAGAACGGGAAATGAAGGAATTTGGGTCATTGTGGATCGTCTGACTAAGAGTGCACGATTCATTCCTGTTCGATCGACTAGAACGGCATCAAAGTTGGCTGAGTTGTATGTTAAGTGGATAGTTCGATTCCATGGTGTTCCGAAGAGTATAGTGAGCGATCGAGACCCATTGTTCACTAGTGGATTTTGGAAGAGCTTCCAGGAAGTCTTGGGAACCGAGTTGTGTTTGAGTACAGCTTATCACCCTCAGACAGATGGCCAGACTGAGAGAGTCAACCGAGTTTTGGAAGATCTCCTCAGAGCCTGTGTTTTAGATTTCGGAGGATCATGGGAAGATCACCTTCATTTGGTGGAGTTTGCGTACAACAACAGTTACCAGTCAAGTATTGGTATGGCACCGTATGAGGCGTTGTATGGAAGACCGTGTAACTCTCCGACATGTTGGTTGGAAACTGGAGAAAAGCTGATGCTTGGGCCAGAGATGATTCGGCAGACTTCAGATTGTATAGAGATCATTCGGCAACGAATGAAAGCAGCCCAAGATCGTCAGAAGAGTTATGCCGATAAGCGTCGAAAGGATTTGGAATTCGATGTAGGAGATATGGTTTTTGTGAAGATTTCTCCACTGAAGAATGTTATTCGATTTGGAAAGAAAGGAAAGTTGACTCCGAGATTTGTTGGACCATTCCCGATTATCGAGCGAATCGGAAAGCTCGCTTACAGATTGGAGTTACCAGAGAAGATGTCGAGTGTGCACAATGTTTTTCATGTATCATATCTACGGAAGTATGTGCACGACTCGAGTACGGTGATTTCTGCTGATAGCTGTGAAGACTTAGAAGTTGATCCAGTTGATAGAAGACCTCGTAAGCCGCTTCGTGTTGTTGAAACCGACACGAAACAGCTTAGGAGGAAGGTAGTTAAGTTGCTCAAGATACAATGGAGTGATGATGATAACGACTGTACGTGGGAAGTGGAAGAGAGGATGAAGGCAGCTCATCCTGAACTCTTCAAGGTATGGCCCTAAGGTGTCGTCTCATCTCGCGATATTGTAACTTGTTCTAAGTTTTAGAATTCTGTACGCTAAGTTAGAATTGGATGCATGGTTTGTTGATTGTTATGGATGGTAGGCGTACAGAATAGTTTTGATTGCTTGGAATTTCGGGGGCGAAATTTCTAAGGGGGAGAGAATGTAACGACCCGTATTTTTACGGATCGACATGTTCGTCAAAATCTGGAATTTTAGCACTTTCATGTCATTTCAGATTTTTAGGCAGATTTGTCTAAGTCCTAGGTCGTACGCGACCTAAGGGTTGTTGGCAACTTAGAGAAGGTCTGCGACTTAAGAAAAATGTTGTGAGCGACCTAAGTTTTGTTAAGTGTTAGGTCGGCTGGGAGAGTTAGCGACCTAGTAGTTGCCGAGTTAGCGACCTAGTAGTTGCCGAGTTAGCGACCTAGTAGTTGCCGAGTTAGCGACCTAGTAGTTGCCGAGTTAGCGACCTAGTAGTTGCCGAGTTAGCGACCTAGTGGTTCTGAGTTAGCGACCTAGTGGTTCTGAGTTAGCGACCTAGTGGTTCCGTGTTGGCGACCTAAGGAGTTAACAAGTTGGCGACCTAAGGAGTTAACAAGTTGGCGACCTTAGGAGTTAGGCTAAGTGTTAGGTCGTGTGTTGTTTTAGGTCGACTTGTGTTAGGTCGCAACCCAACTGAGTCTTAGGTAGTTAGGTCGTTAGGTTGTTAGGTCGCTGGGTTTCCTAAGTGTTAGGTCGCAAAGGAGTTAAGTCGTACATCTGTTAGGTCGCGTAGATTGCTAAGTTGTTAGGTCGCTAGGATAGTTTGTGTTAGGTCGCGTAGATCTATCTGTTAGGTCGGAGAAGCTTAGGTCGGAGAGTCTTAGGTCGGAAACGACCTAGGGAGATAGCCGTGTTAAGCGACTTAAGGAAATTTCTGCTATAAATAGGAGGGGTTGTTCTCACTTTTTGGGATCCGGATTTTGAAGCGACGAAGTGCTGCCATTTTGAGAGCTCGACTTCTACACTTCTTCACTTCTTTTCTCCACTCTAATCTAGTGCTTCCATCCATCCAAATCGAAGATCAAGATTGAAGATTCAAGAGCTTAGGTTGAAGATCTTCATCTTTTCAAGAGAGATTTCTTCATTTGAAGCGGATTTGTGGTAGATCTAGCTTCACCCTTCGCTGTCCAGATCTGGAGTGTGTTGATTTGAGGTTGTTTAGGTGATTTGGTGAGTGGTGATTATCTCTCACACGGATCCAAAGGAGTATATCGGATTGTTGGCTCGATTTGGTGTTAAAATAGTGATTTCCATGCATTTTCTTCATCCTATGTATAGATCCATGTAGATCCATTGTTCATGATGATGTTGCATCCATTTTATCATATGTTAACCTATGCAAGTTCATTCATCAAGTTTGTAGAGATATAATCCATGTTTTAATGCTTATTGGACTTTCAACTCTTTAATTACGAAAATGCCATTATTGTTATAATTGTCTACTTAGATCATTTTTGAATGCTTGATTGCTTGGATTGATGTTTGATTTGATTGCTTGTTATGAACTAGATGATTGATGATTAGATTTAGATCGAAGATGATTCAAAAGCTAAGGGAAAGGCTCTTGAAAATGGAAAAGCTGCACGTGGCATATGTAGCGGGATGATGAAGCTCTTATGCATAGATTTGATGATGTGGTGATGAGATGAGGCTTTGCGAGGATGTAATGAAGCGAGGCAATCATATGATGAAGACTTGGTCTAATCCAGGCGGGATCATTCCAAGCATGTTGATAACTCGGTGATATGATTCGAGTTGAGGATAATGGATGCTCGAGAGGCGCTTGAGCTAGTATGGCAATAGTCGTCGAGGAGGATGACTAGGAGGTTGAGATCTCATCGTTGTTGAAGGTTCTAGCATGCTCTAAGCAAGAGTACATGGGGACGCCCAAAAGACTAAGTTGATGGTCGAGTACTCTGGGTAGATTCGATAATCCTAGGCACGGGTCACGATGACGTGCGGGAGTTATGTCTAGAACCGGGGTTACCATTAGCCCTTGACGGACGGCTGAAAGAATGTGCCGGTCATTCAATTAACGGTGATATCGCAACAATGATAACAGTGATAGCCGAGTCATGGATGTTTGGTTGTATCGTCATTCGGTCTCAAGAGCGGTATTTCCTGGGTGCTTATCTGACCTTGGTTTTAGACCTTGGGATTTGTACTTGGAAAACATCGCTCTTGACTCGAGTGACAATTGCTTTACCTTAAATTGTATGCTCTGCTATATTTGCTTCTGCTTAGTGTGTGTCTGGGGGCTATCACTGTAGAATGAGGTTGGAGTGGGAGGGTTGTATTCCTATTCCTTTTCCTTTATGCTCTTTTGGTATGTTGTTAGTTAATTTACTGCTCACTAAGACTGTTGTCTGACTCAAGGCTTTATGTTTTAATTCTTATTGCCTTGGGCTGTTCGTCCATTTTGGGACGGGCAGACTAGGTAGCAGGTGACAGGTGCTGTTCTCTTCTCACGATACTGATATCGAAGACGAGCTGGAGGGTTGCATATTATCTTCTTATTATATGTACTGGATGTTCCGCTGTTTTGTTTTCTCTGAGAGATATGTAGTGAGGCTGGATGTATTGACTATATGAATGCTTGTATTCAACTATTATGGAGTTTTATAAGATGTCATTTTGTTCTGTAAAGCTTCACTATACATATGTTCTATTGTATTTTGTCCATGCGCTGTGAGTAATACGATAGATTCTGTTGTTTTAATCTTACCTTGACAATCGTCCATGGTCGCCTGGCACACTTTACAGCGCACTATCTCTAGATTCGGTGCAGGGGTCATGGGCGGTCGTCACAAGTTTCTTATCCCGAAGTTCCAAACACCCAAACTTGGAGCTGTCATTAGCAACACAGTTCATTAATGAAATCCAGAAGGTTGTAGCTAGAACCGAATATTGTCATTGTTTGAGTTTGTTTGAAACTTTGCATGTTATAATTCTCAATTGATAATGTACTGTGTCATTCCTTGCAGCATATACATTGTACTATTGTAAATTTGTAATATATGCCCTTTTCAAAGTTTCGCGCTGTTCCTGCCTTGTCAAATATGACTCAGCTACTCAAAGGACTGGGCCTCACAATTTCTTTCAGAAAAATCTGCCAAGGGAACTGATCTACTTTGGTCTTTAACATGTGTTAAGATTTTTTCCATAACTTTCGTTTTTATTTGTATCTACCTCTTGCTTCTTTTGGCATCATCCTCCCTTAGTACAAGTGATGTGTTGTAGTATTTTACATAATTTACTGGAACTTGTAACCTTATTCTGCTCTCAAATGATAAAAAAGGGGTTTGGCAATAACTCGTAAGTAACAAAAATAGCTTTCAAGTTGATTTTGTAATTTGAAGTGTTCGACAATAATTTAATTTTTGTCATAGAAGTAGAATATAAGTTGATAAGTAATGAACAAAAAACAACAATTACTTGTTTATGACTTATTTCAAATTATACAACTAAAGTTTACCACAATTCCAACTTCTATTCAAAGACTTCTACATTTTATTATTCAGTAAAAAAACACTTAAAAAATTACTGATTAAAATTCTTTCTAATGAGATTTCAAATAAATTGTTGTCAAATGAGCTATAAAATTTCGATCTGTCACATTTTGTTTTGCACCCATTTAAAAGCATTCCCAACAGATGGATAGCATTTGAGTGCTAGTACTCACATGCTACCCGAACAGGCGTTGCAATCGTTAATTTCTAATGAAATTTATCTACTGGGTAGCTAAATGTTACTATCCAATATTAATACTTGCTGAAGATTCAGAAGCTTGGGTAGGGATATTTATTTGTATTTAATCCATTTTATATATGCTGGTCCACAAATGCATGAAATTTTTGTGCGCAAATGCCATTGAATATACACGATTGATTGTGCATGCAATCTGAGTCCACAAATGCACAAGTTTTCTGTACGTAGGAATTATGATCAATATCCTAAGCATCATACCATGGATTGGTGTTGCCCCAAGCTTGTAATAATATTTGCTTTAGCACCAAAATCACATGCTTTTACAATTTTATCTCTCAGTTTTGTGAAAGGGTCTGGGTCTGTTTGGTTTCATTTTGAGTTTTGTGTTTTCAACATTCATTACAATACGTAAGGAGAGCAAATGAGAAGATTCAAAATTTTAAGTCATTACGACGATGGAGAAGCGACATAGGGGGTGAATTGTTTTCCGTACCTTTGATATTTCTCAAAACACGGTAAACAAAATAAATTTGTTATCTATTTTGTATGTTAACTTCATTTTTCAAGTTGTTTTTTTTCAAAAATACATGTGTCATCCGTATTTTTGTTTAGACGAAAACCCAAAACTTAAAAGAGCAAATCAAATGGGGTCTTTGTTTTACATCTTCTTGATAAAGCACCGATTACGAGCACGCTATGATTATTTAAGCTACACAACAAATATAATATTTTTAATGATGGTTTATAATTTAAAAAAAATCATTTTATTCTCATGTTTCAGAACACTATTACAAACGCCCTGGATTCTCTTCTTAACCAATGTGATGGAACTTTTTAGTCGTTGATCTCACTGATTAATTACCCACCCCCACCCACTTGCCAATATATATGTAGAAACGAGCAAAATGTGGATTTTTATTCTATAATATTTAGTAGGAATAATATCTGAACAGGAATTCATGCTTTCTGATATTTATTTTCTAGACCATGAATTTATGCTTTAGTCAACTCTGGTGTCATCTTTGCTGAGCATTCCATTGTAAACTGAACCAGACCAACTGGTTCACTTTTCCATTTCAATGCGGGTTTCAGTCATGACCAAGCTTTCCCATGCAACCATGTTTTCACTCAGACCTTGGAGTTGGAGTGCGCGCTTTCTTTTTTAGTTTGAATCTATACCGAATGCTGAACAATCATATCTTTGCACTTCGCAGGCTACCTACTTTTTTGCATTTTAGTGAATAGATTATACCACTATCAGTTCTAAAGAAGAATTTAGCAAGCTTAGAAGTGGTCAACTCAGTTATAAGGAGAATGGTAAAATTTGAAAGAGTGGTTAGGAATTTACTGGATGAAATCATTTATCTTGATTAGAAACCAAGAGTATATTCGGCAAGTTAAAAAAAATGATAGAAAGAAAGAAAGAAACAAGCAAATGATGTTGAAGCTATTGTCTTTTTTTTTCTTCCTTTCAGAAATGCTGGAATAATTATTACTGGAAGTACAAGGATGATTAGAGGCATTTCAAATAAAGAAACGCCGTGGTGATGTGGTTATGACGTACATACGAAAATACTCCGAGAAGTTGTCTTTAAGACGTTGCTTGTCTTTTTCATTACTGTTCTATGAGATCTTCATTTATGTAGCTACCAGCAACCAAGTATTTTTGATGTTGGGATTCCTTTAATGTATATATCAACGTCCATTCATTGGTTTGGCTTGCACATTTGTGATTGTATCCTGTGTTGTGGAAATGTAACGGCAAACGTGTTTAGACAGATGATAAATATACTTGGCTTTTGCATTTGTTTCATACTTAACACTTGCTTTCTGCAATTGTTTTGTGGTGCCCTTGTTTTATATAAAAGACGTGGAGATACGGATATAGGACTGAAATAGACGCTGGAGTCATTTTGTTTAGTTTCTGAGTCTACATATTATAAAGATATTGGAGCTGTATTTGTAGGCTTCAGTTGAGTAGTATGACCACAATATAGTCCAGCATCATTGCCCTAGCTCCTAATGGTTAGATGCTCTGGTTCTGCTCTGTAAGGTTACATGATCGAGTCATGTAGCGTGATTTCGAATCATTGGGGATCTGTTGACTTATATGTTATATACCACTCAAGATTTATGGTACATTTATGAACTAAGTACCAAATTTCAAAATAAATAAAAATAAAAATAAATGAAGTACCTAATTAAGGCATTGGCCTAAAAAAATGGTTAATTCAGCCTAATTTAACTTGCTACGAATATTTATTTTTGCCATGATGTGCTAATTCATCAATTTCTACCCATGCACTTTGAGAGTGCACCATTTTATTTAATAGAAGTCTAAGGTACTTTGAGAAGGAATTAATTTAAATGAAAAACCCAAGATTGATTTTAATCCAAGCACACAAGTTTTAAAATTTAGTCCGAAAAAACAGAATGCTATATTAAACTAGCATCAGTTAAACGCAATGTTAAATTACACTAGCATCGGATGAACTCACTAGATGAACTAAAATAACATTCATCATCACCGTTAAAAAATATCAAATTAATATATCTAAGTTTATATAGCATTACACATATATAATGTTAAGTTTATATAACATTCATTTTTATAGTTCATATAACATCTATTTTATCCGATGTTACATTAATATAACATTCAGTGTTTTTCAGACTAAATTTAAATTTACGTCCTTTATTCAAAAATGTGGCTAAACCTTTTGTTTCTTTCTATTTTCCTGGTTTGAGAATATATAATTTTCTAAAAGAATTTATGCTAACGTAACTTCAAATTGAGCCTGGAGAAAATCGTTTAGTCAGCACTCAAACTAGATCTATATTTGTAGTATGTTTCTGAATTTGGTCTTAGTTAGGAATGTTTTGAAAAGTGGATTAAATTGATAAAAAAATCTAGCAACTCATGAACAAGAAAAAAGGCAACAAGAATTAGTGACAATTTTGGAAAAAATTAACGCTAAAGAAACCATGTCTGTTTATTGATCTTAAGGCTAAACTTCTGACCAAAATGAAATCCAAAATTTTAGATCCACGTCCACATCAAGTTGTGCTCTGGAACAGAGTTAAGAGTACTACATGGGTAATTATCTAATTTATTATATAACTTAATTCTTACTAGTGTGTAACCCGTACGTTGCACACGGTATGTTGTAGAAAAATAATATTGTAATTGTTTTTGTAGAATATAATTTATCATGCAAATATCCGATGAATTTTGTTAGGATAAATGACTTGTAAATTTAAATTACTATATTTATAACTATGTATTTTTGTTATGAAATTCGTATATTTTTATATTTGAATAAAATTAAATTATCATTTTTGTTGATAAAAATGAGTAATACACCGATTTATTATTTTTTAAGATTCATTATTTACCAAACAAATAAATGAAAATAAGCATTCTTAATAAATTTTGAAATTGATATTTTTATAAAATTTCATAAATAAATATTCATGTACGTATATTTTGAAATTGACATTTAGGTTTTAATACATTTGACTGAAAGATAAATGATGTATACATTAAATTTCAAGTATTACTTGAGAGAATGATGACAAATACCTAAAAATAGAAGTGTAATATCAAATACTCAATGTATTTGTATGCATTTGTAGTTCTTGCAGCACATATTTATCAAAATAATTATATGATATTATCAGGGTGATAAAAAATATTTATTTAACCGCTAAAAGAAATATTAAGCGAAAATAAGGTTTGAAACGTTACAAATCACTTTGGCATTTTAATTATGTAAAAAAAATGATTTTTGATCCATTGTTTCATACCTTATTATTTTTATTTTATAATAAAACTTTTCAAAAAATATTCAACATTTATGTTAAAAAGATGATAAAAAATGAAAGAAACATATTTCTAATCAAAATTTGATATAATTTTTGCCCATTGATTAACTCAGATTAAGAACATAAATAATTAAAATGTAACTTTTTGTATAAATATGTACTAATTGAAAATATTTATCTTTTTTTCAATATTACAGAATACAAACATTCATCACTTATCAATAATTGTAATGTTATTCTTCGCAAAATATAACTTAATAACGATATAAAGTCTATTTGACGTACCAATTTTATGAAGAAAAAACGTTACATATGTTTGTAATGATGTACCAATTTTGAAAACAATTTTTTTGTATATATTTGTTTGTAATGAAATACCAACTTTTAAAAAGAAAAAAATATGTATATATTTCTTTGTATTAAATAACTAATTTTAGAAAGAAAGAAATTTTATGAACTTAAATGTAGAAAAATGTAAAAGTATCAAAGATAATTTTTTATATAATTGTGTAAATATTAAATCATATGAACTTGAATGAAAATACAGTTTTACCATTTATGTCAGTATAAATACGGTATACACATTGAATTATCATTTTTTATGATTTATTAGATTAATAAATAAATATTTATTGATTGGATTTAGTTTAAAAATTAAATTCAAGATCAATTAATAAATTCAAATATATGGACTTGAATGTAAAATAATATAAGAAAACTTAGGAGAAATCCGTAAATAATTGTAAAAATTATTGAATGTTGGCATTTAAATGCAAAATGATATGAGAGAATATTAGTAGAACATTGTAATAGTTTGTATATAATTGTGGAAATTTAAAACTATCTGGACTTGAATGAAAAATTAGTTTTACCATTTTTGTCAATATGAATGCGGTGCACATATTGAATTATTATTTTTAAAAATTTATTAGATCAATTAATGAATATTCGTTAGTTGTATTTATTTAAAGGGTTTTTTAGGCTCAAGGAAGAATTTGAAGAAAAAAATTAGTCTCAGGGACAAGAAGTTTGCTTTTTAGGCTGAAGGATATTTGGGTTTCAACTTTAATATTTGTTAATAAAATTTAACTTTGATTTAATAATTTTCATTTAAATAGATATTCAACTGATAATTCATCTTTTAAAGTCTGATAAATTGTTTTTAAATATATGGATATAGATTTGTGTATTGTAAATAGTTAAGCTTTGTTTTAAGCTAATAAATAAAGTTATATTTTTCTAATTTTAAATATTTCTGGTGATTAGAAATTTGATTAAATTTAATATGAAATAAATAACAAATTGGCTTTAAATTATACTAAAGATTAAGTTTAAATTGGTTTAAATGATTTTAGCTTGAATTTAAATTCAACAAAGGGTTGTTTGTTCTTCTTTTAAATATAGTAGGTAAATAAGTAATTTATTTATATAGAAATAATCTCTTTATAAATTATTTTAATTTGATAATGAGTTTTGTTTATAATATAATATCTTTATGAATAGATTTTTAAATAAATAGAAATTTTGTTATATATGTATATATTTGGAAGAACTATAGTTTGAAGTTTAAAATAAAATCTTTCAAAATGTTTTAAATTTAAAATAAACCTTATAAATGTTTAATATAGTACGAAATAAAATAATAGTTAATGAATGTAATATCGGATAGTTAGGTTTTAAAATAAAATATTAATTATGTACTAATTTACAATGGGATGATTAATTAATACAATCAATTAATAATAAGTGTAATTGATTTTATTTAAATTAATAAATGAAGTAATTAAATGTTGATTACTAGGAATGATTTATAAGAACTAATATGTGGGATTTATTAAAGACTAAATTACTTATTGTAATTAGGGGATGATTAATCAGAGGGGTTAAATCAAGATGGATATTTAGGGAATAATTAATTAATTTATAATTAATTAATGGTTGTATAAGCAGGATTTATAGATCAAGTAATTAATTTAATTTATTTTAAATTAATTAAAGATAGAAGTAATTAATTTAATTCATTTTAAATTAATTACAGATTGCGAATAATAGATCATTGCTTTTGGATGAATGATATTGATATTTCATTTGTTGATTGTGATCTCAGATAGGAGATGAGTTATATCTATGTGATATAGATGCTTGGTATGTTTGATAATATTAATTATCTGTTTTGGTTGAAGTGAATTATCTGCTGTGATGATAATGTAGATTTTCAATCTATGATATTGTGAATTATCTATCTGTGTGTATATAGATAATGAATTGAATTGTTTTAACTTTAAAACAACTTGGCCTTAAAAGATACGGTTTGGATTTCGATGAGACCGAGATCGGGATTGCTATATTACAGCATGATAGGGGGTTCTCGCTTCGCGGTTTGGTGTCGAACGGGAGACTCTTACCCCTACATGTCCCCGGGGGTAGTATAAGGCCTTTTGGGGTTGGTTGCGACTCGAGAGGGTGGCCGTAAAAGCAATCTCGAGGTATCACTGTGTGCCACGGCGGGGCTGGGATGGTTGCAAAGCCTACCAGTTGTGGCCGCTGACTAATGGTTGCAAAGCCTAGGTCTATCACATTTGGTATCAGAGCGCTAGGTTGAGTGAATACCTAGGCTCTTGAGTGTTTTCTTTCCTGAGAGAGCGTATTTGTAATTTTTATATAGATATATATATATATATATGATTATTTCTACCTATTGTTGGGTTACCTGTTCCGGTTTTCCAATGAATTAATAAGGGTAGATAGGGTAGTGGTGTTTGTAACACGACTACCAATGGTTGGAAGTGTATCTGTCGAGACTGTAGACCTAATACCATCTCAAGTAAGTTTGGATGGGCTGAAGTTTGGATCTGTCGGTTGGATAGAAGCAAGTGATGATATTTTGATACATCAGGGTGTAGTAGCTGTGTGATGAGACATGGTGACTATGGATGTCTCCGAATGTATTTCTTTGGAACAAGTTAAGGAAGTGTGTCTGCTTCGGTGTTGTGGCTGCGTTCAGCTGGGTGTTTCTGTCTGGTTTGAAGTCCGAATTTTTCGAAGAGTTTTGGATCAGGAATTCCTTAGCATTAGTGTTAGCAGTGGAGTTCAGAAGCAGCAGAGTGGTTCCGTTTCTTCGATGGATTGGCTACATAAGTGTAAGCTGTTCTGATTGGTAAAGAGAGAGCAGTATCTTTGGAATGAGGCTAGATTTATCGCAAAAGTGACTTGCGATAATTTGAGTGTTCTCGTGGATTTCAGAAATTTTTCTGGGTGTCTTCAGGAAGTCAGAGTTTTATCAGCATCTGGAAATTGAGTTTGGTAAAGTAGCTCAGATTTGGAGGAGTTCTAAATTTTCTTCTTGGATCGGTGGAACCTTATTTTTGGGGATGAGTTGTCCAGTCGGTGCTTGTGTTCATCATCAGCATTTTCGTCTGTTCAATCAGAGTTGCGCAGTGGAAGCATGGTGGCAGCTGTGTTAGTTTGGAAGCTATGGAATGTTGCAATATTTGGAATGGAATGTTGCAATATTTGGATTAGAGAATTTCTACAGGAATTTTTTCAGGATCTTAAGGCCAGTTTGGCAGGTGCATCTATTTCATCTCTTCTGGATAAGAGAAGTGGAATCTGTCTTCTGATTTTGGAGTAGAAGGGTGTTCTGAGTCTTGATTGATCTTGGGAAGATCATTTTGTTAGATTGTTTTGGTTCAGTTTGTTTCTAAGGGCATCGGCAAGGGTTGATCTGATCAGTATGGATGTGAGAGACCCAGGATCGTCCGAAGAATTTTGTGGATAAGAATACGAGACTTGATTTTTGGATAAGAGTTTGATCTTCAGGAGTGAATTGTTAGTTTGGATAACTAGGATTCGTTGTGTTTCACGTATCTCTGAGGGAGTACGTGTGAGCTTTATCTCAAGTTGTAGAACCAACAGTTCAGGGAGTTTTGGTTGTTGAGTCAGACTTATCTATAGTCTGATATCTTGTCCTGTTTTGTAGATCTAGATGTGTGTAGCTTAGTAGTGTTGATTGTTTGGATTCTGTAGAGCGAGTAACCTGGTATTTATACTTGGGGAAACTCGAGGAAATTCTATCTGGAATTTTTTCTGAATAGTTGGTTTTTTTCAATTGGATGAATTGTATGCTAGAGTTGTTTGATGATAAATGCTTGTGATTAAAATTAAAGCTTTAATTAGATTATTAAATTAACTTAGTTTTAAATTTCGGGGATGAAATTCTTTTAAGGGGGGAGGAATGTAACATCCTGGAAATTTGGGGCGATACAAATTTAATAATCTGTGATTAAATATTTAATTGATTAATAATATTTGTTAATAAAATTTAACTTTGATTTAATAACTTTCTTTTAAATAGATATTCAACTGATAATTCATCTTTTATAGTCTAATAAATTGTTTTTAAATATATGGATATAGATTTGTGTATTGTAAATAGTTAAGCTTTGTTTTAAGTTAATAAATAAAGTTATATTTTTCTAATTTTAAATATTTCTAGTGATTAGAAATTTGATTAAATTTAATATGAAATAAATAACAAATTGGCTTTAAATTATACTAAAGATTAAGTTTAAATTGGTTTAAATGATTTTAGCTTGAATTTAAATTCGACAAAGGGTTGTTTGTTCTTGTTTTAAATATAGTAGGTAAATAAGTAATTTATTTATATAGAAATAATCTCTTTATAAATTATTTTAATTTGATAATGAGTTTTATTTATAATATAATATCTTTATGAATAGATTTTTAAATAAATAGAAATTTTGTTATATATATGTATATAATTGGAAGAACTATAGTTTGAAGTTTAAAATAAAATCTTTCAAAATGTTTTAAATTTAAAATAAACCTTATAAATGTTTAATATAGTATGAAATAAAATAATAGTTAATAAATGTAATATCGGATAGTTAGGTTTTAAAATAAAATATACAATAGTAGATTAAGTATTTAATAAGTTAGAATTCTAAAAACAAAACAAAAATTAGCAAAGTAAAATAAAAATACAAGAGTAGGCTAAATTTAATAACTTAAGTTAAAAACAAAATAGGCAAGATAAATAAAACAACTTTAATTTACATAAAGTATAAAAGTAGCAAAGTATTCAAAATTTGTAGTTAGCAAATAGGCTAAGTAAAACAAATGTGCAGGCTTAAACAAAATAAAAGCTAAAGCAAAATATACAATTATTATCAATGCAAAGCTAGTAGGTATAAAATGTATAGTAATAGACAAGTAAACAAAAAAATGCAGACATTAAAATATAAGTATAAAAAGGAGCAGGCTGAAACAAAAATGGTAAAGCAAAAATACAAGGTGCAGGCTAAAGTAATAATCATCCATATAGGTTGAGATAAACAAATGCAAGCTAAAATAATTTTCTGTGCATAAGTACTTGCTCATTAAATGCAAGCAAAACAAAGGTCATATTTCAAGTGATATAAATCAAACTCAGCCCCTTATTATAAAACACTGTCTTATCAAAAGTTTTAAAAATAATAAAAGTATTGTACCTAAAAATTTCAAACAGATCCTACCCTGTCTCCCTCTTCTCTTTATATATACATCTGCTCGTTTCATTTGTTTATCATAGCAAGCCTTTTCTTGTATTTTCTTTTCAAAACTGAAACATTTTACAACATCAAAGCAAGAGATTAAGGAAATCATTTTCTCAGGTTATGTCAAAAATTGTTTTCAAGCAACTGCTCTGCTCTTTCCAAAACAAGTGAGTAACTTCACTTTTCTCAAACAACCTAAGTTTAAATCTAGTGTATGATGAATATCAGATATATTGTTGTATGAAATATATGCATTTCATTTAATTTTGATAAGATGAAGCCTGCTCATTTTCTTTTATCTGGATGATGCTCTGTTTAAAATTTTTAGAGGCCTGAGTTGCTTCAAAGATCATATGTGCTCAACCCATTGATTGTTAGGACAAATCATCTGAACCAAATATGTTTGGTTGAGTATAAAGTAGATTGTAAAATTTAATTTATGATAAATAAAGTTGATATGCTCTGGGAAAAAACTCAAGAACAGTAATACTCAATATAAGCGACAAATTCAAACATCACGAATTATCGATTCATGTTTATAAACTGATTGCTTAATCAAAATTAGGATTTTTGAAACTCGAATCACATTTTTTTAGTGATAGAATGAGATGGCATTGTGGTGTTGAACGGAAAATGGGTTTTGGTCGAAATAAGGTGGTCGGAAGCACTGGGTTGGCCGGGGTTTCGCGAGGAGGTAGAGGGGCTTACGGGGTAGCTAGAAAAAAATATTGAATCATAGAATTAAGCTATGTGGATTTTGTGATTTGGATTTAAAAAAAAATTAACCTAGTTTTTAGCAATGATGGGAAATTGTTCACCGCGGTCTCAATATGGATTCGAGTGTTTCGCTACTTTGGGTGGTCGAAGTTTGGGTGATGTTGAAGTCGAGGCCGGAGGTAGAAGTTCGCTGGTGATCGGAGCGCCGTGGGGGAAGCGATGACAGGTTTGAAGAGGGGAGCAGCCGCGTGTTTCCAGGTTTGAATGGAGTACTCGTTTTTCATTTCAAAGCGCTGCAGTGGTTTTTGGGGGTTGTGTTGTGGTCATGGGTTGATCGGTGATGGGGTGCGACGTTGGTAGGTGGACGGAGGTGGCTGGAGGCACGATGCACGTGCACGTGCATATTGGAAGGGGCTGTTTTTTTGGTTGCGCTGTTTTTTTTGTCCCGGGGTTTACTCGGGTTTTTGGGTAGTTTTCTCGAAGTAGAGGCAGGGGGAACTCGAAGTAATGGTGGGTAAGGGGGTTTGCTTTGGTTGCTACAGGTCAAACCTGTCATGTTTGTTTGGGTTTGGTTTTCTCAAGGGGAAGCTCGGGTCATATTGGTGAATTTCTCGAAGCATGTGAGGGGGAATCTTGAAGCAGGCTGGGTAGTAGATTGTTTTCCTGTTTTCTTTTTGCAGACCTGTTTGTTTCAGTTTTTTTTTTAAAAAAAGGTTAATTCAATTTTTAGCAGGATGTAAACCATGTTGAAATTAAAAATTCAAATTTCGAACCAGCTTTAAAGCAGCATGAAATAAAGCTTTTGAAAAAAAGAAATGGAATTTGGATTTTTGGACAAGATTTAAAGTCGAGGTTTAAAACGAAGTTGGAAATCAATGTTTAAAATTTATGGATTCAAGTTTGTTTAAAAATCCAAATCTGAAATTTAAATCAATTTTAATTTTGAATGTTTTAAAAATAGTTCAAATAAAATAGTTTTTTAAGGTAAATTTTGTTGCAAAAAATGTTAACTTGATTTGAGAAATTCTTTTATAAAAAAATTTTTGAATAAAAAGAAATGAATTTACAAGTTATATAATTAATGTATTTTCAAAATTGATTTTTGAAAATAGTAATTTAAATTTTAAAAAGACTTTTCCTTATAAAAACTTCATATGCAAGTAATAAATGTTATGTACATTTATTTAAAAGATTTTATAAGTGAATTTAAATTGAGTTAATGTTAAATCACTAATCATTTTGAATCTTAAGTTCAAAATGGAATTTGAAGCTTAAATTAAAAATGTAATGTTCTAATACATTTTAAATATTAAGGAAGTCATTAATAAAGTAATTAATTATCTTAGAAATAATTAAAATATTGAAGTAATTAATAAGATAATTAGAGGATGACTTATTTATATTAAGTTATAATTAATTAAAATTAAAAAGAAATTACAAAGGAAGTAATCAAGGAATTGTTCTAATTAATGAAAATAATTAACTAAGGATTTTAATTGATTTATAAATGTGATGAAATTTGATGGTAATTAGATGAATTAATTTGGATAATTTATTGAAAATTGTTAAATATCATACTTGATAAAAGTAATTAAAGGATTTATTATCTATTGAAATTAAATTTGATGATATGATTAAATGAATGAATTAATTTAGTTTAATCAAATTAATAAACCATTTAATGATTTGATAAGTGAAATTACTTGGTGTAATTAATGGAGCAGAATTACTTAGAGAAGTAATTAGATGATAATTACTGGATGTAATTAATACTAGATGATGTGTAGATGAAGTAATTTGGGGAATTACTTTTGTATTTAATCGGGGGATTAATTAATGGAAATAATTAATTATGAAATAATTAATTTATTAAGGACAGTTAATTAACTGGTCTGTTATTAATCAAGGGAGGATTAATAATTGTGTTTGAATAAAGGTTAATTACTTATGTAATTAACTTAAATGAAGGAACTTAATTTAAATATAAAGTAGATCATTAATTAATATAATTAATGATATAAGTAAGAATTGTTTAATTATGTACTAATTTACAATGGGATGATTAATTAATACAATCAATTAATAATAAGTGTAATTGATTTTATTTAAATTAATAAATGAAGTAATTAAATGTTGATTACTAGGAATGATTTATAAGAACTAATATGTGGGATTTATTAAAGACTAAATTACTTATTGTAATTAGGGGATGATTAGTCAGAGGGGTTAAATCAAGATGGATATTTAGGGAATAATTAATTGATTTATAATTAATTAATGGTTGTATAAGCAGGATTTATAGATCAAGTAATTAATTTAATTTATTTTAAATTAATTAAAGATAGAAGTAATTAATTTAATTCATTTTAAATTAATAATAGATTGTGAATAATAGATCATTGCTTTTGGATGAATGATATTGATATTTCATTTGTTGATTGTGATCTCAAATAGGAGATGAGTAATATCTATGTGATATAGATGCTTGGTATGTTTGATAATATTAATTATCTGTTTTGGTTGAAGTGAATTATCTGCTGTAATGATAATGTAGATTTTCAATCTGTGATATTGTGAATAATCTATCTGTGTGTATATAGATAATGAATTGAATTGTTTTAACTTTAAAACAACTTGGCCTTAAAAGATACGATTTGGATTTCGATGAGATCGGGATCGTGATTGCTATATTACAGCATGATAGGGGGTTCTCGCTTCGCGGTTTGGTGGCGAACGGGAGACTCTTACCCCTACATGTCCCCGGGGGTAGTATAAGTCCTTTTGGGGTTGGTTGCGACTCGAGAGGGTGTTCGTAAAAGCAATCTCGAGGTATCACTGTGTGCCACGGCGGGGCTGGGATGGTTGCAAAGCCTACCAGTTGTGGCCGCTGACTGATGGTTGCAAAGCCTAGGTCTATCACATTTGGTATCGGAGCGCTGGGTTGAATGAATACCTAGGCTCTTGAGTGTTTTCTTTCCTGAGAGAGCGTATTTGTAATTTTGATATATATATATATATATGATTATTTCTACCTATTGTTGGGTTACCTGTTCCGGTTTTCCAATGAGTTAATAAGGGTAGATAGGGTAGTGGTGTTTGTAACACGACTACCAATGGTTGGAAGTGTATCTGTCGAGACTGTAGACCTAATATCGTCTCAAGTAAGTTTGGATGGGCTGAAGTTTGGATCTGTCGGTTGGATAGAAGCAAGTGATGATATTTTGATACATCAGGGTGTAGTAGCTGTGTGATGAGACACGGTGACTATGGATGTCTCCGAAGGTATTTCTTTGGAACAAGTTAAGGAAGTGTGTCTACTTCGTTGTTGTGGCTGCGTTCAGCTGGGTGTTTCTGTCTGGTTTGAAGTCCGAATTTTTCGAAGAGTTTTGGATCAGGTATTCCTTAGCATTAGTGTTAGCAGTGGAGTTCAGAAGCAGTAGAGTGGTTCCGTTTCTTCGATGGATTGGCTACATAAGTGTAAGCTGTTCTGATTGGTAAAGAGAGAGCAGTATCTGAGGCTAGATTGATCGCAAAAGTGACTTGCGATAATTTGAGTGTTCTCGTGGATTTCTGAAATTTTTCTTGGTGTCTTCAGGAAGTCAGAGTTTTATCAGCATCTGGAAATTGAGTTCGGTAAAGTAGCTCAGATTTGGAGGAGTTCTGAATTTTCTTCTTGGATCGATGGAACCTTATTTTTGGGGATGAGTTGTCCAGTCGGTGCTTGTGTTCATCATCAGCATTTTCGTCTGTTCAATCAGAGTTGCGTAGTGGAAGCATGGTGGCAGCTGTGTTAGTTTGGAAGCTATGGAATGTTGCAGTATTTGGATTAGAGAATTTCTACAGGAAATTTTTCAGGATCTTAAGGCCAGTTTGGCAGGTGCATCTATTTCATCTCTTCTAGATAAGAGAAGTGGAATCTGTCTTCTGATTTTGGAGTAGAAGGGTGTTCTGAGTCTTGATTGATCTTGGGAAGATCATTTTGTTAGATTGTTTTGGTTCGGTTTGTTTCTAAGGGCATCAGCAAGGGTTGATCTGATCAGTATGGATGTGAGAGACCCAGGATCGTCCGAAGAATTTTGTGGATAAGAATACGAGATTTGATTTTTGGATAAGAGTTTGATCTTCAGGAGTGAATTGTTAATTTGGATAACTGGGATTCGTTGTGTTTCACATAACTCTGAGGGAGTACGTGTGAGCTTTATCTCTAGTTGTAGAACCAGCAGTTCAGGGAGTTTTGGTTGTTGAGTCAGACTTGTCTATAGTTTGATATCTTGTCTTGTTTTGTAGATCTAGATGTGTGTAGCTTAGTAGTGTTGATTGTTTGGATTCTGTAGAGCGAGTAACCCGGTATTTATACTTGGGGAAACTCGAGGAAATTCTATCTGGAATTTTTTCTGAATAGTTGGTTTTGTTCAATTGGATGAATTGTATGCTAGAGTTGTTTGATGATATATTGTAACGGCCCGATATTTCTAGACCCGAAAAATCGAACCATTAGTGTTAAAGAAGAAGAGATAGAAGAAGAGAAAACAGAGAACAACAACAGAATCTAACCATCGCAGCGGAATAAAATATAATATATACAAACAGATCTTTACACAAATCAAAACTATATCAGTTTTATACAATATATCATCAGAGTATACATCAGAGAGCACAAAACATACAACCAGATACACAACGGAATACATAAACAATACGAGAAGTACGTCTCGTCCAGCCCGTCTCCTGAGCTCTACAGCATACCCTGAACCTACTTATCTCGGTCTGACCCGAGCATCATATAAAACAACACCCGAGTCAGTCTGGAATACCAGCGTGAGAAAATCACACTCAAATTTATTATTAAAGTTTCAAAATCCTTTGAAAATAAAAGCATCTCGTAAGACCACGCCACAAAAAACATGTCGGGTTTTTACCTTACGATAGCTAAACACTTTTTATAAAATCCTCTGATATTATAATAGTGTCTATTTACAAATACTTATTAAAATAGCCAAAATTGTTACATCTATTAAATTCCGGCATACTAGCCACAAAGTGGGTAATACAAACAAAACTCGTACAAGGCACGTAGGAAGAACGGATTTCCAACGAATGACTAAGCACTGGGGTACCACCTGTCACAGTACGTGGCCTAGATCACAGTACCGAGGAGTACGCCCGCTCCCCTGCAACACAAGGCCGGAATCACCTATGGGCAATTCCGAATATGATCACCCCACGGTTGTGATCAACAACCGCACCACTAAGCCGAAATAAAAGGGACCTCTAGACAGGGATGACCATACTCTCCGGTGGGCGCTACCCACGAAGCCTTGCTGCATAACCCCTGATTTTCAGTCATTCCCGGTTGATGAGGCTTGAGGCTAAACGTTACCTTATAGAACGTTTCACTTAGAATGCCCATCGTCCCCTGACGATGTTTCGGAAGCATCCATCCATACAAGTCCGTTCCAAGTCCGAACGGAACTGAAAACTCCATTTTATCTTAAATATCAAACTCGTTTCCCCACGAAACGTACAAACCGGATCGAAGTGGTTTTTGAGAAATTAATCTCGATCCTGGTCTCTTCGAAACGATCAACGCATTTGGCCAATATTGATAGTCGGTTATTTAACTATCAATTTACATCCATAACATCCATCAAACAATAAAAAAAATTCTCAATTATTTATTTAGCTCAAATATCTTTGCAAGATATATTCCCCTTTCAAACCCCTTTGGAAACAATTTCAAACATATTCCTTCCACGGAATAATTTCCAAATATTTATTTTCTACTGAAACACCAAGTACAAAAGCCATTTTAGATTTTTAAAATAATTTTTTTTAAAGAAAATACTTTATAAAAATGCCTTTAAAACTACTTTAATACTCTATTTAATATATATATATATACACTTAAATGGATATTTGAAAATAAAGTTACTTTATAAAATATAAACCAGATTTCCACCTTTTACAACAAAACACTAAGTCACCTTTAAACAATTATTACAATAATAAATTTGCAAAATATTTACTTTAGAACTTAAATATCTTAGAAATACTAGATTTTCTAAAAACAAGCTTTTAACGCAACTTTAAGCCTTTATCCTTATATTTAAAATTTATCTTTGAAAATGTACTTGCCTATCCAGGGAAATATACTTCTCTTCACATCCCTTTAAAATAAGCACTATTCATTTTTAAACAAATTCTCTCATTTCTTTAATAAATTCTCATCTTGAATTTATTCTTCCCAAAAATCCACTGGTATATTACTTTGCTTTTATAAACCCAGTTTATAAATTTCACTGTCACATTCTCTTTAAAAATTCCAATTTCAACACTTAAATCAAATTCGAATTTATTTTCAATTTACTTTATTTATTCCAAAATCCATTTATTTCAGATTTCATTCCTTACTTATGATTCAATATACATTTAACTGGAAATACCAATTTTAAATTTTCCCCAACCACTTCTTTAGTCTTTAATTAAATTTAAACCTTGAATTCTAAAATAATTCTTTACTCCTTTAATTAATATCATTTAAATTTTACAATTCATTAATTTCTATTTATTAAAATTCCCCTTTCCCAAGTTCAAAATTGTTTTATTTATTAATATCTTAATATCGCCTTCATTCTGTCCGCTTCATTATTAATTTCTTTCAAATATCCTATAATTATTTTGCTTATAATTTTACTTCTTTTAATTTATTTCCAAAATCCAATTTATATATTTTTGGTATCACATTATACCTAAATATATTCAATCAAATCACAGCATTTAATATTCCAATAGGATTCACTATAGCATATCAAATAAATCACAGCAGAGAATATTAAATACTTAAAATAAATGTTGAGGAATCCTGTTGGATCCCTCCAACCTGTTTTCCTGCATCCACAAATGTTAGCACAATACCAATTCCACTTCAAGGTGGAATATCGCGGTATATGGGATTTTATAAAAATTATCCGCTATTATACGGCGCATAGGGTCTCATCCGCTATATAATGCGGGAATATCAACTCCAATATATACATATGCCAATATATATATTGGTATATACTACTATATATATACCATATCAATCAAATCAATCATTCAACCAGACATTCAAATTTAACCAATTAAATTAAATTATAATTTAACTGAGTGAGATTAACTCACCTTTGCTTTTCATTTGCAATCCACTTCTATATTGCCTTGGTTTCTTAATGGTTTTGACCTTGTATAAATATTAATAATTCTTATCAATATTCGAGATATTTTACAATGATTTACTATTTAATAAATTAAATTGGCCAACAATTTAATTTAAACTAAACATTTGGGTTTAAACTAATAAATTGATTTTAACTAAATTCCATAAATAAATTTCTTAGTAATTAGAATAACCAAATAATTTTATTATCATTTGTTAATTAAGTGACTAGAAAATTAGTTTTAAACTTATAATTTCCCATCCAAATTGTACATGAAATAATTTATCTTATTACAGTAAACTCTAAAATTTAATAATCATTTTTATTATCATCCTATAAATCGAAAAAATGTCCTAACTAAAATTTAAATCAAACAACCCCAAATTTATTTTTACAAAACAGAATAAATTTATAATCATTCACTGTAAAAATCTTATCTTCCTCTACGTATATACCTATTTATTTCTTTTAATTTAAAACAGAAATTTTATAACTTAAATCAATACCGTGATATACACTTTCTGACATGTATACATACACATATATAGAATTCAAAATAAAAAAAATTAATATCTTACTTTAAAATCAATTACTGTGTCATATATAAATTTTCCCAGTGTATATACATTAATACATATGTTAATATTAAATTGAAAATAAAAATTGCAAATATACCTCACTGCTCCCTCGACATCACAGCCGAGCTCGTGATCCCCAACCCCCATCGTTCGAACACTCAGGCTCCTCACCCTCCTTTTCGAACTCGACCGCGACCTCTTCCTTATAACCCAATCGCGAGAAGCTTCAGGCACCACGAATGAACGAGCCGCCGCTCCAGAAACCCTAGCCTTCGACTGCGACATCGGCGAACCCACACCACGTCGCGCACTCCCAGACCTCGCGAACTGAACACGAATTTGAGCTGCTCCTTGAAACTCTGATCGTCGCGATCTCACCTTTTGCCCTTCAGCTTGATCGAGACGGCGAAGACGTGTTCGAGCCAGATGAATTTGCGAAGGAAGAAGCGTACGATTCAAAGAGGAACATCGGCTGCCGATTTTGATTTTGGTTTACGAACGAATGGCGTTCGTTCCTCACATTTTTTTTATCTGATATTCGTTCGACTTGATGAGAAGAAGGAGGGCGCGTGATTTTAATTAGAAGGGCTCGGCTTGAAGAATTCAAAAGAAATTTGCGGCCATGATTTCTTGTTTTTTATTGAAGTTAATTTGTTCTGAGAGAAATGGAAGGAGACGTAATGATTTTGAAACGAAAAGGAATAGCTTGCTTCAGAAGATGGTCGGCCACATAGATATGAAGTGAAAGGAAAAGTTATGACGGTGAAAGAAAGTAGGCTGAAGTGATAAGGAACAGCTAATGTAAAGGAATAAGGAACAATATTGTTGAATTTTCCGATTAAATTTTCAATGCGTTTACCTGCCGTACGCTTACACAACAATCCCAAATACTACGAAAATTGAAACCCGATAATAATACAATATTATGGATCCAATGGAACAGGTTTCGTCGAATTCCGAGACTGCGCCTCGGACGGCCATTTTTAAATTCAATTTAAGCGTTATAAATTTCAAAACTTAACAAAACACTTCCGAATTAAATTGAAAAAACTTTTATTATCATCAGTATTATCAATGTAAATTTTCTGAGCCTTTAAATTATTTTTAACAAGCTTAAAAATCAAGATTCAATATTTTACCCAAATTTAATTGTTAAATTCAATATTTAATTATCCAATCAATAGAGATATTTGAAATTCAAGTTAGAATTAACCCTTTAAATATTTAAAATCAATTAAATATCCCAATTTCAAATATCTAAAAACTCCGGGTCGTCACATATATGCTTGTGATTAAAATTAAAGCTTTAATTAGATTATTAAATTAACTTAGTTTTAAATTTCGGGGATGAAATTCTTTTAAGAGGGGAGGAATGTAACATCCCGGAAATTTGGGGCGATACAAATTTAATAATCTGTGATTAAATATTTAATTGATTAATAATATTTGTTAATAAAATTTAACTGTGATTTAATAATTTTCTTTTAAATAGATATTCAACTGATAATTCATCTTTTAAAGTCTAATAAATTGTTTTTAAATATGTGGATATAGATTTGTGTATTGTAAATAGTTAAGCTTTGTTTTAAGTTAATAAATAAAGCTATATTTTTCTAATTTTAAATATTTCTGGTGATTAGAAATTTGATTAAATTTAATATGAAATAAATAACAAATTAGCTTTAAATTATACTAAAGATTAAGTTTAAATTGGTTTAAATGATTTTAGCTTGAATTTAAATTCAACAAAGGGTTGTTTATTCTTGTTTTAAATATAGTAGGTAAATAAGTAATTTATTTATATAGAAATAATCTCTTTATAAATTATTTTAATTTGATAATGAATTTTATTTATAATATAATATCTTTATGAATAGATTTTTAAATAAATAGAAATTTTGTTATATATATGTATATAATTGGAAGAACTATAGTTTGAAGTTTAAAATAAAATCTTTCAAAAAGTTTTAAATTTAAAATAAACCTTATAAATGTTTAATATAGTATGAAATAAAATAATAGTTAATGAATGTAATATTGGATAGTTAGGTTTTAAAATAAAATATACAATAGTAGATTAAGTATTTAATAAGTTAGAATGCTAAAAACAAAACAAAAATTAGCAAAGTAAAATAAAAATACAAGAGTAGGCTAAATATTTAATAACTTAAGTTAAAAACAAAATAGGCAAGATAAATAAAACAACTTTAATTTACATGAAGTATAAAAGTAGCAAAGTATTCAAAATTTGTAGTTAGCAAATAGGCTAAGTAAAACAAATGTGCAGGCTTAAACAAAATAAAAGCTAAAGCAAAATATACAATTATTATCTATGCAAAGCTAGTAGGTATAAAATGTATAGTAATAGGAAAGTAAACAAAAAAATGTAGACATTAAAATATAAGTATAAAAAGGAGCAGGCTGAAACAAAAATGGTAAAGCAAAAATACAAGGTGCAGGCTAAAGTAATAATCATCCATGTAGGTTGAGATAAACAAATGCAAGCTAAAATAATTTTCTGTGCATAAGTACTTGCTCATTAAATGCAAGCAAAACAAAGGTCATATTTCAAGTGATATAAATCAAACTCAGCCCCTTATTATAAAACACTGTCTGATCAAAAGTTTTAAAAATAATAAAAGTATTGTACCTAAAAATTTCAAACAGATCCTACCCTGTCTCCCTCTTCTCTTTATATATATACATCTGCTCGTTTCATTTGTTGATCATAGCAAGCTTTTTCTTTTATTTTCTTTTCAAAACTGAAACATTTTACAACATCAAAGCAAGAGATTAAGGAAATCATTTTCTCAGGTTATGTCAAAAATTGTTTTCAAGCAACTGCTCTACTCTTTCCAAAACAAGTGAGTAACTTCACTTTACTCAAACAACCTAAGTTTAAATCTAGTGTATGATGAATATCAGATATATTGTTGTATGAAATATATGCATTTCATTTAATTTTGATAAGATGAAGCCTGCTCATTTTCTTTTATCTGGATGATGCTCTGTTTAAAATTTTTAGAGGCCTGAGTTGCTTCAAAGATCATATGTGCTCAACTCATTGATTGTTAGGACAAATCATTTAAACCAAATATGTTTGGTTGAGTATAAAGTAGATTGTAAAATTTAATTTATGATAAATAAAGTTGATATGCTCTGGGGAAAAACTCAAGGACAGTAATACTCAATATAAGTGACAAATTCAAACATCACGAATTATCGATTCATGTTTATAAACTGATTGCTTAATCAAAATTAGGATTTTTGAAACTTGAATCACATTTTTTTAGTGATAGAATGAGATGGCATTGTGGTGTTGAACAGAAAATGGGTTTTGGTCGAAATAAGGTGGTCGGAAGCACTGGGTTGGCCGGGGTTTCACGAGGAGGTAGAGGGGCTTACGGGGTAGCTAGAAAAAAATATTGAATCATAGAATTAAGCTATGTGGATTTTGTGATTTGGATTTAAAGAAATTTTCACCTAGTTTTTAGCAATGATGGGAAATTGTTCACCGCGGTCTCAATATGGATTCGAGTGTTTCGCTACTTTGGGTGGTCGAAGTTTGGGTGATGTTGAAGTCGAGGCCGGAGGTGGAAGTTCGCTGGTGATCGGAGCGCCGTGGGGGAAGCGATGACAGGTTTGAAGAGGGGAGCAGCCGCGTGTTTCCAGGTTTGAATGGAGTACTCGTTTTTCATTTCGAAGCGCTGCAGTGGTTTTTGGGGGTTGTGTTGTGGTCATGGGTTGATCGACGATGGGGTGCGACGTTGGTAGGTGGCCGGAGGCAAGATGCACGTGCACGTGCATATTGGAAGGGGCTGTTTTTTTTTGGGTGCGCTGTTTTTTTTGTCCCGGGGTTTACTCGGGTTTTTGGGTAGTTTTCTCGAAGTAGAGGCAGGGGGAACTCGAAGTAATGGTGGGTAAGGGGGTTTGGTTTGGTTGCTACAGGTTAAACCTGTCTTGTTTGTTTGGGTTTGGTTTTCTCGGGGGGAAGCTCAGGTCATATTGGTGAATTTCTCGAAGTAGGTGAGGGGAATCTTGAAGTAGGCTGGGTAGTAGATTGTTTTCCTATTTTCTTTTTGCAAACCTGTTTGTTTTAGTTTTTTTTTAAAAAAAAATAAGGTTAATTCAATTTTTAGCAGGATGTAAACCATGTTGAAATTAAAAATTCAAATTTCAAACCAGCTTTAAAGCAGCGTTGAATTCAAAGTTTAAGAAATTTGAATTAAAGCTTTTGAAAAAAAGAAATGGAATTTGGATTTTTGGACAAGATTTAAAGTCGAGGTTTAAAACGAAGTTGGAAATCAATGTTTAAAATTTATGGATTCAAGTTTGTTTAAAAATCCAAATCTGAAATTTAAATCAATTTTAATTTTGAATGTTTTAAAAAATAGTTCAAATAAAATAGTTTTTTAAGGTAAATTTTGTTGCAAAAAATGTTAACTTGATTTGAGAAATTCTTTTATAAAAAAGTTTTTGAATGAAATGAAATGAATTTACAAGTTATACAATTAATGTATTTTCAAAATTGATTTTTGAAAATAGTAATTTAAATTTTAAAAATCCTTTTCCTTATAAAAACTTCATATGCAAGTAATAAATGTTATGTACATTTATTTAAAAGATTTTATAAGTGAATTTAAATCGAGTTAATGTTAAATCACTAATCATTTTGAATCTTAAGTTCAAAATGGAATTTGAAGCTTAAATTAAAAATGTAATGTTCTAATACATTTTAGATATTAAGGAAGTCATTAATAAAGTAATTAATTATCTTAGAAATAATTAAAATATTGAAGTAATTAATAAGATAATTAGAGGATGACTTATTTATATTAAGTTATAATTAATTAAAATTAAAAAGAAATTACAAAGGAAGTAATCAAGGAATTGTTTTAATTAATGAAAATAATTAACTAAGGATTTTAATTGATTTATAAATGTGATGAAATTTGATAGTAATTAGATGAATTAATTTGGATAATTTATTGAAAATTGTTAAATATAATACTTGATAAAAGTAATTAAAGGATTTATTATCTATTGAAATTAAATTTGATGATATGATTAAATGAATGAATTAATTTAGTTTAATCAAATTAATAAATCATTTAATGATTTGATAAGTGAAATTACTTGGTGTAATTAATGGAGCAGAATTACTTAGAGAAGTAATTAGACGATAATTACTGGATGTAATTAATACTAGATGATGTGTAGATGAAGTAATTTGGGGAATTACTTTTGTATTTAATCAGGGGATTTGTTTGCGCCAAAATTGGTCACAAACCCTAAATGTCGTGAAAGCACCAGTTTCCAATCACAAATCACAGATATTAAATATGTAGAGAAATAAAAATGAAGAACTCTCAGAAAAATTCGATGAAAGCAGGAAACAACACAGAATTTATAGTGGTTCGGCGATCTTTCCTACATCCACTCTGAAGTTTGATGATTTTATTGCTCGATACTTGAAGATTACAATTTCTTATAATGTAGTACAACTGATTTTCTGAGCTAAGTCTGAATCTAAGGAAGCAGTGGTGACTCTGAGTAAATCTGGCAGAGTTTGGGCGCTCTTTAGCTCTTAAAATTCTCCGACCCCTTTTCTGAATGACCAGGGGCTCTATTTATAGGCATAGGGAGCCGAGATCCCGCTGAAAACCTGGTAGACCACTTCTGGCACATGAGGGGGCCCACATGGCCGAAATCTGGAGATCCGGGCCCACTTTGGGATCGATTCGACCCTTGGTTCGAATCGATCAAGGAAGTGTCCAATCGTGATGAAACTTGCCGTGGACATTCTTCTATGCATGCGCAAGCTCCTGTGAAAATTTCATAGCATTTGGACTTGTAGATCTCGAGTTATGATCGATTCAAGATTGCATTTCTGGTTGATGTGGTCTGTTCGAATCGATCCCCTTCGAATCGATGGGTTGGTGAACGAAGGTGTTGACGTGGCGCGTGCTTTTCGCATCGATCCGCTTTTCACTCCGAGTTGGCTGGGTCAAATCCTTGTTTTTAGCTGTTATGACTTGGTGTATTCGAAGTAATGGATTCGAAGGTATGCTCCTTCGAATCGATAGAACAGATGTTTCCTTCGAATCGATCAAGGCAAGCCATAGTTGATCGATACGTAGGCTTCCCAACTGAATGGATTCGAAGATAGTCGTGGGATGGAGTCGAAGTTCTTCAACTGCATGGATTCGAAGGCCTTCCCTTTGATGGATTCCAAGGAGGGTGATGCTCCGTGGATTCGAACCAATGCATGGCCCATGGATTCGATCGTAGGCCTAGTCTTATGGATTCGAACATAAACCCCGCCGATGGATACGAAGGAGACGACACTGATGGATATGAAATTGTGGTCTTCCCCTTCATCTTGCATCGATGATATCTTGAGCGTACGAACTCGGATCGACTTGAAACTTGGAATGTTGCTTTTTCTGACCTTGCTTGACGTGTCTTATCAATTGCAACCCGATCCGGACTCGGGTAAAATTCATCGGTATCCATGGTGAACTAGTGTATAACAAACTTTTATGACGAACCGTCTTTAGTTTTTTAGTCAACTTTTTGGTGTCACGGCCTTGCTAGAAGGCGGGATAACATTTGCCCCCCAAAACATGCCTTGCGATAGGAAGGTGTGTTTTGTAATGCCATAAAGTGGATGTTCATATCCTATTGATGACCTGTAAAGAAATTGATAGGTTTTATCTGACCATGAATGATGATCGTTCGCGACCGTATGTCATTTGAGGTGATATGGGACCGTTAGAGGTCGAATGCCGTTCGCGGCAAATAAAGAAATGGGACTGTTCGCGGTCGGATGTCGTTCACGGCAAGTAAAGAAATGGGACCGTTCGCGGTCGGATGTCGTTCTAGACGAATTGCGACTGTTTGAAGTCGGATGTCGTTCTAGACGAATTGTGACTGTTCGAAGTCGGATGTCGTTCTAGACGGATTGTGACTGTTCGAAGTCGGATGTCGTTCTAGACGGATTGTGACTGTTCGAAGTCGGATGTCGTTCTAGACGAATTGTGATCATTCGCGATCGGGTGCCACACAAGGCAAAATGTGATTGTTCGCGATCGGAGGTCATATTAGGTGAATTGTGACCGTTCGTGGTCGGGTGCCGCACGAGGCAGATTGTGATCGTTCGCGATCGAATGTTACACTAGATGAAGTGTGACCGTTCGCGGTCGGGTGCCGTACGAGGCAGATTGTAACCGTTCGAGGTCGGGTGCCGTACGAGGCAGATTGTGACCGTTCGAGGTCGGGTGCCGTTCGAGGCTAATGGTGACCGTTCGAGGTCGAGTGCTGTTCGAGGCAAATGAGTGTGCCCGAGGGGGGGCTTGGTATTATCAATACAAGATTCACATTCGGGTGAATTTCCAAATCAGCGATCGTGGCGGTTCGTCGCCATACCAGGTGTGCTTGTGGACCGTTCGCGATCCAAAGCATACGCGAGTAACTTATTCTACAGAATTGCAAATATCAAATTAACGTTCTCATGAATTCCATAACAGAAATGTCCAAACAAACGAAGTCTAAATGTCCAAATCAACATGAAACAAAAGCAAAGCAAGGATGTCAAAGTGTAAATTCTCACTACGAGACGGTCAATAATCATTCAGAGCATGCCTAGGGATCGTTCGCGATCTCCCATATGTGTAAATGGTCTAACCGTGTTAGTGACAAGTTTACGACTTGTTCATCGTTATTTAAATCAATTGATAACCATACGGTGCCCCGGTTCGGGGTCACCCCTAACTGATGTAGACGGTGGTCACTCTGGTTCCACCGTTGGAGCTCGCCTTCTCACATACTAAGTAGCCTACCGTTCCTGATATGCCCTTCTATCTCATCCTTCAGGTGTCTACAATCATTTGTGCTATGACCGCTCAGCTCGTGGAATAAGCAATATTTGTCTGACTTTCTCTCGTCGGTAGTCGGATCCCGTCGCATTGGTTTACGATAGGCAACTTGCTCTCGGGTGTCTTGGTAAATTCGCTCCAAACCCTCGTTCAGTTCTGAATAGGTGGTAAATCGCGGCTCCCTTCGTTGACGCTTTGATCTGTCATCATTTTCTTCAGCCTTTCGCTTCCCTTTACCAGTCTCTACACCTTTTCTAGGTGAACTACCGCCTCTAACTGTGTAAACATCGATTTCTTCTTCTCTCTTCGTACGAGCATCCTCTAATCGCAGAAACTTTTCGGCTTCATGATAAAACTCTCCCAGGTCCGTAGGTGCATCCTTAGTTAGTGAATTCTTGAACTCCGTGCCATCAGATATTCTAGATACAGCTGCCATCATGACCATAGATGGATCTGGTCGATCCACTGATGCTGCTGCCGCATTAAATCGCATCAGAAAACTCCTCAAAGATTCCCCAGCCTTTTGTTTTAGAGTTGCCAAACTCATCACGTTCTTGGGTCTCGAAATATGAACCCTGAATTGTCTCATAAACTTTTCTGTCAAATCTGTCCAAGTCCCAATGGAGCCACTCTCCAGTTGTCTAAACCATAGCGCTGCAATGTCCGATAAATACAATGGAAAGCACCGGGACATGACTTCCTATGATGCCCCCAGCACTTCCATGTGCCTCATATACTTCGTTAGATGGACCGCTAGATCTGTCCGCCCATCATACATTTCCACCGATGGTAGCTTGAAGTCTGGTGGATTCCTAGCCATCCTAATCGCAGGAGAAAAGGGACTCCTGTTCACGTCTTCAAGATCTCTGTTTACTAATCTGCCTCTCATGGCTCGCCCGACCATTTCTTCCAATCTATCATTGTCTCCAAACTGTAGTCCTCGTTCACTACCTTCGATCTGCCCCCCGAGTCTGTGTGAGCTTTCAGGTGTCTGCCCCCCTGGCTGAGCGTTCATCCCTCTATCACCGCCAGGTTGCTCGGATGTCCTTGTCTCTCTTCCCGGGTTCAGATCAACATGTCCTAAGTGTGTGCCCCCAGTTCTGGCGCTGTGCTTGATGGTCCTGTTCCATTCTGAACCCTGGTTGTTCCTTGATTTTGTGCTCTAAGTTTCCTAATCTGTTGAAGCAAGTTCTGTATCATTTCTTCTTGTCTTCTCATCATTGCCTCCATTTCATCCCTAGTGATGAAGGCTAATGCTTGGTTTGCCCCTGAGGAAGCCTCTTGACTTCCGTCGTGCTGACTTCTCTCTAGCCTATGTCTTCTATTTGATTGTCACGTCATAACTTTTCAAATCCGAACTTTCAAACTTTTGAATTCAACTTCCAAGCGGTGAAATCCCTGAGTTCAATTCTCAATGAAAGCACCAAAGTGTTTGCGCCAAAATTGGTCACAAACCCCAAATGTCGTGAAAGCGCCAGTTTCCAATCACAGATCACAGATATTAAATATGTAGAGAAATAAAAATGAAGAACTCTCAGAAAAATTCGATGAAAGCAGGAAACAACACAGAATTTATAGTGGTTCAGCGATCTTTCCTACATCCACTCTGAAGTTTGATGATTTTATTGCTCAATACTTGAAGATTACAATTTCTTATAATGTAGTACAACTGATTTTCTGAGCTAAGTCTGAATCTAAGGAAGCAGTGGTGATTCTGAGTAAATCTGGCAGAGTTTGGGCGCTCTTTAGCTCTTAAAATTCTCCGACCCCTTTTCTGAATGACCAAGGGCTCTATTTATAGGCATAGGGAGCCGAGATCCCGCTGAAAACCTGGTAGACCACTTCTGGCACGTGGGGGGCCCACATGGCCGAAATCTAGAGATCCGGGCCCACTTTGGGATCGATTCGACCCTTGGTTCGAATCGATCAAGGAAGTGTCCAATCGTGATGAAACTTGCCGTGGACATTCTTCTATGCATGCGCAAGCTCCTGTGAAAATTTCATTGCATTTGGACTTGTAGATCTCGAGTTATGATCGATTCAAGATTGCATTTCTGGTTGATGTGGTCTGTTCGAATCGATCCCCTTCGAATCGATGGCTTGGTGAACGAAGGTGTTGACGTGGCGCGTGCTTTTCGCATCGATCCGCTTTTCACTCCGAGTTGGCTGGGTCGAATCCTTGTTTTTAGCTGTTATGACTTGGTGTATTCGAAGTAATGGATTCGAAGGTATGCTCCTTCGAATCGATAGAACGGATGTTTCCTTCGAATCGATCAAGGCAGGCCATAGTTGATCGATACGTAGGCTTCCCAGCTGAATGGATTCGAAGATAGTCGTGTGATGGAGTCGAAGTTCTTCAATTGCATGGATTCGAAGGCCTTCCCTTTGATGGATTCGAAGGAGGGTGATGCTCCGTGGATTCGAACCAATGCATGGCCCATGGATTCGATCGTAGGACTAGTCTTATGAAATAATTAATTTATTAAGGATAGTTAATTAACTGGTCTGTTATTAATCAAGGGAGGATTAATAATTGTGTTTGAATAAAGATTAATTACTTGTGTAATTAACTTAAATGAAGTAACTTAATTTAAATATAAAGTAGATCATTAATTAATATAATTAATGATATAAGTAAGAATTGTTTAATTATGTACTAATTTACAATGGGATGATTAATTAATACAATCAATTAATAATAAGTGTAATTGATTTTATTTAAATTAATAAATGAAGTAATTAAATGTTGATTACTAGGAATGATTTATAAGAACTAATATGAGGGATTTATTAAAGACTAAATTACTTATTGTAATTAGGGGATGATTAATCAGAGGGGTTAAATCAAGACAGATATTTAGGGAATAATTAATTGATTTATAATTAATTAATGGTTGTATAGGTAGGATTTATAGATCAAGTAATTAATTTAATTTATTTTAAATTAATTAAAGATAGAAGTAATTAATTTAATTCATTTTAAATTAATTACAGATTGTGAATAATAGATCATTGCTTTTGGTTGAATGATATTGATATTTCATTTGTTGATTGTGATCTCAGATAGGAGATGAGTTATATCTATGTGATATAGATGCTTGGTATGTTTGATAATATTAATTATCTGTTTTGGTTGAAGTGAATTATCTGCTGTAATGATAATGTAGATTTTCAATCTGTGATATTGTGAATTATCTATCTGTGTGTATATAGATAATGAATTGAATTGTTTTAACTTTAAAACAACTTGGCCATAAAAGATACGGTTTGGATTTCGATGAGACCGGGATCGGGTTTCCAGATTTGGATATCCGAAAACCACATTGATCCAAATTAACGATAGGTCGTGAATCTCAAGTGAAGATGAAGATTCAGAGTGCAAGGATTATTGTCGTTAACTCTGAGGGTGATTCCAAAATGAGTGTAACGAGATAATGCCTTCGGTTTTGTTCGAACCTGGAACGAACTTGTATGGATTGAATGCTTTCAGAACATCGTCAGGTGGACGATGAGCATTCTAAGAGATGTGTTCTCTAAAGGTAATCGTAGCCTCAAGTCTTATCAACCGAGAATGGCTAAAACAGGGGAGGTGCAGCAAGGCTTCGTGGGTCGCACCCACTTGAGAGCGAGATATACCCCTGTCTAGAGGTCCCTTTTTATTCGGCTTAGTGGGCAGTTGATTCGCGACAACTACTGGGGTTGTTTTGTTCGGAACTGTTCAGTAAGGAATGGTTCCGGCCTTATGTTGTAGGGGAGCGGGCATACTCCTCGGTACTCTGATCTAGGCCAGGTATTGTGACGGGCGGTACCCCAGTAGCCTTGCCATTGTATGGAATCTAATTTCCAATAAATGCCAACGGATTTGATTGTAACCCTAGTACGCTGGAATTTAATCATGTAATAATTTCAGCTATTTCTTATTTACTTGAAAACCCTAGACCTATTATAATATCACTGGATTTACTATCAAATGGTTTCGTTAGCGTAAGGTAAAAACTCTTCCATGTTTATGTGTGGGAAGTCTTACGTGATACCCTTTTGTTTTCAAATGATTTTCAAAGTTAAGCAACTTTAACCTGTTACTCATACCAGACCCATGTCTGACCCAGAGTTTATTTCTGTTTTCCTAAAGTCTCGGGTACCCAAATTTTTACGGGTAGTCAAGGGATTCAGGTTTGCTTTGACGAGTTCTGGAGGAGCAAATGGAGCAGGAGGCTTCTGCGTTATAGATATATAGATGGTTCCGCCGTGTTTGGTATCTCTGAGTTTTTGTTTGAGTTGTATTAACTAGACAGGTGTTTATAACTGTCTAGTATGTGTTGTATTATCTGTGTAACTCTGATGTATATGATACTATGTATTCTCTTATGTGATATATTATATTTTATTCGTTCCGCTGTTGAGATTCTGATATTGTTTCTTCTTCTTCTCTATCTTTTCTATTTTCTCACCCCTTTCCTTCTTAAAGATGATACGTCTTCCTGGGCATAGGAAGTCGGGTCGTCACAACACCACTTGGATTAGCCATTGAGCAACTACTTGAGGTATTAACTGATTTCGGCATTTCTACAACCACCCACCAAACACCAAAGCTCTGATACCAAATGTTGTAGGAAATTCTAACTCGAGACCAATCAAATCAAATTCCCAAAGCAAAGAGGAAAAACAAGATCGTGGTAAATAGCGCAAAAACAACCAATCGGTATCTCAATCTAAGCTCAACCAATTCAAATCCGATCACAATCACCAAACAAGCAATATAGAAATAAAGCAATAATGATAAAATAAATCACACACCGATTTATAGTGGTTCCACTAATACCTTGTTAGTGTACATCCACTTTGAGAGAGAGCCTTTATTAATACCAATGAGAAGAGTACAAGAGATTGATTACGATGATCAAAATTCTAATAGAATTGATTTGTATAGAAGAGAATTGAAGAAAATTAGATTTAGATAAAACTCTAATTAGTGGAGGCTAAAACTCTTGATTAAACCCTTAATCTTTTTGTCCGCCTCCGTATGTGAATCCAGAAAATAGCTTATATATGAGAATAGAAAACCTAAGCAAGATCAAAATTGCCTCTTCGAATATCACAAATCTTCACACCAAACCTGGGTTAAAATATAGGCAGAAAGTTGCCACAGACGTTTGTCATAGGTCTCGAGAAAAATTCCCTGACACCATAAACGTTTGTCATAAAGTGACAGACGTCTGTCCAAACTCTTGGGTTCCAAACCCTTTAGTCACAGACGTCTGTCACTTTATGACAGACATTTGTCGCCTGATGCTGGCCACAGCACTCCCCTTTCATCGCCATATCTTCCTCCTCCGAGCTCTGATTTGCAAACCGTTTTCTCCGTCACCAAGCTACTTCTGACCACTTTAATTTCTCCATATAGTGTCGCCAAAAGTAAACATATACCTTGAACATAACTTGCTTTGATAAAGGTCAATAAACAAATCTCTTATAAGGTCTTATAGTTTTGTTTGAAGTCCGAGTTGATAACCTTCATACTTGATCAATTCAAACGAAAGTATATATTCGGCACAATTAATTCTTTCCTTGTCTTTATAAAAGAACCAAACAGACTAAATTAAGCTCAATATTAATTTTTTTGGATTACTTAATAAATGTGGCTATGCTCATCTTTAATTGTAGTGTTCAACCTATTTTGCGATAATAGTACAATTTTTTTGACCATAGATATCTAATAATTCAACGATCTTACAATGAAGTGCTTTAGTAAAATGTTTCAGCACCAATGCAGGCCAATAAATGACAAATGTTGATACCAACTAATTTTTTCTAATACATTAATAAATGCCTAACTTGAATATTTGTACTAATATTTTCATTCATGCACCAACTAGTATATTTGTTACTAATATATCCATTCATGTCCAGTCAAATCATAGGGAATATATGTTAAAACTATCCGTCTTATTTTGTAGCTTCATGTTCTTGTAATATTAACATCATTACTGTAAAAAATTGGTAGGTGATCCATGTATTTCAATTTTGAGTTTCCTTTTGTTTTTAGATAGTTAAAGTTAAATAACTCAAATATATCTACAGGGCGATCCATTGGTAGTTCATTTTGAGTACCATAAATACTCAATCAGATCTGTTGAATGGACTGAATATGAGACTTCAACATCGGTTGTTTCATATATTAACCATTAATTAAACGTAAGTTACTATGAATTCTACTATCAAACATATAATTTCCATGGTTTTTTAATATATATTTGTATCTATATTCACCATTGAACTATAACATCTTTCATATACTAGAAGTACATGGGACTTTTAGTTGGAGAGAGACGAGGAAGAAAAGATTTAGTTCAAAGCTAAGACTAAAGACAAGCAGACACACTGCAAGATTTATCGCCTCAGCTTCTATTTTTGTTCATCAGGCATGACACTGCATCAACTTTTAATTTGTAATTAGTCGGGTAAAACGTATGTATTGATTTTTTTTTATTTTGATTGTGTGAACATGGTCAAACATATATATGGGAAATACATTGGCACCACCAAATAGAGGGAATGATCGTACCAATGGCAGCAGATGTTTTTAATGTGTTGATGCTTGCAAATATTGAAACAAATATTCTCGTAATTTATAGTCCTGTTATATTTTTATTAATCAATTTATTTTCCTACAAGTATTATCATGTATGGTTATTTCCTTTTGAAATTATTAGGACATTTGCTTTTGAGTGTTGTTGTCAGCTATGGTTAAACTGTGATAAAACCAATAGCATATCATTTAGATGGTTGTTAACAACAAATCTGCAATTTTGCTTATTTTCATTTAGAAACTGATATTTGTTAGCAAAAATATGTGCAACAAAGTGTTTTTGTGATTTAATCTCATAATCAAATCGACTACTATAGAAGTTTTACCATAGGAATGCAAAAATGGATGGTATGAATGTCATTAATATGTTTTCTTCCACTCCCCCACCACCTCGAAAAAAAAGTATATTCTCTTTTCGTACTGCTTAAATGTTTCCTTTTGTTTTCTAGTCTTCCACAAGTACGTAGATTTCTCATATTTTTGTTTATCATCTCTGTAACCTATCAATTTCTCTTTTTTAAATATTTTATTTTCTAAATGATTTTTTTCAATATTATACACACATCCAAATACATCGTTTTCAGCACTTAAGTGTAAATTGTTGTTGACATTACATATTCTTATCTTTTTTTAGATGTTTGTAAAAATAATTTTCTTAGATGTTTGTAAAAATAATTTTCGTCCGCTGTTATACATTTAATTGAAACAAATGTAAAACTGTAATAATTGTTTTCCTCTCATTTATAAATAGGTTGTGGTGGACCGTCCAAAATTACGCTGCCATTTTAGTGCGAGAACCGAACCACAAATTCACAACCCTCCATATTTGAAACCCTAAAAGAAAATGCCTCCTCGCCGCCGGAAAGCAGACCGGGACGAAGAAGACGACGATTTTCTCTTCCGGTATCCTCTCCCAAACTCCACAACCACCGCATCGGAGACGAACTCCGGTGGCTCCGGCGGATTGGCACCTTCGAAATCAACGGTATACATCTCGAATCTCGATTTTTCCCTCACAAACTCCGATTTGCACACCCTCTTCTCCACTTTCGGTAAGATCGCTCGCGTTACTGTCCTCAAAGATCGCCAGACCCGCAAATCTAAGGGCGTTGCATTTGTTCTTTTTGTTTCCAAATTTGATGCCCAAAATGCTGCTCAAACCCTAAACGGAAAGGTTTTAAATGGAAGAACTTTAACTGCATCGATTGCTGCTGATAATGGAAGAACGACTGAATTTATAAAGAAGAGGATATATAAGGATAAGAGCAGGTGCTATGAATGCGGGGAAGAAGGGCATTTGTCCTATGAGTGCGATAGGAATCAGTTGGGCAAGAGGGAGAGGCCTGTTAGTAAGAATGTAAGGAGAAGAGGAGGAGGTGGTGGAGAGGGAAAGTTGTATAATAAGAAAGAAGAGGAAAATGACGATGAAGTTTTCGAGGATGATAATTGGGCATCTGTTGTGGACACCAGAGGGAAAGAGGAGAGGGAAGAAGATGATGTAGGGACTAGTTTTAAGAATAAGAAGAAGAAAGTGAGCTATTTTAGCGATGAGAGTGGAGATGATGATTGAGCATTTCCTTTAGCATAGGTATGACTTATTTCAAATTATACAACTAAAGTTTACCACAATTCCAACTTTCTATTCAAAGACTTCTACATTTTATTATTCAGTAAAAAAAACACTTAAAAAAAATTACTGATTAAAATTCTTTCTAATGAGATTTCAAATAAATTGTTGTCAAATGAGCTATAAAATTTCGATCTGTCACATTTTGTTTTGCACCCATTTAAAAGCATTCCCAACAGATGGATAGCATTTGAGTGCTAGTACTCACATGCTACCCGAACAGGCGTTGCAATCGTTAATTTCTAATGAAATTTAGCTACTGGGTAGCTAAATGTTACTATCCAATATTAATACTTGCTGAAGATTCAGAAGCTTGGGTAGGGATATTTATTTGTATTTAATCCATTTTATATATGCTGGTCCACAAATGCATGAAATTTTTGTGCGCAAATGCCATTGAATATACACGATTGATTGTGCATACAATCTGAGTCCACAAATGCACAAGTTTTCTGTACGTAGGAATTATGATCAATATCCTAAGCATCATACCATGGATTGGTGTTGCCCCAAGCTTGTAATAATATTTGCTTTAGCACCAAAATCACATGCTTTTACAATTTTATCTCTCAGTTTTGTGAAAGGGTCTGGGTCTGTATGGTTTCATTTTGAGTTTTGTGTTTTCAACATTCATTACAATACGTAAGGAGAGCAAATGAGAAGATTCAAAATTTTAAGTCATTACGACGATGGAGAAGCGACATAGGGGGTGAATTGTTTTCCGTACCTTTGATATTTCTCAAAACACGGTAAACAAAATAAATTTATTATCTATTTTGTATGTTAACTTCATTTTTCAAGCTGTTTGTTTTTCAAAAATACATGTGTCATCCGTATTTTTGTTTAGATGAAAACCCAAAACTTAAAAGAGCAAATCAAATGGGGTCTTGGTTTTACATCTTCTTGATAAAGCACCGATTACGAGCACGCTATGATTATTTAAGCTACACAACAAATATAATATTTTTAATGATGGTTTATAATTAAAAAAAAAACCATTTTATTCTCATGTTTCAGAACACTATTACAAACGCCCTGGATTCTCTTCTTAACCAATGTGATGGAACTTTTTAGTCGTTGATCTCACTGATTAATTACCCACCCTCACCCACTTGCCAATATATATGTAGAAACGAGCAAAATGTGGATTTTTATTCTATAATATTCAGTAGGAATAATATCTGAACAGGAATTCATGCTTTCTGATATTTATTTTCTAGACCATGAATTTATGCTTTAGTCAACTCTGGTGTCATCTTTGCTGAGCATTCCATTGTAAACTGAACCAGACCAACTGGTTCACTTTTCCATTTCAATGCGGGTTTCAGTCATGACCAAGCTTTCCCATGCAACCATGTTTTCACTCAGACCTTGGAGTTGGAGTGCGCGCTTTCTTTTTTAGTTTGAATCTATACCGAATGCTGAACAATCATATCTTTGCACTTCGCAGGCTACCTACTTTTTTGCATTTCAGTGAATAGATTATACCACTATCAGTTCTAAAGAAGAATTTAGCAAGCTTAGAAGTGGTCAACTCAGTTATAAGAAGAATGGTAAAATTTGAAAGAGTGGTTAGGAATTTACTGGATGAAATCATTTATCTTGATTAGAAACCAAGAGTATATTCGGCAAGTTAAAAAAAATGATAGAAAGAAAGAAAGAAACAAGCAAATGATGTTGAAGCTATTGTCTTTTTTTTTCTTCCTTTCAGAAATGCTGGAATAATTATTACTGGAAGTACAAGGATGATTAGAGGCATTTCAAATAAAGAAACGCCGTGGTGATGTGGTTATGACGTACATACGAAAATACTCTGAGAAGTTGTCTTTAAGACGTTGCTTGTCTTTTTCATTACTGTTCTATGAGATCTTCATTTATGTAGCTACCAGCAACCAAGTATTTCTGATGTTGGGATTCCTTTAATGTATATATCAACGTCCATTCATTGGTTTGGCTTGCACATTTATGATTGTATCCTGTGTTGTGGAAATGTAACGGCAAACGTGTTTAGACAGATGATAAATATACTTGGCTTTTGCATTTGTTTCATACTTAACACTTGCTTTCTGCAATTGTTTTGTGGTGCCCTTGTTTTATATAAAAGACGTGGAGATACGGATATAGGACTGAAATAGATGCTGGAGTCATTTTGTTTAGTTTCTGAGTCTACATATTATAAAGCTATTGGAGCTGTATTTGTAGGCTTCAGTTGAGTAGTATGACCACAATATAGTCCAGCATCATTGCCCTAGCTCCTAATGGTTAGATGCTCTGGTTCTGCTCTGTAAGGTTACATGTTCGAGTCATGTAGCGTGATTTCGAATCATTGGGGATCTGTTGACTTATATGTTATATACCACTCAAGATTTATGGTACATTTATGAACTAAGTACCAAATTTCAAAATAAATAAAAATAAAAATAAATGAAGTACCTAATTAAGGCATTGGCCTAAAAAATGGTTAATTCAGCCTAATTTAACTTGCTACGAATATTTATTTTTGCCATGATGTGCTAATTCATCAATTTCTACCCATGCACTTTGAGAGTGCACCATTTTATTTAATAGAAGTCTAAGGTACTTTGAGAAGGAATTAATTTAAATGAAAAACCCAAGATTGATTTTAATCCAAGCACACAAGTTTTAAAATTTGGTCCGAAAAAACCGAATGCTATATTAAACTAGCATCAGTTAAACGCAATGTTAAATTACACTAGCATCGGATGAACTCACTAGATGAACTAAAATAACATTCATCATCACCGTTAAAAAATATCAAATTAATATATCTAAGTTTATATAGCATTACACATATATAATGTTAAGTTTATATAACATTCATTTTTATAGTTCATATAACATCTGTTTTATCCGATGTTACATTAATATAACATTCAGTGTTTTTCAGACTAAATTTAAATTTACGTCCTTTATTCAAAAATGTGGCTAAACCTTTTGTTTCTTTCTATTTTCCTGGTTTGAGAATATATAATTTTCTAAAAGAATTTATGCTAACGTAACTTCAAATTGAGCCTGGAGAAAATCGTTTAGTCAGCACTCAAACTAGATCTATATTTGTAGTATGTTTCTGAATTTGGTCTTAGTTAGGAATGTTTTGAAAAGTGGATTAAATTGATAAAAAAATCCGGCAACTCATGAACAAGAAAAAAGGCAACAAGAATTAGTGACAATTTTGGAAAAAATTAACGCTAAAGAAACCATGTCTGTTTGTTGATCTTAAGGCTAAACTTCTGACCAAAATGAAATCCAAAATTTTAGATCCACGTCCACGTCAAGTTGTGCTCTGGAACAGAGTTAAGAGTACCACATGGGTAATTATCTAATTTATTATATAACTTAATTCTTACTAGTGTGTAACCCGTACGTTGCACACGGTATGTTGTAGAAAAATAATATTGTAATTGTTTTTGTAGAATATAATTTATCATGCAAATATCCGATGAATTTTGTTAGGATAAATGACTTGTAAATTTAAATTACTATATTTATAACCATGTATTTTTGTTATGAAATTCGTATATTTTTATATTTGAATAAAATTAAATTATCATTTTTGTTGATAAAAATGAGTAATACACCGATTTATTATTTTTTAAGATTCATTATTTACCAAACAAATAAATGAAAATAAGCATTCTTAATAAATTTTGAAATTAATATTTTTATAAAATTTCATAAATAAATATTCATGTACGTATATTTTAAAATTGACATTTAGGTTTTAATACATTTGACTGAAGGATAAATGATGTATACATTAAATTTCAAGTATTACTTGAGAGAATGATGACAAATACCTAAAAATAGAAGTGTAATATCAAATACTCAATGTATTTGTATGCATTTGTAGTTCTTGCAGCACATATTTATCAAAATAATTATACGATATTATCAGGGTGATAAAAAATATTTATTTAACCGCTAAAAGAAATATTAAGCGAAAATAAGGTTTGAAACGTTACAAATCACTTTGGCATTTTAATTATGTAAAAAAAATGATTTTTGATCCATTGTTTCATACCTTATTATTTTTATTTTATAATAAAACTTTTCAAAAAATATTCAACATTTATGTTAAAAAGACGATAAAAAATGAAAGAAACATATTTCTAATCAAAATTTGATATAATTTTTGCCCATTGATTAACTCAGATTAAGAACATAAATAATTAAAATGTAACTTTTTGTATAAATACGTACTAATTGAAAATATTTATCTTTTTTTCAATATTACAGAATACAAACATTCATCACTTATCAATAATTGTAATGTTATTCTTCACAAAATATAACTTAATAACGATATAAAGTCTAGTAGAACACATTAGTATAATTAATTAACTGTAATACCGACATTTTTAAAAATTAATCTCTTCATTATTAAAATTAGCATACGTGATAATATTACTGAGTTTTATTGATTTTGTTTTGAAGGTTGGTCTATAATACGAAGAAGCTTATGCTGCACTAAATTCAGCTCCTCTAAATCAGCATTTTGACAGGGCATGGGTCTCACATGTGCAGTTGAAATCTGCACAATTCTATGCTGAAGCTTGCTATAGGTACTCCCTGGAACTTCATAGCAAGGATGAAATTGCAGAAGAAATAGCACGCCTCAAGATTGGATTAAGTTCCCTTACAGATGCAAAGAAATCAGCCAAGGGAGTAACAACTCCTCTTCTAAATGCGGTTTCCAAACTCGAAGAGAACATGAAGCGTAACTTAGAAAGAGCTATGAAAGAGAATGACCGTGTTTACCTTCAACGAGTCCCAGCTGCTGGTTCCTTGTCAACCCTTCCTGCAGCATCTCTAGTCAAACCAGTGAACATGGCTGAAGTGTTAGATGCTAGCAAGGAAAACTTTTCACAGGTATTGTACCTGACACCAGTGCCAAAGCTCTCTCTAAATATACGTAGATGGTTGATGATATCATTCGAACGCAAGCTGAAAAATTACAGCAAGGAAGCGAAATCACACGTGTGAGACTGAAGGAGATGGATCTACCAGATTCAATATTAGCACTTGAAGGTGCATACTGCTTGCCATTAGATCTTAAAGAAGACGTTGAAGCCGTACAGATCAGTGGTGGGCCGTCTGGTTTAGAAGCTGAGTTACAACAGCTTAAAGATTTAAGGAGAGTAAATCAGGAACTTTTGGTTCAAACCGAAGAGCTATTACAGAAGGAAGCAAGTGAGGATGCTCAATTTAGGGCACAGTTTGGAACCAGGTGGACTAGACCACAATCTAGCACTTTGACGAAAAACCTGCAAGATAGATTGAACAGGTTTACTGGAAACCTTAAGCAAGCTACTGAGAGTGATGCAAGGATTGAGAGAGCTGTGAGAGAGAATTCAGCTCTCATGTCTATCTTAGACAGTAGACCGGTACGCTTCTTGTATATATCGTGTGAAACAATTAAGTGATGGGCATGTCGTCAAGGTAAAGATACCATTGTGGTCCTACTGGTTGCTGGTTCTAGTCACAACCACATCTCTTGAAATCTTTATTTTAAAAGTGTACGGTTTTCATGGTGTTCTACAAAAGGTTTAAATCTACTTCTTCTCGTCCAAGATCTTCTCCAAGATCGCATTTTTGCATTTGGCCAGATGAAATTTCAAACTTAATTTTGTTAAGATCTCAATCTGAGATATGATCGAGATGTTGGTCCGAGATTTTATATAAAACCTAATATTTGAAAGGTTGTCCTTGCCAGTGTTATCAAGGCGTGTGCCTAGGCATAAATAAAACTCAAGGCACACGTTCTGCGCCCGTTTGCAATCTTGAGTGCGCCTTTTTGCAGTTCGAGGTGCCTTTTTGCAAAATTCAAATTTTGATTTACAAAATAGTTAAATAAAAAATTTAAATAGCTAAATGAATTATAAAATATGATTTAAAATTTAGTTAATACTTTTTTAAATAGTTGAATGAATTATAAAATATGATTTAAAATTTAATTTGTGGTTAGTAAAAAAGTAGATCAAATGTATATAAAAGACATGCAAAAAGGCCCAAGGCTCAAAGGCTTGCGCCTTAGTGCCTTAACTACTTTGGTCTTTGCCTAGTGGAGTGCCCATCCAGTGATTCTACCCTTCTTATAATTAGTGGATGAACCTTTTACTATTTGTTTATCTCAACGTGTTACTTCTATAGAACTAGAACAATATCATTTGTTTCCTGACCGTTATCATGACAAAATGAATGCATAAAAATAGTTTGTGTGCGGAAGTGTGTTTTTCTTCTTCTTCATGATTTGGTTCCTTCACTAAAAATTAGATCAATAGGCTTCTATCAACTAATTCCAAGTTTATTAATTGGTGAGGGTCTTTGATCTTTTTCTGGGTTGATTTTAATTATCTATCATCATTGATACAGATAGAGTCTGCCTTACCAACTCTTGCAAGGCCTATCATGTCTTTGGACAGTAATGAAGATGCTATAGTGGGAGCCCTTAAACAGAGCCTGGTAAAGTTTTTACTTCAGTCCAAAAAATATAATATTTTAGTACTATACTTTTTTTTGGTAATCTTTCTTAGTTTTGTGTTCCTATTATACTTTTTTTGGGTAATCTTTCTTAGTTTTGTGTTCCTAGTTTGATAATGATGTAAAACGATAATATATGGGGAAATAGCATGATACGTGTGAAGAGATAAATCTTGATATAGTAGTTTGTAAAGTTTAACCCATCTGCTTATGCAAAGTCTTTCACTTTGTTTTGGTCATTTGCTACAGATTCAACGGGAAAATAGGGTATAAATTTTTAAAGATGAAATAAATCAGAGGCACCATGTCAGATTACTGCCATGATAATCCATCATTAACCTGTTAGTATAATTTGAAATTGCTAAATACCTTATCCACACATAACAGAGGCAGTTGGAGAATCTCGGAGCTCAAAGGGCAGGCCTTGAAGATATGCTTAAAGAGATGAAGAGAAAGGTGCAATCTATCTTACAATATTATTCCATTTCTATTGGTTGGTTTTTTTAGGTTATGGAGACACTGGTGTATTTGTCTAGAGACACATATATCACCTGCTACTGACGTTTGATGCATTGTATTTCTGAAAAATTACATGGTCTGTTGTTTTGGTTGTCATTTGTATCAGCTATCAATATCAACTCCGGTGATTGATGGAAACCATAATGTGATAGTATATCTTAATTGCTTTCGTAATTCAGAAGACTGAAATCTATATTTGCTTTTCATTTTTGATGACCGTGATTAAAAGTGCACAAAAAATGAATCGACTTTTGTGAGAACCTGGAGAACTGTTGATTTATGTCTTACCTTTTACACTTTGCCCTATTACAACATGTCTTCCATAACCTGTTTCTCAATATATTTATATTCTGAGCAATATCCATGTAATTATATGCGGAGAACATGAGAATTGTGTTGTTACTTTTGAACACTTGAACTCCTGAAAATTGATATTCTAAGACACATTACTGTATGATAATGCATTAATTTTTCATGTTGCTATAATGTTTATGAGATCCATTTCAAGTTAAATTTAAGTTCCATCTTCTTAATTATGTTTGTTTTCCTCTTCTTCTCTACTACTGTGCCTTTTTTCATGTCTCTTCATCACACGTGGTTACTTTTTTCTTTCTTTCATTTTTCTTTGTCAGTATTTCTTTATCTCTCAATTCTTCTTGTTGATTAAATTCAATGTTTTTTGTTTATCAATCGATTCGTTGTTAAGTTTACAATATATGACTTGTATTCTAGATTATGAGCATGCGTATGTGTGTATACGTACTAGTTGAAATCATGCCTAGGAACCAGATAATGACGTAGCAGTGATAAATTGCTTCCACTATCTATCACGGTTTAAATCTTGGTGGAAGACCAAGATGGAACCAAAAGCAATTTAAATGATCATAGGTCACAAATGAACTCTAAAGTTTTGAAGGCTCAATGATAATCAGATGAATTTTAAAATAGAAAAACAATCCATTCAAATTTTAGTTTGAAACTCTTAGAACAATTAGTAGTTTGATATACTGTATATTTTTATTTTTTATTAATAATTAAATCAAAATTTCAGGTAAATAATCCATTCAAACTCTCAGGCTGTTGTGCTTCATTTTTATAAATAAGTTAAAAATATTATCCTTGCATTTTTTTACTTATCAAAGTTTGAATCAGGAATGCATCAAACTACTCAAAATCTCAAATGTAATGAATTGTAGGTCTGAATTTTAATGTATCATTTTTATATTCAAGTGTACTGCATGCATCTCCCATACATACCGTATTGAAGTGCACTCTTTCTCCACCTGTATTTACATGCACACTTTGATGTTAGCTCTTTTATTCAAGGGAAATGAACTATGGTCCAAAATGCTTTCACTGAACTAACATATTTGTTGTGTAGGATGATATATTACCTAAGTTGATGGCCTATAGTGGATCTCCTGATGATCTTTTCAGGAAGGAGATAACCAAGTATGACCACATATGTGAAGAAATTGCTCAAAATATCGAAGCTCAGGAGAACTTGCTACTGCAGATTCAAGTATGTTTTGCTCATTCACATTTGATTCACCTATATATGTTTATAATATCAGAGTAATTTGTGAGTACTCTTTATTTTTCAGCTGTAACCCCATAAACTTCTGGTTGACCACCATGACACCTTACTGAACTTTAACAGCCTCCGCCTTTCATTGTTTGATAAAAAAAGGTGTTATATAAAATGATTTCGTTAATCATAAAGTTCAAACATCAAATTGAAACCGGACTTAAGTAGTATAACGTAGTTCCAAATGATTTAAATTTGTAACTGTACATATACTTTTATGCTAGAAATTCCAGTCGATGTTAATTATTAGATGACATTTATGTATGTATGTAAAGCATCAATCCTTTTTTTTCACGATAATAACTTATAATATTCGAAATTGATTTTGACTTGAGTTTCTACATCTAAATCCAAAATTTATTTTCCTCTCTTGTTCCATCTTTATTTTCTTTGGGAATCAATAAAGAATTGAATTGTAGATTACAGTAAACATCTTGATTCTATATTTCAGCGTGGACTGAATGATTTTTCTCAATTGCGGTTTTAATTAGATGTTGAATTGGAATACGAGAATCAAATCTTAATGGGAGAGTTTCAATTTTAAATAGGGTTTAATTTGCGATAACTAAAGATTTTCGATAGCCATGCTTATATACACTTGGATAACAAAATGTAGTGTATCATATTTTGATTCAACACATACATTGTTTCCATAGTGCAAAGTTTTATATAATTGAATATATTTTTAGCATTTGACTAATACTGAACCTTTCCCATGTATTGTATGATGGTGAAATTTGTTCTCAATTAATTCCTCACAAACATGAATGAATTTGCAATGTGGTTATAAAAGTAATTCCTTGTGCATTTTTTTCATTTGACATTTTCCTGAAGTTAAACATAATTCGTTTCTCTAGAAAGTTTGTTTTTCAATCCATCCCTATGGAAGATAAACCTGAAAATTCTTGTATGTATGAGCAGAGTTATATTGTACTGAATACTGATATAAAACTTTTAATAGGCACAAAATGATGAATTTGCTGCTGTCTTCAACTTGGAGGACTGCAAAGGTACTCATTTTAATATATAATTTTGTCATACTCTTAGAATTTTATGAATCCTCGAAGTTCAGCTGATTAAATATTGCCCTCCATTCCTACTAAACTACAGCTTAGTTCTACTTGTGGTTTTGATTAAAAAAGCCATATGTATTTGAATATTTAGTGCCTTTGTTCCACTCCATTTTTACATCAACTGAAATTTACAGTGTCAAGGGGGAAATGCTACCAACAAATTGCTGCAGCTGTAGCAAAATATAGGGAGATTAAAGATAACATCAATGAAGGTTTGAAGTTCTATGTTACTCTTCAGGTAAATTAATTTCTCCAAACAATATCTTTTATTTTTTAAGAAAAAGGAAAAAAAAGAAGAAAAAGAGAGAAGGATGTTGACAAATACAAGTGATGAACAAACAGGATGCAATAACAAACGTAAAGCAACAATGCAGCGACTTTGTGATGACAAGAAACATTCAATGCCGTGAAATGATGGAAGAAGTGCAGCGCAAAATCTCTGGCCTCAACTTCAACACAAGTGCTAAAACAAACTACAGTGCCGCCCCCGCACCACCTCAGCATCAACCATCGCCTCCATACAGTCACCCTCCTCCGTCCGATTATCAAAGACCAGGCTACAATCAGCCGTATCCCCCGCCTCCGTACAATCAGCAACCGCCTCCTTATCATGGGCCTCCAGGCCCCTATCAGCATCCACCTCAGCCGGCCCATGGGCATGATTATGGACAGCCTGCCTATCCTGGGTGGCGTGGGCCGTACTATAATGCGCATCAGGCTCAGCCTGGACAGCAGCAGCCTCCACCTCCTTACAGTGCACAGTCCCCTTATCAGACTCAACAGAGCGGGTACTACAGGCCACCTCAATAGTTTGTTTTGTATTATTTGGTTGGTTGATTGATATAAAATTCTTTGTCTAGATTATGTATCCATAAAAGCAAACCTGAGGTTGTGATTTGTGACAATAGATGTTAAATATGGGCGGTAATATTTTATACATACATATAGGTACGTACGTATGCTTAGATAATAATCATATTGAACAGGCTTTTTGCCTTCGGATTGTTATTTTTATACATGGTTTAAAAGTGTTACATAGTTAAATGTTGAATTTGTTATCCAAGTACATCTGGTATTGTATTTATTATTTTTTAGTTAACATGAAAGCATCGAACGGTGGTATGATGAGATTTCAGTTGCTAAAGAATTGGATTTCAGTTTTTATTTCCTTTTTCTTTATTTAACAAAATATTTGGGTTTCAACTTTAATATTTATAAAACGAGGGAATTAATTTTTCAGGATCTTAAGGCCAGTTTGGCAGGTGCATCTATTTCATCTCTTCTGGATAAGAGAAGTGGAATCTGTCTTCTGATTTTGGAGTAGAAGGGTGTTTTGAGTCTTGATTGATCATTTTGTTAGATTGTTTTGGTTCAGTTTGTTTCTAAGGGGATCAGCAAGGGTAGATCTGATCAGTATGGATGTGAGAGACCCAGGATCGCCCGAAGAATTTTGTGGATAAGAATACGAGATTTGATTTTTGGATAAGAGTTTGATCTTCAGGAGTGAATTGTCAGTTTGGATAACTGGGATTCGTTGTGTTTCACGTATCTCTGAGGGAGTACGTGTGAGCTTTATCTCTAGTTGTAGAACCAGCAGTTCAGGGAGTTTTGGTTGTTGAGTCAGACTTGTCTATAGTCTGATATCTTGTCTTGTTTTGTAGATCTAGATGTGTGTAGCTTAGTAGTGTTGATTGTTTGGATTCTGTAGAGCGAGTAACCCGGTATTTATACTTGGGGAAACTCGAGGAAATTCTATCTGGAATTTTTTCCCAATAGTTGGTTTTGTTCAATTGGATGAATTGTATGCTAGAGTTGTTTGATGATATATGCTTATGATTAAAATTAAAGCTTTAATTAGATTATTAAATTAACTTAGTTTTAAATTTCGGGGACGAAATTCTTTTAAGGGGGGAGGAATGTAATATCCTGGAAATTTGGGGCGATACAAATTTAATAATCTGTGATTAAATATTTAATTGATTAATAATATTTGTTAATAAAATTTAACTTTGATTTAATAATTTTCTTTTAAATAGATATTCAACTGATAATTCATCTTTTAAAGTCTGATAAATTGTTTTTAAATATATGGATATAGATTTGTGTATTGTAAATAGTTAAGCTTTGATTTAAGCTAATAAATAAAGTTATATTTTTCTAATTTTAAATATTTCTGGTGATTAGAAATTTGATTAAATTTAATATGAAATAAATAACAAATTGGCTTTAAATTATACTAAATATTAAGTTTAAATTGGTTTGAATGATTTTAGCTTGAATTTAAATTCAACAAAGGGTTGTTTGTTCTTGTTTTAAATATAGTAGGTAAATAAGTAATTTATTTATATAGAAATAATCTCTTTATAAATTATTTTAATTTGATAATGAGTTTTATTTATAATATAATATCTTTATGAATATATTTTTAAATAAATAGAAATTATTGTTATATATATGTATATAGTTGGAAGAACTATAGTTTGAAGTTTAAAATAAAATCTTTCAAAATGTTTTAAATTTAAAATAAACCTTATAAATGTTTAATATAGTATGAAATAAAATAATAGTTAATGAATGTAATATTGGATAGTTAGGTTTTAAAATAAAATATACAATAGTAGATTAAGTATTTAATAAGTTAGAATGCTAAAAACAAAACAAAAATTAGCAAAGTAAAATAAAAATACAAGAGTAGGCTAAATATTTAATAACTTAAGTTAAAAACAAAATAGGCAAGATAAATAAAACAACTTTAATTTACATGAAGTATAAAAGTAGCAAAATATTCAAAATTTGTAGTTAGCAAATAGGCTAAGTAAAACAAATCTGCAGGCTTAAACAAAATAAAAGCTAAAGCAAAATATACAATTATTATCTATGCAAAGATAGTAGGTATAAAATGTATAGTAATAGGCAAGTAAACAAAAAAATGCCGACATTAAAATATAAGTATAAAAAGGAGCAGGCTGAAACAAAAATGGTAAAGCAAAAATACAAGGTGTAGGCTAAAGTAATAATCATCCATGTAGGTTGAGATAAACAAATGCAAGCTAAAATAATTTTCTGTGCATAAGTACTTGCTCATTAAATGCAAGCAAAACAAAGGTCATATTTCAAGTGATATAAATCAAACTCAGCCCCTTATTATAAAACACTGTCTGATCAAAAGTTTTAAAAATAATAAAAGTATTGTACCTAAAAATTTCAAACAGATCCTACCCCGTCTCCCTCTTCTCTTTATATATACATCTGGTCGTTTCATTTGTTGATCATAGCAAGCTTTTTCTTTTATTTTCTTTTCAAAACTAAAACATTTTACAACATCAAAGCAAGAGATTAAGGAAATCATTTTCTCAGGTTATGTCAAAAATTGTTTTCAAGCAACTGCTCTGCTCTTTCCAAAACAAGTGAGTAACTTCACTTTTCTCAAACAACCTAAGTTTAAATCTAGTGTATGATGAATATCAGATATATTGTTGTATGAAATATATGCATTTCATTTAATTTTGATAAGATGAAGCCTGCTCATTTTCTTTTATCTGGATGATGCTCTGTTTAAAATTTTTAGAGGCCTGAGTTGCTTCAAAGATCATATGTGCTCAACCCATTGATTGTTAGGACAAATCATCTAAACCAAATATGTTTGGTTGAGTATAAAGTAGATTGTAAAATTTAATTTATGATAAATAAAGTTGATATGCTCTGGGAAAAAACTCAAGAACAGTAATACTCAATATAAGTGACAAATTCAAACATCACGAATTATCGATTCATGTTTATAAACTGATTGCTTAATCAAAATTAGGATTTTTGAAACTCGATTCACATATTTTTAGTGATAGAATGAGATGGCATTGTGGTGTTGAACGGAAAATGGGTTTTGGTCGAAATAAGGTGGTCGGAAGCACTGGGTTGGTCGGGGTTTCGCGAGGAGGTAGAGGGGCTTACGGGGTAGCTAGAAAAAAATATTGAATCATAGAATTAAGCTATGTGGATTTTGTGATTTGGATTTAAAAAAATTTTAACCTAGTTTTTAGCAATGATGGGAAATTGTTCACCGCGGTCTCAATATGGATTCGAGTGTTTCGCTACTTTGGGTGGTCGAAGTTTGGGTGATGTTGAAGTCGAGGCCGGAGGTGGAAGTTCGCTGGTGATCAGAGCGCCGTGGGGGAAGCGATGACAGGTTTGAAGAGGGGAGCAGCCGCGTGTTTCCAGGTTTGAATGGAGTACTCGTTTTTCATTTCGAAGCGCTGTAGTGGTTTTTGGGGGTTGTGTTGTGGTCATGGGTTGATCGACGATGGGGTGCGACGTTGGTAGGTGGCCGGTGGTGGCTGGAGGCACGATGCACGTGCACGTGCATATTGGAAGGGGCTGTTTTTTTTGGGTGCGCTGTTTTTTTGTCCCGGGGTTTACTCGGGTTTTTGGGTAGTTTTCTCGAAGTAGAGGCAGGGGGAACTCGAAGTAATGGTGGGTAAGGGGGTTTGCTTTGGTTGCTACAGGTTAAACATGTCTTGTTTGTTTGGGTTTGGTTTTCTCAGGGGGAAGCTCGGGTCATATTGGTGAATTTCTCGAAGCAGGTGAGGGGGAATCTTGAAGTAGGCTGGGTAGTAGATTGTTTTCCTGTTTTCTTTTTGCAAACCAGTTTGTTTCAGTTTTTTTTTAAAATAAGGTTAATTCAATTTTTAGCAGGATGTAAACCATGTTGAAATTAAAAATTCAAATTTCGAACCAGCTTTAAAGCAGCATTGAATTCAAAGTTTAAGAAATTTGAATTAAAGCTTTTGAAAAAAAGAAATGGAATTTGGATTTTTGGACAAGATTTAAAGTCGAGGTTTTAAACGAAGTTGGAAATCAATGTTTAAAATTTATGGATTCAAGTTTGTTTAAAAATCCAAATCTGAAATTTAAATCAATTTTAATTTTGAATGTTTTAAAAATAGTTCAAATAAAATAGTTTTTTAAGGTAAATTTTGTTGCAAAAAATGTTAACTTGATTTGAGAAATTCTTTTATAAAAAAGTTTTTGAATAAAAAGAAATGAATTTACAAGTTATATAATTAATGTATTTTCAAAATTGATTTTTGAAAATAGTAATTTAAATTTTAAAAAGCCTTTTCCTTATAAAAACTTCATATGCAAGTAATAAATGTTATGTACATTTATTTAAAAGATTTTATAAGTGAATTTAAATTGAGTTAATGTTAAATCACTAATCATTTTGAATCTTTAGTTCAAAATGGAATTTGAAGCTTAAATTAAAAATGTAATGTTCTAATACATTTTAAATATTAAGGAAGTCATTAATAAAGTAATTAATTATCTTAGAAATAATTAAAATATTGAAGTAATTAATAAGATAATTAGAGGATGACTTATTTATATTAAGTTATAATTAATTAAAATTAAAAAGAAATTACAAAGGAAGTAATCAAGGAATTGTTTTAATTAATGAAAATAATTAACTAAGGATTTTAATTGATTTATAAATGTGATGAAATTTGATAGTAATTAGATGAATTAATTTGGATAATTTATTGAAAATTGTTAAATATAATACTTGATAAAAGTAATTAAAGGATTTATTATCTATTGAAATTAAATTTGATGATATGATTAAATGAATGAATTAATTTAGTTTAATCAAATTAATAAATCATTTAATGATTTGATAAGTGAAATTACTTGGTGTAATTAATGGAGCAGAATTACTTAGAGAAGTAATTAGATGATAATTATTGGATGTAATTAATACTAGATGATGTGTAGATGGAGTAATTTGGGGAATTACTTTTGTATTTAATCGGGGGATTAATTAATGGAAATAATTAATTATGAAATAATTAATTTATTAAGGACAGTTAATTAACTGGTCTGTTATTAATCAAGGGAGGATTAATAATTGTGTTTGAATAAAGATTAATTACTTATGTAATTAACTTAAATGAAGGAACTTAATTTAAATATAAAGTAGATCATTAATTAATATAATTAATGATATAAGTAAGAATTGTTTAATTATGTACTAATTTACAATGGGATGATTAATTAATACAATCAATTAATAATAAGTGTAATTGATTTTATTTAAATTAATAAATGAAGTAATTAAATGTTGATTACTAGGAATGATTTATAAGAACTAATATGTGGGATTTATTAAAGACTAAATTACTTATTGTAATTAGGGGATGATTAATCAGAGGGGTTAAATCAAGATGGATATTTAGGGAATAATTAATTGATTTATAATTAATTAATGGTTGTATAAGCAGGATTTATAAATCAAGTAATTAATTTAATTTATTTTAAATTAATTAAAGATAGAAGTAATTAATTTAATTCATTTTAAATTAATTATAGATTGTGAATAATAGATCATTGCTTTTGGATGAATGATATTGATATTTCATTTGTTGATTGTGATCTCAAATAGGAGATGAGTAATATCTATGTGATATAGATGCTTGGTATGTTTGATAATATTAATTATCTGTTTTGGTTGAAGTGAATTATCTGCTGTAATGATAATGTAGATTTTCAATCTGTGATATTGTGAATTATCTATCTGTGTGTATATAGATAATGAATTGAATTGTTTTAACTTTAAAACAACTTGGCCTTAAAAGATACGATTTGGATTTCGATGAGACCGGGATCGGGATTGCTATATTACAGCATGATAGGGGGTTCTCGCTTCGTGGTTTGGTGGCGAACGGGAGACTCTTACCCCTACATGTCCCCGGGGGTAGTATAAGGCCTTTTGGGGTTGGTTGCGACTCGAGAGGGTGGCCGTAAAAGCAATCTCGAGGTATCACTATGTGCCACGGCGGGGCTGGGATGGTTGCAAAGCCTACCAGTTGTGGCCGCTGACTGATGGTTGCAAAGCCTAGGTCTATCACATTTGGTATCGGAGCGTTGGGTTGAGTGAATACCTAGGCTCTTGAGTGTTTTCTTTCTTGAGAGAGCGTATTTGTAATTTTGATATATATATATATGATTATTTCTACCTATTGTTGGGTTACCTGTTCTGGTTTTCCAATGAGTTAATAAGGGTAGATAGGGTAGTGGTGTTTGTAACACGACTACCAATGGTTGGAAGTGTATCTGTCGATACTGTAGACCTAATACCGTCTCAAGTAAGTTTGGATGGGCTGAAGTTTGGATCTGTCGGTTGGATAGAAGCAAGTGATGATATTTTGATACATCAGGGTGTAGTAGCTGTGTGATGAGACACGGTGACTATGAATGTCTCCGAAGGTATTTCTTTGGAACAAGTTAAGGAAGTGTGTCTACTTCAGTGTTGTGGCTGCGTTCAGCTGGGTGTTTCTGTCTGGTTTGAAGTCCGAATTTTTCGAAGAGTTTTGGATCAGGAATTCCTTAGCATTAGTGTTAGCAGTGGCGTTCAGAAGCAGCAGAGTGGTTCTGTTTCTTCGATGGATTGGCTACATAAGTGTAAGCTGTTCTGATTTGTAAAGAGAGAGCAGTATCTTTGGAATGAGGCTAGATTGATCGCAAAAGTGACTTTCGATAATTTGAGTGTTCTCGTGGATTTCAGAAATTTTTCTGGGTGTCTTCAGGAAGTCAGAGTTTTATCAGCATCTGGAAATTGAGTTCGGTAAAGTAGCTCAGATTTGGAGGAGTTCTGAATTTTCTTCTTGGATCGATGGAACCTTATTTTTGGGGATGAGTTGTCCAGTCGGTGCTTGTGTTCATCATCAGCATTTTCGTCTGTTCAATCAGAGTTGCGTAGTGGAAGCATGGTGGCAGCTGTGTTAGTTTGGAAGCTATGGAATGTTGCAGTATTTGGATTAGAGAATTTCTACAGGAAATTTTTTAGGATCTTAAGGCCAGTTTGGCAGGTGCATCTATTTCATCTCTTCTGGATAAGAGAAGTGGAATCTGTCTTCTGATTTTGGAGTAGAAGGGTGTTCTGAGTCTTGATTGATCTTGGGAAGATCATTTTGTTAGATTGTTTTGGTTCAGTTTGTTTCTAAGGGCATCAGCAAGGGTTGATCTGATCAGTATGGATGTGAGAGACCCAGGATCGTCCGAAGAATTTTGTGGATAAGAATACGAGATTTGATTTTTGGATAAGAGTTTGATCTTCAGGAGTGAATTGTTAGTTTGGATAACTGGGATTCGTTGTGTTTCACGTATCTCTGAGGGAGTACGTGTGAGCTTTATCTCTAGTTGTAGAACCAGCAGTTCAGGGAGTTTTGGTTGTTGAGTCAGCCTTGTCTATAGTCTGATATCTTGTCTTGTTTTGTAGATCTAGATGTGTGTAGCTTAGTAGTGTTGATTGTTTGGATTCTGTAGAGCGAGTAACCCGGTATTTATACTTGGGGAAACTCGAGGAAATTTTATCTGGAATTTTTTCTCAATAGTTGGTTTTGTTCAATTGGATGAATTGTATGCTAGAGTTGTTTGATGATATATGCTTGTGATTAAAATTAAAGCTTTAATTAGATTATTAAATTAACTTAGTTTTAAATTTCGGGGATGAAATTCTTTTAAGGGGGGAGGAATGTAATATCCTGGAAATTTGGGGCGATACAAATTTAATAATCTGTGATTAAATATTTAATTGATTAATAATATTTGTTAATAAAATTTAACTTTGATTTAATAATTTTCTTTTAAATAGATATTCAACTGATAATTCATCTTTTAAAGTCTAATAAATTGTTTTTAAATATATGGATATAGATTTGTGTATTGTAAATAGTTAAGCTTTGTTTTAAGTTAATAAATAAAGTTATATTTTTCTAATTTTAAATATTTCTGGTGATTAGAAATTTGATTAAATTTAATATGAAATAAATAACAAATTGGCTTTAAATTACACTAAAGATTAAGTTTAAATTGGTTTAAATGATTTTAGCTTGAATTTAAATTCAACAAAGGGTTGTTTGTTCTTGTTTTAAATATAGTAGGTAAATAAGTAATTTATTTATATAGAAATAACCTCTTTATAAATTATTTTAATTTGATAATGAGTTTTATTTATAATATAATATCTTTATGAATAGATTTTTAAATAAATAGAAATTTTGTTATATATATGTATATAGTTGGAAGAACTATAGTTTGAAGTTTAAAATAAAATCTTTCAAAATGTTTTAAATTTAAAATAAACCTTATAAATGTTTAATATAGTATGAAATAAAATAATAGTTAATGAATGTAATATTGGATAGTTAGGTTTTAAAATAAAATATACAATAGTAGATTAAGTATTTAATAAGTTAGAATGCTAAAAACAAAACAAAAATTAGCAAAGTAAAATAAAAATACAAGAGTAGGCTAAATATTTAATAACTTAAGTTAAAAACAAAATAGGCAAGATAAATAAAACAACTTTAATTTACATGAAGTATAAAAGTAGCAAAGTATTCAAAATTTGTAGTTAGCAAATAGGCTAAGTAAAACAAATGTGCAGGCTTAAACAAAATAAAAGCTAAAGCAAAATATACAATTATTATCTATGCAAAGCTAGTAGGTATAAAATGTATAGTAATAGGCAAGTAAACAAAAAAATGCAGACATTAAAATATAAGTATAAAAAGGAGCAGGCTGAAACAAAAATGGTAAAGCAAAAATACAAGGTGCAGGCTAAAGTAATAATCATCCATGTAGGTTGAGATAAACAAATGCAAGCTAAAATAATTTTCTGTGCATAAGTACTTGCTCATTAAATGCAAGCATAACAAAGGTCATATTTCAAGTGATATAAATCAAACTCAGCCCCTTATTATAAAACACTGTTTGATCAAAAGTTTTAAAAATAATAAAAGTATTGTACCTAAAAATTTCAAACAGATCCTACCCCGTCTCCCTCTTCTCTTTATATATACATCTGGTCGTTTCATTTGTTGATCATAGCAAGCTTTTTCTTTTATTTTCTTTTCAAAACTAAAACATTTTACAACATCAAAGCAAGAGATTAAGGAAATCATTTTCTCAGGTTATGTCAAAAATTGTTTTCAAGCAACTGCTCTGCTCTTTCCAAAACAAGTGAGTAACTTCACTTTTCTCAAACAACCTAAGTTTAAATCTAGTGTATGATGAATATCAGATATATTGTTGTATGAAATATATGCATTTCATTTAATTTTGATAAGATGAAGCCTGCTCATTTTCTTTTATCTGGATGATGCTCTGTTTAAAATTTTTAGAGGCCTGAGTTGCTTCAAAGATCATATGTGCTCAACCCATTGATTGTTAGGACAAATCATCTAAACCAAATATGTTTGGTTGAGTATAAAGTAGATTGTAAAATTTAATTTATGATAAATAAAGTTGATATGCTCTGGGAAAAAACTCAAGAACAGTAATACTCAATATAAGTGACAAATTCAAACATCACGAATTATCGATTCATGTTTATAAACTGATTGCTTAATCAAAATTAGGATTTTTGAAACTCGATTCACATATTTTTAGTGATAGAATGAGATGGCATTGTGGTGTTGAACGGAAAATGGGTTTTGGTCGAAATAAGGTGGTCGGAAGCACTGGGTTGGTCGGGGTTTCGCGAGGAGGTAGAGGGGCTTACGGGGTAGCTAGAAAAAAATATTGAATCATAGAATTAAGCTATGTGGATTTTGTGATTTGGATTTAAAAAAATTTTAACCTAGTTTTTAGCAATGATGGGAAATTGTTCACCGCGGTCTCAATATGGATTCGAGTGTTTCGCTACTTTGGGTGGTCGAAGTTTGGGTGATGTTGAAGTCGAGGCCGGAGGTGGAAGTTCGCTGGTGATCAGAGCGCCGTGGGGGAAGCGATGACAGGTTTGAAGAGGGGAGCAGCCGCGTGTTTCCAGGTTTGAATGGAGTACTCGTTTTTCATTTCGAAGCGCTGTAGTGGTTTTTGGGGGTTGTGTTGTGGTCATGGGTTGATCGACGATGGGGTGCGACGTTGGTAGGTGGCCGGTGGTGGCTGGAGGCACGATGCACGTGCACGTGCATATTGGAAGGGGCTGTTTTTTTTGGGTGCGCTGTTTTTTTGTCCCGGGGTTTACTCGGGTTTTTGGGTAGTTTTCTCGAAGTAGAGGCAGGGGGAACTCGAAGTAATGGTGGGTAAGGGGGTTTGCTTTGGTTGCTACAGGTTAAACATGTCTTGTTTGTTTGGGTTTGGTTTTCTCAGGGGGAAGCTCGGGTCATATTGGTGAATTTCTCGAAGCAGGTGAGGGGGAATCTTGAAGTAGGCTGGGTAGTAGATTGTTTTCCTGTTTTCTTTTTGCAAACCAGTTTGTTTCAGTTTTTTTTTAAAATAAGGTTAATTCAATTTTTAGCAGGATGTAAACCATGTTGAAATTAAAAATTCAAATTTCGAACCAGCTTTAAAGCAGCATTGAATTCAAAGTTTAAGAAATTTGAATTAAAGCTTTTGAAAAAAAGAAATGGAATTTGGATTTTTGGACAAGATTTAAAGTCGAGGTTTTAAACGAAGTTGGAAATCAATGTTTAAAATTTATGGATTCAAGTTTGTTTAAAAATCCAAATCTGAAATTTTAATCAATTTTAATTTTGAATGTTTTAAAAATAGTTCAAATAAAATAGTTTTTTAAGGTAAATTTTGTTGCAAAAAATGTTAACTTGATTTGAGAAATTCTTTTATAAAAAAGTTTTTGAATAAAAAGAAATGAATTTACAAGTTATATAATTAATGTATTTTCAAAATTGATTTTTGAAAATAGTAACTTAAATTTTAAAAAGCCTTTTCCTTATAAAAACTTCATATGCAAGTAATAAATGTTATGTACATTTATTTAAAAGATTTTATAAGTGAATTTAAATTGAGTTAATGTTAAATCACTAATCATTTTGAATCTTAAGTTCAAAATGGAATTTGAAGCTTAAATTAAAAATGTAATGTTCTAATACATTTTAAATATTAAGGAAGTCATTAATAAAGTAATTAATTATCTTAGAACTAATTAAAATATTGAAGTAATTAATAAGATAATTAGAGGATGACTTATTTATATTAAGTTATAATTAATTAAAATTAAAAAGAAATTACAAAGGAAGTAATCAAGGAATTGTTTTAATTAATGAAAATAATTAACTAAGGATTTTAATTGATTTATAAATGTGATGAAATTTGATAGTAATTAGATGAATTAATTTGGATAATTTATTGAAAATTGTTAAATATAATACTTGATAAAAGTAATTAAAGGATTTATTATCTATTGAAATTAAATTTGATGATATGATTAAATGAATGAATTAATTTAGTTTAATCAAATTAATAAATCATTTAATGATTTGATAAGTGAAATTACTTGGTGTAATTAATGGAGCAGAATTACTTAGAGAAGTAATTAGATGATAATTACTGGATGTAATTAATACTAGATGATGTGTAGATGAAGTAATTTGGGGAATTACTTTTGTATTTAATTAGGGGATTTGTTTGCGCCAAAATTGGTCACAAACCCCAAATGTCGTGAAAGCACCAGTTTCCAATCACAGATCACAGATATTAAATATGTAGAGAAATAAAAATGAAGAACTCTCAGAAAAATTCGATGAAAGCAGGAAACAACACAGAATTTATAGTGGTTCGGCGATCTTTCCTACATCCACTCTGAAGTTTGATGATTTTATTGCTCGATACTTGAAGATTACAACTTCTTATAATGTAGTACAACTGATTTTCTGAGCTAAGTCTGAATCTAAGGAAGCAGTGGTGATTCTGAGTAAATCTGGCAGAGTTTGGGCGCTCTTTAGCTCTTAAAATTCTCCGACCCCTTTTCTGAATGACCAAGGGCTCTATTTATAGGCATAGGGAGTCGAGATCCCGCTGAAAACCTGGTAGACCACTTCTGGCACGTGAGGGGGCCCACATGGCCGAAATCTGGAGATCCGGGCCCACTTTGGGATCGATTCGACCCTTGGTTCGAATCGATCAAGGAAGTGTCCAATCGTGATGAAACTTGCCATGGATATTCTTCTATGCATGCGCAAGCTCCTATGAAAATTTCATAGCATTTGGACTTGTAGATCTCGAGTTATGATCGATTCAAGATTGCATTTCTGGTTGATGTGGTCTGTTCGAATCGATCCCCTTCGAATCGATAGGGTCGAATCGATGGCTTGGTGAACGAAGGTGTTGACGTGGCGCGTGCTTTTCGCATCGATCCGCTTTTCACTCCGAGTTGGCTGGGTCGAATCCTTGTTTTTAGCTGTTATGACTTGGTGTATTCGAAGTAATGGATTCGAAGGTATGCTCCTTCGAATCGATAGAACGGATGTTTCCTTCGAATCGATCAAGGCAGGCCATAGTTGATCGATACGTAGGCTTCCCAGCTGAATGGATTTGAAGATAGTCGTGGGATGGAGTCGAAGTTCTTCAACTGCATGGATTCGAAGGCCTTCCCTTTGATGGATTCGAAGGAGGGTGATGCTACGTGGATTCGAACCAATGCATGGCCCATGGATTCGATCGTAGGACTAGTCTTATGGATTCGAACATAAACCCCGCCGATGGATACGAAGGAGACGACACTGATGGATACGAAATTGTGGTCTTCCCCTTCATCTTGCATCGATGATATCTTGAGCGTACGAACTCGGATCGACTTGAAACTTGGAATGTTGCTTTTTCTGACCTTGCTTGACGTGTCTTATCAATTGCAACCCGATCCGGACTCGGGTAAAATTCATCGGTATCCACGGTGAACTAGTGTATAACAAACTTTTATGACGAACTGTCTTTAGTTTTTCAGTCAACTTTTTGGTGTCACGGCCTTGCCAGAAGGCGGGATAACATTTGCCCCCCAAAACATCCCTTGCGATAGGAAGGTGTGTTTTGTAATGCCATAAGGTGGATGTTCATATCCTGTTGATGACCTGTAAAGAAATTGATAGGTTTTATCTGACCATGAATGATGATCGTTCGCGACCGTATGTCATTTGTGGTGATATGGGACCGTTAGAGGTCGGATGCCGTTCGCGGCAAATAAAGAAATGGGACTGTTCACGGTCGGATGCCGTTCACGGCAAGTAAAGAAATGGGACCGTTCACGGTCGGATGTCGGTCTAGACGAATTGCGACTGTTTGAAGTCGGATGTCGTTCTAGGCGAATTGTGATTGTTCGAAGTCGGATGTCATTCTAGACGGATTGTGACTGTTCGAAGTCGGATGTCGTTCTAGACGAATTGTGATCATTCGCGATCGGGTGCCGCACAAGGCAAAATGTGATCGTTCGCGATCGGAGGTCATATTAGGTGAATTGTGACCGTTCGTGGTCAGGTGCCGCACGAGGCAGATTGTGATCGTTTGCGATCGAATGTTACACTAGATGAAGTGTGACCGTTCGCGATCGGGTGCCGTACGAGGCAGATTGTGACCGTTCGAAGTCGGGTGCCGTACGAGGCAGATTGTGACCGTTCGAGGTCGGGTGTCGTTCAAGGCTAATGGTGACCGTTCGAGGTCGGGTGCCGTTCGAGGCAAATGAGTGTGCCCGGGGGGGGCTTAGTATTATCAATACGAGGTTCACATTCGGGTGAATTTCCAAATCAGCGATCGTGGCGGTTCGTCGCCATACCAGGTGTGCTTGTGGACCGTTCGCGATCCAAAGCATACGTGAGTAACTTATTCTACAGAATTGCAAATATCAAATTAACGTTCTCATGAATTCCATAACAGAAATGTCCAAACAAACGAAGTCTAAATGTCCAAATCAACATGAAACAAAAGCAAAGCAAGGATGTCAAGTATAAATTCTCACTACGAGATGGTCAATAATCATTCAGAGCATGCCTAGGGATCGTTTGCGATCTCCCATATGTGTAAATGGTCTAACCGTGTTAGTGACAAGTTTACGACTTGTTCATCGTTATTTAAATCAATTGATAACCATACGGTGCCCCGGTTCGGGGTCACCCCTAACTGATGTAGACGGTGGTCGCTCTGGTTCCACCGTTGGAGCTCACCTTCTCACATACTGAAGTAGCCTACCGTTCCTGATATGCCCTTCTATCTCATCCTTCAGGTGTCTACAATCATTTATGCCATGACCGCTCAACTCGTGGAATAAGCAATATTTGTCTGACTTTCTCTCGTCGGTAGTCGGATCCCGTCGCATTGGTCTACGATAGGCAACTTGCTCTCGGGTGTCTTGGTAAATTCGCTCCAAACCCTCGTTCAGTTCTGAATAGGTGGTAAATCGAGGCTCCCTTCGTTGACGCTTTGATCTGTCATCATTTTCTTCAGCCTTTCGCTTCCCTTTACCAGTCTCTACACCTTTTCTAGGTGAACTACCGCCTCTAACTGTGTAAACATCGATTTCTTCTTCTCTCTCCGTACGAGCATCCTCTAATCGCAGAAACTTTTCGCTTTCATGATAAAACTCTCCCAGGTCCGTAGGTGCATCCTTAGTTAGTGAATTCTTGAACTCCATGCCATCAGATATTCCAGATACAGCTGCCATCATGACCATAGATGGATCTGGTCGATCCATTGATGCTGCTGCCGCATTAAATCGCATCAGAAAACTCCTCAAAGATTCCCCAGCCTTTTGTTTTAGAGTTGCAAAACTCATCACGTTCTTGGGTCTCGAAATATGAACCCTGAATTGTCTCATAAACTTTTCTGTCAAATCTGTCCAAGTCCCAATGGAGCCACTCTCCAGTTGTCTAAACCATAGCGCTGCAATGTCCGATAAATACAATGGAAAGCACCGGGCCATGACTTCCTGTGATGCCCCCAGCACTTCCATGTGCCTCATATACTTCGTTAGATGGACCGCTGGATCTGTCCGCCCATCATACATTTCCACCGATGGTAGCTTGAAGTCTGGTGGATTCCTAGCCATCCTAATCGCAGGAGAAAAGGGACTCCTGTTCACGTCTTCAAGATCTCTGTTTACTAATCTGCCTCTCATGGCTCGCCTGACCATTTCTTCCAATCTATCATTGTCTCCAAGCTGTAGTCCTCGTTCACTACCTTCGATCTGCCTCCCGAGTCTGTGTGAGCTTTCAGGTGTCTGCCCCCCTGGCTGAGCATTCATCTCTCTATCACCGCCAGGTTGCTCGGATGTCCTTGTCTCTCTTCCCGGGTTTGGATCAACATGTCCTACGTGTGTGCCCCCCAGTTCTGGCGCTGTGCTTGATGGTCCTGTTCCATTCTGAACCTTGGTTGTTCCTTGATTTTGTGCTCTAAGTTGCCCAATCTGCTGAAGCAAGTTCTGTATCATTTCTTCTTGTCTTCTCATCATTGCCTCCATTTCATCCCTGGTGATGAAGGCTAATGCTTGGTTTGCCCCTGAGGAAGCCTCTTGACTTCCTTCGTGCTGACTTCTCTCTAGCCTATGTCTTCTATTTGATTGTCTCGTCATAACTTTTCAAATTCGAACTTTCAAACTTTTGAATTCAACTTCCAAGCGGTAAAATCCCTGAGTTCAATTCTCAGTGAAAGCACCAAAGTGTTTGCGCCAAAATTGGTCACAAACCCTAAATGTCGTGAAAGCACCAGTTTACAATCACAGATCACAGATATTAAATATGTAGAGAAATAAAAATGAAGAACTCTCAGAAAAATTCGATGAAAGCAGGAAACAACACAGAATTTATAGTGGTTCGGCGATCTTTCCTACATCCACTCTGAAGTTTGATGATTTTATTGCTCGATACTTGAAGATTACAATTTCTTATAATGTAGTACAACTGATTTTCTGAGCTAAGTCTGAATCTAAGGAAGCAGTGGTGATTCTGAGTAAATCTGGTAGAGTTTGGGCGCTCTTTAGCTCTTAAAATTCTCCGACCCCTTTTCTGAATGACCAGGGGCTCTATTTATAGGTATAGGGAGTCGAGATCCCGCTGAAAACCTGGTAGACCACTTCTGGCACGTGAGGGGGCCCACATGGCCGAAATCTGGAGATCCGGGCCCACTTTGGGATCGATTCGACCCTTGGTTCGAATCGATCAAGGAAGTGTCCAATCGTGATGAAACTTGCCGTGGACATTCTTCTATGCATGCGCAAGCTCCTGTGAAAATTTCATAGCATTTGGACTTGTAGATCTCGAGTTATGATCGATTCAAGATTGCATTTCTGGTTGATGTGGTCTGTTCGAATCGATCCACTTCGAATCGATAGGGTCGAATCGATGGCTTGGTGAACGAAGGTGTTGACGTGGCGCGTGCTTTTCGCATCGATCCGCTTTTCACTCCGAGTTGGCTGGGTCGAATCCTTGTTTTTAGCTGTTATGACTTGGTGTATTCGAAGTAATGGATTCGAAGGTATGCTCCTTCGAATCGATAGAACGGATGTTTCCTTCGAATCGATCAAGGCAGGCCATAGTTGATCGATACGTAGGCTTCCCAGCTGAATGGATTCGAAGATAGTCGTGGGATGGAGTCGAAGTTCTTCAACTGCATGGATTCGAAGGCCTTCCCTTTGATGGATTCGAAGGAGGGTGATGCTCCGTGGATTCGAACCAATGCATGGCCCCTGGATTCGATCGTAGGACTAGTCTTATGGATTCGAACATAAACCTTTCCGATGGATACGAAGGAGACGACACTGATGGATACGAAATTGTGGTCTTCCCCTTCATCTTGCATCGATGATATCTTGAGCGTACGAGCTCGGATCGACTTGAAACTTGGATATAGTTATCGAGGAGGACGACTAGAAGGCTGAGATCTCATCGTTGTTGAAGGTTCTAGCATGCTCAAAGCAAGTGTACGTTGGGCAGATTCGATAGTCCCTAAAGGCTACTGATTGGGTAGTCAAGTACTCTGGGCAGATTCGATAGTCCTAGGCACGGATCACGATGACGTGCGGGAGTTATGTCTAGAACCAGGGTTTCCATTAGCCCTTGACGGACGGCTGAAAGAATGTGCCGGTCATTCAATTAACGGTGATATCAAAGCAATGATAACAGTGATAGCCAGAGTCATGGATGTTTGGTTGTATCGTCATTCGGTCTCAAGAGCGGTATTTTCTGGGTGCTTATCTGATCTTGGTTTAGGCCTTGGGGGTTTGTACTTGGAAAACATCGCCCTTGACTCGAGTGATAATTACTTTACTTTAAAATTGTATGTTCTGCTATGTTTGCTTCTACTTAGTGTGTGTCTGGGGGCTATCACTGTAGAAAGAGGTTGGAGTGGGAGGGTTGTATTCCTATTCCTTTTCCTTTATGCTCTTTTGGTATGTTGTTAGTTAATTTACTGCTCACTAAGACTGTTGTCTGACTCAAGGCTTTATGTTTTAACTCTTATTGCCTTGGGCTGTTCGTCCATTTTGGGACGGGCAGACTAGGTAGCAGGTGACAGGTGCCGTTCTCTTCTCACGATGCTGATATCGAAGACGAGCTGAAGGGTTGCATATTATCTTCTTACTATATGTACTGGACGTTCCACTGTTTGTATTCTCTGAGTGTTATGTAGTGAGGCTTGTTGTATTGACTATTGAGATGTTGTATTCAACTTTTATGAAGTTTTATTGATGAGATTCTATTCTGTGAAGCTTCACTATATATATGTTCTATTGTATTTTGTCCATGCGCTGTGAGTAATACGATAGATTCTGCTGTTTTAGTTTACCTTGGCAATCGTCCATGGTCGCCTGGCACACTTTACAGCGCACTATCTCTAGATTCGGTGCAGGGGTCATGGGTGGTCGTCACAAGTAGATTGTTTTCCTGTTTTCTTTTTGCAAACCTGTTTGTTTCAGTTTTTTTTTAAAAAAGGTTCATTCAATTTTTAGCAGGATGTAAACCATGTTGAAATTAAAAATTCAAATTTCGAACCAGCTTTAAAGCAGCATTGAATTCAAAGTTTAAGAAATTTGAATTATAGCTTTTGAAAAAAAGAAATGGAATTTGGATTTTTGGACAAGATTTAAAGTCGAGGTTTAAAACGAAGTTGGAAATCAATGTTTAAAATTTATGGATTCAAGTTTGTTTAAAAATCCAAATCTGAAATTTAAATCAATTTTAATTTTGAATGTTTTAAAAATAGTTCAAATAAAATAGTTTTTTAAGGTAAATTTTGTTGCAAAAAATGTTAACTTGATTTGAGAAATTCTTTTATAAAAAAGTTTTTGAATAAAAAGAAATGAATTTACAAGTTATATAATTAATGTATTTTCAAAATTGATTTTTGAAAATAGTAATTTAAATTTTAAAAAGCCTTTTCCTTATAAAAACTTCATATGCAAGTAATAAATGTTATGTACATTCATTTAAAAGATTTTATAAGTGAATTTAAATTGAGTTAACGTTAAATCACTAATCATTTTGAATCTTAAGTTCAAAATGGAATTTGAAGCTTAAATTAAAAATGTAATGTTCTAATACATTTTAAATATTAAGGAAGTCATTAATAAAGTAATTAATTATCTTAGAAATAATTAAAATATTGAAGTAATTAATAAGATAATTAGAGGATGACTTATTTATATTAAGTTATAATTAATTAAAATTAAAAAGAAATTACAAAGGAAGTAATCAAGGAATTGTTTTAATTAATGAAAATAATTAACTAAGGATTTTAATTGATTTATAAATGTGATGAAATTTGATAGTAATTAGATGAATTAATTTGGATAATTTATTGAAAATTGTTAAATATAATACTTGATAAAAGTAATTAAAGGATTTATTATCTATTGAAATTAAATTTGATGATATGATTAAATGAATGAATTAATTTAGTTTAATCAAATTAATAAATCATTTAATGATTTGATAAGTGAAATTACTTGGTGTAATTAATGGAGCAGAATTACTTAGAGAAGTAATTAGATGATAATTACTGGATGTAATTAATACTAGATGATGTGTAGATGAAGTAATTTGGGGAATTACTTTTGTATTTAATCGGGGGATTAATTAATGGAAATAATTAATTATGAAATAATTAATTTATTAAGGACAGTTAATTAACTGGTCTGTTATTAATCAAGGGAGGATTAATAATTGTGTTTGAATAAAGATTAATTACTTATGTAATTAACTTAAATGAAGGAACTTAATTTAAATATAAAGTAGATCATTAATTAATATAATTAATGATATAAGTAAGAATTGTTTAATTATGTACTAATTTACAATGGGATGATTAATTAATACAATCAATTAATAATAAGTGTAATTGATTTTATTTAAATTAATAAATGAAGTAATTAAATGTTGATTACTAGGAATGATTTATAAGAACTAATATGTGGGATTTATTAAAGACTAAATTACTTATTGTAATTAGGGGATGATTAATCAGAGGGGTTAAATCAAGATGGATATTTAGGGAATAATTAATTGATTTATAATTAATTAATGGTTGTATAAGCAGGATTTATAGATCAAGTAATTAATTTAATTTATTTTAAATTAATTAAACATAGAAGTAATTAATTTAATTCATTTTAAATTAATTACAGATTGCGAATAATAGATCATTGCTTTTGGATGAATGATATTGATATTTCATTTGTTGATTGTGATCTCAGATAGGAGATGAGTTATATCTATGTGATATAGATGCTTGGTATGTTTGATAATATTAATTATCTATTTTGGTTGAAGTGAATTATCTGCTGTAATGATAATGTAGATTTTCAATCTGTGATATTGTGAATTATCTATCTGTGTGTATATAGATAATGAATTGAATTGTTTTAACTTTAAAACAACTTGGCCTTAAAAGATACAGTTTGGATTTCGATGAGACCGGGATCGGGTTTCCAGATTTGGATATCCGAAAACCACATTGATCCAAATTAACAATAGGTCGTGAATCTCAAGTGAAGATGAAGATTCAGAGTGCAAGGATTATTGTCGTTAACTCTGAGGGTGATTCCAAAATGAGTGTAACGAGATAATACCTTCGGTTTCGTTCGAACCCGGAACGAACTTGTATGGATTGAATGCTTTCAGAACATCGTTAGGTGGACGATGAGCATTCTAAGAGATGTGTTCTCTAAAGGTAATCGTAGCCTCAAGTCTCATCAACCGAGAATGGCTAAAACATGGGAGGTGCAGCAAGGCTTCGTGGGTCGCACCCACTTGAGAGCGAGATATACCCCTGTCTAGAGGTCCCTTTTTATTCGGCTTAGTGGGCAGTTGATTTGCGACAACTGCTGGGGTTGTTTCGTTCGGAACTATTCAGTAAGGAATGGTTCCGGCCTTGTGTTGTAGGGGAGCGGGCGTACTCCTCGGTACTCTGATCTAGGCCAGGTATTATGACGGGCGGTACCCCAGTAGCCCTGCCATTGTATGGAATCCAATTTCCAATAAATGCCAACGGATTTGATTGTAACCCTAGTACGCTGGAATTTAATCATGTAACAATTTCAGCTATTTCTTATTTACTTGAAAACCCTAGACCTATTATAATATCACTGGATTTGCTATCAAATGGTTTCGTTAGCGTAAGGTAAAAACTCTTCCATGTTTATGTATGGGAAGTCTTACGTGATACCCTTTTGTTTTCAAATGATTTTCAAAGTTAAGCAACTTTAACCTGTTACTCATACCAGACCCATGTCTGACCCGGAGTTTATTTCTGTTTTCCTAAACTCTCGGGTACCCAAATTTTTACGGGTAGTCAAGGGATTCAGGTTTGCTTTGACGAGTTATGGAGGAGCAAATGGAGCAGGAGGCTTATGCGTTATAGATATATAGATGGTTCCGCTGTGTTTGGTATCTTTGAGTTTTTGTTTGAGTTGTATCGAGTTGTATTAACTAGACAGGTGTTTATAACTGTCTAGTATGTGTTGTATTATCTGTGTAACTCTGATGCATATGATACTATGAATTCTCTTATGTGATATATTATATTTTATTCGTTCCGCTGTTGAGATTCTGATGTTGTTTCTTCTTCTTCTCTATCTTTTCTATTTTCTCACCCCTTTCTTTCTTAAAGATGACACGTCTTCCTGGGCATAGGAAGTCGGGTCATCACAACACCACTTGGATTAGCCATTGAGCAACTACTTGAGGTATTAACTGATTTCGGCATTTCTACAACCACCCACCAAACACCAAAGCTCTGATACCAAATGTTGTGGGAAATTCTAACTCGAGACCACTCAAATCAAATTCCCAAAGCATAGAAGAAAAACAAGATCGTGGTAAATAGCGCAAAAACAACCAATCGGTATCTCAATCTAAGCTCAACCAATTCAAATCCGATCACAATCACCAAACAAGCAATATAGAAATAAAGCAATAATGATAAAATAAATCACACACCGATTTATAGTGGTTCCACTAATACCTTGTTAGTGTACATCCACTTTGAGAGAGAGCCTTTATTAATACCAATGAGAAGAGTACAAGAGATTGATTACGATGATCAAAATTCTAATAGAATTGATTTGTATAGAAGAGAATTGAAGAAAATTAGATTTAGATAAAACTCTAATTAGTGGAGGCTAAAACTCTTGATTAAACCCTTAATCTTTTTGTCCGCCTCCGTATCCGAATCCAGAAAATAGCTTATATATGAGAATAGAAAACCTAAGCAAGATAAAAAATTGCCTCTTCGAATATCACAAATCTTCACACCAAACCCGGGTTAAAATATAGGCAGAAAGTCGCCACAGACGTTTGTCATAGGTCTCGAGAAAAATTCCCTAACAACACAAACGTTTGTCATAAAGTGACAGACGTCTGTCCAACTCTTGGGTTCCAAACCCTGTAGTCACAGACGTCTGTCACTTTATGACAGACGTCTGTCGCCTGATGCTGGCCACAACACTCACCTTTCATCGCCATATCTTCCTCCTCCGAGCTCTGATTTGCAAACCGTTTTCTCCGTCACCAAGCTACTTCTGACCACTTTAATTTCTCCATATAGTGTCGCCAAAATTAAACATATACCTTGAACATAACTTGCTTTGATAAAGGTCAATAAACAAATCTCTTATAAGGTCTTATAGTTTTGTTTGAAGTCCGAGTTGATAACCTTCATACTTAATCAATTCAAACGAAAGTATATATTCGGCACAATTAATTCTTTCCTTGTCTTTATAAAAGAACCAAACAGACTAAATTAAGCTCAATATTAATTTTTTTGGATTACTTAATAAATGTGGCTATGCTCATCTTTAATTGTAGTGTTCAACCTATTTTGCGATAATAGTACAATTTTTTTGACCATAGATATCTAATAATTCAACGATCTTACAATGAAGTGCTTTAGTAAAATGTTTCAGCACCAATGCAGGCCAATAAATGACAAATGTTGATACCAACTAATTTTTTCTAATACATTAATAAATGCCTAACTTGAATATTTGTACTAATATTTTCATTCATGCACCAACTAGTATATTTGTTACTAATATATCCATTCATGTCCAGTCAAATCAAAGGGAATATATGTTAAAACTATCCGTCTTATTTTGTAGCTTCATGTTCTTGTAATATTAACATCATTACTGTAAAAAATTGGTAGGTGATCCATGTATTTCAATTTTGAGTTTTCTTTTGTTTTTAGATAGTTAAAGTTAAATAACTCAAATATATCTACAGGGTGATCCATTGGTAGTTCATTTTGAGTACAATAAATACTCAATCAGATCTGTTGAACGGACTGAATATGAGACTTCAACATCGGTTGTTTCATATATTGACCATTAATTAAACGTAAGTTACTATGAATTCTACTATCAAACATATAATTTCCATGGTCTTTTTAATATATATTTGTATCTATATTCACCATTGAACTATAATATCTTTCATATACTAGAAGTACATGGGACTTTTAGTTGGAGAGAGACGAGGAAGAAAAGATTTAGTTCAAAGCTAAGACTAAAGACAAGCAGACACACTGCAAGATTTATCGCCTCAGCTTCTATTTTTGTTCATCAGGCATGACACTACATCAACTTTTAATTTGTAATTAGTCGGGTAAAACGTATGTATTGATTTTTTTTTATTTTGATTGTGTGGACATGGTCAAACATATATATGGGAAATACATTGGCACCACCAAATAGAGGGAATGATCGTACCAATGGCAGCAGATGTTTTTAATGTGTTGATGCCTGCAAATATTGAAACAAATATTCTCGTAATTTATAGTCCTATTATATTTTTATTAATCAATTTATTTTCCTACAAGTATTATCATGTTTGGTTATTTCCTTTTGAAATTATTAGGACATTTGCTTTTGAGTGTTGTTGTCAGCTATGGTTAAACTGTGATAAAACCAATAGCATATCATTTAGGTGGTTGTTAACAACAAATCTGCAATTTTGCTTATTTTCATTTAGAAAATGATATGTGTTAGCAAAAATATATGCAACAAAGTGTTTTTGTGATTTAATCTCATAATCAAATCGACTACTATAGAAGTTTTAAATGTCTTTAATATGTTTTCTTCCACTCCCCCACCACCTCGAAAAAAAAGTATATTCTCTTTTCGTACTGCTTAAAGGTTTCCTTTTGTTTTCTAGTCTTCCACAAGTACGTAGATTTCTCATATTTTTGTTTATCATCTCTGTAACCTATCAATTTCTCTTTTTTAAATATTTTATTTTCTAAATGATTTTTTTCAATATTATACACACATCCAAATACATCGTTTCCAGCACTTAAATGTAAATTGTTGTTGACATTACATATTCTTATCTTTTTTAGATGTTTGTAAAAATAATTTTCGTCCGCTGTAATACTGTTATGCATTTAATTGAAACAAATGTAAAACTAATAATTGTTTTCCTCTAATTTATAAATAGGTTATGGTGGACCGTCCAAAATTACGCTGCCATTTTAGTGCGAGAACCGAACCACAAATTCACGAACCCTCCATATTTGAAACCCTAAAAGAAAATGCCTCCTCGCCGCCGGAAAGCAGACCGGGACGAAGAAGACGACGATTTTCTCTTCCGGTATCCTCTCCCAAACTCCACAACCACCGCATCGGAGACGAACTCCGGTGGCTCCGGCGGATTGGCACCTTCGAAATCAACGGTATACATCTCGAATCTCGATTTTTCCCTCACAAACTCCGATTTGCACACCCTCTTCTCCACTTTCGGTAAGATCGCTCGCGTTACTGTCCTCAAAGATCGCCAGACCCGCAAATCTAAGGGCGTTGCATTTGTTCTTTTTGTTTCCAAATTTGATGCCCAATATGCTGCTCAAACCCTAAACAGAAAGGTTTTAAATGGAAGAACTTTAACTGCATCGATTGCTGCTGATAATGGAAGAACGACTGAATTTATAAAGAAGAGGATATATAAGGATAAGAGCAGGTGCTATGAATGCGGGGAAGAAGGGCATTTGTCCTATGAGTGCGATAGGAATCAGTTGGGCAAGAGGGAGAGGCCTGTTAGTAAGAATGTAAGGAGAAAAGGAGGAGGTGGTGGAGAGGGAAAGTTGTATAATAAGAAAGAAGAGGAAAATGACGATGAAGTTTTCGAGGATGATAATTGGGCATCTGTTGTGGACACCAGAGGGAAAGAGGAGAGGGAAGAAGATGATGTAGGGACTAGTTTTAGGAATAAGAAGAAGAAAGTGAGCTATTTTAGCGATGAGAGTGGAGATGATGATTGAGCCTTTCCTTTAGCATAGGTATGTGATATCATTCAAATCATTTCTCTTCTAGCTAGCGCGTACAGTTGTGCAAAATTGTACAACATGTAAATTTCTCAGGTTATGTTTTAAATTTATATGAACCGTGTATCATGTGATATCCATCTTTAAATCCACACGTTTATTGTTTTGCACATCGAAAATGGTTTTAGCACAATGCAACTTAAAATAGAAGCAAACCCTACAAAAAAAAAGTAAAACCAATGCACAATGTAATTTAAGATTTCGCTTAGTGACTTATTTATAGGAAACAGTCTACATGGTTCGATCTAAGTAACCAAATCAAGGATCACATGTTATAATAATAGCATAATACCATATAATATTAGATTGGATGGTATTAGAATAACGTAGGTTGTTTATTAACAAATTCTGAATATTTTTTAGCAACGTAAAAACACTGAAAATGTATTATTATCTCAAAAGAAATCTTACTATGCATATATATTTTACTAATTTAACAATTTTACTATATCATGCTTAATCAAGAAAGCGTTTTCGTCTAAACATGCAAGCTTTACCAACAATAATAAAGGAAGTAAACAAAACTTCGATACAAATTTTGAGTTTTAAATTTGTAATGACGCGTAAACTGATAATCACAGAAACCAAATTATCTCGACAACCAAATATTGAATTAATAGGCAAGTACTTAGTAAATGGTTTATTTTAAGGAAAATGAAGATTCTTTTGAGAGAAAGGATGTGTAGTACAAGTACTACACAACTACATGATGTATTACTAATAAAAAGATAGTAGATACAAGAGTTTTAGGGGATGGTATGGACACCACATGCAATTGACATGCCTGGCCGAAAGCATATAAACATAGCATTCCGAAAGCAAAACATAGCATTAAGTTTTCAGCATTGAATACAAGCAAGTTGAATATCAATATAATGAAAAAGCACACTAGTTCTTCTCAAGAGCTTCCAAGTTTTCATAGTTGGCATTGCTTTTGGCCTAAGCACCATTGACCCATGATTGAGTTCCGACTAAGAAATGACACAACTAAAGATGTCATTACAAATGCTAGTATAGTATTTTTAAGCTTGGAAACATCTTTGATTTCTTTCAAGTCAGATAACCCAACCATAAGCGAGCACCAATAAAACATTGGTATCTTTATGAGTGTTTAGATTGGAACCATAGAATTCCCAATAATCATAAAAATTAGTGGCAAATAGGTCGTCTTTGGCAATTAGATTTGAATCACATGATTTCCAAATCATCTATAATTTCAGATTTAAGAAATAAGTGATCTATACTTTCTCCCCCACACATAAAACATGTATTTTATATATTGTTTCTTCCTAAGATGTGTTAGTTTGTTAACTTTAATGTGAATCAGAAACCACTTATGAAAAACTACTTTCGTGGGATGTTTAATTTCCACATCTTATGATATCGGTTCTGTTAAGACCTTGTTTATTGATTTATATGGCAACTACTATTATAAATGGTGCTACCGACTATCCTTCGAGTTTTGCAGAATTACATATATAATATGGGAACATAACATAGCAGCTAACAAGTATACACCAAGCACATATCAAGTTTATGCAAGTATATGATATGAATGTATTTGAGAAACATAATCACTTCAAGGCAAATCAAGATTGTATGAACTATTGAGATATTCTACCGTCATATAAACTATATTAAGATTCCCACGTCAAATATGCTTGAAGATCATACTTCATTGAGCTAAAAAAGATTCACAAATATTGATCTCAATGAATCCTGAATATCTAGAATAATTTATCTCTGTTCTAAAACGTTCCAAATATGAATTACCACTTTAACTACCATTTGTCGGCGTATATACCAATATGTGTTGACATATGTGATAGTTTTGAGAAATTCAAATTTCATTGGAAAGGCTATGGCTCCTACTCTTCATCAACTATCATATCTTTTCATCTCCTATAAAAAGAGATTATAGATAACAAAATAAACTATTGGTTCTCTCTGGAATATATGAATATTGACTCTTATACTTTACAACCAGAATGCATTCAGTTTTCTCTACACACTCAGTGCAAATCCACCAATTTTTTAACTTTTATTCTTCAAGGACAAACATCAGAGAATTTGCTTCTATTCATTTGCTCTTTGATTCACTCATTTTCCTCATCAAACTCTAAGATATGTTGCTCTTTTATTGAAATTGCAAGAATATGTATTTGCAACTCACTTGTAAAAATCCTTTTAAGCATCCATCTAGTTCCCGCGTAGGTGCTAGATGAGGTTAAGTGCCTAGGTCCGTCTGAGTGAGGCTTACCACATTATCTAAACATTTAAACAGGTATTCATACACTTCTTAGGCAATGGTTGATGCTTGACACCTCATATAAGTATCTATGTGCTAGTTTTATGTGGTCTTTTCTCCTTGGCCGCTCTCAAGCCCATTCAAAACCTTAATTTCATTTTTGGATCAATTAATAAAAAACAAATACTAAAATTTTATCTAAAATATATTAGTTTACCAAAACACTGGTTTCGATTAATCTTAGCCTAAATGATTAATCCTTAGTCTATACTTAGCGTCCGCATAATGATTTTTGTAACTTGATTTGGAAGTACACAAACTTGTACTACTATTGTTTTGAAGTCATTCAAAGAGAATGCAAGTTGTAAAAGTCCTTCGGGTATAAGGTCTTCAAATGCAACAATTCAAAGAAGGACGATCGACTGTGTGGATTCGATAAATGACCAAACTTAGAACAATCAAGAATAAAGCGAACTCACTCGAAATATAGGAAATTTTCATCTTGCGACAACTATTAGTTTTAGAAATTACTTTCAAAGGACTTCATTACTTTTAAAAGGTCTATTTTTCGAAAATCACACTTTTATGATTTCCAAGTTTATGAGAAACTTTTACAAAAAAAGCATTTTCAATGAAAATGATTATTGCAAAAAAAAACTGGATGCTTTAAAGGACATTTTCAATAAAACAACTTGTGAAGTTTTTTATTTTATTTTAAGACCAAAGTTGTTGTAAGCCAGGGAGTGCAAGTAATCAATAAAGCACGACAACAAGGAATAACCACTTGGGATGAAAAGATGCGAAAACAAGAGCATAAGTTTACCGAAGTTAAAGTATAAGAAAACTATTTCTGAAGGAAGACAAGTGTTATGTCTAAGTTTTCAAGGATAAATACGCCATCGAAGATTGACGATAAATCAATCAAATGATGACAAATAAAACTATCGAAAGTTGATGAATATAGGTTATTGAGTGTTAACAAAGTGAAGTTATCTAAGACTAAGATAGCCATCACAAATTGATGAACACATGCGTTTATCTAATCATTTAATTTTCCTCCCTCTTCGCTCGAAGTGCAAAATTGTGTGTTTTATATAGAAATTAGATTGAAGAAAGTGGAAGGATTTTGCTTGACCCTAGCCTCTAGGAAAATATAAATAATAATTTCAGCGGTTTCTATACTAGAATAATTTTCGCCATTTTTGATTTTTTCCCGAATTCTTGAGTTTTCTCTCTAAATTTCGTGCACGGGTTTTATAAAGTATTACAAAGTGTTTTTTTCAAGCAAATTGACTTTTGAAATTATTATTTATATTTTCCTAGAGGCTAGGGTCAAGCAAAATCCTTCCACTTTCTTCAATCTAATTTCTATATAAAACACACAATTTTGCACTTCGAGCGAAGAGGAAGGAGAATTAAATGATTAGTCTAATCATTTAATTGTCCTCCCTCTTCGCTCGAAGTGCAAAATTGTGTGTTCTATATAGAAATTAAGTTGAAGAAAGTGAGTTTTAGGAACGTTTCGAAATCGCTTTATAAATTGCCTTTGAAATTATTATTATATATTAATAAAACAGTTCAAATCTATTGCATGTGATAAATTAATATGGATATGATATAATATGTTTGCATGAATGATTCATTCTGAAATATGATTGAAACTACCCTATATACATGGATGTATTTATTTGAAAAATAGCTGAATTACTGAGTATATACATATGTGCATGTCTGTCTGGCCTCTGTTTGATTCTGTTATTGTTCTTTCTTTCTTCTATTCTTTTCTACTTTCTCACCTCTTCTTTTCTTCAAAACGATGCGTCATTCTGTGGAATGAGTGGCGGGTCGTTACAGTGGTATCAGAGACAACTAAAAACCAATGATAGATCAAACACGTACTCCCTCAGAGATACGTAAAACACAATGAATTCCAGTTGTCCAAACTGACAATTCAATCCGGAAGACCAAATACTTATCCATGTTTATTTGTGGGGAGTCTTACGTGATACCTTTTTCTTTCAAATGGTTTTTGAAGTTAAACAAGTTTAACCTGTTACCCACAGAGCCATTTCATTTTACTTTAACTTAATAAACTTTTAAATACTAACCCATGAATTTAACAAACAGTAATGTTTGAATCCTAAGTTCTAATAAAGATCAGATAAAGGATAATGAGTTTTTGATTTAAAACTTTAGCTGCTGAACTAAGAACAGGCAGAAACAATAAAACAATCAAACATGCATCTATCTAAAAATACATATAAAAGCTTTTATAATCTTTTTAAAAATAATATAAAAATAAATATTACAAGTGTTAATTTTATATGCATGTAAAATACATGTGTTAACATAATAAGAATGGATGAAGACAAGTGTCAACTTTATTTTCATTTTCCTTGATTTTTAATAAACCATCAATTTAGTTTATATAAGCCTATCTCTCATTTCTCTTTTCTTTTCTAATTCCATTTTTTCAAAAACAAAGATCAAAACTGAAATCATCTCAAACCGGAACTAAAATCAAATCCTCAAACCAAACTGAGATCATTTCATCTTCAACCTAAAATCTCCTCAAACCTGAAAATATTCCTCTAATCAAAAATCAGTGCTCTGTAAAACAATCAGACCTGTAACCCTTTGTTCTTGCAAGCCTGTTTAACAAAAATCTATAGATTAAATTTCTTCACCTGGAATCATTTCAAGGGCTTAAATTCTCAAATTCAAAAGCCTGTAACCATTTGCTTGTTTCAAAATCAAGTCTGTCACCATTCCAAGGATGCATGCAAATAAATCAAGCAAGTTTCAGTTTCAAAACAAGTTTTCAGTTTTAAAGAAATCAAAAAGCAAAGTTTTCAAAGCTTACAACCAGAGGCCATGATTTTCAAGTTTTTAAAGCAAGCATTTCAAAATTTTTTCAAAGCTTCCAGCAAGGCTCTGTTCATCTCTGAAATAGGTGAGTAAACCTTTGAATTAAAATCTAAGTATCAAATATTTATTGCATGTGAATTAATGTGTTGAAATTGCTTTGCATGTCTGTAATTCTGTATGCTCTTGTATATTTTTAAAAATGTGAATATCTGTTGATTTTAAACATCAAAATATTAGTTCAAATCCTCTGCTTTTAAAACTATGAACATGGAATTCCCTTTAGATTGATGTAGATAATATATGTTGGAATTAACTTGGGAATGAATGTTTGAAATGTATATATTTGCATGTTTATTTATATGAATGTACACAGTTGTATGTAAGTATGGAATTATGCATGTGCTTGTATCTCTGTTTTCCAGAGTTCAATGTTTATAAATTAAAAAAAAAAATTCGTATCTCTTTATCTGGTCAATATTAGCACTTGGTTTTAAGACAAATTAGCTTAGTTTTAATATAATCTAGGTACTAAAAATATAAGCAAGTATATATGTTTTGGAATATGCCTGTTTTTGTAAAATAACAGTAGGAATACTGTAAGACATCAAAAATCAAATATCGAATTATACTAATTCAAGTTGATGTCTGAAATCATCAGCAACTTTATTTAAAACAGAGATTTAATTTTAGATTTTAAATCTTTAATAAGATTATGCTTGTGTTTTGAATTTAAATCTTTAATAAGCAACTTTATTTAAAACGTGGTAGGTAATGTAATTAATTATAGTTGATTAAGTTAAATTAATCAAGGTTTCAAAAAGAATGTTTAGCCAAATTTAAAAGTATATTTAAATAATATGTTTTCAAGATTTAAAATGTTTTTAATTGTGAAGAAATTTTAGTTGCCAGGTTTTAATTTTTAGGAGAAAATCTAAGTTCTCGTTTTAAAAAGTGGTGTCTATCTTGAGAGCGCGTAATTGTTAGTTATATAAAAATGTTTTGTTCCAGTTGTCCTCGTTTTGCTCGAATTCGATTTCGAGAGTTGGAGTTTGAATTGGTGATCGAAGTATGGTGATGGAGCGTTGACCGATGTGGGAAGATCATCGGTATTGGCCAAAGATGATCTGTGCCACCGTGCATGTGCACGGTGCACCTTATTTCTGGTGGGTTGTTTTGATTTGGAACTGGTATGCTCGAGTTTTTTTCGAGTAATTAGGTAATTTGCTCGGAGCAGTTGGGTGATGAACTCGAAGCAATATAGGATGGCTCGGGTTAAAATATATGTTACAGGTTTTAGAAAGAAACCTGTTTTGTTTTAAAAATTTTAAACCTGGAGTTTAAACTGTAAAGCTAAGATTTAAACCAAAGTTTAAATCTAAAAATTTAAATCAGAATTTAAGTTAGTTTGAAATTCTAGTTTTGAAATAAATAAAGTTTGAAATAAAATGTTTTAAAACAACTTTTAATGTTCAAAGTGTATTTAATTTGTTTTGAATATAAAATGAAATTGGTTTTAAATTTCTTTAATTAAGTAAATATTTATTTAACATATGATTTAAAAAGGGTTTAAATGGTTTTAAAATTTTGTTAAAGTTAAAATTTGTCTTCATTTTAAATCTTAAATTTAAAATGAAATTTAGAGGTAAATTGTTTTAAATGTTGTATTTATAATATTTTAATCATAAATAAGAATAAAGTGTTATCTTAAATATAATTAAGATTTAATAATTTGGGGTAAAATAAATTATTAAGGTAATTAAAAAGTTAATTAATCAATTTAATTAATTTATAAATTAGTAATTAAGGGTTTTAAATTGATTAATTAAGGTTTAATTAAATTAATTAAAGGTTAATTAATTTGAATTAAGGATCATTAATTAGGATAAGTTAAGATTATTAATTAATGGTTAGGAATAAATTAATCAAGTAATTATGGATTAATAAAGTTATTAGATACTTAATTAATTAAGTAATTAGAGATGAATTTATTAGTAATTAGAATTAATTAATTTGGGATTACTAATGGTTAATTAAAGTTTAATTATTTTAGAAAATAATTAAAGAATAGTTAATAGTTTAATGTAGTTCATTAACTTGGGTTAAATAAGTAATTAATTAATGTGACTAATTGTGATAATTAAATAGATTAATTAATTAAGATTAATCATTTGTGAAATTGTTTAATTAAATATAATTACTTAATGGAAGTAATTAAGAATTAATTACTCATTGTAATTAATTGAGTTTAAATTGATTAGTTAAGTTAATTAATTAAGTTTAATTAATTTAGAATAATCAAGAGATGATTTGATAATAATTACTTAAAGTAATTATTAAGGTATGATTATTTAGGGAAGTAAATAGTAAGATAAATACTGGAAGTAATTAGTTGAATAATGATTTTATAGAAGTAATATGAGTTAATTACTTTGAATAATTAATCAAGAGATTAATTAAGGAATTAATTAAGGAGTAATTAATTTAGTTAATGGAAGTAATTAAGGGTAGTTAATTACTGAATGTGATTAATCAATAGTGATAAATAAATTATGGTTTAATTAAAGATAAATTACTTAATGTAATTAAGTAATGATAAAATGTAATTAAGGATCATTAATTAATATAATTAATGATGTAATTAAGAATTGATTAATTAAGAAATAATTAATAACTGAGTGATTAATTAATGTAATTAATTAGGGAGTAATGTAATTAATTATAGTTAATTAATAGATAAAGTAATTAAAGGTTAATTACTATAATTAATTAAGAATAATTAATTTGTGAATTAATTTAATGCTAATTACTTGAATGTAATTAATCAAGGATGATTAATTAAAATGAATAATTGGATGGTGAATGATTAATTAATTGATAATTAATTAATAGTGACTTAAGTAAGATTGTTAATGATGGAAGTAATTAATTTAATTCATTTTAAATTAATTATAGATGGTAATTAATAAATCATTGCTTAAGGATATTGAATGATATTGATTTACCTTGAATGGTTTGAGATCTCAGAGATGAGATAATTGATACTGTATGATTTGGATGCTTTGGTTGCATAATGCTGATGATATGGATTATCTGCTTTTAATGATAATGGTGATTATCTATTGTGAATATGTGAATTATCTATCTGTGTGTAAATAGATAATAAATTAAATTGTTTTAACCTTTAAAACAACTTGGCCTTAAAAGATACGTTTTGGATTTCGATGAGACCGGGATCGGGTTTCCGTATACCGGATTTCCAGGTCTGGAGACCCGAATACCACATCGATCCAAATTAACGATAGGTCGTGAATCAAGTGAAGATGAAGATTCAGAGTGCAAGGGTTATTGTCGTTAACTCTGAGGGTGATTCCAAAATGAGTGTAACGAGATAATGCCTTCGGTTTCGTTCGAACCCGGAACGAACTTGTATGGATTGAATGCTTTCAGCACATCGTCAGGTGGACGATGAGCATTCTAAGATAGATGTGTTCTTTTTAAAGGTAATCGTGACTTCAAGCCTCACAAACCGGGAATGGCTAAAACAGGGAAGGTGCAGCAAGGTTAGTGGGTAGCACCCAAGTAGGACAAGGTTACCTCTGTCTAGATGTCCCTTTCTATTTTCGACTTAGTGGTGCGGTTGCTGATCCCAACCGTGAGGTATCTTGTGCGGGAATTATCCAGTAAGGGATGTTCCGACCTTGTGTTGCAGGGGATTGGGAGTGATCCTCGGTACGGTGATCTAGGCCACGTACTGTGACGGGCGGTACCCCGGTAGCCCTGCCATTGTATGGAATCCAAAATCCAATAAGTGCCAACGGACTTGATTGTATAACCCACTTTGTGGCTAGTATGCTGGAATTTAATAATGTAACAATTTCGGCTATTTCATATTTACTTGAAAACCCTAGACCCTATTATAATACAATCGGATTTCCTATCAAATGTTTTGGTTAGCGTAAGGTAAAAACTTACCCATGTTTATTTGTGGGGAGTCTTACGTGATACCTTTGTTTTCAAAAGGTTTTGAAGTTAAGCAATTTAAACCGTTTACTCACACCAGACCCATGTCTGACCCAAGTTGTTTATTTCTGTTTTATAAACTCTTGGGTACTCAAATTTTTACGAATAGCCAAGGGATTCAGGTTAGCCTTGACGAATTGTGGAGGAGCAATGGAGCAGGAGGCTTCGGCGTTGTAGATAGATAGTAGTTTCCGCTGTGTTGATCTTGTTTAGATCTTTGTTTTGTATTGAGTTGTAATAACTAGACAGATGTTTATAACTGTCTAGTATATGATGTGTAATCTGTGTAACTCTGATAAGTGTTGTATATGATACTATGTAATATTTATGTGATATAATATATTTTGTTCGTTTCCGCTGTGAGTATTTGTGTTTGTTTCTTTTCTCTTCTTCTCTTTTCTACTTCTCACCCCTTTCTTTCTTACTGTCGATGCGATTTCCGGGTGTGGAAAACCGGGTCGTCACACGTGGTAGGTAATTTAATAATCTTATTAAAGATTTAAATTCAAAACACAAGCATATACTATCATCCATATGCTAACAACCAGGCCAACGGACACAATATTTTTTTTTAGAGGTAGATGAAATAATTTTACCCAGAAATAATTTATATATAAAAAATGTGACGACCCGACTTTCCACTCCCGGAAAATCGCATCGACAGTAAGAAAGAAAGGGGTGAGAAGTAGAAAAGAAAAGAAGAGAAAGAAAACAAACACAAATACTATTATGCTTTAATATGATGACATTTGTTCTTTAAGTATTTTATTTTAATTTAAAATGTTAAATAAAGCTTTTAACTTAATTTATTAATTCATATGTAAATACATATATGAATTTCTTTTTAAAGAAAATGCAATAAAACAAATTATATATATATACAAATAAAAGTTTATCCAAATATTTTTAAGATCCAAAACATTTTAAATATCTATCCTTTGAATTTCAAAATAAATTCCAAATTCATATTCAAATTAAAATTGAAAATCTAATTTAAAAATCAAGTTATACATATACATATAACTACATAAATTCAATTTGAAATAACAATTTATCAAATCTCAAAAAAAATTTATAGAAGAAATTATCCCTTAATATAAATTACTTATTTTACTATCTTTGAAAAGTCCAGATTAAATTAAATATAAATTCCCAATTTATCAAAGCTTCTATTTACAATATATATAAATAAATATATATATTCAAATAGAAATATCTTATTAACTTTTTTAAGAAAAATCTGGAAATAAAGAGTATAGTCTGCATGCAAATATTAATATATAATAATAATTTCAAAGGCAATTTATAAAGCGATTTCGAAACGTTTCTAAAACTCACTTTCTTCAACTTAATTTCTATATAGAACACACAATTTTGCACTTCGAGCGAAGAGGGAGGACAATTAAATGATTAGATAAACGCACGTGTTACTAATCGCTCTTCGCTCGAAGTGCAAAATTGTGTGTTCTATATAGAAATTAAGTTGAAGAAAGTGAGTTTTAGAAACGTTTCGAAATCGTTTTAGAAATTGCCTTTGAAATTCTCCTATTATGAAGTAATTAATTTAATACTTAAGAATAATTTCTAAAAATTTTTGATTAAAAAGTGCTGTTTTAAAACAGCGATAACTTGTGATTTACAAATCCAAATGAGTCTATTATTTTTGCAAAAGAGGGTGATTTCAGTAAGCTAGAAATCATCTTTGTATCATGTTTGAAAATTTTGCAGTTTGGTTATTCAAAAAATGAATTTAAAAACTGATGGACATCTCTGTCCTCTTTTATAATTTATGAGTTTAAAGCTGAAAGTAAATTGGGGCGTTACAGCTTGGTATCAAGGACTGCAAAGTTAACCAAGCCTATCGAGATACGGAAGCCAAAAACAAGCTAACAAAGGATAATGGATTCAAAGTTGTCGCAAGTTGATAGAACAAGCTATTGAGGGATGATGTTTCAAGGTCATCGAGTGCTAATCCCATAAGCTATCGAAGATTGAGATGCCTAAGCCATCACATGTTGACTTCATGAGCCATCGAAGATTGAGAAGTCTAAGTCATTGCATGTTGACTCCATAAGTTATCGAAGATTGGGATGCTTGAGCCATTGCATGTTTGCTGCATGAATTATCGAAGAATGAGATGTCCAAGCCATCACATGTTAACTTCATATTGAGGGACTATCAATGATTGAGACATCTAAGCTATCACATGGTGGAAATTGAAAGCTATCACATGTTAAGTTCATAAAGCTGTCGTGTATTGGAATTAAGGTTCCATCGAAGGTTCATAAGTTGTTAAACTATCGAAGGTCAATACTTCATGAAATCGTCACATATTAGTCAATCTAGCTATCGGTCATTGGTAGAGGCTGTCGCACATTGATCGATAGAGCCATCGAAGTTTGATGCTTCAGGGTTGTCAAGTGCTGATAAGAGTTATCACTATCGAGGAATAAAGCAACTATCACATGCTGACAACCAGTCGTCGAATGTTGAAAAATACATCCAGAATCAATATTTCAACGCCCAAGGAATAAATACTATCACTTGTTGGTCGCTAAAACTTTTGCCACATCAGCAAATCTCGATCATTCATTTACTTCAGACGACATGTAATGAATCAAAGAGTTAGGGTTTTCTATAAATATGCATGTACCCCTTACTAGAAATGGGCGAATTCCAGAGTGATCTTCTTTCTCATTTTCATTTAAGATTTTGCATAATAAAGAGCTTGATTTGAGCCATTAACGGCTGAATTGACCCAAGTACACTGACTTTTTAATTTAGGATTTTGACAAGAAACTGATTGCATAATGACTTCCCAGAATTCAATACTAGCATGCTTGACTTAAAATCTCATCTTACTCTTACTCAAGTATCCTTCGCTCCTCAAAACCAAGGAACACTTAGTTGGCCTAAATTCCGACCTAACAGAAAATAAATGCTCAAACTCTTGCGATATGTGCTATATCAGCACCATTATTAACTATTTTGTTTTTGATGTATTTTAACATGGTGTGAGGTTTTGACCTGGTGGAAATCATCTCCACTGTCTCGGACTGGTTCCAGCGGTTAAAATTCTCATTTTGACCAAAATTTAAAGGAAAACTTTTGTTTTGATAAATTACTAGAAACTAGAGTGGAAATAGAGAATATTATGAATAAATTGGAAAAACAGATAAAGTTACCTCTTGGAGTTATCAGTATTATTTGTACAGAAGATGATGGTAGAAAAAGAGAAAAGAGAAACATGCAAGAGAGAAAATCCGGAGAGGGAGAAAAGAAAATCAGAACATCAATAACGATCAAAGTTTTAAAACGTGAAGCGTTTTTCGAACGTTTAAAAATGATTCGGTTTTGTCCAAGTGGTTAAGTGATTCGGCTTTAGTGCAGAGGTCACAAGTTTGAAACTTGCGTAACGTGGTTCGAACGTTTATTGACATGTGGCATGTTGTCCTAGTTACATGTTGTATATAAAGTACCATTTCAAAAAAAAAACGTGAAAGCGTGTACACGAGGTCTTTTTTTGCTTGTGAGTTGAGGCGTAAGTTTTTTAGGTAAACAGTGAGGCGTAAGTAATTATTGATTTGCCACTGTTAATTTTCGGTTAATAAATAAAAATTAACAATTAATCGTATAAAACCATAAATAAACAACAATATATACACTTAATTTTAAAGAGTTCAGCCCTAATCATTCTTTATTATTCGTTCGTAAAAATATGAATAATTAAAATTAAAATTATAAATAAATATAAGTACCCGATAATATAAATGATTCAATCCTTCAAAAAGTTCATGTTCAGTTTTTAACTCCGCAATGATAATTATTTTATTTTTTTTCCTCCCTTTATTTGTGTGCAATTTTTTTTCTAGACTTTTAAAAATGATATTTGATCGATTCTAGTGGAATTGATTTCTATTACAAGTGGTAGGATATCATGTAAGTTATTATTTTATTTGTTTTTTCTTCTACCAATTTAAATCGATCCCAAAATTATTTGAAAGTTCGGTGACGACAATTCAATTTTTTTATTTAAATAGCAATGATGTAGTTTTCGATCATTGTTTCAAAAACAATCTTAACTTAATCATGTCATCATGTCGATATTGAAAGTGAAAAATAAAAAAAACAGTAACTTTCAATTTTCTAAATATTTTTTTCCTTGCCATTATATAATTAAAGGTTAATAACTTATGTTAGCGTCAATAGTTACAATTGAAGATAAAAAATTTCCCGAGTTGCATGCCTCAACAGTGCAGGTTTTCTTAAAACAATGATAATGACATACTGTGTACACTAGTATAACCTTTTCTTTCTAAATCAACAGCCAACTGTTGAATAATACCGTGCACTAGCAAAAAAACTGTACACCAGGCAGTCAGGTACACGAGCAAACATCAGTCAGGTACACGAGCATAACCACTATACACTAGCAAATGAGCCATCAAAGTAATACTGCACACTAGCATAGGAATTGTTGAATGATGATCCTGACCTATTAAAATATTATTGAAATCCAAAACTGGAACATTTGTCAAAACTTTAGAAATTGATGAAATAAATCCAAACTTTTAAACCACATCGAAATCCTTACCGAAACCGAGTTCTCAAATGTTGAAATCTAAAACAGTTGAGAACTCTTAACAATGCAAAAAATTGTGTTACGGAAGAGTTTTCATTTGACAAAATATGATGCAATCTTATGTATTATTATTGAAGATATGAGATTGCATTTGGTTCTGAACTTGAAATTAACTATTGTTGCTGTTATGCTTTTCTTGTTATAGGATTTAGTCTTCGATTTTAATCACCCTAGTATAAGAAATGCATAGTTTCTTATCCCGAAGTTCCAAACACCCAAACTTGGAGTTGTCATTAGCAACACAGTTCATTAATGAAATCCAGAAGGTTGTAGCTAGAACCGAATATTGTCATTGTTTGAGTTTGTTTGAAACTTTGCATGTTATAATTCTCAATTGATAATGTACTGTGTCCTTGCAGCATATACATTGTACTATTGTAAATTTGTAATATATGCCCTTTTCAAAGTTTCGCGCTGTTCCTGCCTTGTCAAATATGACTCAGCTACTCAAAGGACTGGGCCTCACAATTTCTTTCAGAAAAATCTGCCAAGGGAACTGATCTACTTTGGTCTTTAACATGTGTTAAGATTTTTTCCATAACTTTCGTTTTTATTTGTATCTTCCTCTTGCTTCTTTTGGCATCATCCTCCCTTAGTACAAGTGATGTGTTGTAGTATTTTACATAATTTACTGGAACTTGTAACCTTACTCTGCTCTCAAATGATAAAAAAGGGGTTTGGCAATAACTCATAAGTAACAAAAATAGCTTTCAAGTTGATTTTGTAATTTGAAGTGTTCGATAACAATTTAATTTTTGTCATAGAAGTAGAATATAAGTTGATAAGTAATGAACAAAAAACAACAATTACTTGTTTATGACTTATTTCAAATTATACAACTAAAGTTTACCACAATTCCAACTTTCTATTCAAAGACTTCTACATTTTATTATTTAGTAAAAAAACACTTAAAAAATTACTAATTAAAATTCTTTCTAATGAGATTTCAAATAAATTGTTGTCAAATGAGCTATAAAATTTCGATCTGTCACATTTTGTTTTGCACCCATTTAAAAGCATTCCCAACAGATGGATAGCATTTGAGTGCTAGTACTCACATGCTACCCGAACAGGCGTTGCAATCGTTAATTTCTAATGAAATTTAGCTACTGGGTAGCTAAATGTTACTATCCAATATTAATACTTGCTGAAGATTCAGAAGCTTGGGTAGGGATATTTATTTGTATTTAATCCATTTTATATATGCTGGTCCACAAATGCATGAAATTTTTGTGCGCAAATGCCATTGAATATACACGATTGATTGTGCATGCAATCTGAGTCCACAAATGCACAAGTTTTATGTACGTAGGAATTATGATCAATATCCTAAGCATCATACCGTGGATTGGTGTTGCCCCAAGCTTGTAATAATATTTGCTTTAGCACCAAAATCACATGCTTTTACAATTTTATCTCTCAGTTTTGTGAAAGGGTCTGGGTCTGTTTGGTTTCATTTTGAGTTTTGTGTTTTCAACATTCATTACAATACATAAGGAGAGCAAATGAGAAGATTCAAAATTTTAAGTCATTACGACGATGGAGAAGCGACATAGGGGGTGAATTGTTTTCCGTACCTTTGATATTTCTCAAAACACGGTAAACAAAATAAATTTGTTATCTATTTTGTATGTTAACTGCATTTTTCAAGCTGTTTGTTTTTCAAAAATACATGTGTCATCCGTATTTTTGTTTAGACGAAAACCCAAAACTTAAAAGAGCAAATCAAACGGGGTCTTGATTTTACATCTTCTTGATAAAGCACCGATTACGAGCACGCTATGATTATCTAAGCTACACAACAAATATAATATTTTTAATGATGGTTTATAATTTAAAAAAAATCATTTTATTCTCATGTTTCAGAACACTATTACAAACGCCCTGGATTCTCTTCTTAACCAATGTGATGGAACTTTTTAGTCGTTGATCTCACTGATTAATTACCCACCCTCACCCACTTGCCAATATATATGTAGAAACGAGCAAAATGTGGATTTTTATTCTATAATATTCAGTAGGAATAATATCTGAACAGGAATTCTTGCTTTCTGATATTTAGACCCCGTTTGGTTTGCTGTTTTTAGTTTTGTGTTTTCGTCTAAACAAAAATGCGCATTTCTTATACATTGTTGGAAAACACGCAATTTTGAAAAATGAAATTAACATAGAAAACAGAAAACAAGTTTATTTTATTTTTCGTGTTTTGAGGCATAACAAAAGGACGGAAACAATTCATCCCCTCCATTTTCCGTCGATCGTCGTAATGGCTAAGAATTGTAAAAGGATTTCCCTCATTTAGCTTGTATTTTGTATTGTATGTTGAAAACAAAAAACGCAAAACTAAACACAAACCAAACATGCCCTTATTTTCTAGACCATGAATTTATGCTTTAGTCAACTCTGGTGTCATCTTTGCTGAGCATTCCATTGTAAACTGAACCAGACTAACCGGTTCACTTTTCCATTTCAATGCGGGTTTCAGTCATGACCAAGCTTTCCCATGCAACCATGTTTTCACTCAGACCTTGGAGTTGGAGTGCGCGCTTTCTTTTTTAGTTTGAATCTATACCGAATGCTGAACAATCATATCTTTGCACTTCGCAGGCTACCTACTTTTTTGCATTTCAGTGAATAGATTATACCACTATCAGTTCTAAAGAAGAATTTAGCAAGCTTAGAAGTTGTCAACTCAGTTATAAGGAGAATGGTAAAATTTGAAAGAGTGGTTAGGAATTTACTGGATGAAATCATTTATCTTGATTAGAAACCAAGAGTATATTCGGCAAGTTAAAAAAAATGATAGAAAGAAAGAAACAAGCAAATGATGTTGAAGCTATTGTTTTTTTTTCTTCCTTTCAGAAATGCTGGAATAATTATTACTGGAAGTACAAGGATGATCAGAGGCATTTCAAATGAAGAAACGTCGTTGTTATGTGGTTATGACGTACATACGAAAATACTTCGAGAAGTTGTCTTTAAGACGTTGCTTGTCTTTTTCATTACTGTTCTATGAGATCATTTATGTAGCTACCAGCAACCAAGTATTTCTGATGTTGGGATTCCTTTAATGTATATATCAACGTCCATTCATTGGTTTGGCTTGCACATTTGTGATTGTATCCTGTGTTGTGGAAATGTAACGGCAAACGTGTTTAGACAGATGATAAATATACTTGGCTTTTGTATTTGTTTCATACTTAACACTTGCTTTCTGCAATTGTTTTGTGGTGCCCTTGTTTTATATAAAAGACGTGGAGATACGGATATAGGACTGAAATAGACGCTGGAGTCATTTTGTTTAGTTTCTGAGTCTACATATTATAAAGCTATTGGAGCTGTATTTGTAGGCTTCATTGAGTAGTATGACCACAATATAGTCCAGCATCATTGCCCTAGCTCCTAATGGTTAAGGTTACATGTTCGAGTCATGTAGCGTGATTTCGAATCATTGGGGATCTGTTGACTTATATGTTATATACCACTCAAGATTTATGGTACATTTATGAACTAAGTACCAAATTTCAAAATAAATAAAAATAAAAATAAATGAAGTACCTAATTAAGGCATTGGCCTAAAAAAATGGTTAATTTAGACTTATTTAACTTGCTACGAATATTTATTTTTGCCATGATGTGCTAATTCATCAATTTCTACCCATGCACTTTGAGAGTGCACCATTTTATTTAATAGAAGTCTAAGGTACTTTGAGAAGGAATTAATTTAAATGAAAAACCCAGGATTGATTTTAATCCAAGCACACAAGTTTTAAAATTTAGTCCGAAAAAAACCGAATGCTATATTAAACTAGCATCAATTAAACGCAATGTTAAATTACACTAGCATCGGATGAACTCACTAGATGAACTAAAATAACATTCATCATCACCGTTAAAAAATATCAAATTAATATATCTAAGTTTATATAGCATTACACATATATAATGTTAAGTTTATATAACATTCATTTTTATAGTTTATATAACATCTGTTTTATCCGATGTTACATTAATATAACATTCAGTGTTTTTCAGACTAAATTTAAATTTACGTCCTTTATTCAAAAATGTGGCTAAACCTTTTGTTTCTTTCTATTTTCCTGGTTTGAGAATATATAATCTTCTAAAAGAATTTATCCTAACGTAACTTCAAATTGAGCCCGGAGAAAATCGTTTAGTCAGCACTCAAACTAGATCTATATTTGTAGTATGTTTCTGAATTTGGTCTTAGTTGGGAATGTTTTGAAAAGTGGATTAAATTGATAAAAAAATTCGGCAACTCATAAACAAGAAAAAAGGCAACAAGAATTAGTGACAATTTTGGAAAAAATTAACGCTAAAGAAACCATGTCTGTTTGTTGATCTTAAGGCTAAACTTCTGACTAAAATGAAATCCAAAATTTTAGATCCACGTCCACGTCAAGTTGTGCTCTGGAACAGAGTTAAGAGTACCACATGGGTAATTATCTAATTTATTATATAATTTAATTCTTATTAGTGTGTAACCCGTACGTTGCACACAGTATGTTGTAGAAAAATAATATTGTAATTGTTTTTGTAGAATATAATTTATCATGCAAATATCCGATGAATTTTGTTAGGATAAATGACTTGTAAATTTAAATTACTATATTTATAACCATGTATTTTTGTTATGAAATTCGTATATTTTTATATTTGAATAAAATTAAATTATTATTTTTGTTGATAAAAATGAGTAATACACCGATTTATTATTTTTTAAGATTCATTATTTACCAAACAAATAAATGAAAATAAGCATTCTTAATAAATTTTGAAATTAATATTTTTATAAAATTTCATAAATAAATATTCATGTACGTATATTTTAAAATTGACATTTAGGTTTTAATACATTTGACTGAAAGATAAATGATGCATACATTAAATTTCAAGTATTACTTGAGAGAATGATGACAAATACCTAAAAATAAAAGTGTAATATCAAATACTCAATGTATTTGTATGCATTTGTAGTTCTTGCAGCACATATTTATCAAAATAATTATACGATATTATCAGGGTGATAAAAAATATTTATTTAACCGCTAAAAGAAATATTAAGCGAAAATAAGGTTTGAAACGTTACAAATCACTTTGGCATTTTAATTATGTAAAAAACAAGATTTTTGATCCATTGTTTCATACCTTATTATTTTTATTTTATAATAAAACTTTTCAAAAAATATTCAACATTTATGTTAAAAAGACGATAAAAAATGAAAGAAACATATTTCTAATCAAAATTTGATATAATTTTTGCCCATTGATTAACTCAGATTAAGAACATAAATAATTAAAATGTAACTTTTTGTATAAATACGTACTAATTGAAAATATTTATCTTTTTTTCAATATTACAGAATACAAACATTCATCACTTATCAATAATTGTAATGTTATTCTTCACAAAATATAACTTAATAACGATATAAAGTCTAGTAGAACACATTAGTATAATTAATTAACTGTAATACTGACATTTTTAAAAATTAATCTCTTCATTATTAAAATTAGCATACGTGATAATATTACTGAGTTTTATTGATTTTGTTTTGAAGGTTGATCTATACTAAAGCTTATGCTGCACTAAATTCAGCTCCTCTAAATCAGCATTTTGACAGGGCATGGGTCTCACATGTGCAGTTGAAATCTGCACAATTCTATGCTGAAGCTTGCTATAGGTACTCCCTGGAACTTCATAGCAAGGATGAAATTGCAGAAGAAATAGCACGCCTCAAGATTGGATTAAGTTCCCTTACAGATGCAAAGAAATCAGCCAAGGGAGTAACAGCTCCTCTTCTAAATGCGGTTTCCAAACTCGAAGAGAACATGAAGCGTAACTTAGAAAGAGTTATGAAAGAGAATGACCGTGTTTACCTTCAACGAGTCCCAGCTGCTGGTTCCTTGTCAACCCTTCCTGCAGCATCTCTAGTCAAACCAGTGAACATGGCTGAAGTGTTAGATGCTAGCAAGGAAAACTTTTCACAGGTATTGTACCTGACACCAGTGCCAAAGCTCTCTCTAAATATACATAGATGGTTGATGATATCATTCGAACGCAAGCTGAAAAATTACAGCAAGGAAGCGAAATCACACGTGTGAGACTGAAGGAGATGGATCTACCAGATTCAATATTAGCACTTGAAGGTGCATACTGCTTGCCATTAGATCTTAAAGAAGACGTTGAAGCCGTACAGATCAGTGGTGGGCCGTCTGGTTTAGAAGCTGAGTTACAACAGCTTAAAGATTTAAGGAGAGTAAATCAGGAACTTTTGGTTCAAACCGAAGAGCTATTACAGAAGGAAGCAAGTGAGGATGCTCAATTTAGGGCACAGTTTGGAACCAGGTGGACTAGACCACAATCTAGCACTTTGACGAAAAACCTGCAAGATAGATTGAACAGGTTTGCTGGAAACCTTAAGCAAGCTACTGAGAGTGATGCAAGGATTGAGAGAGCTGTGAGAGAGAATTCAGCTCTCATGTCTATCTTAGACAGTAGACCGGTACGCTTCTTGTATATATCGTGTGAAACAATTAAGTGATGGGCATGTCGTCAAGGTAAAGATACCATTGTGGTCCTACTGGTTGCTGGTTCTAGTCACAACCACATCTCTTGAAATCTTTATTTTAAAAGTGTACGGTTTTCATGGTGTTCTACAAAAGGTTTAAATCTACTTCTTCTCGTCCAAGATCTTCTCCAAGATCGCATTTTTGCATTTGGCCAGATGAAATTTCAAACTTAATTTTGTTAAGATCTCAATCTGAGATATGATCGAGATGTTGGTCCGAGATTTTATATAAAACCTAATATTTGAAAGGTGGTCCTTGCCAGTGTTATCAAGGCGTGTGCCTAGGCATAAAAAAAACTCAAGGCACACGTTCTGCGCCTTTTTGCAATCTTGAGTGTGCCTTTTTGCAGTTCGAGGCGCCTTTTTGCAAAATTCAAATTTTGATTTACAAAATAGTTAAATAAAAAATTTAAATAGCTAAATGAATTATAAAATATGATTTAAAATTTAGTTAATACTTTTTTAAATAGTTGAATGAATTATAAAATATGATTTAAAATTTAATTTGTGGTTAGTAAAAAAGTAGATCAAATGTATATAAAAGACATGCAAAAAGGCCCAAGGCTCAAGGCTTGCGCCTTAGTGCCTTAACTACTTTGGTCTTTGCCTAGTGGAGTGCCCATCCAGTGATTCTACCCTTCTTATAATTAGTGGATGAACCTTTTACTATTTGTTTATCTCAACGTGTTACTTCTATAGAACTAGAACAATATCATTTGTTTCCTGACCGTTATCATGACAAAATGAATGCATAAAAATAGTTTGTGTGCGGAAGTGTGTTTTTCTTCTTCTTCCTGATTTGGTTCCTTCACTAAAAATTAGATCAATAGGCTTCTATCAACTAATTCCAAGTTTATTAATTGGTGAGGGTCTTTGATCTTTTTCTGGGTTGATTTTAATTATCTATCATCATTGATACAGATAGAGTCTGCCTTACCAACTCTTGCAAGGCCTATCATGTCTTTGGACAGTAATGAAGATGCTATAGTGGGAGCCCTTAAACAGAGCCTGGTAAAGTTTTTACTTCAGTCCAAAAAATATAATATTTTAGTACTATACTTTTTTTTGGTAATCTTTCTTAGTTTTGTGTTCCTATTATACTTTTTTTTGGGTAATCTTTCTTAGTTTTGTGTTCCTAGTTTGATAATGATGTTAAACGATAATATATGGGGAAATAGCATGATACGTGTGAAGAGATAAATCTTGATATAGTAGTTTGTAAAGTTTAACCCATCTGCTTATGCAAAGTCTTTCACTTTGTTTTGGTCATTTGCTACAGATTCAACGGGAAAATAGGGTATAAATTTTTAAAGATGAAATAAATCAGAGGCACCATGTCAGATTACTGCCATGATAATCCATCATTAACCTGTTAGTATAATTTGAAATTGCTAAATACCTTATCCACACATAACAGAGGCAGTTGGAGAATCTCGGAGCTCAAAGGGCAGGCCTTGAAGATATGCTTAAAGAGATGAAGAGAAAGGTGCAATCTATCTTACAATATTATTCCATTTCTCTTGGTTGGTTTTTTTAGATTATGGAGACACTGGTGTATTTGTCTAGAGACACATATATCACCTGCTACTGACGTTTGCTGCATTGTATTTCTGAAAAATTACATGTTCTGTTGTTTTGGTTGTCATTTGTATCAGCTATCAATATCAACTCCGGTGATTGATGGAAACCATAATGTGATAGTATATCTTAATTGCTTTCGTAATTCAGAAGACTGAAATCTATATTTGCTTTTCATTTTTGATGACCGTGATTAAAAGTGCACAAAAAATGAATCGACTTTTGTGAGAACCTGGAGAACTGTTGATTTATGTCTTACCTTTTACACTTTGCCCTATTACAACATGTCTTCCATAACCTGTTTCTCAATATATTTATATTCTGAGCAATATCCATGTAATTATATGCGGAGAACATGAGAATTGTGTTGTTACTTTTGAACACTTGAACTCCTGAAAATTGATATTCTAAGACACATTACTGTATGATAATGCATTAATTTTTCATGTTGCTATAATGTTTATGAGATCCATTTCAAGTTAAATTTAAGTTCCATCTTCTTAATTATGTTTGTTTTCCTCTTCTTCTCTACTACTGTGCCTTTTTTCATGTCTCTTCATCACACGTGGTTACTTTTTTCTTTCTTTCATTTTTCTTTGTCAGTATTTCTTTCTCTCTCAATTCTTCTTGTTGATTAAATTCAATGTTTTTTGTTTATCAATCGATTCGTTGTTAAGTTTACAATATATGACTTGTATTCTAGATTATGAGCATGCGTATGTGTGTATACGTACTAGTTGAAATCATGCCTAGGAACCAGATAATGACGTAGCAGTGATAAATTGCTTCCACTATCTATCACGGTTTAAATCTTGGTGTAAGACCAAGATGGAACCAAAAGCAATTTAAATGATCATAGGTCACAAATGAACTCTAAAGTTTTGAAGGCTCAATGATAATCAGATGAGTTTTAAAATAGAAAAACAATCCATTCAAATTTTAGTTTGAAACTCTTAGAACAATTAGTAGTTTGATATACTGTATATTTTTATTTTTTATTAATAATTAAATCAAAATTTCAGGTAAATAATCCATTCAAACTCTCAGGCTGTTGTGCTTCATTTTTATAAATAAGTTAAAAATATCATCCTTGCATTTTTTTACTTATCAAAAGTTTGAATCAGGAATGCATCAAACTACTCAAAATCTCAAATGTAATGAATTGTAGAAGGTCTGAATTTTAATGTATCATTTTTATATTCAAGTGTACTGCATGCATCTCCCATACATACCGTATTGAAGTGCACTCTTTCTCCACCTGTATTTACATGCACACTTTGATGTTAGCTCTTTTATTCAAGGGAAATGAACTATGGTCCAAAATGCTTTCACTGAACTAACATATTTGTTGTGTAGGATGATATATTACCTAAGTTGATGGCCTATAGTGGATCTCCTGATGATCTTTTCAGGAAGGAGATAACCAAGTATGACCACATATGTGAAGAAATTGCTCAAAATATCGAAGCTCAGGAGAACTTGCTACTGCAGATTCAAGTATGTTTTGCTCATTCACATTTGATTCACCTATATATGTTTATAATATCAGAGTAATTTGTTAGTACTCTTTATTTTTCAGCTGTAACCCCATAAACTTCTGGTTGACCACCATGACACCTTACTGAACTTTAACAGCCTCCGCCTTTCATTGTTTGATAAAAAAAGGTGTTATATAAAATGATTTCGTTAATCATAAAGTTCAAACATCAAATTGAAACCGGACTTAAGTAGTATAACGTAGTTCCAAATGATTTAAATTTGTAACTGTACATATACTTTTATGCTAGAAATTCCAGTCGATGTTAATTATTAGATGACATTTATGTATGTAAAGCATCAATCCTTTTTTTTTCACGATAATAACTTATAATATTCGAAATTGATTTTGACTTGAGTGTCTACATCTAAATCCAAAATTTATTTTCCTCTCTTGTTCCATCTTTATTTTCTTTGGGAATCAATAAAGAATTGAATTGTAGATTGCAGTAAACATCTTAATTCTATATTTCAGCGTGGACTGAATGATTTTTCTCAATTGCGGTTTTAATTAGATGTTGAATTGGAATACGAGAATCAAATCTTAATGGGAGAGTTTCAATTTTAAATAGGGTTTAATTTGCGATAAGTAACTAAAGATTTTCGATAGCCATGCTTATATACACTTGGATAACAAAATGTAGTGTATCATATTTTGATTCAACACATACATTGTTTCCATAGTGCAAAGTTTTATATAATTGAATATATTTTTAGCATTTGACTAATACTGAACCTTTCCCATGTATTGTATGATGGTGAAATTTGTTCTCAATTAATTCCTCACAAACATGAATGAATTTGCAATGTGGTTATAAAAGTAATTCCTTGTGCATTTTTTTCATTTGACATTTTCCTTAAGTTAAACATAATTCGTTTCTCTAGAAAGTTTGTTTTTCAATCCATCCCTATGGAAGATAAACCTGAAAATTCTTGTATGTATGAGCAGAGTTATATTGTACTGAATACTGATATAAAACTTTTAATAGGCACAAAATGATGAATTTGCTGCTGCCTTCAACTTGGAGGACTACAAAGGTACTCATTTTAATATATAATTTTGTCATACTCTTAGAATTTTATGAATTCTCAAAGTTCAGCTGATTAAATATTGCCCTCCATTCCTACTAAACTACAGCTTAGTTCTACTTGTGGTTTTGATTAAAAAAGCCACATGTATTTGAATATTTAGTGCCTTTGTTCCACTCCATTTTTACATCAACTGAAATTTACAGTGTCAAGGGGGAAATGCTACCAACAAATTGCTGCAGCTGTAGCAAAATATAGGGAGATTAAAGATAACATCAATGAAGGTTTGAAGTTCTATGTTACTCTTCAGGTAAATTAATTTCTCCAAACAATATCTTTTATTTTTAAGAAAAAAGAAAAAAAAAGAAGAAAAAGAGAGAAGGATGTTGACAAATACAAGTGATGAACAAACAGGATGCAATAACAAACGTAAAGCAACAATGCAGCGACTTTGTGATGACAAGAAACATTCAATGCCGTGAAATGATGGAAGAAGTGCAGCGCAAAATCTCTGGCCTCAACTTCAACACAAGTGCTAAAACAAACTACAGTGCCGCCCCCGCACCACCTCAGCATCAACCATCGCCTCCATACAGTCACCCTCCTCCGTCCGATTATCAAAGACCAGGCTACAATCAGCCGTATCCCCCGCCTCCGTACAATCAGCAACCGCCTCCTTATCATGGGCCTCCAGGCCCGTATCAGCATCCACCTCAGCCGGCCCATGGGCATGATTATGGACAGCCTGCCTATCCTGGGTGGCGTGGGCCGTACTATAATGCGCATCAGGCTCAGCCTGGACAGCAGCAGCCTCCACCTCCTTACAGTGCACAGTCCCCTTATCAGACTCAACAGAGCGGGTACTACAGGCCACCTCAATAGTTTGTTTTGTATTATTTGGTTGGTTGATTGATATAAAATTCTTTGTCTAGATTATGTATCCATAAAAGCAAACCTGAGGTTGTGATTTGTGACAATAGATGTTAAATATGGGCGGTAATATTTTATACATACATATAGGTACGTACGTATGCTTAGATAATAATCATATTGAACAGGCTTTTTGCCTTCGGATTGTTATTTTTATACATGGTTTAAAAGTGTTACATAGTTAAATGTTGAATTTGTTATCCAAGTACATCTGGTATTGTATTTATTATTTTTTAGTTAACATGAAAGCATCGAACGGTGGTATGATGAGATTTCAGTTGCTAAAGAATTGGATTTCAGTTTTTATTTCCTTTTTCTTTATTTAACAAAGTATTTGGGGTTTCAACTTTAATATTTATAAAACGAGGGAATTAATTTTTCAGGATCTTAAGGCCAGTTTGGCAGGTGCATTTATTTCATCTCTTCTGGATAAGAGAAGTGGAATCTGTCTTCTGATTTTGGAGTAGAAGGGTGTTTTGAGTCTTGATTGATCTTGGGAAGATCATTTTGTTAGATTGTTTTGGTTCAGTTTGTTTCTAGGGGCATCAGCAAGGGTTGATCTGATCAGTATGGATGTGAGAGACCCAGGATCGTCCGAAGAATTTTGTGGATAAGAATACGAGATTTGATTTTTGGATAAGAGTTTGATCTTCAGGAGTGAATTGTCAGTTTGGATAACTGGGATTCGTTGTGTTTCACGTATCTCTGAGGGAGTACGTGTGAGCTTTATCTCTAGTTGTAGAACCAGCAGTTCAGGGAGTTTTGGTTGTTGAGTCAGACTTGTCTATAGTCTGATATCTTGTCTTGTTTTGTAGATCTAGATGTGTGTAGCTTAGTAGTGTTGATTGTTTGGATTCTGTAGAGCGAGTAACCCGGTATTTATACTTGGGGAAACTCGAGGAAATTCTATCTGGAATTTTTTCTGAATAGTTGGTTTTGTTCAATTGGATGAATTGTATGCTAGAGTTGTTTGATGATATATGCTTGTGATTAAAATTAAAGCTTTAATTAGATTATTAAATTAACTTAGTTTTAAATTTCGGGGACGAAATTCTTTTAAGGGGGGAGGAATGTAATATCCCGGAAATTTGGGGCGATACAAATTTAATAATTTGTGATTAAATATTTAATTGATTAATAATATTTGTTAATAAAATTTAACTTTGATTTAATAATTTTCTTCTAAATAGATATTCAACTGATAATTCATCTTTTAAAGTCCGATAAATTGTTTTTAAATATATGGATATAGATTTGTGTATTGTAAATAGTTAAGCTTTGTTTTAAGCTAATAAATAAAGTTATATTTTTCTAATTTTAAATATTTCTGGTGATTAGAAATTTGATTAAATTTAATATGAAATAAATAACAAATTGGCTTTAAATTATACTAAAGATTAAGTTTAAATTGGTTTAAATGATTTTAGCTTGAATTTAAATTCAACAAAGGGTTGTTTGTTCTTGTTTTAAATATAGTAGGTAAATAAGTAATTTATTTATATTGAAATAATCTCTTTATAAATTATTTTAATTTGATAATGAGTTTTATTTATAATATAATATCTTTATGAATAGATTTTTAAATAAATAGAAATTTTGTTATATATATGTATATAATTGGAAGAACTATAGTTTGAAGTTTAAAATAAAATCTTTCAAAATGTTTTAAATTTAAAATAAACCTTATAAATGTTTAATATAGTATGAAATAAAATAATAGTTAATGAATGTAATATTGGATGGTTAGGTTTTAAAATAAAATATACAATAGTAGATTAAGTATTTAATAAGTTAGAATGCTAAAAACAAAACAAAAATTAGCAAAGTAAAATAAAAATACAAGAGTGGGCTAAATATTTAATAACTTAAGTTAAAAACAAAATAGGCAAGATAAATAAAACAACTTTAATTTACATGAAGTATAAAAGTAGCCAAGTATTCAAAATTTGTAGTTAGCAAATAGGCTAAGTAAAACAAATGTGCATGCTTAAACAAAATAAAAGCTAAAGCAAAATATACAATTCTTATCTATGCAAAGCTAGTAGGTATAAAATGTATAGTAATAGGCAAGTAAACAAAAAAATGCAGACATTAAAATATAAGTATAAAAAGGAGCAGGCTGAAACAAAAATGGTAAAGCAAAAATACAAGGTGCAGGCTAAAGTAATAATCATCCATGTAGGTTGAGATAAACAAATGCAAGCTAAAATAATTTTCTGTGCATAAGTACTTGCTCATTAAATGCAAGCAAAACAAAGGTCATATTTCAAGTGATATAAATCAAACTCAGCCCCTTATTATAAAACACTGTCTGATCAAAAGTTTTAAAAATAATAAAAGTATTGTACCTAAAAATTTCAAACAAATCCTACCCTGTCTCCCTCTTCTCTTTATATATACATCTGCTCGTTTCATTTGTTGATCATAGCAAGCTTTTTCTTTTATTTTCTTTTCAAAACTGAAACATTTTACAACATCAAAGCAAGAGAGTAAGGAAATCATTTTCTCAGGTTATGTCAAAAATTGTTTTCAAGCAACTGCTCTGCTCTTTCCAAAAGAAGTGAGTAACTTCACTTTTCTCAAACAACCTAAGTTTAAATCTAGTGTATGAAGAATATCATATATATTGTTATATGAAATATATGCATTTCATTTAATTTTGATAAGATGAAGCCTGCTCATTTTCTTTTATCTGGATGATGCTCTGTTTAAAATTTTTAGAGGCCTGAGTTGCTTCAAAGATCATATGTGCTCAACCCATTGATTGTTAGGACAAATCATCTAAACCAAATATGTTTGGTTGAGTATAAAGTAGATTGTAAAATTTAATTTATGATAAATAAAGTTGATATGCTCTGGGAAAAAACTCAAGAACAGTAATACTCAATATAAGTGACAAATTCAAACATCACGAATTATCGATTCATGTTTATAAACTGATTGCTTAATCAAAATTAGGATTTTTGAAACTCGAATCACATTCTTTTAGTGATAGAATGAGATGGCATTGTGGTGTTGAACGGAAAATGAGTTTTGGTCGAAATAAGGTGGTCGGAAGCACTGGGTTGGCCGGGGTTTCACGAGGAGGTAGAGGGGCTTACGGGGTAGCTAGAAAAAAATATTGAATCATAGAATTAAGCTATGTGGATTTTGTGATTTGGATTTAAAAAAATTTTAACCTAGTTTTTAGCAATGATGGGAAATTGTTCACCGCGGTCTCAATATGGATTCGAGTGTTTCGCTACTTTGGGTGGTCGAAGTTTGGGTGATGTTGAAGTCGAGGTCGAAGGTGGAAGTTCGCTGGTGATCGGAGTGCCGTGGGGGAAGCGATGACAGGTTTGAAGAGGGGAGCAGCCGCGTGTTTCCAGGTTTGAATGGAGTACTCGTTTTTCATTTCGAAGCGCTGCAGTGGTTTTTGGGGGTTGTGTTGTGGTCATGGGTTGATCGGCGATGGGGTGCGACGTTGGTAGGTGGCCGGAGGTGGCTGGAGGCACGATGCACGTGCACGTGCATATTGGAAGGGGCTGTTTTTTTTGGGTGCGCTTTTTTTTTGTCCCGGGGTTTACTCGGGTTTTTGGGTAGTTTTCTCAAAGTAGAGGCAGGGGGAACTCGAAGTAATGGTGGGTAAGGGGGTTTGCTTTGGTTGCTACAGGTTAAACCTGTCATGTTTGTTTGGGTTCGGTTTTCTTAGGGGGAAGTTCGGGTCATATTGGTGAATTTCTCGAAGCAGGCGAGGGGGAATCTTGAAGTAGGCTGGGTAGTAGATTGTTTTCCTGTTTTCTTTTTGCAAACCTGTTTGTTTCAGTTTTTTTTTAAAATAAGGTTAATTCAATTTTTAGCAGGATGTAAACCATGTTGAAATTAAAAATTCAAATTTCGAACCAGCTTTAAAGTAGCATTGAATTCAAAGTTTAAGAAATTTGAATTAAAGCTTTTGAAAAAAAGAAATGGAATTTGGATTTTTGGACAAGATTTAAAGTCGAGGTTTAAAACGAAGTTGGAAATTAATGTTTAAAATTTATGGATTCAAGTTTGTTTAAAAATCCAAATCTGAAATTTAAATCAATTTTAATTTTGAATGTTTTAAAAATAGTTCAAATAAAATAGTTTTTTAAGGTAAATTTTGTTGCAAAAAATGTTAACTTGATTTGAGAAATTCTTTTATAAAAAAGTTTTTGAATAAAAAGAAATGAATTTTCAAGTTATATAATTAATGTATTTTCAAAATTGATTTTTGAAAATAGTAATTTAAATTTTAAAAAGCCTTTTCCTTACAAAAACTTCATATGCAAGTAATAAATGTTATGTACATTTATTTAAAAGATTTTATAAGTGAATTTAAATTGAGTTAATGTTAAATCACTAATCATTTTGAATCTTAAGTTCAAAATGGAATTTGAAGCTTAAATTAAAAATGTAATGTTCTAATACATTTTAAATATTAAGGAAGTCATTAATAAAGTAATTAATTGTCTTAGAAATAATTAAAATATTGAAGTAATTAATAAGATAATTAGAGGATGACTTATTTAAATTAAGTTATAATTAATTAAAATTAAAAAGAAATTACAAAGGAAGTAATCAAGGAATTGTTTTAATTAATGAAAATAATTAACTAAGGATTTTAATTGATTTATAAATGTGATGAAATTTGATAGTAATTAGATGAATTAATTTTGATAATTTATTGAAAATTGTTAAATATAATACTTGATAAAAGTAATTAAAGGATTTATTATCTATTGAAATTAAATTTGATGATATGATTAAATGAATGAATTAATTTAGTTTAATCAAATTAATAAATCATTTAATGAATTGATAAGTGAAATTACTTGGTGTAATTAATGGAGCAGAATTACTTAGAGAAGTAATTAGATGATAATTACTGGATGTAATTAATACTAGATGATGTGTAGATGAAGTAATTTGGGGAATTACTTTTGTATTTAATCGGGGGATTAATTAATGGAAATAATTAATTATGAAATAATTAATTTATTAAGGACGGTTAATTAACTGGTCTGTTATTAATCAAGGGAGGATTAATAATTGTGTTTGAATAAAGATTAATTACTTATGTAATTAACTTAAATGAAGGAACTTAATTTAAATATAAAGTAGATCATTAATTAATATAATTAATGATATAAGTAAGAATTGTTTAATTATGTACTAATTTACAATGGGATGATTAATTAATACAATCAATTAATAATAAGTGTAATTGATTTTATTTAAATTAATAAATGAAGTAATTAAATGTTGATTACTAGGAATGATTTATAAGAACTAATATGTGGGATTTATTAAAGATTAAATTACTTATTGTAATTAGGGGATGATTAATCAGAGGGGTTAAATCAAGATGGATATTTAGGGAATAATTAATTGATTTATAATTAATTAATGGTTGTATAAGCAGGATTTATAGATCAAGTAATTAATTTAATTTATTTTAAATTAATTAAAGATAGAAGTAATTAATTTAATTCATTTTAAATTAATTATAGATTGTGAATAATAGATCATTGCTTTTGGATGAATGATATTGATATTTCATTTGTTGATTGTGATCTCACATAGGAGATGAGTAATATCTATGTGATATAGATGCTTGGTATGTTTGATAATATTAATTATCTGTTTTGGTTGAAGTGAATTATCTGCTGTAATGATAATGTAGATTTTCAATCTGTGATATTGTGAATTATCTATCTGTGTGTATATAGATAATGAATTGAATTGTTTTAACTTTAAAACAACTTGGCCTTAAAAGATACGATTTGGATTTCGATGAGACCGGGATTGCTATATTACAGCATGATATGGGGTTCTCGCTTCGCGGTTTGGTGGCGAACGGGAGACTCTTACCCCTACATGTCCCCGGGGGTAGTATAAGGCCTTTTGGGGTTGGTTGCGACTCGAGAGGGTGGCTGTAAAAGCAATCTCGAGGTATCACTATGTGCCACGGCGGGGCTGGGATGGTTGCAAAGCCTACCAGTTGTGGCCGCTGACTGATGGTTGCAAAGCCTAGGTCTATCACATTTGGTATCAGAGCGCTGGGTTGAGTGAATACCTAGGCTCTTGAGTGTTTTCTTTCCTGAGAGAGTGTATTTGTAATTTTGATATATATATATATGATTATTTCTACCTATTGTTGGGTTACCTGTTCCAGTTTTCCAATGAGTTAATAAGGGTAGATAGGGTAGTGGTGTTTGTAACACGACTACCAATGGTTGGAAGTGTATCTGTCGATACTGTAGACCTAATACCGTCTCAAGTAAGTTTGGATGGGCTGAAGTTTGGTTCTGTCGGTTGGATAGAAGCAAGTGATGATATTTTGATACATCAGGGTGTAGTAGCTGTGTGATGAGACACGGTGACTATGGATGTCTCCGAAGGTATTTCTTTGGAACAAGTTAAGGAAGTGTGTTTGCTTCAGTGTTGTAGCTGCGTTCAGCTGGGTGTTTCTGTCTGGTTTGAAGTCCGAATTTTTCGAAGAGTTTTGGATCAGGAATTCCTTAGCATTAGTGTTAGCAGTGGAGTTCAGAAGCAGCAGAGTGGTTCCGTTTCTTCGATGGATTGGCTATATAAGTGTAAGCTGTTCTGATTGGTAAAGAGAGAGCAGTATCTTTGGAATGAGGCTAGATTGATCGCAAAAGTGACTTACGATAATTTGAGTGTTCTCGTGGATTTAAGAAATTTTTCTGGGTGTCTTCAGGAAGTCAGAGTTTTATCAGCATCTGGAAATTGAGTTTGGTAAAGTATCTCAGATTTGGAGGACTTCTGAATTTTCTTCTTGGATCCGTGGAACCTTATTTTTGGGGATGAGTTGTCCAGTCTGTGCTTGTGTTCATCATCAGCATTTTCGTCTGTTCAATCAGAGTTGCGCAGTGGAAGCATGGTGGCAGCTGTGTTAGTTTGGAAGCTATGGAATGTTGCAGTATTTGGATTAGAGAATTTCTACAGGAAATTTTTCAGGATCTTAAGGCCAGTTTGGCAGGTGCATCTATTTCATCTCTTCTGGATAAGAGAAGTGGAATCTGTCTTCTGATTTTGGAGTAGAAGGGTGTTCTGAGTCTTGATTGATCTTGGGAAGATCATTTTGTTAGATTGTTTTGGTTCAGTTTGTTTCTAAGGGCATCAGCAAGGGTTGATCTGATCAGTATGGATGTGAGAGACCCAGGATCGTTCGAAGAATTTTGTGGATAAGAATACGAGATTTGATTTTTGGATAAGAGTTTGATCTTCAGGAGTGAATTGTCAGTTTGGATAATTGGGATTCGTTGTGTTTCACGTATCTCTGAGGGAGTACGTGTGAGCTTTATCTCTAGTTGTAGAACCAGCAGTTCAGGGAGTTTTGGTTGTTGAGTCAGACTTGTCTATAGTCTGATATCTTGTCTTGTTTTGTAGATCTAGATGTGTGTAGCTTAGTAGTGTTGATTGTTTGGATTCTGTAGAGCGAGTAATCCGGTATTTATACTTGGGGAAACTCGAGGAAATTCTATTTGGAATTTTTTCTGAAGAGTTGTTTGATGATATATGCTTGTGATTAAAATTAAAGCTTTAATTAGATTATTAAATTAACTTAGTTTTAAATTTCGGGGACGAAATTCTTTTAAGGGGGGAGGAATGTAATATCCCGGAAATTTGGGGCGATACAAATTTAATAATCTGTGATTAAATATTTAATTGATTAATAATATTTGTTAATAAAATTTAACTTTGATTTAATAATTTTCTTTTAAATAGATATTCAACTGATAATTCATCTTTTAAAGTCTGATAAATTGTTTTTAAATATATGGATATAGATTTGTGTATTGTAAATAGTTAAGCTTTGTTTTAAGCTAATAAATAAAGTTATATTTTTCTAATTTTAAATATTTCTGGTGATTAGAAATTTGATTAAATTTAATATGAAATAAATAACAAATTGGCTTTAAATTATACTAAAGATTAAGTTTAAATTGGTTTAAATGATTTTAGCTTGAATTTAAATTCAACAAAGGGTTGTTTGTTCTTATTTTAAATATAGTAGGTAAATAAGTAATTTATTTATATTGAAATAATCTCTTTATAAATTATTTTAATTTGATAATGAGTTTGATTTATAATATAATATCTTTATGAATAGATTTTTAAATAAATAGAAATTTTGTTATATATATGTATATAATTGGAAGAACTATAGTTTGAAGTTTAAAATAAAATCTTTCAAAATGTTTTAAATTTAAAATAAACCTTATAAATGTTTAATATAGTATGAAATAAAATAATAGTTAATGAATGTAATATTGGATAGTTAAGTTTTAAAATAAAATATACAACAGTAGATTAAGTATTTAATAAGTTAGAATGCTAAAAACAAAACAAAAATTAGCAAAGTAAAATAAAAATACAAGAGTAGGCTAAATATTTAATAACTTAAGTTAAAAACAAAATAGGCAAGATAAATAAAACAACTTTAATTTACATGAAGTATAAAAGTAGCAAAGTATTCAAAATTTGTAGTAAGCAAATAGGCTAAGTAAAACAAATGTGCAGGCTTAAACAAAATAAAAGCTAAAACAAAATATACAATTATTATCTATGCAAAGATAGTAGGTATAAAATGTATAGTAATAGGCAAGTAAACAAAAAAATGCAGACATTAAAATATAAGTATAAAAAGGAGCAGGCTGAAACAAAAATGGTAAAGCAAAAATACAAGGTGCAGGCTAAAGTAATAATCATCCATGTAGGTTGAGATAAACAAATGCAAGCTAAAATAATTTTCTGTGCATAAGTACTTGCTCATTAAATGCAAGCAAAACAAAGGTCATATTTCAAGTGATATAAATCAAACTCAGCCCCTTATTATAAAACACTGTCTGATCAAAAGTTTTAAAAATAATAAAAGTATTGTACCTAAAAATTTCAAACAGATCCTATCCTGTCTCCCGCTTCTCTTTATGTATACATCTGCTCATTTCATTTGTTGATCATAGCAAGCTTTTTCTTTTATTTTCTTTTCAAAACTGAAACATTTTACAACATCAAAGCAAGAGATTAAGGAAATCATTTTCTCAGGTTATGTCAAAAATTGTTTTCAAGCAACTGCTCTGCTCTTTCCAAAACAAGTGAGTAACTTCACTTTTCTCAAACAACCTAAGTTTAAATCTAGTGTATGATGAATATCAGATATATTGTTGTATGAAATATATGCATTTCATTTAATTTTGATAAGATGAAGCCTGCTCATTTTCTTTTATCTGGATGATGCTCTGTTTAAAATATTTAGAGGCCTGAGTTGCTTCAAAGATCATATGTGCTCAACCCATTGATTGTTAGGACAAATCATCTAAACCAAATATGTTTGGTTGAGTATAAAGTAGATTGTAAAATTTAATTTATGATAAATAAAGTTGATATGCTCTGGGAAAAAACTCAAGAACAGTAATACTCAATATAAGTGACAAATTCAAACATCACGAATTATCGATTCATGTTTATAAACTGATTGCTTAATCAAAATTAGGATTTTTGAAACTCGAATCACATATTTTTAGTGATAGAATGAAATGGCATTGTGGTGTTGAACGGAAAATGGGTTTTGGTCGAAATAAGGTGGTCGGAAGCACTGGGTTGGCCGAGGTTTCGCGAGGAGGTAGAGGGGCTTACGGGGTAGCTAGAAAAAAATATTGAATCATAGAATTAAGCTATGTGGATTTTGTGATTTGGATTTAAAATTTTTTTAACCTAGTTTTTAGCAATGATGGGAAATTGTTCACCGCGGTCTCAATATGGATTCGAGTGTTTCGCTACTTTGGGTGGTCAAAGTTTGGGTGATGTTGAAGTCGAGGTCGGAGTTGGAAGTTCGTTGGTGATCGGATCGCCGTGGGGGAAGCGATGACAGGTTTGAAGAGGGGAGCAACCGCGTGTTTCCAGGTTTGAATGGAGTACTCGTTTTTCATTTCGAAGCGTTGTAGTGGTTTTTGGGGGTTGTGTTGTGGTCATGGGTTGATCGGCGATGGGGTGCGACGTTGGTAGGTGGCCGGAGGTGGCTGGAGGCACGATGCACGTGCATATTGGAAGGGGCTGTTTTTTTTGGGTGTGCTGTTTTTCTTTGTCCTGGGGTTTACTCGGGTTTTTGGGTAGTTTTCTCGAAGTAGAGGCGGGGGAACTCGAAGTAATGGTGGGTAAGGGGGTTTGCTTTGGTTGCTACAGGTTAAACATGTCATGTTTGTTTGGGTTTTGTTTTCTCAGGGGGAAGCTCGGGTCATATTGGTGAATTTCTCGTAGCAGGTGAGGAGGAATCTTGAAGTAGGCTGGGTAGTAGATTGTTTTCCTGTTTTCTTTTTGCAAACCTGTTTGTTTCAGTTTTTTTTTTAAATAAGGTTAATTCAATTTTTAGCAAGATGTAAACCATGTTGAAATTAAAAATTCAAATTTCGAACCAGCTTTGAAGCAGCATTGAATTCAAAGTTTAAGAAATTTGAACTAAAGCTTTTGAAAAAAAGAAATGGAATTTGGATTTTTGGACAAGATTTAAAGTCGAGGTTTAAAACGAAGTTGGAAATCAATGTTTAAAATTTATGGATTCAAGTTTGTTTAAAAATCGAAATCTGAAATTTAAATCAATTTTAATTTTGAATGTTTTAAAAATAGTTCAAATAAAATAGTTTTTTAAGGTAAATTTTGTTGCAAAAAATGTTAACTTGATTTGAGAAATTCTTTTATAAAAAAGTTTTTGAATAAAAAAAATGAATTTACAAGTTATATAATTAATGTATTTTCAAAATTGATTTTTGAAAATAGTAATTTAAATTTTAAAAAGCCTTTTCCTTATAAAAACTTCATATGCAAGTAATAAATGTTATGTACATTTATTTAAAAGATTTTATAAGTGAATTTAAATTGAGTTAATGTTAAATCACTAATCATTTTGAATTTTAAGTTCAAAATGGAATTTGAAGCTTAAATTAAAAATGTAATGTTCTAATACATTTTAAATATTAAGGAAGTCATTAATAAGGTAATTAATTATCTTAGAAATAATTAAAATATTGAAGTAATTAATAAGATAATTAGAGGATGACTTATTTATATTAAGTTATAATTAATTAAAATTAAAAAGAAATTACAAAGGAAGTAATCAAGGAATTGTTTTAATTAATGAAAATAATTAACTAAGGATTTTAATTGATTTATAAATGTGATGAAATTTGATAGTAATTAGATGAATTAATTTGGATAATTTATTGAAAATTGTTAAATATAATACTTGATAAAAGTAATTAAAGGATTTATTATCTATTGAAATTAAATTTGATGATATGATTAAATGAATGAATTAATTTAGTTTAATCAAATTAAAAAATCATTTAATGATTTGATAAGTGAAATTACTTGATGTAATTAATGGAGCAGAATTACTTAGAGAAGTAATTAGATGATAATTACTGGATGTAATTAATACTAGATGATGTGTAGATGAAGTAATTTGGGGAATTACTTTTGTATTTAATCGGGGGATTAATTAATGGAAATAATTAATTATGAAATAATTAATTTATTAAGGACGGTTAATTAACTGGTCTGTTATTAACCAAGGGAGGATTAATAATTGTGTTTGAATAAAGATTAATTACTTATGTAATTAACTTAAATGAAGGAACTTAATTTAAATATAAAGTAGATCATTAATTAATATAATTAATGATATAAGTAAGAATTGTTTAATTATGTACTAATTTACAATGGGATGATTAATTAATACAATCAATTAATAATAAGTGTAATTGATTTTATTTAAATTAATAAATGAAGTAATTAAATGTTGATTACTAGGAATGATTTATAAGAACTAATATGTGGGATTTATTAAAGATTAAATTACTTATTGTAATTAGGGGATGATTAATCAGAGGGGTTAAATCAAGATGGATATTTAGGGAATAATTAATTGATTTATAATTAATTAATGGTTGTATAAGCAGGATTTATAGATCAAGTAATTAATTTAATTTATTTTAAATTAATTAAAGATAGAAGTAATTAATTTAATTCATTTTAAATTAATTATAGATTGTGAATAATAGATCATTGCTTTTGGATGAATGATATTGATATTTCATTTGTTGATTGTGATCTCACATAGGAGATGAGTAATATCTATGTGATATAGATGCTTGGTATGTTTGATAATATTAATTATCTGTTTTGGTTGAAGTGAATTATCTGCTGTAATGATAATGTAGATTTTCAATCTGTGATATTGTGAATTATCTATCTGTGTGTATATAGATAATGAATTGAATTGTTTTAACTTTAAAACAACTTGGCCTTAAAAGATACGATTTGGATTTCGATGAGACCGGGATTGCTATATTACAGCATGATATGGGGTTCTCGCTTCGCGGTTTGGTGGCGAACGGGAGACTCTTACCCCTACATGTCCCCGGGGGTAGTATAAGGCCTTTTGGGGTTGGTTGCGACTCGAGAGGGTGGCCGTAAAAGCAATCTCGAGGTATCACTGTGTGCCACGGCGGGGCTGGGATGGTTGCAAAGCCTACCAGTTGTGGCCGCTGACTGATGGTTGCAAAGCCTAGGTCTATCACATTTGGTATCAGAGCGCTGGGTTGAGTGAATACCTAGGCTCTTGAGTGTTTTCTTTCCTGAGAGTGCGTATTTGTAATTTTGATATATATATATATATATGATTATTTCTTCCTATTGTTGGGTTACCTGTTCCAGTTTTCCAATGAGTTAATAAGGGTAGATAGGGTAGTGGTGTTTGTAACACGACTACCAATGGTTGGAAGTGTATCTGTCGAGACTGTAGACCTAATACCGTCTCAAGTAAGTTTGGATGGGCTGAAGTTTGGTTCTGTCGGTTGGATAGAAGCAAGTGATGATATTTTGATACATCAGGGTGTAGTAGCCGTGTGATGAGACACGGTGACTATGGATGTCTCCGAAGGTATTTCTTTGGAACAAGTTAAGGAAGTGTGTCTGCTTCGGTGTTGTAGCTGCGTTCAGCTGGGTGTTTCTGTCTGGTTTGAAGTCCGAATTTTTCGAAGAGTTTTGGATCAGGAATTCTTTAGCATTAGTGTTAGCAGTGGAGTTCAGAAGCAGCAGAGTGGTTCCGTTTCTTCGATGGATTGGCTACATAAGTGTAAGCTGTTCTGATTGGTAAAGAGAGAGCAGTATCTTTGGAATGAGGCTAGATTGATCGCAAAAGTGACTTGCGATAATTTGAGTGTTCTCGTGGATTTCAGAAATTTTTCTGGGTGTCTTCAGGAAGTCAGAGTTTTATCAGCATCTGGAAATTGAGTTTGGTAAAGTAGCTCAGATTTGGAGGAGTTCGGAATTTTCTTCTTGGATCGATGGAACCTTATTTTTGGGGATGAGTTGTCCAGTCGGTGCTTGTGTTCATCATCAGCATTTTCGTCTGTTCAATCAGAGTTGCGCAGTGGAAGCATGGTGGCAGCTGTGTTAGTTTGGAAGCTATGGAATGTTGCAGTATTTGGATTAGAGAATTTCTATAGGAAATTTTTCAGGATCTTAAGGCCAGTTTGGCAGGTGCATCTATTTCATCTCTTCTGGATAAGAGAAGTGGAATCCGTCTTCGGATTTTGGAGTAGAAGGGTGTTCTGAGTCTTGATTGATCTTGGGAAGATCATTTTGTTAGATTGTTTTGGTTCAGTTTGTTTCTAAGGGCATCAACAAGGGTTGATCTGATCAGTATGGATGTGAGAGACCCAAGATCGTCCGACGAATTTTGTGGATAAGAATACGAGATTTGATTTTTGGATAAGAGTTTGATCTTCAGGAGTGAATTGTCAGTTTGAATAACTGGGATTCATTGTGTTTCACGTATCTCTGAGGGAGTACGTGTGAGCTTTATCTCTAGTTGTAGAACCAGCAGTTCAGGGAGTTTTGGTTGTTGAGTCAGACTTGTGTATAGTTTGATATCTTGTCTTGTTTTGTAGATCTAGATGTGTGTAGCTTAGTAGTGTTGATTGTTTGGATTCTGTAGAGTGAGTAACCCGGTATTTATACTTGGGGAAACTCGAGGAAATTCAATCTGGAATTTTTTCTGAATAGTTGGTTTTGTTCAATTGGATGAATTGTATGCTAGAGTTGTTTGATGATATATGCTTGTGATTAAAATTAAAGCTTTAATTAGATTATTAAATTAACTTAGTTTTAAATTTCGGGGATGAAATTCTTTTAAGGGGGGAGGAATGTAACATCCCGGAAATTTGGGGCGATACAAATTTAATAATCTGTGATTAAATATTTAATTGATTAATAATATTTGTTAATAAAATTTAACTTTGATTTAATAATTTTCTTTTAAATAGATATTCAACTGATAATTCATCTTTTAAAGTCTAATAAATTGTTTTTAAATATATGGATATAGATTTGTGTATTGTAAATAGTTAAGCTTTGTTTTAAGTTAATAAATAAAGTTATATTTTTCTAATTTTAAATATTTCTGGTGATTAGAAATTTGATTAAATTTAATATGAAATAAATAACAAATTGGCTTTAAATTATACTAAAGATTAAGTTTAAATTGGTTTAAATGCTTTTAGCTTGAATTTAAATTCAACAAAGGGTTGTTTGTTCTTGTTTTAAATATAGTAGGTAAATAAGTAATTTATTTATAGAGAAATAATCTCTTTATAAATTATTTTAATTTGATAATGAGTTTTATTTATAATATAATATCTTTATGAATAGATTTTTAAATAAATAGAAATTTTGTTATATATATGTATATAATTGGAAGAACTATAGTTTGAAGTTTAAAATAAAATCTTTCAAAGTGTTTTAAATTTAAAATAAACCTTATAAATGTTTAATATAGTATGAAATAAAATAATAGTTAATGAATGTAATATTGGATAGTTAGGTTTTAAAATAAAATATACAATAGTAGATTAAGTATTTAATAAGTTAGAATGCTAAAAACAAAACAAAAATTAGCAAAGTAAAATAAAAATACAAGAGTAGGCTAAATATTTAATAACTTAAGTTAAAAACAAAATAGGTAAGATAAATAAAACAACTTTAATTTACATGAAGTATAAAAGTAGCAAAGTATTCAAAATTTGTAGTTAGCAAATAGGCTAAGTAAAACAAATGTGCAGGCTTAAACAAAATAAAAGCTAAAGCAAAATATACAATTATTATCTATGCAAAGCTAGTAGGTATAAAATGGATAGTAATAGGCAAGTAAACAACAAAATGCAGACATTAAAATATAAGTATAAAAAGGAGCAGGCTGAAACAAAAATGGTAAAGCAAAAATACAAGGTGCAGGCTAAAGTAATAATCATCCATGTAGGTTGAGATAAACAAATGCAAGCTAAAATAATTTTCTATGCATAAGTACTTGCTCATTAAATGCAAGCAAAACAAAGGTCATATTTCAAGTGATATAAATCAAACTCAGCCCCTTATTATAAAACACTGTCTGATCAAAAGTTTTAAAAATAATAAAAGTATTGTACCTAAAAATTTCAAACATATCCTATCCTGTCTCCCTCTTCTCTTTATATATACATCTGCTCATTTCATTTGTTGATCATAGCAAGCTTTTTCTTTTATTTTCTTTTCAAAACTGAAACATTTTACAACATCAAAGCAAGAGATTAAGGAAATCATTTTCTCAGGTTATGTCAAAAATTGTTTTCAAGCAACTGCTCTCCTCTTTCCAAAACAAGTGAGTAACTTCACTTTTCTCAAACAACCTAAGTTTAAATCTAGTGTATGATGAATATCAGATATATTGTTGTATGAAATATATGCATTTCATTTAATTTTGATAAGATGAAGCCTGCTCATTTTCTTTTATCTAGATGATGCTCTGTTTAAAAGTTTTAGAGGCCTGAGTTGCTTCAAAGATCATATGTGCTCAACCCATTGATTGTTAGGACAAATCATCTAAACCAAATATGTTTGGTTGAGTATAAAGTAGATTGTAAAATTTAATTTATGATAAATAAAGTTGATATGCTCTGGGAAAAAACTCAAGAACAGTAATACTCAATATAAGTGACAAATTCAAACATCACGAATTATCGATTCATGTTTATAAACTGATTGCTTAATCAAAATTAGGATTTTTGAAACTCGAATCACATTTTTTTAGTGATAGAATGAGATGGCATTGTGGTGTTGAACGGAAAATGGGTTTTGGTCGAAATAAGGTGGTCGGAAGCACTGGGTTGGCCGGAGTTTCACGAGGAGGTAGAGGGGCTTACGAGGTAGCTAAAAAAAATATTGAATCATAGAATTAAGCTATGTGGATTTTGTGATTTGGATTTAAAAAAATTTTAACCTAGTTTTTAGCAATGATGGGAAATTGTTCACCGCGGTCTCAATATGGATTCGAGTGTTTCGCTACTTTGGGTGGTCGAAGTTTGGGTGATGTTGAAGTCGAGGCCGGAGGTGGAAGTTCGCTGGTGATCGTAGCGCCGTGGGGGAAGCGATGACAGGTTTGAAGAGGGAAGCAGCCGCGTGTTTCCAGGTTTGAATGGAGTACTCGTTTTTCATTTCGAAGCGCTGCAGTGGTTTTTGGGGGTTGTGTTGTGGTCATGGGTTGATCGGCGATGGGGTGCGACGTTGGTAGGTGGCCGGAGGTGGCTGGAGGCACGATGCACGTGCACGTGCATATTGGAAGGGGCTGTTTTTTTTGTCCCGGGGTTTACTCGGGTTTTTGGGTAGTTTTCTCGAAGTAGAGGCTGGGGGAACTCGAAGTAATGGTGGGTAAGGGGGTTTGCTTTGGTTGCTACAGGTTAAACCTGTCATGTTTGTTTGGGTTTGGTTTTCTCAGGGGGAAGCTCGGGTCATATTGGTGAATTTCTCGAAGCAGGTGAGGGGGAATCTTGAAGTAGGCTGGGTAGTAGATTGTTTTCCTGTTTTCTTTTTGCAAACCTGTTTGTTTCAGTTTTTTTTAAAAATTAAGGTTAATTCAATTTTTAGCAGGATGTAAACCATGTTGAAATTAAAAATTCAAATTTCGAACCAGCTTTAAAGCAGCATTGAATTCAAAGCTTAAGAAATTTGAATTAAAGCTTTTGAAAAAAAGAAATGGAATTTGGATTTTTGGACAAGATTTAAAGTCGAGGTTTAAAACGAAGTTGGAAATCAATGTTTAAAATTTATGGATTCAAGTTTGTTTAAAAATCCAAATTTGAAATTTAAATCAATTTTAATTTTGAATGTTTTAAAAATAGTTCAAATAAAATAGTTTTTTAAGGTAAATTTTGTTGCAAAAAATGTTAACTTGATTTGAGAAATTCTTTTATAAAAAAGTTTTTGAATAAAAAGAAATGAATTTACAAGTTATATAATTAATGTATTTTCAAAATTGATTTTTGAAAATAGTAATTTAAAATTTAAAAAGCCTTTTCCTTATAAAAACTTCATATACAAGTAACAAATGTTATGTACATTTATTTAAAAGATTTTATAAGTGAATTTAAATTGAGTTAATGTTAAATCACTAATCATTTTGAATCTTAAGTTCAAAATGGAATTTGAAGCTTAAATTAAAAATGTAATGTTCTAATACATTTTAAATATTAAGGAAGTCATTAATAAAGTAATTAATTGTCTTAGAAATAATTAAAATATTGAAGTAATTAATAAGATAATTAGAGGATGACTTATTTATATTAAGTTATAATTAATTAAAATTAAAAAGAAATTACAAAGGAAGTAATCAAGGAATTGTTTTAATTAATAAAAATAATTAACTAAGGATTTTAATTGATTTATAAATGTGATGAAATTTGATAGTAATTAGATGAATTAATTTTGATAATTTATTGAAAATTGTTAAATATAATACTTGATAAAAGTAATTAAAGGATTTATTATCTATTGAAATTAAATTTGATGATATGATTAAATGAATGAATTAATTTAGTTTAATCAAATTAATAAATCATTTAATGAATTGATAAGTGAAATTACTTGGTGTAATTAATGGAGCAGAATTACTTAGAGAAGTAATTAGATGATAATTACTGGATGTAATTAATACTAGATGATGTGTAGATGAAGTAATTTGGGGAATTACTTTTGTATTTAATCAGGGGATTAATTAATGGAAATAATTAATTATGAAATAATTAATTTATTAAGGACAGTTAATTAACTGGTCTGTTATTAATCAAGGGAGGATTAATAATTGTGTTTGAATAAAGATTAATTACTTATGTAATTAACTTAAATGTAGGAACTTAATTTAAATATAAATTAGATCATTAATTAATATAATTAATGATATAAGTAAGAATTGTTTAATTATGTACTAATTTACAATGGGATGATTAATTAATACAATCAATTAATAATAAGTGTAATTGATTTTATTTAAATTAATAAATGAAGTAATTAAATGTTGATTACTAGGAATGATTTATAAGAACTAATATGTGGGATTTATTAAAGACTAAATTACTTATTGTAATTAGGGGATGATTAATCAGAGGGGTTAACTCAAGATGGATATTTAGGGAATAATTAATTGATTTCTAATTAATTAATGGTTGTATAAGCAGGATTTATAGATCAAGTAATTAATTTAATTTATTTTTAATTAATTTAATTTATTTTAAATTAATTAAAGATAGAAGTAATTAATTTAATTCATTTTAAATTAATTATAGATTGCGAAAAATATATCATTGCTTTTGGATGAATGATATTGATATTTCATTTGTTGATTGTGATCTCAGATAGGAGATAAGTTATATCCATGTGATATAGATGCTTGGTATGTTTGATAATATTAATTATCTATTTTGGTTGAAGTGAATTTTCTGCTGTAATGATAATGTAGATTTTCAATCTGTTATATTGTGAATTATCTATCTGTGTGTATATAGATAATGAATTGAATTGTTTTAACTTTAAAACAACTTGGCCTTAAAAGATACGATTTGGATTTCGATGAGACCGGGATCGGGTTTGCTATATTACAGCATGATAGGGGGTTCTCGCTTCGCGGTTTGGTGGCGAACGGGAGACTCTTACCCCTACATGTCTCCGGGGGTAGTATAAGGCCTTTTGGGGTTGGTTGCGACTCGAGAGGGTGGCCGTAAAAGCAATCTCGAGGTATCACTGTGTGCCACGGCGGGGCTGGGATGGTTGCAAAGCATACCAGTTGTGGCCGCTGATTGATGGTTGCAAAGCCTAAGTCTATCACATTTGGTATCAGAGCGCTAGGTTGAGTGAATACCTAGGCTCTTGAGTGTTTTCTTTCCTGAGAGAGCGTATTTGTAATTTTGATATATATATATATATGATTATTTCTACCTATTGTTGGGTTACCTGTTTCGGTTTTCCAATGAGTTAATAAGGGTAGATAGGGTAGTGGTGTTTGTAACACGACTACCAATGGTTGGAAGTGAATCTGTCGAGACTGTAGACCTAATACCGTCTCAAGTAAGTTTGGATGGGCTGAAGTTTGGATCTATCGGTTGGATAGAAGCAAGTGATGATATTTTGATACATCAGGGTGTAGTAGCTGTGTGATGAGACACGGTGACTATGGATGTCTCCGAAGGTATTTCTTTGGAACAAGTTAAGGAAGTGTGTTTGCTTCGGTGTTGTGGCTGCATTCAGCTGGGTGTTTTTGTCTGGTTTGAAGTCCGAATTTTTCGAAGAGTTTTGGATCAAGAATTCTTTAGCATTAGTGTTAGCAGTGGAGTTCAAAAGCAGCAGAGTGGTTCCGTTTCTTCGATGGATTGGCTACATAAGTGTAAGCTGTTCTGATTGGTAAAGAGAGAGCAGTATCTTTGGAATGAGGCTAGATTTATCGCAAAAGTGACTTGCGATAATTTGAGTGTTCTCGTGGATTTCAGAAATTTTTCTGGGTGTCTTTAGGAAGTCAGAGTTTTATCAGCATCTGGAAATTGAGTTTGGTAAAGTAGCTCAGATTTGGAGGAGTTCTAAATTTTCTTCTTGGATCGGTGGAACCTTATTTTTGGGGATGAGTTGTCCAGTCGGTGCTTGTGTTCATCATCAGCATTTTCGTCTGTTCAGTCAGAGTTGTGCAGTGGAAGCATGGTGGCAGCTGTGTTAGTTTGGAAGCTATGAAATGTTGCAGTATTTGGATTAGAGAATTTCTACAGGAAATTTTTCAGGATCTTAAGGCCAGTTTGGCAGGTGCATCTATTTCATCTCTTCTGGATAAGAGAAGTGGAATCTGTCTTCTGATTTTGGAGTAGAAAGGTGTTCTGAGTCTTGATTGATCTTGGGGAGATCATTTTGTTAGATTGTTTTGGTTCAGTTTGTTTCTAAGGGCATCAGCAAGGGTTGATCTGATCAGTATGGATGTGAGAGACCCAGGATCGTCCGAAGAATTTTGTGGATAAGAATACGAGATTTGATTTTTGGATAAGAGTTTGATCCTCAGGAGTGAATTGTCAGTTTGGACAACTGGGATTCGTTGTGTTTCACGTATCTCTGAGGGAGTACGTGTGAGCTTTATCTCTAGTTGTAGAACCAGCAGTTCAGGGAGTTTTGGTTGTTGAGTCAGACTTGTCTATAGTCTGATATCTTGTCTTGTTTTGTAGATCTAGATGTGTGTAGCTTAGTAGTGTTGATTGTTTGGATTCTGTAGAGCGAGTAACCCGGTATTTATACTTGGGGAAACTCGAGGAAATTCAATCTGGAATTTTTTCTGAATAGTTGGTTTTGTTCAATTGGATGAATTGTATGCTAGAGTTGTTTGATGATATATGCTTGTGATTAAAATTAAAGCTTTAATTAGATTATTAAATTAACTTAGTTTTAAATTTCGAGGATGAAATTCTTTTAAGGGGGGAGGAATGTAACATCCCGGAAATTTGGGGCGATACAAATTTAATAATCTATGATTAAATATTTAATTGATTAATAATATTTGTTAATAAAATTTAACTTTGATTTAATAATTTTCTTTTAAATAGATATTCAACTGATAATTCATCTTTTAAAGTCTAATAAATTGTTTTTAAATATATGGATATAGATTTGTGTATTGTAAATAGTTAAGCTTTGTTTTAAGTTAATAAATAAAGTTATATTTTTCTAATTTTAAATATTTCTGGTGATTAGAAATTTGATTAAATTTAATATGAAATAAATAACAAATTGGCTTTAAATTATACTAAAGATTAAGTTTAAATTGGTTTAAATGATTTTAGCTTGAATTTAAATTCAACAAAGGGTTGTTTGTTCTTGTTTTAAATATAGTAGGTAAATAAGTAATTTATTTATATAGAAATAATCTCTTTATAAATTATTTTAATTTGATAATGAGTTTTATTTATAATATAATATCTTTATGAATAGATTTTTAAATAAATAGAAATTTTGTTATATATATGTATATAATTGGAAGAACTATAGTTTGAAGTTTAAAATAAAATCTTTCAAAATGTTTTAAATTTAAAATAAACCTTATAAATATTTAATATAGTATGAAATAAAATAATAGTTAATGAATGTAATATTGGATAGTTAGGTTTTAAAATAAAATATACAACAGTAGATTAAGTATTTAATAAGTTAGAATGCTAAAAACAAAACAAAAATTAGCAAAGTAAAATAAAAATACAAGAGTAGGCTAAATATTTAATAACTTAAGTTAAAAACAAAATAGGCAAGATAAATAAAACAACTTTAATTTACATGAAGTATAAAAGTAGCAAAGTATTCAAAATTTGTAGTTAGCAAATAGGCTAAGTAAAACAAATGTGCAGGCTTAAACAAAATAAAAGCTAAAGCAAAATATACAATTATTATCTATGCAAAGCTAGTAGGTATAAAATGTATAGTAATAGGCAAGTAAACAAAAAAATGCAGACATTAAAATATCAGTATAAAAAGGAGCAGGCTGAAACAAAAATGGTAAAGCAAAAATACAAGGTGCAGGCTAAAGTAATAATCATCCATGTAGGTTGAGATAAACAAATGCAAGCTAAAATAATTTTCTGTGCATAAGTACTTGCTCATTAAATGCAAGCAAAACAAAGGTCATATTTCAAGTGATATAAATCAAACTCAGCCCCTTATTATAAAACACTGTCTGATCAAAAGTTTTAAAAATAATAAAAGTATTGTACCTAAAAATTTCAAACAGATCCTACCCTGTCTCCCTCTTCTCTTTATATATACATCTGCTCGTTTCATTTGTTGATCATAGCAAGCTTTTTCTTTTATTTTCTTTTCAAAACTGAAACATTTTACAACATCAAAGCAAGAGATTAAGGAAATCATTTTCTCAGGTTATGTCAAAAATTGTTTTCAAGCAACTGCTCTGCTCTTTCCAAAAGAAGTGAGTAACTTCACTTTTCTCAAACAACCTAAGTTTAAATCTAGTGTATGATGAATATCAGATATATTGTTGTATGAAATATATGCATTTCATTTAATTTTGATAAGATGAAGCCTGCTCATTTTATTTTATCTGGATGATGCTCTGTTTAAAATTTTTAGAGGCCTGAGTTGCTTCAAAGATCATATGTGCTCAACCCATTGATTGTTAGGACAAATCATCTAAACCAAATATGTTTGGTTGAGTATAAAGTAGATTGTAAAATTTAATTTATGATAAATAAAGTTGATATGCTCTGGGAAAAAACTCAAGAACAATAATACTCAATATAAGTGACAAATTCAAACATCACGAATTATCGATTCATGTTTATAAACTGATTGCTTAATCAAAATTAGGATTTTTGAAACTCGAATCACATTTTTTTAGTGATAGAATGAGATGGCATTGTGGTGTTGAACGGAAAATGGGTTTTGGTCGAAATAAGGTGGTCGGAAGCACTGGGTTGGCCGGGGTTTCGCGAGGAGGTAGAGGGGCTTACGGGGTAGCTAGAAAAAAATATTGAATCATAGAATTAAGCTATGTGGATTTTGTGATTTGGATTTAAAAAAGTTTTAACCTAGTTTTTAGCAATGATGGGAAATTGTTCACCGCGGTCTCAATATGGATTCGAGTGTTTCGCTACTTTGGGTGGTCGAAGTTTGGGTGATGTTGAAGTCGAGGCCGGAGGTGGAAGTTCGCTGGTGATCGGAGCGCCGTGGGGGAAGCGATGACAGGTTTGAAGAGGGGAGCAGCCGCGTGTTTCCAGGTTTGAATGGAGTACTCGTTTTTCATTTCGAAGCGCTGTAGTGGTTTTTGGGGGTTGTGTTGTGGTCATGGGTTGATCGGTGATGGGGTGCGACGTTGGTAGGTGGCCGGAGGTGGCTGGAGGCACGATGCACGTGCACGTGCATATTGGACGGGGCTATTTTTTTTTGGGTGCGCTGTTTTTTTTGTCCCGGGGTTTACTCGGGTTTTTAGGTAGTTTTCTCGAAGTAGAGGCAGGGGGAACTCGAAGTAATGGTGGGTAAGGGGGTTTGCTTTGGTTGCTACAGGTTAAACCTGTCATGTTTGTTTGGGTTTGGTTTTCTCAGGGGGAAGCTCGGGTCATATTGGTGAATTTCTCGAAGCAGGTGAGGGGGAATCTTGAAGTAGGCTGGGTAGTAGATTGTTTTCCTGTTTTCTTTTTGCAAACCTGTTTGTTTCAGTTTTTTTTAAAATTAAGGTTAATTCAATTTTTAGCAGGATGTAAATCATGTTGAAATTAAAAATTCAAATTTCGAACCAGCTTTAAAGTAGCATTGAATTCAAAGTTTAAGAAATTTGAATTAAAGCTTTTGAAAAAAAGAAATGGAATTTGGATTTTTGGACAACATTTAAAGTCGAGGTTTAAAACGAAGTTGGAAATCAATGTTTAAAATTTATGGATTCAAGTTTGTTTAAAAATCGAAATCTGAAATTTAAATCAATTTTAATTTTGAATGTTTTAAAAATAGTTCAAATAAAATAGTTTTTTAAGGTAAATTTTGTTGCAAAAAATGTTAACTTGATTTGAGAAATTCTTTTATAAAAAAGTTTTTGAATAAAAAGAAATGAATTTACAAGTTATATAATTAATGTATTTTTAAAATTGATTTTTGAAAATAGTAATTTAAATTTTAAAAAGCCTTTTCCTTATAAAAACTTCATATGCAAGTAATAAATGTTATGTACATTTATTTAAAAGATTTTATAAGTGAATTTAAATCGAGTTAATGTTAAATCACTAATCATTTTGAATCTTAAGTTCAAAATGGAATTTGAAGCTTAAATTAAAAATGTAATGTTCTAATACATTTTAAATATTAAGGAAGTCATTAATAAAGCAATTAATTATCTTAGAAATAATTAAAATATTGAAGTAATTAATAAGATAATTAGAGGATGACTTATTTATATTAAGTTATAATTAATTAAAATTAAAAAGAAATTACAAAGGAAGTAATCAAGGAATTATTTTAATTAATGAAAATAATTAACTAAGGATTTTAATTGATTTATAAATGTGATGAAATTTGATAGTAATTAGATGAATTAATTTGGATAATTTATTGAAAATTGTTAAATATAATACTTGATAAAAGTAATTAAAGTGTTTATTATCTATTGAAATTAAATTTGATGATATGATTAAATGAATGAATTAATTTAGTTTAATCAAATTAATAAATCATTTAATGATTTGATAAGTGAAATTACTTGGTGTAATTAATGGAGCAGAATTACTTAGAGAAGTAATTAGATGATAATTACTGGATGTAATTAATACTAGATGATGTGTAGATGAAGTAATTTGGGGAATTACTTTTGTATTTAATCGGGGGATTAATTAATGGAAATAATTAATTATGAAATAATTAATTTATTAAGGACAGTTAATTAACTGGTCTGTTATTAATCAAGGGAGGATTAATAATTGTGTTTGAATAAAGATTAATTACTTATGTAATTAACTTAAATGAAGGAACTTAATTTAAATATAAAGTAGATCATTAATTAATATAATTAATGATATAAGTAAGAATTGTTTAATTATGTACTAATTTACAATGGGATGATTAATTAATACAATCAATTAATAATAAGTGTAATTGATTTTATTTAAATTAATAAATGAAGTAATTAAATGTTGATTACTAGGAATGATTTATAAGAACTAATATGTGGGATTTATTAAAGACTAAATTACTTATTGTAATTAGGGGATGATTAATCAGAGGGGTTAAATCAAGATGGATATTTAGGGAATAATTAATTGATTTATAATTAATTAATGGTTGTATAAGCAGGATTTATAGATCAAGTAATTAATTTAATTTATTTTAAATTAATTAAAGATAGAAGTAATTAATTTAATTCATTTTAAATTAATTATAGATTGTGAATAATAGATCATTGCTTTTGGATGAATGATATTGATATTTCATTTGTTGATTGTTTTCTCAAATAGGAGATGAGTAATATCTATGTGATATAGATGCTTGGTATGTTTGATAATATTAATTATCTGTTTTGGTTGAAGTGAATTATCTGCTGTAATGATAATGTAGATTTTCAATCTGTGATATTGTGAATTATCTATCTGTGTGTATATAGATAATGAATTGAATTGTTTTAACTTTAAAACAACTTGGCCTTAAAAGATACGATTTGGATTTCGATGAGACCGGGATCGGGATTGCTATATTACAGCATGATAGGGGGTTCTCGCTTCGCGGTTTGGTGGCGAACAGGAGACTCTTACCCCTACATGTCCCCGGGTGTAGTATAAGGCCTTTTGGGGTTGGTTGCGACTCGAGAGGGTGGCCGTAAAAGCAATCTCGAGGTATCACTGTGTGTCACGGCGGGGTTGGGATGGTTGCAAAGCTTACCAGTTGTGGCCGCTGACTGATGGTTGCAAAGCCTAGGTCTATCACATTTGGTATCAGAGCGCTGGGTTGAGTGAATACCTAGGCTCTTGAGTGTTTTCTTTCCTGAGAGAGCGTATTTGTAATTTTGATATATATATATATATGATTATTTCTACCTATTGTTGGGTTACTTGTTCCGGTTTTCCAATGAGTTAATAAGGGTAGATAGGGTAGTGGTGTTTGTAACACGACTACCAATGGTTGGAAGTGTATCTGTCGAGACTGTAGACCTAATACCGTCTCAAGTAAGTTTGGATGGGCTGAAGTTTGGATCTATCAGTTGGATAGAAGCAAGTGATGATATTTTGATAAATCAGGGTGTAGTAGCTGTGTGATGAGACACGGTGACTATGGATGTCTCCGAAGGTATTTCTTTGGAACAAGTTAAGGAAGTGTGTCTGCTTCGGTGTTGTGGCTGCGTTCAGCTGGGTGTTTCTGTCTGGTTTGAAGTCCGAATTTTTCGAAGAGTTTTGGATCAGGAATTCCTTAGCATTAGTGTTAGCAGTGGAGTTCAGAAGCAGCAGAGTGGTTCCGTTTCTTCGATGGATTGGCTACATAAGTGTAAGCTGTTCTGATTGGTAAAGAGAGAGCAGTATCTTTGGAATGAGGCTAGATTGGTCGCAAAAGTGACTTGCGATAATTTGAGTGTTCTCGTGGATTTCAGAAATTTTTCTGGCTGTCTTCAGGAAGTCAGAGTTTTATCAGCATCTGGAAATTGAGTTCGGTAAAGTAGCTCAGATTTGGAGGAGTTCTGAATTTTCTTCTTGGATCGATGGAACCTTATTTTTGGGGATGAGTTGTCCAATCGGTGCTTGTGTTCATCATCAGCATTTTCGTCTGTTCAATCAGAGTTGCACAGTGGAAGCATGGTGGCAGCTGTGTTAGTTTGGAAGCTATGGAATGTTGCATTATTTGGATTAGAGAATTTCTACAGGAATTTTTTCAGGATCTTAAGGCCAGTTTGGCAGGTGCATCTATTTCATCTCTTCTGGATAAGAGAAGTGGAATCCGTCTTCTGATTTTGGAGTAGAAGGGTGTTTTGAGTCTTGATTGATCTTGGGAAGATCATTTTGTTAGATTGTTTTGGTTCAGTTTGTTTCTAAGGGCATCAGCAAGGGTTGATCTGATCAGTATGGATGTGAGAGACCCAGGATCGTCCGAAGAATTTTGTGGATAAGAAAACGAGAATTGTCAGTTTGGATAACTGGGATTCGTTGTGTTTCACGTATCTCTGAGGGAGTACGTGTGAGCTTTATCTCTAGTTGTAGAACCAGCAGTTCAGGGAGTTTTGGTTGTTGAGTCAGACTTGTCTATAGTCTGATATCTTGTCTTGTTTTGTAGATCTAGATGTGTGTAGCTTAGTAGTGTTGTTTGTTTGGATTCTGTAGAGCGAGTAACCCGGTATTTATACTTGGGGAAACTCGAGGAAATTCAATCTGGAATTTTTTCTGAATAGTTGGTTTTGTTCAATTGGATGAATTGTATGCTAGAGTTGTTTGATGATATATGCTTGTGATTAAAATTAAAGCTTTAATTAGATTATTAAATTAACTTAGTTTTAAATTTCGGGGATGAAATTCTTTTAAGGGGGGAGGAATGTAACATCCCGGAAATTTGGGGCGATACAAATTTAATAATCTGTGATTAAATATTTAATTGATTAATAATATTTGTTAATAAAATTTAACTTTGATTTAATAATTTTCTTTTAAATAGATATTCAACTGATAATTCATCTTTTAAAGTCTAATAAATTGTTTTTAAATATATGGATATAGATTTGTGTATTGTAAATAGTTAAGCTTTGTTTTAAGTTAATAAATAAAGTTATATTTTTCTAATTTTAAATATTTCTGGTGATTAGAAATTTGATTAAATTTAATATGAAATAAATAACAAATTGGCTTTAAATTATACTAAAGATTAAGTTTAAATTGGTTTAAATGATTTTAGCTTGAATTTAAATTCAACAAAGGGTTGTTTGTTCTTGTTTTAAATATAGTAGGTAAATAAGTAATTTATTTATATAGAAATAATCTCTTTATAAATTATTTTAATTTGATAATGAGTTTTATTTATAATATAATATCTTTATGAATAGATTTTTAAATAAATAGAAATTTTGTTATATATATGTATATAATTGGAAGAACTATAGTTTGAAGTTTAAAATAAAATCTTTCAAAATGTTTTAAATTTAAAATAAACCTTATAAATGTTTAATATAGTATGAAATAAAATAATAGTTAATGAATGTAATATTGGATAGTTAGGTTTTAAAATAAAATATACAACAGTAGATTAAGTATTTAATAAGTTAGAATGCTAAAAACAAAACAAAAATTAGCTAAGTAAAATAAAAATACAAGAGTAGGCTAAATATTTAATAACTTAAGTTAAAAACAAAATAGGCAAGATAAATAAAACAACTTTAATTTACATGAAGTATAAAAGTAGCAAAGTATTCAAAATTTGTAGTTAGCAAATAGGCTAAGTAAAACAAATGTGCAGGCTTAAACAAAATAAAAGCTAAAGCAAAATATACAATTATTATCTATGCAAAGCTAGTAGGTATAAAATGTATAGTAATAGGCAAGTAAACAAAAAAATGCCGACATTAAAATATAAGTATAAAAAGGAGCAGGCTGAAACATAAATGGTAAAGCAAAAATACAAGGTGCAGGCTAAAGTAATAATCATCCATGTAGGTTGAGATAAACAAATGCAAGCTAAAATAATTTTCTGTGCATAAGTACTTGCTCATTAAATGCAAGTAAAACAAAGGTCATATTTCAAGTGATATAAATCAAACTCAGCCCCTTATTATAAAACACTGTCTGATCAAAAGTTTTAAAAATAATAAAAGTATTGTACCTAAAAATTTCAAACAGATCCTACCCTTTCTCCCTCTTCTCTTTATATATACATCTGCTCGTTTCATTTGTTGATCATAGCAAGCTTTTTCTTTTATTTTCTTTTCAAAACTGAAACATTTTACAACATCAAAGCAAGAGATTAAGGAAATCATTTTCTCAGGTTATGTCAAAAATTGTTTTCAAGCAACTGCTCTGCTCTTTCCAAAACAAGTGAGTAACTTCACTTTTCTCAAACAACCTAAGTTTAAATCTAGTGTATGATGAATATCAGATATATTGTTGTATGAAATATATGCATTTCATTTAATTTTGATAAGATGAAGCCTGCTCATTTTCTTTTATCTGGATGATGCTCTGTTTAAAATTTTTAGAGGCCTGAGTTGCTTCAAAGATCATATGTGCTCAACCCATTGATTGTTAGGACAAATCATCTAAACCAAATATGTTTGGTTGAGTATAAAGTAGATTGTAATATTTAATTTATGATAAATAAAGTTGATATGCTCTGGGAAAAAACTCAAGAACAGTAATACTCAATATAAGTGACAAATTCAAACATCACGAATTATCGATTCATGTTTATAAACTGATTGCTTAATCAAAATTAGGATTTTTGAAACTCGAATCACATTTTTTTAGTGATAGAATGAGATGGCATTGTGGTGTTGAACGGAAAATGGGTTTTGGTCGAAATAAGGTGGTCGGAAGCACTGGGTTGGCCAGGGTTTCGCGAGGAGGTAGAGGGGCTTACGGGGTAGCTAGAAAAAAATATTGAATCATAGAATTAAGCTATGTGGATTTTGTGATTTGGATTTAAAAAAATTTTAACCTAGTTTTTAGCAATGATGGGAAATTGTTCACCGCGGTCTCAATATGGATTCGAGTGTTTCGCTACTTTGGGTGGTCGAAGTTTGGGTGATGTTGAAGTCGAGGCCGTAGGTGGAAGTTCGCTGGTGATCGGAGCGCCGTGGGGGAAGCGATGACAGGTTTGAAGAGGGGAGCAGCCGCGTGTTTCCAGGTTTGAATGGAGTACTCGTTTTTCATTTCGAAGCGCTGCAGTGGTTTTTGGGGGTTGTGTTGTGGTCATGGGTTGATCGGCGATGGGGTGCGATGTTGGTAGGTGGCCGGAGGTGGCCGGAGGCACGATGCACGTGCACGTGCATATTGGAAGGGGCTGTTTTTTTTTGGGTGCGCTGTTTTTTTGTCCCGGGGTTTACTCGGGTTTTTGGGTAGTTTTCTCGAAGTAGAGGCAGGGGGAGCTCGAAGTAATGGTAGGTAAGGGGGTTTGCTTTTGTTGCTACAGGTTAAACCTGTCTTGTTTGTTTGGGTTTGGTTTTCTCAGGGTGAAGCTCGGGTCATATTGGTGAATTTCTCGAAGCAGGTGAGGGGGAATCTTAAAGTAGGCTGGGTAGTAGATTATTTTCCTGTTTTCTTTTTGCAAACCTATTTGTTTCAGTTTTTTTTTAAAAATAAGGTTAATTCAATTTTTAGCAGGATGTAAACCATGTTGAAATTAAAAATTCAAATTTTGAACCAGCTTTAAAGCAGCATTGAATTCAAAGTTTAAGAAATTTGAATTAAAGCTTTTGAAAAAAAGAAATGGAATTTGGATTTTTGGACAAGATTTAAAGTCGAGGTTTAAAACGAAGTTGGAAATCAATGTTTAAAATTTATGGATTCAAGTTTGTTTAAAAACCCAAATCTGAAATTTAAATCAATTTTAATTTTGAATGTATTAAAAATAGTTCAAATAAAATAGTTTTTTATGGTAAATTTTGTTGCAAAAAATGTTAACTTGATTTGAGAAATTCTTTTATAAAAAAGTTTTTGAATAAAAAGAAATGAATTTACAAGTTATATAATTAATGTATTTTCAAAATTGATTTTTGAAAATAGTAATTTAAATTTTAAAAAGCCTTTTCCTTATAAAAACTTCATATGCAAGTAATAAATGTTATGTACATTTATTTAAAAGATTTTATAAGTGAATTTAAATTGAGTTAATGTTAAATCACTAATCATTTTGAATCTTAAGTTCAAAATGGAATTTGAAGCTTAAATTAAAAATGTAATGTTCTAATACATTTTAAATATTAAGGAAGTCATTAATAAAGTAATTAATTATCTTAGAAATAATTAAAATATTGAAGTAATTAATAAGATAATTAGAGGATGACTTATTTATATTAAGTTATAATTAATTAAAATTAAAAAGAAATTACAAAGGAAGTAATCAAGGAATTGTTTTAATTAATGAAAATAATTAACCAAGGATTTTAATTGATTTATAAATGTGATGAAATTTGATGGTAATTAGATGAATTAATTTGGATAATTTATTGAAAATTGTTAAATATAATACTTGATAAAAGTAATTAAAGGATTTATTATCTATTGAAATTAAATTTGATGATATGATTAAATGAATGAATTAATTTAGTTTAATCAAATTAATAAATCATTTAATGATTTGATAAGTGAAATTACTTGGTGTAATTAATGAAGCCTGCTCATTTTCTTTTATCTGGATGATGCTCTGTTTAAAATATTTAGAGGCCTGAGTTGCTTCAAAGATCATATGTGCTCAACCCATTGATTGTTAGGACAAATCATCTAAACCAAATATGTTTGGTTGAGTATAAAGTAGATTGTAAAATTTAATTTATGATAAATAAAGTTGATATGCTCTGGGAAAAAACTCAAGAACAGTAATACTCAATATAAGTGACAAATTCAAACATCACGAATTATCGATTCATGTTTATAAACTGATTGCTTAATCAAAATTAGGATTTTTGAAACTCGAATCACATATTTTTAGTGATAGAATGAAATGGCATTGTGGTGTTGAACGGAAAATGGGTTTTGGTCGAAATAAGGTGGTCGGAAGCACTGGGTTGGCCGAGGTTTCGCGAGGAGGTAGAGGGGCTTACGGGGTAGCTAGAAAAAAATATTGAATCATAGAATTAAGCTATGTGGATTTTGTGATTTGGATTTAAAATTTTTTTAACCTAGTTTTTAGCAATGATGGGAAATTGTTCACCGCGGTCTCAATATGGATTCGAGTGTTTCGCTACTTTGGGTGGTCAAAGTTTGGGTGATGTTGAAGTCGAGGTCGGAGGTGGAAGTTCGTTGGTGATCGGATCGCCGTGGGGGAAGCGATGACAGGTTTGAAGAGGGGAGCAACCGCGTGTTTCCAGGTTTGAATGGAGTACTCGTTTTTCATTTCGAAGCGTTGTAGTGGTTTTTGGGGGTTGTGTTGTGGTCATGGGTTGATCGGCGATGGGGTGCGACGTTGGTAGGTGGCCGGAGGTGGCTGGAGGCACGATGCACGTGCATATTGGAAGGGGCTGTTTTTTTTGGGTGCGCTGTTTTTCTTTGTCCCGGGGTTTACTCGGGTTTTTGGGTAGTTTTCTCGAAGTAGAGGCGGGGGAACTCGAAGTAATGGTGGGTAAGGGGGTTTGCTTTGGTTGCTACAGGTTAAACATGTCATGTTTGTTTGGGTTTTGTTTTCTCAGGGGGAAGCTCGGGTCATATTGGTGAATTTCTCGTAGCAGGTGAGGAGGAATCTTGAAGTAGGCTGGGTAGTAGATTGTTTTCCTGTTTTCTTTTTGCAAACCTGTTTGTTTCAGTTTTTTTTTTAAAATAAGGTTAATTCAATTTTTAGCAAGATGTAAACCATGTTGAAATTAAAAATTCAAATTTCGAACCAGCTTTGAAGCAGCATTGAATTCAAAGTTTAAGAAATTTGAATTAAAGCTTTTGAAAAAAAGAAATGGAATTTGGATTTTTGGACAAGATTTAAAGTCGAGGTTTAAAACGAAGTTGGAAATCAATGTTTAAAATTTATGGATTCAAGTTTGTTTAAAAATCGAAATCTGAAATTTAAATCAATTTTAATTTTGAATGTTTTAAAAATAGTTCAAATAAAATAGTTTTTTAAGGTAAATTTTGTTGCAAAAAATGTTAACTTGATTTGAGAAATTCTTTTATAAAAAAGTTTTTGAATAAAAAAAATGAATTTACAAGTTATATAATTAATGTATTTTCAAAATTGATTTTTGAAAATAGTAATTTAAATTTTAAAAAGCCTTTTCCTTATAAAAACTTCATATGCAAGTAATAAATGTTATGTACATTTATTTAAAAGATTTTATAAGTGAATTTAAATTGAGTTATTGTTAAATCACTAATCATTTTGAATTTTAAGTTCAAAATGGAATTTGAAGCTTAAATTAAAAATGTAATGTTCTAATACATTTTAAATATTAAGGAAGTCATTAATAAGGTAATTATTTATCTTAGAAATAATTAAAATATTGAAGTAATTAATAAGATAATTAGAGGATGACTTATTTATATTAAGTTATAATTAATTAAAATTAAAAAGAAATTACAAAGGAAGTAATCAAGGAATTGTTTTAATTAATGAAAATAATTAACTAAGGATTTTAATTGATTTATAAATGTGATGAAATTTGATAGTAATTAGATGAATTAATTTGGATAATTTATTGAAAATTGTTAAATATAATACTTGATAAAAGTAATTAAAGGATTTATTATCTATTGAAATTAAATTTGATGATATGATTAAATGAATGAATTAATTTAGTTTAATCAAATTAAAAAATCATTTAATGATTTGATAAGTGAAATTACTTGATGTAATTAATGGAGCAGAATTACTTAGAGAAGTAATTAGATGATAATTACTGGATGTAATTAATACTAGATGATGTGTAGATGAAGTAATTTGGGGAATTACTTTTGTATTTAATCAGGGGATTTGTTTGCGCCAAAATTGGTCACAAACCCCAAATGTCGTGAAAGCACCAGTTTCCAATCACAGATCACAGATATTAAATATGTAGAGAAATAAAAATGAAGAACTCTCAGAAAAATTCGATGAAAGCAGGAAACAACACAGAATTTATTGTGGTTCGGCGATCTTTCCTACATCCACTCTGAAGTTTGATGATTTTATTGCTCGATACTTGAAGATTACAATTTCTTATAATGTAGTACAACTGATTTTCTGAGCTAAGTCTGAATCTAAGGAAGCAGTGGTGATTCTGAGTAAATCTGGCAGAGTTTGGGCGCTCTTTAGCTCTTAAAATTCTCCGACCCCTTTTCTGAATGACCAGGGGCTCTATTTATAGGCATAGGGAGCCGAGATCCCGCTGAAAACCTGGTAGACCACTTCTAGCACGTGAGGGGCCCACATGGCCGAAATCTGGAGATCCGCGCCCACTTTGGGATCGATTCGACCCTTTGTTCGAATCGATCAAGGAAGTGTCCAATCGTGATGAAACTTGCCGTGGACATTCTTCTATGCATGCGCAAGCTCCTATGAAAATTTCATAGCATTTGGACTTGTAGATCTCGAGTTATGACCGATTCAAGATTGCATTTCTGGTTGATGTGGTCTATTCGAATCGATCCCCTTCGAATCGATAGGGTCGAATCGATGGCTTGGTGAACGAAGGTGTTGACGTGGCGCGTGCTTTTCGCATCGATCCGTTTTTCACTCCGAGTTGGCTGGGTCGAATCCTTGTTTTTAGCTGTTATGACTTGGTGTATTCGAAGTAATGGATTCGAAGGTATGCTCCTTCGAATCGATAGAACGGATGTTTCCTTCGAATCGATCAAGGCAGGCCATAGTTGATCGATACGTAGGCTTCCCAGCTGAATGGATTCGAAGATAGTCGTGGGATGGAGTCGAAGTTCTTCAACTGCATGGATTCGAAGGCCTTTCCTTTGATGGATTCGAAGGAGGGTGATGCTCCGTGGATTCGAACCAATGCATGGCCCATGGATTCGATCGTAGGACTAGTCTTATGGATTCGAACATAAACCCCGCCGATGGATACGAAGGAGACGACACTGATGGATACGAAATTGTGGTCTTCCCCTTCATCTTGCATCGATGATATCTTGAGCGTACGAACTCGGATCGACTTGAAACTTGGAATGTTGCTTTTTCTGACCTTGCTTGACGTGTCTTATCAATTGCAACCCGATCCGGACTCGGGTAAAATTCATCGGTGTCCACGGTGAACTAGTGTATAACAAACTTTTATGACGAACTGTCTTTAGTTTTTCAGTCAACTTTTTGGTGTCACGGCCTTGCCAGAAGGCGGGATAACAAGATTAATTAATGGAAATAATTAATTATGAAATAATTAATTTATTAAGGACAGTTAATTAACTGGTCTGTTATTAATCAAGGGAGGATTAATAATTGTGTTTGAATAAAGATTAATTACTTATGTAATTAACTTAAATGAAGGAACTTAATTTAAATATAAAGTAGATCATTAATTAATATAATTAATGATATAAGTAAGAATTGTTTAATTTTGTACTAATTTACAATGGGATGATTAATTAATACAATCAATTAATAATAAGTGTAATTGATTTTATTTAAATTAATAAATGAAGTAATTAAATGTTGATTACTAGGAATGATTTATAAGAACTAATATGTGGGATTTATTAAAGACTAAATTACTTATTGTAATTAGGGGATGATTAATCAGAGGGGTTAAATCAAGATGGATATTTAGGGAATAATTAATTGATTTATAATTAATTAATGGTTGTATAAGCAGGATATAGATCAAGTAATTAATTTAATTTATTTTAAATTAATTAAAGATAGAAGTAATTAATTTAATTCATTTTAAATTAATTATAGATTGTGAATAATAGATCATTGCTTTTGGATGAATGATATTGATATTTCATTTGTTGATTGTGATCTCAAATAGGAGATGAGTAATATCTATGTGATATAGATGCTTGTATGTTTGATAATATTAATTATCTGTTTTGGTTGAAGTGAATTATCTGCTGTAATGATAATGTAGATTTTCAATCTGTGATATTATGAATTATCTATATGTGTGTATATAGATAATGAATTGAATTGTTTTAACTTTAAAACAACTTGGCCTTAAAAGATACGATTTGGATTTCGATGAGACCGGGATCGGGTTTCCAGATTTGGATATCCGAAAACCACATTGATCCAAATTAACGATAGGTCGTGAATCTCAAGTGAAGATGAAGATTCAAAGTGCAAGGATTATTGTCGTTAACTCTGAGGTGATTCCAAAATGAGTGTAATGAGATAATGCCTTCGGTTTCGTTCGAACCCGGAACGAACTTGTATGGATTGAATGCTTTCAGAACATCGTCAGGTGGACGATGAGCATTCTAAGAGATGTGTTCTCTAAAGGTAATCGTAGCCTCAAGCCTCATCAACCGAGAATGGCTAAAACAGGGGAGGTGCAGCAAGGCTTCGTGGGTCGCACCCACTTGAGAGCGAGATATACCCCTGTCTGGAGGTCCCTTTTTATTCGGCTTAGTGGGCAGTTGATTTGCGACAACTGCTGGGGTTGTTTCGTTCGGAACTGTTCAGTAAGGAATGGTTCCGGCCTTGTGTTGTAGGGGAGCGGGCGTACTCCTCAGTACTCTGATCTAGGCCAGGTATTGTGATGGGCGGTACCCCAGTAGCCCTGCCATTGTATGGAATCCAATTTCCAATAAATGCCAACGGATTTGATTGTAACCCTAGTACGCTGGAATTTAATCATGTAACAATTTCAGCTATTTCTTATTTACTTGAAAACCCTAGACCTATTATAATATCACTGGATTTACTATCAAATGGTTTCGTTAGCGTAAGGTAAAAAATCTTCCATGTTTATGTGTGGGAAGTCTTACGTGATACCCTTTTGTTTTCAAATGATTTTCAAAGTTAAGAAACTTTAACCTGTTACTCATACCAGACCCATGTCTGACCCGGAGTTTATTTCTGTTTTCCTAAACTCTCGGGTACCCAAATTTTTACGGGTAGTTAAGGGATTCAGGTTTGCTTTGACGAGTTCTGGAGGAGCAAATGGAGCAGGAGGCTTCTGCGTTATAGATATATAGATGGTTCTGCTGTGTTTGGTATCTCTGAGTTTTTGTTTGAGTAGTATCGAGTTGTATTAACTAGACAGGTGTTTATAACTGTCTAGTATGTGTTGTATTATCTGTGTAACTCTGATGTATATGATACTATGTATTCTCTTATGTGATATATTATATTTTATTCGTTCCGCTGTTGAGATTCTGATGTTGTTTCTTCTTCTTCTCTATCTTTTCTATTTTCTCACCCCTTTCTTTCTTAAAGATGATACGTTTTCCTAGGCATAGGAAGTCGGGTCGTCACAACACCACTTGGATTAGCCATTGAGCAACTACTTGAGGTATTAACTGATTTCGGAATTTCTACAACCACCCACCAAACACCAAAGCTCTGATACCAAATGTTGTGGGAAATTCTAACTCGAGACCACTCAAATCAAATTCCCAAAGCATAGAGGAAAAACAATATCGTGGTAAATAGCGCAAATACAACCAATCGGTATCTCAATCTAAGCTCAACCAATTCAAATTCGATCACAATCACCAAACAAGCAATATAGAAATAAAGCAATAATGATAAAATAAATCACACACTGATTTATAGTGGTTCCACTAATACCTTGTTAGTGTACATCCACTTTGAGAGAGAGCCTTTATTAATACCAATGAGAAGAGTACAAGAGATTGATTACGATGATCAAAATTCTAATAGAATTGATTTGTATAGAAGAGAATTGAAGAAAATTAGATTTAGATAAAACTCTAATTAGTGGAGGCTAAAACTCTTGATTAAACCCTTAATCTTTTTGTCCGCCTCCGTATTCGAATCTAGAAAATAGCTTGTATATGAGAATAGAAAACCTAAGCAAGATCAAAAATTGCCTCTTCGAATATCACAAATCTTCACACCAAACCCGGGTTAAAATATAGGCAGAAAGTCGCCACAGACGTCTGTCATAGGTCTCGAAAAAAATTCCCTGACACCACAGACACAAACGTTTGTCATAAAGTGACAGACGTCTGTCCAAACTCTTGGGTTCCAAACCTTGTAGTCACAGACGTCTGTCACTTTATGACAGACGTCTTTCGCCTGATGCTGGCCACAACACTCCCCTTTCATCGCCATATCTTCCTCCTCCGAGCTCTGATTTGCAAACCGTTTTCTCCGTCACCAAGCTACTTCTGACCACTTTAATTTCTCCATATAGTGTCGCCAAAATTAAACATATACCTTGAACATAACTTGCTTTGATAAAGGTCAATAAACAAATCTCTTATAAGGTCTTATAGTTTTGTTTGAAGTCCGAGTTGATAACCTTCATACTTGATCAATTCAAACGAAAGTATATATTCGGCACAATTAATTCTTTCATTGTCTTTATAAAAGAACCAAACAGACTAAATTAAGCTCAATATTAATTTTTTTGGATTACTTAACAAATGTGGCTATGCTCATCTTTAATTGTAGTGTTCAACCTATTTTGCGATAATAGTACAATTTTTTTGACCATAGATATCTAATAATTCAACGATCTTACAATGAAGTGCTTTAGTAAAATGTTTCAGCACCAATGCAGGCCAATAAATGACAAATGTTGATACCAACTAATTTTTTCTAATACATTAATAAATGCCTAACTTGAATATTTGTACTAATATTTTCATTCATGCACCAACTAGTATATTTGTTACTAATATATCCATTCATGTCCAGTCAAATCAAAGGGAATATATGTTAAAACTATCCGTCTTATTTTGTAGCTTCATGTTCTTGTAATATTAACATCATTACTGTAAAAAATTGGTAGGTGATCCATGTATTTCAATTTTGAGTTTCCTTTTGTTTTTAGATAGTTAAAGTTAAATAACTCAAATATATCTACAGGGCGATCCATTGGTAGTTCATTTTGGGTACCATAAATACTCAATCAGATCTGTTGAATGGACTGAATATGAGACTTCAACATCGGTTGTTTCATATATTGACCATTAATTAAACGTAAGTTACTATGAATTCTACTATCAAACATATAATTCCCATGGTCTTTTTAATATATATTTGTATCTATATTCACCATTGAACTATAATATCTTTCATATACTAGAAGTACATGGGACTTTTAGTTGGAGAGAGACGAGGAAGAAAAGATTTAGTTCAAAGCTAAGACTAAAGACAAGCAGACACACTGCAAGATTTATCGCCTCAGCTTCTAGTTTTGTTCATCAGGCATGACACTGCATCAACTTTTAATTTGTAATTAGTCGGGTAAAACGTATGTATTGATTTTTTTTATTTTGATTGTGTGAACATGGTCAAACATATATATGGGAAATACATTGGCACCACCAAATAGAGGGAATGATCGTACCAATGGCAGCAGATGTTTTTAATGTGTTGATGCCTGCAAATATTGAAACAAATATTCTCGTAATTTATAGTCCTGTTATATTTTTATTAATCAATTTATTTTCCTACAAGTATTATCATGTTTGGTTATTTCCTTTTGAAATTATTAGGACATTTGCTTTTGAGTGTTGTTGTCAGCTATGGTTAAACTGTGATAAAACCAATAGCATATCATTTAGGTGGTTGTTAACAACAAATCTGCAATTTTGCTTATTTTCATTTAGAAAATGATATTTGTTAGCAAAAATATGTGCAACAAAGTGTTTTTGTGATTTAATCTCATAATCAAACGACTACTATAGAAGTTTTACCATAGGAATGCAAAAATGGATGGTATGAATGTCATTAATATGTTTTCTTCTACTCTCCCACCACCTCGAAAAAAAAGTATATTCTCTTTTCGTACTACTTAAATGTTTCCTTTTGTTTTCTAGTCTTCCACAAGTACGTAGATTTCTCATATTTTTGTTTATCATCTCTGTAACCTATCAATTTCTCTTTTTTAAATATTTTATTTTCTAAATGATTTTTTTCAATATTATACACACATCCAAATACATCGTTTCTAGCACTTAAGTGTAAATTGTTGTTGACATTACATATTCTTATCTTTTTTTAGATGTTTGTAAAAATAATTTTCGTCCGCTGTAATACTGTTATGCATTTAATTGAAACAAATGTAAAACTGTAATAATTGTTTTCCTCTAATTTATAAATAGGTTGTGGTGGACCGTCCAAAATTACGCTGCCATTTTAGTGCGAGAACCGAACCACAAATTCACGAACCCTCCATATTTGAAACCCTAAAAGAAAATGCCTCCTCGCCGCCGTAAAGCAGACCGGGACGAAGAAGACGATGATTTTCTCTTCCGGTATCCTCTCCCAAACTCCACAACCACCGCATCGGAGACGAACTCCGGTGGCTCCGGCGGATTGGCACCTTCGAAATCAACGGTATACATCTCGAATCTCGATTTTTCCCTCACAAAATCCGATTTGCACACCCTCTTCTCCACTTTCGGTAAGATCGCTCGCGTTACTGTCCTCAAAGATCGCCAGACCCGCAAATCTAAGGGCGTTGCATTTGTTCTTTTTGTTTCCAAATTTGATGCCCAAAATGCTGCTCAAACCCTAAACGGAAAGGTTTTAAATGGAAGAACTTTAACTGCATCGATTGCTGCTGATAATGGAAGAACGACTGAATTTATAAAGAAGAGGATATATAAGGATAAGAGCAGGTGCTATGAATGCGGGAAAGAAGGGCATTTGTCCTATGAGTGCGATAGGAATCAGTTGGGCAAGAGGGAGAGGCCTGTTAAGGAGAAGAGGAGGAGGTGGTGGAGAGGGAAAGTTGTATAATAAGAAAGAAGAGGAAAATGACGATGAAGTTTTCGAGGATGATAATTGGGCATCTGTTGTGGACACCAGAGGGAAAGAGGAGAGGGAAGAAGATGATGTAGGGACTAGTTTTAAGAATAAGAAGAAGAAAGTGAGCTATTTTAGCGATGAGAGTGGAGATGATGATTGAGCATTTCCTTTAGCATAGGTATGACTTATTTCAAATTATACAACTAAAGTTTACCACAATTCCAACTTTCTATTCAAAGACTTCTACATTTTATTATTCAGTAAAAAAAACACTTAAAAAAAATTACTGATTAAAATTCTTTCTAATGAGATTTCAAATAAATTGTTGTCAAATGAGCTATAAAATTTCGATCTGTCACATTTTGTTTTGCACCCATTTAAAAGCATTCCCAACAGATGGATAGCATTTGAGTGCTAGTACTCACATGCTACCCGAACAGGCGTTGCAATCGTTAATTTCTAATGAAATTTAGCTACTGGGTAGCTAAATGTTACTATCCAATATTAATACTTGCTGAAGATTCAGAAGCTTGGGTAGGGATATTTATTTGTATTTAATCCATTTTATATATGCTGGTCCACAAATGCATGAAATTTTTGTGCGCAAATGCCATTGAATATACACGATTGATTGTGCATGCAATCTGAGTCCACAAATGCACAAGTTTTCTGTACGTAGGAATTATGATCAATATCCTAAGCATCATACCATGGATTGGTGTTGCCCCAAGCTTTTAATAATATTTGCTTTAGCACCAAAATCACATGCTTTTACAATTTTATCTCTCAGTTTTGTGAAAGGGTCTGGGTCTGTATGGTTTCATTTTGAGTTTTGTGTTTTCAACATTCATTACAATACGTAAGGAGAGCAAATGAGAAGATTCAAAATTTTAAGTCATTACGACGATGGAGAAGCGACATAGGGGGTGAATTGTTTTCCGTACCTTTGATATTTCTCAAAACACGGTAAACAAAATAAATTTATTATCTATTTTGTATGTTAACTTCATTTTTCAAGCTGTTTGTTTTTCAAAAATACATGTGTCATCCGTATTTTTGTTTAGACGAAAACCCAAAACTTAAAAGAGCAAATCAAACGGGGTCTTGGTTTTACATTTTCTTGATAAAGCACCGATTACGAGCACGCTATGATTATTTAAGCTACACAACAAATATAATATTTTAAATGATGGTTTATAATTTAAAAAAAAAATCATTTTATTCTCATGTTTCAGAACACTATTACAAACGCCCTGGATTCTCTTCTTAACCAATGTGATGGAACTTTTTAGTCGTTGATCTCACTGATTAATTACCCACCCTCACCCACTTGCCAATATATATGTAGAAACGAGAAAAATGTGGATTTTTATTCTATAATATTCAGTAGGAATAATATCTGAACAGGAATTCATGCTTTTTGATATTTATTTTCTAGACCATGAATTATGCTTTAGTCAACTTTGGTGTCATCTTTGCTGAGCATTCCATTGTAAACTGAACCAGACCAACTGGTTCACTTTTCCATTTCAATGCGGGTTTCAGTCATGACCAAGCTTTCCCATGCAACCATGTTTTCACTCAGACCTTGGAGTTGGAGTGCGCGCTTTCTTTTTTAGTTTGAATCTATACCGAATGCTGAACAATCATATCTCTGCACTTCGCAGGCTACCTACTTTTTTGCATTTCAGTGAATAGATTATACCACTATCAGTTCTAAAGAAGAATTTAGCAAGCTTAGAAGTGGTCAACTCAGTTATAAGGAGAATGGTAAAATTTGAAAGAGTGGTTAGGAATTTACTGGATGAAATCATTTATCTTGATTAGAAACTAAGAGTATATTCGGCAAGTTAAAAAAAAATGATAGAAAGAAAGAAACAAGCAAATGATGTTGAAGCTATTGTCTTTTTTTTTCTTCCTTTCAGAAATGCTGGAATAATTATTGCTGGAAGTACAAGGATGATCAGAGGCATTTCAAATGAAGAAACGTCGTTGTTATGTGGTTATGACGTACATACGAAAATACTCCGAGAAGTTGTCTTTAAGACGTTGCTTGTCTTTTTCATTACTGTTCTATGAGATCTTCATTTATGTAGCTACCAGCAACCAAGTATTTCTGATGTTGGGATTCCTTTAATGTATATATCAACGTCCATTCATTGGTTTGGCTTGCACATTTGTGATTGTATCCTGTGTTGTGGAAATGTAACGGCAAACGTGTTTAGACAGATGATAAATATACTTGGCTTTTGCATTTGTTTCATACTTAACACTTGCTTTCTGCAATTGTTTTATGGTGCCCTTGTTTTATATAAAAGACGTGGAGATACAGATATAGGACTGAAATAGACGCTGGAGTCATTTTGTTTAGTTTCTGAGTCTACATATTATAAAGCTATTGGAGCTGTATTTTAGGCTTCAGTTGAGTAGTATGACCACAATATAGTCCAGCATCATTGCCCTAGCTCCTAATGGTTAAGATGCTCTGGTTCTGCTCTGTAAGGTTACATGTTCGAGTCATGTAGCATGATTTCGAATCATTGGGGATCTGTTGACTTATATGTTATATACCACTCAAGATTTATGGTACATTTATGAACAAAGTACCAAATTTCAAAATAAATAAAAATAAAAATAAATGAAGTACCTAATTAAGGCATTGGCCTAAAAAAATGGTTAATTCAGCCTAATTTAACTTGCTACGAATATTTATTTTTGCCATGATGTGCTAATTCATCAATTTCTACCCATGCACTTTGAGAGTGCACCATTTTATTTAATAGAAGTCTAAGGTACTTTGAGAAGGAATTAATTTAAATGAAAAACCCAAGATTAATTTTAATCCAAGCACACAAGTTTTAAAATTTAGTCCGAAAAAAACCGAATGCTATATTAAACTAGCATCAATTAAACGCAATGTTAAATTACACTAGCATCGGATGAACTCACTAGATGAACTAAAATAACATTCATCATCACCGTTAAAAAATATCAAATTAATATATCTAAGTTTATATAGCATTACACATATATAATGTTAAGTTTTTATAACATTCATTTTTATAGTTTATATAACATCTATTTTATCCAATGTTACATTAATATAACATTCAGTGTTTTTCAGACTAAATTTAAATTTATGTCCTTTATTCAAAAATATGGCTAAACCTTTTGTTTCTTTCTATTTTCCTGGTTTGAGAATATATAATTTTCTAAAAGAATTTATGCTAACGTAACTTCAAATTGAGCCTGGAGAAAATCATTTAGTCAGCACTCAAACTAGATCTATATTTGTAGTATGTTTCTGAATTTGGTCTTAGTTAGGAATGTTTTGAAAAGTGGATTAAATTGATAAAAAAATCCGGCAACTCATGAACAAGAAAAAAAGCAACAAGAATTAGTGACAATTTTGGAAAAAAATAACGCTAAAGAAACCATGTCTGTTTGTTGATCTTAAGGCTAAACTTCTAACCAAAATGAAATCCAAAATTTTAGATCCACGTCCACATCAAGTTGTGCTCTGGAACAGAGTTAAGAGTACCACATGGATAATTATCTAATTTATTATATAACTTAATTCTTACTAGTGTGTAACCCGTACGTTGCACACGGTATGTTGTAGAAAAATAATATTGTAATTGTTTTTGTAGAATATAATTTATCATGCAAATATCCGATGAATTTTGTTAGGATAAATGACTTGTAAATTTAAATTACTATATTTATAACCATGTATTTTTGTTATGAAATTCGTATATTTTTATATTTGAATAAAATTAAATTATCATTTTTGTTGATAAAAATGAGTAATACACCGATTTATTATTTTTTAAGATTCATTATTTACCAAACAAATAAATGAAAATAAGCATTCTTAATAAATTTTGAAATTAATATTTTTATAAAATTTCATAAATAAATATTCATGTACGTATATTTTCAACTTGACATTTAGGTTTTAATACATTTGACTGAAAGATAAATGATGTATACATTAAATTTCAAGTATTACTTGAGAGAATGATGACAGATACCTAAAAATAGAAGTGTAATATCAAATACTCGATGTATTTGTATGCATTTGTAGTTCTTGCAGCACATATTTATCAAAATAATTATACGATATTATCAGGGTGATAAAAAATATTTATTTAACCGCTAAAAGAAATATTAAGCGAAAATAAGGTTTGAAACGTTACAAATCACTTTGGCATTTTAATTATGTAAAAAAAATGATTTTTGATCCATTGTTTCATACCTTATTATTTTTATTTTATAATAAAACTTTTCAAAAAATATTCAACATTTATGTTAAAAAGACGATAAAAAATGAAAGAAACATATTTCTAATCAAAATTTGATATAATTTTTGCCCATTGATTAACTCAGATTAAGAACATAAATAATTAAAATGTAACTTTTTGTATAAATACGTACTAATTGAAAATATTTATCTTTTTTTCAATATTACAGAATACAAACATTCATCACTTATCAATAATTGTAATGTTATTCTTCACAAAATATAACTTAATAACGATATAAAGTCTAGTAGAACACATTAGTATAATTAATTAACTGTAATACCGACATTTTTAAAAATTAATCTCTTCATTATTAAAATTAGCATACGTGATAATATTACTGAGTTTTATTGATTTTGTTTTGAAGGTTGGTCTATACTACGAAGAAGCTTATGCTGCACTAAATTCAGCTCCTCTAAATCAGCATTTTGACAGGGCATGGGTCTCACATGTGCAGTTGAAATCTGCACAATTCTATGCTGAAGCTTGCTATAGGTACTCCCTGGAACTTCATAGCAAGGATGAAATTGCAGAAGAAATAGCACGCCTCAAGATTGGATTAAGTTCCCTTACAGATGCAAAGAAATCAACCAAGGGAGTAACAGCTCCTCTTCTAAATGTGGTTTCCAAACTCGAAGAGAACATGAAGCGTAACTTAGAAAGAGCTATGAAAGAGAATGACCGTGTTTACCTTCAACGAGTCCCAGCTGCTGGTTAGATTTTCTTTCACGGTTTGGGGACGATTTAACGGGGGGAAAAAAAGATGAGGCTACTCCAGATATTCAGAGAAGGGTTAGGAAGGGAGGATCATTAAAATTATTCTCCAATCTAAAGCCGTTCGCAGCATAAAACGCCAAAATCGTATAGAGATGCGGGGCATCGATCCCCGTACCTCTCGCATGCTAAGCGAGCGCTCTACCATCTGAGCTACATCCCCGGGTGTCAGAAGTTCATTTTTATAATTAAAGGATCACCTATTAATGCGAATCCATACTAACAAAAATCAGGTATCCATCCTTGCGGTAAAATGAGACTAATATACCTTAAGGTAATTTTATTCATACACCAATTACTTTACATACACTAGAAAATATAATAAAGTAGTACACACCAAAAACTATTTTATATATACCATTCTTTTTGCAAAATTACCCATTATTTTCATCTTCCTTATCTTCCCTCTTTCAAACTTAAATTCATTTACTTAAAACCATAAATTGCTAACGTTTAAGTTAAAATTCAATAAAGTGAACTTTAATTTTTGACACTGGTATAGTAACTTATTTTTTTTTTTTTCAATATCAATAAAATTAACTCTCATTTCAGAAGAATCTAAATACTTTTAAATTACATCAATTAGCGGTGAAAGTTGTTATAATTGATATATTAGGTTTTATCATAATAAAATACATTAACTTATTCATCAAAATGTTTAGATTTGATGAATTTTCATTAGTTTTAAGTTTTTAATTTGATGGATTATAAGAGAATGTTAATATGCAATTAAGGAAAAAGGTATATTACTAACAAATTATTTTAGCAAAAATGTATTTTAAGTGATTTTCGGTGTATGTATAGAACCTACATATACCACATGTGATAAGATAAATCTTGGTAAATGTTTCAAAGTAGAACGCATGTTGGTAGAGAATATATGTCTAAACAAGTTATTTGAATATAGAATTGTATGGAATCGAAAAATGGAATAGGTAGATTTTGCATAGCAATGGTAATATACAGTAGTAATGGCAAGTGGGTGTTGTCATATTTTTTGTTCGCTTCTGCCTAACTATAAGTGGGTGATAAACATTATTAAACGACTTTTCATGTGCATGAAGTTACAAAAATAAGCTTCTAATAGTAAAAAAATAATTGTATTTTCATATCCGTATACTTATACTCTGCAGATTGATGTATTTCTACAGCACAACATATCATTATAAAGTTGCTCACTAATACAATCAATTTTGAAAAGGTGGATTTTTCTTATCTAAAAACTCGAATATCAGACATGATTTCTCCATTATAATTAGACAGCATGAAAGAAGATTTAAGCAATCAATAATGACAATTACAAGCTACATTTCATTTGAAGCAAAAGTTTATCAAGCTCTTTTTCTGGATGCATGTCTAACCACACATGTTTCATTAACAAAAATAACAAAAACAAATAGCAACTCCTGCCATCGAAGAATATGGTATAGAATTAAGTCATTCAACATTCTTTTATTCAACATTTACTATCGAGTATCAATTATTCCAATGTTGCTGAAAAGAAAAGAAATAGCTTCCACGTGTTGGATATTTTCAAAATTATAGACTTTGATGGTTGTTTTAGAAGAAGGGAGAAAGAGTGAACCGTCAAGGACCTCTAACTCAAGTGGTTAGATGTATGGCTCTTTAAAAAAATGTTCTAGAGTTCATATGTTCGAGCGTTCGAGTGTCTGAATTAACATAATGAGTAATTTACTTGAATAAACTATTACTCTTGTTATATATATAAAAAGACATTAGTCCCACATTGTGAAATGAGATCTTATATTTGTTTAAAATAAGACTATCATGAGAAGGATGGACTCTTAGGTCATCCAATTGGTTTTTTTGGGTTGAAGTGGGGGGATCATGCATGTTAAAACATACGTGTGTGTCGCTGCCGTCGGACTGGCTAAACCGGTTTAAGTTTAGGTCCAGATTGTATTTTTGAACAGCATTGTAAATTATAACGGGTCTTCTTTTATAACCCATTTATAAACCTAGAACTTCGAATTCCAAAAAGTGTAGATGATGAAAGATATGACTATTGCAAACCAACTGATGCGTTTATTTGAATCGAGCGGCAAACGGTAGAAAATCTAATAGTTGCAGACAACAAATGATACCATTGGATCAAATGGAAGCGACTATTAATGATCAGATGCATCCCTTCACTGTCTATATAAAGGCCTGGGCGAATTCATTTCAACATACGAAATATTTTCTTCTTCTTCATTTCTGAATTCCTATGTTTCATCATCGGCCTCTGAATAAAAGAGTGTTTCATTGAATTTTGTTACACTGCCAAAGAGTTTCATTGAATCTTGAAGTTAATAATTCGATAACTAGTTTGTGCTTGGAGGTTTAAATTATTGTCTAAGAGAAGTTTTACAAAGACTGTTAAAGTCAGAAGTACAATTCGCATCATCCTTGAACCACCAAATGTTTCCCAAATTTTTTAAACAATAAACTCAATCATGGTAGGTTCGAGCAGCATAAATACCTGCAAGTCGTGAATTAGAACATGACTCGGTTGGAGCGTTTTGATTGAGATAATTTCACTCGATGGCAAGTGGCCATGATACCGTCAAACTATTTTACATACCATAAGATGGCTTAGAGAAAATACCCAATGAAACTGCTGTAGATAATGATGTACTTAAAAAGAGACATGTAAAGCATAAAGAAGACGATTTTTTGTACAGAGGACACATTGTGAATGCACTATGTAACTCCGTCTATAATGCACATCGGAGCCGGGGACAACCAAAGCACTCTGGATAGCATTGGAAAGCAAATCTCGCATATTAGAGGCAAGTAACAAAAAAATCTCTGGTATGCAACTTTATGGATTTCAAAATATATGATAATAAGTCCATTATTGAACAAGTCAATGAAATATTATGTATAATAAATCAACTCTAAGACACCAATATTGATCTCCCTGAATCATTTAGAGCTGGAGTCATATTCTCTAGACTCTTCATTCTTGAAATGACTATAAGAAAAAAATAAAGCATGAAGAAACAGATTATGATTTAGAAAGTTTACAACGTCACCTTCGCATAGAAGAGGATTTTCGTAAATGGAAACTAAATGATAGTCAATAAACTGAGTTTCATTCCAAGAGTAATAATGTTGAAGTAACAAATTTGTTGAAGCCTAAGAATGAGACACTTTAAGAAAAAAGGTCATCTCAAGAAAGACAAAAGGAAAGGTGCTTGTTATTTCTGTAACAAACCCGAACATTATGCAAGTGATTGTTGTCTACAAAATAAACAACTTAAAGCGAATATGGTCGAAGACTCACTTGTGGCTATAGTGAAAGAAGCAAATTCCATTGGAGGCATAGAAAATGACTTGTGGCTTGATACTAAAGAAATCGTTCATATATGTAAAGACCGTAGTCTCTTCAAGACCTACGAAGAAGTTGGCAGAGAAGACAATCAAGTTATTAAGGAAAATAATATTCGTGGCAAAGTAATTGGAAGGCACTATATAACTTCCATTAAACTTTGGAAAGGTTCTTAGTTTGATTAATGTGTATCGTGTCACTATGCCACAAATTGAATCAGACAACAGTGATCACACAACACATGGTAGATTTTTTGTTATTCCATTTCTCACACAACATATGGAAAAATCATCTGTTGTGTGACACAACAGCGATCAGGCAATAGTTGTTTTTAGACAATACTTGTCCATTGTTTGATTGATATTATCAAAAAATTGGTTTTGGCTCCTTATTAAAATCTGGGTTTCCCTCTCAATATTCACTATAGTATTTCATGGCCGCCTTTCTTCCAATTCGTTCTCTCTCTTAATTCTTTCATTTGTAAAAGAAAAAAATGGCGTTTCAATTCGTGGCCGCCTTCGTTCCTCTCAAAACGCTTGCTTCTCCCTCTCAATTTTAGAACCTGATACTCTCTCCCTCTCAAAACAAGGGTTAGCAAATTAGGGTTTCTTCCAAACTCTGATATCTGAAGTCAACTACTTGGTATGATTTTTGCCCTTTGTTGATTTGTTGCGTTCTCAACTTTTCATGCTGCGAGTTAAAAATTGGTATGCCAATGATGATTTTGGGTTATTTATAAGGATTAAAACCCTATATTTCATGAATACATGTATACTTGTGGGTTTGGTTGCTTTATTACTGATTTTGAAATCTAATAGATGTTAGTATTATCTGATTTTCTAATTTTGCACTTGAGCTTGCTATCTGGTTTCTAATTTCCCCATGCTTATCTAAGTTTTTGATATTGATTTGCTTTGATGTTGATATACGTGTACTTCGTGGCTGAGTTTCACTTGAGTTTATGTGTATATATGTACACATATGTGTGTGTGTATGGTACACCATGTTCGAGTTCCACTTGAGTTCATGTGTTTTGAGATATATGTGTTTTTAGATTTCTATTTTGAGATATGTGTGTGTATATGTGTATATATGTACATATATGTTTTGAGATATATGTGTTGTGATGGTGAAAACTTTGGTTGCTGCTTTATTAGTTTATGTCTGAGTTAGTGGATGTTTTGAACTTCTATGTATATACATGCATACATATGTATGTATATATGTGTGAATGTTCTTTTGATTCATGTTCATTTGATTCTTGCACCTTACAATTTCATTTCAATTTCATTTTTTGATTTTGGGAAGTTAAGTTCAACTTGATCACTTCATTTGAGTTCATGCAACTCATTTGATCATTTGAGTTCATGTGTACACTTGTCCCTGCCTTGTACTTGTTGTATATATATGTGAATGTTTGTGGCACTGCCTTGTTTTAATTTGTGGCGCTTTCTATTTGTAGTAGTGCCTTGTTTTAGTTTGTGATACTGCCTTGTTGCATTGTTGGCCTTGTCCATGTACTTGCATACATATACATATCTACATGTATATACATATATGTATATATGTATGTTAGTGTGCTTGAACTCTGAATGGTTTTAATTTTCTGATGGACTTATGAGTGTGCCTTGCCTTGCCTGAACCTTGAATGGCTTGAACTCTGCCTTGTTCTGTTCAACTACCATTTAAATGTGCTTGTCTTCATTTACTATGTGCACATGTTGTACCATTTCATGAACTGATTTGTGAAATCCCTGCACTGGTTTCACTTGTATCATGCATGTGTACCATTACTGACATGTTGTTGGCCTTTGAGTCTGGTTTGTGAAATATCTTCCATGTATATACATACATACATATGTATGTATGTATGTGTGAAATATTACCATGTTTTTGCTTTGAACTCCCATATTTGTGTCTCATGTGCGTTGCAATCTTGTTTTTGCTTTGCCTTGGTCCATGTCGTTGGCCTTGTTCACATGTTGCATTGTGGCCTTGTCCATATACTTGCACACTTCCTTGTTCAAGGTAGTGCACTATCTTGATATTGGTTGAATCCCTTTCATGTGCTTTGGTTTCTTGTCCATAGCTTGATTACCTTTCAAATTCTTGAATTTGTTGTTTTGAACAAGGCAGTGTGCACTGTCTTGAACTCCATGTACTCCCTGGCTCATTTGATTCTTGTGTGAATGTTCTTTCAATTCCTGTTCAATTTTTTTGCTTCCTGCCTTAAACTTATGTACTTCCTAGCTGCATTTGTTTATGGCACTACCTGTTGTTCATTTGTTTGTGGCACTTCCTGGTTGCATTTGACATGTGTTGCATATATACATGTATATACATATGTGCTTGCTATAGGAGATGCAAGTGGCAGTATTATTGTAAATTCGTACCTATTGTTTTTTGTTTGTGTTATTTGTGCACTTAATTCTGTATCATTATGTACCATGCTTGATACTGCCATGAATCTGGTTTGCTGGTGCTCGACTTTGTGCATCTCCATATGCACCGAACTTGTTTATGCACTTTGGCTTTGCTGAGTTGCTTGATCTGTTTTGAGCTGAATTAAATTACTTGTGTTGAGCCCGAGCTTGCTTGGGCTTGGGCTTGTGTGTTTGCACTGAGTTGAGCCTTCGGACTTGACTTTTGCAACTGTTCGTGTGATTGAATCAAGGATCCACCTTGCGATATTGAATCAATGATACACTGTGCATATCATAAGTTGTCCGTGCACATATTTATTTATCCCTGTCTAAAAATGAAAAGAAAAAACAAACCCATAAACTTAGGCAATATTTAATATTCAAATTCAATTTTATTTTTGCAATTTAGGTTTGTTTCTTTTTCAAGTTTACCATGTTGTTGTTTATTTAACAAGTATAGGAGATGGCTGGATACAAACTGGAGCAAGCAAATCAAGATCAACATAAAAAACAAACTCGAGTGAGTGTGAGTAAATTTAAGTTGTATTGTATTTGAAAATGTAAGTAGAGTGATAGTGAAAGTTGTATTGTATTTGAATTTGATTTGAAATATAATATTTGTTTAAATAAAATTGCGATTCATTTATTTCATTCTATGAACAATTATTTATATCTGTTAATATTTATATGTTGTCTAATAGGAAATTCTAGAAATGATACTATAACATCAGACAACATATGGTTTTTGGTTGTGTTAGTGCATATCAGACGATGGGATATATCTGCGGTCTGATATGCAATGAGACGACATGGGATTTAACGACAGATAGGTATGCAATCAGACAACGGAGCATACCTCACTACACCACAAAGGCTAATCAGGCAGTGCTTAGGGCCGTATCGAATACCATTAGGCACGGCCTTAAGCCGTATCAAAATAAAGCGTGTTTAATAATTAGATATGGCCATGGACCGTATCTAATTCTCCAGTTAGATGCGGCCAAGGACCGTAGCTAATTATTAGGGGTGGGCGCGGTCGGTTAACTGAGTCGTTCGGTTAAAATTTTCGGTTAACCATAAAAGAACGACCGGTTCGGTTAACCGGTTTCGGTTAATTGTGGTAATGGGCTACCGACCGAACCGGTTAACCTTAACCGCGGTTAACCGATTTTTTTAACTGGTTAACCGGTTACTTTGACCGGTTAACCGTTGACCGGTTAACTGATCTAATTAACCGATTAGCCGGTTTGCAAATTTAAAATACACAGCATTTTCAACTGACTAAAGTCACTAAACTGAAATACAAGATATACTTGCTTCATTGTTCATACTTCATACTGACAATAATTGCAATTGTTCAAACTGACAGTAATTCCAAACATCATACTGACAGTAATTCCAAACATCATACTAGTTCATACTTCATACTTTATTGTTCATTGTTCATTATTCCCAGAGATTACACTACACCAGTAATTCAATTACATTACAGTAATACACGTCAACAACTACAAACTACAAATTCAACTTACTCAGCTCCAAGCCTTCACATAACTTCCAAGATGAAGACGAAGACAGCAAATTATAAGATGAAGACAAAGACAACAACAGCAACTGCCAGCAACCAATACACAACTTGAATGCTTAGTTAAACCTGAATACAAGATGAAGATGAATAATATTAAAATTGGAATAGTGTAAAAATCAAGTTTCGAATTTATAGCCAACAATCTCCCAGAAATATTTAGATTTGTATTCAATAAATACGCATGAATAACATATGCAAGCATACTATAAATACACAAGAATAATAAAAATAACGATATAATTATTGTTGGAAAGAAAAACAGAAAAGAAGAATACCCAGGAATATCGTTGTAATTTGACAGTAGGTCACAAAAATCCAGATTTCAAATAATATGATTTAGTATAGCATAGAAATTGATACCTGACTACAAGTCCCTACCGACTTAGTACTAGAAATTTTTTTTATGTGTAGTGCAATTATTTCGTTGTTGATTATTTCGTGCTTACATGAAAAAAGCATGTGTAAACATGCAGATGATATAATGTAGCTTTTGTGTACATAGAAGAGAAGATGTAAGATGGTGTCAAAATTAAGAAAGATGATAGATATAACAAGTAAAAAGAATCCATGACTGCAGCCTAGAGATAGATGGCTAATGATTATACACCTAAATTGCAAGTCTAGCACCATTTATTATTATATATACCTGTCTCTTTACTATTGAACATTGCATATCCTAAGTATTCCTGTTATTAAACCATCTATGCTATACGTAGCAACATATAATGGCATAATATGGTAAGAGATTCCTAAAGAAAACAAAAGAAAAATGATAAGTCCATCAAAACTGAAAATTGAAAATGATTTGAAAACAACAAATCAAACGACGCCTTACATTTTCAAAGATGACACAATTTCCAAATGTCAAGGAAAGAAATTATGGTTTTAATTACCTACCATCAGGTTTGATATAACATTGTCAAATTGGCTTTCATTAATGATATCTTTTTTACTTCTACAGATAAATATTAATGAATTTGCACTGCTACAAATAGGTCATCCAGCGAAAATCAAAACTGGGTAAACAGGCATTGAAGTGTATGTAAAACGTCCTGCATGTATGGACCAGTATGCGTATAGAATTGAGATATCAAATGCTAAAACGTGTAAAAAAATCAATACAGTTTGATCACCGTCACTCGTATTTCAACAGTTCATACTAAAAATTACAAATAACGGTTTCAGATTCTGAACAGACATATGTAAAACAAATGAAACATGCACACGTTAAGAAAATATACACACTCGAATGGAAAAAATGGTCAGTTTCTCCATTAACCAATTAGCCTGACTTTCATATGTCGTCAATAGTCGCCAAATATCGGTCCAAGTTACAGACTGGATTATCCATATCTGTCTAATTGAGTTTGAACCAAAAACCATGATATTTTGACAATTTTAGAAATATGCAACATGTATTACGCCTATATTATAAGAATAAATAGAATTCCCATCAAAAGTTAATAATATAGCGAACACAGTGTTCCTTTCTTTAATGTTTATTCAACCTTGACTTAAATAAATAGTTGTTACAATACACTATGCAATCCATATGCTAACTTTTGATATTGAAAGTCAGATCTGTAGATCATCCGCTTTCATTTGTTCAATCATACTAAGCTACACCTTTCCATTTAGATAGCAATGAAAACAAATAACAGCGAACAATGCGATAATACAAAAATGCTCATAGTGTAATAAGTTCAAGTACCCTATAGAACCTATAGAAGTATCTGAAATCCCATTTGCATCGGTAAGAATTAGATCACCAATATATATAAAATATTGATCATTTGTAGTATATGTACAGTGCTATTTTATATATTCTTCATACATTAAAGTTATTACAGAAGTTAATATGATAATTCTTTGCCACATGGTGATATAACAGAAATAATAATGTATCTATTTTTGATAAATGATAAGAAAACTATGAATCATTGAAGAAGTAAAATACCCATTAAGTTTCCAGTCTCCTTTGATAGTCCAAGAAAGTAAATCAGGATCAGGTGGTTTTCCATTAACTTTGTTATAAGAACACATCACACCTGCAACTTTTCCTTTGATCACACAGTTTTTGAATGGCGGTTGAAATGTATCGTCCATGTCTTGCTTTGTTACCTATTCAATAATTCAGTAAAACAACAAGGACTTCAAAAGTGCATTTTGTACATATAACAAAACTATTATTAATTTCAAAATTTTCCTCTATTTCTCAACTGCCATTTCATCCTTTAGCAGCTTTTTAGATGGAAGTATGCCTGGTTAGATTGTAATAATACTAATCACCCAATAATACATTCAACTGGTTAACATGAGTTATCTCATAAGCATGAAACTTTCTTTATTCGCATATGATCTGTAATGTCAGTTTGTTGTGCATAACCTAGAGGAACAATTATTTGCTACCTGCTATGTTTAACACTTTAATCATACAAAATAATAAGTCAGAAGGAATCCTGGCATGTATGAAAATCTAGCCTTGAACTGATTATATAACAGTAAAATTACTTGTACTTACCCCAAAATATACACCAATCCGCGTACAAAATATTTAAAATCGATAACTAACCTAAAGGTTAATAGACATTCATTGTTATAATCATATATAAAAAACTAGAAAGAAATGAATTAAATGGAAAAACTACCCATCAATTGGATAAACTGTAGAAACCGATACCGCATGCTTTCCTTGTTAAAGCAAGCACCGCATCAACTACATTGGGGAGCAAATGAATATGATCCCAACAATCACTTAGATCGGCATCTTCTTTGACACAAGATTTTATTGCTGCATTAATCCTCAGGTTGTAATTGTATAAATGGATGTAAAATATAAATTTGACCCAATCAGTCTTCTCTTCGACGCGTTTGGAAGCGATAGCTTGAATCGACAAAGATAAATATTTTAAAGTGGATTTAAATTTGAACAGAGATTTAAGAGGAAGATGATTAAGGATTTAATCTATGAGGAAGACGATTCGATTATCACGATTGAGAAGAAGGAAAATGAAATAGATAAAATAACTGATTTTAGGAATGAATTGCGTACTGGGTGAATAGCGGCTGGCATTGGGCAAGCACGAATTGATTAGGGTTGGGGAAAAAGCGTTGGGTCGGGTTGCAAATACAATTGGATTTGGGTATGCCCGATAATTCAAAAAATAGTTTCGGTTAACGGTTAACCGATATATAACCGCGGTTAACCGTTAACCGAACCGATTTTGGTCGGTTAACATCGGTCGGTTAACCTACAGTTCGGTTAACCGAATTTTTCGGTTAAAGGGGTTCGATTAAGAACGGTTCGGTCGGTTAAGTCGGTTTGGTCGGTTAAATGCCCACCCCTACTAATTATAGAAGTAGATATGGCCTTGGGCCGTATCTAATTGGAGAAATAGATACGGACAATGGCCGTATCTAACTAGATATTTAAATACGGTCAAGGGCCGTTTCTAATTGGAGAAATAGATACGTCCACAGGCCGTATCTACATCTCCGTTTATATACGGCCTCGGGTTGTATCTAATTCTCCAAATAGATACGGCCCGTAGCCGTATCTAATTCGTATACTGAGCACATGAATTAGATACGGCTTTTGACCGTATCTAATTGATATAATAGATACAGCAATAAGCCGTATCTAATTCACAAAGCTCATGACCATAAATTGCAATACCGTAGATGCAGTATAATACAATAAAAGCAGTATCTAATTGAAACAGCTCATAGTCGTGAATTACAACAGCATAGATGCAGTATTATACAATAGAAGCAGTAATAGATACGGCAATAGTTGGATTACAATAGAAGCAGTATTATACAAAATATGGTCAATATTACACAATAGCAGTATTATAAAAAATAACTGGAAAATATGTTGCTCATATATGTTATAATATACAACAAGACAACTGGAACTCTGCAAGATTTTGAAGTATTATACAACAGCACTTTCTCAACAACAATAAATATAATATGAACTTCCATGTTGCATACACAAGAAAACTGGAACTCTGCAAGATTTTGAAGTATTTCAAATTTTGTTTTGCCTCCTTCAGTCTCATATGCATCCAGATCACCAAGCTTACCCCCATACTCGGACTCTTTCAACTATCTATAAAAAGGATGGTGGATTGAATGAACTCGCTTTGCTAATGGGATAAACAGCTGGAAATAAAGCCAACAGAATTACATAATCTGTGCCAACAGAATGAAGTTCATTATGGATTACTTTTCTTCCTTTTCAATTTGGATTAAACTACATGATTTAAGTTTAGAGATGTGGAACAAATATGCAATAACAAGAATTGCGTCTATACTTAGCAAGCCTATTTGAATGGATACAAACACAGCAAAGGAGACCTACCTAAATTTTGCAAGAATTCTACTTGAAATTAATGTTAACTTTGGATATCCCCAAACAGTACATGGCATAGACTATAATCGAGAGGAGTTATACATTCAAGTATCTTATGAGTACAAACTAATACCATGTGACAACTATAATGTATTTGGGCATAACATCAGAAATTGTACTACTTTTTCTTATAAAGATTGGAAAAAGAAGTGGCAGAGAAGTGTGGTTAGGAGATGGATTGAATGAAGTGGACTTGACTGTGTCAAGGGGAAAGTGGTTCAAGTAGAGGAAGCAATCGCTTTGCAGAGGCTATTAGGTGTAGTTAAAGTGGCACAGTGCAGTAGGGGAGTTGTTGTTGGTTGTTAAACTTGATGGTGGAGTTTGACTGGCGGAACTCAGGTTGTTTTGTGAAGTAGGGATGATGGCTGTTTTGATGAGAGGAGGGTGATGAGGCGATAGTTCTGTTGTCTAATATGGCAGATTGGCTGCAGTAGTTTGGTGGAGCACTTGTAGTGGTGATGGTGGCTAGAATGTTTTGTGAAGAAGCCTGGTATGCGGTGACTTGTGTTTGGTATGGCAGGGGTAATGTGTTGTTGATGCAAGTGATGGTGGAAAGTTGTGAAGGTGATGCAGTTGAGTAGAGAATGGTTTGAAGGCAGTGATGAAGGCTAGAGAACAGTGAATAGTTTTGTAATAGGTAGTTTGAAAATGCAAATTGAAAATTCAAAATATAAATGGAAAATTTATAAATGAAATTGAAAATGAAATGGAATATTTTTTTTCTTTTTCAAATGAGATTGTGTGAATGTTTTTCTTGTAATAAAATATGCAACTTGAAATAAACTGACAACTAGAAAACTATAACAACACTCAAACAAAAATTGCTAATGGGATTAAATATCTTAGTTCAGTCAGTCAATAGTTGAAACAATTATCCATGGCTGATATGTGTGCTAAAATGAAATGAAAATTGAAAAATGCAATGAATTTTTTTCTAAATTGTGCATGTTGATTTTTAAAAAAAATAGAAATATGCAAATGCAAAAACAAATAAACAACAACTATACTTGTAAGAAAGATAAATAATTTTTGGATGGCATATAATCATAAACCAGATAAATAATTTTTGGATGAGCTCACATACCTGCTAAAGATATCGAATCATAATCTTCGGATGGCACACATACCCACCCACTCCAACATCAACAAAGGTCTCTGCAAATTGATGATTTATTTTGTTGGTTCTCTCATCTGGTAGCAGTATATTGTCCAAAACCAATTTTTCATGTGTGGATGGTACAGATTTCCCATGGATTTTGGACGATGTAGAATCTCGACATACAGTACCTATTGCAATAAAATTTATTGTCTAGATCTATCCAACAAAATAACTGCATCGAAAACAAGTAAGAATAAAAAGCAACTAATAAATACCTGTTGCTATTATGTCTAGATCAGAGTTGAGGATTTCACATTTTTGATTGTTCACCACATTGGTCGTATCCTGGGATTGAGAAACAACGAATTTAGAAGCATTGAGTTGTGTGTTGCGTTCTCCTTGTTCTATGTTTCCCACCATGTTGATCAGAAGCTCCATTTACCCAGACAAATTTCCTACTATACTCTCCAAACTTCCCACCGTACCCTCCAAACTTCCCATCCTCATTTTCAACTCAGCATTGTCTCCACAAACACGTTTCAATCGTTTATGTGCAATAGCAGAAGCCTTAATATTAGTCTTTGGTATGACGGTCCCAACACCGCGGCTCCTACCCCTTGTATCCTTTCCCATCACTTATGATATGATATCTTCATCCACTATCAATTTTTCCTCATCACTACCGGTGATCTTTTCCTTCAATTTTGCAATTTTCTCCTGAGATTGCATAATACTTATATGGACACATAGTGCATAAAAGAAAGAAAATTGCTCATGTTTGACTTTAAGAGCAGAAATAACTTATGAAGTACGAAGAATTGACATCTGATATGCTACCATCTTTTTTCGTGTGTGTCTTCTCCCATACATGACGATGGTTGATATTTGCAGATGGATTTGCAACGATCTGCAATATATAAAATATGTTAGTTGTGATTTTTACCATTTTTGAAAAAAAATGAATATAACTTACCATTTCGTGTTCTATTCTAGCGTGACTTTTACGGCCTGCATGGTGAGCATAACTGAGCAATGATCTATTTTTTTTGGCTAACTCCCTTCTTACGCTCGCTTCAGGCGTTGCTTCATTTTTTATGAACTCGTTCCAATCTTCTTGAGCAATTGTAGGTGGACAATTTTTCATTCGTTCTTCGTCGTTGTCGAAAGTGTCATAAAAACTTGCTCTCAAGTTTTTTTTGTATCTCCTAAAAGCCTCGGACATTCTTTTTAAAAAAAATTCCTTTGAAAGCAGTTCGAGCGCATACATTTTCTGCAAAAAGTAAAATACATAAACAAGTTAATCAACTCTATCAGACTTAAAACGGGTTTCAGAAACCGACTTTAACAGGTAGTGCATATACATTGCAAAATAGAGTGACTGACCATAAATATTTTTTAAATATTGTCAGAAATGAATCAAAGTAAAAACTTACCACCAATTGGTTCCAAACATCATCCATATATGTACCAGGTACTTTGTTCCAACTTATGTATGATATCGGCACATGAGCTCTTACTAGTTTACCTAGCATAGTGGCGATTTTTCCAGCGTTTTCTGAGACTGGAATACCAAATAAGTTTTGATCAACTATTTTTTCTTCTGAACATGATGAATGTGATGATGCTGGATTTTGTGACATAGTTTCCTGCACACGGTTAAATAACCAATTACATATAACGATGAGTCAAGAAATTGGTGAAAAAAGTTGTAGACCAATTACAGATGATTGATATTCACTAGTAGATTTCTTCATCATATCCTAAAGTTTCTTAATCCATTTGTTGTCAAAGTTAAGGATCTGGAAATTTTGGTTTTCATTACATTACGCGGTAAGTATATGAAATGAACACTAACTTCGTAAAAGTGAATATATCATTGCTATCAGATCTAGGTACACATTGGAAGATATATTGTAAACACTTGAATAGTGTAAGGAAACGAGGGTGATACTTAGTATGTAGAAGACTATATTAGATTGAATCAATTCACTGATCAATAAATATGCACAGCAGTGTTATAAGCACCACTAATTTTTCCTCAACAAAATAATTATGCTGAGCAAAAATATATTTTTGCACTTGATAATGTATTATCATAAAGTAAAACGAAAGATACAAAAAACCTATTACAAACAATCTATTTGCATATATAATTCAATTTGTATATGCTGCGTATAATGCAAACAAATATGAAATTGGGACCAATGATAGGTGCAGCAATGCTGATAATAGAGAAATCATGTGAAATACTAGCTGGATTGTGATGTAGGTTAATATGCTATGTAGTTCTTGTTATAGTGAATTAAATATTATATTATTTAACATTTCTCAGAAATGACTTTGCACTGGATAAAATATCTAGAAACTAATTCCGCACTTGAAGACAAGATTCTCCACTGCTGCTGCTAATAGATTGAATTCTAGCACTTGTTCCTGGCCAACCTGCGAATGCTTGAACCCAAAGAGTTTGTGACTTTATATTGAAATGCAAAAAAAGAAAAAAAAAGAAAAAAAGAGCAAACAAATAATCAAGTAAAAATACCTTGTTATGGATTGATCTGGCTTCTTGATCAAATGAGAGCCATGACTCCTTAGGCGTTAGCTGAACAAGAAGGATACAAGCAACAGAAAATTTTTTTGTGAAATATCCATGAGTAGGTGGAAAAACTTGTTTTATAAATTTTATGACAGGGTTCTCACATCCAAGGGCTTGTTTAACTTTATGATGTATTGATATTTAATTCTATTAATGAGAGGTAGCAGATGCAACTTTAAAATAAAAAATAAAAATGTGTTTACATATGATTAAACATGAAGCTGTAAATAATACGAAAAATGAACCATGCGAATTTTGCATTTTGTAAGAAAATGGTGAAGATGCTCTCTGCTGGTGTTTTATGAACTGTTTACAATTGCCCACAACTCACAGTAATAGAAAACTGAAATAATAAGCTAGGGGTATACTACAAAATCGTCTGTATTGTGTTTCTCATTCAGTAAATATGGTTTCTCATGGAAACGAGAAAAACTTTTAAATCACTGCAACAACTGTGATGCCTTCTTTTTCTGTAAAACGGTGGTAGAAAGATACTATATATATAAAATATATTACTGGCCAAATGATACAATCACTTACAACAGTGTATCCATCTATAATGCAAATTCATCTTTAAACATCATTATTGTGTATGCAAATTAGTTGCAGAGACTATTGGTTGTTATGTTATAGACCCATGTATAGGTTGCCTGTAGACATTGAAGTGAGTTTCCTCGATCTCCCATATTAGATGATCAAAATACATAAGCACATATTTGTTGTTTAGTGATGAATTAACATAACTAAAATATCAACAACAATATTACTGTTTCACGTCATTTTCCCCAGTCTTGTTTGTGGAATTTGTTCTTTTAGTTTGTATACGTCTTTACTTCTATTTTCCAGTAGTTATTAGGATTTATTCATGTGTTACTATGTGTATTTGATTATAATAACTAAAAGATGATACTGCATATAAAATTGCTTGTTGTTTTTGCATAACGTAAATTGAATTATATAAAAAAGTCTACAGTATGTTGATACAAGCCATTGTCTGGTACATCATATCATTTTTGTCCACATTAAATTTAGAAATCATTTGCTACAAAAATAAATGATGCAAACACACACACACACACGCTTAGGCTATTAATTTTTATATTACAAAGAATATCCTATAATGGCTTTGAAAGTTGGTTTGTTGTTGACAATATCAGTTTAGACCAGTAAATATTATTCATCTTTTACAAGTGGTGATATCAGTTATTTGGGAACTTCATATTACACTGGTTTAATGGAGAGGGGAGTTGAGTCGAATTAACTATACTATGAGTTTACATTTTACCTTTCTATTTTCCATGTAAATGCAAAAAAAAAGTAAAACGATAAATAACCGTAACACTACACTGCTAATTGTCTAAAAAAAACAAAAGTTTCAGCTAATTTCTGAGTTGACTGTAATATAGAATATTCATGGTCTATATTTTGGTACTTAGGATATAACTGTTTAGGAGATTGTAGTGTGAAATAAATGCAGGAAAAATTGGTTATACTATATAGGTTGTAGTTATGGTCATGCACTAATCTAAAGTACTTATTTATTTCATATTGTACTGACAGGTCTACTAATAAACCTTAGTAGTTTCAGTGTATATACTGAAACTGTATAGCCATAAATCAGAATATAATTGCAATAAAATATAACAGGATAAAAAAAATGAGAACTTGGGGAATTTTATTAGTTTTTACTTCCAAATTTAAATGAATCAATCTAAGGAGTTGAATTAAGGAATCTAAGTGATTTAATTATTATTAGCTGAAATAAAAATATAACTTTAATTTACATGGGTAAATAATAATTAATTTCTATTTCAAATTATAGTATTTGAATGGCATATAAAATCATTTTATTTTCAATTAAAGTCATGTAGATTATTTTTACCACTACTATTATGTAGTCAATTTAATAAAAAGGAATTCTGTATATTGAATAGTTTATAATCAATAGAGAAATTGAATAACGAATATTGAATGACCGTAAAATGAAGCGAATCAATTAGATGTCAACATGAAATGTATATTGCAGGGATATCTAATTGATTTTAAATTTTTTAAAGTTAATTTTTAACTTTAATTTCAAATATAACGATTTATTGAATGATTTAATAATTGGAATTTGCTTAAATAATTGAATCTTGGATTTTTAAGTAGATAAAAATAATTTAAAGGCCCTTTTATCTATTATTGATTGGCATTCTATGATAACAAAAGTAAAAAAGCAATAACAATAGAAGAACTACTTGGGTTTCAAATTTGACTACAATCAACTAATGAAAATGGTTTAAATTTGTAATTTCGATTCCACGTTTAGTTTTACAAATAAATCCCCTTTTATCTACAAGTCTATAAAAAACATACTATTATGAAACTTTTCAATATAACAGAAACCAACAACAATATAGACATTTTAAGAAACCTTCTCTTTATGTGAATTTTTGTTTGGTTCAATGATATCTCACACTCCTACTACCCCAAGGAATAGGAATTCAAACGAGAAATGAAGCATTTAACAATTCATCAGTTAACAAATGGTTTTGGTAAGGTCTTCTAATTTTTCATTATCTTCAAAAGCTGATTGATAGACGGTAGGAAACTCAATGTCATCCACATTTATAGTCAACCATTTTGGTGTATGCAAAACCACAGACCAACCGTTATTTTTTAAATCTGTTGAGTAGAACACTTGACTCGCTTCTGATGCAAGAATAAATGGCTCATCATTCACGCTATCTTTGCTCTTCAATTTCCCTAAATTAACCATGATCAAGTTTGAAACAGGATATATTTGCAACCATTGATCCTATCCTCGACCTTTACCCAATCACAATAAAAAACTGTTTGTTTGAAGTCAGTGTAATCCAACTCAAGTATCTGCTGAATGACTCCGTAATACGTTGTTTCTGCTTTATTATAATTTTTATCTTTACCACTCGCTCTAAATTTTGTAATTGCTTTCATGCATACACCGCTATCTTGTGTTACCATACGATTTTCGTACATTTTCGTGGAAAATAAAAAACCATTCACTTGGTACTTAGTATAACTAAGCGCCGTGAACTTTGGCCCATGCACTAGCCACCAGAGAGTTGGATCAACATCGATGCACTTCAACAACTACATAAAATACAATAAGTAAAACAAAACATGGTCACGAAGGTGTATTGCCAACTTATAAACACGTGAACTACTTAAGATGCTGTAATACCTCGTTGCGTAACCATAGAGTAAAACTTTGAACGACTTCGACAGTTGTACCTCTGCCTCGTGATTGAAATCTAGTACTTTTCGCATAGGAGTTATACCTCCTACGGAAAACACATATCAAAACGAATACATAAATTGAATTAAAAAATGGAAATTCAAAACAAAGGTGTGAACTTACTTCTTTCATTCATCCAATCCATCATACTTATTAAGGACCCATCTACGCACTTGTTCAAAGTGCACTTGGGTTAACGTTATATCTTTACCATTATCTAAAGGTATCTCACCAGCAAACTCATCGTCCTCGTCTAAAAACACTTCGCGGGTATGTTTATGATTGCCATCACCTCCGTTTGGCATATATTCCATGCAGTAAAGGCTAGCTTCTTGTACGGTATATCCTTCTGCAATACAACCTTCAATGTATCTTTTGTTGCGCACATATCCTTTATATGTTTTCATCAACCTGTGAATGTGATCAATTATATATTGTACATAATAGAGTTTTCTATCGAATAATAATGTACATAACTGAAATTAGTTATTTACCGTTCAAAGGGATACATCCATCTATACATGACAGGACCACAAATTAATGCTTCATCGGCTAAATGAACCATAAGATGGATAATGATATCAAAAAATGCAGGCGGAAAATGTATTTCAAAAACACACATTGCTTCTACCAAAATAGCCTTTGCATTTATAAGGTGTTCCCTATTGATCACCTTTGAGCACAAAATGTTAAAGAATAGACTAATACGATGAATAACATTTCGCAGATCCTTATGTTGTGGATAAGAATGTTGAAGCAATACCGGAAGCAAATGTTGCATTATGACGTGGTAATCATGTGACTTCATATTTCTTAGTTCGGGAGGATTGATGCTCACATTGTTGTGGAAGTTTGAAGAGAATTTGTTGGGCACTTTCAGGTTTTTCAAAACGGTGCAAAACCGTATCTTTTCTTCTTTGCTCAAAGTGAAAGTTGCCTTTGGTATGATTATTTTATTTGTTTCAGGATCTTCCATCACCCACAACTTTTGTTTTATACCCATGATTTTCAAATCCTTGCGTGCATTGATGCCATCTTTTGACTTATCTTTATGGTCCATAATGGTGCTGATGAAATGCTCTGTGACATTTTTCTCCGTATGCATAACATCAATATTATGGCGAATCATATTTGCTTTCCAATATGGTAAATCAAAAAAGATAGACCTCCTGTACCATGCAGAAACATTGTCAACTTCTTCATAAATTGACTTTTTCCGTTTTCGACTAATTTCTTCTTTGTGTTTACCAACTTTCATTTTGATTTTCGCTACTTTCTTTTCAACTTCAAAACCAGTCAATGTCCGTTTAGGACGTTGAAGTTCTTGTTCGTTGTTGAAATTTTCTTGTCGTATCGAAACTTGTGTTCTTTAGGAAGAAACATTCGATGTCCCATGTAACACACCTTCTTACTTTCAGGAAGATGATAAGAACAAGTGTTTTCCCCACAAATCGGACATGCAAAATAACCGTGAGTTGTACATCCCGATAAAGTCCCAAGAGCAGGGTGATCATGGATTGCCCACAACACCCTAGCTCTCATTGTGAATTCGGATTTATTTAATGAATCATATGTAACGACTCCTTCCCATAACTGCTTTAACTCGTCTATCAACGGCTTTAAATAAATATCAATATCCTTCCCTGGTTGTTTTGGCCCAGAAATCAACAGTGTTAACATTGAAAACTCTCGTTTCATGCACATGGACGGAGGAAGATTATATGGTACTACAATTACTGGCCAACAACTGTAAGGGTTAGATAGAGAAGCATGTGGACATAAACCATCTGTTGCTATTCCAAGTGTGACATTTCATGGCTCGACAGCAAACGTTTGGTCAAAATAATCCGCGGCTTTCCATTAAGAAGTGTCACATGGATGACGCATTACGGTTGGATCAGACTTGGCACAACCATGCCAGGTCATCGCATCTACTATTCATGGTACAGTATACAATCTCTTCAATCTAGAAATTAAAGGAAAATGTCTTAATGTCTTTCGAGGTACTTTGATGCCTTTTCTTTCTTCGTTGAATGATGTCATATATCTTGGTTCGTTGCAATTTGTACACGAAACTCTATTCGCATCATCTTTCCAGTATAATATGCAATCATTGATGCATGCATCATAAGTTTTGTAATTCATCCCAACTTGCTTAATTAACTTCTTCACATCGGAGTACTTTGTCGGCAGCGTGTTACCTTCGAGGAGTAACTCCTTTATTAGTTCGAGGAGTGCAGTCACACCATTATTTGAAAAGCCGTATTGGGTCTTCAAGCTATTCAGTTTCACAATGGCATACAGCTTCGTCAACCCTTTTGAACATGAAGGATACAGTGGCTCTTTTGCGCTACCAAAAAGTGATTTATACTTCTTACATTCATTGGCCTGCCAATTGCCATCAACCGTAGACGGCTCTCCAACATTAGCATGATCAGACAACGGATTTTCAGGTTGAAAATGATGAAATCTATCTGCATCATTGACTAGATCTTCAATCATAATATGTTCAGACTCGTCGGTACTTGTGGCATGACTAATTGGTTGTTTTTTTCCTTCTCTACCCTTTTTTCCCCATGAAAATACCATACGGTATATGATTGGATAAAACCCCATCTAAGCAAATGAAAATGAATGTCATCTAATTTGATCGTCTTTATATTTTTGCACCGAGTGCAAGGGCATAAATACACTCCTTTCTTACCACCATTTTCATCAACAAAACCAATAAACTTCTTCACCCCGTCTATATAGTATGTAGATCTTTGATCAGATTCATTTATCCACTTTTTGTCTATACTGAAAGACATATTGCCCTCCTATATCGTATTTATTAGAACATTAGATGTAAAAATAATATATATATGAGCGTATATTTACATAAGATTTTCAATTCACATGGAGACGTAGAGGTATTGCTACTCACATTAAAAATACATACTTTAATTAAAAATCCATACTTTAATACTGTCGTAAATTTACAGTACATATTTTACATTACATATAAAATACATTCGGGGCCTTAGTGCTCCATCTAAACAGATTGAGATTTTAAATCTTATTAATAGTAGGAAATTTTCTTATTTTGGTATCTTAGAAAATAAACTTTCGTCTGATAACTTAGTGCTCCATCTAAACAGAATGAGACGTGGCGGGCGCTTATTCCTTCTTTCATCATTCCTCTTATTGCTTTACTTTGTATGTTCAAGAATGTAAAATCTTTGCTCCGAATATGATTATGTTTGTGATGATGGAGATTGTGAAAGTTAAAGAGTTGTGATTAACTTTTATAAGGGAAAGGGAATAAAAACACGAACTAAATTTGGACTAGGGAGTTAAAGGTATAACCCAGAGTACTATATTTTCATTTAATATTATCACTCGCATGCTTTATGGATTGACCATATATGCTTTGTTTCGGGTTAATTAAACACATGTTACAAATTTGGATTCCCTTCACATATATGAAACTTAAACATGTATCTAAAGTATACTAAAAGAAATTATCGCTATATTAAATGTGGGTAAACATGGTGTAATATATGTTACTTATATTAGACTGATTACTTGAATGAAAAAATAAAGCAATAATGGCATGCATACTTGCAGCGTATTCTTCATCTATGCATGCTAATTTGATTCAAGTATTATCATCGTCGTTTATTCTCAATCGATGCCAGCAAAATATTAGCAGCATATATTGTCAGCGTTATCACTAAAATTTACAGTATTAGCTACAAGAATTATTAACTAATTTACTACTATAAATTCCAGTATGTTCGAAATCAATGCCTCCAATTTCTGTGTACTGCGATAGTCAAGCAACGCAATCGATCATGAGTCTATATTCATGTCTATAATAGCAAATATAGGCACATTGGTCTAAGACACGGTGTTGTTAGGTAACTACTAACTGATGAGATATTTATCACATATTTGGTAAGATCAATGTTTTATAGACTGCATTAACTATGCTAAACTTATGGAACCTGATTTTATGGGGAATTTTTTCACATGGAGAGGAGGTCTAAACTCACGCCTATATAACAAAGCTTGTTGCAAATAATGTGCAATTGTGATCACGATATTTGAAGCTTCACAATAATAAATTCAAGACTTCTATTTTGCAAGGAATTTTTGACAGGATATGCATAAAGCTATTCTTTTGAAACAATTTATTCCTGTGTATAAAAACCATTCTTGTTCTTCAAAACTTTTAATTTCTTCAAACTCATAAGGCCTTACATATGCAGGGATCATATGATACAAAACTTATTTTTTCTAACAATCGAAATATATATGCAGCATAGATTTCAAACTTTCAAAAACACGTTACACTTAATCCCGCTCGTGCATGTAAAGCAATATGCATTCTGAGTTTTCATGCTTACAAACTTTATGTGCTGATAAATCACGAAAACTGGCGAGCGTACTAATCTAACAGATACAAATCAATATACCTCAAAAACATTGCAAACATATTTATTGCCATAGAAACATGAAAATTTGCGATTCTTGTATATACTTAAAACCTTTTGTATTTACAAAGCAAAGTAAACTCCATGCTTTCATATGAAATTATAATATCGTGGGAACTCGATATTTCAGAATTTGTTTGTATAAAAAAATAATTTGAAACTTTTTGTATCTAAGTTCAACTGGATCTTCAATTGAAATCAGAACTAACATATTTGAAAACTTCAAACGCATCCTTGGCCATATATACAATTGAATTTATTTGTATACGAAATTCTGTTTTCATAAAACCGATGGCGTATTTAGCATATAAATTGAAGACCGACACAAAGTAAAAATCAATAATCAAGTATAAGTAAACTTATGAATCTAGAGTCGGATATTCAAAATCATAGCTGGTCATATGCATGCTCAAGTTGAGATTAATATTTCCCAAAATCCAAATCTCATACAATCAAAGTAGCAAATATCAGAGTTTTTAGCTTAAAAATCCTATACAAATAAGACCTTAGGGACTGTGACGACTCAATCCATCTATGCACATATGAAGTTATCTTGGTTCAGAAACTTTTGTACAATATCTTAAGTTATATTGACGTATACCCAAAATTTTTATGAAATAAGTTTGATATGCATCCAAAAGTCAATGTATTCTCAGGCTATCAACATACAACCAAGAACTGATATTGTGTTACCACTCTTGAAAAAACAAAATATAGGTTTACCTAGTCTTGAAGCAATAAAAATTCGATTCCAAATGGCAAACACCAAACTATTTCCAAAAAATTTGCCATTACAACGGCGCTATTTTGTAACACCGGAGTAATGTCTATGCATTACCCCTCTCCTGATACTTGGCTTGCGCCATTAACAATAATTTTATCCACTTATAAAACAATGTCAAAACCATATACAATGTCAGAACCATATACAATATTCTACGCAATTCACCATTATAACTCAAGATTCATGGTGGATTAAGTCAAAAATTAACACTTTATTCTCAGTGTTTATCAGCTTACACTTACTGCAGCCCACATGTTTGCTTGCCGACCAAACATGTACGAAAATGGGTTTTAAAGTACTTCCTTTTTGATTGAGTCAACCATTTCATTCAAACCATTATGGCGATTGAAGTTGAATCCAATTCTTGACTTATCAAAATATTGTAATAATGTTTCACATCATCTGTAAATAGAATCTTAAGATTATTTTAAAAATATTTAAATTTTCTAAGTGCAACTAAAATCTTTTTTCCATACCCATGTGCGAAGCACGGATTCGCACTAGTAGTTTAATCTTATTGAACATAACAAATTGTGATTTTAACATTACAACATTCTGAATATCCACTATCATAGTTTGCATCCTCTCTATTGTTACAAAATGATCCCAATGAAACAAAATGAAATGTGTAGCTTAGACAACAATAACTCAGGAATTAAGATGACGATAATGATAGCGAGGATGCTTATTAAGAAAACCTTATTACATTTTAGGGCATGTAAATGTAAATGAATGATGAACCAAAATCAATGGCTTTGATTCAACATTGCTGTAAACATCAAATCTAATAACAACTGTAACCCTACTATACCTATACTAGTTATTAAAGAAAGTTTATTTTCTGAAAACATAGAGAGAATGTCATTCATTTGGGCTAACACGAACTTTTTCATATAACCACAAGTTTAGTTCATCACAAATCGCATTACCAAAATCACAGTATAAACTGAAAGACTTTGATGTTTACCTCGACACCATAGAACCGCGAACCAATTCACGCGAACCCACCCAAATCCAAATTGAACATCCACGCTCAATATTCGTTTCCTCCAATCCTCTGAACCAACCGCAGACGAAGCTTAAATCCCCTAAATATATTCACGAATTCTTGTTTTGGAGGTTGCGTACAGTGGAATTCATTAAAGGGTGAAATAGAACGGTGGTCTCGATGAAAGGAACGGTGAAAATGAAAGCGCTGGAAATTTAAAAAAAGGAGGGAGGGTGTGCGTTTTTGGGGAAAATTTTCCCACGAAAAGAGGCACGGATTTTAATACGGCTACAAGCCGTATCAAATGTTAATACGGCTGTAAGCCGTATTAACTAATATAGATACGGCTATAAGCCGTATTAAAATTTGATACGGCTTATAGCCGTATCACATGTGTCGCCTATGGCAGCGCCAAAATCCTACCTATGGTGTAGTGCCTGTCGTCTGATGTGTTTTTTCCCATAGTGTGTACTCGATATTTGTAAGAATCCGATGTTTGGATACCTTCATAATAAAGGAGGATCGAGATGGTGTATGAGTCCGACAAGTTAGTGTTATCCAAGAACGACAGATTCATTGGATAGAGATATTATTGTGATGACATGGCTAAGTTGAATTTAATAAAGAATGCTTCTGCTTATATTGTTGAATCTGTTAGTTTATGGCTTGCTGGATTGGGACATGTTAATTATATTCCCTTAAAAATTAAGAATATGTTAGGATTAATTTTTGATAGAAATTTTGAATCTATCTCTAAATATGAAATATGTATTCAAGAAAAAATAGGTAGGAAATCTTTTGAATTTATAGAAAGGAATATAGTTTGCATAATTTAATATATGTAACGACCCAGAATTTTTGATAATTAAAATTCGAATATTTAATTGATTTTAAATATAAATAAATGGAATTTAGAAGTCGAATGATTTATTTTTCGAATATTGGATTTAATTTGATGATTAAATCGATAAATTAAATAGTGAAATTCCAGAGATAATTGAAAATCGAGTTTAAAATGATTGAAAATGATTTGTAAATTTTTATTTAATCATACTGGAGTTATAGAAAGGTTATAGAACTTTTAAAATTGAATTTGGAGTTAATCTGTGAAAATTGAATATTTTAATATTTAATTATCGACTGTAAAAATAGCCAATTTTCGAACAGTCTCAGAATTGAACGAAACTAGTTTCATCGGATCCGTAATGTGATTTTATTGCATGGTTTCAAATTTCGTAATTTTTGGATTTACCATTTGTCCGGTACAAATTAAAACGCCTCGAAATCGATTTAAATCTATTTAATTTAAATTGATCGTTTATTGCCATATCTCACACATACGATCGAATTAGCTTCCGAAACCTGTTCCATTGTGTTCGGAACGCGGGGTAAACCTTACGAACGTCAACCGGCACCCTCGATTTGGAGTTCGAAAAATTTCGGATGAATAGTAAATTGAGAAATTTTCTATAAAAGCACCTACATATTTTCATTTGCAAAAGAAAACTAAAACCCTAATCCTCTCAAGCTTCAGCCGCCATTCTCAAAACCTACGGCCAGAAAGCAATTTTCTTCCTCCCTTAATTTCTTCTAATCCATTCATCAATTCAAGGAGCGATCAACTGCAAAGTGGAAGAGGATCGTGAGATCTACAGATCTATACGGTGATGATCATCGCTTGGTCACCGGGTTGGTCGCGTTTTGGTCGAGAATGCTTCGCGTTCAAGCACGTTTTTCAATGAGGTGGAGGCGCTAGGGGAGTGCGGTCGGCCAGCGTAGGGGGCTCTAGTGATGGCGCTTCGATCGGCGACGAGATGATGGGGTTTTGGTTGATGAGGAAGGAGGCGTTCAAAACCCTAGGGCCGGCTAGTTTGGGTTCGTTCGTTCGTTTGTAGCCTGGGAATCACATTGGTGAGGGAGATGAAGGATGCGGCCCTGATGCGTTCAAGAAATAATCAACGGCTGTGATGTGGGTTTGGAAAATAATTAAATAAAAGATGTAAATTTATTTATATAAATCGTGTAAACTTTAAAATGTAATATCTTTTTGCTGCGTGATCAGAATTTGACGAAACAAAATGCGTTGGAACCGTCTCGACGTGTACTTCGCTATGCAACTGATTTGGAGTCGTTTGGAGCTAGTTTGAATTTCGGGTAAAATTAAACGCGCGTTTAATTTTATTCGAAATAAACGCTAGAACAGAATTTAAAATCAAGGTGAGATCTTCTCACTCAAATGAAAGTGGATTTTCTTTTACAGTTATTGATTGATTGATTGACTGTTTGGATGTGATATTAGATATAGTAGGATATATCTATCTATATATATAACAATATATACATATTGGCATATGTATATATTGGATTGATTGATTTCCCGCCTCGTATAGCGGATGAGACCCTATTGCGCCGTTAGTAAGCGGATAATATTTATTAAACCCATATACCGCGATAATTCCGTACTGGAGCGGAATTGGTATTGTGCTAACATCTGTGTATGCAGGGAAACAGGTTGGAGGGATCCAACTGGATTCCTCACCGTATTGATTATTTACAGATATTGTGATATATTCTGTTACCATATGATGATGTATGATATTTGATTGTTGTGATTGATTGTTGATGCTGTAGCATCATCGGATCCATTTTTGAAGTTAAAAAAATAACGATATTATTTTTAAAAGGATTTCAAAGTGATTATTTGAAAGTATACATTTTATTAAATTCTTTGAATTGATTTATTTCAAATAAATAAGCGTCTAAAAATTTAAAGTTATAAAAGTTAATATTTTTGGTGAAATTTAACCAAAGTGTAATGTTTGAAATAAATAGTTGATTTATTTATAAAATGGTTTAAGTTGGGATTTTTGAATAACTATAAACGATTTGTATAAAGAGATTTATAAAATTGATATTTTATAAATCAAAATATTGGACTTATAAAACGAATTTTATAAGTGTTAAAAAGAAGTATAAATGGATTTCATAAGTGAATGAAATTAATAGATTTACGTTGTGAAGTTAAAAATGAATGAAGTTGTAGAATAAATGATTTATAAGTAATTTACTTATAAATTGGATTTTTGCCTTTAAATGGAATGTTAATTGAATTTGTTCATAAATAATTCTTTTTAAAGTTGAAATCGTTATAAAGTACAAATGCGATTTATAAACATTGTTTATAAATCCGAAATCACTTATTTTTATAAGAGAATTATAGAAGTTAATAAAATGAGATTTATAAACCGGAGTTGTTATAGAAAATAGAAATAGAATTTATAAACGTTGTTTTATAAATTCGAAATCAATCAAATTTGATGAATTTAATATAGAAGTTATTAAAGGAATTATATCCACGATTTTGGACAGTGGATAAGCTTTTAAATAAAATGTGTAGAAAATATTGAAATGTGGTTAGTGAAGTATATTCACGATTTTGGACAGTGAATATATTGTTAAGTAAAATGGATATGTTTTGGAAAAGTGATATTATGAAATGAAGTAATTGTTTTAAAAAATGTTTTAAACCGTGTGAACTATCGAAATCATAGATTTCAACATTTATTGTTGAAATAGAGGTTTTCGAGAAATAAGGAAATGATGGACTATAACACTGTTGTTATAGTAAATGATTTTCGAAAGAAAATGTTTATGTAGTATTGGGATTTACATATATCTATCTTAAAAATCCGAATCCCTATACTAATAATTTTGAGTCGTCGTAACGATGTTTTACGTAACATTCGTTTTGACTCAAATAGATGTCGTTATAGTAAATGATTTCCTTAAAGAATGAAATGTATACTTAATTTTGATTTAAGTATAACGAATATTTTCCAAGTGTTGCAAATAAATGATTTGGGAAACACTTATTTTTAAATAAGTATGGAATTGCTTTTCCAATATGAAATGAACTGTTTTGAGATTTTATCTTTTAAAGATGAAATGAAATGTGGAAATTGATTTGAAATTGTTTTCAAATGATTAAGTGTGGAAATTTTATATCTAGTAAAAGATATTTTGGAAGATAAAAATAATTTGGAAAATTATTTAGAATCTGGTGATGTCGCGCATCTTTATTGATAGTTAAATAACCGACTATCAATAATTACCTTGAATGGTATTTGTTGTGATTGGATGAATTTGAATGCCACACTTATTTTTGAATAAACGCTCACTATTCGGGTTAGCCGGGAAAGGACCATGGGGTCGTATAACCCATTCCGAATATGTGATACGTCGTTATGAATTGCATTCGAAGACCGGTGTTGAAGACCGGATATTTTTGAAAACGGAAGGATTACCGTCGAGTTACTCTACATCGGCTGATCTCCGGTTTAGAGGTTTTATCACCCTTAGTGACGGGAAGTCCACGTGATTAGAAATTTATCCGGATATGCAAGGGCTTCGTGAGAAGTGCCTTCGGTTCTGTTCGATCCCGGAACAGACTTGTATGGATTGTGTGTCCGACGTTACAATTTGAGATATAAAGCCGATTCCTTTCAAATACATTTCTGTTGGTGGCGGAGAATTTATTCTCTTAGCTTAACACCCTTCTCTGAGACGTACGAGCTCAGAGGTTATGTAGTTGAAATTTATCAGCGATATATCCCAATTTGGTAACGTGGCATACTAAGTGTTGCTGTGAAATGATCAGTGTTTGATCATTTGCGATATGATCATTTGTTTGATCTTATATCTTTGTGATCATAGGTTGATCATTTGTTTGACCCGAAGCAGGGCTTTGTAGAAAGCGTAGCTTTGTGGACGAGACTTCGTCGAGCCTCACACCCCGGAAATGGTCGAAACAGGAAGGATGCAGCAAGGTTCTAGGGAGTAGCGCCCCTTAGTGTATGTCATTCCTTCTGGATAGAGGTGGTATCATGGTATGGAGCCCAGATACTTAACCTATGTGGTTGCTGCATTATTATCTATGTGGTTTGTTGGAAATCGGGGATCCTCGGGAAGATCGGTTACGATCGGGGGATGGCATACGCGTGTCAGTAGTTACCTATTTTTGCAGAGGTAACCCGGCCTTGTGTTGGCAGAGATCCGGTTAGGTTCTCGGGTCGTCTATTCCAGGGACGTACCCATCGTGGATAGGAAGTTCCTTAGCCTGACCATTTGTTGGAAATCCAAAGAAACAATACGTGACTTGTACGGGTTTAGTTGTAGAACCTATCATTCACTTATGGTGGTCACCACTGTTTGGATGGTAGCTATAGTAGGCATAAGTGCGGAATGCCTATGCTGGCTAAGATTTATATTATACTTTCGAAATGTTTTCTACACTATGCACTAATAATAATATCAAAAATGATTTGATTTTGCGTAGTAAGCATCTTTGACTATCATAAGAAGAAATCTCCTCCAATTCTGCGGTTGCATTGTGTGTGTGGTGGGAGGTCTTATGGTAGTTTCATTTTCCAAAAGCATTGCGAATTTGTTTTATTTTCTTTGTGAAAGAATAACTGTTTTACGATCTCACACCAGTCACCATGACTGACTCGGAGTTTATTGTTCCCTTTCTAAACTCTGGGTGCCCACAAATTTTCCACACGGGCAGCCTAGAGTTATGTTATCAGGATATTCTGGAGCTTTGGAGATAAGCTGGATGACGAGGCGTAGTATTTGTATCTGATATTATTTATTCCGCCGTGTATTCTGTATGAGGACAAGTTATATAACTTTTCATTGTCGTATATGACTCTGATTGATGTATGTATAAACTGATATAGTTCTTTGTTTTTAAAAGACTAGTGTTATCTATTATATATTGTTCCGCTGCGATATGTGAGATTCTGATATTGTTTTCTGTTTCTGTTCTGATGTGTTGTTCTTCTTTTCTTTTTCTACTCTCTTCCTTCTGCTTTCTTCTTCTTATACTTTTTCTTCTTTTAAAAAAAAACCCTCACTATTGGAGTTTCCGGCACTCGATTGCTCGGCAGTCGATAAAGTGAGTATCGATGTCGAATTTTCGAAAGTCGAAAATTTCGGTACGTGACAATATATAACTATGTTAGTGACTTAAAAGGTCATACAACTTATGGCAGAAACAAATATTATATAATATTTACCGATGATTATTCTATATATGCTTATGTATCTAATGAAAAACAAAGATGAAGTTTTTGATAAGTTTAAAATTTATAAGGTAGAATTAGAAATGCAATTTGGACTTAAAATAATGTGTCCATTTTGATCGTAGTGGTGAATATTTTTCAAACGATTTACATCATTTTATAATCAACATGGTTCATCAATGTACAGTTCCTTACACACCACAACAAAATGGAGTCGATGAAAGGAAAACCAGGACATTGGTAGAAATGATTAATGTTATGCTCATTAGTTCTATTTTACCTAACACCTTATGGGGTGGTACCATATTATCAGCTTATTATATTTTAAATAGAGTTCCTTTGAATAATAATGATATTTCTCCTTATGAATTATTTGCAACTGAATGAATTGAACTAGTCCACAATGGATTAATTAAAGGGTACATTTCAAGAAAATTCCTTTATTGGATCTTTGTTGGACCTATGAAATATAAGTTTGTTTAGAGATTTTCTAAATTTTCTTTTAAATAAAATCTTCATTTTATCATAATTATTTAAAATAAGTTTAATTTAATTTTAAGTTGTTGGTATTATAATGAGTGTACCGAATACATTCATTTATGTGAAGTGTAAGTGCATTATAAGTAGTGTATATATGTGTAAAAACATATAAATTTTTTAAGAAAGAAACCTTTCATTTTTTTCCCTTAACACAAATATTTAACTAATGAAAGATGAAACCATAAATGTAGAGAGAGAAACCTTTCATTTCTCTCTCTATAACTAACTGATATATTAAATGACATTTACTACTGAATCACATGTGCCTTTGTTGTCCAAGTTTCTGACTGATAATTTTTTTTTTGAAAGTGGGTAAATTTTATTTTTGATATTGCTTGAACCAAAGGCCCATACAAATGTATCGCAGCCCAATACAAACCCATATACAAACGAATGAAAACAGAAAGGCTACCTCAAAACATGAAAAGGTGAAGCTAGAAATAATTCTCTTACTTTAATACGCAACAGCTACTTTTCAATTCCAACCCAATCATTCCATTTTCAGATCGCAAAGAACTTCATCTTGCTCGAAACAAAATTCATGGCAGCTCATAGATTTCCATGCCTCCATCATCCATCTTTCCATCGTATCTCCATTGGTAAGGTTCTTCTTCTTTATGCGTTCATAGACAATTCTTATGTTAGCTTCAATAACTTTGTAGATATGATCTAAATCTCTTTTCTTATTTTGAAACATTTGCTGGTTTCATTCTTTCCAAATATGATGAACAATAACCGTGTATGTTATCTGCTTGAGCAAAGCCGAGCCTTTCTGGCAACTCAGGTAAATTAATTCATCTTCCAATTTACTGATAGGTTGCATGACATTGCTTTTCTGTTTGAGCCTCATCAAATTTCTAGTAGAGTATTCGCATTCAAAAAATAGATGGTTATGAGATTCATTTGCTGAGTTGCAAAGTTTGCATCTTAAATCGACATTGAGTCCCCATTTGGCTAGTCTGTCTATAGTGGAAAGATGATAGTTAACCGCTTTATACATTGTAAAAGCCAATTTTGAATTATTCATCCTTGACTAAATAGTAGAAGCCTAATTTTTAACTTCATTCTTTACGCGAACTGCTACCCATGTTATACTAGTGGAAAAGTTACTATCTTTAGTTAGGTTCCAAGCCTAGATGTTCTCTGTTGAGTTCGTAAAAATAGGTATATACCGCACCTCCTCTGAAATAGCCTATAGCCCTTTTTATTTAAGTATCCACCTTCTTTCTCTTATGATACGATCAACTTTATTATCAAATCCCCCCACACTGGAGATAGAATCCCATCCTAGTTTGTCATTAAGAGTGTGACTATTAAGCTAAAGATCTTTCCAGAGGCTAGTCTGTTTCCCAATGGCAAATTTCATGTTTATGTGTTTTTTAAGCTCATCCCTTTTTAAGCATACATTTCCAGACCCCAAATGCATTATTATCAGCCTTTATAATCCAGAAATTATCATTAGAATATCTCTCCCTCATCTATTCAAAACAGAGACTATGAGAGTTTACAATTTTCCATCCCAATTTGAGGTTGTAAGTCTTTTTAGATCTTTCAGGTTTAGCAGACCCACTCCTCCTTCAAACTTAGGTTTGCACGGGATATTATAACTAACTTTGTGAATTCCACCTCTCCAAATAAAGTTAGCATACACTGAGTTTAACTTTTCAATGGAGCAATTAAAGATTTGATATGTTTGGATCCAAATCTCACTTTAGCAGTTGTAATGATCTGCCTTCCTTACACCTAAAGACGACACTTAACACATCCCCGTTATTCGTGTGCCGATCATTTAAGTGTCCGAAAGATAGGTAGTTTGGGGTGAAAGAAAGAAAAGGTAGAACAGAATCTCACAAAACGTGACAAATAATATATAATACGAACAAGTCTCTACAAAAAGAAATCATCTTTATTATACACAACATCAGAGTACATCAACCTATTATCATCTGGACTATTATAACAGCATGTCCATACAATTTGATAAATATAACAAACAGACATCAAGAACAACTAAACAGTGTAGGAATATAAGATACATAAATACGTCTTAGAGAATCCAGCTCGTCTCTTGAAAGCTCAAAAGAATACAGCTAAATCTGGAAATATGCTCGGGCTGACCCGAGCATTGTAGGAAAACAATGCCCGGGTCAGTCTAGTAAAACCAGCGTGAGAAACTCAAATCACCAAAAAAATTATTATAACTTATAAAACCCTTTCAAATCAAAGGTATCTCGTAAGACCAAGCCACACATAAACACAGACGGGTTTTTACCTTATGATAACCAAAATATTTTCTATTATAAATCCTTTAATATTATAATAATGTCCATGGGTTTAAAATACCAATAATCAAGTAGCTGTGATGTGTGTACACAACAACAATAATAGGTATACAATCAAAACCTGAAGGCGCTTATTGGAGAATGGGTTTCCAACAATGGCAAGGTAAGGGACTACATTTCAAATGCAGTACACTTTTAGATAAAATGTACCACGAGATCGAAAACCTTTCGACCTCAGCATGACAAGACCGGCCTACCACTGACTGGATAGTAACAAATATGATCACCCCTAAGCTGTGATCAACAATCAAAAATGGGTCCCGAAGCATACATAAAGATATCGACTCTAGATAAGGGATGATCGTGTCCTAATGGGAGCGACCCACATAGCCTTGCAGCCTACCTTGTTTTTTCCATTCCCGGGTTTTAAGGCTTGAAAGGCTACGCCCTTACCATTTCCTTATAGAAAACCATCTTTTAATGCCAACACTACCCTCTAGGCAGAAATGTAATGCCAGCATTCATCCATATAAGTTTGTTTTGGGTCTGAACCAAACCAAAGGCACTTCAAGGAGCACCGTCTTCAATCATCATCAAGTTGTCTTCCATTCGAACGCATATGTTGGTTCGAAGTGGTTTTCAGATAATATATCTGATCCCGGTCTCTCCAAACATACAACAATAATTTTCGATTGACTCATTCCCAGTTCTTTTGGAAGTATGCAACAAGTATTCGAGTCCTCACCGGGTAACTTGAATATACAATCCTACTTCCCGAGTCAAAACTGGTCAAGATTTGATAGTTGGTTATTTAACTATCAAATAATCAAACAACAAAAATTTAGAGATTTAATTACCCATAGCCGAGCCTCAAAAATAAATCTTTTCATTTATTTAAATCCCTTTCGAAAATATTTATCAAAATATTCGTATACTTATCTCACTGGCATAGGTATATTCACAAAACATTGTGAAAGGTTTCTTACTTCAAAATCATATTTAAAGGATGAAAACAAATGTTATTTAAATTGGAGATAAAGATAGCCTCAAACACTATTCCTTTGGTGTTAAGTGTGGAATGAATGTCCATACCACCATAATTAAGAAGGTTAGTTAAAGGAAATCCAATTTCAAATTCTTTTATAATCTACTTCTATAAATCCTTTTTAATAAATCTCTTTTATTTATGAAATCTTCTCCACTTAAATTCCAAATCATTTTGTAAAACTTTATAAATATCCAAGTTTATTTACAAAACTCTTTTCTAAATATCAAAAACCATTTATATATCCCTTTATAAATCTCCAAAATCATTTATAAAACTTCTTTTATAAATATCTAAAACCATTTATAAAACTTCTTTATAAATATTCAAAATCATTTATAAAACTCCTTTCTAAATTTCAAGACCTCTTTTCAATTTATAAAACTCCTTTTATAAATTTTCCTTATTTAAAACAAAACTCTTTTAATAATCCTCGTTTAATAAGTTCCTTTGATAAACAAAATAATTACTTAAAACACCTTTAAATAAACTAGTTATTATTTAAAACATCCTTCATTAAATTTATCTTTATTGCATTATCAAAATAACGACTTTAAACAACTATTTAAAAAGTATTAAATTACTTCAAAAGACCTTTAATAAAATAATCGCTTAATTATCCTTTAAATACTATATTTAAAATGGTAATAAACTTTAAGAAATATAAATGGGTACCAGCTTTACTTTAAAACCATTTTAAAAATATATTTAAAATTATTGGTTTCCAAAATCAAAAAGAGACTTAGTGACCACAATGATTCTTATTTAATTTGGTTTAACTTTCCAGTTATACATGGGTATTTACATAACAAGCAGATATGTAAAGGGAATCAACCAATAACAATCAACCATCATATAGGCAAATGTCCAAGTTACCAAACAGCAAAATAAACAGAACTGGGTTTTTATTCTTCTTAAATAGATGTCAACAAAATCCACTTGGTGAATTATGGCAGAATTGTGATTTATTCTGCTAAACAGATGTCAAATACAATTCAATTAGCAAAACTGTGATTTATTCTATTAAACAGATGTCATTGGGTTTCATATCAATTTGAAGTTACTTAAGGATAGTCGACAAAGCAATCCCCATGATTTAAAACATTCTTTAAAAGAGAGTTGCTTTAAAAACAAAACCGAACTTTAGAAATAAAGTGGTTTGGAACTTTAAACTTTTATTTAATAACCAAATAACATTTAAAATCTTTATTTAATAATAATTAAACCTTTAATTATTAATTAAACAATAATTAACTTTTAAATAAATAATTAAACCCTGATTAATCTTTAGTTAATTATTAAATAACAATTTAAACTTTTAAATAATAATTAAATATTAATTAATCTCAATTAATTAGTTTAAATAATCCTTAATTAAAAATTAAATAATAATTAAATATTTATTTAAAATAATTAAATCATTATTAAGTTCTAATTAAATCTTAACTTAAATTTAACTTGATTAGTAATTAATAAATAATTAAACCTTTTATAAATAAAAAATTTAATTAATAATTAATCTTTAATAATTAATTAAAATAATAATTAATACTTAAATAATTAATTAAACAATAATTAAATTTTTATTTATTCAACTAATTATAATTAACTTACTTGATTAATACTCAAGTAATAATTACCTTAGTTAATTAACGATTAAGTACCAATTACCTTATTTAATTACTTAAATAAATAATCATTAAATAAATGAATAAATAAATAATATTTATTTTTAAATACTTATAATAAGTTTTGAAAACACTTTTCAAAAATATCCAAGGTGAAAACAAAATTTAATTTGTAAAAAGGTTCCTTTTACGAACTGCGTTTATAGCGATTATCGCTATATGACTTGTAATTTTCAAACTTGATTTTTCATTCCAAATAACTTTCAAACTCTATCCTTATGAGTTGGCTTTCTTTATAAACATAAGCGAAAGGTTTTTGAAACTAAACAAAGTTATAAAACTTGTAATCTTTTTAATAAATTAAAATTTTAAATTAGTAAAATAAGTTTTGGCCAAAGGATTTCAAAGTCGCAAACTAATCACGTTAAACACTAACTTCCTTAGTTTAGCACATCATAAGTAAGATCACAAACCTAGATTCGTGAACACAACATATAATTATATCATCACCACATAACAACAAGTTACGAAACTAACTTTCAAGTTTAGTAACTTTAATCTTACTTTTCCAAGTTTATATCACAACATACCCAAGCACATACATATACATACAATCAAAATTAATTTTGCTCAACAAGTAGCATACTTAGCAACCAAGTAGACATCAAATATAAAGTTTAAAGCATTATTTAAAGGGGTGAGCTTTAACTCACCTAAATTCTAACCAAACCCTTACTACCTTCACTCGAACTCCCACTATGTTTTGAAAGGCTCTAGATCTTTGCTTCTATCTTCGAATAATGAAGTTTTTTAATGGCCTTAAGCAAGCAAAGGGGTTCAGCCATGTGTCCATAATGGTTCGGTCATGTTGAGAAAAGGGAGGTGAGAGCTTGTTTATGAAGGAGAGGTGTTGAAATGGAAGAAGGAGGCCTTAAACAAAGATTTAAGTGTTCTAAAGTGAATTAAAACTTAGATTTTAGACTTTAGAAACCAAGGAAGCCATGAAAGTTTTTCATGAAGCTTGGAGAGGTTTTAGATAATGAGAATGAAGATGAAAAATGAGAATAACATTAGGAATTTTGCTTATATACTAAGTGGATTAATTAAATTACCGAAAACTCCTCAAATACCCAAAACGCTTTGTAAATTATCGAAAACTCCTTAAATATCTACCCTCCACTCAAACCTTGCCACCTCACCATGCTCCCCTTACCCTGGTACCTCACGCCCTCATCTTGTCCCCCCTTCATTCTTTGAACCAACATTCATTTAATGTCTTAGTACTTAATGTTCCTTAAGCATCTTTTTAATTTAAACACCATTTTAAATTTCATTTTATATTACATAAAAGGTCACATCCTACTTTACATACTTAAGTGTGTGTACATACTAATACATATATGTGTCCTAACTAATTTGTAAATATGTGTGTATACATAATAACAAGGTTTACACATTTCCGATAATTTTAGCCGACAAAAAATCGAAAATTCAGAAAACGAATTCAGGTCAAAATTTTTATTTTTCTTTGAACTAAATATTTTTTTAAACAAATTTGGAAAACTATTTCACTATCAATAATTATTATTTAAAAGAGTTTTATTTTAATTATAAAATATATTATTTGAATATTTAAACTTAATTTAACATTCGCAAAACAAAGCAGTGCAATTCCAGTTTGTTACACTCCCCACTTAAAAGAATTTCGACCTCAAAATTTTACCACAACCCTAACCCAAACACACTTAACACTATTCATCAGTCCGTATGATGTACATAAATCATTCCTACGTAAAATCTGATTCGATCACTCACTCGAGTACATGGCTTTACTTCCAAACTAGTATCGCTCACTCGATTCCCTAGTGCGGACTTCAATCAGGCTTCTTAATTAGAAACCTCCATTCTCCAGCCACATACTATGATAGAAAACTTTGGTTCCATATTAAGAACCCTCACCTAGTGTTCGCTGTCAAAAATCAAGTGATAAATCCTTCTTCGGAATGGTATGAAACACCTTAAGTCATGTACTCGAATCTTGGATCAAGAATTATGTGAAAAAGAGGAAGGATTTATCTACAACTTACGTGCTTATCTTATTGGTTCTTACTACCCAGCTACTTTCTACTCTCCCCAAAATATTTATGGAAACATTTCATAACAATTTCTTCTTAGGTTCAAGCAATTTTAAATGATACAACTTATTTATGAAACCTTCATAAAATCATTTTAATTCATTAATTTGTATAATAATCTTCTACATCCGAAGAGTATATACAAAACATCTAATTTTTAATTCTATTTACCTTATTCTATTCAGTGCAGGCCCAAAATAATTTGGGTCTTAAAAACTGAGTCGATCGATACAACTCTTTACCTATTTAGTATGGTAAGTAACTAAGAAGAGTAGTATGTGAAAGAACCATATATATGGTGTTTTGATGATAACAATCATACAATAATGCAACTAATATGTTTATTGAGTTATTTCAGGTCAAAATAATGACGGAAAGGCTGGAAAATAAAATGGCCAAAAATATGCAAAGCTGAGATTCAAACCTGAGTGGGCTAAGAGATCAGCACATGCCTTTGCCATTGAACCACACAAGCTTTTAGAAATTACAATGATTTAGTCGACTAAAAGCCTTGTCACCGAACCCAGTCGATTGAATATGAACAACTTGCCTACTGTTTTAGGCTATACTCTCGGGCTTGAATTTTACATTAAGCTAGTCGATTGAAGCCTTCTTTCAGTCGACCGACCTAGTATAAAATGGCTAATTTTTTGAAGTGGTATCTACATGTCTCTTTGCTCCAGAAGTTGCATCTCTACGCTCCTGTAGCCATTTCTCTTCGTCAATGGCAAAATTGGAAGTTTGCACCCTTACTTTACCATCCCTACAACATCTATATAAAACCCTAACCATCCCTGAATTAAAACACAACTCTATGCTTTGAATTCAAGGCCTCAAACTCTCAATTCCTAAGCAATACTATGAATTTTAAGAAATTCATGTGATTCAGAGATTTCGATTAGTGTGCTTCATCTCTACATCCCATTTTCTGGTCGAATAAACTCCTTAGCCTCTACACCTCCACTTAATATAGTTTGATCCGGTTATAGGAGTTGTTGTACATCAAAGTGACATTCTGTATATCAAGATACATTGTGTCAGAAAGTAACAATTGTTACACTACTTGTAATTGTTGTTGAAGTCTTATTCGGTTGTTCAGGCGGAGTTTGTAAACCTGTTTCTCCGCGTGAAGTGATGGTGTTAATAGTGAAATATCGAAGAGGAGCTTCGGGACTGGACGTAGGATGGGAGGTCTGAACCAATACAAATCTACTATGTGATCTAATGTTATACCATTTTGTTGCATTTACATTGTTTATTACGGTTGGCCATGTTCGATCATGTTCATAGCGATTAACAAGTGGTATCAGAGCCTAGTGCTCTACCGATCATAACAACATCTTAGAACAATGGCTAGAAATAGAAGATCCAGTCAATGGTCTAAGGCAGTCGAGAAAAAGTAAGTTTCTAAAAGTAAGCAACTGGAATAAAATAAAAAAATAAGCAGAAAAATAAAGAAAAGAAAAAAATATACTATCAGGTCGACCCGCCGGTCGACCTGGGCAAGGGGGCGGTCGACCGCTCGGTCGACCCGCCTTGTATTTCGATAGGCGAACGAACGTTAATTCGTTCGAACGAATAAGAGGCCTTGGAACACGTCATTTGCACCTTTTAGTTTAATCTGGTCCCTCCGTTTCTACATCTGATGGCTCCTATTCAGCCTATGACGTGGTTGCATCCTATTCAATCTCCAAATCCAACGGTCCGAGATCCACTTCTACACATATAAATAGACCTTTAGACCTAATACTTTTTCTCATTCTAGGTTTTCTCCAATTGGGTTCACCTTTCTAGGAAGAACCCTAAACGGAATAAATTTTCCAAAGGAGAAAATCGTTATAAATTAAATTATTTTACAACTCCAAGTGGATCCGGGAAGACCAAAGGAAAAGCTTAGGACCAGAGGTGGGTGATTGTAATTATTTTAAGATTTCTTTAAGTAATTTAAAATAATAGGGTTTCCAATAGTTGTAGTTTTACTATGATTTTTGTAATAACCTTTTTAGTAATTATTTACAATTTTTAATTACTTTCAGTCTATTCAGCTATTCCTTTCAGTAATTTTAGTATTATTTCTGTTAATTTTAAATTATTACTGTTAAGCATAACTTTTTATTAATTTACAGTCTATTTACAGTTTTAAGTTTATTTACTGTTATTTATTTCCTATTTACATCTTTTCGACGTTTTGGATTTTATGCAAGCGTCTATTCTCTTCATTCCCCTTTTCTGCGCGTATGGATTAGAATAAATTAAAGGCGAATATGGATTTTATAAGTAAGAATATTAAATGAAGAAAAAAGATGTAAATTATAGAGACTGTAATAAATAATGGAATTGGACTGAAATTACGCCTAATTATAATTAGAATTGGACTAATTAAAAATAATTGGCATAGTTATAACTTAGAATTATAAATAAATAAAGTAAAAGATGAAATAAGATTATTTTTGCACTTAGACCTTGGGTTAAGTAATAAGCATGATTATAACATAGGTTATAATAAGAAAAAGAACATAATGTGGCTTATTTTAAGGCTTGGAATAAATTAATAAGCGTAGAAAGTAAAAATGGTAATAAAGGCTTATTTAAATAATTTATCTAAGTTAATAAGCAAAGATGAAAGTAGGACATGTACCAAATAGCATTCCCTAGGGCACTCTTATGCTAAGAATGGTAGTAATTGGTCAAATATAAGTCCAAATCACGGGGATTTGGATAAGGGGCGCAACTAGATATTGTTTGGATGAAGGGCCAGTACCAACAACATTTCCTCTATTTTTCTATGGACACACAGTGATCCCGCATTAGCCTGAAGCGAGATGAGGGGCACGCTATGCTGGACGTTGGAGGTAATAAGAAGACCCAATAGGTGGAGCAAGAGGTAGCTTGGCCATGGTGGCAGTTACACGTGCGACTTCCATTTGAGTGCTCAGTAATAGCTATGAGTTCCAAGCACTTAGTATGGTGTCTTAGTAGACACCATTGCCTTCTATGTAAGGAGTTATATATGTCGTCCGGATCCACAGTAGTTGCTCTGTGCATCTTCCGTAGATACCATTGGCTGCTGTGTAGGGAGTTATATAGCGGCTGGTCCACTGTAAGGTCTATGGAGTAATAGGCCGATCAAAAAGGGTAGAATTAGGGTCACATCCTAATTACAAGATTAGGAATTCAACCTAATTAAATCATAACAAGTGCAAGCAATCAAAGTTAACCTATCTTGAGCAATATTTAACTGTATTTATTTCCAGTTTATCTCTTTCCTATTTCCTTTGTTATCCTTATTTATGCTAGAACTGTTGTAGAGTCTATTACTTTTATCTTGTTTAAAGACTCTAGTAATTACTATCATTCACTAGACTTTTAGTCTGACCCACTCCTCTATTTCCCCCCTTTCCCCCTTAGGCAATCAAGGAAGAAGCTAGTAGATTGCTGCCGCTTGGAGTTCTTCTTGGAGGAGACTTCTTCTATGTACTTCTTTTATTTTCAGCTGCTGTTCTTGTATGCACTAGTTTATTTATGAGGGATATTACATACTCTGATTTTGAGAGTATGAAGTTTTATTTTATAAGACACGATGGGTTTTGAATGTTGTATTTGGCATTTGACTTATTTATGAAATAATTCTGAAGCTTTGTTTTAATTAAATACTTATTTAGTTTGCGCTGTTTTTACCTATTTTTGTCTTGTTAATCTTAGTCTCTATTAGTTTCAGTTATACCTACAACGCACCACGCCTTTTAATGTGTCCTTTTGGGTATATTAAGGGGTGTGGGGGTGTTTCACTTGGTATCGAGCCAAAGGTTACATGATTCAAAAAAATATATTTTGAAAGTAAAGTATTTTTCCAAATAACTTGTTTTAAAAGTATTTTTCAGAAAATAACTTTTTTGATTTTAAATATAAAAGAATTTTTATAAAAATCCCCTCATAAGTCTATTTTAATCTCCCTTTGACTCTTTCCTAAACTATCGTTTTCTTTTCGTAGAATGGCCGATGCCCCGAACCTTCCTGAGGGCATTCCAGTCCCAGCCTGGTTTCATAGGTACTTACAAGCCACGACTCCAGAGGTGCACGGGCCTGCGCCCAATCTTGCACCAGTGGATGGGAATCCCATCAACCCACCTGCCGCCATCAATTTCTCTAAGATTTGTAAAGATTTTGCGAGTGTTTGCGCCAAAATTGGTCACAAACACCCAATTATCGTTGAAAGCACCAGTTTGCAATAATAGATCACAGATATCAAATATGTAGAGAAATAAGTATGCAAATTACTCGGGAAACTCATTAAAAACAGTAAATGACACAGGATTTATAGTGGTTCGGCGATCTTGCCTACGTCCACTCTGAAGCTGATGACTTTTTTGGTATTCACTTGATGATTGCAACTGATTACAACAGGTTGCAGTGATTACAACGAAGAAACTTAAGTATAACTGCAATGAAGGAATGTAGAACTGAATCCGGTAGAGTTTCGGCACTTCAGAAATCTCATCCCCTTTTCTGAATGACCTGGGGCTCTATTTATAGGTGTAGGAGGCTGATATTTCGCCTAAAATTAGGGAGACTACTTCTGGCACGTGTGGGGGACCATGCGCCCGTGTCCAGAAAATCTGGGCCCGCTTCGGGATCGATTCAAACTCCATTAAAATCGATCAAGAATTCATCAGATGGCGCTGAAATTTGGTGAGAACATTCTTCAACATGTATTTAAGCTTCTGTGAAAATTTCATAGCATTTGGACTTGTAGATCTCGAGTTATGATCGATTCAAGATTGCATTTCCGGTTGATATGTTCCGTTCGAATCGATCCTCTTCAAATCGATAGGGTCGAATCGATGGCTTTGCGCATAAGGGTATTGACGTGGCGCGCGTTTCTTGTATCGATCCGCCTTTTACTCCAAGTTGACTGGGTCGACTCCATTATTCTAGCCCCCTTGATCTAATGGATTCGAAGACCTTTATTTGCTTATGGATTCGAACGTATGTTCGTTCGTACCGATCATGTTACGCTATAGCCGATCGATTCGAAGTCAACATAGGAGGATGGGTTTGAAGCTAGGTCACTGGACTGATACGAAGTGATTCGACTTCATGGATTCGAAGTACTTCGTCCTGATGGATTCGAAGCAGAGTGACTTCGTAGATTCGAGGGTCCTCCAAGCTTGATGGATACGAAGGAGACATCATTGATGGATTCGAACCAGATGGTTGTGGTGCTAACCTGATGGATTCGAACATGGGCGCCTCCGATGGATTCGAACAGCACCTTGTTGATGGATACAAACTTAAAGCCACTCTGATCGATGCAAACTCAATCGATTCGATCCGTGGGTGCGTGATGGATACGAAAATAGGATATTCTCTTCCAACTTGCATCGATCATAACTTGAGCATACGAACTCGGATTGACTTGAAATTTGGAGTGCTGGCTTTCATGACTTTGCTTGTCGTGTCCTATCAATTGTAGCCTGATCCGGGCTCGGACAAAATTCATTGATATCCATGGTGAAACAGTGTATAACGAACTTTTACGACGAACTGTCTTTAGTTTTCCAGTCAACTTTTTGGTGTCACGGCCTTGCCAAAAAGCGGGATAACTTTTGCCCCCCAAAACATGCCTTGCGATAGGAAGGTGTGTTTTGTAATGCCATAAGCTGGATGTTCGTATCCTATCATCAATCTGAAAAGAACTCGATATTTTCATATGACCTTGAATGACGATCGTTCGGGATAGTATGCCATTTGAGGTGAAATTTGACCGTTCGCGGTCGAATTCCGTTGAAGGCGAGTTGTGATCGTTCGCGATTGGGTTTGATTCTAGACAGATTACGACTGTTCGAAGTCGGATGTTGTTCTAGACGGATTGTGACTGTTCGAAGTCGGATGTCGTTCTAGACGGATTGTGATCGTTCGCGATCTAGTGTCGTGTGAGGGAGAATTTGATCGTTCGCGATCTGGTGCCGCATGAGGAAAAGTGTGATCGTTCGCGATCAGATATCATACTAAATGAATTTTGACCGTTCGCGGTCGAGTGCCGCTCGAGGTAGAATGTGATCGTTCGCGATCGAATGTTATATTAGATGAAGTGTGACCGTTCGCGGTCGGGTGCCATACGAGGTAGATTGTGACCGTTCGAGGTCGGGTGCCGTACGAGGCAGATTGTGACCGTTCGAGGTCGGGTGCCGTACGAGGCAGATTGTGACCGTTCGAGGTCGGGTGCCGTACGAGGCAGATTGTGACCGTTCGAGGTCGGGTGCCGTACGAGGCAGATTGTGACCGTTCGAGGTCGGGTGCCGTACGAGGCAGATTGTGACCGTTCGAGGTCGGGTGCCGTACGAGGCAGATTGTGACCGGGGGGGGACTTAGTATTATCGATGTCAGGTTCACGTTCGGGTGAATTTCTGAATCAGCGATCGTGGCGGTTCGTCGCCATACAAGGTGTGCTTGTGGACCATTCGTAATCCAAAGCATACGCGAGAAACTTCTTCTACAGAATTGCAAATATCAAATTAAAGTTCACATGAATTCCATAACAGAAATGTCCAAACAAGTAAAGTCTAAATGTCCAAATCAACATAAAACAAAAGCAAAGCAAGGATGTCAAAGTGTAAATTCTCACTATGAGACGGTCAATAATCATTCAGAGCATGCCTGTGGATCGTTCGCGATCTCATACATGTATAAATGATGTGATGGTGTTAGTGAGAAGTTTACGACTTGTTCATCGTTATTTAAATCAATTGATAACCATACGGTGCCCCGGCTCGGGGTTACCCCTAGCTGACGTAGGTGGTGGCCGCTCTAGTTCCACCGTTGGAGCTCGCCTTCTCACATACTGAAGTAGCCTCCCGTTTCTGATATGCCCTTCTACCTCATCCTTCAGGTGCCTACAGTCATTTGTGCTATGACCTTTCAGCTTGTGGAATAAGCAATATTTGTCTGACTTTCTCTCGTCGGTAGTCGGATCCCGTCGCGTTGGTCTATGATAGGCAACTTGCTCTCGGGTGTCTTGGTAGATTCGCTCCAATCCCTCATTCAGTTCTAAATAGGTGGTAAATTGCGGCTCCCTCCGTTGCCGCTTTGACCTGTCATCATTTTCTTCAGCCTTCCGCTTCCCTTTACCAGTCTCTGCACCTTTTCCAGGTGAATTACCGCCTCTAACTGCGTAAACATCGATTTCTTCTTCTCTCTCCGTACGAGCATCCTCTAATCGCAAAAACTTTTCGGCTTCATGATAAAACTCTCCTAGGTCCGTAGGTGGATCCTTAGTTAGTGAATTCTTGAACTCCGTGCCATCAGATATTCCAAATACAGCTGCCATCATGATCATAGATGGATCTGGTCGATCTACTGATGCTGCTGCTGCATTAAATCGCGTCAGAAAACTCCTCAAAGATTCCCCGCCTTTTTGTTTTAGAGTCGCCAAACTCATCACGTTCTTGGGTCTTGAAATATGAACCCTGAATTGTCTCATAAACCTTTCTGTCAAATCTGCCCAAGTCCCAATGGAGCCACTTCCCAATTGTCTAAACCATAGCGCTGCAATGTCCGTCAAATTCAATGGAAAGCACCGGGCCATGACTTCCTGTGATGCCCCCAGCACTTCCATGTGCCTCATATACTTCGTTAGATGCACCGCTGGATCCGTCCGCCCATCATACATTTCCACCGATGGTAGCTTGAAGTCTGGTGGATTCCTGGCCTGCCTGATTGTAGGAGTAAAGGGACTCCTATGTACATCCTCCAGATCTCTATTGACTAGCCCGCCTATCATGGCCCGTCTGACCATCTCTGCCAACCGGTCGTTGTCGTCAGGCTGTGATCTTTGAGTGTTACCTTCGTTCTGCCCCCCTGGCTGAGCGTTCATCCCTCTATTGCCACCAGGTTGCTCGGATGTCCCTGAATCTCTTCCCGGGTTTGGATCAACATGCTCTAAGTGTGTGCCCCCCAGTTCTGGCGCTGCGCCAGATGGTCCTACTCCGTTTTGGACTCTGGATGCTCCTTGATTTTGCGCTCCAAGTTGTCCAATCTGTTGAAGCAAATTCTGTATCATTTACTCCTGTCTCTTCATCATTGTCTCCATCTCATCCCTGGTGATGAAGATCGATGCTTGGTTTGCCCCCGAGGATGCCTCTTGACTCCCTTCATGCTGACTTTGCTCTGGCCTTTGTCTTTTACTAGTTTGCCTTGTCATATCTTCTCAGATCTGAGCTCTTAAGTCTTCAAATTCAACTTCTAAATGATAGAACTCCTGAGTTCAATTCTCAGTGAAAGCACCAAAGTGTTTGCGCCAAAATTGGTCACAAACACCCAATTGTCGTTGAAAGCACCAGTTCGCAATAACAGATCACAGATATCAAATATGTAGAGAAATAAGTATGCAAATTACTCGGGAAACTCAGTAAAAACAGTAAATGACACAGGATTTATAGTGGTTCGGCGATCTTGCCTACGTCCACTCTGAAGCTGATGACTTTATTGGTATTCACTTGATTACAACTGATTACAATAGGTTGCAGTGATTACAACGAAGAAACTTGAGTATAACTGCAATGAAGGAATGTAGAACTGAATCCGGTAGAGTTTCGGCACTTTAGAATTCTCATCCCCTTTTCTGAATGACTTGGGGCTCTATTTATAGGTGTAGGAGGCTGATATTTTGCCTAAAATTAGGGAGACTACTTTTGGCACGTGTGGGGGCCCATGCACCCGTGTTCATAAAATCTGGGCCCGCTTCGGGATCGATTCGAACTCCATTCAAATCGATCAAGAATTCATCAGATGGGGCTGAAATTTGGTGAGAACATTCTTCAACATGTATTTAAGCTTCTGTGAAAATTTCATAGCATTTGGACTTGTAGATCTCGAGTTATGATCGATTCAAGATTGCATTTCCGGTTGATATGTTCCGTTCGAATCGATCCTCTTCGAATCGATAGGGTCGAATTGATGGCTTTGCGTATAAGGGTATTGACGTGGCGCACGTTTCTCGTATCGATCCGCCTTTTACTCTGAGTTGACTGGGTCGACTCCATGATTCTAGCCGCCTTGATCTAATGGATTCGAAGACCTTTCTTTGCTTATGGATTCAAACGTATGTTCGTTCGTACCGATCATGTTACGCTATAGCCGATCGATTCGAAGTCAACATAGGAGGATGGGTTCGAAGCTAGGTCACTAGACTGATACGAAGTAATTCGACTTCATGGATTCGAAGTACTTCGTCCTGATGGATTCGAAGCAGAGTGACTTCATGGATTCGAGGGTCCTCCAAGCTTGATGGATACGAAGGAGACATCATTGATGGATTCGAACCAGATAGTTGTGGTGCTAACCTGATGGATTCGAACATGGGCGCCTCCGATGGATTCGAACAGCACCTTGTTGATGGATATGAACTTAAGGCCACTCTGATCGATGCAAACTCAATCGATTCGATCCGTGGGTGCATGATGGATACGAAAATAGGATATTCGCTTCCAACTTGCATCAATCATAACTTGAGCATACGAACTCGGATTGACTTGAAATTTGGAGTGCTGGCTTTCATGACTTTGCTTGTCGTGTCCTATCAATTGTAGCCTGATCCGGGCTCGGATAAAATTCATTGATATCCATGGTGAAACAGTGTATAATGAACTTTTACGACGAACTGTCTTTAGTTTTCCAGTCAACTTTTTGGTGTCACGGCCTTGCCAAAAGGCGGGATAACAGCGAGTTTGGGCGGGAAGGCTTTTTCTGGCATGGAGACTTTTGTGGAGGCGAGAGCATGGCTTAGGGACACAGAGAAGATTTTTGGTCTATTGGGATTGGATGGTCAACAGCGAGTTCAGCTAGCCGCTTGGCAGCTGAAGGAGGAGGCATCTTATTGGTGGGAGGTGATCAAGTAAAAGGGAAGGAATATTACTTGGGATGGATTCCGAGAGCGATTCGATAGGAGGTTTCTATCTCAGGAAGAAGAGAGTGTTCAGTTGGAGAAGTTTATCAATTTGAAGCAAGGGAGTTTGTTGGTCAAGGAGTACATCAATCAATCCAATGAGTTGTCGCGGTTTGGTATGGACTTGGTGAACACGGTGCACAAAAAAGCTATGAAGTTTGCAAAGGGATTGAATCAACCCCTTCAGGGATTATTGCTGACTCATGTACCGATGGGAGCTACTTATGAGTCTTTGGTCGAGATGGCGCTTATGTTAGATACGGTCAAGGAAGGAGAGTCTAAAGAGGAGGTTAAGTCAGAAGGTCCAAAGAAGAAGTGGTGGGAAAAGAATAAGAAGAAGAAGAAAGGTGACGGTCCTCAGAAGCAGATTAAGAAAGGAATAAAATGCCATGTTTATAGGAAGGTTGGACATGTGGCCAAGGATTGCTGGAAGGAGCAGGTGAAGGGTAAGTGCTACACTTGTGGGTAGCCCGGTCATATGAGTAGGAGTTGTCCCTAGGGAGCGAGTGGACCAGTTGTGCAGATTTAGACGTTAGACACAGCACCTTCCAGTAGCATTCCAGATAAAGGTAGGAAAGTCACAGTTGAAGGTTTGAATTCTATATCTGATTTTCCTATTCAGACTTTATTTTATTCTAGAGCATCACACTCTATTATCTCTATCTCTCTAGTAGATTGTTTGCACTTGGACATATCACTAGTAGTAGACCCCATTATTGTTTCAAACCCCATAGGAGGATCGACACACTTATCTATGATTTGTAGGGGTTTGAAAACTTTATCCAAGGCATAGAGTTTGACTGTGACACCTATGTGTTGGGATTCTCGGGGTATGGGATGATCTTAGAGATGGATTGGATATCCACATACGGAGCTATATTACACTACGAGAGGAGAGTCGTTATACTTGAAACTTGTAGTGGTAGGACTCTGGAGGTATCTTATGACCCGCAAGGGTCAGTCTTGTTGATTTTTCTCTATTCCCTCGATTCATCTTCATCAGAGTTGCATTCGGTTTCTATCGTCGGAGATTTTGCAGACATCTTTGAGGAGGTTAGAGGATTACCCCCCCTAAGAGAGAGATTGACTTCAGGATTTATTTGACCGAGAATGCCAAGCCAGTAGCATTACCAGTGAGACACATGGCACCTAGGGAGAGGAAAGAATTGAGCAAGCAGATTCGTAAGCTCTTGGAGAAGGGATTCATAAGAAGAAGCATATCAGAGTGGGGAGCGCCAGTTTTCTTCGCCACTAAGGCGGACGGTTCTCTCCGACTTTGCATGGACTATAGGGAATTAAATAAGCTCACCAAGAAGAACCTATATCCACTTCCTAGGATTGATGATCTTTTTGACCAGTTAGTAGGTTCTTCGGTTTTCTCTCAACTTGATTTAGCCACAGGATTCCATCAGCTTAGAGTCGCTGATGACAGCATAGATAAGACTGCCTTTAGTACACCGGACGGATTCTTTGAGTGGTTGGTTATGCCTTTTGGGCTAACCAATGCTCCAGCCTATTTCGTTGATTTGATGAGCTGCGTCTTTAGGTATGTTCTAAATAAGTTTGTGGTGGTATTCGTGGATGATATCTTAGTATTTTCCAAGAATATGAAGGAGCATGCTGTTCATTTGGAAGAAGTTTTTCGCACACTTCGTAGCCACCATTTGAGAGCTAAGTTTTCAAAGTGTCATTTTTGGAGAGAGGAAGTTTGTTTCTTAGGGGCACGTAGTCTCAAAGGAAGGTTTGGCTGTTGACCCCGCTAAGGTTATTGCAGTACAAGATTAGAAGGCCCCCAAGAATGTTACCAAGATTAGGAGCTTCCTAGGATTAGCAGGCTACTATAGGAAGTTTATTAGAGACTTTGCCAAGATTTCGGCACCACTCACATGCCTTACTAAGAAGAATAAAGCTTTCGTGTGGGACGTGGATTGTGAGGATTCCTTCACGAAGCTTAAGAGAGCCCTTTCTAGTGCACCAGTGTTAGTTTTACTCGACGGAGCTAAGCCTTTCATGTATACACTGATGCATGCGGAATGGGTCTAGGAGCGGTGTTGATGCAAGAAGGGAGGGTAGGTTGTTATGGTAGTAGGCAGTTGAGGACGCATGAGAAGAACTATCCTACCCACGATTTGGAGTTGGCTGCCATAGTTTTTGCACTTAAGATTTGGAGGCACTATTTGCTTGGAGAGATGTTTGAGCTTTTTACCGACCATAAGTCTTTGAAGTACCTATTCTCGCAGAAGGACTTAAATTGAGGCAACAAAGGTGGATGGAGTTTTTAGCCTCATATGATTTTAAGATAGCTTATACCCCTGGCAAGGGTAATGTGGTTGCGGATGCATTGAGTAGAAAGAAAGCAACCCTTAGTCCTTTGTTCATAGAGTGGAGGAGCTTGGAGTTTATTTCTACTTTTGATTTTAAGCCCTCTACGGACATTACTCCCGGATTGTTGGCAACCTTAGAGGTAAGGCCTACCCTTATGGATCAGATTGGCTCGAGGCAGCGGGAGGATTCAGAACTCATGGACATTATGGATAGGATTAGCCGAGGAGAGGTCTCAAGACATCTCCAACGCTATTCCATTGATAGCAAGGATAGCTTAGGAGAGATGGAAGGCTTTGTGTTCCATGCGCCGGTGACTTGTTGAGAGAAGTTTTGGAGGATGCGCACCATTACCGTATGACTATTCATCCGAGTGGTGACAAAATGTATCGGATATGAAAAGGATGTTCTATTGGGGTGTTATGAAGAAGGACATGGCATAATTCGTAGTTAAGTGTCTCATATGCCAAAGGGTAAAAGCAAAGCAGCAGAAGCCCGGTGGATTATTTCAGCCCTTAGATGTACCGGAGTGGAAGTGGGACAGTATTTCTATGGATTTCATTGATGGTTTACCCCGTTCTAGGAAAGGGAACACTAGCATTTGGGTGATTGTTGATAGATTGACCAAGAGTGCTCACTTCATCACAGTTAAGAGTAAGCGTACGACTTCATACTTGGCATCCTTGTATATTAGAGAGATAGTCCATCTACATGGAGTTCCTTCTAGTGTTGTTAGTGATAGAGATCCCATTTTCACTAGTGAATTTTGGAGAAGCTTACAAGTGGCGCTAGGGACGGAACTTAGGTTGAGTACAGCCTATCACCCCCAGACGGATGGCCAAATGGAGAGGGTAAATAGAGTGCTTGAGGATTTGCTACGGATGTGCATTTTGACTTTGGAGGAACTTGGGAGGAGCATCTTCCGTTGGTTGAGTTTGTGTATAATAATACTTACCAAACAAGTATAGGGATGGCACCATTTGAGGCTTTATATGGGAGACCTTGCAAGTCCCTATCCTGTTGGGTAGAGTCTACGTTGAAGTTATTACTTGGACTCGATATGGTTAGGGTGACCTCTGAGAGGGTGGATTTGATTTGGCGAAGGATGAAGACGGCTCAAGATAGAAAGAAGTCGTATGCGGATAGGCGGAGGAGAGACTTAGAGTTTGTGGTTGGAGACTTGGTTTTTATCAAAGTATCCCCACTTAGGAAGGTGGTAAGATTCGGATCAAATGGAAAGTTAGCCTCTAGATTTGTTGGACCATTTCCTATCACAGAGAGAGTTGGGAAGATGGCTTGCCGAGTGAAGCTACTAGATAGGCTCGTAGGAGTGCATGACGTTTTCCATGTTTTGCACTTGCGAAAGTGCTTACATGACTCGACGGAGGTTGTAGAGCCTAGTCAATTAGAGGAGGTGGAGGTAGAAAGAGAAGCTTCTATTCGGTGTATCCCCACGAAGATTGTTGGAAGAGATATCAAGCGACTAAGGAATAAGGAGGTTCCACTAGTAAAGGTGCAATGGGGAGATGATGTTGTAGACGCCACTTGGGAAGCAGAGGAGAAGATTTGTACTTCCTATCCTCATCTTTTCTATGGTAAGTTTTAGAATTCCTTTTTCCCATCTTTAGATTTGAATATGTTCTTTCCTTTATTATCCTTTGGGAGGGTAGAACTTAGGATTTAACCTATGGATGGTAGGATTTGATGTAAACATGTTAATAGAACATGTTATGAATGATGTATGCTAGTGGTTGCAAGTGGATGCTATGGACGCATATAGGTACACTAGGCACTATTATTTCTTAGGGATCGGCCTAACTAGGACACTAGAGCATATGCATATGGATGTGTGCATATTTTTATTTTATTTCCATGATTGCTATAATGGATGATTATCACATGATTTTTGCATTTGGATGATGTTTGTAGCACGCATATAGTACTATCGGTTATCATTAGGAAAATTTTGCATTCATTTGGATACATGGCACATACATGATTGCATAAAAAGGAGGTCAACTGAATTAGTGGACCACCTAATCTTTTGCATTAGTTAGGGACATTTACACTACACTAATTGCATAAGTATCATAAATGCATTAGAAAAACTTAAGAACAATGGATGAATGGTTGATGATTGAGTAGTTGGTTACAAAATTGGATGAAAACATTTAGTACATTCTTCTATCCTTAGAGACTTCGGGGATGAAATCCCTTAAGAAGGGGAGAATGTAACAACCCGAAATTTAACCCATAATAATTAATTTGTTAATTAATTAAATAATAAAATAAATTTGTGAAATTATCAGAATTAAGCCACGGAAGTTGCACCATTGTGTCCGTGGTATTTTTTTGGTCAATTTCCATATATAGAACGTCAGAAACCGAGCTAATATGACCAAGTTATAAAATAAAAAAAATAAGCAAAAAAATAATGGAAAAAATATACGATCAGGTCGACCGACCGGTCGACCTGGGAAAAGGGCGGTCGACCGTCCGGTTGACCCTCCTTGTATTTCAACAGGAGAACGAACATTAATTCGTTCGAACGAACTAGAGGCCTCGGAACACGTCATTTGCACCCTTTAGTTTAATCCGGTCCCTCCGTTTCTGCATCCGATGGCTTCTATTCAACCCATAACGTGGTTGCATCCTATTCAATCTCCAAATCGAACGGTCCGGGATCCACTTCTACACATATAAATAGACCCCTAGACCTAACACGTTTTCTTATTCTAGGTTTTCTCCAATTGGGTTCATCTTTCTAGGAAGGACCCTAAACGGAATAATTTTTCCAAAGGAGAAAATCGTTATAAATTAAATTATTTTACAATTCTAAGTGGATCCGGGAAGACCAAAGGAAAAGCTTAGGATCGGAGGTGAGTGATTGTAATTATTTTAAGATATGTAATTTAAAATAATAGGGTTTCCAATAGTTGTAGTTTTACTACGATTTTTGGAATAGCCTTTTTCAGTAATTATTTATCGTTTTTAATTATTTTCAGTCTATTCAGCTATTCCTTTCAGTAATTTTAGTATTATTTCTGTTAATTATAAATTATTATTGTTAAGCGTAGCTTTTTATTAATTTACCATCTATTTACGGTATTTAAGTTTATTTACTATTATTTATTTCTTATTTACATCTTTTCGATGTTTTGGATTTTATGCAAGCATCTATTCTCTTCATTCCCATTTTCTACGCGTATGGATTAGAATAAACTAAATGCAAATATGTATTTTATAAGTAAGAATATTAAATGAAGAAAATAAGATGTAAATTATAGAGACTGTAATAAATAATGGAATTGGACTGAAATTACGCCTAATTATAATTAGAATTGGACTAATTAAAGATAATTAGCATAGTTATAACTTAGAATTATAACTAAATGAAGTAAAAGATGAAAGAAGCTTATTTTCACACTTAGAACTTGGGTTAAGTAATAAGCATGATTATAACGTAGGTTATAATAAGAAAAAGAACAGAATGAGGCTTATTTTAAGGCTTGGGATAAATTAATAAGCGTAGAAAGTAAAAATGGTAATAAAGGCTTATTTAAATAATTTATCTAAGTTAATAAGTAAAGATGAAAGTAGGACCTGTACCAAATAACATTCCCTAGGGCACACTTATGCTAAGAATGGTAGTAATTGGTCAAATATAAGTCCAAATCATGGGGATTTGGATAAGGGGCACAACTAGATATTGTTTGGATGAAGGGCCAATACCAACAGAATTTCCCCTATTTTTCTATGGACACACGGTGATCTCGCATTAGCCTGAAGTGAGATTAGGGCACGCTATGCTGGACGTTGGAGGTAATAAGAAGACCCAATAGGTGGAGCAAAAGGTAGCATGGGCATGGTGGCAGTTACGCGTGCGACTTCCATTCGGGTGCTCAGTAATAGCTATGAGTTCCAAGCGCCTAGTATGGTGTCTTAGTAGACACCATTGCCTTTTGCATAAGGAGCTATATATGTCGTCCGGATCCATAGTAGTTTCTCTGTGCATCTTCCGTAGATACCATTGGCTACTATGTAGGGAGTTATATAGCAGCTGGTCCACCGTAAGGTCTATGGAGTAGCAGGCCGATCAAAAAGGGTAGAATTAGGGTCACATCCTAATTACAGGATTAGGAATTCAGCCTAATTAAATCAGAACAAGTGCAAACAATCAAAGTTAACCTATCTTGAGCAATATTTAACCGTATTTATTTCCACTTTATATCTTTCCTATTTCCTTTATTATCCTTGTTTATGCTAGAACTGTTTTAGAGTCTATTACTTTTATCTTTCTTAAAGACTCTAGTAATTACTATCATTCACCAGACTTTTAGTCTGACCCACTCCTCTATTTCCCCCTTTTCCCCCTTAGGCAATCAAGGAAGAAGCTAGTAGATTGCTGCAACTTGGAGTTCTTTTTGGAGGAGACTTCTTCTATGTACTTCTTTTATTTTCAGCTGTTGTTCTTGTATGTATGGTTTATTTATGAGGGATATTACGTACTCTGATTTTGAGACTATGAAGTTTTATTTCATAAGACACGATGGGTTTTGAATGTTGTATTTGACATTTGACTTATTTATGAATTAATTCTGAAGGTTTGATTTAATTAAATACTTACTTAGTTTCTGCTGTTTTTACCTATTTTTGTCTTGTGAATCTTAGTCTCTGTTAGTTTCAATTATACCTACAATGCACCACGCCTTTTAATGTGTCCTTTTGGGTATATTAAGGGGTGTGGGGGTGTTTCACTCATCTCATACGGATTTACTTTTGGTATATCATGAGTTAAATGGAAACATTGGTAGACTTCAAAAAAGATATAATAAACTAGAATATGATTAAAATAGTTTACTTGGAATAAATAATGAGTTAGAACTAATGATTTAAAATATTATAAAATTTTACTCAGAATGTGAGAAGTGTCGATCTCTAGAGGAAGAAATAAATAGGTCTTAGACAAATTGAAATCATCGAAAATGAAATTTTGACTCTAAACAACAAAGATGAGACAAAAGGCGAAGATACACATCACTTTTGAATGAAAATGTTGATCTTAGATCTAAGGTTCAACAACTTGATTTGACTATAAGAAAATTTCCTTAAGGAGAAAAATCAGTGAATATGTTGTTAGGTAATCAGACTATCACCAAAAACAGAAAAGAAACTGGATATGAAAGTGTTAAATAAATTAAGAGAGAATTGTGTAAGATCAAATTTAAAAGAGAATTTTCAAAATGTTTAATTTGTGGAAAAATTGGGCATGAACAAAATAAATGTTGGAATATGAATAAACACAAAACCTTTAAACAAATCCGAGTTTCAAAAGGTACAAACATAAACTTTCTTAAATTTAAAATGTTTTGATTCCCAGGGAACAATTGTTAACACTCACGGTTTGCTATACAAACAAATTTGGGTACCCAAGATTCCAAATGTAGAAAGTGGACCTGCATCCTTTGCTAGGCAACTTGCTTCTTCTAATATTTAGATACAAAGCCGGGCTAAGGAACAACTACGATAGAGGCAGATTTCGAGTTGCTTTATCTATTTGATGGGGATTAATTAAAATGATCCTTATCCTAGAAAATTGAAGTAAAGATCTACATACTTTGGAGAAAACTGGTGAACAAGAATATGACATCGAAGGTAAGTAGAGCTATGATCTCTAAAACCTAGTTTCTCTTCTTGTTGCTAATTCTATTTTTGTTGACACTATTGTAGTATAATTTCCATAACTTGAGCTCCGTAACTCCAACTTGTAAAATTCAAGATGTTCCGGAAAATAGACAGCAATTATATAAGTTTTATATCTTGTGTTTTTCCAAGAATTTGAACTTAAACCAATGGAAAACTACAAATCATTCGGTATATTGTTTGAAAATTGTTTCAGAACTTCCTAATACAGCTATAGCAAATTGATCATATCTTGAACATTATTATTCAGAATTTTAAAATTCTTGAAGTTTTGAATAGCTAACTGATACACAAAAGCTTTCATCTTTTGATTTTTTGTCGATTCATTTTATAAAACCTTCAAAAACTGTAATCATGTCAGCATATTACTTGAAAAGTGTTTCTGATTTATGCAAACAAGTTGTAGTATTTCAGACATAATTTTTTATCGGTTTATCGTTTTGACTTGAAACCAATTTTTATTATTAGAAATACTGAATATCAAAATATTTCAAGTTTAGTGCTAAATAAAATTATGGATATAAAGTTTTAAAATAATGGTTTCAAATGGATTGAATTTTCAAAACAACAATGGTTAATTGTTTATGTACGATGATTACTTTCATTGCCTTTAATGAAAAGTAACAAATCATTGGTTGAAGAATTTTTAGTTATGTCTGCCTTTGTTTGATGTAAATGACTTTGCCTTTGTTTAACGTAGAAGACGTTGTAGAAATATTTTGAAAATTTTGAACCAATTCGATTGATATTGAGGAGTACGTAGTGTACTTGTTTGATAATGCTTATATTTCACACTCAACATTGATGATACGCATCACTCTCGCACTAACTATATAGACATAAGAAATCACTTCATTTGAGATCATATTTGCGTTGGATTTATATTTCAACTGATTTTAAAATTAACAGATATTTTCACAAAAATTCTTCCAAAAAATAGATTTTCACAACTTCAATTGGATTTGGGAAATTTAGAAATGACTTTATAACTTTTTGATTTTTGATCTCTTTTCATTTTATTTTTTGATTTTTGATTTTTGATTTCTAGTAACAGACTTACTGTAGAAAATATCTTGCTTGACTGACTGAACTTTTTGAAATCCATCAAAAATTATTAGTAGTGATTGAGGAAGTGATAGATAATGATTAAATTATGCTTCATAATTGGAGAAAAGAGATGTTAAAATTTCTTAAAAATTGAACAATTTTTGTAGTATTTTTTAATTATCACATTTTTTTGATCATTTCTGTTTCTATCATCCGTCTTATAATCCATAAACCAAATTTTAATATAGTGTGTAGAAGTTGGTATTTCGAAAAATGAGGAAATATATTTTTAACTTAACTTAAATAATTTATTCTGTCTCAAAATATTCACTCTTGTTTAAAAGTCCCCATGGTTATGCATAGGTGAATAACTTTGGATCTCTAGGTAGGCGCTTCTATTCTCATTTAAAAGTCCTCATGGTTATGCATGACTGGAACACTTACTTAAGTGAGGGATAAATATTCAAGTAACTTCTAACCTCATTTAAAAGTCATAACGGTTATGCATGGTTAGAAAAGTGCTTGATATTCTTTCTTTAAGTAACCACTAAGCTCATTTAAAAGTCCTAACGATTATGCCTGGTTAGAAAGTACTTAACATTCTTTGTTTTATCTTTTCAAAAAAAAATTCCTTTACCAAAAATACCATACGGTTGTCAGTATATAAAATTCTCCCTAAAACACAATATGATCTTCACTTTAAAATGAGACATGTGTCTAATTAATAAAATATTATAATTTTTGTTTAAATGATTGAAGCTTTTAATACTCTTACCTCTACGTGATTTGTAGTATCAATCAAAATCTTTCACAATATCGATTATTAATATAATTTTTGATGGTAACAAAAAGGGGATGGAGGTTAAGATTTTGATGGTTGAGTAATAACCTTGTTGGTATTCAAGATTTGTTTTATTTTTTCCTTTGGAATCTAAGAAATTATTCTCTTTTCACATCTAATATTTTTCTTTAGCATTTAGGCATTAGGATTTTTTATTTTTAATGCATGCACCTATGTAGGGGGAGTATTTAAATAAGGGGAGCTTATAATCACGGCACATCAAACACATTTCTAGCTTACAAAATCTTAATATATGTTTGTTATCATTAAAAGGGGGGATTGTAGAGTATAATAGTTTTTGATTTTTATTTGATGATAATTAAAATATATATTTTTAAAATGTATTTGTTGTAGTGCTATTAGAATATCACAGAATGAAATAAACAAGTAAATATTTTATTTCAATAAAATTTAATAGTACACCCACTTACAACAAGTGCTTTCATAATATTTTCATACAATATTTTATATACACTATTCATATACAACAATTTTTACTCTCTTATATACAACACTCTTTCTTACACAACATTTGTTAATCATTCTTTTCTTCACCCACTCGAATACAACTTTTATATCTTCTTGCTCTAGCCTTTATCCAGACAGCAGTCTGTTTTACCTGACAAATAATAATGTAGTAAAAAGTAAAAAGAAACAAATTGAAACTATGAAAATATAAATATATATAAACTCAAAATTGCCTCAGTTTATTGGTTCACATTTCAAATATGCATCAAAAATAATGAACGTGAACCAATACAACAAGTATATACAAGGACCAGTACAGCATGTTCATTGGAACAAACATTTAAAATCAAGTCAATAATATGCATAAGCAACTTAAGACATGCACAGCGTATCACCGTACATGCCTTTGATAGAGTTACAGGTATGTCATAGGGGCAATTATGTAATTTGTTACATATATCTAACTCGTTGACCAATCTTGTTCGAAATAAATGGTATTTTCTTCCTATTATATACTTGATATAATGTGATTATATTAATTAATTAACTTAATTAAAAGTATATTTAATAGAAAAATCCATAAATGGTATATTTTGTGATAGTAGTTACAAAGTGTTGTAATCATGAGTAATTTATCACAACGAAACAGATATACCATTTTAAATGTTCCTAGTCAAGATGCATCGAGACTGGATATCGATGTATCCGTTGAGACTGTAGTACATAACGCTCTCCAAATGTTAGGCAGTGTATTACTCATGACTATTGGGGGCATCTAGAGGTTACGTACTAATAGTTATTGGATAACCATGGAACGAATCACTCGATAGTTTTCTGTTGGTTAATATAAGCAAGGTCAAATAGAAAATATCGATATGGCTGATTTACACAGTTTTCTCGACTTGAGAATACTGTGGATCTTCAATATGAAAGCTCCGATTTGGTATAGCCAAATCATGGCATGGCATCCATCGAGTGACTATAGTTGGGTCGAGTGGAAGTATTGGAAGTGAAGCACTATTCAAGAGAGGATTCGTCTCCTTAGTTATATGTGATTAGTATCACAGTCAACTCAAAGTCAAAGTCTCTGGCCAGAGCATTTCGGTTAATAATAATTATTCTTATTGAATCAATGACTTTGTATTTGGACTATAAAGTTGAATGTGGATAAGGTTGGAATTTTGACCATTACCAAATTCCATAATTCCAAAGTGATATAGTTTTGACGAAGAGAATTGGTGTAAACAAATGTCACAACCAAGTAACGCTTATTAAACTTAAATTGGATTTTACCGAAAATGAGTAAGCGATAAATTTGGTCATAATATCACACCACCTACTAAGTGACGTGTGAACGTTAACATTAGAATAGTTCGATGTTAATCGCTGACCAAATTTAGACCCAAGAGTTACACAGCCGAAATGATGAATTCCCCTAAGACTGAACGATTTAATTAGTTTATAATTGTTATAAATTAATTAAATTAATTAATATTTATGAAATATTAATTATAAAATTTGAATATGATTTGGGTAATAAAAAATATTATATATATTTATAACAGTTATAAATATATCGATTGATATACAATATCGACAAGCGATTAAATTAGATTTAATTGCACAGTATTTTGGCTTGGGCTTAGATGAGTTTAAGGCCCATCATTAGGGCTGAAAAATTTCAGTTTTGGAAAGATCTAGGGGTGACTAAAATATAGGGAATTGGCTTGGAGATAATGGGTTGAGATCAAGTGAGAACGGGTAAAAAGGTTTTCCTCGTTTCTCTATAATACAACCCTATATATATATCTAAAATAATGACTAACCTTTTTTGGCCGCCATTACCTTCTACATTGCGGGATAAAACATAGCTCTCAATCCACTCCAAAATTCTCAAATATATTTCAAATTATAATAATACTATTCGATAGTTAGAGGTTGGTAATTCCGAACTTGCAATCTAACGAATCAAGAACAATAAAAGGAAGCGAAGTCATTGCTTCAACATGGATTCAAAGGCATCCTTAAATTGGTAATTTTAATTCATATTATAGTAATTAAATTATATTCTATGATCCTATAATGAGAAATTTCATATCTGTTTAAATATATTGCTACTATATGTTTAGTTATGTGAGATTTTGTAAGTAGACGTAGTTGTCACAAATCAGTTTGGCTATGTGCATGATTTGTTTATTATACTATTTGAATTATGTATAGACAAATGTTGTTTACTGTACAAAATCAATTTTTGTCATTAATAATTATTTTTTATATATTTATTAATAAATTCATATATATATATATATTAGTGTATATTTCTCTCTCATAATAACATATATGCATATATAAGATATATATATGATTTAAAATTTTTAGTACGCTTATTTATATATAATATGAATTTACAAATTCGAAAATTAATTATCATACATATATTCATATTTTTAAATTAACATTTATTGAATTTTGAATTGTTTATTATATATAAAATAATTATTACATTAAAAATTAAAATATTATATTTAAAAAAATATTATATCATTCCGCAAACGTAAAGAAAAAATTTAGGATTTTTTCAATAAATTTTATTATTTTTAATAATTAATATTATTTCGGAAAAACTGTTTATAATTTATTAAAAATAATAGTTTAATTGAAAAATTCTTCAAAATTTTTTGTAACCTTTCATTCATGATCATAGAATTTTTAAAATTTTTAAATTTGAATTTTTGATAATATATTATTTTATATTAAATAATTATTGCCAAAATCAATGTATTTGTTTAAAAAAAAAATATTTCAACTTTAAAAAATCTCCAGATTTTTTCTAGGATCTATTTTATGATCCTAGATTTTTGAAAACTGTAAAATTTGAATTTTCATCAACATATTATTTTATGTTAATTATTTATGGATGAAAACATTATTTTATTCATAATATATACAAATTAAAATACTAAAATTATTATGTTTGCAAAACTAAGTTAATTTTGAATTATAAATAATTTTTCTCTCTCTCTCTCTTTCTATATATATATATTTATCTATATATAAATGTTTTATGTTCATATATTATATATAATATATTTATACTTACGTGTGTGTGTGTATTGTAACACATATACATGCACATATTTGGACAACATACATGACATACAAAATGAGTTAATATATTCGTTGCAATGCAAATCCTAACATCTACATATGGGCATATTATACATTTCACGGATTATTATGTTACACATGCACTCACACATATATGTATATGATACATTTATGTATAAACTAAATCAAATATAATTAATTTCATATTTTAATATATCCGAGTTTAAATAAAATAAATGATTTTATTTAAATGAAATTTAAAAATGTTTTAATTCAGTTAGACTTCATAGGCCCAATAAAGATCCAATAGGGTAAAATTTTTGAAATTCACCCATAACTTTCGCCGCGGGCTGGTCCGGTTCCAACAATGGTACCAGAGCCCAATAGCCTATGCGGTCTAAACTAGTCATATTAGGGTTAACTAATTAAGTTTGTCAACTTAGTACGGTATCTAGAAAGGTAATGCCTAGGATTGAAATTGGATAATCAAGTACCATGTCCTATCTGGTTACCGGCCTGGCCCGAAAGGTGAAGTAAGTCCAAAGGTTGCTCCTAATAGAAAAGGCCCAACTTAATTTGGGCCTTGGGCTAATTTTCAAAATCGTTTTGAAAAATAATGTTAAAGATTTTTAATTTAATAGTTAAATTTAAAATAAAACATGTTTATTACAAAAATTATAATACTACATAAGTTTTCAAAATGTTTGAAAGGATAATGATATTTTCAAAATGTTTGAAAATATTTATATAATAATTTCAAATTTTAAATTTATTAATAAGATTAATAAAATAAAATAATTAAATATGTTAATTAATTAATGCATATATGCATGTATTATATATGTTGATATATGTTATGTTATTTTAAAATATTTAAGATAACATAAGTATACATGTATGTATACAAGATAAATTTTTAATAAATTTTAATAAAAATTGTTTAATTGAATAAATTAATTAAAGGTTAATTAATTAAATAAAATACACATATATATGATATGTGTGTGTTACACTATAAAGGTTATAGTATACACTATAAATGTTATAGTAGATATGTCCAATATAAAAGTTATATTGGAATACTAATTCAGAATTAATTAAAGAGTTAATTGATTAAAATTAATTAGATAAGATTTTATTAATGATATATTATACGTAAGACTATTGATGTAGCGCGGCAGAGCATGCAAGAGGAAGAATCAGCGAAACATACCTTAAATCGCCTCCGACTTAACAAGTCCCGACCTAATGAGTTACGAGTTAGCGAGCGACGACCCAGCGAGCTCCGACTTAACAAGCTACGACTTAGCGAGCGACGACCCAGCGAGCTCCAACTTAACGAGTTCCGACTTAACGAGCTACGATTTAGCGAGCGACGACCCAGCGAGCTGCGATTTGGCGAGCGACGACCTAGTGAACAGCGACCTAGCGACGACGACTTAGCAAGTAGCGAACAACGATCTAATGAAGATCCGACCGAACAAGAAACGACCTAGTAAGATGCGACGCCTGAAGACGAATCATTTTAAGTCGGATGTGAATTCTTTAGGTCGCCAGTAGTAAGTCGTAGATGATGTACTACAATGTAAGTCGCGTGCGTTGAATAGGTCGTTACTCCAGTGTTTTATTAAGTCGTACACTGTGGTAACTCGAGTGATGATGTAATTTCTCTCTTAAGTCGTAAGTCGCATGAAACGCTGTATATTGTTGTGTGTCCATTTCTTAGGTCGTTTGCTGTTTTGTCGTGTACTGTTTGTGTTGTAATTTTCTTAAGTCATTTGTGTTGTGTTGTAAACCCTATAAATAGGGATGTGATGTCATTGTAAGAAGTAGTTGATTTTGAATAAAATTTCTTTGTGTGCTCTTGTGCCACCATTAAATTGGTAGTTGAGTGTTATCTCCTATCTCCACCTTCGGATATTCGAGTGCGCTCGAATCAACGATTGCTGAAGCCGATTCACGGAATCTAGTGCGCTAGATCAACGTACGAAGAATCGTAGATCTTCTTCACGGCATCATGCGCGATCAACGTGACGAAGGTATCTAAAGTCCGGCATCTCGCGAGATCAACGAATTTGGGCATTTGGTATCATTAATTCATCGATTCATAGATTAGTTTGACACGAATTCTTCAATTCGTCGTCAAGTGTTAATATCCGCTGCATCATTTGGTATCAGAGCTAGAACGCAAGGAGTTTGCGTAGATTTTGGAGTTTGTGCGAGATTTGCATCCTTTGGAGAATTGGGTTCTCGAGATTTTGAAGAGATTTGTTCGTTTGGTGATTTTTGTAGATTTCAACAAGTGGGTAGTTTTGATTTGAAGATTTTTAGATCGAAGTGAAGTTTTGTTGGAATTTGTTGAAGAGTGATCATGCCTCCGAGAAGAGCTCAACATCATCGCAATATTAACGCTTTGTATGGAAGAGAAGAGGCCGATGAGATGGAACAAAGAATTAACGAAAACTTCAATGAGAAGCTTAATGAAGGGATTGGTCGATTAGAAAGAATGATGCTTGAAATGAGTCAAAGTAGAAGAAGAGTTTCACCTGAATCTAACCATGGGGGAAGTAGAGTGTCACCACATTCAAATCGAGAGAGAAGTGTTGATAGTGATCATAGAAGTATGGGTCGAGATTGTTATAGGAATGTTGATGATCGAAGTCGTGATAGAAATGTGAATGATCGTGATCGGAGGAATGTAGATCGAAGGGATGTTGGTGGTAGAAATGGACCAATGGTGGTGGAAGAGATGTTGGTGGTCATGATCGACATCGATATGCTTCGGATTTTGATGAGGATTTTGATGTTGGTAGTGTTCATAGTTGAAATCGAAACCAAGTAAGATATCATTCAGAGTATGATCACAAATGGGAGTCCGGGATGAAAACTGAAATACCGGAATTCAAGGGAGGTATGCAGGCCGAGGAATTTCTTGATTGGCTAGCGTATGTGGAGGAAATTTTTGATTTCAAGGAGGTTCCGGAAGATCGTAAAGTGAAGTTGGTTGCTACTAGTTTGAGGGGGAGAGCTATGGCGTGGTGGCAGCAAACCAAACTTACTAGAGAGCGGATGGGGAAGTCAAAAATTATTGCTTGGGAGAAGATGAAGAAGTTGATGAAGGCTACTTTCTTGCCCTACAATTACCAATCACTGATGTATCAGAGACTACAGAACCTGAGGCAAGGGACGAAGGCTGTTACTGATTATGCAGATGAGTTCTACCAGTTGATTGCTCGTAATGAAATTATGGAAACAGAAGAACAATTGACCGCTAGGTTTGTTGGTGGACTTAGAACACAGATCCAGGATATGGTGAACATGTTCGACCCTAGATCTGTAGCAGAAGCACATCAAAAGGCGTTAGCGTGGGAGAAACAAGGTAGACGTGGGGGAGGTGTGTTTCCAAGTTTTACGGGGCAGAAAAAAGGAGCGGGTAGTAGTTCTAATGTTCCTAAAGCATCGACTAAGCCGGTTGTTCAAGAAGTGGCTAAACCAAAGGTCAACACTAATTTCAAATGCTATAATTACCAGGAAGTGGGTCATAAGAGTAACGAATGTCCGAAACCGAAGAAGAGAACTATGATTGCTGAAGTGGAAGATGAGGATGTAGAAGAAGATCTCAATTCACACCGTGATGAGGAGGAAGAAGAGGTGTCAGGAGACGAGGGATGTAATCTGATGCTATAGAGATCTTGTTTAACCCCGAAGCAAGAAGAGGAGTCGAGTTGGTTGAGGAGTAACATTTTTCAGTCAACGTGCACTATTTTGGGGAAGGTCTGTAAATTTGTCATTGACGCTGGGAGTTGTGAAAATATCATTTCAATAGAAGCTGTGAGGAAGTTGAAGTTGAAAACGGAGAAACATCCTAGTCCTTATAAACTTGCTTGGTTGAGGAAAGGAGGAGAAGTGAAAGTAGAGAGGCGAGCTCATGTTCCATTTTCTATTGGGAAGAAATACAAAGATGAGATTTGGTGTGACGTGGTCGACATGGATGTTTGCCATTTACTGTTGGGAAGGCCGTGGTAGTACGATCGAGAGGTACAACATAATGGTCGAACAAATAGCTACAGTTTCTTGTTCGAGGGCACGAAAATCACTTTAGTTCCGAAGAAGCGACAGCAGAATGAGAACAAGCTGGAGGAGATTGAGGAGTTGAAAACTTTGTTGTCCTTGAAGGAGTTCGTGGAAGAGGTAGATGAGAGCCCTGAAGTTTTTATGTTGATTGGGCATGAAATCAGTGAAGTTACCGAAGTTCCAGAGGAAGTGAAGCCAGTTTTGGAGGAATTCAAAGATGTGTTTCCAGAGGAATTACCGAAGGAGTTACCACCGCTTAGAGACATACAGCATCAGATTGACTTGGTGCCAGGTGCTGCATTGCCTCATAGACTGCACTATCGGATGAGTCCAAAAGAACACGAGGAGTTGAGAAGACAGTTAGAGGAACTACTGGAACAAGGGCGTGTTCAGGAGAGTTTGAGTCCTTGTGCAGTGCCTGCTTTGTTGGTGCCAAAGAAGGATGGAACGTGGAGAATGTGCACAGATAGTAGAGCATTGAATAAGATTACGGTGAGATATCGATTTCCTATGCCGAGATTGGATGATTTATTGGATCAGTTGAGCGGTGCTGTTGTGTTTTCGAAGATTGACTTGAAAAGTGGATACCATCAGATTCATATTAGACCGGGTGATGAGTGGAAGACTGCTTTTAAAACTCGGGAGGGTCTGTACGAATGGTTGGTGATGTCGTTTGGCTTGTCAAATGCTCCGAGTACATTCATGAGAGTCATGAACCAGATTTTTCGACCATTTATCGGGAAGTTCGTAGTGGTATATTTTGATGACATCTTGATCTACAGTGGAAGCACTGAAGAACACATACAGCATTTGCGGGAAGTGTTATTGGTTTTACGACGTGAGGAATTTTATGCTGCAACGAAGAAGTGTACTTTCATGACTACAAGTATTCTATTCTTGGGTTATATTGTGTCGAAGGATGGTATTCAAGTTGATCAGAGTAAAGTTGAAGCTATTCGAAATTGGCCACAACCTAAGACAATAACAGAAGTGAGGAGTTTTCATGGTTTAGCATCATTCTACCGAAGATTCATTCCACACTTCAGTAGCGTGATGGCACCAGTTACGGAATGTATGAAAGGAAAGAAGTTTGTTTGGACTGAAGAGGCTAATTCTGCTTTTCAGAGAATCAAGACACTCTTGACCACAATGCCCATTCTTAGATACCCAGATTTTCAGTTACTCTTTGAGCTTCATACTGATGCATCCAAGGTTGGAATTGGGGGAACGTTGAGTCAAATGGGTCATCCTATTGCCTACTTTAGTGAGAAACTGACGGGAGCTAAAACGAGATACAGTACTTATGACTTGGAATTCTATGCTATAGTCCAAGCCATAAAGCATTGGAGACATTATCTATTTCATAAAGAATTTGTGCTATACACTGACCATGAAGCTTTGAAACATTTGCAGGGGCAAGATAAAATTTTAGCAAGGCATGCTTCGTGGGTTGCTTATTTACAACAGTTTACTTTCGTTGTGAAGCACAAATCAGGAGTTACTAACCGAGTTGCCGATGCATTGAGCCATAGAAATCATTTGCTGACAACTATGCGAGTGGAAGTAGTGGGATTTGATTTGTTGCCAGAGTTGCTTATTTCAGATTCTTATTTTGCGAAAGTGCTGGATCAGGTGCAGGAAGGGAGTTCTGATGATTTTGTGATGAAAAATGGATTCTTATTCAAAGGAAATCGATTGTGTATTTCGGATTGTAGCTTGAGGTTGAAGATTGTAAAAGAATTGCATGAAGAGGGTCACGTGGGCAGAGATCGTACATTACAGTTGATTTCACAATCATATTTTTGGCCGTTGATGAGAAAAGAAGTTGAAAGATTTGTGGAGAGATGTCATATTTGTCAAGTTTCCAAAGGAACAGCGACGAATGCGGGATTGTATATGCCATTACCCGTGCCTACTAGACCATGGGTTGATATCAGCATGGATTTTGTTCTGGGATTGCCTAGAACTCAACGGGGAAATGATTCGATATACGTTATAGTGGACAGGTTTTCGAAAATGGCACATTTTATAGCCTGTAAAAAGACCGCTGATGCAGTCCGTGTTTCCCAGTTATTCTTTAAAGAAATCTATCGTTTACATGGATTACCTGAATCTATTGTTTCGGACCGAGATACTCGATTTCTGAGTCATTTTTGGTTGAGTTTGTGGAAGATGGTGGGAACGAAGCTGAATTTTAGTAGTGCATATCATCCTCAAACAGATGGGCAAACGGAAGTGGTAAATAGATCGTTGGGAAACTTGTTGCGATGTCTTGTACAAGACAATTTGAAGAGTTGGGACTTAAAGTTGTGTCAGGCAGAGTTTGCTCATAATCATGTTGTTAACCGAAGCACTGGTTACAGTCCATTTCAAGTTGTATATTCAAGCTTGCCAAAGGGGCCGTTGGATTTAACGGTAGTACCACAACCGAAAAGAGTGATTAAACGGGCGTCATATTTCGTTGATGAGTTGAAAGATTGTCATCGAATCGTTCAGGAACGTTTGGAGAAGACGAATGAGAAGTATAAACAAGCGGCAGATAAAAAGAGAAGAAGTGTGGAGTTCAACGAGGGTGATTGGGTGTATGCGGTGTTAACGAAGGATCGTTTTCCAATGGGTTCTTATAACAAATTGAAAGCCCGAAAGATTGGCCCAGTAGAAATTATAAAATGGATCAATGAAAATGCTTATAAGTTGAAGCTGCCTGAGGATGTTTACACTTCTGACGTGTTTAATGTTAAACATCTTATACCTTATTATGGAGATAAACAAACCACTGGGGAAGAACTTTTAAATTCGAGGACGTATTCTCTTCAACAAGGGGAGGATGATGTAGCGCGGCAGAGCACGCAAGAGGAAGAATCGGCGAAACATACCTTAAATCGCCTCCGACTTAACAAGTCCCGACCTAATGAGTTACGAGTTAGCGAGCGACGACCCAGCGAGCTCCGACTTAACAAGTTCCGACTTAACGAGCTACGATTTAGCGAGCGACGACCCAGCGAGCTGCGATTTGGCGAGCGACGACCTAGTGAACAACGACCTAGCGACGACGACTTAGCAAGCAGCGAACAGCGATCTAATGAAGATCCGACCGAACAAGAAACAACCTAGTAAGATGCGACGCCTGAAGACGAATCATTTTAAGTCGGATGTGAATTCTTTAGGTCGCCAGTAGTAAGTCGTAGATGATGTATTGCAATGTAAGTCGCGTGCGTTGAATAGGTCGTTACTCCAGTGTTTTGTTAAGTCGTACACTGTGGTAACTCGAGTGATGATGTAATTTCTCTCTTAAGTCGTAAGTCGCATGAAACCCTGTATATTGTTGTGTGTCCATTTCTTAGGTCGTTTGTTGTTTTGTCGTGTACTGTTTGTGTTGTAATTTTCTTAAGTCATTTGTGTTGTGTTGTAAACCCTATAAATAGGGATGTGATGTCATTGTAAGAAGTAGTTGATTTTGAATAAAATTTCTTTGTGTGCTCTTGTGCCACCATTAAATTGGTAGTTGAGTGTTATCTCCTATCTCCACCTTCGGATATTCGAGTGCGCTCGAATCAACGATTGCTGAAGTCGATTCATGGAATCTAGAGCGCTAGATCAACGTACGAAGAATCGTAGATCTTCTTCACGGCATCGTGCACGATCAACGTGACGAAGGTAGCTAAAGTCCGGCATCTCGCGATATCAACGGATTTGGGCGTTTGGTATCATTAATTCATCGATTCATATTGCTTCATCTAAACGTTTCATCGATTAGTTTGACATGAATTCTTCAATTCATCGTCAAGTGTTAATATCCGCTGCGTCAACTATCATATAAGTAATATGAAATATAAAAGTTATATATAACAAACTTATATGATATGTGTATAAACTAAATGTGGAACATTAAAGAAACCCAAATAGAATTGAGAAATAAATACATATGTAAATGTACATATACCGTGATTTCTGATGTGTCTGACACTTGAATCGCTGGGGTATTTCATAAGAAATATGTTATTCTATAAGTCGATATCACTCAATATATATATTGAAGATTATGAATATTCAATATAATGTTGTCCTCTACCATATATATATATATTAATAAATTACTTACATACTCCTTAGTTGTTGAGCAAACTCAAGCTAGGGATGTTATGCATAGTATTATTAATATATTGAACATATGAAGTAAGATAACTATATGTATTTGTTGAGCAAACTCAAGGTATATATACTATACTTAGGCCATCACGGTATGGTAGGTATGAGTGAATAATCTCTTTTGATTTGTTGAGCAAACTCAAGGTCGAAATGAGATTAGAACAATGAAAAATGGGTTAGGAGCTGTATGTGATACAACCGATAAGGAGTTATCCATCATTTGTGGGGCTATGATTTGTTGAGCAACAAGGTCAGAATACCAAAACAAACGAGTCCTAGCACCTACTAGTGAAGTTGTAAGACTTTTATGTTTCATCTTAGGGTTTGGAGAAACATAAAAGACTAGTGGGAGCCTTATTAGAAAAATGAAATGGTAACATTTAACCTTTCTAATATTGTAAGAACATATGCTATATAATGTTATAATTATCTACAATGTTAAATTTGTGTATTTAATATGATTGATAAAACGTTTGTCAATTAACATATATAAATAAACTGAATTGAAAGTTGACAAATAGAAATATAATATATACTTACTAATAATTCTAATTGCATGTTATATAATGTTTCTATACCCATGCAAGTGCCTAATTTCAACTACTTAATATAATCGTAAATTGGTCACTTATATGTTTATTTAGTTTAGACCGTGTATTGCATTTTATGGGTTTTTGAAATCTAAATGCAATTCAAGACTATGGATATTTGATCCATGTACTTTCACATGTAAATGTTATATGGTGAACAGTCATAATTTGTAGGGTACAATATTTCGATGAAGTTATTTCATTCGAAGTAAGCCAATAAATAGTATTTTAAGATCATGTATTCAACTTGAATGATTTCAAAAGGATCATATTGTGTTAATGTAACACAAGACCATAAACTATGAGATACATCTAAGAACTCGATCGTTGAAATGTCATCTTGATCGATTTACATAAAATGCAACATATTTGATGTCTTAAATGTTAAGAATAATCAAATGCGCTTTTGTAAAAGGTTTGTTATGATATTGTAGTAAGGTTTTCTTTTGAATAGTTTGACCATTTGAAAGAAAAACGAATGTATAAGAATAGATGTAATTTAAGGTAAAGTTGAAATGAAGAGAATGAATAGTCACTTCTGCTTCATAGAGAAACATTGGAAACAAGAATTGTAATAATAATTGATACTTAATATTGGAATATGAAATATGATTTTTATTCCGAAATGTATTTTCATATAGAAAATTATTTTCTATAACATTTATTTCTTTGAGTTCAAGATATTTGACCAAAGAACTCTCCACTATAAACTAGTTGCAGCATATGAAATAAGTAAACAATATTAACAATGTTAAGTGAACGGTGGACCTCTAAATTTAGTACGCTATTATAGTAACGGGGGAAATAGTGGGAGCATGCCATATAGCACCTAATGATTGCATCAAATTATGAAAATTGTTTTCGTAAAATGTACCGAAAATTATTTGTGAAACAATGTTTATTTTTGGTATTGACTGAAAAATAGATATAACTATATTTTAATATGAGTATTATGAATATTCATTATGAAATAGAACTATATTATGGAATTTGTTTTCATAGTAAAAGTGATGCAACAAAAATACATATGTATCAAATATTATTTACAGTTGTTTTGGAATTATAGACTAAGCTGTAGTTTTGAGATATAATTTTACTATATGATTATGAATCATATGATACAGGTTAATTACATCTCAAATAATTAATGGCTATGCACCCATTCAGTGGGAGCATTATAAGAGTTGATGAACTCTTTGAATTAATACATATTGGTGTATGCAATCACAAGTCTATTAATACCAAAAGGGTTCCACATACTTTGTTATATTCATCGATAATTTATTACCAACATGTACATGTGTATTGGATACACATGTAGTAAGTTTATGATAAAATCATAGAATATAAAATAAAAGTAAATAAAATAACATGCAATAGAATAAAATGATTTGATTTGGTCGAATAAGTGAGTATATTGGAAAGAGTTCCAAATGTACCTAAAAATGAATATAGATTCAATCTCAAAGGTCACTCCTCCATGAGATACATAATGATGCATCGATAAGGAGTAAGCAGACATTATTGGACAATTTACGATTAATTGTGAGTGAAGTTGAGTTAGTTTCTTTCTATAAGGTCATGTACTTAAGAGTAGTACACAAGGTAGATATTATTTCATCTAAACAACATTTTACAAAATCATACAAGATAAGAGTTTGTAAGAAATCCCAACATATTCTAGGCCAAGGAGTTGGCAGGTTGTGCGAGTCGAAAGATTGCACGTAATAATTGTTCGTGAGGGATCTTGTATGTATCTCCAAAAGTTCTTTTTGGAAAGGTCTGTCATCAAATGACGTATTTATGTTTTGAACATAATTTTTGTAAACTAAAATTAGTTTTATAAATAAAAGGTTCATAAAGCATTTATGAATCCCTATTCTATTTGCACTAAGAAACAATTGTTGTTTCAAGATATATCAACTTCATTGTGAAGAAATTTCTTTGAGAAATTTTTGGTAGTTAAATGGAATTAGATCTGATCCATAGATAGAACTGATTATATGAGATGAAGTGAAATTAACTAACCTAAATGAACATGTAGCATTAGAATATCTAATAAGTATTCTCATACATCGAAGAGAAACTATGAGTTTCTTATTAATGTCAAAAATATACATTACCCTCGGTTGTTCAATTAAACCATTAAGATTGTTGACTCTATATGGTATGATGCGCAAATCTGAAAGAATTCCAAGTACGCTATCAAAATATGATTTTGGTGGTCGTAACCAAAGAGATGTGATCCATCAGCCGAAATTGTGTCTTTATTGGAAAGACTAATATGGTTGGAATTAAATGAGCAATGTTGATAAGAATAATATCGCAAATTTCAATTATTGAAATTAGCATAACAGATTCGGTATTCAACAAGCTCGAGTTAATTAAGATTTACTCACAAAATTATAGCTCGATAAGACTTAGTGTTTGGTACTTATGTATTGAAACAGAAAATTCTAAATATGATTTAGAGTAAGCCATTTACACATATTAACCAAAAATGCCTCAAAGTCAGTGGGAGCGATATTGGGTTTGTGAGTCTTTGGATATGATCCAAGAAATGATACAAATGTATCATTTTATAAGCATCAAGATTGAATAAGTATTTTGATATAAATATCAAATAGTTTGATTTTCAATCAAAGTGCAGATAAAGCATGTGTTCATAAGAAAGAACGTTAAAAGGTACATTGATATTTCTAAACTATAAGTAAACAACACGTTGTTGATTTTAACAATATGCTTGTATTAAAATAAATTTTAGTTGTTTTAATACTCAATTTTGGATTGAAAATGATGTCTTTTATGGTAAGATAAAAGATACAGGGATTGTCCCAAAACGATATACAAGAGCACCCTATTAAAAAGAGAACATGTAAGTTGGATTCCTTATGCATTAGCAATAGGAATTATCATACAGGTTATGCTGTGTATGATATTGTGTTTTGTTTATGTATTTGATACACGGAGAAAATATAAAATCCAAATTGATATCACTAAATGGTTGTTTGAGGTGTTCTCGCGTATTTATGAAATACTAGAGAATTGTTTATAGAAACAACAAACTCGCTATGATGGAACGTTTGGACACAAACTTTTACAAGTGATATTGAGTTATAACATGTCAATGATAAAATTAAAGTTAAAATCTTTACTTTGAAAATGTTTCAAAATAAAAGTGATCGTGGCCGATTCAACGAAATGTTGAGAACATTAACTTGAATAGCGCTACAATATACCAATGCATATAGATATAAATGCACAAATTTATAATTGAGCCAAAGGTGATTCCAAATGTTGAGAATCCCATAATACTATTATAAGATAACAATGTCATGAAATTGGTCATAGAACTTAAAGCTCACCAGAAGTCGAAAGACATACTTCAAATCGTTCCACATGATAAAGGCAGTTTATCAGTATCAAAGAGATTTAATTGACAAAGTAGATAATTAAAACATAATAGCATACCTATTCACTAAAGGACTGACCTAATTGGTTTTGAGAAAACTGATTGGAGAAGTTGGAATTAGATTCCATAATTGACCCCAAGTGCAAGTGAGAGATTGATAGAGTTAGGGGTATGCCCTAGGGGAAATTATGTAATTTGTTACATATATCTAACTCGTTGACCAATCTTGTTCGAAATAAACAGTATTTTCTTTTTATTATATACTTGATATAATGTGATTATATTAATAATTAAAATTAATTAAAAGTATATTTAATAAAAAAATCCATAAATGGTATATGTTGTGATAGTAGTTACAAAGTGTTGTAACCGTGAGTAATTTATCACAATGAAACAAATATACCATTTTAAATGTTCCTAGTCAAGATGCATCGAGACTAGATATCGATGTATTCGTTGAGACTGGAGTACGTAACGCTCTCCAAATGTTAGGCAGTGCATTACTCATGACTGCTGGGGGGCACCTAGGGGTTACGTACTAATAGTTATTGGATAACTATGGAACGAATCACTCGATAGTTTTCTGTTGGTTAATATAACCAAGGTCAAACAGAAAATATCGATGTGACTGATTTACATAGTTCTCTCGACTTGAGAATACTTAGATCTTCAATATGAAAGCTCCGCTTTGATTATAGCCAAATCATGGCATGGTGTCCATCGAGTGACTATAGTTGGGTCGAGTGGAAGTATTGGAAGTGAAGCACTATTCAAGAGAGGATTTGTCTCCTCGGTTATATGCGGTTAGTATCACAGTCAACTCAAAGTCAAAATCTCTGGCCAGAGCATTTCGGTTAATAATAATTGTTATTATTGAACCAAGGAATTTGTATTTGGACTATAAAGTTGAATATGGATGAGGTTGGAATTTTGATCACTACCAAATTCCATAAGTCTAAAGTGATATAGTTTTGACGAAGAGAATTGGTGTAAACAAATGTCACAACCGGGTAACGCTTATTAAACTAAAATTGGATTTCATCGAAAATGAATAAGCGATAAATTTAGCCATAATGTCACACCACATACTAAGTGATGTGTGAACGTTAACATTAGAATAGTTCAATGCTAATCGCTGACCAAATTTACACCCAAGAGTTACACAGCTGAAACGATGAATTCCCTTAAGACCGAATGATTTAATTAGTTTATAATTGTTATAAATTAATTAAATTAATTAATATTTATGAAATATTAATTATAAAATTTGAATATGATTTGAGAAATAAATACTGTTATATATATATTTATAACAGTTATAAATATATCGATCGATATACAATATCGACAAGCGATTAAATTAGATTTAATTGCATAGTATTTTGGCTTGGACTTAGATGGATTTAAGGCCTATCATTAGGGCTGAAATTTTTTAGTTTTGGGAAGGTCTAGTGGTGGCTAAAACATAGGGAATTGGCTTGGAGATAATGGGTTAAGATCAAGTGAGAATGGGTAAAAAGGTTTTCCTCGTTTCTCTCTGATACAACCATATATGTATGTATGTATGTATGTATGTATGTATCTCTAAAATAATGACTAACCTTTTTTGGCCGCCATTACCTTCTACATTACTGGTTAAAACATAGCTCTCAATCCACCCCAAAAGTCTCAAGTATATTTCAAATTAAAATAATACTATTCGATAGTTAAAGGTCGATGATTCCGGACTTGCAATCTGATGAATCAAGAACAGTAAAAGGAAGGGAAGTCATTGCTTCAACGTGGATTCAAAGGCATCATTAAATTGGTAATTTTAATTCATATTACAGTAATTAAATTATATTCTATGATCCTATAATGAGCAATTTCATATCTGTTTAAATATATTGCTACTATATGTTTAGTTAGGTGAGATTTTGTAGTAGATGTAGTTGTCACAAATCAATTTGGTTATGTGCATAATTTGTTTATTATATTATTTGATTTATGTATAGAAAAATGTTGTTTACTGTACAAAATCAATTTTTGTCATTAATAATTGTTATATATATATTTATTAATAAATTCATATATATATATATATTAGTGTATATTTCTCTCTCCTAATAGCATATATGCATATATAAGATATATATATATATATATATGATTTAAAATTTTTAGTACACTTATTTATATATAATATGAATTTAAAAATTCGAAAATTAATTATCATACATATATTCATATTTTTAAATTAACATTTATTGAATTTTGAATTTTTTATTATATATAAAATAATTATTACATAAAAAATTCAATTTTATATTTAAAAAATATATTATATTATTCCGCAAACATAAAGAAAAAATTTAGGATTTTTTCAATAAATTTTATTATTTTTAATAATTAATATTATTTTGGAAAAACTGTTTATGATTTATTAAAAATAATAATTTAAATGAAATATTCTTCAAAAATTTCATGACCTTTCATTCATGATCTTAGAATTTTTGAAAATTTAAAATTTGAATTTTTAATAATATATTATTTTATATTAAATAATTATTGCCGAAATCAATGTATTTTTTAAAAAAAAAATAATATTTCAACTTTAAAAATTCTCTAGATTTTTCTAAGCTCTATTTTATGATCCTAAATTTTCAAAAATTGTAAAATTTGAATTTTCATCAATAGATTATTTTATGTTAATTATTTATGGATGAAAATATTATTTTATTCATAATATATACAAATTAAAATACTAAAATGATTATGTTTGCAAAACTAAGTTAATTTTGAATTATAAATAATTTCTCTCTCTCTTTCTATAGGTATATATGTTTATCTATATATAAATGTTTTAAGTTATATATTATATATAATATATTTATACTTACATATGTGTGTATGTGTATTTGTAACACATATACATGCACATATTTGGACAACATACATGACATACAAAATGAGCTAATACGTCCATTGCGATGTAAATCCCAACATCTACATATTGGCATATTATACCTTTCACGGATTATTATGTAACATGTTACACATGCACTCACACATATATGTATATGATACATTTATGTATAAACTAAATCAAATAAAATTAATTTCATATTTTAATATATTTGAATTTAAATAAAATAAATGACTTTATTTAAATGAAATTTAGAAATGTTCTAATTCAGTTAGACTTCATAGGCCCAATAAAGATCCAATAGGGTAAAAAATTTGAAATTCACCCATAACTTCCGCTGCGGGCTGGTCCAGTTCCAACAGCCTTAAGGCCGAGCAACTTGAAGTAAACAAGCATATTAATTTCAAGCACTTTATTTTCAAAAAGGCAATGCATATGCACATGTGCACATATCGAACTTGCATATATGCACAAAGCACAAGAAGCACACAAAAGTAGGTTCACACATACCAAACCAGTAAGTTCAAGCCCAAATGTTTTCAGGATCAACACAGTGTATAAGCAAAAAAAAGAAGTACATAGCAAAGTACACACACTGGCAACATAAGCATAAAGGCAAGCACAAACACATACAGGGGAGCACATGCATACATAAGCAAACTCAAAGTCAAATACACCACATGGAAACATGCAAACCAGAAAAGGAATGCACTAGAATCGCCAGGTAAGATCAAAAAAGATTCACAATGGTTCAAGCCACTGTAGTGCAACTGAAGGAAACACAAACAGATTCAATTAGGTTCAAAAGTGGACAAACAACAACATACACAAACTCAACACAAAGAAGTGCACAACTCAGGATGACAACAAGATCATGCAAACACTTACACAATCAAGCACACAGGAAAATAAAATCACACAAGTGAAGAACAAACAAGTTTCAAATGCAGTTTAGATTTCAAGAACATCACTAGAAAGAAGACAGGCCGGCAAAGTACACACATAACACCAATTCACAACTTAGAAGCACGCAGAGATGCATAGGTCAGTAGAGTCATGCACATACACACACAAGGCTAGTAACATGCAATATGGTTTAGGCAACAAGCACAAGAGCAGGCAAGTGCAAACAACACATGGACTTAGCTTCCTTCTACACAACTTGCTTTTAAAGACCTGGGGAACCATGTTTGGGCTTGGGCATAACTAGGGAGGGCTTGGCCTAAGCTTCGAAAAAGGGTTTTGGGTTTGGTTTTGGTTTTGGTGGATGTGTGATGTACAGAGTGATGGCAATGATTTTATGAGCTTGTTTATGGATTTAGAGATGGGAAATGAAGTATTCTTTCTAAACTTTTCTTAAGAAAAATGGTAAAGAAGAAGTGAGGAAGAAAGTAAGAAAATGGAAATGAAATGAAAAATGAGGAAAGAAAGAGTGAGTATTTTTATATAGAAATTGAAAATTGGTTAATTACTAAATTAACCCTCCTTAATTAATGCAACTACCCTCCTTTAAAATATAGACAACACATCCTCTACCATCATGTCATATGCGTCCCCCTTATGTCACCAAGCCATCACATCCTCCTTTTCTAACGTCCTTTTGTATTATTATTTCATATTTTATATTTTTAAATGGAAAAGAAAAGTCCGCTCTTACTTAATTACTTAAGTACTTTTAGTTTATTTTAAATAAAACCATTTAATTATTAAAGTTGTTTTCTTATTTTTATATATGTACATTACTGTAAACAATGCATTCCGACAACTTTTGATCGATGAAAAGCTGAAAATCCGAAAAACAATTTTTGGTCACATTTTCAATTTTTCTCCAAGCTAATTATTTTTGTAAACCAAATTTCAAAACAATTTTACTATCATTCATAAAAGAGGTCTATTTGAGTTATAAAAACCATTATTAAGTCATTTAAAAATATACTGAATATTCACATTTAAAGTGACTAAATTACGGGTCGTTACATTCTCCCCCTTAAAAGAATTTCGTCCTGAAATTTAACACACAAAGAAGATACTCAAAAAGAACATATATCACATTCAATAAACCACATACAAAAGAGATACATGAATAAGTAACTACACCCTAGGTGGTGAGTACACTATCGACATACAAAGCAAACTACTCAACTCACGACAACTCGGGATAAGCCTCTCTCATATTATCCTTAGTTTCCCAAGGTAGTCTCTAACTTCCTCACTCCATTGAACTTTGACCAATCTCATGGCCTTATTACGCAATTGTTTTACATAATGATCAACAATGCATACCAGATGCCTTATTATGGTCAAGTTCGGTTCCACTTCTAAGTCTTCCTGAATAGCTGGCTCAACAATCAGTGTCGGATTATGCATGTATTTCTTTAAATGCGATACATGGAAAACATTGTGTATGCTTGACAATTTCTCAGGTAACTCAACTTGATAGGCAAGCAGCCCAATCCTCTCAAGAATCTGAAAAGGTTTAACATAACGAGGTGTTAACTTTCCAGTTCTCCCAAATCGCACAACTCCTCTCATCGGAGAAACCTTCACAATACGAAGTCACTGACTGAGAATTCCAAATCTCTACATCTATAATCAACATAGCTCTTTAGTCTACCTAAGCTTCCTTTATCTTCCTTCTAATCACAACTACCTTCTCTGTGGCTTCAAGAATTATATCGGTCCAAGCGTTAATCGATCTCCGGCTTCAACCCAACATGATGGTGATTTGCACAGCCATCCATAAAGAGCTTCATAAAGTGTCATGCCAATAATTTCTTGGTGACTGTTATTATAAAAAAACTCAACTAAATGAAGATGATTTTCCCACGTTCCTCCAAAATCCAAGATACAAGCTCTCAAAAGATCTTCCAAAACCCGCTTTACTCTCACCTTCCAACTATCAGTTTGAGGATGATACGTAGTGCTCAAACTCAGCTTTGTTCCCAAAGCTGCTTGTAGCGCTTCCCAAAACTGACTAGTAAAAATTGAAGCCCAGTCGTTTACAATGCTACTTAGAACTCCATGCAATCGAACAATCTCCTTCATCAAAATATCTAGCAAGCTTGTTGTAGTTTTAGTTGGTTTCGCTGGAATAAAATGCGCACTTTTGGTTCAGCGATCAGCGATCACCCAAACTCCTTCATTACCCTTCCTTGATCTAGGCAAACCGCCTAAAAAGTCCATCGATACTTTCTCTCATTTCCAACTTGGGATCTAAAGTGGTTGTAGTAGCCCAGCGGTGCTTTGATGATCACCTTTGATTTGCTAGCAGTTTGCACATCTACTAACATAAATTGAAATGTCCCTCTTCATCCCAATCCACCAAAACACCCACTTATCATGGTACATCTTAGTAACCCCAGGGTGGATACTTAGCTTGGATTTATGGAATTATTCCAAAACTTCTTGTCTAAGACCCTCAATATACGAAATGCATATCCTTCCGTTCATCCGCAGTATCCCATGGTTGTCTATCTCAAAACTTGAACATCGTCCTTCTTCAACTTCTTGCATAAACTCTACCAGATGACTGTCTTCTCTTTCCTTGCTTGGAATCCTTTCAAAGAGAGTTGGAGCAACCTCCAAAAGAGCCAAAACTGCATTTTTACTTAAAGCATCAGCTACCATATTGGCTTTCCTAAGTGAATATAAAATATCAAGGTCATATGCCACAAGAAATTCCAACCAATGCTGCTGCCACAAGTTCAAATCCTTCTGGGTAAAAAGATACTTCAAGGATTTGTGATCCGTGAAGAGTTTGAATTTTTCACCTAATAAGTAATGCCTCCACGTCTTTAGTGAAAACATAACAGCTAATAACTTCAAGTTGTGAGTTGAATAATTATGCTCATGTGGCTTCAGCTGCCTACTAGCATAAGCAATAACATTCCCGTGCTGCATTAAAACCGCATCCAAACCTACACCACATGCATCTGTATAAACTGACAACCGTTCACCTCAATTCGAGGTAGCTAAGACTGGAGTGCTCATTAGCCTCTTCTTTTACTCATTGAATGCTTCTTCATACTTCGAAGTCTAGATAAACTTAACATCTTTCTTTGTCAACTTTGTTAGGTGCGAGGCAATTTGGAGAAGTCTTGAATGAATCTCCTATAATATCCTGCTAAACCTAAGAAGCTTTGGACCTCCGTTGGAGTTTGCGGCATCTTTCATCCTTGAACAACTGCTACTTTCTTTGGATCAACCGAAATATCATCCACTTAAACAACAAGTCCGAGGAACCTTACTTCCGATTGCCAAAAATGGCGCTGTTGGGTATATTTTGACCCTACCGGACCAAACATCCACCGTGTTCGACTCCCCACCGAATCAGTCTATGCCGAATCAACCTACACGCCGGTCCAAACTACACGACCGGACCAACTCCTCGCCGAATCAAACTACACGACCGGAACAACTCCCCACCGAATCAGTCTATACCGAATCAGCCTACACGCCGGTCCAAACTACACGACCGGACCAACTCCTCACCGAATCAACCTACCACCGAATCAAGGGATGCCGAACCAAGGTGTTCCAGGCCAGATTGTCTCAGCCCAGGCCCGCCAGCTGCTATATACCTCCAAGACCCCTACCCCAGCTTCACTCTATAAATAGAGGGGCAGGGATACAACAATGGGGACAAGTTTGAGAGCTCAAGCACGGAGAGAACTTTCAAACAACTTTCTTTTACTTGTATCAAAGCTTTGTACTTGTAATCAAAACGAGAGAAGAGAAATAACATATAAAGTGGACGTAGGCACATTCTGGCTGAACCACTATAAATCTGCGTGTCTTTTTACAGTTTAGCCCCTGCTTTTCATATATTTGCATAAATCACCCAAATCACTAAGAATAACATAAGATCTACTAAATCATACAACTTTGAGGTGTTTGTCCATTTTTTGTGCAAACATTTTTGGTGCTTTCATTGAGAGCTAGAAGCTCGAAGCTTCAGCTTCATCCGCTTAACAAGTTTTCCTAACACCATCGTCCGCCGCTTGGAAAACATGCCTCCCAAACAGAGAAAAGATGTTAACAAAGGAAAAAACATCGCATCCAGCAGCCTTCCTGATCCAGCTGCCACAAATCAAGTGAACCATCCTCCTCCAGCAACGGCAACAAATGAAGGACAGGCTAACCCAGCCACTCCTGCCACAGAACAGCCTGCAGCAATTACTAGGGCAGATTTGGACAGAGTTGTTGTTGAAGTAACTAACCGCTTCACGTCCCAGCAGGAAGCCTTGGTAGACCATCTCATGTCACGCTTGAGGGACGCTGAAGAATCCAACCGCAACACTGAATCATGGGGCGAGTCCCAATCTGGAGGATCTCAGAGACAGCAAAGATCTTCCTTCTTCGAAGGAGCTAACGGCAGGGGTAGCCATGGTAGGAGCCGAGACCGAGCTCAGCCCGAAGTTAGGCCTGAGGAAGCGTTTGGTGCCGAACCCAACGCGGAAGGTACCGGGCGGAGGTCAACTGCAGCTGAGCCGGTCATGCTGCCTAACCACAGGAACACCAATGAACGGGGCCGAGCTAGAGTTCAGCCCGAAGTTGGACCCGAGGAAGTGCTTAGATCAGAACCCAACAGGGGAAGATCAAGGCAAGGGCCAACTGTAGCTGACCCAAGCATGCTCCCAGAAGATCAAAGGCAGCCACTGGAAAATATGAGGAATGATAGACGATACCATCCCTACAGGTTGTCTGGTCGGAGTCAACCCCACAGAACGGAACCAAACTCATTTCTGTCCGCTCCAAATTCTGATGAAAGGATGGCACGCTTATTCAGAGAGTGTGTCCAACGGGAGCAAAGAGATCGAGGGATAGGCGCTAGGGTAACCAGCCCTTTCGCCCGCAATATCGAAATTGCTATCACCCCCCGAGAATGGAAGATGCCAACAATGGAACCCTACAAAGGAACCTCCGATCCCGTTGTACACTTACAGAGGTACACGCAGCATATGCTCATGAGTGGAGCAACAGAGGGAGTGCTGTGCAAATGCTTCCCGCTCTTCTTAGCAGATCTTGCTACCTCCTGGTTCTGTCATCTACCCCAAGGATCCATCAGCTCATGGGAAATGTTGAAAGAAAAATTCATCAGTCAGTTCCGCATTCATGTGGAGCAACCTAAGGACGCTTATTCCTTATCCAGCGTCAAACAGAAACCTGGAGAAAAGCTGCAACAATACCTAACCAGATTCAACGCCGCAGCAGCCGCAGTTCAAGATGCCGATGAGAAGCTTATCCTAATGGCCCTCTGCAGTGGGGTGCATCCGGACACTAAATTTGCTAGGAGATTGACAAAAGAAAAACCAGCTACTTTACCCGATTTCTTCCATGAAGCCGGGAAATACATGAGGCTTGAGGATGCTGCCATTGAGGGGCAGTCAGGACAGCAAAGTAAGACGACCCATGGCAATGCCCCTGCTGTGGCAAGGGACGTTCGAAGAAATGATTCCAGAGACAATGCTGGGGGCAAGAAAGTAGAGAAACGCCTATATCGGCCAGGACCAAGATTCGACTCTTACACCCCTTTGAACGAGACCGTCGAAAACATCTTCCTTGCCACCCAAGGCGAAGTTAGATACAAACGCCCACCATACAAGAAGGAATCAGATAGCGCACAGAAATCTGGAAAATTCTGCCGCTTCCACGAATCCCACGGACATGATACCAACGAATGCCATCATCTCCGAGATCTGATTGAGGAACACATCAGAAGAAAGAAACTGGAACGCTATGTAAAAAGTCAAGGCAGGACTCCAGATCCTGCCAATGAAAACCCAAGGCTACCCTCACCAGGGACCGGCAGAGGCGACCGCAACGCTAGCAGCTCTAGTCAAGAGAAGATAGTGGTCCATACCATCTCAGGAGGTCCACACATCGCAGACAGAAGTTGGAAAGAGATGGAAAGATATGGGAAGTCGCTCAGAGACAATAGAGACTGTGTCAATACGGTTATAGAAGAGCGCCACCCAAAGCGGAAAGAAAGTGATGACATCACATTCAGTAAACGCGACCTAGAAGGAAGACAGTACCCTCACATGGATCCCATGGTTATCTCTGCCCGACTCGGTCCCGCCGAAGTTTACCGAATCCTGGTAGACACTGGAAGCTCTGTAAATATCCTGTTCAAACACGCATTCGACAAAATGAGGTTGTCAATGAAGGACGTATCTCCCTGCGATAAACCGCTACACGGTTTCACTGGAGATGCGAAAATGCCCATCGGGCAGCTGGACCTCTTCGTTGAAATCGGAAGCCATCCCCGCTCCGTTGTAAGGAAACAGACGTTTGTGCTGATAGAAAACCATTCGGCCTACAACGCCTTCCTAGGAAGACCAGCCCTATCTGACTTCCAGATTGTCCTAGCCCCGTGGTGCCTAAAAATGAAATTTCCAACAGACAGTGGGGTAGGGGAAGTGGAAGGAGACCAAGATATTGCACGAGACTGCTATGTAACCGAACTTCGCAACAACCACAGGAGAGATAAAGGGAAAGGTGTAGAGATTGCTCTCTGCACAAAAAGCCTTGAAGCATAGCAACTAAAGAAAGCCCCTCCTCTTCGATACACCAGCGACCCTTTCAATGAATTAGACCCGAGGGACAAAGAGGAGGAGGCCACCGCCGAGCCTGCAGAGGCTATGGAGTTTATATCTGTAGACAAGCACGACTCAAGTAGGCTACTGAAAATTGGGTCGCAATTGAAAACCGAATTGAAGGAACAACTCGTTGATTTTCTCCGCCACAACTTAGATGTATTCGCTTGGTCACACGCTGACATGACCGGAATCTCCCCCAACATAGCGTGCCACGTATTAAAAATTGATCCTACCAAGGCACCCGTAAAACAAAAGAAGAGAAGTATGGGGGCAGAGCGATCAGCAGCCCTCGATGAAGAAGTAAAGAATCTACTCGCCAATGACTTCATACGAGAAGCTATTTACCCAGAATGGATCGCCAACCCGGTACTAGTAAAGAAGGCTAATGGGAAGTGGCGGACCTGCATTGACTTCTCCAACCTAAATGACGCCTGCCCAAAGGATTGCTTCCCGCTTCCCAGAATCGATCAACTTGTAGACAGCACAGCCGGGCACGAACTCCTGTCTTTTATGGATGCATACTCAGGATATAACCAAATTCCTATGCATGCTCCCGACCAAGATCACACTAGTTTCATCACCGACCGGGGTTTGTACTGCTACAAAGTGATGCCCTTCGGACTTAAAAACGCAGGAGCCACCTACCAGCGCCTCGTCAACAAGATGTTCGCAGGGCTAATAGGACAAACAATGGAAGTATATGTAGACGACATGCTGGTAAAATCACGGAAAGCCAAAGATCACGTAAGCCACCTGGGCGAGATGTTCCAGGTACTTCGACAGTATGGAATGAAGTTGAATCCACTAAAGTGCTCCTTCGGAGTGTCATCAGGAAAATTCTTAGGATTCATCGTCCATGCCCGAGGGATAGAAGCAAACCCTGAACAAGTCCGAGCATTAAGAGACATCAAGATACCTTCCACCCGAAAGGAAATGCAAAGCCTAAATGGAAAAGTGGCTGCCCTAAGCCGATTCATCTCCAAAGCAACGGACAAGTGCGTCCCCTTTTTCGAAGCTCTAAAGAAAGATAAAGGAAAGTTCGAATGGACGGACGAATGCTTGACCGCTTTCCTTAACCTAATCGAACACCTCCAGAAACCACCAGTACTCTCGACCCCAAGCGAAGGCGAAGAATTATACCTATACCTTGCTGTGTCATCTCACGCTCTAAGCGCTGCCTTGGTAAGAGAAGATAACCGTACGCAACGACCAGTTTACTTCGTCAGTAAAAGGTTTACTGGGGCAGAAGTCAGATATCCTAAGCTCGAAAAGTTAGCATACTGTTTACTAATCACTTCACGAAAGCTACGTCATTACTTCCAATCCCATTCCATCAAGGTTCTAACCAATCAACCACTGAGGCAGGTACTCCATCGTCCCGACACTTCCGGGCGACTACTTAAATGGTGTATTGAGCTGAGTCAATATGATATCACCTATCACCCTCGCACCGCCATCAAGGGACAAGCCATGGCTGATTTCATTGCAGAATTCACTACCAACGAGGATAAGGAGCAACTGGAAATAACAGAAGATATCAAGTGGAATCTCTTTGTGGACGGTGCATCTAACGAACAAGGCTCGGGGGCAGGTGTGGTAATCATCACTCCCAGGGGAAATAAACTGCACTATGCTATAAGGTTGGAGTTCACTGCCACCAACAACGATGCAGAATACGAAGCAGTAATAGCCGGATTAGAAATTGCTATCGAGATCGGAGCCAATTCTTTGTGTCTTCACAGCGATTCTCAGCTTATTGTTAATCAAATACTAGGGGAATTCCAAGCTCGAGAAGAACGACTCATAGCATATCTAAAGAAGACCAAGTTACTTCTCAGCCGATTGGACCACTACTTAGTCAAACACATCCCTCGGGAAGAGAACCAAGAGGCCGACGAATTGGCAAAGCAAGCAAGTATGAGAGACGTCGCCATCTTCGGGGCAGTAACTGTCTCAAAGCAAATGATCCCGAGTTTTGAACAAGTGAATCTGATAGCTGCAACCGAAGAAGCAACTTGGATAACTCCCATCCGAGACTACCTACAAAATGGCACACTACCCGACGGGCGTAACGAAGTCAAGAAAATCTTGAGGAAAGCGTCCCGCTACACAATACAAGGAGACATCCTCTATCGGCGTGGGTTCTCTAACCCATTATTAAGGTGTGTCGCCGGAAGGGAAGCCAAGGAAATCTTATCCAACATTCATCAAGGAAGCTGCGGAGATCACACCGGAGGGCAAACATTAGCAAAAAAGATACTCCGATACGGATATTTCTGGCCCACCTTAAGCAAGGACGCCTTAGATTTCGTCAAGAAGTGTGACAGATGCCAAAAGTTTGCTAAGGTCCCTCGGCTACCAACAACCGAGATTACCCAGATGACCAGCCCTTGGCCCTTTGCAGTATGGGGAATTGACTTAATCGGTGAACTGCCAATGGGTCGAGGCGGCGCCAAATATGCTATAGTAGCAGTCGACTATTTCACCAAATGGGTGGAAGCAGAACCTCTAAATAAAGTATCTTCAGCGAAAGTTATCAACTTCTTAATCAAAAATGTTCTGTGCAGGTACGGAGTCCCACTAAAGATCATATCAGACAATGGACTTCAGTTTGACAGCGAGGAATTCGCCAACTGGTGCCAAGAACACGGAATTCGCAAAAGCTTCTCATCCGTAGCATATCCCCAAGCAAACGGACAAGTCGAAGCAGTCAACAAAATTCTGAAAACTCTGATCAAAAAAAAGCTCGAAAAGTCAAAGGGCGCTTGGGTGGATGAACTCCCTACGGCACTATGGGCCTACCGCACATCTTTCAGAACATCAACAGGGCACACTCCTTTCTCTTTGGCATACGGATCGGAGGCTATGCTCCCAGTTGAAACCATTGTGCCTTCCCACCGTAGGATCCACTATAACCCAGAAGAAAACGAAGAGCTCCTCAACATGTCTTTGGATCTAGTCGAGGAGAGAAGGAATGATGCAGTCCTAAAAACAGCAGCCCACAAGCAAAAAGTGGCAGCACAATACAACTCCAAAGTCAAGCATCGTGCCTTACGAGAAGGGGATCTTGTCCTCAAGCGAATCTTCCCTCGCCCCGGAGCACTAGACCCAATCTGGGATGGACCATATGTAATTCATAAAGATCTCCACAACGGAGCCTATATTTTGTCAACAGTGGACGGGGAGGTGTTCCAGAGGGCATGGAACATCCAACACCTCCGTCGATACTTTTCTTAACTTGTATTGCCCATATGAAGTGAATTAACGAAGAGAATCAGTGGACGTAGGCATTTTTTCGTGCCGAACCACTTTAAAAAAGCCTTGTCTCTTTTTAACTTGTTCCTTTGTATCTTGGCTGCTTGTTAACTTTATCCTTTTCTGTTGAACAAAATCCTGAGCATATAGCATTTCTATTCAAAGCACTCCACAATGCAACTCCACGTGGACAAGCCCCAACAGGTACTATGCGAATCTATGCCCTCGCCAATGAGACACTTTTGCTCCAGCATCCCTCTGCTGCGGGTTAACTCATTGCTCGCGACGGCCCTTAAAGCCAACTGTAATGAGCCGATTATAAGCCACCGAGAAGGCCGACTATAGCCGAGGCAGCTCATTACGGCGTTAGGCTCGCCGGCGACTGTGAACCGATTATAAGCCCCAACATAAGGTGTGGCCAGCCAGGGGCAGTTCACAGTTGACGATCGGCACCCACGCTAGCCGGCCACAGTAAGTCGAATAATACCCATGAGTACGGGCCATAATGGCCCGGGTAGTTACTGTGCGCGATCTCGGCTCCGGTGTGTCTTAAGTGCGGCTGTGGTAAAAAAGAATTAACTCCCCGCGGAGGCGTAAGATGGGTGACAAATGTCTCCAAGACCCACAGCTAGGGAAAGTGACTACAAAACCCGTTTGCCACGAACTTAAGCACATCGAAGGCCTTCCGTGACTGGAAGTTTTACTATTTCACATATTTCAATTTTACTTAAAAAACTTTCCTCCTATCCTCTATAACAAACCATAAAGTACAGGATGCAGGGTAAGAGGTACCCGCCAATGGATGCAGAGATTCACAATCAGATGGCGGGGCAGTCAACTGCTCTCCATGCTTGGTCATATAAGATATTCGAAACTGCCATTTACAAACAGAACATGAAAGGCGGTATTTTCTTCCTTTATGTACAAATGCATGACTATAATTTGATTTTTCCACACCACACGCTAACATTGCAAGTCATGAGATTATGATTTAAAACCAGAATCTGACATCAAACACACTTTAATTACAAGAATACACATAGCTACATTTCTCATACGATATGTCGAAATAGCAACAAATATTCAAGAAATGACAAAATCAACTTGAGCTAAAAAATTACACGTCAAGAATAATGTTATTACAAGTAGCAAGAATTACAACTTGGAAGTTACCCTACTGTCTTAAGACTAACAGATACAACAATGCCAAGCCTACAAAAAGAATTTTTCAGGTTCAGTCATGGAGCTGGTTGCGTCGAAGTCTTGTCCTTGTTCTTTTGCCCGCCTGTCCGGTCATAAAAAGGGTTCATTAGTGATGAGTAACCAAGTTAACAGAAAGACTAGAAAGGAAGACTTACCAGTACTAGCTTCTTGACCATCCTGGTCGTCATCTTCTACCTGCACACCCGCCTCTTCAGCAGCAAGCAGCCGCATACCCTCCTTTACCGCCACTTTCTCCTCCTTGGTGAACTGGGCCGTGACCACATCCATACTGAAGACCGTTCCACCCTCTTTATCTGCATCAGCCTTAGCCTCCTCCAAAGCCCGAAGATATATCTTGGCCATGACTCTGGGATAATCATCCATCCAAGAGAGGTTACCCTGCTTCCAAGTCCGGAAATACATGTCCTGGAGCATGTCATCCATCATTCCTTCGTTCTCCTCAAACTCCCTCATCCGGGCATCGGAGGCCGACAACCTTTCCACGGCAGCATCTCTCTCCAGTCTGTATCTCGAGCAATCAGCTTGAAGGGACCTCCGCATCACCGCCATCTCTCCCCTCAACTTAGCTTGAGCAAGCTCGGCAGCCTCAAGCTTCTCGGACAATTCCTCCACCTGCTCGAGATCCGCTCTCCGAACCCCATCCACCGTGGTAATAGCCATATCAATCCGCTCTTTGCAAGCAGCTTCCATTTTCCGCAATTCGGCCCGACTAGCCTCTTCCATGGTTCTCCTTAATCGCCCAGTGGCAGCCTCATGCTGAGAAATCTGGATAGCCTGATCCGCAAGCTGCTTGGCCTGATCCGAGACCACCAATCGAAGTCGGATATTGGCGCTCCCTATCTCCTCTCCGGCCTTAACCAGCCGAGCGTGATGCCCCATCAGCTTCTTGGCCTCCTCCGCCACCCGATCAATGTTGGCCTTGGCCTCGTCTCCCATAGTGACTATACGAGTGGTGAGTAGATCGAGGTCTAAGGACTTAGCTTCGTCAAGTACTCGTACCATGGGGTTACGGGGGAGAAGGTGTTCACCAGTAACTTCGTCAAAATTAATATCCTGAGAACCCGGATCCAGATCAGGATGACCGGCAAATGGATTACGGGCCAGATCGGGACGGTCGATATGAACAACAGAAGGGTTTCCGGATGGGTGTGGAGAAGATACAAACTCGCTGCCCTCCTCAGTAATATCATGAATAGGCTGAGCCGGAGGCTGAGAACCGAGCGAAGTTTCGGATAAAGGATGACTCCTCTTCCTCTGCTGAATACCCTCTTCGATGACCCCAAGAAGAGGACGGTACCCGACTACATCCCCGGAGCGTTGGGCTGAGGGCTTCGGCTTAGCAGAAATTTTGGAAAGTTTATATTGCTCGAGCCTGTGTCGAAGGTCTGAAGCTTTGGGCGTCTTGCCTGCTCCTGATATAAAGAACAAGTGTCATAATCTTACATTACAATATGATTCAAGGAACGCGGTAAATTGCAAGATTAGAAAAGGAAAAGAAACACAGCTGTGGTTGTACAAACCCTGGGGAGGAGTGGGATACTGCAATAAGTCCCGGATTTCATTCCAGGACGGAAGCGGGTCATAAAATATTCCTAAGTCCCTATCATTAGTGAAGCGTGCAGGGGTCAAGAGTTCACCTTGAGTTGTCAAAGCCACCTTGGCCGGAATAGTCGGAGAAGACTCACTTGCACCAGTCCCGGTTTTGTCCGCCTCCCCGGTCTTCTCTACCAAAGCCGGATCATCACCCAACTCCTCAAAAGCCTGACGGAGAGCATCGTCCGTCCACTCTTGCATCTCGCCTACTTGCCCAGAAGACAAAGCCCTGGAACCATCACCACCCTGTCCATCGCCACCCTCGTCACCAAGACGCTCAACGTCACTCCCGCCCTCCGCCTCACCTCTTTCCTCCTCCGCGTCTATCTCCCCCTGAGTAAGTGGACAATTGCTGGGAGAAGGACCGTCTGACCTCTTAAGTTTCTTACCTCCAACGGCTGGAGGTTTCGTGAATGGTTTTCTCTTTCCACCCTCTGCCGCAACGCCTCCCTTGGCCTGAGCAGCCGCCCTCTCTTCCGCCGTTTCCCTCAACTTAACTACAGACTGCTGCGGAAGGATCAAGTTGTATTCTAGAAGGATCGCATTTCTAATCAAGTAAGCAGATGATCTGTATTTCCCAAGAATGCCTTCTATCTCCGCCGCCATCTGAACCAGGCGGTCAGTTTCCACAACAGGAAAGCCACCTGTCGCTAGCAAAAATGAGAAAGTATGAGAAGAAGCATCACAATCAGGATAGAAATTATAAGTAAAAGCATCAACTTACATCCAGAGGTAAAGCGCCGGATAGAGACGGAGTCGTCCCTAACAAAGAACCATTCTTTCTTGAACATGCTGAATTTGGAGTAAAGGTCCAGGACCGGCTTGAAGGTCACAGCAGATTCCAAGTTAATATATGGGGACCCCTTCTTGTAGCCCCTTAAGTTGTACAAGTACCGGATCTCCCGGTTGGAGGGAGCGCGACCATACTTCCTCCGAAAAATAACGAAAAGGCTCACCAGTATGGCGTAAGAGTTAGGCTGAAGCTGAAATGGGGCCACCTTCAGGTACGTGAGGAAGCTAACTATCCAAGCATTGAGAGGCGGGATAGCACCACACATGCAATGGTACCTGCTATAAGCGAAGTATCCTTCGGGAGGACTGTATGGCATGACTCCTGGACCCGGCAGCAGCATGAGGGCTCTATCAATCCCAAAAGAACGAGATATAACATCGAGTTGCTCCTCTTTGAGAAGGCTAGGAAAGCAGTCAGGCGGGGAATCCAGCAACTCCTGGGGACCATATCCATCCACTAATGACCTCGGGGCGGGCCCATGACGCTCCGATCCTGATTGAGCTGGGGGCACAGCCGATGACTCTCCTTCACCCCCGGATCTCCTCTTATCTGATCGAGTTTCGACTTTTCGAGACATTTATCTGCAAAAATGGGAAAAATATATCGTTAGAATATACAAGCAGTATAATTTGGAATTTCACTGGAAGTTCGAAGTATAAAACACATGTTCACTCGGTACAAGTTCATTCGGGAAACAGATGCACAGTTCATTCGGTAATCTCGGGTTACCCGAGTTCATCCGGCTATTCACGAATGGGATTTCATTCGGCACTCGGTATCCATGAGTCGATTCGGTAAAAACTCATTCGGTGTTCTCATCACGAAGTCTCATTCGGCAGAAAAAATCTCACCTGGTTCGGCTAAGTTGCTTGGTCCGGCTAAATTGCTTGGTTTGGCAAACGCTCGAGATTGATTCGGATACACTTTGATTCGGCAAGAGACAACGGAATGGTTCGGTAGATGGAAAAACGAAGGCCCTAACCATCTACTTATAGACAAAAGCGGGCTACCGGACCAGATGAAAACGGGGAATTAGGATGGTCAAAAACAAAGCAGGATACGTGCATGCACCTACCCTACTTTGGGGGCAAGTGTTGGGTATATTTTGACCCTACCGGACCAAACATCCACCGTGTTCGACTCCCCACCGAATCAGTCTATGCCGAATCAACCTACACGCCGGTCCAAACTACACGACCGGACCAACTCCTCGCCGAATCAAACTACACGACCGGAACAACTCCCCACCGAATCAGTCTATACCGAATCAGCCTACACGCCGGTCCAAACTACACGACCGGACCAACTCCTCACCGAATCAACCTACCACCGAATCAAGGGATGCCGAACCAAGGTGTTCCAGGCCAGATTGTCTCAGCCCAGGCCCGCCAGCTGCTATATACCTCCAAGACCCCTACCCCAGCTTCACTCTATAAATAGAGGGGCAGGGATACAACAATGGGGACAAGTTTGAGAGCTCAAGCACGGAGAGAACTTTCAAACAACTTTCTTTTACTTGTATCAAAGCTTTGTACTTGTAATCAAAACGAGAGAAGAGAAATAACATATAAAGTGGACGTAGGCACATTCTGGCTGAACCACTATAAATCTGCGTGTCTTTTTACAGTTTAGCCCCTGCTTTTCATATATTTGCATAAATCACCCAAATCACTAAGAATAACATAAGATCTACTAAATCATACAACTTTGAGGTGTTTGTCCATTTTTTGTGCAAACAGGCGCTTAGAGAATTTATCTCTTAAAACGTTCCTCCTTAACATTTCCAACACAACCTCCAAATGGCATTTGTGTTCCTTTTTAGTCTTGGAATAAATAAATAATATCATCTATAAAAACCGACATAATTTTATTAAGCACACTTCTAAAAACTAGATTCATAAGATCTACAAAATAGACGGGTGAATTGGTTAGCCCAAAAGGCATGACCAACCACTCATAGAAACAATCTAGACCTTTGAGTGTTGTTAAAGGTATCTATTCTCTACTATCCTTAACTGATGGAATCCCATGGCAAGATCCATATTTGAGAATACTCAAGCACCATTAAGTTGATCAAATAGGCCGTCTATATAGGGTAAGGGATACTTGTTCCGAACTGTCTACTTGTTTAGCTCACAGTAATCAACACAAAGCCCTAGCGAACCATCTGACTTTGCTACAAATACTACAGCTGCTCCCTAATTTGAGCGACTTGGCCTAATCAGTCCCTTTCTTAACAAATCATTCGTCTGATTTCTTAAATCCTCCTCTCTCGGAGCCATCTTATGGAAAGGATGGATAACAAGTTTCCAATCGGGAACTAAGTCGATACGAAACTCAATCTCCCAATGTGGAGGTAGGCTGTTAACTTCTTCAAACACGTTTGGGAAGTCCTTAATAATTAATATCGACCCTAACTCTTTTTAGGGTGAATCAAGTGCATAAAGGAAACTACTCATGGCTCATCACACAATATCATTTCCAATACCCTTCCAATCTCTGCTTTCAACATTACTATCCGTTTGGCGCAGTCTCCATTCTTTAATAACCAATACATATCAAGTAAAACTTCAAATCCCTTAAAATCTTGAACAAACATATCCCATGAAAAATGGTGGGTAAGGTAAGTAATTCATACATTTTCACAAATCATACACAGATTAGTTGTACCGCCTACGAGGTTAGACAAACAAATGGAGGTTTCTACAATCCTTTTGGAAATTTTTATCCTATTAACCAATCTTTTAGAAATAAAACTTTGGGAAACTCCGTATCAAACAATACTCGAACTAAAATGCCATTAACATATAGTATCTTCAAGAACTCCTTTCCTTTTCACATCCTTTGAAGTTGTGGGTTCCTCTTTGATAGCATAAACTTTGACTTGCTGACCCTTTTGCAATAATGGGAAATCCTTTACCATATGCCTTGGTTGGTGGCAATTAAAGCATAGCGTCTTTTGAACCATGGAAGAAATAGGTCATGTCTGCTGCTTTTGAACTTTGGGATTCTTATAGAACCTTGCAATATGTCCCTTTTGCTTACACTCATAACACTTAACATCGTTGTACTGGTTTTGTTGATCTCCTCCTGGCTTTCCTCTTCACCGCTTCTTTCCTTGATGATTGAACTTTCTCTTGTTTGGATTGTTTCTATAGTTGCTTGATGCTGCTACCGACTTCTTTTTCTCAAGAACTTCATAATACAAAGCCATATCTACGAGATCTACAAAAGATCCTTTTAGGTGTGCAGTCATCTTCTCATGGAATTATTCCCTCATCCTGACTATAAATATCTCATTCTTTTTAAGAGGGGTATCAATAAGTCCGAGCCCAAAGCGCAACAACTCAGTGGACTTAGTTTCATACTCAGCTACGTTCATTTCCTCTTCTTAAGATCCAAAAAACTTCTATAAAGATGGGTCCTCCCTACTGCAGGCATACACTAATCTTCAAATACTTCTTTAAATCTTGCCTAAGAAAATTCATCCTTTTGAATATTTGCTGTAACCAAATCCCACCATGCTGAAACTTCACCATGCAATTGCTAAGATGTTAAAAAGTGCATTTTCTCATCAAAAATACCAAGCCCCTTAAAGATCTTCTCACAAGAATGACTTCAAGCTTGGACTTCGATAATAGACTGTGCCTTTGAATGGCTTCCCGCCCAAATTGGTATAGTTTTTACACAAAGATGCAAAGTCAACTCGGGGTTGCACTGGTGCCACATCTTCCGCCACTCCTACCCTACCTTTGGAGCTCAACCATTGGTGATCATAGTACTGCCAGCTTCCCATCCTTACATTCCTTTATTACTTATCTCTTACTTCCTGAATATAGTAAGATAACTTTAGAATACATAGACGAGATTATCCTAAAGAAAATGGTATTAAATTAATCATACTAATGATAAAAAAACTTGATATATATAATATATATATATATTCGGATAAAAATTACAAATACACACTCTCATAGACTAAACTAATTCTAGAGTATTACTAACCCTATATTTAATGAGTTGACCCCAACCAAGGCATAGACATTCGTTCAACCAAAGCTCTGATACCACATGTAACGATCTGCCTATCTTACTCCTATGGACGACACTTAATACATACATGGTATTCATATGTTGATCATCTAGGCGTCCAAAAGATAGGTCGTTGGGGTAAAAGAAAAAAAAGGAAAGAAGAAAGAAACGTAGAACCTCTCAACACTTGGAAATCATATATAATATAACATAAGATAGTACATACAGTCACTTCCAAAATGAAACATCAGAGTTATAATAGGTACTAACTTCAATCAGAAACAATTATAACTGCCTACTCCCACAATGCTGATACATAACTATATACAGACAACATCAGAAATAACAAATAACTAGATAACGGTGAAGCCTCTTGCTCCATACTCCTCCAAATTGCATCTGTAAGAACCTAGATTACTTGGCTACTCAAAAATTAGAGTACCCAAGAGTTTAAGGGAAAGAAGAAAAGCTCCAGGTCAGACTTGGGTCTGGTGTGAGTAAACTCAATAACATATGCTTTTAGGAAAAATAAAGGTATCTCGTAAGACCACGCCGCACATAAGTATGGACGGGTTTTTACCTTATGGTAACCAAAACATTTAATACTTAAAATCAGGGATATTATTATTAATTTCTATGGATTAAAATAAATATATAACATAGCTAAAATGCTTGCATCTCATGTTCCAACATATTTGGTATACAACTAAGTCTATAAAGCATGTATTGGAAAATGGATTCCATCAATGACTAGGCTATTGGGGTACCGCTTGCCACAGTACACCTCTAGAAAAATGTACCAAGGGCCTCACATGGACCGCCTATGAATTAAGAACGACCTACCCCTTCCTGGATAGTACCGAATATGATTATCTCTCAGTTGCAACTAAAAACTATACTGGGCCCAAGCATACATCCAAAAATAATATCAATCCAGATCCAGGATGATCACACCTTAATGGTAGCGAGCCATATAGCCTTGAAGTATACCTCCTGTTTTAGTATTCCCAGGTGTGAGGTCTGAAGCAATGATTACCATTTTTAGCAAACTCATCTTGGAATGCTAACATTGCCCTCTAGGAAACAATGCAATGCCAACATTCATCCATATAAGTTATTCGAGGATCGAACAAACACACTACCCTTACTACCTTCCAATTTGGAATCACCCTCAGGATAGATAGTAAAACTCCATAGTATACTTCACTTTGATTCAAAACACGAAGCGATTGTTAGTTTGAAGTGGTTCGGACAAACCATACTTATCCGGAACCGGTGTCTTCAAACTAAAGCGATGAATTCCCGACTGACTTAATTCTAGTTCTTTTGGAAGTATGCAAATAAATATAAGAGTCCCAAAGGGATTCTAACATACCCATTAAAGCAAGAGACGTTTCATCGAAATGAGTTCTCCCATAGGAATCTCAAACCATACGAAATTGCGAAGCTTTCAAATATTTCCTAAGTCAAAATAGGTCAAAGTTATCCATAGGAATTCCCGGCTAACTTAATGATAGTGGAAAAACCAATGTTATCCATATAATTTCAATGCCAAGGTAATGCCATGAGTGATAGCGTCACCAAGGAATTGGTGTCGCTAAGCTCTACGTCGAAGATCAATAGTTCCACAAGGGATCAATAATGTATAAATTTGATGTTGCATCTCTAATATCGCCCTTCATCCACATCACACATCATCACTTCGTAGTTCATTAGCATAGAGCTCCATCAATAAGCAAAAATAGGAATGTGGCGTTTGTTCAAAGTCGCATAGGACTCACTCCGCCCATCATTGAGGTCAAATGGATTGTAGATGACCATTACCTATTGAAATATCAACAATTATGTCTTCATTAGCTTGATGATTACTAGAACCAATTTGAACAGAAGAATTATTTAAGGAAATTCTATTAGGATTAGTATCCAACTCAAATGGTTACTTTCAAGACCCCCAGTATATTAATTCCTGCGTTACTTTCAAGACCCCCAGTATATTAATTCCTGCGTTAAAGACCTGTAGCTATTGGCCTTGCTATCGATTTGGGAAGCCTGAAGACATGTACATGTATTACTGATTATTGGATGTGAGTAGCTACATCTGAGTGAACTTCGCATCACTTTAGTGTTGCTTTCAAGCGACATCACACTTCATCATCCATTAAAAGATATCGCTTATGATAACGTCACTAATCAACCAGCATTGTTGATAGACCACACCACAAGTCATCAGTTCTACTTCTTATTGATGTCGTCCCTTTAATGACGCCGAACTTCACATGAATAGGTCGTCATCAATACCACACTTTAGGAGTATCGTCACATTCTACTCTCGCGATGTCGATGATGAACATCATCAACGTCCTTTAAGATGGGATGGTAATTGATGCTGTTTCATTACTAACACCGCTTTCCATCAACATCGCTCTTCATTGATGCCGCTCGCTACTGCTGCCACGTTCCATTGCTGTCGTGTTTCATCCACATCACACTTAGTCAATGTTGTCCTTCAGCCATACTGTGCTTCATCAATGTAATAACAAGAGCAATATTAATGCTACATTCCATATGATATTAATCGATGCCGAATTTCATGGATATGACATGATTATCGAAGTCGCACAACATTCATCTTATGCGACGTTAATGATCATACAAGGAAAGAAGGATAAAATCATTTACATGAGCTAATTCAAGAGGATTTAGTGCATTTTCTTTCATAAAGCTTCAAAAGCCTTCACATTCCACTACATGCTCGATGGCACCGAAAGTCCCACATCACCAATTTAAGCAAGTCTACCTCCTTCCAACCACTATAAATAAAAATGCACCTCCTCATAGGAAAGGCCCATTAACTTCTTTCTCTCTCTCAACACCTTTTCATGGGAAAAAACCAATGAAGTAGAAGGAGGCATATTTGTCAAACAGGGCTTATACAATTAAGAAATTGCATATTTGTACATCTTGTAACATATTCATAATTTGAATAAAGGACTTGACTTGAGCCTATTTGCTTATTGACTTATGAACTTTCCTACTACCCATTGACCTATGAATTTGCCTATTTGCCTATTGATTATTAGACTTACATATTCTTTCTTTTGAACTTATAAATTATGATTTAAAAGAACTTGTAAATTATTACAAATCCAAGAGGTATATTTGAAATTTCTTCGAATATTCCGCTTTGTACAACCTTTTGGGCGTTGATGAAGAAATTCGTTAACATTTTAGCGTTGGAAGGAGGGCTCAGACTTCTGACTAGGGATGACAATGGGGCAGATTGAGGCAGATTTTTCATGCTCCAGATCCGCCCCGAGTTTTTCAAACACTGACCCAGACCCGCCCCGTAGACCCGGTGCGGGTCTAGATTTTTGCCCCGAACTCGGAACCCGTTCGGGTCAGGGTAGACCCGTCCCGCCCCAAGACCTGGTGAGACTTTAAGTATTCATTCAAAATTGTGTATTAATGTACATATATTTATTTATTTTATTTATAAGAGACATTATCTCTAAATGACATTGAATATAAATTACAATATGTTTATAATAATAATGAAAAATAATAAAAATGAGGTGTAGAATAATAGTTCAAAACGTACACATATGTTAATATATAATTATTAGTGGCACAATTTAATGTTATAAAATCCTATAACTTGTTGAATGAAAATTATAATATCCATGATATAGCTAGTTATGTGTAAAAGGATTAACAAATCATCATTATAGTAGTAAAGTGATTTTATGATATATTAGTAGTGCGGGTATGGTTGGGACAGGTCATCCGAACCCCAACCCGACCCTAGACCCGGAGCTTACAAGAGCGGGTCATGGGTCTACCCGCCCCAACAATCCGATGGGGCGGGTCTTAGCGGGTCAAAACAGGGGCGGGTCTACGGGTTTAGACCCTAGACCCGCCCAATTACCGTCCCTACTTCCGACTATTCAAAAAATGACCAAAATTGTGACATCCCGGAAATTTTGGCAATATCAATTTAATAATCTGTGATAAATATTAAATTGATTATTGAATTATAAGATTTGAATTGATATTTTTCTTCTGATAAATATCGGATGGGTGATTTTTATCTGTGAAATCCAATAGATTATTTTCTATTTATTTATATATAGATATTGGTATATATCGTAGATAGGAAAACTCTGTTTTAAATTTAATTGATAAATTTTGTTTTCAATTTCTAATATATATATATTCTAAAGATTTGGAAATTTTTATTTATTTAGAAATATATTTTTAAAAGCTATTTAATAAATAGATATATGGTTTTAAATACTTTTGATAAATGTTTAATTTGTTTTAAAACCTATTCTAACTCTAGTTTGGATTTATATTTATTAATAAAAGAATTTCTTTCTTCTCTTTTTTAAAATGTATAGCTTAAAAATATGTATATAAGTTTTGAATTCAATTCTTGTCAAATGTTACATTAGTGTATATTTTAAAATAAGTAATTTGAATAAAAAGATATAATTTCTTTTGTTTAACTATTTTAAATTTGATAAACGAACTCTTATAATATTAATAAAATATAATTTCTTTTATGAATCGTTTCAAGTTGTTAAATGTGTAATTTATTTTAAATAACGTTAAAGATTAAAAATAACAAGTTAACAATAATACAGATGAAACAAATACAGGAGATAAACTTTATCGTTTTGTAAATTATAAATCAAATACACTTATTGAAATAACAAGTTAACAATGGTACAAGTGAAACAAATATAATTAAACAAGAAAGTAAAATACATAAGTAGATTTTATAACTTTGTAAATTTTAAACGAACACTCTACACATCTAAACAACATCCAATACACCAATTAATCAAACAACATACTAAAATGACATCTATTACATTTTATAATCAAACAACATATCAAACAATATATTAGAACAACACTCATTTACATTTCAATCACAATTTAAATATAAACAAGAAGATATAATAAGAAGATAAGCCAGCCAGTAATATGTTTGCATAGCATAAGAAAAACTTCCTAGCTTCAAGAACAAATCTGTTTGGCCAAAAAAGAAAACTATCATAATTGGTTAGCAAATTTACATAGGGTAAGTATGAAGGTGATGGTTCGAGAATGATATGCAGGCCTGAGCAACAAAAAAGAAAGAAAGAAAGAATCAAAACAAAGTAAAAATGTATTATGTTGTAACTTGTAGATGAAGCCAAGAAAGTATATAAAGGAAATATAAGATATGTACAAATGAAGACATAAGTACAATAGCATTAAATGCTCCATATCTTAACAGCATAACAAAGTCATTTCGAGTGTATAAAATGTGGTTTCAGCCTCTATTCTTTATAAAAATCTCTGACAATGAAAAAGAAAGATATAAACCCTGTTTTATATATAACCTGTAAACCACTTTTTCTCTTATCACTTCCATTTCCATTCGAGCTAAATACAACTGCAATACAACTCTATTTAAAAAAAAAAAAAAAAACTTAAACAAGACTTCATTTAAACCTGAACAAAGATTATACAACCAGCAACTACAACTAAAACAAGTAAGGGATTGGCAAAAGATGTAAATGAAAACATTTCCCAGTTTCCAGTTTCAAGACTGTTGCAAAACAAAGTCTCTGTTCTTCCTCTTCATGTCTGGTGAGTAACATCCTATTTAAAGATATGACTTAAGTTAATTTAGAGCCTGTCTTTTCCTCTGTGACAATATGTATTTTGCTATAAATGATTGTGCAAAGCTCTGGATATCTACTCTCTTCTTGATTCTCTGTTATCTGTTGTTGTTTCTTTTGAGTAGAATGGTAAAACGAACCATCACCACTTAATCTATCATCTGTTTGAATGTAAGACATCAACAATAGTTGTTCGTTTAACTATAATCTAAGTATTAAAATTCATATAAGTTGAATCAACTTGGAATCTACTCTGGAAATTAAGAAAAACTGTGATAGCTTTAAATATGTTTAAAAACAAAACTTCTTGTTTAAGGATTCAGGAGTACAAATCGAAACTACATACAATATTATGATTTTTAAAACAAATTTTACAATTTTTATGCAAAGGGATGAAGAGCAGTTTCGTTTTGACTGTTTTAAGCCTTTTTAGCTGCCGTAGACGATCTCGACAACGGGTGATGCCGAGTATTTGTCAAGAGGTAGAGGGGTGACCAGGGGTTATCGGAAAATGGTGGACTGGTGATCAGACTACGGTGGTGACGACGGCGTGCGTTTAAAATTTTTTAACCTAATAGTTTGGTGAGGCTGAGTTTTTGTTCCGTTCTCCCTCTCTGTGCGATCGAGTGTTACACGTTTTCGAGGGGAGGTAGGAGGGATGTCGACGGGGTGATGGCCAGAAATTTAGCGCCTCTGGTGACGAGGAGGCGAGGATGGTGAACTTCCAGGTTGTGGAAGCTGGGTTGCCTGTGGTTCCAGACTTTGGTTCATACTCTCGAATTTCGATTTCGAGTCGAAGATATGGTGTTGATGTTTGCGAGAGGGTGTTCGGGGGATGAATGATGTAGAAGGATCATCGGTGATGATCAGCGACGACCATCGCCACCGTGTATATGCACGGTGCACAGTGATATGCCTGAAGAAGGTTGTGAAGCAGGGGATACTCGAGTTTTCTCTTGAGTAGATCCGCGAGTTGCTCGAAGTTTCTAGGGGTCTGACTCGAAGCAAGGCGGGTTGTTTTGATTTCTCAGTTTTACCAAGTACCCAGATTTAACTCGAGTTTTTCTCGGGTAAAATACATTTTGGCTCGGGTGATTTCGTGATTTCTCGAAGCAAATTGACGTGGTCTCGGGTCAGTTCACTTTCCAGTTTTAAACAGTGCAGAATTTATAGTTTTTAATTTTGCGGGTTTTTAAATTTAAAAATCACTATTAAATTGAGTTTAATTAAGTGTTTTAAGATTCCAGTTTTGAAATTAAGAAAGTTTGAAATTTAAATATTTTTAAATAAATTTAAATATTTGAATTTAAAAGGGATTTGATCTAAAACCCTTTCATAGCAAAGTATTATTTAAATTTGTAGTTTAAAGGTTTTTAGAAGTTAATTTATAAAGTGATTTTAAAGTTTAATTTGTGATTAGTTTAAACTGAAATTTTAAATGGAAGTTTAAAGAAAGTAAAAAAATGTTTTTAAACATTTTGAAGTGAAATTTAATCGATTATGGAAAATGAGTTTCTTTAAATAATAAAGATCAAAGATTTAAATTTATTAATTATTAAGAAATTAGAATGATAATTGATAAATTATATGGATTGAATTGTAATTATAAAGTTTTAGAAATGAATTAAATAAATAGTTTGTAATTATAAGTTCTAAGGAATTAATTAAAGTTTTAATAATGGAATATGAAATTTATATGTTATTAAGAAATCATAGATTAGACTCTAATTTATTTATTGAATGATAGATTGAACTTATAATTTTTAATAATTAATGTAAGTTAATTATTTTAGAATAGTAATTAATAAATGTAAATGAAGGTCATTAACTAGACTATTTTATAATTAATCAATATAATTGATTTTTAAAATAGTTAATTGGATTTATTAATTGAATGATCAACATTGTAACTATGTAGTATAATTGCATATTGGGAAGTAATTAAGGAATTAATTACTTGAGTAATTTGATTTATTTGAGTTAACTAATCTATTTTAATTAATTTGAATTAATCAAATTTATGATGTGATAATTATAATTACTTAGAGAAGTAATTGGTAAATAATTACTGGAGGTAATTAATAGGATGATGTTTGTTTATAAAGTAATTTGAGTATAATTACCTTGTATAATTAATCAAAGGATTAATTAGAGAGAATTAATTATTGAGTAATTAATGAAGTAATTAAAGGAGTAAATTACTAGACTGGGATTAATCAAAGGTGATAAATATTTTGGATTAATTTAAGGATTAATTACTTTGATGTAATTAATTTAAATTGAAATTATAATTTAAGATCATTAATTTTTATAATTAATGATTGAAATTAAAATGGATTTATCTGGAATATAATTGAAAAAGAAGAGATTTATTAATATAAATAATTAAGCAAAGTAATTAACTCTGGTTAATTAATAAATGAAGTAATGTAAAGATTTAATTTCTATATTTGGTTAAAGTAATTAATCTGTGGAAATAATTTGAGGATAATTACTTAAATGTAATTAAAGATGGTTAATCGGGGATGATTAATTAAAAGGAAAATGGGATGATGATTGATAAATTGATTGATAATTAATAGTAGTATAAGCAAGTTTAATAATGATGAAGTAATTAATTTAATTAACTTTAAATTAATTAAGGGTAGGGTAATTAATTTAATTCATTTTAAATTAATTATCAATGATGTGATTATTAATCCTTGTTTATATATGATGATATGGATCCTATTGATTGATTGTGATCTCAGATGTGAGATGAGTAATATTGTTGTGATATGGATGATGTGATTGAAGTGTGATGATAATTTATGCTGATATGTGATTATCCATCTGTGATATTGTGATTTATCTATCTGTGTTGATATAGATAATTGAATTGATTTGTTTTAACCTTTAAAACAACTTGGCCTTAAAAGACACGTGTTGGATTTCGGTGAGACCGGGATCGGGTTTCCATATTTGGAAGTCCGAAAACCACATTGATTCCAATTAAACGTTAGGTCGTGAAATCCAAGTGGAGCAAGTGAAGACTCGAGGTATAAGAACTATACGTCAGTATAACTCTGTGGGTGATTCTGTAATGAGTTTGACGAAGCTAGTTCTTATAGATTCGAGATGGTGATTCAGAATGCAAGGGTTATTGTCGTTAACTCTGAGGGTGATTCCAATACGAGTGTAACGAGATAATGCCTTCGGTTTCATTCGAACCCGGAACGAACTTGTATGGATCGAATGCTTTCAGAACATCGTCAGGTGGGTGATGAGCATTCTAAGAGATGTGTTCTCTAAAGGTAATCGTAACCTCAAGCCTCATCAACCGGGAATGGCTAAAACAGGGGAGGTGCAGCAAGGTTAGTGGGTAGCTCCCAAGTAAGATGAGATTTCCCCTGTCTAGAGGTCCCTTTTTATTCGGTTTAGTGGCAGTTGGATTGCGCACCAACTGTGGGGTTTCTTATCCGGGAATTATCCAGTAAGGGATGTTCCGGCCTTGTGTTGCAGGGGAGCGGGCGTACTCCTCGGTACGGTGATCTAGGCCACGTACTGTGATGGGTGGTACCCCAGTAGACCAGCCATTGTATGGAATCCAAAATCCAATAAGTGCCTTCGGTTTTGATTGTATTACCCACGTTGTGGCTAGTATGCTGGAATTTAATAGATGTAACAATTTCAGCTATTTTCTATTTACTTGAAAACCCTAGACACTATTATAATATCACTGGATTTCCTAAAAATGTTTTGGTTAGCGTAAGGTAAAAACTTTTCCATGTTTATGTGTGGGAAGTCTTACGTGATACCTTTTCTTTCGAAATGATTTTCAAAGTTAAACGACTTTAACCTGTTACTCATACCAGACCCATGTCTGACCCGAAGTTTATCTTATGTTTTCTTAAACTCTCGGGTACCCAAATTTTTACGGGTAGCCAAGGGATTCAGGTTAGCTTTGACAAATTCTGGAGGAGCAATGGAGCAGGAGGCTTCAGCGTATAGATATATAGTGTATTTCCGCTGTGTTGTATCTCTGTGATGTGTGAGTTGTATTAACTAGACAGGTGTTTATAACTGTCTAGTATGTGTTGTATTATCTGTGTACTCTGATGTATATGATATTTTGAATATTTATGTGATATATTATATTTTATTCGTTCCGCTGTTGAGATTCTGTTGTTGTTTCTTCTTCTTCTCTATCTTTTCTACTTTCTCACCTCTTTCTTTTCTTCAAAACGATATGACTTTCTAGGCGTAGAAGGTCGGGTCGCTACAAAAATATCTTAGAAGGTTTGAATTTCATATTGAAAATTTTCCAGATTCATTCTTTATTAAATTTAAAAACTGGAAACTAACTATCGTCCTTTGGACATTTGCAGGAATCTAACTAGCGTATGCTCTATTCTAGTTCAAATACATTCGACGTTAAACATGGTTAATTAAATTTTTTAATTCCATCATGTGATCTCCTGATCTGTAAAACGATGCCGCCCTTCTCTTCGAATCTGTTTCCTTTTTTGCTACATAGTCTCAAATACAAAGACTAATTCTAGCTCACTCAACTCATTCGACTTTGGCCAATTTTAGATCCGGATAAAAACAAGTTCTTAGATCCAAATACTATCAAGTTCATGGATCCAGACGATGCCGAATCTCCAGGTCCAGGTGTGATTGAGTTTAAAGATCTATATGATGATCGATTTCCAAATTTAAATAGAAGCAAGGAGACTTGTAGGATGAAATAGAGGAAAAGGCCAAAGTTGTCAATGTCGAGAATAAGGCTGCCGATGTGTGGTATTGACACTAAAGTCATTGGCATTATGAGTGAGGCCGCTAGTATCGAAGTACGCCGAATATGATTGACGCCGCTAGTATTGAAGTCCGTCGAGTATGATTGATGCTGCTAGTATCAAAGTACGTCGAAGATGATTGATGCTGCTAACATTGAAGTTCGGTGGCATCGAAGATGACTGACATCATGTAACGACCCGTAAATTTAACTAGTTTTAATAACGTTATATATTGAAATTTTGCGAAATTTTAAACGATAAAATTTTGAAATATAATTTTGATATTTGGAATGCGTCTAATTAAACATAGCAACTGGTAAATTTTCGTCCGAAAATATGGAAGTTAATTTCGCGCGTAAATTTACTTCAATTTAATCAATTAAAAAGCGATGAAAATAAAATATTTCCGAAACCTAAATATTTTTACATAGAAAAATTCTAAACCATCTTCTGAGCAAGATGTCAGTTTGTCGTTTTTCCAAATTCGGACATCTTTGGCTCCGTCGATCTTATTTTTCAGCGTTTTTTTTGCATTTTCCGCTATTAAAAAAATTCGAATTTTTATAATTCAATCATACCACTGATATCTGCATATCGTTTTGATCGTCTCGTCATGCTGATCTCCACGGTATATTCAACTTTGTGTTTTGAAGCTCGGTACAAGGTAGAATTTGTAAAACATCGGATCGTATCGGTACCGGTTTCGTGCATCTTGGTTTACTCATGAACATTAGTTTATTTATCGTGAACTGTTCAGCCATTTGCATTAATTATTCACAAAACTCAGTTTAAATTTTTCTATTTCCCAAAAATTTTCGTAGTTATTACTAATCCTATCGGTTCAAGCTAAAATGAATGTTGACAGCCAAACCATTGAATTGACCTACCTGCTTGGTTTCCCTTCTCACGTTTCTGCTTCCCACCCTTTGTCTCTCCCATTTCTCTTCCACCCTTTTTTTCTTTTTCCACCAAGCCTTAAAAAAAAGAGTATTGCTTCAACTTGGAACCTGCCTGCTATTATCTTTGAAATCACCGTGTTAATTCTTCCCTCACCTTTTCTTTTGTTCGGCAAAAAGAAAAAAAAGATGATAATATGGCTGCTACTTGCATGGTCTTCCCCTCAACATCTTCTACCCACCATAACCTGCGACCAACCTCCGCCTGCACACGCCACCGTCCCACCACCTCTCTCCCCACACGTAGCCACTTCCACCCACTGAAACTCCTCCCCAAGTCGAACAACCACGTCATCACCTACCTCACCCAAAGCCTCAGCCATCACCATTGCTCCGACCAAACAGCCCACTAACTCAGCCTATCTGCCCCGCTTCCCTCGCCAAGCTCCTCCACTGTCATACAGATCCACCTGTCCCTCCGAGATCCTCCACCCCGAGCACAGCCAGCCACCTCTGGCTTCGGCACCACCATCAGCCGTTCAACCTCCCACACGTCCGCCTCAAACTCTCCCTCTCTCACTGACCCTCTTCGGCCATGGTAGCCACCACCGGCCCTGACTCGCCATGTCAGTGCACCGACCTCCCTCCGCCATAACAGCTCGCCCGACCACCGCCTGCCATCTTCTCCTTCCTGTCACCTTGCTTGTATGTAAGTATGAATATATATTTGTGAAAAAAATACTTGCGTTGATAATTGAAATAGTATATATATCGTGTTTGTTATTATTTCTAGTGTGTATATTTATATCAGTTGCTTTACTTTGTCTACAAATGAAATGCAGTAAGTGTTATATATTTATAATTTTTCAAACCATATTTTATGTTGATTACTTAAGTTTTATAAACCAGTTATATATATATTACCATTTTTATTTTTGTGTTGGTTACAGTATGATGGTATATATTTGTTTATAATATATTGTAAACTAGAAGAGGCATCAACTATGTTTTACAGCACGTGTATATTTTTGGTATGTGTATGACATATTAGTTTCATATATTATGTGTTAAAGTACTATTATATATTCTATATTTAAGTTGCATGTTGGTTCTATGGTATAGTTTAAGCTATATGATACTGTTAACTATGTATATATGTTACTGTTTTAAATATATTGTATTTGCGGCTTTCGTATATAAGAAGTACGTATATACATACAGTACAAAAATATTTCAACTTTGTTGTATATAGGTAATGTGTATATATAATGTGTTCATACCAGTATATTTTACGTATAAATATATAAAAAAAAAGTTTGTTACAAAGTGTATATGTTGCGTGCATATGTGTTACAGTACACATATTTTTAACATAGGATTTATATAGTAGATATCGGCTGAAATGTTAATATAGATTTTCAAAACTATAATTTTGTACAATATATACATAAAGTTTATCCGGCTGCTTATATATATATATGTTAGTTATATGAGGGGGGAAAAAGTTTTCGTCACTTATATATATATATATATATATATATAGGTAAATTTGGGTTATAGTATATTCGGTTATTGATATTTAATGGTGTATAAGTTATTATATATACAAAATGTTTGTAAAAGTGTATACAGTTTATTCTATTGTTTGTTTTGGGTTTTGTATAAAGTAGTTTATTTTAATAAAGGTAAACATTAGGCTTTAAATATATACTGTTCTGATTTGTCCCATCGATTTCTATTATCAGCCTTGATCGTCGAATTCGTGCCATCTAGCTTTACTTCGAGAGTCGTGCCTTGCTCTAGTCTAGCCAATGTCCAATTTGGTCGTAGCATATTTTGATTTGCTCGTATCCGGATCAATTTGCGTATCTGTGTCATCTTTGGTATTCTCTAGCCTCGAAAGGTGAGCAATCACTTACGATTAATGTTCTTTTATTTATTAAATTCGATTGCAATTGAAACGACAAATTGAAATACCTGTTGTTAGTTATTTACACTGTTATATATGCTATTACCTGTATCAGTTCATTTGTGACATCTGACACCACTATCTGTTATTTATACAATGATAATTCAGTTTGGTTGATAATGATTGATTGTTTGATATTGATATTGGACGTTAAAATTTTTTAATGTAGAAAGTGATAAAAATGTGAAATTGAATTTGACGTAGAATTGTTAGCGACTTGAAACTGATATATATGTTGGATTTAATCAGACGAACTTGTATAATATGACCCCTTTTAATGTTTAAATTAATTGACACGTCGAAAATAGTTAATTACCCTTGAACCATTTGAATTTATGTTGTATTAATTTATGTAGTAGAAAATTGATTAATTGATGTCAAGTGTAGAATTGCATAGAATAATTAGTATAATAATCTTTAATCTACATGAAATGATAGTGTAGATTCTAGAAATAATTATATTAATTTGCACAAACAACAATGTGAATTAATACGATTATTTCGGGATTATTTGAATTGATTATTGGATTGTTATGGATTGTTGTTATTGCGTGTTTATTTACTTTAACACCATCCCTGTTATCACACTGCAAGTTCCCTTTGCTATGCTTTGATTTTTTTTGAATTGAAATGGAATCGGGTTGAAATGATAAATACCCAAATTGAACTTTGACCTAGGATAGAGAATTAAATAAAACCCGATTGGTCAGTGATTTGATTTAAAAATAAAATAAAGATTTTATTTGAATAAATAATAAGGTTTTAAAATGAAGTTGGAATTTGAATTTTTGAAAGAAAATTGTTAATATGAAATAATCCAAAACAAATTATTAACATAGTAGTTGATGAAAGAATGTTGTTTAAAATTTAATTATTAAGTTTGAAATTATTTAATAATCAAGTTTTTGAAATTATTTAATAATTAAATAAGATTGAATCATTTAATAATTAAATGAAATTAAATTCTTGATATGTGAAATTGAACTTCGTAATAAGTGAAATTGAACTTCTTTAATAAGTATAGTTGAGTTATGAAATAATTAAGCTTTGAAATTTGTAATTAAGTAAATAAATAAATGAAATTGGATTTCTTTAACAAGAAATAAAAATGTGATTTATTGAAATTAATGTAAGACTTGTAATTTAAAGAGTTGATCTGACGAATCTAATTTAATTCAATTTGAAGTTTTGATATAATGAAGTTGAACTTAAGAAATTGGTTTAATGAGTTGGAAATAAAATAGAAATTGTTTGAATGACAAATTTACTTAATGAATATTGAATGAAATCGATCAATGAATTTAAATTGATTTGAATGTTAAATTAAATTAATTAAAATGATTTCGAAATGAAACTTGTATCCGAACTTGAATCAATATTTGAATTGTTTTAAAAAGAAATTGAAATTGAATTATAAGATTTTGAAATTATGAATTTGGAAGTTTTGAAATGTAAATTATGGAAATTGTTTTGGAAAGATAAATGAAATGTTGGTTTTCAAATTCTAATTAAAATTGAATTTGATTTGGTTTTGAAATATATGAACGACCAATCGGTGTAATAATTACGAAAGTTATTAAAGAGACCGGAATCAGTTAGGGGCATACTCACTGTCTAAACCGAAAACCACTTTAATAACTATGCGCGGAGTGTGATCCGGAATGAAGTGGTTGGAATGATGTACGTGATGACTGAAGGAAGAGAACGATAATGGATAGCCTTGACACTTGTGTTAAATTGGAAATGACTAAAACAGGAGCCGTGCCGGGCCAAATGGGGGTTAGCTACCTCGAGCGAACACACTTCTTCGAAACTACTCATTACTTGTTGTCGATTGGTGCACCCTTGATTTGGGAGTGTTGTTTCGCGGTGTTGCGGTCGCTGCGGCGATGCGTTCTCACCAGTCCGGATCAGGCAAACGGTAGTTTCACTACCTTGGGTATTGCCTCATGTGCCTTGTCATACTTGTATCCCTTTATACGCGACCACTACGATTTGTTTTGTGTTATACCTATGGAGTACTCCCTGATATCCCACTAGTTTACGGTGGAGTTTACAGTGCTGTATAGACTATAATGCTTGTATAAAATGTGTTAAGGGGGATAATGGTAACGCCTTAACACTAGTTTGATATTTTATATTACTGATAGACATTATCTACTTATCGTACACTACTACATAATAGATAGTTTAACGGATCCTTAAAGGATGGTTATTCCAAACATCCTTTGAGTTACTTGTATTTCAATTGCTATTTCACTTGAGTTGGATTTATTGATATAAGAATGTTAATCCTGACTCGAGTGTTTTGTTGTTTTCTTTACGCTCGGGTCAGACTGAGTGTACCAGTATTCGAGACTCACCTTTGGAGTTGGAGCTTTGCTTGAAGATCCAGCCATCTATTCTGCTTTCAGTATTCGATGATTCCAGTGATGTATTCTGATTTGTATCTAATGTATCGTATTACTCTTCCGTTGTATCTGGTTTAACTCTGATGTAACTTATACATTTATATAGTAGCTTCATGAACTACTATCTCTTTTATTTCCGCTGCATTTATTACTCTGTGTCTGTGATCTGTGATTATTTATTTACTGTATATGTTCAGTTTTGTCAAATTTAAATTAACAACGCGGTATTTTGAATTATTCAAGTCCGATATGTGCGGATGCGAATGGTCCAAAATAGCGGGTCGTTACAGTTGGTATCAGAGCTTTGGTAGCTCTAGGCAAAACTTAGCATATAGGGTAAATGTATTTACAGAATCACTTTCATTCGAGTTGAATCTCTCCCTTTTGACTCGATTCCTTTGAATTTTGGAACATCCCATGCGGTTCCGAAATTCATTCTTGTCCCTCACTATTCGTATTCTTCTGAATTCTGGAGTATCACTAACGCCACTTTGAATCATCTTTATAATGAGTTGGCGGTCCCGCCAATCTCAAATTGATTTGTAAAGGGGTAAAACTCTTTTACGATAGCATCGATTCACTAGAGATTTATATATCCTCCGTTTAGATGCTAACATCTTTGGTTATGCAAAATTTTATTTCTTGAGATCGAATGTCGATTTACCTCGGAATTCTACAACGATCTTATTCTTGAAGTCACGGTCGACCCGGTTAAGGTTGCCCGCGATTTATATAAACTTATCAATCTTCCTACTTTGCTACTAATCATCATATCTTGTTTCGAACTTATCTTCGAATCAAATTTCTCTTTGATTTAAGTCCATCAAATTTGAAACCCTATCCTTATTTTGAAAATTCATTCCTGTATCGTCGAGCAAAGAAATGTATTTGTAAACTAATATATATAAATACTTTAAATATATGCTGTGTTGTTTGAGTTGGTGAGGTTGATTTGGGTTTCCGATCGATTCGTCTGATCAACGCTATCGATAGGATTTCCAAAACACTTGAGCAGAGCAAGCTGACACAATGTTGTTTTCAAATTTGAAAAATAAAATAAAGTTTGTATGATTTTACTATATATATGAGTATGAAATTTTCTTTAACCAAACTGTAATAAATTAATTGTTGGAGTGATAATATTTGATTATCATTTATTGTTTTGTAAACAATTGACTATTGCAATATAAATAATTGAAGTTATAAACTTGGCTATAATGCAAATTTGAAATCTGAAATGTATTTAAATCAAGAATTTGAGAATTTAAATTTTTGGGTGATTTCAATTTGGTTTTTAAGTTTTAAGTGTATAGTATTTAAAATATTTTCAAATAGAAACCGTTTTCAAAGAATTTTAAAATGTTGAAATCAGTACTTTTCTCTTTGTCGTTGGAAAATAATTTCGGTGATGGCGGCCGCATCATCGACGTTCATTTTCGAGTTTCGAAGTGGAGAAACCATTCTGTAGCTTTGCTACAGTTTTTTTTGGAAAAATATTTTAAATTAGAATTTCTTAAGTATGACTCGATTTATATATATATATATGGGTATATTATTTTAAATTTAATTTGATCTAATATATATAATATATACATAATTATTTCTAAAGGGTTTGAAATTAAACGAAAATTAAATTCTTAAAATTATGTTAAAGGATGTTTTCAATTATATATAAAACTAAATTTTGAATAAGTATTTAAACCCGAAATAATTGAATTTGAAATTTTATTTGTATAGTACTAAATTGCATTTCAAAATAACTTACCTAAATTATTTAGAAGTTAAAATGTAATTGGATAATATACAATATAAAATAATTTATAAATAAAATTTGATTGTTTGTAATAAATGTTATACACTAAATTTTGATTATAAAGATGTTAATAGAGTTAGATAGGATAATAAGTAAAACTCAGTTAATAATGAAATAAATTTGTTTTGAAAGAATTAAAAAATTTGTTTTGAAGGAATTAATAGATTTGTTTTGAAAGAATTAATAAATTGAAATTTGATCAACTTATGAAATACCTTGAATTTAAAAGCAATTAGTAAATATATATTAATTTAAATCGGAACTTTTATGGTTTAAATTAATTTATATGGGTTAAATATATGTGATTAGATATATTAAGTAGAATAAATTTAACAGTAATTTGGAATAAAGAAGAATTTAAAATTGTTGAAGAAAACATGATTATAATAAAAGACTATTCAAATTTATGGTTTTAAAAATTGTAAATTGAAGAAATGGGATAATAAGATAATGAATTTAGAAATAGTTGAGATTGATTTTAGTGAAATCAAATGGATTAAATCAATTATTGAATATCAATTAATTTAAATTTGAATTTATATGGTTTAAATTAATTGTTATTTTGTATTTCAAATCTGGTTTTTCTTTCTAGTTGTTTCTATTCTTCTACCTCATTCCTTTTCGGGGACGAAAAGTTTTGAGTGGGGGAGATTGTAACGACCCGTAAATTTAACTGGTTTTAATAACGTTATAGATTGAAATTTTGTAAAATTTTAAACGATAAAATTTTAAAATATAAATTTGATATTTGGAATGCGTCTAATTAAACATAGCAACTGGTAAATTTTCATCCGAAAATATGGAAGTTTATTTCGCGCGTAAATTTACTTCAATTTAATCAGTTAAAAAGCGATGAAAATAAAATGTCTCTGAAACCTAAATATTTTTACATAGAAAAATTCTAAACCATCTTCTGAGCAAGATGTCAGTTTGTTGTTTTTCCAAATTCGGACATCTTTGGCTCCGTCGATCTTATTTTTCAGCGTTTTTCTTGCATTTTCCGCTATTAAAAAAATTCGAATTTTTATAATTCAATCATACCACTGATATCTGCATACCGTTTTGATCGTCTCGTCATGGTGATCTCCACGGTATATTCAACTTTGTGTTTTGAAGCTTGGTACACGGTAGAATTTGTAAAACATCGGATCGTATCGGTACCGGTTTCGTGCATCTTGGTTTACTCGTGAACATTAGTTTATTTATCGTGAGCTGTTCAGCCATTTGCATTAATTATTCACAAAACTCAGTTTAACCTTTTCTATTTCCCAAAAAATTTCGTAGTTATTACTAATCCTATCGGTTCAAGCTAAAATGAATGTTGACAGCCAAACCATTGAATTGACCTACCTGCTTGGTTTCCCTTCTCACGTTTCTGCTTCCCACCCTTTGTCTCTCCCATTTCTCTTCCACCCTTTTTTTCTTTTTCCACCAAGCCTTAAAAAAAAAGAGAGTATTGCTTCAACTTGGAACCTGCCTGTTATTATCTTTGAAATCACTGTGTTAATTCTTCCCTCACCTTTTCTTTTGTTCGGCAAAAAGAAAAAAAAGATGATAATATGGCTGCTACTTGCATGGTCTTCCCCTCAACATCTTCTACCCACCATAGCCTGCGACCAACCACCGCCTGCACACGCCACCGTCCCACCACCTCTCTCCCTACACGTAGCCACTTCCACCCACTGAAACTCCTCCCCAAGTCGAACAGCCACGTCATCACCTACCTTACCCAAAGCCTCAGCCATCACCATTGCTCCGACCAAACAACCCACTAACTCAGCCTATCTGCCCCGCTTCCCTCGCCAAGCTCCTCCACTGTCATACAGATCCACCTGTCCCTCCGAGATCCTCCACCCCGAGCACAGCCAGCCACCTCCGGCTTCGGCACCACCAGCAGCCGTTCAACCTCCCACACGTCCACCTTAAACTCTCCCTCTCTCACTGACCCTCTTCGGCCATGGTAGCCACCACCGGCCCTGACTCGCCACGTCAGTGCACCGACCTCCCTCCGCCACAACAGCTCGCCCGACCACCGCCTGCCATCTTCTCCTTCCTATCACCTTGCTTGTATGTAAGTATGAATATATATTTGTGAAAAAATACTTACGTTGATAATTGAAATAGTATATATATCGTGTTTGTTATTATTTCTAGTGTGTATATTTATATCAGTTGCTTTACTTTGTCTACAAATGAAATGCAGTAAGTGTAATATATTTATAATTTTTCAAACCATATTTTATGTTGATTACTTAAGTTTTATAAACCAGTTATATATATATTACCATTTTTATTTTTGTGTTGGTTACAGTATGATGGTATATATTTGTTTATAATATATTGTAAATTAGAAGAGGCATCAACTATGTTTTACAGCACGTGTATATTTTTGGTATGTGTATGACATATTAGTTTCATATATTATGTGTTAAAGTACTATTATATATTCTATATTTAAGTTGCCTGTTGGTTCTATGGTATAGTTTAAGCTATATGATACTGTTAACTATGTATATATGTTACTGTTTTAAATATATTGTATTTGCAGCTTTCGTATATAAGAAGTACGTATATACATACAGTACAAAATTATTTCAACTTTGTTGTATACAGGTAATGTGTATATATAATGTGTTCATACTATGTATAAATATATATAAAAAAAAAGTTTGTTACAAAGTGTATATGTTGCGTGCATATGTGTTACAATACATATATTTTTAACATAGGATTTATATAGTAGATATCGGCAGAAATGTTAATATAGATTTTCAAAACTATAATTTTGTACAATATATACATAATGTTTATCTGGCTACTTATATATATATATATATATATGTTAGTTATATGAGGGGGGAAAAGTGTAACGACCCGTAAAATTTAATGGTTTTAAAAGTATATTTAACTGGAAATTTGTGAAATTTTAAACAATAAAATTTGAAATTAGAAATTTATTATTTGGAGTACGTCTATTTTAATATAGCAACTGGTAAATTTTCATCTGTTAATATTGAAGTTTATTTTCCTGTGAAATTTCATTTCAAATCAAACCGGTTAATAACAGTGAATTTAAAAGTTTTCCGAAACCAAAATATGTCAACAGGAGAAAATCTATTCAGATTATTCTGAATCAGACTGCGAAATTCGTTTTTCCAAATTTGGACTTCTACTGCTCCGTTTATCTTAATTCTGGCCAAATAGCAGCATTTCTGGTACCGATTATCGACTTTTGATCGGATGATCGTACCACCAATATCTGTATACCGTTTTGATCGTCTCGTCGTGCTGATCTCTACGGTATATTTATTTGTGTGTTCTAAGGCCCGGTACGCGATGAAATGATGAAATCATACATCGTATCGATATCGAAATTGTGACTTTTGGAATTTTTCTTCCTTTTAAAAATTTGAACCGCTGACCACACCACCAATAAATTGCTTTGAATTATTCACCTGAATCTTAGCATGCGTTGCTATTATTACTTTTGACGTGTCAGAGAGAAATCAAAAGATATACGTTTCTTTATATAAATAAATGTATAACTGTTCATCTCTGCTCCCCTTTTGAATCGAACCCATCCTTCTATCTTAGACTTCAATTTTCGTTTGCCTTCCCTACATCTCCACTCTCCCACTTCGCTCCTCCCATCCCTTCGCCTAACTAGCTACTGCCCACGGCATCCCTCCACCACCTGACCTCGCCTCATTCTCTCTCCCCTCCACCGCCGTTCCAGCCTCACGCAACTCCATCAAACAGCCTCTTCCCTGAAACCGAGAGCAACCCACAGCAAGTCACGGCCACAACAGCAGTTCGAGCCACCTTCCTGTTTTCTTCCATCTCTTCGAACAGTTTCTCCGCCTCCTACTCCTTTGTTGCTTTCGTAAGTGGGTTTGTATATATTATCTTTATATTAGTTTATTTTATTAAGGCTGCCTTACCTCCTTTTGTTTGTTTTATAGTTATTTAACATTATATTATATTATATATATAATCGGTGGTGTGAGTTTACTGTATTCATGTTTACAGTGTTATAGTATTAAAGTTATATATATATGGGTGAATATATATGTTTAAAAGTATATTTCGTGTGTGTTATTAGTCTAATATCTGGATCTATATTTATATATATTTTAGATATGCTGTTTATGTAGGGGTATGGTATAGATGTATATACAATGAAAATGTTGTATGTGTTTTGTATATATGAAAAGTTTATGTAAGTATATATATTATAATGGAAGTTTTGTTCTTTTGGTTTGTTTATATAAAATATATGTGCTGTACTTGATAGGTACATTGTTTGACTCCTAATAAAACCAAAAGTATGTGTATATGAGTTTTGAAGTTACAATGTCTATATATAGGTTTTACATTTCTACATTTTTTATATTTATAATTACACAGTTGCATATAGGTTATGTACTATACTGTTAATACCTTAATATATAGTGGTATTGGAATATTGTTCAGTTGGTCTGCATGTATTCTTGGATTTGCTGTAGTATACTTTCGAATGAGACTTTAAAATATTGTATATCTATTCTATTTATGCGTGTCTTGGTACACTAGTTGCTTTGAGTTTGCATTTTTGTTTAGGATATAATATACTGTTAATTTATATAAACTTACATAAACAGTAACACTAGTTGATGTGTGTATATGTTGCAAAGGGGTTATAACTTGTCATGTGTTTAAAGGTATTTATTTGATAATATTATATGTTTGAAATAACTTTAATTTATATATGTTGTTGAATTTTGAAATTTGGGGATGTAATAAGTATTTTTTTTATATATACTTTTATATGTTAATTTATACATACGAGTTTACCTTGTCACAATCTGTAAATGTATATCATGTATGCGTGTATGATCTGCTTTGAGGCAATACATTTATTTTAAAGTAAGTATATATTAATTCTATTAGGAGCATTGATTTTGAATTTTTAAATATAAGATTTTGTTTGTATATTAGTTTGAATTATACGTATTATTTCAAACTATACTATGTATATATATGTTTGTTTATTATATGTGTTTTATTTAAAACAATGAATTTTAAAATTTTATATGTATGTTTAATTTAATATGTGTTTGAATATAGAGTATGATTTTATATATGGTTCACTTATATAGCTGGTCTTTATCAATCCAGCTTTAATCTGATTTCGTCAACTCCTATCTACCAGCTTTGATCATCGAATCGTGTCCATCTTGCTTTGGTTTGGATTTCGTAACTTGTTCTGTTGTCAAACTCCTCTAACCTCGAAAGGTGAGCAATCACTCACGATTAGCATTCTTGTATTTATTAAATTTGACTTCAATTGAAACGATAACTGAAATATGCTGCTGTAGTTATTTAAAATTGTTATATATACTATTATCTGTAACTGTTCACCTGTGGGATATGACACCATATCCTGTTGTTATATTTTTTTTCAAATTATTGATGATATATGCCTGTTATTATTTTATTATCTGTTATCACTCTGCAAGTTCCCTGTTAGTATAGAATTCACTATGGGTTGAAATGATACATACCCGAACGGACTTTAGAATAGGAGAAAATCGTTATGGGTTGAAATGATAAACCCAAGCGATTTTCATTTGTATTGAAATTGGGATTACGGGTCGAAATGATTTCTACCCGTATATATTTAAATTTCGGATTGAAATGATAAATATCCATGTCACTTAACCATATGATAAATATATATACAAACACCGTTGGTCTATATATATAAATATTTTGAAAATGAATTCTATGGTTTTGGAAAGAAATATATGGTTTTAGCAAATGTTGATTCTTAAAAAAAAATTATATATAAATTGAAATGATATATATATATAGATTTAATAATGATATTTAGTTTAATTAAGATGGATTTAACACATATAATATGTTAAGTATAAAATTTATATTTCGAAATAGATTTTTGGTAAAAAATTTGAATAAGTAAGGTTGGGAAGATAATTTGAATTTAATAAAGAATTTTATTTAATTAAACCAATTTAAAGCTTATTGAAATTGGGATTTAAGATATGATTTATAACTTGAGTTTGATTTAAATAGTTTAATGAATATTTCTTGTTTAAATAAATTTAAGGAAATACTTAGTAAAATGAAATTTAAGGCTAGTTAAATGATATTGAATTTATTAAGTGAATATTCCCTGATTAAATAATAACAAAGTTAAATCAAGTGTTATATGAAACTGTTAAATTTAACTTTGAAAATGTTGAATAAATTTGAATTTGGAATTTGAGTTAATTTGAATCGATTTGTGAGACTTGAGGAAATTATAAGTACTTTACTTTATAAATTATTTAATGAACATACACTATTTTGGAAAAATAGTTATATTTGAAATGAAATGATATTTGGGTTTGAAGTATAAATTAAATTGAAAGGACCACAGTGTTATAATGTATATTTCCACCTTGTAAATAGTTCTGAAGATCCTTAGAGGATGGTTATCCCAAACATCCTTTAAGTTACTTGTATTTCAGTTGATATTTCACTTGAGTTGGATTTATTTATATAAGAATGTAAATCCTGACTCGAGTGTTTTGTGTTTTGCTTTACGCTTGGGTCAGACCGAGTGATACAACATTTGAGACTCACCTTTGGAGTTTGGAGCTTCCTTTGGAGATCCAACATCGACTCAGCTTTCATCTCTTCTAGTTGATTTGTTCAGAGAAGTCATCCATTCGTACTGAAGACTTCATTGTATTTGAGATATTCTGTTGTATTTTATTTTAACTCTGATGTTTATATAGTAGCTTCATGAACTACTATTTTATCTATTCCGCTGCGTATTATTGTATTACTCTGTGTCTGTGATTCTGTGATTGATTTATTTACTGCATATGCTGAGTTTTGCCAAATTTAAATTAACAACGCGGTATTTTGAGCAATTCAACTCCGGCATGAGTGTCTACTTATACACTTATAATGGATACGAATGGTCCAAAATAGCGGGATGTTACAGTTGGTATCAGAGCCAGGTTCTAGGAAAACTTAACATATATGGTAAACTAATTTGCGGAATCACTTTCGTTCTGGCCTCTCCCTAATTATATTCTTATATGAGTATATCCATCTTCTCTTTTTGAATTTTAATTATCTCATCTTCGTTCGAGTCCTTTCTCTTTTGTTTTGAAACTCCCTTTGATTTAATTTCCCCTTAAATTTTGAACTTCTATCTTGATGATTCTGGACTCATTGAATATTTGAATGATAGGAAACTATTTTATAATGGCGAAATCAGAAGAGCAGAAAGCAGCCCGTCGGGCACGAAGAGCACTGGCCCGTAAGGAACGGGAGGAAGCAATCGAGGAACAAGAGAGGCTGTGGAGAGAAAGAGCAGAACCGGGTCCTTATGACCATGTCATTTGTTATCGGTGTCAGGAAAAGGGACACTATGCAGCCATGTGCGGAAAAAGGAATGCAGGAAAGAAGAAGGAGGGCAAGCGTTTTCGATCCAAGATCTTCTGTTTTAGATGCCGTAGTGAGGGGCACTTTCCCAGTCGCTGCCAGAAGGTGAAGAAAGTGAAATCTGCACCCACTACCTCAGTTGACCAATCAACCATTTGCTATCACTGTAAGAGGCCTGGGCATATAGCCAGGAATTGTTCTGTGCGAAAGTATGGAAAGAAGGTTGCGTACCCGCAGTTCATTAAGGAAGATGGGAGTGTAGTGCACCTATGCCAGAAATGCAGATGTTAGGGGCACATTGAGGGGGAGTGTTCTGGACCCGTTGATGTACCACCTGGAAGAATTAATACTGATGCTTTGTTTTTGTAGGAGTGGTACATCTGTAGACCTTTTGTTATCTGTTGTATGTTAGGTTGCTTTAAGTGAACTCTATTGTATCTTTTGCTTAGCTGAAGTTGTCAAACTGGAGACATTTATGCTTCTGTTTTCGTATGTTATGAATTCGAGTCTTCCCAAATTTTGAATGGAAATTCTTCTGTATCGATATATGTTATATATCTCTAATCTTGGATGGGATTTGCTTCGATTAGGATTCCTTTGAACATTGGAACGTTCCCTACGGTTCCAAACTCATTCTTGCCTCTCCCTATTTGTATTCTTTTGATTCTGGAGTATCCTATAACTCCACTTCGAATGATCTCCATAAGAATAGGCGAACCCGCCAATCTTTGAATGATTGTAAAGGGGTGGAACTCCTTTACAATAGGCATTGATTCACCGGAGATTTATATATCCCTCGGTTTTGATTTTGCCATCGCTTATTATGCCGAATTCTATCTCTGGCGATCGAATGTCGATTTGCCTTAGATTTCCGCATCGATTATATTCTTGAAGTCACGGTTGACCCGGTAAAGGTCGCCCGCGATTTATATAAGTATATTCATCTTCTATTTTGAAATTTAATTATCTCATCTTCGTTCGAGCTTATATTCGAATCATAATTCTATTTGATTAAGAGTCCCTCTAATTTGAATTTCTATCTTTGTTTTGAAATCCATTCTTGAAACATCCTTTTCAAAATCGGGTTTATTCGTATTTTGGAAATTGTTTTATATATCGAAATTTTTATAACTACGACTATATTCTATATATAAAAGAGAAAATGTTTTCGATAAAGATTATAAACCCTTTTAAAATGAGAATTTGAGGTTTCGAAAGGATTTGTAATTTTGAAAAAAAAACTATATAAGAAATTTGATTTATCTAAAAATGATTTATAACTGAAGGATTTTAAACTTTAAATTCGAGAATTGAACTCCGGTATTTTGAAATTGGTTTTAAGATTTTGAAATATATAATAATAGTATGATTTAAAAATATTTTCCGAATATGAAATGTTTCAATAATTTTAATGAGTTCGAAGAAATTTCAAAAGAAGTTTGAGAAAAATAGAAGTCCAGAACTCACTTATGTCGCTGGAAAATAATTTCGGTGATGAGTGCACGCATCATCGACGTTGATTTTCGAGTTTCATAGTGGGGAGAGGCCACTTTAGTAGCATTGCTACGCGAGTGATTTTGCGAAACCAATTTTGATTTCAAATTTTGAAGTATGATTTGATATTCGAAAGATATATGTATATATACATATTTGAAATGATTTGAAGTAAGCCGGTGTTCAGTCCTCGAGTTTTGGATTTTGATATATTTTGACGCTGAAATTGAAAGCTGTCGAGTTAGAATATCTTTGCTTACTAAAAGAAAATTTCCAATTTAAATTACAAAGATATATAACCCATAAAAGTAAAGATATTCAATCTTATATGGCTCTTAATACAGCGAAATTTATTTTTGAAAATTTGATCCTTATATAAGATGGACCTTATGTAAATATAAGTTGATTTTGAAAACATTTGATTTTGGAAATGAATTGGTTGACTTAAATTATATTGATTTGGAAATTTGGATTTATTTTCAAAAATCTATTATTTTGGAAACTTTGAAACTAAAGATATTTAATTTGAGAAGAAAATAATTTGGTGAAATTGTATATGATTTTAAAATTGAACTGATATTGAAACAAATTTAAATTTGAGAACCTTATGTTACTAAACACTTGATTTGGGAGTTGTCGAACTTATATAAAATTGATTTGTATGAGTATGAAATTGATTCGAAAACTATAGATTTGAAAAGGTACTCAATTTGAAAGTGAAATCTTATATAATTGAAGTCTATATAAGTATGATTTGATATACCATTGATTTTGGAAAGTATTTGATTTGAAAATTAAATCTTATATATAATGGATTTTATATAAGTGCGATATTTGAAAGTGATTTGAAAAGGTACTATATGATACATATTTTCGAAGTAAAGATATGGAAAGTGCCTTCTGCTTGATATCCGATTTGTGGCCACATCTTGGATTCATTCTATCGATATTATTCTCTCTGATTTTTGGTTTTCCGGATATGATACTCGAGTGTCCTTCGAATTCCATGGCGTTACCCATGGTCTTACGATCGTGACTGCATAGCGCAATTGCCTGGCTGAGTCTTGCCTAAGGGTACGGATTGTTTCCTGGGGGATCCAGGCGTAACCATTGTGTATCCTGCAATCTGTGTAGGTCGCGAATAGTAGCGCAAATGCTTGGCTGAGTCTTGCCTGGGGGTACGGATTGTTTCCTGGGGGATCCAGGCGTAACCATTGTGTATCCTGCATTCTACTAGTCATCATGGCGTAACTCGCAGGGCTGAGAAAGCTTACGGATATGGATTGTTTCCTGGGGGACCCAGGCGTAACCATTGTGTATCTGCGAACCATGGTTAGACAAAGGTTTTGTTGTGTTTTTGATTGGATTGTACTTTCCATATCTGTTTTTAAAAGTTTTTCCAGTATTTTCACTAGGTGTTGAAACAGGTCTACTAAGTACTTGGAGAATTCTAGTTTTTGCGCCTGATCAACGCACTACCAGAGTCTACAAGAACAAGGATAAACTTGTTAAGACATCGAGTTATAAAAGTATTTTCGAAATAAAATTTGTTTCGTTATAAATTTTTTTTTATTATAAGAGTATTTCCAACAAAAAAAAAATTTGTATTAATATTTGAAATTGAAATTCTTATGGTCCTAAATTAATTATTCGTGCCCGATACTATTCTTTTGAATCTACCTTATCTGCTCAGCTTTATTTATTCACCTATATTCTGTTTTTCCAAGTCCTCCTTCTTTTTTTCTTGTTGACTATATCCTTCTTAAATATTGTTTATTTATATACTACATGGTTTAATAGAAATTTTAGTGTTATAAATATTTTAGAAGTTGTAAATTAAATAAACATTTTAAAGTAAAGGATTATTTGTTTATTAATAATATTTGAAAGTATCTTGAGATAAATTAATAAATTTATGATTATGGATTTAATAGCTTCTTTGTAAATATAAGTAATAATGTAAATAATTGTTTTCAAATGGTTTTCATACATTTATAAAGGTGTCATTTAAACATATAAATGGTATTTATAAAGGAAGCAAGGAATTTTACAAATGGATTTTTTTTGAAAGGTTTTAAAGTATATAAGATAATTGAATTACAAATGAAGTTTTCAAATTTTAAGTAAAATTTATAGAGTTTAAATTAATTGTTTAATCTTGACTTTCAATCTATTTTTTCTGTCTGGTTGTTTCTATTCTTCTACCTCCTTCTTTTCGGGGACGAAAAGTTTTGAGTGGGGGAGAGTGTAACGACCCGTAAAATTTAATGGTTTTAAAAGTATATTTAACTGGAAATTTGTGAAATTTTAAACAATAAAATTTGAAATTAAAAATTTATTATTTGGAGTACGTCTATTTTAATATAGCAACTGGTAAATTTTCATTTGTTAATATTGAAGTTTATTTTCCTGTGAAATTTCATTTCAAATCAAACCGGTTAATAACAGTGAATTTAAAAGTTTTCCGAAACCAAAATATGTCAACAGGAGAAAATCTATTCAGATTATTCTGAATCAGACTGCGAAATTCGTTTTTCCAAATTTGGACTTCTACTGCTCCGTTTATCTTAATTCTGGCCAAATAGCAGCATTTCTGGTTCCGATTATCGACTTTTGATCGGATGATCGTACCACCAATATCTGTATACCGTTTTGATCGTCTCGTCATGCTGATCTCTACGGTATATTTATTTGTGTGTTCTAAGGCCCGGTACGCGATGAAACGATGAAATCATACATCGTATCGATATCGAAATTGTGACTTTTGGAATTTTTCTTCCTTTTAAAAATTTGAACCGCTGACCACACCACCAATAAATTGCTTTGAATTATTCACCTGAATCTTAGCATGCGTTGCTATTATTACTTTTGACGTGTCAGAGAGAAATCAAAAGATATACGTTTCTTTATATGAATAAATGTATAACTGTTCATCTCTGCTCCCCTTTTGAATCGAACCCATCCTTCTATCTCAGACTTCAATTTTCGTTTGCCTTCCCTACATCTCCACTCTCCCACTTCGCTCCTCCCATCCCTTCGCCTAACTAGCTACTGCCCACGGCATCCCTCCACCACCTGACCTCGCCTCATTCTCTCTCCCCTCCACCGCCGTTCCAGCCTCACGCAACTCCATCAAACAGCCTCCTCCCTGAAACCGAGAGCAACCCACGGCAAGTCACGGCCACAACAGCAGTTCGAGCCACCTTCCTGTTTTCTTCCATCTCTTCGAACAGTTTCTCCGCCTCCTACTCCTTTGTTGCTTTCGTAAGTGGGTTTGTATATATTATCTTTATATTAGTTTATTTTATTAAGGCTGCCTTACCTCCTTTTGTTTGTTTTATAGTTATTTAACATTATATTATATTATATATATAATCGGTGGTGTGAGTTTACTGTATTCATGTTTACAGTGTTATAGTATTAAAGTTATATATATATGGGTGAATATATATGTTTAAAAGTATATTTCGTGTGTGTTATTAGTCTAATATCTGGATCTATATTTATATATATTTTAGATATGCTGTTTATGTAGGGGTATGGTATAGATGTATATACAATGAAAATGTTGTATGTGTTTTGTATATATGAAAAGTTTATGTAAGTATATATATTATAATGGAAGTTTTGTTCTTTTGGTTTGTTTATATAAAATATATGTGTTGTACTTGATAGGTACATTGTTTGACTCCTAATAAAACCAAAAGTATGTGTATATGAGTTTTGAAGTTACAGTGTCTATATATAGGTTTTACATTTCTACATTTTTTATATTTATAATTACACAGTTGCATATAGGTTATGTACTATACTGTTAATACCTTAATATATAGTGGTATTGGAATATTATTCAGTTGGTCTGCATGTATTCTTGGATTTGCTGTAGTATACTTTCGAATGAGACTTTAAAATATTGTATATCTATTCTATTTATGCGTGTCTTGGTACACTAGTTGCTTTGAGTTTGCATTTTTGTTTAGGATATAATATACTGTTAATTTATATAAACTTACATAAACAGTAACACTAGTTGATGTGTGTATATGTTGCAAAGGGGTTATAACTTGTCATGTGTTTAAAGGTATTTATTTGATAATATTATATGTTTGAAATAACTTTAATTTATATATGTTGTTGAATTTTGAAATTTGGGGATGTAATAAGTATTTTTTTTTATATATATACTTTTATATGTTAATTTATACATACGAGTTTACCTTGTCACAATCTGTAAATGTATATCATGTATGCGTGTATGATCTGCTTTGAGGCAATACATTTATTTTAAAGTAAGTATATATTAATTCTATTAGGAGCATTGATTTTGAATTTTTAAATATAAGATTTTGTTTGTATATTAGTTTGAATTATACGTATTATTTCAAACTATACTATGTATATATATGTTTGTTTATTATATGTGTTTTATTTAAAACAATGAATTTTAAAATTTTATATGTATGTTTAATTTAATATGTGTTTGAATATAGAGTATGATTTTATATATGGTTCACTTATATAGCTGGTCTTTATCAATCCAGCTTTAATCTGATTTCGTCAACTCCTATCTATCAGCTTTGATCATCGAATCGTGTCCATCTTGCTTTGGTTTGGATTTCGTAACTTGTTCTGTTGTCAAACTCCTCTAACCTCGAAAGGTGAGCAATCACTCACGATTAACATTCTTGTATTTATTAAATTTGACTTCAATTGAAACGATAACTGAAATATGCTGCTGTAGTTATTTAAAATTGTTATATATGCTATTATCTGTAACTGTTCACCTGTGGGATATGACACCATATCCTGTTGTTATATTTTTTTTCAAATTATTGATGATATATGTCTGTTATTATTTTATTATCTGTTATCACTCTGCAAGTTCCCTGTTAGTATAGAATTCACTATGGGTTGAAATGATACATACCCGAACGGACTTTAGAATAGGAGAAAATCGTTATGGGTTGAAATGATAAACCCAAGCGATTTTCATTTGTATTGAAATTGGGATTACGGGTCGAAATGATTTCTACCCGTATATATTTAAATTTCAGATTGAAATGATAAATATCCGTGTCACTTAACCATATGATAAATATATATACAAACACCGTTGGTCTATATATATAAATATTTTGAAAATGAATTCTATGGTTTTGGAAAGAAATATATGGTTTTAGCAAATGTTGATTCTTAAAAAAAAATTATATATAAATTGAAATGATATATATATAGATTTAATAATGATATTTAGTTTAATTAAGATGGATTTAACACATATAATATGTTAAGTATAAAATTTATATTTCGAAATAGATTTTTGGTAAAAAATTTGAATAAGTTAAGGTTGGGAAGATAATTTGAATTTAATAAAGAATTTTATTTAATTAAACCAATTTAAAGCTTATTGAAATTGGGATTTAAGATATGATTTATAACTTGAGTTTGATTTAAATAGTTTAATGAATATTTCTTGTTTAAATAAATTTAAGGAAATACTTAGTAAAATGAAATTTAAGGCTAGTTAAATGATATTGAATTTATTAAGTGAATATTCCTTGATTAAATAATAACAAAGTTAAATCAAGTGCTATATGAAACTGTTAAATTTAACTTTGAAAATGTTGAATAAATTTGAATTTGGAATTTGAGTTAATTTGAATCGATTTGTGAGACTTGAGGAAATTATAAGTACTTTACTTTATAAATTATTTAATGAACATACACTATTTTGGAAAAATAGTTATATTTGAAATGAAATGATATTTGGGTTTGAAGTATAAATTAAATTGAAAGGACCACGGTGTTATAATGTATATTTCCACCTTGTAAATAGTTCTGAAGATCCTTAGAGGATGGTTATCCCAAACATCCTTTAAGTTACTTGTATTTCAGTTGATATTTCACTTGAGTTGGATTTATTTATATAAGAATGTAAATCCTGACTCGAGTGTTTTGTGTTTTGCTTTACGCTCGGGTCAGACCGAGTGATACAACATTTGAGACTCACCTTTGGAGTTTGGAGCTTCCTTTGGAGATCCAACTATCGACTCAGCTTTCAGCTCTTCTAGTTGATTTGTTCAGAGAAGTCATCCATTCGTACTGAAGACTTCATTGTATTTGAGATATTCTGTTGTATTTTATTTTAACTCTGATGTTTATATAGTAGCTTCATGAACTACTATTTTATCTATTCCGCTGCGTATTATTGTATTACTCTGTGTCTGTGATTCTGTGATTGATTTATTTACTGCATATGCTGAGTTTTGCCAAATTTAAATTAACAACGCGGTATTTTGAGCAATTCAACTCTGGCATGAGTGTCTACTTATACACTTATAATGGATACGAATGGTCCAAAATAGCGGGATGTTACAGAAAAAGTTTTCGTCACTTATATATATATATGTAAATTTGGGTTATAGTATATTCGGTTATTGATATTTAATGGTGTATAAGTTATTATATATACAAAATCTTTGTAAAAGTGTATACAGTTTATTCTATTGTTTGTTTTGGGTTTTGTATAAAGTAGTTTATTTTAATAAAGCTAAACGTTAGGCTTTAAATATATCCTGTTCTGATTTGTCCCATCGATTTCTGTTATCAGCCTTGATCGTCGAATTCGTGTCATCTAGCTTTACTTCGAGAGTCATGCCTTGCTTTAGTCTAGCCAATGTCCAATTTGGTCGTAGCATCTTTTGATTTGCTCGTATCTGGATCAGTGTGCGTATCTGTGTCATCTTCGGTATTCTCTAGCCTCGAAAGGTGAGCAATCACTCACGATTAATGTTCTTTTATTTATTAAATTCGATTGCAATTGAAACGACAAATTGAAATACCTGTTGTTAGTTATTTACACTGTTATATATGCTATTACCTGTATCAGTTCACCTGTGACATCTGACACCACTATCTGTTATTTATACAATGATAATTCAGTTTGGTTGATAATGATTGATTGTTTGATATTGATATTGGACGTTAAAAATTTTTAATGTAGAAAGTGATAAAAATGTGAAATTGAATTTGACGTAGAATTGTTAGCGACTTGAAACTGATATATATGTTGAATTTAATCAGACGAACTTGTATAATATGACCCCTTTTAATGTTTAAATTAATTGACACGTCGAAAATAGTTAATTACCCTTGAACCATTTGAATTTATGTTGTATTAATTTATGTAGTAGAAAATTGATTAATTGATGTCAAGTGTAGAATTGCATAGAATAATTAGTATAATAATCTTTAATCTACATGAAATGATAGTGTAGATTCTAGAAATAATTATATTAATTTGCACAAACAACAATGTGAATTAATACGATTATTTCGGGATTATTTGAATTGATTATTGGATTGTTATGGATTGTTGTTATTGCGTGTTTATTTACTTTGACACCATCCCTGTTATCACACTACAAGTTCCCTTTGCTATGCTTTGATTTTTTTTGAATTGAAATGGAATCGGGTTGAAATGATAAATACCCAAATTGAACTTTGACCTAGGATAGAGAATTAAATAAAACCCGATTGGTCAGTGATTTGATTTAAAAATAAAATAAAGATTTTATTTGAATAAATAATAAGGTTTTAAAATGAAGTTGGAATTTGAATTTTTGAAAGGAAATTGTTAATATGAAATAATCCAAAACAAAATATTAACATAGTAGTTGATGAAAGAATGTTGTTTAAAATTTAATTATTAAGTTTGAAATTATTTAATAATCAAGTTTTTGAAATTATTTAATAATTAAATAAGATTGAACCATTTAATAATTAAATGAAATTAAATTCTTGATATGTGAAATTGAACTTCGTAATAAGTGAAATTGAACTTCTTTAATAAGTATAGTTGAGTTATGAAATAATTAAGCTTTGAAATTTGTAATTAAGTAAATAAATAAATGAAATTGGATTTCTTTAACAAGAAATAAAAATGTGATTTATTGAAATTAATGTAAGACTTGTAATTTAAAGAGTTGATCTGACGAATCTAATTTAATTCAATTTGAAGTTTTGATATAATGAAGTTGAACTTAAGAAATTGATTTAGTGAGTTGGAAATAAAATAGAAATTGTTTGAATGACAAATTTACTTAATGAATATTGAATGAAATCGATCAATGAATTTAAATTGATTTAAATGTTAAATTAAATTAATTAAAATGATTTCGAAATGAAACTTGTATCCGAACTTGAATCAATATTTGAATTGTTTTAAAAAGAAATTGAAATTGAATTATAAGATTTTGAAATTATGAATTTGGAAGTTTTGAAATGTAAATTATGGAAATTGTTTTGGAAAGATAAATGAAATGTTGATTTTCAAATTCTAATTAAAATTGAATTTGATTTGGTTTTGAAATATATGAACGACCAATCAGTGTAATAATTACGAAAGTTATTAAAGAGACCAGAATCGGTTAGGGACATACTCACTGTCTAAACCGAAAACCACTTTAATAACTATGCGCGGAGTGTGATCCAGAATGAAGTGGTTGTAATGATGTACGTGATGACTGAAGAAAGAGAACGATAATGGATAGCCTTGACACTTGTGTTAAATTGGAAATGACTAAAACAGGAGCCGTGCCGGGCCAAATGGGGGTTAGCTACCTCAAGCGAACACACTTCTTCGAAACTACTCATTACTTGTTGTCGATTGGTGCACCCTTGATTTGGGAGTGTTGTTTCGCGGTGTTGCGGTCGCTGCGGCGATGCGTTCTCACCAGTCCGGATCAGGCAAACGGTAGTTTCACTACCTTGGGTATTGCCTTATGTGCCTTGTCATACTTGTATCCCTTTATACGCGACCACTACGATTTGTTTTGTGTTATACCTATGGAATACTCCCTGATATCCCACTAGTTTACGGTGGAGTTTACAGTGCTGTATAGACTATAATGCTTGTATAAAATGTGTTAAGGGGGATAATGGTAACGCCTTAACACTAGTTTGATATTTTATATTACTGATAGACATTATCTACTTATCGTACACTACTACATAGTAGATAGTTTAACGGATCCTTAAAGGATGGTTATTCCAAACATCCTTTGAGTTACTTGTATTTCAATTGCTACTTCACTTGAGTTGGATTTATTGATATAAGAATGTTAATCCTGACTCGAGTGTTTTGTGTTTTGCTTTACGCTCGGGTCAGACTGAGTGTACCAGTATTCGAGACTCACCTTTGGAGTTGGAGCTTTGCTTGAAGATCCAGCCATCTATTCTGCTTTCATTATTCGATGATTCCAGTGATGTATTCTGATTTGTATCTAATGTATCGTATTACTCTTCCGTTGTATTTGGTTTAACTTTGATGTAACTTATACATTTATATAGTAGCTTCATGAACTACTATCTCTTTTATTTCCGCTGCATTTATTACTCTATGTCTGTGATCTGTGATTATTTATTTACTGTATATGTTCAGTTTTGCCAAATTTAAATTAACAATGCGGTATTTTGAATTATTCAAGTTCGACATGTGCGTATGCGAATGGTCCAAAATAGCGGGTCGTTACACATCACTAGTATTAAAGTTTAGTGGTGTCAAAGATGGTTGACGCGCTGGTATCGAAGTCCATCGAAGATGATTGGCACCGCTGGTATTGAAGGTAGATGATGTCGCTAGCGTTGAAGGTAAAAGATGCCACCTCCCATCTCAATGTTGAAGCTAATAACTGGCGCCGAAGTCCATGATTGTCTGTTACGCTCATACAATTCATCAAACACTTAATAGGCATTCAACTGGAAATTAAATTTCCACAAATACTTGCGAAAAGAAGCTTCCCCATCCACTTCGGTTAGCTGGATTCAAAGAAACTGATGCTGAAAGACAAGAAGGATACAGATGCAAGAATATATTAACTGAAGCATAAAACAACAAAGGATAAGCTAAATTGAAGACTGTGCATGTTATGCACATGCACACGTGCACAGCTTATTCTCCTTGCAACCACTTTGCAATTTGCAATATATAGCTATGTAAATTAAAGGATAATTAGGAGCATCAGCCAAAATTCCTGTAACGGCTAGTTTGAAATGGTCTATATGATCAACATTATAAATATAGAAGAAGACCATGTAATTAGATATGAAAAAAGATATAAATGAATTGACAGTTTTTCTTAATTCTGCGTTTTGTTACTGCTGTTTATTTTCACCTCTTCTTGTGTTCAGTTATTCAATAAACTGGATTCCTTCCACCACCTTTCTCCTATTTGATTAACATTCATGCTTTCTAGTGCCATCTCTTCCTTCTTATTATCTGTTTACATCATCACCTTATTCTTATACTTTCAACTGCTGCACTCTGACCACTCCTTCACCTGAAACATACCATTGTCCATCACTCCATCATGACACACACCAGATCTCAATCCTAATAGAATAAAGACCATACCAATTTGGTATCAGAGCCTTCTGGTGAGCACAACACTGACCCTCACCTCAAAAGTTCCTCACAAGACAGTTCTGATGACAATGAAGATGTTCTTCCATCAATTGATTCTGTCAATATGGAAGGTCTATCACAACAAGAAAGGTGGCAAAAGCAAGATCTGATTAATAATCGAGCTGCATTATCACTCAAGAAACTAGACAAAAGTTCACAAGAAATATCAGCTATCAACAAACACCCAGGGTATTCAAGTTCTTCAAGAAATGATGGTGAATTTTTTTCCAGAAATTAAAGAAATTAAATCTCAAAAATATCCTGAAGGAATTCAAAGACCAGACATCAACAGATCTTCCTATTTACCTCAATATTCAACTCAGAAATGCAATAATAGATCTACCATCTATGTGCTATCCAACAATAGGCCACCAATCTTGTCAAGACCAGACACATTCACTGTGGATAAATCTTCTTCAAAGCTCCCTGCTCACCACACAAATCATCCTGCAGACAACACTAAATTCAAAATTAAATGGATTTCCCACAGTACACATGAGAAGTTAGAGTAATAGTCTGGATTCGACAAGTGGAACAATTTTTTCAATACAATAAAACAGATATTCAAGAGTGGGTTCACATCTGTTCATATCATCTCAAAAAAGAAGCATTACAATGGTTCTACAGGTATTCACATACTGTTACTGATTATGATCAATGGTCAGTCTTCTCTAAAGCTATCCAGGTACGCTTTAGCACTAATGATCTTGTTAGGCCATATGATACATTCTCATCTCTTAAACAAACAACCACTGTTATGCATTATGTCAATCAGTTTGGACAGTTAGAAGGATTAATTGAACATATCACACCCACTCACCTTTTACAAAAATTCTTTGGAGGGTTGAAAGAGGAAATTAAATTTGATGTTATAGCTGCAAACCCAATAGATTTTGACTCAGTAGTTTATTTAGCAAATTTTATTGAAACAAGGTGGCTTGCAAAAAGAAATATTCTTTTAAAAATTCTACAGACAACGACCAGTCTTCTATTCCCCAATCTAGTCCTCCTCCTGTTGATAAATTTTCAAAATTTAAAAAATTAACACCTCAAGAATTATTACATAAGGAAAAAAATATTTGTTATGGTTGTAATGAAAAATATCATTTTGGTCACAAATGTAAAACTAAACAGATCCATGTTATGGAGGGAATTATAGACTTGGGAAACAATTTTAATACTGATGATGAATTTTCTGAGAATAATATACAATCTCCAAAATCAATAGATGACCAAGAAACCGATAAAGCATTATTTTCTATTTCTATTAATGCTTTGTTAGGAATTCCTACACTTCATACTATCAAAGTAAAAGGCAAAATAAATAACAAAACTGTTATTTTATTAATTTACTCTAGGTCAACACATAGTTTTATTGATGATAACTTGGCCCAGAAACTTAATCTACCGAGGCACCAAAAAAATCATATGAAGTACAGGTAGCAAATAGTCAAAGGCTTCAAGGTAAAGAATTATGCTCTCAAATTTTATTACATTGTCAAGGTTGCAAAATGCTTATAGATTTATTATTATTACCAATGGAAGGCTGTGATATAGTTTTAGGTACACAATGGATGCGAGAACTTGATGAAATTTGTTTCTACTTTAAAAACCTTTAGGTTAGATTTTTTATAAAGGCATAGAATATAACTGGCAAGGTTTATTAGCTTCTGATATTAAACATCTCACTAACAGAAATATTTCAAAAGAAATAAACCATGCCAATTTAAAATTTATGCTTCTGACATCATTCCTATCTGTCTCAAATGAAGCAAATATTCATCCTGTCATTAAAAATTTGCTTACTGATTTTCCTGCTGCAACCTCCTCTTCACAATTTTTGCCACCTAAAAGACACTATGACCATAAAATACCACTGCTCACAACCTATTTGTCTTAAACCATATAGACATTCATATCATATTAAAAATGAACTTGAGAAATTAATTAATGAAATGTTGGCCTTTGGTATAATTAGAAATAGTAACAGTGCCTTTTCTGCCCCAATAGTCATGGTTAAGAAAAAGGATGGCTCATGGAGACTTTGTATAGATTATAGAGGATTGAATAAAATAACAATTAAATATAAATTTCCTATTCCTCTAATTGATGATCTTTTGGATGAGCTTTATGGTTCTAAGTTTTTTCAAAACTTGATCTCAAATTAGGATATCATCAAATTCGAATGCATGAGAGTGACACATTTAAAACTCATGAAGGGCACTATGAATTTCTGGTGATGCCTTTTGGATTATCTAATGCCCCTTCAACATTCCAAGCACTCATGAATTCTATTTTTAATTTTTTTTTGAGACAATTCATTTTAGTATTTTTTGATGATATTCTTGTTTATAACAGATCATGGAATGAACATATTCAGCATTTAAGAATTGCACTGCAAGTTCTACAAGACAACCAGCTAATTATCAAACTTTCGAAATGCTCAGTTGCTGAAGAAAAGCTTCAATATTTGGGTCATATCATTTCAGAGAATGGAATTGTAGTTGACAAAGAGAAAACAAATGCAGTTTTGAATTGGCCACAACCACAAAATATTAAAGCTCTTAGAGGATTTCTACGACTATCTGGCTACTATAGAAAATTTATTCGGGGTTATGGAATTATTGCAAAGCCATTAACATCTATGCTAAAGAAAATCTCCTTTTACTGGAATGAAGATGCAACAGAAGCATTCTATTAATTAAAAACTTGCCTTATCAATCCTCCAGTCCTTGCCATGCCAAACTTCAATAAAGAATTTATAGTCGAATGTGATGCCAGTGGATCAGGTGTTGGAGCTGTGCTTCTTCAAGATAATAAACCACTTGCTTACATCAGCCAAGCCTTGCATGGAATTTTTTTACAATTATCTACTTATGGGAAGGAGCTTCTGGCATTATTATTAGCAACAAAAAAATGGTCTCAATATCTGATTGGTAGAAAGTTTATTATCAGAACTGGTCATCAAAGTCTACAATATTTACTATCACAAAATTTAACTACCGGAATACAAGCAAAATGGTTGGCTAAACTTCACGGCTATGATTATCAAGTAGAATACAAAACTGGTAAAGAAAACATTGTTGCAGATAGTTTATCCAGAATACATGAAAGTCCAGCAGTGCAGGCTATATCTCTAGTGCAGGCAGATTGGATTAAAGAATTAAGAAATGAAGTCAAACAAAGCCCATTCTATGAAATCAAGAAAGAAAAAATATTGCATGGAGAATTACAGGCTGATAAATACAGAATTGTGGATGACATGATTTTTTATAAAGGAAAAATACTTTTGGATCATAACAACAGTTCCTTATTAAATATATTACTGGCTGAATTTCACTCTTCTTTCCTTGGAGGCCATGCTGGTGTAAAGAAAACACTAAAAAAATCAACCAAGGTATTTTTTTGGAAACATATGAAGTTAACAGTGGAGAATCTCATCAAACAATGTGATGAATGTCAGCGAGCAAAATCAGAAAATGTACCCTATCCGGGTCTTCTTCAACCATTGCCAATTCCAGATCATGTAAGGACTGACATTTCTATGGATTTCATCACACATCTACCTAAAAGCAATAAAGCCACTGTGATTTATGTAGTAGTTGACAGACTTTCAAAATATGCTCACTTCTTTTCCTTACAACATCCATTCACAGCCAAGCAAGTTGCTCAAGTGTTCTTTGATGGAATCTTCAAACTATATGGTATGCCTGCAACAATAATCAGTGACAGAGATTCAATTTTTCTTAGCAATTTTTGGCAAGAAATCTTTACTTTACAAGGCTGCACGCTCAAATATAGTTCGGCCTATCATCCACAAACTGATGGCCAAACTAAAATTATCAATAAAATTTTAGAAAACTACCTTAGATGTTTCATCTGCCACAAATCAAAGGATTGGACAAAATGGTTAACTCTAGCCGAATTTGGTACAACACTTCTTGGAAAGAATCTACAAAGTTAACCCTATATGAAATCGTATATGGAAGACAACCTCCTGCACTTTTGTCATATGTACCAAATACTGCAAAGGTCCAACAAGCGGAAGAGCAATTATTTTCGAGAGACATCACTTTACAATTTTTGAAAGATAATCTGCAACTTACACAACAAAGAATGAAAAAGCAGGCTGATATACATAGAACAGAAAGGAAATTTGACATTGATGATTGGGTATATTCAAAGCTTCAACCATATCGCTAAATTTCTGTGAGTTCAACAAACACTACAAAGCTTTCTCCTAAATACTATGGTCCTTTCAAAATTTTGCAAAAAATAAGTGAAGTTGCCTACAAATTAGAACTCCCTGAATCCACAAAGAAACATCCTGTTTTCCACGTCTCTCAACTAAAAAAGAAAATAGGATCAAACATTATTTTACAACAAGAGCCACCATCTTTCACTGATACAATGGTTGATGAACCGGAGTTCATTATTGACAAGCGAATGGTCCCAAGAAACAACAGACCAGTGGTACAAGCTTTGGTCAAATGGAAGAATAAACCACTTACTGATGCTACTTGGAAAGACTATTGGGAATTAGTTAAGAAATTTCCTATATTAGACCTTGAGACAAGGTCTCTTTTTGATGGGGAGGGGAGTTGTTACGCTCATACAATTCATCAAACACTTAATAGGCATTCAACTGGAAATGACATTTCAACAAATACTTGCGAAAAGAAGCTTCCCCATCCACTTCGGTTAGCTGGATTCAAAGAAACTGATGTTGAAAAACATGAAGGATACATATGCAAGAATATATTAACTAAAGCATAAAACAGTAGAGGATAAGCTAAATTGAAGACTATGCATGTTGTGCACGTGCACACGTGCACAGCTTATTCTCCTTGCAACCACTTTGCAATATATAGCTATGTAAATTAAAGGATAATTAGGAGTATCAGCCAAAATTCCTATAACGACTAGTTTGAAATGGTCTATATGATCAACATTATAAATATAGAAGAAGGCCATGTAATTAGATATGAAAAAAGATATAAATAAATTGACAGTTTTTCTTAATTCTGCATTTTGTTACTGCTGTTTATTTTCACCTCTTCTTGTGTTCAGTTATTCAATAAATTGGATTCCTTCCACCACCTTTCTCCTATCTGATTAACATTCCTGCTTTCTAGTGCCATCTCTTCCTTCTTATTATCTGTTTACATCATCACCATCTTCTTATACTTTCAACTATTGCACTCTGACCACTCTTTCACCTGAAACATACCATTGTCCATCACTCCATCATGACACACACCAGATCTGAATCCCAAAAGAATAAAGACCATAACATTGTCAACGAGGCTCATAACTAACGTCAAATCTAATAACTGGCGCCGAAGTCCATGATTGGCGATGAGGCTCATAGTTGACATTCGAAGATCGTCTCCAAGTAAATCTAAGAACTAAGAATGGAAATAATGGATCTGGAACTATGGAACTTGCACACCATGCCGAAGATCAACAACCAGCATTGTAATTGGAAACACCACAAGAGATGCCAATATCGTAAATCAGCTAATGTCATAAATTAACAATAATCAGTGCCAGGGTTCTAGGTTTTGTTACTCCTTATTTAAGATTAATGATTTCATTTCATAAATTTACAAATTTCATAACTTAATTACTTTGCAAACTAAAAAGATTCAAAAGATGACTCGAATATTGCAAATTTTGAAAAATAATAACAATAATGCTTACTGGTTTCGAGTTTACTGATTTTAAGTTTATCAAATTAAAGTTTACTAATTTTAAGCTTATTGGTTTAAAGATGAAGGATTTCAAATGCATATGTAGCTAAGTTTTTGGACGAATGCTGGTTTTCGAAAATAGACTTGTATATATCAACTACGGAAGATATGAATTTCGAATGAATATACAATTAAAATTCCATATCTGAATTCCTTAACATGAATCCATACATATTGATTTCATATATTCAAAAACATGATTTTAAAAGCTTAGGTAGTGTTTTTGGTTTTAAAAAGAATTTTGTGTTTTCAGTTTTTAATATGTATGTCAAATATAAGAAGAATGAAGATACGACGGAGGAGATGAAAGAAAGACGGATGGGAGGATGAAGGGGATTGAGGGACGATGGAAGAATGGATTGTTTCACGTGCTTGTGTTATTTTTCAAAACACGGAAAATAAAAAAAAAGTTGTTTTTTATTTTGTATATTAACGTCGTTTTTTAAATTGATCGTTTTTGGCAATATACATGCGTCGTGCATTTTTGTATGGACAAAAACCCAAACACTACAAGGGGAAACACGTTTTCCGATGGCCAGAAGCCGTCGGCGGCCGTCGGAAACCGTCGGCCGCCGTCGGAAATAGCCGCCGGAAATGGCTTTGTCGGGAAGCAGTATTTCCGATGGCTTCCGACGGACGCTGTCGTATCCATTTCCGACGGATCCAGACGGTTTTCGACGGTTTCCGACGGTTACCGACGCCCGTCGGAAACCGTCGAAAACCGTCGAAAATCGTCTGGAACAGGCCGCCGTTATTCGTCGTGAGCCGTCGGAAATTTTGACCAATAAGCCGTCGGAAGCCGTCGGATATCTGCTATTTTTTTTTTGAAATTTGCTGCAAATTTAGACTTCCAACCACATTTCTCTTCCAAACACTATAATATCAATACTGCACAATCCAATATACAATAGTCCAACCAAATATTCAAACCCAAACCACAAAATATTTAATAAACACACAAATAAATAAAATTACATCAAAATAAAATACAAAATATAAATAACCATTCCAACATTAACAATAATCCTAACAATAACTGTTCTACCATGTTGTTAATACATAAATTCATCAATATTCTCATACACGTCCTCATACAACCATAGAACCAAATGTGTCAAACATAATTATACATAAATCAACAATTACCTACACCGTCTACCAAATCATTCTAAATTAAAACAAAACATACCTGAATGAACAAGAAAGTAAGTAATGAATCAATCTCCTGCGGATCCAGAGCCAGCCGAGGAAGGAAAGTGACCACCACCCTGCTGCTGCTGCATGTACTCTAACAACTGTGCGGTGTGCATGGCCTGTTGGCGGTTCTACTCCTCCAACTGGGCAACTCTAGTCCGCAATTCTTCTATATCTGCAAGATCGCTCTGATGTCTACTCCGTCGTCCCCTACTCTGACTACTGGACTGCAATAATTGAAAAATAAATAAAATCCAAGTTTATTGTTTTGAAAAGGTGAAAATATCATATTTTAAGTATTTTAAGAAAAAGTAAATTATTTACCGCTAAATTGCCAAATCCGTATCGTCGACCATGCTCTGCTGGATCCATAACGGACTCAAAAATAACGTCTTCCTCATTGGTCGTCAGCTGATCTCGACCCGTGTCAGCAAGGAGTTTCTACCGCTGCTCCATAAACTTCTCCTGCATTAACAAATTAATAATATCATATCTTATGTCATCATAGTTTAACAATTAAAACAATTACTAATACTGAATAAAATGAAATATGCTTACATGGCTTTTGCTGGATTTATCGTCCTGCCATGTGTACGAAACAGTCCCGTCTGGATTAACATGCTCGACAGCATGCATACGGGTGAACACGTCCATATAGCTGACAGGACCATGTGACTCGGCTTCCTGAAGTTGATTGTTACATACAATTATTATACATTTAAAATCATATAGTATAAACTATTTACATTTATTATTCAGTAAATTTACCAACTCCTGCCGATACTGCTGAAACGACTTCGATCATCCACGATGAGTGACGGGATTCTTATTTCTATTTGCAGAGTTTCTATCCGACTCTGCCTGTATATTCAAAATTTGATACATTATTTTTCGATCACGTCAAATTAATAATTCAAAAAAAATTAGTATACTTGCCTTCGCCTCGTCCGTCTCCCAGTATCTCAACCAAGCTTGCCACACGCTCTCTCCCATCCACCGTGGTTTCTTACCAGATTTCTTAATCTCAGATATCGTATCCCTGTAGTTCTTGCGCATCTTCTTCATCCAATATGCTCGTGCCAGCATCATATCATCTGTCTGGATGTCTATCTCAGCCTGTGTTAAAAAAAAGATTACACTTTAAACGATATAAACAGTAAAAAAACGACAAAAACGAATTAAAAATGGAAAACAGAAAAATATGCATATTAGGACATCCTGCCATATGCACTCTATGATGTGAGGAGGGATGTTATCCCACTTCGGCCAGCAGGCACTCATCCTACTGCGATAAGAAGCTCTAGAGACGTCCAACACAACCTTAGAAGGAAGTAGATCGAACCCCATGTTTTTAAGTACGATATAGATAAGTACGTACGTATATCATAGAAAAAATAAAATATTGAATAAAATTTAATTCTTACCCATCTGCTCTAGGGACTAACGATACAACTGCACGCTGTGGCTCTTGCGATGGGCCACTGCCATCGCCTCCTGACGATCGGGAACTGCTCCTACCTCTACATGACATATTGATAAACCTGTGACATATACACATCATTATATAAGAGAATAAAAACATGATAATTAATATATTTCATATGAAAATGACATCAACGGTATAAATTGCTTAATTAATGACTGAAATGGAAATAGAAATGGAAGTGTGTTATACCTGATTCATAATGGGTGTACTCTTCCAACGATAAGCAGAGTTCATTGCATTTTCAATAAAAATTGCTAAATAAATGACAAATGGAAATAACATAAAACATGCAAACAATAGTAAAAGGATTTGGTTTCATAGTTATATCAATTTCATAATACATCAAAATTTCAACATAGTTACATCAATTGCAAAAAAACAGATTCAGATTTATATCAGTCATCATCGTCTTCTGATTCAGATTCGGTCTCGTTTTCGACGATATTTTCCTCTGCATTGTCAAACGCTTCTACCAAAACATTTGATTCATCGATCAAAGGACCAAAATCTGTATGATCGTCTGTAATTATTATTTCGTTATTTTGCTCAAGGTCTGCCTGATAAGCTTGTTCGTCCGGAATATTCTTCCCATCGAATGTGAATCTGGCCTTTGTTTTAAAAACTGCAGACCAATCTGCTTTATCTCTTTTTAGAGACGGATAAGGAGCATAATAAACTTGCAATGTTTGTTTGGCTAGTACAAAAGGATCATACTTGTGATAGTGCGATGTATGCTTTTAAACAACAAGCATCCTTGTAAACATGTATCTATTTTCTGATACGGTAAACCAAAAGCCGACATAAGTTTTTTAACTTCGTAGTGATTTTCACACATAAGATTATCGGGCGGCATATGTCTTTTTGCAGCTTGTACAACAGCCGTAAACCCAGCTTCAGTGATGTTGTATTTTGACTTCATCGCAATGTATTCTGCGATTACTGACAGCTGACAGCTGAGTGCCGCTTTTACAACCATCCCAAATAGGTTTCTTAGCAGCATCTAGTAAATCATAAATTTTTTTTCTTCAATATTTGGTTCTTCAACATTTCCATCATCGTCGTCAACTTCAACCATAGGAAACATTGATCGTGCTGCATCTTCGACCATATTTTCTATACGGGTCATCCTAACTATTTCGTTAACGACACTTTCAGACTATACAGAAGTATTTGCTACAACTTCTCCATGCCTATCCCAAACATAATACTCGGGTACGAAACCGTTTTTGCACAAATGAACTTTCACAATATCTGGTAACAAATACTTCAAATGTCTACTCTTACTACACGGACAACGAATTTCTGGATCGTTTCCGTTATTACTTAAAGCGAATTCAACAAACCTGTTTATACCATTATAAAAATCTTCTTTTATTGAGCCCCTCTGTCCTTTTCTTTGGTACATCCATCTCCTCCGATCAACAAAATAATCAATCATTTTTCCTATTTGAGAAAATTAGAAGTTCAAAATTTAATATTTATTTTCAAGAATACAAATTCGAAAAAGATTATTTTCATGGTCGTATAATATTTGAATTTAAAGAACAACTTCACAAATTTAAAAATATTTTCAAATAGGGCACATTTTATTTTTTAACGTATCGATATAAAAAATTGTATAAATTTTTTTTTCCATGGTCAGGCATCCTACTTCCCATTACAAACACAGTAAGCATTTACATTTCGTATATTACTTCGTCTCAAATGATTCAACAAAATTTTGGCAGCATTTCCCTTTTGTTCCCTGCATTGTACACAAAATGCGTGTACGCAGGAAACAAAAAAGAAAAGTTAGGCCGAAATTTTATGAACCGTTTGAGACGAAGTAGTATACAAAATGTAAATGCTTACTGTGTTCATAACTTGTCCAATACAGGAACAAATCCAACAAACATTGTACTAGATGAATATAAATGGTCGTTTTTTGAAAAAAAACGACTATTTATATAACGATCATGTACAACATTCGTCAGACGGGGCCAAAAATTGTCTAAGGGACATTAGTTAATTAAATATGCGCATTTTACGAAAAAATACAGTTTTACTAACTATTCACATTTACAAAAAAATATTTTAATTTAACATATTTATTCGACGTATTCCATCAACTTAAGGCTCGTTCGACGCAATTTTTTTTGTTGCATAAGTCAATACGTGCACAATATAATATTCCAAGCTCGTGCATTCATTTTATCTTAGTCCAACTAACACAATACAATGATAGCAGCGCTACACACATATACAATGGTACAACCAAGGCATATACAACGATTTCCATATACACAAACAAGCCCAAATTATACATGTTTTTCACAATTTCACGATAAAAGATGAAATAGGTATATCATTGAATGCTAGAAACTATTATAACACAATTGGAAACAATTTCAATCACCAATTAGCCCTAATTTATCAATTTATGCAAATCTAGAATTAGGGTAAAAACTCAATTTTTCTCGAAAATAAGAGATTATACCTTAGCTGGAGAGCAATAGACGTTGATTATGCAGCCGGGGAGGATCCGAAAGCTCGAAATTGATGATTGGAAGCTTGGGGAAGAGATTTGGGGATTTAGGGATTAATATTTTCGTATGAAAAGTGAGGAGGAAGAAGGCTCGGCTGAGCCTGTAGTTCGATAATTTTCGACGGCTTCCGACGGCCGCCGACGGCCCGTCGGAAGCCGTCGGAAATAGGTCGTCGGAAGCCGTCGCCCCCCTCCGTCGGTATTAAGCTTTTTTCTAGTAGTGAAAACTAAAAATAATAAACCAAACACTACCTTATAATTTCAAAAAGTATAAGTATCCAAATGCATGAAGTTTTGAGCACATATTTTCAGATCTAAAAGAATTAGGATTCGAACATTACCAGATGTGGGATATATAAATAGTTTTGAATAAACATATGAAGTTTTGTATACATCGGGTTTCCAAAATTCAATTATTCCAAGCTTTTAAAGGTGAGTTCTTAAAAGAACTTCAGATTTACAAAATTTGGTTTTGAAAGTTAATTTTGAAAACTTACTGTTTATTTATCCTAAAATCGAAAGGTTTCAAGTCTAGAGGGAAATGATTTCAAAAGGGTGGAATTTCAAAGAAATTTAACTTGGCAGGTCTCCTGAATTCATCCTAATTTTAATTTGCAATATACGAATTTTAAAAAGGAATGTATTGATTAAATCTTTGAAGCACAAGAGATTTCAGATATATCAATATCATACAAACATTTGACACTAACTATATGTACATATATGATTTTGAAAGTGTATATGGCTAATTTTGAAGATAAATAATTTTGAAATTGCAACAAGATTTATATATCTATAATCGTGGAAATATGTCATGTGCCAGTGATTGTACAAGTATTTCTGTCTTAAATACATCCATGAATTCAAATAAATCTTTTTACCAGTTTCGAGTTTTATATATAAATATATGTTTAAGATTTATGTTTTCCCGAATTCCTAAAGCATATAACTTTGAATGCATATGGCATGATGTTACAAAGCTTTACATATTAGGTTTTAAAAATTAGAAGCTTTGACTATATAGATGTGAATTTCTAAATATGCAGTTTTGTATATTTATAAATGTGTGCCAAATATGTTTCAAAGTTACCAACTTTAACTATGTGTTTGCATTCTGAGCTTGGAGGCTCTTAAATGATTTTATACATTAGTTTTCAAATTTTTTTTCGATTTCGAAGAGCATGAATAAAAGTACGAAATATAAAAATTTCAAATGAGTATTGATGGTGAATTTACATATCTTGTTTTAATAAGAGGAAAAAGGTTTCAGGAGATTCATGTTTCAAGTAGGGGTGTTACGGTTGCGGTAACCTTCGTTATTACCACAAACCGTAACCATAATCGTTGTTGACGGTTATAAATTCTTATAACCGCTATCGCAACTGTCTATGATGGTTAATCGTCGTATTTTCAATTTTGAAGCATGTCGTATATATATTTTCAATTATATACATTATTGATGATAAATTGATATAGTTCTAATTGTTTTTTGCAAGTTTATTTATTTGTTTATAGAACGACCAATATGCATGCACATGTTATTAGTTCATTAAGGCACATATTATTTGTGTAAAGCTGTTCCTTTAACTTAAATTACTAATTTTTATACTTTAATGTGAGATATTACATAAAACAATCATGTATGGTTGGTATGGTTAACCGTGGTTTTCAAATTCTTCAACCACTGCCGTAACCGTTACCGTTATAGACGGTAACCGCATGAACGGTTGGTACGGTTGTGTGGTTGAGCGATTCAATCGTAACAGCCCTAGTTTCAAGATATATATAAGTTTCAAAGGTATGTAATATATCAGTTTTCGAAAGTGTTTGGTTTTAAGATTCTAATTTATATGGTTCCATGATATGTTTAGCTTTTTAGTATGTCCAGTTTCAATATGACATAAGCTTTAAATGAGTATAACAATTTTATATATACCTCATTTCAAGTATCTATGTTTTGAAGGATGTCAGAAGCATAAGAGCTTTGAATATATATAAGTGATGTATTCATACACATTGGTTTCTGATATGTGCATGAGTTTTGAGTATATGCAAGACTTTAATTTGGCAGATTAAATGTATAGGATTTTAATCCATGTCAGTTTTTCTTTGCATCTTGATTTTGTAAAAAAAAAGATTTTAAGCAAATAATTTCTTTCGAAAACGCATTAGTTTCAAGAAATCACACTTTTATATGTGTGCACCGAGTATGTGTGGTCTGAAACATATATGATTTCATACATATGATGTTGTCTTGTATGGTTCTAATAGTATCAGGTTTTCAAAATAAATATAATGGTTTTGTGAATATAAGTTTTTGAATACATGTCTTTATAGTTCGAATATATCAGTATTAAATATATTGAGCTTAAACATATATGATTATTCGTAACCTCAAATATATGTTGGTTCAGATATACATATGGTCATAAATAAAAGCATTTTATATAATTATTTTAAAAGTAAGTACTCTTGAAATATTCGAATTTCATATACTCGGGGTATTGATAGTGTATCCAATATCAGCCTTTTGATTGATGATAACCCCACATATGAGCAGCTTTTTGTTTTAAGTGAATGTATGGTTTTGAGATGTGGAGATTTTTATTCAAACCTTACATATACAAATGTAATATATAAACTATTTTCAAGGATACAATTTCAAATACACATCTGAATTCAGGTACATAAATATCCAAGGGCAGCACCCTATAAATTTTTAAAAAGAAAATATATTTTGCTTTGGTACGAATTGGATTTTAGAGTATATGTAAACTCCAATGGTTCCAAACCTCATATACAAACAAGTCTTTGAGAATAATATCAAATATTTACTTTTCAATATTCGGAATTCAAGGGGCAAAATCTTGAAATTTAGGGCATCCAATCAGCCATGGGGAAATCAATATTTCCTCAAAATATTGCATTTAACATCTCTATAATAGCCTCAATGGGCAGACCACCTGATGAGTTTCAATCATGTCATATCAGGAAGCCATTAGGAGTCAATATCGACGAGGAAGGCTATCAAACCGTTCAATCCAGATCTCAAAGGAGGAAAGAGACCAAGAATAGACAGGAGTTGCCACCAGCTCCAAATTCTAGCAATTTAAGGGGCAAAGACATTCCAAGAATACCTTTAACGCAACAATTAAAGAATGCACAAGAACCTCAGAAGCCGGCTACCTTCTCACCGAATAAAAGGTCAGGTCTGAAATCATGGGCAGATATAGTAGTTGCCGAGTCAGAAGAACCACCAGGGGAGGAATGTAATCTTGAAGCTATTGCTCCAATAGTGAGTAACAACAAGAAGTATAGTGTGGTAAAAGAGGCTGTTTGTAAGAGAACCAGAGAATGCTGGAGCAGTTCTGTTCTTGTTTATGTGATGAGTACCAAACCATACTACTTGTTTTTTAAATCTTACATTCAACGTGTGTGGAAACCAACATGGCAGTTTGAAGTGTACACAAGAGAGAACAACTTCTTTCTCATCAAATTCGAAAATAAAAAAGACTATGAGTTAGTTTTAAAAATGGACCATATTTCTATAATGAAAAACTCATCATCATGAAGAGGTGGTCTGAAACATTAAAACTGGACAGAGATCTCTTAACAACAATGCCGGTATGGGTAAGGTTACCCAGTGTGAATCTAAAGTTGTAGGACAGAGAGGCCTTCAACATCATGACTAGTATCATTGGTAAACCCATTAAAATGGATGCAGCAACTACTTTGAAAATGAGATTGAATTACGCTCGTCTCCTTGTTGAAATTGCTGCAGAAGATGAACTCCCAAATGAAATTAATTTAACAATGTACAATGGCGAAATTATAACTCAAAAGGTGGAATATGAATGGATTTCACCGAAATGTATTATATATAAATTTTTTGGGCCTGTTAAAGAACAATGCAACTCGAAAAAGGCATGGGTTCCAAAAGCAAACAACCAATAATCTCAAGAAAACAGTCATTAAGAAACAGTTAACATATCTATGTCGATCAAAGACGAAAACATAGAAAATGAAGGTGATTATGCTTCTAAAAGTAATACAGAACGGATCATCCAGAAAGGAATCATCTCCGGCCAAGAAAAGGTGCTCACTGATCAAGAAAATCAGATCACAGTAGAGGGAGTTCATCAAACAAAGAAATCAACAAAGAACAAAATGAAAGACAGTCAGAACACAGAGTTGGAGGGAGATGTAAATGCAATAGTCTTAGATTCTGAAACCCCTTCTGTTTTAGAATCTTGTTTAATTACAGATAATTATGGCAAAGTTATTAAAGAAAAAATACAACATTATGCCAAAATATCTGATGATAAATCAATAAAGATCGATCCTCCTCCAGAGAAGGCTGTAGAGACTGAGGGGATTCAAAATACTGACTCAACATTGCCTCGCACATCTTCTGAATTCGATATCTCCTTGATTCAAATTTCAGAAACAGTGGATATGGATTGCAATAACTCGGTTCTGCCTCAAACATCTGAGCAGTTTGATATTGCCCAACTGCATATTCCAAAGAAAGGTAACAAAGGTAAGAACAAAGAAAAATCTAATTTTAAGCATAAATATGTTTCTAGCAACCCAGAATGGACAGAAATGACAACAAGGTTAAAAGCAAAGAGTTCCGAGTGCAAGAGAAAAGGTACAAGTGCCAATGTGACAGGTACAATTTAAACTCCTTGTTTTTTTTATTATGAAGATATTTGCATGGAATGTTAGAGGGGTGAACTCCTCAGCCAAGCAGATTGATATTTTGCATATGATTAGGGTATATAAGCCTACTATTATTGCTCTTATTGAAAACAAGATGAATGATGATAGTATGGATAAATTTAGTATGAAACTTGATAGAAACTGGAAGTATATTAATAATAATGACTGTGGTTGTAAGGGTAGAATCATACTTTTATGCGACTCTAACATTTGGTCCATTGATAATATTAATAAAGACTTGTAGTATATTGACAGTATTTTCAAAAATGTTGGTGGATTCTCAATTCAAATCACTAGTGTTTATGGTAGCAATTTTGAAAGTGAAAAAAAGAGTTATGGTGTAGACTTAAAGCTATGAATCATGTTATTAAATCTACTTGGATTATAATGGGGGATTTTAATACAGTTCTTCATTCATATGAAAAATCTGGTGGAAGTCATGCACCCCAAAATAAGTTAGACAAGATTAACAAATTTTTGATTGTAACTGGTTTGATTGAGACTTGTGTTTCTGAAAATAAATTTACTTGAAAATATGGTGTTGAGAAAACTATTCATTACAAACTTGATAGGGTGCTAGTGAATAATGATTTTTCTAATACTTTCCCAAATTTTGCTTGTTGTACCTTAGAAAGAATGCAAGTGATCATACACCTATTTTCATAAAGCTTTTTAATGAAGTGGACAATCTTGATATAAAATGTGCCTTTTAGATTTAAAAAGGTTGGATTTGTGATGATAAGTATGATGGTTTAATTAAAGATTGTCTTAATTTTTCTTGTGAAGGTAATAAATATTTTTAGTTTAATATGTTATTGAAACATATTAAACATAACTTAAAAGATTGGAATAAGAATAACTTTCAGGATAAAAATATTCTGAACAAACTTAAGAAAGAAGGAAATTTTTTACAAGATCTTGCCGATCAAAAGCCTGAGGATTTAAATTTTGTTAAATTTTTTTTGATAATCAATAGAATCTATCTAGAGAGATGTACATCAATTCTGTTAATGCTAAACAGAAAGCTAAAGTGGACTGGCGTACTTTGGGGGATGACTGCACCAATTTTTTTCATGCTAAAATGTCTACTAGAAGGCATATCAATAACATAGGGAACAATATTGACAGTTCTAGTAAGTCTACCAATTCTTATAACTCTATTGTTGAAGAAGCTTTGAATTTTTATAATGAACTATATTTTTATGAAAATCAAATTCATAATTTTCCAAAAATCATTTGCAAATATAAACTGAATAGTGTAGCAGAAGAAATTCTGCTTGGCCCTGTGTCAGAGAATGAAATTAAGGTTATTATTTTTAATGCTGGTGATAATAAAAGTCCTGACCCTGATGGTTTTAATGCTAAATTTTATAAAAATCATTGGGACAATTTAAAAGGCCAGGTGACTGATGTTGTTAATGAATTTTTTGATAAAGGTAAACTTTTGAAAAGTATTAATCATACTTTTATTACTTTAATTCCTAAAAATAAAAATTCATGTAGCATTGGAGGCTACAGACCTATATCTTGCTGCAATGTTATTTATAAGATTATTGCTAGTGTTCTTAGCAACAAAATTAAGGTGTTCTTGCCTTTTTTAATTTCTGAAAACCAAAGTGCTTTTGTTCCTGGCAGATTGATATATGAAAACTCTATGCTAGCTCATGAGATGGTTAGGAACTTCAATACTAAAAGTAGTGATAATATGTGCCTTAAAATTGACTTACAAAAGGCATATGATAAAGTCAACAAATAGTTTATTTACCATATGATAAATAACATGGGTTTTCCCATAAATTTTTTTGATTTGGTATATGAATGCATTAGCACCCCTACTTTCTCTATTCTATTTTAAGGTAAACCAGTGGGATTGATCAAAACAATATGGGTATTAGATAAGATGACCCTCTATCACCTTATCTATTCACTATGGTCATGGAATATTTCTCTATTCTTGTTGAGATAGAGCTTTTAAAGGGTTATGTTACTCCTATTAATAGATTTCAGCCCACTATTTCTCATCTTGTATATGCAGATGATTTGATGCTCTTTACAAAAGAAAATGAACAGAATGCTTATGCTATTTCACAAATTTTTGTGCATTTACATAAGTATGGAGGTTTGCAGGTTAATGATCGTAAGAGTAAAGCATATTTCAGTAAATGCAGTAAATACAAAAAGGAAGTGTTAGACATACTGCATGTTACTGAAGGGAAGTTGCCAATTAAATACTTAGGGCTGCCACTTTCTGTTAATCAAATTAAAGATAGTGACTGTTTTATGCTTATTGAAAAAATTCAAGAAAGAATGGAAACATGGTCTTGTAAACTCCTCTCCATAGCTGGGAGAATGGGGTTGATTAAAACTGTTATTTATGCCATTATTTTATACTAGCTTCAAACATATCAAATCCCAACTGCATCTATTAAAAAATTAGAAAGCAAATGTGCTGATTTCCTTTGAAAAGGGGGTTACCATAAAATCAGTTGGGAAAAAATTTGTAAACCCAAAAAAGAAGGGGGGATGAGGATTAGAAATTTGAATGACTTAAGCATCACTTGTTATTTAAAAATGTTTTGGAGATTTTTTAGCACCGATTCATTATGGTCAAAATGGATGAAGGCCAAGTATCTTAAAAAAGGAAACTTTTGGAACATTTTGCCTAATGATAATCAATCAAATGCTTGGAAACAGATTTTAAAATGTAGAAACATTGGTAAACCTCTATTAGAAAGGATTTTTAAATCAGGGAAGGTTTGACCCCTGGTTTCAGCATGATTCTTTTGTTAACAGAATTGGATGGGATAATTTAGCTATTTTTGGCAATGCTAATGCAAATGTTTCCATGATTATCAAAGATAATCAATGGCAGCCTCAGCTACATCCCATTACTAATCCACACAAGAATGTGATCAGATGTATTCCCCATGATTCTAATGCTAAGACTGATTACTGGGAATGGAGTGTTAGTTGTAAAGGGAAGTTTTCTTTTAAAAAAACTTGGGAGAGTGTTAGAAATGAACAGTCTACAGTAGTCTGGTATCATTGCATTTAGAACAAAGTTAATAATCCCAAGATGGAAATCTGTTCATATTTTGCTATAAATAATAGATTACCTAGTTGGAACAGACTAAAGAAGTGGGATAAAAATGTTAAACCACTTTGTTTCTTATGCAACAGTAATGAAGAGTGTATTAATCATATATTTTTGGAGTGCAGTTATGCCTATTACATCTGAAGTCACATTCAAACTACACTGGGAATTCAGAACAATGGACTTATAGATCTTAAGCATACAGTTCAACATATCAGCATCAATTTCAATGGCAAATCACTTGAGAAAGACTTTGCAAATGTTCTTCTTACAACTGCTATTTATCACATATGGAAAGAAAGGAACAATCAAAATCATAATAAAGCAAAACTTACTAAAGAGCAAAGATGATTACTGGTAGAGTCAGATAGCAGAATTATGCTTCAAAAATCAAAGAAAAAAGTTAAAACTCAAACCAAGTTTTCCCTTTTAGCTGAACACTGGACTAGAGAAGCGGGTAATAAACATATGAGAGATATTTGCATAAGCCAAAAGCCATCTCAAGCAAGCCGGAGCTTCATCAGAGCAGTTCTGCTAAAGCTGGCAACTTTAGCTCATACAAAGATCAGGAGATGGATAATATGAAGGATTCTTCATATTTATGTCATTGGGAGCCCAGATTTACTAAGCAAATTAGTGAATCGAGCAACAAAAGCTTCGATAGTGGTTTAGAAGGGAAGAGGAGTAGATTCAAAGACGTTTTATCTTTTTGGGAAAGAGAGGAGAAGAGCGGAGCTAAAGAATATGGCTGAAGCTCGAGTGTCGTCCACCATTTTTAAGTGTTTTAAGTAGTTTAGGGTTTCTCGCATGTGTGTTTGTGTCGACGGTAACCCTAATCTGATGTTTTTTGTAGAAACTTCGGGTGTTTTACCCGTTTATTTATTTCTGGGCCTTAGGCCATGTACCCGTATTAAAAAAAAGTCTTTGATAATGATGGCATAAGGTACGGTGTTTGTACAAAATATCAGATATATAATGTATGAAAAATATATATAGTGTTGTATTTATGAAGTTTTAAATATATATATTAGTTTCATGTGTGCACACTTTGAGCATATTTTAATATCTCAAATATTTTTTTTTATATATGACAGATTCATGAAAATTGATGCTAATGTACTCTCAAAAAGTAAATATATAAAGCCTTTTTATGTCAAGACAAAATGAGATTTTGAACATATGAGGATTTGTAAATTAAGGCTTAAACAATTAAGGCTAATAAAGGAGAATGAGACATATTTGTTAATTAAGGCTTAAACAATTAAGAAATTGCATATTTGCACATCTTACAACATATTCATAATTTGGATAACGGACTTGACTTGAGCCTATTTTCTTATTGACTTATGAACTTGCCTATTGACTTATGAACTTGCCTATTTGCCTATTGACCTATGAGTTTGCCTATTTTCCTATGGACTATTAGACTTGCCTATTTTATCCTTTGAACTTATGGACTATGATTTAAACGAACTTGTAAATTATCACAAATCCAAGGGGTATATTTGGAGTTTATTCGAATATGTCACTTTTTACAACCCTTTGGGTGTTGACGAAGAAATTTATTAACAGCCACTATCTGGTGTAAGCATATAGTTTGCATATGGAAAATCAGACATCATGTACTTACCACCACATTTTGATTTCAACCACATGCTATCCCTCGATTAACAATGAAGTCGGACAAGTTAGAGAACTAACCTTGCCTTTATGTACATTCTTAAACTCTCACTGATAAAAATGGGCTTCCATACCTCGAAATATAGTGTATAGTATAAGATGAAGTACCTTCCATATACTTAATTAATCATGACATATTTATAGAAATTAACTCTCTTATACTTATCACACTTTCGATATTTTGACTTCGCTATCCCTCGTCGAAAATTGAAGCCAAGTAAGTAAGGACACTGTCCTTGCCTTAATTAAAATACTATGATACTAAATCTCATAGATATGGGAAAATCTATTCATCGGATTTTAGTTCTTAATATAAGATGATTTCTTTTCCATAAACGTGTCAACATTTTAGCACTATTTATCATATATTTTTTGTTTAACTTAATGGCACCGACGAAGAATCCCCTGTTTAAAACCAACATCCTTTTTTTTAAATAATTGAAAACCAACTTTATGAACTTATTTCTAGTCTTTGATTTCAAAGTTATTTATTTTAATCCAAAGTTTGATTTAAAATCAACATTTTTTCTTTATACAAGTAAATACCTTTTTATAAATAAATTCCAAACCACCTTAAAACATCTTTGTAAAGATTTTTGAAAAAAAGAGTCGAGTTTGGAAAAATCATTTAAAATCTTCTTAGAAAATCAAGGTAGTAATCTTCAAAAAAACACAGGATTTCAATGTCATATAGAAATCTATGACAAGTCGATTAATTATAACTAAACAACATTCACAAGCATTTATATGAACAAGCTTATAATTATCAAAAAGCAAGGAACTCCTTAGAGTCCCTCTACATAAGAGTCCCTTGTAAACCTTGCCATATGCACTTCAAAGTATATCGTCATGACCTATTCGCAATAAAAACTTCGACTTCTTTCCTTTCTCTAGTCCCCCTGTAAAAATCATGTGTCATCCGCTTTCAATCGGGAACCAAATCAAAAAATAATAGTTACATACAATTATAAACATAAGCAAACAACGTAAATTATTACAACCAAATACTTAAATTATAAAGCTACTTTCAAGCGAGCTTTACTTACTTAAACAAATAGAAACTTCACCCAAGCTACCAGGACCTTGCAAACAACACAGGGACCCAGTTTCCTTCCATACAACTTGCTTTTAAAGACCAAGGAAACCATGTTTGGGCTTAGCCATGGCTAGGGAAGGTTCAGCCTAGGCTTCGAAAGTGGTTTTTGGGTTTGATTTTGGTATATGTGTGATGTAGAGAGTGATGAAAATGATTTTATGAACTTATTTATGGATTTAGAGAAGGGAAACAAAGTATTCTTTCATAACTTTTCTATAAGAAAATCGGTGGATAAAAAGTGAGGAAGTAAGAAAATGGAAATGAAATGAAAAATGAGGAATGAAAGAGAGTGTTCTTTTTAATGAAATTGAAAATTGGTTAATTACTAAACTAACCCTCCTTAATTAAAGTAACTAGCCTCCTTTAAAATTTAGACAGCACATCCACCACCATCATGTTATGTGCGTCCCTCCCTTATGTCACCAAACCTCACATCCTCCTTTTTCTAATGTCCTTTTGTATTATTATTTTGTATTTTATTATTTTTAAATGGAAAAGAAAAGTATACTCTTACTTAACTACTTAAGTATCTTTTAATTTGTTTTTAACTAAATCATTTAATTAGTAAAGTTTTTTTCTTATTTGCATATATGTACACTAGTATAAACAACACCTTCCGGCAACTTTTGGTCGATGAAAAGTCAAAAATCCGAAAAACAATTTTCGGTCACGTTTTCGATTTTTTTTCGAGCTACTTATTTTTGTAAACCTAATTTTTAAACAAGTTTACTATCATTAGTTATTTCATAAAAGAGGTCTACTTGAGTTATAAAATCCATTATTAAGTCATTTAAAATTATATTAAATACTCACATTTAAAGTGACTAAATTATAGGTCATTACATATAGTTATATCATAAAGTCATCAAATAGACATATTTATATTCACAAATTCTAAAATACCATAAAATATACTGATGCTGCCTCGCCGTTTATCATAGTGATTTACTATTATCAATTCGATGCAATATTGACAATAGAACCGATACTGCCTTGCCAATGATCTCTGTTGTCCACAACATCCAAATAGTCGCCGACATCACTTTAAATACACGCCTCCGCACACAAGCGAGCGCGCGTGCGCGCACACACAGTATTTTTATAATACATTCACCAAGTCAATTGATATATACTCTTATTCCCAAAACTTTTACAAACATAGATTTCAAACAACACTTTACTAGAATAATTTACTTTTCTTAAATTTTTATTTAAAGCATTCAACTTTTCTTTTCAAAATACTTTAGTTTCCACAAAATATTTACATCCCTTAAAACATTGTTCCCAAATGTCTCGTTCTAGTGTTTAGGAATCTCTATTAATAATGTTGATCAGGCACATTGACCAAAATTCTTTAACCACACAACGGACAGATTAACACAATTTCATTTGAAACAAATATTTTATAAGTGAATATTCTTACTTCAACAAGACCTTTATCAATTTATCTTTATATCCTAACCTGATACCAAGCTTATAATATGTATGTTTTACAAAAGACTTCAATTACAACATTTGCTTGGCTTCCCAAAATTATTTAATATTAATAAACTATATTTGCATAAATTAAGCGCCTTATTTCTATCGTACACTTAATAACTTAAAAAATTCACAAACAACCTTTAAGCATATTCAAATATAAATGTACTAATCAATAGACCATACCACTATAAATTTATAGCATAAAACAAACACTTTCTTATTTATTTATAATAAAAATCAATCAGTATTTATATTCATTTCAACTTTGATAAATTCATACAAATATTATATTAATTTCAATTATGAGAAATCCATATAAATATTAAAATTGAATTCAACACCATCAATTTCCAATAATTAGAGAAACATATAAAACTATAATTAATGCATTCGGCGGAATCTAATAATAAATTTTCCCCTGTGCACTTTGATTAAGATAAATCAACACACAATACGATTCCAAGTGAAAACATAACAATACAATACTCTATCATCTAAGATATAGTATTAAATATAGATATAAATACTACTTGTTGAACTAACTCTTTTCGTCCTTGCTACTCCAACCCTTAATATCATATACTTAAAAGAAATAAGTGAAAATTAATTATATAACTTTAAAATATCAAATATGTCCCTTGATGATTACCCCAACAACCATCCTCTATATATGTACACACTATCCTTTATTATAGGGAACTATGCAACACACCCAAGGGATAGGGACTCTAAGTCTCATCTAAGGTCTTAACTCGTGTCTCTAATATACGATGTATTGTTCTAAACCTGCACTGATACCAAATTGTAAACACCCCATCTCTATACCCATACTATCCAAGAGTATTACTAAGTAATATTGTCAGATAATATGGAGAATGAGGCTATATGGGGTATACACGTGAATATTCTCTTGGACTAACACTGGTACATATTAAAATGTCAAATAAATAACTCACCAATACATACACAGTATTGGTACAAAGCAACGAACACGTGTGCCTTCAGGATAGAACAATACATAATATACGGTAAACAACAGAGAACACGATGTCAATCGCAGCTATAACATATAATATAATACATAATATATGATACTATATGGATAAAAATATCTCAAATATCAACCATCTCAATATAATGCAATGTGATCAATATACAATACAACATCATACATATACAATGAATCAAAGTCACCTAAATGTAATGTAATAGTCCTAATATAAGTCTTTACTAAGCCAAATAAAAATCATGCAGGTCATATCTGAAAGTGACTAAGGATCGTGTAATATGGAATATTATCTAAGTTATTTACTAGTGCGGAATATAAATGTAAAAGTAAATAAAAAAGTAAAAGACACTAGAGATTTTTATACTGGTTCGAACTTCCCGTTCTATGTCCAGTCCCAGACTCCTTCTGGAATTCAACTATAAACCCTCACTTGACCTGGAGGAACAGGTATTACACCGTCTAAGCAACCGAACATGACATCTACCGCCTAAGCAACATAATAGGACTTCAACCGCCTAAGCAACCAAACAGGACTTTTAATACAAACAATAGAATTGCTTCTGACTGAGTATGCTCTTGAGTAGCACTAATAAGTCAATAATGTACACCCTTTCTATAATCTTCTCCTTTGTGGTATATAGTGTGATTTGTGAAGATAGAAAGTTTATTTAATCACTAATAAGATTTTCCTAAATGAACAAGTGATTAAAATCGAAAGTATTTGAATGAAAATGGCAAGATTGTTTAGACTATAAGAATGGGGAAATAGAATCTGAATTAAGTGATTAGAACAATTGATTCGATGGATATATAGTGATTTAAGAGTTGCAATTATTTGTGAAAAGAAGCAATCAAAAGATACAGAAGCAAATCTTGAATCAAGAGTTGTTTCTGTTCGTTGAAGTGAAGTGTCTTTTCAGAATATAGTCGTTATGAAGATTCAGCGGACCGAGTGAAAAAATTCAGCCAGCTGAACTTTTTGAAAATCGAATCAGAGAAAAAATAGTGCAAAAGTCTTGCAATTCAGCCAGCTGAAATATATAGTTCAGCCGTCAGAATGTTCAATATCTGTTGTTGTAACGAATCGTATTTTTTGATCCTTGAAAAATCGACACTAATACACTGTATTACATGCCGAGAAATCAAATGCCGTAAAACTCGATTGTTAGGGAAAAAGAAAGAAGATAAGAAGAAAACTACACAACAAAGAATCTCATAGCAGAACGAATAATCTATAATATACAACAAATCTTTACACAAAAACAAAACTGTAATATGTATATATACAGACATCCATCAGAGTATACTATCCTATTTCAGCCTAGACAATTATAATGGTCTGTCCTTACAATTGCTGATAAATACAACAATAGATACAGCGGAAAAATAACCATCTAGGTGATTACGTCTTTGAGCCTCCAACTCGTCCCTTGAAGCTCCAAAGCACCCAAACTAATCTGTACTATACTCGGTCTGACCCGAGCATTATAAATAAATAACACCCGAGTCAGTCTGGAAAACCAGCGTGAGAAAACACGCTCAACTGGATTTTTAAGTTATTTAAAAATCTTTGAAATCAAAAGTATCTCTTAAGACCTCGCCGCACATAAACACGGATGAGTTTTTACCTTACGATAACCAAAACCATTTCATATGAAATTCTTTGATATTATAATAAGGTCTAGATACAAATACTTATTAATCTTAGCCGAAATTGTTACATTATTAAATTCCAGCATACTAGGTTCTACAATCAAAACTGTAAGGCACGTATTGGGGATTGGATTACATACTATGACAAGGTAAGGAACTACCTTCCGAAGGTACATCTCTAGATAAATGCACCGAGTTATAAGAAGAATATCTTGTACCCCTACCACACATGACTGGCCTACCACTTGACTAGTAGTACCGAATATGATCATTCCTCCGTTAATGGGCCCCGAAGCATACAAGAATAGATAGTAACCAATCTAGATTTAGAATGAACATACCCTACTTGGGAGCTACCCACTTGGCCCTGCTGCATGCCGGATTTTTGTCATTTCCCGGTTGATGAGGTCCGATGCTGCGTTTTACCTTTTTCTAGCACTTCCCACTTGGAATGCTAATACTGCCTCCCAAGCAACAATGCAATACCAGCATTCATCCATACAAGTTCGTTCTAGGACTGAACGGAACACTTGAGAGCTCCGTCTCCAATTCCATCACCTTCAGGATGTCTTCACTTCGAAACGCATTCGTTGGATCGAAGTGGTTTTCGAATAACATACTTGATATCAGTCTCTTCGAAACAACGTTCGATAATTTTCGGTAAACTCAACCCGGTTCTTTAGGAAATAAACAGTCAAAGATAAGATCGAAGATCACCTCCTAACCGTTAGTGGACGAATTTCCTTATCATTGTCCTAGAAGAACGAAACGAGATTTATAGGCACAGTACAACATCATCGGAGATGGCCGTGCCATATAACACACGTGTTTCTCCTAGATATTTCCAAAGTTATGTTTGGATCCAATTTCGATAGTCGGTTATTTAACTACCGAATAACAACATTCAATCAAGGATTTATTTCATAGGGAAAACCAACATTGGTTAAGAAATTAAGCAATCACTAGCCTCCTTTCATAAATCTTTCATTCATAAAAATCACTTTGTAATTTACTTGTATAAGAATACTTTTACAAGGGCATAACCGCAAATCCCTATATTTCAATACTTAGAAAATACCGATATACTTATCTCAATGGTATAAGTACATTTACAAAACTGAGAAAAGATTTCATTTTTATTCGATTCGAATAATTCATAAACCCCGTTTTAAACCATTAATAAAACTTCTTTTATACATCTATAAACCCATTTCTAAAATTCGTTTTATAAATATCTAACCATGTATAAAACTCTTCACCTTGTAATAATCTTCCTTGCGTCTCCAAACCATTTTATAAGCTCTTTTATATAATCCAAGTCTTTCAACTTTATTCATGGGTCTCTAAAAGATTTATAAATAACTAAAATCTTTTACTTCAAAACACCATTGTATAAAAATAATTATTAAAATTAAACATTATAAATAAATGAAATTTATTAATCTTAAAACATCTTAAAAATAATAATTAATAATTTCAAAATATTGTTTTAGAACAATACCAATTAATCTTTACCATTTTATAAATAATAATATTTTATTTTAAAACCTTATTAATAATCCTTATTATTAATTCCAAATCATAATTATTCTTAGATAACTAACCTTATCACATTTTGATAACTCTTAAAATCCATATTATTATAAATAATTAACTTTAAAACAATACCAATATAATTAAATAACCTTAAATTAATATTACTATAACTAATTAACTTTAAAACCATATTAATATAATTAAATACTTTTTAAACAATATTAATTTAATTTAAAGAACTTAAAAATAATATTACTATTATTAATTAGCTTTAAAAACAATATTAATTTAATTAAACACTTTAAAACAATATTACTATAATAAAATAACTTTAAAACAACATTAATATAATTAAATAACCTTAAAATAAAATTATCAATTAAATAACTTTAAAACAATATTAATATAATTAAATAGATAATCCTTAAAACGAAATATTTCCGAAACCCAATTTCGGATTTAAAAATCGTTTCTTGTCTCAAAAACCAATTCCAACTTGAACGGCAGTTTATAGTATTTTTAAAATACTATTTGAGGCCAATAGCCAACCAACACTTAATCAATATCGATATTGATTTTTTTATCACTACTGGGTTTTAGTTTTCAACATATAACAATGTTATAACCATAATGTCCACAATCAGGTTCATTTTTCAATAATTCATATATATTAAATATTGTTGAAACAATTCAACAGTAGCGAGGAATACTGTTGGATCCCTCCAACCTGTTTCACCCTGCATCACAAATGTTATACAATCATAAAATATAAATCAACCGCTTCGAGGTGGGATTCGCATATAAAGGGTCATCCGTTCTTTCACGGGAATGTAATAGGGTCTCATCCGCTCCAATAGGCGGGAATATATCCAAACCAACTAATAAATATAGTAATTCATCCAAACAATCATTCAATAATTTTAATCAACTATATACCTAACCAAAAAGGTGAGTTTAAGTCACCGAAATTTTTTGTCGTCCCCGAGGCGTTCTGGTTTGGAACTAAAATCGAACGACGTTCGATTTTAGCCCAAAATTCAAAACTCTCCAAATTCTTCCAAACTAGTTCCATCGCGAAGCTCTCGTCGATATGAGCGCAACGCAAAAATTTTCGTCTCGATCGGACCTCGTATGATTGAGTTATAAATTTTATAAGTTATTAATACATTTAAACTTAAAAATAAACAAACAATTACAAATTCCACTATATTACAAAATTACCCTTCCTCCTTTTCTTCCCCAAATCAACTTTATCTCCCTGTGCACGTTGCGTGCACCATGGCCGTGCAACCCAGAACGCCAACCACCCATCGATTCTCGAATCTGACTTCGCCTGTGACGGCCCGGCCTTCTCACTTTGAAAGACGAGTCGTAATATAGAAATAAATAGGTAGAAAAGAGAATATATAGAAAGAAAAGAACTAAAAAAATCACAAAATCTCACAGTAGAACGGATAATATATACTACAACATGTATCACATAGCCACTAATAAAATTTAACAGAGGCATACTTATACATACATCATATTAGGACAGTCGTAACGACTTGTCCATTCATTACAAGCCAAAATACAGTCATAGATACCAATACATCGGAATATATATATAGCTAGATACGTTGAAGTCACCAGCTCCAACTCCTTCTCCAAAATACGTCGAGAGCAAACCTGGAATCACTTGGCTACTCATAAAAATTTGAGTATCCAAGAGTTTAGGAAAATAGGAAAATAAACTCTGGGTCAGACATGGGTCTGGTGTGGGTAAAACGGTTAAATTTACTTTAAATTGAAAACATTTGAAAAACAAGGGTATCTCGTAAGACCTCGCCACATATAAAAACGGATGGGTTTTTCCCTTACGATAACCAAAAACACTTAATCCAGTAGTATTATAATAACGTCTAGGGTTTTCAAATAAATTATTCACATAGCTGAAATTGTTACATTAATTAAATTCCAACATAATAGATATACAATAAGATCAGATGCACTTATTGGAAAATGGGTTCCATACAATGACTGGGCCAATAGGGTATTGCCCGTCACGGTGCATCTCTAGAAAAATAACAACGAGGACCACGCTGGGATCCCCTGCTACACAAGAACGGACTACCCCTAACCTGGATAATCCGAATAAGATTACCCCATGGTTGGGATCAGCAACCGCACCAAACATACCGAGTAAAAAGGAACTCTAGATAGGGGTGACCTTACTCTACTTGGGTGCGACCCACTTAGCCTTGCTGCATCTCCCCTGTTTTAGTCATTCCCGGTTGATGAGGCTTGAGGCTATGATTACCTTTTAAGAACACATTCACTTGGAATACTTATCGTCCTCCAATGACGATGTTCTGATAGCATTCGTCCATACGAGTCCATTCCGGGTCCGAAAGTAACTGAAGGCACCATTTCCACTACACTCATATTGGAATCACCCTAAGAGTTAGCGACAAATAGCCCTTATACTCTGAAATCTTCATTCCGTACCTCCCCTTGGAATCTTCCCGACCTAATCGTTTATTTTGGATCGATGTGGTTTCAGATATTACTGATACCCGATACTGGTCTCATCGAATCCAAACGACAGATTTTTACAAGGTCAAGTTGTTTTTAACAGACAATTTACATTCGGAATGCCACAATTACAAATGAAAATTTAATCACATATGTCTATTTCCAATAAAACGTCTCAACGTTTCGTTTAAAACATGCAATTGCATTAGGGTACTTTATTTCACAGGCACAGAACAACTTGAAATGAATACTCAAGAGTAATCAAACCCAATCACATATCATGAACTATTTTGACGATTTATAGCCAATATTAACCAATCACAATCATTCTCTAGTTAATTTAAATAAACCGACATTAATTACATTTCTAACCTTGCTTACTTATAATTAAAGTAAATTACAAGCTATTTATTCTTGATTTAATTAAATTTAGAAATCCATCAATAACCATCTTATATTAATTTACCTAAGATTTATCAATTAAAGGTTTAAATTGTTTATTAACTTTAATTATTAAAATTTATTTAATTCCATATTACCAAAAACTTAACAAAGTAAATTAGGCATGAATGTTTTGGTGATAGGATAAAAATACAAGTTTCCATATTGTTTTGAATGTAGATGAAAGAAAATAATTGTTTAAAAGGGATAAAAGGTTTTTAAATGAAATCACTTGATAATACTTTTATTTTATTTTTAAAAAAAGAACGAAGCCAATGACCGTTCGGCCCAACAACACACAACCCAGACTTCTCCTTCTTCCCATTCTTTTTCCTTTCCACCCTGAAACAAATTCGTGCATGAGGAAAAAGGTCGACATGTGCACATGCACACGGCCTCCGACCGACGTCTCTCGTCGCCGACCATCCCCTCAGGTCACCTCCGATCTACGCAACCCACTAGCCCATACAAAAAAACCCCAGCAAAACTTAGTTCGAAAATTTCGAACTCAACCTCGAGTCCAGGAACGAACTCAACCTCTTCCTCCACCTCGTCCGGTCACTAGACACCACCGCCCTTCCCTAAACTTCACCGTCAGCTACGCCATGCCTCCCTCTACCTTCCCCCCCATACCGCACACCTAAAAACTCCCCACGTCGCCACCATTCATCCGAAACCGACCACGACCGAAACCTACCGTCTAACCCTACATCGCCTCCGACTGACCACCACACACCCTTATAAAATGCCTCACCATTTTTTGCTCATTCCCCATCCTTCAAGCTTCCTTCTGACCCAAGCTCGACCCTCGAAATCGAGTAGTTCACCGGCGATCGACCAAAAACCCAAAAACGTCCAACTCCAAATTTCTCACTATATACCCCACTAAAAATTACCTAATAACTTCCAAAAATTAGCATTTTCAAAGACAATCAAGATCATATCACCCAAAGATTGAATTATGATATTTGGATTTTTGTCATTGTTAAGTTGTTTCCTGTAAAATGTTCCTTACTACCTCCATTCTTCATAATATCAAACAAAAATAATTTTAAAATAAACTACATTCGTAAACACACGACTTTGCTTTTGGAATCATTATCTAAACCTGTCTGGATTGTGAGAAAATGAATTTTAAAGTTGCAAAGTCAATAACTTTTTCAAAGAACAGAGACTGTACATGCTTCTTTTGAGTTTTACAGGGCATTCTTCCATAATTAACACATATATAAAAGCATAGGAACTGATTTAAAACATGAATACTTGACAAATAAAGAATCTATCCAAGTTCTACAAACATATAATTGTATATAAGATTTACAGTAAAAGTTTTTACTCACTGTTTTCCTTTGAACAATGAAATCTACTTCCTTGTTTTTGTTTGATCCTTTCTGTACTTGAGCTCCTAGTTCCTTTAATTTTTTTAATGGCAGCTTTGTATTATTTTTATTTGAATTGTTAGAGTGCAATACGTGAAACAACAAGGCAGTGGCTATTTATAGATAGAGGAGGATAAGCAGTAGTTCATTCATGTACATCAAGTTTCATTTCTTTCTTTTTTCATTTTATTTTCATATTTTCTTTGATTTTCTTTAGATAATGACCTGATTTGAAATAAGTGATTTGATTTTTGAGAGGAGGATTTGATTTATTGTATGCTTGAATTAATATGTATTTATCGCTATGTTCCCTTATGTATAAACATATACATACATCATAGAAATATACATATATTCTTCATATATATATAAACATAGCTTTGTCTTATTTTACTTTTATAAATTTATATATATATATACCCTATAACTAATATGCAAATAAAAATTTGTCACTAACATGTATTTATCTTTATACATACATACATACATACATACATACATACATACATACATACATACATACATACATACACATATATATATATAAAATCTTAAATTTTATATCAAGTTATGCATATACCCACACACACACACATAGATATATATATATATATAAAATCATACACTATAATAGAGAGGTGGGATTTTTATTCAAATGTTTTATAGAAATTAAAAATTCAGACTTTTAAATCATAGCTTCCCAAATATATATATACATAGATATCTATAAAAATCAAAATTTACTATTTGACTGATAAAAATAATATTCCAATATTAAAAATCAGTAAATTATTCAAATAACAAGTGTCAAAAATCTCGGGTCATTACATTCCTCCCCCCTTAAAAGAATTTCGTCCCCGAGATTTTGAATGTAAGAAATAATTCAACTTGTAACAAAAGTTTTATATTCACATAATAAAGCACATACATTTGTCATATCCTATCAACCATAACAAACAGTTATTCATAGAATAAAAAAACCCTAACTACCCTGACAACAATTCCGAATAGGCTTCCGTCACACTATCTAGATTTTCCCAGATACAATATCTGGGATCCTTGCTCCATTGGATCTTAACCAACTTCACCACCTTATTCCGGAGCTTCTTCTCATCCTCATCCATAATCTGAACTGGATGCCTGACTACGGTCAAGTTGGGTTCAACCTCCAAATCTTCCTGGACTGATGGTTCTACCACCAATGATGGATCATGAACGTATTTCCTTAGATGAGATATGCGAAATACATTATGAATTCCTGCCATCCTTTCTGGTAATTCAATTCTATACACCAGAGTACCGATCCTTTCGAGTATACGAAAAGGTCTGATATATCTTAGAGCCAATTTTCCAGTTTTTCCAAATTTAATTTCTCCTCTTAATGGAGAAATCTGAACAAATACCAGGTCTCCAACTGCAAATTCCAGATCTCTCCGCCTTTTATCGCCGTAGCTCTTCTAACGATCCTGAGTTGCCTTCGTTCTCTTCTTGATCAGCTCGACTTTCTCAGATGCTTCCCGAATCATATCCAGACCAAGGATTCAACAATCTCCTGACTCCACCCAACAAGCTGGTGATCTGCATGGCCTTCCGTAGAGAGCTTCGTAGGGTGCAATCTCTATGCTTGCTTGGAAACTGTTATTGTAGGAAAATTCCACCAGATGTAGATGATCTTCCCAAGACCCACCGAAATTCAAAATGCAGACCCTCAACATATCTTCTAGAATACGGTTCAGCCTCTTAGTTTGCCCGTCCGTTTGAGGATGGTAAGCAGTGCTTAAACTTAACTTCGTACCAAGGGCTGTTTGCAAAGCTTCCCAAAATTTACTGGTAAAAATTGGGTCACGATCACTTACTATGCTTATGGGAACCCTGTGCAATCTCACGATTTCCCTCATGAAAATCTCTGCCAAGGAAGCTGCAGTTCTAGTTGATTTAACCGGGATAAAGTGAGCGCTCTTGGTTAGCCTGTCTACAATAACCCACACTCCCTCATTCCCCTTCCTAGTTCTGGGTAACCCATCGATGAAATCCATCGATATCATCTCCCACTTTCATTTCGAAATCTCCATAGGTTGTAACAGTCTTGCTGTTTTCTAATGATAGCCTTTTATCTATTGACAGCTCGCACACTTATTAACAAAGATAGAGATGTCTTTCTTCATTCCCTTCCACCAAAACATCCGCTTCATATCCCTATACATCTTCGAGGTACCTAGATGGATACTTAACCTTGAGCGATGACATTCTGACAAAACCTCCTGTCTAAGATTCTTGACACCCGGAACACAGATTCTCCCATTGATCCTGAAAACTCCTCGGTCATCTACCTTGAAACTGGTGTACTGCCCATCCTTAACCTTTCTGATGATGGCTCTTAAGCTTCTATCCGCTTTTTGCTCGCTTGCTATTCTTTCTAGGAGAGTCGGTGTAACCTCCAAAAGAGCCAAGACTGCATTCCTACTCAAAGCGTCCGCCACCACATTCGCTTTTCCCGGTGTATAGAGAATATCCAAATCATAGGATGCTAGGAATTCCAGCCACCTTTGCTATCTCAGGTTCAGATCTTTCTGGGTGAAAAGATACTTCAAGGGTTTATGATCCGTGAAGCTTAAACTTTTCACCTAATATAAGAAAGAAGTTCACTCCTAAATCTCTAAGGGATAACAAGAAACTAAACAAGAAATAGAAGGATCCTTACCCAACAGGTAGTGCCTCCACATTTTTAGTGCAAAGATAACAGCCAACAACTCCATGTCATGCGTAGCATAGTTTTTCTCATGACGCTTCAACTGCCTGCTCACATACGCAATCACTCTACCACACTGCATCAAAACAGCTCCTAGCCCCACTCTACAAGCATCCGTGTACACTGCGAATTCACTGTTCCCATCTGGAATAGCCAAAACAGGTGCAATGGTTAATCTCATCCTCTATTCTTGAAATGCTTCTTCGCACTTTGGAGTCCATTCAAATTTCTCTCCCTTCTTAGTCAGCTTGGTCAAATGGGAGGAAATCTTAGAATAATCTCGAATAAATCTCCTGTAGTATCCTGCCAAACCAAGGAAATTGCGAACCTCCGTAGGAGTCCGTGGTTGCTTCCACTCCTGAACAGCCGTCACTTTTTTTAGGTCCACTGAAATACCATCTCCCGATACAATGTGCCCTAAAAACTTTACTTCCGATTGCCAAAAATGGCACTTTGAAAATTCGCCTTTAGGATATGCCTTCTCAAGGTTTCCAATAGCACCTCCAGATGATGTCTATGCTCCTCCTCTGATTTAGAGTAGATAAGAATGTCATCGATGAACACTAGCTCGAACTTGTTTAGAACATCTCGGAAGACACGGTTCATTAGGTCAACAAAATAAGCCAGTGCGTTGGTTAGTCCAAAAGGCATAACCAGTCACTCAAAGAAACAGTCAGGCCCTCTAAATGCAGTTAAGGGTATACTATCTTCAGCAACCCTTAGTTGGTGAAATCCTGAAGCTAAATTCATTTGCGAGAACACAGTAACCCCATGAAGCTGGTCAAAAAGATTGTCGATGCAAGGTAAGGGATACTTATTTCTAATGGTCAGCTTATTTGACTCCCTATAGTCTACACATAATCTTAACGATCCATCCGACTTGGATGTAAACACTACAGCAGACCCCCAGCTCGAACGACTGGGTCTAATCAATCCTCTCCTCAACAAATCCTGTGTTTGACTCACCAACTCTTCCCTCTCCTTGAGCCATTATCCTTTTTGGTTAGACTATAGGTCTTGCCTATGGACTAAATCGATATGAAATTCGATCTCTCGATGCGGGGGTAAACCATTAACTTCTTCAAAACTGTCAGGAAGTTTTTAACAACTTCAATGGATCCTAATTCTTCTTGGGCTGCTTCGAGCACATGCAAAAGACTACACATATGAATTTCGGGGCTATCACATTTTACCCTTGCAGTCCTCCCCAACTCGATTTCTAAGAATATGGTTCTCTCCTCACAGTCGAGAACAGCTTTATACTTTGTTAACCAATCCATTCCAAGTATAAGGTCAAATACTTTATAATCTAATATATAGTGGTCAAATGAAAAGCTATGAGAAAGATAAGTAATTTGCAAGCCTTCACAAATCATATTTAGTTGGGTCACTCCCCCTATGGGATTGGAGACGCAAATAGAATTGTCTACGATACTAGGGATAAGGTGAAATTTCACTACCGTTCCCAAGAAATAAAGCTAAGAGAAGCACCAGAACCAAATAATACTCTAACATAAACACCATTTAAAAGCAAAGTACCTTCGAGGACGTGTTTACCCTTCATATCCGTTGAAGCGGGTGGTTCATTCTGGATGGAAAACACCTTGTTTAACTGCGCCTTCTGTAGGAGTGGGCAGGCGTTCACCTGTGCCCGAGTTGATGGCAATTGAAACACAGAGTGTTCTAAACCATTTGGGAAATAGGTCTGTTTTGCTTCTTCGGGGTTTCACGTCTCGGACAAAATCTGGCAATATGACCTTTCTGTTTGCAATTATAACACTCCCTATTTTCATGCTTGCCTCCTTGTTTTTTCCCTTGTTTTTTCCTGTTCGGGTTAAACTTTCTCTTATTCAGATTCGTAGCACCGCCTCTTTGTGTTGCAGCTGCTGCTGAGGGTTTCTTCTCCAAAAGTTCATCATACCTCAAAGCCATATCCACAAGCTCCACAAACGGTCCCTTAAGATGAGTGGTCATCTTCTCATGGAATTCTACCCACATACCTAACACAAACATTTCATTTTTCTTAAGAGGGGTGTCTATGAGTCCAGGGCCATAACGGGATAACTCATTGAACTTTGATTCGAACTCAGCCACAGACATGTCTTTTTGCTTGAGATCAAGGAAACTCCTATACAATCGGGTCCTACTCGCAGTCGGCATGAACTGCTCCTCGAACACCTCTTTGAATTTACTCCATGAAAATTCATCCTCGGGGACATCCACCGTAACTAAGTCCCACCATGCGGCCGCCCCTTCCTGTAACTGCCATGATGCCAGGACTCGCTTCTGTTCATCAGAAAGACCCGAACCCTTGAAAATTCTCTCACAAGAGCGTAACCATGCTTGCACCTCGATAATAGATTCAGTACCCTTAAAGGGTCTTCCTCCAAGATTTGCAAAGTCCTTGAACAGAGTTGTGAAGTTTACTCTACTCGAGGCTGTACTGGAGCTACGGCCTCAATAGCTACTCTGCCACCTCCAACATTAGGGGTTCTTCCATTAGTGGTTGTCGTGCTACTGGCTCCTCTGCCTCGCCTTCCCCTTGTGCTCATTATTTACTACCTGGACATAGCAAGAGGATACTTACCACTGGGACGAAATACATTCCAAGAATGGCAGTAATAATATTTTATCAAAGCTGATCTAACTATCAGGGAGGTGTGTGTGTCTATATATATATAAATTTACAAATATGCTCTCTCAAGATTGATATTAACCCAAAAGCCTAGGTGTTCACTCAACCTAGTGCTCTGATACCAAATGTGGCGGCCCGCCCTTGTCACTTCGAAAGATGAGTCGTAATATAGAAAGAAATAGGTAGAAAAGAGAATAGATAGAAAGAAAAGAACTAAACAAATCACAACATCTCACAGCGGAACGAATAATATATACTACAACATATATCACATAGCCACTAATACAATTCAACCGAGTCATACTTATACATACATCATATTCAGACAGTCGTAATGACCTGTCCATTCATTACAAGCCAAAATACAGTCAAAGATACCAATACAGTGGAATATAGATATAGCTAGATACGTTGAAGTCACCTACTCCAACTCCTTCTCCAAAATACGTCGAGAGCAAAAATGGAATCACTTGGCTACTCATAAAAATTTGAGTACCTAAGAGTTCAGGAAAAATAGAAAAATAAACTCTGGGTCAAACATGGGTCTGGTATGAGTAAAACAGTTAAATTTACTTTAAATTGAAAACATTTGAAAAAACAAGGGTATCTCGTAAGACCTCGCCGCACATAAAAACGGACGAGTTTTTCCCTTACGATAACCAAAAACACTTAATCCAGTGATATTACAATAATGTCTAGGGTTTTCAAATAAATTATTCACATAGCTGAAATTGTTACATTAATTAAATTCAAGCATAATAGGTATACAACTAAGATCGAAGGCGCTTATTGGAAAATGGGTTCCATACAATGACTGGGCCATTGGGGTACCGCCCGTCACGGTGCATCTCTAGAAAAATAACACCGAGGACCACGCGGGGATCCCCTGCTATATAAGACCGGACTACCCCTAACCTGGATAGTCCGAATAAGATTACCCCATGGTTGGGATCAGCAACCGCACCAAACATACCGAGTAAAAAGGAACTCTAGGTAAGGGTGCCCTTACCCTACTTGGGTGCGACCCACTTAGCCTTGCCGCATCTTCCATGTTTTTGTCATTCCCGGTTGATGAGGCTTGAGGCTATGATTACCTTTTAAGAACACATTCACTTGGAATACTCATCGTCCTCCAATGACGATGTTCTGATAGCATTCGTCCATACGAGTCCATTCTGGGTCCAAACGGAACCGAAGGCACCATTTCCACTACACTCATACTGGAATCACCCTCAGAGTTAGCGAAAAATAGCCCTTGTACTCTGAAATCTTCATTCCGGACCTCCCCTTTGAATCTTCCCGACCTAATCGTTTATTTTGGATCGATGTAGTTTTTGAATATTACTGATATCCGATCCCGGTCTCATCGAATCCAAACGACAGATTTTTAGAAGGCCAAGTTATTTTTAACAGACAATTTACATTCGGAATGCCATAATTACAAATGAAAATTTAATCACATATGTCTATTTCTAATAAAACGTCTCAACATTTCATTTAAAACGTTCAATTGCATTAGGGTACTTTATGTCACAAGCATGGAACAACTTGAAATGAATACTCAAGAGAAATCAAACTCAATCACATATCATGAACTATTTTGACGATTTATAGCCAATATTAACCAATCACAATCATTATCTAGTTAATTTAAATAAACCAACATTAATTATATTTCTAACCCTGCTTACTTATAATTAAAGTAAATTACAAGCTATTTATTCTTGATTTAATTAAATTTAGAAATCCATCAATAACCATCTTATATTAATTTACCTAAGATATATCAATTAAAGGTTTAAATTGTTTATTAACTTTAATTATTAATATTTATTTAATTACATATTACCAAAAACTTAACAAAGTAAATTAGGCATGAATGTTTTGGTGATAGGATAAAAATACAAGTTTCCATATTGTTTTTAATTTAGGTAAAAGAAAATAATTGTTTAAAAGGGTTGATAGGTTTTTAAACGAAATCACTTGATAATACTTTTTTTTAAACAGAACGAAGCTATGACCATTCGGCCCAACAACACACAACCCAGACTTCTCCTTCTTCCCATTCTTATTCCTTTCCACCCTGAAACAAATTCATGCATGAGGAAAAAAGTCGACATGTGCACATGCACACGGCCTCCGACCGACGTCTCTCGTCGCCAACCATCCCCTCAGGTCACCTCCGATCTACGCAACCCACTAGCCCATACAAAAAAACCCCAGCAAAACTTAGTTCAAAATTTTCGAACTCAACCTCGAGTCCAGGAACAAACTCAACCTCTTCCTCCACCTCGTTTGGTCACCAAACACCACGGGCAAACTTCACCGTCAGCTACGCTACGCCTCCCTCTACCTTTCCCCCCATACCGCACACCTAAAAACTCCCCACGTCACCACCATTCATCTGAAACCGACCACGACCGAAACCTACCGTCTAACCCTACATCGCCTTCGACTGACCACCACACACCCTTATAAAACACCTCACCATTTTTCGCTCATTCCCCATCCTCCAAGCTTCCTTCTGACCCAAGCTCGACCCTCGAAATCGAGTAGTTCGCCGGCAATCGACCAAAAACCCAAAAACGTTCAACTCTAAATTTCTCACTATATACCCCACTAACAATTACCTAATCACTTCCAAAAATCAGCATTCTCGAAGACAATCAAGATCATATCACCCAAAGATTGAATTATGATATTTGGATTTTTGTCATTGTTAAGTTGTTTCCTGTAAAATGTTCCTTACTACCTCCATTCTTCATAATATCAAACAAAACTAATTTTAAAATAAACTACATTCATAAACACATGACTTTGCTTTTGGAATCATTATCTAAAACTGACTGGATTGTGAGAAAATGAATTTTAAAGTTGCAAAGTCAATAACTTTTTCAAAGAACAGAGACTGTACATGCTTCTTTTGAGTTTACAGGGTATTCTTCCATAATTAACACATATATAAAAGCATAGGAACTGATTTAAAACATGAATACTTGACAAATAAAGAATCTATCTAAGTTCTACAAACATATAATTGTATATAAGATTTACAGTAAAAGTTTTTACTCACTGTTTTCCTTTGAACAATGAAATCTGCTTCCTTGTGTTTGTTTGATCCTTTCTGTACTTGAGCTCCTAGTTCCTTTAAGTTTTTTTAATGGCAACTTTGTATTCTTTTTATTTTTATTTGAATTGTTAGAGTGCAATACGTGAAACGACAAGGCAGTGGCTATTTGTAGATAGAGGAGGATAGGCTATAGTTCATTCATGTACATCAAGTTTCATTTCTTTCTTTTTTTCATTTTATTTTCAGATTTTCTTTGATTTTCTTTAGATAATGACCTGATTTGAAATAAGTGATTTGATTTTTGAGAGGAGGATTTGATTTATTGTATGCTTGAATTGATATGTATTTATTGCTATGTTCCCTTATGTATAAACATATACATACATCATAGAAATATACATATATTCTTCATATATATATAAACATAGCTTTGTTTTATTTTACTTTTATAAATTTGTATATATATACCCTATAACTAATATGCAAATAAAAATTTGTCACTAACATGTATTTATCCTTACACACACACACACACACACACACATATATATATATATATATATATATATAATCTTAAATTTTATATCAAGTTATGCATATGCCACACTCTCTCACACACATACACAGATATATATATATATATACATATATAATCATACCCTATAATAGAGAGGTGGGATTTTTATTCAAATGTTTTTTAGAAATTAAAAATCAAAGTTTATTATTTGACTGAAAAAATAATATTCCAATATTTAAAATCGGTAAATTATTCAAATAACAAGTGTCAAAAACCTCGGGTCGTTACATCGCGATATATCCCCTACCTCGAACTCCACCACAACGCCAAAACTCGACGCCTCCGGCACCCCACAGCGAAATGCGACCAAGCTCCCCCCAAAACCTGACCTGCTCCATGTCGCATTCTCCCATCTCGAGCCGCACCACCCCAAAATGCGACTATGTGTGCGCCTAACAACCCCGAGTGCAAAACAACGCTCCAAACTCCGAATCGATGATCGCACCCACCACAAAAGCTATCCCTAGCCCATCTACCCAACGTCGATCATCCGAAAATGCTGCCGCACTCTCCCTCAAGCATGCCTAAATGATGGTCTCATCGAAACGTGAATTTTAAAATTTTTTTGACAATTTTTCATTGAGTAAAATTTGAATTATAAATTTTTGAAGTTCTTTTTTTTCTTTTTTCACTATAAATCTAAAAAGAAGAAGAGATGGATAACGTGTTTTTAAAAAGGGAAGTGCGTAGTGTAATCTCAACTAGATATTAGGTCACCGGAAACTACCCAACCAACATTCTCGAATCAAGTCGATGAACTCTGCGATCCAAATCCAATGTGAATGTTGATTCCCAATCTCGAACCTAAGCGACTGGTCATGGCTGTATGTTCAAATCAATGTATATATATTATTTAAGTTCAAAATATCTAGCTATATAATTTCAAACCCTGATAGAGACGTACTGCCTGGCGTTCTATATGTTATACCCCTATTTCGAACGCAATGGAACTTGTTTCGAGACCTAGTTTGATCGTATGCAGAAGATAGCTTTTTGATCCTAATTATTATATTAAATTTTCAATATTAAACTCTACGCGTTTTGATCTCGTATGGCCAAACGATACACCTGATCGCCATGAAATTTGATGGCGTATTATAATTCATTATTACGGATCCAATGAAACTGATTTCGTCGAAATCCGAGACTATGTCCTAGAAGGCTATTTTTATATGTTATTTAAAACGAGTTATTTTCAAAATCGCTTTTAAATCCAATTTAAAAGTTGTATTATCTTCGTTCTTATTAATATAAATTAAATAAGCATTTAAATCATTTTTATCAAACCTAAAATCCAAGATTCAATTATCTAAACAATTTTCAATTATTGAATTCAACAATTAAATTATCCAATAAATCGCTATATTTGAAATTCGAGTTATTTAATCTATAAAATTAACTTTTCAATATTTAATATTTATTAAATATGTCAAACTCAAATAACTAAAATTTCGGGTCGTTACAGTTGTGCACATGGAGTCATTCAGTCGACTGAACTACCTGCTTCAACCGGTTGAATGGCTTGTTTTTTTGCCATATTAAAGATTTTTTCAAAAAAACTTTTTGTATTTAAACTTCGTTATGAAATCTTTAGCATATGAAATACTTTTTGAAAAACAAATTAGATTGTATGTGTGCATATACCACTTGGAGAGATTTTAACATATACTAACTACTAGATTTTGACCATGGACTAAATGTATTACTGAAGCTTCTGTCTAGAATCTGGTCTACATAGTATCTTCTTCTGCACATATGGTTAGTTCATATAATATTTACTTATATAGTTGCCATAATCAAAACATCAAAATTCAATGTTCTAACATTCTCCCTCTTTTTGATGATGACAACTATGTAAGTTTGTAAGTATATAAAAGCATATTTACTCCCCCTTAATGAATACTCCTCCTATCAATCATATTCACCCCATTTGTCATCGACAAAAAGGAACAAATAATTGATACGAGAAATATTGACAAATAAGCACACAAATAAGTATAAAGTTTAGGAGAAGCAAATAAACATGAACATCATAGATAGAAAGTATACAAGGGCATGTAAATATGAAAAATAAATGACAATCTTATTTGGAAACATCAACATACAATAAGCACATAAGAAAATGTCTTAAAATAATATGACAAATTGTTCATGAGAAAATTAAAAAATTTAGAAGTCTTCACTGTCTTGTACCTCTTCTTCCTCTTCTTTCGAAGTTGACCAAGTAAATGGAGTCGGATTTTCAACAACACCGGTTGATGTAGAGCCGGAATAAGAGACTTTTTCCCAAATCTTGTTTAAAAAGCCTTTGATTGAGTTTAGCTTTTTGTTCTCGTTCTTTTCTACGTTAGCTAAACGTCATCCAAGCTTGGTTTGATTTCGAGATAAAGTTAGAAGAGCTTGTTTCGGAGGCACGTCAACATTAAGCTCTTGAATTTCATAATCGTCTTCTTCTTCTTCTTTTGTTGAGGAGGTTGAGAGGAGGAAGAAGCGATATTTGTATCTCTCGGTTGAGGAATTCCTTATTCACATTAGCGGTCCATTGTTAAAAGCTAATAATTTGTTGATGTTCGGGGGCGTTTAGAAAAACCCATTAAACTTAGAGACTTCGAATTAAGTTCTCCGATTGTCATGAAACCCGAATTGGGTAAAGGAACTCCGAAATTTTGTAAAATGCGCATGATATAAGTTCCGTAGTGAAGTATCATGTAACTTCTCTTGCGATTAACAATGAGAAATTCATCTAAAATAATTTTTCCCCAATTTACTCTTTGGGATGAGTAAATAGCATAAAGGGCTTGAAAATCCCTCTTATAGACCTTTTCATAGCTACCGATCCAGGGTTATAATGATTGAATGAGCGCACGGTGGATGATTCGTGCCTTCGGACATAAGGCACTAGATTTCAAAATTGTCAAATCGTCCGACAAAAATCGATGTGAAACTTCACGATTATACATATCCACCTCAACATCGTCTATATCCAACCCTTCAAATGGACATCGTAGTATGTCACCTAGTCGTTGAAGAGGCAAATAAATTTTTACTCCACACACCAAGGTCCATATGCAATCATCCTTGTTTCAGGGATCTTGGTGGTATAGATTCATATTTGCAAAGAAGAGTTTAATTAAGAGAGGATAGATCTTGATATTGTTAGGATCATACCCAATTAGTGAATCTAAGCCGTTAGCTTCGGCTATTTCTCGAAGGGCATATTCGTTGAAATCGGGGAACTTCATGAAAGCATCTTCAAACAATTTCGAGTTTCTCATTGTGTTAAATCGATTTACCGCTGTTTCATTGTGTAGCCAAGCGCAAATTTGGCTCTCGGATGGTCCGGTAGTTGATTCACAAGCTCTTTTAGATCTTGGTGCCATTTGATTGATGAAAGTTTTGAAGAAAAAATGTAGTTTTTGAGGAGGCTAGGGTTTTCATTTGGGTTTCTTTTGGAATAATGAATGTTTAGGTAAAGTAAGAATGAAGGAGTAAATGGGAGTTATGTAGGGTTTGAGTGAAAGGTGTGTTGGGAAATGTGTGGAGCTATTTTAAAAAATTGGAAACTGGCAGGTCAGTCGGCTGAATAGGGGAAGTCAGTCGGCTGGTATGTAGGAATTTTGAACCCGCAAGTTTATAGTGTAAAAAGTCATAATTCAGTCGGCTGTTATATGGTGGTCAGTGGACTGAATGCTGAGTTAAAACTTGATGGTTTGAATATTCGGTCGGCTGGCTTCGTGGGTCAGCCGGCTGATGTGCAGGAAAATTCTTCGCGCATAAAAATAGTTTAATTTTGATACAATTCAATCGGCTGAGTGATGGGGGTTAGTCGGCCGAGTTTTAGGAAAAAATTGAAATTCTTTGAATGTTAAGTCGGCTGAGTTGAGGCTTCAACTGGCTGAAACTGTTGTTTGGCTGAGGTCGGGCTGTCTTTTAGTTTATTCTTAAATTAGTTAATTTATATATATATATATCTGTGTGGGTGTGTGTGGGTGTGTGTGTGTGTGTTTTTGAGCTTTATTCTCATGTTAAACATAAATATAATTATTATTTCAATAAACACATTACATTTTCATATTACAACATTAAATATATAAACTTATAAAAAAATAAGAAATTTTAACTTCCTGAAGTCTTTGAGTCGTCTGAGCTTGGTTCAACTTTGGTGAGTTCACGTAATGGATGTATAGGAGACCAAACGTTTCGCTGAGCACCTTGTTCCCAAGAATTCAGAGACACAGGAGGACGTTGTGCAGACGGATGGTGAACCCTTTGCTTTGGAGATGATCCATAGAATTTAAGAGCAAATTGTTCAAAGAAATTTAATCGTCTTCCATGGTGTTTTTGTTCATAATACATTTCACGTTGTAATCCTAAGCTCTCACATTGACAGTGATGGATTTCGTCAATCTTTTCTTTGGTAGATGGTGAATCGAAATCCAAGTTTCTCTTAGCTCGCTTCCCGGTTGGTGTATATCCAGTATGATGATTTGGTGATGGAGTAACCTTTACTGGAATATATACCTGAGTGGATTTGTTTGAGGAATCCGTAAAAGGAGTGCCGAAGACAATCGATGAAAGGTTGGAGCTTTCTTGAGACGACATTGTAAAGAAATGTTTATTTATTTGTAAAGTTGTATATATATATATATGAGTTTAAGAGAAATTTGATTCACGTATATATATACTGAGTTTATTATCTATTTAAGGTTTATTGTTTTAAGGTTAATATTGTTTAGAAATCAACAGCCATGAAAAAAATGAAAGGTTAATATATAAAAGAGATTATAACTGCATATAAAATAAAAGATATGTATGGTCTTAATCATGTAACATAATAGAACATTGGAAAGTTATGCAACTTCCTCTCATGAGTGCAGAGTTTGAGTGCCAACAGATCCAATTTTTGGTATATTAAATTTCTATTTATTTTTTTTAAATTTTTTTTATACTTTAATATTGAATTATAAATCATGTAATGACATAATTCCTAGTTCACGTCTTAATTTAAGAAAAATATTTTTCATTTAAGGGTTTAGTAAATATAACTGCAATTTTCTGATGGTACAAAATCAAGAGAAATGTTACCTTTTCAATATTACCGTGAAGAAAATGATGTCGAATATCGATATGTTTAGTTTTGGAGTGATTTATAGGATTTTTCGATAAATTTATGGCACTTGTATTATCACAATAGATTTTTGATTTAGATAGGTTTATTCCAAAATCTTGTAGTGTTTGCTGCATGTATATTACTTGAGCACATGCCAAAGTAGCAGAAATATATTCTGCTTCACACGTCGAAAGTGAAACACAATTTTGTTTCTTACTAAACCAAGATACTAAAGATTGTCCAATGAAATGACAAGTACCACTTGTACTCTTTCGATCCGTTCGACATCCTCCAAAGTTAGTATCACTATGTGATACTAACTCAAAAAGACATTCTTTCGGGTAAAAGAGACAGTAGTCTTTAGCCTTGCTTAAGTATCGAAAATTCATTTCACTGCCCACAAATGTGATTCTTTGGGATTTGCTTGAAATCATGCACATAAGCATACACTCATCATTATATCTGGACGACTGACAGTTAAATAAAGTAAGGATCCAATCATACTTTGATATAGTTTTTGGTCAACACTTTTTCCATTTTCATCTCGATCGAGATGTATCGTAGTGCTCATAGGAGTTGGTTTAGTAGAAGTGTTTTCCATACCAAAACTTTTTATAAGATTATTACAATATTTTTCTTGATTAATAAAAATTAAATTATTTAATTGTTTAATTTATAAACGAAGAAAATATGAAAGTTCTCCCATATGAGACATTTCAAATTCTCTTGTCATTATATTTGAAAATTCTTGACATAATTTTTCGTTTGTGGAACCAAAAATAATGTCATCTACATAAACTTGTATGATTAAATTATCGTTTTTATCTTGTTTTATAAATAAAGTTTGATCTACTTTTCCAATTTTAAAACCAAAATTTATAAGATAACTTTTAAGACAATCGTACCAAGCATGAGGTGCATGTTTTAAACCGTATAAAGCTTTCTTTAGTTTATAAACATGGTTTGGAAATTTTTCATATGTAAATAAAAGTGGTTGTTCTACATATACATTTTCTTTTATAAAACCATTTAGAAAAGCACTTTTTACGTCCATTTGATATAGTTTAAAGTTATGAAAACATGCAAATGTTAATAAAATTCGTATTGCTTCTAGTCGAGCCACAGGAGCAAATGTTTCCTTATAGTCTATCCCTTCTTCTTAATTGTAGCTTCGAGCGACTAATCTAGCTTTTTTTCGAATAATATTCCCCTACTCATTGGCTTTGTAAACCCACTTAGTACCGATGACTGTTTGATCACTAGGTCTAGGAACTAAGTCCTAAACTTCGTTTCGTTCAAATTGATTTAATTCTTCTTGCATAGTTATAATCCAGTAATCATCAGTTGAGGCTTCTTTAGCATTTTTGGGTTCAATGTTCGATATGAAAGCTACATGACCCATTTGATTTAATTGATTTCGAGTTCTTACGTTAGTATTTACTTCTTCAATGACATTTTCAATTGGGTGATTTATTAGAAGTCTTGGTGGAGTTCAAATTTCATTTTTATTTGGTAAATTATTGTTTTCATTTTCCGCATTATTTTCAATATTTTCAATATAATCTACTGTGATATTTGATTTAGGAAATGTTTCTTCATCTTCATTTTTATTATTAAATTTGAAATTTTCATCGAATGATACATGAAGTGTTTCTTCGATTATTTTAGTTCTTTTATTATAAATTTTGTATGCCTTTCTTTGTTCCAAGTATCCAATGAATATTCCTTCATCGGATTTTGGATTGAATTTACCAAGTTGGTCTTTTGTATTTAATAGAAAACATTTTGAGCCAAAAACTTTAAAATATGATATATTGGGTTTCCTTCCATTAAAGAGTTCATATGGGGTATGTTTTGTTAATGGTCTAATGGAGACACGATTTAAAACATAACAAGCAGTTGCTACAACTTCTGCCCAATAATGTTTAGGTAGGGTGCTTCCATTTAATAAAGTTCTAGCGCATTCTTGAAGTGTTCTAATCTTCCTTTCTATAACTCTGTATTGTTGCTGAGTTCTAGGAAATGAAAAATTGTGAACAATTCCTTTCTTATTACAATATTTTTCAAAAATGTCATTATCGAATTTGCCACCATGATCGCTTCGAATGTTTTTAATTTTTATATTCTTAATATATTGTATTCTCTTAGCAAAGATTTTAAAATTTTCAAAAGTATCACTTTTGTTTTTCATAAATATTGTCCAGATGTATCTTGAAAAATCATCTACAATTACAAAAACATATCTATTATGATCTATAGATTGTACTTGAGTTGGTCCAAAAAGATCTAAATGTAATAACTCAAGTGGTTGTAGTGTAGAAATTATTTTCTTTGATTTTAAAAAAGATTTAGTTAATTTTCCTAACTGACAAGCATCACAAATACTATTTACCTTAAAATTCATTTTTGGTAATCCTTTTACTAAATTATTCTTAGATATTTTACTTATAGCTTTAAAGTTTATATGAAAAAATCTTTTGTGCCATAACCAATGATCATTTTCTTTGGCTACTAAACACATATTCGTGTTATGATTTACTTTCATATTTAATATGTATATATTTCATTCTCTAGTTCCTTCAAAAATTAGATTTATTTTTGATCGAATATATTGCATTTATTTTCAGAAAAAGATATACTAAAACCTTTATCGCATAGTTGACTTATACTAAGCAAATTATGTTTTAAATTTTTAACTAGTAAAACATTTGTAATAAGAGGTAAGTAAGATGTACCATCATTGCTCACATCGCCTTTGCCGATGATATATCCTATGGAATTATCTCCAAATGTGGCAGATCCTCCATCCGAGTAGATAATGATAGTCAGCATATGTGACGACCCGGAATTTTTGGGCATTTGAATTAGGAATATTTAATTAATTTTAAATATTCAAAAGATAATTATTAACTTTAATTTCAAATATCAGTATTTATTGGACAAGTAATTGTTGAATTTAAATTTTCGAAATTGGTAAATTATTGAATCTAGAGTTTTAAGCCTGTCAAAAATAATTTGAAGGCTTATAAAATTTATATAGATAATACTGAAGTGGATAGAAGTGTTGAAATCAGCTTTAAAAATGGTTTGTTAAGTTTTGAAATTTTATATCGTTTAAATTGAATTTAAAAATAGCCGTCCGAGGCACAGTCTTGGAATTTGACGAAACCAGTTCCATTGGGTCCGTAATATTGAATTATTATCGGATTTCAAATTTCGTAATTTTCGGAGTCTTCGTGTGAGCATACGAGGTAGAAACGTCTAGACGAAAATTAATCGTTTTAATTTAAAAATATCTTACATCATTTCAGAAATACTGTCACCTGTTTAAATCGAGTCGCCTGTATTTAACATCGTAACTTTTTCTTGTCATTTCGAAATTACTGTTGCTGGTTGATCAGAGCACGCTACTTTTATCTTCCCTCACACTTCTCGTCCCTTTATAATTGGTTGTCCCTTTCTCTCTCGTTATTCAATTTAGAACGAACGAAATCAAATTGGTTCGCAAAAACCTATCTGCTACTTTTCTTATCTTCATCCAACATCCCTTTTCTTTCAGATCAATTGATTTCGTTCGAAATCTCTCTCTCTATATATATATATATATATATATATATATATATATATATATATAAAACGAACGAAATCTTGCGATTAAATTTCTCAATCTAAGGCAGAGCCGGTCGATTCGATCGAAGCAGGGGAAGGGGTCGCGGCCGAGGAGGGGGATCGCGCGCGCGCTCGCGCACGCGTTGAGGGCGGTGCTTCTAGGTCTGGTCCACGTCGTCGCCGCGCGGTGAGGAGAGTCGCAAACATGAGGATTCTCGAAGGCTAGGGATGCGTGGTCTCAGGCGTGCACACATCAGAAGGAGGAGTTGATTCGTGTGATGGTGATGCTCGTAGTGCAGGCGTAGCGCGCATAGGCGAAGGCCGTCGTCGGCGAGCTGGAGACATCGAGCTAGGGTTTCGTTCAATTTTGAACTCGGTAGTGAAGGTATTGTTATTTCAGTTTAATTAAGTTCATAAAGGTATAGTAAATCAGAATGTACATATACCTATCTAAATTTAAAAATTTAGACAGACAGACATAAGAAAATTTTGTACATAAAGGATTTTTGTAATAATAAAATAAATAGTATATATGTAAGATTTTGGGAATGTAGAATTTTAAAATGTGACATTTCATATAAAATCAGATTTAAATTGATATAGAGGAAAATAAATAAACATTACAGTAAGGTATATAGAATAATGTTTTAAACTAATAAAGGATGTTGGAATTTTAAATATGTGTTTAGGATGATTAGTTAATTTATAAAATTAATTTAATTATTTCAGTTACTAAAAGATTTTAACAGGGAATTAGTTTAAAATCAATTTTATTTGTTTAAAATAAAATCATTGGTTTATTTGTTATTAACCTATCCAATTTAGTTTGGTCACTAAAAATATATTTAGTGAAAAAGAAATTTGTTTACAATTGAATAAATAAATGGTAATTTATTGTTCAGTAAGTACGGATAATAATAAATTGTGTAGTTAATTCGAGTATTTGTAAAATCATATAAATTGTTCAATTAACGTAGTTAATTTGTTTAGTTACTAAAAGATGTTTTAAAAAGGAAATTATTTAGTTGTAATTAAACTATTAATTGATTAAATTTATCAAAAAGAAATTAATTATCAGATTAGTTCAAGTATTAATAAATCATATAATTGTTTATACAAGGTTTAAAATCGAGGGGAAAACCAGTCGAGACTGGAGTGGATTGCAAACAAAAATCAAAGGTGAGTTAATCTCACTCACCTGGTTTTATTTAAATTTAAACAGTTAAATTTAAATATTTGGGTGAATGTTTGCATTGATGGGATATGCTATATTATATATAGTAGTATATACCAATATATATATATATATATATATTGGCATATGTATATATTGGAATTGATATTCCCGCATTATATAGCGGATGAGACCCTATGCGCCGCATAATAGCGGATGGTATTTTATTAAACCCATATACCGCGATATTCCACCTCGAAGTGGAATTGGTATTGTGCTAACATTTGTGGATGCAGGGAAACAGGTTGGAGGGATCCAACTGGATTCCTCAAAATATTTAATTTCGTTTAAATATTCTATGATGATTATTAATATCCTTTGATGATTATATGGATGATTGAAATATTAGATTAAATATTTCATTACAATGAGTTAATAAAATCTATAAAATTTGATTTTTGGGAAAAATCAAAGAGTAAATTTTAAGTAAAATAATTCAAGAGAATTTGAATAAATTTAAAAATGATTTGGAAAGGAAATAAGAATAAAGTGATTTCAAGATTTTAATCAACATGGAAAAAAGGGGGAATTTTGAATAAACAGAGGAATAATAAATCTTAAGTGATGTTCTATTAAAGACTAAAGAATTTATTTTTAAAACTTAAGGATTAAATTTAATTAAAGGTTAAATAAGGGATTTTGAAAATCTGGAATTGATATTTTAGTTTAAAAGGTTCTAATCTCAAATAAAATAAATAAATCTAAAAGTTAATGTATTTGAATAATGAAGTAAGTAAAGAAATTTATTTCAAGAGAGGTAAGATGGAAATCAATTGTAAACTGATTTAAATTTTGGAAATTGTAATTTAAAGGAGAAGGAAGACTTTGAAGTTATAAATTGGGTTTATGAAGGAAATGAAATATCAGTGGATATTTCAAATATAAATTCAAGGTTGAAATTTATAAAAGGATGTGAATTTGTTTAAAAATAAATAGTGATTTATTTTAGAAAGATGTGTAAGAAAAGAGTATTTTCTCTGGATAGCCAAGTACGATTTCAAAGTAAATTCTTAAATATAAGTTAAAAGTTTTAATGTTGTTTTAAAGGCATGTTTAGAAAATTTATTATTTTTAATATTTAAATTCTAAAGTAAATATTTTCCAAATCTATTATCGTAATAATTATTTTAAAGGGTAACTAGTATTTTGTTTAAAAAGTGAAAACTTAGTTATATTTCATAAAGTAACTTTATTTTAAATATTCTTAAAAGTATTATTTTTAATTAAGTATTAAAGTAGTTTTCCAAATTTAAATGTTAAAGTATAGTTTACAATGAAGTGTTTTTTTAAAATTTTATTTCAAATCTAAAATGGTTTTTATACTTGGCGTTTCAGTGGAAGTAAATATTTGGGAAATGTATTCCGTGAGAGAAAAACTGTTTTGGAACTATTTTCAAAGGGGTTTGAAAATAGAAATATATCTTGCGAAGATATTTGAAGTTAATAAATAATTTGGGAAAAATTATTTATTTGTTTTGATGGATGTTATGGATGTTAATTGATAGTTAAATCACCGACTATCAATATTGGCCAAATGCGCTGATCGTTTCGAAGAGTCCGGGATCGAGATTAATTTCTCGAAAACCACTTCGATCCGGTTTGTACGTTTCGTGGGGAAACAAGATTGATGTTGAAAGTGGGATAGTGTTTTTAGTTCCGTTCGGACCCGGGACGGACTTGTATGGATGAATGCTTCCGAAACTTCGTCAGGGGGCGATGGGCATTCTAAGTGAAACGTTCTATAAAGGTAACGTTTAGCCTCAAGCCTCATCAACCGGGAATGACTGAAAATCAGGGGTTATGTAGCAAGGCTTCGTGGGTAGCGCCCACTGGAGAGTATGGTCATCCTTGTCTAGAGGTCACTTTTATTTCGGCTTAGTGGTGCGGTTGCTGATCACAACCTTGGGGTGATCATATTCGGAATTGCCCATAGGTGATTCCGGCCTTGTGTTGCAGGGGGTCAGGTGCGATCCTCGGTACTGTGATCTAGGCCACGTACTGTGGCAGGTGGTACCCCAGTGCCTAGTCGTTCGTTGGAAATCCATTCTCCCTACGTGCCTTGTACGGTATTTGTTTGTATACATAGTATGTTGGAATTTAATCATGTAACAATTTTAGCTATTTGAATAAGTACTTGTGAATAGACACTATTATAATATCAGAGGATTTTATAAAAAGTGTTTTAGCTATCGTAAGATAAAAACCCGACATGTTTATTTGTGGCGTGGTCTTACGAGATGCTTTTGTTTTCAAAGGATTTTGAACTTTAATAATAAATTTGAGTGTGATTTTCTGACGCTGGTATTCCAAACTGACTCGGGTATTGTTTTATATGATGCTCGGGTCAGACCGAGATAAACAGGTTCAGGTTTTTGCTGTAGAGCTCAGGCGATGAGTTGAATGGGGAGGCGTATCTCCCGTACTTGTCATATATATATATATATTTTCCGCTGTGTTGATTTCTGTATTCTGATGTATTGAGGACATGATATGATTATTGTCCGGTTGTATGTAAGTATACTCTGATGATGTATTATATAAACAGATATAGTTTTGTTTTGTGTAAAGCTCTGTTATTATATATTATATTTTATTCCGCTGCGATGTGAGATTCTGATGTTGTTTCTCTATTCTTCTTCTACCTCCTTCTTTCTTTTTACCCAAATGGTCAGATTTTTCGTGTATGAAAAATCTTGGCTGTTACAGTGGTATCAGAGCAAAGGTTGGCGATAATCTTGGCCCTGGTGGGAATTTTGAGAGTATAAATAGATATGAGCGCGTATTTGTTAGTGGATATAAAATGGTTTTATATTGTATTGGTTGGTTTATTGAGTAGTTTATGGATTCTGGTCAATACGAGTAATTAACGTTATTGATAGGGATCTCCAAACACTCGAATAGAACAATTCGACACAATATTGTTTCAAATGGGTAGATGAAATAATTTTACCCAAATTATTTTTGTATATAAAGAATATAAATTTTTGTAAAGTATTATAGTATTTGGATGCTTGATTTGTTAAGGAACGATAATATTAAATCATTTACACTATTGTGAGGAAATTGAATAAGAAATTAGAAATTTATAACCAAAGTTGAAGAATGAATTTATATAACAAATGAAATTTGAAATATATATTATAAATGCAATATATAAATTGAAATAAACTACATATACAAATGAGGTTTGTAGATTGAAAACGGTAAAAGAGAATATAATTTTGAAATAGAATTCCAGAGAAGCATTTGAAATTGAAATGAGATAAAATTTCAGAGAATGTTTAAATATAGAGTTAGGGGAATTTGAAAATGGTTTTCAAAGATTTTGGGGAGATAATAAGTGGTATTGTTTCAGAAATATTTTTGAGTTGGGTTTGGAATCTGGGAAGATTTGAAATTTAAAATATTTGAAATGTTTTAAAGAGGTAAAAGCATTAAATTCTCTTTCGGTCGCTGGAAAATAACTTCGGTGATGACTGCAGCATCATCGACGTCTATTTTCGAGGCTCTAGAAGAGAGATTTCTACCAAATTGTTTAAAATTTGAAATTGATTGAGAACTGGGTTTGGTTTGGAAATTCAAAGGGATAATTGAATTTACCAAAGGAGTTTGATATAGTTGATTTCAAAGGTGATTTTGAAATTTTGGAAATTGTTTAGAACTCTGGATTCTTATTGAAAAGGGTTTCTGAGATAAATAAAAAAATATATTAGCTAAATAAAATGTGAAATTCCAAGTTAAAAGTAAAATGTAAATAAGTATGTGACTTATAAAATTTGAAGTAAAATAGATAAGCCAAATAAAATTGTTTGTAATGGTAATGAATATAATCCAAAGCTTAAATTATAAAATAAATGGAGCTCCAGTAAAATAGTTAAAGTGGTTTTTGAAATAAAGTCAAATATTGGGGATTAAATTGGAATAAACTACTTTATTAATTAATGGAATATGGAAATGGAACTCGAATTGGTTAATAAAAAAAAATTGAATTGTGAATAAATGATAAATTTGAAAGTGAAGCTTGAGTATTAATTGAAATTCAACTTGAAATTGTGAGTGAATTAAATATGAATTGAAGTTAAATGGAATGGAATTAAAATAAAAATGATTTGTATTGCAAATAAAATTCAAGTGAATTGGAAATGTGAGATAAAGTTTAAATTGGATTAAATGGATACTGATCAAATTGAAAATTTGATTGGAAATGGAGTTGAACTTAAGTGTTAACTTAAGTAAATGGTTAAATAGTAGATGTTGAAATTTATAAATGGTTTTGAATGAAACTGGTATGGTTACTAAAATGAAATGCCGGTGAATGGATTCAACTTTAAAACGTAATGGAAATGAGAAATATGGATTGTGAATAAATTTAAAAATGGAATAGAATCAAGTGTAAGTTGAGTTGGGGTCAATTTAAATTGATTATGAAACTCAAGTGCTTATTTATTCACATAGATACTGTCCAATTGCATAGAAATAAAATTGTCGTTTGACGAAAACAAGATTAAATAAAATTCCATAAGTTGATATAAGTAAAACAAAATTGATTTTGAAATCAATTGAATCGAATAGGAGCTTGTTTGGATGGAATATAACAATTAAATGCAAGGAATTGTATTGTATCATTTAAAATTAAATGAAATGGCATGAGAATTGTTTGGAAACAAGTGCGTAAGTGTTAAAATCTTATAAATTGCTTATAAACATTGTTTAGTTACATTCCTTTTAATATTCATGTGTTGTAGTTGTTTAAAAAGAGTGGAATGTTAATAAACTTCATATTTGTGGCACTTACATGTTTAAATTGAGTAAGTACAGGGCTTCGGAAGCAGTGTGGTTGGGTTTGGCTGCGCAAATTGCTAAATTTATAAACCGCTTTGCTTAAAAATGCTAAAAATGAGGTACGCTTACGCCAAAAATTCAAAATAGGAAATATGAACTGCTTATATTGATATATATTATGATTTCCGGCCTGAGGCCGATGTATATATATTTGTGCATCCTGCGATATCGCAGAAGTCCCTCCGTACAAAGGAGACTCTGCCAAAAAATTTCGTAAATTTCGGGAGTTAGAAAATTTTTGAAATTTTTTGGAAATTTTCACTAACGGTAAATGAAAATTTGATTAGCAAATGGAATTGAAACTGAATAATTGGAATCTATTTTAAATGTGAATGTAAAGTAAGTGCAATCGAAGGAACTTAAGAAATTAAAGTTGCAAATAGCCTTTTAATTGAGATTTAAATTAATTAGTAAATGCAACTAATTCAATAGTCAAAATGGAAGCCAATTTGAATTCAAGTGGAATTGTAAAGGCAAAAGTGAATGTAATCAAACTGAATGTGAATAAAAAGGAAATTGATATAATTGATAATCAATTGGAATTTATACGTAGGATGTACGTATATTATTTTATTCGCATAGCTATTTGATCCAAAATTCGAGCACAGAATTTCGAGATAGTTGTATCAATCCGAGTTAGGATTTTTCACTCGATTTTCGACGGCGAACCTGGATATGGAGTTTTGATTGATTCTGGAAAGTTCTCTATCATAGTTTACGGCTATGCAAGGAGAATGATGGTTTCTGATCAAGAAACCAGATCTGAGTCCGCACTAGGAAGTCGGAGGGGACGATACTAGTTCGGAAATGAAATTGTGTGATCGAGTGAGCGATCAAATTTGGTTTTGCGTACGAATGATATATGTGCATCGTACGAGCTTAAGTAAGTCCAATATTGAAAATTTGTACGTGAATGTATAAAATGAATTTGGAACTGCAACTGGATGCTGTTTGCTTAGTAGAATATACAGGTGTATGAAAGCAAAAGGATAAATGAATATCTTTGATTTCAGAAGATAAAAATGAATTGCTCGACAAAGGTATGTATTTGAATTTCTATATGAAATTTGTTTGGGTTTTTGGATCGAGCCACTTGGCTTTTTGTTTCTTTTTGAATTTGGGAGGCCGTAGAGCCATTTTGTAGTTGTACCGAGCTAGCCGCGCAAAGGAGACGCTGGCGAAATTTTTCGGAAATTTAGAGAGTTAGAAAAATTTTGAGAAAATTTTGATAATAATTCAAATTTAAATTTGAATTGATAAGTAAATGATGATGTTGGAACTTATAGATAGTTTGAAAAGTTGGAAAGAGGGTTAGTGTGTCATTGATAAAAAGATTTGTTTGGTAAGCTGTTAAAACTATTTGAATTGGGGAAAATAGTTAACGGGATATGGACCATTCCTCTTAACTAGTAATTTCGGGGACGAAATTTTTAAGGGGGGAGGAATGTGACGACCCGGAATTTTTGAGCATTTGAATTAGGAATATTTAATTAATTTTAAATATTCAAAAGATAATTATTAACTTTAATTTCAAATATCAGTATTTATTGGACAAGTAATTGTTGAATTTAAATTTTCAAAATTGGTAAATTATTGAATCTGGAGTTTTAAGCCTGTTAAAAATAATTTGAAGGCTTATAAAATTTATATAGATAATACTGAAGTGGATAGAAGTGTTGAAATCAGCTTTAAAAATGGTTTGTTAAGTTTTGAAATTTTATATCGTTCAAATTGAATTTAAAAATAGCCGTCCAAGGCACAGTCTCGGAATTTGACGAAACCAGTTCCATTAGGTCCGTAATATTGAATTATTATCAGATTTCAAATTTCGTAATTTTCGGAGTCTTCGTGTGAGCATACGAGGTAGAAACGTCTAGACGAAAATTAATCGTTTTAATTTAAAAATATCTTACATCATTTCAGAAATACTGTCACCTGTTTAAATCGAGTCGCCTGTATTTAACATCGTAACTTTTTCTTGTCATTTAGAAATTACTGTTGCTGGTTGATCAGAGCACGCTACTTTTATCTTCCCTCACACTTCTCGTCCCTTTATAATTGATTGTCCCTTTCTCTCTCGTTATTCTATTCAGAACGAACGAAATCAAATTGGTTCGCAAAAACCTATCTGCTACTTTTCTTATCTTCATCCAACATCCCTTTTCTTTCAGATCAATTGATTTCGTTCGAAATCTATATATATATATATAAAACGAACGAAATCTTGCGATTGAATTTCTCAATCTAAGGCAGAGCCGGTCGATTCGATTGAAGCAGGGGAAGGGGTCGCGGCCGAGGAGGGGGATCGCGCGCGCGCTCGCGCATGCGTTGAGGGTGGCGCTTCTAGGTCTGGTCCACGTCGTCATCGCGCGGTGAGGAGAGTCGCAAACATGAGGATTCTCGAAGGCTAGGGATGCATGGTCTCAGGCGTGCACACATCGGAAGGAGGAGTTGATTCGTGTGATGGTGATGCTCGTAGTGCAGGCGTAGCGCGCATAGGCGAAGGCCGTCGTCGGCGAGCTGGAGACATCGAGCTAGGGTTTCGTTCAATTTTGAACTCGGTAGTGAAGGTATTGTTATTTCAGTTTAATTAAGTTCATAAAGGTATAGTAAATCAGAATGTACATATACCTATCTAAATTTAAAAATTTAGACAGACGGACATAAGAAAATTTTGTACATAAAGGATTTTTGTAATAATAAAATAAATAGTATATATGTAAGATTTTGGGAATATAGAATTTTAAAATGTGACATTTCATATAAAATCAGATTTAAATTGATATAGAGGAAAATAAATAAACATTACAGTAAGGTATATAGAATAATGTTTTAAACTAATAAAGGATGTTGGAATTTTAAATATGTGTTTAGGATGATTAGTTAATTTATAAAATTAATTTAATTATTTCAGTTACTAAAAGATTTTAACAGGGAATTAGTTTAAAATCAATTTTATTTGTTTAAAATAAAATCATTGGTTTATTTGTTATTAACCTATCCAATTTAGTTTGGTCACTAAAAATATATTTAGTGAAAAAGAAATTTGTTTACAATTGAATAAATTAGTGGTAATTTATTGTTCAGTGAGTACGGATAATAATAAATTGTGTAGTTAATTCGAGTATTTGTAAAATCATATAAATTGTTCAATTAACGTAGTTAATTTGTTTAGTTACTAAAAGATGTTTTAAAAAGGAAATTATTTAGTTGTAATTAAACTATTAATTGATTAAATTTATCAAAAAGAAATTAATTATCAGATTAGTTCAAGTATTAATAAATCATATAATTGTTTATACAAGGTTTAAAATCGAGGGGAAAACCAGTCGAGACTGGAGTGGATTGCAAACAAAAATCAAAGGTGAGTTAATCTCACTCACCTGGTTTTATTTAAATTTAAACAGTTAAATTTAAATATTTGGGTGAATGTTTGCATTGATGGGATATGCTATATTATATATAGTAGTATATACCAATATATATATATATATATATTGGCATATGTATATATTGGAATTGATATTCCCGCATTATATAGCGGATGAGACCCTATGCGCCGCATAATAGCGGATGATATTTTATTAAACCCATATACCGCGGTATTCCACCTCGAAGTGGAATTGGTATTGTGCTAACATCTGTGGATGCAGGGAAACAGGTTGGAGGGATCCAACTGGATTCCTCAAAATATTTAATTTCGTTTAAATATTCTGTGATGATTATATGGATGATTGAAATATTAGATTGAATATTTCATTACAATGAGTTAATAAAATCTATAAAATTTGATTTTTGGGAAAAATCAAAGAGTAAATTTGAAGTAAAATAATTCAAGAGAATTTGAATAAATTTAAAAATGATTTGGAAAGGAAATAAGAATAAAGTGATTTCAAGATTTTAATCAACATGGAAAAATGGGGGAATTTTGAATAAACAAAGGAATAATAAATCTTAAGTGATGTTCTATTAAAGACTAAAGAATTTATTTTTAAAACTTAAGGATTAAATTTAATTAAAGGTTAAATAAGGGATTTTGAAAATCTGGAATTGATATTTTAGTTTAAAAGGTTCTAATCTTAAATAAAATAAATAAATCTAAAAGTTAATGTATTTGAATAATGAAGTAAGTAAAGAAATTTATTTCAAGAGAGGTAAGTTGGAAATCAATTGTAAATTGATTTAAATGTTGGAAATTGTAATTTAAAGGAGAAGGAAGACTTTGAAGTTATAAACTGGGTTTATGAAGGAAATGAAATATCAGTGGATATTTTAAATATAAATTCAAGGTGGAAATTTATAAAAGGATGTGAATTTGTTTAAAAATAAATAGTGATTTATTTTAGAAAGATGTGTAAGAAAAGAGTATTTTCTCTGGATAGCCAAGTGCGATTTCAAAGTAAATTCTTAAATATAAGTTAAAAGTTTTAATGTTGTTTTAAAGGCATGTTTAGAAAATTTATTATTTTTAATATTTAAATTCTAAAGTAAATATTTTCCAAATCTATTATCGTAATAATTATTTTAAAGGGTAACTAGTATTTTGTTTAAAAAGTGAAAACTTAGTTATATTTCATAAAGTAACTTTATTTTAAATATTCTTAAAAGTATTATTTTTAATTAAGTATTAAAGTAGTTTTCCAAATTTAAATGTTAAAGTATAGTTTACAATAAAGTGTTTTTTTTAATTTTATTTCAAATCTAAAATGGTTTTTATACTTGGCGTTTCAGTGGAAGTAAATATTTGGGAAATGTATTCCGTGAGAGAAAAACTGTTTTGGAACTATTTTCAAAGGGTTTTGAAAATAGAAATATATCTGGCGAAGATATTCGAAGTTAATAAATAATTTGGGAAAAATTATTTATTTGTTTTGATGGATGTTATGGATGTTAATTGATAGTTAAATCACCGACTATCAATATTGGCCAAATGCGCTGATCGTTTCGAAGAGTCCGGGATCGAGATTAATTTCTCGAAAACCACTTCGATCCGGTTTGTACGTTTCGTGGGGAAACGAGATTGATGTTGAAAGTGGGATAGTGTTTTTAGTTCCGTTCGGACCCGGGACGGACTTGTATGGATGAATGCTTCCGAAACATCGTCAGGGGAGGATGAGCATTCTAAGTGAAACGTTCTATAAAGGTAACGTTTAGCCTCAAGCCTCATCAACCGGGAATGACTGAAAATTAGGGGTTATGCAGCAAGGCTTCGTGGGTAGTGCCCACTGGAGAGTATGGTCATCCCTGTCTAGAGGTCCCTTTTATTTCGGCTTAGTGGTGCGGTTGCTGATCACAACCGTGGGGTGATCATATTCGGAATTGCCCATAGGTGATTCCGGCCTTGTGTTGCAGGGGGTCAGGTGCGATCCTCGGTACTGTGATCTAGGCCACGTACTGTGGCAGGTGGTACCCCAGTGCCTAGTCGTTCGTTGGAAATCCATTCTCCCTACGTGCCTTGTACGGTATTTGTTTGTATACCTAGTATGCTGGAATTTAATCATGTAACAATTTCAGCTATTTGAATAAGTACTTGTGAATAGACACTATTATAATATCAGAGGATTTTATAAAAAGTGTTTTAGCTATCGTAAGATAAAAACCCGACATGTTTATTTGTGGCGTGGTCTTACGAGATGCTTTTGTTTTCAAAGGATTTTGAACTTTAATAATAAATTTGAGTGTGATTTTCTGACGCTGGTATTCCAAACTGACTCGGGTATTGTTTTATATGATGCTCGGGTCAGACCGAGATAAACAGGTTCAGGTTTTAGCTGTAGAGCTCAGGCGATGAGTTGAATGGCGAGGCGTATCTCCCGTACTTGTCATATATATATATATATTTTCCGCTGTGTTGATTTCTGTACTCTGATGTATTGAGGACATGATATGATTATTGTCCGGTTGTATGTAAGTATACTCTGATGATGTATTATATAAACAGATATAGTTTTGTTTTGTGTAAAGCTCTGTTATTATATATTATATTTTATTCCGCTGCGATGTGCGATTTTGATGTTGTTTTCTCTTTTCTTCTTCTACCTCCTTCTTTCTTTTTACCCAAATGGTCAGATTTTTCGTGTATGAAAAATCTCGGCTGTTACAACATATCTTTGTTTTCTATCATATGTTTTGAGCAACCACTGTCAAGTATCCACTTTCCTCTTTTCTTATTCGGTACCTGCAAAAAATATAGAGATGATGTTGGTACCCACCTTAGGAAATCAAACCCATGAGGGTTTAGAATTCCATTTATAAGTAAAATTTTCATTTTTATGAACTGAACTTATAAAAGACTTGATACTTATTTCTGATTAAATTATTATTAGTTTTTAGTACCCAAATTTTTATAGTATTTGTGTTGCCAATAACCTTCTTCTAAGTGAAAGTCTTTGGTTTTGGTTTTGCTTTTATAAAATTCTTATGTATATTGAAATTATTATATGGTGAATGATTCCTCTTTGTACTAGATTTTGAGGAATTTGTATATCCTAGCCCTTACTTATTAAAAGTAGTTTTAGAGTTATTAATAATCTTAGAATTCATGGTTTTTTATGCTAATGTCATATTCTTTTCTTTTTGAACTTCAATTTCATTTGATAGCATAGTGAGTTGAGAAGATACATTAGACAAAGATTCTTGTGTTTTAACAAGTTCTTCTTCTAGTATTTCTTTTCATCTATGAGCATATCAACTTCTATTTCACTTCTGTTTAGTTTTTCTAAAGCATCTTTATACTTTCTTTTAACTTCTTTTAGTTTATCCAATAGCTTTGAATTTATATTTATTAAATCGTCAAAAGTTAGATAACTTACATCGTTAGTTGAAGGCATAAAGCAGACATTTGCTTGTTCAGAATCACTATCGGTGTCATTATCTAATGATGAAGACGATTCTGAATCATCCCATGTAACAGAGAATGCTTGATTCTTCTTATACTTGTCCTTTTTATTCTTGTATCTTTCTTTTTTTCGATCTGGATAGTCCTTCTTTATGTAATCCTTCTTATGACATTCATAACACTCGAGATTTGAAGTTGATGGTTTATTGGTATTGTCTCTTCTGTTGTTATCGAATTTCTTGTTCTTTCTAAATTTCAATTTTTTTAAATTCTTTGCTATAAATGCCATGTCATCTTCATCTGAGTCCGAGTCTTCTTGTTCAGCCTGAAAAGCTATGCTCTTTCTATTTTGGGCTTGATCTCGTTTTGCCTGCAAATTTACTTCATACGACATGAGATTTCCTATTAACTCTTTAGGTTTGATGGTAGAAATATAATTAGCTTTTTCAATAGCTAAGACTTTTCGTTCCCATTCATTCGCTAAAGAGTTTAGGATTTTCAAAACAATATCTAAATCAATATATTTTTATCTTTAATGTTAATAGTGAATGATATATGTCTTGGAATCTAGAATACATATCATTTATAGTTTCATCTAATTTCATTCTAAAAGTTTGGAACTGATTTTTAAGCATAGAAATCTTGCTTTGTTTAACTTTGTTTGTTCCTTCATGTGTTAAGAGTTCACCAAATTTCATAAGCAGTTTTACACATACTAACTCTATTAAATTCATCCTTATCTAAAGCACAAAATAACATATTTGGCTTTGGCATTTGAAGTAGCATCTATTTTTTGTGTGTTTGACCATTGTGCATATGGTGTGGTAGATATAGTGTATTTATTCTGAGTGATATTCCAAGTATCATATCCATTTTCTTGCATATAGATGCTCATGTGAGTTGACCAATAGTTGTAATTCAAACCGTTAAATAGTGATGGTCGTGTAGTGGATCGATCTTCAATAAAACTTGGCTAGTGTTATTTTCCATATTAACCAAAAATCAAATAACTGTGTTATGGTTATATGATGACCAATGCTCTGATACCAAATGAAAGTGACCAAGGATCATGTAATATGGAATAGGACTTCAACCGCCCGAGATTTTTATACTGGTTCGAACTTCCCGTTCTACGTCCAGTCCCAAACTCATTCTGGAATTCAACTATAAACCCTCAATTGACCCGGAATAACAGGTATTACACCGCCTGAGCAACTGAACAGGACTTCTACCGCCTAAGCAACAGAATAGGACTTCAACCGCCCGAGCAACCGAATAGGCCTTTTACCGCCTAAGCAACAGAATAGGACTTCAACCGCCTGAGCAACCGAATAGGACTTCTAATACAAATAATAGAATTGCTTCTAACTGAGTATGCTCTTGAGTAGCACTAATAAGTCAGTAACGTACAGCCTTTCTATAATCTTCTCCTTTGTGGTATATAGTGTGATTCGTGAAGATAGGAAGTTTACTTAATCACTAATAAGATTCGCTTGAATGAACAAGTGATTAGAATCGAAAGTATTTGAATGAAAATGGCAAGATTGTTTAGAAAATAAGAATGAGAAAATAGAATCTGAATTAAGTGATTAGAACAATTGATTTGATGGCTATATATAGTGATTTAAGAGTTGCAATTATTCGTGAAAAAATCGATTAAAAGATACGGAAGCAACTCTTGAATCAAGAGTTGTTTCTGTTCGCTGAAGTGAAGTGTCTTTTCAAAATATAGCCGTTATGAAGATTCAGCAGACAGAGTGAAAAAATTCAGCCAGCTGAATTTATTGAAAATCGAATCAACAAAAAAATAGTGCAAAAGTCTTGTAATTTAGCCGGTTGAAATATATAGTTCAGTCGTCTAAATGTTCAATATTTGTTATGCACGTGCATAGTCATTCAGTCGACTGAACTACATGCTTCAGCCGGCTGAATGGCTCCATATCAAAGATCTTTTTCGATTTTTTTTTGTATATGAACTTCATTATGAAATCTTTAGCATATGAACTATTTTTTGAAAAACAAATTAGATTGTGTGTGTGCATATACCACTTGGAGAGATTTTAACATGCATTAACCACTGGACTTAGACCGTGGACTAAATGTATTACCGAAGCTTCTGTCTGGAATCTGGTCTGCATAGTATCTTCTCCTGCACATATGGTTAGTTCATATAATATTTACTTATATAGTTGTCACGGTCAAAACATTAAAATTCAAGGTTCTAACAATATCATCCCTATACCTGAAATATCTCGAACTGACCCAAGCATTATATAAATAACGCACGGGTCGAACTATGTCTAATTCGAAGATATATAGATATAAGTGACATAGTATAAACAGAAATAATAATAAGGTAACACTGCTAGAGAAACTCATGTCAATAGTTAATGCATCAATATATATATATATATATATATATATATATAAATGTATGCATGGAGTATACTTATAATAACATAGATAGACAATAAAGTATCACATTACTCGAATAACCAAAAACCATACAAAGCAACCAGCTCTGATATCAAAAGATATCATCACCCATTTTGAAACACATTAAATTAAAAATTGAAGAATTAACACAAATGGGTGAATCATACATATCTAGAAATCATCATCTAAATCCAGAAAATATGTAATGACCGGGAATTTTGGACACTTCGTATTTAAATATCCAAACTATTTAAATATTTGAATCTTAAATTAAATGTTATTAATATGATTTAATAAGCTTTTTAACCCCCTTTTAAATCATAAGTAATGATGGTAAACTTGTTTTGGAAAATGTTTACAAAAATAAATATGTTGAAAAAATATCGGTAAACAGCTTTTCGATCGATATAAGTTGTTCGAACTCTTGTGCACTTGTCTAATGATCAAATGAACACATTAGCAACTAACTAACACACACTCCTCTTCATATAGCATGGAACATTCTAGAACCTTCCTTTAGAATATGAGATATTATCATGGTAACGGTATAAGTGTAATTAGCATAAAGAAGAAGTGACTTAAAGGAGAAGTGATGGGAGGTAAGGCTTCCATGGCATGGTGGGGGGTGAATGCAAACTTATGCAACACAATTTTGATCTTATATAAGGAGGGGCATACCCTTAGGAATTAATCTCAAATTCACAAATGAAAACTAAGCTTTTTATTGGCTTCCTTCTCCATCCTTTCCTCTCTAACTTTCTCAAATCCTATTCAAACCAACTCCACTCACAACCAAACTTTCCCAAAGACTTTAGAATATCACTAGAATATGGTTTAACATCTAAGAATTTGAAAAATTATGGAGCAGAGGAGGGAACCTATCTTGGCTGTGATCAATGATGGGGTGGGAAAGCATGGTTTTGAGATTTGGAGGCAAAGGTGGTTGCTTTGGTGATGATGTGATGGTAGGAAGGGTTGCCTTGGTTCTTGTGCTTTGGTTTGGTTGTTAACTTGGATCTAAGTGAGTTATCTCACCATCCCTTAAGTATATATTGTATAAATATATGTTGTGTGCGAAGTATAAAGTTAAAGTGACATTAACTAAGTAAAGTTATAAACTTTAGACCCCCTCTTGCTTTTGAAAGAAAATGATAGCTTTATATTGTATAACATCATTTCTATTACCTTATTAAACATATAGTGTGGCCTTTAATTGATGTTTAAATGGTTGATTAACTTGTGTGTTAAATTGAAGTAAGTTTGAAAGTGTTTGAAGCGAGAATAGTCGTTATATGTGCACTTACGAATTTCTTGTTTTGAGGAATTTTTATAAATAAATGGAAAGATATTCTTAGGGCTTTCCATGGTTTTTAAGTATCCTAATGATAGTACTTACTATAAAAATTCCAAGTCTTAAATCATTTGTTTAAGTGGTTAAAACTAGTCGCAAAGATGGTGCTTTTCAATGTTGTTTTAACAAGGACTTTTAACAGCACTTATAAATGCTGTAGTTAGTCGCTATGGTTTTACGTGTTTAAAATGCGACATTTTGACTTGTTTTTCGTGATTTAAATGGTTTCTAAATTCTTCTATTTATAAAAATATTTTTATGGAAGTTCTAATAAAATGTATTTGATTATAAAAAAAGATTAGAAGTTTAAATATAGTTTTAATGATTATTTACGAATTTTATAAGTAAAGTGCTGCAAAACGTAAAATATATTTTGTTGATTTTGTCACCAAATTATTAATTAGTTAATTTCAAGTAATATTTTACATAGGTATTTAAAACCTATTTACATGTACTTTTAATATATATAGATATATGTTTTGAAAAAGGTAATCGACTAGGCTTAACACTAAAAGCCGACAAGGTAGACTTCTCTATTTCTGAGAGTTAAGATTGATGTCAAGTAGGGACAAAGAAAAAGATCTCTAACCTACCAGATTTCCCACTTGAACAAGGAGTGGCTAAGTTGGAAAGTCAGGAATGTGTTAATCTTGCTGTTTACTTACTGGTTTAAAAGGTAATTACTTTGCTTAACGCTAAAAGCCGACGAAATAAGCTTATCTATTTGTGAGAGTTAAGATTGATGTCGAGTAGGGGTAGAGTAATAGAGCTCTAACCTACTGGGCTTCCCTCTTGAATGAGGAATAGTTAAGTCGAGAATGTCGAAAATGGGTTAACCATATTGTTTTCTAACTTGTTTTTGGAAGTCATTAATATTATACCTAACACCAAAAGCCGATAAGTTTGCTTGTCTATTTGTGAGATTCAAGAATGAAGTGTCTAGGTAAGGCTTTAATGCAACCAGTGCTTTAACTTACCTAGCTTTACTCTTGGATGAGGAGTAGTTAAGTTGAAATATCAAAAACGAGTTAAGTATACGAACATTGATTTGTATAAGCAATTGTTTTAACTGGATAATCGATCAGTCAACTATCAAACTTAACTAAATATTATCTTGGATTTTTAAAGGAATGTTTTAAAGATAATATAAGTACGGGATGGTTTTGGTTTTTTTGTGATTTTTTTAATAACATTCATCTTTAAACCTTTTTTTATTATACTTATGAATGTAAATAGATCTTTAAAAAGGATGTTTTATAGATAAGCATAAGTGAAATTGTTTTGGGTTTGTAGTGACAATGTTTAAATAACATTAGTCTTAAACCTTTTGAATGGATTTGTGAAAGCACTTAGATCTTTATTTTAAAGGAAATTATAAGTATGGAATATTTTGGAAAAGGATAGAAAAGGAAAAGGTTTAAAGTAAGAAATCTTGTTAGTGATTTGTGAATATACTTATACCATTTGAGATAAGTATATGAATACTTTTTAAAGTATAGAAAAAGCAAAGGTTTAAAGTAAGAAATCTTGTTAATGATTTTTGAATATACTCATACCATTTGAGAAAAGTATATGAATACTTTTTGAATTATTGAAAAGAGTACAAATGAGTAGTAAGAATTGACAAACAATGTTTTATTCGGTAAAAGAAGTTTTACTACCAAAAAGGGTTTTAATTAATAAAAGATTAATTAAACAAAAAGGGGATTAGGAGTCGCTTATGTGACTTAATCGTGCTTTGTGTAACTTGATCATGCTTTGTATGTTTACCTGTTTATGGAAAACATTTAGTCGTATACTTAGCACTCAACGCCGATGAAGTAGGCTTGTATATCTGTAGGAATTAAGACTGATGTTTGTATAGGAATATGAGCAATAGAGCTCTAACCTACTAGATTCACTCTTGACTGAGGGATAGTGAGATGAAAATATAGGAAACTTGATAAGTATATGAGACTTGGTTTCCATATGTGATCGCTCGCATTATCAATGAATGACCAAATTCATCGATTCAGTCTCGAAGAGACTGGGATCAATAAGTGATTTACTTATCAAAAACCACTTCAAGACTGAGATATGTGTTCTATCTCTTGGAAGCGGATTTGTTCGAGATGCAGGAATCCATGTTGGTTTTCTAAAATCCCTTATTTTGAGGCCCAAAACTAACTGCTATGGATGCTGATGTCATACATAGTTATTAATTCTCGGCGATAAAATGCAACTATGTTAATCATATCAATAATTAGAAGCACATGAATATGAAAAAATTTCAAACACGGTTTAATAAAAAATATTCACATTTCATTTCACAAATGATATTTCATATTCATTACATAATCCCATTGGTAAACGTACGTATGGAGAAATTATAATTGTTACAAAATACCCCAGGAGCGATATATGAAGATTCCCTCTTGGTTGATCAGAATCAAATACTGTGCAATCTTACAACTTTTCCATTACATCCAAATAGACAAAACCAAACTACACAGCGGAAGTAGATAAAGCTTCTAATAGCTAGATTGCCTCCTGCATGTCTCCAGAAGCTTATTCATCTAACTGGAACCTGAAAGCCGTTATTCCCAACCTACTCAAATGAGTACCCAAGGGTTTAAGGGGAAAAACAAAAACTTAGGGTTATACAATGGTCTGTTGTGAATAATAACCTAACATTTTGGACCAAATAGATATCTAGTGAGAACACACCATTGAGTGGAACGGGCTTTCTCTCACAAGTATCTTAACTAAACATAACAACCACATACTGTGCTCCTGCAACCACAATGGTTAGAACATAGAAAATAGAATTTGTAATCATGCAACATATATTGGATTACGCTTCCTAATTCATTAGATTATCCATCTTAATTTCAAGTGACTACTTGTCACAATTTAAACTGACTACCCATCTTATAATTATGTGGACTACCCATCTCACATATAAGCATATTTAGAATTATGTGGGTTGTCCATCTCACATGTAATTATTACGTGGATTACCTATCCCCTACCACATTGACTACCCATCACACGTGGTTTAATAATTTAAAGTTATGTGGACTATCCATAACACATATTCCATTTAACCTACAACAATGTGGACTATCATCACACATCCATAGTTTTCCTAGGATCACTATGAACCCTTCATTATCCTTATAGAGACTATCCATCTCCAATATGATATAGACTATCCATTTCACATTCCATAGTTTTCCTAAGATGACTATGAACCCATAATTTACAATTATTTCATGTTACCCACATGTTTAAAATATTTGTATTGGTGTCCCCAATTAGGTTATCTCTCCTTAAAGTTATAGCATTTCAAAGTGACATACATTGGTATCCCCAAATGTTCAATGTCGAATTCATTTAAGAAAATGCATTGGTATCCCCAATGATAAAGTCTCATTTATAAAATATTTAGTTTGTCAAAACTAATTTACTTTGGTGTCCCGAATGATAGTGTCGACATCTATAATCAAAATAGCATCGGTATACCCAATGTTTATCATCGAAGTCATAAAACAATAGGCTCTCCGCCCTTATTAGGTTAATAAAGATCAATGTCAAAGTTCATCTATATTTGTGTCCCTAATGATAGTGTTGAAGTTTACAAAATTTAAAAGGGTATTGGTATCCCCAATGACGACATCGAAGTAAAAGCAAAAGGCTCTTCCCCTTTAATAAAATAAAACATAACACACACGCTATTAAATCAACATCGACCTCTATCCAAGGTCCAGGACAAAATTTAAATTCTTTTAAGCCTAAGAAAAATTCATGTCGAAATTGGTGTTGTTGGCCTTCAATAAATATAGGCTATCCACCTATTAAAACAGAACTTAAAACCTTTATAAGTTATGTGGCTAACTGCTGAAGACATATGGTCACCTTAAGTACCTATTAAATGTTGTTCTTTTGAGGGGATAAACGTTATAGCATTCCATGCGATCTTAAAAGTACTGTTATATGTTGATCACATATTTCTTGAGTTTCTCATACCATACTTATGTCCGACGATTGGTTTTTGTTTTCTCTAAATTCCTCACGTGCTTTTAGAGTAGTTTGAGAAAAGAAGGTTTTCGTTGATGTTCATTCGAGCTCGTGAAGATAAGCTAGATGTTTCACCTACTATAGTATTCTTATTTCCGCTGCATTACTAATTGATGTATAAGCTTTTGTGAGGATAGGTTGTTATAATTGTCAAGGCTGATGATAATACTTAGGTTTTTTAACTCCGAAATTTCTGTATTGGAGTAACCTTTGCACTGTTCTTTTGATATTATATATTATCGTTCCACTGTGAGATTATGATGTTGTGTTCTCTTCTTTCCTGTTCTATTTCCTTTTCTTTTTATTTCACCTTGACAATTCATCCATTCGGTACTTAGATGCTTGACACACGAATATCATGGATATATTTGTGTTGACATTTGAGGGTTAGGAGTGTGGGTCGTTACAGCTTGTATCAGAGCTGAAGGTTAAGTGAGAACCTTGGCTTTTGTGGGTATGACTCATTATGAGATAGGGTAATCGAATGCCCTAGCACAAATTAAGTGTATTATATATATGGAATGTATTTTTTATTGTTATAACCGTATACCTTAATGTTAATTATAACCGTGAAAATTAAAGATCTTGTATAAGGTTACTTATATAAGTGAATTGTCAAGGTATAGTTTAATTAATATAAGGGTTAATGATGTTTATCTATTATCCCTCGTTAATTACTTTAGTTATGCCTGGCCAGTTTATGGGCATTAACTATCATTTGTTGATTGTTGATTTATGCTCGACCAATTTATGAATAGTTTTACCTTCTGCTACATGGGCTGGGTAGATAGTATTTGTAGATACATTGAAACGAACACCTTGTGAATTTAGTTTCATAGTTTGACTATAAGGCATTTGGTGATAACGTTGGGAAGCTGAATTTAGTAAAAAGATGTTTATTTTAATCTGAAAAAGGTAAGATATTTTGTAAAATAAACATTTGCGAAATGATTTTATATAAGAAAGTAATTTTATATAAGTGTGGTTTATAAAACATGATTTATAAACAAAAAGGATTTAAATGATATTTTGAGAACTTAAATCCCGGTGCCTTTGAAAATGTTTTTCAAGAGTTTTGTAGAAAATAATAGAAGTATTATTTGAAAGTAAGTATTTGAAAAATTGAGATCATTGTACTTAGTAATATTTATAAAGTATTTAATTCTGTTTTGAAATGATTTTGGTTATGTCCGAAAGGCATGAATTAGGCGTACTAAACTCACTTCTGTCACTTGAAAATAATTCTGGTGATGACTTCAACATCATCGGCATTTATTTTTGGGTTTCTAAGTGAGGAATGCTACAAGGTTGTTTTAGTAAAATGGATTTCTATTTTATTTCAAAAGTATGACTTGTTATACAAAAGATATATGTATGTATTATTATTTCAAAACCGATTTGAAATAAAACTCGATGTTTAGTTCTAAAGTTTTTCTTTGGAAATACGTTTGATAAGAACTTTTTATGTAGAAAAGTTCTATATATAGGGTTCCCGAGTGGTAGTGGCATATCCCAGAATAAATATTGGAACTTTTCAAGTTTCTCCCTTTATGGTTAAAGTGTAATAAATTATTGAAATTTGTTACGATATTTTATGGACACATGTAACCTATGCATTAGGATTATATGGTATGTGCATCATGTTATTACACATGTTTGGTAGTTTTCATTTGTTAAAATGAAATGGAATTTTCGATGATTTTGGACAGTCAAAAGCTTCCCAATCATTATAGAATGTGAAACTAAGTGTTTTGTGAAAATATAATAGTTGAGTTTATATAATACTTGAATTGAGAAAGGTAGTAAGTTAAAAAAAGTTTTGAATTGGTTAAACATGCTTGTTAAGTAAAACAAAATTTGATCTTTTGTATATATTCTTAGAATGCCACTGAGTATTATACGAATATGAACTTAAGTTATAACTATTTATAAACTTAAAGTTATGTTTTATAGAATGTTTCATAAATGGTTTTAGCACTGAATGACATACTATTTAGATAAAAGAATGTGATAAAAGATATTGGTATAGTTAAGAAACCAATGGGATAAATACATAAGTTACATGTAGAACGTTTTATTCGCATGACTGTTTTTGATCCAGCATTCGAGTACATGATTTCGAGATGGTTTACACCGGTCCGAACAAGGATTTTTCACTAGATTCTTGATGGAAAACACTTGATACAGATGCTTGATATGATCTCGAAGTTTTTTGTCATAGTATATGGCTATGTAAGGAGAATGTAGGTTTCTAATCAAAGAACTTGACCGGAGTCCGCACTAGAGAGGTCAGGTGATCTATTCTAGTTGGAAGTGAATTTATGCGATTGAGCAAGTGAACGGATTTAATATTGCATACGGATGGTCCATGTGAATCATACAAGCTTTAGTATATGTGTGCTAAGTTTGGTTGGCTTATGGAGAGTTTAGGTGATGACTCTTTGATTTGTTATGAGGTATTATGAATCTTTGAATAAGTAATAACCTGAGGCTGTTAAGCGTAAGGTACGGTTAGTAGATTGTTTATCATTCTTGTGCGATGAGAGGATTTTAAACTTGAGCAAACCATGGGTTTTGTTTGCTTATTGATTTTAAATGATGTTAAGTATTTCTATTTGGTTATTTCTTTGGTTTCTCATGTTGGAATTTTGAGGATGGAATATTCCAAGTGGGGGAGAATTTAACGACCTAGACTTTCAGACACTTCATACTCAAATATCTGAACTATTTAATTATTTAAATCTTGGATTAAATGTTATTAAAATGATTTAATAGCTTTTTAACCCCCTTTTAAATCATAAATAATGATGGTAAACTTGTTTTGAAAAAATGTTTACAAAAATAAATACTTTGAAAAAATATCGATAATGTGGCCGAAAATCGGTTTATCATTAAACAGCTTTTCAATCAATATAAGTTTTTCGAACTCTTGTGCACTTATCTAATGATCAAATGAACACATTAGCAGCTAACTAACATACACTCCTCTTTATAAGGCATGGAATATTCTAGAACCTTCCTTTAGGTTAAGAGATATTATCATGGTAGGGGTATAAGTGTAATTTCCATAAAGGATAAGTGATGAGAAGTAAGGCTTCCATGGCATGGTTGGGGGGTGAATGCAAGCTTATGCAATGCCATTTTGATCATATATAAGGCGAGGCATACCCCTAGGAATTAATCACAAATTCACAAATGAAATCTAAGCTTTTTAATGGCTTCCTTCTCATTCTTTTCTTCTCTAACTTTTTCAAAACTTATTCAAACCAATTCCACTCACAACCAAACTTTCCCAAAGACCTTAGTATATCATTAGAATATGGTTTAGCCTCAAAGAAGTTTAAGAATAATGGATTAGAGGGGGGAACCTATCTTAGCCATGAGCAATGATGAGGTGGGAAGGCATGGTTTTGAGATTTTGGAGGCAAAGGTGGTTGCTTTGGTGATGAGGTGATGGTAGGAAGGGTTGCCTTGGTTCTTATTTGTGCCTTGGTTTGGTTATTAACTAGATCTAAGTGAGTTATCTCACTATCTCTTATGTATATATTGTGTACATAAATGTTGTATGCAAAGTATAAAGTTAAAGTAACATTAACTAAGTAAAGTTATAAACTTTAGACCCCTCTTGCTTTTGAAAGCAAATGATAATTTTATATTGTATAACATCACTTCTATTACCCTCTTAAGTATGTAGTGTGGCCTTAACTTTAAATAGTTTTTTTTAACTTATGTGTTAAATTGAAGTAAGTTTGAAAGTGTTTGAAGCAAGAATAGTCGTTATGAGTGCACTTCCAAATCCCTTGTTTTCGGTAATTTTGGTAAATGAATGGAAAGATATTCTTAAGGGTTACTTTCCATAGTTTTTTTAATATCCTAATGGTAGTACTTAGTATAAAAATTTCAAGTTGCAAATCATTTGTTTAAGTGGTTAAAACTAGTGCAAAGATGGTGCTTTTTAATGTTGTTTTAATGAGGACTTTTAACAACATTTATAAATGCTGTAGTTAATCGTTTATGGTTTTAAGTGTCTAAAATGCAACGTTTTGACTTATTTTTCGTTACTCAAAAGGTTTCTAAATTCTTTTATTTATAAAATCTTTTTATGGAAGTTCTAATGAAATGTATTTGAGTATGAAAAAAGATTAAAAGTTTAAATATAGCTTTAATGATTATTTATGAATTTTAGAAGTAAATTCTTACAAAATGTAAAATATATTTTGTTGATTTTTCATCAAATCATAAATTAGTTAGTTCCAAGTAATATTTTACATAGATATTTAAAACGTACCGACAACTATTTTTAAAAAATATATATGCTTTGAAAAAGGTAATTGACTAGGCTTAACACTAAAAGCCGCCGAGGTAGACTTCTCTATTTAGGAGAGTTAAGATTGATGTTGAGTAGGGATGAAGCAATAGAGCTTAACCTACTGGGCTTTCCTCTTGAACAAGGAATAGTTAAGTTGGAATGTCGAAATAGTATTAATCTTGTTGTTTACGTACTTGTTTAAAAGGTAATTAACTTTGCTTAACGCTAAAAGTCGATAAAGTAAGCTTATCTATTTGTGAGAGTTAAGATTGATGCTAACTAGGGATAGAGCAATAGAGCTCTAATCTACCAGGGTTCCCTCTTGAATGAGAAATAGTTAAGTCGGGAATGTTGAAAACTGGTTAATCATATTGTTTTCTAACTCGTTTATGGAAGTCATAAATACTATACTTAACACTAAAAGCCGACGAGTATGCTTGCCTATTTGTGAGATTCAAGAATGAAGTGTTCAGGCAATGCATTGATGCAACAAGTGCTCTAACTTACCTGACTTCACTCTTGGACGAGGAATAGTTAAGTTGAAATGTCGGAAATGAGTTAAGTATATGAACATTGATTTGTATAAGCAATTGTTTTAACTGGATAATCGATTAGTCGACTATCGAACTCAACTAAATATTACCTTGGATATTTAAAGGAATGTTTTAAAGATAATATAAGAATGGTTTTGGGTTTGTTGTGATAATTTTTAATAACATTCATCTTTAAATCTTTTTTATTATACTTATGAATATAAATAAATCTTTAAAAAGGATGTTTTAAAGATAAGCATAAGTGAAATTTTTTGGGTTTGTAGTGACAATGTTTAAATAACATTAGCTTAAACCTTTTGAATGGATTTGTGAAAGCACTTAGATCTTTATTTTAAAGGAAATTATAAGTATGGAAACTTTTGGAAAAGGATAGAAGAAGAAAAGTTTTAAAGTAAGAAACCTTGTTAATGATTTGTGAATATACTTATACCATTTGAGATATGTATATGAATAACTTTTGAAGTATAGAAAAAGTAAAGTTTTAAAGTAAGAAATCTTGTTAATGATTTGTGAATATACTTATACCATTTGAGATAAGTATATGAATACCTTTTAAAGTATTGAAAAGAGTACAAATGAATAGTAGGAATTGATAGACAATGTTTTATTAGGTAAAAGAAGTTTTACTAATAAAAGGGGTTTTAATCAATAAAAGACTAATTAAACAAAAAAAAGGATTAGAAGTCGCTTATGTGACTTGATTGTGCTTTGTGTGACTTGATCATGCTTTGTATGTTTACTTGTTTATGGAAAACATTTTGTCATATACTTAGCACTAAAAGCCGATGAAGTGAGCTTGTCTAGCTGTGGGAATTAAGACAAATGTTCGTGTAGGGATATGAGAAATAGAGCTCTAACCTACCGGCTTCACCCTTGATCGAGGGATAGTAAGACGAAAATATCAGAAACATGATAAGTATATGAGACTTGGTTTCCATATGTGATTGCTCACATTATCATTGAATGACCAAATTCCTCAATTCGGTCTTGAAGAGACCGAGATCGGTAAGTGTTTTACTTATCGAAAACCACTTCAAGATTAAGATACATGTTCTATCTCTTGGAAGTGGATTTGTTCAGGATGCTGGAAGCCATGTGTGGTTTCGAGATCTATTCGAGATGTGGAATCCAATTGGGGATTCGTGTTCTATTCGAGTATTGAAGACTCGTGTGAAATATGCCGAACGTATCCTTGACATTGAAAATGACTAAAAATAGAGTAGGCCTCACAACTGGAGGTTTAGCCGACCTATGTCAGGGTATGATCAACTCCATATCTAGAGATACTCTTCGATTGTTGGCCGACAGGAGTTGATGATATTTGGTTCACATTGTTCATGTTTATGTTCAGATGCTAGGCCGCTTGTGTTTACCTAAATGGTATATTTTATCTAGAGAAATACGTCGCTCGGAGGTATTTTCTGACCCTTGTGCAGAAGATTGGATCCGGCTCCACCGAAGAGATCTCTATGGAAAAACCTTTATGCGAACGTTCCTTATTTGTTCTGATTGTACCCGAAATATGCTATTGAATCTAACCAATGTAACCATTACAACTATGTTATAATATTTATATTCAACACACTAGACATTATCTATTATATCAACTTATGTACCTATTAGATGGTGGTTCATTTGAAGGGTAACCGTTATGGCATTCCATGTGGTCTCAAAAGTACTGTTATATGTTGATCACGTATTTCTTGAGTTTCTCATTCCAGACTTATGTCAGATGCTTGGTTTTTGTTTTCTCTAAATTCCTCACATGCTTTTTCGAGTAGTTTGAGGAAGGCAGGTTTTGTTGATGTTTGTGGGAGCTTGAGAAGACGAGCTGGATGTTTCACCTACCATAGTATTCTTATTTCCGCTACATTACTAATTGATGTATTAGCTTTTATGAGGACAGATTGTTAAAACTTTTCAGATTGATGATAGTACTTAAGTTTTATAACTTTGAAATTTCTGTATTGAACTAACTCTTTGTACTATTTTTTTGATATTATATATTATTGTTCTACTGTGAGATTCTGATATTGTGCTCTCTTCTTTCTTATTCTATTTCCTTTTCATTTTATTTCACCCTAAAAATTCATCACATGAATACCGCGGATATATTAGCGTTGACATTTGGGGATCGAGAGGGCGGGTCTTTACAAAACATCAGTATGTGAGACATAACTAAGTTTACCAAGCAAGCACATTTCATTGCCCAAATATAGCTCTAAGTCTCAAATAGACAACATCAATATATAAAACCAATGTAAACAATGAAACAAGAATCCATTATACTCTGGATGTTAATCACAGGTAAAATCTCATCTCCTTATATATGAAATAACTAAAAGTATTGTGATGGGAAATGACTATACAACAGACACAAAGTCCCAAGTAGAGCCATCTATAAATAAACAACAGCGTATAAGATATCTAATACATATCTATATATAAGTGAGGTATATTAATAGTATATGCTAATCTATCACTCCGTTAGTACCAGAAGGGAGGCTAATAGCACGAAGCTAGCTCCAAAGTCATGAAGTCTCTATAGTCCTAGTTACCATTACAGTATCATGACATGTCTCCACCAATGTGCTCGTCAATGCAAGAACTCAATAGTTACGAACCAACTCTAGCCCCTATAGGTAAAAGACTGCTGGCCTAGATGACATAGGGGCAAATACGTACATAGAGATAACACACAGCTATATAAATATAATGGGTCATAGATATAGGGTGCGACCCCATAATCAGACTGCTAGGGTGGATTCTAGCCATCTGGTTCTCTCCGACGTCAATAAAATAAGTACATTATAATAGTGGCATATAGAACTAATAATAATAGACACAAAGTCGTGCTCATCATAAGGCATATTGCCTTACTCGTTGAATATAAGCACGGAGCTATACTCATTACTATATGTACCACCTCACACTCATATCACTATTTCCTGTCACATGAGTGTCATTAAGTTACAATGAATAATCGGATAAATACCACAAAAGCGTCCCATAACACTATATGATACTTAAGCTTTTATTCACTGGTTGTAAATTACACTCAATCTGTAGAATATTCTATATAATGACCAAAGAATAACTAGAGAAATGTTACCGAATGCCCCATCCTAAATTATTTTATATCTCCGTTTATCCAAATTTCTCGTCACATATAATTATATCACAAAATCATATCAAGGATGTCATCACCGTATCATATCAAAAACATCAACCAGATCAATATCAATGGTGAATCACTCATAACACTAGAATAAATAAAGAGAATATGAGAAATCAGAAAACTTGGAAATCAAGCATAAATACATTTAAAGCACACATTAATAATTTATAAGTAAATATTCTATCTTAAAATACATTATGAAATACCCAAAATACTAATCAGAGAATTTATCATAATTTCCCATGACTTATAATCTTTAACTACTTTATTAAGACTAAATATAAAATTTACTTTTCAATAATTTATTAATTTTTCAACCTTTTTTACATTCAAATATTATATTGTAATGACCTGCCTTTCCAAACCCCAGAATTCGACACTAATATATCCATGGTATTCACGAGCCGAACAACTAAGTCCTAAAAGACATATTTTAGGGGAAATAAAGGAGATAGAAGATAAGAAGAAACTAAACAATCATAGAATCTCACAACGCAACGGAAAACATATATTATCAATATAATACTTTACAAAGTCATTTCAAAAATGATACATTAGAGTCATACTAATACAATTCTACCCTTGGACAGTTATAATAGCTTGTCCCTACCTAACTGATACAAGATACATATAATGCAGAAGAAACATGATAGTAAGTAGCTATCGATGAAGCCCTTTGCTCCAAGCTCCTCAAAATGCATCCGGAGGAAAACCTGAACTACTTGGTTGCCCATAAAAGTTTGAGCACCCAGGAGTTTTAGGAAAAGAAAATAAAACTTTAGGTCAGACATGGGTCTGGTGTGAGTGAACTCAAGCAACTGAATTATTATGTTTAAAACCCTTTTAAAATCAAAAGTATCTCGTAAGACCATGCCGCACATAAATACAGACAGGTTTTTACCTTACGGTAGGCAAAACATTTTCTATATGAAAATCCAGCGATATTATAATAATGTCTAAGTATTCAAAGTAAATACACAAAATAGCCGAAATTGTTACCATTATTAAATTCCAGCATACCAGGCTCTACAATCAAAACTGCAAAGCACGTATTGGAGAATGGATTTCCGTCAACGGCAAGGTAAGGGACTACCTTCCGATGATACACCTCTAGAAAATGTACTTGGAGCCAAAAACCTCTTGCCCCTACCAACACAGAACTGGCCTGTCCCTTTAACATGACAGGCCGAATTACCTCAGCCCTTTTGACACGGAGGCTTTATACTACCCCGGTGTTTGCACGCAAACCAACTCTAATAAGGAATGATCTAAAATGGGAGGCTACTAATGGTAGCTAATCACATGGCTTTGCTGCGCCCTTTTTTTTCTTTCCATTTCCCGGTTTGTGAGACTTGTGAGGTCACAACTTTACTTTTTGATCAACAAACCCTCTTGGAATGCTAACGCTACCCTCCAGGCATCAATGCAATGCTAGCATTTATCCATACAAGTTCGTTCTGGGACTGAACGAAACCGAAGGCACTACTTCTATTATATTCTTTTCGGGCAATCCCTTCCAGGATTAATAGCAAATAGCCCTTGAACTTCAAAGCTCTATCTTCGATTCCATATTCTTCAAGATGTCTTTAAGTCGAAACGATTGAGTTGGATTGAACTGGTTTTCGGATAACATATCCGATTCCGTTCTCTTCGAAACAACTTTCGATAGTTTTCAATAAACTCAACCCCGGTTCTTTGGGAAATAAACTGATAAAGATAAGAGCAGAGATCACCTGCTAACCGTTAGTGGACATATTTCCTTATCATTTATCCTAGACGAATGAAACAAATTTATACGTACAGTTTGGCACCATCGACGGTAACTGTACCATATAATTTCCGTGTTTCTTCTAGATATTTCCAAAATTATGTTTTGGTCCAGGTTTGATAGTTGGTTATTCAACTATCAAATAAAAAACATTCAAACATGGATTTAATTCCATATGGGATATACCAAGCCTTTATTAATTAATCTTTCATTAATTAAAACAATTTGCAAAACTTGATAAAAAAGATCTTTTTAAAACACTATTCCCAAAACCCATTCCTTTTATACTTGGAAAACATTTTTACTTACCTCAAAAATATAAGTATTTACCAAAAACATTTGGAAAATTCCCTCTTCTCAAATTCCATATTAAATGGCTAAGAAATTCCCTTTTTAAAACATCACTTACTGTGAAACCCACTCACTTATCCCTTGTGAAAATTCTTTTTATAAGTTCACTTCATATTTCAAACCTCCTTATAAATCTTCAAAGTAGATTTAAACTTCTTTTTAAAATATCTAAAATGATTTATAATATCTATTTCTATGTATAGAACTCTTTATAAAATTTCCTTTATAAAATATCTTTGAGATTACAAAATATCATTTACAAAATCTCATTTTAAAATCACTTTAAATAAACCCTTTTATTTAGTAAAAGCCTTTTTATAAACAAGTTATTATTTATAAATACTTTTACAAAATAATTATATAACTTGAAAATCATTTATAAGCTTCGAAACCCCAAATTGATTAAAGAATTGAAGTTAATTCAAAATCATACTTTATAAATTCAAAAAGAGACTTAGTAAACCTAATGGTACTAATTAAGTTACCATTTAATTTCACTTTAACTTTCAAGTCATTCAACAATTTATTTACATAAGTCAACATATATGTAGATGCACTTTATATCCAAATCAGGAAATAATATGTCCATACAAACTAACTGGCATATACATGTCCAAATAACATAATAGTAGGATGGTAATTTTTCCTGCTAAATAGATGTCCAAACAATCAAACAATTAACTTATATCGGAATGGGGATTTATTTTGCTAACCTATATGTCCATACAATCAAACAACCAATCTATAGCAGAACAGAGATTTATTCTACTAATATATGTCCACAATAATCAAATCAATTATATAATAGCAAAACGGGGATTTATTCTGCTATTATATATCCACACAAACACAACCATTGACATTGTAGTTCATCCGCAGTTGTTTTTTTTCTACTTAATGGTATCGACATTTGAATTCCTTGTGTTCAAACTGTAATGCCCCTAATTTTTTGATAACATTATCCAGAAGATTTAGTTAGATAAATTAAATAGAATAATGTAAATAATTAGAGTGATAAGGGGATTGAGATTTGAAAATAAATTAAGGGCCGTGCTTAATTATTTAAATGGGCTTAAGAATGGCTTATAGGCTAATTAATTTACACAAGGGCTTATTTGGAAATAGTCGCACCCTTATATATTCACGGCTTTACTATCCATTCACGTTCATTTTCATTTCACAAAAACGTAAACAAAAGAAGAGCAAAGCCAGCCATTAGGAGAAAAGAGGAGAAAATCAATTTAAAGCTAAGGATTCAGGCTAGGGGAAATTAATCTCAATCAAATCTCATGTTCCTTATCCTAATCAAGGTGAATAATAATCTAAATCATCTCTATTTTGTTTTATAATAATTTTTTTCGGGTTTAAGATTAAATCCATTATTATGATGATTTTTGATTAATGATATGCTTGGATTTGGACATGTTGGATTCAAACAAAATAATTTGATAATTATTTTACACGGTTATAAAGGTAAAACCGATTATAATGATTTTCGTATGCTATGAGAAAATTTTATGTTATGTAAACATGGTTTTAGAGATGGGTTTTAATTTTTACAATTTTCCAAGTTATGAAAATTTTGTTATGAATTTTTAAAGGAAAATAAGAATAATTGGGTTTAGAAATTTATTTCAGTTATTTTATGAAGAATTTGGGTTTGGAATTTTTATATGTTAGATGACATATTGAAAGTGAATTTCTTGAATTTTTAGGGGTTTTTTCTAAGTAATTTACCATGGAAATAAAATTATTTTAGAAGGACTTAATTGTTTTATTGGTTTTGCTTAATGGAAGGGCTTATTTGTTAAATTAATCCATGTTTAATTTGAAATTATGCGGCATTTATTTTTGTAAAGAATTTGAAAAGTTATGACAACCAATCATATGTTTACAAATAGGCAGGTTAGTTATAAAGTGTTTGCTTTAATTGGCATTAAATCAGTTATTACCCAGAAAAGTGGGTTCTGCCTCTTTCAGAAGCACCTTTCGACCCATTATTTCCGCTTCGACCTAGTCGAAACCTACTAAGGCTGAAACAAATACACAAGGTATCACAATGATGGTACGTAGTGGATTAGAGAAAGGCGGAAGACATGGTATCAAAACCATGGCTTTCGATGGGGTCAAAACTTTTGTTTCGCTTTCCAAAGATAAACATCTGCCTTGTTTTGAAAAGAATTCCTTCCACTAAGTCGAAACCTTTGCTTTCGAATATGTTGCCACCTCTTTATCTAAGTGGAGCTTTCGAATGAGTTCCTTGTTTATAAATCAATGCTTTCGAAAAGGGTGGTTTCGATCTAGTCGAGACCTTGCTTCCAATCTTGTGCCTTTCGAAGGTATTGAAGTCATCCATGCTTTCAAAAGGTAGCTTTTGTTTTAAAATTATACCAAGCCACTTCCTAAAAGCTTTCGAATGGTTTCAAGGGTTTCAAAGGCAATGGCTTCGAAAGGAGGTTTCGATGCTACCGTTTAATGTTTTACTTAAATGGTTTGAGCTTTCGAATGGATGGTTCTAAAGCCATCGACTTTTCCTCAAACAATTTTATATAAAGATTAATGGTTTTGAAAAGGTCACTTTCGTATGTATTCACTTTGACCCAAAAGATATTTTTAAGGAAACACCCAATGGTTTCGAAAGAGATATTTTAAAGTGTTTCTTAAGGAATATGTTAGTGTTTTGTAAAGAAGATTTGAATGCTTTCAAAGGAGGATATCCAATGGTTTTGAAAGTAAAGTTTTAAGGTTTCAAAAGTCTTAGTTTTCAAAACAAATAACCCAATCTCATTTTAAAGGAAAGCCATGGCATAATAAAAGAGTTTTGAAATGATTTTAAGTATGGAGTTTTTGAAGAAGTTTTCCTTGATTAATAGGTTAAAGGGATTAACCAAATTTTATATAAAATGATTTCAAGGATATTAAACCACGAGTGTTGGTATTATTATGTTATTATGTTTACTTCTTCATATATATATTCACATTGTAATGGACCCATAACTGTATTTTGGGAAAGGGCATAATAACCAGCTAGGTTGACCTAATAGTGAATATAAAATCGAATTAACTCCTGAATGAGTAGAATTGCATCCAGGAGGTCAAATAGACCAAAATGTAGGATGCCTAAATAGTGAAGTCGTCAGAGAGACAGGTTCATAGTAAACCCATGAAAATTATGTTTAGGAAAAGTTATTGGCAGATGCCCATAGGTTCGTAGTAAACCCATGAAAACTATGATTAGAAAGAGTTATTGGCAGGGGCCAATAGGTTTATAGTGAACCTACGAAAACTATATCCGGATTAAGTTATTGATAGAAGTCCATAGGTTCATAGTCAACCCATGAAAACTATGATAAGAGGGAAGTTATTATAGGTTCTGGGAGAACCCATGAAACAATGAAGTTATTGGCAGCCAATAGGTTCCTAGTGATCCAATGAAAACTATGAATCGTACGGGGAGTCCATAAGTATTAAACAAGTTATTAATCAGTCCATGAAAACTAATAGGTTAATAGTGATCCTAGAAACTATAAATGAGATAGTTAGTCAAATTGAATAGGGATGGGAAATCTAAAATTAATTTACTTGTTTGCATATCATCGTATTATTTAATATTGCTACGTTTTAACCATTGTGGATGCAAGAGCACAATATATGGTTTTATAAAGTTTTAGGATACTAATAAGGGGAAATCGCATTCCGCTAAGCGGTGTGGTCTCACTAAATATCTAAATGGTTTGAGATGGTAGATTATTATTCATACCATGCTTTATGTCTGACTTGAAGTTTATGTTTTCCCCTTAAACTCTCGGTTACTCAATTGATTTTGAGTAGTTTGAGAGTTAAGGTTTTCAGGTACCTCTTTAGACAAATAAGCTTCCAGAGACGTACAAGAGGCATGATAGCTGTTCAGAGTTCTTTTCTATTTTGATTCCGCTGTGTTTTGTTGTAAAGGCAAAGATGTTTAATTGCCTAGTTATATACTCTGATCATCCAAGGGGGCATCTGCATTTGCCACTCTTGGCGTGTGTTGTAATAATTATATTTTCTCTGAACGTGGTTAACGGTTGTGGGATTATGTAATGAATTTGAAATGCTTTGAAATGGAATAAGAAAGTTATTTGTTGATTTTGAATTTTTTCCATATCCATGTGTTTCTGTTATATCAATGTATTTAACATTACCGTATTTGATCGCCGAGGATTAATAACTAAGGATGACTGCAACATCCGTAGCCGTTAGTTTTGGGCCTCCAAGTGGGGGATGTTATACAAACCATCTTTGAAAAAGAAGTACCTTAAAAATAATTTGATTCTTGGAAAACAAAGGATTTAAAACTTAAAGCTTCTTTTTAAAATAATTATTTATAAGTTAAACCCTTAATTAAATCATAATTAATCTTAATTAAATTTTAACTTAATTTAATTATAAACCAAGAAATAATTAAACCTTTAATAAATAATCAATCAATGATTAATAAGTAATTAAACCCTAATTAATCCTTTATTAATTATTAAATAATAATTTAAGCCTTTATTAATAATTAATATTAATTAATCTCATTTAATTAATTAAACAACTTTAATTAAAACTTAAATAAAAATTAAACGTTAATTAATTTCAGTTAAGTCTTAATTAATATTAGTAACTATCTTTAATCGATTTAAAATTAATTAAATAATTAAACTCTAATTAAATAATAATTAAAATAATTAAACTTGATTAAATAATAATTATTATATTTTATCTTAATTAATCCTTAAGTAACGTTTCTTAATTAATTAATAACTCACTTACTTAATTAATACCAATTAACTACTAATTACTTAATTAAATAATAAATAATTATTCTTGATTAATTATCAAAAACATACTCAATTAAGTAATAATTAACTTTTTTGTTTACTAATTAAGTTTGAATATAATTTTTCAAAATATTTAAAAGAACATCTTAAAACTTGAAAATCGTTAAATTTTCCGAACTGCATCCATAGCGACTATCACTATGGATGCAGTAACTTAGAAGTTGTTTTCTTTTTTTCTAAGTTATTCCAAAACTTTAACTTTTCACTTATGCTTACGTTTAAAACATGATCAAGAAAGTTTAAAAAAAAACTTTACTAAAGTTAGAAACTAAAATAAATAACAAAATGTTTACTAAATCAAACAAGTATACGATTTGTTTTTCAAAAGTGGATCCCGAGTCCTATCCAACATTTCAAGTTTCAACTTCCAAACCATTTAACCACAACCCAAGCATATACATACATATCAAATCACATTATCCCAATAACAAAATAAATATCACAACTTAATATCCAAACACATCACTTTAACAACCAAATCCAAGTCTAATGCTAAACCACAAGTTAGCACACACATAAACATACAAATCATACCATAGTCCAACCAACAAATACATACATATAACCAAATAGCCAACATATATTTAAAGTAAAATCTTTCCAAAGAGTTAGAAGTTTACTCACCAAAAATCTTTGAAAACTTGAAATGCTTTAGAATTTGGAAAGCTTGGAAAACCACAAAAATATGTCATCATCTCCTTGATTTTCGGACATGTTACTCTCAGATTTTGAAAATGAATCCCATATATAAGTTTTAGGAAATTATTTTCTCTATAATTTCAAGAAAAGAGTGTCTCAATTTGGATTAGTTTTGAGGGAGATATGGTCAAAAGAAGGGGTGCTATTTTCGGGCTTGAAAATATGGGTCTAAAAATGAGTAAGAAAGAAATTCAAATTTTGACCCAAAAATATTCGAAATTTGAAAAAGTGATTCAAATAAAAGTTGTAGCCATTGGAATTCTATGTGGTTTTATTTATTTAATTTATTGAATTTTTGGTGAAATTTTAAATAATAAAATTTGGAAAATAAAATTTATATTTGGAATACGTCTAATTAAACATAGCAACCGTTAAATTTTAATCTGAAAATGTGAATGTTTGTTTTATTTTGTAACTCTATTTCAATTTAAATCAGTTAAAAGTTGATGATAATAAAATGTTTTCCAAATCTGAATATTTTTCTCTAGAAAATTTCTAAATCCGCTTCTGAGTGAGACGTCATCTTTCTTTTTCAAAATTTGGACTTCTATTGCTCCGTTCATCTTATTTCTGACAAAATAGCAGCATTTTCGGTACCGATTATCGACTTTTGATTGGATGATCATACCATTAAATTTTGTATACCGTTTGATCATCTTTTCATGCTGATCTCTGCGGTATATTCAATTTTGTGTTCTGAGATCTGATACGCAGCGGAGACCGCGAAACGGTCACCCTTATCGGTACCCGTTCGAGTCCATTTGTTTCCCATGACCATTCATTTTCTACCGTGCAAATCCAATAGCCGTAAACTTTTGGTATCCCTTGGAATCAATGGTCGTGACTTTACATTGTTCAATCGGTTCTTATTTTTGCCAATTGCCTTTACCTTTTCCATATGTTTAGTACCTTATATTTTATTGTCAGATTGAGCCTTCCTTACGACTGTATTTTTTTCGTTCTGCCTTCCTCCCCTTGCCTCATTTTATCACATCTCCGTACCCATGCGGCCTCATCCCCACATCTCACGCACCACTTCCCTTAATCGCTGTTCCACCTCCAGCTTCCTCCATCGCCTCGGCCATACCCAAGCCTTCATCTTCCCGAGATCCCCTGCATTCTCTACCTCCCTTGAACCAAACTCGCTATAATCAACCCAGGCAGAAGCCTAACCATGCTGCAGCCGACGTAGTTCACCACCGCTGCCGAGGCCATCATTCTTCCTACCCACCCGACTTCCACATCATATATGATATATAATTTTTCTTAGCATGGTATGTATGTGCTTCTGCAAGCTGCTTTGTATATTATGTACTGAGTATATAAATTGTAAGAGGTATATATATCATGCGTTTGATGGTATTTATAACGCGATTTGTGATATAAAATATAATAGGTTAGTATTCATATCTATGGATTATGAGATTTCAGTATACACATACAATTTCATCAGATATCCATGTACATATGAGTTTTATTTGAAACTATACTATATTATAATAGATTTTTTTATACTATATCATATTATAGTTGTATTTCAAATGCTTTTCCCTGATTCATACGTATATATGAGTATACTAATATATAGGGCCTGCACATTTTATACATTAAGTTTGTCACATATAAATATATGTTTGCAAAACTTTTGAAAGGTATGTGTTCGTATAAAATGGGTTCTCAATATTTGGTCTGCATGTATTGTAATGAATATCGAGTCTATATAATCGATTTTGGTTGGCCTATATTTAAATCAAAGTTTATAATACAATTTATAGTAGTATCAAGTTTATGTAATATATTAGTTACGTGCACGAGTATGTATATATTAAAGTGGTTGTAATATATATATATATATATATATATATATTTGCAACCGTATCTATAGGCTGACTTGTTTAAAATGCAATATTATACGAGTCTTATATATACAATAGTTTGCAGTTGTATAACATTGGTAAACATATTTGTTTATATATATAGGACTTACTGGGTTTAATACATAAGTTATACTAAGTCAGTACATATATTGATTTAATGTACATGGGTGTATATAATATAGGTTTCAGTCTGTTGCCTATGTTTGTTTATTCAAATCCTAACTTTATATATTTGTTTTATGTTATATTTGGGTCATCATATGCATTGTCTGCATACATATAGATAGTTATACAAACTCTGTTTTGTTTTAAAGGTTATATTTTCACACACACATATATATATATATATATTAGTTACTTGGGTTATATGGTATATGTATATATGTGTATAAGGATTTTATTTTAAGTCTAATTTAAACAATGATTTTGATATATATATAGATATATAAAATTTAATATGTGTTGAAATTTTAAAAGAGTATGATTGTGCATATATATATAGTAATATATGGTCATATATATTCAATTATATCATTTATCTTCATCGATCCAATTCTGATTTTATTTCGTCGATTCCTATTTATCATCTTTGTCCGTCGTGCCTGTTTGCTTCACTGAATCGTGTCCGTCTAACGTTGTTTTGGAATTCGTGTTGGATCCATAATTCGCTCCCATTTCCGTTCTTATCTCTAGCATCGAAAGGTGAGCAATCACTCACGATTAATGTTCTTATATTTATTAAATTTGATTTCGATTGAAACGACAATTGAAATATCCTGCTGTTAGATTTTTACATTGCTATATATATATGTCATTATCTGTATCTGTTCGTCTGTGACATCTGACACCATTATCTGATATTTATCACTGATGATATATGCCTGTTACCGTTGTTATATTATTATCATATCTGTTATCACTCTGCAAGTTCCCTATTAGTATAGAATTCACTATGGGTTGAAATGATACAAACCCGAATGATCTGTAGAATAGGAGAAAATCGTTATGGGTTGAAATGACAAACCCAAGCGATTTTCATTGAATTGAATTTGGGATTGCGGATTGAAATGATATATACCCTTATATATTTAAATTGCGGATTGAAATGATAAATATCCGTATCACTTGACCATAGGATAGAAAATTATATACAGACACTGTTGGTCTATATATAAATATTTTGGAAATGATTTCTATGGTTTTGAAAAGAAATATATGGTTTCAATCAATATTGATTTTAAAGATTTATTAAAGTTGATTTAATAAAGTTGATAAATAATATGTTTAAGTATTTATTTAATATCTATATAGAATTTATAATGATTTGAATTGGTTTGAAAATATATTTATTTAAGAATTTTACTTAAATAAGTTTGATTCGAAATTTATAAAATTTGAAATTTTGAAGCTATGATTTTATAACTTGTATTTGATTAAAGTGATTTAAATGAATATTTCAAGTTTAAATATATTGAAGGAAATATTTAGTTTATTATAATTTGGGGTTTGTTTTAAATGATATTGGATTTATTGAGTGAATATTTCAAAACTAAATAATAGTAAAGTGAATTTGGTATATATATATATATATATGAAATTATCGAATTTAGTTTTGAAATGTTGAATATTTAAAGCTTTGAAATATATTGAAATGGCTTGTTTTATGGTTCAAATATGTATTTGAAATTGATATTTTGAAATGGTTTATTTAGAAACTAAATCGAATTGAAATTGATGATTTGAAATTTGATTAAAATTGAAATTTGGAATTTGAGTTGATTTTGAATCAATTTGTGGAATTTGAGGAAGCTATTTTTAGATAAAGTATTTTAAAACTATATCTAAAACTATTTATATTTTACTTTATAAATTATTTTAATATAAACTATTTTAATATAAACTATTTTAATATAAATCATTTTCAATATAAATTATTTTATTATAAACTATTTTAACTTATAACTATTTTATATAAGTTATTTTATTTTATAAACTATTTTATTTTATATACTATTATTAATATCTAAACTGTTTGAAGGAAAGTGTTATGATTTCGATGTGTTATGATTTCCAAAGTTATGAATTTCAAAGTATTATGATTTCCAAAGTATTATTATTTCAAATTGTTGGTTTCGAAAGTATTATAACTTTGAAAGTACTATGATTTTTGGAAATGAATATATGAAGTGAAAAGGATATGGTTTTGATATGGTTTTAAAATGGAAATGATATTTTGGTTTTGAAGTATAAACTATTTTGAAATGACCGCGGTGTTATAATAATGATTGGTTGTTAAAGAGACCGGGATCAGATATGGGCATACTCTCCGTCGATATCGAAAACCACTTTGACAACTGTGTACGCGGTGGAGATTCCATAATGAAGTAGGATGGTGGAGACGATCCTATTGAGGTATGAACGTGGACCCGACTCCCATGAGTTGGCATAAGGTGGCTAAAACATGAGCGATTCTCGAGCCAATGAGGTAGCACCTCTGATCGGACGCATTTCTTCGATACTATTCTATTACTTTGTGATTTATTTGGTGGCCACCCTTCGATTTTTGATTTGGGAGTGTGTTCCGAGGTGGGCGGTAGTGGCTGCTATGCGTTTCCACCAGCCCGTATGCGTAATTGGTATATCTACTCTGGCATTGCCTTGTTGTGCCATGTCACCTACCATAACGAGCTTTACTACGAGTTTGGATTTGTGCCGTGGCCTGTGGAGTATTAAGGGTAGCTCCCATTCTGGGGGTATGCTGATACTGGATATACTACTGGGACTATTATGTGTTAAGGGCTATATGGGTAACCCCTTAACGCTATTTAAAAGTAAGTTTATTTTATTATAGATATTATTATAATAGCGTATATTACTACATAGTAGATAGTTTAACGGATCCTTAGAGGATGGTTATCCCAAACATCCTTTGAGTTACTTGTATTTCAGTTGATATTTCACTTGAGTTGGATTTATTGATATAAGAATGTTAATCCTGACTCGAGTGTTTTGTGTTTTGCTTTACGCTCGGGTTAGACTAAGTGATACAGCATTTGAGACTCACCTTTGGAGTTGGAGCTTTGCTTGGAGATCCATCTATCGATTCTACTTTCAGTTATTCAGTTGATTCCAGTAATTTATTCAGATTTTGTATTTGACTCTTGTATTGAGACATCTATGTATTCGAGACTTCTTCTATATCTTGCTTAACTCTGTTATATATATATGGTAGCTTCATGAACTACTATTCTTTTGTTTTCGCTGCATTATTTTATATTACTCCGTGTCTGTGATTCTGTGATTATTTATTTATTTACTATATATGCTGAGTTTTTCCAAATTTAAATTAACAATCCGATATTTTGAGCAATTCAAATCCGACATGTATGGATGCGAATGGTTGAAAATTTCAAGTCGTTACACATTTTCTATGTTTCTTCGAACTAACTATTTTTGTAAACAAATTTTGAAAAGAATTTCACCATCATTATTTATTATTTAAAAGAGTTTTATTTTCATTATAAAATCTATATATTGAATATTTAAAATTAATTAAATATTCGCAAATCAAAGTAGTGAAATTTTGGGTCGTTACATTTATACTCATCAATATACTCAGAAAACACATATACTGCTTTTGAAACCTCTAAAAATAGTTTATTAAACCAAGCATTTCATATATAATTATGTCATAATTTTCTATAGTCAAATACCATTTTTAAATAATTTTAAAACATCCAAATCAATTTACTACATTTGAAATCTATAAAATATATTTTTCAAAACTTTTTTAATATCCAAACTCTCATAAACTATCCTTTGAAAATGATAAAATGTCAATTATAAACATTATATTCTTCTAGAATTTTATTAGATTTTTATAGATTTATCAAACAACAAAACTTAATATTTTTCATTAAATTATTAATTTCTAAATTAATTAAATAACAATTACTAATAAATAATTCTATTACATAAAACTAATTTCATATTTACAATTCTTTAATCTTTTACTTTCTAAACCATATTTCTATTAAACCTTTTTTGTTTATATTATTTAAATAAATTTTTATATATACACGCAGGTTGAAGTCAGGGTCAACATTAAGGGGCCAACCGGAGCCTTTGAGTGGTTGACCACAGTAGGTTAACCATTCAAGAAGATGGGTCGATCTGAGCAGGAATGATTTCGCTCCTTCTCCATTCAAATCACGACATTTCTTCCACCTTCAACTCGTTTGCCTTGTTGCACTCATCTTACAGATTACATATCAGTAACATAATATTCCAATTCAAGAGCATACATATTGAATTATAGATTAAAAATAGGTTTTTTGAGCTTAACAATCACATGTATGCTGCCTTTCTTCCTCTCCCTCCATCCTTGAATGCATGCATATAGCACAGCACAACAGCAACTGAACATGATTTTTTCTCACACCATAGATGCACGATGTAGAGTGTAACGACCCGTAAATTTAACTGGTTTTAATAACGTTATTAATTGGAAATTTGTGGAATTTTAAAAATAAAAATTTTGAAATAAAAATTTAATATTTGAAATGCGTCTAGTTAAACATAGCAACTGGTAAATTTTCATCCAAAAATATGAAAGTTTATTTCGTGTGTAATTTTATTTCAATTTCATCAGTTAGTAATTGATGAAAATAAAATATTTTCGAATGAATATTTTTACATAGAAAAATTCTAAATCATCTTCTGACTGAGACGTCATTTTTCGTTTTTCCAATTCGTACTTCTTTAGCTCCGTCGATCTTATTTTTCTGCGTTTTTGCTGCATTTTCCGCTAGTAGAAAATTCGAATTTTTATAATTCAATCGTACCACTAATATTCCTATGCCGTTTTGATCGTCTCGTCGTGCTGATCTCCGCAGTATATTCTTTTGTGTATTTCGACGTCCAGTGGACGGCGAAATCTGTAAAACGTTGAACCATATCGGCATCCGTTTTAAAACCTTTTGGGTTCCATCTATCCCTTTATCTACCTACCTGTCCAGTACCTATTTGCATTTATATTTCTTAAATTCTCATGCTTGACTATTGGGTATTCACCGGGTTCCAATATTTTAAAGGGTACTTTTGGCACAGGTCCTTATTAAGTTTCAAAATTCACGAAAAGTCCTTCACTAAATTTCAGTGTAAATTAGGTCCCTGTTTTTTATTCACGATTATTGCAGAGCATGATGCAACATTTCATAAAAGTTGCTGACATTTCCGCAACATTTCTGTACACTGTGAACATAGTGTATGAAAGTTGCTGAAATATCAACACTTATTTATAAAAGTTTCTGATATTTCAGCAACATTTATATACACCGTGAACACAGTTTATGAAAGTTGCTGAAATATCAGCACTTATTTATAAAAGTTGCTGACATTTCAGCAATAATTTTTCTTTGTTTTTACAATAAAACTTTGACACAAATAGTTGCTGAAATATCAGCACTTATTTATAAAAGTTGCTGACATTTCAGCAATAATTTTTCTTCGTTTCCAGAAAACAGGGACCCGCTTTACAATGAAACTTTGACAGGGACCCGCTTTACAATATGAAAGTATGATAGGGATGCCTCCCTAATTTCCACTATTTTAAATCTATTCTGACTTTTGAGAAAAGAAATAATGAACGTTCACTGTTCATTCTTTTCTAGCCTGCATGTCTACCTTTCCAATGCATAGCCTCACTTCCCCACGTTTGCTTCATCTTCACAAATATTTTGAACCATTCCACCTTCCTTCTTCATTACATACTCACCAATTTTGTTTAAAGCCTAGCCGCCGCCCTCCACACTCGACCCTTTCATTCCTCTCTCCGCCATGGCCACCGAGTTCGTGCCTATGCCTTGCTCCTTGCCGACGTCCACCTTGCTTTAAAAAAAAAGAATTCACGACTGCATACATGTGTCTTGACCGAGCCTGTCCATGTTGGCGATCACCTAGCAGCTGTAGTTCACCTCTTTCTATGCTTGCCCTTTCTTCGTGCGTTGTTCTAGTGAATGCTTGCCTCTATTAAAATGTACGTATATAGTATATGTCAAGTTACAAGTTGCATGCATTTTTCTTATCTTTCTTCTTTTGCACAGTATTTCCTAAGCTTGCATATATTTGGTTCAGTGTATATATATATATGGTAGTGTTGAAATATGTTTAAATATGTAGTGTCCTTTCTTAGTTCTATTAGTATATGTGTAAATGTTGACTTAAGAGATATATATTATATTATATTTTATATGGAACTTTAAAAGGTATTGTTTGTAAATTTTGATTTTTCTGTAAATGTAAATAAGTTAACCTATAATATGTATATACTCGTTCATAAGATAGTCTATACATATATTTCGCATACAGCTTGATAGTCTAGTATGTTATCTTGACTTTTTATAAACATTGGTCATCAAAATAAAAATAAAAAATAATAATAATAATATATATTGTATATTAAGCTATATTGGTTATATATATATATATATGTTATCTCAAATTCATATCGGTTTGTGTATAACTAAAGTTATATAGGTTGTTGTGTCAAAAGCTATGTACTTATTAATATTCGTATGTGATGTTTCGAATATAAAGCATATTGTAGCAGAGAATTTGGTCTTGTTCCCAGGCACTTCTTTTGTTATACGTATTGCTTTATATATAGTGTTTTCAAATATGAAATGGTTTAAGTATAAATACACAGGAAGCTAGTGGGGTGTAAGATATATTTGGTTCTGCATATTTTAGTTCATATACTACTTATTTTATATAAGTTTTAATTTAATTGTCGAATCTATATAGTTATATATAGTTGGGTTGGCTTACCTTTTGTTCAATGTCTTCGTTATGTATATTTGTTTTTAAAATGTAAGTATTTTTCATTCATAATTATTTCAGAATACAATGTATATATTTAAGTGTGATTTCATTTTGTGCGTTTTAAAAGATTACAATGGATTTTGGAATACATGCTTATATATTCAATTTAATACATGTTTGAATTTAGCGCATAGTTTTTTTTCATATAGATTTACTTATATAAGTTATCATCGTCGATCCAGTCCTGATTTGATTTCGTCCATTTCTACTTTTCAGTTCTGTTCGTCGTTTCGTGCCAATCTTGCTTAACTGGGGTTCGTAATTAAATTTCAGTGTCCATATCAGTGTGCGTACGCATGCCATCTTCTGTATTATCTAGCCTTGAAAGGTGAGTAATCACTCACGATTAATGTTCTTTTATTTATTAAATTTGATTTCAATTGAAATATGCTGATGTTAGTTATTTACACTGTATATATGTTTTTCCCTGTATCAGTTCACTTGTGACATCTAACACCATTATCTGTTATTTATACGATGATAATTCAGTTTGGTTGATAAATGATTGACCGTTGATGTTGACATTGAACGTTAAATTGTAAATGTTGTAAGTGATAAATAATTTGAAATTGAAATTGACGTAGGATAGTTAGATTTGATATATGTGATAAATTTGATTTGATGACATTTGCATAATATGACCTCTTTAAATGTTTAAATAAATTGACATGTAGAAATATGGTAAATTAAACCTTGAATCATTTAAATGTATGTTATTTAAATCAGTGTAGTATGAAATTAAATAATAGATATCAAGTGAAGAACCGTATAAATATTAGTGTAATAATCTTTAATCTACATGAAATGATAGTGTAGATTCTAGAAATAATTATATTAATTTGCACAAACAACAATGTAAACTAATACAATTATTTCGGGATTATTTGAATTAATTATTGGATTGTTATTGATTGTTGTTATTGCTTGTTTATTTACTTTGACACCATCCCAGTTATCACACTGCAAGTTCCCTTTGCTATGCTTTGGTTTTTGAAATGAAATGGAATCGGGTTGAAATGATATATACCCAAATAAAACTTTGACTTAGGACAGAAAATTAAATAAAACCCGATTGGTCAATAATTTGATTTAAAAATAAAATAAAGATTTTATTTGAATAAATGATAAGGTTTTGAAATGAAGTTGGAATTTGAATTTTTATGAAAGGAAAATGTTAATATTTAATAATATGAAACAAAATATTAACAATATAATTGATGAAAGAACGTTGTTTTGTTTGAGAAACGATTAAATTAAGTTTGAAATTATTTAATAATTAAGTTTGAAATTATTTAATAATTAAGTTTGAAATTATTTAATAATTAAGTTTTGAAATTATTTAATAATTAAATAAGATTGAATTATTTAATAATTAAATAAGATTGAATTCTTTATATAATAAGTGAGATTGAACTTCTTGAATAAGTGAAATTAAGTTTCTTTATTAATTGAGTTTTGAAATTGTAACTAAGTAAATTAATAAGTGAAATTGAATTTCTCTAATAAGAAATAAAATGTGTTTTATTGAAATTAATGTAAGACTTGAAATGTAAAGAATTTGATTTGACGAATCTAATTTAATCAAATTTGTAAGTTTTGATATATTGGAGTTGAACTTAAGTAATTGTTTTATTGAATTGGAAATTAAATAGAAATTGTTTTGAATGATAAATTAACTTAACGAATATTGAATGAAATCGATAAATGAATTTAAATTGATTTGAATGTTAAATTAAATTGATTTAAAAGATTTCGGAATGAAACTTATATACGAACTTGAATCAATATTTGAATTGTTTTAAATAAAATTGAAATTGAATCATAAGATTTTGAAATAGTAATTTGGAAGTTTTGAAACGTAAATTATGGAAATTGATATAGGAAGACAAATGAAATGTTGATTTATAAATTCTAATTGAAATTGAAATTGATTCTGTTTTGAAATATATTAAACGACCAATCGGTGTAATAATTACGAAAGTTATTAAAGAGACCGGAATCGGTTAGGGACATACTCACTGTCTAAACCGAAAACTACCTTAATAACTATACATGGAGTGTGATCCATAATGAAGTGGTTGGAATGATGTACGTGATGACTGAAGAAAGAGAACGATAATGGATAGCCTTGACACTTGTGTCAAATTGGAAATGACTAAAACAGGAGCCGTGCCGGGCCAAATGGGGTTAGCTACCTCGAGCGAACACACTTCTTCGTAAACTACTTATTACTTGTTATCGATTGGTGCATCCTCGAAATTTTGGGCGTGTTGTTTCGCGGTGTTGCGATCGTTGCGGCGATGCGTTCTCACCAGTCCGGATCAGGCAAACGGTAGTTTCACTACCTTGGGTATTGCCTCATGTGCCTTGTCATACTTGTATCCCTATATACGCGACCACTACGATTTGTTTTGTGTTATACCTATGGAGTACTCCCTGATATCCCACTAGTTTACGGTGGAGTTTACAGTGCTGTATAGACTATAACGCTTATATAAAATGTGTTAAGGGGGATAATGGTAACGCCTTAACAATATTTTGATATTTTATATTACTGATAAGCATTATCTACTTATCGTACACTACTACATAGTAGATAGTTTAACGGATCCCTTAAAGGATGGATATTCCAAACATCCTTTGAGTTACTTGTATTCCAGTTGCTATTTCACTTGAGTTGGATTTATTGATATAAGAATGTTAATCCTGACTCGAGTGTTTTGTGTTTTGCTTTACGCTCGGGTCAGACTGAGTGTACCAGTATTCGAGACTCACCTTTGGAGTTGGAGCTTCGCTTGGAGATCCAGCTATCTATCCAGTTTCAGATATCCAGTTGATTCTAGTGATGTATTCTGATATTGTATTTGATTATTGTATTCGAGACATCTGTTGTACCTTATTTAACTCTGATATGTATATAGTAGCTTCATGAACTACTATCTATTGTTTCCACTGCATTTATTACTCTGTGTCTGTGATCTGTGTTCTATTTATTTACTGTATATGATCAGTTTTGCCAAATCTAAATTAACAATTCGGTATTTTAAATTATTCAAGTCCGACATGTGCGGATGCAAATAGTTTAAAATAGCGGGTTGTTACAGTTGGTATCAGAGCTTTGGTAGCTCTAGGCAAAACTTAGCATATAGGGTAAATGTATTTACAGAATCACTTTCGTTCATGCTTGAATCTTTCATCTTTGATTTGAATTTCCTTTGAATTTTCGGAACGTCCCTCGGTTGTGAAATTCATTCTTGTCCCTCAATATTCGTATTCTTCTTAATTCTGGAGCATCCCAAAGCTCCACGATATGATTTGTAAAAGGGTGAAACTCCTTTACAATAGGCATTGATTTACCGGAGATTCTGTATCCTCGGTTTACGATGCTATCTATTTCCTGCTATACCTGAATTCTATTTCTTGAGATCGAATGTAGATTTGCCTCGAAATTCTGCATCGATCTTATTCTTGAAGTCACGGTCGACCTAGTTAAGGTTGCCCGTGATTTATATAAACTTATCAATCTTCCTACTTTGTTATTTAATCATCATATCTTTGTTTCGAACTTATTTTCGAATCAAAATTCTCTTTGATTTGAGTCCATCAAATTTGAATCTCTATCTTTGCTTTGAAATCCATTCTTGAATTATCGAGTGAGGGAATGTATTTATAATTAATATTAAAATATTTTATATATTGTGTTCTTTGAGTTGTTGATGTTGATTTGGATTTTCGATCGATTCATCTGATCAACGCTATCGATAGGATTTCCAAAACACTTGAACAGAACAAACTGACACAATATTGTTTTTCAAATCGGTAAATGAAATAAATTTGTATGATTATATTATATATATAAGTATAATTTTCTTAAATTTAACAAGTTAATTAAATTGGTTGTTTGAAATGATAATATTTGATTATCACTTATTATTCTATAATGAATTTATAAACGTGGTTTATAAATTGATTTGGAATTTGAAATGATTTTTAAAAATCAGGATTTTGAGAATTTAATTTCCAGTGATTTCAAGCTTTGGTTTTTAAATTTTTAAATGTATACTATTGATGGTATTTTCGAATATAAATCATTTCAAAGAAATTTTAAAGTTTTAAACCAGTGCTCTCTTGTTTTGTCGCTTGAAAATAATTTCGGTGATGACGGCCGCATCATCGACATTCATTTTCGAGTTTCGAAGTGGAGAGACCAATTCGTAGCTTTGCTATAGTTTTGTTTTGGAAATTAAATCGATTTAAATTTCTTAAGTATGATTTGATTTATATATATAGGTATATTATTTTAAATTTATTTGATTTGATATATATAGTATATACATAATTATCTCTAAATTGTGTGAAGTTAATCGGAAATTTAATTCTTAAAATTTGTTAAAGGATGATTTTCAATTATAAATGAAGCCAATTTTTTTTATATAAATACTTAACTTGAAATAACTGAACTATAAAATTTTATTTGTATAATACTCAATTGCATTATATATATAACTTACCTTAATTACTCAGAAGTTAACTATGTAATTGAATAATTACAATATAAAATGATGTTAAAAGAAATTTAAATAAATTTGAGTAGTTATAATAAGTGTAAATATACTTAATATATGTGATAAGATATATTAAGTGGAACAAATTTAATAATAATTTGTAATAAATAAGAATTAAATTTGTTGAATAAAATATGACTGTAATAAATGACTATTCAAGTTTATGATTTTAGAAATTGTTAATAAAGGATAATTGGATAATAAAACAATGAACACTACAAGAAAAATACCTTTTTATAGCGTTTAAAAAACGCTGTAAAAGGATACGATGGCGTTTTTATAAACGTTGTATATCAACAAGTTGTAATATGTCAGGGATCTATAATAGCAACCTCAGAATCGCTATAAAAAACATGCTATGAATGATGTTACTTATAGCGTTTCTAAATTGCTATTAGAAATGCTATAGAAATATCATTGCCTGAATTATAAATGCTATAGAAATATCATTGCCTGATTATTATAGCAACTATAAATGCTGTAAAAACGCTATAGAATGTTTACTTTAGTCTTTCATAGCATTATTTACTTTGCCATGAAAACTGTTTAATCGTTGCAGAATATTTTTATTGCACTAGCATAATGCTATAATATGTATAGCCATGACAATTTTTTTTTCTAGCATTATTATAAAAAGGATGTAATATATGGTATTTCACACAGTATTAACAATTAAGCATAAAAAAATATGAATAAAAGCATTTCGTGCACAATATTAAGCATATAAATATTAGTAACAATTCATACAATCGTAGCTAACCAAAACAATACATAATAAAAGTAACAATCCATACAACCATAGCTAACCAAAACGATACATAGTAAAAGTAAAGATGTAAGAACATCGACACAAAATACATTTGAAGGAGAATGAGTGCGGCAACATATTTTTTCATGCCTTCCACCATAGCGTAAACCCAGAGCATCATACACCACCTGTCAAAAAGAAAAAAACTGGATGTTAAAATGCATTCAAGGTTGAGAACTGCATTTAAGAACTGCATATATTGTTTCTAAAAGTAAGTGTAAAGTGTTTAGGATTCTTGCAAATATATATAAGCAGAAATTTGAAGTGATATTGTTTCATACATTCAGAAATTTGAAGTGATATTGTTTCACATATAAGCAGAAATTCAATGCCAAATAGACTACATATATTGTTTCATACATTCAGAAAGCTGATTCATATATTGTTTCAAAAAGCTGATGTACATATATTTGAAGTGAAACCTGGAAGTATATATGAAATACATATTCGTGAAACATATTCTTGCAAATATATATAAGCAGAAATTCTTCTCCAAAAGTTTGTTACTTTTAAAGCCGCGCAAATCATTTATATTTTTAGAAAGCTGATGCATATAAGCTGCTTTATAAAGTTGATGCATAGCCTTAAAGTCCATTGAGTTAAATGTTTTGTCACTCGGTTTTAATTGCCATTGTCATTCTAATAAACAGATTTATATTTTAATACATGTTCAAGATTTTCCTTCTCATTTGGATTTTTCTAATGTTATCAACACAAATGATTTAAACATTAAGAAAACAATAACCCTTAAAGTTTCAGCTTATTTCAAAGTTCGGCCGATGATGGTGTTTTAAAATAATGATGAATTGTGAAGGTTATAAACGAGAACATATTATCAATGGATTATCATGGTTTAACATCAGAGAACCAAACAGTGGATGCCCAAGAAAAATGCTATTCATGTTTTATTGCAGTGATGAGAGTTGCAGATAATGCTATTCTCATTCACTAGTGTCTATAGAAAATGGAAGCTTGCATTTACTTTTTTCCATAGAATTTGTACTCTATCAATTAAACAAAGAGGTTATTTTAGTATGTGCTTCAATAATTTGTACGGTGAATAAATAATTGAATCGCATATGAATAAGTTTGATACTTACCTTCTCGACAACTCTGACATTACTCGTATGATTATTTGATGATGCAGTGTTAACTGTATCGATAACTACTTTCGATTCGGGCCATGCAACTTTGATACCAGTGGCTTCTCCAACTCGTGTCAATCCTTTAATGAAAAGCTACTGGCATCTAACTGCAATCCCGAGGATGTGTATCTGTATGAGGAAATGATGAACACAAGTACATAATTAAGAAAACAAATGCATAACAAATATATGGATGTAGTTACTGAAGGAGATACAAGTTCATGATTTTTCCATGTAAAAATTTCAATGAGGTATTGCAGAAATAACATAAAAACATTATGCAATGAGAAGGGTGAACTTTTATTTGATGCACAGCGAATTCAAGCACATGCAATTCAGTTCTATGCGGACTTATTTAGTGATGATCAACCACAAACTACACAATTAATAAGAGTTGATATTGGTATAGAGATATAATAATATAAAATACATTGCAACTTGAAGGCTTAGACAGAAGCATATCTAATACGAAGGCACAAGGTAATGCAAATCCAATAACCCTGGCTATAATCATGCACGTTGACATCAATGAATGGTTGAATAAATTAGTATGTAAACTGGTTTTACACGAGAGTTTAGATCTGAATGTTCAAAAAGGTGATATATTGCCTCTGTTGAAGCATCACACTTTGTATCTAAATCTGCCTCCACTGCAACAGATTCCACTTACTCGATTATAACATCCTATCACAGTCATAAACCCCAGGACACATAACACACTTCCCCATCACCGGACCCACTGCCTTACTTTAACATTTACCTATCTAAATCTATCACCAACCTTTTGTATGAAAAAAAACATTATCCAACCAGACATCTTCCATGATTAAATTGCATTCTACTTGCTCTATGTTCTAAAACTTGATGCTTCAAACAACTCCACACCTATAACCACCTCACAACCCACGCTACCCAAATCACCTGCCTTCTGTTCACTAATCATCTTCTAACACACCCACTATCAATCTGTTCTCTGAAGTCCCCATCATCACCATCGCTCAGACAACCCCAAAAACAAAGAAAAGAAAGCTAAGAAAATAAAGAAAAAGCATATGACAGAATAAATAAGAGTTTAATATGTCGCATGCTTGCTAAGATGCGCTTTCCAAATCAATCTGTCCAGCTTATACACAAGTGAATTAGATCGCCTACTTCCTTTATCTTAAGTAATGGAGTGCCACAAGGATATGTCACTTTAAATAGGGAAATAAGACAAGCGACCCACTATTTTTATTTATTTATAATGCAATGGAACATATGTCACTTAAATTGGAAGCAACTGTGAGAAGAAAACAAATTACACCTATTGCTCAGCCACAAAGATCATATTTACTTTATGCATATGATCTCATAATATTTGCAACAGCAAATGAAAAAGGGCTCAATGCATTCATCAGATAACTCAACTATTGGGAAGAACTGATGGTCTTAATATTAACCACTTTAAACCTAAAGTATACTTTAATAGCGGCTGTCAAACTAAGAGGTAGTTATTAGAAATTTTGCAAATAGGAGAATCATCACTATATGAGACCGCATAACAATGTATATCAAGTTGGAAAATAATATTAAAAGCAGTTACATTTGCTTCACTTGCTAATGTTATGTAGATAAAAAAAGAGTAAAAGCAGTTATCCTAATGTTTCAAAGGTTGAATATACACCAACATACAAAAAAACATGTTGAAATATTAAGTTCAGACCATTTCATACTTGCTATGTCATAATACAAATTACAAACATGAATAGAAAGATATATGTGGTATAACACAGTTTTGATCAATAAAAATTTGAAACACTTAAGCTGAAACACTTAACATGTAAACGATTTGAATAAGCTGCTAATAAGTATAAAAATTTGAAATTTTTGCTAATATAGAAACATAACTAAGTCGCTTTTTATCCAACAAACGATATTGTTGTCAGTAAATGTTATTGAAAGTTGTTTATTATTCATTGACATACATCCCAACGAAAGGATGAAAATGAATATCACTTTGATCAACTTGTTTACTTAATCAATGTATACATGTATTCCACATAATGATGATATATAAATTCCAAATCAAGGTTTAATATTAAAAAAAACTATGATAGGAACCAAATGAATCTAGTACTAAGCTTAAATCAAAACTGGATTTGATTTAATCAAACACAAATCTCTAAGCATAATAGTAGTTCCCGGATCTAAACTAAAAACAAGTCAACAAACCATAAATTATGCTTAATCAACCCAAAACAAACAGATAGAAACAAAAACATTTGTTAGGATAATAATATTACGCTTTCCGCCACCAAAAACGTGATGAACAGATTGAAATAACAGTGAATAAAATTAATAGTGACATGAAAATATAATGAATTTGATAAGCCTTTGAGACAAATTTTCAGAGTTAAAGATCGTATTACCATACAATAACCTAGAATTAGATTTCAATGTCAATTCATAATTGAAACAGAAGTGTACATGCAATAAACCAAAGCTCTCATATCAAATAAAATTAGAGAATAAGTTATTAGCTACATTATAATGTGAAAGTGTTAAAATTTTACTTTGGTGGTGCATAATCAAGCCGAAGGAGGAATATTGGGAAAGGAGAAGCCATGTAAAATACTGAAAGCCATAACGCTTGAAAGTAAAATACAAAAGCCCGTTAACATTAGTTCATGCATTGTATCAGAACTAAATGCTTTAAAATTAAGCAGGCATAAGTATATAATACCACTAGTACATACCCGGTCAATAACAATAATGTCTTTTCTCTGTCCTTTACTAGCTTTTCTTTTCCTTTTGTTATTTTCTTCTTTACAAATAATGTCACTGTCTCTGTCCCGATCAGTAAAATTAATCTGTAGTTTATAATGTTATGGTTAGCAGTAGTCTTCGAAAGGAAAGGACTTGCCTTTGTACTGGGCATGTGTATGTGTAAATATACATACATACATGTGTGATCATCAGGTTTATATGTTAACATTGGTGCATGCATTTATTTCATTAGGACCGAGGATCGATATATTACTAAATCCAACAAAACAGATGTCAACTTTGTTTGATAATTTGCAACTTTATTACTGGAAAGGGAAGGGAATGCATTTTGGACAAAGTTCATTGTTGTAAATTTGTAATCTGACATACATGAGAAAACCTAGAAAGCATTTTACTTAAAATTGAAGCTGCTCCGTTAGTTGTTTGCAGCAAAAATGTGGTGCTCTTGTACTTTCTTTATTCAATGTATCTATCTGGATTTTCATCTTAATCGCACTTGCCAAACTATAATTTCAATGATTTGGATAAGAATTTAAATCTCACTATCTCATGACCTACACTTCCCGCTTTAAACATACAAAATCTACTGCCTCGAAACCTACACTTCCGCTTTGAATATACAAAATCTTTTCAGATATCCAGATACTTGAAATGAAATTTCAAATGCACATTGATCTACGTTTATTTTCCATTCCTCACGCTATGATACATTGATACTTGAAAGAGGTCAAACGCATGAAAATGAGTTATCTAAACCTAACATTATTTTTATTGGATTCCTACAACTAAGAATAACAAAATTGGTTAAAGATCAATTGTATATTTGGACCATGAAATAAAAGTCTTGATTGCAAAATTCTTGCCACCAACTACCAATTTTCAAAAGAGAAAAAAGATTAACAAAATCGCCAAAACTTAATTAGTTGGCAACAACAGTATGATAATTATTATGTTATGAACTGCACCTAGATTAAAGCAGAAACTCAATGACATAATTTTCATTTCATTGTTAGTGGGCTAGTTTCCTAGCAGGTTAGTCCTACGTGTCATAAAAGCTTATCAGAAATAATGTCTTTTCGGTTCTCTATTATCACTTATATGTTTTATTAGTTGTTTCATACATTAAACTAGCTTTTTTCATAGCTTCACTTATAAGAGTTCCCACTAACCGCATCCATGCATTCACTATGAACTTCAATTTGATGGACATTCATATGCAATGAGACTATCAACCTTATGGCCATATTGCAAAGCTGGCACAACCAATGGAGCTACCATGACGTATGTCTTTAATGGTCAGTCTCAACATCTCATTTAGTTTCTTAATGTCATATATTATCAGTATTTATATCCTGTCAAAATTTAATGAGTAGTAACAAAATTTATAAAAGATGTCAACTCAACATGAAAGGTGAGATTAATTTGTTAATCATAGTGCAACAAGTAATTATATTACATCATGGCGTCAATATAGTTTCTTTCATAGAGTTATTAAATTTTCTATACATCATCAATTCAGTTTAATTTAGACTTCTTTCATGTATTAAATTATACTCATACCATTTCAAGTTATACTCATGCAAAGTCAATATTAACATTTTTAACTTCAAATTAAATATAAAAAATAAATTTTATAATTCACCATTAAAATAATTATGATTGATATATAATTAACTTTCTTCTCTATCTTTTAACTTGAATTAAATAAAGTTTAAATTTTATTTCAAATTTCAAACAATTCATGTAAAACAGTTAGTGGTTTGTACTCATAGCATTCATGTAAAACAACATTTACTTGTGGTTTGTAAAACAGTTCACGTATTCATGTAATACAAACTTACAATAGGAGAATGCTAACGTATTCATGTAAGACAAACTCAAAATAGTTCACATAGTCACGTAATACAAACTTATATAAACTAAAAAGATACTAGTGCCGCTTAAAACAACAAACTCATGTCAAACAGGAGAAAGTCGATTTGAAATTTTGTATAATCATGCTTAAGTTTAAAAAATATACCCACACCCAAGTTCGCAAAGTTGAAATTTTGCTTCAGCTGCCTTCAAGACTCGCGCTTCAGCTTGGTTAACAAATCGCGAAGTTGAAATCAAGTTTGGTTGACGAATCGTGAAGTTGAAATCGTGCGGAATCGAGCCTTGAGGGAGACGCGCTTCAGCTGCCTTGAAGACACTTGGAATCGAGCCAATTGGTAATTGCGGAATCGAGTCTTTGGTAGAACCGCGAAGTCGAGCCAATTGGTCGTTGCGGAATCGAGCCTTGAGAGAACCGCGAAGTCGAGCCAATTGGTTGTTGTGGAATCGTGCTTAAGTAGCCTTGAAGAATTGGTGGGAATCACTTGGATTTGAGCCTTGAGGGAGAGAGGATTGCGGAGCTTTCGGAATAAAGAGGGATTATTGAACAGAGTGAAGAGGAGAATCTAAAGATGGAAGTGAATGCGAAAAAATTGGATTTGGGCGGCATAGAAATAAGATGGAGGTAAATAAAATTGGACCGCACCAAATTTCTCTCGTGTTAATAATAGTGGCGTTAACGTTAATAATAATGGCGTTAAAGACAAGTTATCCTCTACCCTATATAACCACTAACTACTTAACCATAGCAAGTCAAGCTCCCATGCAATCCCCACTTGCTATTAATATAACATTTTCTTGTAGTGGAATAAATGAGATAAATAAAATAAAATTTTGTTTGAAGAAATCTTTTGGTATCAAATATTAATAATTGAAATTAAATCAACTTATTGAAATACCTTGAATTTTAAATCAAATATTGAGTATTAATTAAGGTAAATTGAAATTTATACGGTTTAAACTAATTTTTTTATTTTGTTTTCAATCTGTTTTTCTTTCTGGTCGTTTCTGTTCTCCTGCCTCCTTCCTTTTCGGGGACGAAAAACTTTGAGTGGGGGAGAGTGTAACGACCCGTAAATTTAACTGGTTTTAATAACGTTATTAATTGGAAATTTGTGGAATTTTAAAAATAAAAATTTTGAAATAAAAATTTAATATTTGAAATGCGTCTAGTTAAACATAGCAACTGGTAAATTTTCATCCAAAAATATGAAAGTTTATTTCGTGTGTAATTTTATTTCAATTTCATCAGTTAGTAATTGATGAAAATAAAATATTTTTGAAATCTAAATATTTTTACATAGAAAAATTCTAAATCATCTTCTGACTGAGACGTCATTTTTCGTTTTTCCAATTCGTACTTCTTTAGCTCCGTCGATCTTATTTTTCTGCGTTTTTGCTGCATTTTCCGCTAGTAGAAAATTCGAATTTTTATAATTCAATCGTACTGCTAATATTCCTATGCCGTTTTGATCGTCTCGTCGTGTTGATCTCTGCATTATATTCTTTTGTGTACTTCGACGTCCAGTGGACGGCGAAATCTGTAAAACGTTGAACCATATCGGCATCCGTTTTAAAACCTTTTGGGTTCCATCTATCCCTTTATCTACCTACCTGTCCAGTACCTATTTGCATTTATATTTCTTAAATTCTCGTGCTTGACTATTGGGTATTCACCGGGTTCCAATATTTTAAATCTATTCTTACTTTTGAGAAAAGAAATAATGAACGTTCACTGTTCATTCTTTTCTAGCCTACATGTCTACCTTTCCAATGCACAGCCTCACTTCCCCACGTTTGCTTCATCTTCACAAATATTTTGATCCATTCCACATTCCTTCTTCATTACATGATCACAAATTTTTTTTAAAGCCTAGCCGCCGCCCTCCACACTCGGCCCTTTCATTCCTCTCTCCACCATGGCCACCGAGTTCGTGCCTACGCCTTGCTCCTTGCCGACGTCCACCTTGCTTAAAAAAAAAATTCACGACTGCATACATGTGTCTTGACCGAGCCTGTCCATGTTGGCGATCACCTAGCAGCTGTAGTTCACCTCTTTCTGTGCTTGCCCTTTCTTCGTGCGTTGTTCTAGTGAATGCTTGCCTCTATTAAAATGTACGTATATAGTATATGTCAAGTTACAAGTTGCATGCATTTTTCTTATCTTTCTTCTTTTGCACAGTCTTTCCTAAGCTTGCATATATTTGGTTCAGTATATATATATATATATATATATATATATATATATAGTAGTGTTGAAATATGCAGTGTCCTTTCTTAGTTCTGTTAGTATATGTGTTAATGTTGACTTAAGAGATATATATTATGTTATATTTTATATGGAACTTTAAAAGGTATTGTTTGTAAATTTTGATTTTTCTATAAATGTAAATAAGTTAACCTATAATATGTATATACTCTGTTCATAAGATAGTCTATATATATATTTCGCATACAGCTTGATAGTCTAGTATGTTATCTTAACTTTTTATAAACATTGGTCTTAAAAAAACAAAAAAACAAATAATAATAATAATAATAATAATATATATTGTATATTAAGCTATATTGGTTATATATATATATTTGTTATCTCAAATTCATATCGGTTTGTGTATAACTAAAGTTATATAGGTTGTTGTGTCAGAAGCTATGTACTTATTAATATTTGTATGTGATGTTTCGAATATAATGCATATTGTAGCAGAGAATTTGGTCTTGTTCCCAGGCACTTCTTTTGTTATACGTATTGCTTTATATATAATGTTTTCAAATATGAAATGGTTTAAGTATAAATACACAGGAAGCTAGTGGGGTGTAAGATATATTTGGTTCTGCATATTTTAGTTCATATACTACTTATTTTATATAAGCTTTAATTTAATTGTCGAATCTATATAGTTATATATAGTTGGGTTGGCTTACCTTTTGTTTAATGTCTTGGTTATGTATATTTGTTTTTAAAATGTAAGTATTTTTCATTCATAAATATTTCAAAATACAATGTATATATTTAAGTGTGATTTCATTTTGTGCGTTTTAAAAGATTACAATGGATTTTGGAATACATGCTTATATATTCAATTTAATACATGTTTGAATTTAGCGCATAGTTTTTTTTTCATATAGATTTACTTATATAAGTTATCATCATCGATCCGGTCCTGATTTGATTTCATCCATTTCTACTTTTCAGTTCAGTTCGTCATTTCATGCCAATCTTAATTAATTGGGGTTCGTAATTAAATTTCAGTGTCCATATCAGTGTGCGTACCTGTGTCATCTTCTGTATTATCTAGCCTCGAAAGGTGAGCATCACTCACGATTAATGTTCATTTATTTATTAAATTTGATTTCAATTGAAACGATAATTGAAATATGCTGATGTTAGTTATTTACACTGTATATATGTTATTACCTGTATCAGTTCACTTGTGACATCTGACACCATTATCTGTTATTTATACGATGATAATCTAGTTTGGTTGATAAATGATTGACCGTTGATGTTGACATTGGACGTTAAATTGTAAATGTTGTAAGTGATAAATAATTTGAAATTGAAATTGACGTAGGATAGTTAGATTTGATATATGTGATAAATTTGATTTGATGACATTTGCATAATATGACCTCTTTAAATGTTTAAATAAATTGACATGTAGAAATATGGTAAATTACACCTTGAATCATTTAAATGTATGTTGTTTAAATCAGTGTAGTATGAAATTGAATAAAAGATATCAAGTGAAGAACCGTATAAATATTAGTGTAATAATATTTAATCTACATGAAATGATAGTGTAGATTCTAGAAATAATTATATTAATTTGCACAAACAACAATGTAAATTAATACAATTAGTTCGGGATTATTTGAATTAATTATTGGATTGTTATTGATTATTGTTATTGCTTGTTTATTTACTTTGACACCATCCCAGTTATCACACTGCAAGTTCCCTTTGCTATGCTTTGGTTTTTGAAATGAAATGGAATCGGGTTGAAATGATATATATTACCAAATAAAACTTTGACTTAGGATAGAAAATTAAATAAAACCCGGTTGGTCAATAATTTGATTTAAAAATAAAATAAAGATTTTATTTGAATAAATGATAAGGTTTTGAAATGAAGTTGGAATTTGAATTTTTATGAAAGGAAAATGTTAATATTTAATAATATGAAACAAAATATTAACAATATAATTGATGAAAGAATGTTGTTTAATTTGAGAAACAATTGAATTAAGTTTTGAAATTATTTAATAATTAAGTTTGAAATTATTTAATAATTAAGTTTGAAATTATTTAATAATTAAGTTTGAAATTATTTAATAATTAAGTTTTGAAATTATTTAATAATTAAATAAGATTGAATTATTTAATAATTAAATAAGATTGAATTCTTTATATAATAAGTGAGATTGAACTTCTTGAATAAGTGAAATTAAGTTTCTTTATTAATTGAGTTTTGAAATTGTAACTAAGTAAATTAATAAGTGAAATTGAATTTCTCTAATAAGAAATAAAATTTGTTTTATTGAAATTAATGTAAGACTTGAAATGTAAAGAATTTGATTTGACGAATCTAATTTAATCAAATTTGTAAGTTTTGATATATTGGAGTTGAACTTAAGTAATTGTTTTATTGAATTGGAAATTAAATAGAAATTGTTTTGAATGATAAATTAACTTAACGAATATTGAATGAAATCGATAAATGAATTTAAATTGATTTGAATGTTAAATTAAATTGATTTAAATGATTTTGGAATGAGACTTATATATGAACTTGAATCAATATTTGAATTGCTTTAAATAAAATTGAAATTAAATTATAAGATTTTGAAATAGTAATTTGGAAGTTTTGAAACGTAAATTATGGAAATTGATATAGGAAGACAAATGAAATGTTGATTTAGAAATTCTAATTGAAATTGAAATTGATTCTGTTTTGAAATATATTAAACGACCAATTGGTGTAATAATTATGAAAGTTATTAAAGAGACCGGAATCGGTTAGGGACATTCTCACTGTCTAAACCGAAAACCACTTTAATAACTATACGAGGAGTGTGATCCAGAATGAAGTGGTTGGAATGATGTACGTGATGACTGAAGAAAGAGAACGATAATAGATAGCCTTGACACTTATGTCAAATTGGAAATGACTAAAACAGGAGCCGTGCCGGGCCAAATGGGGTTAGCTACCTCTAATGAACACACTTCTTCGTAAACTACTCATTACTTGTTATCGATTGGTGCACCCTCGAAATTTTGGGAGTGTTGTTTCGCGGTGTTGCGATCGTTGCGGCGATGCGTTCTCACCAGTCTGGATCAGGCAAACGGTAGTTTCACTACCTTGGGTATTGCCTCATGTGCCTTGTCATACTTGTATCCCTATATACGTGACCACTACGATTTGTTTTGTGTTATACCTATGGAGTACTCCCTGATATCCCACTAGTTTACGGTGGAGTTACAGTGCTGTATAGACTATAACACTTATATAAAATGTGTTAAGGGGGATAATGGTAACGCCTTAACACTATTTTGATATTTTATATTACTGATAGGCATTATCTACTTATCGTACACTACTACATAGTAGATAGTTTAACGGATCCCTCAAAGGATGGTTATTCTAAACATCCTTTGAGTTACTTGTATTCCTGTTGCTATTTCACTTGAGTTGGATTTATTGATATAAGAATGTTAATCCTGACTCGAGTGTTTTGTGTTTTGCTTTACGCTCGGGTCAGACTGAGTGTACCAGTATTCGAGACTCACCTTTGGAGTTGGAGCTTCGCTTGGAGATCCAGCTATCTATCTAGTTTCAGATATCCAGTTGATTCTAGTGATGTATTCTGATATTGTATTTGATTATTGTATTCGAGACATATATTGTACCTTATTTAACTCTGATATGTATATAGTAGCTTCATGAACTACTATCTTTTGTTTCTGCTGCATTTATTACTCTGTGTCTGTGTTCTATTTATTTACTGTATATGCTCAGTTTTGCCAAATTTAAATTAACAATTCGGTATTTTAAATTATTCTAGTTGACATGTGCGGATGCGAATTGTCTAAAATAGCAGGTTGTTACATAGAGAATGTAAGAGTCCTGAAACTCGGCCTTCGAAAATCGGCACCCATACTTCACTTGTACTCAAATGCCGTAGATTCAAACGCCGAATCTGGCTCCCCAGAGCTTATAACACCATTAAGTATAACAACACAGCGGAAGAAAGAAATGGATAATATCATATACAACTCAAATGAATACAATATCCAGATTGATATACAACAATGATATCAATATGATACGACAATATCAGAGATAAATAATGATACAGCGGAAATAACAGAAGTGATAACTCCAAATCATCTTCAAAAGAGAATGAATCCAACAACTCCAATATCAAGCTTGAACCATCATGTGGAAAATTGTGGGCACCCAGAGTTTAGGAAGGGAACAAGAAACTCTGAGTCAGTCATGGGACTGGTGTGAGTAACAAAAACAGTTTATCTTTAAATAAAACAGATTTTAAAAAGAAATTGTTCATGCTTTTGGAAAATGAAACTACCATAAGACCTCCCACCACACACACAATGCAATCGCAGACTTGGAGGAGATTTCTTCTTATGATAGTCAAACATGCTTACTACGCAAAACAAAACTCTTTGATATTATTACTAGTGCATTGTGTACAAAATCATTTCGAAAATACAATATTAATCTTAGCCAGCATAGGTACCATTATATTATGCCTGCTATAGCTGCCGCCTGAGGAGACAGGTTATACAAATTGCAATCGTAAAGGGCTCGTATTATTTCTTTGGATTTTCCAGCAAATAGTCAGGCTAAGGAACTTCCTACTGCCACATGGGTACGCCTCTGGAGGGACGTCCCGAGAACTAACTAGCTCTCTGCCAACACAAGGCTGGGTTACCTCTTACACTAGGTAACTACTACACGAATATGCCACCCCCCGGTCCTTTGGGACCTTTATCCGAGGCCTCGATCACACAGCAACAATCACACAGCAACAATCACACAGTAAATGAGATTGGAGCAACCACATAGGTAAATATCTAGGCTCCATACCATAATATCACCTTTTTCCAGAAGGGACATACCCTAAAGGGAGCGACCCTCATAACCTTGCCGCATCTTTCCTGTTTTGACCATTTTCGGTTTGTGAGGTTCGAAGAGGACTCGTCCACAAAGCTACGCTTTTTCACAAAGCCATGCTTTGATCACAAATGATCAACAAATGATCAGCACATAACAGCACTCAGCATGCCACACTACCAAATTGGGAGTATATCACTGATAACCTTCAACTACATAACCTCTGAGCTCGTACGTCTTAGAAAAGTGGGTTAAGCTAAGAGAATAAATATCCGCCACCAAACAGAAATGTATTTGAAAGAAATTAGCTTTATATCTCAAGGTGTAGCGTCAGACATACAACCATACAAGTCTGTTCTGGGTTTGAACAAAATCGAAGGCACTTCCAAAGAACCCCTTGCAATCCGGGTATTCACAATCCCGATCGAACTTCCCATCACTTAGGGAATCTCTATACCGGGCGCTACCTAGTGCAGAGAAAATCGATAGGTTATCCTATCGTTTTTAGGAATACCCGGTCTTCAACACCGGTCTTCAATTGCTATCCATATATGACGTATCACTTATTCAGAATGGGTTATATGAAACAAAGTTCTCTCCCAGCTAAACCGAATAGTGAGCGCAATATTTTAAAACATATGGATATTGGGATTTCAATTAAGTCACGACTTATTATCCAGAACTTTCCTTTCAAATGGTTTAAACAAATCACCATTTTAATCTTTTACAAAAAGATTCATCTCACAAAGTTCACCCAGTTTCACAAAGATCTATTCATAGATTTCCAAATCGATTTCCATTTCAATTGGACTAACTCATTAAATCTTTAAATCAAAGATTTAATTCATAGCTTTCAAAAAGAATTCACTCATAATTTGGAAAACCATTTTTCAATTCAAACTTGAAATTCTTTTAACTTAAATTGGAATTTCATTTCTTGTATGAAAGCTTTTATCATTTGAAAACAAATAGTTTTCATTTCTGAAAATCTGATTCATTTATACGAATTACAATCCTTGGGTTAAATTCAAATTTCCCAAACACTATTTTTAAATGGTTCAAATTCATATAAACACATTTATAACATTTTTAACCATAATTTCCAATCATGGAATCCAATTCCAAATTTTGAATTCAAATTCAAATTGAATTATTTAAATTGGAAATTTTACCAAGTTATCCAAAATAATTTTTATCTTAAAAACTCCTTTTCAAAAGCTTTAACATTTAACCGAAATCCATTTTCCAAATCAATTGAAATTAAAATTTCAATTTCAAAAATATTAAATTTAAATCATCTGTGACTTAACCGATTTCCTCGTGAAATCCATATTTGTGTGTGTAAAAGTGTGGTCCAGGGGTTTCACACAATAGTGCAACAACATTCAATCATCACAGATTAAATACATCAATATAATGAGAAGCGGTATAAACTATAACGCTTATCTTTTATTCACATATCACAGATATATAAATATCACAGATAATAAATTACAACACAGGGAATTAATTACATTCATCCCAAAGAAACAGATCACAACATAAATCAGGATATATCACAAAGCATATCAGGGGTATCAAACAATTCAACCATTCAATAAAATCCAAACATCCATAACTAAGATCAATTAATTATCTGATTAATTTAAATCAGATTTATTACTTATGAATAAATCACAAATCCTGGTTAATTAACATTAATTAATTACAAATAATTCTGATTAATTATCCTTTAATCATTTATTAATTAACCTTTAATTTTTAATAAATCAACCGTAATTAATAATTGAATCAATCTTTAATCATTAAATAATTAACCTTTAATTATTTAATTATACTTTAATTAATCACATTAATTAATTAACCCTTAATTAATTATCATCTAATCAATTTCCTTAATTAACTAAAATAAGTGATTATCCCTAATCAATTTCATTCATTAAATTACCTTTAATTATCCTCAAATTAATCGCCTTAATTAACTAACCACAACAATTAATTATCCTTTAATTAATTATTCTTTAATTACTTGATTAATCAAACTTAAATCATAAATTAATTAACCTTAATTACTTTCATTTAGTAATTATCTTTAAGTTGATTAGTAATCAAAACCTTATTTAAGATAAACCATTTATCTTAACCAATTACTTAACTTCATCATTTGAATCTATTTAATTTAAATACTTGAAATTATTTCTATACAAGAACATTGATTAATTAAAGTTTAATACCACATTACTTCAAAACATTTGTTAGTTAATTAATTAAATACCAAACAATTTATATTTACAACATTTAACTTTAAATGTCTAAAAGTTGAAGTCGTTTGAAATCTTGTTTTACATTTTCTTTACCATTCATTTGTATTTTAAAACTTCCCAAACCTGGTTCATGTTTCTGTTAAAATTTTAAAACCTGGGAATGCTTCACAATTTAAAACCTGAAGCCCAAATAAAACTCGAGCCAAACTCTCAAATACTCGAGCCAAACCCGAGACTTCTTAGAGAAAACTTCTTCTCCCTCAATCTCGAGCAAAACCCAGACACAAACTGACATACGTGCACGTGCACACGTCATTGGCCCTGCTCTGATCATCGTCACCTCGCCGGCGAGTCATCGGCCTTCCCCATAGTCGCCATGAATACCCAAAATCGATCGATCACGCCAGAATCGAAAACGAGCTACGTGATCACCACCTGGAACCAACTCAGTCACCAAAAACCATCACGCCTCGCCACCCAAGATCGCCAGAGGCCACACGAACCACACCAGAGCTTCGTCGAACCCCTATGCTTCAATTCCCACCAGAGCGATCAACTCCGGTTCACCCACGATGACTCATGAGTTCGAGAAACAACGGCTTACCCAGACAGCTTGCAAACCCAAAATCGACGTTGACCATCCACCTTGATGATTAATAAATCCTCCAGCTATTTTTCCGATGACCACCATCACATCAGCCACCTCCAGATCCAATCTACGACTCCATCCCCTCCTCGATCATCGAGAATCGATAAAAAGCCCAAATCCATTCATCTCGCAAATACTCAACATTTTCTAACTTAAAAATCAAAATATGATTATCAAAAACCATGATTTTGAATTGCGAATTCATTTCTATAATCGATACTTGAAAACCTGATCATCGAATTTTTTCAGTTTGAACAATTTCCTCTGTAATCTTATCTTTTTTGATAAATGCATTTAATATAAATTCTTAAAACTATTTTTACAATTCTTATTATGGTCTAAAAATAAAATTTTATTTAGAAATCAAAGCCTATCATTAATTCTTTTGGGTGATATAAATTTTTGAACAGGTTTTTAAACCGTGTAAACCTGGGAAGTATAAACAGAGGCAAGTTTTGCCTGTTTTCCAGACATGCACACCTTATTTACACACACACACACACATATCACATACAGGCATATACAAATATTTTTCACAACAACATTCAAGTATTAATCATAATCATCAGATATAAAAACAGATTTAAGCTTTTAGGGTGTTAGTTTACTCACTTTGATTTCCAGGAAGAAAGAACAAAGTTTATGATGACACAGGCTTTGAAAAACTGGCAAGCTGAAATCTTTCTTCTTTGATTCTCTGATTTGAGTTGAGCTGGAGTTTAAGTTGTTTAGGTTGTATTTTGTTGAAGTTTGAATAATATTAACTTCAGATTTCTCTTAGCTTTGAAGATGAATGAACTAATGAAGGAGGTTGGTATATATAAAAACTGAGTTGTGCAGGTTGATGTTATTTTGTACACTTAAAGCAGAGATTTTTGTTGGCTGAATTGATTTTGAAAACAATTCGAATTGACAAAAAATTTTGCTAAGATGATGGCATTAAATGCTAATGTACTTTATGTCTCATGCTTATCCATTTTCTTATGTTTGTGTTCATAGATATTTTATCTTTTCACTTTGTATTTTCTTGCCTTGCATTTAAAACTGTACAGGCTGCATACATATATATTTTACTTGCCTTCATAACTACTTCACATCCATATTTACTTTTGCCAGGTTGGCTTTTATACTTCATGTACATATATACTTAAGCTATTTTATTTAATGGGTTACTTTTATATTTTTATACTTTATCTTATATAATTTGTATTTTTATTTTTAAACCATTTATTTAACTCAAATCCAATATGTATATATATATGTATAAATATAAATTCAAATCTACTCATATATACCCATATATATATATTCACATATATATACAATTTCTCAATTTAAAATGATTTAATATATTTTTATTTGGATTCGGGGAAACTCGAATCAATTTATCAATTAATTTCACAATTTTAATTCAAAAATTCAATTAATTATCAATTTAAATTTAATTAAAATCCGGGGTCGTTACAGAGAATCACATATTGAAATTTGGTGAATTTTAGTAAATTATTTGATTTATTCATAATTATCAAAATTATGAGGGTTAGTTTGATTTTCTTCAGGAGGAAGATAATTTAACAAAGAAAGGTATACATGAGTATTTTTTTGAAAAAACGAAAATTGTGGAATAAGTGAAGTGTAGAAAATGAGTTGGGCTTAGGGTACTTGGGCTTAAGCCTTAAAATATAAAATAAGTAAATATAAAAACTTTATTTTCTTTTACTTTTAAAACTAAATTCAATTCAATTTAAATAAATATAAATTTCTATTTAAAAATCACTTCTTTCCCAAACTAATATTTTACTTCAATTACATTATCTTTATAAAATATCATTTTCACATTTTAACTTATTTAAATTTTAGTAATCATAATTTCACGATTTAAATCCTTTAATTGAATAAGTTCCAAATTAATTTATTAGATAAATCTCATAATTCTATTTAATCAACTAAATTACTATTTTTAACTTTAATTAATTACTATTAAAAATTTAGGTTGTTACAGATTCGATGTGCTAATTCGGTGTATATTTTCAAAATATGGTTTTTATCGTTTACCCGAAATAATACGATCCATCGGTCCTAAAAGTGTCTTTGAGAAGAAGACCGATGTAGTTGGAATATAGTAAGCTATGTTGATAGATTAGCATCGTAAATTTAAATTGTTGAAATTAATGTAACAGATTCAACATTCAATGTGCTTAAATTAATTCGAATTTTACTTACAAAATTATAGCTTGATACGATTTTGAGTTTTCGTACATAAATATTGAAATAGAAATTCTAAATAACGATTTAGAATATACTGTTTGCACATAATAATGAAAGTGAATCAAAGTCTGCGAGAGTGATACTGAGTTTGTGGGTTTGAGATAAATCCAAGAAATAATACGAAAGTATCATCTAATAAGCATTAGAGTTGAGCAAATATTTTGATATTAAAATCAGACAGTTAAATTTAAATCAAAATACAAAGGAAGCATGTGTCTATAAAAAAGAACTATAAAGCTACTAGAATATTTCTAAACTATAAATAAACAACAAACTTATGATTGTTAACAACGCACCAGTGCTATATTCATTTTAGTTTGGTTGTTTAATACTCGATACTGGATTTGAAAATGACATCTTTTATAAACATTATAAAAGGATGTTGGGACTATCCTATACAATATACATAGACACCATATTAAAATGTTCACTGTGGAGCATATGAGATAGATTCTTTATGCATCAGCAATAAGAATTATGATATAGGTTATGATGTCTACTATATTGCTAGTCGCATCGTAGTTGGTACGTTGAGTGAGTGTCAAATTCGAATTATGATTACTAAATGGTAGATAAGAGTATCCTTGAGTATTTGAGAAATACTATAGAATCGTTTATAGAAATAACAAACTCCTTAATAAAGGAATATTCAGACTCTAACTTTATTAGTGATATCGAGCATAACATGTCAATCCAAAATTCATATTCAACCTTGGCTAAGTAACTTTATGTTGGAAATGTTTCGAAAATGAGTTGTGGCTAATTTAAGTAGTAGGCTATGCACATTACCTTGAATAGAACCATAATAAAAGTAATGTATACATATATAAATGCATAAATTTATAACTGAGATAAGGGTGATTCCAAATGTTGAGAATACCATACTATTGTTATACCATAACAATGTCATGATATAGATCACAATAGAATCTGGAGCTCACTAGAAATCTAGAAACATACATAGAAAAGTTTCATATTATAGAGGTAGTTTATCAGCATCGGAGAGAGTTAATTAATAAAGTAGATCATTTAAACAACAGAGCATATCTGTTCACTAAGGGACGAGCCCGGTCATTTTGAGAAAACCGATCAAGGGAATGTAATAAGGTTCCATAATTGACCCTAAGTGTAAATGAAAGATTGATAGGGTTAGGGTATGCCCTAGGGTTAATTATGTAACGTGTTAGATATATTTAATTTTGTGACCGATCTTGTTCATAATAAAGTAATATGATTTCTATTATATACTTTGTTATATGGTGATATAATTAATTAAGTAATTAATTAAGTAATTAATTTAAAGCATACAAATAAAAAATCCTTAAAAGAAATGTTATGTAATTGTTGCAAATAGTTGCAATCATGAATAATTAATCACAATATAAAATAATATTTTATTTTAAATATTCCTGGTCAAGATGTTTCGAGAAAGGATATCTATACATTTGTTAAGATCAAAGTACGCAATGCTATCCAAATGTTAGACTGTGCATTACTCATGGCTGTTGGGGGGCACTAAGGGTTATGTACTAATAGCTATGGGATAATTATGTGACAACTCAATCGAGAGTTTCATATTGATAAAAAACAACTAGGTAATTGGGTCAAATGGGAAATCTCGAAGTAATGATACTACATAATTCTCTTAACTTAGGAATATTATTGAACTTTAATGTGGAAACTCCACTTTGGTTATAGTTGAATCATGGCATTGCATCCATCGAATGACAATAGTTGGGTCTGAGTAGAAGCATTGGAAGTAAAATACTATTCAATAGAGAATTCGTCTCTAAGGTTGTATGAGTTTAGTATCATAGTCAACTATAGTTGAATCGAAGTTGAATTGTAACGACTTAGAATTTTGGTTATTTGAAATTGAATATTTAATTGATTTTAAATATTTAAAGTTAATTTTATAGATTTAATAACTTGAATTTCAAATATAACATTTATTGGATAATTTAATTGTTGAATTTAACAATTGGAAATCGTTTAAATAATTTAAATCTTGGATTTTATTTGGATAAAAATGATTTAAAAGCTTATTAAACTTATATTTATAAGAATGAAGGTAATAAAACTTTTAAATTGAATTTAAAAGTGATTTACTCAATTTTGAAAATAACTTGTTTCAATTAACATATAAAAATAGCCTCCCACGGCACAGTCTCGGATTTCGTTGAAACCAGTGTCATTGGGTCCTTAATAATGAATTTTAATACGCCGTTAAATTTCGTAGCGATCAGATGCACCGTTGGGTTATACGGGATAGAAACGTGTTGATATTAATATCGAAAATTTAATATTATAATTGGGTTCATAAAGCTATCTTCTCCATACAATCGAATTGGGGCTCGAGACTTGTTCCATTGCGTTCGGAATAGGGGTATAACATTAGAGATGCCAAGCGGCATGCCTCGATTGGGGTTCAGAATTTAATATCTAGATATTTTGAATTTTAAATAATATATTTATTTCTGATTTAACTTCACATAGCCTAACCTATCTACATCAGCCACCCTACAGCCGCACCTACCTATTGACTTTCCTATCTTTTCCCCCTTATTTAAACTTTGCTTTACAGTGAAAAAAATAAGCAACTTCAAAAATTCGTTTCTCAAAATTTACTCGGTAATAAAATATGTAATAAGCTTTAAAATTCATGTTTTGGATAGAGCTTCGAGCTGTAGTAATTTAGTGATGTTCGAGCTTGATTTGGATGGATGCGGCAGCCCAGAACAGTGTGGGTTGTGGGTTTATGAACTAGGGTTTAGGGTTGAGTGAGATTTAGGGATTGATTAGTGGATTGGAGGATGGATTTGGATTCAACGAAGCAAGGCGCAGCTGTAGACGGAGTTTGGGGAGGTCCGACTACCATTGGGGAATCGCGACAGTCACATACAAGGGGGGAGGGGAAGCCTGGAAGATGATTTTGATCGAAGGTCTTGGGGTTGTCAACAAGGGTATGGGCGCATAGAGATTTTGATGGGGAGCGTGACAGCGAAGTCTGCTCACAGGTTAGTAGAGCGTAGCTCCGTTTCACTAGAGGAGCATGCATGGTGATGGTGTTCGTGTACAGGCGATGATGATTGGGAAGAAGGTCTAAAGGTATCAATGTAATTAGTAAAATTTTTTATTAGTTTAATTTATTTTAAATTTAAGTGTATTCATAACTTCTAAAATTCATAACTCTCTCATATGAGGTCCGATTAGGATGAAACTTTTTGTGTTGCGATCATGATGATCAGGGCTTCGCAATGGAACTAGTTTGAATGAATTTGGAGAATTTGGGCTAAAATCAAAGTCGTCCGATTTTAGTTCCAAACCGGAACGCCTCGGTGACATTAGGAAATTTCGGTGAGTTAATCTCACCTTTTTGGATAACTAGTTTGGTTTATAGTTGACAAAAATTTGCTGAATGACTGTTTGGATGAATTACTATATTTAATATCAGTTGGATGATATATTGTATATATTAGTATATATTAGTAGTTGGAATGAATATTCCCGCCGATTGGAGCGGATGAGACACTATGCGCCTCACATAATAGCTGATGACCCTTTTTATTTCGATATCCTGCCTCAAAAGCAGTGATTATATTTTTGTGATTATATAACATCTGTGGTTGTAAGGAAACAAGTTAGAGGTATCCAACTGTATTCCTCAAAAATGTTGATTTTAATTTCATATATAGTGATATATGATGTGTGTGAACAATATGATATAGATTATGTTGTGATTTGAATTATTGGATGCTATAGTAGCACTGGCCTTAATTTTGGTATTATAAATACCGTAGATAATATTTTTGAATTTTAAAAAGGAAATTAATAGGCGATTTGGAATTGATATTTTTATATTGAATTTTGGAATTATTAAAAATGGAATTGATTTGGATAAAATAAATAAATTGATTTTGGATATTTATTTAGCTATTTCGTACAATGGTTTCAATAGAGAATTTAAAATTTGGGATTTTAAAACAATGGATTTTTTAAAATAAGATTCTTAAAATACGAAATGGAAGTTGAAATCGAAATTTGAATAGTTTTGGAATATAGTTTGGATTATTTAAGAAATAGATTTATAAAGGGAATTTTAATTAAAAATCGATTTATAAATGGATTTTTGAAATATGAACCTGTTATAAAATTAGAAATGAGTTTATGAAATTTATAAACGATGTTTATAAATAAAGTGGAATGATTATCATTTGATAAATTGGAAGTATAAATTCACCGTATGAATTTAAAATGAGATATGGAAATTGGCTTAGAAAGAAATAGTAAATTCTATTTTGGAATTTGGGAATAGTTATGGAATTGGAAATGTGAATCGATTTGTGATAAATCGAGAGAGATTTATAAGTATAAAATGGGTATGTTGAATTTTAAAATGGTTTTTCACAAGAAGTTAAGGTTTGTTTTAGAAAAGGATTTTTATTTATTAAACTATGTAGTTTTAAAAACTATTAATTGGATTAAAATATTTCAGGAAGCTAGTTATTTAAATATTTAAATTGGTTGAAATGAATTCAAAGTTTTATAAACAAGTTTTTTAAATCAATTAGAAATTTTATAAATGAAATGAAATTAGTTATTGACGTTTATTTTAAAAGTTGTTTGATATTTTAAATAATTATTTAACTATATTTTGAAAATTATTATTTTAAATATATATAGTTTAAAAGTAGGTGATTGCAATTTATTTATAAATGCTCTCGAGATTTGTGAACCGGGTTTTATTTAATGGATGTGATTTTATAAATGGAAATCTTATAATGGATTTCAGAAACTTAAGAAAATTTGACAAAGGAAATTTCCAAATTGTTTAGATATGGGAACTTTGAAAATGAATCTGAATTCATTAAAGGAGACATAAATTGTTAGTTGTATTATTAATAAGCATAATCGGTAATTTTTGGAAATTGTAAAGGGTTTTGATAAAAAATTTTAGAGATTTATGAGATAAGTACGAAATATTTCCTAAGTATGGATATCAGAAATGATTTTGGGAAATAGACTTATAATATTTTCCTAAGTATTGGAATTAAATGTTTTGGAGACATTTTAGCAACGAAATGATTTATATATAAAGATTTTCTAAGTAATGAATTATAAGATGGATTTAGAAATAATTCTAAGTGTTGATATGGGTTGGAATATCCTGATATGGATTTAAGTATGTGAAATCGTTTTCAAATATTGAAATACTTAAAGAATTTTGAATATATATCTTTATAAAGATATTTTAAAATAAATGTTTTGAAAGAGTTATAATATGGTCCTAGTGACTGCTTATGTGTGTAATTTGATAGTTAAATAACCGACTATCAAATATGGCCAATTTTGTTGATCGTTTTGAAGAGACCGGGATCGGATTTGATTACCTGAAAAGCACTTCGATCCGATTTGAGCGTTACGAATCGTGATATCATGAAGATAATGAAGACAATGATTTTGGAGATTTGGTTTGTTCAGACCCAGAACAACTTGTATGGATGAATGCTATCAGAAAACCGTTGTTGGAGGGCAATAAGCATTCTAAGTGTAAATTTCTTGAAAGGTAATCGTAGCCTCAAGCCTCATCAACCGGGAATAACTGAAAAGCAGAGGAGATGCAGCAAGGCTAAGTGAGTCGCACCCATTAGGGTATGTTGTCACCTTTCTAGATACCCTACATCTACACATTTATGGATTGGTTGTGCATGAGATCTCAAAAGGGTTGATAAGCAACCGGGGTGATGACATATTCGATACTATCCAGTAAGGGGTAGGCCGGTCTTGTGTTGGCAGGAGTCGATAGGTTCGATCTCGGTACATTTTCTAGACATGTACGGTGATAAGTGGTACCCCGATGCCTAGTCATTTTATGGAATCCATTTTCCGATAAGCGCCGTACGGTTTTGATTGTGCCCAACTATGTTGAAATGTGAGATGCAAGCATTTCAGCTATTTTAATAAGTATTTCTACTTAGACACTATTATAATATCACAGGATTTGTATATAAAAGTGGTTTGGTTATCGTAAGGTAAAAATCCGTCGTGTTTATGTGTGACGTGGTCTTACGAGATACCTTTGATTTTCGAAGATTTTCTTATAACTTTAAATCTAGTTGGGCGTGTTTTTCTCACGCTGGTTTTCCAAGCTGACTCGGGCGTTATTTTATTATAACACTTGGGTCAGACCGAGTATATTATAGATTAGTTTGGATGATTGGAGCTTCAGGAGACGAGTTGGAGGCCCATAGACATATTCACGTAGATAGTTATTTTTTCGTTGTATTCATTGTTGTGTTTATCAAAATTGTGAGGACAGACTGTTATAACTGTCCAGGCTGAGATATGTTAGTATACTCTAATTGATGTCTGTATATACATATATTACAGTTTTGTTTTTGTGTAAAGATTTATTGTGTATTATAGATTATTCGTTCCGCTGTGAGATTCTGTGTTGTTTAGTTTTCTTTTCATCTTCTTCCTTATTTCCTTTTCCTCTAACAATCGGGTTTTCCGGCATTCAATTGCTCAGCATGTGATACAGTGGACGTATCAGTGTCGATTTTCGAGGGTCAAAAATCCCGGTTGTTACATTAGTTCTCTAGCCAGAGTAGTACGGTTAATAATAAATTTTATTACTTAACCAAGGATGTTGTTTATTGACCAACTAAGTTAAATAAGGATGACATTGGAATTTTGATCAAAAGCAAATTCCATAAATCTTAAAGTGACATAGTGTTGACAAAGAGAACGTGTGTAAATAGTCGTTACTAAATGGTATCGCTTAAGAAATTATAAAAGTTGGTTTTATTTAAAAGGTCTGTAAGCGAGGAATTCGATCAAATTGTCACACTACTAGCTAATGTGACATGCGAACATGAATATTTGAATTGTTAAATATTAATCATTGACTGAATTCACAACTTTGAGTCGCACAACCATATTTATGAATTCTGTAAAAAACAACATGATTTATTTAATTTGTAAAATGTTGTAAATTAATTAAATTAATTAATATTTAGAAATATTAACCATTATTTAATTTATTTGTTTTTTAATAGTTGTTTGTAAGTATTTGATGCATATATAAAAGTTATATTTGGCGCATCAATATATGGTATGGGTTTAAATAAGAGATAATTGTGTGAAGGGATTTTGGTAATTTTGCACCATAGACCGCCATTTATGGCAGGCCATAGAAGGGCAATTAGAGGGGTGGAGAGAGAGATAAAGATGGAGAAACCTAAGGAAATTGATTAGGGAATTTTTAATTAAAAGAAAGAGAAAGGTTTCACTCTTTCGGTTAAAACAAATCCACTAATTCATTTTCCTTCATTCATTTTTTCCTCTCCTCCTCATTATCATTGATCGTAATCACCATGAGAAAACTACAAAATTTTCAAATTCAAATTAAATGGAAACATCAAATAAAATAAAAGCTAATTAGTTCATCATTCTCTTGCAAAAATGGATGTGGATCTACTCAAGATCTGAGGAGAAGTCTCAATTCAATGTGTTACAAAAGGCAATACTTTCTAGGTTCAATTATTCTATTTTATTTTAAACTTTTATATGTTCAGCATCACCATTTATACATATTGTTAATTTCCTTGCTATAATCTTATACGAATAACATGATTTACTGATTAACGAAAAGTCTTTAATACCTTAAAGTAAAATTGTTCAAAATAAAAATCGAACCATATGCATGTAATTATTTCTGGTCATGAATTTTTTTTCATAAGTTAATTTGTAAAATTTTGAACAAGGAAAAAACCTATTTTGTTTATGGTCTTGTACCAAGTTTTACATACTTAAAATTGATCCAAAATTGTTTAAAACTTTTATAGATATTTGTTTATGTATTTCAAATTGAATGATATATACTCAATTTGTATAAATAGTATGTAAATTTTTAGTTTTACCACATTTTGTTTAAACCGGTAATAGATATTATAAGTATTAAGCACGTTAAATTTAGAAGAGATTTGATAGATACATGTTTTTATATGGGAAGTTTAAAAGGATACTATAAGCAAAAGATTCATTGTATTTAAATGAGATTTAATGCACACATATGGAAGTTTTAAGCAATTATGAAAATTTTAAAAGATAATTTGTATATGAAAGATCTTATATGTAACATCCTTGTATAGAATGTTTTCATGGACCTTTAACAATCCCAAACTAAAGACCCACCCACTTATAGATGCTGTATCAGTCATCTGCAATCAGCAAATGACCTAATTACGAAACCACCACGATCAACTTGGAAACTACTTAAACTCGTAGGCAAGCAACTTGCCCGACTCAAATCCATTTAAGCTCTAACCCTATTTCCAGCTGTCCATTTAGCCCAAAACCACCATCAGTTCTTTGCTCAAATTATAGCTGTAGGCCAAGACCCAATGTACCACTTCCTACTCTAATGGGAGGGGGTGATTCATTGATATTGACACTTGCTTGAGCTTTTCAAGCGTTCGAAAAAGTGTTCAACGATGATCGATCGATGTTGATTTCATAATGGCAATCATTCGACGCCGTATTTAAGGAAATATTATCGGTATAATGATGATATCTAGACCATTAGAAACAAAAGCAACAACTAAAAAGGAAAGCAGTATAGCAAAATCAAGTCGTAGTTCAGATCTACTCAACATTCATACACAAATCAAAGTTCGACATAACATCAAAATAAGAATGAAGCATAATCAAAGTTGAAGCAAGAAACACTCACTAATTTAAGTCAGACTTGAAATTACTAGTTGAAGATGAATTCAATAGTTCCCTTTTATCATTAATAGTAGAAGTTTACCATGTCTTTGTAAAGATTAGAAGAGAATAGGAGATGGGTATTTATAGAATCTAGCATTCAGTCGGGTCATTGGATCAAATAAATGAGAGATAATATGGACCATCTAAGTTTCATCATTACTATCAAATCAACTATCACGTCTATGAATCGCCACAACGTTGCCTTGAGAAACCAACTGCTACCACCAATAGTGCAAAGGCACGTGTCGGCAACATTAAATGCACACGTGACGAGTTCACCCCTGCCCGCAAGTGTGAACGTAGGGGATAAAATGTTGCTCAAATTTCTTTCAAGTGTAGAATGGGCTAGCCCGCTTTGTTCTACCTGTCTAAGTTGTTCCAACAGCTAACATCTTGGCCCACATCTGGGCCCATACCTTGGCCCATATGGTTGCAGAAGCTTATACCTTGGCTTGCCAATTTCACGATGCTCGTAACTAGCTCAAAAGCTAGTTCCTACATCAGAGCAGCATGCACAATATCAGTGCATACATAAACCATGAAAAGCCCATGCGATCATCTACATGCGATGGCGATTGTAGCTGCCCGACATGCAAAATGATCCTTAATAGTTGAGTGTCCTTGATAATGGCCTCGCTTGTACTTCAAGCGACCCCAATAATGTCCTTGCTCATTCCTTGAAGAGGTCCCTCGCTAGCTTTCAACCTCGACCACTCACTCCTCCTTGATCCCTCTTGCCTTGACACAACGAGCTTTGGCCATAGATACCTAACTGCTCCACCAAGAAGAAGCCATATTGTCCAGTTTCTCTGAAAATGCTGGCACATATGACACTGTTCATCTGACAAAGCGGAAATGTGTGATAACCACTCCTTATGTCATTTTATCATACCGTCCCCACTGGAGCTTACTAATATGTGTTATTAATCATATATCTTTATGTGGGGTTATGGTTTAACCCTAACCGAGAAATGGCTTATAAATCTATTGGTATATCCTGACATCTTATCATAAGCAAGTCCAACCAAATCAAAGCATTACTAGTAAGTTATAATATATCATATATCCATGTGTCATTTTATCATACTGTCCTCAGTTGGAGCTTAACTTATAAATCATCTAGTGTCTCCCGATATCCCATTATAAGTAAGTCCAACTAAATCAAGTCACTAATACCTATCAATTATTAAATAATCATATTCAAATAATTAGAAATTAAAAGGTGCTCATACCTTAAATTTAAGTTTTAATCTCTTCAGTTAAGGTAATCATAAATTTACATTGAGTCCATCCATCCATTCTTTGATGAGGGACTCAACGTTTAAGGCAAGTTGATATGATTACCTTCCGATGAGGTACTAACTATACTATACAATTCCATCCACTTACTCTCTGGTAAAGAGACTTATATTTCAAGGTTCATCTCTATGTTTCTCAGTTTAGGGTGTAACCTATTGACTTACATGTGAAATATAGAGGGATAATATAATCCAGTTAAAATCTTATATCAATATTAGAATCAAACTCAAGTCGTATATCATGTCTCATGGAGTTCATAGCCAATAAATCAAATTTTGAATCAATCATCATTTTATTCATACAACCTTATTACATCTAAATAAATTGCATCAAACAAAAAGCTGAACAAATACTTCAATCTAGGATTACCCAAATTAAACTCAGGGCATGCCTATGGGATCGATTGAGATCCCATACATGTGTAAGTAAACTGAGAGTAGAAAAAACAAAGAAAAATGAAAAAACAAGGCTAACTTCCATCTACTCTAGGCAAGGGATTCCTATCTTATGTCCATATCCTTTATTGGAATCAAGGTTGTCTATTGTAGCGGTTGTTGTGTATGTGGCACCATGACATTTTGTTATATGGTCATCAGATTCCTTACATATTGTTGCAATCATTTTCTTCAAACTTGTTCCTTTATCTGATCTTACAAGTGCCATCACTAATTCATCTCGTGTCCATGCAGCTCAAAAAAATAAACATAATTTTTTAATCCTCCTCTCCCGTTCTTTGGGCTCTCTTCAATAAGGTTTTCTATACCGAACCCTATAGTTTTTAAGTAAATCCTCTCCCAAGTTTGAGTTAAGTCGATATAGGTAGAAAAGTTTGACTTCTTCATCAAATGCTTTGGAGCTCTAAAACCATCATCAACTTTTCTCTTTCCTTTAACATTTCCATACTCTGCCTTGGATGGTCCTCGATCCTCAAGCACTGATTTCATAATGGTTCCTTCAATCTCTATTTCACATTAGATAATGATATTGCACTCCTTGATCGAACAATATGAACCTTTAACTGGCTCATAAACTTCTTAACTAAGTCCATATGCTAATGGATCCGTTATCAAGTAGGAAACCCACATGACTGCCAACCCATTAAAGTCAAAAAAACAACGGCCCATCACATCCTATGTAGCCCCAACACTCCCATATGTTGGACCTACTTAATAAATGCATTATAGGATCAATTCCCCCATTATATGGATCCCATGTAGGTAGTTTGAAATTAGGTATATTCCTACCATATTGAATGTTTAGGGTGAAAGGGTTTTGATTCAAATCCTCTAAACATTGAACTAGGCCTCCTGCACTAGTTCCCATTGTATCATCTTGGTTAAGAGATCATCTTGATTAAGTTGAAATCCTTGGGGTTTTACACATCTCAGATTATAGGGTTCATTATACTGGATCTCTTGGATCGATTACGCAAGGGTCTCTAGCGGTTTATCTTCATGTAGCCTTGAGTTTGGGTTCCTAGCTCTAGTGTCATGCTCCATATGTACTCTCCATGGGTCGAGCTCCAATTCAAACCCTGACGGTTTCCTAGATGGATCGATATCAATCCCCACAGGTCAATTAGTACCCGTCAATAAGGTTGGTCGGTGGTTGAGTTGTGTTAATGGTCTAATCGCATGCCCCGAGACTCATGTCAATCGTTTTTAATTTCTGGTCTCTCTTGGCACTGGTATCTAATAGTTCTAACTGTCCTTTATTGCTCCATTTGTTGAAAAAAATTTGTTCAACATTTCCTCTTGTTGGTCTAGAAGCATTGCTTTCATGTTCATCATGATTACTTGAATTTCATCTCTTATCACAAAGTTTAATGGTTAACTCAATCCAGAGGAAGCTATTTGGTTGCCCTTATGCTCAGATTAGATCGCTTTAGCCATAGTTTACATAGTAGTTAATTTTCCCAAAGGTTGCTTCATTTTGATTTTCGGTGGATTAGATTTGAGTTGTTCTTAATAAATGCACAAAAATATTGGTCTAAAATATTGCCCAACACCCCAAGTCTAAAAGAACCTAAGTCACTAGATGTGATTTTGGACTCGCATTTTTAAGGAAGCATGCTCATGAATATTCCTTTTTTCCAAAAAAATGAACGACAAAGATTGGATGTTTTTTCTACCCTATCTATGATATATTATTGATGTATAACAATAGAAAAATCAATATATTGATTTCATAATTGATCACACAAAGTAGAGAAGAAAAATAGCAAAAAAGAGGTCATATGAAGCTTTTTAATTAATTCTGACTAGATTAGAGAAGACATGAAGGAGTTTGGGTTAGTTTCACTAAGTAATGGTCACCAAAAGAGATAGAAACCAATTCCCCCTTCTATGATTGATGTGCTATTTATAGTTGTAGATAAATCTGGATATTAGAGTTGATCTCAAAGTTTTACACGAAATCTTTCCTAATAATCATGTGAAGATTCATGAAAACAGAAGGGAGAGTAGGATAAAGTTCGACAAGATTTTGTATCTTAGATTCAATGGGGCGACGATATGTGCTATAGAAATCGGTATTTGGTACAATGATCAATATTTGCTACAGGGATCAGTATTTTCTATAAGGATCGATACTGAACTGCGCTACATTGATCGATACTGAATCATGTTGTAGGAATTGTCATTTATTGTGATGACCACTAATTATAAAATCCAAAATCAATTATAAACGATGTCAAAATATGATTACAACTAATTTTAAGTATTAAAAGCAGTGCACCATGGATAGATAAAAACTAAAAATTCTAAAACAATGAATAAAAAGAGAAAATCATAGTGGAATCAAACATCAATAAAAATGAACGTTATCTCAATAATACAAGTATATTACAATGTTATCACATCAATTTACATTTCAACACATCAATTATCATTAACTCATTAATGATAACTATGGTACAAATGAATATACCAAATCAGTTATCCATGATGTAGCCTAACAATCCACACTTCTATTTCCTCTCCCGCTTATGCCTACAATTTCACAACTGTATATATATACAATAAAAGGAAAATGGTTTCAACTATGTATGGACAGCGCCTAACCCTATACACTATGGCCATATGCTCGATAGCTGTTGCATAGGAAAAGACTACCTATGTTTCCATTTTGCAAGGTCAAGCCTATGTAGTTTTATTTTCTGCTCTTCTCCTACATCAAAATACCAGTTACAACATTATGTTAGGAAATCAATTCTATGGTTTCGATGATAACAACTATACAATGGAAATCGAATGTACATATATATATATATCTATATTTACAGATAGTTGATAGAGTAAAGTCACCAAAGAGACTAAAGCAACACTCAAGACAAGAATCAAAAGACGTCAAATCAGAAGAGATTGAAGAGAAATGGGACATGCACAAGATAAAGCAACATGCACACTTTCAGACAATTTCAGACGTCTGAGAGCACAAGCCAGACGTCTGAAAGATTCCTCTGGTTTACAAATCTTAAGGAAACGGACGTTTGGTTAATTTATCAGACGTTTGGAGAAAGTCTCTGATTCACAACTCAGAAGAAAACAGACGTCGGATCCTGAACTCAGACGTCTGAAAGACATCCAGACATAAAACAGAAATGAAGACCAGACGTCTGGATATTAAACACAGACGTCTGAAATGCTACCAGACACAAAAAATATGTGAAGGCCAGACGTCTGAATTCACTTTCCAAACGTCTGATTTAAGACTCGACTGTGCATTTTCAAAGCTCAACTATCACATTCGAAAAGACACATCTACTTCTCTTTGTCGCAACTCTTCATCATCATCAGAAGCAACTTTACGAAGATTACAACAGATGCAACTATACAAGAAAACTCTTCATCACTATAAATAGCATCAGGAATTCAAGAGAAGATAACAACCTGACTTACTTACTCTCTTATCTCTTGTACTCTGTTTATTCCTGATCTACAAGCAATCAACTACCTGTAATCAACTCTTCCATATTTATAGAACTCCTCATTCAGATATTCTCTAGATAAATATATATTGGAAGCACTCTTGTACTCAATAGTCAACATCCGTGTTACAGAACACATTCTTGACAAAGAAACTCTTCTATTGTAAACCTGTTCCTCCGGGTTAAGCGAGGGTTAGTTGAAAGGAAATTCCGAAGAGGAGCTTCGGGACTGGACGTAGGACGGGAGGTCCGAACCAGTATAAAATACCGGTGTGATTAGTTTTATTTACTTTGTTACTATACTTTATAGTATTATATTATATAGCTAACTGTCTATACTTGCATATAATCTAGACGATCCACTCATATAGACTTTCAATTGGTATCAGAGCAAGGTTCGTTTAGAAAAACAGTAACACGTTTTTTAAATCATTATAATATGGCAATTATTTTTCAAGAAGGACAATCCACAGCACGACCCCCACTTTTTAATGGCTCTAATTATTCATATTGGTCTACACGTATGAGAATTTTTATGGAAGCTAATGGTTTAGAAATTTGGTCAGCCACTCAAGATAAATATGAAGCTCCAACTACTGCTATGAACACATGGACCGATGCACAAAAAACCTTTGCATCAAATAATGCTAAAGCTATGAATGTCCTGTTTTGCTCACTTGACAAAAATGAATTTTCACATGTCATGTTATGCACTACTGCATTTGATATTTGGCGTACCTTACAAATCACACATGAAGGTACAACAAAGGTCAAACAAACTAAAATTTCAATTTTGCAAAATCAATTTTCATCATTTAAAATGAAACAAAATGAAACTGTAGTAGACATGTATTCAAGATTTCAAACTATTCAACATGATCTTATGGCATTAGGAGTTAAGTTTACTGATTTTGATTTAGTTTCACGAATACTCAACTCTTTAACACCTGATTGGGAAAGAAAAGTATTAGCTATTGAAGAAGCTAATGATCTCTCTACTCTCAAAGTTGAAGAGTTGGTAGGAAATTTGATGTCCTATGAAGCTAATTTGCAGGCACGTAAAGAATTAAATTTAGAAACGAAGAACATAGCATTTCCATCAATAAAGAATGATGACTCAGATTTAGATGAAAATGAGATAGTATTCATTGCCAAAAACTATAATAGATTCAAGAAATTTAGAAAGATGACCAAGTTTCAAAAAGAAGGAAAAACCAATTCAACAAATCTATCTCAAATCAAGTGTTATGAATGTGATCAATACGGACACATGAAGAAGGATTGCCCAAAACTTAACAATGATAAAAAGAAGAGCAAATTTGAAAAACTCAAAAAGAAGAAAGCTTTCAAAGTAACGTGGGATGACTCCGAGTCTTCATCTTCAGAAAGTGATAGTGATAGCGATGGAGAACAAGCTAATGTGTGTTTTATGGCACAAAAAGATGAGGTATGTCCAGAACTTAACTATGAAGAATTACTTGAACTTAGCATAGAATTAGATGATAAATTTAGACAAATAAAAAAATTGAACAAAGAATATATAGTAAAAATAAATAGATTAGAAATTGAAGTAGGAATGTTGAAAGATGAAAAAACTATTTTAGAAGAAGAACTTGAAATATCTCAAGAAAAATTAAGAAATATTGTGATAAAAAGTGAGAACATTACTCTAGAAAAAGAGAATTTGCTAAAAGAAAATATTGATTTTAAAGAGGATATTGAATTATTGGCAACAGAAAATAGAGAGTTAAAAGAAAAATTAGATAAAATTACCAATAATGTGTCAAAATTAAACAAAGGGAAACAAGACTTGGAAAATCTTATCAAAACATCAAACCATCAGGTAATAGAAATGGAATAGGATTTAAAAAAGGCTCTAAACAAAGAGAAAATAAGGCTAAAAATATTAGTTATATAAAAACTAGAAGTTTATCTAAACAAAAATTGAATACCAAAAATATGAAAATTTGGGTTCCGAAAACAAATAACAAATTGATTAGACAAAAGCATATCAATAATTACTTAGAAAATATAGTTTATAATAAAAATTATATTTATAAAGGTACCAAACCATCTTGGGTATGGCTACCTCTCTCTAACAATTAGGACCCTAATCAAATATGTGGGTACCAATTAAAATATTCTTTTATCTTGCAGGTACCCAAAATAAAAAATAAGGAGAAATGGATACTAGATAGCGGATGCTCCAAACATATGACTGGAAATTCAAAAATGTTATCGAATATAACATACATCGATGGTGGAACGGTAACATTTGGGGACAATTCAAAGGGATTTGTCATAGGCATTGGAGAAGTCATCAACTCTGGTATATCTAACTCTCCTGTTATTACAAATGTTTTACTAGTAGAAAATTTAAAACACAACTTATTAAGCATTAGTCAATTATGTGATAAGGGTTTTAAATAAATTTTGAAAAAGATAGATGTAACATTTTAGATAATAACAAACAACTCATTTTTGAAGGTTTTAGAAACAAAAATATTTATATATTAAACATGAATATTAATAAAGATTCAAGCTTATGCTTAACTGCCAAACATGATGATCCATGGTTATGGCATAAACGATTTTGTCATATTAATTTTAAGAACATTAATAAGTTAGCTAAATATGAGTTAGTAAGAGGGTTACCTAAAATGAGTTACAAAGTAGAAAATTTATGCGATGATTGTCAAATTGGTAAACTAAAGAAAAGCTCTTTTAAATCTAAAAATAATATTTCTACAAAACAACCATTAGAATTATTACATTTAGATTTATTTGGTCCAACACAAGTAAGATCTATTAATCATAACAAATATGTTTTTGTAATAGTCGATGATTTCTCAAGATATACATGGACTTTATTTCTAAAACATAAAAGCGATACTTTTGGTATGTTTAAAATATTTGCAAAACGGATTAAAACTCAAATGAATTTAAAAATTAAAAATATTAGAAGCGATCATGGAGGAGAATTCGAAAACGATCTTTTTTCAAATTTTTGCAATAAAAAGGGAATAACTCATAATTTTTCTTTTCCTCGTACACCCCAACAAAATGGTGTCGTAGAAAGAAAAAATCGTACATTACAAGAATGCGTACTAACATTTTAAATAGTAGCGGATTACCAAAACACTTTTGGGCCGAAGCTATTGCTACATCCTGTTATGTATTGAATCGAGTAACTATTCGTCCAATGACTAAACAAACTTGTTTTGAAATATTTTTTGGTAAAAAACCTAAAGTATCATACTTTAAAACGTTTGGCTCAAAATGTTTTATATTAAATACAAAAGACAAATTAGGAAAATTTGATCCAAAAGCCGATGAAGGTATCTTTGTTGGATATTCAGATCGTAGCAAGGCATATAGAATCTTTAATAAATAGAATAATACTATAGAAGAGAGTCTACATGTCTCGTTTGACGAAAATCCTTTCAAACATCAAACTAATGATGAAGAAGAAATTATTCTGCCCACAAACTCAACAAATTCTAGTAATAATGAAGCCAATATACAAAATAACACTATTTTATCATCTCCTAGGATCCTTAAAGATCATCCAATAAATAATATTATTGGAGATCTTAATTCAAGAGTTACTAGAAATCAACTAAATCAAATAAGCCATATAGCGTTTGTATCAAACTTTGAACCAAAGAATTATAAAGAAGCCTCAAATGATAATTTTTGGATAATGGCTATGCAAGAGGAACTACATCAATTTGAACGTAATAATGTATGGGAATTAGTACCAAGACCTAAAGATCAATCAGTAATAGGAACAAAATGAGTATTTAAAAACAAGGCGGACGAAAATGGAAATATTGTTAGAAATAAAGCACGACTAGTTGCTCAGGGTTACAATCAAGAAGAAGGCATAGACTATGATGAAACTTTTGCACCGGTTTGCAAGATTAGAAGCCATTCGTACTTTACTCTCCTTTGCAACTCATAACAATTTTAAACTATTTCTAATGGATGTCAAAAGTGCCTTTTTGAATGGTTTTATCAAAGAAAATGTATATGTTGAACAACCACCGCTTTTTGTTCATGAGAATTATCCCGATCATGTTTTTAAATTACATAAAGCACTATATGGATTAAAACAAGCACCTCGTGCATGGTACGAACGTCTTAAAAATCACCTAATAACATCTGGTTTCCATATAGGAAAAATAGATACAACTTTATTTATAAAAAGAGAAGATGATGATATTTTAGTTGTACAAATTTATGTTGATGATATCATCTTTGGTTCGACGAACAAAAAACTATGTAATGATTTTTCAAATATTATGACAAATGAATTTGAAATGTCACACATGGGAGAATTAAATTTTTTCTTAGGATTACAAATAAAACAACTAGAAAATGGAATTTTTATTCATCAAGACAAAATATTGTAATGATTTATTACATCAATTTAAAATGGATAAAACTTCAAGCAAACCAACACCAATGAGTACCACTATTCACTTAGAAAAAGATGAAAATGGAAAAGATTTTGATGAAAGGTTATATCGAAGTATGATTGGTTCTCTACTATATTTAACGGCTAGTCGACCAGATATTATGATGAGTGTATGTCTTTGTGCCCGATTTCAAGCCAAACCAAAAGAATCTCATCTACGATCTGTTAAGCGCATTTTACGCTATTTATCTAGTACTAAAGATTATGGTTTGTTTTATCCTAAAGGATCACCTTTTGAACTTGTTTCATATAGCGATGCGGATTTTGGTGGTTCTAGAACAGACCGTAAGAGTACTAGTGGAACTTGTCATTTTATCGGACAATCGTTAGTTTCGTGGTTTAGTAAAAAGCAAATTTGTGTTTCTTTATCTACTTGTGTAACAACCCTAGATTTTGGCCTATATTTTAATTTTTGACTTTATTTTATTTTAAATTATTTTAAACTTGTTCTATTCCAAACATTTCATTTTAAATATAAATGTTGACTATTAAGTGATTTATAGTTCAAACTAGTATAATTTAAATATTTCCAGAAAAGTGAATTTCTGGTCAACTGTTCAAACTTTGACTTTTAAACATCAAATTTAAAATTATTTAAAATCTTAAGTTTTATCTTTTATTATGAAAATAGATTTAATAACATGAATACTGCTTTTCGTTTCGTTGAAAACAGAATTAAATTGTGAAAGTTATACTATTTTCAATGTTGTGTGTATATTGAGTCATTTAACAATATTCTTTGTTTTAATTTATAAAAATGATATTTTTACTTGATATATGTTATTATAATTTGTATTATGTGTTATGTTACATATATTTTTGTCTTTTAAAATATTTAAAGTGATGTTTGAATTTTTCCAAGGCTTATTGCATTTATTTTCTATTTTAAAGCCTAGTTTGCATTTTAAGCCATTTTCTTGATTTAAAACCTATTTAATTAAAATTTAATTATTTATTTCACTTTAAAAATGTTTTAAAAATCATTTTTATTTCAAGTTTTGGTTTAAATATTTTTAAAGTGAAGCAAATAATTTTTCAAAGCCAATGGTTATTTTTCTTTAATTTTTGGACACTATTTGCAATTTTTAAGCAATTTTTGTAATTCCTTTTCCATTTCTTTTAAATTTAATTATTTATTTTTATTTCCTACTACTTTGTTTCAGTTGTAAATAACATTTCTGAGTTTATTTTGTGTATTTAAAACCAAAGAGAAAAGGAAATACCAAAGGTTTTAAAAAGTGCAAAACATAAGCCTTTTCACCTTCAAAACTCTTCAAATTTCACAACCCCTCATTCATTTGCATTATTTGCTGTACATTATCATTCTTTGCCGTGCATTACATTCACTTTTCATGTGAAAAACTTCAGCACTTCTCATTTCTCATGGCTTCTTCAAACTTCCTTGGTAATGGCCTCCTCTTTTTACACTTTTTCTTCCATTTTTTCATACTTTTGCCTTATTTCTCTCTTCTATTTGCATGGCCTCCTCACCATAGCCACAGCCACCATCCCCTACCTCTCCTCCTTGGCATCATCACCACCCACCACTTCAGGTTAGACCATGGCCGAACCCTCCTTGAAGCCAAACTTCACCAAAAATGCAAACAATGTCCAAAACAATGCAAAATTGATCACTACTTGCTCATCCACCTCAACCACCACCTAGGCCACATCCACCACCTCTAACCTGATCACCACACACCACTCCAGCAATGAAAAGACCTGTAGCACCCACTGACCAAGCCCAAGGACCCATAGCCGAACCACTTTGATGACCAAAACTCCACAAAACATGCTAGCGAAGCCAATGTTTGCACTATACCCTTCACCTATCACTTTGTCCACCCCATAGCCACCACCTCCAGCCATCACATCACCTCTGACCATCAGTTTCAGATCTGACCTGACATGTCCAAACCTGTACAAGTATGGCCAAGCCCCACTTGACCCAAGGCCGAGCCTTGTTGTGCTCAAAAACTTCATATATGTTGCCTTGACCATTTGTATGCTTCATGTTATAACCCTACCACTCCATACTCCTTCTAGTCGTGAGTTATGGTGCCAAACCTGAGCTATATAATCATCATAGCTGAGAAATGAACCCCCTTGGTCGAGCTTTTGAATGGTTGTAGCAAGGTCAAGTTATCTTGTCTTTGTTGCTTTTTAATTCCAATTTATTTCAATGTAGTTTGGTTGAATACTCATGTGTATATTGCCTTGTTTTGGTTATTGTTTACAAGATAAATATCAAGGCTCTCTATTCATTCAAATCAAAAGTCATGCTATATCGTGCTTGTTGTGCTTTCTGGAATCTATTCTGTGTGTTTGATCGCTAATCTCCAGCTTTAACAGGTGAGTTATTCTCACCAGACAATATGTACCTATATAACTGATAAACCGACACCATTTGAATCTGTAATGTATATCATCATGTTATATATGTTTATATTATTATCATATGATGTTCACACCTGTTATTACACTTATTATATCATATGTTACTATTATTTCATGCTATTCTATTATTTATATCTGTTTATCACACTGCAAGTTCCCTGTAGATTAGAATCACTATGGGTTGAAATGATACATACCCGAACGGACTTTAGAATAAGGAAAAATCGTTATGGGCTGAAATGATAGGCCTGAACGGTTTTTATTTATTTATTTATATTACTTGGGATTGCGGGTTTGAAATGATAAAACCCGGTTTTTCTTTGTAAACTGCGGATTGAAATGATACATATCCGTATCACTTGACCTAGGCTAGAAAATTATATACAGACCCGTGGTTTATATATTTTTCTAAAATTTTTAAAATACTTTTTTAATGTAAATATTATGGTATTTTGATTTAAATTTCATTAAAATGATTTCTATAAAGTATTTGTGATTTTCTACAAATTAAATAAGTGAATTAAGTAAATGGTGAAGTAGAATTTGAAATATAAGTTAATTTTGGAATTTATGATTTGGTTTATAAATGGAATTTTTGTAAAGTAAGAAAATATGACAAATTTGATTTAAAGATGAATTTAATGATTTTTATTAAGTAATAATAATGTTTTAAAGGTGTTAATGATTTTGTATAAATTAAAATATGGAATAAATGAACATTTAAGCTGAATTTGGAAATATAACTTAAATTGAATTTTGTGAAATTTGTTTAAAAGTGAAATTTTAATTAAGTAAAATAAATGGAAATAAGCTATATTTTTGGAAATTTAAACTTAGTTGTTAAGTTAATAATTTAATTAAAGAAATGAAAATTTAATTGTTATTAAATTTGATTTTTGTATGGAAATTTGACTTTATAAAATCGTAGAAATAAAGGTATTTAAATGATTGTGTTAAATGTGAAATATATGATTTTATAAGTTAAAATGATTTATATTAAAAGTTAATTATTTGTGGAATTGTAAATAAAACTCTGAATATGATTTAACAGCATTTTGAAATGTAATGTAAAGGATATTACAGCATTTTGTAAATGTTGTAGTGTTTTAAATGAACTAAAAGGTTAATTTGAAATAAAGGCTATTATAGCACTTTGTAAGTGCTATAGTGGTTAAACTTAACGTGTAAGTTAATTGAAACTTAAAAGAAATCTATTACAGCATTTAACGCTGTCCTTTGTTAATTAACTGTTTTAAACTATAACTTTACGTAGCATTTTATAAGTGCTACGGAAACTATATTTTGTTGTTTTAAATTAATTTTAATGAAAAATAATCTCTGGAAAATGATATAATTTTGGGAAATTAAATGTTAAATTTCTAAAGATAATGAAGAGATATTTAAGTGGAAGAATTTGATTTCTAATGTGAGTTTAAAATGGTATTTAAATTTAATAAAATGAATGGATTTAAATGGTATTTAAATGAATAAAAATGAATGGTGTTTTGAATAATATTTTGATATTGTGAAATGAATTTGAAATGATACTTGATTTCTGACTTATTTAATTTATTTGATAAATGAATATTTGAAGTATATATTAATTGAGTTTATTTAAATGATACTGAATTTATGAAATGTGGGAGATTTAAAGTTTTGAAATATACTAAAGATTGAATATTGTATTTTGTGGATTTAATCTATATTGGGAATTGATAAGATTTGAAACAGTTTGTTGGTAAACTGTAATTGAATTGAAATTTGATGGTTTGAATTTAATAAGTTTGTAAATGTATAGAATTAAAAGATGATTTTAAATATATGATTTCGAAATGCTGTGATTTTCAAAGTATAATGATTTCAAATGTTTTGTTTCAAAAGAGTTATAACTTTGAAAGTATAGACTATTTGAAAGGTGAATATATGTTTGAAATGGAAATGATGTTGTTTTGAAATGAACATAGTTTTGAAATAAAATGATTTTGGTTTTGAAGTATAACTATCAAAGGTATGATATTTTGATATATAAAAATGATTTGAAATAAAGTTTGAAAAGATATAATATTTTGATGTATTAAAATGATTTGAAAAGAAGTTTGAAAGGATACAATATTTTAGAATATTGAAATGATTTGGAAATGATAAATCTTTATTTTGATAAAGACATGATTTTGAAATGATATCTTATTTTGAAGTAAAGTATTGTTTTTAAAAGTTATAACCACGGGTTATAATAACGATTGGTTGGCAAAGAGACCGGGATCGGATATGGACATACTCTCTGTCGATACCGAAAACCACTTTGACAACCGTGTACGCGGTGGAGATTCCAGAATGAAGTAGGATGGTGACGACGTTCTTAAGGTATGTTACGTGGACCCAACTCCCGTGAGTTGGCATAAGGTGGCTAAAACAGGAGCGATTGACGGACCAATGAGGTAGCACCTCTTATCGGACACACTTCTTCGATACCATTCTATTACTTGTGATTGATTTGGTGGCCACCCTTGATTGGGAGTGTTGTTCGAGGTGGGCGGTAGTGGCTGCTATGCGTCACCACTAGTCCGGATGCGTAATTGGTATATCTACCCTGGCATTGCCTAGTTGTGCCGTGTCACCTACCATATCGAGCTTTACTACGATTATGATTTTAAGATCCGACCGCGTTAAGGTTCTCCATCCCCTTAACGCTATTTTCTATATGATTATACTTTACTGATTAGACATTATTATAATAGCGAATATTACTACATAGTAGATAGTTTAACGGATCCTTAAAGAATGGGCGGTCCCAAGCATTCTTTAAGTTACTTGTACCTTATTACAGTTCACTTGAGTTGGTTTATATTATATAAGTATATATTGTCCTGACTCGAGTGTTTGTGTTTTGCTTTACGCTCGGGTCAGCCTGAGTATTCACAGATTTGGATTTCCACCTTCTGGAGATTTGAATCGCTGGAGATTATCTGCTAGTCTTGTTCTATCGACTTCAGTTATGTTGCTCTGTTCAGCTTGTACTTGGTTATCTTATTTATACTTCCGTTGTACTCTATTTCTTCTATTGTATCTTATGTACTCTGATATATTTATATAGTAGCTTCATGAACTACTATTTCTTTTACTTCCGCTGCATTATTTTACTCTGTGTCTGTGATCTGTGATTATATTTATTTACTGTATATTTTGAGATTTGCCAAATTTTAATTACAACGCGGTATTTTGAGCAATTCAACTCCGGCATGAGTGTCTACCTATACACTTATAATGGATGCGAATGGTTGAAAATACCGGGTCGTTACAGTTGGTATCAGAGCTTTGGCTTTGAGGCAAAACTCAGCATATAGAGTAGATTTATTTACAGAATCACTTTCGTTCGAGTTTGAATCTTTTCCTCTTGATTCGAATTTCCTTTTAAGTTTTGGAATGTTCCCTACGGTTCCAAAATTCATTCTTGTCCCTCACTATTCATCTTCTTTTGATTCTGGAGTATCCCATAATTCCGCTTCGAATGTGCTTTATAGTGAATTGGTGGTCTCGCCAATATTCTAATGACTTGTAAAAGGGGGAAAACTCCTTTACAAATTTGCATCGATTCACCGGAGATTTATATTTATCCTTGGTTTAGATGCTAATATCTTTTGTTATTCCAAACACTATCTCTTGAGATCGGATGTAGATTTACCCCAGGAAAATCCACATTTGCTCTTATTCATTAAGTCACGGTTGACCCGGTTAAGGTTGCCCGCGATTTATCTAAGCTTATCCATCTTCATATTTTGTTAATTAATCATCTTGTCTTTGTTTCTAAACTATCTCCAACATTTTTAATTGTACTTTTAAATCTATATTTTATTATATATTGTGTTGTTTGAGTTGTTGATGTCGATTTGGGTTTCCGATCGATTCGTCTGATCAACGCTATCGATAGGATTTCTAAAACACTTTGACAGAACAAACCGATACAATATTATTTTAAAATTTGGTTAATTAAATAAATTTTAATATATAAGTAAATTTATGGAACTTAATAAATTGGTTTAAATTGATTATTTAAAACGATAATACTTGATTTATCATTTATTGTTCTACAAAGGAATTTATAAATAGTTGTTTATAAATTTATTTGGGAACTGAAATGAATTTAAAACAAGAAATTTAAAGAGTTTAATTTCCGATGGATTTCAAACCTTGTGTTTAAAATTTTTAAAAGGATATTATTTAAAGTATTTTTGAATAAATTTTTTTTTTTTGTCTCTAAAGGATTTTAAAGTTTAAAAATTAAGTGCTCTTCTCTTTGTCGCTGGAAAATAATTTCGGTGATGACTGCAGCATCATCGACGTTCATTTTCGAGTTTCGAAGTGAAGAAACCATTCTGTAGTCTTGCTACAGCTTTGTTTTGGGAAACTTGATTGATATAAATTTCTAAAATATGATTGATTTATAAAATATATAGATATATGATTTAAATTTGATTTGACAAATTATGTACATACATTTATCTATCTCTAAATGGTTTGAAAGGAATCGGAGATTTTATTCTTAAATTCTATCTTAAATAATAACTTCAAGTATAAAAAGAAAATCAAAATTTTTGAATAGATGATTCAAGCTTGAAATGATTGAATTAGGATGTTTATAGTGTATATTAATTTTAGAAAGTTTTATTTGTATAATTCTCAATTGCATTCCAATATAACTTACCTTAAATTTTTAGAAGTTAACAATGTAATTGGATAATATACAATATAAAAAGATTTTTATAAATAAAATTTGAGTGGTTATAATAAATATTATACACTTAAATTTTAGTTATAAAAAGATTAACACAGGTAAATAGACTAAAAGGTTAATTGAATAATTTACAATACAAATGATGTTAAGGGAATTAGGAATAAATTAAAACAGTTATAATAAGTGTAAGCATATTTAACATATGTGATAAAATATTTGAGAGGGATAAATTTAATTATAATTAGGAATAAAGAAGAATTAAATTTATTGAATGTTATACACTTAATTTTAATCAAATCATGATTTTAGAGATTGTTTGTTTAAGAAAATTTGATGATAGATAATGAAATTAGAGATAGTTAAGATTTATTTAACTTGTGTAAAATTAATTATCAGTTAAGCTGAAACCATGGAAATTTCAAACCTATTATCTTATTTTGTTTTTCAAACTTATTACCTAATTTTGTTTTTCAAACTGTCTGTAAGTTGTCCTTATTTTTCCTTATCTTGCTACAGACTGGTATAGGCATCTATCTATAATCTTTTTGCTTAGAAATCTTTCTATAATCTTCATAATCTTTGGTACTCATTTTAAATCTGAGCACTGCTTTCCACCCACACACTGTCGGTCAAGCGGAAAGAGTGAATCAGATTCTAGAGGATCTTTTCGTACTTGTGTTCCTAATTCTGGAGAATCTTGGGAAGACCATCTCCACCTTGTTAAACTTACCTATAACCACAGTTATCAGGTATAATTTCAATCTTTTGTCATCTTGTCTTAATCTCATTTCAATTTTATCTTTCCTGTGTTTTCCCGTACTTCATTCCTTTTCGGGGACGAAAAGTTTTGAGTGGGGGAGAGTGTAACAACCCTAGATTTTGGCCTATATTTTAATTTTTGACTTTATTTTATTTTAAATTATTTTAAACTTGTTCTATTCCAAACATTTCATTTTAAATATAAATGTTGACTATTAAGTGATTTATAGTTCAAACTAGTATAATTTAAATATTTCCAGAAAAGTGAATTTCTGGTCAACTGTTCAAACTTTGACTTTTAAACATCAAATTTAAAATTATTTAAAATCTTAAGTTTTATCTTTTATTATGAAAATAGATTTAATAACATGAATACTGCTTTTCGTTTCGTTGAAAACAGAATTAAATTGTGAAAGTTATACTATTTTCAATGTTGTGTGTATATTGAGTCATTTAACAATATTCTTTGTTTTAATTTATAAAAATGATATTTTTACTTGATATATGTTATTATAATTTGTATTATGTGTTATGTTACATATATTTTTGTCTTTTAAAATATTTAAAGTGATGTTTGAATTTTTCCAAGGCTTATTGCATTTATTTTCTATTTTAAAGCCTAGTTTGCATTTTAAGCCATTTTCTTGATTTAAAACCTATTTAATTAAAATTTAATTATTTATTTCACTTTAAAAATGTTTTAAAAATCATTTTTATTTCAAGTTTTGGTTTAAATATTTTTAAAGTGAAGCAAATAATTTTTCAAAGCCAATGGTTATTTTTCTTTAATTTTTGGACACTATTTGCAATTTTTAAGCAATTTTTGTAATTCCTTTTCCATTTCTTTTAAATTTAATTATTTATTTTTATTTCCTACTACTTTGTTTCAGTTGTAAATAACATTTCTGAGTTTATTTTGTGTATTTAAAACCAAAGAGAAAAGGAAATACCAAAGGTTTTAAAAAGTGCAAAACATAAGCCTTTTCACCTTCAAAACTCTTCAAATTTCACAACCCCTCATTCATTTGCATTATTTGCTGTACATTATCATTCTTTGCCGTGCATTACATTCACTTTTCATGTGAAAAACTTCAGCACTTCTCATTTCTCATGGCTTCTTCAAACTTCCTTGGTAATGGCCTCCTCTTTTTACACTTTTTCTTCCATTTTTTCATACTTTTGCCTTATTTCTCTCTTCTATTTGCATGGCCTCCTCACCATAGCCACAGCCACCATCCCCTACCTCTCCTCCTTGGCATCATCACCACCCACCACTTCAGGTTAGACCATGGCCGAACCCTCCTTGAAGCCAAACTTCACCAAAAATGCAAACAATGTCCAAAACAATGCAAAATTGATCACTACTTGCTCATCCACCTCAACCACCACCTAGGCCACATCCACCACCTCTAACCTGATCACCACACACCACTCCAGCAATGAAAAGACCTGTAGCACCCACTGACCAAGCCCAAGGACCCATAGCCGAACCACTTTGATGACCAAAACTCCACAAAACATGCTAGCGAAGCCAATGTTTGCACTATACCCTTCACCTATCACTTTGTCCACCCCATAGCCACCACCTCCAGCCATCACATCACCTCTGACCATCAGTTTCAGATCTGACCTGACATGTCCAAACCTGTACAAGTATGGCCAAGCCCCACTTGACCCAAGGCCGAGCCTTGTTGTGCTCAAAAACTTCATATATGTTGCCTTGACCATTTGTATGCTTCATGTTATAACCCTACCACTCCATACTCCTTCTAGTCGTGAGTTATGGTGCCAAACCTGAGCTATATAATCATCATAGCTGAGAAATGAACCCCCTTGGTCGAGCTTTTGAATGGTTGTAGCAAGGTCAAGTTATCTTGTCTTTGTTGCTTTTTAATTCCAATTTATTTCAATGTAGTTTGGTTGAATACTCATGTGTATATTGCCTTGTTTTGGTTATTGTTTACAAGATAAATATCAAGGCTCTCTATTCATTCAAATCAAAAGTCATGCTATATCGTGCTTGTTGTGCTTTCTGGAATCTATTCTGTGTGTTTGATCGCTAATCTCCAGCTTTAACAGGTGAGTTATTCTCACCAGACAATATGTACCTATATAACTGATAAACCGACACCATTTGAATCTGTAATGTATATCATCATGTTATATATGTTTATATTATTATCATATGATGTTCACACCTGTTATTACACTTATTATATCATATGTTACTATTATTTCATGCTATTCTATTATTTATATCTGTTTATCACACTGCAAGTTCCCTGTAGATTAGAATCACTATGGGTTGAAATGATACATACCCGAACGGACTTTAGAATAAGGAAAAATCGTTATGGGCTGAAATGATAGGCCTGAACGGTTTTTATTTATTTATTTATATTACTTGGGATTGCGGGTTTGAAATGATAAAACCCGGTTTTTCTTTGTAAACTGCGGATTGAAATGATACATATCCGTATCACTTGACCTAGGCTAGAAAATTATATACAGACCCGTGGTTTATATATTTTTCTAAAATTTTTAAAATACTTTTTTAATGTAAATATTATGGTATTTTGATTTAAATTTCATTAAAATGATTTCTATAAAGTATTTGTGATTTTCTACAAATTAAATAAGTGAATTAAGTAAATGGTGAAGTAGAATTTGAAATATAAGTTAATTTTGGAATTTATGATTTGGTTTATAAATGGAATTTTTGTAAAGTAAGAAAATATGACAAATTTGATTTAAAGATGAATTTAATGATTTTTATTAAGTAATAATAATGTTTTAAAGGTGTTAATGATTTTGTATAAATTAAAATATGGAATAAATGAACATTTAAGCTGAATTTGGAAATATAACTTAAATTGAATTTTGTGAAATTTGTTTAAAAGTGAAATTTTAATTAAGTAAAATAAATGGAAATAAGCTATATTTTTGGAAATTTAAACTTAGTTGTTAAGTTAATAATTTAATTAAAGAAATGAAAATTTAATTGTTATTAAATTTGATTTTTGTATGGAAATTTGACTTTATAAAATCGTAGAAATAAAGGTATTTAAATGATTGTGTTAAATGTGAAATATATGATTTTATAAGTTAAAATGATTTATATTAAAAGTTAATTATTTGTGGAATTGTAAATAAAACTCTGAATATGATTTAACAGCATTTTGAAATGTAATGTAAAGGATATTACAGCATTTTGTAAATGTTGTAGTGTTTTAAATGAACTAAAAGGTTAATTTGAAATAAAGGCTATTATAGCACTTTGTAAGTGCTATAGTGGTTAAACTTAACGTGTAAGTTAATTGAAACTTAAAAGAAATCTATTACAGCATTTAACGCTGTCCTTTGTTAATTAACTGTTTTAAACTATAACTTTACGTAGCATTTTATAAGTGCTACGGAAACTATATTTTGTTGTTTTAAATTAATTTTAATGAAAAATAATCTCTGGAAAATGATATAATTTTGGGAAATTAAATGTTAAATTTCTAAAGATAATGAAGAGATATTTAAGTGGAAGAATTTGATTTCTAATGTGAGTTTAAAATGGTATTTAAATTTAATAAAATGAATGGATTTAAATGGTATTTAAATGAATAAAAATGAATGGTGTTTTGAATAATATTTTGATATTGTGAAATGAATTTGAAATGATACTTGATTTCTGACTTATTTAATTTATTTGATAAATGAATATTTGAAGTATATATTAATTGAGTTTATTTAAATGATACTGAATTTATGAAATGTGGGAGATTTAAAGTTTTGAAATATACTAAAGATTGAATATTGTATTTTGTGGATTTAATCTATATTGGGAATTGATAAGATTTGAAACAGTTTGTTGGTAAACTGTAATTGAATTGAAATTTGATGGTTTGAATTTAATAAGTTTGTAAATGTATAGAATTAAAAGATGATTTTAAATATATGATTTCGAAATGCTGTGATTTTCAAAGTATAATGATTTCAAATGTTTTGTTTCAAAAGAGTTATAACTTTGAAAGTATAGACTATTTGAAAGGTGAATATATGTTTGAAATGGAAATGATGTTGTTTTGAAATGAACATAGTTTTGAAATAAAATGATTTTGGTTTTGAAGTATAACTATCAAAGGTATGATATTTTGATATATAAAAATGATTTGAAATAAAGTTTGAAAAGATATAATATTTTGATGTATTAAAATGATTTGAAAAGAAGTTTGAAAGGATACAATATTTTAGAATATTGAAATGATTTGGAAATGATAAATCTTTATTTTGATAAAGACATGATTTTGAAATGATATCTTATTTTGAAGTAAAGTATTGTTTTTAAAAGTTATAACCACGGGTTATAATAACGATTGGTTGGCAAAGAGACCGGGATCGGATATGGACATACTCTCTGTCGATACCGAAAACCACTTTGACAACCGTGTACGCGGTGGAGATTCCAGAATGAAGTAGGATGGTGACGACGTTCTTAAGGTATGTTACGTGGACCCAACTCCCGTGAGTTGGCATAAGGTGGCTAAAACAGGAGCGATTGACGGACCAATGAGGTAGCACCTCTTATCGGACACACTTCTTCGATACCATTCTATTACTTGTGATTGATTTGGTGGCCACCCTTGATTGGGAGTGTTGTTCGAGGTGGGCGGTAGTGGCTGCTATGCGTCACCACTAGTCCGGATGCGTAATTGGTATATCTACCCTGGCATTGCCTAGTTGTGCCGTGTCACCTACCATATCGAGCTTTACTACGATTATGATTTTAAGATCCGACCGCGTTAAGGTTCTCCATCCCCTTAACGCTATTTTCTATATGATTATACTTTACTGATTAGACATTATTATAATAGCGAATATTACTACATAGTAGATAGTTTAACGGATCCTTAAAGAATGGGCGGTCCCAAGCATTCTTTAAGTTACTTGTACCTTATTACAGTTCACTTGAGTTGGTTTATATTATATAAGTATATATTGTCCTGACTCGAGTGTTTGTGTTTTGCTTTACGCTCGGGTCAGCCTGAGTATTCACAGATTTGGATTTCCACCTTCTGGAGATTTGAATCGCTGGAGATTATCTGCTAGTCTTGTTCTATCGACTTCAGTTATGTTGCTCTGTTCAGCTTGTACTTGGTTATCTTATTTATACTTCCGTTGTACTCTATTTCTTCTATTGTATCTTATGTACTCTGATATATTTATATAGTAGCTTCATGAACTACTATTTCTTTTACTTCCGCTGCATTATTTTACTCTGTGTCTGTGATCTGTGATTATATTTATTTACTGTATATTTTGAGATTTGCCAAATTTTAATTACAACGCGGTATTTTGAGCAATTCAACTCCGGCATGAGTGTCTACCTATACACTTATAATGGATGCGAATGGTTGAAAATACCGGGTCGTTACAACTTGTGAAGCTGAATACATCTCCGCAGCTCTAGCATGTGCGCAAGTAATAAACATGCAACAAACACTAATGGATTTTGGTAAAATCATAAAAAATTCTCCAATATATTGTGACAACACAAGTGCTATAAATTTGTCAAAAAATCCTGTAAATCACTCACGCACAAAACATATAGATATTCGACATCATTTCTTACGAGACCATGTTGAAAAAGGAACTATATATTTAGAATATGTAAGTACCGAAAATCAAGTAGCCGACATATTTACAAAACCATTAAACGAACAAACTTTCATAAAACTCAGACGAAGTTTAGGAATTTGTTCACTTCAAGATCTTGTCTAAGCTTTGATATCTCCCTCATATATCTCCTTCTTATCTTTAATGAAAATTTCTTTTTGACTTGAACTTTTATGTATTCTTTTTGATAATGTCAAAGGGGGAGAAATATATATATATAATCTTATGAACAAAACTAAGCACATATTCAGGGGGAGATTTGAAATATATATATATATATATATATATAAGTACATTGAATAGTTGTCATCATCAAAAAGGGGGAGATTGTTAGGAAATCAATTCTATGGTTTCGATGATAACAACTATACAATGGAAATCGAATGTACATATATATCTATATTTACAGATAGTTGATAGAGTAAAGTCACCAAAGAGACTAAAGCAACACTCAAGACAAGAATCAAAAGACGTCAAATCAGAAGAGATTGAAGAGAAATGGGACATGCACAAGATAAAGCAACATGCACACTTTCAGACAATTTCAGACGTCTAAGAGCACAAGCCAGACGTCTGAAAGATTCCTCTGGTTTACAAATCTTAAGGAAACAGACGTCTGGTTAATTTATCAGACGTCTGGAGAAAGTCTCTGATTCACAACTCAGAAGAAAACAGACGTCTGATCCTGAACTCAGACGTCTGAAAGATATCCAGACATAAAACAGAAATGAAGACCAGACGTCTGGATATTAAACACAAACGTCTGAAATGCTACCAGACACAAAAAATATGTGAAGGCCAGACGTCTGAAGTCACTTTCCAGACGTCTGATTTAAGACTCGACTGTGCATTTTCAAAGCTCAACTGTCACATTCAAAAAGACACATCTACTTCTCTTTGTCGCAACTCTTCATCATCATCAGAAGCGACTTTACGAAGATTACAACAGATGCAACTATACAAGAAAACTCTTCATCACTATAAATAGCATCAGGAATACAAGAGAAGATAACAACCTGACTTACTTACTCTCTTATCTCTTGTACTCTGTTTATTCCTGATCTACAAGCAATCAACTACCTGTAATCAACTCTTCCATATATATATAGAACTCCTCATTCAGATATTCTCTAGATAAATATATATTGGAAGCACTCTTGTACTCAATAGTCAACATCCGTGTTACAGAACACATTCTTGACAAAGAAACTCTTCTATTGTAAACCTGTTCCTCCGGGTTAAGCGAGGGTTAGTTGAAAGGAAATTCTGAAGAGGAGCTTCGGGACTGGACGTAGGACGGGAGGTCCGAACCAGTATAAAATACCGGTGTGATTAGTTTTATTTACTTTGTTACTATACTTTATAGTATTATATTATATAGCTAACTGTCTATACTTGCATATAATCTAGATGATCCACTCATATAGACTTTCACATTACAACCATAACATCCATGCAACCATTGTAACCATCACAACCAATGCAATTAATGCAACCATTGCAAATAGAAGAGGCAGAAAACAATTTTCCTACTTATTAATCACAACAAATCATTATATGTTGTAACAACAATAATAGTACATAGCCATCAATATCAACAGTATTCAATGAAAACCCCAATAACTAAATAAGGAAACAACAACATAAATAAACTTACATACATTATTAATTATCGGTTATAATAATACATCACCAATGTAAGTATAAATCATCCAGTGTATACTAATCACTTCAATAGTAACACAACATCAATGTCATCAAATGTGTACTAATCCAACCAATATTAGTAACACAACATCTATAATCAATTAACCATAATTAACTACCCATCACCTAGTAGTAATAATGGTAAAATATCGTACGCTCATCCAAATGCGTTTCCTTCATCAAACATCAAATATATGTGATAATTACAATCGACAACTAGCCACACATTTTGCAATGATGAAAATGATATGTTTACATCCATTATTCCTTTTATCATTTTATTATTGTTTATTGTAAATCCACCCTTATTTATTCATCTCAAAAACAGTAATAATTCTTTCAAAAATGGTAATATAATTCTTTCAAAAATGGTAATATAATTCAAATTCCTTTATTTTACTCCATTTTTCCAAATACCCCAAAACATCGTATTTTAAATAAAAAATGGTAATTTTCATCAAGTCATTTTTTAAAATGATATTATTATTATTCTACATCAAAATAATAATATACATTAAATTCTCTTTAATTCTTTCCAAAACCAGTTCATTACTATTGTCCTAAAAATACAACATTTTATTTTTAGATCATTGAAACTTCTTTTTATTCCTATTTATCTTAAAATAATATTTTCTTTGAAAACATCTCTTTACTATTACTACTATCATTATTATTATCTAAAAATACCCTTTTATTTAATAAATCAGACAATAATAATATTTCCTACCATAAATACCGTTAAATCAACCATTTTTGTCATTTATACAAAGCAATATTATTTTCACTGAAATTTGTATTATTATTGTTTGCAACTAAATTGGTCACAAACACCTAAGAGCAGATTTTTGTAGAGAAGTAAGTGAAGAAAATAAAATTAAAAAGAGGAACAGATTTAGATAACAACAAATAAAAAGCAAGAACCAGAAACACAGAGATTTATAGTGGTTCGGCGTTGTATGCCTGCGTCCACTTTGAAGATTATCTTTATTGATCACTTATAAATCTGATTTCATGAGCAAGGAATAGAGAAAACTTGAATACAATAAAGACTAAAGTAACAAGCAGTGTAAAGATTCTCCGAATGACCCATTAGGCTAGTATTATAGGTGAAGATGACTGCCAATCTCTCTAAAACTTCGGCTAAAGGACCTTCTAACCCATATGGGCCCACCAGAGGGGTCGTTGGGCCCAATTCCCAATGAAGAGGGGTCGGTACCGATCCTTTCATTAGTTAATTTTTTGGCAGAGATCCCTATGGTGGCTTCTGCATGCTTAAATATGTTGGCCCTTCAATTCTCATGTCATTTGGATCAATAGAGCTCAAGTTATTAGTTGGTCTTTGATTCGATATGATTTGTTCTCTGAACACAGCCGAACCCTCTTTAGGATTATATGCTGATCTCTTTTTGATATAGCCCGTCGATCCCTTTTCCAGGATGTATGCCACCCCCCTTTTTCCAATGAAGTGTATCGATCCAACGCAACCAATCATGTCGGTCCCTCTTCTGTGAGCTGAAGTATGCCGATCCATCCTCTTTCATAAAATATGCCGATCCATCCTATTTCATAGAATATGCCGATCCATCCTACCAAACTATGCCGAGCCCTTCTTTATAAGCTGAAGTATGTCGATCCCTCTCAAAGAGCCAATCCATACAGACCCCTTCCATTTACCAAGCTATATTGCATACTTTAAACATCTTACGTTCTTTATCTACCAATTCCATTCAACTCTGACTTCATATAACCATCTGTACTTGACTTTCTAGTCCCACAATCATTGCTCCGAAATTATCGGCCTAGATAGTAGTCAGATCTAACTCGTGCAATCATTTCAATATAGCCGGCTAGAATGCCGGATAACACTTGCCCCCAAAGTACGTCTTGTGATTAACATGTTGTGCCTTGAATCGAAACAAGTTTGAATTGTCAAAAAGAGATCCATCTAGCTTTCTGAATTATAGCTATTCCTTTGTCAAATCGTTTTTCCAAGGAATTGAATTATCATTGATCTCCATGGCGCTTGGTCGATTTCTAATAATATAATTCCAGTGCCATACTTCGTCAATATATAAGTCCAGTTTTACGAGACTAATAAGCTTTCGTCATCTGGTCCGGCCCCGAACTTGAAGGTTTCAAGTTTGATTTCAATTTATTTCAAAAAATTGAAATTTTAGGCCATTCAAGCGCACATTCATATACACGTTTTTTGTTGTTGGCTTCTGGACTTGCTCGCACATTCATGGGTCATTGCCAACTTCCCTGCATTTTGTATGTATATGTTTATAGCCAAAACCCCCACAATCATTTTGTCATGTGTTCATTTCATTTTTCATCACTTTTTTTTAAAATTTGTAGGGATCGACATATATTATGCCGATCCATGCGCTGCTTGCAAGCCAATAGGGGTCAGTGCTCACTTAACCGGCCCCTTCAAACTTTTCCTTGTACTCGCAAGGGGTCGGTATCCCTATGCTGATCCATGCGCTCTTTCTCATATTTTTTCTTCTTCTCTTTTTTTTGTATAGGGATCAGAATTCTATCATACCATAGGGATTGGCATTGGTTCCCTTAGAGGGGGATCATACCCGATCCCTATTTAGTTATATGGACTTAACCATTTCAGTGCAAGAAGGCGGACCGAACCCTCGAGCCCTATATATAAGCTAACATTTCACTTCCCTTCATTTATTCATTCTCTTATTAATTCTCCTATCTTCACAACCGAACTCTCCCAAGGAGCCAAACCCTTCTCCCTCACTCAAACATCATTCCAATCAACTAACCCATCTTCTTACTTAACCCTGAACCACCATTCCATCTTCCAACCAAATCGTAGCCTAATCTTCTCCTTTTGTGGTTTGTTATCGACTGAATTCGGTGAGCTTTCTATCTCTCTTGTGATTTTGACGTGAGGTAATAAATGTTACTTTGTGGATGATAGCTTGATTTGCGATGAAGTGGATGATGGAGGACATTGATTGTTTGGGGAAGATGAGGTGTAGAAAGGAATTGGGCTCGGTAGAATGGTGAAGGAGGAAGAAGAAGATGAAGCGTAGGCAGGGTTTGTGTTAGAAGTTAAGGCATAAACCAATCCCTTGTTTGTTGATAAGGGTTCGGTACTGTGGCCTGACGAGTAGATGGCAAAATAGAGGGTATTGATGTACTTAGATTGAAGATGGGTTTTGGTCATATTGCTTTAGAAATGGATCGGCCTATCCACAGAGATCGGCCTATCTATATGGATCGACTTGAATTAGTTAAAGAGAGGGATTGGGATTGGTTTAGGGATCGACAGGCTTTATCCATGACATGGGGTCGGTAGGGAATGTTTTGCAGAGGGGTTGGTCGTGGTGGTGGAATATGGATTGGCTGTGACTAGAATTAAACTATATTGACTTAAGCACAATTAAGACGAACCCTACCTAGATGAGCATGAAGGTATCAGTATTGAAGCTATGAGACAGGGATCAACATAAAGTTAAGGACTAGCTCTTTGAACTTATAAACTAATCCAGCCTAACTTGTTCGAACAATCACCATTAATTTACCTCAACGAGCTTGAACATATGATGACAATTAACAATAAAACATGCATGTTCATTTTTGAACTTGAGATTGAACAATCAAATTCCTTGAACTTTCAATATTGATTAAAAACTTGCATATGGACTTAAATGAAAAACTTCACACTTCGGTATGCCGATAGTCGATCCCAATGCTTTCATAACCGATCAATCTTTTTGCCAGTTGAGACGGTCAGCGATGACGGTCACTCTCGTCGAACTTCCAAATCTCGTCATTTTACTTCGTTTTTCTGATTTTACACTGTTTATATCTGCTATACACTGCACTGCACTGCACTAGCTCACACTTAGCACGGGGAACTAGTTAACTTTGCTAACCTCGATTATCTACTGAGTATAGCTAATATGGATTCCAAATGCTCAGAGCGTTTAACTGGTATGTCTTCTGATCTGACAATGCAACACATTGGTTCTGAAGCCAAACCAAGTTCTGCGACTATATCCGGCAGGCTTTCTCCCAGCCATCAAGTAGAACAGATGGAAGTTTCTAGCCCACCGGCCGACCTTTTCTTGGATGTTCCAGTACTTTCAACGGAGGATACAAGTCCTGCTCCTGATGCAGTAGAAGGTGCTATTCTTCTAAATAAACAAGTAGACTCATAGGCCTTCCAATTGGTGAGGCTGCTCTTCGCCGGCTATGTTATATTCATGGAATTCCATTCTTAGACATCTTAGTCCCTTCAATAAATGACAAGCCTCACTTTCCCTCAGTGGGGTACACGGCTTGTAATAAATTTATTCGCTGGGCCGGATGCATACCGCCCTTTGACTCATTTATTCGAGAGACGTTGAGATACCTCGGAATAGCTCCGACTCAACTCTATCCAAACAGTTACGCCTTTATACATGGAACCTTCTTGCTATTTATGAGCGTTCTATTTCGTTCGCCAACTCACGAAGACATAAGATTCATTTACAACTTCAAATAGCGGTCAGGATGTCCTTCCTAGTTTTCCTTGAACCTTCGTTGAACTGCTAAGTCATGATAGGCGCTTGGAATAAACTTTATTTGTTCAAGTATGACTGGTTTTATGTACGATGCGCCTAGCTTTGCGATACAATGGTTGGAAGGACGTAAGTATATTTCATTTTATTCTTAATTTCACTAATCGAAGTCATAACTTTTCCTTTGAATCTGCTAACATCTAGGATTCTTTCAGGTGTCTGCCCAAGTCCTGAAGGCACCAATTTTTCAAGAGCAGTCGCTGCCATTTGCGCTACCCCTGTCGAAGATAGGGACATCAAACGTCTTGTAACTGACGAGTTACTATCTTTAATCGAACTATTGGAGGAAGGCCGTAATATCGGGCTCCCCATTAGTGTAGCATTGCCGAGGAATGTCGTAGAGCAAGGAAGGGATGCTATCAATCCCGTCGTACCGCTAACCGAGGGGACTCGGAATGACACCAAAGAGGGTGAGATCAGGAATTCCCAGGCCAATAAATCTGGCGACATTGATGCAGGCCCAGGGAAGGTGCTTATGGTCGAACCATCGAAAGGCGTGCAATCTCAAACACCCACGAAGAGAAAGAAAAGATTATCATACAAACTTCGTAGAAGAAAGACTGCCACAGATCTAGAATTTGTTATTACTTCTATCGAAGAAGAATCATCTTCTCAACACTGGGAAAGTTCACTGAAGGGATTTTCAAATCTTCAAATTTCAGATGATATTATGACCTACGACTTTTCAAATATCAACATCGAAGGACTCAACTCTCCTACTAGGAGCAATGAAGGCATTCATGAAAGTGACTATGCTATAGGATCAAGTAATATGGAATATAAACTAAACTTATTAACTAGTGCGGAAAGTAATTATAAAATAAAATAACAGTAAAGTAAAATGACACCAGAGATTTTTATACTGGTTCGAACTTCTCGTTCAATGTCCAGTCCCAGACTCCTTCTGGAATTCTAACTAGCAACCCTCACTTAACCCAGAGGAATAGGTTTACACCGCCTGAGCAACCGAACAGGACTTTGACCACCTGAACAACCGAACAGGATTTTCCCGCCTGAGCAACCGAATAGGACTTTGATATAAATGAAATGTTTTCTTGACTTGGTGTGCTCTTGTTACAACACAGATTTGTCAAATGAAGTACACCCTTCCTATAATCATTTCCTTAAGTATGATATGTATATTTTTGTGTATATGAAGATAAGGAAGATTAGATTGCTTTAGAATTAGAGAAATAAATACGTGATTGCTCAAATATTCAAGCAACAAAGCAAGAAACTAAGAATTCAAGAAAGTATGAAAATAGAATTAGAATTGTTGATTTAATCTTGAATTGAGTATGTATATATAGAGATTATAGAGTTGCAACTTTTGGTTAAAAATTCTGTTGAAAAGAAATCATTGCAACTCTTTCTGGAAGAGATTCCTCTTCGCTGAAGAGAGATGTCTCTTCAGAAAATTCAAAAAATATGACAGTTGGAAAATATTCAGTTGACTGAATTTTCATAGTTAGTCGGCTGAATTAAAACAGAGAAAAAATAGTGCAAAGATATTCATATTCAGTCGACTGAAATTTTGATTTAGCCGACTGAATATTTTGTAACGTCGGGTCTTTGAATATATAGTCAACTAAGAGTAATTTAAAATATATATATATACACGTACATAGGTTCAGTCGACTGAGTGGGTAATTTAGTCGACTGACCTGGAAGTTTCATGCATATAAAAGCTTATTTCTGAAAATAAATTTTGTCGTGCTTGTCTGTGTTTGTGAACTACTTGAATAGATTTTAACATAGCTAAAACTGGACTCTGACTCTAAACAACATATATATGAACCATACTTCATTTTGTTGAGTCTGGTTTTCGTAGTTCTTTGTCGTAGATTCATGAATCTTCGTGTCGGTTGAATTTCTTATCATTAATCAAAACATAAGATCCAACATTCTCCCCCTTTTTGATGATGACAACTCCATTTGTGATATGAATGAATCTCGACAATATTGCTCCGTAGTTCTATATCTCCTCCTGAATACATGCCAGCCTTATCTTTCAGTTTCTCCCCCTGAATCTGTGCTTTTATTCCTGCTGCAAATAGTATTAGAGCAATATCTTTCTTCCCCTTTGTCATCGACAAAACATCAGAGAGTTTATATGATGAGATAATTCTATAAAATATATGGAACATCCTTTAAAATTCCAAAACCTATCATTTTCCTTTTGTTTCTCCAAGTACTTGCAATAATAATCATTTTGGTACCCCCTTACTATGTTAGGGTCCAAGGGTTAATCATAGGATGAAAACCTTACCAAAATAGGTGTGTGTTAACGCTAAAAAGTGAACGCTAACACTCGGTGTGTGTCATAGAATTGTGAAAGCACCACCCGTTGGTACGGGAATAGAATATGAGCTGAAAATAGCAGAAAAGCAGTAAATGAACAACAGATTTATAGTGGTTTGGCCCGTAATTGAGCCTACATCCACTTTATAGTCTTTTATTGCTGATTTGGTTACAATTCGATACAAATCACTTGTCAAATACAATACAACTTGATCACACAACAATCTCGACTACTAGCTCAAACTTCGGTGATGAATCTTGCTAAATCCATGTCGGATGAATGAAGTCCTTCATGAAGCTTGTTGTAGTGCCTTGAGTGTTGGAAGATCTTTACTTGTTGAATGAGTTGTGAGTGCAGCAGAGTATGGACGCTTGAAGAAATGATTTGCCGAAAGTCCTCTCCATGTTGGAAGTGGTGGTCTATTTATAGGAGTCGAATTTTGAACTCTCGTTTTTTGCCAAGTCATGAGTCGTGACCAACTTAAGGTAAGTCGTAACTCGTAGTTGACTTAAGATGAGTCGTAACTCGTGGGCGCCTTACTGGGTTCATCTTGTGGCTCAGTCGAAGACCAGTGCTAAGTCGTGGCCGACTTACCAGATAAAGGTAGATAGGCCTGGACTCTGGATTGTAACCTGATAGTCTTTAAGTCGTAAGACCCTTAAGTCGTAAGACCCTTAAGTCGTAAGACCCTTAAGTCGTAAGACCCTTAAGTCGTAAGATCCTCTTGAGTCGTACAGACCTTAACTCGTTGAGTCGTAGACAGCTTAACCCGTTGAGTTGTAGATAGCTTAACTCGTTGAGTGTTAAATTGGAGACCCCCCTTAAGTCGTAGGCCTGCTAACTCGTAGGCCCCTTCAGCAATTAGGTCGTTAACTCTTAAACTCGTTAGGTCGTGACATAACTTAAGTCGTTCACTTCTTATCTCATAGGCCGTTGATAGTGTTAACTCGTTAAGTCGTCTGGGCCATGAGTCGTATACTTCTTGAGTCGAAGAAAATTAAGGGTTAACATTTGCCCCTCGAAGTACGCGCCTAAGTCGTAGGTCGTGTGCTTCGACTTATCTTGACTCGTGTGTGCCCTTTCGTGTTCCACTATCCAGAGGTATAAAAAACTTGAGTCGTTCCTTCTATCCATTGCCTATCTCCTGAGTCGTATCTGCCATTAATATCTCTCAAAGCTTTCTCAAGGCGATTTCATCCTCTCTTGTTAATCAATCGACCACCGATACTTAATCCTCTACAGCATAAGTGCTCCTGCCTCCTCCTTGAATCTCGATCATCAGTAACTCGTGAATCCCCCTTTTTGCCCTTAACTCGCCCTCTTGTGTATTACTCTGCTGCGAATTCCGTCGCATTGGCAGTTCGTGTGCCTGATGTTCGATCGATTTCATCTTTAGGCGAATGAGGTGATGGAGAGGAGGGATTTTCAGGTTTAATTGATTAGGTGGGCGAAGCTCCGGCTAATTGGCTCTTGGGTGATTCAATGGTCTGGTGGCACGAGGACAGGGATCATAGTTGATTGAGAGGCTATCGGGTTTGGAGTACAGCGGGTTAGGAGAAAAGTCAATAGGTCCAGTGGAGTGGGATGTTAGCACGGTCACGGTTTAGCATCATTTTGCGACTTACGACATAAGCCTCATTCAATATAACACTTGTACGATTTAAGCTTGTCACGACATAAGCTTCATACGACTTAAGCCTGTCACGACATAAGCTTTAAGTCGTGGACGACTTAGGACTTAGAGAAATTGCCTCGCTTTAACCTGAAGCCTCTTTCTTCCTTTACACGACTTAATGACTTGAAGCATTGTTGACTGATGGCAACAACGACCTAAAATCGAAATGACCTGCCCTATCTTTCCTTAAAGTCCTTAAGCCGTGGACGAGTTAACATATAAGTCGTTGGCGACTCATGACTTAGGCTTTGCAAGAACTTTGAATTGCTGAACTTTGAACTGCTGCATTTTTTCTTTCACAGATCATTCCAACTTGCAAGTTAATCAACCTGTTTAATACTACATTTACAGAAAATTTGGACGAATATACTGTCACTGATCGCCCACATCAAATGACAGATTAGCTAATAACAGATAATCAACATAAATAGATCGTGTGAATGAAGTGCTTTAAATCAACAGATTCAAGCAAAGTATTAAAGCAGCACTAAAACAGTCAATTAAAAATGACCGGTTTACACTTAATACTGTACCTGAACTCTAAATTAACAAGTCCTGAAATTCGATAATCGATCAATTACCGACTATCTTAATTCCAATTGTATTTACTTGTTATCTTTACTAGTTTTGCACAACACTTCACACTATTTAGGAAATGTGCACCTTCACATTTGAATATCCAGTTGCTTGTGTAGAATGGCATCTCATCAAGAAGACTTGGAACCAGCTGGAGAAGCTTTTCCAATTGCTACCCCGTTGAATGATCCCCCGGAGAGGACTCCTACCACTCTGAGTCATAAAGTCTTCCGTCAACTATGCACCCAGTTTGGCATTGCTGAATCTGACGCTTTGCTCCCTGGAGTAAATGACACTGCTGATAGGCCGCCCCACGGCTTTGTCGCAGTGAACCGCCAAATGTGCTTGAGTGGAGCGATTCCCCCGTTTAATGACTGTCTTCGAGAACTTCTCCTTCGATTATCTATCTCCCCTTTTCAACTACACCCTAATGGCTATGCCATCCTGCTGGGACTGTGTGTGCTTTTTCGGAGAACGCTGGACCGTTTTCCCAGTTTTGGAGAAATTTGCTTCATGTGCTCATTTGCAAAGAACAAAGACCATCCCTCTATCACAGTTGTAAGGAGTGCCAGGAACCGTAAACTGATTATTGGTCTTCCCGAAAGCGTTCCTGGGTTTCTGAGCCAGTTTTTCTTTGTTCGTTGTCCCCCGAGATTTTACGCCATTTGGAGAGTGGGAAGTACGACTATCTATCTTTTCCCTGTGTTTTCTAAATTCTTCGAAGTCCAAATTGTCAAGTGTTAACTTCTTTTTCTACTGTTTCAGCGCTCCCTCCCCCCTCTAGGGAACCTCGTCACAAAACCACCTTCGAGAGGCTTATGGCCATGCCGGATGAGGAGAGGAGTGTTCAGTTTCTATTGAAAGATGAGTTCCTCCATGAATTTGGACTCTTACATCCTTCCCGCTCCACTCAGTCACATGAAGTCCCTGATTCTCCAGCTGAGGAGTCAGATGCCCCCGTTTCTGCTAAAGAACCTTCACTGAAAGAACTTACCGTTAAGACTTCATTGGTAAGGTGTTCTACTCTCACCGACATTGCGGGGTCGTCCAGTAAGTTAGCACTTGCCCCGGTTATTGAAGAGGAGGAAAATCTTCACATTCTTGAAAAGACGGCTGAGGTGGAAGTTGAAAAAGATAATTCTCCCATGCATCATGGCGATGATACTTTTGATAGTCTGAGCGACATCATGATAACCTCTCAGGAGCTCTTTAAAGATGACGCCTCTAAAGCGATCTCTTCTGTCATCGAAGCAACTTCTTCTTTGCAACAAACCACAACACCTTCTATACAATCCGTCACCATTCCCACACAAAAAAGTGGTTTGTAGTTCGACGCGCCTTTCTTTTTCAATTTCAGGTTCTACAATGGGGCGAAGTGGCTCTTACTTTGACAAATTCCAGCGTCACGGAAGCCGCGATGCTTATGACTTTAGGAGTTATATCGGCGCTCCGAAGGAAACTGATGAGGAAAGGGCTGCTAGAAAGGCTCACGAAAGGCGAGCTCATGAAGAACGTCGTCGGAGAGAAGATGAAGAGCACTATGGGAGTAGAGACGAGCGACGTGACTCTTCCCGCAAAAGCGACGATCCTTACAAGAGGAAATTTTACGACGATAAGGGGAAGAGTCATACTTCCGATGATTCCAGCAAACGGATCAGACTTGGTGAGAAAGACACGTCTAATATCTCGGAAAAGACTACCGCTTCTATTCCTCCTAATACATCGTCCGGTTCTCCTATCCTTAAGGAGTCTGACATTCAGGAAATTATTAATAGGCCTCAGTATCAAGCCGGGGACGGGCCTCCCACACTTCAGAGCCGATTTCGAAATTGGTGTCTAAGAGGAGTCCGTTTTGACTTAGATTTGGTTCCCATTGATAAGCAGGCAATGCTGAGAAATGTCGATGCTGTCAAGCTTGATATTAAAAGAATGTCTGGATGGCAGAAGCTGGTTGATGAACTTCAAAGGGTCAACCATATGAACCTTGAGGCGATGATGACCATGGAGAACGATAAATCAGAATGGGACAAATGGCGTAAGCAGCATGATGCGGAGATGAAAAGCATTAGTGATGGTTATGGAAAGCTCGAAGCTGAAGTTGAAAGACTCAAAAATGAGCTTGCCACTTCTTCCACATCTTATTCTCAAAAAGAAGAAATGCTCCAAAAACAAGTTCGAGACGCCCATGCTGCTCAGCGAGATACTGAAGTAAAACTTGAAGCAGAACAACATGTTACTAGAAAATATCGTGATGACGTGCTCAACTTCAGGAGAAAATCAGCTCTCGAGACTTAGAAATTGCGAGGCTACAGTCCCAGTTATTGAAGGCTGAAAGAGAGCGTGATGAAGCTCTCTCTGGTAAGGCTGCGGCTGAAGAATCCCAAAAGGCAACCAAAGCCACCATTGATGCGACTTTATTCGACTTTTATATGCATTGCGTCCTGGGGCGTGGGAGCCTTTCATTTTTGGGACCAGAATATGAAGTCACCTTAGCGGAAGTATGGGAGGCAATCATCGACTTGTTTGGCGGTGCCGGTTATGCTGAAGCAGATCTTCAAGCTACCTACTTAGGTGAGAGCGACCGTGCTGCCCTTGCTAAAGGAAAAGAGCAGCTTATCCGAGTGCGGGCCGAGGCGACGGGAGAGAAGCTTCCTGAGAGAGAAATACCTCCTATTGCTCCTGCTTATACTTCGGCTTTAGCTTACGCGGATATTACTGGCTCTAGTTCTCATTCCACGCCTCCCGCTAAGGTTGACAAAGAAACTGTGACCACTCCTACAGAGGAAGAGGCAATGAAGGACTTCCAGGCTCGGGAATTTGAGATTGATCTCGCTAGACCGGCTTCTCCAGGTAGCTTTGACGAGACGAATTCAGTGAATCGTTTATTCGACTTACCCGAGTTCGACGAACTTCTTACTTATCACTTAAGCTTTGACGATTCACGGTCTTCTTTTTTCTCGGAGAATACTGATTTTGATTTCTTTTATTATGCAGCAGACGTGCCGGAAACTGCACCAATTCTTCCTTCTTCAGCTGCCGTTCCTCCTCCTTCTCAAGTTACTTCTCTTCCAGCTTCTCAACCAGGTTCACAGGAAGAACCGATAGCAGCCCTTCAAGGTTTGGACGAACCACCTGCTTCCGAGGAACAGAAAGCAGAAGATCTGGAAGATAGCGAGAAGACCCCGGAGCGGTCTTTTGACTACGACACAAAGCTTTCTACATTTCTTGCTCCGGGGAGTGAGTCTTCTTCCAAGAAGAAGGGGAAACGTGTAGTTTCGAAGAAAGGAAAGAAGAGTTCTTCTGTTGCTGGAGATGAAGCAGAAGTCGATCCGGCTGAGTCTCTTTCTCCTTCTTCTCCGATACGGCCTCCGAAACTAATTACCAGGCCGGGTAAAGGCTCCAAGGGTGGGAAGAAGGAGAAATGAGTTTGATTTTGTCTTTTTTGCTTTTTGCATGCATTGACCGGAGATTGTGCGGATACCGGTCTCCGCTCCTTTTTGTAATCTGCACAATGTAAAAAGTTTCCATAGTATTGAATAAAATAACTATTTTACTTGTACAAATTCTTGTGTATGTGAGAATGCATTTGTTTCTCTTTTTTGGTGTAGAATAAACGATTTCTTTTACTTGTACAAACTTTTTGTCTGTGTTTGGGAATACATTTATTCCACATCTATTTTTTGTGATATTGCAATGAACTTGTGGCATGTTGCTTTTATTAATTCAATTAAATTATATAGTGTTGCCCCCATACCGCAAGTGTATTGCAACATTTCTAGCTTCTTCAAGACTGATATTCTTACTTCAGAGAATAACTACTTCACTTTTAAGGGAAGAACCATTCTGCTTTTAATAGAGTATATCTCGTCTTCAGAGAAGTTTTTACTTTCTCTTTCTTCCTGAAGAACACTTCAACTTTTGGGAATTATCACTTTTATTTGTTTAAAAGTGAATTTTCCTGCACAGTGAAATGAGCTTCTGAAGAAGGTTTTGATTTCGTGCCTCAGTAAAGGGTTTATTTTTGGTACTTCAAGCAAGGTGAAGTACGCCTTTGAAGAGGTCTTTTGGTCTCTGAAGAGAAGCGTTTTTGGTCTCCGAAGAGAAGCAATTTTGGTCTCCGAAGAGAAGCAATTTTGGTCTCCGAAGAGAAGCAATTTTGGTCTCCAAAGAGAAGCAATTTTGGTCTCCGAAGAGAAGCAATTTTGGCATTTCAGCTCTGGTGAAGTGGGTCTCTGAAGAGAAGCATTTTGCACTTCTACACGGGTGAAATGTGCCTCCGAAAAGGGCTTTTTAGCATTTCATCACTGGTGAAGTGGGTCTCCGAAGAGAAGCATTTTGCACTTCTACACAGGTGAAATGTGCCTCCGAAAAGGGCTTTTTAGCATTTCATCATTGGTGAAGTGGGTCTCCGAAGAAAAGCATTTTGCACTTCTACACGGGTGAAATGTGCCTCCGAAAAGGGCTTTTTAGCATTTCATCACTGGTGAAGTGGGTCTCCGAAGAGAAGCATTTTGCACTTCTACACGGGTGAAATGTGCCTCCGAAAAGGGCTTTTTGCCTCCGAAGAGGTCTTGAAATAGCCTGGAAGTTACTTTCTCATGGTTGAGTGGATCCACGGGGCGGACGCAAGTTGCTTGATTGGATGTTCGTTCGCACAAATGATCGCAATCAATTAACAAGGGCCCTGTTCCTTCAGCTTGGGAAGGTGCCCCTCAGGTGGTTCCACCAATCTTGTTATTGAGAGAAGCATATCATTTATTGGCGTGCCTCGTTAGAGGGCTTTGTTGACCTTTGGGAAGGAGCATCAGTTGGTTGGTGTGCCAGGAAGGTTGCTTCTCAGGGGCGAGTAGATCCACGGGACGGACGCAAGCTGCCTGATCGGATGCATCACGATCAGTTAGCAAGGGCCCTGTTCCTTCTGCTTGGGAAGGTGTCCCTTCGGTGGTTCTACCAGCCCTTTTATTAAGGAGCAAAATTCCTTTTGGTCGCTTCCGTGCTTGCTTGGCCATGTTCTCCCATCATCTGCCCATTAGCGATCTTTTATTATCATTTCCAAGCGTATCTTCGTTCCTTTTGTAAGTAAATTGCCTTATCCGAAGAAGTGGACTTCACTGTTGAATAACTTCATGGGACAAACGCGAGTTACCTAGCTGGATGTCTGTTCATATTGACAATCACAACTGGTTAACGAAGGCTTGCCCCAGTGAAGTTGCCAACTTTTTATGTGAGGTTCTTCTTGTATAGGATTTGAATATGAAATTTTTTGTTGCTTGGTATTTGCTTTAATAAATGATTTGTAAGGCTCGCTTAGCTTTGCGATGGGTGAGCTTTGCTTTAATGACCTGCAATATTAGATCGACATTTTAGCAATACATTTAGAGTATTTACACATCGAAATATAACAGGCATTTTATAATAGAAAACACAGAATGCATAGTTTTTCACTATTCAGTCACACTGATTTCTCAGCGGTTTACAATGCAGAAGTTACACATCCATCATCATTTTTCACAAATTTAAGCAACGCCGTTAAGCAAAAAAAAAAATGGATGCCAGTGATTGTTGTTTCAGAATCTCCGGACTGATTTTCCATTTGCACTAGATTTGCAGCTTCGGATTTATATGCCAGAGAAAGTGAAAGATGCCCCAGTTGCAGTTTTGTGGACAATTAGCAGTCGCCCCAACTTCTGCCTGCTGGGTGTGGACCTCCTGTGACAACATTAATGACAAGCTTTTCTGAATCTTGCACTGCAGTGTTGTTGAGAGAATCGGATTGATGGGTAGGACGTTGTTGATCCCGAGTGGATGAGGTTGGAGCGACTCTGCTCCTCTTAACGTATTGTTGGAGTTTACCCTGCTCCAGCAATTCTTCAATCACATTCTTTAATTGGCGACATTGGTCAGTGTCATGGCCAGGTTGATTGTGAAATTGGCAGAATTTTCCATTACGCTTTGCACCTCTCGTCATCTCAGGTGGCTTAGGATACCTGACAACGTCCTTTGTTGCAAAAAAGATATTTCTTGGTGTGTCAGTTAAAGGAGTATAATCCGAAGGATTAAAGCGGCGAGGTTTCTTTTCATTTCCCTGGCTCTTTCCTCCTTCATTCTCCCTTTTCTGACTTTCAGATTCTCTTTTATTAGATGGGACATTGTTATTATTAGTTTGGGCAGCAACCACTTTCGATGTCGTAGAAAGGCTTTCAAGGAGAATGAACTCGTCGGCCTTTTTATAAAATTTTTCAAGCGAGTTCGATTCCTTCATCTTTAGCCATATTCCAAATTTACTCGATTTATCAATGGCTCGCATCAAATAAGTCAGGATCATGCGTGGTTCCGCATTTTCTACTTCGGCTAAAGCTATATTGAAACGGCTCAAGAAAGATTTGATTGATTCTCCGGGCGCTTGTTCAACGTTAGACAGTGACATTATATCCTTAGCTTTTGAAGCATACAATCTGAACTGTTCTTTAAACTTTTGCGTTAAGTCGGAGAACTTATCTACAGACCGAACTGGAAGCTTTGTGAACCAAAGTAAAGCCACACCTTCCAGGTATACTGGAAAGTATCGACACTTGATCTCGTCTGATGCTCTTGCACCGGTCATATGCCAATCGTATTTGTATAGGAAATGATTAGGGTCACTGGTTCCCCTATAGGCTTGGATAGTAGGAGGTGCAAATTTCCTTGGAAACTCCGCTCTCAGGATCCTTTCAGTAAACGGAGTTCTGCTTGGCGCGAATCCCCAGTCAGCCTCATCCTCTTCCCTTTGCATGCTCTCTTTCATGATGCGGCCAACCATTTCAGACAGGTACTCTTTATTGTTCAAAGACACCTCCGAGCAAGCATCAGTTCTTCCCTCGGAAGTTTGCCCGGGCATATGTTCATGACAAGTTGGTTGCGGCATAGAACCATCAGCTTGGAAAGGTGGAATTTCAGGAAGGGTGGTTTGATGGTTTTCTGGTTGACGATTTGCCCCGAGCAGGGCAGTTATTCTATCCATCATCAAAGCGTTTTGAGTTTCAGTTTGTTGGTATAATCCAGAAACTGCGTCGTCCAATTCAGCCCTGGTGACTCCAAAGGTAGGAGTCGCTTGGTCCGTTGTTGGGGAAGCGGAAGTCCCTTCGTGAGCATTTCTGGATCGGATAGGTCTACCTTTTCTTCCAGGAGCCATTATTTCGGATCTGGTTTTTAAGAGAGGTTCTTTTTATGAATCTTTGCGAAGCAACGGTGGATGATCGCCTGAGTTCAGCTCTCAGTGAAAGCACCAAAATGTTAACGCTAAAAAGTGAACGCTAACACCCGGTGTGTGTAATAGAATAGTGAAAGCACCACCCGTTGGTACGGGAACAAAATATGAGCTGAAAATAGCAGAAAAGCAGTAAATGAACAACAGATTTATAGTGGTTCGGCCCGTAATTGAGCCTACGTCCACTTTATAGTCTTTTATTGCTGATTCGGTTATAATTCGATACAAATCACTTGTCAAATACAATACAACTTGATCACACAACAATCTCGACTACTAGCTCAAACTTCGGTGATGAATCTTGCTAAATCCATGTCGGATGAATGAAGTCCTTCACGAAGCTTGTTGTAGTGCCTTGAGTGTTGGAAGATCTTTACTTGTTGAATGAGTTGTGAGTGCAGCAGAGTATGGACGCTTGAAGAAATGATTTGCCGAAAGTCCTCTCCATGTTGGAAGTGGTGGTCTATTTATAGGAGTCGAATTCTGAACTCTCGTTTTTTGCCAAGTCATGAGTCGTGACCGACTTAAGGTAAGTCGTAACTCATAGTTGACTTAAGATGAGTCGTAACTCGTGGGCGCCTTACTGGGTTCATCTTGTGGCTCAGTCGAAGACCAGTGCTAAGTCGTGGCCGACTTACCAGATAAAGGTAGATAGGCCTGGACTCTGGATTGTAACCTGATAGTCTTTAAGTCGTAAGACCCTTAAGTCGTAAGACCCTTAAGTCGTAAGATCCTCTTGAGTCGTACAGACCTTAACTCGTTGAGTCGTAGACAGCTTAACCCGTTGAGTTGTAGATAGCTTAACTCGTTGAGTGTTAAGTCGGAGACCCCCCTTAAGTCGTAGGCTTGCTAACTCGTAGGTCCCTTCAGCAATTAGGTCGTTAACTCTTAAACTCGTTAGGTCGTGACATAACTTAAGTCGTTCACTTCTTATCTCATAGGCCGTTGATAGTGTTAACTCGTTAAGTCGTCTGGGCCATGAGTCGTATACTTCTTGAGTCGAAGAAAATTAAGGGTTAACAGTGTGATTGTACCCTCTAAAAGAAAAAAATGAAACAGTTTTAAAAATAACGATTACTTATAATCTAAGGTATCAGAAAAAAGTTAACCTTTAAAGCATGCGATACCCAAGATTCTTATAATTTCCTAATTTTTAGGAAACCATACCATTTGCGCGTGGTTGAACCTTTATAAATATAGTTTTCATTACAAATCGCATTCTTATTATAGTTGCTAATATAAAATTGTTTATCGTGATCAATCATATTAGTTGGAATCGATATCTCAATACTATTAGTCATTAGCTTAGTACTTGAAAAATAATTTTTATCATTTCTAAACAAAGTACTATTATGACTATAACTGGATTTAAAACTATCTTGGTTACTAGTACTAGCACTAAAATTAGTATATAAGAATGCATATCTAGTACTATTTTTACTTTTAGCTTGTTTATACCCAAACCGCTTTTATCATTGTAAGCTTTCGAATTTGTAACTAAGGAAGATAAGATATCTTTACCTTTTTTAATATGAATGATTTTTTTATTTAATCTTTCAAAATTTGCTTTAAAATTGTAAACTTCTTTTTGCAAAATATTGCTATTATCTTTTAAAATCTCCCATTCTTTAGATAATTCTAAATTCTTTTTAATTAAAGATTCATCCTCTTTTTCAAGAGACAAAATTAAAGAGCAAGAATTATTTAAAGAAATTTCCAGAAAGGTATTTTTATTTTGCAAAACATTGATTTCCTCCAAAAAATCATTGTTTTTATCTTCTAACTGCTCATTTTCTTTTTGTAGGAAATATTTTTGTAAAACAAGTTCTTCTATGGTATTTTCAAAACATATAGTTTGTTTTACCAAAAATTTATTTTCCTCTTTTAAATTGGAAATTTCTTGCCTACAATCTTTTAACTTAGCTAAAGCAATTCTATTAACTTTATTCAAAGTTTTACAATCTTTTAATAATTCATCATGTGCTAACAAAAGATCTTTATATAAAGAATCTAAGCATACCGATTGTGATCTGAGTTTAGCTATGAAGCATTTGTTTATTTGCTCCTTTGATTCTTCTTTATTGCTTTTCCTCTTCCTATTGCCTTGACTAGGTCTCTTTATGGCCATTTATTCTAGGATGTTGTTACGATCTCTAGAATCGCAGGCTCTGATACCAAATGAAAGTGACTCTGCTATATGATCGACTAATATGGAATATAAACTAAAATTATTAACAAGTACGGAAAGTAATTATAAAATAAAATATCAGTAAAGTAAAACGACACCAGAGATTTTTATACTGGTTCGAACTTCCCATTCTATGTCCATTCCCAGACTCCTTCTGGAATTCTAACTAGTAACCCTCACTTAACCCGGAGGAATAGGTTTACACCGCCTGAGCAACCGAACAAGACTTTGACCACCTGAGCAACCGAACAGGATTTTCTCGCCTGAGCAACCGAACAGGACTTTAATATAAATGAAATGTTTTCTTGACTTTGTGTGCTCTTGTTACAACACAGATTTGTCAAATGAAGTAAACCCTTCCTATAATCTTTTCCTCAAGTATGATATGTATATTTGTGTGTATGTGAAGATAAGGAAGATTAGATCGCTTTAGAATTAGAGAAATAAATATGTGATTGCTCAAATATTCAAGCAACAAAGCAAGAAACTCAGAATTCAAGAAAATATGAAAATAGAATTAGAATTGTTGATTTAATTTTGAATTGAGTATGTATATATAGAGACTATAGAGTTGCAACTTTTGGTTAAAAGTTCTGTTGAAAATAAATCGTTGCAACTCTTTCTGGAAGAGATTCCTCTTCGCTGAAGAGAGATGTCTTTTTAGGAAATTCGAAAAATATGATAGTTGAAATATTCAGTTGACAGAATTTTCATAGTTAGTCGACTGAATTAAAACAGAGAAAAAATAGTGCAAAAATATTCATATTCAGTTGACTGAAATTTTGAATTAGTCGACTGAATATTTTGTAATGTTGGGTCTTTAAATATTTAGTCGACTAAGAGTTATTTAAAAAATATATATGCACGTACACAGGTTCAGTCGACTGAGTGGGTAATTTAGTCGACTGACCTGGAAGTTTCATGCATATAAAAGCTTATTTCTGAAAATAATTTTTGTCATGCTTGTCTGTGTTTGTGAACTACTTGAGGATAGATTTTAACATAGCTAAAACTGGACTCTGACTCTAAACAACATATATATGTACCATACTTCATATTGTTGAGTCCGGTCTTCGTAGTTCTTTGTCGTAGATTCATGAATCTTCGTGTCGGTTGAATTTCTTGTCATTAATCAAAACATAAGATCCAACAGTTCATCCTTCTGATAAAGGAGAGAAAACACCTATGAGCAAGGCTACAACCACCGGTCTGTCAGGGGGGAACACTAGGACACTCACGACCACGCATAGTTCACTACACCCTCTTCATTAATCTTTCGCACAATAATTACTAACATGTTCTTATTTGGTTTTTGCAGCTGCAATGACTCGGTCCTGGGCCTTCGATCGCTTAAGAAGTTCTTCCTCATAACATTGATCTAGCCGGGATTCGGAATCTAGTCGGCGTAGGGAGAAAGACGAGGGATGTGATAAAACCTGTCATTCAAGGGAATCCTTTTCTTCTAAGCGCAAGTCCCAGTCCCAAACATCATGCCAAGGAGAACACTCCAATTTTCCTGCTTACAGCGGAGACCAGCCTCCTTACCGCGGTCCTCAAATCGCCACATCACATGAGAAATATTCTGGATCCTCAAGCTCTAAACAGCCTTGGGAACGTAGATCAAGTAAACATACAATTGCCGCTTTTGATCCTTCTTTTCCGACTGCTGCTCCCAATGTTTCTACAGTGGAGAAATTGGCCGAGCTCAAGACCACTTTCCCGAAAATTTGCTTCGACAGGATTAAATTCCTTCCCTCAATTCATATGATTTCAAGGCACGTCAAAGCGAGTTCTCTTGGATGTGTCAATGATGTGTTTATGCAGCACGAGTCGTTTCAACATTTGGTAGAAAGAAAATCTCTGAAGTGTCCATTGAGCGATAATATGAAATTGACCGCCTCAAGTTAGAAGTGATACATGATAAAGACATAATCAAACATCAGGATGCCGAATTGTTAGAATTGAAAACACAACTTGCCAAAGCGGAAAGAAATGCTAAGGAAATGGCAGAAGTGGTGAGCCGTTTAGAAACTTCTCATAAAAAGGAACTCGATGCTGCCCTCAATCGTAGCAGGGCACTTTCTCTAGAAAAAGATTCCTTGCAAAAGGAAAAGGATGTTTTGGCCCGCCATGTTGAGGAACTCAAAGTGCTTCTTAAAAAAGAAAGGGAGGAGAAAATTGAGGCCCAGGAAGAATCGTAGAAGTACTACGAAGAGGCCGCCGAATCCAGGATCTTGAAAATTAAGCTTGATGAGCAGCTTGCTAAAATTGAAGCTCTTAAAGAGGAGGCTCCAGAAGAAGGCCATGAAGAAATGATTGAACCAATTTAATCCCAAGTGGAAGCCGCTAAAGATTCCAGTAGAAATGAAATCAAGGACTTGTTCGATCCATTGATCATCGAGTATAATACCAAAGTCCTTATCCACCGTGACTTAAGTTTTCTTGGCAAGGGTTATCTTGAATCACTTGCTGAAGCTTAGGAGCAAATTATTGAGATGAAGAAGAGATAATTGGGTGGAGCTGAGCTCAAAGAAGAAGAATTAGAGTGGGAGATTCTTCGTAGAAACGAACCCTTGGATTTGGCTGCTGCGAATCTCCAATACTTCAACGTTTCTACACCTACCAGAGTGTCAGTATCCCTCTACATGGAGCAGGAATTGGGCTATGATCCCCTATTTTAGAGGGAGGTACCCTATCAACCACGGAGAGCTAAATGGATGCGGGTATTGCACTTTACTCCTCAGTCTATGAGAAGTTTTCTTTTTCGTGCCCAATGGTTTTGAGCTCATCTCTCTGTTTTAACAAATTTTGCAAGTCTTCCAGGTCCTGGAAAACTTCTAAGAGCGATGCTGTTGTAGAGCAACAGGAGAAACTGGATGAGGTTCCGGGAGCTGCTGATGTACCGAGGCCCGATGCTCAAGTCATCGAAGCTCTTGATGACGACAAGGTCGAAGATCCACTTCCAGCAGATGAGTTTGAGGATGTAATGATTATTGGTGCCTCCGAATACACCGACAAGATTAGCTTGAAAGAGCAGATTGAATAGGAGGAGTTGCTGAAAAGAAAAGCTAAAATCGAGCCTGTCGAGGTGGACATCGAGATCCACACCTTGTGCCACTATAAGTTATTCCCCCTGGTGGGTCGATTCCCAGTGAACTCCCTCCTACCTCTGTAAGCTCTCCTACTAAAGGCATTAAGGGATCTAGAAAAAGAAGCTCAACTAACACTACTCTCGAAAAATCCAAAAAAGAGAGAAAGTTAAAGAAATAGCCGTCACTTCGGTTCAGTGTGTATATAGTTTGCACAGTTGTATCTTTCCTTAGCTATGGTTGTACGGGTATGAGTCCCCATTTCTTGGAATAACTTGTACTACGATCTTGAAATCTGTTATATGAATAAAAGTTTTTGTTTTCTGTTGAACTTCCAGTTGAATTGCTATTTAAGTAGTTGAACTATTACGTTCCATTCAATGTACATGTAATTTGTTGTTCGTAAATTCTGGTAACAACCCACCAGCTCTATCCCAAGGCCTCCAAGTGGTCGTGGCCTCGAGTCATATCAAACACTAGGCTCGGGCCTTAGTGGTATGCTATCAAATTCAATGGTTTTTGAGTAACTATACTCCTGCCCCTCAGTTTTGATTTAGCGGTGTCAAATGTTGGACGGTCAAACTCCATCCTTAGTGAGTTTATAATCCTCCCGTCGGTTTTAGGCCAGAGTTCGTGGAATAGTGAGTGGTCGAACTCCACTCATCTATTCATTCATGTTCGTATCCGCACTCTAGGGATAAGATTTAGTTGATGGGTGGTTGAATCGCACATAATCTATGTTTATACTCTAGTCCGCACTCTTGGGACTTAGAGTTATTCCTATGAGCGGTTAATTCACGCCTAGTTTATGTTTATACTCCAGTCCACACTCTGGGGACTTAGAGTTATTTTGCGGGTAGTCGATTCACACCCGATTTATATTTATACTCTAGTCCACACTCTGGGGACTTAGAGTTATTTTTTGGGTGGTCGATTCAGACCCGATTTAAGCTTATACTCCAGTCCACACTCTGGGGACTTAGAGTTATTCCAAAGAGCGGTCAGATCGCACTCCCCTCAATTGATTAAGTTGCCCCCGGGGTCTGGGGTTTGATTTAGCGAGTGATCGGTCGTGTCACAGTCACTCTCACTTTATCTTAATCGTACAGTTTGGCTGGATTTATTTAATCATCAAATGGTCGACCACATTTATTCCTCGTCGTGCATCCCATCAGTTGGATTATGAATGAGAGTTGTCAAATGAGCAAATGGACCAAGCTCATCTTATTTAGTCTCATTGGGAATTAGCATGATTGATTAATTTCAAACTCCTAGAGCCTGTTCATATATATATCGAAACCAAGCAATTATACTATGTAATTAATATATAATGCCACAACAAACATAAATATATAGGAAGTTCGAAACTATCCATTGAATGGGAAGGAATATCATAAAATGTCTTATTACACATTCAGAAAATCAAATGCTAAAGCAAAATCTGAAAGTAAATACAACTAAAATGTAAAGGAAATAAACTAAGTGAAATAGCGCCGTAGATGTTCACTATTCCACGCCCTTGGAAGTGTAACACCATCGATAGTCACTAGCTTGAAAGTTCATTCTCCAAGCCTCTGTTCAATGATATATGGTCCTTTCCAGATTGGATTCATGTGCGATAGGCTAGGAGCAACCCAATTCAAGACGATATTGCCAATTTCAAAAATTCTAGGTCGAACTTTAATGTTTTAATACTGGGCAACTTGGTGTCGGTGTGCAGCTGCTCGTAAATTGGCTTCTTCGCGATTCTCATCTGTAAAGTCAATAGATTCCAAGAGGAGATTTCTGTTTATTTTGGAATTGTAGTAAGTCACTCGATGAGAAGGAACTTTGAGCTCAATAGGAATAACGGCTTCGGAACCATAAGCAAGGGCGAACGGAGTATGGCCAGTCATGGACTTGTGGGTGGTCTTGTAAGCCCACAGTGCTGTAGGGAGTTCATCCACCCACTGGCCTTTAGCCTTCTCCAAACGATTCTTTAGAATGGAGTTTATGATTTTATTTACAGGTTCAACCTATCCATTTGCCTAATGGTGAGCGACCGCTGCAAATCTCTTTTCAATACGATATCTTCGAAAAAAGTCTTTGAATTCAACACTGTCGAATTGAGTCCAATTATCTGTTACAATTTTTCGTGGAAGACCGAAGCGGCATATGATGTTTCAGACAATAAAGTTGATTACTTTCTTGGTTGTGATTGTGGTTAAAGGTTCTGCTTCAGCCCATTTGGTAAAGTAACCAACTGCAACGATATCATACTTTGCACTACCTTTAGAGATCGGTAAGGAACCGATAATGTCTATACCTCACATGGCGAATGACCATGGGCTAACCATTTGCGTAATTTCTATTGGCAGAGCTCTTGGAACTTTTGCATATATTTGGCATTTATCACATCGTCTTACATAGTCAGTGGTGTCTCGATTTACAGTTGGCAAATAATACCCATAACGGAGTATTTTCTTTGGCAGAGTTTGGCCCCTAGTGTCATCGTCGCATTTCCCTTCATGAACTTCTTTTATAACATGTCTTATCTCATCATGAGCGACACACCGGAGTAGAGGGAATGAGAAAACTTTCTTATACATAGTTCCTTCTTGCATAATATATCGTGAAGCTTTGCAAAGGACTTGTCGCTTTTCATTTCTTTTATCTGGTAGGACTCAATGTAGTAAATAATCATTGATTGGAGTCATCCACGATTCCCTTTCAGGCTCCGCTTCTAGTGTCTGGTCGATTTCTATCATGTTTATACTTGGGGTATTTAATACTTTGACCGACACCAAGCCCATCTGATGTGCATTATTGGTACTAGCAAACTTTGCCAATGAATCAGCCTCTCTATTTCGATCTCATGGAATATGCGAAATGCCATACTACTCAAATTCTATCAACAACCCTTAGACTTGGGTAAGGTATAGGGCAAGCCGTTGTCCTTTAGCCTGATAATCTCCCCTACTTGATACACCACGAACTGAGAATCGCAAAATATTTCGATAGATTTTATTCCAAGTTCTCTAGCGAGTGTAAGTCCAACAACAAGAGCTTCATATTCAACTTTGTTGTTTGTTGCTGGGAAATCAAGCTATAATGCATAACAGATTGACCAATTTTCAGGAGTTACAAGCATAATCCCAGCTCCAAAACAATGATCGTTAGACGCTCCATTAGTATACAATTTCCACTGTATGGTAAGGATTTTGCTGCCTTCTGGAGAATCATCTTGCATAGTAAACTCTGCTATAAAGTCTGCCAACGCCTGATCCTAGATAGCCCACTGAGGGAGATAAGTTATGTCGAATTGATTAAGTTCAATATTACACTTGAGTAACCTTCCAGACGTCTCAGGTCGCTGTAGGACCTATCGTAACGGCTGGTCGGTGTAAACATTGATTAGATGTGCCTGAAAGTACGGACAGAGATGCCATGATGCAATTAGTTAGCAGTATGCTAATTTCTCGATCTTTGGATGGTTCCTTTCAGATCCTGTTAATCGTTTACTGATGTAATACACCGGCCTCTGGATCCGATTCTCCTCATGAAGCAATGCGGCACTTATAGCGTGTGCCGATACAGCCAAATAAATGTACAACTCCTCAAAATCCACAGGCTTTGACAAGATAGGAGGTCTCTCCAAATGAATCACCAAAGCTTGAAACGCGTCTTTACAATCATGCATCCATTCAATGTTTCTTTTCCCTTTCCTAATCAGATTGAAGAAAGGAATGCATTTGTCGGTAGATCTGGACATGAATCGGCTTAAGGCAACAACTTTCCTATTTAGACTCTGCATTTATTTAATAGTTCTTGGTGCTAGGATATCACGGATAGCTTGAATCTTCTCGGGATTGACTTCTATTCCACGAGCGTTGACAATAAAGCCCAAGAATTTTCTTGATGCAACACCAAAAGACAACTTCAAAGGATTGATTTTTATCTTGTAATGTCGGAGGATGTCAAACATTTTCACCAAGTGTCTAATGTGGTCGCTTGATCGTAGTGACTTCATGAGTATTTCATTTATATACACTTCCATTGTCTTTCCAATCTGATCTTTAAACATTCTATTGACCAAACGATGATAAGTAGCTCTCGCATTCTTTAATCCAAACGGCATTACTACATAGTAGTACAATGCAACATCAATAATGAAGATGCTGTGCTCCTGATCGGGGATATGCATCGGGATTTGGTTATATCCCGAGTATGCATCCATGAAAGATAGTAATTCGTGTCCTGCAGTTGAATCCACTAGCTGGTCAATCCTCGAAAGGGGAAAACTATCTTTCAGACACGCTTTGCTCAAATCTGAATAATCAATGTACATTCTCCATTTCCCATTCGCTTTCTTCACAAGTACCGGATTAGATACCCATTCAGGGTAGAGTGTGTCATAGATAAATCCGTTGACTTTTAGTTTATCCACCTCCTCTTTGAGAGCGACAGATCTCTCCGAATCCATACCGCGCCTTTTTTTCTTCACCGGGACATACCTCGGGTCAATATTCAATGCATGGCTTGCAATGGCAGGCGAGATTCCATACATGCCAGAATCAGTCCAAGCGAATACATCTAGATTCGTTCAAAGAAAACTAGCAAGTTCCTTCATCATCAGAGGGCCGAGCTGTGATCCAATCTTTAGGACTCGTGATGGATCGCCATAGCTGACCATAATATCAATTGTCAGCTCTGCCGGTGCAGCCTTGGTCTCTTTGGGCTCCTCTTCGTCATCTCTTGGATCTATATCTCTATAGAACCCACTATGGCGCTCGAGCCAAGGCTCAAGTGCTAGTTGTCAATCTTTGATAGCTTGGAAATGAACAATCTTGTCCACACCCTTACCTTTTTCTTTGCGCTGAGCTTCCCTCAACTCAGCTACATAACATGCACGTCCAGTCGCTCGATCACCATAAACAACTCCTATGCCATTATCCGTTGGAAATTTCAAAGTCAAACTCCATGGGGCAAGCTGCCCGAAATTCCGCTTGGGCCGGTCGACCCAGAATACAATTGTATGGAGTGTCAACATCCAAAACAATAAATGGCAAGGTTCGCACTCTCCTTCATTCACCTTCTCCAAACTCAAGAGGTAATTCCACATAACCAACAACTTCAGTTGCAACACCATTAAAACCTTATATATGAGCTTTAGAAGTTTTTAAACCTTTGGCTTCCATCCTCATCTGATCATAAGCTTTTTTGAAGATTATATTTACCGAACTTCCACAATCAATCAAAATCCTTCTCACCAAAGCAGGACCAATCATGGCTGAAATAACCATTGGGTTGATTGTCGAAGCCTCTACTTTATCTGCATCTCTATTCCTAAACATAATATCATCTGCCATCGTATGTTGCTGCTTTACCGGAGCTCCATCTTCCGTGTTCGAACAACATTCAAAATCCACATGCCTAATCGCGGTAGCATAACACTCCATCTCTTACCAACTCTTATCTGCCGGGGAAGTCCCCCGACTATCGTGCTTATCATCCAGCCTTCCACTAGTCCATACAGGCTCCTTAGACCTACGCGGCGCTTGTCCTCTGTTGGGGTCAGAAGTCCCCTGCTCGCCATCCTGTGGGGCTTTCACAAACTGTTGTAACTTCTTTTCTCGAATCAGTTTTTCTATAACATCCTAGAGATGCCTGCATTCATTTGTATTGTGCCCACAACACTTGTGAAACCAATAATATTTCCCAGTCTGTTGCTGCTTCTCTGTTGACTTTTTTGGAGGCGACTTCCTATACTACATGGTATTGCAAGTAGACAGATAGATATTCTCCACGGACGTATTCAACGGCGTGTAATTATCATACATTGGAATCCTAGGCTTTAACCTTCCAGAATCCCTTTTTCATTCTCGGTTCCTATCTCCGCCTCTCTTTAGCTGATTTAGCTTATTCTGAGCGTTCACTTAGATTTTCCTAGAATTGTCATCAAACTGTTTGATTGCAATGTTACTCTGTACTCCTTCTCCACTCGGTCCTGCAACATTCTCTTTTATGGAGGACCTGGCTTATTCCTTCCTCAAATATTGTGCCGCCTTTGCGTAAAAGCGCTCCAACATTGCAGACGACTTACCGGCTAACCAATCGCTAAATTCAGACTCTGGATCGATTCCTCTTGCTATGGCCATGAGTATCACATGTTCATTCGGGTTACTGACCTCCATGACAACTGTATGAAATCTCTCCAAATAATCTTTCAATGACTCTCCTGGAGCCTGAACCATACTAGAGAGGGACATCACGGCTTTAGGGCGAGTTGCATGCATTCAAAATAGCTCCACAAACTTGGTTGCCAAATCATCGAACCTAGAAATTGATCACGGGGGTAGTCTCCTGAACCACATCGTCGCTATTTCGGAAAGAGTTACGGGAAAGCATCTACACTTGGTCACATCATAAGCTCACATGGAATCCATCAACCATTCATATCTTATGGTGTGTTGCTTGCGGTCAGTTTTTCCCACGTAAGCAGGCATCAACGGCATGTTGAACTTCCTTGGGAATTATGCATGCAATACACTATCAGTGAACGGGGCATGACTTCTTGAGATTCCACAGTCATCATTGGTTAAGCCTTGGCTCTCCCTCACTAACTGTTTGACCATTGTCGATAAATCCGGCATTTGGATGGGTGGTGCCAAGCGGTGGTCACGCTCTACCTCATGTGAGTGGTCCGGTCGATGTTCGCGGGCCGTTTCACACCTTCTTGGTTCACCATCTTCCCGACGCACATCTTGTACATTCATTGCGTCATCATTCCTAGGACGTAACTAGTCAGCATTCAATCGAACTCCATCATCCAAACCTTCAGAAAAAGCTCTAGCGCGATTCCTCAAGTGTATAAGGGGAAACACTCCTCTAGAGGAGGGATCGATACCGATCCCTAGGGAGGGATCTGCACCGAACGATCTTGGCAGACCGCGATGGTCTGCCAGGCAATGCTCCAAAGCTTCTACATGATTTTATTCAATCCTGTGATGCCTATGCCTGTGATATTCATCCGATGAGCTAGAACTTTCCAATGCCGAGTAAGGAGTGGGTTCCCTCCTAGCTTTCCCCCGCTGCTGCTAAGTAATTTGATTCATCAAGTTGATATTAGTATGAATTTGCTGACTTAGTTGTCGAAGACTTTCCATCAACTCTCTCATTAAATTATGAAATTCAGCTTTGGTAATAGAATCAGTGAGATTTTGAACTTCAATTGGATTAGCATTCACAATTGTTGATTGATTCCTTAGGTCTCCTTGTTGAATGCTAGCAATCTCATTTCCATCCACGTTATGAGAAGTAGATCCAGTATGTATCATTATTGTTGGTTACTTTGCTTTAGATTCCTCTAAATCTGAGTAGTATAAGCAACTTTATCAAGATAAATACGGATCTCCTTCGGGGGATTTATCCAATCCAGTAGTAACAAAGGGGATCCTAAAAAGCCGAGAATTAGGTTCTCGATGAAAGCACCAAAATGTTTGCAACTAAATTGGTCACAAACACCCAAGAACAGATTTTTGTAGAGAAGTAAGTGAAGAAAATAAAATTAAAATGAGGAACAAATTTAGATAACAAGAAATAAAAAGCAATAATTAGAAACAAAGAGATTTATAGTGGTTTGGCATTGTATGCCTACGTCCACTATGAAGATTATCTTTATTGATCACTTATAAATCTGATTACATCAGCAAGGAATAGAGAAAACTTGATTACAATAAAGACTAAAGTAACAAGTAGCGTAAAGATCCTTAGAATGACCCAGTAGGCTAGTATTTATAGGTGAAGATGAATGCCAATCTCTTTGAAACTTCGGCTAAAGGACCTTCTAATCCATATGGACCCACCAAAGGGGTCGTTGGGCCCAATTCCCAATGAAGAGGGATCAGTACCAATCCCTTCATTAGTTGATTTTTGGGCAGGAATTCCTATGGTGGCTTCTGCATGCTTAAATATGTTGTCCCTTCAATTATCATGTCATTTGGATCAATAAAGCTCAAGTTATTGGTTGTTCTTTGATTCGATATGATTTGTTCACTGAACATAGCCGAACCATCTTTAGAATTATATGTCGATCTCTTTTTGATACAGCCTGTTGATCCCTTTTCTAGGATGTATGCCACCCCGTATTTTATAATCAAGTGTGTCGATCCAACGCAACCAATCATGCCGATCCCTCTTCTATGAGATGAAGTATGCCGATCCATCCTCTCTTATAAAATATGTCGATCCATCCTATTTCATAGAATATGCCGATCCATCCTACCAAACTATGCCGAGCCCTTCTTTATGAGATGACGTATGCTGATCCCTCTCAAGGAGCCAATCCATACTTATCCCTTCCATTTACCAAGCTATATTCCACACTTAAACATTTTACGTTTTATCTACCAATTCCGTTCAACTCTGACTTCATATAACCGTCTGTACTTGACTTCCGGGTCCCATAATCATTGCTCCTGAATCATCGCCCTTGATAGTAGTCAGATTTAACTCGTCAGTCAGTTCAATATAGCTGGGCTAGAATGCCGGATAACAATTATTATTTAAAATCTCATTCTAATAATAAACTTCCAAAATATTAATATTAATTTAAAATATAACTGTAGTTATTACTTATGAATTTTCACCAGAAATTCATAAATAATAACCCTTTTTATTTTAGGCTTTATTTTCAGTAAAATTTGTTAAACCATCATTATTTATAGATTATATATAAAAACCACCTAAAATCTATAAATAACCTTATCTATTGTTATTCGGCCTTTTAACCAAGAAGTATTTAAATGGGCTTGATGAGTCGAACTTAATAGCTATCGAGGCAAGATGCCAAGAGCGATAGCCATAGAGTCCAGAAATCAAGTGAAACCAAAGTTATTAGATGGAAACACGATCATCTCATAAAAATCCAAAAGTAAATCCATCAAAGTGATGGATCGGTACCGATCCATCCTTCTGATTGGGTACCGATCCATAAACCTTCACCTAGATGACCTTATTTTCCTCCAATACTCAAGTGTTGATAGTAACAACCCATTTCAAGCTCCATTGATTAATCACCTATCGTCTGCTATTAAATGCCTCGAGCACTTGAAATCAGCATCTCCATTCCTCTACCGATCCATCACTTGGACTCAGAAGTAAGCTTATAGCAATGCAAACAAGTTAGAAATCATGAAGCTAATGACAAGTCGCTTCATCTCAAGGTAATAAGAATGATCCATATGAAGATCTTATGGATCAGTATCGATCCATCAACCTTGCTGGGCTGGCCATATTTTCTCAAGAACAACTGCTGCTAGATAGTAGAGATCGTGGAGGAAGACATGCTTGAGCATTTCCTAGTGACCTACAGCTATAAGTAGGAAGTTAGGGCTTATTTTCAAGGACTTTTTTGCTTTCTTTGCAATTATTACATATTTCTTTGTAATCATCTGGTAGTGGTACCAATCTATAAGTACTACACTTGTAAAACATCAATATCATCAATAGAAATCTCAAGTGGACATAAGCAATAGTTGGCTGAACCACCATAAATGTTTGGTGGCTTATTTTTACTCATTTTCATGCACATTTCTTCATTTTAATTTTCTACTTAACTTCTTGGGTGTTTGTGCCACTTATGGTACTAACATTTTGGTGCTTTCACTGAGAGTTAAACTCAGGCCGTTTGGATCCATCATCTACTATGGGTTACTTAAATCAAAGAGAGAGATCCAATTTCCTTGTTTTCTACTCTTGACCTACTCAGATTTCCAGAAGACTTACACAAGTTGCCTTTAACCATGGCCCTTAACGAGATCGATCCACTACTTCAAGAGCTGTTGAGGATGTTGAGAATGTTGATTCACAACATGTTGAAGAGTTCACACAACCAGCCTCTATTGAAAGTCAAAACCCAATGGATGTGATTACCAAGGTTGAGATGGATCGTATGATGAAGCAAATGAAGGATAAGCTCTAAGAAAGCTGTGATGAGTTGAATCAGCAGATGAAATAGATCTTGGACTTATTGAATCAATTGACTAACAACCATAGGAGAAGCAGGAGGGACTTGACACCTTTTGGTATAGAATCTGATAGTTTCTCACCATCAAAGAAAATGTAGAGGGATGGAAAATAGAAGATGCTTAGAGAAGAGACTGGGAAGTCGAGTAAAGACCGAGACCAAATCGCGGCAAAGGTTTATGGATCGGTGCTGACCCATCAAAAGGGATTGGTATCGAACCATCTAACCTTGGTTTGGGTGGTCGGTTTTCGGGTGACAGTGCTGATTTTGCTTCTGATCGTGCTATAGATGGCCAAAAAATTGGAGATCAGGTGACCATTGTGGATCCACCATGAAGAGACTATGTACATAGAACTGATGAACGAACGGTTCTCCTAAAGTCAAGGGAACCCAGGTATCGTGAACCTAATCGAGAGTGTTTATCAGGCCAAACACTCAGTGGATCATGATTACTGCATTCAGTAGATCCATTTGAGTTGGATTTGACTCAGATGGTAAGAAGACTTATAAGTGAGAGCTAGCATCGGTCTAATGATGATTGGGGTTCCTCACCAAGCCAAAATCCATTCACGGAAGAGATCCTATGCGAGGAATACTTAAGGATATTTGTGATACCGATGATGCTGTCATATAATAAGAAGATGTATCTGAAGCAACATCTGATGAAGTAAGACTTGCACAAGGATTCTGCTAGAGCTATTGATAGTATGCAATGTTGTTGTTTCATGATTTTCCTAGAGGGAGTGGCAACGATGTAGTTCACTCCACTACCATCGAGATCCATAGCGTCTTTTGAGCAATTGGTGCAAAAGTTCATTACACAATTCCATTTGTACACTACCCGTCTAAAGGACATCATGTCACTATTAAACCTCTTTCAGGGAGCGGGAGATTCTTTGAAAGATTTTTTGCAAAGGTTTAATGCTACAGTAATCGAGTTGAGCAATCCTTAAGTGAATATTGTATTGATGGGACTCTTTAGGGGAATTCATCCCGACATCGATTTAGCGAGGTGTTTGAAGATGAAACCTCCACCGATAATGGATGTATATTATAGAAAGGCAACTTGGTCTTGCGCTTGAAAGAAGCAAGCACTACCATCGGAAAAACCAATATCGGGCAGTAGGAAGTAATGTTGTTGTAAAGCAGTCTGGAGGGAATTCCGGCAATGTTGATGTTAATTTGGAAAATTAAAGTAGTGTACAGAACAAGAACAATAATGGAGCTAAAAATAAAAAATTTGATTCAAGAAGGCATCCAAGAATCGCAAAGTATGACAACTATACTCCATTGAACAACTCGATTGAGAACATGTACTTAATTACATTACACGAAGCCGGCTCTGAGGGAGTCGACTGAAAAGGAGAAAAAGTATGGCAAGTGTTGTAGATTTCATGAGATGCATGGTCACCACACTAACGAATGCAGACATTTGAATGACGTGACTGAAGATTTGATTCTTATAAAGAAGTTACAACAATTTGTGTGAGCCTTGTAGTATGGCGAGCAAGGAACTTAAAACCCTCAGTAGGGGCAAGCTGGGCCTGGTGTTGATGAGCTCAAACGGCTTGAGAAGCGATTGGTGATTAATACTATTATTAGAGGGGCACATCTATGGGTGCTTTTGAAGCATGTAGTAAATGAGAGCTATTTTGTCGTTGAAGACAATGTTTTGACAAAATAGCTCAAAACTATAGGAGATGACATTGTTTTTAGAAATCGTGATGCTGATGGGGTGGAAACCTCGACGATTGGCTCGCTAGTGATATTGGCCATGATTGGCCCTACTATTGTAAGGAAGGTGCTTCTTGACTATGGAAGTTTACTCAACATTTTGTTCAAGAAAGCCTATGACCAGATGCTTCTAGAGGGCAAGGACTTAAGCCGTGTAAATCTCGAATCTAGGAGTTTAAAGGTACTGGTACTGAGCAAGTGGGATGTGTGGATCTACCAGTGGTGCTTGGAGAGGGCGACTGGAAGAGAGTGCGGATCATGCCTATTGTTGTATTGGATATTTATTTTGCTATTAACGCATCTTTGGGCCGACCGACCCTTGCTGAATTCCGAGCCACTGTAGCTCCTTGGTGCTTAACGATGATGTTCCCAATAGAGAACGGTGTGTGAATAATACAAGGGGATCAGGGGCTTGGTCGCGACTGTTATATAACTGAGCTAAAAGAGGTAGGGCAAAGAGAGAAAGGAAAGGGTGTAGGGAAGACTCACCATATCAAGGCTTTGGACGCATAACAACCATCACCTGAGCCCTGACTCGGGTAGCATAGTCGGTTGCATAAGGATATGGATTCACGGAAAGAGCCAGAGGATGGAAGGGTTGCTCCAACCGAGTTGACAATCAACATCCCGATCGGCCAGGATGATCCTACATGGGTCATGAAGGTCAGATCATAGTTTGGCATGAAGATGATTAAGAGTTAGTTGGTTTTCTCCAAGCGAACTTGGATGTGTTCGCCTGGACTTACTCAAACATGTGTGGAATATTATCAGAGAAGTGAGCCCTACATTAAATGTAAATCTTAAATATGTTCCTATAAAACAAAAATGCCACAGCTTGGGTCTAGATAGATCAACTACACTCAAATAAGAAGTGGAGAAGTTGAAAGACAACGGCTTCATCCGAGACGCCCTATATCTGAAGTGGGTATCAAACCCAGTCCTGGTGAAAAAAGTGAACGGGAAGTGGTGGACATGCATTGACTATTCAATCCTGAACAAGGTGTGCCCGAAGGACAGCCTCCCACTTTCGAAGATTGATCAGTCGGTAGACTCGACGGCCGGACATGAATTGCTCTCGTTCATGGATGCATATTCTAGATACCATCCCAATGCACATCCTAGTCCAGGAAAACACTAGCTTTATAACCAACCTGGAATTGTACTGCTATCTTGTCATGCTCTTTGGATTGAAGAACGCAGGAGAACCTTAACAGAGGTTAATGAACAAGATGTCCAAAGATCAGATAGGACGCTCAATGGAGGTCTATGTTGATGATATGCTCGTCAAGTCATGACGATCGAGGAACCACATTGATGACTTGGCAGAGATGTTCGACATTCTTCGAAAGTATGGGATGAAGCTTAACACTTTGGAATGCTTATTCAGCATTACGTTCGGGAACTTTTTAGGCTTCATTGTGAACTCCCATGGAATCGAAGCCAATCCAAAGAAGATTGAAGCATTGAGGAAAATAAAAGCCTTAGAAATGATCAAAGAGGTCTAGAGCTTTAATAGGAAGGTCGCTACCCTGAGTAGATTCATTTCCAGAGCCATTGACAAATGCATCCCCTTCTTCGACGTGATCAAGAAAAGGGAGAGGAATTTCACATGGACGCAAGAGTGTATAGGCGCATTTCAGGCTCTGGAGGAGCACTTAGAGAGACCCCATATTTAGTCGAAACCGCTGGAGGATGAGGACTTGTTTATTTATCTGGCAATGGCATTGCATGCTTTGAGCGTTGCACTTGTACGTGAGGAGTCCCGAATCTAGAGGCCAGTGTACTACATCAGTAAGCGGTTGACAGAAGCTGAAAGAAATTACTCAAAGCTAGAAAAGCTCGCATACTGCCTATTAATGGCTTCGAGAAAGCTGTGCCCTAATTTTAGGCTCATCCGATCAAATTTCTAACCAACCAGGCTTTGAGATAGGTCCTACAATGACCTAAGACTTCTGGAAGGCTATTGAAATGGAACATTGAATTGAGCTAGTATGACATAACCTATCACCCTCAAAGAGCGATCCAAGGTCAAGCTTTGGCGGATTTCATTTTCGAATACATTGCGTGAGATGACATTCTAGAGAGTAGTGGAGAGTAGAATGCTAGATGGAAAATATACACGGATTGTGCATCCAACAAACGTTGTTTTGGTGCTAGAGTCTTGCTAGTGACACCCGAGGAATATTCGATTTGTTACACTTTGAAACAACTTTTCTATAATGAACAATGAAGCAGAGTATGAGGTCTTGATCACAGGACTCAAGATCATCAAGGAGCTGGGAGTTAGAACTTTGCATATCTTCTGTGATTCCCAGCTGGTGGTATGTTAAGTGAGAAAAGAATTCAGGAAAAAGGAGCAAAGATAGCTCAGTATCTCAACTGAGCCCCTTGAGCTGGTTAGTGATATTGAATATTACACCATAACGCATATTCCCAGAGAGGAAAATGCGAAGGCCGATTCACTGGCTAGGTTATCTAGTTTTGAAGATGAGCAGCTCATAGGCCTTGTCCCAATTGAAGTGCTATCAGCTTCGAGCATTGACCGGATGGACGTCGGTTGGATCTTGGAGGCCGAATGTGAGAAGGAGTTATGGATAACTCCGATAAAGAGAGAGGAGTCCTTCCTGATAGAAAAAGCGAGCGACGTCAACTCCTTCATAAACCTTAAAGATTCATCATGCAAGAGGGAGTACTTTACAGGAAGGGATTCACAATTTCTATGCTTCAGTGTGTTGCCAATAATGAGGCCAAGCTAGTCCTAAGAGAAGTACATGAAGGGGTATGGGGTGACCAAACCTGGCAAACCCTAGCGAAGAAGATCCTTCATTATGGGTATTTCTGGCCTACTGTCAACCGAGACGAGGCTAATTACACCAAAAAATGTGACAACTGCTAGAGATTCGCTAAATTCTAAGAGCGCCACCAACAAAGATCACTCAAATGGTCAGTCCCTGGCCGCTTGTAGTTTGGGGAATCGATACCATTGGAGTGCTACCAATTCTAAATGTGGCACGAAGTACGCAATCGTCGCTGTTGATTACTTCACCAAATGGGATGAGGCAAAGCTATTAGCCACATCACAAAGAAACTAATCAACTTCATGGTCAGAAACATCACCTGTCATTTTGGGGTCCCACAAACGATTATTCCCAATAACAGGACCCAATTCGACAGTGCTGAGGTCAAAGATTTCTACCGTAGTTATCGCATAGAGAAGAGATCTGCAGTGGTGACACCCTCCCAATCGAATGGATAGGTCAAATCAGTGAACAAGATTATAAAGTTCATTCTTAAGAAGCGACTAGAGAAGGCTAAGGGCAAGTGGGTCGATGAACTTCCATTGGTGCTTTGGGCTTATAGAACGACCCATAAGTCCACGATTCTCCATTCGCCCTAGCTTATTGATCAGAGGCCATGATCGCAGTTGAAATTGAAGCACTTTTTCATCGAGTGACCCACTATAATCCATGGATGAATGAGGAACTCCTACTGAATTCTCTCTATATGATCAAGAGAAGCGTGATGAAGTTGACTTGAGAGCAGCTGCACACCGAAACTGAGTTGCCCGATACTACAACACCAAAGTCAGAGGTCAGACCTTTGAAATTAGCAATCTCATTATCAAACGAACCTTCCCTTTCCCTGGGAACTTAGGTTGATTTAGGAAGGCCGTACGCGAGCAAAAGCTTGGAGATGGCACGTTCAAGCTAGCAACAGCGGATGGTATCTCCCGCGGGCGTGGAAAAGCGAACACTTGTGATGCTATTTCACTTGAATGTAAATTTATATATAACCAAAGTTCTATAACCAGACAGAATCTGTCATTTCTAATGTTTATAAAGGAAATGACTTTCGAAGCACATAAATCCATTTGTGCTAGACTTTACACTGCGAACAATGTTAATTTAAATGAACCTGCATGTGCAAAATGCAGGTGTATAGGTACCCACAGATAGGTGCTAACTAATCTTCCACAGTCCATGGTCAGATGCACGAAGCTCGACCACACCTAATATCCGGAGATAGATACCCAACAACTCCTCTAACTCATGACTTGAGGGCAGGAGTATAAACATTCAAAGGCCAAACGAGATAGTTTGCCTCCATAGCTCATGCTTGAAGTTTGGTAGAGCATCTACACCTTGCCTAGAGTAAGTACGACGAAAGATCTACGGCCATAGATAAGCGGGATCTCTTTCAAACTTCAACCGATGCCCGAAGTTAGCTGTGGTCGCAAGTAAACATCCTTGATTAGGATGTTAAAACCACTATCTTAAGTGGTTAACTCAAATTGACGCCCAAAGTTTGGTGTGGTTAAAGCATGCATCTCAGAGAAGGTTGTCCAAATTGCCATCTAGATACAAATCGTTTCAATTGATGCCTGAAGTTAGGCTCAATCACACTTAAAATGTCCTCAAATGGAATGTTTAAGTTATTCTTCCCAGCAATCTGAATTTGAATAAGTTCCAGAATGGAACATGGTCATGTACGGGAACATGCTGATACGTGCCCTGAGATCACCCCTTGCTCACCTAAACAACAAAACAGACTAATAAGTCCAATGATGATAGTGGGAAATAGATTGCAAACACGTTGAATATAAAGCACATTTCTCAACAAATTCGTACTGGACTTGAATAAAATAAGAAGTCTTTATTATTCATAGTCAAAATAAGACTTGGAAGAAAGGTACAAGCGTTATTAGCATCTAAACTGAAAGCAAGAGCGGGGGCCGAACCCGCACAAAACCGGCCTGAAAAAAGGAGAGACAAATGGGTCCTGCAACTATACAACTAAAAACCTAAATGAGATAGATGATCACATTTTTGGTTTCTTCTTTATCTTCTCTTCCACGGAAGACGGCGCATTGGATCCTTCTGGTTTCTTCCCTGATCATCCTCCGCTTCCTTTGCTTTTCGAAGGTGAGTTGTGCAATGAGGTAGCAAACTTGCCTTGAGTGCTTTTGGCCATAGATAGCGTGACTAGAACAAAAATGGCCTCGCTGTGCAAAGCGATAGATAGAGGAGAAGGGATGAAGTCGATCAGCTCTTGCTTGATCTCCACAGTGGACTTGAGCTGTTGTTCAAGAAGCTCGCTCATCGAAAGCCTTTAACCAAGGTCGAACGACCTGGTGATCTAAACATCATCATCTGTATGCATACCTTGGAAGTCACCAGGCCTCTCTTCTTACAAAGCATGAATTATTTATGCGCTATGGCCTGAAGCGTTGCCAACTGGAATGCTCGGAGTCATCTCGGAAATAGTCACGAATGTTGAAGTTGTTGTCGCTTGTTGTCACGGTTAGGAGCCCTCTTTCGAGAGACTAGAAATCACAAGATGACTTGAAATTTTGGAAAGATGAAAGAAGATATTAGCAACATCGACTAGTGTCATGTGCACCTTCACAAATATTGATGAGGTCAATGATATACCTATGCTAGATTGAGGCTTCGTATGGGTCGGCATACCATCTGAATTCCCTTCTTGAATGGGGACAACATGCTTGTTTTCTACATTTGCGGTGCATCCGGATTGTACGGTGGAACATGTGGAGCAATAGATGCAGCTGGAGGCCCAGAAGAGGCCTATATTAATATCCCAAGGAGTAGTACCAGAGCCTTCAGCTTGATCCTTCTGAACTGTAGTAGCCAACTCCGGATGAAGGATAAGCTCACCCACTCTAAGTGCCTCATCTCTACGACACTTAGAATCTCGCTCTCCAGCTATGTCAGATTTACTTCACCTCCTTTCGAATGTTGTTTCTCTTCCCGCACAATCTGCTCCTATGCCAATGCTAGAGCTCGGGGATAGCCTTTGCCAAGCCATGCGAAATCTCTGAACATGAGTACATTGGCGTTGTAATTGGTGATGAGTTTCTCGAACTTGTCTTTTACCCACCTCTCCATGGCCACCACCAACTTATCCATCTTTTTAGCCATATCCAATGCATTGTCTCTTTACTGTCGAGCTTCAAGTAACTCCTCACAGTAGCCTTGAGCTGTTTAGAGAGACTTATCCTTCTCTTTCCTCTCTCTTTCGTGCTATGTCTTTAGCCCCTTCACCTCTTCAGCCAGCTCATAATTTATGTGATGAACAGATTCAACCTGGCTTAGATAGTCTTTTCTCTCTCACACGATCATCGCACTTAAGTCCTTGACTTTATGATCAGGGTCCTCCTTTGCCTTCTTCAGCTCAGTAACCTCTTTATCAAGAAGAGTGATGGTCTCATCATTCTGACTTGCTGTAAGTAACAACCTTGTAGCCTTAGTCTCCACGCTCTTGGTATATTCGAAGATCTGGTCAGCCATCCCCCTCTAAATGAAATACTGATTGTACACTTCGCTAACATATGCCGCCCTTTGATCTTTAAATCCTAGAGGAATATTCTTCAAATGGGGAACAAACTTGCAGCCTTTAAATTTGACTTTGGGAAGCAACGTTGTAATTTAACTATTTGACGATTAGAAGCAATCGGCTACTCTGCTTCAATAATAGGCTGTTCAGTAGGCTGCTCAATAGGCATTTCACCAGCTCTATGTCGAGAGGAATCAAAAGTGCTGGGCTTTCATGGTCATCAGAATATTGGAAAGGATGAGACGGCGTTGTTTGCTTGGCAAAAAGGGAAGCATGATAGGGGTCATCATGAGGAATATCGTCGTGAAGGCTGGAGTGCCTCTCCAAACTTCTAGATAGAGGCGACCGGGATCAGGATTGACGCTAGACGATGAGTCGTATGACCTATAATCCTTCTCTCTACCTTCTCTATCATGGCTCGAACGTCGACTAAAACCAAAATCATGGCTGTACTTGTGGGGACACATCGTCGGGTTGTGCCTTGGTTGATAGCCATCTGATCCTCAAGACCCTTGTACAAACTGCGTCATTACATTGAACCTGCAAATGAAATGAAGATGAATCATCCTTGATGTCAATCGGGTTTAAAACCCAGTAGAATTCAAAAGGAGTTAGAACATTTTGATTAAGCTAGAACAACTTGAAACTTGATCGAAAGACCTAAAAGAGTATCACAAAGGTCACCAAGGAGTATGGGCTAAAAATAGCCTAACTTTTCAGATCGGCACCGATCCAATCCAATTGAATCGGTACCGATCCGAATTGGTTGATCATTGGTCTTCCAAATCTCTAGCATCACACTCTTATGACTCCACTAAGCTCACCCAACAAGTTTGATAACATTCCAAGCAACCTAGTTCAAGAAATGAAGACTCATCTGATCCATTCAAATGTTTACCCACTTTTGGACCAGATTAACTTAAAATTGACCTATATAACTCATACAGACTCGAATTGACTCGAAATTTGGAGGGAACACTTAGAAGACATAAAAGAAGCCTCATATAAAAAGTCAACTCAATTGGAAAAGCCAATTCGGATTGGTACCGATCCAAATTTTGAATCTTATTCGATCCAACTAATTTAGGCCCCACCACCTGAGATTCATTGTGTAGGCCCCACACACCCTCTAAATGGTAACTGTAATGTTTCGTTTAATTCTGATAAGTATTTAGCGAGTTATGGATGGATCTTCTACAAATGGATGAATTGGATGATCCATGAAGACAGATGGTCAAACTAACTCCAAACAACTCTATATTTGAACAAGGCACTCAAATTGAAGCAAGGAAGACAACCAAGTAGTCAAAGCATCAAAAATGCCTAACTATTTGGATCGGTATCGATCCGTTCTAATTAGATCGGTACCAATCTAAATAGTTTGCTTCGATAACCTCCAAACTTCTTGGGCTTCCTCTGCATGACAACTACATGCTTTTGGCAAAGTGGCTCTAGCCCAAGTGCTCTCCAACCCCTATAAATACCATCCCATCTGCAATATGGGAGGGATTTGATCTCTGCTGAACTAACGACAACAACCCTACCAATGCTTCTTCACTCTTCTTCTCCCACACAACAGCCATTAAGGGTCAACTGAGATCCTTCCAGTTGTCTCTAACAATAGTGGCTTGATCTAACTTAGGATATAAGAATCATATTGTAATCCAAACTCCTTTGTAACAACAGTTGATCAATAAAAGCTATAAAGTGGATGTAGGCTTCATTAACAAGCGAACCGCTATAAAAATCTCTTGTCTTATTACTATTTCTGCTATTTCTACATTTATTTTCTATATTATTTGCTCTGAGAAATAGGGCTGGTGCTTTCACACTCATACCAGGGTGTTGATCCATTTTTTGGGTTAACATTTTAGTGCTTTCACTAAGAAACTGAAATCTAAGCTTAAATCTAGCTACTACTTTGGATTGCTTTGATCCAGTAGTTAGATCTGAAAAATTAGCTTGAAGAAAGTTAGAGATTTGTTGTTCTTATGGCTCCCAAGAATGGATCTACATTTGGAAGGGCTATAGAAACAACGCTTGGTGGTGATGAAGCAGACACCCACCAAACTGAAGCTAACAATGGAAAACCTGCTCCAAACTACGCTATCTATTCAACAAGAAACCTTTATTTACACTCATTGATATGGGCATGGTATTTCAACAAAATACACAGTTCAATTCCATAGGGATTTGATCTCCATCTCAATAAAAAAGAGACGGTCATCACCATCAGACTGAGAAAAATCATCTATTCAATTATCAGATAAAGAATAGTAATTATAATTTCTTTTCAAGCCAACATTTCAATACAAGTCAGTACGGCATATCCGATCAGTTTGTTTCCTTCAATAAAAAAGTTTTTGATCACCAAAACCGACTATGAGGACAATGGTAGCTCAAGATAGCACAATCACCAAAACAATAGATCATAAGTTAATTCAAATTTCAATTCGCCATTGGATTAATTTGTTACCTAAACAAAATCAAAAGAAAAACCACTCTTTTTAGATCATAAAGAACTAATTTCATACAACACCGGAAGCTAACCTACTCGACATATCTCCTGGTATCAAGCATCATCAACTAAAAAGTTCATTGCAGCCAATTCTACAATCAACATTCAAATATACGATCAGCGACTCTATCTTCAAACTTGATTAACCGAGGCATTGTTCATCGACAGTGCATCAAAAGTGACATACTAGTTTTCAAATTCCAACCACAATGCAAGTTTCAGAAAACAGCTCAATTCAAGCAAACTTCCAATAATATCCTAGACATTGAACCCCCATTTGGGAAAGATTTACCTCAATGAGATTTCAAAGAAAGCAAACTTTGAAGCTTCGAACTACACTTGCTCGGACACATCGCAATAGAAAGTTGTGGCACCAATAGCCCTACCTCATCACAATTTGAGGTCTTAAGATTGGAGGTCATTGTTTCAACATTATAGCCGTCGAGGCCACTCAACATCGGGTCAAACTCTAGTAATACAATCGTAGCACTTTTAGGCAAGCGATAACACATCTGATAATCACCAGTTCATGGGTACTCTTTCAAGCAATGCCTCCACGATTTCACCACCACATTGGTTCACGAACTCGGCAGAGCATCGACTCTATGCAAGGGCGAAAATAGATCGGTTGCTATTGAGTAACTTCCAATTGACTACAGGAACTCCAGTTGGAAATTTGGAAACAATCTTGGCAAATATAATTTCACAGCGAGGTTACAACAAATCTTGTTGTGTGAAGCAAATTTGGGGACGACTGCATTCTTAAATAAGGAATACAGTAGAAATTGAATTTATTTTAACAAACGAAGGAGATTGATTCAGTAGTTAATAAATGAATAAGATTAATTCGTCTACCGATTTAATGCGCTCACCAAACTAATGGGTCCAACAAAGCCAAATCATGCCGAATTATTACATCCACCGAAAATAGTTCGCTCTTGAATTGATGGAGCCGCGTCCAAGCATGTTCCCGAATAACCAACTCACGGGAAGTGTTGTAACATATTCTATAAGCTGACCGGGTAGCGAGACCCTCGTTTGGGTAGTTCGAAGGGATATAATCGATTGGAGGAATATGTAATAGAAAGTAAAATATATTCAAAAAAGCCCAGATCAACTGACGAAATGATGACTGTTAAATAACATTTGGCTAGCTAGCTACGGAGGAATGGAAAACATGAAAAAAGAAATGCTTCCATGACCTCGACGAATCATGTCGATCCCTCCTTCTGAAATACATCATTGCTCTGGTCGTATTAAGAAGGCTTGTCCAAAGGATCGACGCACAAATAGATCCAACCTGCTAACCTCCAAGAACGGATTAAACTGTGTTCCTACGAGCTGAATTCCAAAATTCCTCTTGGAGTCGATGAATTGTCGCTCCAAGGCCATCTATTTATAAGACATTCGACCAAATTTCCTCTTGGAGTCGATGCATTATCGCTCCAAGGCAGTTTGGTTGTCTTACATTTGACCAAAATTCCATTTGGAGTCGATGAATTATCATTGCAAGGCCGTCCGGTCGACGGACAACTGACCAAAATTCCTCTTGGAGTTGATGAATTATCCCTCCAAAGCCGTCTGGTCATCGGACATCTGACCAAAATTCCACTTGGAGTCGATGGATTATCGCTCCAAGGCCGTTTGGTCATCGGACCTCCGACAAAAATTCCTCTTGGAGTCGATGAATTATCACTCCAAGGCTGTTTGGTCGCCGGACATCCGACCATAGAAGGTCCTTCATGAACTAAATCATCATGAAGGTGAACGATAGATCAACGGTCATCTGATCCAAAAAACCCTTCATGAACATGAAGGTCTTTCATGAATCAAAACATCGTAAAGAAGAACCGGTAGGTCAGTGATCATCTGATAAAAAAACCTTCACGAACGTGAAGGCCTTTCATGAACTAAAACGACGTAAGGTGAACGGGTAGACCGGCGATCATCTGATCCAAAAAACCCTTCATGAATATGAAGGTCTTTCATGAATTAAAGCATCGTGAAGGCGAACCGGTAGCTCAGCGGTCATCTGATCCAAAAAACCCTTCGTGAACGTGAAGGTCTTTCACGAACTAAAGCATCATGAAGGTGAACTAGAAGATCAGTAGTCATGTGATCCAAAGCTCCTCGAAGTGAACGAAGTCATGATCCAGGGCCATGAATTGACAACCATATCAGTCACTCCGTAGAATTAACATAATCACTTCCAACGACCGATGAAACAAAAAGTGATGAATTCCAGAGCTTCAAACTCGTTCAAAGGAACCAAGCCAAAACTGAACTGACCTTATGGTTAATCGGAGGCTGACTCGAATCAAACCAAGATTAGGAACCCGGGAGAACCAAGTATCTCAGATCCGTAAAATATAAGTGTCCGAAGATAGAGAATTTCCCATGTTTAATCATCTAGAAGACATGGTCACACGCACTAGGCTGGGGGCAACCAGACAAGTTGTGAAGAAACCCTGGATATAGTTCAAGCGCGCTTATAACCCTGTGGCATGAGGGGCACCATACACACTTGAATAGCCAAAGGAAGGCGAAGACTAATCATACCACAGTTATGTTATGCCCGATCGAAAATTCTGGCATTTTGACAACTACGGACTTAACGACTTAGCTAGCATAACAAACGAATCAGAAACATAATACCTGCTTACCTCTTCTCAACTCCTCCTTTACCATCTTTGGTAACTAGTCCCTCTTCCTCTTAGACCATATGCCAGTTGAAGACCCATCCCTTGAAGGCAGTTTGGACCAATAGCTAAGGGTCTTACCCTAAACTCCCACAGGCCCTCTCTTCATATCCATCTTCATGCGGTCAGCTGTAGACCTCTCCACCATAGCTACCCGATCTATTTAGTCATGCACGTCTTTTCGAAAGATGGAAGGATCATCCAAGCCATTGATACCTGACCTCGTGGAACTGATGAAACCACGTTCTGGTGAAGTCAAATTGCCGGATCAAAGGGAAAACTCGATCCTTGCCTTCTAAGAACTGGTGTCACTCTGACAGTACTAGGAATGTCAAATCTGTTGCATGCATCTCATAAGCCGTGCCTCGCTCTTGAACCGATGAACACCCTATTCATAAGCAACTCGCCAATCCGACGAAAGCAAATTGACTCAAACTGTTTCAGATCGATAGGTCGTATCCATCCTATAACCTTTTGGGAGCCGACGTTGCTCTGACAACACCGGGAAAACCCAAAGTCCTTCATGCACACCCACAAGTCATCTTCGCTTCTTGAGCCGTGGAGCCACACTCTCGAAGTACAAACGTTTCCCAAAGATTGGCGATGTCGAGATGTTCTTAACCGTTCCGTATCGACGAGTCATATTGATATTTTCCTTCTAAGAACCAATGTCGCTCCAGCAACACCGGAAAGGCCCAAACCATAAACCACGCATCCCTTCTTGAGCCATGGAATCACTCTCTCGAAGCACCAAATCCTCACATTGCTCGAAGGTTGGCAATGTCGAGAAGTCCTCAAACCGCTCCAGATCGACAGGTCGTATCGATCCCAAAAGTCGTGCATTTTGCAAGCCGCGCACTCCCAAAAGCCGCACATTTCATAAGCCACGCATGTCATAAGCCGCACAAGCACTGCTTGATGCTGCTTCGGTACCATTGACAATCCATTTAAATTTTCTAAGTACTAGTGTTGTCCCGACAACACTGAGAAGCTTGTTTATTGCTGGATTATATGGGATCATTCCCCACTACCAAAAAGAACCGACATCGCTCCGATAGTGTCGCAAGGCTCCCAAACCAAGAGATCTGTAAAGAATTCTGATCTTTGACCAAATTTAATATACAAAATGTCTAAAGTCAAGACATCCAAGTCATGAGTTCCCCGAGATAGGAGCTATGATGTAATTTTGACTAGGGGCATCCAGAGAGCCACCCAAAACATCCAGTTTCACATCAAGTGTTCAGAGTAATCGACCTCGTAGACTGGGGGCGTACAACATACAAACACTTTTTCAGGATAACAAGTTACTCCATGTTCTATTACACCGAACTGAGAATTTCGGCAATCACGATAAAACTAAGCAGTATAGTACACTGAACGATTATGGAATTGAAAGGGAAACTAGTCCAATCTTCTAGATAATGCACCAGCAATATCGCGAACTCCAGACCGTCATGTCAAGAAGAAAATTGAACTCCTTAAAATTCAGCATTTCCCATAAATAAGTGATAAAAGGAGGAACTTACCATCCTCCAAAGATGGATGAAGACGGAAGGCATTTCCAAAATAAAATCATCAGCCCACCAGTTTCCAAAGATGGAAGCAGGTGCTCGACTAAGGTCTCAAACCCCAATTTCAAAGAATCCAGCATAGACCGAAGGCCGCCAACATTTGGTGGAATCGACTTGCTGTTTAGGAATCTGACACCACTTAGAGGTTAGCGATGTTAGGAAGGATAACCCCTGACCGCCATATATTCATCGCGACCTGGATTTTACCTATGATTGGAATATTCAGCCGTGTAGAAATTGACCACTTACCTTGACTCCTACTTGTAGAAAACCAGCTATGGTCCAAAGAAAGACAACATCAGGGAGAAAACGCTCGGAATCGAGCGGCTAAACGATCATTTCTCGAAGATTGGAATCAATGAATAAGGTGAATATCCGCAACAACATCCACACCCTAACAGATTACATACGGCGTGGAACAAGAAAAGTTAATTATCAAAGGTTCAAGACAAGCACTACTGAACTCTTCCGATCCATGATCATGATGGGAAGAGTGCGATCATACTGGAGGCCATAACGACTCACCCTACAATATCTAATTTTCTATAAGTGCCCGGAATTTAACACTTGAGAATAACGAGTTCTGCAAATGGAAGATGGATTGCAAGAAAATTCGATTGGAGGAATTTCCAAACTCTTATGGATAAGAACAACTATTGAATTAGTTAAGCAACGGCCTCACATTTCCAAGGGTGACACTTGATGGTTATCAACAAAGCTAAGCAACGAAAATGCCTGGGACATACATCCTTCCAGGACATGGCGTATCCTGGAGTTAGGCAATTTTGAGAAAATAGCAACATTGGGTTAAAATGAATCTTCTTAACTCTACGGGATATGATGAATGATTCAACTGTAGGATCGTTTTCACCCTAGAGAGGGGGGAGGGTGAATAGGATGATACTAAAATTAATGCGGAAATAAAAATAATAACAAAAAGTAATGCAGAAGAGATCACACACAAATTTACCCAGCTTCAGCAAAATCCTGCCTACGTCCTGCCCCCAAGGTTTCTACTAGAAATTAAGTAGTCTGAAGCTTACACACGTAAACTTGCCACACCCGCTACTTGACGAACCTAACTCTAAGCTCAAAACCCTACCACAACTCAGCCACTGAGTTGCGAATTCTCAAACTATGCCATGTAGTTTGTACCGAGTTTTACAACTAGAATTTACACAATTTAAAAAAGAAAATTACACAATAAAAATAAACTAAAAAAAAACCTATTTTAATTTAAGCCCAATAATTAAATAAAGCCTGCCCACATAATAATTAAAAGAGTAGGCTTTTCGACCGTTCCCTTTTGAGTAGGATTTTTAACCAAAGCCCGATATACTGTCTTCTCCTTTTCTTTTGAGTAGAATGTTCAACCGTTCCCTTTTGCTTCTCTTCAACAATTTAGAGTTTTTAGTAAATTGAAGCGCCGCTTGAAATCATTTGATTGATGTAATGATTTTTCTTCAAATTGCTTTGTCAATCAACTCTCCGACCTTGATAGCTTGCGGTATCTTCAATTGTGTCGAGCTCGAATGCTTCAATTAAATTGGTACGTGATTTTCCTTTTTCGATTTCAATTATGCTTGACTTCGATTCAAGTTATTGGTTTGTGATTTACTTCAATGGCTTGCTTTGGTATTTTTCTTGAACTCGAATGCTCTATATGTTGGGTTAAATAGAGTTCGAAATCCTATAATCTCGTTTGTATTTTTGAGTTTGAATTCTTCAATTAATTTTGGTGCTTGCGTTGATTTCTAATCGAATGGTTGTTGTTATTTGCTGACTTGTTCCATAATTGACGAATTTGAATTTCTTTGCATTTATTTCTCTTACGACTTTGACATCGTTCGCTGACTTTGAGATTGACTCGATTAATTTTGTTTTGTTCAATTCAAACTTGTTACTCCATGAATTTGAATATTGCTCCGTTTATTTCTCCTACGACCTATTCATTATTTTTCCTCTGATTGACTGCAATATTTTTATCTCGGCTTTCACTTGTTCATCGTGTGACCCTCTGTGACTTTATTTGAACTGCTCCCTTGTTTTGTTACTTCGACTACATATATATCTCGAATTTATTTCCCTGGTTGACAAGTGTAAAATTGCTGCACATTTCGATTCTTCTTGTTCGAACTGCTACTATTAGTACTTGACTTTGTTATTGCTCTATTGCATATGCTTGTTTGTCCACTTCATGTAGCTTCCATACCTAAACTGTAGTTTGTGTACACTTGTGTCTGGTCTGGTTTGAACTACTCTGTTCATTAGCATTGCTTAGAAAACTGCCTTAACTTGTTTTTGAAGTCTGGTTCATGTGTGGTCTGCTTTGGTTGAGTCATTTCATGTGTACAACACTTTATACATGTGCACCATATGTCGATACAATGTACTTAACACTGAACACTTCATGTAGACATGTGGTCTATATGCATGTTGTTGTTGTGATCTTGAGTCTGGTTCACTTCAGGTTTGTATTGTTATCTTTTTTCACTTGAGTCTGTCTGGAGCTTGTTGACATGTTGGGTTGCTCTGACCAGTCTGGGTTCAATGATGACCTTGTCTATTTGTAGTGGTTCGGTTTGGTTACAATACTAGTTCTGTTCTAGGTTGCATCGGCTTGTATGTGGGTCTGGTTTATGTTGCACTATGATGTATCTGGAGTTTTTGTCTTTGCATATATATCTTGTTGCACTTGAAATCTGAATGCATGTGCACTGCCCTGGTTATTGCCTGAGTTATATTTCCTTGACTCCATTGGCTTGTTGAGTTGAAACTAAACATTGCTTTGTGCCTTTGTGTTCACTGTTGCATATATGTGTATGTATATATGCATATATATATGCATACATGTATGTTGGTTCTGGTTGGAGTCTAATTTGTTGTAGTGCCATTCGAAGTCTGGTTGTATTTCAAGTCTGCTTGAGTGAACTTGGTGCTCTAGTTGCATTTACAATTGCTGTGTTGATAAATCTGACCATGCCTAAATGTTGTGTTGAGTTTTGACTTGTCTGAAGCTTTTTGATTGTACATGTTGAAGTTTATTGATGGTCTGGGTTCCTTTTGAGTCTTGTTGTATTGTCATGTTCACCTATGACTGTGCATATGGTTGAATCCCTTGTTGTCACAATTGACAGTGTCGAAACTGAAATGTTGCATGCACCTATGTTGAATCCAGCCTCGGCTTGGGTTTGACCTTGTGCGCACCTGTCCCTACAATTTTAACGAACAAGCGTATATCGGTGTGCATGACCTTGTGGCATGTACAGTGATACACTGTGCATGTCACAAGTTGTTCGTGTATGATGAATTAAAAAAAATGATGACGAACAACCCAAATAACCGAGGCAAATAATATATCCAAAACACACACTTTATTTTGCAATGCAAAATATTTTCTTTTTCAATTTTACTACGTCAGTGTTTATTTTGCAGATAGCTCAGATGCTGGATTCAGGCTGGAACAGAGTTGAAGATAAAAATACCAATGTTGAGTGAATATGTAGTGAGATGTAATATGTAAATTGACAATTGTGATGTAATCTTGATTGTATTGTAACTGAAAATGTATATATGTAGATTGTAATGTTATTGAAAATGTATATATGTAGTGAGAGCTCAAATTTGTACTATTCGAATTTGTAAAAAAATATTTGTTTGAATACAATATTTGTTTGAATATGAATTCTGAGTTATTTATTTTATTCAACAAATATTTATTTAATTATGTGAAAAATAAAATAGTACAACAACAAATACATTTAAACGAATATATATATGTTTATTATCATCAAACAAAAAATCATATACTAGCATATTCTACATCAACCCTAACCAACATGACTTTAACACTTCCCGAGGACAGGCAGCACTAAAAAAAGACTCCTACAATCCAATCATCAAAGTGTTAGTTTTCGAAGGCCGAAACTGGTTCCTAACAGGACTAAAGGTTTACCATTAGATTGATGGGAAAATCGATTCCAACCTCTTGAGTCAACACCAAGAAAACTTTAATCTACGGGGTCAATGAGAAACACTCAATGTAGTGAAACCATCAAAACAATAGCTTGCGGAAATTGGTCCACAACTACCATTGTCTTCGAAAAACTACCATTGCTCAAAAATAGGCAGCGATAGGAAGACATAACTTCCCACAGGTCAATTGGATGGTTCGACCTTTCATCTCAAGGATCAGCTGCTGCCCGAGATAAGGCGATGTCGAATGGAAATCCCAGGGATCAAGCCGCTCACGTGCTAGTTTCCTGAGATAAAACCCGGTACACAAACAAATTCCCAAAATTCAACTTAGAAAGAATTTAGATACAGCCAAAAAATAGGCAACCTCGAGGAAATGTTGCTTGGAACCAAGCAGTTAGGTTATCAATTCCCGAAGACAGGAGTTGACATATGGACATAATTTCCATGATGACGTTAGCAGCCACGCAAACCATGAATGGCTAAGGACAAGCAAGGACAATTACGAAAGGTCGAAAATGAAATGCCAAACTTCCTCGATCCTGGAATAGGATTAAGATCCAGGCTGGGGCAGTTGAACCATTTGTCCCATAACTTTCCATCTCCCATAAGCGCCTAAATACGGGCGCTCGAAATAGCTAGTCCCTTGAATAAGGATGGATGCACAAATACTTAATCGAAAGAAACATCGCTAAGTCCAAACAGGAGTAACCATAAGGCTGGTTAGATAATGGTTATTTCTCACAAAATAAAGCATTCTAGCAACAAAATTGCTAACCAAGGAAACAAAGGATTTAACGTTCAAAAATTCACCATCTCTCAGAGTTTGGTGGTGATGAGAAGGATAGATGACCGACTTACGGTCCAACTAGATCATTCGGTCCCAAATTGTCGGAGTATGCCATCACCCGAAGGTTGGTAACGCTAAGAAGAAACTCCTAGAATGAGATTATCGATGCCTAGACTTTCAAAACCCAAAGCAAGAGCTTGATCGAGTCTTCAGCCCTGCTTTCTAGAATCTCACATTATCCCAAGATCCACAAAATAAAGGAAAATCCATAGAATTGAGTCATCGTTCATGAGTTCTCGAAGATGAAAACTAATACATGATTAGGATCTCAACATTGGACTTGGAAGAATTAACTTTAGCAAAAGATGACGGTGAAGCATCTTTCTAGTACATGCATCCAAAATGAGATTGGGTGATGATGTCAGCTTGGAGGAATTCAATTGCAGCCAGGAAACAAATGTCAATAAAAATCAGAGCTTGGAATCGAGCAGCACAGTCCATAGTTCTCGAAGATAGGAGCGATCGTGTTAATCAAACTGAGGCAATTGAACGTATTGCTCAAGAGACCTAGTCTCCCAAAAACATGTTAATTTAGTATTCAAAGTAATCAGCCCTACAGAATGGGGCATATATACCAATGCTTCGTCGAATGAACTCAATTGGGCATGATCTCGACTGAGCATAAACAAGAACAGTCATGGAACTGGCTAGACCAAGCTACCTCATAGTTCTAGAAAAAGCAATTCTCAAAACCGAGAAATTAAGCCAATAGTCCTTGAAGACTGAAGTTGTGACTAATCGAACTTCAACTACAACTCCATAAGAGTGACTGTACCATATAATTCAACCATACTCAATCGTCCCAACACAACGGGAATAAAAGGCAAAACCTAAGCTGCAAAGGATCCAGCTCCTGGAGGAATAGAAGTTCCTCTACCAGACTAAAGATGGGATGACTAGGAAGTCATCTTCAACAACATAACTTGACCTTCAACATTTTCAGGTATGTTTTACTTTGAATAAAATCCCCATATGACCAATGCTCGAAATCCAAGGGAAGTCGACGTAAGTTGACTAGTCGGGTACTGAGCATTGACCGGAGCAAGTGCAGTACTTTATCTATGCAAAGTGGGTTCGGTTACCCGAGCACCACGAACATACCATCCTTTGTACATAGCTTACTCATGTTTTACTTTAAGATTATCTTTCTTGGAACTTACCCGTTATCGATGGGAAATCGATAACAAAACCACTGTCTGAACCGACGTGGAAAGCTTTTCTTTTCAGGATCACTAAAAGTGTGGAAACAAGAAAAGCAATGTGATTGAATCATCCATTACATCCAATTTTGGGATAAATTGTCATGCTAGCATTCAAAACGACCATAAAACTTAGCCAAGTCCTTGAAAAGAGATAGTTAAAGACGAAAATCAAGATTTGGCTCCGGAATAGCGTACACTCGTCCGAGGCAAAATTCAGCTTCACCGCCAACCAAGTACAGTCCAAGATACTAATATCTCCCTTCGAGATTACCGCCATCCTGAAATCATTGCAAGGAGTTTCTATACCAAACTAAAGAACTACGTAATCTCTGGGGTGTAGATAGCTTTGCCGGTATAGACAAGCTAAATTATAATTAAAACTGGCATAAATGGTTAACGAACAATCAACCAAGTAACTGATTAAAAGCAGTATAAGCGAAGGAAAAATCCTTCGAAGTTTTTTCAATCATGGTCAACTTCAACTCATCACGTTGTAACTACTCACCAACATAAGGTCCCATGAGAATTTCGGGGAAAAGATTGCATCCTCAGTATTGAGAATTGAAATTTGGAGTCAAAAATGGATAACTAGTCAAAAGTGAAATGACTCGGTTTGAACTAAGGTTTAAGTAAGAAAAAATTCATTGAAAGAATCCAAGTGTTCAGATTGGTGCCGATCCGATCCAATTGGATCGGTATCGACCCAAATTTATGCTTCCAAATGATAATCAATACCAGAGCACACTTTGTCTTCAACGAAAGCTATAACACCTCATATTTTCATAACATTATTTAGAATAATTAATTGGGTAAATTAAATAAAATAATGTGAAGGTTAATAGGTTGAGATTTGGTTAGACTATGGGTAGTCGTGCCATGTTTGTATGTTAATTAAAATAAAATAACATAAACAAAGGTGTTAGGAATGAGTAAAGGCAATATGGGAAATAGGAGAGGCTTATACCCTAAACCCTTGGAGAATGAAACACATGTTCATTTCATTTCACTCAAATCAAAATACCAAGGTCGTCCACCATTTTTAATTCTCGAGGAAGATAAAGCTAGGATTCAAGAGGAAGAAGTCAATCAACACCAAATCTCACATCTTTTAATCTGAAAACTAAGGTGAATAATTAGTACATCCCATTTTCTTATAGTTTTCGGTTTTAAGATTAGATCCGAAATGTTTTTGCAAGTATATGCCATGTTTTGATGATTAAAGTTATATATTTGTTTGTTGGTGAATTATGCATGTTCATATTAGTATTTATGAAATTTTTAATATGAAAACCCTATTAAATGACATCCAAATGCCTTGAAAATTTAAATATAAGTCAAAACTGATATTTTAGAGATGGGTTTCAATTTTCATAATTTTCTAAATTTATGTGGATTTTGTATTAATTTTCTAGTGAGGAAATGATTTATTTGGTTATAAATTATTTGCGGCTAAATATATAATTATTCAGGTTTGAAATTATATGTTGGAAACATATTAAAATAGATTTTCTAGAATTTTCCTAGATTTTTCGTAAGTGTTTTGATGAATATATAAAATTATTTAAGGTATGGGACTTAAATGCTTTATATATTTAATTAAGGAGAAGGGTCATTTTATAAAATTAAATTATTATTTGATTCTAAAATTAGTGGCGACACTTTTTTGAAAAGTATTTATTAACCAATAAGAATTTGACAAACAAAGGCAAGTTAGTTGAAAAGTTATCCTTTTCAAGTTAAAAATAAGAAAATCATGCTTTTAGCATGTTTCAGCCATTTTAGGCATCAAACCTTCCGACGCGGACCTTTCGACAAGGTTAAGAGGTTCATAGCTTTCGACAAGGTCAAACCAATGCATATGGTATCAAGTTACTTGGTACGTAATGAATTGGACACAGTCGAAGGGTACTTAGTTGAAAGGTTGATAGCCAAAGAGGTTGGTGTGTGTTTGTTTTATAAACCAAAAAATTTCACCTGCTTGCTTTCGAAAAGGAGCTTTCGACTTGGTTGCTTCCGACCAGGTCAATTACTTAAAATAATGGTTTTAAACCTTTCGACAAAGTTGAAAGTTTACTACTGCTATGTTTTGTTTTGAACCTTTCGACATAGTCGAAAGGTTTACATGTTTTAAAACCAGCCGCTTCTCCATGCTTTCGAAAGAAAGCTTTCGACTTAGATGATTTGCCCCTGTTTTTTAAATTGAAGTATAACCCAAGCTTTCGAAGGGGTTGTTTTAAAGGCAGCGGCCTATTATTTTAAATAATATGTTTTAAAGCTTTCGAAGCAGAGCTTTCGACAAAGTCGAGGGGTTGCTTCCAATGAAGTCGAAAGGTTTTAAAGGAGAATTTTCCACATGTTTTAAATTATACCCAGTGTGCTTTCGGAAGGTTTATGTTTTAAGAGTCTAATGCTTTCAAAAGGTTTTGTTTTGAATGATTTCAAAGGAGTCGAAAGGTAACCTTTCGAAGGGGTCGAAAGGTAGCTTCCGACAAAGTCGAAAGGTTCTATTTTTGAATGATTTCAGAAGGTTTTAAATGGAAGGTTTTCCAAAGGTTTTCTAAGGCAATGTTTTAAAGTGTTTATAAAGTGAGGTGTCTAAAGTTTCAATGGTTTCGAAAGGTTTAAGTTCAATGGTTTCAAAAGGTTTGAGTTCAATGGCTTCTTGGCCTAGAAAATTAAAGGGTTTTACTTGGGTAAGAAAGAGGTGCTTTCAAATGTTAAAATTTTTCATCAACTAATATTTGAGTAAAGAATATATATATATATATATATAACATGGTAATGTGATTTTGAGTAAAGCATAAAGATTATATATTTTCCTTTTTTGAGTTTGATTTAAATGTTTTAAATCATTTTGAAATGTTTTCAAGGAAAATTATGGGAAGGGATCCTTAAGTGAAAATGACTCAGATATTAGAATACCAGATGGGATTAGTATGGGGTCGCGCCCTATTCATTAGCTATTAGCCCCAGCTAATTGTTGTCCAAAATTCTAGTGTGTAGGGCTTGGTCACAGGTAGACTAAAATTATGATTACACATCGAAAAGAATATATGTTCGTATACAGATAGGTTATTGGTGAGCCCGAAAAACGATTAGGATCAAGAAGACCTGGGAGATGATTAATAAGTAGGGACAGACCGTCCAGAAGCGAAGTATTTACTAGATAGTTAAGTACAGACCGTCCAGAAGTGAAGTATTTAACAAATAGTTAAGGATAGACAGTCCATAAGAAGAATAGATAACAGGTGTTAGATTAATTTTGATTATATTGTCAGGTAGGCCTGAGTCAGCCAAAGGTTAAAAGTTATCCAAACAAAACTTATGTGTTTGAACAGATAGTTCATTATTACCTGATGTTTATGTATGTTTACATAATGAATTGATTTATAGTATTTAACCAGTTTTGGTGCAGGGAAAAGTTTTTGCAAAGATATGTTTTAAAAGGATGTTAGTGAGGGCAAACCAGTTCCGCTAAGTGCCGTGGTCTCACTTAACATATAAAACCGAGATGTATAGTATTATTCACACCAGGCTTTATGTCTGACTCGAAGTTTATGTTTTCCCTTTAAACTCTTGGGTGCTCAAAATTAATTTGAGTAGGCTGAGGGGTTAAGGTCTTTTTAGGTTTAGTATGATAACGAATAAAGCTACCGGAGGCATGCAGGAGGCAAACAGATAGCTATTTAGGAGTTGCAGTTTTATGTTTTGTTGTATTTTCACTGTGTTTGTATTAAGTCTATTATGACTATATGACTTTGATCATCCAAGGTAGTATCTTCATATATCGCTCTTAGCGTATTTTATATTAAGTATATTTCATCTGTGCCTGGGAATATATTGGGATTTTGTATTAAGAATATGGAACATCTGTTTTAAATGTAATGAAGAAAAGTTATTTTGAAATCTGTGTTTTGTTTCATATTCAAGTGCTTCTAATATTATAGATACCATTAACATAGCTGTATTTAGTCATCAGAAGCTAATACTATAGATGACTGCATCATCTATAGCACTTGGTTTTTGGCCTTTAGATAGGGGATGTTACAGCTTGGTATCAGAGCATGGTTTATGAAATACTTTAACTAAAAATGGTTTTTGAAAACATAATTCTTAGTAATTAGAGTTAAGGTCGGGGTATGGGACAACGCTATAGTAGCGTACTTGTATTTGTTATATATAAGTATACGCTATAACTCTAGACTCCTATCTTAGTTAGGCTATTCATCTGTATCTCATGAAGCTTGAATACATATATGGATGGACGAAGAGGCAGAGTTAATCTTTTAGGAGATAACACCACCACTAATGGAAATGCCCGACCAAATGCTAGAAGAGGTCCTAGTCAGGCTCAAGCTGAAACTGTTGGTGCTAGGGTTCTCCAAGTGGACATAGGAGCCCTGTATCAGTTCTTTGTAAACGTGATGTAAGCTGGAATTGCAGCTGGAGTTGTCGGAGGGAATGCTGCTAGAGGAGGAGTTCAGAAAGCTCCGATGGTCAACCAATATGCTAACTTGTGCAGAGACTATATCAGGCTTGGACGGAAGCCGTTCATTGGAACTGAAGATGCAATTGAGGTGGAAAATTGGCTACTACATTGTGAGAGAATCTTTGCTGACCTAGGATTGAATGACGAGCAGAAGAGGAGATTAGCTTCGAGACAGCTTCAAGGAGCTGCTCTATTTTGGTGGAATACTGTTGTAGCTGGTATTGATGAGGAAACCATGACTTGGGCGGATTTTAGGAGAAGGTTTCAAGAAAGGTTTATGTTGGTGATGGCGCAGTTGGCATTGGTTAGGAAGTTTGCTGAACCAGAACAAGGGAAGATGTCTGTTTTAGAGTATGCAAGAAAATTTGAAGAGCTAGCCTGGTACGGGTATGCCTTGGTTGATACGGCGATCAAGAGGAATGAGAATTTTATAAGAGGCTTGAGGCCAGAGTTGATAAGTGCTACATAGCCGCACCTAAGAGATCCAAGTGATGTAGTGGTAGAAATGGCGCTGAGGCAGGAAGAGGCGTTAGCTTGTTTGAGGAAGAAAATGAAGGAGGTCCAAGGGGGTCAAGGCCGAAAAAGAAAGTTTTTCAAAAAGAAGAATGCTCAGAAGGGAGGAGCACAAAAAGAAGGGAAAACCTGAGGTGGTTGTTACAAATGTGATAAGAAAGGACACTATGCTCATGAGTGTCGGACTGGAAAAGGAAAAGAGAAAGGAAAGGAGGTGATTGGGAAGAAGAGTATCCGATGCTTTAATTGTGATCAGATCAATCATTATAAGAACCAATGCAAGGAGCCTGCTTAAGAAGGAAGGGGGCAAGTTTATGCATTGGAGCCTGCAATTTCAAGGCTGGTTGTGCAGGAGAAAGGGAAGACTGTTCTGGGAGGCTCACTACAGATTCACGGTATGTCCGTTAGCGTTCTATTTGATACTGGTGCATCACATTCTTTTATTTCTCGATGTTTGGTAGATAAGCTTAACCTAGAACCCTCATATTTAGTTACTTCCTTAAGGGTTGCAAATCCGATTGGAGGGTATGCAACACTTGTGATGAGGTGCGAGTTTGATTTGCTAGGTCATCCTTGTGATGGATTGGTTAAGTAAATATGATGCTAGGATATTTTGCCATGATAGAAAAATATCACTTAGTCACCCGGATTGTAGTGATTGGATAGTTTATACCATAGAGAACCCTAATTGCGAAGTGAATGCTTTATTGGGTATTATGGAGTTGGAGGATGAGTTGCATCGAGTCTTTGTGGTTAAAGAATTTGCTAACGTGTTTGAACCGGTCATTGGACTGCCATCGAAATGAGCCATTGAGTTTCAGATTGATTTGGTTCCTGGAGTTGAACCTGTTAGTAGGCCGCCAAGCAGGATGACACCTACAGAGATGAGAGAGTTGAAGGTGCAGTTGGTGGATTTGGAAGGAAAGAGTTTTATTCGACCGAGTAGTTCACCATAGGGAGCTGCCGTAGTGTTTTCTAAGAAGCCGGACAGATCGTTGAGGCTATGCATCGATTATCGTAAGTTGAATGAGAAGACGATAAAGAACCGATACCCATTGCCGAGAATTAACGATTTGTTCGATCAGTTAAGTGGAGCCAAGGTATTCTCTCAGCTGGATTTGGCGATGAGATTTCATCACCTTAAAGTGGCAGAGGATAGTATTCCTTTGACGGCGTTTAGGACAAGGTATGGATTGTATGAATGGTTAGTCATGCCGTTCGGACTAACTAATGCGCCGGCATTCTTTATGGATTTGATGAACTGGATTTTTCGAGCGCATATGGATAGGTTCTTGTTGGTCTTTATAGGTAAAATTCTGATATACTCTAAGGATGAGAAGGAGCATGAAGTTCATCTTAGAGTTGTGCTTGAGATGTTGAGGAAGCATCAGTTGAAGGCAAAGTTTTTTAAGTTTCATTTTTGGAAAAAGGAAGTTAAGTTCCTTGGTCATGTAGTCTCAGAAAAGGGTTGTCTATAGATTCGACCAAGATTGAGGCGGTGGATAATTGGAAGAGACCCGAGACGGTGATCGAGATAAAGAGCTTTCTTAGTTTAGCTGGATAATATCGAAGGTTTATAAAGGATTTTTTGCGGATAGCTGCACCGATGACTAAGATTACGCAAAAGGATGTGAAGTTTGTATGGACTAATAAGTGTGAGGAAGCATTCCAGAGCTTGAAACACTTATTGACCAATGCACCGTGTTAGTGGTTCCAGAGGGGAATCAGGATTTGGTTGTTTATACTAATGCATGTGGAACTGGATTAGGAGCTGTGTTGATGCAAAGAGGTAAAGTGATTGCTTATGCTTCTAAACAACGTAGACCACTTGAAGTTAGGTATCATACACACGACTTGGAGTTAGCTGCCGTTATATTTGCTTTAAAGGTGTGGAGGCATTATCATTTGGGAGAGCAATTTGAGCTTTACACAAATCATAAGTCGTTGAAGTACTTGTCTCTCAGAAGGAGCAAAACATGAGACAGCAAAGATGGTTGGATTTTATTGTTGCCTATGATTTTGGAATTGAGTACACACCCGGAAAAGGGAATAAGGTAGTAGATGCACTTAGTAGGAAACATCAGAATGCAGTATTGGCTATGATTGCTGAGTGGAAAGATTTGGAAGCATTATCATTTTGTATTGTGCAATATAGATCCGAGGCAGGTTCTAGTGCAAGAAGTGTTGTATTGTCTTGCTTAGAAGTTCGACCATTAATGATTGAGAAGATATCTTCTAAACAGGAGGAGGATCCAGTTTTGGCTGAATGGATCAGATAGGTAAAGGAGGGAATAGAGAGCGATGACTTAAAGGATTTCAGTCTTAACCAAAATGGGTGGTTAAGAAAGAAGGGAAGGTTGTGTGTTCCAAATATAGGAAACATGAGAAAATAAGTTTTGGATGAATGCCATTGTTCAAAGTTCACTATCCATCCAGGAGGAACGAAGATGTATCAAGATATGAAGAGAAGTTTCTTCTGGGAAGGTATGAACCAGGATGTTGGTTTATGTGTTAAGCAGTGCTTGAATTGCCAGCAGGCAAAGGATGAACACCAGAAACCAAGTGGATTGCTTCAACCGTTGGAAGTTCCGTTATGGAAGTGGGATTCTATCTCTATGGATTTTATCGATAGGGGCCAAGGTCTAGTAGAGGAAATGAAAGCATATGGGACATAGTAGATAGACTGACTAAGAGTGCTCATTTCATTCCGATAAAGTCAACTAGGATGGCACCTATTCTTTCGAAGTTATTTATGAAGAATGTGGTTAGACTGCATGGAATTCCTAGTAGTATCATTAGTGATAGAGATTCTTTGTTTAATAGTAAGTTCTGGAGGAGTCTACAGGAAGCTTTAGGAACCAATTTCAATATGAGTACCGCTTACCATCCACAAACTGATGGTCAAACGGAAAAAGTTAACAAAGTCTTGGAGGATTTGTTAAGAGCTTGTGCATTGGATTTCGGGGGATTATGGGAAGACCATCTTCTTTTAGTCGAGTTCTCGTATAACAATAGTTATCAGACTAGTATTGGGATGGCACCGTTTGAATCTTTGTATGGAAGGCCATGCAAATCTCCGTATGTTGATTAGAGACCAGGGTTGGGTTGGTTCTTGGTCCGAATTTGGTGAAAGAAGCCGTAGAGAAGATTGAGTTAATCCGAGCTAGGATGAAGGAAGCTCGGTCTAGGTAGAAAAGTTATGCAGATAGAAGGAGGAAAGACTTGGAATTCTCTATGGAGACTATGTGTTTATTAAGGTTTCACCAATGAAAGGTGTGATTAGATTTGGAAAGTCGGGAAAGTTAGCACCTAAATTCATAGGACCTTTCCATGTTGTTGAAAGGATCGGGAAACTCGCTTATAGAGTAGAGTTACCGAATAGTTTGGCAAGAATCCATGATGTTTTCTATATTTCTCATCTTAGAAAGTGTGTTATAGACCCGGAGACTACTATAGAACCTACAGTGTTAGAGGATTTAGTAGTAGAGCAGGACTTGACTATACTTAGAAAGTCGATTTAGATTGTAGCTAGAGACGAGAAGAAGTTGAGGAACAAGACAGTCAAATTAGTAAAGGTCCAGTGGAGTACCAATGCTAGAGACTTTACTTTGGAGATTGAGAGCAGGATTAGAAAGGCTTACCCTGATTTGATTGATGGTATGTTTTACCTTCGATTGTTTTGATTGTGTACCTTATAGTAATTTCGAGGACGAAATTCTTTAAGGTGAGGAGTCTGTAACACCCCATATTTTTATAACATTATTTAGAATAATTAATTGGGTAAATAAAATAAAATAATGTGAAGGTTAATAGGTTGAGATTTGATTAGACTAAGGGTAGCCGTGCCATGTTAGTGTGTTAATTAAAATAAAATAACATAAACAAAGGTGTTAGGAATGAGTAAGGGCAATATGGAAAATATGAGAGGCTTATATCCTAAACCCTTAGGAGAATGAAACACACGTTCATTTCATGTCACACAAATTAAAATACCAAGGCCAGCCACCATTTTTAATTCTCAAGGAAGATAAAGTTAGGATTCAAGAGGAAGAAGTTAATCAACATCAAATCTCAAATCTTTTAATCTTAAGTCTAAGGTGAATAATTACTACATCCCATTTTCTTATTGTTTTCGGTTTTAAGATTAGATCCGAAATGTTTTTGCAAGTATATGCCATGTTTTGATGATTAAAGTTCTATATTTGTTTGTTGGTGAATTATGCATGTTTATATTAGTATTTATGAAATGTTTGATATGAAAACCCTATTAAATGACATCCAAATGCCTTGAAAATTTAAATATAGGACAGAAATGATATTTTAGAGATGGGTTTCAATTTTCATAATTTTTTGAATTTATGTGGATTTTATATTAATTTTCTAGTGAACAAAATGATTTATTGGGTTATAAATTAATTATGGCTAAATAAATAATTATTTGGGTTTGAAATTTTTATATGTTGGAAAACATATTAAAATAAATTTTATGGAATTTTTCTAGATTTTTCCTAAGTGTTTTGATGAAGATATAAAATTATTTAAGGTATGGGACTTAAATGTTTTATATATTTATTTAAGGAGAAGGGGCATTTTATAAAATAAAATTATTATTTAATTCTGAAATTAGTGGCAGCACTTTTCTGAAAAGTATTTATTAACCAATGAGAATTTGACAAACAAAAGCAGGTTAGTTGAATACTTGTCTTTTTCAAGTTAAAAACAAGAAAATCATGCTTTTAGCATGTTTCAACCATTTTAGGTATCAAACCTTCCGACCCAGACCTTTCGACAAGGTCGAGAGGTTCATAGCTTTCGAAATTTGCTATTAGAATACCAGATGGGACTAGTATGGAGTCGCGCCCTATAAATTAGCTATTAGCCCCAGCTAATTGTTGTCCAAAATTCCAGTGTGTAGGGCTTGGTTACAGGTAGACTAAAATTATGATTACACACCGAAAGGAATATATGTTTGTATACAGATAGGTTATTAGTGAGCCCAAAAAACCATTAGGATCAGGAAGACTTGGGAGATGATTAAGTAGGGACAGACCGTCCAGAAGCGAAGTATTTAACAGATAGTTAAGGACGGACCATCTAGAAGTGAAGTATTTAACAAATAGTTAAGGATAGACAGTCCAGAAGAAGAATAGCTAACAAGTATTAGATTAATTTTGATTATATTGTCTGGTAGACCCGAGTCAACCAAAGGTTAAAAGTTATCCAAACAAAACTGATGCAGCGCAACCTTTATTTGACCAAGGCATAAGTCGTCTACGACTTAAGGAGGCATTGATGAGTCGTCCGCGACTCAACTGGACAACCAAAGGTGAAGATATAAGTCGTCTACGACTTAAGGAAGCGATAATGAGTCGTCCACGACTCATAAAGACAGGCATGAGTCGTCTACGACTTAAGGAGGCGGTGATGAGTTGTCCACCACTCATCTGGAAGACCAAAGGGAAAGAGGTGACGAGTTTACGACTTAACGAAGCAACTATAACTCGTCTACGACTTAACAGGGAGATGAGTCGTTCACGACTCAAGGAGAAGAATACACAAGTGATAAGTCGTCCACGACTTATCGAAACTGGGTTAAGTCGTAGAGGCCTGGAACTGTATTTTCTGATGCCGCTTTAATCCATGCCGTAGTTTCTCCTGACGAGTTAATCTGAACCGATTGTTTCTAAGTCGTTACGGGAGTATAAGCCGTATGGCGTCTGTTGTAAATAAGTTGAGTCGAATGGAGTTGATGAGTCGGCAACGACTTAAAAGATGTATTTTTCTATGTTGTATTTTCTGTTTTAAGTCGTCTGTTGTAATAAGTCGTATCCTTGGCTGAGTCATGAGTCGGAGTATGTTGAGTCGTGTGTTGTTGTAGTTGTTATTTTGCAGTTTGATAAGTCGTTTTGGATGAGTCGTATACGACTTATGATGAGTCGTAGAGCATAGTTATGAGTCGGAAACGACTTAGGAGTTGGAGAAATTTCTGTTGTAAAATTGTTCGCCTATAAATAGGCCGTGAGTCTCATTTGTAAAGGTTGTTGAATATTGAATAAAATTCTCTTTTGTTAGCTTTGTGCTTTCAATTTCAATTGGTAGTCGAGTGTATCTCCTATCTCCACTTACGTCATTCGAGTGTGCTCGAATCATCGTTTGCTGAAGCCGATTCATGGAATCTTGTGCGCAAGATCAACGTTGAAGAATCGTAGATCTCTTTCCCGGTATCTTCGGATCAACGAGTCAGAGATAGCTAGAGTTCGGTATCTTCGGATCAACGAATTCAAGCATTTCAGTATCCATCAATCCACAGATTGCTACTTTCAACGATCTACATCGTTTTTTGATTTATCCGCTGCGTCAGTTTGGTATCAGAGCTTGTTCTAGCCAATCATAGCTAGATCGAGACTTGGAGCCTAATCTTTTTGAAGAATTCGAAGCTTGAAGAGAAGACGAGTGCTTGAAGTGTTAAACCGTGGCCGAGAGGAAGAAGAGTCATCATTGTCGAAGATTGATTGATCAAAATTTGAACTGGAGGCCGAAACTTTGTCCATCGTGTTCATCGCGATTTGCTACAAAGTGGAAGTTTTCGATCCGTTTCATTTTGGATCAAAGTCCGAATTGTGTTTGAATTTTGAAGTGTTGGAAGATTTTCAAGTATGCCGCCAAGAAGAGCTAATCGCCACCAAAACGTAGAAGCTTTGTATCGAAGAGAAGAAGCTGATGAGATGGAACAAAGAATCAATGAGAATTTTAGTGAAAAGCTTAACGAAGGAATTGGCCGGTTAGAGAGGCTTATGACGGAGATGAATCAAAATCGGAGAAGGGTTTCACCAGAATCTAACCATGGGGGTAGTAGAGTCTCGCCACATTCCAATCGAGACAGAAGTGTTGAAAATGATCAAGGGCGTGGGAGGAACGTGAATGATCGTGAACGGAGGAATGTCGATAGAAGGGATGAAGGTGGAAGGCGTAATGGTAGTAGAGATGTTGGTGGTCAGAATCGACATCGTTATGCATCTGATTTTGAAGAGGAGTATGATGGTGGTAGTATTCAAGGAAGAGGTCAAGGAAGAAACTATTCTGAGTATGATCACAAGTGGGAATCGGGGATGAAGACAGAAATTCCTGAATTCAAAGGTGGTATGCAAGCGGAGGAGTTTCTAGATTGGGTGGCTAATGTTGAGGAGATTTTTGACTTCAAAGAAGTTCCAGAACATCGTAGAGTGAAGTTGGTTGCTACAAGGCTGAGGGGTAGAGCTTTGGCATGGTGGCAGCAAACCAAGCTTACACGTGAACGAATGGGAAAGTCAAAAGTTGAATCTTGGGAGAAGATGAAGAAATTGATGAAAGCAACGTTCTTACCTTACAATTATCAATCTTTGATGTATCAACGTTTGCAAAACTTGAGACAAGGGACGAAAACTGTGAATGACTATGCTGATGAATTCTATCAACTCATTGCAAGGAATGATATTATGGAAACAGAAGAGCAGCTGACATCTAGGTTCATTGGAGGATTGAGAGTGCAGATTCAGGATATGGTTAATATGTTCGATCCAAGATCTGTGGCAGAAGCACATCAGAAAGCGTTGGCTTGGGAAAAACAAGGGAGACGAGGAAGTGGTGTGTTTACTAATTCTAACAATCAAGCGAAGGGTGTTGGAGGAAGTTCTAATGTTTCTAAACCTATCAGTAGACCAGTGGTGAAGGAGGTTGAGAAGACAAGGGTTAACAATGGTTTCAAATGTTACAATTGTCAGGAATTGGGTCATAAAAGCAGTGAGTGTCCAAAACCAAAGAAGAGAACCATGATTGTAGAGGTTGAAGATGAGGATGTTGATGAGGATTGTTCTAGTCCAGTGGAGGAGGATAAGCAGGATATTGCATCAGGGGATGAAGGTTGTAACCTAATGCTGAGGAGATCGTGTTTAACACCGAAGCAGGAGGAAGCTAGTTGGTTGAGGAGTAATATCTTTCAGTCAACATGTACTATTCTGGGAAAGGTGTGTAAGTTTGTGATTGACGCAGGAAGCTGTGATAATATTATTTCAACCGAAGCTGTGACAAAGTTGAAATTGAAGACAGAGAAGCATCCGAGTCCATACAAGTTAGCATGGTTGAGAAAAGGAGGAGAAGTGAAAGTGGATAGACGAGTTCGTGTTCCATTCTCTATTGGGAAGAAATACAAAGACGAAATCTGGTGTGACGTCGTAGAGATGGATGTTTGTCATTTATTATTGGGAAGACCATGGCAGTATGATCGAGCAGTACAACATGACGGTCGGACCAATAGCTACAGTTTTATGTTTAAAGGCACGAAGATTATCCTAGTTCCAAAGAAGAGACCACAAGGGGAAAGTAAGTCAGAAGAAATCGAAGAGCTGAAAACTTTATTATCTTTGAAGGAGTTTGTTAAGGAGGTTGAGGAAGAACCAGAAGTATTCTTGTTGATTGGACGAGAAAACAGTGAAGAGGTTGAAATTCCAGAAGAAGTTAAACCAGTTCTGAAAGAATTTGACGATGTATTTCCAGAGGAGTTACCAACGGAGTTGCCACCGTTGAGAGATATACAACATCAGATAGATCTTGTTCCAGGTGCTGTGTTGCCACACAGACCACATTATCGAATGAGCCCGAAGGAACATGAAGAGTTGCGGAGACAAGTAGAGGAATTGCTTGAGCAGGGACGTGTGCAGGAGAGTCTGAGTCCTTGTGTTGTACCAGCTTTATTGGTACCCAAGAAGGATGGGACGTGGAGGATGTGCACTGACAGTCGAGCATTGAATAAGATTACCGTGAGATATAGATTTCCAATGCCGAGGTTGGATGACTTGTTAGATCAAATAAGCGGAGCTACTATATTTTCGAAGATTGATTTGAAGAGCGGATATCATCAAATTCGTATCAGACCAGGAGATGAGTGGAAAACTGCTTTTAAAACCAGGGAGGGTCTATACGAATGGTTGGTCATGCCATTTGGTTTATCCAATGCACCAAGTACTTTCATGAGGGTAATGAATCAGATTTTTCGACCGTTCATTGGGAAATTCGTGGTGGTGTATTTCGATGATATTCTTATTTACAGTGGGAGTCCAGAGGAACATTTGAATCATCTTAGAGAAGTGCTGATGGTATTGCGACAAGAACAATTCTATGCTGCAACGAAGAAATGCGTGTTCATGACGCATAGTGTTTTATTTCTGGGGTATGTTGTTTCAGAGAAAGGAATACAGGTTGACCAAAGTAAAGTTGAGGCGATCAGAAATTGGCCGCAGCCCAAGACGATAACGGAAGTTCGTAGTTTTCATGGGTTGGCTTCATTCTATCGAAGGTTTATACCACACTTTAGTAGTGTGATGGCACCTGTTACAGATTGCATGAAAGGTAAACAGTTTGCATGGTCAAAGGAAGCAGGGAGTGCCTTTGGGAAGATCAAGGAATTGCTGACGTCTGCACCAATTCTAGTGCTACCTGATTTTCAGCTAGTGTTTGAACTACATACTGATGCATCCAAAGTTGGGATTGGAGGGGTGTTGAGTCAGAAGGGACGTCCAATTGCCTATTTCAGTGAGAAGTTGTCAGGAGCGAAGATGCGGTACAGTACATATGATGTGGAATTCTATGCGGTTGTACAATCTATTAAACACTGGAGACACTATCTATTTCAGAAGGAGTTTGTTCTGTATACTGATCATGAAGCGTTGAAGCATTTACAAGGGCAGGACAAGATTTCAGCGAGACATGCATCGTGGATTGCATATCTGCAACAGTTTACTTTTGTTGTTAAACACAAGTCAGGGGTGACAAATCGTGTGGCTGATGCTTTGTGTAGGAGGAGTCATTTGTTGACTACACTAAAGGTTGAAGTGACGGGGTTTGAAATATTGCAAGAATTATTTACTGATGATCCTTACTTTGCAAAATTTGTTGATAAAGTCAAGGAGGGAGAGACGGATGACTTCGTGATGGTAGATGGTTTTCTGTTCAAAGGAAATCGATTATGCATTCCGGAGGGTAGTTTGAGAATGAAGATTATCAAGGAGTTACATGAAGAAGGACATGTTGGAAGAGACCGTACCTTACAGTTGATTTCACAGTCCTACTTTTGGCCATCAATGAGGAAAGAGGTGGAAAAATTTGTGGAGCGTTGTCATATTTGTCAGGTTTCGAAGGGAACTGCTACTAATGCTGGGTTGTATATGCCGTTACCTGTACCAACTAAACCATGGGTTGATGTGAGTATGGACTTTGTGTTGGGGTTGCCGAGAACGCAGCGTGGTAATGATTCCATTTATGTGGTGGTTGATCGATTTTCGAAAATGGCACATTTTATTGCTTGTAAGAAGACGGCGGATGCTGTTCATGTTGCTCAGTTGTTTTTCAGAGAGATCTATCGACTTCATGGATTGCCAGAATCGATTGTGTCGGACAGGGATACTCGTTTTCTGAGTCATTTTTGGCTAAGTTTGTGGAAAATGGTGGGAACGAAGCTGAAGTTTAGTAGTGCTTATCACCCACAAACGGATGGACAGACTGAGGTGGTCAACAGATCATTGGGAAACTTGTTGAGGTGTCTTGTTCAAGATAATCTGAAGAGTTGGGATGTGAAGTTATGCCAGGCAGAATTTGCTCATAATCATGCTATGAATCGAAGTACTGGGTTCAGTCCATTTCAGATAGTATATTCGAGCTTACCGAAGGGACCGTTGGACTTAACGGTAGTGCCACAATCAAAGGGGACAATTAAGAAAGCTGCTGATTTTGTTGAAGGGCTGACGGAGTGTCATAAAATCGTTCAAGAACGATTGGAGAAAGCAAATGAGAAATATAAACGAGCTGCAGATTTGAAACGAAGAAATGTAGAATTTCATGAAGGTGATATGGTTTATGCAGTATTAACAAAAGATCGTTTTCCAGTGGGCGCATATAACAAGTTGAAAGCCAGGAAAATTGGTCCGGTGGAAGTTGTGAAACGAATCAATGAAAATGCTTATAAACTGAAGCTGCCAGATGATGTGTATACATCTGACGTATTCAATGTTAAACATCTTGTACCATATCATGGGGATGAGTTTGTGGGGGATGAAAAGTGTGCAAATTCGAGGTCGAATTTCTCTCAACCTGGGGAGGATGATGTAGCGCAACCTTTATTTGACCAAGGCATAAGTCGTCTACGACTTAAGGAGGCATTGATGAGTCGTCCACGACTCAACTGGACAACCAAAGGTGAAGATATAAGTCGTCTACGACTTAAGGAAGCGATAATGAGTCGTCCACGACTCATAAAGACAGGCATGAGTCGTTTACGACTTAAGGAGGCGGTGATGAGTCGTCCACCACTCATCTGGAAGACCAAAGGGAAAGAGGTGACGAGTTTACGACTTAACGAAGCAACTATAACTCGTCTACGACTTAACAGGGAGATGAGTCGTTCACGACTCAAGGAGAAGAATACACAAGTGATAAGTCGTCCACGACTTATCGAAACTGGGTTAAGTCGTAGAGGCCTGGAACTGTATTTTCTGATGCCGCTTTAATCCATGCCGTAGTTTCTCCTGACGAGTTAATCTGAACCGATTGTTTCTAAGTCGTTACGGGAGTATAAGCCGTATGGTGTCTGTTGTAAATAAGTTGAGTCGAATGGAGTTGATGAGTCGGCAACGACTTAAAAGATGTATTTTTCTATGTTGTATTTTCTGTTTTAAGTCGTCTGTTGTAATAAGTCGTATCCTTGGCTGAGTCATGAGTCGGAGTATGTTGAGTCGTGTGTTGTGGTAGTTGTTATTTTGCAGTTTGATAAGTCGTTTTGGATGAGTCGTATACGACTTATGATGAGTCGTAGAGCATAGTTATGAGTCGGAAACGACTTAGGAGTTGGAGAAATTTCTGTTGTAAAATTGTTCGCCTATAAATAGGCCGTGAGTCTCATTTGTAAAGGTTGTTGAATATTGAATAAAATTCTCTTTTGTTAGCTTTGTGCTTTCAATTTCAATTGGTAGTCGAGTGTATCTCCTATCTCCACTTACGTCATTCGAGTGCGCTCGAATCATCGTTTGCTGAAGCCGATTCACGGAATCTTGTGCGCAAGATCAACGTTGAAGAATCGTAGATCTCTTTCCCGGTATCTTCGGATCAACGAGTCAGAGATAGCTAGAGTTCGGTATCTTCGGATCAACGAATTCAAGCATTTCAGTATCCATCAATCCACAGATTGCTACTTTCAACGATCTACATCGTTTTTTGATTTATCCGCTGCGTCAAAAACTTATGTGTTTGAACAGATAGTTCATTATTACATGATGTTTATGTATGTTTACATAATGAATTTCTTTACAGTATTTAACCAGTTTTGGTGCAAGGAAAAGGTTTTGCAAAGTTATGTTTTAAAAGGATGATAGTGAGGGGAAACCCGTTCCGCTAAGCGGCGTGGTCTCACTTAACATATAAAACCGGGATGTATAGTATTATTCACACCAGGCTTTATGTCTGACTCGAAGTTTATGTTTTCCTCTTAAACTCTCGGGTGCTTAAAATTAATTTGAGTAGACTGAGGGGTTAAGGTCTTTTTCAGGTTTAGTAGGATGACGAATAAAGCAACCGGAGGCATGCAGGAGGCAAACAGATAGCTATTTAGGAGCTGCAGTTTTATGTTTTGTTGTATTTCCGCTGTGTTTGTATTAAGTCTATTATGACTATATGACTCTGATCATCCAAGGGGTTATCTTCATATACCTCTCTTGGGTTATTTTGTATTAAGTATATTTTATCTGTGCCTGGGAACGTATTGGGATTATGTATTAAGAATATGGAACATCTGTTTTAAATGTAATGAAGAAAAGTTGTTTTGAAATCTGTGTTTTGTTTCATATTCAAGTGCTTCTGATATTATAGATACCATTAACTTAGCCTTATTTAGTCGCCAAAAGCTAATAATATGAATGACTGCATCATCTATATCGCTTAGTTTTGGGCCTCTAGATAGAGGATGTTACAAAAGCGTACTCTGGGAGGCAAATGTTAACCGAGTTTATAACCCAGTAGAATTCGAAAGGAGTTAGAACATTTCGATTAAGTTAGAACGACTCCAAATTTGACCAGAAGACCTAAAAGGGTATCGCAAAAGTCTCCAAAAAGTATGGGCTAAAAGTAGTCTAACTTTTCGGATCGACACTGATCCGATCCAATTGGATGGGTACCGATCCGAATTGGTTGATCATTGGTCTTCCAAAACTCTTACATCACACTCTTATGACTCCACTAAGTTCACCCAACAAGTTTGGTAATATTCCAAGCAAACCTAGTTCAAGAAATGAAGACTCAACTGATCCGTTCAAATGTGTATCCACTTTTAGATCAGAGCAACTTAAAATGGACTTGTAGAACTCATACAGAATCGGATTAACTTGAAATTTGGAAAAAACACTTGGAAGACATAAAAGAAGCCTCACACCAAAATTCAACTCAATTGGCAAAGCTAATTTGGATCGGTACCGATCCAAAGTTTGGATCAGATCCGATCTAACTAAGTTGGGCCCCACCACCTGAAATTCATTGTGTAGACCCCACACACCTTCTGGAAGGTACCTACAAAGTTTCATCTGATTCCAATAAGTATTGAGTTAGTTATGGATGGATCTTTTATGAATGGATGAATTAGATAATCAATGAAAATGGACGGTCAAACTAGCTCCAAACGACTTGATATTTGGATAAGGCACTTAAATTGAAGAAAGGAAGACGACCAAGTAGTCAAAGCATCAAAAATGCTTAACTATTTGGATCGAACTGATCTGATCCAATAGGATCGGTACCAATCCAAATAGTTTGCTTCAATAACCTCTCAACTTCTTGGGCTTCCTCTGCATGACAACTACAGGCTTCTGGCAAAGCGGCTCTGGCCCAAGTGCTCTGCAGCCCCTAAAAATACAATCCCATTTGCAACATGAAAGAGATCTGATCTCTGCTGAACTAATGGCAAAAACTCTGCCACTACTTCTTCACTCTTCTTCTCCCACACAACAGCCATTAAGGGGCAACCGAAATCCTTCCGATTGTCTCTAACAATAGTGGCTTGATCTAACTTAGGAAAAAAGAATTATATTGTAATCGAAACTCCTTTGCAATGGCAGTTGATCAATAAAAGCTGTGAAGTGGATGTAGGCTTAATTAACAGCCAAACCACTATAAATGTGACGCACCACCTCTATGCTCACAATAACAAAGAGTATTAAAAGAAATACTGTCTGTTATCACGAAGAATAAGGCTGGATAGGAGCGGCCATCCGTAGTTGGCCTTACACTAGTATTGGTTACCTCGATAGGAGTGGTATATATTTTCCATTTTCCATCGTTTCTTTATTTACTCCCATCGACATACCCAATTACCAATATAAAATGAACTACGATGGTTCATAATAGTTTAGGACAATATATATAATAATAACATAGATACAAAAGAATGCGGAACACAGATAACAAAAAGTCTCATATATAATAACTGATGTCAATTACAATACAGTTGACACAATACATATGATACAACTACAACTGTCGACTCTGGAAGTTATATATACAAATACATTATCAACTAATGTACATGAATACATATCAACCTAATCAATACACTGACTACTACAAAAAGATGCAGACCACTTCAAATGATATGAAAAGTCTTCATAGCTCAACCAGCAACTCAAAGCAGGAAATCTACAACCTGAAATAACTATGGTCTGACCCGAGTATTAAATTCAAAAGAAAATAATACACGGGTCAGTCTAATTCAAACTCAGTTATTAGTGCATAGAAGCAATAATAATCAAACATCAAATAGACGACAGTCACAGAAATCTCGTATATCCGACTCCTCGATAAATGAATTGGATAACGGCAGATATAACGCTAAATAGTGTTAAACAACAAATCAGCAATCCAAAGCAATTTAAAAAATTGAAATGTCAATTTAAAAACATCAATGCTGATTGGCTGCAGTACACGCTAACGTGTACTGCCTCGCCAATACAGCCTAAGAAATACTCAGAAGATCAATGAATCCAAAAGCACACGGATCTAACTCAAATCAAAACGAACCATTTCAAAATACAACTTCAAAATGTTGAATTGAACCAACGAAACAATTTAACAATTGAAATATCAACTAAATCTGTCAATCCTGCTAGGGATGCAGTACACGCACGCGTGTACTGCCTCGCCACTACCCTGATGAAATACACAAAGCTCAGTGAACCAGAAACAAATGACATCAACTCAAATCAATGAATCTCAATGCAATAGAAATGAATAGTGACAGGCACAAGTGACTCGAACTAGTGAGTCAAGTGCAAGTCGAGACAGTGACTCAACGTACACAAAGCAGTGGTACAACTACCAAATAGAAGGAGAGTGAGGGTACCAGAGGCATGGCACCACAACACCTAAATATATGAGTAACAAGTATGCAAATGAAGGCAACAATAGTGCCAGCAGTTGCAAGCAGGTTCAGAGGCATCAGAGTGACCAATATACAAGTCAAAGACTGCACAATTCAAAATGTACACAAAATGTGCAACTCAAATAAAAAAATTCAAGAGACATGATGAAGCAGTGCAAAATCAAAAGAAGCTCAAATGCAAACGTGACAGTAACATTCACAGGTATGCAGCATATACAACAAGCTAGTGATACCCAATAAACCCACCTGGCATGCCGATACAACAAGTAGTCAAGCATCATCAAAGACCAGACCCAAAAGATCTGATTCAATACCAATATAAAAATAAAACATGTTTATATATACATATGAAGATGATCACCAAGAATGGAAACATAAGTTATCCACTACAAAGTCTCCAGGTAATAAGAATGATTTGACCAAAGAAAGGTACCACTAAACATGCCTGACAAAATGTGATGACCCAGAGTAACAAAACATGAAGACTTCAAGATACCACAATACCATTGAAAGGCAGACTACACGAATGTACAGAGGCAAGTTCATGGTGAACATCATGGTACATAGTGCATGCGACAGTGAAGTGCAACAGTTCATGTGGAAGAATAAAACTCTGAGACAATCAGAACTAACAAAACCAAGTGTACCACTGTGGAATCCCAAATCAAACAAGAATAAAACTTCAACAAAGTCAATTCTACTACAGGCACTTAGATGATCAAGTATTGATGAATTAGATTGCAAGCAGTATCAGTGTAACCTAATCCAGGCATCAAGCATACATGTGAAATGCCACAGTTTCGAATGTAATCGTGAGTACACATATAACATGAACAACATTAAAAACAAGATTCCAGAGTAATGCACATGTCAAAAATAAAGGTGTTCAATACAACATGGACCACAGAACAACAACGACACTGCACATCTACTAGCAGTCGTAAGTAATCAAGCATAGTTAAATGAAATCCCAATCTAAGGCCGAAGCCAGCAGAAAATCATCAAATGCAAAAAAACAAATTGAATTCTCATTAAATATATATTTTTTCTCAAAATCATGCTTGCAGATTTCAAACAAAATCAGTGCCTATAAAAATCGAACCAAGACAGGCAAAAGCATCTGCATCGAAACAAAAACAAACGACCTAAGTTTAAATGAAGTGCAACAATTCACTCACTTTTTACGAGTAGCCAAACAATCAACGAAAGCCAAAATCATCGCATAAACAACCTCACAACCCAAAGTTAAAAAGAATGGAAATCAAACAATTCAAGTTCGAAACCGAGTTAAACAAAAACGAAATCAAATGGACACGAACATCTCAAAACAACCTGGCACAACGAATTAACTTCAAAAGGCCAAATTAAAATGAATTCGACACTCGAACAATGATGACCACGAAAACAATAGAAATGGCCGAAGCCTAACTTATACAAAATCACCAATTCACAACAGTGACAGGCAACAGAGAATTAAACCCAACCACTAACAATGTCAGTGTCGAAGACAACGAAAACAATAAGCAGACGAGTTTAACCATTTGAATTAGACGTGAGTGCCGAGAACACTCACCTTGCCACGAATTGAGGCAGTCGCGAGCGAAGCTACACGAAGCCCAGTTACGAGTCGAAGCCGTAGCAATCGAGGGAAGACGAGCGAAGTTCGAACCCTTGCGGCCATCGTCTTCGATTTCTATGCCCTAATTTGAAAGGGGGACGAACGAGAAGAATAGCAGGCAGCCGCCATTTTCATTTTCTTTCGTATGTTTACTTTTTTAGGGTTCGAATGAGAAAATCCCAAGGGAACGGGTTGAATTATTGGTATAAGAAAGGAACGACATCACTTTGAAAATTACCACTACAAAACAACTAAAGAAAATATGGACTACCATTTCAAAATTTTAAAGTCCACATCTCCTTCACCAAATCATAAAAGAATTTCAACTCGAATAAAATTCCAATTGCAATTGTCAAACAAATTAAATCATCATTTGACGATAATCAACTATTATAAAATCCTGGGTTGTTACAGACTCGCCTCATTATAAAAATTGCGTCCCCGCAATTTTCATACTTAAAGTCGTCTATAACAATTGTTTTTCTAACCTAAATTGGTTAAGCTAGAAAATAATAGTCGGGAATACAAACGCCAAAGAAATCTTTTGATTCCATAAAAGAAATTCACAAATTCTCAACAAAGTCTGATTATCAAATGGATAATCAGAAATACAGAAATCACAAAACAGCAATATCTAATTATCGATACGATAATTAGAAAACAGCAAAAGTCTAATATCAACAAAGATGGTTAGAAAACATAAATCACAATTTGCAAAACTACAATTATCTAGTTATTCAACAAATAACTAGAAAACACAACTTCACAATCAACAAACTCTAACTATCAACAGAGATAGATAGAAAACAGCGATTCAATAAAACCAGCATACTCTAGAATCAATTAGAGACTAGAAAATCTCATATCAATAAAATCAACAAACATCCAATTATCCAAACGATAGTCAGAAAACAAATCAACAAATATTTAATTACCACAAACAGTAATCAAATTTTAAATATCTAATTATCACAAGCGATAATCAGAAAGAACAAATATTTAATTATCGATAAGATAATTAAATTTCAAATATCTAATTATCACAAACGATAATCAGAAAACATCAAATCATCAAATATCTACTTATTAAAAACGACAATCAGATTTCAAATCAACAAATATTCTATTATCAAAAACGATAATCAAATTCCAAATCAATAAATATTTAATTATCAAAAGCGATAATTAAATCTCAAAATCAACAAATATTTAATTATCAAAAGCGATAATTAAATCTCAAATCAACAATTATTTAATTATCAAAAGCGATAATTAAATCTCAAATCAACAAATATTTAATTATCAAAAGCGATAATTAAATCTCAAATCAACAAATACTTAATTATCAAAAACGATAATCAAATTTCAAATCAACATTTATTCGATTATCAAAACGATAATCAAATTTCAAATCAACAAATATTCAATTATCAAAAACGATAATCAAATTTCAAATCAACAATTATTCGATTATCAAAAACGATAATCAAATTTCAAACCAACAAATATTCGATTATCAAAAACGATAATCAAATTTCAAATCAACAAATATTCGATTATCAAAAACGATAATCAAATCTAAATTCACAAATATTCGATTATCAAAACGATAATCAAATTTCAAATCAACAAATATTCAATTATCAAAAACGATAATCAAATTTCAAATCAACAAATATTCGATTATCAAAAACGATAATCAAATCTAAATTCACAAATATTCGATTATCAAAACGATAATCAAATTTCAAATCAACAAATATTCGATTATCAAAAATGATAATCAAATTTCAAATCAACAAATATTCGATTATCAAAAACGATAATCAAATCTAAATTCACAAATATTCGATTATCAAAACGATAATCAGAAACAACAAATATCTAATTATCACAAGCGATAATTAGAAACAACAAATATCCGATTATCAAAAACGATAATCAGAAACAACAAATATCTAATTATCACAAGCGATAATTAGAAACAACAAATATCCAATTATCAAAAACGATAATCAGAACTCATATCAACAAATATCTAATTATCACAAGCGATAATTAGAAACAACAAATATCCGATTATCAAAAACGATAATCAGAACTCATATCAACAAATATCTAATTATCACAAGCGATAATTAGAAACAACAAATATCCGATTATCAAAAACGTTAATCAGAACTCATATCAACAAATATCTAATCATCACAAGCGATAATTAGAAACAACAAATATCCGATTATCGAAAACGATAATCAGAACTCATATCAACAAATATTTAATTACCGATACGATAATTAAATCTCATAACATCAGATATCTAATTACCTGCAGATAATTAGAAACAACAAATATCTAGAAATCAATTAAGAAGACTAGAAAATCAACATAAAAGGTTGGATCGATCCCATCAGATGGCGAGTTTTTAGTTCGCCGCACGTGCATCTCATATGGCCGAAGCCTACCAAGTACTCAACATAATTTTGGCGCCCATCAGATTGACCCGAAGGTCCGCAGAGTGACCCGAAGGTCTAGTACTGGTATTTGACCCGAAGGTCCTCATATGACCCAAAGGTCCTCATATGACCCGAAGGTCCATCATAGTGGCTCGAAAGCACACAAAAGCATCAAAATCATCAAAACAGCAGAAGTTTCAATTTACGAGTCCGGAATTAACCGAAATAGCAAACGCACATGTCCCATACCACGTGTTTTACTAAATCGTTTGATTCTCTTCATCGTTTCCTTGAAAGTGCAAAATCGTGTATTTTGTAAAAATACATTTTACATTCTCAAACGGACAAGTCCGGAATTAAGCGAATCAGTAAAAGAAAGGGGTCATAGTCCTCGATTTTGCTGAAACGTTTAAATCACTTCCTCATTCTTTTGAAAGCGCAAACTGTTAAAATTCCTGACAACAATTTTATTTATTTTATAATAACAATTCACATTCTCAACTGGACAAGTCCGGAGTTAAGCGAAATAGTAAAAGAAAGGCGTCATAGTCCTCGATTTTGCTGAATCGTTTAAGTCGCTTCCTCATTCTTTTGAAAGTGCAAACTAAAAAAATTTTGTAAAACAATTTTCATTTTTAAAATGATTTTCCAACCACGTGATTAAAGCAACAACATCAGTAGCAATTTCGAAAAGGGAATTGCACTTCTCAAAACATCGTAAAATGAATTTCAAAATCAGCGTTGCAGAATAACCGCTTGAAAATCCACTTTTAAAATTTGACGGTTACTTAAGCCAAAGCGACAGTAATTTTTAAACGTCAAAATCTCATCAAAATAATTCACATCAAAATGTAACACCAGTGAATTTTCATTCATCAAAAATGCCACAAAACACCGTGCTTCAAAAATTTAGCATTGGTGTAAAAATCCCGTTATAAAAATAACGGCAACAAAATACGTTTCATAACCAAGCATCGGTTCAACGTGAAATAAATGCAGTAACGTGCACTCAAATTTGCACGTACTACAAAATGAACAAAGAAATCATTCTAATATATCTTCAATGAAGATAATTCAAAACAGCTAAATCTAATCAATATATGATTAGCATAAAAGAAAACCAGCAAAGATCTCAACAAAATCACATAACTGCAATCGTTTCGAATCCGCAATTCGGAATCGAAATTCTCAATGAAACAAAATAAATACAGCTAAGTAAACAACAAATGAAATTTATTTCAATTTCATGTTTTGATTTTTAAATCAAAAAGATTATCAGTTGTACTCAGCGAATACAGTTTCACTGTTTTCGCTGCGCACTCTGATAAACAGTCACAAATCAGTCAACCAACAAAACACAGTTTCACTATTATTTTTTAAATAAAGATATTTAAAATTTCATCAAAATTTCAAAACTTCAGTTTTGACTCAAAGCACAAATAAAACATCGACCAATAGTTGTAACATATATTCCATCTAAGTTATGTTTTATATTATGTCCATAAACCCCAAGCTCTGATTCCAACTATGACGCCCCACCTCTATGCTCACAATAACAAAGAGTATTAAAAGAAATACTGTCTGTTATCACGAAGAATAAGGCTGGATAGGAGCGGCCATCCGTAGTTGGCCTTACACTAGTATTGGTTACCTCGATAGGAGCGTTATATATTTTCCATTTTCCATCGTTTCTTTATTTACTCCCATCGACATACCCTATTACCAGTATAAAACGAACTACGATGGTTCATAATAGTTTAGGACAATATATATAATAATAACACAGATACAAAAGAATGCGGAACACAGATAACAAAAAGTCTCATATATAATAACTGATGTCAATTACAATACAGTTGACACAATACATATGATACAACTACAACTGTCGACTCTGGAAGTTATATATATAGATACATTATCAACTAATGTACATGAATACATATCAACCTAATCAATACAATGACTACTACAAAAGGACGCAGACCACTTCAAATGATATGAAAAGTCTTCATAGCTCAACCAGCAACTCAAAGCAGGAAATTTACAACCTGAAATAACTCGGGTCTGACCCGAGTATTAAATTCAAAAGAAAATAATACACGGGTCAGTCTAATTCAAACTCAGTTATTAGTGCATAGAAGCAATAATAATCAAACATCAAATAGACGACAGTCACAGAAATCTCGTATATCCGACTCCTCGATAAAAGAATCGGATAACGGCAGATATAACGCTAAACAGTGTTAAACAACAAATCAGCAATCCAAAGCAATTTAAACAATTGAAATGTCAATTTAAAAACATCAATGCTGATTGGCTGCAGTACACACTAACATGTACTGCCTCGCCAATACAGCCTAAGAAATACTCAGAAGATCAAAGAATCCAAAAGCACACGGATCCAACTCAAATCAAAACGAACCATTTCAAAATACAACTTCAAAATATTGAATTGAACCAACGAAACAATTTAACAATTGAAATATCAACTAAATTTGTCAGTCCTGCTAGGGCTGCAGTACACGCACGCGTGTACTGCCTCGCCACTACCCTGATGAAATACACAAATCTCAGTGAACCAGAAACAAATGACATCAACTCAAATCAATGAATCTCAATGCAATAGAAATGAATAGTGACAGGCACAAGTGACTCGAACCAGTGAGTCAAGTGCAAGTCGAGACAGTGACTCAACGTACACAAAGCAGTGGTACAACTACCAAATAGAAGGAGAGTGAGGGTACCAGAGGCATGGCACCACAACACCTAAATATATGAGTAACAAGTATACAAGTGAAGGCAACAATAGTGCCAGTAGTTGCAAGCAGGTTCAGAGGCATCAGAGTGACCAATATACAAGTCAAAGACTGCACAATTCAAAATGTACACAAAATGTGCAACTCAAATAAAACAAATCAAGTGACATGATGAAGCGGTGCAAAATCAAAAGAAGCTCAAATGCAAACGTGACAGTAACATGCACAGGTATGCAGCATGTACAACAAGCCAGTGATACCGAATAAACCCGCCTGGCATGCCGATACAACAAGTAGTCAAGCATCATCAAAGACTAGACCCAAAAGATCTGATTCAATACCAAAGTAAAAATAAAACATGTTTATATACACATATGAAGATGATCACCAAGAATGGAAACATAAGTTATCCACTACAAAGTCTCCCGGTAATAAGAATGATTTGACCAAAGAAAGGTACCACTAAACATGCTTGACAAAATGTGATGACCCAGAGTAACAAAACATGAAGACTTCAAGATACCACAATACCATTGAAAGGCGGACTACACGAATGTACAGAGGCAAGTTCATGGTGAACATCATGGTACAGAGTGCATGCGACAGTGAAGTGCAACAGTTCATGTGGAAGAATAAAACTCCGAGACAATCAGAACTAACAAAACCAAGTGTACCACAGTGGAACCCCAAATCAAACAAGAATAAAACTTCAACAAAGTCAATTCTACTACAGGCACTCAGATGATCAAGTACTGATGAACTAGAGTGCAAGCAGTATCACTGCAACCTGATCCAGGCATCAAGCATACATGTGAAATGCCATAGTTTCGAATGTAATCGTGAGTACACATATAACATGAACAACATTAAAAACAAGATTCCATAGTAATGTACATGTCAAAAATAAAGGTGTTCAATACAACATGGACCATAGAACAACAACGGCACTGCACATCTACTAACAGTCGCAAGTAATCAAGCATAGTTAAATGAAATCCCAATCTAAGGCCGAAGCCAACAGAAAATCATCAAATGCAAAAAAAACAAACTGAATTCTCATTAAATATATATTTTTTCTCAAAATCATGCTTGCAGAGTTCAAACAAAATCAGTGCCTATAGAAATCGAACCAAGACAGGCAAAAGCATCCACATCGAAACAAAAACAAACGACCTAAGTTTAAATGAAGTGCAACAATTCACTCACTTTTTACGAGTAGCCAAACAATCGACGAAAGCCAAAATCATCGCATAAACAACCTCACAACCCAAAGTCAAAAATAATGGAAATCAAACAATTCAAGTTCGAAACCGAGTTAAACAAAAACGAAATCAAATGGACACGAACATCTCAAAACAACCTGGCACAACGAATTAACTTCAAAAGGCCAAATTAAAATGAATTCGACACTCGAACAATGATGACCACGAAAACAACAGAAATGGCCGAAGCCTAACTTATACAAAATCACCAATTCACAACAGTGACAGGCAACAGAGAATTAAACCCAACCACTAACAATGTCAGTGTCGAAGACAACGAAAACAATAAGCAGACGAGCTTAACCATTTGAATTAGACGTGAGTGCCGAGAACACTCACCTTGCCACGAATTGAGGCAGTCGCGAGCGAAGCTACACGAAGCCCAGTTACGAGTCGAAGCCGTAGCAATCGAGGGAAGACGAGCGAAGTTCGAACCCTTGCGGCCATCGTCTTCGATTTCTATGCCCTAATTTGAAAGGGGGACGAACGAGAAGAATAGCAGGCAGCCGCCATTTTCGTTTTCTTTCGTATATTTACTTTTTTAGGGTTCGAATGAGAAAATCCCAGGGGAACGGGTTGAATTATTGGTATAAGAAAGGAACGACATCACTTTGAAAATTACCACTATAAAACAACTAAAGAAAATATGGACTACCAATTCAAAATTTTAAAGTCCACATCTCCTTCACCAAATCATAAAAGAATTTCAACTCGAATAAAATTCCAATTCCAATTTTCAAACAAATTAAATCGTCATTTGACGATAATCAACTGTTATAAAATCCTGGGTTGTTACAATAAAAGTCTCTTGTTTCTTTTCTATTTCTGCTCTTTTTACATTTATTTTCTATATTATTTGCTCTAAGAAACAGGGCTGGTGCTTTCACACTCAAACCAGAGTTTTGATCCATTTTTTGGTTAACACTTGATAGGATAAGAACACAACATAAGCCGAGCAAAGTGCAGTGCATGTGTGTGTATGCGTGCATGTGTCCTAGTGTCCATCCGAGAAGGACCGTGGGTTTGAATTTTGCTGATAAGGGTAATCTCCCCAGCTTTAATTGAAGGTAAATATTCTTGGAAATAAATAAGGGATCCAACATCCCCAATGCTCATATTGGCGATGCCATAAGAATGAATATCATCCTGAATTGGCCTCAAATCAGCGTACATATCCTCAAAGGTCTGTACGGGAGTTTCAAATGATACTGTAGCTGGCGGAGGTGGGATTGAAGTCTGCCTTTTGTCATGATACTTCTTCTTTGAAAAGGTTGTTGGTCATCGTCGCCCTCATCAACAGATGCATCATGGCCCACATCATCGTCATTACAGCCAACTCCATCACCTTCACCTTAATCAAAGTGTTCTCCAGCCCCTTCAACCTCAATAACTGGACTTTGAACTGGGGGCACCAGTGAATGATCCCCATTATCTTTGGATGAAGAATTGTCCTCATCACTAAGTGGCTTCAGGAGCAAGACCGACACTATGATCGGGGTTTAACAATTTATAGGCTCATAGATTCTCATCATTAAGAAGTGTATTAGCCTCTCTCTCTGCCTTTGGAATTTCGTGAAGTTGTCGGAGAGATTCTGCCAGAGCAGCATTGTTGGGCCTACGCGGTACATTTGCAAAGAACGACAAAGACGTTCAACGATAGTAGAACTATGAACTTGGACTTGTATGAAAAGGACAAGAATGGAACATACGTTGCAGACAATCATCGCCGTGCAAATCCAGGGGGACAACGAACAAAAATGAGTTCGTCCTTTAAATAGCTCCATTTATTCCAGGTGCAAACCATAATTCAACGACCCCTGGATGGCTCTAAGAAAATGAGGGAAGGATTTCCCTTACAGTGCTTAAAGCTGAATAGATATCGAATCTCTTAATTACTGGGAACTCGGTTGAAACGGCGAGCGAAGATGATAAATAAGCGATGAAAAAACACATAGCTATTCGGATAGAGCTAAGCGGGAGCCAGCTTCATAAAGTGCAGGACTTGTCGGATAAACTAATTGAATGGTGGGACTTATCCTGCAAAGCACATGTATTTGTTGCATGTTATGTACTCGTCTGGGGGATGATGTGCCTTTTGGTGGCGCGTAGGAACTAGCACCTCCTTAAATGAGATGTTGTGTTTCTCACAAATCATCTTAAGTGATCCCTCCTTAATTTTTGACGTTACAGAATCTACTGGATCATCTAATATAACAACGTCGTCAAGAGTGCTGGGAGCATCTTCGAAACTTCTTGAGCTAGTTGACTTACTTATAGATCTTAGACTGGAGTATAGGCTGTGCCGAAGTTTGCCGTGCGCACGAAACCATAGTCAAGCTTGACTCAGTATTTGATTCGGTGTATTTGGAAATCGATGAACCTATAGTCTGAGCGAAGAGATGCTCATAACGTTTATGATCCATAGCTATCAAAACTCAATATATAAGTTATCTCAGAAGTATTAAAAGGCAACCCCGTGTTATAGTGAAAACCTAGTGTGGTGTAAATTATAGTGTTGTGAGTGTCATGCAGTGTCAGTTTCCGATATTGTACAAAAGTTCACTTGAAAATCTGGATGTCATTTGAAGTGATCATCACCGCTGACCATCCCAACAGGGTTTACATTGTTAGCCATGTACAAGAAGCGCTTTGGAACTTGGGAGATGACATTTGGTATGAATCAAATAACTAGTCAACAAGGCAAAGTTTACGAAGAAGTTTGAAACCAAAAATTCACCAATGGTTGGATCGGTATCGATCCATATCCTTGAATGGATTTCGACCTCTTCTTCCTTCTTCTCCCCCAATCCAAGACATGGTCATCCACATGAAAGCCATCCAAGCTTTTCAACGTCGTCGCCACCCACCTAGAACTGTTTAAACTCAAAGGAAATGGTTAATTCAAGTTATAGACTTCGAATTGAGGATTTGGTTCAAGTACAAGATTGATCGGGTCCGACCCAAATAGGGCAAGCGGCGGCGTTAGGTGCAAGTCGAAGATACACAGCGGTGGCGGCAGTTCAAGGTCAAGTAGCGATGTGAGCTTTGGTTTGGCAGTGAAGTAATACTAATGGTAGACAAAAGCTTAAACGCGAGGAACATAAATAAAGTGAAGAACAAAAAGGAGATGGTTCAGGTATATGACCCACAAACGAAAAGAATAGGCAGTTGACTTACTTATTTCCAAGGGCTGGATTGGTACCGATCTGTGCCCATGGATTGGTACTGAATGATCCATAGAAAAAATAGTTATGTTTCGTATGTGCATGCATGTGTATGTATATATGCCTATGGAATTCCATAAGGTATGTGCATGTATATATGCGTGCATGTGCGTACTCAACATCCAACTGCTAGAATCGAAAGAAAATAGATTTAAACCTGGAAAATTCAGAAAAGAAACCGGTTTGGAATTACTAAGATCAAAATGACAGATCATGAGAGCACACTTCAGTTTTATAGTTCAAGATGCTAGTAAGGTGTTGTAACGAAGCATGCATTTCGTCGAAATGGTTTGAAAGAAGAATAATAACTATTCAAAGCATGGATTGGAATTCAATATGGCAATCTTGACTTATCTCAATTCAAAACGCATCATGTTCGAAACAAGATGTACTTTGGATGGCAAGTGTTATCCGGCCATTCAACTTGGCAGTATTTGAAAGGGCTTGATGAGTCAAACTTGAAAGCTATCGAAGCAGGATGCCTGAAGAGATAGCCATAAAGTCTAGAAATCAAGTGCAACCAAAGTCATTAGATGGAAACAAGACCATCATGTCAAAAATCCAAAGTAAATCTATCCAAGTTTCCATAAACTTTCACCCAAATGAACCCATTTTCCTCCTATACTTGATGGCAGTAACCCATTTCAAGCTCCATTATCAATCGCCTATCGTTTGCTACCAAACGGCTTGAGCACTTAAAATCAACAACTCCCTTCCTCCATCGATCATCACTTGGACTAAGAAATCAGTTTATAGTAGTACAATACTGTTGGAAATCATGAAGCTAAGGGCAAATCGCTTCATCTAAAAGTAATAAGAATGATCCATATGAAGATCTTATGGATCGGTATCGATCCATGGCTATGGTTCTATATTGATCCATCAACATATTGAGCTGGCCATGTTTTCTCGAGAATAACTGCTGCTGGATAGTGGAGATCGTGGAGGAAAATGTGCTGGAACATTTTCCGCTGATCTATAGCTATAAATAGGAGGCTAGGGGCTCATTTTCGGGGACCTTTTTGCTTCTTCACAATTATTACACATTTCTTTGTAATCACCTATGGAGTGGTAACGATCCATAAGAACTATACTTGCAAAACAACAATATAATCAATAGAAATATCAAGTGGACGTAGGCAATAGTTGATCGAATCACTATAAACTTTTGGTGTCTTGTTTTTACTCATTTTCCATTTACATTTTTTTCATATTCATTCTCTACTTAATTTCTTGGGCGTTTGTGCCACTTCTGGTACTAACATCTATCATTTATTATTTATGTTCTCACCATTGCTCCTTTTACTTTAATTAATTAATTTCTAATTCAAATAAAAAGTTAATAATAACTAAACACCCAAAAATACTATGGTTAAAAGTAAGCTATCGAATCAAGGCACAACATGTCTGAATTGTTGTAATAATCAAACAGTCATCCATAGAATACAACATATATCGACGAATATGATTTTTTCATCAACAATTATGGATTTTATAATTTAAATTTCAATTAATTAAATTAAATAATTCATATCAACGTGCTTTTTCCAATAATATCTAAACTCAGCAAACCAAGTGTCATATCATCCGAAATTGCACCATATGTTCAATGGAAGAAACCCGCATATATCAGAGTTCGTACGTGAAAGATGTGAAAGTTGGAAGTTGCAAGGGCAATGTGGTAATTTAATAATAAAATAAAATAAAAATATACATGCGTGGTACCTCCTGTTCCCCAACTCCTCCTTGAAACCCATCAAGCCGCACCTTTGACCGACCATCGCATTCTCCTCTAACTGCCTGAGCACTACCAACTACCTTGTTAGACCAGCCACCTCCTCCTCCGCCCGACGCCGTAAGTTCGGCTACCTGAAATCATCATTGCCACCATAATTTATTAGACTTCTATGGCCAAATTCTGATGCCTAGGTCATCAATTTATCAAATTAAAGCTGTCATTAGGTTCGTCCATTGAGATCTATGATTTTGCGTCCTCAATTTACCAATTGATGCACAAATCAAAAGCTTAATTAACCATTATGGATCCGCGATTTCAAATTTTCATTAGCAGTTCTGATCGCCTCAAGCTTCCTTTCCAAAAATGAACACTTGCTACGGATTTATCTCATTGAAGGCTTCGAAATGATATATTATTTGATGGTATTTAGATATTTTGATTTTTAACACAATTGTGGATTAGAGATATTCATCTGCCATTAGTAGGTAACTAAAAAAATTGGGATTAGAGAACAAAACTGAACCTAGAAGTGATAATTAGGGTTTTGTAGCCTTACTTATATAGTCGTTAGGCTGCGTTATGGGTTGTTTATCTGGTTTGGCCCGAAATAGATACATACGCTATTTAAACACTATAACGCCTCTATTTTGCAAACTGTAACTCTAAATTCATCAAAACTATATACCAAACCGATCATATCGAAGAGACCTTCATAAGGGTTATAAACATGATACCTAATTCACCCTTTTGTTAAAAATCCATTCTTAATTAATTTAACATTTTGCAGTGTCAGATTTGTATGTAGTTACACCTGTCCATCATTTAGCTAAATTTCTTATATCTTTCATGTAGGCAGACGAACTTTGTTCCATATTTAATCATTTGCATCTTCTTCGTCTTAAGTCAGGTTACAATGAAACTTGAACTATTCATCTTATATCATCGCATAGAACAACTCATCGCTCTACATTACTTCATTTGTCGATCATTTGAGGCGTCCATGGTGGCATAACTAATGGTAGGGGTTGATCGATAAGAATGGTCTAATGAGAGAAAGGGCGGTCGATCCATAACTTCATCGGACCAAGTTGAATTTGCACATGGGTTGAGATGTTTATATTCAACCATCATATAGAACATCTTGACAGACTCTATTATCTTCTCTTCTGAATATCCAAGGGGTTTCTACAAGGTGGACCCAATCGGGAAAATGGATGATCCATCTTCAAACCATGGTATCTTCGTTGTAGTAACTCGAATTTAGACGCAGTTTCGATAAGCGATCATCATTCTTTATCATGGATATTTTGCCACTAGTTTGAGTCAATTTTGTAACTATGGAAAGAAATTGGTAACAATCTTAAGTTTAAATATTTATTGATTGTAATCTTTGACTAACACACACGCACACATATATTTTAACCGAATATTTTATATTTTTGCACGGGAATACATACATACATACATGTGTGTATGTGTATGTGTGTGTACGTGTGTGTGGTTATATATATATATATATAGCTTTTTATATGCATATGCATATGATTAAATATTGAAAAATTTAATTATACTAAAATATATAATATACATACGATATTTCAGATATATATTTGAATTATGAGGCAGAAAACAAAAAGCTTAAAAAATATGTGTAAATATGATGTATATTCTTCTATACACACACATTTGTTTTGCAAGTTACAGCTTCAACATATTATTTAATTTTGATTTATAATGTATACATATTTTTTTGTCGAAATTATAACAAGTAATAAAACAATATAAATTAAATTCAGTTACCTTGATCAAGTTGATCAATAACACGCTGTATTGCAAGCTATTTCCTCATTGAAGACATCCTTTCTCCCTCTAGCTTGGCTTGCAATGCTAAGCTGTAGGCTTTTAGTAATTCTAATAGAGGTGAGGTATTAGGGTTAGAAAAGTATGTTGAGAATGGGAGAATAAGTTGGTATTTACAGCCACCAAAAGGAATATTGCATATATTTTTCACCTTTCATTCCATATATTTGAATTTTACCCAATACAATTTAAAACAATTTTCTCCCTCTCCTTTACCATTATATATATATATTATTCTGAAATGTGTTAATATTTAAATTCATTTAAGTTCTATTAATTTAATTAATATGTAATATTCATATATAATTTAGTTAATTTTCAAGATGTAGAACAAATAATTAAATGCCATAAGAAAGTAATATGACATTTATATTAATTTCCTCCATTTTAATTTATAACATTTATAGATTAATTTGAATTAATTAAACTCAACACTTAGTATAAATAATCTAAATATTAAAACCCGTATGAATTTGATTGAAGTATAGTAGTGACAAAAGTTAGTTGCATATGACCATTTGGATGAAACCATATTTCCAGTCATTTAAGAAAAACCCAAGTAACGATATATTGTGCACGTTTTCTCTTCATCATTACTATATCACTTAAATATCTAAGGTTGGACAATGGTCAAAGCTCTAGTAATATCCATAGTAAATTGCGAAGTCTAATACTATATGCCTTGGTTCAATTTAATAACAATTATTGATTAATCAATTTGCTTTGGATAAAGGCTTTGACTTTAAGTTAACTATCAATTGTGATGATACTAGTCATTTATTCAAAAGGGAAAATTTTTCTCTCGAATAGTGTTTCACTTCAAGTGCTTCAACTTGTACCCAACTGTTGCCTTAACACAATCATTATTATCATGTGATTGACCTTAATCAACGTATAGTTTAAACATTTAAGTTTCAAAGTATTCACAAGTCAAAAGGCCATCACACATCATCACATGAGATCTTCTATTGACTTTTAACCTATGGAAGGTTCTTGGTGAGTCATATGTAATTGTTAAAAACAATCACACATGCGCAACCACTTGGTGCCCCCAACGATCATGGGTAATTCAATGCTCAATGTGTGGAAAACATTACATATACTAGTCTCAATGGTTTTAATGATATTCTGATGAATACATATCATGACTAAGAACATTTAAGGACAAGTATTTATTGATTTGATTCAATACTCACAATTACGAACATATTCACAACTATTGTCGATTAAATACTTTTCCTAAGGGTTTTATATTTGTAAATATTTAATATGTCTAACGTTAGTTATAGTTCAAATATAATATATAACCAAAACATTACTTTATTTCAAAATAAATTCAATATAAGAGTTAAGTTATATAATCAAATTACATGATTACTCCTAGAGCACACTCGTAACTCTATCAATCTTCCACTTGCACTTGTAGCAAATTACGATGTTAAACATACTCTTAATCGATTTTCCTAGATTAAGCTGAGAAAGTACCATGGTGGCTGGATATATAATAATAATAATTTTATTACTATTATTACTATTATTATACTTTTTCACTCAGACATCTTCATCACTGGTAAACTATTTTATCATGTGGTAATTACGAAGAACATGTCTTAACCTCTTTTTCAACATTTGATTCCTATCATAATCTGTATTACATTGTCTTTATCATAATACATTATTGGATTCTCAATGGTGGAAACCATTCCCAGCTTTCTTATAAATTTGCACATATATACCACTTTTATTACAGTACTATTCAAGGCGATGTACTTGAAGGAACCAGGTCGGTTGGCAGCGGGTAAATTGGGCAAATTTCAATTATTTTCTATTCAGATCTTTATTGGACTTATGAAATCTAAACTTATTATTAGATATGATCTTATATGTTCAAATAAAAACGATTTATTTAACTTTACTAATTTGTTCAAATGATGGTTTTAATCAAATTTGTTTTTTTATAATAAGAGTGATACTATTTTTAAGCTGAGCACTTATTATAATGTTACAAGGGCTCGAACCAATGACCTCTAGAACCTCTGTCGAAAGCGCCATACCTCTAACCACTTGAGCTAGAGGTCCATGATGAACTTAATCAGATTTGTATTTGGTATGTCTATGAGTATATCTAAATATACTAGAGTGTATATAGTGTAAGTGTAGCTTTTATATTGTGTACATAGTTAATGTGTATTGTATAGATGTTGAGATTTACACTACAAGGACATATTCATCCTTTATATATGCATTATCTGCCCAAAACATTATTTGCAAATATAGCTACGTGTATGTATATATGTATGTGTATGATTCAAAAGGTTTTTTTATTTTATTACTCCCTTAAAATATCTAAATTAATTTTGTCTAAATCAACAAATCTGAATTCATATTTTCTTTTTCAAAACATCAAGTTTCTAGATTTGGTAAGACAATAAAATTGGTTCTAGATCTACAAATTTAAATATATATTATATATTAATAATATAAAAAAATATAGGTATTTTGTAAATATAATGAGTGTGTGTGTATTCCTTTACCAAAAACACAACCATTCATTTTCTTTTGGTTCAACTAATATGTCTTATTTTGCAAAAAAAATTAATAGTTAAAAATTAAATATGAATATAATTGTTAAATTAACATCTTGACCTAAAATGAATGACTAATTAATTAATTTAATCAAAATGAATTTTTTTTATTAAACAAAACTAGGATGTTAATTTATGTGTGTGTGTATATATCAAAATACATCTCCTTTAACTATATATATATATCTATATGTGTATGTATATGTATGTATGTATGTATATTTGTTTTGTATTTTTAAACTATTTACTGCGAATTTGCTTTCAAATTAATTTTAATATACACACACACATATGTATATGTATTTTGAAATAGAAAACTAATTATGAATCAATATAAATTAACATTGATATTTAACTAAATAAATATATACATGTAAAATAATAAATTAGCTATTAGATCCAGATCTAAAATAACATTAATAACAATTGAAATTAATAATAAGAACTAATAATTAAATAATTTTTATTAGTTCTAAATCCAATCCAAAAAAATTCATAAAAATTTCAGATCTACACATGTATAAATTAACGTTGGACAACAAATGCATATACAATCTCGTTAAAGCAACTAAATAGCTAGATCTACAACATCATGGTGAAACTATATCAAATACAATATGTTAAACCTTATTGATGTTGCCTTTGAATGCACATTGATTGAAAGAGTTGCTTGTAGAACTGAAATCCTAACTCCTAGCTTCGTAAGAGAAGGAGATCCACCTTTTATTTATTTGAATCAATTGAATGCCATTAAAAATAATATATATTTGTTCTTCAAGATTTTGGCCATGAATGATGCCAAAGGAAGATGGAGGCAAGGGTTTAAGAGAGAGAGAGATCATTTTTTGGAGGAAATTAGGATTTAAGTATGATATTTATACTGGGAATCAAATATTAATTGCCTCATTCAATCCCTTAACTCCCTTCTTTCATATTTTAAATCCAACTATTGGATTTTCAAACTCCTTTTGCTCATTCCATGGCTAACCATGATAAGGCTAGATGGACCCTTCAAATGTTCCAAAACATTTAGCAATTAATTTTTTAGATCAAATTCAAATCTGTATCGATATCGTATATCGATTAGTGCATATATAACTTTTATATACACACCTAATCAATTACTAATGGCTCCCAGAAAATGCTAAAGGTGCCCAATGTGCCAAATAAATAAATAATTAACATTTCATAAATATTAATTGATTTATAACAATTTATAAATCAATTAAAACATGTGATATTTCAAGGAATCAAACTATGTGGTTGTGCGAATCGCATCTGTAAATCCAGTCAGCGATTAATATCGAACCATTCGAATTTAATGTTCAAAGTCACCTTAGCTAGTAGTGTGACAGTCTGACACTTATACATATTTTTAGTAAAATTGTAAAGACCCAGAATTTTATCACTTTAATTTGTGAATATTTAATTTATTTTAAATATTTTATTAAGGGTTTAACAACTAAATTACTCTCTTTTAATTTATAATCCAATGATAGGAAATTCATTTTTGAAGTTTGTTTAAAAATATAGGTAGTTCAATGGAAAATTGAAAATGAGATCGAAACTCATTTTTCGAATGTTCAGCTTTTTATAGAACGACAAGTCGTAAAAGGTTGTAATACCCTTTTTTATAATTTAAAAACAACATTTTTAAACTGTTTAAGGGGAATATTTTAATTTAAAAACAACATTTTTAAAGTGTTCAATGGAAAATTGAAAATGAGATCGAAACTCATTTTTCGAATGTTCAGCTTTTTATAGAACGACAAGTCGTAAAAGGTTGTAATACCCTTTTTTATAATTTAAAAACAACATTTTAAAAGTGTTTAAGGGGAATATTTTAATTTGAAATGTATAAATAAGTAAATATAATAATAATAAAGGAATAAAATATATTTAAATTTAAATTATGAAATGATGGATTTGAAATCTTAACTGCAAAAGTTAATAAATGCGCATAAACTCATCCAAATATCCATCATATTTTCAAAAGCTTAGTACTTTGATAGGTTTGGAAAAGATGGAAAAGTTGAAAAATGAGTTACAGGATTTTTATGAAGGATTCCATAAGGAAAATATTTTGATTATAAGTAGATCACCTCACTCATTTTGTTACATTTCATACTTCACTTCTACATTGTCGTTCTAATCTTTCTTCCTCCTCTCATTTTTTACTTCCATGTAAATAAAGAAATCAAAGACTTTCCACCTATAAAAATTAATGGCTCCCTATCTATCCATTTTCAGCAAAACTGTCCAACATGAAGAATGTTCGTTTAGACCTCAAATCTTTTTAGAAAACAACATTTCATTATTTCATCGAGTGGGGTGGCCGGGATTGGCCGATTTCAGTCAGTGTCAAATATTGGCCGTGTTTCGACGATCGTGAATCGAAGAATAGAGGTCATGGATGGGTTCGTACCATCGGGAAATGATTTTTGGAGCTTTTCACTCGATTTTAAGTGGTTGGGTTTGGTCGTGGTTGGTCGTTGATTGTTTTTCGTTCAACTTGCTTTTTCTGATGGTCGGATAGTCGATGAGAGCTCTGGTTGGTGCTGGAAGGAAGGTGGGGTCATAGCGGAAGCGATAGTGGTGGTCACTGGTGGTTCGATGGTCAGAGGAAGATGAATGGGGTGAATTAGGCTTTTCGACCTGATGGGATTGGGTGCTCGGTTTTGCACATGCTGGCAGTGGTAGAGAGGGCCGAGCTGGCTGAGGGTTAGGGCAGAGGTGAGCTTAGGCAGAGGTGAGCTTGGACATGGCAGAGCTTATGGCGATGGTGGCGTTGTCCATTGGGGATCGTAGGCGGAGCTTGAATGTATTGACCGTGGTTGATTGGAAGCAGCGCACATTATTTTTGAATAGGAGAAGACCTTGTGGCAAGTGTTACTGGTTGATATAGTGACGAGCCTTGGGCTATTTGGGCTTGGGTGAGAAAAATGTTTTGTTTGTTTTGATTTTCATAGTCTAAGTATGTCTAACTTTAAAAAAATTCATATCTTAGCCATATTTAATCCGTTTGACCTGCAGGATTTTACACTAGATTCGTACGATCTAGTACAACACTGTAGTATAAATAGTTGGTTGTTTAAATGGAGTATAGATTTATGATTTAACAATGGAGATTGAATTTAATTACGTTATTTTAAATAATAACATGGTTAATTTAAATTATACCTCATTGGTGATATCAATTTAGCCAAATAAAAGATCAGTCTGTTAAATTAAATTGAATAGATTATTATGGACATCTATTGAGTATAATAAATCCGCATTCTACTATTATATTTATTTGGACACTTATTCATATGTCAGTTAATTAACATGCGGAGTAATTTATATTGGGAAAATGTGACGTGTTGGCCATTGATGGTTAATTATGGATTTGATTTACATATATGTTGCTTATGTAAATACTAGTGATGTGACTTGAAAAGTTAAATTGAAATAAACGATAGCTTGATAAAGTACCATTGGGGTCGCTAAGTCTCTTTCCAAATTAGTAAAGATGGATCTAAATTAACTTCAATTTTATAACAATGTAAGCTTAAGTGTTTATAAATAATGTTTTAAAGTTAGTTAGTTAATTATCTTATTGATAATGTTTTAAGGTAAGTTAATTAATTATTACATTAAAGATGTTTTAACTTGTTTAATTATTTTATTACAATGTTTTAAGTTATTTAATTATTTTATTTAATATGTTTTAAGTTATTTAATTATTTTATTAAAGATGTTTAAAGTTATTTAATTTTATTATTAAAAATGTTTAGAGATATTTAATTATATTGATTATATTGTTTAAAGATATTTAATTATAGTAGTATTGTTGTTTAAGTTAATTAATTGATTTCATTATGGTTTAAGTAAATTAACTAATTTAACTAATGATGGGTTAAGTTAATTAATTATGTTATTAAGGATGTTTTAAGTTAATTTATTTATTTTATTAATGTTGTTTTAAAGTTAATTAATTATTTTACTTATGATGTTTAAAGGTAATTAATTAATTTAATAAAGGTGTTTATAAATAATAAATTATTTTATAAAAACAATTTTACTAAATAAAAAGGATTTATCTAAAAGGAAATTTACAAATGATATTTTTTAAAGGGGATTTATAAACAATATTTTGTAAAGGAGTTATGAGCGATATTTTTAAGAGAGGTTTATAAATGGTAACTTATAAATAAAAGAACGGATTTATAAGTGATATTTTAAAGATGATGTGGATTATGTTAAACATATAAGATTCATAAAAATGGATTGTGGATTTATAAAAGATTTTTAATAAGGATTGTATAAATGAGTTTATAAAGGAAGACTTATAAAGGAGTTTTATAAATAAAAAGAGTTTTATTAATAAAAAAGAGTTTTATAAATAGAAAGGAATTTTATAATCATTTTAAGATTTATAAAAAAAGTTTTATAAATTAATTTGGACATTTATTAAAGGATCTGTAAATATGAAATGGGCTTATAAAAAGGGAATTTTATAAAAGGAATGAGATTTGATTTTGGAAATTAATCCTTCTTAATTATGGTGGTATGGAAACATTCTTTTTCATACTTAACACCAAAAGATATTGGTTTGGTTTATAGTAAGTAATGTTTGAATGATATATATTTCTGGCCTATTAAAATATGAATTTGAATAAGAGGAATCTCCCTTAAGTATTGTTAAAATACTTATACCATGAAGATAAATATACAGATATATCTTCTAAGTATGGAAAGTATAATGTTTTGTCAATATACTTATACCGGTGAGATAAGTATATGAATGTTTTGCTAAGTATTGAAAGGAATATAGTTTGTGAAAATATCTTTTGTGATGGCATTTTGATTCGAATAACTGAAAAGTGATTTAATTAATGAAGATTAATTAATATAGGCTTAGTGGATCCTACATGGAATTAAATCTATGTTTGATTGTTTGTTTATTTGTAGTTAAAAAGCAACTATCAAATGTTGGCCAAAATATAACTCTGGAAATATTTAGAAGTAATACGAGAATCATATGGCATAGTCATCTTCGATGTTGCTGCACTATATGTACAAATCTCGTTTTGTTCTCCTAGGACAAATGATAAGGAAATTCATCCACTTAAATGGTTAGGAGTTAATCTCTGCTCTTATGTATTATTTGATTATTTCCAAAAGAATCGGAGTTGAGTTTACCGAAAATATCGAATAGTTTTGGAGCGACCGGTAAGTGGGCGAGTGTACTTATATGAGATGACTCGAAACCGTAACCACTCCAAAACCATATATGTATTTGTTCTTATCCTGAACAATTGGTATGGACGAATGCTAGCATTGCATTGTCGCTTGGAGGGAAATGTTAACATTCCAAGTGGGATTGCTATATAAAAGGTAAACGTAGCATCAGACCTCACAACCGGTAATGACTAAAACAAGGACTTGCAGGAGGGCTATGTGGGTTGCTCCCATAGGGTATGATCATCACTTGTATCTAGATATAAATTTTCTAATTATGTATGCTTGTGGCTACAGATATAGTTTGTTAAGTCGACAGCCGGGGGATGATCATATTTGGTACTATCTAGGAAAGGGTAGGCCGGTCCTAAGTAGCAGAGGTTCAATTAAGGAAGCCTTGATACATTTTCTCTAAAGGTATACTGTACGGAAGGTCGACCCTTACCTGGTCATGTATGGAATTCATTCTCCAATAAGTGCCTTTGGATTTAGTTGTATACCTATTATGCTAGAATTTAATTAATGTAACAATTTCGGCTAAGATTCGATATTTATTTTAAACCCTAAACATTATTATATTAGAAGATTTCCTATAAATGATTTGGCTTTCGTAAGGTAAGAATCCATCCGTGTTTATGTGCGGCGTGGTCTTACGAGATATCTTCATTTTGAAAGGTTTTATAACATTAAAATCCGTTTGAGGTGTGTTTCTCATGCTAGTTTACCAGACTGATCTGGGTGTTATTTTTCTTATAATGCTCGGGTTGGACCGAGCATATTTTCAGATCTGGTTATGGATGCTTTGGAGTAGACAAGCTGGAGGCCTTCAAGACGTACTCACGTATATTTTGTTTTCCGCTGCATTTGTTGGTTGTATTCATCAACAATTGTGAGGACATGTTGTAATAACTTTCTACGTTGGTGACAGATTGTGTACTCTGATTTGATGTATGTATATTACAGTTTTCTTTCATAAAGATCTATTGTGTATTATATATTACACGTCATGATGCGAGATTCTATTCTGTATTTTCTTTCTTTTTGCCCCAACATTCTGTCTTTCTGGCACTTGGATGCTCGGTACTGTAATGACCCGAATTTTTGAACAGTTTATAATTAAATATTAGAATTATTTAATATTTAAATCTTTCATTTAATTTGAAGAAAAATGATTTGGGAAGCTTATTTAAATTCTGTTTAAATAAGAATGATTATGGAAAGCTTTTAATTTATAACTAAAAGTGGTTAAATTGTTTTAAAAATTTATTCTATTTAATAACGGGTGAAATTATCATTTCGAGGCACTGATTTTTACGAAACTATTACCACAAGATCCGAAATATTGAATTGTTGTACGCCGTCGAGCTTTATGATGACCAGACGTGCTGTGTGGTCGTGTGTGCTCGAAATCTACAGCGTAAAATCGAAGAGAATAAAATAATATTATTATTTGCCTATAAATAAAACTTTATTTCTAACCTAGTTTTCAACTCCCTCTTCATCTTCATTTTAAATTTTACAACTACCACTATTTCAATTTCTTCCACCATTTAAATCGAGTGAAATAGTTTACGGATTCAAGAGATTTTTTATTCGTTGGACTCGTATGGTCGGAAACTTCAAGTTGGGGTATTTATAGGATTTTAGGGGTGAAAAATATGAAGAAGGGGTGAGATATTTATAGGATTTTAGAAAATCAAATATCATAATATTGATGGACAAAATTACCCATTTCCACCTCCTCCTCCCCATCATCTTAATGCTCGGCAGCCCCTCTAGGCATAAGTGATGATGGCCATGATGGTGTAGGTGGTGGTGATGTGATGTGGTGTAAGGTGAGGTGTTGTTTGATGGTAAGGGTTGTATACTTAAGTGTTAAGAGATTTATAAAATATCTTATATATTTATACATATAATATACATATATTTGTTTACATATTATGTATATGCGTACGTGTCCATGTGATATGTTTATACATGTACATGTATGTGCACAAGTTGTTTGAACAACGTTATACAACTTTTATACGTCGAACCATTACTAATTTTAATTCTGATTTCCGGTCATATGTTCACTTATTAGTTAACGTACATATATTTGTAAAAAAAAATTTATAAATAAATTTCTCATCATTATTAATTAACTAAAATGGCCTTATTTGCATTATAAAACCATATAAATTAATATTAACAAATATTTGCAAAAATCGCTATTATATCGATAAATCGATACAAATTTCCTTATACCTTTAAATCAAGTATATATCATCATAAACTATTACAAATGGTTTATTATCGCTTTGTAACTATTTAAAATGAATAATCATTCATTTCACAAAACTTGATTTTTTTTGTTGAAAATAATATATATTTGAATATTTAAAATAAATTTAATATGCTAAATTAAAGTGATCAAAAATTCGGGTCGTTACGTTTGAGGGTCGAAAGGCGGGTCATTACAAGTGGTATCAGAGCCGAAGGTTAAGCGAGATTGTAACGACCCGACTTTCTATGTCCAGAAAGACGCATCATTATGAAGAAAGAAAGGGATAGAAGAAGAAAAGAAAAGAAGAAAGAACAACAACACGTCAAAAATCTCACAGCGGAACGAGAAATATATTATCACATAAGATATTACATAGTATCATATACATCAGAGTACACAACTTATACATCACAGAATAGACAGTTATAAACTTCTGTCTATTATACAACACAAGTACATCAGTACAATACAGACTAATACAAACACAGCGGAAACTCTATATATCTACTCACTGAAGCCTCCTGCTCCACAGCTCCTCCAGAATTCGTCAAGAATATCCTGAATCCCTCGACTACTCAATACAATATTGAGTACCCAAGAGTTTAATAAAACAGAAAATAAACACTTGGGTCAGACATGGGTCTGGTGTGAGTAAACGGTTAGATTGCTTAACTTTGAAAACCTTTGAAAACAAAAGTATCACGTAAGACTCCCCACAAATAAACATGGGTAAGTTTTTACCTTACGCTAACTAAAACATTTGATAGGAAATCCGATTGTATTATAATAGGGTCTAGGGTTTTCAAGTAAAATACAGAAATAGCTGAAATGCTTACATCTCACATTCCAACATAGTTGGGCACAACTAATACGTACGGCACTTATTGGAGTTTGGATTCCATCAATGGCAGGGCTACTGGGGTACCGCCCGTCACAGTACGTGGCCTAGATCACCGTACCGAGGATCACTCCCAATCCCCTGCAACACAAAGCCGGAACCATCCCTTACTGGATAATTCCGAACAAGACAATCCCGTAGTTGGCGCGACCAACCACACACTAAGCCGAATAAAAGAAAAGGGACCTCTAGACAGGGATCTATCTTGCTCTCAGTGGGTGCTACCCACGAAGCCTTGCTGCACCTCCCCTGTTTTAGCCATTCCCGGTTGATGAGGCTTGAGGTTACGATTACCTTTAATCAGAACATATCACTTAGAATGCTCATCGTCCGCCTGACGATGTGCTGAAAGCATTCAATCCATACAAGTTCGTTCCGGGTTCGAACGAAACCGAAGGTATTATCTCGTTACACTCGTTTTGGAATCACCCTCAGAGTTAACGACAATAACCCTTGCACTCTGAATCTTCATCTTCACTTCAGATTCACGACCTATCGTTAATTTGGATCGATGTGGTATTCGGGTCTCCAGACCTGGAATACCGGTATACGGAAACCCGATCCCGGTCTCATCGAAATCCAAAACGTATCTTTTAAGGCCAAGTTGTTTAAAGGTTTAAACATTTAAACTTATCTATATACACAAAGATAGATAATTCACAATATCTCAAAAGATAATCAACATTATTATCACCAACAAATAATCCATCTCATTATCACTATGCAACCAATACATCCATATCACACAATACTAATCTCATATTTGAGATTCAAACCATTCAAGGTAATTACTATCATCCATTTATAAGCAATGATCTATAATAACACCATTTATAATTAATTTAAAATGAATTAAATTAATTACTTCCATCTCTAATTAATTTAAAGTGAATTAAATTACTTATCTTTAATCAATTTAAAATGAATTAAATTAATTACTTCATCATTTTAAACCTTGCTTACTTAACCATCAATTGATTTTAAATCAATTAGTTCATTATCCTCACATTAATCATCTTAATTAATCACCCTTGATTAATACCTCTTAATTACATTCAAGTAATTATCCTTAATTAATTTTACAAATTAATTATCCTTAATCAAATACAGTGATTAAACTTTAATTAATTCATTAATTAATTAACTATAATTAATTACATTAATCTTTAAATTAATTACATTAATTAATTACTTTATAATTACTTATTATTGATTAATTAATCTTAATTAATCAAACCTTAATTACATCATTAATTATATTAATTAATGATCCTTAATTATTACTTTAATAATTAATTACTTTTAAATTAATTACACTTACTAATTAATCTTAAATTAAACACATTTAATTAATGACATTAATTAATTTACTTAAGTAATTAACTCTTAATTACTTACATAAGTAATTATCTTCTAATTACTTCATTAAATGATCTCTCTTAACTAATTACCTTAACAAGTAATTAATCCCATCATTAAATAATTCTTAATCTTTAATTAATTAATTATTCCATAATTAATTAACTTCAAACAATTAACTTAATTAATTCCTTAATTGATTACAACAAGTGGTTTTCCATTAATCACTTCAACTAATTACTTCCATGAGAAATTTTCCATTAATTACTTCCATAAGTAATTAAATTCAATAATTAGCCATTAATTACTTCATTAAGTAATTACACTTAATTAATTCATAATTAAGCGACTATTGAAAATTTAATAAATAATTATTTAAAATTAATTAAACAATTAATTAATTTACTTCTTATATTTTAAATCTTTAATTAATTAGAAAATCATTAATCTTAATTAAACTTTACTTATTAACAAATCATATTCTAATTAAGTATTCTCAAGTTAATAACAAAGATAAATTAATCCTATTTATCTTCATAATTAAATTATTTGAAATTAATCAAATTCAAAACATTCTTTAAATCAAAACTCAAAATTTAATTAAGATAATTATTTATAAAAGATATCATCTTAAACAATTTAAATTTGAAATATAAATTCAATTTATATTTTTAAAGGATTGATTAACTTTTATTTCAAAGAACAAGTTTTTAACTATGCAAATCTATTTCTTTTTTTTTATAAATTCTACTTATTACACAACAAGTTAAATCTGTAATAATCACTACAGAACCAAGCCCACAGAACTCGAGCAAATCCCTCAACCCAGACGAGCCAGCCCCGAAGCAAACCCACGCCCTCTACTTCTTCGAGTTGTCTCCCAGAAAACGCGACCACAAACCCGAGTTCAACTCGTCTTCCCAAAACAAAACTCCACCTGTACCCTATCGTGCACGGTGCACGTGCACCGGCCCTCTGGCCAACGACGAACTGAGCGACACTTCCCTACGACCACACGATCTCACGCGAACTCAAAGACGTCCCCAGATCGAACAATAAACTCGCGAGTCAAAATTTCGATCACTGATCGAAAAACTGAACCCACACTCGACCACAAACCCACCCAACGCCGACAATCACGACGCCTGGAACCCATGGCTCTCCTACCAGAGCAACGCCGCATCACTACACCTCCATCCCCCATCTCGCGATTGCCTCCGGTGATCTTAGGATGAAGCAACAGCCGCAAAAGCAAGGGTCAACAGGATGAACGATGAAACCCTACTTCAATCGATTTCAAACCAATCAAACATTTGAAAAATTCGACAGTATTTTTCCCATCATTCACAACACTAAAACAAGCTCCGATCAAAATCCTGGCTTCAATCATCATGCCTGTAACGACCCGACTTCCTATGCCCAGAAAGTCGCATCATTATAAAGAAAGAAAGGGGTAGAAAATAGAAAAGAAGAGAAGAAAGAAAAGAAGAACAACAACGATCTCACAGCGGAACGAATAAATTATATTAATAACATAAACTATTACATAGTTTACAACAATTTACAGAGTTACACAGCATATACATCACTTACTAGACAGTTATAAACATCTGTCTAGACATTACAACTCAAATACAAGACAAGACACTATCACAGATATCAACACAGCGGAATACTATATCTACGAACGCCGAAGCCTCCTGCTCCATTGCTCCTCCAAAATATTCGTCAAAGCTAAACCTGAATCCCTTGGCTACTCGTAAAAATATTGAGTACCCAAGAGTTTAATAAAACAGAAAATAAACACTTGGGTCAGACATGGGTCTGGTGTGAGTAAACGGTTAAATTGCTTAACTTTGAAAACCTTTGGAAACAAAAGTGTCACGTAAGACTCCCCACAAATAAACATGGGTAAGTTTTTACCTTACGCTAACTAAAACATTTGATAGGAAATCTGATTGTATTATAATAGGGTCTAGGGTTTTCAAATAAATACTCATATAGCTGAAATTGTTACATTATTAAATTCCAGCATACTAGCCACAAAGTGGGTTATACAATCAAAACCGTAGGGTCTCGTAGGAAGAATGGGTTTCCATCAATGGCAGGGCTACTGGGGTACCGCCCGTCACAGTACGTGGCCTAGATCACCGTACCGAGGAGTACGCCCGCTCCCCTGCAACACAAAGCCGGAACCATCCCTTACTGGATAATCCCGAACAAGACAATCCCGTAGTTGGCGCGACCAACCACACACTAAGCCGAATAAAAGAAAAGGGACCTCTAGACAGGGATCTATCTTGCTCTCAGTGGGTGCTACCCACGAAACCTTGCTGCACCTCCCCTGTTTTAGCCATTCCCGGTTGATGAGGCTTGAGGTTACGATTACCTTTAATCAGAACATATCACTTAGAATGCTCATCGTCCGCCTGACGATGTTCTGAAAGCATTCAATCCATTCAAGTTCGTTCCGGGTTCGAACGAAACCGAAGGCATTATCTCGTTACACTCGTTTTGGAATCACCCTCAGAGTTAACGACAATAACCCTTGCACTCTGAATCTTCATCTTCACTTGAGATTCACGACCTATCGTTAATTTGGATCGATGTGGTATTCGGGTCTCCAGACCTGGAATACCGGTATACGGAAACCCGATCCCGGTCTCATCGAAATCCAAAACGTATCTTTTAAGAGCCAAGTTGTTTTAAGGTTAAAACAATTCAATTCTTATCTATATACACAAAGATAGATAATTCAATAGATAATCTACATTATCATCCCAAACAGATAATTCACATTATCATTATAATTCAACCAAACATCCATATCATATATCAATCATATCTCATCAGAGATATCAAACAATGAAATACATTCAATCTCATTTCTGAGATTACATCCATTCAAGACAATCAATGTCATCCATTCTTATATAAGCAATGATTTACTTAATCACAACATAATTAATTTAAAGTGAATTAAATTAATTACTCCATCTCTTAATTAATTTAAAATAAATTAAATTAATTACTTCATTTTAAATCTTACTTATATAATCATTAATTAATTACAAATAAATTAATTAATCATTCTCTAATTATCCACTTTAATTAATCACCTTGATTAATTATATTTTAATTACATTTAAGTAATCAACTTTAATTAATTTCACAAATTAATTATTCTTAACCAAATACAGTAATTAACATTTAATTACTTCATTTATTAATTAATTATAATCAATTACTTTAATCCTTAATTAATTATAATTAATTACTTATAATCATTTATCATTTGATTAATTAATCTTGATTAATCAATCCTTAATTACATCATTAATTAATTATAAACTAATGATCCCTAATTATAATCTTTAATTATTTTATTAATTACATTAAGTAATTATTCTTAATTAATCATAATTATTAATCACCTTTGATTAATATAATCCAGTAATTAACTTCCCTTAATTACTTCCCTTAATTAATTACTTTTTAATTAATTACCTTAACAAATAATTAATTACCTTATTAATTAACCTTAATCCTTTAATTAAATAAATTATTTAATTAATAACACTAGGTAATTAACCTTAATCACTTCTTATTTAATTACTTTCATAAAATAATTATCCTCTAATTACTTTATTTAATATTTTATCTTTACTAAATTACATCCAGTAATTATTTCTTAATTACTTCATCAAGTAATTACTAAATTAATTTATAAATGATTTTCTTAATTAATCACAAATTAATTTAACTTAATTATTTTAATTAAATGATTCTTAACTTACCATATTAAAGGTTCTTAATTAAGAGACTATTATCTTAATTAAACCAATTATTTACCAATAACACTTGATAATTAAAATAATTTAATTATCTAAATTTCCTTCAAATTCAAATTTACATATGTAAATCTTTATTTTAATTGATTTTAAATCATTGAACTTATTAAAACTTTTTACATTTCAAAATATAAAAACTTTGTTTAAAACATTAACTTAAAACGAATTAATTTTATAAACAAAACTTGTTTAACTGGTTTTAAAAACTTAGAAACATTTCAAAACAAATTCTTTTGTTTTAAAACTTTTTTTTTTAAAACTTCATGTACCATTTTTAAAACCCGCTCCTACCAAAACTCGAGCAAAACCCTCAGAAACCCGAAGTAGCTCTCGAGTCACTCCTCTAATCTTTCTACTTCGAGTAAAACTCGAAAATTCCCGAAGAAAAACCTGGTATCCACTTCTTCCCCAAACCAAATTCTCAGATGCACGCTAACGTGCTCGTGCACGTGCACGCCTACGCTGATCGACGATGAACCCAACACCTGCCTCCGACAAGTCGATATCAACCTCGTCTTTACGTACGACCACCCAGATATTCTCGATTTGTACGAGAATCGAAATCGAGCAAAGAACCCATCAGCTCCAAAACGTACATCACCAGAAACCGTTCCCCTCTGATGATCTATGCCACGAGACTCCTCGCGCTTCTCACCATCGCTTCGTCACACCTACCCGCATCTCCAGAACTCCATGCGATCACCTCCGATTGCCTATCGACAACGTGAAACCCAAATGAACGTCGACGAAACAAAACAGATACTAAACCCTAACTCGATCGATTTCGGCCAACTCAATCACCAATAAATTCACGAATGATTTTTCCCAAGCTCACTACCTCCCCCTCCACCTTCGAGTTCACCCACGGCACGTCGATCGTCGCCGTTCACCGTGAATTGGCCATAATGCCAAAAACAATCAAACCCCAAGTTCTCTCGAAATTCAAATCTAAAAATCACGATACTAGCTTCAAAAATCACGATTTGCCATTCGCAATTCAAATATGAGATCAAAATAAAAAATCAAAATTATAAAATTTTGACCAAATTCGATTCTTACTGTAAATTTAAATTTTCTGAGTTGATGATTCACTTAAAAATCTTATAAATATTTTTAGATGATGAATTACTTGTTTATCAACAACTTTCATTTAAAAAGCCAAGTCTAATTCGAATTCAAGATCAAGTATTTGAATTTCATCAGAAGATCATGAACTGTTATAAGCACACTGTAAACAAATATACTCTATAGGCAATTCAATCAAATTTTCCAGGCAAGTAATCCAATTTTATTTGAACATCATGATATTCAATTCAAAATAACAAGATGAAATTCAGGGTTTAAAACTGTTTTAAAAAAAATAAGTTTTCTCACTGTTATTTTAAACAGAGACATATGTAAACTACAGACATTCAAAAATGTATAATTCAAGCATGCATCCAATTTTAATTCAAGTATTCAGATAACATGAAGATGTTCATTCACAAGAACAAGTAGAAATCCAAGATTTAAAACTGTTTTTAAAACTTAGGTTTACTCACCTGAATTTGTAAAACAGAGAACATATGTTGTTTCCAGGCTTTTCCAGATTTTTGAATTTGATTTCTTTTTTGCTTTGTTGAATTTAAACTTGCTGTTGATTTCTTTATTTGATTGCATGTCTTCAGATCGAAATTGAAGATTTGAAGCTGCTATTTAAATTTGCCTTTCATCTCCTTTCTCTGATTTGCATTTCCAGTTTACAGATCTTCATTTCTACTTTGATTTCCAGATTTTCATTTCCAGATTTACTACTTCTTTGAATTTAGATTTCAGGTCTTTTATTTCTTAGACTATTTTGTTTTAGTTGAAAATGAGAAGAAGGATTTTTTGAACTGAAAATGAATACAGATCTTTCTTCTTACATATAATTTTTTTATACTTTAATTTACAAAAAGATAAAATTAAGCCACTTGTCTCTTTAATTTGCTTACACATAGGTTTGCAATTTACAAATGTCACTAAACCACTCTAATATGCTAACAAGTGTAAATTCTTGTTTTAATTAATTTACTTAAGTCATTTATGTATTTATAAAATATCTATATGTATATAAAAATGTATTTATCCTTTTATAATTTATGCTTTAATCAAATATATATATATAACATATTTATAAATGCTTGAGAAATTGAGCTTAACTATATATATATTTTTACAAACCATTTTGACTTTTTTAAAAAGGAAAGAATGTTAAAAACAATTGAATTTTAAAAGAGAAAAGATTATTAAAATGAACTTCTTATTTAAATCTTATTCTTGTTATTTAAATCATAAATATCATTTTCAAAAGTATTAAGTTAAATTACAAATTTCCAAATTACAAATTATATAAATATTAAAGTTTGAAAATACTTTATTAAATTCAAATTCAATATTCTTTCCATTTCAATATATACAATTATATATATTCTAAATGGAAATACTTTTAACATTAGCTTTGATAATTACTATATTGAATTTAATACATAACTCCAAATCACAATATATATATATATACATATATATTATAATTTGAAAACATAGTTTTAAAAGACTCCATATTTATAATATATATACCTATATATATATACATTATAAATATAAAACATTTATATATAAGTTTTAGAAAGATAAATCTTCCCAATTTAAAATTGTTAGAAAAGATATTCCCAAATTAAAATGTTATTAACCTTTTAAAATGAATAAACTTGTCAATTTATAAAATAAATCAACAAATCAATTTAATTATTAATAAAGATTATTAAATTGATATTGCCAAATTTTCGGGATATCACATTCCTCCCCCCTTAAAATAATTTCGTCCCCGAAATTTAAAAGCAAAGATAATTTAATAACCCAACAAAATTTTAAATTTTAATTTCAAACAGCAACCATACATATCAATCATATTCTAACAATCATAGCAAACAATTTAATCAAACAAATTTAACTATCCAGACAAATTCTGGATAGAATTTCCTCGAGTTTCCCCAAGTATATATATATACCGGGATACTCGTTCTACAGGATCTTAACTAACTATCTACAATAGTCTAGAACTCCTTCCCATCTAGATTACAAATCTGAACAAAATATCAGACTAAACTCAAAACCATCTCAACTACCAAATCCTTCTGAACTGCTGGTCCCACAACCAATGACAGATCAAACACGTATTCCCTCAGAGATACGTGAAATAAAATGAATTCCAGTTATCCGAACTGGCCATTTAATCCTATAGATCAAAGAACTAATCCTCTTGGGAACATAGGAAAAATCTCATAATACTTCTGCAGCTCACTCTCCAATTTTTCCAAATCTTATATCTCCTTTGATTGGAGAAAACTTAAACAATATCCAAATTTCAACTTCAAATTCCAAATTCCATCCATTCCTAATTGTTTAACTCTTTTGACGATCCTGAGTCACTTCATCCTTCCTGATCAGCTTAACCCTTGTTGATGCTTCTTGAAACAGATTAGACCAACATCAAACCAATTTCCGGATCCTACTCAACAAAATGGTTTCTCAAAAATATGCCGAAATCCAAAACACAACTCTACTCTACAAACATTAGAGAACTTCGAACTACCTCTCCTATCTGAAATAGTCAAAACAGTTGCACTTGACAACTTACCTCCAAATCCTGAAAAATCCTTCATACTTAGAGATACACTTGAATTTCCTATAGAAATACTCCAATAAAATTACAACTTCCGGTTGCTTCCACTCTAGAATAGCTGCTATCTTGCTTCCGCTGCACAATTCTGATCTTGAACAGATGAGAATGCCATCGGAGAAACTCGAGCACAAACTTGATCATCCACAGTTCACCATATCTATAAAATCTTAGTGAACCATTCTACTTGGTCAAAAACACCTTAACAGAATCCTCACCAGAAAATTAGGTGTGGTCAATCCCTCTCCAAAGAATCCTGAGCTGCTTCACCAAATTATTCTCTAGGAGACATCCTTCTACTAAGCTGAACTTCTGGTAACTCCACGAATCAAGTCGATACGGAATCTCAATCTCCAATAATCCCAAGAGAATACTTAAACAATCGCAAGTCACTTTTGCGATCAGCTCGGCCTAATTTCCAAAGATAACTGTTCTCTCTTCACTAATCCGAATAGCTTATACTTGACTAACCAATCCATCGAAGAAATGGATTCACTCAACTGCTTCTGAACTTCACCTTCAGAAAAACTGCTCAGCCAGAAACTTTCTGCCAACATAGAACACTTCCGAGCCGTACTGCTGACACAGACGCCAAAGACTTCTTATCCGAAACTTCTCGAGAAACTCGGACTTCTAAGCAAACAGAAACACCCCGCTGGACCCAGCCACAAACACCGAAACAGATCTACTTCCTTAAACTTGCTTCAGAAGAAACATCTTCAGAAACGTCCATAGTCACCGCGTCTCACCACACAGCTACTATTACCTGAGATACCATCACTCGCTTCTGTTCTCCGACAGATCCAACTCTACTCATCCAACTTCTAAGATGAACTCCGAACCTTAACAGGTTTCCTTCAGAGATTGTGAAATCCTTACACAACTGTAAAGTTCACTCGAGACGGTATTAGGTTTACAGTCTCGACAGATACTCTTCCAACCTCAACATTCAAACTCCAACTATTGGTAATTGTGTTACACACACTACCACCTTTCTACCTTTATAACTTATATTGGAAAACCCGAACAGGTAACCCAATAAATAGGTAGAAATATATATATATTTAAAATGATATATATTTTTTTATATAGAAATTATTTTTGGGTAGAATTATTTCATCTACCTCTTTAAAACAATATTGTGTCCGTTGGCCTGGTTCAAGTGTTTAGAGATCCCTATCAATAACGTTAGCTACTCGTATTGACCAGAATCCATATACCACTCAACTGATCAATTAACACAATATAAAACCATTTTATATAACTAACAAATACGCGCTCTCGTATATATATATACTCAGACTCAAATAGGTTGCTACAGATCCTATCTCTAATGAACAATCCTTCCGAACCTAGGTATTCACTCAACCTAGCGTTCTGATATTCACTTAACCAAAAGCTTAGGCATTCGCTCAACCTATGCTCTGATACCAATTGTAACGACCCGACTTCCTATGCCCAGAAAGTCGCATCATTATAAAGAAAGAAAGGGGTAGAAAATAGAAAAGAAGAGAAGAAAGAAAAGAAGAACAACAACGATCTCACAGCGGAACGAATAAATTATATTAATAACATAAACTATTACATAGTTTACAACAATTTACAGAGTTACACAGCATATACATCACTTACTAGACAGTTATAAACATCTGTCTAGACATTACAACTCAAATACAAGACAAGACACTATCACAGATATCAACACAGCGGAATACTATATCTACGAACGCCGAAGCCTCCTGCTCCATTGCTCCTCCAAAATATTCGTCAAAGCTAAACCTGAATCCCTTGGCTACTCGTAAAAATTTGAGTACCCAAGAGTTTAATAAAACAGAAAATAAACACTTGGGTCAGACATGGGTCTGGTGTGAGTAAACGGTTAAATTGCTTAACTTTGAAAACCTTTGGAAACAAAAGTGTCACGTAAGACTCCCCACAAATAAACATGGGTAAGTTTTTACCTTACGCTAACTAAAACATTTGATAGGAAATCTGATTGTATTATAATAGGGTCTAGGGTTTTCAAATAAATACTCATATAGCTGAAATTGTTACATTATTAAATTCCAGCATACTAGCCACAAAGTGGGTTATACAATCAAAACCGTAGGGTCTCGTAGGAAGAATGGGTTTCCATCAATGGCAGGGCTACTGGGGTACCGCCCGTCACAGTACGTGGCCTAGATCACCGTACCGAGGAGTACGCCCGCTCCCCTGCAACACAAAGCCGGAACCATCCCTTACTGGATAATCCCGAACAAGACAATCCCGTAGTTGGCGCGACCAACCACACACTAAGCCGAATAAAAGAAAAGGGACCTCTAGACAGGGATCTATCTTGCTCTCAGTGGGTGCTACCCACGAAACCTTGCTGCACCTCCCCTGTTTTAGCCATTCCCGGTTGATGAGGCTTGAGGTTACGATTACCTTTAATCAGAACATATCACTTAGAATGCTCATCGTCCGCCTGACGATGTTCTGAAAGCATTCAATCCATTCAAGTTCGTTCCGGGTTCGAACGAAACCGAAGGCATTATCTCGTTACACTCGTTTTGGAATCACCCTCAGAGTTAACGACAATAACCCTTGCACTCTGAATCTTCATCTTCACTTGAGATTCACGACCTATCGTTAATTTGGATCGATGTGGTATTCGGGTCTCCAGACCTGGAATACCGGTATACGGAAACCCGATCCCGGTCTCATCGAAATCCAAAACGTATCTTTTAAGAGCCAAGTTGTTTTAAGGTTAAAATAATTCAATTCTTATCTATATACACAAAGATAGATAATTCAATAGATAATCTACATTATCATCCCAAACAGATAATTCACATTATCATTATAATTCAACCAAACATCCATATCATATATCAATCATATCTCATCAGAGATATCAAACAATGAAATACATTCAATCTCATTTCTGAGATTACATCCATTCAAGACAATCAATGTCATCCATTCTTATATAAGCAATGATTTACTTAATCACAACATAATTAATTTAAAGTGAATTAAATTAATTACTCCATCTCTTAATTAATTTAAAATAAATTAAATTAATTACTTCATTTTAAATCTTACTTATATAATCATTAATTAATTACAAATAAATTAATTAATCATTCTCTAATTATCCACTTTAATTAATCACCTTGATTAATTATATTTTAATTACATTTAAGTAATCAACTTTAATTAATTTCACAAATTAATTATTCTTAACCAAATACAGTAATTAACATTTAATTACTTCATTTATTAATTAATTATAATCAATTACTTTAATCCTTAATTAATTATAATTAATTACTTATAATCATTTATCATTTGATTAATTAATCTTGATTAATCAATCCTTAATTACATCATTAATTAATTATAAACTAATGATCCCTAATTATAATCTTTAATTATTTTATTAATTACATTAAGTAATTATTCTTAATTAATCATAATTATTAATCACCTTTGATTAATATAATCCAGTAATTAACTTCCCTTAATTACTTCCCTTAATTAATTACTTTTTAATTAATTACCTTAACAAATAATTAATTACCTTATTAATTAACCTTAATCCTTTAATTAAATAAATTATTTAATTAATAACACTAGGTAATTAACCTTAATCACTTCTTATTTAATTACTTTCATAAAATAATTATCCTCTAATTACTTTATTTAATATTTTATCTTTACTAAATTACATCCAGTAATTATTTCTTAATTACTTCATCAAGTAATTACTAAATTAATTTATAAATGATTTTCTTAATTAATCACAAATTAATTTAACTTAATTATTTTAATTAAATGATTCTTAACTTACCATATTAAAGGTTCTTAATTAAGAGACTATTATCTTAATTAAACCAATTATTTACCAATAACACTTGATAATTAAAATAATTTAATTATCTAAATTTCCTTCAAATTCAAATTTACATATGTAAATCTTTATTTTAATTGATTTTAAATCATTGAACTTATTAAAACTTTTTACATTTCAAAATATAAAAACTTTGTTTAAAACATTAACTTAAAACGAATTAATTTTATAAACAAAACTTGTTTAACTGGTTTTAAAAACTTAGAAACATTTCAAAACAAATTCTTTTGTTTTAAAACTTTTTTTTTTTTAAAACTTCATGTACCATTTTTAAAACCCGCTCCTACCAAAACTCGAGCAAAACCCTCAGAAACCCGAAGTAGCTCTCGAGTCACTCCTCTAATCTTTCTGCTTCGAGTAAAACTCGAAAATTCCCGAAGAAAAACCTGGTATCCACTTCTTCCCCAAACCAAATTCTCAGATGCACGCTAACGTGCTCGTGCACGTGCACGCCTACGCTGATCGACGATGAACCCAACACCTGCCTCCGACAAGTCGATATCAACCTCGTCTTCACGTACGACCACCCAGATATTCTCGATTTGTACGAGAATCGAAATCGAGCAAAGAACCCATCAGCTCCAAAACGTACATCACCAGAAACCGTTCCCCTCTGATGATCTATGCCACGAGACTCCTCGCGCTTCTCACCATCGCTTCGTCACACCTACCGGCATCTCCAGAACTCCATGCGATCACCTCCGATTGCCTATCGATAACGTGAAACCCAAATGAACGTCGACGAAACAAAACAGATACTAAACCCTAACTCGATCGATTTCGGCCAACTCAATCACCAATAATTCACGAATGATTTTTCCCAAGCTCACTACCTCCCCCTCCACCTTCGAGTTCACCCACGGCACGTCGATCGTCGCCGTTCACCGTGAATTGGCCATAATGCCAAAAACAATCAAACCCCAAGTTCTCTCGAAATTCAAATCTAAAAATCACGATACTAGCTTCAAAAATCACGATTTGCCATTCGCAATTCAAATATGAGATCAAAATAAAAAATCAAAATTATAAAATTTTGACCAAATTCGATTCTTACTGTAAATTTAAATTTTCTGAGTTGATGATTCACTTAAAAATCTTATAAATATTTTTAGATGATGAATTACTTGTTTATCAACAACTTTCATTTAAAAAGCCAAGTCTAATTCGAATTCAAGATCAAGTATTTGAATTTCATCAGAAGATCATGAACTGTTATAAGCACACTGTAAACAAATATACTCTATAGGCAATTCAATCAAATTTTCCAGGCAAGTAATCCAATTTTATTTGAACATCATGATATTCAATTCAAAATAACAAGATGAAATTCAGGGTTTAAAACTGTTTTTAAAAAATAAGTTTTCTCACTGTTATTTTAAACAGAGACATATGTAAACTACAGACATTCAAAAATGTATAATTCAAGCATGCATCCAATTTTAATTCAAGTATTCAGATAACATGAAGATGTTCATTCACAAGAACAAGTAGAAATCAAGATTTAAAACTGTTTTTAAAACTTAGGTTTACTCACCTGAATTTGTAAAACAGAGAACATATGTTGTTTCCAGGCTTTTCCAGATTTTTGAATTTGATTTCTTTTTTGCTTTGTTGAATTTAAACTTGCTGTTGATTTCTTTATTTGATTGCATGTCTTCAGATCGAAATTGAAGATTTGAAGCTGCTATTTAAATTTGCCTTTCATCTCCTTTCTCTGATTTGCATTTCCAGTTTACAGATCTTCATTTCTACTTTGATTTCCAGATTTTCATTTCCAGATTTACTACTTCTTTGAATTTAGATTTCAGGTCTTTTATTTCTTAGACTATTTTGTTTTAGTTGAAAATGAGAAGAAGGATTTTTTGAACTGAAAATGAATACAGATCTTTCTTCTTACATATAATTTTTTTATACTTTAATTTACAAAAAGATAAAATTAAGCCACTTGTCTCTTTAATTTGCTTACACATAGGTTTGCAATTTACAAATGTCACTAAACCACTCTAATATGCTAACAAGTGTAAATTCTTGTTTTAATTAATTTACTTAAGTCATTTATGTATTTATAAAATATCTATATGTATATAAAAATGTATTTATCCTTTTATAATTTATGCTTTAATCAAATATATATATATAACATATTTATAAATGCTTGAGAAATTGAGCTTAACTATATATATATTTTTACAAACCATTTTGACTTTTTAAAAAAGGAAAGAATGTTAAAAACAATTGAATTTTAAAAGAGAAAAGATTATTAAAATGAACTTCTTATTTAAATCTTATTCTTGTTATTTAAATCATAAATATCATTTTCAAAAGTATTAAGTTAAATTACAAATTTCCAAATTACAAATTATATAAATATTAAAGTTTGAAAATACTTTATTAAATTCAAATTCAATATTCTTTCCATTTCAATATATACAATTATATATATTCTAAATGGAAATACTTTTAACATTAGCTTTGATAATTACTATATTGAATTTAATACATAACTCCAAATCACAATATATATATATACATATATATTATAATTTGAAAACATAGTTTTAAAAGAATCCATATTTATAATATATATACCTATATATATATACATTATAAATATAAAACATTTATATATAAGTTTTAGAAAGATAAATCTTCCCAATTTAAAATTGTTAGAAAAGATATTCCCAAATTAAAATGTTATTAACCTTTTAAAATGAATAAACTTGTCAATTTATAAAATAAATCAACAAATCAATTTAATTATTAATAAAGATTATTAAATTGATATTGCCAAATTTCCGGGATATCACAATGCCGATCAATGGCAAATCACCAAAACTCCCAAAACGGACAAACCCCAAATTCTCAAGAAATACCCAACTTAAAATTCCAAAATACATATCAAAATTCATGATTTGGATTATGTATTCATTTCATAATATTGAATCCATAGATTTCACAGTTTGAAATTTTCATATCATTCATCATTCTCTGATATTCTTGGTTTAACAGAGATGCCAGATTTTTATTTAACTATATTAAGTTTTTTAATCCTTAATCTACACTAATTCAAACATCCTTGGTTTGTAAATCAAGTCCTAATGATAATTTGTACCAGAGAAAATTGAATTCAAATTAAAACAAGAATGTCTGGACCATAAACAGAGTAGGAACAGTCAAGCATACTCTTACATATATGTATATATATACAGCAGATTCACACAAACATATTCATCTCATCATCAACTAGCATGCAACCAGATTTTGTACTAGATTTATTTAATTTTATAAAGTTATTCACATACGAATCAGTATCATCACAAGCATCCAACTCAACTGTTTTTAAAGAAGTTTACTCACCATTTTATAAGCAGAGCAGTTTTTATTGCTTCCAGGCTTGAATATTTTGAATTTTGGCAAAAAGCTTTTTGATTTTCTTTGTTATTGAAATCCTTTGCATGTTTGATTTACTGCTGAATCTTTAACTTGAAGCTTAGTTGAACTTGAAACTGTTTGAGTTGTTGGTTGTAGCTTGATTCTTCATTTGATTTTATTTTCCAGGTTTTAGTTTATAGGTTTTGAGAAGAAAGGAAGAAAGGACCGAAGACAATTTGAACTGAAAAAAATAAATAAACAGGCTTCCTTCTTTCAAACATTGTTATATATACTTAAATTTTCTTTTAACAAGGTGTTGCCATTTGTTAATTTAGATTGTAAAATGCTTACAAGTGTCTTTAACATGTTAATATGTTTACACATATTACTTAAGTGTTTTTAAATAAATTTTTATTTAATTTAAATGTAAAGATAAACTTACATACTTTAATTCTCTTAATAAATAAAATTTACATATGTATAAATAAATTACTTTTAAAAGAAATTATTCTAAAACTAATTATAATTCAAATATATCTTATACATATATTTTTATAACCTTTTAATTTTAAACACTTTAAAGAATACAAAATAAAACTTTTATTTAAACTATCATATTTAAAATAAACAATTATCTTATATTTTGAAAACAATTGAATTAATCTAAACTAACCTTTGAAAAATATTAATTTTAAAACAAAGCTTTAAATCACAATTCATACATATATAAATTATCAATAGATTAAATTAAATTCAAAACAATCCAAATTATAACATATACATACATATATATTATAATCTGAAAGCACATCTTTTATTTAAACAAAAGATTCTCTATTCACAATATATATATCAATATATACATTATAAATAGAATCTATTTTTATTAGCTTTTAAAAGATTAAATTTACCAATTTATATTAAAATTAGAAAGGAAAATTATTAATCCAATTAAATTATTAATAAAGATTATTAAATTTATATTGCCCAAAATCCCGGGATATCACATTCCTTCCCCCTTAAAATAATTTCGTCCCCGAAATTAAAAGCAAAGATAATTTAATAATCCAGCCAAGATTTTAAAACAGCAAAGCATACCTATCATCCAATTCCTAACAACCAAAGCAACCAATCAAACAATCAAACAATCAAACTAACTATCCTAATACAAATCAGGATAGATCTTACTAACACTATCTAGAGTTTCCCCGGATATAAATCATCGGGAGACCCGCTCTACAGAATCTAAACAAACTACACCCCATAATCCAGAGCTTTCCTTATCTCTAGATCCACTAATCTGAACAGAATATCAGATCACACCCAAGTCCAGCTCATCTTCCAAATCCATCTGAACTGCAGATTCAACAACCAATGATGAATCATTCACGTATTCCCTCAGATATACGTGAAATAGAATGAATTCCAGCTATCCAAACTGGCCATTCAATCCTGTAGACAAAGAACTACTCCTTTCGAGAACACAGGGAAAATCAAAAATACTTCAGTGCTAGCTTCCAGACTTACCAATCTTATAGCTTTATAATCGGAGAAAAACTTAAACAATTTCCAATCTCCAACTCCGAATTCCAAACTCCTTGTCTCATATCTGCATAACTCACTAGACGATTCCTGGGCTACCTCATCTCTTCCTGATCAGCTTAACCTTCGCTGATGCTTCTTGAAACAATTCTGGACCAAGAATAAAATGATCTCTAGATCCTATCAACAAGATGATCCTTCCAAAATTTGCTGAAATCCAAACTTGAAAAATAGATATGACCAATCCATTTTAAAAATTTCTGAGCTGCTACACCAACTCTTCTTTCTAGGAACCATCCTACTACCAGAATAACCACCGGTATCGCTTCTGGAACCAAGTCGATACGGAACTCAAACTCTAGATGCAGACAAACTTCTACTTCCTCGAAGACATCCGGAAAATCTCTGACTACTTCAGTAGCTCCTACTTCCACATGAGAAACCTCCATCTCACACAAAAGATTACCCAAGATAAATTCCCAAACTAATCGCAAGTCACTTTTGCGATCCTACCTAGTTCAGATTCCAAAGAAACTGTTCTCTCTTTACTAATTAAAAAGAGTCTTAAGTTTTTTCCAAACAAGGTTAACCCTTCAAGAAAGCCTTCACCATCTTCCCGGACTGCTGATAGAAGAACCACAAAGATTCCGGAACCATCGAAGAAACGAACCACACTGCTGCTTCCAAACTCTATCTCGACAGCACACCGAACACTCCGAGCTGCACTGCTATCACAGCTAACCAAGAACTTCTGATCCAAAGACTTCTTAAACTAAGACCATCAACAAACCTCACAACGAATCTCTGAGATGGCGACATCCAAAAGAAACTCGGGCTCCAAACCAATCGCCGATAACTTACTCTTCTTAAGGGAACAATGAGACCATGTCCGAAGAACAACTAATCGACCTTAGTCCCATACTTCAAAATAGACAAAACTCTCTTACTTGATATCAGAGAATTCCTATACAGTCGAGTCTTTCCTGCGGTAGACATCAACTGTTCCTTCAATACCTTCTTAATCTTGTTCCAAAAGAAAATCTCCTTCGGGAACATCCATAGATACTGCGTCTTATCACACAGCTGCTCCTTCCTGAAGTTGCCAAGCTACCATCACTTACTTCTGCACAACCGACAGATCCAACTCTAGAAAATCTGCTCACCCAAACTCAACCAAACTTACACTCCAATAATGGACTCCGAATCTTGAAAAAGATTTCCTTCAGAGATCCAAGACATCCTTACTCCATACTGCCAAACTTCCTCGAGACGGTATTGGGTCTACAGTCTCGATATATACTTCCAACCTCAAACATTCAAACTCCAACTATTGGTAATTGTGTTACACACACTACCACCTTATCTACCTTTATAACTTATATTGGAAAACCCGAACAGGTAACCCAATAAATAGGTAGAAATACATAAATATATATATTTAAAATGATATATTTTTTTATATAGAAATTATTTCTGGGTAAAATTATTTCATTTACCTCTTTAAAACAATATTGTGTCCGTTGGCCTGGTTCAAGTGTTTAGAGATCCCTATCAATAACGTTAGCTACTCGTATTGACCAGAATCCATATACCACTCAACCGATCAATTAACACAATATAAAACCATTTTATATAACTAACAAATACGCGCTCTCGAATATATATACACTCAGACTCAAACAGGTTGCTACAGATCCTGTCTCTAATGAACAATCCTTCCGAACCTAGGTATTCACTCAACCTAGTGTTCTGATATTCACTTAACCAAAAGCTTAGGCATTCGCTCAACCTATGCTCCGATACCAACTGTAATGTCCTAGGCTTTTCAACCTTCAGCAACGGTTCACGACCGGTAGGCTTTTCAACCATCCCAGCCCCGCTGTGGCTTACAGTGATACCTCGGGTTTGCTTTTACGGCCACCCTCTCGAGTCGCAACCAACACCAAAAGGCCTTATACTACCCCCGGGGACATGTAGGGGTAAGAGTCTCCCGTTCGCCACCTAACGCAAAGCGAGAACCCCCTATCACGCTGTAATGTAGCAAACCCGATCCCGGTCTCATCGAAATCCAAAACGTATCTTTTAAGGCCAAGTTGTTTAAAGGTTTAAACATTTAAACTTATCTATATACACAAAGATAGATAATTCACAATATCTCAAAAGATAATCAACATTATTATCACCAACAAATAATCCATCTCATTATCACTATGCAACCAATACATCCATATCACACAATACTAATCTCATATTTGAGATTCAAACCATTCAAGGTAATTACTATCATCCATTTATAAGCAATGATCTATAATAACACCATTTATAATTAATTTAAAATGAATTAAATTAATTACTTCCATCTCTAATTAATTTAAAGTGAATTAAATTACTTATCTTTAATCAATTTAAAATGAATTAAATTAATTACTTCATCATTTTAAACCTTGCTTACTTAACCATCAATTGATTTTAAATCAATTAGTTCATTATCCTCACATTAATCATCTTAATTAATCACCCTTGATTAATACCTCTTAATTACATTCAAGTAATTATCCTTAATTAATTTTACAAATTAATTATCCTTAATCAAATACAGTGATTAAACTTTAATTACTTCATTAATTAATTAACTATAATTAATTACATTAATCTTTAAATTAATTACATTAATTAATTACTTTATAATTACTTATTATTGATTAATTAATCTTAATTAATCAAACCTTAATTACATCATTAATTATATTAATTAATGATCCTTAATTATTACTTTAATAATTAATTACTTTTAAATTAATTACACTTACTAATTAATCTTAAATTAAACACATTTAATTAATCACATTAATTAATTTACTTAAGTAATTAACTCTTAATTACTTACATAAGTAATTATCTTCTAATTACTTCATTAAATGATCTCTCTTAACTAATTACCTTAACAAGTAATTAATCCCATCATTAAATAATTCTTAATCTTTAATTAATTAATTATTCCATAATTAATTAACTTCAAACAATTAACTTAATTAATTCCTTAATTGATTACAACAAGTGGTTTTCCATTAATCACTTCAACTAATTACTTCCATGAGAAATTTTCCATTAATTACTTCCATAAGTAATTAAATTCAATAATTAGCCATTAATTACTTCATTAAGTAATTACACTTAATTAATTCATAATTAAGCGACTATTGAAAATTTAATAAATAATTATTTAAAATTAATTAAACAATTAATTAATTTACTTCTTATATTTTAAATCTTTAATTAATTAGAAAATCATTAATCTTAATTAAACTTTACTTATTAACAAATCATATTCTAATTAAGTATTCTCAAGTTAATAACAAAGATAAATTAATCCTATTTATCTTCATAATTAAATTATTTGAAATTAATCAAATTCAAAACATTCTTTAAATCAAAACTCAAAATTTAATTAAGATAATTATTTATAAAAGATATCATCTTAAACAATTTAAATTTGAAATATAAATTCAATTTATATTTTTAAAGGATTGATTAACTTTTATTTCAAAGAACAAGTTTTTAACTATGCAAATCTATTTCTTTTTTTTTATAAATTCTACTTATTACACAACAAGTTAAATCTGTAATAATCACTACAGAACCAAGCCCACAGAACTCGAGCAAATCCCTCAACCCAGACGAGCCAGCCCCGAAGCAAACCCACGCCCTCTACTTCTTCGAGTTGTCTCCCAGAAAACGCGACCACAAACCCGAGTTCAACTCGTCTTCCCAAAACAAAACTCCACCTGTACCCTATCGTGCACGGTGCACGTGCACCGGCCCTCTGGCCAACGATGAACTGAGCGACACTTCCCTACGACCACACGATCTCACGCGAACTCAAAGACGTCCCCAGATCGAACAATAAACTCGCGAGTCAAAATTTCGATCACTGATCGAAAAACTGAACCCACACTCGACCACAAACCCACCCAACGCCGACAATCACGACGCCTGGAACCCATGGATCTCCTACCAGAGCAACGCCGCATCACTACACCTCCATCCCACATCTCGCGATTGCCTCCGGTGATCTTAGGATGAAGCAACAGCCGCAAAAGCAAGGGTCAACAGGATGAACGATGAAACCCTACTTCAATCGATTTCAAACCAATCAAACATTTGAAAAATTCGACAGTATTTTTCCCATCATTCACAACACTAAAACAAGCTCCGATCAAAATCCTGGCTTCAATCATCATGCCGATCAATGGCAAATCACCAAAACTCCCAAAACGGACAAACCCCAAATTCTCAAGAAATACCCAACTTAAAATTCCAAAATACATATCAAAATTCATGATTTGGATTATGTATTCATTTCATAATATTGAATCCATAGATTTCACAGTTTGAAATTTTCATATCATTCATCATTCTCTGATATTCTTGGTTTAACAGAGATGCCAGATTTTTATTTAACTATATTAAGTTTTTTAATCCTTAATCTACACTAATTCAAACATCCTTGGTTTGTAAATCAAGTCCTAATGATAATTTGTACCAGAGAAAATTGAATTCAAATTAAAACAAGAATGTCTGGACCATAAACAGAGTAGGAACAGTCAAGCATACTCTTACATATATGTATATATATACAGCAGATTCACACAAACATATTCATCTCATCATCAACTAGCATGCAACCAGATTTTGTACTAGATTTATTTAATTTTATAAAGTTATTCACATACGAATCAGTATCATCACAAGCATCCAACTCAACTGTTTTTAAAGAAGTTTACTCACCATTTTATAAGCAGAGCAGTTTTTATTGCTTCCAGGCTTGAATATTTTGAATTTTGGCAAAAAGCTTTTTGATTTTCTTTGTTATTGAAATCCTTTGCATGTTTGATTTACTGCTGAATCTTTAACTTGAAGCTTAGTTGAACTTGAAACTGTTTGAGTTGTTGGTTGTAGCTTGATTCTTCATTTGATTTTATTTTCCAGGTTTTAGTTTATAGGTTTTGAGAAGAAAGGAAGAAAGGACCGAAGACAATTTGAACTGAAAAAAATAAATAAACAGGCTTCCTTCTTTCAAACATTGTTATATATACTTAAATTTTCTTTTAACAAGGTGTTACCATTTGTTAATTTAGATTGTAAAATGCTTACAAGTGTCTTTAACATGTTAATATGTTTACACATATTACTTAAGTGTTTTTAAATAAATTTTTATTTAATTTAAATGTAAAGATAAACTTACATACTTTAATTCTCTTAATAAATAAAATTTACATATGTATAAATAAATTACTTTTAAAAGAAATTATTCTAAAACTAATTATAATTCCAATATATCTTATACATATATTTTTATAACCTTTTAATTTTAAACACTTTAAAGAATACAAAATAAAACTTTTATTTAAACTATCATATTTAAAATAAACAATTATCTTATATTTTGAAAACAATTGAATTAATCTAAACTAACCTTTGAAAAATATTAATTTTAAAACAAAGCTTTAAATCACAATTCATACATATATAAATTATCAATAGATTAAATTAAATTCAAAACAATCCAAATTATAACATATACATACATATATATTATAATCTGAAAGCACATCTTTTATTTAAACAAAAGATTCTCTATTCACAATATATATATCAATATATACATTATAAATAGAATCTATTTTTATTAGCTTTTAAAAGATTAAATTTACCAATTTATATTAAAATTAGAAAGGAAAATTATTAATCCAATTAAATTATTAATAAAGATTATTAAATTTATATTGCCCAAAATCCCGGGATATCACAGAGATCCTTGGCACTGGTGGGGTAAACTCATTAGAGATAGGATTAGTAACACCCTATATTTGAGAGCGCGTATTTGTTAGTACCACTAAAAGGTTTTATATTGTGTTGATTGATCTGTTGAGTGGTTTATGGATTCTGGTCAATACGAGTAGCTAACGTTGTTGACAGGGATGTCTAAACACTTAAATGAGGCCAACTAACACAGTATTGTTTCTAAATTGGTAAATGGAATAATTTTACATAGGAATATATTTTTTATAAATAAAGGAATAACTTTCAAAAAATTTACTATACCTATGTTTGATGTGCTTGTTTGTTAGGAAATGATAATATTCAATTATTATCATTTAGGGTATGATTAGGCATGCTCGTCCAGTTTTGAGTATTGACTAGTGTTGGTTAATTTATCTATAATTTTTCTTTCCATAAACATGGGTTGGGTAGATAATAATTGGGGGGAACATTAATACGAACACCTTGTGAATTAAGTTTCACAATCTGACTATAAGGCATTCGATGTTAATGTTGGGTTAAGGATTTTAATAAAGATGTTATTAAAGGAAAGCAAGATTATTTTAGAATAAATATGGTAGAATGATGTAACAACCTAGGATTTTGGTCATTGAATTTAAATATTTATTTAAATTTAAATATTTAATTAATTTAAATATTTGAATAATCCGTTTTTAAGGTTTTAAACTTGGAGTTAAATATATGGATTGTTTAAATATATTTGAACTGTGAACTTAATATTAGAATAGTGATTTAAACATAGGGATTTTAAATTTAATATTAATTAAAATCATTTAATGCTCTTATTTAAATATTTTTAATTAAAAAATATTAACGGTGTATTCATTTTGTAAATTTAATTGCAATAATAAATAGTTCGAATAAATAATGAGAAAAATTATTTTATTTTTACAACTCGATTTCTATTAACGTATTTTTAATTTATTTTATTTGATTTTTTCCATAATTTTTAATTTGGAAATTATTTAAATTATCGTTTGATGATTTTTCGACAAAACAACAGTGTTTTTATGATTTTACAGAATTCAATAACTAGTGTATATTATTTTTGTTTTGAGATCGTATCTTTGTTCTGAGTGCGACCGTATTTTTGTTTTGTCATTCACAGCCTGTACGTGAATAAAAATATGTGCGATGAAATGTCGGAAGATTGAATTATAAACCTAACTCAAGACAACTTGTATAAGAAGCACTTATTTGTGCCTCCATCTTTTAATTTTCATTTTCCAGTAAACGAATAAAGAAAACTCATCAATCCACCTATTTTAAAATCGAAATCAATTCAATCACTCAACCAAAAAAATTAAACATTGGATCTTTGAAATTCTTGTGAAGGGATCTACCCTATACGTGAATATCAAAGGGTGCGGCAGTAAGTTAGGAAAGTCGACAGTTTTAGTCATGACTATTATGTAGCTAAAGTTAGGTTTTTATCTAGATTTAGTCATCAATTCGGCAATCGAAGGGTTTCCTTGAGTTTATGATGGCATAGAGCATCTCATGGCAAGATTTTGGAAGGTACGATCAAGCATAGGGGGTTGCGACTCTTTGGGTTTACACGTGAAGCTATAGGATGCGATTGGGGAGAGGGAGCCACGAGGGAATGGGTGGTGATCGAGCTGAAGCTTGGGTGAAGAGAAAGGGGATGGTGGTGGTCTCGTGGTGATTTATGGAAGATTAAGCAAGGGAGGGGAAGGAGAAGGCATGGCAATGTGAGGGAAGCTTCAGGTTTTGAGTGGTAGTTTGAATTTGAGAAGAAAGGGGATTAGTTTAATTAATGGGGTAATTAAGTTAATGATGTACTAAGAAAGTAATTATATTATTTAATTCGAGAATTTTATTTCAACCCATATCTATTTCATACAAGGTCCAAATCAAACGTGGTAAGTTATATTGAACTCGTGGAGTCATTATCTATATCTAGGAATTAGATTAGTTGAGATTGGAGCTATTGGAATTTTCCACTGTTCGATTTTAGAAGGAATCATAGGCTTTGGTGATAACTGGAATTTCAGTGAGTTAAACTCACCTTTTGGTTAATCATTATGTCATATAATGGATAAATTTTACTATTTATTGTTTGGTTGAAATTATTGGTTGATGGGCTAAATATGTGCTTTTAAAAGCGATTGTCAATTAAAACTAAAATATAGGAAAATTTGTCGAGGGATCCGGATTTCTCACCATAGTGATTTAAATTCTAGTTATACACCTGTTGAATTATTTCAGTTATATCCCTATTATCTAAATTGTTAATTGCTGAATCTTGGTTGTTTAGCACTACTAATTATGATATTCTTATATGTTCAAACTTAACCCTTATAGCTATAAAAATCAATAACAACATTGGTTAAGTTCTTTTGTGGCTATTGGCCTCAATTTAGTATTTTGAAATAATATTAATTGCCGTTTGGGCTTGAAAATGTTTTTTTGATTTGGAGAATGATTTCCAATCTAACCTTTGGGTTTTTCTGGAATATTTCATTTATATGGATTTTGAACTCCTATGTATTCCTCCAACCCTATTAAATTATCTCTTCTAAATCATTTAGAAATGTTGTAAAGTTGTTTAACTATTATTTGATAATGATTTAAAGTAGTTTTACTATTGTTTAGCAATGTTTTAAAAGCTATTTATTTATATTTAATATTATTTAAATTTATTTACCAATATTTTAATATTGTGAAAAGTTATTTATTTAAATAATTAATATTTGGTTGAAAATAGTAATTATTATTTATTAAAAATGTTTTGTGGTTATTATTTATTAATAGTGTATGGAAGTTAATTATTATTTATTATAATAATGTTTAAAGGTTAATTATTACTGTTTTATTAAAAATGTTGAAATTATTAATTATTATATTTAAATTTTGGAGTTAATAATTTATTATTTATTAATAATGTTTATTGTTAATAATAATTATTATATAATAATTTTTTGAAGTAAATGATTATTATTTATTTATAAATGTTTTGAGATTTATAAGTAGAGTTTTATAAATAGACTTGGGGTTTATAAAAGAAGTTTTATAAAATGGTTTGGAGACTTGGAAAGAAGATATTTACAATATAAAAAGAGTTTATAAATAAAAATGGAGTTTTGGATTTATATAGGATTTTTATAAAAGATATTTATAAAGGGATTCTAAAAGGGTTTTATAAAGGGTTTTTTAGAATTATAAAAGAGTTTTATAAACTGTTCCGGAGATTTATAAAAGTAGTCTTATAAATGGTTTTTTAAATTTATAAAAGAGTTTTACAAATGTTTTCGAAATTTGTAAAAGAGATTTATAAATGGTTTTAGAGATTTATAAAAGGAATTTAAATGATTTTTGAGTTGTATAAAAGGGAATTTATAAAAGGAGATGAGATTCGATTCCCATAAGCGATCTTTTAATAATTATGGTGGTGTGGAACATCTTTCATACTTAATACCAAATAGGAAATCTTTTTCGATGTTTTGTGAATATACTTATATAGATGAAATAAGTATATAGATATTTTTCCAAGTATTGAAAGTGGTTTTGTGAATATAACATTTTATAAAGATATTTAGATCAAGTATTTATGAAGAGGTTAAATAAATGATTTATTTAAAAGGGGCTTAATGGTTGCTTATGCCTTTAACCAATGTTGCTTTCCCTATGAAAATAAACCTTTGGTTGGATTATTATTATTTAATAGTTAAATAACCGACTATCAAATCTTGGCCAGTTTTGACTTAGGAAGTAAATATAGGCTTCATGTATTCACACGATCTGAGATTCCTTGGTATAACTCATTCGGATGGAACTTGTCTAGCTCTAAGGGATATAGAGATCCCCTTGGGACTCTAATGTAGTTTGCTTACTTCTAAAAGAATTAAGAATGAGTCAACCAGAAATTATTGTTGTTGGATCGAAGAGACTGGGGTTGGATATATTATTCGAAAACCACTTCAACCCAACATATATGTTCGAATGGAAGACAACTTGAAGAAGATTGAAGATGGTGCTCTTTGAAGTGCAAAGGCTGCTTGCTACTAATCCCGAGGGTGATTCCGAAATGGATGTAGTAGAGGTAGTGCCTTCGGTTTTGTTCATACCTAGAACGAACTTGTATGGATGAATGCAGGCATTGCATTTCTGCTTGGAGGGCAGTGTTAGCATTCCAAGTAGGATTGCTATCTAAAAGGTAAAGCGTTGTCTCAAGCTTCACAACCCGGGAAAATGGCTAAAACAGGGTAGATGCAGCATGGCTATGTTGGTCCCTCCTATTAGGGTGTGTCATCACGTTTCTAGATTATCATATTATAGATTTGTTTGTGCATGAGAGCTCTCCATAAAGGTTGGGACAACCAAAGTGATGACATATTCGGCACTATCCAATAAGGGGTAAGCCGATCCTGTGTTGGTAGAGGAGCAGATGCGTCTGTAGCCCTCAGAACATTTTATCTAGAGATGTACTGTACGGAAGGTAGTCCCTTACCTTGCCATTGTTGGAATCCATCTTCCAATACGTGCCTTCGAACTTGATTTTATACCTAGTATGCTAGAATTTAATAATGTAATTTCGACTATGATTCAATATTTATTTTAAACCCTAGACATTATTATAATATCAGAAGATTTCTTATAGAAATGTTTTGGTTATCGTAAGGTAAAAACTTGTCTGTGTTTATGTACAGTGTGGTATTATGAGATACCTTTTATTTTGAAAGGGTTTTATAAATATAGAAATCAATATGATTGGATAGAGTTTTCTCGCGTTGGTTTACGAGATTGATCCGGGATTTATTTTCTTATAATGTTCGGGTTAGCCCGAGTATGTTTCAGCTTTAGTTCTGGATGCTTTGGAGATTCAGGAGACGAGCTGATGCCACGAGACGTATTCACGTATATGTTATTTTCTGCTAAATTGGTTGTCTATATTTTACATCGTTTGTGAGGACAAGTTGTTATAACTGTCCAGGATGATGATTTATTTAGTATACTTTGATTGATGTGTGTGTATATTAAAGTCTTCTTTCTCTAAAGTTCTATTGTATATTACATATTACTCGTCACGATGTGAGATTCTATTCTGTTTTTTTTCCTTTTCACCAACAATCTGTCTTTCTGGCACATGGATGCTCGACACGTGAATACCATCAATGTATTAGTGTCGACTTCTGAGGATCGAAAATGCGGGTCATTACAAATGATTCTGTATAAGAAGATGATTTTATAAAATTGATTTATAAAAATGTGGTTTATAAATAAAAAGGATTTAATCAGTGAAATTGAGGACTTAAATCCCGGTGCTTTTGAAAAATGGTTTTCAAGATTTTACAAAATAATAATATTATTATTATTTACGAAGTATTTATGAATAGAAATATTTCTAAGGGATTTTAAAGAAGATAGAAAGCGTGGAACTCGCTTTAGTTGCTGGAAAATATTTTCGATGATGACTGCAGCATCATCGGTGTTCATTTTCTAGTATCTAAGTGGGGAAATGCTACCATACTAGTTTGTTATATAATTGTTTGGTAAAGAAAATTTTGATTTGATCCTAAAAACATGTTTTGACTTATAAAACGAAATATGTATATTATTTTTTTAATTGACTTTTGGAAATTGTAGTAATAGTTTACTTGGAAGTATTTTTGTTTAAGTATAAGTATTTTGGGAAAGAAAATTTTAAGTAGATGCATTTTCTTTGTATTGGTTCGGGAAAAGAGCCATGTTTTATGATAATTAGAATAATTTTCTAAGTGACAATCAGAATTATCCTAGGCGAACATTATAGTGCACTTAGTAAATTATTCTCCTTATCATTGTATGAATGAAATGAGCTCAAATCCAAACGAACCCAAAACAAGTTGGTAATTGATATTTTGATAAAAATTATTTGTTGGAAATATATACGGTATTATTTCAAAATGGGTATTTTGAAAATAGAAAAATTAATTTTATGTTAACTAGTTCGAGTGACTCAAAAATAACTAAAATTGGAAAAGAGATGTGCTTGGATGGTAAACACTTCTCTTAAGTATTTCCTTTCTAGTAAGGGGATATATGATACTATTTGATAGTAGGCAGTTCCTTAGTATCATTTTGGGCTTACTCAGGATGTATATTTTTTTTCTATGGGCTAAGATATATAGTATCATTTCAAAAAGCGATTTTGAAAATAAAACAAGGTTTTTGGATCTTGAGTTTACTTGAGGAAAATAAATTCAAAGCGAAAATTTTGAATCAGATAATTATATATAACCTCTAGATGTATAAGGATATTAAACAAGTTTGTGAACCTAAGTTGGGTTTTATAAAAATGTTTTCATAAATAATCATGGAAGTAAAATGGTTAGATTTTTGTTAACCGGTTTCCTTTTTTGTCTGTTTGAGATGAAATTTTGGGTCGAAATTCTTTTAAGGAGTGGAGTGTAACGACCCTGAATTTCCGACCCAATTTAAAATTTTCAATCCACCGTTTTAATATAAAATTTTGAAATTTCTAAACGATCTCAATTAACATCCAAACTTTGTTTATAAAATGCGCCTAGTGGGTTATTGTTAGGGGTAAAGTTTCGTCGTAAAACATCACTGGAAATTTCGTTCGCATTTTATTGTATATCAGTTCATTTTAAAGCGCGAAAATTTTTATCTTCCGAACCCGAATATTTTTACATAGAAAAATTCTAAAACATCTTTTGAGCAAGGCGTCATTTTTCATTTTTCAAAATTCGAACTTCTTTAGCTCCGTCGATCTTATTTTTCGGCGTTTTTCCTACATTTTTCCGATAATATAAAATTCGAAATTTTGTAATAAAATCGTACCACCGTTATCTGTGCATAGTTAGTAGTGCCTCGTCACGCTGATCAAAACGGTATATTTATTCGTGCTAATCGCAGTCCGACGGGAATCATCACATAAATTAAACCGTTCCAAACGGACCGGTTAAAACACAACCAGCCTTAAAGAAATTCACAGCCGAACCTTTTTTTTTTTTTAAAGTTAACTGGTGGGTGAATTAAAGTGTGGTTGGCAGCAAATTAAACTGCATGGGAAGTTGTGAAAATTGGGAAAGTAAGGAAATGCCTCGTTTCACAAAAAGAAATTACTGTTCATACCTATTAGCTAAAGTATAAAATTTATTTCACTGTTTCGTGCACATTCCACTGTTCTACTTTCCAATTCACAAGTTTCAGGTGATCCTCTTACTCCTTCCTTCTCCTCATTCTTTTTTACTTTTTTTTTTCTTTGAGACAAAATGATGAAACCTCTTCCAGCAAATGCAACTCATCCACCCTCTACTATTTTTCCTTTCCCTTGAAAACGTACGTCATTCACTGTCCCACTCCATCATGTGCTGGCCTACCCAACTCCACGCCTTTAGCTGTGCCACGGCTTGCTGCATGCGCATGCACTATGCGCGTGCGTATAAATGTGAATGTGTGCGTGCATGAAAGGAGTTCCAACGTGTGAGTATGGACATGCGGAAAAAAAAAGAGAAGAAGAAATTTATATAAAAGAGGGCGTACAGGGAATGGATGTAAAGCATGCAAAAAGAAAGAAGAAATGCATGAGCATGTGCTTCAGGAGGGTAGTGTTAAGCTTGCAAATTCAAGTAGAAATGCATGCAGTGGGGAGAACATGTACAATCATGTACATATATGCGTTCTTTGAAGTCACGGGGTGAAATAAAAATAGTGTGGATGATTTTGCATGTTATAACATGCTGGGAGTTAGTGATGAGCAGGGCGTGTGTTCAATGATGTTATGTGCGTGAGTTGAAGGCAGAGGGGAACATGTACAAATTTTGTACATGCATGTGTGAGTAAATGGGGGAGGTTGGATGCATTTTTTTGGCCGGGCCGGAAGGAAAAAAAACTTAGATTTGTAAATAGTTTTAGATATCGTAGAAAGTATTCTGGTTGCCAAAATAGTAACCGACTTTTTCTTTTTCGTTGTGTACAGAAGCAACCAACTGAGTTCCTTCGCAGCAGCATCAATCTCTTAGCTTTCGTTCTTTCCTTCGTTACCGGTAAGCGTAGTTATATAATTTATAAATTATATACAAACGTTCATTGTATTAATATCGTTTTCTTTTGTCGATATTACAGTGTCCGTTGTGCGCCTTGTACCGACTTCTTTCGTGCTTCTTCTTGCTTTGGGTCCATTTCTTTATCCACGAAAGGTGAATTAATTTTCACGACTATATTCTTATGCAAGTTTGGATCGATGAATGGTTGCTATGTGATGTTGAATTGGATGTTAATTGTTATCGTTAAGTGATAAATAACTTGCTAGTTAAATTTGATATAGGATAGTTAACGAATTAAAATGGATTATATATGTTGAACTTTGATTTGTTAAACTTGACCCCTTCATATGTTAAATTTGATTAGTTAAACCTGACCCTTTAACTGTTAAGTTAATGGACACGTAGAATTTGATATATCTCACTTTGGACCTTTGAACGTATATTTGATTTATTGTTGTAGTATTGAAATTGAAAATGAACGATAAGTGCAAAACTGTAATGTAAAAATCTTTAATCTGCATGAAATGATAGTGTAGATTCTAGAAATAATTATATTAATTTTCATAATAACAAATGCAAATTAATACGATTATTTCAGGATTAGTTGAATTGTTGAATTATTGTGAATGGATGTTATTGCTTGTTTATTTACTTTGACACCAGCCCAGCTATCACACTGCAAGTTCCCTTTGTTTGTTTTAATTTTGAATTGAAATGGAATCGGGTTGAAATGATAAATACCCAAACAAAACTTTGACTTAGGATAGAAAATTAAATTAAACCGATTGGTCAACGTTTTGTTTTAAAATAAAATGAAGTTTTATTTGACTAATAACAAGGTTTTGAATTGAATTTGGAATTTAAATTCAAATGAATGAAACTGTGAATCTTTGTAATTTGAAACAAATATTAACGTAGTAATTGACAAAGAATATTGTTTAAATTTTAAATTGATTAATAATGAAGTTTTGGAATTGTTAAAATTTAAGTTTTTGAAATTTGTAATAATTAAGTTTTGGAAATTATTAATAATTATGTTGAAATAAGAAATAATTAAGTTTTGAAATTGTTAATAATTAAGTAATAATTAAGATTTGAAATTATTTGATAATTGAATAAGATTGAATTATTTAACGATTAAATTAAATTGAAATTTTTAAGAGAAAGTGAATTTTTGAATAAGTGAAACTAAGTTTCTTTAATTGAGTTTTGAAATTTGTAACTAAGTAAAAAACAAATGAAATGAATTTCTTTGATAAGAATGAAATGCGTCTTATTGAAACGAATGGAAGACTTGTAGTTTTAAGAATTGGATTTGACAAAATTTAATCTAAGATAAATTTGTAAGCTTGATATAATAAGTTGAACTTAAGGAAGTAATGTAATGGATTGGAAATTTAATTGAAATTGTTTTAATGATAAATTAATTGAATGAATATCGAATGAAATCGATAATTGAGTTTAAATCGATTTGAACGATAAATTAAGTTAAATGATTTTGGAATGAACTTATATACGAAATTCAATGAATGTTTGAATTGTTTTAAAATTGAAACTTTGAAATTGAATTATAGAAATTTTAAAATGAAATTGGGAAGTTATGAGATGTAATTTTGGAAATTGATTTAGAAAGACTAATGAAATGTTGATTTACGAATTCTAATTGAAATTGAAATTGAAATGGATGTTGAATTGAAATGGAATCGGGTTGAAATGATAAATACCCAAACAAAACTTTGACTTAGGATAGAAAATTAAATTAAACCGATTGGTCAACGTTTTGTTTTAAAATAAAATGAAGTTTTATTTGACTAATAACAAGGTTTTGAATTGAATTTGGAATTTAAATTCAAATGAATGAAACTGTGAATATTTGTAATTTGAAACAAATATTAACGTAGTAATTGACGAAGAATATTGTTTAAATTTTAAATTGATTAATAATGAAGTTTTGGAATTGTTAAAATTTAAGTTTTTGAAATTTGTAATAATTAAGTTTTGGAAATTATTAATAATTAAGTTGAAATTAGAAATAATTAAGTTTTGAAATTGTTAATAATTAAGTAATAATTAAGATTTGAAATTATTTGATAATTGAATAAGATTGAATTATTTAACAATTAAATTAAATTGAAATTTTTAAGAGAAAGTGAATTTTTGAATAAGTGAAACTAAGTTTCTTTAATTGAGTTTTGAAATTTGTAACTAAGTAAATAACAAATGAAATGAATTTCTTTGATAAGAATGAAATGCGTCTTATTGAAACAAATGGAAGACTTGTAGTTTTAAGAATTGGATTCGACAAAATTTAATCTAAGATAAATTTGTAAGCTTGATATAATAAGTTGAACTTAAGGAAGTAATGTAATGGATTGGAAATTTAATTGAAATTGTTTTAATGATAAATTAATTGAATGAATATCGAATGAAATCGATAATTGAGTTTAAATCGATTTGAACGATAAATTAAGTTAAATGATTTTGGAATGAACTTATATACGAAATTCAATGAATGTTTGAATTGTTTTAAAATTGAAACTTTGAAATTGAATTATAGAAATTTTAAAATGAAATTGGGAAGTTATGAGATGTAATTTTGGAAATTGATTTAGAAAGACTAATGAAATGTTGATTTACGAATTCTAATTGAAATTGATTTGGTTTTGAAATATATTAACGACCAATCGGTGTTATAATTACGAAGGTTATTAAAGGAACCAGAATCTGTTAGGGACATACTCACTGTCTAAACCGAAAACCACTTTAATAACTATACTCGGAGTATGATCCAGAATGAAGTGGTTGGATTGACGAACGCGATGACTGAAGAAAGTGAACGATAATGGATAGCCTTGACACTTGTGTCAAATTGGAAATGACTAAAACAAGAGCCGTGCCGGGCCAAATGGGGGTTAGCTACCTCGAGCGAACACACTTCTTCGTAAACTACTCATTACTTTGTGATTGATTGGTGCGCACCCTTGATTTGGGAGTGTTGTTTCGCGGTGTTGCGATCGCTGCGGCGATGCGCTCTCACCAGTCCGGATCAGGCAAACGGTAGTTTCACTACCTTGGGTATTGCCTCATGTGCCTTGTCATACTTGTATTCCCATATACGCGACCACTACGATTTTGTTTTGTATTATACCTATGGAGTACTCCCTGATAGCCCACTAGTTTACGGTGGATTTTACAGTGCTGTATAGTCTATGATGCTTATAAAAATGTGTTAAGGGGAATAATGGTGACGCCTTAACACTATCTTGATATTTTACTTTACTGTAATACATTATCTATTTATCGTACACTACTATGTATAGATAGTTTATTGGATCCTTAAAGATGTTTATTCCATCCATCTTTGAGTTATTGTTATTTTAAATTGTGAACCATATCATCTGTATAAGAATATATGTCCTGATTCGAGTGTTTGTTTGTGCATATGCTCGGATCAGACTGAGGATTTCTGTTGCTGTGCTACTTGGAAGCCGAAGACTTGAAGACTATCATTTATCTTTATCAGTATTGCTTCATTCTATTTTGATATTGTATCAGACATCTATGTATTTCTTTTAACTATCTGCTTGAGACATTGTTGTATTTACTTAGTAGCTTCATGAACTACTATTATGACATTGTTGTAATTCCGCTGCACTATTTTGGGATATTATATTTTCTGTGATTCTGTGATGATTCTCATTTTATACATATACTCCATTTATGATTCGTGTTTTGTACTACTTAAGTTGACATGTGTGGATTATTGTCAATTTAAATGGTCCAAATATACGGGTTGTTACATGGAGAATGTAACGACCCAGAATTTTATCACTTTGATTTGTGAATATTTAATTTATTTTAAATATTAAATTAAGGGTTTGATAATTAAATTACTTTCTTTTAATTTAAAATCCAATGATAGAAAAATCATTTTGAATTTTTTTTACAAAAATAGGTTGTTCAATGGAAAATTGAAAATGTGACCGAAACTCGTTTTTCGAATTTTTAGCTTTTTATAGAACAAATTGTAAAAGGTTGTAATACCTTTATTCATACTTTAAAAACAACATTTTAAAAGTGTTTAAAGGGAACATTTTAATTTGTAATGTATAAATTAGTAAATATAATAGTAATAAAGGAATAAAATATATTTAAATTTAAATTATCACTACAACAAAAATACCCTATTACAACGCCCTTTTTACAACGGGCATTGGCTGCCCGCTGTAATAGATGGTTATTACAACGGTCCATTCAGGGCCGTTGTAAAATATGCCATATACAACCCCTTTTTACAACGGGCGTTGTTTTCCCGTTGTAATAGATGGCTATTACAACAGTCCACTCAGGCCCGTTGTAATAGATGCCAACTTTACAACGGTCAAAAATGCCCATTGTAATAGCCTTAGCCTTTGTTTTATCGGTCCACTCAGCCCCCCATCTGTTTGCTTTCTTCCATTCGCTGCTAAAACTTTATTTATCGCTAACCCTAAATCCCAAATCGAACGTTCCTATCTGGAATCCCTAGGTTCGTCGAGCTCTTCTCCATGGCACTCATCTGACCTCCTCTCTTTCTCCTATCGCCTTTCTTCCATCCTTCAATTATCGAGCCCTCAATTGTGTTGTTGGAGAGATCTAAGTGAGTCAGGTATGTAAGTTTTGAGAAATTTGTATATATTTTTCCTGCAATTATCAAATCACTGAGATAGAGTCCGGTAACTTGATTGAATGAATTGCAAGTTACGCCGTGCCAATTGCATAGATTTTTCTCAGTCTTGTCCCATAGTGCATATCTGCCTTGATTTACTCGATTTGTTGATAGTAGAAATGATTTGAGTTCGAGTAGAACATCCTTGTCCGATGCTATAATACCTATATAAAATCACAAAATTTCAATTAGTTCTGTACCATTTAGATGTAGCAAAACTAAATATACATGAGGATTACTAAGGTTACCTGAAATTTGGATTAAGAGAAAGAATATGATAATATGGCATAGTGCTTTTGACATATCTATGGATCATGTGTCTGAAAGAAATGAAATTTACATGTTGTTGATCCTCTTCATTTTTTGCTTGTAGTTAGATATGGTAGTTGAAATGTTAGATATGGCATAGTTGCTGGCAAAATTTATTTCAAGTTATGAAGTAGATGAATAAATTTATTTCAAGATATGGCATAATTACATTTTTCCAGTTACTTGCAAGTGTGAAGTTACATTTGAAAGAAATGCATATTATTTTTTAGAGTAATGTTCTAAGAAGAAATATGGAATTATTTTTTTGAGTAGTAGAAAATAATAGTAATCATATATCATGATTTCATATTACATTCAAGCCGTGTAGTTAAAGCTCCGCATAATCTTTGCTATAGCGCATAACGTTCTTTAATTGTTATGCTTTTTCAATATAACAATTGTTATTAACTAGTAAATCCGCTTTAATCTCTGTATTTTTCCGCTACATCCGCTAAATCAAGGCTATTTAGCACCCCTTTAGCAACATTAATATAAAAAAGTTGATTTGACTAGTTTTCTTTTGAAGCAAATCAACAAAGTTAAGGGTACACTAACTTCAGTTTCTATCATTGAAAGCGAACTTAGACTGTACTATAAAATAAATAGATTGAACCTCTTTTAGATAACATAAAAAAATAAAATTAATCACTTGTAATATAAATTGTGTTGCATTATGCATAAATTAGATTGTGTTATAATATCAACTGAATTGTACTGTAATAAAAAAGAAATATATTACTCAAATATAAAAACAGGAACTAATCCTTGCTTATGTTGCATCATTATTTGCTCCTTATTTCAAAATAATTATCTCATGTTCGGTCAACACATTTTTTTGATGAACTAGAATCTGAATCCATCCCATTTTCTCCTCTTCTTTTTTCCCCTTCATAACTGTTTCAACTGCAACTATTCCATGGCAAAAACAAACCCATTTCGATTTCTGGATACATCCTGGATAGGTGGCAGCCTACAATACCTCCTCAACATCTCATCTATCTTTACCATTATCTGCCTCCTCTTATTCATCTTCATTGAACTCTCTTCCCATCATCACTCCATTCATGGTCTTTCCGCCTTTCTCTAGGGTCCTCTCCATATACCATGTCTACGCCTTGATCAACTACAGCCTAGTCGCCTTCCAGTTCTCCTCACTAAACGCTTTCCCTTCCTCATTCTCCCTACCATTTCCTCTGTTGTTCTTCTCTTTGTAATGCCGGTAGTATTTTTTGTTGCAACGCATTTGTATTAGATGATTTTAGTAAGACTATAATCGTGCATGTGGAGAAATGTATATTCTTTGGCTGCATTTTGTGATGATGGTTGTGGTAGAGGGCATAACACATTTTAGGATTAGGAATATTGAAAAGGAGGTTACGATTAATAGGTTTGAGGATGGAAGCATTAGTACTTCAGGTTCAACAACAATTTTTACCACTATTTTTCAAGGTGTGCCTATTGGGTTGGCCATAGATAATTGTATTTCTCGTTTGCGTATGATCTTAAGTATATCTTTTGTTATTTTCATTGGAATCTTGAACCAATATATTGTTTATCTCTTGATTTCCTAATTATTATTTGGCACTAGATTTTAGTTATGCATTAGAGGTAACTTTCTGATCTTGATTTGCTTCAGCAAGTACTTAACAATTATGATCAAGTATTTGAAAGTACATGTTGATAACATTTATACATTAGATACTCTTTTGCATTGCCTTCTGTACTCAAATAGGAAGAAAACATAAGTGATCAGTTTTAATTAGTTAACATTATAAAAATGTATTGATAAGTGATCAATATTAATTAGTTAACATAAGTGATCAAATCGTATTAATCATGATCGGTAGAAGGGGGAATTTTTTAGTTAAGTTCTAACAATTATATAAAAACCTGCATAAAATTAGGTCTATTTTGAGCTTTAATCTTAAGAATAAGCTCACATTAGGATTTAGATAACCTGCGATATTGAGTTATTTTTCCATGCGTTAAGTAGTTTCTACAAATTTGATCTTTTTTTTAACTTACGCCGGTATACTCTAACTTTTGTTGGAAAATCATCAATGCAGTTCACTGATTTATATTACTGAAGTTTTCATATTTTAATTTTAACTAATAAATTTTCACCTCAGTTGATATATTACCGCATTTTAGTATACTACATTGGAAGAATCGTAACTTCGGGTTTTGGTTAAATTTCATTATAAAATTTGACTTCTAGCGTAATGTTCAAATTTCATAGCAATATCTCACAGACTAACGTTACTTCCTACTGCACAGATTAAAATGTTATAGAGCAAATATCATTGCCCACGAAAGCAAAATGAAGCATCAACTTTCATTGTCTGATTATTTTCCAAAAACATAGTTATTACTACTGTTTTCAAATTTTTCATATGTGCCAATGCCATGACTAATATGTACCTCATCCTCGAACATTGCAGGTTAATCAACAATCGGGAATAGTGGGAAAGTATAAATTGGACTGCTTTGAGTACATATATGTTGAGAAGTTGGTCCACTGAAGCATCAACATCACTCGGTGAAGGAAAATACTAAATAGTGGATGATACTCTTCTTTACCAGTGCACAATAAGGTACCTCGGTTGGTATGATATGTTTATTTAGAAAATATAAGTGGTAATGGTATAAATTCATAATGCATGCTCATAGACCATTAACTAATGTTTGTTGCACCAATTTTTTCTCACAGCGATGAATTATAAGATGCAGTATATGATGTTTGAAGGCACAGGCACAGTGCCTATCTAAGTAGCGAAGTGGTTTGGGTAGTGCAATGTTTAAAGTGTGCAGAAGGGAAATGCACAGTTGTATGAGGGAGAAGTTAGTTAAATATGGAGGAAGTGAATGACTGTGGTGGGTGGTTTGTTTGTAAATGTGAAATGGTGCAGAGAACTAGGTAGAGAATTGGGTAGAGAACTAAATAAATGAAAAATAGTGTATATTAGAACTATGTCAATGTAAACTTATCTAACTTTTTGGAATGTCTTGGAATTTTATGACTCTAGCTTTTAGTCTTTTAGAATGTGATTTTGGTTGTTTTATGATAATATTTATTACTCGTTAAATTATTCATTATTGGTATGGAGTTATGCTACTGTAATTTTTTTTTAAATTTTCATTTATTTTGCAACGGTCAGAAACCGTTGCAATATTCCATATTACAACGGGCATTGCCCGTTGTAAAAAGGTTTATTACAACGGGCATTGCCCGTTGTAAAATATGGGTGACCTATTACAACATTGCCTATTACAACGGTCCGCTGCCCGTTGTGGAACACATATTACAACGGGCATTGCCCGTTGTAAAAAGCCTGTTTTGTTGTAGTGTATGAAATGATGGATCATTCTGAAAGTCTATACGGAGTGGATCATGTAGTGTATATGCAAGTATATGTGACTAATTATATGATGTAACTAATATACAATTAATCTAGTAAAATATAAACTAAGCACACCAGGATTTTATACTAGTTCGGACCTCCCGTCCTACGTCCAGTCTCGAAGCTCTTCTTCGGAATTTCCTTTCACCAAATAATCCTCACTTCACCCGGAGGAACAAGTTTACAATAGCAGAGTTTCTTTGTCAACTGTGTGTTCTCTATTACACGGATTTTGACTATATAGTACAAATGCTTCCAATATATATCTAGAGAGTATTGTCTATGAGGAACTGTATATTTGGAAGAGTAGAATACAAGTATAGATTGCTAGAGATCAAGAGTATATGATAGAGTGTATAATTAGAGAGCATAAGTGAGTAAAATAGCCAAGTTAGTTCTTTCTCTTGATTCTTGATGATTAGAGAGATTTCTTGAGTAGTTGCATCCATTAACAAGTGTTCTATGGTCGCTTTTGATGGTGATGAAGAGTTGCAGCGAAGAGAAGCGAAGGTGTCTTTTCAATTGCGGCAGTTGTAATTTGAATGTCAACAACCGAGTTCAGTTTCAAACGTCTGGAATATGTCTCAAACGTCTGGCTCTTTATATTTTTTGTATATAGTAGACTTTCAGACGTCTGAGTATATTAACCAGACGTCTGATTCTATCTGGTTTGTAATCCAGAGGATTTATTCAGACGTCTTGCTAGTGCACCCAGACGTCTGATCTTGTGCATGTTGCTTTTCTTGTATCTGTGTTATTTCTCTTCTGATTCTATCGACTTGTAGCTTCTTGATACGTTCTTTGAGCGTTGTTATTGTCTCTTTAGTGATGTTACTTTAGCAATTTCTTGTATATATACATATATATGTACATTTGATTTTCATTGTATAGTTGTTGTCATTAAAACCATGAATTTGATTTCCTAACAATCTCCCCTTTTTGATGATGACAACTATTCAATGTACTTATATGAAATTTTTATAAATCTCCCCCTAAATATGTGCTTTCCATTATCTCTCCCCCTTTGTCATTATCAAAAAAGAATGAGGGAATAATTTCCAAAAATCATTCCTTTTGTTTCTCCGAGTACCTGTAAAAAATCATTTTTTGGTACCCACTTACTATGTTAGGGTCCGGGGGTTAGATCTTTGGAAACCATACCCATTTGGGCGTGGTTGAACCTTTATAAATATAATTTTCATTATTAACTACCATATCAAAATAATCATCAATGTATTTTTCTCCATTTTTCTAATTAACAGGAACCGAAATACTTAGATAATTTTTATTCACATTTCTGTTCAGTTATTTTGTACTTCTAGAGAAATTATAAATATTATTGGCCATAGCAGTATTTGAATTTCTATAAGAATTTGATCTAGACTTTACTCGAAATTTAGTACTAGTATTAACATTTTTACTATACATGAAAGCGTATCTAGTGCTATTTCTACGATCAATTTTATTATATCCTAAACCACTTTTGTCATGTAAAGGTCTAGAACTAGATAAAATCATGTTTAAATCGTTTTGACCTTTATTAAATTTTGTGACTTTAGTGTTAAGTTTATCAAATTTAGCTTTGAAGTCAAAATTATTATTTTCAAAAGAAATATTACTGTTTTTCAAAATATCAATTTGCTTGTTTAATTCAGAATTCTCCCTTTTTAATGTACAGTTCTCATTTTCGAGAAGAAAAATTCGAGATTCTGAATTATCTAAAGATGATTGTAATAAATCATTTTGTCTTTTCAAATCCGTAATTTCTTTTGGAAAATTTTCCTTTTCTTTATCAAAGATAGTATTTTTATTTTGCAAAACATTGATTTCCTATAAAAGATAATTGTTTTTTTCTTCTAACTGCTCGTTTTCTTTTTGTAGGAAATCTTTTTGTGAAACAAGTTCTTCTATGGTATTTTCAAAACATTTAGCTTGTTTTATCAAAAATTTATTTTCCTCTTTTAAACTTAAAATTTCTTGCTCACAATCTTTTAACTTTTCTAAAGCAATTCTAAACTTTATTCAAGGTTTTACAATCTTTTAATAATTCATCATGTGCTAACAGAAGATCTTTATATAAAGAATCTAAGCATACCGATTATGATTTGAGTTTATCCATGAAGCATTTGTTTGTTTTCTCCTTTGATTCTTCTTTATTGCTCTTCCTCTTCCTATTGCCTTGACTAGATCTCTTTATAGCCATTTATTCTAGGATGTTGTTAAGATCCCTAGAATCCTAGGCTTCGATACCAATTGAAAGTCTATACGGAGTGGATCGTGTACTGTATATGCAAGTATATGTGACTAATTATATGATGTAACTAATATAAAATTAATCTAGTAAACTATAAACTAAGCACACCAGGATTTTATACTGGTTCGGACCTCCCGTCCTACGTCCAGTCTCGAAGCTCTTCTTCGGAATTTCCATTCACCAAATAATCCTCACTTCACCCGGAGGAACAGGTTTACAATAGCAGAGTTTCTTTGTCAACTGTGTGTTCTCTATTACACGGATTTTGACTATATAGTACAAATGCTTCCAATATATATCTAGAGAGTATTGTCTACGAGGAACTGTATATTTGGAAGAGTAGAATACAAGTATAGATTGCTAGAGATCAAGAGTATATGATAGAGCGTATAATCAGAGAGCATAAGTGAGTAAAATAGCCAAGTTAGTTCTTTCTCTTGATTCTTGATGATATATATAGTTGTAGAGAGGTTTCTTGAGTAGTTGCATTCATTAACAAGTGTTCTATATTCGCTTCTAATGGTGATAAAGAGTTGCAGCGAAGAGAAGCGAAGGTGTCTTTTCAATTGCGGTAGTTGTAATTTGAATGTCAACAACCGAGTTCAGTTTCAGACGTCTGGAATATGTCTCAAACGTCTGGCTCTTTATATTTTTTGTATATAGTAGACTTTTAGACATCTGAGTATATTAACCAGATGTCTGATTCTATCTGGTTTGTAATTCAAACGACTTATTCAGACGTCTGGTGTAACAACCCGCATATTTATCAATTTTATATGTAAATAGATTATTTAAATATTTTATCGTTAGTCGGATGTTAGTCCGAAAAGCTACTTTTTGCAAACAGTCGAATTGGGACTCGGGACCACCTCCATTGAGTTCCAAACGCCGTTTGCGACCTTTTTGAGTATAAACTTCGATATATTTGGAGCTAGTCAAAAATTTGACCATTTTCACTTTGGGTTTGGGTTTGGGTTCAGCCCTATGTTTTAACTTAACCCCCAAATCTGAACCACTTCTCCCCATTCTTCCTCACTTCCTCCTCATCTCAGTTCTAAAGCAACAATGGTGAGTGGAATGGGAAATTAAAACTCCAAAACCCTAGTTTACATCTACAAATCAAGTTCTAGCTCCAAATCAATAGAAGAAGCTTTGGTAAGTCTCCTCTTCTTCTTCCCCAACTCACTCTCTTATCAATTTCAAAAATTCCTAAACCTAATTTAGGAAATGTTTCTCCTTTTAGCATAGAATCAAGCTTGTTGAGTTGGGATTGAAGAGAGATTGTCATTTCCATTCCTCTATAGCTTATTCATACTTTTTCTTATGAAAAGGTGAGATTTTTATCTCACGTCTTAAACTATATTTATCTTCGATTGTTAGGTATGAATTCCTAACACTTATTCTTGAGCAATTGCTTTTGGTTTGGATTGATTTGGTGAATATTCCAATTTTTAGTGTTTTGAGTTCAATTCTTTAAAAATCCAAACTTTGATCTTTGATCATGATTTTTGTGATGCATTGAAGAGCATATAGTGCTGGGTAGTCGATTGGCATAAAACCTTAGTGTCGTTGTTCGAGCGGTTGCAAATTGGTCGAGATTGGCCATTGTATTAGGTAGGCTGGGAAGGGCTAGAAACAGGGTCCGGCCGACCGAGCTCTGTAGCCGGCCGACCGACCTGCTTCCAAAGTGCAAAGCACTTCACTGTTTTCAGGTCTGGTCGACCAACTATAGATTCCGGTCGACCGACCTGCTTCCTGAACTATTTTCCAGAACAGGGTCCGGTCGACCGAGCCCTGAAGCCGGCCGACCGACCTGATGCTGTTTTGCCTATTCGCCTATTTTGTGTGATTTCCAACTTTAATCGATTCGTGTTGCTTCCCTTTTGTTGTTATCATTTATTATTGACTTTGATGACATTTTCTTTGGGACTTTTGGAGATATCCATTTTGATGAATTTTATATCGATTTCTTTGGAATTAAATTACGTCTTCGAACGTGAATTATGGCGATTGATTGTTTCTACAATCATTTTTGTGATTTGTCACTTTAAAAATATAAAGGTTTCAATACTAGTATTAAATATCAAAATATCTTTATCAAAACAATTTCAACTCTATTTTTAATATCAAACTCGTTTATCAAACCGTTTTCTAATCTACTAGTATATACAAGCCTTTACTTCACTCGGATGAGAAATCGAATTAAACGACTTAGTAAAACGAGTGGTATGAAACGCTCGCATTCACTTTGTCGGTTAGCTCTTGGACTTGTTCGATTGAACCCTTTTTGTGACAATTTCCTAGTGAAGATCTACAGTTTGTTCGTAAATATTTAAGTTAAGCTAGTGGTTATGGGACATGATGCTAAACTCATATATTTACTGGCTTAGTGTAATTGACACTTTCTTGATGATCATGACGATCATTCTTGCGATTTAGACTAGCAACTATGCGATGTCTCTTTGTCTGCGAGGGAGACTAAACCCCGCTTGTGTGATGTTTCACCATCACATAGAAATGGGGTAGCGACCCATGGTCTTCGGGCCGTTCGTGTGTCAAAATTTATTGGATAGCTTCCATGAGATAGCTTCTCATTCTTGAGTTACACGTGTTGGTGAGTTTTCATGCTCCCGTTCTTGTGATAGGCCTCCCCCTTATTGTGATTTCTGGATTTCTTGTGAGGATTTCTGGAATTTTGTGCTTAACCAATTCCTGTGATTTCTATTGATAAGTTTTATCAATTTTTGTGCATTGGTGAATTTGTGTGTCATTGACTTGTTATGAATACAAGTTTAGGGTATGATACCCCATTTTATCTTTGAGAAGATTCTTGTGATATTGATTAATCTCTTGTTGATTATCATTTACATACTTTTAGTAGTATTCCATTATAGTTATTACATGTTCATGCCATGTCTTTTACTTTGTACCATATCATCTGATGTTTATAGCTAGACTGATCCGTTTATTATTTTCTTATAAATAATACTTGGGTCAGACCGAGATGTTACAGGTGCTTCTGCTTGACTTCTCTTCAGGATTATTCTGACTTTTGGCTAACTACTTAGATTAGTAGTTTTTGATTGTACACATTTGAGATATAGACTCATTGATGTATTCTTTTGTATAGCACTTGTTTCTATTCCTTTTGTATTATTGTGGATCTTTCTGACCACTACTCTGATGTACACTTTCATGTGTTATATATTTATTCATATCTTCTTCCGCCTTTGTGATATGGATGTCTGTGACTGATTTGTGTTATGATTATTTCTATGTTTGTTTCCGAAGATTATATATAGCCACCATGTGATAGCTTTGTGTTTGTATCGGTATGTCAGATTTCCTCCTTAAAAGATATGCATCCTATTCTATCTGACATATCGGTGCTCGCACAAAGAAGTTACATGGATGGTCGCTCCTCCACGGCCTTATTCTCCGTGCTAATTGACAGCACTACATCGTAGTGTTTTTGGTTAGCGTGGGTATAGAGGTGGGGCGTCACAGCTTGGTATCAGAGCCAAACTTCAGAACAAAGTAGATTAGCTTAACAAGGATCATTGTCCTACGTCCAACTTTGGAGTCGTACCTTAGGATTTAATTCGAGTCTTTGTACCGATTCATCCCATTTCCTTTTATGTATCCTTGTTTTATCTATCAAGATTTGCTTGATAATTATTTGGAGAATAACTTTTCTTCTTTTCTCTTTCTTAAAGAAGAGAATGTCTAGACCAGGCCGTCCCAGAGCTGGACCATCTACTGTTACTCCCTAGGATGGTGTTTTTATGACCGCTCAACAGCTTCTTGATTTAGTAAAGAATGCTCAAGCGGCTGGTCCTAATCAGGAACCTACTCATCCTAAGTCTGGATTTGCACGTTTGTGCAACGATTATACCAACTTAGGTGGGAAACCATTCAAAGGCTCCGAAACTATTATCGAGGTCCAGGCTTGGTTAAGAACATGTGATAGAATCTTTTCTCGCATGAATCTTGTCGATCTTCACCGTGTTCAGGTGGCCTCCAGTATGCTCCAAGAGAGAGCATTGGATTGGTACGAACTTCTTATATCTGAGATTAATGAAGAGGATCTCACCTGGGAGCAATTCCGGAAACGCTTCGAATTAAAATTCGTACCAGAAGCTGAAAAAGTAACATTGGCTCGTCGTTTCATAGACCTTGTTCAAGGTGAATCCTCCGTGACAGATTATGTCGCATCCTTCGAGTCGCTGTCCAAATATGGGGTTGAATACATCAACACCCCTTTGAAGAAAAATCAAAGATTTGTATATGGCTTAAATAAGAATCTCAAGAAGCCATTACTTCTTAAGTTGGAAGTTTCCTTCGACCAACTAATTGATATCGCTCTTCGTCTTGAAGAGACTGATAGGGACAGTGATGTTGAAGTGGTGGTTGCCAAACCAAACTTCAACGACAAGAAAAGGCCTAATAAGTTCAAAGGTCCTTATCCCAACAAAAAGGGTAAACAAGCAACTCCTGCTGCAAAGACACATTCCCCTAGTGATGGGAAATGCTTCAACTGTGGTGCTAAGGGCCATTTTTCGAACAAGTGTTCAAAGCCCCGCTCTTGTCGCTGTTGTAAAAGTCCAGATCATTTTATGCACCTTTGCCCTAAGCTTCAAAGTAAGAAGGGAAAGTTAAACGTTGCTCAAGCCCCTGGCAACGCATCTCGCGGTCAAGGTATGTCTCATTCTATTCTGGATGGCATCATTATATTTCATGATCAACCTATTAGAGTTCTCTTTGATACGGATGCATCCCATTCTTTTATATCAAAGGAACTTGTCGATACTTTTTCTTTAGGTGTTGTTGCTTTAATGACTTCTTTAAGAATTGCGAATCCCGTTGGAGGATCCGCAACTCTTAGTTTGCTATGCAGAGATGTGGAGATTATTTTATGTGACTTTTCTTTCCTAGCCGATTTGCATGTCATGCGTTACTTAGGCTTTGGAATGATATTGGGTATGGATTGGCTTACTCGTTATGAAGCTCATATCCTATGTCCTGAGCGGACTATTTATCTCCGACATCCGCAATCTGTTAACCAGATTTCTATTATTCTTAAAGATTCAGATTCCGCTTTGGTTGCATCTTTATATTCTTTAAATCCTCATGATAATGATAATGATGATGAGGAAGACGTCATTTCTCTTATTCGCGTCGTTCGTGAATTTTCCGACATCTTTGAGCCCGTTTTAGGATTACCACCTAAACGAGCAATTGAGTTCAAAATTAATCTTATACCTAGAGCTCAACCTATTACCCGTCTTCCTTAACGCATGTCCAATAAGGAGAATGAAGAGATGCACAAACAACTATCCGAATTGGAGACGAAGCAACTTATTCGCTCAAGTTCCTCGCCTTGGGGAGCTTCAGCTATTTTTGTAAGTAAGTCTGATGGTACACTTAGGCTTTGCATCGACTACCGCAAGCTTAATGATCTTACTATTAAGAATAAATATCCATTGCCTCGGATTGATGATCTGTTTGATCAACTTAGTGGTGCTAGAGTCTTTCCACAATTGGACTTGGCTACCGGTTTTCACCAGCTTCGTATTGCAGAGGATAGCATTCCTTTGACTTCGTTCCGTACTCGATATGGATCTTATGAATGGCTAGTTATGCCATTCGGTTTAACGAATGCTCCGGCTTATTTCGTTGACCTTATGAATAGAGTTTTCAAAGATTTTCTCGATCGGTTTGTTCTCATCTTTATTGATGATATTCTTGTGTATTCCAAAACCGAGGAGGAACATGAAAAGCATCTTCGGATTGTATTGGAAACTCTTAGGAGCAATCAATTAAAGGCAAAAAATTTTAAATGCCATTTTTGGCAATCTAGTGTGAAGTTTCTTGGTCATATTATTTCCGAATCTGGAATATCAGTGGATCCTTCAAAGATTGAAGCGATTCAAAATTGGAAGAGACCGGAGAGCGTGACTGAAATCCGTAGCTTTCTCGAATTGGCAGGTTATTACCGCCGTTTTATAAAAGACTTTTCTAAGATTGTCGTTCCTCTTACTGGCTTAACAAAGAAAGGTGTTAAATACATTTGGTCGGACAAATGTGAAACTTCCTTTCAGAAATTAAAAGAACTCCTTTCTAATGCTCCTATTCTTGTTATTCCCGAAGGGAATCAAGATTTTGTTGTTTATACCGATGCTAGTCGCGTTGGTTTGGGTGCCGTTCTTATGCAAAAAGAACGTGTTATTGCTTATGCTTCTAGGCAATTGAAGCCGGTTGAGACTAGATATGCCACCCATGATTTAGAACTCGCGGCTATCGTTTTCGCCCTTCGAATTTGGCGACATTATCTTTTGGGAGAGAAATTTGTGCTTTATACTGATCATAAGTCTTTGAAATATTTATTTTCTCAAAAGGAACTTAATTTGCGTCAACAGCGTTGGCTCGAATTTCTTGCCTCTTATGATCTTGATATTCTTTATACTCCCGGAAAGGGAAATCGAGTTGCCGATGCACTTAGTCGCAAGCAACAAGCGGTTGTTTCCATGATGATATCCGAATGGAACGATCTCGAAGTTTTATCTACTTGTGAGATTAGAGATCGTGTTTCCGATCTATGTTCATCTCTTGCTTTATGTAGCCTTGAGGCTCGTCCTTCTCTTTTAGACGCATTCTAAAAGCTCAACAGCTAGATTCCGAATTGGCTTTGCTTGGCCAAAATCTTAAGGATAAAGTTGATATTGAAGGTTTAAAAGACTTTGATATTGATTCTCATGGCGGCATTCGAAAATTTGGTAGACTTATCGTACCAAATATTAGTGATCTTCGTAAAGATATTCCTGAAGATTCACATCGTTCCAAATATTCCATTCATCCCAGTAGCAGTAAAATGTACGCAGATATGAAGCGACTTTATTACTGGGAGGGAATGAAATCTGATATTGCTAACTTTGTTAAGCGTTGCATGACTTGCCAACTTGTCAAGGCCGAACATCTAAGGCCCGGTGGGTTGTTGCAACCATTGGAAATTCCAGTTTGGAAATGGGATCAAATTTCCATGGATTTTATTGATGGCCTTCCCCGTTCTCGTTCGGGTCATGATAGCTTATGGGTGATCGTTGATAGACTTACTAAATCCGCCCATTTTGTTCCCGTTCTGTCTAATCGGACCGTACCTCTTTTGGCCAAACTCTTCATCAAAGAAATTGTTAAATTACATGGAGTTCCTACTTCCATTATTAGTGATCGTGATCCATTGTTTACTAGTGGATTTTGGAAGAGTCTTCAAAAAGCTTTGGGAACGAAGCTTAATTTTAGCACCGCTTATCACCCCCAGTCCGATGGACAAACTGAGCGTGTAAATCAAACTCTTGAAGATCTTCTCCGTGCTTGTGTTCTTGACTTTGGTGGAAGTTGGGAAGATCATATTTCACTTGTTGAATTTTCCTATAATAACAGCTTCCAATCTAGTATTGGTATGGCGCCTTTCGAGGCACTCTATGGAAGGCCATGCCGATCTCCTTCTTGTTGGCTCGAGGCCGGTGAGAAGCTGGTTTTAGATCTAGATTTTATTCGTGATTCCACAGAAAAGATTGAACTTATTCAACATAGGATGAAAGAAGCCCAAAGTAGACAAAAATCCTATGCCGATAATCGAAGAAGAAAAATAGAATTTTCTGTGGGGGATCTTGTATTTATTCGTGTTTCACCTATGAAGGGTGTTGTACGTTTCAGTCGATCGAGAAAGTTAGCGCCTCGATATATTGGGCCATTTCCTATCACAGAACGTATCGGTTCCATGGCTTATCGCCTTTCATTACCGGCTCAGTTTTCTGCCATGCATGACGTATTTCACGTTTCTCAATTACGGAAGTGCCTTCGGGATTCCGATTCTATTTTTGAGCCCGGTGTTGTGGAAGAGATAGAAGTTTCGCCTAATTTAACTTATGAGCAGCATCCTATTCGAATTATTGCTTCGGAGGTCAAACGACTTCGAAATAAAGATGTTCCGCTTGTTAAAGTTCAATGGTCCTCAAATCCTAAGGATTGCTCTTGGGAATCTAGAGAATTCATTGAGCGTACACATCCGGACCTACTTACTCCTGCTCTTTGAGGTAAACTTCTTATTTCAAATTTCTTTTGTGTTAATATGCTTTTATGGTTGTTACTTTTTATTTCCGCCTTATATATTGCGAGGATGCAATTTCTTTAAGGAGGGGAGTCTGTAACAACCCGCATATTTATCAATTTTATATTTAAATAGATTATTTAAATATTTTATCGTTAGTCGGATGTTAGTCCGAAAAGCTACTTTTTGCAAACAGTCGAATTGGGATTCGGGACCCCCTCCATTGAGTTCCAAACGCCGTTTGCGACCTTTTTGAGTATAAACTTCGATATGTTTGGAGCTAGTCAAAAATTTGACCATTTTCACTTTGGGTTTGGGTTTCGGTTCAGCCCTATGTTTTAACTTAACCCCCAAATCTGAACCACTTCTCCCCATTCTCCCTCACTTCCTCCTCATCTCAGTTCTAGAGCAACAATGGTGAGTGGAATGGGAAATTAAAACTCCAAAACCCTAGTTTACATCTACAAATCAAGTTCTAGCTCCAAATCAATAGAAGAAGCTTTAGTAAGTCTCCTCTTCTTCTTCCCCAACTCACTCTCTTATCAATTTCAGAAATTCCTAAACCTAATTTAGGAAATGTTTCTCCTTTTAGCATAGAATCAAGCTTGTTGAGTTGGGATTGAAGAGAGATTGTCATTTCCATTCCTCTATAGCTTATTCATACTTGTTCTTGTGAAAAGGTGAGATTTTTATCTCACGTCTTAAACTATATTTATCTTCGATTGTTAGGTATGAATTCCTAACACTTATTCTTGAGCAATTGCTTTTGGTTTGGATTGATTTGGTGAATATTCCAATTTTTAGTGTTTTGAGTTCAATTCTTTAAAAATCCAAACTTTGATCTTTGATCATGATTTTTGTGATGCATTGAAGAGCATATAGTGCTGGGTAGTCGATTGGCATAAAACCTTAGTGTCGTTGCTCGAGCGGTTGCAAATTGGTCGAGATTGGCCATTGTATTAGGTAGGCTGGGAAGGGCTAGAAACAGGGTACGGCCGACCGAGCTCTGTAGCCGGCCGACCGACCTGCTTCCAAAGTGCAAAGCACTTCTCTGTTTTTAGGTCCGGTCGACCGCCTACAGATTCCGGTCGACCGACCTGCTTCCTGAACTATTTTCCAGAACAGGGTCCGGTCGACCGAGCCCTGAAGCCGGCCGACCGAACTGATGCTGTTTTGCCTATTCGCCTATTTTGTGTGATTTCCAACTTTAATCGATTCGTGTTGCTTCCCTTTTGTTGTTATCATTTATTATTGACTTTGATGACATTTTCTTTGGGACTTTTGGAGATATCCATTTTGATGAATTTTATATCGATTTCTTTGGAATTAAATTACGTCTTCGAACGTGAATTATGGCGATTGATTGTTTCTACAATCATTTTTGTGATTTTTCACTTTAAAAATATAAAGGTTTCAATACTAGTATTAAATATCAAAATATCTTTATCAAAACAATTTCAACTCTATTTTTAATATCAAACTCGTTTATCAAACCGTTTTCTAATCTACTAGTATATACAAGCCTTTACTTCACTCGGATGAGAAATCGAATTAAACGACTTAGTAAAACGAGTGGTATGAAACGCTCGCATTCACTTTGTCGGTTAGCTCTTGGACTTGTTCGATTGAACCCTTTTTGTGACAATTTCCTAGTGAAGATCTACAGTTTGTTCGTAAATATTTAAGTTAAGCTAGTGGTTATGGGACATGATGCTAAACTCATATATTTACTGGCTTAGTGTAATTGACACTTTCTTGATGATCATGAAGATCATTCTTGCGATTTAGACTAGCAACTATGCGATGTCTCTTTGTCTGCGAGGGAGACTAAACCCCGCTTGTGTGATGTTTCACCATCACATAGAAATGGGGTAGCGACCCATGGTCTTCGGGCCGTTCGTGTGTCAAAATTTAATGGATAGCTTCCATGAGATAGCTTCTCGTTCTTGTGTTACACGTGTTGGTGAGTTTTCATGCTCCCGTTCTTGTGATAGGCCTCCCCCTTATTGTGATTTCTGGATTTCTTGTGAGGATTTCTGGAATTTTGTGCTTCACCAATTCCTGTGATTTCTATTGATAAGTTTTATCAATTTTTGTGCATTGGTGAATTTGTGTGTCATTGACTTGTTATGAATACAAGTTTAGGGTATGATACCCCATTTTATCTTTGAGAAGATTCTTGTGATATTGATTAATCTCTTGTTGATTATCATTTACATACTTTTAGTAGTATTCCATTATAGTTATTACATGTTCATGCCATGTCTTTTACTTTGTATCATATCATCTGATGTTTATAGCTAGACTGATCCGTTTATTATTTTCTTATAAATAATACTCGGGTCAGACCGAGATGTTACAGGTGCTTCTGCTTGACTTCTCTTCAGGATTATTCTGACTTTTGGCTAACTACTTAGATTAGTAGTTTTTGATTGTACACATTTGAGATATAGACTCATTGATGTATTCTTTTGTATAACACTTGTTGCTATTCCTTTTGTATTATTGTGGATCTTTCTGACCACTACTATGATGTACACTTTCATGTGTTATATATTTATTCATATCTTCTTCCGCCTTTGTTATATGGATGTCTGTGACTGATTTGTGTTATGATTATTTCTATGTTTGTTTCCGAAGATTATATATAGCCACCGTGCGATAGCTTTGTGTTTGTATCGGTATGTCGGATTTCCTCCTTAAAAGATATGCATCCTATTCTATCTAACATATCGATGCTCGCACAAAGAAGTTACATGGATGGTCGCTCCTCCACAGCCTTATTCTCCGTGCTAATTGACAGCACTACATCGTAGTGTTCTTGGTTAGCGTGGGTATAGAGGTGGGGCGTCACATCTGGCTAGTGCACCCAGATGTCTGATCTTGTGCATGTTGCTTTTCTTGTATTTGTGTCATTGCTCTTCTGATTCTATCGACTTGTAGCTTCTTTATATGTTCTTTAAGCCTTGTTCTTGTCTCTCTAGTGATGTTACTTTAGCAAATTCTTGTATATATACATATATATGTACATTTGATTTTCATTGTATAGTTGTTGTCATTAAAACCATGAATTTGATTTCCCAACACATTTCACTCATTTTCTTACATTTCATACATCACTTCTTCACTGCTGTTCCAATCTTTCTTTCTCTTCTCATTTTTCACTTCTATATAAATAAAGAAACCAAAGCCCTTCCACCTTCAAAAATCTATACCTCCCAATCTATCCACTTTTAGCTAAACCGTCCAACATGATAAGTGTTTGTTCAGACCTATAGTATTTTTAGAAAATAACCTTTTAGAAAATAACCGCTCGTTGTTTCGTCGAGCGAGGTGGCTGAGACTGGTCGATTTTAGTTAGTGTTGAATATTGGTTGTGTTTCGACGATTGTGAATAGTAGAGTGGTGGTCATGATTGGTTTCATATCATGGGTTCATACCATTGGGAAATGATTTTTAGAGCTTGTCACTTGGTTTTAAGGGGTTGGGTATGGCCGTGGTTGGTCGTTGATAGTTTTTCATTCAACTTGTTTGTTATGCGATGGGTGGTCAAGGCGAGCTTTGGTCGATGCTGGAAGGAAGGTGCGATCGTAGTGGAAGCGGTGGTGGTGGTCACTGGTGGTCCGATGGTTAGAGGAGGATGGATGAAGTGAATTAGGTTTTTCGACCTAATGGGATTGGGGGCTCGATTTTGCACGTGCTGGCGGAGGTGAGCTTGGACGTTGTAACGACCTGCTCTTTCGAACCATTCAAATCGACAACCATCCACACATGTCAGACTTGAATTGCTCAAAACAACAGATTGTTAATTTATATTTGGCAAAACTTAGCATATACAGTAAATAAATCAATCATAGAATCATAGAGACAGAGTAATACAACAATAAGCAGCGGAATAGATAAATAGTAGTTCATGAAGCTACTATAGAACTCCAAATACATAGAAGTCTCTAATACAAAAGCAAATGACGAGACTGAACATAAACAACTGTAAACAATTGAAATAACTGGAAAGCAGAATAGATAACAGATAGATCTCCAAGAAAAGCTTCAAGGTCCAAAGGTAAGTCTTAAATGTTGTGACACTCGGTCTGACCCGAGCATAAAGCGAAACACAAAACACTCGAGTCAGGATTAACATTCTTATGCAAGTAAATCAATTCAAGTGAAATGTCAAGTGAAATGCAATATAACTTAAAGGATGTTGGGATTCCATCCCTTAAGGATCCATGAAACTATCTACATACATAGTACAATCCCCCTCAACACATTTTTATATAAATGTCGTAGTCTATATAGTACTATAAACTCCACTAACCAAACTCGTAGTGGGCGCGATAAGGCATGTGACAATGCATGTGAGGCAATGCCTAGGGTAGGATACTACCGTTTTGCTGAACCGGGCTGGTGGTAACGTATAGCAGCTACTACCGCCAACATCGAGACACACTCCCATAATCAAAGGTGCACCTAATCAAATCACAAAGTAATAGAATGGTATCGAAGAAGCATGCTCAGTCGGAGGTGCGACCTCACTTGGCCTAGGTATAGCTCCTGTTTTAGTCACATCAAGCTGACTCGAGGGAGTCAGAGCTGCTTTCATACCTCATATAGACATTGCCAAACCATCCTACTTCGTTATGGATTCTCTACCATGTACACAGTTGTTAAAGTGGTTTTCGGTATTGGCAGAGAGTATGACAATATCCGATCTCGGTCTCTTTAACAAACAAATGCTTATTACACACCGTGATCATTTTTCATTTCAACCAGTTTATAATTCATATCAAAATATCATATTCATTTCAAAATCATATCACTTCCGAAATCATATTCACTTTCAAAATCATATCACTTTTGAAATCATAACCACAATATAGGTCAAACCATTATATCAAAGTATTCACATTTAAATCCATTAAATCTAAATGATAATAGTTCCAACTTAAATAGTTTGAATATTGAAAGTAGTTTATATATTAAAAATAGTTTATATTTAAAAATAGGTTATAGATTAAAATAGTTTACATATTAAAAATAGTATATATATTAAAAAGAGTTTATGCCGAAAATAGTTTCAAATTAGAATTGTTTCTTCCAGTTTCAAAAATCAATTCAAATCAACTTTAGTTCCAAAATTCAATTGAAATCAATCTCAGTTCATCAATTTCAATTAAAAAGGTTAAAGGTTCAATTCAAATTCTCATTAAAATATTTTTAATTTATATCCCTTTAAATTCAGGTTTGAACTACAGATTTAAACAACTTCTAATTCAATAGGTTTCAAAGTTTAACTATTCAAACAATTTACAATAACTCAATTTGATAAATTTCATTTATATTTCAAATTTCAAATTTAATTTTATTCAAATTTGAAATATTCACTTAATCATTTTTTAAAACATCTAAATAAAATCTCAAATTATAAATTTAAATCAATATTAAATATACAATTTCAATTTTATTTAAATTTGAAAATATCCATTTAAACACCATCAATCAAAATCAAGTTATAAAATCATATCTTTAAAATCTCAAAATTAATAAGTTCAAATCAATTTTATTTAAATTCAATTCTTAAACAAATTAAGTTACAAGTCTACTTTAACCTATCTTTCCAACCTTTATTTATTTAAGTTATTACAAAAAAACTATTTTTAAAATAATAACATAAATTCAAATAAATATTTAAACATATTATATATATATAAGTTAAATTAAATTCTTATAAAATTTATTATATTAATTATTATTAAATTAAATCTTATTATTAAATCTATTTTATTTTATATTAAACTATATTTTATATATTTAAAAATAATAAAATTATAAGTAAAATCTTAAAATTTACATTTTTCAAAACTTAACTTATAATTTAAAATTTTAAAACAAATAATTTAAAAAATCTAGATCTAGATCTGGAGATTAGGGTTCTTCCCTTTTCTCCGTTTTTCTTTCGTTTCTTCCAAGCTTTCTTAATTTTCTCCGCTATTTTCTGTTTTCCGATCTTCACTTCTATCTCCACAAAACTGGAATCATGGGATCTCTGCGGGATGCTGAAGGTTGGGAGGAGGTGAGAAGGAAAAGGGGCAAGGCGCCATTTCCTTCGGGTCCTGATCAGAGGATTAACCTGGGAGGTCAAAGAACGAGCAGAACATATAGAATCACGGGTAGGAGGGTGCTTCCGGATTATGCTGGGTGGACAGTTACTAAACAACCAAAATTTCCTAGGCAGAAAGTTCCGCTGTCAGGGGGTAATCCTAAAATTATTTTCACTGTTTCGGAGAATGCGAAGAAATTTTCATACAGTGAGGCAGTGAAAGAAGGAGCGGTTGGTGATTTAGGTAACCTGGATCTGGAGTTTATAGAGCCTACAGTAGCGGATGGTAAAAGGATAGGTTCCCTTTCTTATGAAGCGATCAAAGAAGCGGAGGGAGGTTGGGATTTATGCATTTTACTGTATGTGGTTGGGTATAAACCATGGCTCTGAAGGTTTGAGGGATATGCCAATAGGGTATGGGTAACTAAGAAGCCGTTCGCTGTATACTCTAGGAACAACGGTTTTTTCATAGTGAGATTTGGTTTGGAGGAGGACTGTAACAAGATTTTAAAATCAGGTCCTTGGTTTATGGACCGGAACTTGATCATTATGAAGAGACTGTCCTCGGATATGAGAACTGATAGAGATCTGCTTACATCTTTGCCTATGTGGGTTAGACTTCCTGGTTTAAGTTTTAAATTATGGGGCAATAAGGCCATTAGCGCTCTGACTAGTACCGTAGGAGTTCCTATAAAGATGGATGAGGCCACGAAAAATAAATCTAGACTAGCCTACGCCAGAGTTTTGGTTGAGGTTAGTGTTAACTATGGAATGCCTAACTCCATTGATGGTAGGAACGAGAATGGGAGGAGTTTCATTCAGGAAGTAGAATATGAAAACCCTCCTCCCATCTGTGGCAAGTGTGTGTGTTTCGGACATGTAACTGCTGAATGTCCAATGACTAAGTCTTGGGTTCCTAAAGAGACCCAAGCCGTCAACTCAGATAAGCCTGATCTAGCTGAATGTGGAATTGAGAGTTCAAATATTCCCGAAAAGGAGATGAATACTGGAGGTCCCTCTATTTTGGGTAATTCTGATAACGGAATCAATAACGATGCAGGGACGGAAGTCCCCTGTAAAGATGTAGGGACGGAAGTCCCAGAAGATAGGGAAAAATCTACAACTGTAACAGAATTTTCACCTCAGGACCAGAATTTGGGAAAAGTTGTATCCTCAGTAGAGTGGGGTGAGGGGGCAATTTCAAAAGTGTCAGAGCCAGAACTTGCTACTACTACCGAAATAAGAGTCAGTGAAGATTGCTCCAATGTTCCTCTGGCCAGGTCGGAAGTTCCTCCTGATCAAGGAGCCAGGGAGCCATTCATTCCTGCTTCTCCAACTACCCCGAGAGCCATAGATCTGAGAACATCTCCTCCAAAATCACCATCGACTCACATATCTATTCTTAAACGCCCTTTGTCATCATTGGATCACAATACTCTTCCAATATCCTTATCTTCTACTGATTTAGTTATTGATGACTGTATTTATAATAATGTTAACTTTAGGAGAGGTACTGATCCTTGTTTTTTATTACAGGTACAAGATAATCTGGATCAAGATATAGGAACGACTAAAGTGGCAGAGGAACAGAATATTTTCGACAATGTTGACACAGTTCAAGAGGAGATGGAGGAACAGCTTCTTCCGAAGCCTCAAGATATAGAGTTTGATAATATTCAGAAGGATAAGCTGGTCCGTAAGAATCCCAAGTGGGTTCAGATTTTAGGTATTCCTTCAGAAGACAATGGGGAGTCCTCGAGCAGTAGGTTTTTGAGGACCCGAAATAATAAGGTTTTATAATGTCAGTAGCCTGTTGGAACGTTAGAGGGTTTCACAACCCTAACAGAATGGGAGAAGTGAGAAAAGTTATTGATAAGTACAAAATTAGCCGTTTTGGTATTTTGGAAAATAAGTTGTTGTTTCCAGAGATTTTGAAGTTAGAAAAAACGCTGGAAGACGGATGGAAAATAATAAGTAATATATCATGCTATTATAAATGCAGGATTATGGTTCTAATAGACGGAAATGCTTGGGATTTCAATTTTATCAGCATGAGTGATCAACACATTACCATCGAACTGTTCAATTCCTTGAAATTCAGATGTAATATGACCTTTGTCTATGCCCAAAATTTTGTTGAATTAAGGAAAAGACTATGGAAGAACCTACAGGAGGATGCTATAAATATTTATAGGCCATGGATGGTCCTTGGGGATTTCAACTGCATTCGTAGACCCTCAGAAAGACAGGGAGGTAATCCAGTAACTTCTGATAATTTGTTTGAATTAGATGAAATGGTTTTATACACTTGTCTTAATGAGATTAATATTAAAGGTTATGAATTTTCTTGGTGGTCGGGTCCGTGTCGAAATATATTCTCTAAAATTGACAGGGTGTTTGCAAATCTAGACTGGATTAACTTATTCCCAGATCTATCTGTTGAATTCTTACCTCCTACGGTGAGCGATCATAATGCTATTCTCGTCTCGTTTACCTCTAACCCTAGGGTTAAGAATAGTCCTTTTAGATATATGAATCATTGGTATCTATGCGATCAATACTTTCCAATGATCGAGAAACTCTGGGTTATCAATCACACTGACAGACCTTTGCTTCAAGTTATTAACATTCTCAAAAATATTAAGAGAGAACTCAAGAGATGGAGTGCTAATTCTCATAATAACAAACAAGAGGTGAATGTTCTGAGAGAGAAATGTTCCAGACTCCAGAAACTTTTGGAAAATTCTAATGATCACAACTTAGCTTTGGAATTTCAAAATGCCAAGATTAATTTGGATTTAGCACTCAAAAAAGAATTTCTGGTTGCCAAACAAAAGGCTAAATGTGATTGGCTGATGATGGGTGATGAGGGATCTTCTTTTTTCTACGCTAAAATGTCTAACAGACGAAGTAGAAAGCATTTGACAAATTTAATTGTTGACGGTAAGGTGGTTTCGGAAAATAAGTTTGTCGAAGCGGCTATTGATTTTTTCAAACAAACTTATAATCAGCCCTTATGTGATCATTTTCCTGAAGTTATTTGCAAAATGGTTATTTCTGAGTTTGGGGCTAACTTTTTAAATGAGAGTTTCTCTTTAGAAGAAATTAAATATGCCTTGTGGGATATTAACGATTTTGTTTCTCCAGGACCGGACGGTTTCAACTCGTTGTTTTTCAAAACTCGTTGGAATCTTTCGAAAGATATTATTTATAAAGCCTTAAACAATATTTTTCAAAAGGGTTTAATCATTAAAGAATGGAACCACACGTTTATTCACTTGATTCCAAAAAAAGACCATTCCTCCTGTATTCAAGATTTCAGACCTATTGCCTGTTGTAACACTTTATACAAGGTTTTCTCCAAAATCCTGTGTAATAGACTAGGTCCTTTTTTGGATAAGTTGGTGTCCCAAAACCAGACGGCATTTATCAAAGGTAGATCAATAGGGGATGGTATTTTGTTATCTCATGAATTAATTAGAGCTCTCGGCAGAAAGGATAACAAATACATGTGTATTAAAGTTGACTTAAAGAAAGCATATGATTCGATTAATAGAGATTTTGTTATTCATATGTTAAGAAGCTTGGGTTTTCCAGATAAATGGATTAAAATTATTGAAAACCTAATTAAGTCTCCAGTTTTCTCTATCATTGTTAATGGAGAAGCGCACGGTTACTTTAAAAGTTCTAATGGTCTCAGACAAGGAGACCCGCTTTCCCCTATCCTTTTTGCCCTGGTTATGGAATACTTTACACTACTAATGGAGGAAAAAGTTAGGGGTGGTCTGATCTCACCAGTAACAGACTTTGGTAACAAACTGACTCATCTGATTTACGCTGACGACATCATTCTTTTTACTAAAGCCAATGTGCAAACTGCGACTGCTATTAACGAAGTTTTTAAAACCTTGAAAAGGGTTACTGGTTTGGAGTTAAGTGTTGAGAAATCTAACATCTTTTTTGGGCAAGGGGTGGAATGCCGCTCAAACATCTGTGCGATCCTTAACATTCAACAATTTACCCTGCCTATAAGGTATTTGGGTATTCCTCTGTCTAGTGCTAATTTGAGGGATAAGGATTGTTCTCCTTTAATAGAGAAGATTAAAGTTAGGATTGGCAGATGGGAAACAAAAATGCTGAGTTTAGCAGGGAGACTGGAACTTATAAAATCTACCATCTATCCTATAATACAATTTTGGATGCAATGTTTTTGTCTTCCAGTTGCTACTATTCAAAAGATTAAACATTTGATTTTAAATTTTCTTTGGAAAAGTCGCAGTAGTAAGATCCCTTGGGAGGTCTTATGTAGACAAAAAGAAGAAGGAGGTATGGGACTGAGAAACTTAGAAGAGATGAATAGAGCGCTATATATCAAATTGATTTGGAAAATTACCAACTTAGAAGGTATTTGGGCGGTATTTATGCATGGTAAATATATAGGGCTTAAAAGTTTCTGGGATACTAACCAGCATTCGGATGACTCCGGAGTGTGGAAATTCATTTTTAAGAATACACACGAAGCTTTGAATTGCCTTTCCCTTAACATTGTAGACGGCAAAACTACTTCGTTATGGTATGATCCATGGTTAAATGGGAGTTCTATTATGGAACGCATTGGTAAAGATACTGCTTTTAGAACAGGTACAGAAAATTTGACGCTCAGTAGGATTTTAAGAAATGGTGAGTGGAAGTGGGACTTGTATAGCTTTTTATTTCAAATTCAGACAGAAATTGAAGATGTCAAGATTCACAATAACAAGGAGAGGGATTTCTGGTCCTGGAAGTGCTCTAAGGATGGCCAATATCAGTTTAAAAAAGTTTGGAATTTGGTACGAACCAGGTTTGATACTAAGTTTTGGGCGTCTATGGTCTGGAACAAAATTCATGTTCCTAAAATGGCGGTATGCCTTTTTAAAGCCATAAATGATTTTCTCTTGACTAAAGAAAGATTAATTCAGAAGCAGATAGTGGTGGATCAGAAATGTGTGTTCTGTAATAGTCACATTGAAAATACAGACCATCTATTTTTTCAATGCGATTTTACAGAAAAGATTTGGCTTTGGAGTTGTAAAAAGTTTTTCGTTAAGCCGAAGAGTCTATTTTCTTTCATTTTGAAGGAGGATTTACTGAAAATAGTTTCTATCTCTAGCTCACAAAATTTCAATTCAGATTTGTTTCAACTTTCACTTTCAGTTTGCGTTTGGCATATTTGGAAAGAAAGAAATGAAAGGATTTTCCAGGAACGTTTTACTGATGGGTCGAAGATTTGCTTAAATTTTTTTCAGACTATGAATATCAGAATGGAAAAATCAAAATATTTCAAGAACATCACTGGCATGAATACAGATATAGCTTTGAAATGGGGATTTACCTCCCAACGCTGAATTGGGGATACAATCATAATTTCTGTTTCCTCTGCCACATTCCTGTTCCTATGTCTTCTGGCTTCAGATTTCGAGTACCTGTTTAATTTACAATGCTTTTTCTTTCCCTCTCTCTAAATTACATTATAATTTTCACTTTCATCTATAACCATTTAGTAGCTTTTAAGTATATAGATCTGCAGGTTGCTCAAAGTGACTATGGTTTCGTCCTGGATAACAAGACATGGATTTATTATGAGGACAGATTAGAAGATTCAAAGGAATCAACTCTACTGAGGACAAAAGAAGCAGTATTTTTTGGGCTATCAAAGACTTATCTTGCTTAGTGACGTCTTGAGGAAGTGTTGCTATTCCTGTTGTCTTGCAAAAATCTCAGATCATTGTTGAAACTCAGATCTGAACTCGAGCATAAGTGAATGTTGAAGGTTGTTAAGAATTTTTCAGTAACCCTGTCCTGGACTTAAAAACTTCGTTAGTCTGAAGCTCAAGGAACTTAGTAGAAGACATTTCAGATAGTATACTTACTTATTGGTTTCTGGATGGATAGTAGACCGTCTTTCAGCTGTTTCTTTTAGAGAGGTTGCTGCTGTTACGTCTCTACGAAAGTAAATGGAGGAGTTTGCTCCTTGTTGGCAGCCATTTCTGTTTTCTTCTTAGGTTGTTTTGGTAAGAGTTGAGTTATGAAGATAACGAAGGTGTCGTCTTGCCTTTTTCTTCTACGAGACGAGTTTAGAACAATCTGGAGGCTTCCAGTCTTTGGGCCTGCTATTGGGTTTGGGGATGTATTAGTTCGGGCCTATCTAGTATTGTATTGTACTTATGTTTGCTTTGTCTTTGAGCCTGCTAATGGCTTTTGTTCTTTTGGTTTTGTTGGACCTGGTTTATATTCTTAATAGAAAAGTTTGAGCCCTTTTTCAAAAAAAAATTTTAAAAATCTAAATTTTACACACAAATATTAAATTAAAAATCTTTATATTATGTTGAAAAATCTATATTTATTAAAGCCCATCTATTTCCTTTCAAAACTTTGGAAATCATTTTTCAAAATAGACCAACGGTGCCCATATATAATTTTCTATCCTATGGACAAGTAATACGGATATTTATCATTTCAATCCGCAATAATTTAATATTTACGGGTAAATATCATTTCAACCCGCAATCCCAAATTTCAAATTCAATAAAATCGTTGGGATTTATCCTTTCTACCCATAATGATTTTCCCTAATCTATAATATCGTTCGGGTATGTATCATTTCAACCCATAGTGATTTTCCTAACTATCAGGGAACTTGCAGTGTGAGAACATATAATAATAGTATAAAGTAGCATAACATACCAATTTCAAGCATGTATCATAACTAACAATCTAAATAAAATATATATACAACAGGTTATGGTGTCATATGTCAACTAACATCGGTAAACAAATTAAGATAATAACATATCATATTCAACAATTAAATTACTAACCAATTCAATTTAACAACATATTTCAGTTGTCATTGCATGTGAATTAAATTTACTAATTATAAGAATGTCAATCGTGAGTGATCGCTCACTTTTCGAAGCTAGAGAAACAACGAGAATGAAAGCAAATGGACACAGACAAGCATACAGAGGAAAGCAAAAAGCTACTGCGACCAATTCCAAACACCGGTGAAACAAAAGCAAAGCACGATGAACTGGATTGATGGAAATCAAATATATATATATATATATATATATATATATATATATATAATATACATATACCTTTTTCACAAGCACGAAGATGAACAAGAGCGGGATTCACAGCTAATATATATAAGCAACTGATTTATATACCTTATATATTTTCCTCAGGAAATTATATTTGAACATTACTTTTTTTTAGAGGAGAAAGCTAGGGCTCGGCTACTAGGTGTTCTTTCGGAGGGGGCTGCACCGTTCAGGTGGAAGAGGTGAAAAACTCAACAGTGATGGGTTGGTGGGCCAGTTGAAGTGGAGTGTGGGCACAGGTGGTTCGACGGCAGCTCGAGGGAGGCGGAGCTGTTGCTTGCGGCTGTGGTGTTAGTGGGTGAGTAGAGTGGTTGTGTGGTGGGAGGACACGCGGTAGGTTGGCTGTTGGTGGAGAGGTTCGGTGACTGGAGCGATGGGCTGGAGAGTCTCGGTGTAAGACATGGCTGCACAGGCGAGTGGAGGCGGGCTGTGTAGTGGTCGGAGTGGGAGGATATGGGTGGCTGACTTGGAGGAAGAGGGCTATGAGTGTTAACGTTAAAATATGAACGATAACGCCCGGTATGTGTAATAAGATCGTGAAAGCACCACCCGTGTGACGGGAACAGAAATTAAGCAGGAAAATAGCAGAAATGCAGTAAATGAACAACAGATTTATAGTGGTTCGGCCCGTAATTGAGCCTACGTCCACTTTATAGTCTCTTATTGCTGATTCGGTTACAATTTGATACAAATCTCTTCAGGAAACAGTACAATTCGATCACAAGAAACAATCTAGACTACTAGCTCAATCTTCGACGGTGAAACTCGATGAATCCATGTCGGATGTGAGGAATTTCTCTCGAAGCTTGTTGTAGTGTCGCGAATGCTTGAAGGATCCTTGATTACTGAATGAATGAAGAGTTCGACGGAGTAACAGCGCTATAGAAATGATTTGCCAAAAGTCCCCCTCATGTTGGAAGTGGAGGCCTATTTATAGGAGCAGATTTCCGAGCTCTCGGTTTGGCCAAGTCATGAGTCGTGACCGACTCATAGTAAGTCATAACTCGTATTCGACTTAGGATGTCTCGTAGGCGCCATATTTGGTCCACCTTGTGGCTCAGTTGGAAGACAAGTGCTAAGTCATAGTCGACTCATCAGATCAAAGTAGCACAGGCAAGGGCTTTTGGATTCCAGCTTGATAGCCTTTAAGTCGTAAGACTGATGAGTCGTGAGACTGATGAGTCGTGAGACTGATGAGTCGTAAGACTGATGAGTCGTGAGACTGATGAGTCGTGAGACTGATGAATCGTAAGCCTGATGAGTCGTAAGACTGATGATTCGTGAGACTGATGAGTCGTAAGACTGATGAGTCGTGAGACTGATGAGTCGTGAGACTGATGAGTCGTAAGCCTGATGAGTCGTAAGCCTGATGAGTCGTAAGCCTGATGAGTCGTAAGCCTGATGAGTCGTGAGCCTGATGAGTCGTAAGACTGATGATTCGTGAGACTGATGAATCGTAAGACTGATGAGTCGTGAGACTGATGAGTCGTGAGACTGATGAGTCGTAAGCCTGATGAGTCGTAAGCCTGATGAGTCGTAAGCCTGATGAGTCGTAAATCTCCATGACTCGTTGAACCGCCTGGACCATGAGTCGTAGATGGCTTAACCCATTGAGTCGTGTAACTATCTTGAGTCGCGTCCGTTGGTCCCTTCACCATCTAGGTCGTTAGCTTCTTATCTCGTAAGATCATGAGTCGTGCGGGTCTTATCTCGTAAGATCATGAGTCGTGCGGGTCTTATTTCGTAAGGCCATGTGTCGAAGAAACTTAAGGGTTAACATTTGCCCCTCGAAGTACACGCCTAAGTCGTAGGTCGTGTGCTTCGACTCATCTTAACTCGTGTACGCCTCTTCGTGTTCCACTGCCCAACGATATAAAATGCTTGAGTCGTATCTTCTACTCATCACCTATCCCCTGAGTCGTATCCGCCATTAACATTCCTCCGAGCTTTCTCAAGGCGATTTCTTCCTTTTTTATCAATCAACCAACTTGATTCTCGATTCTTCATTGCGTAAGTGTTTCTGATCCATCCTCGACCTTTAATCATCATTGATTCGTGAATTCTCCACCCTATACCTAATCCATCTCCTCGTGCAATGTTTTGTTGCAAATTCCACCATACTGGTAGCTCGTGAGCCTGATTTGCTAGATTTCACCTTCAGATGAAAAGGGCGATGGAGATATAGGGTTACTGTGCTTCAGGTTTTAATGGATTAGGTTGGCAAGGCTTTTGGCGATCTGAACTTAGCTCTTTGGATGACTCAATGGTGTCGTGGAATCAGGATGGAGATCGCAATTTGATGGAGAGGTTATCGGGTTTGGAGGGTAATGGGTTAGAAGAAAAGTCAATGGGCTCACACGAATGAGTCGCTAGCATGGCCATGGTTTAGCAGTTTTGTACGACCCACGACTCAAGCCTCCTACGACATAGCTCTTGAGTCGTAGACGACTCAGGACTAGGATTGTATGCCGCTTTGGACTGGAGCCTTTTCTTGAGTCGTAGACGACTTAGTTTTTTTTTGCGACATAGTTCTTGAGTCGTAGACGACTTAGGACTTGGACTGTGTGCCGCTTTGGACTGGAGTCTCTTTTATTTTCACATGACTTAAGACCTGAAGTACGACCGACTTGCCTTGTAACCCTTAAGTCGTAGACGAGTCAGAACATAAGTCGTGGACGAGTCAATACATAAGTCGTTGGCGACTCATGACTTAGGCTTTGAATGAACTTTGAACTGCTGCATTTTGAACTGCTGAATTATGAACTGCTGCATTTTCCCACAGATCACTCTAACTTGCAAACTAATAACCTGTCTAATACAATATCCACAAAGAAATTGGGACGAATATACTGTCACCGACTGCCCATATCAAATGACAGATTAGTTAATAACGAATAATCAACATAAACAGATTGTGTGTATGAAGTGCTTTAAATCAACAAGCTCAAGCAAAGTATTAAAACAACATTGAAATAGTCAGCTGAAAGTGTTCGGTTTGCTTTTAATACCGTACCTGAACTTTTTAAATTAACAAGTCCTGAAATTTGATAATCGATCAGTTACTGACTAGCTTAATTCCAGTTTGTATTTATTTTTTATCTTTGTTAATTTTGCACAACACTTCACACTATTTAGGAAACGTGCACCTTCACATTTGAATATCCAGTTGCTTGTGTAGAATGGCTTCTCAACAAGGAGATGAAACAGTTCGGACCAGAGAGTCCATTCCCATTCCAGCTCCTTTAGTCAATCCCCCAGAGAGAGCCCCTTCCACTTTATTGTACAAAACTTTTCGGCAATTGTGCACTCAATTTGGCATTGCTGAGGATGACGCTATTCTTCCTGAAAAGAACAACACTGCTGATGTAGCACCTCCTGGCTTTGTGGCGGTCAACCGACAAATGTGCTCGAGTGGAGCCATTCCTCCTTTCAATAATTTTCTTCAACATCTTCTCCGTCAACTGGCAATCGCTCCATTTCAATTACACCCCAATGGTTATGCTGTTCTAATGGGGCTGTGCGTACTATTCGGTAGAACGCTTGACCGTCTCCCCAGTGTTGACGAAATATGTTATCTATGCTCTTTCGTCAGAATCAAAGATCATCCTTCGATCATCGTTATAAGAAGTGCCAGGAATCGCAAATTGGTTGTCGGCCTCCCTGATACCGCTCATGGGTTTTTGACTCAGTATTTTTACGTTCGCTGTCCCCCTGGGTTTTACGCCGTGTGGAGAGAAGGAAGTAAGAATGTCTATCCTTTCTTCTCCTTATTCTTTGAGTATTTTGCAGTCCGAATCACTAAGTGTTAACTTTGCTTTCTCATTTCAGCGCTCCTTTCTCCCTCTAGGGACCCTAGTCATAAGCAAACTTTGGGAAGACTCATGGCTATCCCAGTTGAAGAACGGGATGCGAAATTTCTGTTGAAAGATGAGTTTCTTTACCAGTTCGGACTTTTACATCCTTCTAGATCAACTCAGATCCATGAAATCTCTAGCTCCGATGCAGAAACGTTAGCTGCTTCGGACTCTCAAGCAGAGACCTCGAATGCCCCAGCTTTTGTAGAAGAAATTGCATCAGAAGCACCCGTTGTTGAAGCTGCTTTGATAAAATGTTCTGCATTCACCGATGTCGTAGGGTCAGTTAGCAAATTGGCACTTGCCCCAATTATTGAGGAAGAAGAAAATCCTCGAGTTTCCGAAAAATCAATTGATACGGAAGTTGAAAAGGAGAGGTCTGCTGAATATCGTGGTGACGACACCTTTGACGGTTTGAGCGATATCATGATAACTTCTCAAGAGCTTTTTGGGGATAACAATCCAAAAGCAACTTCTCCCGTTGTCGAGGCGACTTCCACCTTTAAACAAACCCAGACGCCTACTACACCAGTCGTCTCTGTTTCCACACTAAAGCGCGGTCTGTAGTTTGACGCATGTAGCTTGCACGCCACACACACTTAGGATTTTTCAGCACTTATAAGCATTTATCCTCTTTCTCCTGGAAATTTCTAAACTTTACTCCTTTTCTGCTTTCAGGTTCTCCAATGGGACGTACAGGTTCATATTATGACTCATTTAAGTACCGTGGAGGCCGCGGCTCCTATGATTTTAGGAAGTACCTTGATACCCCAAAAGAAACAGATGAAGAGAGGGCTCGAAGGAAAGCCCAGGAGAAGCGGGACTACGATCAGCGGCAAAGAAGGAAAGATGCCGAGCGATATGACTCTTCGCATAGAAGTGACTACTCTCATAAGCGGAAGTCTTACGATGATAAGGGAAAAACTCAGATTGCTGACGAACCGAGCAAGCGATCTAAACCGATTGACGCGTCTGAAATTTCTGAAAAGACTGACGCTCCCATTTCTTCCGATATTCTGGCCAGCTCTCCTCCTCTGAAGAAATCTGACATTCAGACTATCATTAACAGACCACAATATCAAGTCAAGGATGGCCCCCCAACACTTCAGAGCCGTTTTCCGAATTGGTGCCTAAAAGGGGTGCGCTTTGACTTGGACTTAGTTCCGATTGATAAGCAAGACATGCTTAGCAGTCTTGACGCAGTCAGGCTTAATATCGAGAGGATGTCGCAGTGGCAGAAGCTTGTCGATGAACTCCAAAGGGTTAATCATGCAAACCTTGAGGCGATGCTGACTATGGAAAACGACAAGGCGGAGTGGGACAAAATTTGCAAACTGCATAATGTCGAGATGGCAAATATTGCTGATGGTTATGCAAAACTTGAGTCCGAGGTTAAAAAACTTAAGGAAGATCTTGCCTCTTCTTCTGCATCTCATACTAAAAAAGAAGAAGTTTTTCAAAAACAAGTGCGGGATGCACATGCTGCACGGAGAGATGTCGAAATGAAGCTTGCCGCTGAACAGCATATTACTGAGAAATACCGCACAGAAAACGCCGATCTGCGGGAAAAAGTCACCTCCCAGAACGTAGAAATTGAGTTACTAAAGTCTCGACTCACTAAAGCTGAGGCAGAGCGTGATGAGGCTACCGCTGGCTGGGTTGCTGCCGTTGCCGAAAAGGAAGCGGCTGAGCAATCACATGAGGCGACGAAAGCAGACATCAGCTCTACCTTATTCGACTTTTATTTACACAGCGTTCTGGGTCGTGGGAGCCTCTCTTTTCTTGGTCCCGATTATGAAATTACATTGGCTGAAGTGTGGGAAGTCGCAATAGATATGCTTGGCGGGGCCGGTTATGATGAGTTGGAACTTGAGGAGCGCTATCTCGATGATAAGGCTCGTGCCGCTCTTGTTAAGGGGAAGGAGCAGCTTGCCAAAGTACGAGCTGAATCAATGGGAGAAGAGCCTCCAAAAGGAGAAGCTCCTTTAACTGCCCCCGTTCATACTTCCACTTCAGCCGACGTTAATATTATGGATTCCAGCTCTCATTCTTTACATCTAGCTAAAGTTGTCCAAGAAATTGCAACTACTCCTACTGAAGATGAGATACTGGATGATATTGAAGCCGAGAAGTTTGAGGTTGATCTTGCAAAGCCAACTCCTCCAGGTAATTTTGGCATCGTCTCGGGCCCAATGAACCAGTCATTTGACTTAGCCGAATTCGACGACCTTCTTACTTGTTACTTAAACTTTGGTGAACCGATGCCTTCTTTATTTTCGGGGGATGTTGATTTTAACTTCTTTTCTTCTACAGCGGAGGCACCAAGCACTGCACAAGCTTTCACTCCTTCAGTTGCCGTTCCTCCGTCTTCCCAAATTACTCCTCCTTCTGCTTCCCAACCGGGATCACAGGCAGAGAAGATCGAAGCTCTTCAAGGCTTGGATGATCCGGCCGCTTCAAAGGAGCAAAAGGCGGAGGATCTTGAAGACATTGAGAAGGCCCCGGAGCGGTCTCTTAATGACGATACGAAGCTTTCAACATTGCTTGCTACTCCGGGGAGTGAGTCTTCTTCAAAGAGGAAGGGGAAGCGTGTCGTACGAAAGAAGAAGAATACTTCCGCTGAAGAGGAAGCAATAGTTGATCTGGCCGTACCTCTTTCTCCTTCTGCCCCTACCCGTCAACGACTTCAAAAGCTAATCATTAGGCCGGGAAAGGGCTCCAAAGGTGGTGAGAAGAAGGAATAATCAAGCTGGATTTTCTACTTATTATTTTTGCTCTTTGCATGTATTGACCGGGGATTGTGCGGGTACCGGTCCCCGCTTTTGCTTGTTCGAGATATCTGCACATGTAAAGAATTTTCATAGTACTAAATAAAACAATTATTTTACTTGTACAAACTCTTGTGTATGTGAGAATGCATTTGTTTTTTATTTTTAGTATAGAACAAACGATTCTTTTCACTTGTAAAAACTTTTTGTTTGTGTTTAAGAATGCATTTATCCCGCAGCTTTTTCGCATGATATTGTTATGTGCTTGTGGTATGTTGCTTGAATACTGCTTTTTATTGTTGTAGCCGTATCATATGATATTGCCCCTATACCACAAGTGCATTACAATATCTTTTTCTTTTAGCGAGAACTGTACTCTTATTTTTCATAGAATAACTATTCCGTCTTTGAGGGAATGATTATTCTACTTAAACGGAGCGTGTCTCATTTCCGGATAAGTTTTCACGCTTCAACCTTCGGAAATGTTTACTTCATGCTTTTGAGAAGTGAATTCTCCTACGCGGTGAAGCGAATCTCAGAAGAAGATGTGGACTCCGAAGAGTAGCATTATGCTTTGTGGAGTATTGTTGTGCCCCCAGAGAGGTCTTGTGCTTCCAAAGAAGTCTTGATTTTGGTCTCCGAAGAGAAGCAATGTTGGTCTCCGAAGAGAAGCAATTTTTGTATTTCTACTCGGGTGAAGTGGGTCTCCGAAGAGAAGCATTTTGCACTTTTAACCTGGTGAAATGTGCCTCCGAAAAGGGCTTTTACCTCCGAAGATGGCTTGTGCCTCCGAAGAGGGCTTGTGCCTCTGAAGAGGGCTTGTGCCTCCGAAGAGGGCTTGTGCCTCCGAAGAGGGCTTGTGCCTCCGAAAAGGGCTTTTGCCTCCGAAGATGGCTTGTGCCTCCGAAGAGGGCTTGTGCCTCCGAAGAGGGCTTGTGCCTCCGAAGAGGGCTTGTGATTGCCAGGAAGTTACTTTCTCATGGTCAGAGGTCTACGGGGCGAACGCAAGTTGCTTGATTGGATGTTTGCTTGCACAAACGATCGCAATTAACTAACAAGGTGCCCCTTTGGTAGTCCCACCGATCTTTTTGATTGAGTAAAGCACTCCCATTCATTGGCGTGCCTCGTTAGAGGGCTTTGGTTGGTTGGTGTGCCAGGTAGGTTGCGTCTCAGGGGCGAGTGGATCCATGGGACGGACATACGCTATCTGGTCGGATGCATCACGACTAGTTAGCGAGGGTCTTGCTCCTTTCGATTAGGAAGGCGTCCCTTTAGTGGATCTCCCCGGCCTTCCTGTTGAGAGGCATACCTCCCTTTGTCTGCTTCTTTGTTTGCTTGGCAATTTTCTCTCATCATCTGCCCATTAGCGATCTCTTATCATCATTTCCAAGAACATCTTTTTTCCTTTTGCGAGTAAATTGCTTCATCCGAAGGAGTGTACTTCACTGTTGAATGACTTCACGAGACAAACGCGAGTTATCTAGTTGGATGCCCGTTCATAACGACAATCTCAACTAGTGAACAAAGGTTTGTCCCAGTGAAGTCGCCAACTTTTTATGTGAAGTTTTCCTTGCGTAGGATTTGAGTTTGGAATTTTTGTTGTTTGGTTTTTGTGCAATAGCTGATTTATAGAGGTCGCTTAGCTTTGTGATGAGCAAGCCTTGTTATAATGTCCTGCAATTTTGAATCGATATTTTAGCGATACATTTAAAGTATTTACATATCGAAATAAAACAGGCATTATGAAATAGTAAAGAACACAAGATTTATAGTGGTTCGGCCAAGAATCGGGCCTACGTCCACTTTATAGCTTTCATTCATTTACGCTGATTTACAATGTTTCACAATACAACTGATACACTCATCATCATTTTACAATTTTGAGCAGAGCTCTTTTCAAGTAAAATAAGGGCGCAAATGGTTGCTGTTCCAGGCCCTTGGAATTGGATCTCCTTCAACAGTTATGAGTTTGAAAGTGCCATCAAGAAGTTTAGTGCCTATGACATATGGCCCTTCCCAGTTTGGCCCAAACACACCAGTTGCTATCATGATCCTTTTCAAAACCAAGTCTCCGATTTCAAAGCTACGTTGGCGAACTTTGGAGTTGAAATGCCTGGCTATTCTCTGCTGATGAGCTGAAACTCTGAGCCTAGCTTCCTCTCTTTTCTCATCAAGAAAATCAAGCGCTTCAAGTTGCAGTTTTTCATTTTCGGATTCATTGAAATGAACTCTTCTATGTGAAGGAACCTCTACTTCTACTGGAATCATTGCCTCAGATCCGTATGCCAGTGAAAATGGAGTGTGCCCAGTCGTAGTTTTGTGAGTAGTTCTGTACGCCCATAGTGCTAATGGAAGCTTATCAACCCAACCACCTTTTGCTTTTTCAAGTTGCTTTTTGATAGTTGATTTGATGATCTTGTTAACTGCTTCCACTTGCCCATTTGCCTGCGGATGAGCCACTGCTGAGAAGCTTTTTCGAATTCTGAACCGTTTGCAAAAATCCTGGAATTCTTCACTTTCAAATTGAGTGCCGTTGTCGGTGATTATCTTCTGTGGCACACCATATCTGCAAATGATATTCTTCGTTACAAAATTTATCATCTTTTTAGAAGTGATGGTGGCCAAAGGTTCAGCTTCGGCCCATTTGGTGAAATAGTCAACGGCGACAATAGCATATTTAATTCCTGATTTAGCGATCGGTAATGGTCCAATTAGGTCTATTCCCCAAATGGCAAATGGCCATGGGCTGACCATTTGTGTGAGTTCGGTGGAAGGTGCTCTTGGGATTTTTGCAAATCTTTGGCATTTGTCACACTTCCTGGAGTAAGCTGCAGCATCTCGATTAATATCCGGCCAGAAATACCCATATCGGAGAATTTTCTTTGCAAGTGTTTGACCACTTGAATGGTCTCCACATTCTCCTCCGTGCACCTCTGCTAAGATTGTCTTGGCTTCTTCTTTAGTTACACATCGGAGTAGTGGGATTGAAAATCCCCGCCTGTATAATCGGCCATCTTGAATTATATACCTTGACGCTTTTCTCAATAATTTTCGACGTTCCTTAGAACCTTCTGGCAGGGAACCACTGAGTAAGTATTCTTTGATTGGAGTCATCCATGATTCATGCTCTTGAGACGTAGTTATAATCCAATCAACATCCATTTCATCAATGCTTGGAGCTGACAGAACTTCTACAGGAACTAATCCCAACAATTGAGCTTCTCCGGAACTTGAGTACTTTGCTAAAGAATCCGCCTTCATATTTTCCTCTCGGGGTATGTGGCTTATTGAGTAGTGATCTAAATCATTGAGGAGTTCGGAAGTTTTTGTCAAATATGCAGGCAAATTCCCTCCTTTGGCTTGAAATTCCTTCTTCACCTGGCAGACAATAAGCTGAGAATCACTGAAAATCTGTATCACTTTGATATTTAATTCCTTGGCGATTTTCAATCCGGCAATAAGGGCTTCATATTCTGCTTCATTGTTCGTCGAAGGAAATTCCAGTCTCAATGCATAACATAGTGATCGTCCTTCGGGAGTTACGAGCACAACTCCTGCCCCAGAACAATAATCATTTCTCGAGCCATCAACATACAACTTCCACTGTATCGGAATGCAGTCAGTGGTTTCTTCCTTACTGTCACCTTTGTCAGTGGATTCTGCAATGAAATCTGCTAAAGCTTGTCCGTTAATTGCTCTTCGGGGATGGTAAGTGATGTCATATTGACTGAGTTCTATGTTCCACTTCAAGAGACGACCCGAAGTTTCAGGACGATACAGGACTTGCTTCAAAGGCTGATCAGTCAGGACCTTGATAGGATGAGATTGAAAATAGGGCCTCAACTTTCTGGAAGCGATTAGCAGACAATAAGCAAGTTTTTCTATCTTTGAATAATTCATCTCAGCACCAGCGAACCGTTTGCTGATGTAGTAAACCGGACGTTGTATTTTCATATCTTCTCGTACAAGTGCTGCACTTAAAGCATGGGATGAAATTGCCAAATAGATGAAGAGGTCTTCACCATCACTAGGCTTGGAGAGGACCGGAGGAGTTCTCATATGATGAATCAGTTAATCGAAAGAATTCTGACATTCAGGAGTCCATTCGAAATTTTTCTTTCCTTTCTTTAGAGCATCAAAGAAGGGAATGCATTTGTCTGTGGCCTTGGAAATGAAGCGACTAAGAGCGGCAACCTTTCCATTGAGACTTTGCAGTTCTTTCTTTGTTCTAGGGGCTTTAACTTCTCTTAGAGCTGTGATTTGAGCAGGATTGGCCTCGATGCCCCTAGTTCTTCTCTAGACTCTACTCCGAATAAACATTTCAATGGATTGAGCTTCATTCCGTACTTCCGAAGAATTGAGAACATTTCTGCCAGGTGATCCATGTGGTCTACTGCTTTCTTTGACTTTACTAACATATCATCAACATAGACTTCCATCGTTTTGCCAATCTGAGGCTTGAACATAGCGTTGACAAGTCTTTGGTATGTTGCCCCAGCATTCTTTAACCCGAATGGCATGACTTTGTAACAGTAGAGTCCCACATCTGTAATAAAGCTTGTGTCCTCCTGATCTGGTTCATTCATCATAATCTGATTGTATCCGGAATAGGCATCCATAAAAGATAACAACTCATGTCCAGCCGTCCCATCTACTAGTTGATCGATTCTAGGCAACGGGAAGCAGTCTTTAGGGCAAGCTTTGTTCAGATCTGAGAAATCAATGCATACTCTCCACTTTCCATTTGCCTTCTTAACCAGTACTGGATTTGAAACCCAATTTGGATAAGTGGATTCTTTGATGAAATTATTCTCTAAGAGGCGATCTACCTCTTCCTTTAAAGCTGCTGACCTTTCTGGACTTTGAGTTCTTCTTTTCTGTTTTACTGGTGTGAATTTCGGATCGACATTCAGAGTGTGAACAACAATTGTTGGAGAGATTCCGCACATATCAGCATGACACCAAGCTAACACGTCCAGATTTGCTTTTAGAAATGATATCAGTGTATTTTGAACTGTTGTACTTAGTTGCGAACCCACATTAAGTACTTTATTTGGGTCTTTTGAGTTGATAGGTATTGGTACCGTAACTTCTGCGGGCACCACTCTATTCTCCTCTGCACTGGATTTTCTGGGGTCCATTTCTCGCCTTGCACCACTATGCTCACCAGTGCAGGGGCCACCCTGTATTTGCTATAAGGTTGGGTTTTTGATGCGGAGAGGAGCTGCCGCATCTTTACCCATTTCTCTCTTTCTGGCTTCTCGAAGCTCTATGAGATAACATTCGCGTCCAGCATTTTGATCTCCCTTGATGACACCAACACCATTTTCTGTAGGAAACTTCATAGTTAGGCACCACGGGGCCAAAATGGCTTTGAATGCAGCTAGAGTCGGCCTGCCTAGGAAAGCATTGTAGGCAGAAAATCCATCAACAATCACAAAGGTTTGTTTTCGAGCTACCCTTTTCTGCCCTTCACCAAGTTCCACGAACAAATCGACAGTTCCGATTGGTTGCTGTGGTTCCCCAGTGAAACCAACGATCTTTTGTGATGAAGCCTGAACGTCGGTCATTGGGATCTTCATCTGGTCAAATGTTTTCTTGAAGAGTATATTGCAGGAAGCACCGCAATCAATGAGTACTCGTCTTACTATTGCTGGCCCGATTCCTGCAGAGATAACTAAGGGATCTATGGTGGGAGCTTCAATACCAATAGAATCCCTAGCCTTGAACAAAATATCATTATCTGAAATCTTTTGCTGTTTCAGGGGTGCAGCATTTTCTACAGCAAAAACATCTTCCTCTGCCGGGATATACTTTAAAGCATGAGCATATCGTTCCATCTCACCCCAGCTTCTTCCTGCTGGGTGTGGGCCCCCTGAAATGACGTTGATCACGGGCCTCTCAGATTCTTGTGCCGTTGCACCTTTACTTGAGCCCGATGGCTGATTAGAGGGTTGTTGCCTCTGAGTAGATGAAGATGGATCACTTCTGTTTTTCTTGACATATTGTTGCAGCTTGTTTTCTCTCAATAATTCTTCAATTAAGCTCTTTAAGTGACGACAGTCATTGGTATCATGACCGGGTTGGTTGTGAAAACGGCAGAACTTTCCATTTCTCATAGCGCCTTTTCCCGGTTTTATCTCAGCCGGTTTGGGATAATCCACAGCATCTTTGGTGGCGAAGAAGATATTTTCCAAAGTGTCGGTCAATGGAGTGAAATCTGAGGGTTTGAAGAAGCGAGGTTTCTTTGTATCCTTTTGTTTCTTCCCCTCGTGATTTTCCCTTTTCTGACCTCCGGAATCTTTCTTTTCCGAAGCGGCAGTATTATTTTCCACCTTTGCTGCCACCACTTTCATTGATGCTGGAAGATTTTCCAAGCATATGAATTCATCAGCTTTCTTATAGAATTTCTCGAGAGAATTTGGCTCTTTCATCTTCAGCCATTTTCCAAATTCACTCGATTTGTCGATAGCACGCATCAAATAGGTCAAGATCATCCGTGGCTCTGCGTTATCAACTTCTGCCAGAGCTATACTGAAACAGTTCAGGAATGATGTAATAGGTTCTCCCGGACTCTGTTCAAGACTGGATAATGACATTATGTCCTTTGCCTTTGAAGCGTATAGCCTGAATTGCTCTTTGAACTTTCTAGTCAGATCGGAAAACTGATCTACTGATTGGACATGAAGTTTGGTGAACCAGAGAAGTGCCACTCCTTCCAAATATACTGGGAAATACCGGCACTTGATTTCATCAGTTGCTCTCGCACCGGTCATGTGCCAGTCATACTTATACAAGAATTGGTTTGGATCACTTGTTCCCCGATAAGCAGGAATGGTGGGGGGAACAAATTTTCTAGGAAATTCAGCCTTTAGAATCTTCTCGGTAAACGGAGTCTTGCTTGGCGCGAACCCCCATTCACTCTCATCTTCACCTCTCTGCATGCTCTCTTTCATTATTTGCTTGATCATGCCAGAAAGATATTCCTCATTGTTCAAAGATTTTGTGGAGTAGACTTCTGCCATTTTCTCAGATGTTTGCCCGGGTAGATTTTCATGGAAAATTGGCGATGGTCTAGATCCTTCAGCTCGGAGGGGTGCCCCTTCAGCAGCACCTGATCCCCCCTGAGGAATATTCCTTCCTTCGGAGTTGCGAAGAGCATCAGCGGTGTTTTCTTCATTACCCACTGGTCTTTGGTTGGCACCAAGCAGAGCATTCAGTTTTTCCATCATCAGATTGTTTTGAGTCTCAATCTGTTGATATAGTCCGGATACAACAGCATCTAGCTCCTCTCGCGTCACCCCGACGCTTGGAGCTGCTTGACTTGGTGAAGCAGAGGTGGCGGTATCATCATGAACATTTTCAGATCTGACAACCTTTCGTTTCCTTCCAGGAGCCATTATATCTGATAGACTTCTGGTTTTGTAGGAAATCTTTTCAACAAACTGGTGTGAAGCAATGATGGATGGTAGCCTGAGTTGGTTTCTCAGTGAAAGCACCAAAATGTTAACGTTAAAATATGAACGATAACACCCGGTGTGTGTAATAAGATCGTGAAAGCACCACCCGTGTGACGGGAACAGAAATTAAGTAGGAAAATAGCAGAAATGCAGTAAATGAACAACAGATTTATAGTGGTTCGGCCCGTAATTGAGCCTACGTCCACTTTATAGTCTCTTATTGCTGATTCGGTTACAATTTGATACAAATCTCTTCAGGAAACAGTACAATTCGATCACAAGAAACAATCTAGACTACTAGCTCAATCTTCGACGGTGAAACTCGATGAATCCATGTCGGATGTGAGGAATTTCTCTCGAAGCTTGTTGTAGTGTCGCGAATGCTTGAAGGATCCTTGATTACTGAATGAATGAAGAGTTCGACGGAGTAACAGCGCTGTAGAAATGATTTGCCAAAAGTCCCCCTCATGTTGGAAGTGGAGGCCTATTTATTGGAGCAGATTTCTGAGCTCTCGGTTTGGCCAAGTCATGAGTCATGACCGACTCATAGTAAGTCATAACTCGTATTCGACTTAAGATGTCTCGTAGGCGCCATATTTGGTCCACCTTGTGGCTCAGTTGGAAGACAAGTGCTAAGTCGTAGTCGACTCATCAGATCAAAGTAGCACAGGCAAGGGCTTTTGGATTCCAGCTTGATAGCCTTTAAGTCGTAAGACTGATGAGTCGTGAGACTGATGAGTCGTGAGACTGATGAGTCGTAAGACTGATGAGTCGTGAGACTGATGAGTCGTGAGACTGATGAATCGTAAGCCTGATGAGTCGTAAGACTGATGATTCGTGAGACTGATGAGTCGTAAGACTGATGAGTCGTGAGACTGATGAGTCGTAAGACTGATGAGTCGTGAGACTGATGAGTCGTGAGACTGATGAGTCGTAAGCCTGATGAGTCGTAAGCCTGATGAGTCGTAAGCCTGATGAGTCGTGAGCCTGATGAGTCGTAAGCCTGATGAGTCGTGAGCCTGATGAGTCGTGAGCCTGATGAGTCATAAGCCTGATGAGTCGTGAGCCTGATGAGTCGTAAGACTGATGATTCGTGAGACTGATGAATCGTAAGACTGATGAGTCGTGAGACTGATGAGTCGTGAGACTGATGAGTCGTTAGCCTGATGAGTCGTAAGCCTGATGAGTCGTAAGCCTGATGAGTCGTAAATCTCCATGACTCGTTGAACCGCCTGGACCATGAGTCGTAGATGGTTTAACCCATTGAGTCGTGTAACTATCTTGAGTCGCGCCCGTTGGTCCCTTCACCGTCTAGGTCGTTAGCTTCTTATCTCGTAAGATCATGAGTCGTGCGGGTCTTATCTCGTAAGATCATGAGTCGTGCGGGTCTTATCTCGTAAGGCCATGAGTCGAAGAAACTTAAGGGTTAACAATGAGTTTTTGTAATGTTCGGCCGGATAGAGGAGGAGTAAAACAGCTGCTGGATGTTAGGACGAGGGGAGGGTGCTGCTCGGTTCATTGGCGAGAGGGTTGGGAAAAGTCGGACACAGCATGTGAAAGGAGAAGGCTAGGCACAGTCGGTGAAGTGGCGTTTGGAGTGGGTGGAAAAGAAATGAGAGAGAGGGGAGAGGAGGATGGCCAAAAACTGGGGCAGGGTTCGACGGTTATTGGGTACTGTGGGTTCGGAAAGTGGGAGAGGGCGGCTGGAAGTTTGGGCAGGGAAGATGGTCGGAGGCATGAGGGGCTGCAGCAGTCGTGGAGGAGATGGGTCGCGCTGGTGAAAGAGAGGGAATGTGAGAGGTGAGTTGAAGCAAATATACGAGCAGGTTTCAATTCGATAGGCGTGCAAACTTTATATTATTAACAAAAATTTTATTTTCTTGAATGAAGAAGAGCAGAACTAAAGAGCAGAGAGAGAGAAAAGTGAAACAGAGAATGAAACAAAACAACAAATATAATAAAATATAGCGAATAGAAAAAGTTAGATATTAATTTCTGGGAAATAATAAAAGCTGATGGCTATTAGTTTTATATGGTGATATATGAAAGGACATAGGAAACCAAAAAGATTCAGAACGGGTACCGATACGGTTAACCGTTTCGCAGATTTCACCGCGTACCGTTCGCCGAAGCACACAAATGAATATACTGCGGGGATCAACACGACGAGACGAACATGATGGTACACAGATATCAATGATACGACTAAACAATCAAAATTCGAATTTTCACTATCGAAAATGCTGCTAAAACGCCGAAAATAAGATAAACGGGGCTATAGTAGTCCAAATTTGGTGAAAGGAAATACAACGTCTCACTCAGAAACTGGTTTACATTTTTATCATATAAAATATTCAGATTTCAAAAATATTTTATTTCCAACTAATTTAACTGATTTTAAATTTTGAATTTTGCAACTAAATAAACTTTCATATTTTCTGATGAAAATCTAACACTTGCTACGTTTAAATAGACGTATTTCAAATATCAAATTTTCATTACAAAAATTTAATTGTTTATTTTCATGAAAAATTTAGTTAATTACGTTATTTAAATCGTTAAAATTTTCGGGTCGTTACGCTCTCCCCTACTCAAAACTTTTCGTCCCCGAAAGGAACGAGATAGGAGAATAGAAGCAACCAGAATGGAAAGATAGATTTGAAATACATAGTACCGGATACAACAATTAATTCAAAACCATATAAATTTCATTTTTAATTAATTTACATCCATTTATCATTCTAATTAACTTACTTTCTATTAATTTACATTCATATCCAATTTATTTGCATCCACCATATTTACTTAAATAGCATTCTCTTTTTATTCTTCAATTTATTTCACTTAACATATCGTGCACCATAGCTTAAGTGTATAAACATTTATCATAACCGCCCAATTTTTTTATTTATAAATTCCCTTAAAAAAATTTCATTTTGGACATCTTATTACTTACATTTTATATTGTATACTATTCAATTACGTATTCTCATTACATTAAAAAATTTCTCCAGTAAGTTTTATTAATGTTCTAAGTGTAACTGAGCACTATACAAATTTACCTTTTATTTACAACATTTCTATTAAGCAAAAATTTAATTTGACCATTTTATTACTTAAGTTTCTCTTGTATAACCTTCAATTACATATTCACATTACTTTTTAACTTTTTGAATATTCATGTAAGTTATATATATGTTTTAGAATGCAATTGAGTATTATATAAATTAATTTTATCCTAGTTCAACTGTTTCAAGTTGTTTCAATTCCATTTCTCATTTTAGACACTCCAATTATTCAAAAAAATTGCTACATTTAAATAATTGAAAACCATCACTTAACATAAAACTTAAGAGTTAAATTTTCGGTTTCACTTCAAACCATTTTGAAATAAACACACACACACGCACACACACACACACATATATATATATATATATATATATTGTACATCAAATCATACTCAAGAAATTCAAATCAAATCCATTTTCCAAAATAAAAGTGTAGCAAAGCTACTAAGTGGTCTCCCCACTTTGAGACTCAAAAATGAATGTCGATGATGCTGCAGTCATCATCGAAATTATTTTCCAACAACATAAGAGGAAAGTACTGACTTACATTCTTTAAAATTCTTTAGAAACAATTTCCATTCGAAAGTACTTTCAAATAATATATATTTTTCAAAACTTTGAAAACCAAATTTTGAAAAGCACCGAAAATTTAATTCTCAAATCCTTAATTGAAATTCATTTCATTTGCAAATCAGATTTATAAACCATGTTTTTTTTAAATCATCTCTACAACAATAGTTAATGGTTTAAGAATGTTGACAAAACAATAAATGATAATCTAGTACTATCATTTCTAACAACTAATTCATTTACTATTTAATTTCAGAAAATTATACTTATATATATAAAATATAATCATACATAAAAATTATTTCATTTACCAATTTCGAAAACAATATTGTGTCAGTTTGCTCTGCTCAAGTGTTTTGGAATTCTTATCGATAGCGTTGGCCAGACGAATCGATCAAAACCCAAAATTAAAACTTAACAACTCAAACAACACAATATAAAACATTTTTTTAATATCAATTACAAATACGTTCTCTCATAGGATGATTCAAGAATGGATCTAAGAACAAGGATAAAGATTCAAATTTAGAGGGATCCTAATGAAAGAGAATTCTAACTAAGAAGATAGGTTCGAAAGGAAGATAAGATAATTAAATTACAAAAGGGAAAAGTTGATGGACTTATACAAATCATGGCGACCTTAACCGGGTCAACCAAAACTACATTTTCAAAAACAGTGTGCCCAAGGAATCAGACTTCGTCCCTTCTGAAATGGATTTTAGAAAATTTGGCTTTCAACTGGTGACTCCTAAGAGTTTGGAGAACATAGCTCAAATGAGATTCATGTTCCTTCTCAGACTTAGAAAAGATGAGAATATCATCAACGAAAACCAGGACAAAATTGTTGAGAACATTATAGAAAACACGATTCATGAGATTGATGAAGAAGGCAAGAGCATTGGTTAATCCAAAGGTCATGACTAACCATTCATAGAAACCATTCTCCGTTCGAAAAGCTGTCTTGGGAATGCTCTCCTCGGCTACACGAAGCTGGTGAAAACATTTTGCAAGATCGAGCTCCAGGAATAAGATTGATTCAGAATTAAATTTCCTGCTTGGGGAAGAAGAGAAGCGACTTCACCAAAACATCAGGATAATCCCTGACTATTAGGGAGGAGTCAAGATCACTAGTCTGGGAATCAAGCGAAAAGATAAAGCTGCCTGCATAATCCTGAGGCATTCAGCATTAAATCACAAGAGAATTACCCTGGTCGTCTACTAGAGAAACCGTTCGGGCTTTGAAAGAAATAACAGCATCATATTGGTTCAACCAATCACCCCAAGTAAGATATCAAATGCATCAAAACTGAGGACATAGAATTCTCCGGTGAATCGACGCCTATTGTAAAGGAGTTTCACCACTTTACAAATCATGTTAAGGTTGGCAGGACCGCTGATGAGATTAGTCACACATAAGAATGAAGTTGCCAATTGAGGCTGCAGGATGTGCTCAAATTTATTACATAGATCAACAGAAATAAAGCTATGGGATGCTCCGGTATCCACAAGAACACGTACAGGAAAAGACAAGAATGGATTTTCGAGCAAAGGTAAAGTTCCAAAATTCAAAAGAAATCCTAATCAAGGAGAATTCTAACTAAGAATTTCAAGCTCGAACGAAGACGATTCAATGATTGATTGTACTCATTCTAGGGTATTACTACCCTATCTCTAATGAGTTTTTACTTCATATGCTAAGTTTTGCCTAAACCAGAGCTCTGATACCACATGTAATGACCTGCTCTTTCGAACCATTCAAATCAACAATCATCCACATATGTCAAACTTGAATTGCTCAAAACAACATATTGTTAATTTATATTTGGAAACTTGGCATATAAGTTCAAAAACAAAAATGTGCCCAGGCCTGAAAACCATCTTGGGTTTAACTTACAGGCCTGAAACAGAGAAACAAACGACCTCATATTGAGCCGAAAATTTGTATGCACATACCAGAAAACTTCGTCTTTCAAACAAAAAAAGAATCAATGGATTCAGAATGAAAATGAAAAAGTTACGCTGCCTCAAACATGAACTCAGACCATGTTTGTAACAGTTCAACAAGAATGAGCCCAGGCCTGAAAATCCATTCTGGCTTCAACTTCCAGGCATAAAACAGAGCACCAAACGGCATCAGATTGAGCTCAAAATTGGTATGCATATAGTCGAAAACTTTATCTTTCAAACAAAAAAATAATCATGCAATTTAGATAAAGTATGAGAAAGTTATGATGTCTCAAAGTTGAACCCAGGCAGTGTTTTCACTGTAAAACTTTGGGCAAAAATATGCTACGGATCAAAGTTCGGCAGCATATATCTATAAGCTCTATAGGTCAAAATGAACTAAAATTTAGTACGCTTATAGTAGAAAACTTTATCTTTCAAACAAAAAAAAATCACACAATTCGACCAAGAAACGAAAGAGATATGTAGTCTCAAACATGGACTCAGGCCATGTTTGTAGCAACTCAGAAAACAAATGTGTACAGGCAAAAATCTGGGTTTGAATTGATTTTATACCACTATTTTAAACATCCAAATGACAATATTTTTCAACCAAAATTTGCAGAGACCAAGATCAACATGTAAACTATCAAATGAATGAAATCCGACAGCATTTCGTTACTGGAATCAAAAGTTGCAGACATTCAAAGAAGCAACAAAAAATCAGATTTGGACAGGAAAATTAGCTAAAGGAAACAATATACAGAGAGCTATATTTTAATGCTTTTGCAATTTTTGAGCTTGGCTCAGCTAGATAATGTGAGTTGTTGTAAATAAATCAATCACAGAATCATAGACACAGAGTAATACAACAATAAGCAATGGAATAGATAAATAGTATTTCATGAAGCTACTACAGAACATCAGAGTTTAAAACAAAATACAACAAAAATCCAAATACACAGAAGTCTCTAATACAAAAGCAAATGACAAGACTGAACATAAACAATTTTAGCAACTGAAATAACTGGAAATCTGAATAGATAACATATAGATCTCCAAGCAAAGCTCCAAGCTCCAAAGGTGAGTCTCAAATGCTATGACACTCAGTCTGACCCGAGCATAAAGCGAAACACAAAACACTCGAGTCAGGATTAACATTCTTATGCAAGTAAATCAACTCAGGTGAAATGTCAAGTGAAGCAATATAACTTAAAGGACGTTGGGATTCCATCCCTTAAGAATCCATGAAACTATCTACATACATAGTACAATACGCTACATAGATAATGTCTACAGTAAAGTAAAATATTAAAATACCGTTAAGGCGATACCCATATCCCCCTTAACACATTTTTATATAAATGTCATAATCTATACAGTACTATAAACTCCACCAAACCGATGGGCTATCAGGGAGCACTCTATAGGTACGACATAAACCAAACTCGTAGTGGGCACGAAAAGGCATGTGACAAGGCACGCGAGGCAATGCCCAGGGTAGGATGCTATCGTTTTGTAGAACTGGGCTGGTGGTAACATATAGCAGCTACTACCACCCACCTCGAGACACACTCTCATAATCAAAGGTGCACCCAATCAAATCATAAAGTAATAGAATGGTATCGAAGAAGCATGCTCGATCGGAGGTGCGACCTCACTTGACTCAGGTATAGCTCCTGCTTTAGTCATATCAAGTTGACTCGAGGGAGTCAGGGCTGCATTCATACCTAATATAGACGTCGCCAAACCATCCTACTTCGTTCTTGATTCTCCACCACGTACACAGTTGTTAAAGTGGTTCCCGTATTGGTAGAGAGTATGACAATATCCGATCCCAGTCTCTTTAACAACCAAACGCTTATTTCACACCGTGATCATTTTTCATTTCAAACAGTTTATAATTCATATAAATTATCATATTCATTTCAAAATCATATCACTTCCAAAATCGTATTCACTTTCGAAATCATATCACTTTCAAAATCCTAACCACAAAATAGGTCAAACCATTATATCAAAGTATTCGCATTTAAATCCATTAAATCTAAATGATAACAGTTCCAACTTAAACAGTTTGAATATTGAAAGTAGTTTATATATTAAAAATAGTTTATATTTAAAAATAGGTTATAGATTGAAATAGTTTATATATTAAAAATAGTATATATATATATATATATATATTAAAAAGAGTTTATACCGAAAATAGTTTCAAATTAGAATTGTTTCTTCCAATTTCACAAATCAATTCAAATCAACTTTAGTTCCAAAAGTCAATTGAAGTCAATCTCAGTTCAACAATTTCAATTAAAAAGGTTAAAGGTTCAATTCAAATTCTTATTAAAACCAATTTAATTTATATCGCTTTCAAATCTAGGTTTGAACTACAGATTTAAACCACTTCCAATTCAATAGGTTTCAAAGTCTAAATATTCTAACATTTACAATAACTCAATTTGATATATTTCATTTATATTTCAAATTTCAACTTTAATTTTATTCAAATTTGTAATATTCACTTAATCATTTTTAATAACATTTAAATAAAATTTCAAACTATAAATTTAAAAATATTCAATTTCAATTTTATTTAAATTTGAAAATATCCATTTAAACACCTTTAATCAAAATCAAGTTATAAAATCATATCTTTAAAATCTCAAAATTAATAAGTTCAAATCAATTTTATTTAAATTCAATTCTTAAACAAATTAAGTTACAAGTCCACTTTAACTTATCTTTCTAACCTTTATTATTTAAGTTATTACAAAAAAAATCTGTTTTAAAAATAATAACAAAATTCAAATAAATATTTAAACATATTATATATATATAAAAGTTAAATTAAATTCTTATTAAATTTATTATATTAATTATTATTAAATTAAATCTTATTATTAAATCTATTTTATTTTATATTAAACTATATTTTGTATATCTAAAAATATTAAAATTATAAGTAAAATATTAAAATTTATAATTTTCAAAACTTAACTTATAATTTAAAATTTTCAAACATTTAATTTAAAAAATCTAAATTTTACACAAAAATATTAAAATAAAAATGTTTATATTATGTTGAAAAATCAATATTTATTAAAGCCCATCTATTTCCTTTCAAAACTTTGGAAATCATTTTTCAAAATAGACCAATGGTGTCTGTATATAATTTTCTATCCTATGGTCAAGCAATACGGTAGTTATCATTTCAATCCGCAATAATTTAATATTTACGGGTATATATCATTTCAACCCGCAATCCCAAAATTTCAAATTCAATAAAATCGCTTGGGTTTATCATTTCAACCCATAACGATTTTCCCTATTTTATACTATCGTTCGGGTATGTATCATTCCAACCCATAGTGATTTTCTTAACTATCAGGGAACTTGCAGTGTGAGAACAATATAATAATAATACAAAATATCATAACATACCAATTTCAAGCATGTATCATAACTAACAATTTAAATAAAATATATATACCACAGGTTATGGTGTCATATGTCAACTAACATCGGTAAACAAATTAAGATAATAACATATCATATTCAACAATTAAATTACTAACCAATTCAATTTAACAACATATTTCAATTTTCATTTCATGTGAATTAAATTTACTAAATATAAGAACGTCAATCGTGAGTGGTCTCTCACCTTTTGAAGCTAGAGAAACAACGAGGATGACTCGAAACCGTAACCACTCCAAAACCATATACATATAAGACGCTCTGGAAGAGGTTCTAGACTAGTTCGAGATGATCAAAGACTGAGTTCTTTGAAGTGCAAGGGCTACTTACTACTAATCCTGGGGGTGATTCCAAAAATGGATGTAGTAGAAACAGTGCCCTCAGTTTGCTCTTATCTTGAACAACTTGTATGGACGAATGCTAGAATTGCATTGTCACCTGGAGGGCATTGTTAACATTACAAGTGGGATTGCTATGAAAAGGGTAAACGTAGCGTCTAGCTTCACAAATGGTAATGACTAGAGCAAGGTAGGGCAGTAGGGCAATGTGGTTTGGCAAATTCTATGTCATATGTCCACTTTAATCTTATTTATATTGAGTTTATCACAAGGATAAGAGCGTTTCTAATTAGAAGAGGTCTAAATTGCCCTTAGATGACAAAACTTGAGTTGGAAATAGGAGAGTGAAGGAGAGAATGGCCAAAAGCCCTCTATAGGTTGCTCTTGGCTTGTTATTCATAGGAGAATTGCGCACCAGAGTCACCGGATAGCTTAGACTAGGTAAAACTCGAAGTTCAAGAAAGTAGGAGGGAAGACAAGTCCCTTTTTTCCTTAAATCAAGTCGGTATCGACATGATTTGTTAAGTACAAATCGCATGACTCTCCCATATTCCATCTTATACTTAGAATCTTCAAGCTACGAGCACATTTTCCTTAGAAATACAGTCGTTACCGAGATGTTATAACAGATCAAGTACTTGTCCTCTTCTACATAACATTTTGGAGTTAATCAACTTCTCCTTTGGAAACCTAGACAAGCACTTTATCCTTCAATTACTTGGCCAAAGCACCAGAGCTCATCATAACTCAGCAATAGAACTCGTTAGCGACATGAATTGAGGTCGGTAACGACCTCTTTTCTCTAATGCACCTAGACTCCAAAATTTTAAAGCCCTATCCATTGTCGTGCCAAGCTTCCCAAGTCCTTGAACGATTTTTTCTTCATCCTGATGTCAAGATTCATATTAAAGCTACTTGGTTTAAATGGTAGATAATACTTGCCCCTAAATACGCTTCTATTAAAAACAAAGCGTGCTTCGGATCAATAAAAGTATATACAAACATCTGCACAAGTCCATTGGTCGCCGAAGTGTTTCTCGGAAATGTCATTTATATTTCAAGAGCATCCATTCAACTGCTTTAAGTGGTAGTCATATCACTTTTCATGCCAAGGTCCGGATCAACATCACGCCGAAGATTGTTCTTTGCCTCGGCTAAGAGAAAATTCCTTTCTCTCTTTTGTTTTCTTTTCTCTTTTCTTTTTTAAAAACTAAATTACGTTGTTTTGGTATTATAAGTACTCCGTAATTAGAAATTATTTTACCACTTTTCACTTTTCACTCTTTTTTACTCATCCCTGATAACTTTGCCTTCACAACTCCGAGTATCCAACATCACCGCTCTCAACCTTGACCACTTTATATCATCGCCACCACATTAATCTCGACCATCACTTACAATTGCTGCCTTGCTTCCAACATCAAACGAATTGCATTGCCTAAACAATTATGTCCATATCCAGATTCAACAATACCAAGGTCCGTTTTTTAAAGGCGGTGCAGCCATGGCCATAGTAGGGATAATTGATTGGAGTTTAACTATGGTTTAGGGCATGATGGCTTCACAATGTGATCGGCCATCATGCCATCTTTGTGGTTATGGCATATCCTTGGTCACCCTAGGGATGGACTCGGGTTTGACCCGAAGTGAGCACTTCTAACATTCAATGTTCAATGACATGGTGTCGACTTCGTGTCCTCACTACTTCTGCTTTAGGTCATTCAAGAGGAAAATCCACTCTTCCATAACCACATGCCTTAGTTCTTTGAAACACTTTGATTAATTTCCACCAAAATTTGGTCGATCACGAATCATCATTTGAACTGCAATGGGGCGGTTCTCTCCAAAAAAATGGTCATAAAAAATGCAGCTGTCGTTTGAATAATTTCACCATGTAACATTTTAGGTTACTACACAATCCTATTTTCTTGAAAAGAAAGCTCCACGTTGCTCCTAACAATGGTTCCGTTATTATTTATCCTACGATAATGGGTAATATCCAACATATAGTTCCATCATGCGAAAGAGCTCATTTGCTAGCACAAACGGGCTATCTACATAGAATGTTTCGTTTATCATCTATAGGACACAGGACACATAGTGTATAGATTGACACTTCAAATTTCTCCAGTTGATGTTCAGAATACAATTAGTCAACACACGTTGACATCCGTTAGATTTCGAGCATCGGTCACATAGGCTCTTGTTAAAATAGAATTTCAATGTAAAACATACCTGAACATGTTCACTATTGAGTTTTCCAATTTAGAATGACTTCGATCACCATGCTTCAAAGGCACTTTCAGACCTTCTATTCCTCCTAAAGCTAGCTCTTTCACTGCTCAAGCATCTACGTCTACTCCATCCGGAACCAGAGAGTTTAAAAACTATTGAACCTCAAGGGAAAATAGTTCTGATGGTACCCCTTCAAAACCAACCTCCTCTACTAAATGAATAGCATATATTAAGAATACCAAACAACCCTCCAAATCAACACCATCAATATTATCTGTTGAATCACTTCGGACAATCTTCCTTCGACATGGGATTCCGAAGGATGACGTTCTATTACCAAGGATCAACCAATAGGTGCACAATCCTCCTCATGGATGCACCACCTGCAACAAGTACATTTGCTTATGTGGAGCCATACCATCGTTCAATAACTTCCTTTAATTTTTCCTATAAGAGATTGAGCTAGATCTAACTCAGGTGCATCCAATTGGGTACACCCTCCTCAACTCTTTGTATATTTTGTTCATGATGTGCTTACAGCGACCACCGACCCCTATAGAACTAACACGTCTTTTAAGCTTCAATAGGAGAGATGACTCGCCCTCCTTATTAATTGCTACTATCATTATCAATCCTGAAGGTATATGGCATGTCAACATAACCATGATCTCACATTCAAGCAATGTCGAAAGTATGAAGAAAAACCAATGCTCAAAGCATAAAATGCCACCCTCATCAATAAAGAATAATAGGGAATGTCGCAGGTCATTGACAAAGCCATCAATACTGAATTTCATCAATGCTGCATACTGCTTATAAAGTTGAATGAGTGATATCATGCTAGAGAACTTGGAAACAATGTCGCATGTTAGTAAGCGAACCACAACATTGGAAAGCTCTATGCTGAAAGCCACTAATGTTATAACGGCATGGTATAGCATTTCTGCCGCATCACATTAATTCAACATTCCATCAATGATGCACTTCTTCCATGCAACCAAAAGAATAAATGTCGCTCTAGATTAATATCGCATCTCTCCAATGCCACCTTATTCTAATGTCACCCTTCAAAGTAATGTTGCATCTCATCAATGCCGCTTCACCATCGATGTTGTTTCCTATCAATGTCGATTCCTACTAATACCGCTCATCACCAATGCCATCTTCATGCCGCTTATCATCAATGTTGCCTATTGTCAACGTCACGTGTTATCAACGTTGGTTGTTATCAATTCTGTTTGCTATTGATGCCGCCTGTTATCAATGTCATATGTTATCAATGCTGATCATTGCCAATATCGCCACTTATCAACGCCACCACTTATTAATGTCGTGCCATAGTAATGCCGCACATCATCAACCTTCAAAGGAAGCCACATATCCTCAACACAATGTTGATATCGAATGTCATCAATAAAGACTATCAAGGTGGGATGAATGCTAAGCGCCAAAGTTCACCATTGTGCAAGTGGATGCTGAAGTTTAGTGCCGTGTGCCTAATTGGTTAATGTCGGAGGTCAAGCATGCCACATGGACATGTGGCAATCATGCCACATCCCTCAATCCCTATAAATACGGACCTAGGGGCATGAAGAAAGGGGCGAATCATTCTTTTCTTATCTCTTACATTTTAAACTTTGTAACCCTAAATTGATTTGGGAATTTTAGTTCTGATTGTACTTTTGCACATAGAACCTTGCACATTCAATAATTACATAACATACAAAGAAATATGACTTGTTTTCGAGTTCTAAAGCACTTGTGATTTTAATCATAACTTGCTTCGAATTCCAAAAGCACTCACAATCTTGATTTGTGCTTGCATAAGATTACTTTACATAGATTGAAATTTCTTCAACATCGTCATGCTTATGGCATCATCATGGATTTGAACAAGCCAAGCCTATTTCTTAACCATGTGTCACTTTTGCCAACACTCATTGAGGTTTATAAGGGACATCCTATCCTTCTTACAACCATATTCCTCTTTCTTACACTTTTTGGGGTTGATGAAGAAATTTATTAACATTTTGGCACTAGAAAGAGAGCTCGAACCACCGACTCCGTTTAACCAATAAGCGGAACTACCTTGACCTATAAACGTAGTTTTAGAGGATTTATCCCTACCAAGCATATCCCCTTAAGAAATCCTTCCAAATCGGCTTACTCTTGATTCTTAACACCATTTGATAATATCAACTAAGCTTTGAATAGTCATGTCAATTAAACGTGTTAAAATCTATGATCAAGGGTCTTCCGAACCTCAAATGGCTAGACCAAATCACCGATGATCCTCGGCTTCATGAGAAGCAAGTACTAAGGCTTATGGCATTACAAGTCATGCAATATAAAAGAAGACAAGTGACTTCTTATAATCTAGAAAAGTGGAGTCTGAATCCATTCCATATAGGGCCGACATCGATCTTTGCCCTAGGAAGACAATAAAAAAGAGACAACATCTTCATGAAAATGAAAATGAGAAAAGAGTTAAGCGCCAATCGAGAGGGTCATTCCCCAAAAGGTTACGGCTTTCTAAGGACTACTTTCTTACTACTTCTTATGTGAATATTTTTTCTTGACCAAAGACAAGCTCAACTGTTGGCCTTCACAAAAGAAGCGACCGAAGAATAAAAAATATCTTAGAGGATTATATTGTCATTATCATCGTTCTAATGGTCGTGAGACCAATCTGTGTCAAATCTTGGAAGGAGTAATCAACAGCCTTTTACACAAGGGAAGCTCAAGGAATTTATAAAAGGATATTGAACAAGTTGATAATAAAGATAGATTCTCCAAGTAAAAATAAGTGTATCTACATGGTTAAGGAGTAAGACTCTCCTAAAATAAAAGGAAAAGCCTATACCACTAGCTAAGATGATAGTAAGAGGCGAAAAACCTTTGTGCCTGCCAAGATGACCTGGTCAAAGAACCTCTTAGAGGAAGGTCAGAGTAAACCTTTGGTCCTGTCTGAAAAGTTCGACCAAAGCATTTGCAAGCCTTCTGCCCCCTTCTACGTGGCCTGGTTGGAACGCCAACTAGAGGAAGGATATGGTAAGCCTTTGAATCCTGTGTAAGATGACCTGACCAAAGCACTGAACCAGCCTTCAGTACCGTCTCTAAGGCCTTATTGAAGTGCCTTCAGAGGGAGGTTAGGTAAGTTTTTGGTTCTGCTTAAGATAGCTACCTAAAGCACCGGACTAGCCTTTAGTACCGTCTCTAAGGCCTTATTAAAGTGCCTCCTAGAGGGAGGTCGGGTAAGTCTTTAGTCCTACTTAAGATAACTAACCAAACGCACTGGACAATAAACCAATATCATCACCTAAGACGGTGATAAGGGGTTAGATCCAAGTTGAGATCATCACCTAAGTTGGTGCCAAATAAATCAATTAAGTCAACGAACTCTATCCGAAAGAATGGATCAAACAAATCTTCTAGAGGATGATCTATCAAAAACAAGCCATTTGTGCTCCAAAGCGAAATCAATCAATCTTCTAGAGGAAGATACATTAAGTATGAGCTGTTTGTACTCGAAGGCAAAAGCAATCTCCAATTGCTAGATGGATTTTTCGGTCTTCTTTTATAGCCATATAGGTTTTTTGGTCATCTATCATCATTGTCAGACGGTTTTCCGGATTTCTATTATTATGACCAAGTGGTTTTCTAGCTTTCTATTTAAATGGATTCCATTATTGCCAGCCAGTTTCTGGTTTACTATCAGAATATTTCCTAAAACAAGGAAAATAACCGACGCTAAAAGTAAACTATCTTACTTCAAGGATAAAAATGGGGCTTCATTAAATTGGCTTTCAATCTTTTAAGTTCAGATTGGAACTCAATTTTCTTAAAATAATGGAAACCTCCATTACTAGATTGAGAGGCAGACTCTTATATCAAGATCAAAATTTATTTTCTTCATACCAATTGAAATGTTGAATACTCAATCAGTAAGGTTCCTGGTTCTTCGCTTATACGGTAAAAGCTCAAAATACGAGAAAGCAAGATATACATCTCAAATAATTCAACACATTCAAAAGTGCATACGGTGCATTTAAGGTAACATTTATTTGAATACAAATTAATTTATTATCTAATATGTTGTATACCAAAGTCATAACTACATAAATTGAACTTCAAAACGGGGTCTATTTAAAGATCTACAAGTAATTCTATACTAAACTTCAAGGCTTTTGTCATCCTATTTAGATCTTCAGCAACCAATGAAGAATCGGTAATGTGGAAAATTGTCATATTCAAAAGTTCTTTGAGTTTCTTCTCTTTCTTTCGGATGGTGTTTGCATCATCAATTGAGTCAATTTGAGTCCTCAATGCATGCTTAAGAGTCTTGTTGGCTCCTTTTAAGATTTGGACCATGCTCTTTAATCTCCTACTTGAGAGTGTGCTTTACACGCTTAAGTTTTTCAATCGGACTTTCAAAATCATTAAGGCATTGGGAAACTTTTTCATTCCATTTCTTATTAAAGAATTGCATGCGTTCAAATTTGACATGCCTACCCCACTGGGAGATCACTTCGTTACTTAGACCCAGAGGTAGATTTAATAAAGTGGGAAGTTCTTGGCTAACTAAAGATTGAGATCTTGTCAACCTCCCAGGAGTAGGAGTAGGAAGGCTAGAATCGCCTCCTCTTGCAATAAGTTCCAAAGATTGGCAAGGTACTTGACTCTTCATTAAATCCACTTCAAGATCATTTATTTATTGATGTAATTTAGCCATTTCTATATCAATATCGACTGAAAGTCCAAACCATAGGACCATTTCAATCTTCTTTTTCAACTCTTGAAATTCTTTGACCATCTCTTTAATTTGATCCTTTAAGCTAGAGGTCATTTCTATTAGTACGTTAGGTATTGATTTTAAAGATAACAACTATACGACATTATATAATATTATAAAAAATATAGATACTAATGTTTTTATCAAGTTATATATAATATATAATGCAGGATATTAGGCAGGTATTGATTAAGAAGACTGTACAGTATTAAGAGTAGATTCAAGATGATGATATAGAGTTTCTAGAATTGGAATTGAAGACTCATGAGTATTGAAGAGTTTAAGATATTCCAGATAAGTTATAGTCTCATAGAATTTATGTTAAAACCTTGATAGTACTTTCCTGATCTCCCTCATTTTGTTTTAAATTATTTTTCAAATATACTGGTTTTAAAATAATCTTTTAAAAATATTTCTTAAAATGATTTTTCAATCTCTTATACTTGTAAAGATATTATTTTAATGTTTTTAAGTTTTTATATATATTGAATTTTGTTTATACTTTAATAATTTATAACTATATTGATTTTATGTATATTATTTACATTATATTCTTATTAAATCTTTCAAAATTATTTTATAATGTTTTATTAAGTTTAATATGATTAAAATATATATAAACTATGTTCAAATGTTTGTACAAAGTTTCAAAATGCTTTACAAAACTTTATATTTTCAAAACAATTTTTATTTATTGATTTTTCAAAATACAAAGGGATATGTCGACATATCCTCTGCACGTATGTAGACATGTAGGCCGGGAATTTCAAAATTCAAATTTGAATGGAAGTGTCTTTTCATCATATCTCTTCACGAATGGACATGACCGTTGTTTCCCTATATACACCAGACTTCCAAACAAATTTTCATTAACTACTTTCTTATTTCTCTCTCTTCTTTTAACTCTCTTGATTTTTAAATCAATTTCTACCTAAACTCTACAGAAATTCAACCAAAATCAAATTCAATCATTATTAGTTTGATTCTCTTTCATCTATTCTTTGATTTCACTCACTCTATTACTCAAATCAAGATCAAAGTGCTATTCAAGAGTTATAGGATCAATTGTAATCAAGATCAAAGATCCAAGTCTGTAAAACTCTATCAAATTATACTGCTATACTTGGTTATGATTGTAGCCCGTAAAATCAACTGGGTGTGCTTATTAGCCCATAAATCTAGTAGGTGTTCTTGTAGCCTGAAAATCAAGTGACTTTACTCAAAGGTCGGGATTTTCGAGGGTGTGCCTCGTAGCCTTGAAATCGATATCGTATTTAAATTTACTAGTTGAAAAAAAATCCGTACAAGGAATTGTGCGGGAGTGGATGTAGGGTAACTCCGAACTAGTATGAAATCCTGGTGTGTTCTTTCTTTTTTTACTTTTACTACATTTGCTTTTTTCTATTATTGTTAATTCCATCATTCCAAGTAGAACCTTAACGAATTTGAAAAATATTCATATAATCAATTAAACACTATTCATCCCCTTCTAGTGTTAATTTAGCCTTTAGATCCATATTCCGTTGACTCACGTTTGACAACAGAGCGTTGGTTTTCAAAGTATTCATCGTCTGGTTTTTAAAAAGTTTAAATGGCTACCAACCTAGTAATAGTACTGTTAGTAACACCGTTAATACACTTGTTAGTAACTCATTTGTCCAAGGACAATCTACCGCTAGACCTCCGCTTTTTAATGGTAGTACACATATTGGTCATGTAGAATAAAAATTTATTTACAGTCAATTGGTTTAGACACTTGGAATATCACACAAACCGAGTACACTGAACCTAAGAATAATTTTGCACAGTGTACTACTGACCCAAAAGCAGTTGCAAAACGTAACTCTAAAGCTATTAATATATTATTATTTTCACTAGATAGAAATGAATTTAATAGAGTATATATATGTAAGTCTGCATTTGAAATTTGGAGAACTTTGCAAGTTGCACATAAAGGCACAAGTAAGGTTAAAAAGAACAAAATTTCCATGTCAACAAACCAAATATTTAAAAAAAGTCTAATTGAGTCCATATCTAATATGTATAGTAGATTCTAAAATATTGTACTCTCACTTATTACAATGGGTAAAAAATTTTCTAAGGAGGATCAAGTTAGATAAATCCTTAATTCACTTACTCCTGAATGGGATCAAAAGACTCCTGCAATGGAAGAGACTAATGACATTAACACTCTAAAATAGAAGAGTCAATTAGAAAAAGCACAAATGCAGGGCAGGAGAGAAAGAAAAGCAATAGAGAAGAAATTTGTAGCTTTTAATGCAGATTCATCCAGAAAACTGAAAACTACACCAAACACTGATTCATCCAGAAAACAGAGAAGAGCCTTACTGCAACATTAGGCGATTCAAACAAATCCTGAAGCGATAATGAATCAGATACAAAAATTGCAAACATGTGTCTCACAGCAATATATAATTCAAAACAAAATGGTGAAATGGATCAGAAAAAGGTACGCTTTTAATATATCAAAAGTTTTAATTTCCTGAATTAGTTTTTTTGTTGCTTTATTGGTTGTTGGAATATCCTATAGATTAATAATAATATTGGTTGACTATTGTGTGATTATATTTTAAATTTAAGTATATTATATATTTTAATAATATATAAAATTATTTTTCTATAAGTAGAATAAATATAAATAGATATATATAATAAAATAGGATATAGTTAAAACAAAAATCATTTTTGAAAATTTTGACATATATGTCGACATACCCCACTTGCATATGTCGACATGTACACAGATTTTGAATTTTAATTTCAATTTTAAAATTTGAATTTTCCTCCACCTTTTTACCAACTCCTATGTTCTGAAAAGATGTCTCTTGACCAGGGAACATGTCCTTTGATTCTGTACTTATTTACTCTATCTACATCCATTTATTTTTCACTTTCATTTTCAAATTCAAAAATCATAAACTCTCTTATCTCTTCAAGCTTGTCTTCAATGACATCCTCAAGCAATACTAAGGCAACCATTAGGCTTTCTAAGCAAATAAAAGATAATTTGTTCAATGATCAAGAAGCCATGCAAGCCTATATTGAGTATTTATCTTTCAAAAAAATCATTCCCGGAAGATTTGCTATTTTTGAAGATTTTCTTACTTATGATCTTTTAATCTTTGTTTGCAAAAAGAACTCTTAGTTTAATCGATGCTTCTCAAAATGATTTCGTTTGTTACCCAAAATTGGTGAAGTTGTTTTAAGCAAATTTAAAAGGAAAGTTTTATGATAGAAGAGAAGGAGAAGTTTGGAGTAATGTCAAGGGGATAGAAATTGTTTTAAATTGTGAACTTTTGGGTCACATTCTTGGACGTAAATCTAGTGGAATGGACCATTCAACTTTTAAAATTGATTTTCAAAATCATGAAGTAATTCATGACATTTCCGAAAGTCATGATGATTTTGAATTTAAAAGCAAAAACTTGCATCCAAAAGCAAGAATTTTATGCCTTCTTTTGCAACAAAGTATTACTTCTAGAACAGGTAATTATAATAACCGAACACAAAAAGTTTTCAAAGCCCTTTTCACCATTTATGGTCAATACGACATAAATTGGTCTCAAGTCATTTTGGATGAACTTTTCCTAAAAACTTTCTAAACATGAAAACACACTATTTCATGGTGTGTATCTTACTTGTGTTTTCAATTATTTTGGCGTTGACCTTAAACGAGAGGAAACAATTCCTTGAATAATATTTGACAAGGCCAACATTTCACTTATGCATATTTCTCCTTTTTCGAGCCTTATGAAATGCTTACAGGAAAGGAACAAGGTTGGCTTCGGAAGAGGAGCAGGAAATAAGAGAAGAGGAGGAAGAGGAAGGAGGGGAAATGGAAGTCGAGGAGGAAGAACAAGAAGAGGAGGACACTTCTTGGGAAAGTATCAATATGCCACCTAATCCATCCAACAAAGATCTTTTTAAAAATCCAGAGAAGATAATTCGCAACCAAAGGAAGCTTAAGAAATCATTTTCAAAGAGATTCACCTCAAATTCTAACAAAATGGATAAATTCTTTAGAAAGACCATCAGCAAGCTTGGTGGTTCTTCTTCATCTTCATCCATATCTTTCTAATTGTTTGTTTAAGCTTGGTTTTGATTAAGAAGACTGTACGGTATCAAGAGTAAATTCAGGATGTTGATATAGAGTTTCATGAATTTGAAATTGAAGGCTCATGAGTATTGAACAGTTCAAGATTTCAAGATATTCCAGATAAGTTATAGAGTCGTAGAATTTATGTTAAAACCTTGATAGCGCTTTCTCGATCTCTCTCGTTTTATTTTAAATAGTTTTTCAAATATCCTGGTTTTAAATTAATCTTTTCAAAATATTTCTTAAAATGATTTTTCAATCTCTTATACTTGTAAAGATATTATTTTAATGTTTTTAAGTTTTTATATATATTCAATTTTTGTTTATACTTTAATAATTTATAACTATATTGATTTTATTTATACTATTTATGTTATATTCTTATTAAATCTTTCAAAATTATTTTATAATGTTTTGTTAAGTTTAATATGATTAGAATATGTATAAGCTATGTTCAAATGTTTGTACAAAGTTTCAAAAAGTTTTACAAAACTTTATATTTTTGAAATAATTTTTATTAATTGACTTTTCAAAATACAAAGGGATATGTCGACATATCCTCCATAAGTACTTCAACATGTAGGCCGGGAATTTCAATATTTAAATTTGAATGGAAGTGTCTTTTTATTGTATCTCTTTGTGAATGGACATGACAACTGTTTTTCTGTATATACTAGACTTCCAAACGAATTTTCATTAACTACTTTCTTATTTTTCTCTCCTCTTTTTACTCTCTTGATTTCTAAATCAATTTTTACCCAAACTCTGCCGAAATTCAACCAGAATTAAATTCAATCATTACTAGTTTGATTCTCTTTCATCTACTCTCTAATTTCACTCATACCTCTCACTCAAATCAAGATCAAAGTGTTATTTGAGAGTTATAGGATCAATTGTAATCAAGATCAAAGATCTAAGTCTGTAAAACTCTATCAAATCATATTGTTATATTTGTGGCTATGAATGTTGCCCGTAGAATCAATTGGGTGTGCTTAGCAGCCCATAAATCTAGCAGGTGTGTTTGTAGCCTAAAAATCAAGTGACTCTACCTAGAGGTCGGTATTCTGGAGGGTGTGTCTCGTAGCCTTCAAATCAAGATTGTATTTGCATTTACTAGTTGAAAATAAATCCGTACAAGGAATTATGCAGGACTGGATGTAGGGTAACTTCGAACTAGTATAAAATCCTGGTCTATTCTTTTCTTTTTACTTTTACTGCATTTACTTTTTTCTGTGATTGTTAATTACATCATTCCAAGTAGAATCTTAAAGAATTTGAAAAATATTCATATAATCAATTAAACACTATTCACCCCCCCCCCCCGTCTAGTGTTAATTTAGCCTTAGGATCCCTATTCCACTGACTCATAATTTCTTTATACTTTCTAAATGTTGATCTTAATTGACAATATTTGTGTGCCACTCTTACGCTTCTGGATTGTTCGAAAATTGTAAAGCTGAAGTATCTTGAGAAGACTGCCTCTTTTCAATATTGGCTAACAGTTTATCTTTGATAACGTTTAGCCAAGAAAGAGCATCTGTAGGACCAAGATGAAAGTTACTGTGCTATAGGATCAAGTAATATAGAATATAATAAATAACTAGTGTGGAAAATAATAGCAGTAAAGTAAAATGACACTAGGAATTTTTATACTGGTTCGAACTCCCGTTTTACGTCCAGTCCCACACTCCTTCTGGAATTAAAGCTAGAAACCCTCACTTAACCCAGAGGAACAGGTATTACACCACCTGAGCAACCGTACATGACTTGACCGCCTGAGCAACATAGCAGGACTTGACCGCCTAAGCAACCGAACACGACTTTCTTACAAACTAGATTAACTTGAATTTGTGTGTTATGAAAAAACACGGTTTTGTCACTTGTAGTACACCCTTTCTATAATCTTTTCCTCAAGAATGATGTGTATAATTATGTGTGTATAAAGAATAGGAAGATTAGTATTGCTTGAAGAATATGGAAATGGAATCGTAAGCAATGATTGTATAGAGATTTGTAAATAATGATATCAAGAATGCAATGCTCGGATCAAGATATAATAGAAAATTAGGTGATTTGAACATTGAAACTAGAGCGCTTTTATAGTATAGATGAGTTACAATCTCTGGAAATGGATGTAACACTTCATAAAGAAAACAACTTTTGGACCAAGGGAAGTGTCCATTCAAAAATGTGATTGTTGCAGGATTCAGTCGACTAAACCTGCTTGGTCAGTCGACTGAATTCAAAAGATGCACGAAATTTATGCACAGACTCAGTCGACTCACTAGGTTTGTTCAGTCGACTGGTCCATGTAATATATAAAATTTTTATACTGACTCGTTCGACTGGTACCACATGGTCAGTCGACTGAGTACTGTTTTTTACTGCAGTCAAATATGTGTGTGTGTATTTGAATTTAAAACATAATGCAAATTGAATTTGTGAGTGATAAATCTTGAGGAAAGATTTTAACAAACCACTAACTAGACTCTATATATATACTTATTGACTCTTGTTAAAATTTATAACTATATGAACCATATATTGAGTCGATGAGTCTGGATGTTGTCTAGTCGTAGATTCGTGAATTGTTGTGTCTTGTCAGCAATCAAAACCTATGATCCAACATTCTCCCCCTTTTTGATGATGACAACTTCATTTGGTACGAACGAATCTTTGACAATCTTTGTTGATTTGTAACAACCCGCATATTTTACGATTGTATATTTAAATGTTTTATTTAAATATAGCATCAATAATCGGATTAAAGTCCGAAAAGCTACTTTTTGTAAACAGTCGAATTAGGATTTGAGACCACTTCCATTAAGTCCAAAATGGTGTTTACAACTTTTTTGAGTATAAACATCGATATGTTTGGAGTTAAGTAGAATTTGCTATTTTTTACTTGGGCTTTGGGTTTGGGTTTCAGCCCACTAACCCATCTTAGTACACTAACTCAGCCCCTCATTTTCATTTCATTCTCATTTTCCTAATACATTCAAGCTTAAGTAAAAATGGGGAGAGGAATGGGAAATTAGAAATTCCAAACCCTAGTTTGATTTGCAAATTCAAGTTCTAGCTCCAAAATCAAAGAGAAGCTTAGGTAAGCATCCTCTTCCTCTTCTCCATCTCTATCTCTCTTCAATCCTCAGAAATTCCTAACCCTAACTTGGGAAATATTTTCTTATTAGCTTAGATTGATGCTTCTTGGGTTAAAATTGAAGAGTGGTTGTTCTTGCCTTGCTTTATAACTTCTCATTTGTGTTTGGGTTGAAAAGGTGAGTTCTTTAACTCACATCTACGTCTATAGTTATCATTGTTGTTAGGTATGAATTCCTAACAGTTGTGCATATTCATTTGCTTTTGATTTGAATTGATTTTGATGGATTTGGTATCGATTTCTTTGGATTTAATTCATGTCTTCGAATGTGAATCTTTGGTGATTGATTGTTTCTACAATCATTTCTGTGATTTGTCACTTTTAAAAACAAAGGTTTCTATACTAGTAGTAAATACTCAAACTCTTTCATCAAGACGATTTCGACACTATTTTAAATATAAAGCTCTCTTTTAAAACCGTTTTCCAATCTATTAGTATATACAAACCTTTATCTCATTCATATGAGAAATCTAATTAAACGGCTTAGCAAAACAAGTGGTATGAAACACTTGCGTTTACTTTGTCGGTTAATTCTTAGACTTGTTCGATTGAAATCTTGTGACAATTTTCGGGTGGAAATCTACAATCTGTTCGTAAATATTTAAGTTAGTGGTTATGGGACATGAAGCTAAACTCTTATATTTACTAGCTTAGTGTAATCGACACTTCTTGATGATCGATGATGATCATTTTATGGTTTAGACTAGCGATATGCGATGTCTCTTTGTCCGTGAGGGACTGCACCACGATTTATGGAGCTTCGTCTCATTTTTATAGGCTAGTGACCTGCGGTTTTGTGGAGTTCGGTTCATCGGGCGTAACGCTTTATTACGTCGTTGTTCCGGCTTATTGGAGTTCGGTTCATTGGGAGTTCGCTATACTACGTCGTTGTTCTGTATTATTTGAGTTTGGTTCATCGGGCGTTTGCTGTACTACGTCGATGTTCCAGATTATTTATGTTCAGGTTCATCGGGCGTTCGCTGTACTACGTCATTGTGTCTGATTATTTGAGTTTGATTCATCGGGCGTAACGCTGTACTACGTCAATGTTCTGGATTATTTGAGTTTCCGGTTCCTCGGGCGTTCGATGTACTACGTCGTTGCACCGGCTCTATGGTTAGCGACTATGGGTTAGCAACCCGTTTGTGATACACGTGTTGGTGAGTTTTCATTCTCCCGTTTGTGATAGGACTTCCCCCTTTTGTGATTTCTGGATTTCTAGTTGATGATTTCTAGAATTTGTATTTCACCAATTTTTGTGGATTGAATTGATAAGTTCTATCAATATTTGTGTTTTGGTGAATAGTTTAAAGAAGGTGATTCTTTTTGGTGTTTTGAGATGATTTGAGATATTGTATGATTTTTTTTGTTATTTGACGTATACTTGTCATAGTATGGCATTTTTGTTATCATACGTTTTTGGACATATCTCTTATCCTATCTCATTTTATCTGATATTTATAGCTAGACTGATCCGTTTATTATTTTCTTCTTAAATAATACTTGGGTCAGACTGAGGTATTTCAGGTGCTTCTGCTTGACTTCTTATCAGGGTCTGTCACCTGACTTTTGGCTAACTACTTTAGCTTAGTAGTTTTTGTTATTATACATTTGAGACATAGACTCCTTGATGTATAATTATTCTTTTGTCTAGCACTTGTATCTATTCTTTTGTGATGTAGTGGATCTTGTTTTACCACTACTTTGATGTACACTTTTGTGTGTTATATTCATATTTGATTCCGCCCTTGTGATATGAATATCTGTGACTGATTTATGTTATGTTTATTTCTATATTTGTTTCCGAAGGCATCATAGCCGCTGTGTGGTAGCTTTGAGTTTGTATTTAATATGTCGAATTTCCTCTTGAAATGAAATGTAAGTTATATTATCTGACATATCGGTACTCGCACAAAGCAATTACACAGATGGTCACTCCTCAACAGCCTTATTCTTCGTGCTAGTCGACGGCATTACCCCATAGTGTCCTTGGCTAGTGTGAGTATAAAGGTGGGGCGTCACAGCATGGTATCAGAGCCAAACTTCAGAACAATGTAGAATAATCTAGCAAGGATCATTGTCCTAAGTCTTTCTTAGGAACCGTGCCATAGGATTTAATTTGAGTCTTCGTACCGTTCTATCCTATTTCTTTTAATGATACCTTGTTTTATCAATCAAGTTGTTGGATATTCATTTTGTGAATAACCTTTTTCCTCTTCTTTCTTTCTTTCTTAAAGAAGAGAAAATGGTTAGACCAGGCCATCCCAGCGTCGGTCAATCCAGTGCTACTCCTCAAGATGGAGTATTTATGTCTGCTCAGCAACTTCTAGATCTTGTGAACAATGCCCAAGCTACCGGACCCGTTCCAGCGCCTACTCACCCTAAATTCGGGTTTGCACGCTTGTGCAGAGATTATACCGCTGTGGGTGGAAGGCCATTCAAGGGATCCTAAAGTGTTATAGAAATCCAAGCTTGGCTTAGATCATGCGATCACATCTTTTCCTGCATGGATCTTATTGATTCACTTCGAGTCCAAGTGGCTTCTAGCATGCTCCAAAAAAGAGCATTAAATTGGTATGAGCTTTTGGTTTCTGAGATTATCGAAGTGGATCTTACTTGGGAGCAATTCTAGGAAGGGTTCGAATTGAAGTTTGTGCCGGAAGCTGAAAAAGTAACTTTAGCTCGGCGCTTTATTGACCTTGTTCAAGGTGAATCTTCTGTGATGGATTACGTCGCATCTTTTGAATCTCTATCTAAATATGGGGTCGAATATATTAATACCCCATTGAAGAAAAATCAGAGATTTGTCTATGGGTTGAATAATAACCTCAAAAAGCCTTTACTTCTGGAACTAGAAGTTTCTTTCGATCAGCTTGTAGATATCGCTCTTCGACTTGAAGAGACCGATAGAGAAAGTGATGTTGAAGTTGTGCCTGCCAAACAGAACTTCAACAATAACATAAAGAGGCATATTATGTTCAAAGGCCCCAATCCCAATAGGAAAGGTAAGCAAGAAACTTCGGTAGCAAAGACTCCTACCTCTAGTCGGGGACGATGCTACAATTGTGGTTCTACGGACCACTATGCAAAAGAGTGCCCAAAACCATTTTTTTGTCGTTATTGCAAAAGTTCAGGCCATCTTATATCTACATGTCCCATACTCCAAAGTAGGAGAGAGGGAGAGTTGAATGTCGTGCAAGCTCCTAGTGACACTTCTCTTAGTCAAGGTATCTCTCATTTTTATCCTTGACGATATTTGTTTTGTGATTATCTTATTCGAGTTCTTTTTGATACGGGTTCATCTCATTATTTTATATCAAAAGAACTTGATGGTTCTTTTTCTTTAAATATTATGGACTTGATGACTTCACTGAGAATTGTGAATCCGCTTGGTGGATCCGCAACACTCAGTTTGCTTTGTGAAAAATGTCGAGATTATTTTATGTGATTATTCTTTTCGAGCCAATTTGCATGTTATGCGTTACTTAGGCTTCGAAATTGATTTTTTGGGAAAGGATTGGCTTGATCATTATGAAGCCCATATCCTATGTCCTGAGCGGACTATATATCTTCGACATTCTCAATCTGCTAAGCAGATTTCTATTGTTTTTAATGATTTTGATTTCCAAATTTGGTGGCATCATTTTATTCTTTAAACCCACTCGATGAGGAAAGTGTTATTTCTCTCATTCAAGTAATTTGTGAATTTTCCGAAATATATTTGAGCTTTTCTTAGGATTATCACCTAAGCAATCTATTGAGTGGTGCTAAGGTCTTTTCAGCTCGACCTTGCCACCGGTTTTTATCAGCTACGAGTTGCGGAGGGTAGCATTCCACTTACCGCATTTCGCACTCATTATGATTCTTGTGAGTGGTTCGTTATGTCATTCAGTTTGACGAACCTTCTACCTTATTTCATCCATCTTATGAATCGAGTATTCTACCAATATCTCGATGAGTTTATCCTTGTATTTATTGATTATGGATGAAATCAACAATTTATAATTTGCAAATCTTTTTAATAAGATATTTATAACTATGATTGGATTTTGTTCTTAAAACGAGCAAAGAATATTTGTAAATTTTATAAGAGGCATGTTTATCATATAGAAGATGACTTTGTGTTATTTTGCCCATTGAGTGCTTTAAGAATTCTGGTCGATGCGCTTGATCAACGTTATCGATAGAAATCTCCTAAACGCTTTGATGAGACAGTCAAACACAATAAATTCTTGTAAAAAGTAAATTTTTCTAAAAGATGATTACACAAAGTTAATTATAATTTTGAAAGTCTTAGCTTTTCGGGAAAGAGGATCATTTAAAGGAACTCTTTTCCGATGCTTTTATTCTTGCGATTCCCGAAGGGAATCAAGACTTCATTGTTTTTACGGATACTAGTCATATTGGTTTGGGTGACGTTCTCATGCAAAGGGGAACATGTCATCGCTTATGCTTCTAGGCAATTAAGGCCTACCGAGACTAGATATGTCACTCATGATCTAGTGCTCGCAGCTATTGTTTTCGCTCTTGTAATTTGGTGTCATTATCTTTTACGAGAGAAATTTGTTCTCTACCTCGATCATAAATCTTTGAAGTAATTATTTTCTCAAAAGGAACTTAATTTGCGTCAACAACGTTGGCTCGAGTTCCTTGCATCTTATGATCTTGATATTCATTGATCTTCGAAAAAGGGTAATCGTGTTGCTGATGCCCTTAGCCGAAAGCAACAAGTAGTTGTTTCAAGGATGATATCCGAATTTAATGATCTCGAGACTTTATCCACTTGTGAGATTCGAGATCGTGAATCCAATTTATGTTCATCTCTTGTTTTGTGTAGCCTTGAGGCTCGTCCTTCTCTTTTGGACCGTATCTCTTTTGGCTAAACTCTATGTCAAATTAAGTTGCATGGAGTTCCTACTTCTATTGTTAGTAATCGTGATCCATTATTTTACTAGTGGATTTTGGTAAGGTCTTCAAAAGCTTTGGGAACAAAGCTTAGTTTTAGCACCGTCTATCGTCCTCAATCCGATGGACAAATCGAGCGCGTGAATCAAACTCTTGAAGATCTTCTTCGTGCATGTGTTCTTGAATTTGGTGGAAGTTGAGAAGATCATATTTCTCTTGTTGAGTTTTCTTCCAATAATAGCTTCCAATTTTGAATTGGTATGGCATCTTTCGAGGCACTCTACGGAAGGCCGTGCTGATTCCTTCGTGTTGGCTTAAAGCCAGTGAGAAGCTGGTTTTAGGTCCAAACTTTATTGGCGTTCATTTGTGTTTCACCTATGATGGGTGTTGTGCATTTCAGTTGATCGGGAAAGTTAGCACCTCGATATATTGGTCCATTTCCCATCACCGAACGTATTGGTTCCGTGGCTTATTGCCTTTTATTACCGGCTCAATTTTCTGCTATTCATGACGTATTCCATGTCTCTCGTCTACGGAAATACCTTAGGGATTCTGATTCTAATCTTGAGCCCGATGAAATTGAAGAAATTGAAGTTTCACCAAATTTGACTTATGAGCAACATTCTATTCATGTCATTGCTTCAGAGGTTAAACGCCTTCGAAATAAAGATGTTTTTCTTGTGAAAGTTCAGTGGTCCTCAAATCCTAAGGATTTCTCTTGGGAGTCTTGAGAATTCATCGAGCAAACACATCCGGACTTACTCTTTCGTGCTCTTTATGGTGAACTTCTCATTTCAAAATTTCTTCTTTTGTGTTGATATGCTTTTATGGTTGTTACTTTTTTTATTTTCCTCTTAATTATTGCGAGGAAGAAATTTCTTTAAGGAGGGGAGTCTGTAACAACCCGCATATTTTACGATTGTATATTTAAATGTTTTATTTAAATATAGCATCGTTAATCGGATTAAAGTAAGAAAAGCTACTTTTTGTAAATAGTCGAATTGGGACTCGAGACCACTTCCATTGAGTCCAAAATGGTGTTTACAACTTTTTTGACTATAAACATCGATATGTTTGGAGTTGAGTAGAATTTGCTATTTTTCTTCTTGGGCTTTGGGTTTGGGTTTCAGCCCACTAACCCATCTTAATACCCTAACTTAGCCCCTCTTCTTCATTTCATTCTCATTTTCCTAATACATTCAAGCTTAAGTAAAAATGGGGAGAGGAATGAGAAATTAGAAATTCCAAACCCTAATTTGATTTGCAAATTCAAGTTCTAGCTCCAAAATCAAAGAGAAGCTTAGGTAAGCATCCTCTTCATCTTCTCCATCTCTATCTCTCTTCAATCCTCAGAAATTCCTAACCCTAACTTGGGAAATATTTTCTTATTAGCTTAGATTGAAGCTTCTTGGGTTAAAATTGAAGAGTGGTTGTTCTTGCCTTGCTTTATAGCTTCTCATTTGTGTTTGGGTTGAAAAGGTGAGTTCTTTAACTCACATCTACGTCTATAGTTATCATTGTTGTTAGGTATGAATTCCTAACAGTTGTGCATATTCATTTGCTTTTGATTTGAATTGATTTGATGAATTTTCCAAATTTTGGGGCTTTGGTCCAATTTTATGAAAATAATGTTTGGACATTGATGTTTGGGGTGTATCGAAGAGCCTATAAGGCCGGGTTGTCGCTTGGCGTAAATCCTTAGTCGCCATTGCTCGTCCGATCGTTCCCGATATGAATTGGCCATTATTGGCCTAGGTTCATTCTTTGCCTGAGCTTTAGTACAGACGTCTTGTATAAGGATCAGACGTCTGAGCCTTAGGAATAAATATTCCAGATGTTCATCTCAGACGTCTAACCTTGCTTTCCAAACGTCTGAGTGATCCAGACGTCTGAGCTTACTCCCCAGACGTCTAGCTGATCTGGAATAGAACTCTCAGTACTTCAGTTCAAACGTCTGATTTGCTAGGTCAGACATTTGGTTACGATTCAGACGTCTGCCTTGTAATTTCAGACATCTGGAATCTTTTTGGATTGTTTCCAGAACCTAAATCCAGACGTCTAGATTTATCCTCAGACGTCTAGAACTGTGCATTTTTGCCTGTTTAGCCTTTTCTTGATTGATTTTCCATTGTTTATCGATTTTAGTTGCTCTGATTAGTTGTTATCACTTTTATCGACCTTGATGACTTCTTTTTCGGGATTTTTGGGAATATCCATTTTGATGGATTTGGTATCGATTTCTTTGGATTTAATTCATGTCTTCGAATGTGAATCTTTGGTGATTGATTGTTTCTACAATCATTTCTGTGATTTGTCACTTTTAAATACAAAGGTTTCTATAATAGTAGTAAATACTCAAACTCTTTCATCAAGACGATTTCGGTACTATTTTAAATATAAAGCTCTCTTTCAAAACCATTTTCCAATCTATTAGTATATACAAACCTTTACCTCATTTGTTTGAGAAATCTAATTAAACGGCTTAGCAAAACAAGTGGTATGAAACGCTTGCGTTTACTTTGTCGGTTAATTCTTATACTTGTTCGATTGAAATCTTCTGACAATTGTTGAGAGGAAATCTACAATCTGTTCGTAAATATTTAAGTTAAGCTAGTGGTTATGGGACATGAAGCTAAACTCTTATATTTACTAGCTTAGTGTAATCGACACTTCTTGATGATCGATGATGATCATTTTATGGTTTAGACTAGCGATATGCGATGTCTCTTTGTCCACGTAGGGGACTGTACCCCGATTTATGGAGCTTCGTCTCATTTTTATAGGCTAGTGACCTATGGTTTTGTGGAGTTCGGTTCATCGGGCGTAACGCTTTATTACGTCGTTGTTCCGGCTTATTGGAGTTCGGTTCATCGGGCGTTCGCTGTACTACGTCGTTGTTCCGTATTATTTGAGTTTGGTTTATCGGGCATTCGCTGTACTAAGTCGATGTTTCGGATTATTTGTGTTCAGGTTCATCGGGCGTTCGCTGTACTACGTCGTTGTGTCTGATTATTTGAGTTTGGTTCATCGGGCATAACGCATTACTACGTCGATGTTCTGGATTATTTGAGTTTCTGGTTCCTCGGGCGTTCGATGTACTACGTTGTGGCACCGGCTCTATGGTTAGCGAATATGGGTTAACAACCCGTTTGTGATACACATGTTGGTGAGTTTTCATGCTCCCATTTGTGATAGGCCTTCCCCCTTTTGTGATTTATGGATTTCTAGTTGATGATTTCTAGAATTTGTGTTTCACAAATTTTTGTGGATTGAATTGATAAGCACTATCAATATTTGTGTTTTGGTGAATAATTTAAAGAAGGTGATTCTTTTTGGTGTTTTGAGATGATTTGAGATATTGTATGATTTTTGTTGTTATTTGATGTATACATGTCATAGTATGGCATTTTTGTTATCATACAATTTTGGTCATATCTTTTATCCTATCTCATTTTACCTGATATTTATAGATAGACTGATCCGTTTATTATTTTCTTCTTAAATAATACTCGGGTCAGACCGAGGTATTTCAGGTGCTTCTGCTTGACTTCTTATCAGGGTCCGTCACCTGACTTTTGGCTAACTACTTTAGCTTAGTAGTTTTTGTTATTATACAATTGAGATATAGACTCCTTGATGTATAATTATTCTTTTGTCTAGCACTTGTATCTATTCTTTTGTGATGTAGTGGATCTTGTTTTACCACTACTTTGATGTACACTTTTGTGTGTTATATTCATATCTGATTCCACCCTTGTGATATGAATATCTGTGACTGATTTATGTTATGTTTATTTCTATATTTGTTTTCGAAGGCCTCATAGCCACTGTGTGGTAGCTTTGAGTTTGTATTTGATATGTTGGATTTCCTCTTGAAATGAAATATAAGTTATATTATCTGACATATCGGTACTCGCACAAAGCAATTACACAGATGGTCGCTCCTCAACAGCCTTATTCTTCATGCTAGTCGACAACATTACCCCGTAGTGTCCTTGGATAGTGTGAGTATAGAGGTGGGGCGTCACAGTTGATCTCTCCCCATGAATATATTCTTGCAACTGTACTATAGTCTTCTCCCCCTGAATCTATGCTATATATTTTTGGAAATAATTAATCTTCCCCCCCTTTGTCATCGACAAAAAGGATAGGTCTCAATGTAGAGAATATGAACAATGATAGTAACACATAATCATAGAACAAAGATACATATGAAACACATAACTTAAAAACAAGAATACATAACCATAGAGAATTATATAACCACAGAAACAGTTAATCACATAACCACAGAAACACGGAGTTTAAAAAATGACATAGTTAATCTAGAGAAACTACCACTTAAACAAAACACATAGACAATGTTATGAAATAAAATAACACATAAGTTCATTTAATAAAAAAAATGACTTGGATTGGAAGAGAAGAAATAACCTTACTCATCACCGTCGCTTCCTTCATTTGAGCTTTCTCCTTCTTCATCACCTTCCGTCTCCTCATCGCCAGATTCGCCACCAACTTCTTCTCCTCCTTCTTCTTCTTTTTCCTCATTTGAAGTTGACCATGTGAAGTGCTCAGCAGGTCATTTCCCATGTGAAGTAGGCACATGAACAGAAGTTGAAGAAGGTTGAGAGAAAGTTATCACTTCCCAACTATTGTTGAGAAAACTCTTTATATGGTTGAGCTTCTTGTTGACCTTGGTGACGGATTTTTCAACTTGAGATACATTTGATTCCACTTGAGAAAGTCGTTGATGAAGAAGTTGTTGGTTTCGCGAAATGATAGATACGGCTTCTTGAGGCCGAGCTTGAGGATCAACTTCTTGAATCTCGGTGACTTCTCTTTTAGGTGGAGGAGGTTGAGATGAAGTGGAAGCTTGAACATGAGTTGTTTATTAGCAAGAGGATGGTTGAGGTTGACTGGAGGATTGGTTTTCAAGCCAATGCTCATATGTAATGTTGGTGTGGTCAAGATATTGTTTCGGAAGATTCATTAAGCTAAGTGTCTTGGTGTTTAATGAGCCAATGGTTGAGCATTCCGAGTCGGCAAAAGGAACGTCAAAGTGCTTAAGAATACGCATAATATATGCGCCATAGTGAATTGTTCTCGTGTGACTTTGGTTGAATGTATGAAATTCATCCAAGATGACTTTAGCCCAATTCACTCGGCGACCTCCCCAAATAGCATACAAAGATTGAAAGTCCCTCCTGTAAACTTTCTCGTAACTTCCGGTCCTAGGTTTGACGGTATAAGTTAACGCACGATGCAAGATGCGAGCCTTGGGTCGTAGCGCAACCGCCTTTAGTTCCGTTAAGTCGTCGGAGAGGAACAAATGACTTACACGATCTCGAATTTCCATGTTAACGGCTATTTCGCCCAACTCTTCTCCTTCATCCGGGCAAATAAGAATTCTTGCAAGACGTTAAAGAGGAAGAAAAATTTTCACACCTAATACCATAGTCCAAACGACATTATCCCGGTTTAAGATGATATGGTGGTCGAGATTTAGGTTAGCATATAAGAGCTTTACGAGTAGATGGTTGATTTTGTTGTTATTTGCAGCGAAATTGATTAGAGACTCTAGTCTGCTGCGTTGAGCCAACTCTTGGATTGCATAAGGAGCTAAGTTGGGAAATTTCACAAATGATCCTTCGAAGAAGCGAGAATATTTCATCTTATTGAATCGTTGTGCTGCTTTTTCATTGTGCAACCACCCTCGAATCTGAGAATCGAAAGGACCCGCTGAAGATTGGGATTATCGAGCTCGTTTGGGTGCCATTGATTGAGCTAGGGTTTGAAATGGAGGAGGAGGATTTTAAATTTGAAAAAGTTGAGAGCTTTATGAACGAATTTGAAGTGGGAGTGAGGAATAATGGTAGAAATTCGAAGGCAAAGAAGTTAAAAAGTGAAAAAGTAAGAGATTGAATAGTTGTTTTTAAGTGACTTTTGGCCAGAAAACGTCGGTTACCAGTTTCAGTCGACTGAGTATTCAAAACCAGTCGACTGTTTGGGTATTTTAAAAAAGAATCTATATGCTTCAGTCGACTGACTTAAGGGGTTCAGTTGATTGACTTCATCCCAAGACTTTTTAGTTCAATTTTTCTAAATTCAATTAACTGAATTGAAGGATCAGTCAACTGACTACAGGGAAAAAACAGTGTATAACAACAAGTTCAGTCGACTGTTTATCCTATGTTAGTCGGCTGGAAGTATTAAAACTGCAGGATGAAGATACATGCTTTTGAAACAATTTATTAGAAACAAAACATATGATTATAAGAATTACTAAAAGATCGTACAAATATTTAAATCAATCAAACAAGAAACACATGAGATATGATATATATATATATATATATAATTTACGAAGACTTGAATGAAGAAGACGGAGTGTGGTATTCATCCGGTTCAACTTTGGTATTCTCCTGAAGTGGTCGCAGTGGTGACCATTCATTTCTGCGTTCCCATGAATTTGGAGAGACATGGGGATTTTGAGGTGATGGTTCCCACGGGTTACGACGTGAAGGTGAACTTGGTTGGTAAACCGTATTGTGAGATGAGGATCCATATAATTTTAGAGCCACTTGTTCGAGGAAGCTTAATCGCTTCGCATTTACCTTCTGCTCGTAATACAGCTCTCGCTGTAATTCCATCGTCTCCCATTGATAATGATGAATGTCGTCTATCTTTTCTTTGGTAGACGGCGATCCAAAAAATAAAGAGCGTTTAGGTCATTTACTGGGATGAGTATATCCGGTATGAGTGGATGGTGGAACTATCGGAATGGGCTCGTAAATGGGGGTTGGAGTAGGTAGGGTGACATAATCTGAGCTAACAGAGGTATAGGAGAGGGAAGAGGATTATGAGTTGTGTCGAGAAGACATGATTAAAAAATTTGAAGAGGTTGAATCTTTGTTTTTGGATTCAATGATTTTTTGTGAAAGAAAAAATAAAACACTCTTGAATTTATAATAAGCATAATCCTTAAAAACAGATGGGAAAAATGAAAGCCAAGAAAAAATAACCAACAACTAGAAACAAGAATGGTTGTAAAAAAACATGTTAGAAAGAGTGGTTATAAAAAAATGAGAAATAGTATAAACAAAATAAAAACAGAGATAAGGAACACTATATAGTAAAGTGGTAGAATACTATATTGCCAGGTTAGAGGTTTGAAGTTCAATTCTGGCAATCTTAAAAAAATTTGTTGAAATTTTTTTTACTTAAAAACTATTTGAAAAAAAAATAACTATAGATATTTTGAGGACAAAATTCCCAATTCTCTTCGAAGTTTTATAAAAATATTTCATTCAAAGGTTTTGTAAATATATCAGCTAGTTAATTTTCAAAGGATACAAATTCCAACCTAACAAAATCCTTTTCAATATTATCACGAAGAAAATGGTGACGTATGTCAATATGTTTAGTTCGTGAGTGATTGACAGGATTTTTAGATAAGTTTATAGCACTTGTATTATCATAGAAAATAGTAGATTTAGATAAATTTATACCAAAATCTTGAAGTGTTTGTTACATGTAAATGACTTGAGCACATGCTAAAGCAGCAGAAATGTATTCTGCCTCACAAGTCGAAAGTGAAACACAATTTTGTTTTTTTTACTAAGCTAAGAGACTAAGAATTGTCCAATGAAGTTACAAGTCCCACTAGTACTTTTTTGATCCGTCCGACATCCTCCAAAGTCAGCGTCACTATATGAAACTAACTCGAAAGGACATTCTTTCATATATAAAAGTCCAAAATCTTTGGTTTTGCTTAGATAATGCAATATACGTTTCACTGCTCGCATATGTGATTCTTTAGGATTTTCTTGAAATCAAACATATAAACAAACACTCATCATTATGTCAGGTCTACTAGCAGTTAGATAAAGTAATGATCCCATTATACTTTGATATAATTTTTAGTTGACACTTTTGCCATCTTCATCTCTATCGAGATGTATCGTTGTACTCATTGGAGTTGGTTTGGCAGAACTTTTTCCATACCAAAGCATTTAATTAGATTATTACAATATTTTTCCTGATTAATAAAAATTCCATTTTCTAATTGTTTAATCTGTAAACCAAGAAAATAAGATAATTCTCCCATATGTGACATTTCAAATTCTTTGGTCATTATTTTTGAGAATTCCTGACATAATTTTTCATTCGTAGAACCAAAAATAATATCATCTACATAAATTTGAATAATCAAAATATCCTTTTTAATTCTTTTAATAAAAAGAGTTTGATCAAACTTCCTAATTTGAAAAACAGAATCTATTAGATAGCTTTTAAGACGTTCATATTAAGCACATGGTGCTTGTTTTAGACCGTATAAGGCTTTCTTAAGTTTATAGATGTGGTTTGGAAATTTTTCATGTGTGAATAAAGGAGGTTGTTCAACAAAAACATTTTCTTTTATATAACCATTTAAAAAATCACTTTTAACATCCATTTGATAAAGTTTGAAATTATGAAAACATGCAAAGGCCAGTAAGATACGTATTGCTTCAAGTCGTGCAACTAGAGCAAACGTTTCTTCGTAGTCAATTCCTTCTTCTTGATTATATCCTTGTGCAACTAATCTAGCTTTATTCCTAGTTATATTACCTTTTTCATCTGCTTTATTTTTGAAGACCCATTTAGTACCAATGACTGTTAGATCACTCGATCTAGGAACTAGTTCCCAAACTTCATTTCATTCAAATTGGTTTAGCTCTTCTTGCATAGCTATAATCCAATAGTCATCAGTAGAGGCTTCTTTTTCATTTTTAGGTTCAATATTAGAAAGAAATGCTACATGGCCCATTTGATTAAGTTGATTTTTAGTTCTAACATGTGAATCAAGTTCTCTTATAACATTTTCTACTAGGTGATCTCGTAAAATCCTAGGAGATCTTAATTCATTTTCATTATGGACAATGTTTTCATCTTCTTCAAAATTATTTTGAGTAACCGTATTTGTGACTATCTTAGTATAACTTCATCATCCTCAAAAAAATTATTAAATTTGAAATTTTCCTCGAATGAAACATGAATTGTTTCTTCGATTGTTTTTTTCCTTTTATTGAAAATTCGATAAGCTTTGCTTCGTTCCGAATATCCTACGAAGATTCCTTCATCGAATTTTGGATCGAATTTTCCAAGCTGATCTTTTGTGTTTAAAATAAAACATTTTGAACCAAAAGTATTAAAATAAGAAATGTTCGGTTTTCTTTGATGAAAAAGTTCATATGGAGTGTGTTTTGTTAAAGGTCGGATGGAAACACGATTCAAAACATAGCAAGCAGTTGCTATAGCGTCTGCCCAGAAATGTTTTGGTAACGTGCTTCCATTTAATAAAGTTCTTGCACATTCTTGTAACGTTCTATTTTTCCTTTCTACCACTCCATTTTGTTGTGGTGTTCTAGCAAAAGAAACATTATGATAAATTCCCTTTTTATTACAAAAATGTTCAAAAGCTTCATTTTCAAATTCACCTCCATGATCACTTCTAATATTCTAAAATTTTGAGATTTTGAATTCTCTTTGCAAAGATCTTGAAATTTTCAAAAGTATCACTTTTATTTTTCAAAAAAATAGTCCAAGTATATCTTGAGAAATCATCTACTATAACAAACACATATTTGTTATGGTTTATAGATTGAACTTGAGTTGGACCAAAGAGATCCAAATGCAATAGTTCTAATGGTTGTATAGTAGAAATATTTTTCTTTTATTTAAAGGATGATTTTGATAATTTTCCTAATTGACAAGCATCACAAATATTGTTTACTTCAAAATTCATTTTTGGTAAACCTTTTACTAAATCATTTTTAGATAATTTATTTAAAGCTTTGAAATTAATATGACAAAATCTTTTGTGCCATAACCAAGGATCATTTTCTTTGGCTATTAAACACATATTTGAATTGTAATTTATATTCATATTCAAAACAGAAATATTTTTATCTCTAAAACCTTCAAAAATAAGATTTTTATTTTGATTAGGAATGCTACACTTATTTTCAAAAAAAGATATATTTAATCCTTTGTCACACAATTGGCTGATGCTAAGTAAATTATGCTTTAATTTTTTAACTAATAAAACATCTATAAGAAGAGATAAATTAGATATACCGTTATTGCTCACATCGCCTTTACCGATGACATATCCTTTGGAATTTTATCCAAATGTGACAGAACCTCCATCTAAGTATATAATATTTGTTAGTATCCCTTTGTTTGCAGTCATGTGTTTTGAGCAACCACTGTCTATTATCCATTTTCCTCTCTTTTTAGGTTCTACCTGCAAAATACAGAATTAACATTGGTACCCACCATTTTATTTTGGGTCCTAAGAGTTAGATCTTAGGAAGCCAAACCCAAGAGGGTTCAGAAATCAGTTTGAAAGTAAAATCTTTGTTTTTATGAACAGTTTTTATAAAAGATTTTATATACTTATTTCTAATCAAATAATTATTTGTTTTAGGAACCCCAATTTTAATTGATTTAGTAAAATTTGAAATTTTTGAACTCGGTTTCTCAACTTTATTATTCCTTTTATATGAAGAATTCTTTTTCTTTGGAATAATTTAAGAAGATTGCTTATATCCTAGTCCTCTTTTATTAGAAGCAGTTTGAGAATTTTCTATAATTTTGGAAAGATTTTCTCCACCTTTATTAAAATTAGAGACATTTTTAGTAATATCTTCTATCTTTTTTTTAAGGCTAGAGTTATCTAATTCTAAAATCTTGAAATTTGCTATAAGATCATGGTTTTCAATTAATAGAGCATCATTCTTTTCTTTCTGTATTTCTATCTCTTGACTTAGCATAAAGAGTTGAGATGTCATATTAGAACAAGATTCTTGAGTAACCTCAAGTTCTTCTTCTAAGATTTGTTTCTCATCTCTTAGCATATCTACTTCAATTTCAGTTCTATTCAGTTTTTCAAGAGATTATTTAAATTTTCTTTTGATGTCTTTTAGCTTATCAAGTAATTCTGAGTTTATTTCTAATAGATTATCAAAAGTTAGATCACTCGCCTCATCTTTTGTGGCCATAAAACATACATTGGCTTGTTCTGTATCGCTATCCGAGTCACTATCTGATGATGAAGATGATTCTGAATCGTCCCAAGTGACAGAGAAAGCTTTCTTCTTGAATCTGTCTTTCTTGTGCTTATGTTTGTCTTTCTTTTTCTTAGGATAGTCTTTCTTGATGTGGCCTTTCTTGTGACATTCATAACATTCTAGAGCGGATGATGATGGTTGTTGGTGTTGTTATTGTTGCTGAAGCTGTTCTTGTTATTTCTGAATTTGTTGCTCTTTCTAAATTTCAAAAACTTTTTGAAATTTTTAGCAATGAACGCCATATCTTCTTCATCTAAATCTGATTCATCATTTTCTGCCTGGAATGATATATTCTTCTTATCTTGAGCCTGTACTCGTTTTGCCTGGAGATTAACTTCATAAGATATTAGATTTCCTATCAACTCCTCCAATTTTATGGTTGAAATGTCGTTAGCTTCTTCGATTGCTAAGACTTTTCGTTCCCACTCATCCGTTAGTGAGTTGAGGATTTTTGAAACAATATCAAAATCTAGATAAGTTTCTCCTAATGCTATCAAAGAATGATATATATCTTGAAATCTAGAGTACATTTCATTTATAGTCTCATCTTGCTTCATTTTAAAATTCTAGAACTGATTTTTGAGCATAGAAATTTTACTCCTTTTTACTTTGTTAATACCTTAATGTGTAATTTAAGTGTACGCCAAATTTCATGAGCAGTTTTACACATGCTTATTCTATTAAACTCATTTTTTGTCTAATGCACAATATGACATATTCATAGCTTTAGCATTTGCAGTAGCGTCTAATTTTTGCGTGTTAGACCATGCTGAATATTCGGTAGTAGGCATAGTATATTCAGATTGCATAATGTTCCAGGTTTCATAACTACTTGCTTGTATATAAATTCTCATCTAGTAGCCCAATAGTTATAGTTCATTCCATTAAATAGAGGTGGTCATGCGATGACCTTCTAGAAAGGTAGTGTTAGTTACAATGCTGGTGTTGTTTTCCATATTAAAAAATATCAGATAACTATGTTACAGTTATATGATGGCCTTGCTCTGATACCAAATGAAAGTTACTGTGCTATAGGATCAAGTAATATCGAATATAATAAACAACTAGTGCAGAAAATAATAGGAGTAAAGTAAAATGACACCAGGAATTTTTATACTGGTTCGAACTCTCGTTCTACGTCCAGTCCCAGACTCCTTCTAGAATTAAAGCTAGCAACCCTCACTTAACCCGGAGGAACAAGTATTACACCGCCTGAGCAACCGAACAGGACTTGGCTGCCTAAGCAACAGAACAGGACTTGACCGCCTGAGCAACCGAACAGGACTTGGCCGCCTAAGCAACAGAACAGGACTTGGCCGCCTGAGCAACCGAACAGGACTTGGCCGCCTAAGCAACCGAACATGACTTGACCGCCTGAGCAACCGAACAGGACTTTCTTACAAACTGGATTAACTTGACTTTGTGTGTTTTGAAAAAACACGAATTTGTCACTTGTAGTACACCCTTCCTATAATCTTTTCCTCAAGAATGATGTGTATAATTGTGTGTGTATGAAGAATAGGAAGATTAGTATTGCTTAAAGAATATGGAAATGGAATCGTAAGCAATGATTGTATAGAGATTTGTAAATAATAGTTGCAATGCTCGTTAGATCAAGAGAGAATAGAAAATTAGGTGATTTGAACGTTGAAACTAGAGTGCTTTTATAGTATACGATGAGTTACAATCTCTTGAAATGGATGCAACACTTCAGAAAGAAAACAACATTTGGATCAATGGAAGTGTCCATTCAAAAATGTGACTGTTGCATGATTCAGTCGACTAAACCTGCTTGGTCAGTCAACTGAATTCAAAAGATGCACGAAATTCAACCACAGACTCAGTCGACTCACCAGGTGTGTTCAGTCAACTGGTCCGTGTAACATATAAAAATTTTACGCTGACTCGGTCGACTGGTACCACATGGTCAGTCGACTGAGTATTGTTTTACAGTGCAGTCAAATATGTGTGTGTGAGGAGAGATTTTAACAAAGCACTAACTAGACTCTATATATATAATTATTGACTCTTATTAAAATTTATAACTATACGAACTATATATTGAGTCGATGAGTCTGGATATTGTCATAGTCGTAGATTCGTGAATTGTTGTGTCTTGTCAGCAATCAAAACCTATGATCCAACACAAGAGCAAGCGATACCTAGCTTTCTTATTTAGAATAAATAAAACATAAATTAATACATGAAAGATAATCTCTTTCAGTAACAATAGCGAAGTTTACAAACAATAAAGAAATTCAAATTACATCACGATTCCATTTTTTAACATTTAAATAACTCTTAAAGTTTTGAAACACCGATTTTGGCCTTTTCAAATGACCCGACCAACAAGGTAAGGGTATAATTAAAAGGAGGATTAATCCCTTTTAGGGTATTAACTCGGGGAATTGATGATAATCCCATTTTCGGCCTAAGGGCTAGTGTGATCACATAACAATTTAGAATGATAAATTCGAATTTCACTAAGCAGTTTGTCCTTCTCATCACTCATGAAATAAAATCAAATGTAAGGGAATCTTGTGTATACTTCTTATAGATCTCTTAGAAAGCTGCACCTTGCTAATTGAGATGTTTTGATGGTTAAAGACTTCTCCTAAAAATCTCTCTTTAACTTGGCAAACTTACTCATAAGCTTCTTAAGAACAGGACAACTCGAGAGTTCCTAAATTTGTATAATATGTTAATATTATACTAATAAAAGAGAACCAAAAGTGATAAAGTTCATAAGCCACTTAAACTATGTACTACAATCATACAATCATTCGGGTTCATACGATATTGATCTCTTATAAAATTTAGAAATAATTCTCCCCTTATTATACTTAATCATTTTGGGACGAAGTGTATTAGAAGAAATAGCAACCCTAGGTAAGTTCCAACAAGCCCTAGGATGAGGATCGCTTCCATGACCATCTAGATATCTTTTATGAAGGCGTCTAAGCAAACCTCCACTATTTTCGCCCAAGTAAGAAAAGTCTACAAATTGACCCCTGGAGTAGACTTTATAGAGGAACTCCATCAAAACATTTCTATCATCAATTAATATCCAAAAGAGAGTCATTAATTTAGTATTCTCTCTCGCAAATCCTTTCTATGTATATACGAGCTCTTTTCAAGCGAGATGTGGCCTGCTTCTCCTTAGAAAACCATAATCGTATGGCATCACCACAAAGGAGATTGTATTTGTTTGACAGGTCATTGTATTCTTTAATCAAACTTTCAAGTTTCCCATTCAGTCGATTCTCCCTATTCACACTCTTTTCATAAAGAATCTCATAATAGTAGTTGTCCTTTTTCCTTAACAAAAATAGTGAGCTTATCAATTAAGAGCTAAACAAGTAACCTTAGGCATTTAAATAAAGAACTATGTATTTGGGAGGCCGAAACATGAGAGACAGGGGTCTTAGTTTTCTCCTTCGGTTGATGGTTGGGAGGAGCGCTATCTTTTGGAATAAAATCTTTCCTTATAGTATTTTGAGAATCAGGAATTCAAAAAGCCCGGATCATGAGAAGACGAGTCTAAGATAGGATCGCCTTATCCCTTTCCCTCATCATATGGTCCTCCAGGACCCTTCCATCATCATCACCACCATTATCATCACCATGATTGTCATCATTCTCATCATTATCTTCTTCCCCATCGGATAGAATTGGAAGATCATCAAAGGTTAACTACTTTTCGGCATCTACCTTTTCTTCAGCAAGAAACTCCTCCTGAAGAGATTTCTTGTCTTTCTTCGGCTTAAGACTAAACTTCCTTTTAAACTTTTCATTACAATTTGTAAGGGATGGAAAGTCTAAGTCTGGGCACTTTTGAATGTTATTAGCATATGCCATAGACAAGGCTTCTTCGTAACATTCCTCAGTAATTTTAGGAAGAGCATCATTAAAGAAAGAAGTGACTTTCTTTTTAGCGTCACTAATAATACTATTCGAGTAGGCCAAGATGATAGTTTTCCTTGTACCTTGTCCTCTAAGGATTAGTTCTTATAAAATAGCTCGACCTTTTCTTTATTAGCCCTCTCGAGATCTGCTTTTAACATTTTCACTTCCTGCTCAACTAGCTCAGTTTTCTCCTTATTGACCTTCTCGAGGTCTACTTTCAATGCCTCCACCTCCACCTCCTTTTCTAACAGTTGCCTTGCATTTTTCTTCTTGTTGAGTGAGGAGATGAGGTTCTCTTTCTCAATAACAACATTGCCTCTTGCCGATGCAATACTAATTATGTTGTGATTAAGCGAAGAGATTTTCCTTTTGAGCTCAACTATTTTGTTAGAAGGCCCTTGAGAAGCCTCTTGGAGGAGAAACATATTCTTTCCTACCTTAAATGTGTTGCAAGTTTAAGTTGGGATAGGATCTATAGAGCTAAAAATTAACTAAATGAGAGGAAATACGTACCAATAAAAGCTGCTTAGAATAATGAAAAGATGATCCTTGGAATAAATTTAGGCTGCAATGACCTAAGGAAAGTAGTAAAGGGAGATTGGATAGCCAATTGAACAAAATCATCAAAACTGGTCACAAGAGAGTGGTCTTGATCCTCCGAAAGAAGATGATCTTTTGGGGAAGGAGATAGCCCAAGATCAACATACAAAAGACTAAGAGCTGTTGGAGAAGTAGGAAAAGAAATCACGAAGAGGGGATCCGGAGAGTGAGGCACCTCGGTAGATTCTTGAACTTTATGCCTAAGAGATTCCTGATTGGCAACCTCATGGCTCGAGTCAATGGTCACATGTTCCTCCTCATACACAACAATAGGAGTAAAGTCACCCACAAGCTTAGGCCTTTTGTTTGGGTAAGAAGACGGAATATCAGCAGGAATCTTGTCGTCAGCTTCTAATGCTTCAGCTGCTTTTGCAATAGAGTCCTCAATGGAAGCAAGTTTTCTCAATCGAGATGAGGCAAGAATTTCATCTTTACTTTTCCTTTTTTGGGAGCACTATCTTTAACTCCTGTCTCTTTAAAAGCGACAACAAGAACAGACAAGCCTAAACAAAGAAAATACTTCAATAAAACAATGACATCAGGAATTTCATACTGGTTATATTAAAAACTTACCAATGGGCTCAAGTTGAACTGGAGAAGAAAAACATTACGGTTATTGATGACCAGCGAACGTTTCCCTTGGGCATTTCCTTTCATCATTAGTGGTTCACCAAGTATTATATGATGATCTAGAATCAATGAGTAGTGACAAAGATTCGCTTTTATCGGGAGTGTGAGCCTACCTTTTAGATGCCAGTGTAGGGATTTGACTCTCGCTATCAGAGGAGCTTAACTGCATAGGAGCTAAACCTAAAGGAAAACATTCGTTGTGAGAAAAATGATGAATATAACATAAATAACAGAAACAGAAACTTACCTATAATAAAGAAAGTTCCTCTAATCCTAGAACAACATCTGACATAGAAAAACTGATTTTCCCATCCCTTGGTCTTATTAACGGTATTGATGATCAAGCTTTTTGGAAAAGGACGATTGTGATATAGTGGATTACACTACTACTCACCTATCTTGGTAGGGCTAGCTATGGAGTGAAGATTTTCAGCACTAAGGGAGGGAAGCTTGCTTCCCTAGCTAGAACTTCCAAGCAGGTCAAGTTGGTGTATGAATTTGGAGTTAATTGAATTGGAGCAATGTTTAGGTACTCTGGGAATCTCAAAAGAAAGTTATGGAAAGGGAGATATCTCGAGTGCCATATATGTATTGGGGTGAAGGCGAAAAACCCTTTTGGGGGATTGTCAGTTCTACGAGAAAGACCGGCATGAATTGCATTTGTACCTATAATTTCAAACTGTTTAACAATGGAATCCACTTCTTCTTGAGTGGTAATATACGATGGATTAAGAAGATGATCTTCTTCCTTAATAGATGAGGCAGCTTTTGGACCCTTGCTGGTCTTCTTGATTCCTTTCCGAGATGTATTCTTGCCTTCAATTTATCTGCCAGGTGATATTATTCCACGTTAGAAAAATGATAATAAGAATGCTCATGATATAAAATGGGATATTATATTCTAAAATAAGGAATAACTAATTGATTGCCTAAATTATGGCACTAAAATGTGGAAAGCCTATAGTCCCACAAAATATTTACATAATGACTATTACATAGTCAACGTCACACTTATGGAAAACTTAAACTATTAAGTCAATTAAGAGTGTGCAAAAAATGTTAGACTTGTGTAAGAAAGTAAGACTATAGGTGTTTACAGGAAACTTAAAGTAAGAATTATTATAAGAGTAACTGAAGTGTTATGTTGCATCATTAAATCTATGTCAAATGGATGAACTAAAAGTCGAATGTCATATTAGTTGTGCTATAAATTTCAATGTAATGCCACAACTATGGTCAATGCGGAAAGGATAAAATAGCCAGAACCGATGAATAATGTCGGCATAGGTCTATAATATTTTTATATGTGACCTATGAAATTACTACAACGACTATGTCGTAAAATAACAATATCATATAAGGTTTACACAAGAATGTTGGAAATGATTACGAAAGAAGGATAATAACTTACAGTAAAGTTATCAATGTCATATAATAGCCCCATAAATCAATATTGAATCTAAGCAGCAATGCTTTTAGTTAATGCCGAATTCATGTATGTCACATCCATGGTTAGTGATCGACATAAACTCTCTCATGACAACAGCTCTTATATTTCCAAAAAGGTTGTCGCACTTCTTTTCAGTTATTGATAGCATAAATTTTTTTATGCTATAAGTTTTCTAAGCTTCGGAATTGGTTATTAAAATAATATGCAAAGAGAAAACTCATTTGATATCGAACATCAGAGTGATATAGACTATCTGATTTATCAATAAAACATCATAGTAAAATAACACCGTTGAAGTAAAACAGGGTAAATTAGTCAATATCAAATATCCTAGTAATGTCGTAAGGCTTCAATATTGATATAAAGCAAGGCGATATCAGGTTTTGCGTATAATAGACTATCCATTTAACCATTAAAATAAGAAACGCCCAGGTTTTCAAATCAATGTCGCCCGACTTTAATTATTCCAATAAATCATTTAAGCAACATAGAAATTCTTTATTGATTCAATCTAAAAGCACAATCGGTTATTAATCAAAATGATAATATGAATATCAACATCAAAATTATGCAATTAAACCCAATTCGAGATCGATAAAACCCAAATGAAATCCTAATAATGATTTTGGTATAAAACTTCTTAATTTAAGTTAATCGACGCAAGTAAAGCCAAAAATCGAACCATAATGCTGGCTTGGATGCCTAAAATATAAGATTTTTAATGATTTTGAGAATCTTGGAATTACTTTTGCTTGAGATTGAAGTGCCGGTAAAAGAAGAAGAAGGACAAGAAATGACTATTTATAGTGGAAAAGAAGACATGCAGCTACCATTGGATCAATTTCAATGTACAGTGGGATCTGCAAAGAATACCAATAAGCGGTAAAGAGCCAAGACTGAAGGTATTGACTTAAAAAGTCAATGCTTCCTTTATACTAGGGATCAAATGTTACTATCATTATCAAGTCCAAAGGTATACAACATGTCAACATAGCCATGATCTCACATTCAAGAAATGTCGAAAGTATGAAGAAAAACCTATACCGAAATCATATAATGCCGCCCATCGTCAATAAAGAATAATACACAATGTCGTAGGTCATCAACAAAGCCAGCAATACCGAATGCCATCAGTGTCGCATACTGCTTATAAATTTGAATGAGTGATATCATATCAGAGAAATTGGAAACTGTAATACCCCAAAATTTTGTGAAAAATCATTTTTGTAAAATGATTTAATTTTTGAAATATTTAGATTTAAATATGGTGAAATTTCTGGAATAAATAGTGTGCAAGTATATGTGTGCACGTGCACACTGAAATGGCACAAGGAAGAACTCCAGATTTCTTGGATTTAAAACAAGAATTAAAAAGCAATACAAACATGATTTTGCAACATGGATATTTGATTTCTGGAATTATATGGATCATCTTAGAAAATAAGAAAAGTAAGTTTTACTTTAAATCAGTAAACAGATTTTAATTAAAACCCAGAAAAGAAAATTATACATATGTATAAGGATTTGTAAACTTGTATACATATAGGTGCATATGTTTCTGAAATTAAAGAGGAATTAAAATAAGCCTAGATAAGATATGTATACAAATATACATTTTTAAACACTAAAAAGTACATATATATATAAGCAAGTGAAACCATAACATTAAAATGACATGAAATGTGATACAAGTCAATATGCTTGTGTAGACAAAAATAGCAAAGGGGATTTTCAGAAATAATTAAAATATAAAATAGGATAGTCACACTTTTAACATGACTAGGTGAGTGGCCATTTTCTGAAAAGTAAAAAGAAAGAAGATGCAGCCTTTAAATTGGTTAATATGGCCGGGGTATTATGAATGAAAAATGCATGATGCTAGCCAGGACAGAAATGGAATTCTGTTTCAACAAAACCCTAGAGGAAAAATGCATATAAATAGGCAGTGGAATTGTCTTTACCCCGGGCTGCACAAAAATAAGAAAAGAAAAAAAAAATATTGAAAGGAAGGAGAAAACACTCAAACAAGAACTTTCTGGATTAATAAGAAGAAACATTTAGGTGAGTAATCTCACTAAGTTCATGGCATTAAGACCTGAGATGAGGCAGCCACTTTTTATTGCCATTTATATATATTTCTGGTTTTGATGTATATGATTTCATCAATGCTTTTTGGATGTTTTATTTTAAATCTGATATGATTTAATATGGATGATTTTGATGATCTTTGATTGGTTGAGACATTTGTCTTTGGATGAGTATCATACTGTTTTACTTATACTTATAAATGTTAAAGTTTGGGATCTTAAAAAAAATTATATAGAGAATACTCTCAACTGTTATAGATCTATGGCATGGAAACTTTACAAAAATGATTGGAGCTGCATTATACTTGGTATAAGTGCTGAGGCTTGAAAAGAAAAATGTTAAGGGTGCAATAGAAATATTTCTAAGTGCTGAGCCCTTAATCAAATCAAAAAAAAAAGAGAAACCCACAAGCTAAAATTATGATTGAACCAGATCTTGAATCTAAATCAATCATAAAGGCTTGCAGATCAATATAACATGCCATGCCTCTTTTTACAGTTGAAAATATTCTTATGTTTTAATAAGATCAAGACATATTGACCCCATTTAGGAAATAACTATCTGCTTATTTCTAAGGAGAATTATGCTAGGAAAAATTATGGATGTTTCCATGTTTGCAGTGACATGTTCACTTAGCATATATGATGATAGGATTTAAGACAATACACTAGTAAATAAACTAGGGAAGGGAAGGCCAAGAAGGCTGCTGGAATGCTTGTCATATTTGAAGTATGCAAGTTGGCACATGGTTTGTTTAAGCCCTGAGATCTTTGTGCAATGATGTGAATTAGTTCATTGCAATGTGTCCCAGTGATTCCTTAATAGCAGATGAGGCAGGGATTTAAATTGAATTATACAACCTGTAAATGAAGAAATAGGAATATGGATATTTCTTAGGTTGAATGGTATGGAACCAAGATGATTCCAGTGAATGCAATTGTTGCAAATAGATAATTATGTTTGTATGATTATGTATGCAAGTGTAAGAATGATAAATGAATATATCATACCTGAACCAACTTAATTATACTATGTTAAAATAATTGATTGCAGAAATTTTCTTAAATAACAAGTTAGTACTCTTATATTCTCTATTGCTTAATATCATGAATGTATTGATGTTACTCATACCAGATCATAGATCTGACCCTTGGTTGCTCATGGCATATGGGGTGTCTCATTTTAAAATGAGGCAGCCACTTATGCTCTTTCAGGTAACCCAAGCACTAAGTAAAAATGAAGTAATGGCTATTATGGAGGAGTGAATGAACATGCTAGCTAGTTTCAATAAGAGCTTAAATTGATTATATCTGCATGTATTCGGGAAAATTTTTATGTTTCTAAGATTTCTAGTCATGTATTGAATATTTTATGGTTAGTGATCATGTTGCCCTTATGTTCTGTAAAGTGTCAGATTAAATTTGTTGGTCTGTTGAAATTGTTGTGTGTTAAGGTTTGATTTGTTTTGAAGTAGGGTCTGAAACATAAACAAGAGAAATATGCTCAAGTATCAGCTATAAAAATCTGGTAAGAAATGTACAATTATGTGAGCTACTGTTTTGCATAATTTATATATATGTATTAGCTAATCTTGAGACATAACAGAGCACTGAGTTTTAGAACAAAATCTGGATTTAGCAAGAAGTAAACTTAAAGGGATTTTATTTTCTTTTTACTGAAATGCTTTGTAAATAAGTTTGAATTCATTTCTGAATTGTATTGAGAAAAGTAAAATGTTTTTCTAAAAGCTTCAGACAGAATGCAATGAAAGGTATCTCCATTGCTTTGAACTAGTGTGGCAGATACAGGATTCATGAGTTGACCAGCTTCAAATAAATGAAGTATTGGTTGATCATGATAGATTGTATTTTGAAAACAAAAATGCATTTCAAAGCTTAGTACATTTAGCAATTGTTTCACCCAGTTTTCTGGAAAATGAGCAGAGATATTGACATGTACATGTATATCTGTGTACATGATGATATTTGAGCAAAAATATAATTATAATTCCTAGAACAGTTGTAGGAATGGATTTCAAAAAAATAATAAGCAAGAACCATTGTTTTATATGTTAGATTATAGGCAAAAATTAAATATATATGTGTAGATATAGGAAGATATCAGATTTCAAACCATACAGGAAAAAAAAAAGAAAAAAAAAATTGTGTTTGAACCGACCAGCATAGCACTCGAACTCGTGACCTCTTGTGTATAAGTTAGGCGCGTTTCCATTACGCCTAGATGTTGCTTGTGTTCACTTAGGATCCACTTTCTTTTATACTGAATTTGATACTATCCAGACTTTAACACAATCATCTATATTAAAAGCTTGTTTACCACTGATTATTACTTGATCATTTCTTAATTCTAATGACAGACTAAAGTACATGTTTCCAGTGGATTTATAGCCAAAAATCAGAATACAATAATTAATCTGAATTGCTAAAAATCTAAATCAAACAGAATGTTCTTGTACAAAAAATAAAGTATATACTCTGAATTTAAACAAGAAGAACACATACATCTTCATATGTATGTGTATGTTATTAGATATACACTGATATATTTATATTGGTAAGTTATTTTGATCCTGGATATATTTTGTTTATTGGAAAAAGAAAATGACCTTGGAAAACATATTTGTAATGAATGATATATCTATATATCATCTCTTAGTAAAAAAAAAAATCCTTATGAAATTAGGGTGGAAATAGGAGGGTCATTTCAGTTGGTATCAGAGCACTTGGTTGCATTGATTGTTAAGTATTATAGAAATGTATTATGTCTGTTTGTTTTGGATGAAATAATTTAGATAAGAAAATAGAAATTATAGAAGTACTCATAATATACTAATACCATTTACCCAGAATTTAGTTAGCAGACCATGGTAGGAAGAGGATCTCATCACAATGCAGGACCCAGTGCACCTCAAATGCTTGATATGCAAGAATTTGTGAGGGTTTTAAGAGATGGAATTGGGCATAGGCCTGAGAACCCACATGAAGAGCTTTCAAAACTACTGAAGACTTATTCCAATTTGGGAGGCAAGAGTTTTGAAGGAACTGAGAGTGTGATGGAAATTCAAGCTTGGTTGAGAACACTTGATAGAATTTTCAATGACATGCAGTTGGATGACCAAAGGAAGAGGCAAGTAGCTTCTAGACAACTGAAAGGGGTAGCTTTAAGCTGGTGGGAGGTGATCATAGCTGGAAGAAATGAAAATGAAATCACTTGGAATCAGTTCAAGGAGATGTTGGAGGCAAGATTTGTACCAGCATCAGCCAAGACCATTTTGCTTGAAGAATTTATCAAACTTAGGCAGGGAACTTTGAATGTCACTGAATACACTCAAAAGTTTGAAGGGCTATCCAATTATGGAGCAATGCTAGTGGCAGATGAAGCATCCAAAAATGATAGGTATATAAAAGGACTGAACCCAGGACTTAGCAGAGCTATGCTACCATATGCAGATAGAACATTTGATCAAGTAATTGATCTGGCCTTGAAACTGGAACAACATGACAAAGAAAGAGAGAAATATAGGAATTTTAAGAGCAACAACAAGAAGGATAAGGGAAGATATCACCCTTATGATAAAAAGAAGGAGGAGGCAGACAACAGGAAGGGTAAAGATACAAAAGCCAATGATACTAAGAAGAAATTGGTTTGCCATCATTGTGGAAAAGAAGGACACATCAAACCAAGGTGCCCAGAGTTGAAAGGAGGAGCCTTCAAATGCTACCTATGTGGGAAAGAGGGGCATATGAAGAGGAACTGTCCTGAAAATAAACAGCAAGGGAAATTGGCAACTTTGGAAGGAAAAGGCAAATCTGCAGTGAAAATTGATGCTGAAAATCATGGCCAAGTGGAAGGTACATTACTCATTTGTGCCATACCCATACCAGTAGTATATGATACTGGAGCAACACACTCTTTGATTTCCTATGAATTAGTTAAAGTATTAAAATTAAACTGCATATTGGTTGAAACCCCATTGCTTGTAGAAAGTCCCCTAGGGAGTTCTAGTGTTTTGAACATGAATTGTGTGGATGTGGAGTTAAACATAGGAGGAAATATTTTTATTTCCAATTTATATGTTTTAAATTACCCAAATATAGGAGTTATATTGGGGGTAGATTGGTTAAGGCAATTTAAAGCCATAATAAATTTAGACTCATCCACCATATCATTGCAAAATTCTAGAGGCCAGAGAATCACAGTTCTATGTGAAATAGCTAAGGAAGAGAAATTGTATCATTTAGTTGACTTAGAAAAAGATCTGAGTGAACTAACCATTGAAGAAATTCCCATAGTTAATGAATACTTGGATGTGTTTGGGGAAGTTAAGGGTGTTCCACACCACAGACCAGTTGAGTTCCAAATTAATCTCATTCCAGGAGCAAGCCCAATAATCAAGAAACCCTATAGGATGGGGCCAAGTGAACTGAAAGAATTGAAAAATCAGTTGGAAGAATTAGAAGGCAAGGGATTTATAAGGCCAAGCAATTCCTGTTGGGGTTCTCCAGTAGTGTTTGTAAGAAAACATGATGGTACCTTGAGAATGTGCATAGATTACAGGGAACTAAATAAAGTAACCATCAAGAATAAATACCCATTGCCTAGAATAGATGATCTCTTTGACCAACTCAGTGAAGCTAAAATATTTTCTAGGCTAGACTTAGCATCAGGATTCCATCAAATGAAGGTTGAAGACTCAAGTGTTAAGTATACTGCATTTAACACAAGATATGGCTTATATGAATTTTTGGTTATGCCATTTGGTTTGACAAATGCTCCTTCATATTTTGTTGATTTGATGAATAGAATATTTAGAGATTATTTAGACAAGTTTGTACTGATTTTTATTGATGACATTTTGGTTTATTCTAAGACAGTGGAAGAGCATAAAAATCATTTGCATTTAGTTTTGTCAAGACTAAGGGAAAATGATTTAAAGGCAAAATTTTCAAAATGTGCATTTTGGAAAGAAGAAGTGCATTTCCTTGGGCATGTTATCTCTGCCAAAGGAATATCAGTAAACCCTAACAAGGTAGTGGCAATCCAAGCATGGAAAAGGCCTAGCACCATCAATGAGATTAGATCATTTATGGGGATGGCAGGATATTATAGGAGATTTATAAAAGATTTCTCAAAAATATCATCACCACTTACCAATTTAACTAGAAAGAACCAAGCCTTTGTATGGACAGAAAAATGTGAGCAAGCTTTTATCAAAATAAAGGAAGCTCTGATTAATGCACCAGTATTAAGAGTGCCAGAAGGAAATGAAAATTTGGTTGTGTACACTGATGCAAGTGGCTCTGGGTTAGGGGCTGTGTTGATGCAGCAAGACCAGGTGGTAGCCTATGCATCTAGGCAATTAAAGCCACATGAAACCAGGTATGCAACCCATGATCTTGAACTAGCAGCAGTTGTGTATGCTTTGAAACTTTGGAGACATTATTTGTTAGGTGCCAAATTCATTTTATACACTGATCATAAGGCACTAAAATATTTATTCTCACAAAAAGATTTGAACATGAGGCAACATAGATGGGTAGAGTTCCTAGCTGCCTATGATCTAGATATACTGTATACACCAGGCAAGGCAAATAAAGTTGCAGATGCCTTGAGTAGACAACATGCCAAAGTAGCCATGTTGATGATGGAAGAGTTTAAGGATTTGTCTATACTTACTGATTTAGAAATTGAGGAAAACAGTAAGGTACAAATGATGTCCATTGAAGAAGGTGAAGGTAAAGGGAAATTAAGTATGATATCTCTGCAATCAGATTTACTTCTTAAGATTGGGAAAATGCAGGAACAAGACCTAAACATGGTGGAAAAGAAAATGCTCATATCAAGAGGGGAGGAAGTAATAAATTATCAAGTTGACAAAAATGGTTATTTAAGGAATAAAAATAGGATATGTGTTCCAGAAAATATAGAATTGAAGGAGGAAATATTAAATGAGTACCATAGGAGTAAGTACTCCATACACCCAGGTAGCACCAAGATGTATCAAAATTTGAAAAGAAATCTTTGGTGGAAGGGGATGAAGTCAGATGTGGCCAGATATGTTGCAAGGTGCATGACTTGCCAACAAGTCAAGGCAGAGACACAAAGGCCATCAGGACTATTGCAACCCCTTAGCATACCACAGTGGAAGTGGGAGGATATATCTATGGATTTCATAGATGGTCTGCCTAGATCTAAGAAGGGAAACACAAGTATATGGGTGATAGTGGATAGGCTAACTAAGGTAGCACATTTTATCCCAGTTAAAACAGAAAGAAATGCTCCAAAATTGGCTCAAATATTCATGAAAGAAGTAGTAAGGTTGCATGGCATACCCAAAACTATTGTGAGTGATAGGGATACCATCTTCACCTCAAGATTTTGGAAAAGTTTTCAAGAGGCCATGGGGAGTGAGTTGTGCTTAAGCACTGCCTACCATCCACAATCAGATGGTCAAACTGAGGTGGTGAACAAAGTCTTAGAGGACTTGTTGAGAGCATGTACACTGGACTTTGGAGGCAACTGGGAAGACCACCTCCATCTAGCTGAATTCACATACAATAACAGTTACCAAAGCACCATAGGGATGGCACCATTTGAAGCCTTATATGGCAAGCCATGTTTATCACCTATATGCTGGGTAGAGACTGGAGAAAGGGCTGTTCTTGGACCTGAATATGTTAAAGAAACTACAGAGAAAATTGGGTTAATAAGAAAAAGAATAGCAGCAGCTCAAGATAGGCAAAAGAAATTTGCAGATAGGAAGAGAAAGCAAGTGGAATATGAAGTGGGAGACTTTGTTTTCATCAAGATTTCACCTATGAAGAAAGTCATGAGATTTGGCAAGCAAGGTAAGCTTACACCAAGGTATGTTGGACCCTATAAAATTCTGGAAAGAATTGGTTCATTGGCTTACAAATTAGAATTACCAGAGGAAATGAAAGCAATGCATAATGTTTTTCATGTGTCCCAACTTAGAAGATGGGTACATGATAAAGAAGACATTTTGGAAGAGCCTACCAAAATTCAAATAAATCCTGACTTGGTTTATGAAAAAGAACCAGTGGGGATTATAGCCAAGGAAGAAAAGAAATTAAGGAGCAAAACCTTGAAACTAGTTAAGATCCAGTGGAGTAGTGATCCTAATGACTGCACATGGGAGTTAGAGGATAAGATTAGAATGGATTATCCTAAGCTTTTTGCAAATTAAAAGGTAATTTTTTTTTTCTCTTTCTGAAGATAAATTTTTTTTGTTATGCATGGCTGATATGGTTGAATTTGTTTGCTTATGCATATGTTTGATAAGTTCTCAGAAAAGAAAATGATGCTTGTTATAAATGTTAGAAAAATTGTGAGGACACAATTCCTAAAAGGAGGGGTGAATGTAATACCCCAAAATTTTGTGAAAAATCATTTTTGTAAAATGATTTAATTTTTGAAATATTTAGATTTAAATATGGTGAAATTTCTGGAATAAATAGTGTGCAAGTATATGTGTGCACGTGCACACTGAAATGGCACAAGGAAGAACTCCAGATTTCTTGGATTTAAAACAAGAATTAAAAAGCAATACAAACATGATTTTGCAACATGGATATTTGATTTCTGGAATTATATGGATCATCTTAGAAAATAAGAAAAGTAAGTTTTACTTTAAATCAGTAAACAGATTTTAATTAAAACCCAGAAAAGAAAATTATACATATGTATAAGGATTTGTAAACTTGTATACATATAGGTGCATATGTTTCTGAAATTAAAGAGGAATTAAAATAAGCCTAGATAAGATATGTATACAAATATACATTTTTAAACACTGAAAAGTACATATATATATAAGCAAGTGAAACCATAACATTAAAATGACATGAAATGTGATACAAGTCAATATGCTTGTGTAGACAAAAATAGCAAAGGGGATTTTCAGAAATAATTAAAATATAAAATAGGATAGTCACACTTTTAACATGACTAGGTGAGTGGCCATTTTCTGAAAAGTAAAAAGAAAGAAGATGCAGCCTTTAAATTGGTTAATATGGCCGGGGTATTATGAATGAAAAATGCATGATGCTAGCCAGGACAGAAATGGAATTCTGTTTCAACAAAACCCTAGAGGAAAAATGCATATAAATAGGCAGTGGAATTGTCTTTACCCCGGGCTGCACAAAAATAAGAAAAGAAAAAAAAAATATTGAAAGGAAGGAGAAAACACTCAAACAAGAACTTTCTGGATTAATAAGAAGAAACATTTAGGTGAGTAATCTCACTAAGTTCATGGCATTAAGACCTGAGATGAGGCAGCCACTTTTTATTGCCATTTATATATATTTCTGGTTTTGATGTATATGATTTCATCAATGCTTTTTGGATGTTTTATTTTAAATCTGATATGATTTAATATGGATGATTTTGATGATCTTTGATTGGTTGAGACATTTGTCTTTGGATGAGTATCATACTGTTTTATTTATACTTATAAATGTTAAAGTTTGGGATCTTAAAAAAAAATTATATAGAGAATACTCTCAACTGTTATAGATCTATGGCATGGAAACTTTACAAAAATGATTGGAGCTGCATTATACTTGGTATAAGTGCTGAGGCTTGAAAAGAAAAATGTTAAGGGTGCAATAGAAATATTTCTAAGTGCTGAGCCCTTAATCAAATCAAAAAAAAAAAGAAACCCACAAGCTAAAATTATGATTGAACCAGATCTTGAATCTGAATCAATCATAAAGGCTTGCAGATCAATATAACATGCCATGCCTCTTTTTACAGTTGAAAATATTCTTATGTTTTAATAAGATCAAGACATATTGACCCCATTTAGGAAATAACTATCTGCTTATTTCTAAGGAGAATTATGCTAGGAAAAATTATGGATGTTTCCATGTTTGCAGTGACATGTTCACTTAGCATATATGATGATAGGATTTAAGACAATACACTAGTAAATAAACTAGGGAAGGGAAGGCCAAGAAGGCTGCTGGAATGCTTGTCATATTTGAAGTATGCAAGTTGGCACATGGTTTGTTTAAGCCCTGAGATCTTTGTGCAATGATGTGAATTAGTTCATTGCAATGTGTCCCAGTGATTCCTTAATAGCAGATGAGGCAGGGATTTAAATTGAATTATACAACCTGTAAATGAAGAAATAGGAATATGGATATTTCTTAGGTTGAATGGTATGGAACCAAGATGATTCCAGTGAATGCAATTGTTGCAAATAGATAATTATGTTTGTATGATTATGTATGCAAGTGTAAGAATGATAAATGAATATATCATACCTGAACCAACTTAATTATACTATGTTAAAATAATTGATTGCAGAAATTTTCTTAAATAACAAGTTAGTACTCTTATATTCTCTATTGCTTAATATCATGAATGTATTGATGTTACTCATACCAGATCATAGATCTGACCCTTGTTTGCTCATGGCATATGGGGTGTCTCATTTTAAAATGAGGCAGCCACTTATTCTCTTTCAGGTAACCCAAGCACTAAGTAAAAATGAAGTAATGGCTATTATGGAGGAGTGAATGAACATGCTAGCTAGTTTCAATAAGAGCTTAAATTGATTATATCTGCATGTATTCGGGAAAATTTTTATGTTTCTAAGATTTCTAGTCATGTATTGAATATTTTATGGTTAGTGATCATGTTGCCCTTATGTTCTGTAAAGTGTCAGATTAAATTTGTTGGTCTGTTGAAATTGTTGTGTGTTAAGGTTTGATTTGTTTTGAAGTAGGGTCTGAAACATAAACAAGAGAAATATGCTCAAGTATCAGCTATAAAAATCTGGTAAGAAATGTACAATTATGTGAGCTACTGTTTTGCATAATTTATATATATGTATTAGCTAATCTTGAGACATAACAGAGCACTGAGTTTTAGAACAAAATCTGGATTTAGCAAGAAGTAAACTTAAAGGGATTTTATTTTCTTTTTACTGAAATGCTTTGTAAATAAGTTTGAATTCATTTCTGAATTGTATTGAGAAAAGTAAAATGTTTTTCTAAAAGCTTCAGACAGAATGCAATGAAAGGTATCTCCATTGCTTTGAACTAGTGTGGCAGATACAGGATTCATGAGTTGACCAGCTTCAAATAAATGAAGTATTGGTTGATCATGATAGATTGTATTTTGAAAACAAAAATGCATTTCAAAGCTTAGTACATTTAGCAATTGTTTCACCCAGTTTTCTGGAAAATGAGCAGAGATATTGACATGCACATGTATATCTGTGTACATGATGATATTTGAGCAAAAATATAATTATAATTCCTAGAACAGTTGTAGGAATGGATTTCAAAAAAATAATAAGCAAGAACCATTGTTTTATATGTTAGATTATAGGCAAAAATTAAATATATATGTGTAGATATAGGAAGATATCAGATTTCAAACCATACAGGAAAAAAAAAGAAAAAAAAAATTGTGTTTGAACCGACCAGCATAGCACTCGAACTCGTGACCTCTTGTGTATAAGTTAGGCGCGTTTCCATTACGCCTAGATGTTGCTTGTGTTCACTTAGGATCCACTTTCTTTTATACTGAATTTGATACTATCCAGACTTTAACACAATCATCTATATTAAAAGCTTGTTTACCACTGATTATTACTTGATCATTTCTTAATTCTAATGACAGACTAAAGTACATGTTTCCAGTGGATTTATGGCCAAAAATCAGAATACAATAATTAATCTGAATTGCTAAAAATCTAAATCAAACAGAATGTTCTTGTACAAAAAATAAAGTATATACTCTGAATTTAAACAAGAAGAACACATACATCTTCATATGTATGTGTATGTTATTAGATATACACTGATATATTTATATTGGTAAGTTATTTTGATCCTGGATATATTTTGTTTATTGGAAAAAGAAAATGACCTTGGAAAACATATTTGTAATGAATGATATATCTATATATCATCTCTTAGAAAAAAAAAATCCTTATGAAATTAGGGTGGAAATATGAGGGTCATTTCAGAAACAATGCTTACATTAGAACAAGAATGACAACATTGGAAAGCTCAATACTGAAAGCCATCAATGTTATAACGACATGGTATAGCATTGATGTCGCATCACATTAATTTCGCATTCCATCAATGAAGCACTTCTTCCATGAAACTAGAAGAATCAATGTCACTCCAGATTAATATCGCATTTGTAACAACCCGCATATTTAACGACAATATATTTAAATAGATAATTTAAATATTAATTCTTTATTGCATTGGAAGTCTAAAATGTTATTTTTTGCATACGATCGAATTAGGACTTAAGACCACTTCCATTGAGTCCGGATCAATGTTGTGAATCTAAATGAGTATAAGCATCGATATATTTCGATCGACGAATTTTTAGCTGGTAGCTTGCAGATTCATAAATCGATCTAAAAAGCTAACTTTTGTGTATGATGGAATTAGGTCCCAAAACCATTTCCATTGAGTCCAGAATGGCATCCATAATTTGATTGAGTATAAGGTTTTCTATGTTTGGAGTCAATGAATTTGGGGATGAATAGTGCCGGATGGAGAGATTTCGAGCTTAGCCCATTAGTTACCTCTCAGTGGCTAACTCCCTTTATAATCTCTTATTCACTTCTCAGTCACGTTATTTTTCTCTCCACTTTCTCTAATTCCCTCCTAATAACCCATTAATCACCTCCTTAATCCCCAAACACTAAACCCATTAAATTAATTTCCTAAAATCAAATAAAAATCACTATAATTCCTCTCTTCTAATTCTCTACAAAACCTGTGAAGTAATTGGCTTGGATCGAAGTATTGGTGTGCATTTCAAAATTCAAAGTGAGCAAGAATTGGGTTATTGGTGATTAGAACTTGGTTTGGGTTTAATTAAGGTGAGTGTATGATTCTCCTTACTAATTTATGTGTTATACTTCATATATTTGATTACTTATGATTATATATGAAGTGATATGGAGATTGTTTGAGTTGATTTGGGTTTATGTTTTTGTTATAAACATGTTTCACTTAGCTAATTAATTGTTTAAGACCCTAATTACTATGTTTGAAAATAGTTAGTAAGCCCTAGAACTGATTTGGTCTAGTTGGGTGATTAGTTGTGATGTTATTGTTTGATTTGGGGTTAATTAAGTAGTGTAATGGTGTGCATGTCATTTGAAAATATTAATTAACCCATTTGAATTGATTTGCAAAATGTTAATAACCTAATTTAAGGGATTTGTGAACCCTACACTTATTATTAAAATGGTAAGAGGCTCTATAAGCCTTAATTAGTATTTATAAAATGGTTTTATAATTTTATAATTGAAGTATATATTTTATAAAATGGATATGAGATTTTATAAAATATTAAAAAGGTGAATACTTTATTTTTAATGAAGTGATTAAGTATTTTAAATGCTATAAAGTGATTATAAGCTAGTATGATATTTTATAAAATGGTTTATGATATTATAAAATGATTAAAAGAGTTGTTTCATTTTTATTGAAGAAGTTTCGTAAATAAAATTAATTTTTTTTTGAGAAAACTGTTTGATCCTCTACGAGTAATAAAAGTAAGTTTTAATATAAGTAATAATCAAATTACTTATCCGAATATACGTTTACATATATGTGCACGAGCGGGTATATGTATATATGCATTTGGAGCTAAGCGATGATCAAAACAAAGTTTGTATTATAGTTAGAATTTTTGTGTGATTGTTTATTTATATAGATATATAATAGATTACAAGTCCTTCGCGGGCATTTCACGTAGCCATAGCAACTATCGCGTGCGCTAAGTTGCGTATGAGTATACCAGACCGAGCAATCATCCCGATGAAGTCTGAAATATAATTTTTGTTTGGTTATGTGTTTCATGATCTTGTGTGCATAGGCGTGCACAAATGAGTGCATCGAAACACTTATAGGTTATGCACAAGGCCAGGTATGTCGTTTTGGTGTGTTGGAGGAAGCAGGGTCGCCATAATCGCCCGTAGAACTCTACTCGTGCAAAGAGTGGATTTTGGTAACAAAATTGATTTTCAATACTTATGTAATTCACTTCCAAAACATTAAGAAATGAACCCCGGTAGATGTCCGATGTGATAAAGGCAGTCTCTAGTAGCAAGGCGACTCATCGATCGAAGCGCGGTGGAAACGGCTCGCGAATTGGCATCCGTTCGGGGAATCTACTTCCTGTCCAGGCTAATTGCCTGGAATTTTTTAGTTTAGTTGACTAAACTAGTCTATTCAATTGACTGGTCAAGATGAAAAAAGTCCATCTCGACCCTAGTTCAGTCGACTGAATGGCCCTTCCGTCGGCCGACCTGCTGTGTGTTGTGCAAACTTCAAAATGTGATAACTTTCGCATAAGAAGTCGGATTGAGGTGAGGTTTAGAACATTACTAACCACTTTTCGAGGGCTACAACCTTTGAAATTTTGGTGGGTTTTGGAATTCTTCGATTTGAGGCCTACGTAGGACTCACCCTAGCACGTATTCCAAAACCGTAGATTTTGAGTAGACCGGAAGGGTATACCTGAGGAGTACTATGAAATTGAGGTCATACGTTCCATTTGAAATGTGATTTGGGTTAGTATGGGGTTTTATTAGAGTTGTTCGGTGGGTTCTTAGGCCATGGTGACTGAAGTCGTGCATGACGATTTCATACGTTATATACGGAGTGAGTCCACTCTAAGGTTTCGACCTTAGAGTAATATACGATTTATTGGTGTTGACTTGTTGTGACACACCAAGGGTATGGACTTATGTGATGTACCTAAGGGTATGGACTTATGTGACCTACCCAGGTATCAACCTTGTTATGGTGTACCTTGAGTGTTGTTGATGGCCATGACACACTCGACATAGTCTTAGAGAGACCGTGAATAGATTTATCTTATTGTGATTGCTTGGACATTTTTGTGTCCTACGTTCATAATCTTATGAACGTTTGGTCTTAGCAATAGTGGCCATATGTATTGTGGCATACCTATTTGGTCTTAGTAGTAGTGACCATATGCATTATGGTGTACCTGTTTAATCTTAGCAGTAGCGATCATACGCATTGTGGCGTACCTATTTGGTCTTAGCTGTAGTGGTCGTATGCATTGAGGCATATCGTATCAATCTTAGCTATCATGATCGTTGTTTTTGGATCACGAATTGATCATAGTATATTTTTACTATATTATTAGTAGTTTTGGGCTAATGTAGTGCAATAGAAGATATTGTGCTATTTGCTATTACATGAGAAGACCAGGTTATAGTATGATCTCCTACTTTTGAGATGGATTTACTGTACTTGATTATAGGCAGTCTGGATTTCCTCTAAGCCACGTTTGTGGAGAGAGCTGGCTGTAATTTAGTAGTTCCTGTTTATTTTTATATATTTTTAATATATAGTATTTTGAGGTAGTTCCCCTAACACCAGACTTTATGTCTGACTCGAGTTTTTGTCTTTATCTATGTATGTCATGACAACTCTCGAAAATCGTTTGAGTAGTTTGGGAGTCAGTGCTTTTGAGGATACGTTAGCAAAGTGCGTTGTTGGAGCATCTTTGAGGCATGGCATCGATGTTTTAGGATGTATATACTTGTTACTTTATTTGTACGTGATAGATCTGTTGTTTATATATAAGACTGTTGTATCATATATTTATTCGGAACTCCATGCTTTTGGGAGTTGATGTATTCTGATTTTTTATACTGATATTATTATTTGTCAGTTGCTTCTGCAAGTGCGGTCACTTATATATTGCTATTCTATTCAATTCATGTATATTCGATGTATTATATGTTATTATTCCATTATGAGATCTTATCGATGTTTTGGTTTAATATTTTGTTCTAATTTTACCCCGACGATATCCATCTTTTATGGTATTCGAAAGTCGTGCCATGATGTAAGATGCATGCTTTTGGGTATTACGAAGGGTGGGTTATTACAGTTGGTATCAAAGCCTAGGGTCAACACTCAGACCAAGCAGACCAGTTTGAGTTAATCAATCTGGTAGTAGGAGATACGTTGAGAGAGCATACTTATGTTTTTCTACTATATAATATTATATACACCGCTTTTCTTCTAAACTTAAACTCTTTCTACCACTAGTTGCTAAGGTATTTTCGTTAGGCTATCCATACGAGTAGACGAAATACATGAGCAACTGCAAATAGCCATTCTGAGATGTCTGATTAGTTCAGAGACTATTTAGGTGCTGCAAAACATGTTCCTTTTCCCATGAACATTTCCAGTTGATTGTGGTCAGCGTTAAAAGTGGTGTGGCCCTTTGGGCATTAGTATTTTTTACTCTACCAGCTTTAGACTCTTTGAAGCAGTGCCGGAATTTCCTTAGCCTTAGAGGGGAGCCATATTTGGGTCCTGAGACTGTTGCTGCGACACAGTCTTGGACATAAGAAGGCTTCCATCAATATAAGTCTAGGGAATGTTCTCGTAAGTGAGATTGTTTCTCAACAATTTAGAGAAGGGAGACTTTGGCTGGGTAAGATGTAGTGTTTTTGTAGTTGATAAGCAGACCTGTGATTTAGAATTGTTTAGGCATCACGTTAGGTTCTCAGTTCATTTTTGAGATTGAGAAGAGCCTGTAGCTTGAGTATTCAATCCGTCTTGAGTTAGGTAGCTTATCAGTGAAGGAGTGTTGACCGGTTCAACCTTTTGTTTTGGGGTTTGAGGATGTCGGTGCTCCGTTGTTGTGGGCAAAGAGATTTTCCTTGAGTCTTAAGCATTGGTTGAGGGTTTATTACTTAGCCATATCTTTGTAAAGTTCCACTTTTGAATATCTCGTTGGAATTGTTCTCCTTTTGATAGATTGCCCATGAGATAACATTTAGGCAATAAAAGTGGAAAGCAACTAAATCTCCAACCGAAGCATAATGACCATGATACAAGGAAGATCGAACTTGTTCTAAAAAGAAAACGCTGGCCCAATATGTCACTCCTGTGGCATACGAGGGGCGTTTCGCTATGAAATGCCATCTAGCTAGAGTTAAGCGTAAGTGCATCATGTGCGATCGGCTTGATTACTTGAAGAAGGATTGTCCTATATTATCGAAGGGTGTATAAGTGATGATGACTTGTGCCTCTCAGGCATTACTAGATCCTAGCAGGCTTACGGCTCAAGAAAATCAAAAGGAGCATATGTAGTGAGGTATGCTTTATTTTTGGGAACACACTTTTGTTCCATCCACCACTTGAGTAGTATATTCTATATGTTGCTAATTACTTGGTAGAAAGACTAAACTCGACACCTTTAATAATACGTAAATCCTTTGGTAGAGATAAACCTTTTATGAGTCACCATAGTTGCAAAAGCGGAGGTGAAGCGATCGAAGTGCTACCATTTGAATTTGATGCACGAGCTTTCATGTTGAGTGGGTTTGATCAATGAAGTGTGACTTGGATTTATGTCCAGGTAGGGTTTGGTGGATACCAAGTAATGAGCAGAGACCGAGTGAATAACTTATAGGCGCTTCTCTAGAGTTGTCTGGGTTATCATTGTTTTCCTTTGTGTCAGTAAACCTTAGGTGATGGGAGTAATCATGTACCGAAAGGGGCATTTTCTAAATACTTCACATTCACATGCTAATTCTTAACCTATAACTAGAGTGTGGATTTTCTAGATGATTTGCACTAGTTAGGATCAGGTTTTTCACTTGATTTTAAAAGACGAGCACTTGAGCCAGATTCTTGGGATGGCTATGAAATTTACGAAGCACGATCTTAGTCATGCAAGGAGATTTCTATAGTCAGATCAAGGAATCTGATCAAAGCTTGCATGGATGGAGTCAGATGGCCGACCCTAATTTAACAAATAAATTTTTGAGCAAACTAAGGGTTGGAATGGGTATCGGGTCATTCAGAATGATCTTTAGAAATAATAAAATCTTTGTGTAGTATAATTATTACTGCGTGGGATAGTTCGGGAAAGGATTTCTCGACTATTTTTGTGGCAATTCGGGTAATCTCCTAAGTGAGGAGATGATACTTGCCTAGGTGAGCATCGTAGAGCACTTAGTATATTACCCTTATTAACATTGCGTGGTGGAGGTGAGTTTGAATCCGAGCAGACCTAGGCTACTGTAAATCTTCATTTTTAATGATGATTTAATTAGTATAATTTTCTCCTTTGGAGAATGACTTTTGTTTGGACGAAAAGGAAAGTAGAGGCATTGATTGCTGGATTTATCCGAGAGTTTAGAGACTCGATGATCCAACATATCGTATAGGTTTTCCTCTTCATGGCCGAGAGGTGTAATAGTCATTCATGTGTTATATTTACGAAAGGAGTTGCACCACTTAGGCATTTATTCCTCTTGAATGTCGAATGGACTCATTGGAGTTTATGGTTCAACATGCTCGTTTGACTCTTGATCATTATTGAGCATGTTGGTGTAGACTCTTTTAAATATTTCATTGTTTGTATTCTTGTTTTATTGTTTGCTATTGTTTGTTGCTTGCTATTGTTGCTACTGCTTATGTTTGCTTACAATTGTTGATTGTAGTTGTTGCTACTACTTGTGTTTTCTTGCTATTGCTTGTTGCTTGCTTTTGTTGCAACTGTTTGATCTTGGTTGTTAATGTTGTTTGACTTGATGCTAGCTGATCTTTATTATGGATGATTTTGTTGCTTGCATGCTTGATGATTTGAATGTTGGTTATTGTTTCTTATCATTATCGGCTATTGTTTGATGGTTTATTTCCGCGTATAGTCATTTTATTTGCAATGATGGATTCCTACCTTCGGGGGTTTAATTCAAGGTACATATAGTTATATAAATTGTATCGATCTTATATTAGTGACCGTACATCGTATCAATCTTATATTAGTGACCGTGTATAGTATTGATCTTTTATTAGTGATCATATATTGTATTGGCCTTGTATCGGTGGTCTTGTAGATCATTGGCCCTATATTAGTGGTCATGCCTATTATTCGATCGAGATAGATATCTGGGTATGTTAGTGTACTGGCATGTTTATTTGGAATTATTGGATTGTGATAAGTGTCCATTGATGACTCTACCCGTTAGTAATAATGGGCATCAATTTGTATTCCAGAGCTATCTAAAATAGACCATATATCATCGATGCCTGCTATGGGGCGAGATTTGATTTATATGACTCCATTGCCATTTGATGTGACTCGAAGTCAGTGGTATATTTTTGATACTGATTCACATGAGCTTACTCTCTAATTGATTGTCATGTATGACTATAGTAGTACCAGTTACTACATTGAGGTTATACATGTTTGAATTTTGTGTTTGAGCAATCCTTTAGTGTAGTATAATTAGGTACTTGGAAGCTGAGTTACAGCTATTTACATACTTATTTGCTTAGATTGGCATTTAAGTAGTGAGAAGCTTTCTTAAAAAGGGGGATGAACTTTTTGGGAATGTGGGATGATATAGATCATTGCATATTTCCTAGTTGTGATGCATTCTAATTTGGAAGTTCCATAGTGCTGATAGCATAATGGAAGGTACTATTGGAATTTTCTGAAATTTAGATTCGAGAAGTTTGGTTAGTCATGTTACTTTCTCATACTTATGTGAATTTCGAGGATGAAATCCTTTTAAGGTAGGGAGATTGTAACAACCTGCATATTTAACGATAATATATTTAAATAGTTAATTTAAATATTAAGTCGTTATTGAATTGGAAGTTAAAAATGTCGCATATGGTCGAATCAGACTTGAGAGCACTTTCTTTGAGTCTGGATCGATGTTGCAAATCTAAATGACTATAAGCATTGATATATTTCTATCGACGAAACTTTAGCTGGTAGCCTGCATACGATTCACAAACCGATCCAAAAGGCTAACTTTTGTGTACGATGGAATTAGGTCCTGAAACCTTTTTCACTAAGTTCGGAATGGCATCCAGAATTGATTGGGTATAAGGTTCGATATGTTTGGAGTTGATGATTTCGAGGATGAATAGTGCCGGATGGAGAGATTTGGGACTTAGCCAATTAGTTGCATATAAGTGTTTGAACCAAAAAAGGGGAAAACACTCTTCGGAAGTTTTTGAAGAGATAAAAGTGAAGAATGAAAATTGAAAATGAGGATTATCTAACAAAAACTCCAAATAACAGAAAGTAAATTGCATAGAAGACAACAATTTAGAGTGGTTCGGCGTTCCGCCTACGTCCACTATGAAGTTTGATGATTTTATTGCTCGATACTTGAAGATTACAATTTCTTATAGCATAGTACAAAATATTTTATGATTATAGTCTGAATCTAAGGCAGTAATGATGATCTGGAGTAAATCTGGCAGAATTTGGGCGCTCTTTAGCTCTTAAAATTGTCCAACCTCTTTTCTGAATGACCAGGGGCTCTATATATAGGTGTAGGAGGCTGATATTTCGTCTAAATTTCGGGAGACCACTTCTGGCCCGTGAGGGGGCCCACGCGCCCGCCTTCAGGAAATCTGGGCCCACTTTGGGATCGATTCAAAATCCATTCGAATCGATTAAGAAAACGTCCAATCGAGCTGAAATTTGATATGGACATTCTTCAACATGTGTGCAAGCTTCTGTGAAAATTTCATAACATTTGGTCTTATGGATCTCAAGATATGGTCGATTCGAAATTATGATCTTCGTCTGGCTGCTTCGTTCGAATCGATCCATTCGCATCGATTGCTTCGAATCGATGGTGTCTTGCGCCTTCGTGATGACGTGGAGCGTAACTTGCGTATCGATCCGCCTTTTTCGCCTATTTGATCGAGTCGCCCAAGAGACTTTGCCGCCTTGACTCAATGGAAATGACCATACTGGTTGGATTCGAAGTGGGATGCTCTGGTGGACACAAACGTATCATCGTTCATGGAGTCGAGACGGAGCTTTGTTCATATCGATTATGATGGGTTCCAGCTGATCGATGCGCGCTGGTGGTTGCCCGATGGATTCGAAGGAAGCGTCTTCATGGATTCGAATGACCTCAAGTTTGAGGGATACGAACCTGATGGAGGCGAGGCTATCTTCCTTCCGATCGATTCGAATGCTATGGATTCGTATGTTGGCTACACTGATGGATTCGAACATAGATTCCTCTAAATTGCGTCGATCATAACTTGAACATATGAACTCGGATTGACTTGAGATTTGGAACGTTGACTCTCATGGCTTAGCTTGTCATTTCCTACCAATTTTGGCTCGATCCAGACTCGGACAAAATTCGTCGATATCCATAGTGAGCCTTTGTATGACTGATCTCTAGGACGGACCGTCATTGGTTTACTAATCAATTCCTTGGTGTCACGGCCTTGCCAAAAGGCGGGATAACATTTGCCCCCCAAAGTACGTCTTGTGAAAACATGACGTGCTTTGAAGTGCTGCAGTCTTCATTTTGAGTAATTATTGTCTTTTCGAGGAAAGATGTAATCTTCGACTGTTTTTTTCTTGAAAATGTAAGCTGCTGATGGTCAACTGCTGTACCCTGTACTGTTGCGACCGATTGTTGTATGCTAGAGGTTACCCATTTGTTGTTGTAATCGTTATCAAATGAGCTTCCAATTCCTGTAAATCTGGAATATTGAAGATTAGTCCAACATTTATGCATATATGCTAATCTGACTCTCGTTGACGTTCACGAGTCGTTGTCAGTTTATCTTATATTGAATTCTGTATTGATCCTCTCCTGAACCGACGTGAAATTCGTTGTAACAACGTTTGATGGTTGTTTTTGAATGCTCCCTCACAACGATCCTCTCCTGAATCGATGTGAAGGGTTGGAATGTATGCTTCGTATCGGTGAATACGTAATATCGGGTCTTGGATCGATGGATACAAAAGTAATGCTTTGTATCGACGGAGTCAAACGATCTAGACATAATCATGCAGTGATGCTTCATGGAGGATATGACATTTCTTATTCGTTTATTCAATAAGAATCCTCGATTGTGGATAAGCTTCGACGGGAGTCATCCATGACTCCTCTCCTTGATCCATCTCTAAGATCTAGTTGATCTTCATATGTCAATGCTTGGAATAATAAGCATTTCAACTGGGACAAAATTTGTTTGTCGTGCATCCCCAGAACTGGCTAGCTTGTCCAGTGACTTAGCTTTTTCATTTTGTTCTCCGAGGATGTGTGTAATGGTGCAATAGTCGAAGTCGACTAGTAGCTTTTGGACCCAACTAGGATAAGGAGCAAGATTTTTCCCCCTAATTGAATAGTCTTCCCTGACTCGGTATACTACTAACCAGTAATCACATAAGACATGTAAATTTTCCACTCCTAGTTTTCTTGCAAGTTTGAGCGCCAAGGTTTTATACTCAACTTCGTTATTTGTTGCAGGGAATTTGAGTTCCACGGCGTAGCAGATCGTTTGTTCCTCAAGAGTCATTAATGCAACTTCGATGTTAGAAAGCCGATTATTGGAAGTTCCATCGGTGTACGTTCTCCATCGGTTGGACAGTTCTCCACTGTTCTTCGGATAGTCGTCTGATGTGGTGAATTCAGATATGAAGTATGCTAATGTTTGTCCAAGGAGAGCTCTCCGAGGGAGATAAGTGATATCAAATTGGCTTAGCTTGATACTCCATTTGAGTAACTTTTCAGACATCTAAGGTTTCTATTGGACCTATCGTAACGGTTGGTCGATATGGACGTTGACGAGGTGAGCTTGTCAATTGCCAGCCTTCATCATATACTGGTCTCTAGACTCGTTTCTCTTCACATAGTATTGCGATGCTTATGGCGTGTGTTGACATGACCCGATTGATGTATAAATCTTTGCGATCCAAAGGTTTGGGTAAAATGGGAGGTTTCTTTAAGCGATCTATCAGAGCTGCTTGGTTGTCCTTGGTACATGGGTGTCTCTAATCGTCGGAATTTTCTAGAAATTAGTCTTGATTCGATGAGAATTGATGATGAAAACGAAGAATCTTTCTGATGTAATAGTGAAAGAGCATTTCAAAGGATCGAGTTTCATCCTGTATTTTTTGGAGAGCGCTGAATACCTCTACCAAGTCATCGATATGGTCGTTTAATAGCCGTGATCTCACGAGCATATTAACCACATCTACTTTCATCGATCGACCGATATGATTTTTTAATGATCTGCTACTCGTCCTTTGGTAAGTAGCATAAGCGTTCCCAAGTTCGAATTTAGGGATTTCAGCATAGCACTATAGGCCCAGTCAATAATGAGACAGTTGTATTCCTGGTCTAGGACATGCTTCAGTATCCGATTGTATCTGGAGTTGGCATCCATGGGCGTGAGTAATTCATGTCTGATGGTCAGGTCCATCAGTTGGTCGATCATTGGAAGTGGAAAGTTGTGCTTTGTCGTACCCCATGCAAATATGAGTAGTTGATGTATGTCCTTCACTCTCTGTTCGTTTTTCTTATAAGTAAAGGATTGGATACTCACTTTGGTTGGAGGGCATCATGGATAAACCCACTGGTTTTGAGCAGATTCGCCTCCTCTTTAAGTGCAACAGATCTCTCCGGATCCATGTCGCATCGTTTTTTTTCACCGAGACATGCCTCGGGTCGACATTTAATGTAGGGTTCTTCATGGCTGGCGAGAGTCCATATATATATATGAGATCGAGTCCAAGCGAACATATCAAGATTCACCTGAAGTAAAACAGTTGACTCTTTCTTCATCATTTCGTAGATTTGTGATCTGATCTACAATACTCGTGATGGGTTGTAGGCACCTCATGTGTTTATTTGCAATGGTAAATGATCAGGCTTATAAGAATGTTGAATCAAAGGATTAGTAGAATTTAGCCTTGTACTGTATGCTGCTACATAGTTGGTTCCAGCTTTGAGATTGAATTTACTCGTGTTTCTGAATGATGCGCTTTTCATTCAATGTACCTGCGATCCATTGCTCATCGGAAAGGTCAGAATGATGATCAGTCGCCCAAAAGTCCTGGTATTAATCTAATGACTCTATCTCTAGGCATCCTTTCGGTCGCAACCTAGAGTTGTTATGAATATCAGGCATGAGTCATAGGTTCAAGTTGTCATAGTCAACTCTCGGATAATTACTCTTTTACCCCCAGTCTCGGGTTGGCGGATGCATTACGCGGATGGTTTAGTATCGTCCTAGCCGTGTCTATACTGTAGTTCAAGCTTTAAGAACCAGAGTTGACTGATGAATGGTTGAATCATATTGTCTTATCTTCTTGTTCGTGCCCCCAAGTCTGGGGAATATCTCGATAAGTGGTAGGGTAGATAATGTCCGCTTTAATTTTGTATTCTATCCCATTGAACCATGGGATCGTGTTAACCGATGAAAGGCTGAGTCATGCCTATCCTGTATTTTGTTCTAGTTCTTTCCTCTTAGCGGAATACATTGTTATTTTGCCAACATTCAGACATAAGCTAGATTCTGGATGGTTAATGACATTCACTTTGCTGCTTAGGTCACCGTACTTTAGGCAAAAACTAAAGAGTGAATCGTCCAATTAGATCCAATGCAGGATTGATGCTTCCCTTGTCGAATCCAGGGTAAGAATCAGTGTGCAGATGTTTAGGTTGCACTTGTTTTGAATTGATCTTTTAGTCGGATCATGGTAAGAGTCAATGAATGAATGGTCACATTGCATTCATTTGGAGTTGGGTGATCAATCATGTCCATTTCGATTTACGTTCTCCCGTCAGATCTAGGGATAAAGTCAGCTCAAATGCAGTCATGTCATGCTCATTTGGTCTCATGCTCTTCCTAACGGATCGAAGGAAGGCAACGGAGGACGAATGGTCAAGTCACACTCATTCATGGTTTATTCTTCTATCTGTGCTCTGTTGGTCAAAGGTATTCGATGGACGTTCGGGTCACATCGATTTGTAGTCGAAGAGGACCGATATTGACCATCGATTCAATGGTACGATGTGAAAGGTGTAGATCGATATTGCCCGTCGATCCGGCGGTACGATATAAGTGGTTGCCCATAACTTCGGGCATCATTCTGATTGGTTAGCATTAAGGTCTCCTTGTAGTCATTTCCTTAAGTTGTAAAGGATGCTAAGTTGGAGATGTAGCGAGTCACCTTTCTCTTCTTTCGGTGATTTGCACTTCTGCCCCCAGTCTTGGGTTAGCAGAGTTAGTTCGTGGATGGTCTAATTGCACCTGTAGTGAGTTTACACTCCTCACGTCGAGTTCAGGTCAGAGTTGGTGAATGAATGGTCGAATCTCATTCATTCGTTTGTCTATTCTTATAGCCACACTTTGGGGATCAGAGTCAGTTGAATAGCCATTCATCGCACCTATTTGATGTTTATACCCCTGTCCACACTCTGGGGACTAAGAGTTTTAGTAGAAAATGGTCGGACCGCATATTCCTCAATTAATCCCTCTAGCACTAGTCAATGGCGAAAGTCGAAGTGTGGTCAATCACATTACAACAACTTTAATTTGATGCTTCTCCCATTGAACTGTAGGAAGGAATCGATTGGCAGATGGTTAGGTCACATCCGTCCATGTTGCAGGAACATCCCGTTGGATCATAGGGGAGAGTTAGCAGATGAACGGTCGTGTCACGTTCGTTTGTAGTAGAACGGGTAGTCACATCCATTTAGAATTGGACATTCAGCTAGGTTCGTTTTGCAAATCTCTCCCTGTCGAATCAAGGAAGAAATTTTGTCTTGTGGGGTTGGAGTGCATCCCTATAAAATTATGTTATGGGTCCCGTGCAGGGGACAAGAGGTTATGCATGGATGGTTGTGTCACGCCCGCTTAGTGCTGGATGGTCGAATCGCATCCAATTTTGTGTGTTAAGTGTTCCCCCATGTTAGGGGAAGATTAGAAAGTAGACGGTCAAACCACATCCTCTTTTTATACTATAGAACTTGATGAGGAACCATAGCTGATAGATGGACAGTCGAATCACATCCCTTTTAGTATTCATATTCCAAACCATGCTTTGAGGACTGGAGTTGGTTGATGGGTTGTTGGTCACACCCATTTGGTGTTCATACTCTAACCTGCGATCTCGGGACTGAAGTAAGTTGATGGGTGGTCATTCGTACCCAGTTGGTGTTTATACTCCAGTTCGCACTCTGGGAATCTGGAGTTAATGTTTATACTTCGACTCGCACTCTGGGAGTTCAGAGTTGATGTTTATACTCCGACTCGCACTCTGGGAGTTCGGAGTTGAATGTTTATACTCCGGTTCGCGCTCTGGGAACTCGGAGTTGGATGTTTATACTCCGCTTCGCACTCTGGGAATACGGAGTTGAATGTTTATACTCCGTTTCGCGCTCTGGGAATACGGAGTTGAATGTTTATACTCCGCTTCGCCCTCTGGGAATACGGAGTTGAATGTTTATACTCCGGTTCGTGCTCTGGGAACTCGGAGTTGGATGTTTATACTCCGCTTCGCACTCTGGGAATACGGAGTTGAATGTTTATACTCCGCTTCGCACTCTGGGAATACAGAGTTGGATGAAGGATTGTCGTGTATCAACCCTTTCTTGACTTTGTTGTGATGGCTGGTCCCCGAGCTCGGGTTTCACTTAGCGGGTGATCGGTGGGATCCCAATTAACTTCCACTTATATGCCCCTCAACGAAAGATGAGATTTAGTTTACAGACAGTTGGATCGCGTCCATGTTCATTTGGATTCCGCTTTTGCCAAGCCTAAGGAGTAAGATTAGTGTTCTGGCAAGCTTTGTGCTTGAGCATAGGAAGGGATGGTCGAACTACATCCACTCTTAGTTGTGTATTTTCCCTTAAGTCGGGTGCAAGAATTGGAGAGCAGACAGTCGAGTCACGTCCAATTTATACTTTGCATTCTTTCGATCGAGCTAAGGAAGAGAGTTGAAATGACAGTCGGTTGTTGATGACTTTAAATTAAGGGTTGGCCCCTGATGAAGTCGTTTTAAGGCATGATTGTTTTTCCGAATCACATACGCAAACCGGGGAGTGAATGGTCAAATCATATCCACTTTAAACACGTGTTCTCAAATAACCCCAAGTGTCTGATGTAGGATTGGATGCATGGATGGTGACGTTGCGTCCACCCTTGGTGTGATTTCGATTTTATCAGGCATCAGAAGAAGCATAAGTATTTGGGCAAGCTTCAAGTACGAGATGGAGAGTGCATTGTTGGGACATATAACTCCAAGTCTTTCTTACATCTCCTAATTAAATTGCATAGGCGGATGAGTGGATGGTTGGTTGCATCCACTTTGTACTAGAGTCCTGACCTTGTCGGTCTCTTCCGCTTTGATGCCTTGCCCCCAGTCAGGGGCATATAGTAGCCAATGAGTGGTCGAATCATGCTCATCACGATGATACCTCAATGATTTGATCATGGTCCGCAGAGGTTGTTTTGCACCCAATCTTAAGTACTCGGTTACCTGCATCATTTGCAAGTAGTATAATTCAAGTAGGTCATATTTCGCAAAGTAAATGAAATTGAATTAGAAATAATTCAAAAGAGATTAGATCAAATCTCATTGATAAGTGAGGAAATGTCGTATGCTAACTATTGCACTTCATTTCAGCCCTTCTCAGTTGGAAGTGTAATGCAAATGGTTCAATTTGATCAAAGTCCTTGATCGATAAGGGTCGGATGTTCCCGGTCCTTCATTTTATGGGGCTTGCACATATTGTCATAGTTATCCTTCCCAGAGAAGCCTTATGGCGTTGGCATTCATGGTAGCCATTTAGAGAAGAGGAGTTTTCCGATCTAGAGTATGGAGCAGGTCCCCTCCTTATCTTTCTATGTTGATCCTTCATCTGATTCATCAACTCAAAATTGGCCTAGACATGTTGGTGTAGTTGTCGGCGGCGGTCCACCAGTTCTCTTGTCAAAGTCTGGAAATAAGCGCTGGTGATGAATTCATTTATGGGTATCGGCAGCAACTGCTGCGGGCTTTGGATAAATTCGTTGGCTGCCAGCTTCTTCATTCACTTCAACAATATAAGAGTAGAACTAGTATGTCTAACCATGATTGACAATGTACTTTGAGGAATGGGGGAAGACAGCTACATTTGATGGCAGTCATCACTCTTGGTGTAAGCCATGCACAATTCTCACTTCATGAGATAGTGCCGGGGGTTATATATTTCCAAAGTGCACTGACATAGTCAGCATGTTGAATTTTCATTGGAAGTTCTCCATGTAGGATGGTTTCAACGAATAGGTCTCGACTGGGAAAGATTCTCCAATCGACATTATGATCAAGTCCATTTTATTGCCAAGGGGTCTTGTAACACTGGTGTATGATGTATGCATGATTGTCCAACGTTTGAGTGGTTGGTAACGCCGATAGGAAGGCGAGTTGGTTAAAATGGGCTAATAGATTGGTGTTTATCCCAAACTTTCATCCATATAGGAGACCTATATAGGGTATTAAGGAAGTCCTCTTGAGGTTGTATGTCATGCTTTTAGTCATGTGGACGTGGAATGATTAAGATGCGGGCGTTTGAAGATGGTTCAGCGGTGACCAACTATGTTTTGAGTTGGCAGAGTAGACAATGTCGGGGAGTCGTCATATTAGCCATTGTACCATAGCTGTCAATCCAGGAGTTTAAAAGCTGGTCAATTGGAGGGAGTTGCATTCCACCTTAAAAGCATGATATATTAATCAACTCCAGTTCTTGGCATACTAGCTAGGTTCTCCAGCCTCTGGGAGTACGGTTGAGTAGTATTTCTTTACCCATTCCTTGATTGCAACTCAACATTTGTTGTTGTGATCTCCTATGTCTTGTTCAGTCATGGAACAATTAAAAGCACGGATGGAATGTTCCATCACTAAATTGGTGATTGAATTCACTATGCGTAGTGTATCTGAGGATCGATATGAATTGGACACTACAGGATCGATACGTAGTGTATCTGAGGATTGATGCGAATTGGACACTGCAGGATCGATACGTAGTGTATCTGAGGATCGATGCGAATTGGACATTGCAGGATCGATACGTAGTGTATTTGAGGATCGATGCGAAATGCAGCTGGCTGGATCGATACGAAGTGCATCTGTTGATCGATATGAATTGGACGCAGCTGAATCGATACAACCTAGATATGAGTATCGATATGAATTGGACGCAGATGGATGGATACGAACTACATGTGAGTGTCGATACGAATTGGAGGCAGATGGATGGATACGAACTGCGTGTGAGTATCGATACGAATTGGAGGCAGATGGATGGATACGAACTTCATCTGAGTATCGATACGAATTGGAGGCAGATGGATGGATACGAACTTCATCTGAGTATCGATACGAATTGGACACTACAGGATCGATACGAAAGTTGGTCGATACGAAAACCACCATATTTTCTGGAAACGAAAACATGGATACGAAAATCATCACACTTTCATGGATAAGAAAATCACCACATTTTCTGGATTTTCATGGAAACGAAAACATGGATACCAAAATTACCATATTTTCTAGAAACGAAAACATGGATACGAAAATTGCCTTATTTTCTGGAAACAAAAACATGGATACGAAAACCACCATATTTTCATGGATACGAAAACATTGATACAAAAATCATTATATTTTCATGGATACGAAAACATGGATACGAAAATCATCACGTTTTCATGGATACGAAAATCACCACATTTTTTGGATTTTCATGGAAACAAAAACATGGATACCAAAATCACCATATTTTCTGGAAACGAAAACATGGATACAAAAATTGCTATATTTTCTGGAAACAAAAACATGGATACGAAAACCACCACATTTTCATGGATACGAAAACATGGATAAAAAAATCACTATATTCTCATGGATACGAAAACATGGATACGAAAATCATCACGTTTTCATGGATACGAAATTGATCATATTTGCAGTTCCTCTTAGATCTGGAGCAATCTGAATAGAATAGAAGGAACTACTAATCGACAGATCTGGATCTTCTCCTTAGATTTTTGCAATCCAACGACGGTAGTAGATCCATAGAGCGAGAGAAGGCAAGATTCTTCTCAGTGAAAGCACCAAAGTGTTTGTACCAAAAATGGGCACAACACTCTTCGAAAGTTTTTGAAGAGATAAAAGTGAAGAATGAAAATTGAAAATGAGGATTATCTAACAAAAACTCCAAATAACAGAAAGTAAATTGCACAGAAGACAACAATTTAGAGTGGTTCGGCATTCCGCCTACGTCCACTATGAAGTTTGATGATTTTATTGCTCGATACTTGAAGATTCAATTTCTTATAGCGTAGTACAATAGATTTTATGATTATAGTCTGAATCTAAGGCAGCAATGATGATCTGGAGTAAATCTGACAGAATCTGGGCGCTCTTTAGCTCTTAAAATTGTTCGACCTCTTTTCTGAATGACCAGAGGCTCTATTTATAGGTGTAGGAGGCTGATATTTCGCCTAAATTTCGGGAGACCACTTCTGGCCCGTGAGGGGGCCCACCCGCCCGCCTTTAGGTAATCTGGGCCCACTTTGGGATCGATTCGAAATCTATTCGAATCGATCAAGAAAACGTCCAATCGAGCTGAAATTTGGTGTGGACGTTCTTCAACATGTGCGCAAGCTTCTGCGAAAATTTCATAACATTTGGACTTATGGATCTCGAGATATGGTCGATTCGAAATGATGATCTTCATCAGGCTGCTTCGTTCGAATCGATCCATTCGCATCGATTGCTTCGAATCAATGGTGTCTTGCGCCTTCATGATGACGTGGAGCGTAACTTGCGTATCGATCCGCCTTTTTCGCCTATTTGATCGAGTCGCCCCAGAGACTTCGCCGCCTTGACTCAATGGAAATGACCATACTGGATGGATTCAAAGTGGGATGCTCTGGTGGACACGAACATATCATCGTTCATGGAGTCGAGACGGAGCTTTGTTCGTATCGATTATGATGGGTTCCAGCTGATCGATGCGCGCTGGTGGTTGCCAGATGGATTCGAAAAGAAGCGTCTTCATGGATTCAAATGACCTCAAGTTTGACGGATACAAACCTGATGGAGGCGAGGCTATCTTCCTTCCGATCGATTCGAATGCTATGGATTTGTATGCTAGCTACACTGATGGATTCGAACATAGATTCCTCTAAATTGCGTCGATCATAACTTGAACATATGAACTCGGATTGAATTGAGATTTGGAACGTTGACTCTCATGGCTTAGCTTGTCATGTCCAACCAATTTTGGCTCGATCAGGACTCGGGCAAAATTCGTTGATATCCATAGTGAGCCTGTGTATGACTGATCTCTAGGACGGACCGTCATTGGTTTACTAGTCAATTCCTTGGTGTCACGGCCTTGCCAAAAGGCGGGATAACAATAAGTAGCTAACTCCCTTCATTATCCCTCATTCACTTCTCATTCACGTTATTTACCTCTCCATTTTCTCTAATGCCCTCTTAATCACCCCTTAATCACCTCCTTAATCCCTAAACGCTAAACCCATAAAATAAATTTCCTAAAATCAAATAAAAATCACTATAATTCCTCTCTTCTAATTCTCTACAATACCCATGAAGGAATTGGTTTGGATCGAAGTATTGCTGTGCATTTCAAAATTCAAAGTAAGTAGGAATTGGTTTATTGGTGATTAAAGCTTGGCTTGGGTTTAATTAAGGTGAGTTTATGATTCTCCTTACTAATTTATGTGTTATACTTCGTATATTTGATTACTTATGATTATATATGAAGTGATATGGAGATTGTTTGAGTTGATTTGGGTTTATGTTTGTGTTATAAACATGTTTCCCTTAGCTAATTAATTGTTTAAGACCCTAATTACTATGTTTGAAAAAAGTTAGTAAGCCCTAGTATTGATTTGGTCTGGTTGGGTGATTAGTGGTAAGGTTATTGTTTGATTTGGGGTTAATTAAGTAGTGTAACAATGTGCATGTCATTTGAAATATTAATTAACCCATTTGAATTATTTGCAAAATGTTAGTAAGCTAATTTAAGTGATTTGTGAACCCTACACTTATTATTAAAGTGATTAGAGACCCTATAAGCCTTAATTGGTATTTATAAAATGGTCTCATGATATTATAAATGAAGTATATATTTTATAAAATTAACATGAGATTTTATAAAATAATAAAAAGGCGAATACTTGATTTTTAATAAAGTAATTAAGTATTTTAAATGCTATAAAGTGATTATAAGCTAGTATGATATTTTATAAAATGTTTTATGATCTTATAAAATGATATAAGGAGATATTTTACTTTTATTGAAGAATTATTGTAAATAAAAGTAAGTTTTAATTTAAGTAATAATTGAATTACTTATCTGAATATACGTATACGTATATGTGCACGAGCGGATATATGTATATGTGCATTTAGAGCTAAGCGATAATTAAAACAAAGATAGTATTGTGGTTAGAGGTGTTATGTGATTTTATATATATATAGATATATAACCGATTACAAGTCATTTGTGGGCATTTCACGTAGCCATAACGACTATCATGTGCCCTAAGTTGCGTTAGAGTATATCGGGTTGAGCAATCGTCCCGGTGAAGTCCAAAATATAATTTTTGTTTGGTTGTGTGTTGCATGAGCGTGTGTGCATAGGCGTGCACAAATGAGTGCATCGACACACGTATAGGCTACAGACAAGGCCGGTATATTGATTTGGCATGTTAGAGGAAGCTGGGTTGCCATAATCACCCGCAGAACTCTACTCATGCAAAGAGTGGATCCTGGTATCTAAACTGATTTTGATTATTTATGGAATTCACTTCCAATATGGCAAAAAATGAAACCCAGTAGATGTTCGATGGGATAGAGGCAGGATCTAGTAGTAAGGCAACTCATCAAGTGAAGCGTTGGAGGGAACGACACTCGAATCGGCGTCCGTTCGGGGAATCTAATCCCTGCACAAGCTCACTGCCTAGAACATATCAGTTCAGTTGACTAACTTGCTCCATTCAATCAACTTCTTAAGAGGGAAAAAATCCATCTTGTCACTGGTTCGGTCGACTGAATGGTCCTTCAGTCCGTTGATCTACTATGTGTTGTGCAAACTTCAAAACGCGATAACCTTCGCACATGATGTCGGATTGAGGTGATGTTTGGACCATTATTCACCATTTTTTGAGTACTCTGGTGGGATTTGGAGTACTCTGATTTTAGGGTCCACATAGGACCCACCCGGCATGTATTCCAAAATCGTAGATTTGAGGTAGACTGGGAGGGTATATCTGAGGAGTACTATGACATTGAGATCATGCGTTCCATTTGGAATAAAATTTGGGTTAGTATGGGGTATCGTTAGAGTTGTTTGGTGGGTTTTTAGGCCGTGGAGACTGGAGCCACACGTGGCGATTCCATACGTTATATATGTAGTGAGTCTGTACTATAAGGTTTCGACCTTAGAGTAATATATGATTTGTTGGTGTTGACTTGTTGTGACATACCAAGGGTATAGACTTATGTAACCTACCCAAGGGTATGGATTATGTGGCCTACCTAGGTATCGAGCTTGTTGTGGTGTACTTACAGTGTTGTTGATGGTCATGACACACTCGACACGGTCTTAGAGGGACCGTGAATAGCTTTAACTTGTTGTGATCGTATGGACGTTTTTGGGTCCTACATTTGTAATCGTATGGACGTTTTTGGGTCCTACATTTGTAATCGTATGGACGTTTGGTCTTAGTAGTAGTGACCATATGCATTGTGGCATACCTATTTGGTCTTAGAAGTAATGACCGTGCACATTACAGCATACCTGTTTGGTCTTAGCAGTAGTGACCATAGGCACTACGGCGTACCTATTCGGTCTTAGCAGTAGTGGTCGTACGCGTTGAGGCGTATCATATCAATCTTAGCAGTAGTGATCATTGTTTTCGAATCATGGTTTGATCATGGTATATTTGTACTATATTATTAGTAGTTTTGGACTAGTATAATGCAATAAAAGATATTGTGCTAACTTGTCATTATAGGAGAAGAGCATGTTATGGTATGATCCCCTACTTTTGAGATGGATTTACTGTACTTTTTATAGGCAGTCTGGATTTCCCCCGAGCCACGTTTGTAGAGAGGGCTGGCTATGATTTAGTAGTTCCTATTTATTTGTATATAGTTGTAATATACTGTAATGACCCGCCACTCATTCTACAGAATGACGTATCATTAAAGTGGTATCAGAGCATAGGTTGAGAGAATGCCTAAGCTTTTGGTTAAGTGAATATCAAAACACTAGGTTGAGTGAATACCTAGGTTCGGAAGGATTATTCATTAGAGACAGGATCTGTAACAACCTGTTTGAGTCTGAGTGTATATATATTCGAGAGCGCGTATTTGTTAGTTATATAAAAGGGATTTCCTATCAAATGTTTTGGTTAGCGTAAGGTAAAAACTTACCCATGTTTATTTGTGGGGAGTCTTACGTGATACCTTTTCTTTTAAAAGGTTTTCAAAGTTAAACAACTTTAACCTGTTACTCACACCAGACCCATGTCTGACCCAAGTGTTTATTTCTGTTTTATAAACTCTTGGGTACTCAAATTTTTACGAGTAGCCAAGGGATTCAGGTTTAGCTTTGACGAATTATGGAGGAGCAATGGAGCAGGAGGCTTCAGCGTTCGTAGATATAGTATTCCGCTGTGTTAATCTCTATGATAGTGTGTGTATTGTATTGAGTTGTAATAACTAGACAGATGTTTATAACTGTCTAGTATGTGATGTGTATCTGTGTAACTCTGATAAGTGTTGTATACTATGTAATAGTTTGTTATTAATATAATTTATTCGTTCCGCTGTGTGAGATTTTGATGTTGTTTCTTTTCTCTTCTCTTCTTTTCTCTTTCTATCCCTTTCTTTCTTCAAAACGATGCGACTTTCTGGGCTATGGAAGTCGGGTTGTTTCATATACAGTATTTTGAGATAGGTTCCCCCATAACAGACTTTATGTCTGACCCGAGTTTTTATCTTCTCTTCTTACGTCATGACAGTTCTTGGATACTCGATTGAGTAGTTCGGGAGTCGGGTGCTTTTGGGATACGTTAACAAAGTGCGCTGATTTCGGGAGGCATGGCATCGATGTTTTAGGATGCATATACTTGTTACTTTATTTTTACATGAAAGATCTGTTATTTGTATATGAGACTAATGTATCAAATATTTATTTGGAACTCCATGCTTTTGAGAGTTGATATATTTTGATTTTCTGTAATGATATTTATTTGTCTATTGCTTCCGCTAGTGCGGTCTCTTATATATTGTTATTCTGTTCAATTCATGTCTATTCAGTATATATATGTTGTCATTTTGTTGTGAGACCTTATTGATGTCTTGGTTTAATGTTTTGTTCTAATTTTACCCCGACGATCTGCCTTTTATGGAATTCGAAAGTCGTGCGATGATGTAAGGCGCATACTTTTGGGTATTACGAAGGGTAGGTTATTACAACATCTCTCCAATGCCGCCTTATTCTAATGTCACCCTTTGTAGTAATATCACATCTCATAATTACCACTTTACCACCGATGTTGTTTCCTATCAATGCCGCTCATCACCAATGAGGTCTCTAATTAATTCTGCTTATTACCAATGTCTTCTATTGTCAATGCCGCTTTTTATCAATGCTGCTTGTTATCAATGGCACTTTCTATCGATGCCGCTGTTAGTAGTGCCGATCATTGCCAATATTGCTAGCTATCAATGTCGCTACTTATCATTATCGCCACTTATTGATGTTGTGCAATTGTAATGCCACACTTCATCAACCTTCAAAGGAGGCCGCATACCCTCAATACAATGTTGATATCGAATGTCATTAATGAAGGCTATTAAGGCATGATGGATGCTAAGCACCGAAGTTCACCATTGTGCAAGTGGATGCTGAAGTATAGCGCCATGGGCCATCAATATGGTTAACATCGGAGGTCAAGCATATCACATGGACACATGGCAGTCATGCCGCATCCCTTAACCCCTATAAATACGGACCTAGGGACATAAAGAAAGTGGCGAACCATTATTTTATTGTCTCTTACATTTTAAACTTTGTAACCCTAAATTGATTTAGAGATTTTAGTGCCGAATGTACTTTTGCACATATGACCTTGTACATTCAACAATTACATAACATACAAATAAAAAGGACTTGAATTATGACTTGTTTTCGAGTTCCAAAGCACTTATGATTTTTAATCATAACTTGCTTCGAATTCCAAAAGAACCCATAATCTTGATTTGTGCTTGCATAAGACTGCTCTACGTAGGTTGACGTTGCTTTGACATGATCATGCTTATGACATCATCGTGGACTTGAACAAGCCAAGTCTAATTACTTAAGCCTTTCTCAGCCAAGTGTTGCTTTTGCCAACACTCATTGAGGTTTACAAGGGACATCTGATCCTTTTTACAACCATATTCCTCTTTCCTTATACTTTTGGGGTTGATGAAGAAATTCGTTAACATTAATCTTCGAAGCCTTGTGTCACTGCAAAGTTATCTAAGCACTTCACAACAATCGTTCTTACTTCAAGAATGAATATCTCTTCATTTGATGCCCATTCGGCTTCGACTGACTTTGGTTGTCCAAATGTAAGGGTTCTCCCTTAGTTTTTTTTCCTTATCTGATTTAGTTCATCCACCTAACTTCATTTCCGTTCTCTTCAAAGATCTTCCTGAATGAGATACCAGCGATGCGCACTCCAAAACTATGGAGACCCTTAAGGGAATCAACATCTGCTATCGCACCATTTCTTGCCTTCTAACAAATAAGAATCTTTTCCATTATGGCCTTTTACATCCCGATTGATTTGTTGTTCCAATTGAACCTCCACCTAGGAAGGCTACAGTTGCTGCTCGAGCTCCTGCCTCCACTCGTGCCTCAGACGATGATATCAACGGGATGCTAAAGGTCTGTGAAGTGAGGAAAACGTCAATGAAGGCATGGATAGAGTGGTAGTAGAGTATGTAGCCGAGGAGGTGCACTAAGAGATAGTAGAGGAAGGAGGAAGGAGAAAGGATGAAAGGAATATAAGAGGAAGAAGGAGATGACAAAGAGGAGGACGATGAAGAAGATAACGACGATGAGGGTTTTGATCATGGACTAGATGAATTATCCAAGGAAACGTCCCCTAAAGGCAAGGAAATCACTGTCTCACCACATCCCAAAATAATAGTTATCAAGTCCTCACAACAAATCTATGGTCCAAGTACAACTCCAGTTGTTGAGGCAACTCCTCATACAAGATCTTCCAAAAACATATTCGGCTCACTAAGCGATCTTAACATCCCAATTGACAATCTTCTAAAGGACTTTCGTTAGGGTTTCAGTTTCCCATCCAAGGACCTCCTAGCCGAGGGAGATGAAACCCCTTCTTTGCAACACTCAAAACATGGTCCTTGGAACATTTAGGGCAACATTAGCACTTCACACACTTCTAGGTATGAATATCCTACATTCGCCCTTACTTTGATGTTTTGAGACTGATACAACCCTTTTTATTTCATTTCATGGAAGAGACCGCTTCCACCATCTATGCTCGAGCATTGGTGAGTGTTAGGGAATCACTCCAGAGCCTAAACCTCACTGCTCTTCTTTTCACTAAGAGACTGAGGAAAAAAGACTGAAAAGGAAGGAGAGGAAAAACTATGAGGACAAGGACAAAAGGAAATACCTGAATAAGGAAAGAGAATAGTATGATCAAGGGACGAAGTTCAGTGATTCCCACAACTGTCATGTTCCCATTTCTAGCTCTTCCCAACCACGCTCTCAACATTTGCTTCCTTCTCAACAAGCTTTGGCGATCCAACCACCAAACACATTCCCAAAAATCTAAGAAGGCTTGTTCTCGTCTAGCTCTACCACCTCCTCCTTTAGGCTCATCCATAGCTGCGATGACCAAGATGTAGGCTGCTTTTCCTAATATCTGCCTAGCAGGGGTGAAGTTTGACCACAACATTAAGCATATTCCCCATAAAGAAGCTAACCGTAGAGTTGTAGGGGTTCTAAGCTTATTGACTAGCTCTTCGAATGGAGAAAACTCACTTTTTCCCTCTCTGATATCAACCGAATCAATCAGACGGACATTCAATCATTTAAATCGAAGGGGGAGAGTTACAACAATACAATAGATGATTACAAAAACAAGTTGGCCAAGCTCATAAAGCAAAGAGATGAGGCTAAAAAGTCGGTCGAGGACTCTAAAAAATTAGTCAGCGAGATGTCCCATGCATACACTCAAGCCTTCACTGTAGTAAATGACATGCTCCGAAAGGCTAACCCTGAGAATAATTAGCTTATTGACCAAGTTAATGCCAAGGATATGAAAACTAAAGAAATAGACACAGTGCTTTAGGCCAAGGACTTGGAACTTCAAACACTTCAGGCTGAAGTTGAAAAAATCAGGGCCGATCTGAAGGCTAATACAGAAGCTAAAATAGAGGCTCATGTCGACCTAGGCAAGGCTGAAGCTGAAATAAAATAACTCAAGGACCAAGTGGCTAAAGATAAAGAAGAAATGTACTTTATCCTTCAATAATTCTTTGCCAATGTCATCAAAAAATGAACTTGAAGTGGTTGGGTAGCAGTTACCCCACTACTCTGGCATATGCTTGGAGGAAATCTTTCGTCATGCGGCTACATCCGGTGAAGACATCATCAAAGATCAATTAAAAGCCAATTTCTTGGATGATGACGACATTATAGTCTGGAGAAAGGTAAAGCGATCCTGGCTGAAGAGGACGTGGCTGCAAGCAAAGCTTCTGTCGAGGCTCCTGCTGGTCCTAGCACATTAGACCAAGCAAATTCATCATCTCCAAAATGCAAATAGTCCTTGATGGAAATTTTAACTTCTATGGGGGCTAGCTCTAAGGCCACCCTTACTGTGACTCATGTTTTTGCTTCCATGGTTACTAACGAGCCTTATTTTTTCATTTTTATTTATCAACTAATGCAATCAACAATAGAAGAGGGTAAAGTCACTGCATCCCCTGCAAAAGAAACTCCAACCAATGAAGGTATTTCCCTTGTCTCTCTAGTATTTAAAAAGCTTAAGTTCTCACAGAGGTTGCCACTATTTTTTACTTTATTGTTTGTGAACTTACAGGTCATTTGTCGCTTCCTCATTCTTCGCCACAAATTACTCAGGGTTTTGTCCCATTGCTATTTTTATCGAGTTAACCTCCATCACCATGGAACTAGTCGCTCAAATTCCTCCCTTTGGCTCCATCCCTAGTCCTGATTCATAGAAAATCGAGGCTCTGGAGGGATTGGACAACACCTCACAGTCCCTGGAGAAAGACATTACTATCACCAGTGCTATAGGCCCAACTGATTCCATTTCTATGGTAGATAGATTGAAATTTGACCTCAGCAAGGTCAAGGTTAAAAAGGAGGCAGGAATTAAGATACTTGCTAGCCCTGAGAAAAAAAACCCTACTTCTAAAATCCCTATAATCAATATCAGACCTCCAAAAGGCAGTGGCCTTAACGGATCCTCCAAGTCTTTAGAAGCTCCCGTTGACAAACCTGAATATCCTACACTACGCCATAAATGGCCTTCTGCAACACAAAAAAATGTTGGCTCAGGCCCAAAAAATGTTGCCATAGGTCTATGGCAACACTTTTAGGGTGATGCAATTTTTGCCGTTGCCTTAGACCTCAAAGGCAACATTTTGACTATCTAAGGCAACATAAGTAATATTGTTGCAATAGAACCCTATTTGGGTCTATGGCAACACCCATAGGTGTCTGTAGCAACATTCCAAAAATGTTGCTATAGATATTAACTTTCTAAAGTTGTGGGGCCCACAATGTAGAGCATATTTGATTTTTTTAATAGAAATAAATATTTATTTGATAAAATGCTATTGCACATAATTTGATATTCAAATAGTAATTTATTTAAATAAATATTTTATTTCAACATTTGAAATAGTACAAATTCCTGACTCCACTATTTTACAATTAAATAATATATAACACTGATATTCACATATACAGATATTCCTCACTACATCACTCAGTTCACTCATTACATATGCAGTTTCAATTTATATAGACACCGACACTGACAAATATATGACGAGCCGAGTGCCGAGCCGAAGGCGAGCCGAGTAGCGGGTCCGGGCGCAGCGCCGGTGGGGGTCCGGGGCCCCGCATGCCCTGCGGGGATCAACCTACCCGATTAGGTCGAACAAGTGGGCACCGCCCGATTCATCCGATTTCGTAAGATCGAGCCTTCTTTGAAACCTGTCTTCAAGCTCATGCACATTTGATTTGACTCTGTCTTCAAGCTTATATCCAGCTGTCCAGTCTTCAATACTTGTCACATATAATTCAAAAGCAGTAATCTGGAAAATAATATTTAACTCGAACAGAAAATGAAAATATTTTTGTTATATTATTTGCCTCAGGTATTTGGGTTGTTTCTTTTCATAAGTGCATAAGCCAAACATGAATGCAACACATGGATACAAGGCAGTATGGAAGACAGCAAGCAATAGTTCAGGCAAAAATGCACAAAGGAGAAGCCAAGTGCACAAAGTAGTACTCAACACAGCAAGTAACATAACATGACCAAGAAATGCATGTACATGGATGAACATACATGCATCATAAGGCTTGGTACAAGAAACTACTCAAGTGCAACTACTCAAGTGCAAGTTCATACTCAAGTGCAGCCAGATATGTAGACAAGCCAAAAAAATGGACACGGCACAAGGTCAAACCCGAGTCATCGACTGGATTCAACTCAGGGCCAAGCAACCAACAAAACAAACAAGAACCAGGTTCAGCAAAATATAGACAAGCCGGTGCAAGAAACACAGCAGTACACATAGACAGCCCATCAAGCAAAAACAGTGAATGCATCAGGCATGTACAAGAGAAACATAGGCAGTAACATGATATACAGAGGACTTGGAGCATCAGTTCATGTTAAAAACAAGGTTAGCATGGTACCAGTTCAGTCCAGACCAAGCAAAACCAACAAAGCTCAACACACATATGTTTGTATTCATCATCGCAATCCAACATACCAGATTTCTCAAAGTCCAACAGAAAGATTAAACTCGAGATTATAAGAAATAAAGCCTATAAATAAATCCCAATTCATCATCGGCAAAAGCGTGCGAGTGTAACCAAAATCGAGAATATTCAAGTAAACCAGAAGGCAGAAAACATACCAAATAATATCACATCGCACGCGACGATGAAGTCAAAGCAATTCGAGCAATCAATCAAGGAGAACAAAGGAGCAAGCTACCAGGAACGTTTCTCACACTAGATTCGATCAATCAGAGCATCAAAGCAACTAGAATCGCGTGCCATAGATTTCACCGAAACCAATTTGACTACCCCCTGCCACTCTGACATCAGGCCCCAATCACGAAATTGCGACCAAATCAGCAACTCCCTGAACCATCGCAATCCCACAACCTTACCTCGAATCACCAGAATCGCCAAAAACCTGAACCAAATCGCAAATCCAGAAGTAGTGAGGAAAACCGACGCGAGGCGAAAGAAAATAACGGAAATTGATATGGCCGACAGGGGATAAAAGCAAAGCCAGTTATTCTCCAGATCGAAGAAACAAGGAAGAGCGACATCATTTTTTTTAAAGTCGACGGAATAAAAATTAGGGATTGGAAAATTGGGGGTGAGAAACGAAAGCGGGTGAGTGAAAAGTAAAGCAGGAAATGGAAATTGGTAAGGTGTGGATCGATGGTGTGAATCGGCGGTTGAGATTTTGTTTTAAATGGTGGTGTGGATCGCTGAGGTGTAATTTTTTTTTATTTTTTAATTAGAATATGTCTATGGCAACACTATATAAAAATGTTGCATCGTGTTACACTTGTTTACCTAGAGCAACAAATTTTTATGGCTAAGGTAACACCAAAAATACAACGTTGCAGTAGGACCAAAATTCTATAGCTGTCGCAACATTTTAGCTGGCAACACCTTGCAAAAATGTTGCAGAAGGTCATCTATGGCGTAGTGCTATTATCGTTACAATCAAGGGAGAGACCACTCTTTCAGATAGTAGCACTCTCGAAAAAGGAAAGCCAGAAAAGGAAAAATCCAAGGATGGGAGGGAATTAAAGAAGTGCTCGGTGATGAATGATCCTAAGGGCGGTAGCAAGCGAGGGAAGAAGTAGGCTTTTGATTTGGCTATTGCAAAAGCAGCTTCAGTGCCTTTTAATGTATTTCTAAGATAGCTTCTTTTAGTCTTCTTTTGATGTATTATATTTTCTTTTGCATGAGGCCGAGTTTGTGTGGGACCGTTCCCCCGCATCACTTGTACAAAAAATATTGCAAATAATGATTGTTGTTATGTACAACCTTTGTTCATATCAACATTCCTATACTTTTACATTACTTGCCTATATAAAACTGCCTACATATATATAACTTCCTATAATACTTATATTATACATGCCTGTGACTATGCAATTTGATTATTTATTGTAGCTCTATGCATATAAGTAAATTTTTATGATTGCTCAGTTATATTCCATTGCTTAGTACTGTTTATCATTGCTAAAACACTTCCATTTTGGCTAAACAAAACTGGTTATTCATTTGGCCATCTCCATGGCCAAGCTTGTTTATCCTCGGTTGAGTCTCGTTCAAGCGCAAACAAGGTCATAGTCGTAGATGTGTTAGACTTTCTACTTATTAGTCCTATCTCTGGGGATGTATAGTTTAGATGCTTTACTGAGCATCAACGTTCGACCTTTCAAACCTCCAGGAAATGGTCGAAATAGCTTCTCGACCATTATTGTTTTATCCTCAACCGGGCATGTCCTATCAAGACACAAACATAGTTGTGGAAATTTCAATCGTACACCGATTTCTATCTCCGAGAATCAGTGCTTTGGGGGCCTATCTTGGGGATCCCACTCTCAATCTCACCTGTCTCTACGTGTTTATTGAGAACATTCATCGATTGTCTTCGCTTATCCTCGGACGAGCTTGTCCTACCAGGTCGTAAGCATGGTCGTGAAAGCCTTAATTATGCACTATTTCCTATCTTTAGGAATCAGTGCTTCGGGTGCCTGACTCCGGGTATCCCACATTGATTTTGCCTATCTTTGGATATTAGTCAAGACTGGAGGGATAAGGGCGAATTATCTGATCGGCCCTTGTGACTATACTCCTTTGTCCCGATCCCAGATCAAAGGAGTTGGTTGGTGCCTATCTTCGAGTACCTGATTGCAATGCTAATGATACAACACAATATTTTTGCTTACAAGAACACAGTTCCATTGGTTCAAGAAGCTAACTTTATTTATAAACAAATGAGGTTGCAAGTCCTATCTTATTACACTCTCCTAGTTCACTAGGTGGCTTATTTATAGAAAATAAATTTAAGTGAAATACATCGCAATAGGTTGCTATACTACTCCCATGGAATTGAGATTCCATCAACAGTGGACGGCTTGAAAGTTCCATCTCCAAGCTTTTGTTCAATCGCATAGGGAACTTCCCAATGCGGACTAAATGCCTACATACCAAGAATGACCCATTTCAACACGAGGTTCCCACTTCGAATGTACGGCTCCGAGCCTTGTGTTGAAATGTCATGCTACTCAATTTTGGTCAGTAGCTACCCTCAATTCAGCCTCTTTTCATCTCTCATCAACCAAGTTGAGAGACTCAAGCAAGAGTTCCTCCTTCACCAGGGGTCATATTGCCTTTTCCAGTGAGAACGTACTCCAGTTCTATCGAAATCCTGCATTAGTATTGTAGGCCATAGCAAAAAGAATATCCTAATCGTGGACTTATGGGTCATCCTGAAAGCCCATATGCAAGTGGAAGCTAGTCGATCCAGTTGCCCTTGGCTTTAGTTAGCTGTTTCTTCAAGATGGATTTGATGAATTTGTTTGCTGCCTCCACTTGTCCATTCGCCTGCTAGTGTGCTACTACCAAAAGGTTTTTCTTAATTTTGTATTGTTCGAAGTAATCCTTGAACTCAGTAATCTCAAATTTAGTTCTTTTGTCAGTTATAATTTCTGGGAACTCTGAATCTATAGATAATATTCTTCGTCACAATGGTAATCATTTCCTCTTTTGTGATCGTGGCAAGCGGTTCTGCTCAAATCCACTTTGTGAAGTAATCCACCAAACAATAGCGTACTTAACTCCTCCTTCTAGCATCGGTAGCACAATGATTATATCGATTTCTCAAATTGCAAATGGCCATAGGATAACAATTTGTGTTAGCTCTGTAAACGGGGCTCTCAGAATTTTCCCAAATCTCTGGCACCTATCGCACCGTTTGGTGTAATCAACAACATCATGGTTTATCATTGGCCGAAAGTATCCTTAGCGAAGGATCTTCTTCACTAAGGTCCGCTCCTAGTGTGATCACCATAGCTACCCTCATGGATTTCTAAGAGGATTTTCCAAGCCTCATCCTTAGTTGCACATCGAAGCAGAGGGGTTGAGAAACCACTTCTATGTAGGAATTCTTCTTGCATTATAAATTACAGTACCTTACGAAGGAGTTTCTATCTTTCATTCCTTACTTTTAGGAGAATTCCCTTCAGCAAATACTCCTCAATCGGAGTCATCCATGACTCCTCCTTCTCGGTCTCCAAGATCCAGTTGACATCCATCTGGTCGATGCTTGGAGCCGATAAAACTTCCACTGGAACCAGACCCATCAACTGCTCATCTCCAGAGCTGGCCAACTTGGCTAGTAAATCATTTTTGTATCTCCTCCCTGTGGACGTATGTAGTCGTGTAAAGATCTATAACATTTAGTAGTTCCAGTATCTTCATCAGGTAAGGGGCAAGTCCCACACCCTCAGCCTGTAATTCCTTTTTCACCTAGCAGACCACCAACAAGAGTCACTGAATGCATGTAGCATCCTTACCCCTAGCTCTTTCGCTACCCTGAGTCTTGCTATCAATGTTTCATATTCAGCCTCGTTGTTTGTCGCTGGGAATTCTAGCATCAAACATGGATAATCGATCGTTCCTCTAGGGTCACGTGTACCAGTCCTACAACAGAGTTACGTTCATTAGAAGCTCCATCTACATATAACTGGCATTGGGAAAGTGGGACCATATCATCTTCCTCTCCTCCATCCCGGACGGTAAATTCGGCGATGAAATCTGCTAATGCTTGTCCTCTTATCGCCCTTCTTGGATGGTAAGCGATATCATGCTAGCTTAGATAAATATTCCATTTCAATAGCTTTCCTAAAGTCTTGGGTCAGTGCAGTATTTTCTTTAATAGCTGACATGTCCGCACCTTTATCGGATGAGCTTGGAAGTATGTTCACAACTTCCTCGAAGTAATCAACAAGCAATAAGCATGCTTTTTTAGCTTTGGATGCTTCTTTTCGGCTCCGATAAACTTCTAGTTAATGTAGTATACTGGACTTTGGATCTTTTCCTTCTCCTGCACCAATGCCGAACTTATAGCATGAGCAAACCATGCAAAATAGATAAATAGATCTTCTCCATCCAAAGGCTTGGACAAGACTGGTGGTCTTTCCATATGCCTTGGTAGTTCCTCGAAGTGACCTGGCATTCCTTCATCTAGACAAACATTTCTATCTCCTTTTTGAGGGCATAGAAGAGAGGTATATATTATCAGTTGCCTTTGAGATGAACATACTCAGCGCGGCAACCTTACCCCTAAAGCATTGCATTTCCTACCTTATGCTTGGGGAAATTATATATTTCAAAGCATTAATCTACTCTGGATTAGCCTCAATGCCCCTTGAATTCATGATAAATCCCAGGAACTTGCCCGATGCAACTCCAAAGGAACACTATGATGGATTTAGTGTCATCCCTTACCCCTATAGCATGTTAAACATTTCCAAAGATCTCCATGTGGTTCGTTGATAGCCATGACTTCATGAGCATATAATCCACATACACTTCCATTGTCTATTTGATATGGTCCCTAGACATGTTACTCACCAATCTCTGGTATGTAGCTCTAGTGTTCCTCAAACCGAATGGCATCACTTGATAGTAGTACAATCCCAAATCCATTATAAAACTTATGTGCTTCTGATCTGGAACATGTGTTGTTATCAGTTTATAACCGAAGTAAGCATCCATGAAAGAAAGTAATTCATGTCTAGGAGTCCCATTTACCAGCTAGTCGATAGTTGGCAATGGAAAGTTGTCCTTCGAGCATGCTTTATTCTAGTCCAAGTTATCAATGCATGTCTGCCCCTCCCAGTTTTCTTTTTAACTAGTACGAGATTCGATATCCATTCAAGGTACAAAGCATTGTGGATAAAGCCATTTGCCTTCAACTTATCCACTTCCTCCTGCAACATAGTGGATCACTCTGGACCCAGCCTATGTCTTTTTAGTTTTACAGGAGGATATTTTAGGTTCACATTCAGTGCATGACATGCTATCTCCAACGATATCTCACACATATCTTAATGTATCCAAGCAAAGAAATCAGGTTTGCTTGAACAAACTAACTTACTCCTTCTTCAGTTTGGCTCTAAGTTGAGATCTGATCTTAAGGACCCAAGTAGGATTGTCCATATCGATCATAACATTGGTCATCAGCTCATCTTGTGCTACCTGCACTTCCTTAGACTGCTTCCTGGGATCCATAGGATTAAAGAAGTTGCTATGGTTCTAGAGCCAAGGCTTGGGCATTGGTTGTTATACGTCCGCATTCTTGATAAAGAGAGCTTTTTCTGCACCTTTCCCTTTCTCTCATAATTTTGCCACTCTGAGCTCGACAATGTAATATTCTCAACTAGCACTCTAGTCACCTCGAATGGATCCAAGCCCATTCTCCATGAGGAAACTTTATCATCAAGCATTAAGGAACCAGAGGTACTTCGAAACTAGTTAGCGTCAGTCACTCGAAATGGCATTCTACATTGAAAATTCATCAAAAATTACAAACTATTGAACCCATCCGATTTCGCGTTCTCCTTCTCCTAACTCCATAGACAAATTATAGTCCTGATGGGTTCCTTCACCTTTCCACTAAGTCTTAGAACCTATATTTAGAAGGCTTAATGTCCTTCGAACTAGTTTTCATATGATCAAAAGTCTTTTTGAATAGAATATTCATCGAGCTTCCATAATCCACTAAGCCTAGTGCACAGTGGTTGGGCCCACAACAGTCGTTATCACCCTGGGATCAAAGGTTTGAGCTTTATCCCATCAGAATCCCCGTTACAAAAAACTATATCATCGTTCATCAACCTCTGCTGCTTAGTTGGAGCTCCATTCTAAATGGTAAAGTAGCTCTTATATATTACATGCTTTAAAGAATTCACATACCGCTCCATCTCGTTCCATCTTTCTCTACTGGATGAGGTCCTCCAGTTATTGTGTTAATAACAACTCTTCCATCAGGCTACCTAGGCCCTTCTCTGCTGAGTCTAGGCCGGTTCCCTTGGGCGTTCAGCTATTGGGATCTACTATCCACCATCCAGTGGCTCTCTAACATATTATTGTAATATCTTTTTGCAGATTAACTCCTTAATGATATCCTTCAAGTAATGACACTCATCCATATTGTGTCTATAGGTCTTATGGAATCAATAGTACTTTCTTGAGCATTTGATATCTTCTGTCACCTCTCTTCATGGTGGATTTCAATATTTCTCAGTCTATTCCATAGCAAGGTAGATATTTTCAAGCGTATCATTCAGAGGTGTGTATTCCTCTAGCCTCATATTCCTTAGGAACTTTTTGGCATCAGTCCTCCTACTACCAGCACCCTGATTCCACTTTCTTTGGTTATTAGACTTCCCAACATTCATGGCTACATTATAGGCGCTCTTGCTAGTTTGTTTAATAGCCACATTACTTTGAATAACTTCTCTCTGCTGTCCACCACCAGCTATTTCAAAAAATAGATTTGCCTATTCTAAGTGTAAGAACTGGTTAGCCTTTCGATGGAACTCTTCCAATGTAGTCGGCTGTTAGCTGTTTACCAAAATCTGTATCTAGATGTATTCCCCAGGCCAATGCCATCAACACCATATCCTCATTTAGATTGTTTGCCTCCGTGATTGCAATATTAAATCTGTTTATAAAGCCTTTTAACAACTCCTCGGGTCCCTAAGAAATTGCCGATAAGGAAATCATATCCCTAGGCCAAGCAGCATGAAGCCTGAACTACTCTAAAAACTTCTTTGCTAATTCCTCAAAATTCGAAATAGACTTCGGTGGGAGCCGAGTGAACCACATCGACGCAACTTCATTTTGAAAAGATGGGGAGGCACCTACATCAAACTACATCTATTGCTTTGAGACCATCCATATGTCGCTCATACTTGAATAGATATTGTTTGGGATCAGTTATTCCATTATACAACGCCATCTAGGGCATTGTAAACTTCCTAGGGTAATCTTCCCGTAAGATGTTCATTGTGAATGGAGTTCTACTAAGCTAAGAACCCAATCTTTATTCTTTCCTCATCTGTTTTCCTTCATCAACAACTTTATTATATCAGCAATATGCTCCTCATGATCCGAAAAATGACTATCAGGAGAGGCATTAAGTGTTTCCACGAAAGGTCTCGGTTCGCTCAATGATGTCTAGGCTCTCTTACCTTTGAGAGAGCCACTTCTTCAAATCTTATTTGACACCTAATCGAACATGGGTAGTTGTCGAAGAACCAACATCTTGTCCTCTAGCATTCAGTCCAACTTTATTGCCAGTATCCTACAAATTGTTCTCGGAACCTGATAAATTGATGGCATCAGGCCGTAGCCCTCTAGAATTCAACAAATTCATATCAGTGTCGACCTAATTCTGGCTGGTACTGAGATGAATTTCTCTAACCAAGCCTTGGCCATTTCCTTTAGTATTCTTCCTGCTACCACAGTAGTGTTTTACTTCATCTTTTGCTTCCCATCTCTCCTATTCCAATGAGATTAAGAGGAACTCTCTCCTTTAGAACCTGATGGTGGTGCATATATGTGGCTTCTACTCTACCTTTGGGACTGCTAGGTCAACAAAGTTGTGCTCGCATCCATCTTGTCTAAGAGGCTTTTTTGGGTATCCACCATCCACTTTTTTAACTCATCCATCATCCTATCACACTCCACCCTCGACACCGTCTCTTGAGAAGAAGATGGTCCTGGCAAAGTGGCTACTAGCTGGTTAGTTTCCTCATTATGGTGAGAAGTTTCATCGTCTCCACCAACAACAGCTCTAGATTTGCCAGATGTCCTAGGGGAAATTATTTCAGCGATCAAACATCTTAATCAGCAAAAAAAGCCCTAGATCCAACTTCTGGATGTTTCAATCAAAAATAAAAGCAAGCTACTCCTGAGAAGCTTTGTTCTCAGTGAAAGCCTAAAAATGTTGGGCCAAAAAGTGGCATAACATCCAAAAATATCTGAAAACGAGTAGTCTAATAAGAAATATCAAGAAAATAATAAGAAAGCATGGATTTTTATAGCGGTTCAAATTCTATGGCCTACGTCCACTTTAATCTTATTTAGATTGAGTTTACCACGAGTACAAGAGCTTTTCCGGTTAGAATAGATCTAAACAGCCCTTTGAGTAGAGAATAAGAGAGTGAAGAAGAGAATTATCAAAAGTTCCCTAAAGGTTGCTCTAGGTTTGCTATTTATCTGAGAGTCGCTCGCTAGAGTCGCTAAATCATTGAAGACCATGTAAAACTCTAGGTCTGAGAAAGTAGAAGGGAAGATAAAGTCCCCCTTTCCTTAAATCATGTCGGTACCGACATGATTTTCTAAGTGAAAATCACATGACTCTCCAATATTCTATCTTGTACCTTTGAATCTTCAAACTACGAGCACTTTTCCCTCGTAAATCTGGTCGTTAGCGAGATGTTCTAACACATTAAGTACTTGTCCTCTTTTGCCAAGCTTTTTGGAGTTACTCAACTACTCCTTCAGAAATGGGCCCTGGATGACCATTTTATCCTTCTATTAATTGGCCAAAGCACCAGAGCTCATCATAACACACTAATAGAACTCGGTATCGGCAAGAATTGAGGTTGGTATCGACCTTTTTTATCTAATGCACATAGACTCCAAACGTTCCAAAGCCCTATCCATTGTCTTTCCAAGCTTGCCCACAAGTCCTTGAACCATTTCGTCTTCATCCTGACATCAAGATTCATCTGAAAGCTGCTTGGTTTAAAAGCTAGATAACACATACATATGTCCATATATAAATAATTGTAAACTATGTTTATATTTAAAACAACATATGTATGTAAAGTTTGTAATCTAGTATATATATAAATTTAAAGTTAACAAATTTAAATTTAACTTTCAACTTAGGAAGGAATCAAATGGTTTATGATTTTACATAAATGTCCATAGATTTTCAAATTGAAATAACTGTTACACTTTTGTAAACAATAACCAAACAAATTATATTCAAAATAGCAACCATTTAACACATGTATTCAATTTAAAGGTGAGTTTAAATAATAATAAAATAATCAATAAAAAAATAGTTTATAATAAAAATTAACTAAAAGTGAATCAAAATTTTTTAAATAACAATGTAACACACACACATACACACATACAAACACACACGTCTACTTAATTAAAAAAATTCAGGCAATTTTTTTTTGAAATGGTACTTTATATACAACATGTCACTGGGACAGCATATCACATGTCAATAAACGTTAGAATCACACTATGCAAGTTTTGAACTAGTGACCTCTCGCACTAAAGCCAAATCAGTCAATTTTTTTAATATTGATCAATAATTTCTAAAAACAAAAACAAATAGATCGAACAACTTAGGCATATATAAACTTGTTGTAAAAGATACAGATCCAAACTATGCAGACAATATGAACAAAAAATCAAAAGGGATGAAGGATCTAAAATATATTAACATAATGGTCATATAATCAATTGAGGTGTAGTATAAAAGGGGTTCTAAATTAAATTAATATGATCAATATTTAATTAATTGAGGTGTGGCAAAGAGGGATCTGAATTATATTGAAAGAAGAACATACTAACATATGATATGTAGAATGTATAGAATCTAAACCATATGAACATGATTAATATATGATCAAATAAAATTTGAGTGTTACCTTAAGGTGTAGCAAAAAAGTTGCACCTATATGATGAACAAAATTCCTTGATTTAATTGAATCAGCCTCTGGATTTTGCAAGAATCAAGAGACAACAACCGCCTATGTCTTTATTTAATTTGATTTTGATTTGGGATTTTTTTTTCATATTTGGGAACCCATATATTTCAACCATGATATAAGAGGGAGAGAAGAGTAGAAGAAAATGAATTGTCTACAGAAACCAGTGAATGAATGAAAGAAGAGTTTGTTTTAAAGGAAACATTGAAACATTTCAATTCCCTCCTTTAAAAACTTCCATTTTTAGTTACTTATTAAACTCATCAAATCCTCTCCCCCAACCATTCTTGGCCGACCACAGATGGAAGCTATTTGGCCCCTTAAATTTTCCAAAACAACTTAGTAGTTATTTGATTTAAATCAAATTTAAATGTTCATCAATATCGTATATCGATACATACATATATACATACATACATATATGTATAAAACTAACTTTTACATATGCACTTTATTAAATACTAATGTTATTCAAGAAAATTAAATAACATTTAATAATTAATATTTTATAAATATTAATTAATTTATAATGACTATAAATTAACTAAATCGCTTGCATTTTCGGAGTATTCATCATTACAATTGTGCAAATCAAAGGTGTAAATTCAGTTAGTTGGTTAATATCTAACAATTGAATTTCAACTTTCGTACATCACCTTAGCTAGTGGTATGGAATTTTGGTTGAATTTATCACTTACATACCTTTTCACTAACATCCAATTTTACTCCTATAAATGGCACATAGTAGTAATGGATATTTACACCAATTCTGTTTGTCGACATTATATTATATTAGGACTTATAGAATTTGGTTTGGTCAAAATTCCAACATCGTCCATATTCAACTTGATTAGTCCAAACATAAAAAACTTGGTTAAATAATAATAATTATTATTAACCGTACTACTTTGGCCAAAGACTTTGACTTCAAGTTGACTATAGTTGACGTGATAGTAATTCTATATAACCGAGGAGACGAATTCTCTACTGGATAGTATTTCACTTTCAATGCTTCAACTCAGACCAACTATAGTTGTTCGATGGATGCCATGCCACGATTTAACTATAATCAACGTGGAGTGTCCCCATTGAAATTCAACAATATTTCCAGGTTTAGAGAATTGTGTAATATCTTCACTTTGAGATTCTCTATTTGACCTTAGTTATATTAACCTGTAACAACCCGCCACTCATTCTACAGAATGAAGAATCATTAATAAGAAAGAAAGGGGTGAGAAAAGAGAAAGAAGAGAAGAAAGAACAACAACAGATTAGAAATCTCACAGCGGAACGAGAAATATATTATCACATAAGATATTACATAGTATCATATACATCAGAGTACACAATTTATACATCACAGAATAGACAGTTATAAACTTCTGTCTATTATACAACACAAGTACATCAGTACTATATAGACTAATACAAACACAGCGGAAACTCTATATATCTACTCGTTGAAGCCTCCTGCTCCTCAGCTCCTCCAGTATTCGTCAAGACTAACCTGAATCCCTCGACTACTCAATAAAATATTGAGTACCCAAGAGTTTAATAAAACAGAAATAAACACTTGGGTCAGACATGGGTCTGGTGTGAATAAACGGTTTAAATTGCTTAACTTTGAAAACCTTTGAAAACAAAAGTATCACGTAAGACTCCCCACACATAAACATGGGTAAGTTTTTACCTTACGCTAACTAAAACATTTGATAGGAAATCCAGTTATATTATAATAGGGTCTAGGGTTTTCAAGTAAAATACAGAAATAGCTGAAATGCTTACATCTCACATTCCAACATAGTTGGGCACAACTAATACGTACGGCACTTATTGGAGTTTGGATTCCATACAATGGCCGGGCTACTGGGGTACCGCCCGTCACAGTACGTGGCCTAGATCACCGTATCGAGGAGTACGCCCGCTCCCCTGCAACACAAAGCCGGAACCATCCCTTACTGGATAATCCCGAACAAGACAATCCCGTAGTTGGCGCGACCAACCACACACTAAGCCGAATAAAAGAAAAGGGACCTCTAGACAGGGATCTATCTTGCTCTCAGTGGGTGCTACCCACGAAACCTTGCTGCACCTCCCCTGTTTTAGCCATTCCCGGTTGATGAGGCTTGAGGTTACGATTACCTTTAATCAGAACATATCACTTAGAATGCTCATCGTCCGCCTGACGATGTGCTGAAAGCATTCAATCCATACAAGTTCGTTCCGGGTTCGAACGAAACCGAAGGCATTATCTCGTTACACTCGTTTTGGAATCACCCTCAGAGTTAACGACAATAACCCTTGCACTCTGAATCTTCATCTTCACTTGAGATTCACGACCTATCGTTAATTTGGATCGATGTGGTATTCGGGTCTCCAGACCTGGAATTCCGGTATACGGAAACCCGATCCCGGTCTCATCGAAATCCAAAACGTATCTTTTAAGGCCAAGTTGTTTAAAGGTTTAAACAATTTAACTTATCTATATTCATACAGATAGATAATTCACAATTCACAATTGATAATCACATTATCAATTAAACAGATGATTCCTAAAATAGGTGATCCATATCAACATCACAATAGTTAATCTATATTACCATCATAATGCAACCAAGCATTCATACTACACAACATTACTTATCTCATTTATGAGATTACATCCATTCAAGACAATCAATGTCATCCATTCATATATAAGCAATGATTTACTTAATCACAACATAATTAATTTAAAATGAATTAAATTAACTATCTTTATCTTTACAATTTAATTAATTTAATTAAGATAAATGATTTTTCTTAATTAAGATCTTTAAGTATAAATAGTTAAGAAATTATTTAATTAAATTTAAATAATTAATTTAATAATTAACTAAGTAATTAATTGGTGATTAATTTGAGATAATCACTTATAAATTAATTAAGTATAATTACTGAATTGAGTAATTAAGGAATAATTACTAGATGTAATTAAGTAAAGAGAAATTATTTAATTAAGTAATTAGAGGATAATTATAAATAATTAAATAAAGGTGATTAAGAGTTAATTACTTAGTGTTATTAATTAAATAATTTATTTAATAAAGTTAATTAAAGGATTAAGAATAATTAATAAGGTAATTAATTATTTGTTAAGGTAATTAATTAAAAAGTAATTACTTAATGGAAGTAATTAAGGAAAGTTAATTACTGGTTAAGATTAATCAAAGGTGATTAATAATTGTGGTTTAGTTAAGATTAATTACTTAATGAAATTAATTTAAATAGAATAAATAATTAAAGTAGGGAAATAGTGGGGATGTTGGAGATCATAGGAAAAATCAAATTGGAATTTATTGATGAAGGGGTTGATCGGAAATTGACGAGATAGGGTTTAACAACCTGTTTTTTTTCGTGATGTTCATTTGGGTTTCACGATTTCGATAGGCAACCGGAGGCGATCGCGAGGTGTTGGTGGTTGCTGGTAGACGAGGCGTAGCTGCGGTGAAGGTGGCATGGAGTCACGAGGTAGGGATCGTCTGCGGTGGATGATTTCCTGGCAATGTCGTTTTTCCAGGTGATGGGTTCGAATTAGTCGAATTCAAATCTAGTTCGAATCGAGAAGATCGGGGTGGTCGAACGTGTTGTCGTGGTTGAAGTCGAGTTACCGGAGGCCAGAACGTAGTTCGTCGTCGATCAGAAGAAACGTGCACGTGCACGAGCACGTTTACGTGCATCTGAATTTCGAGTTTGGGGAAGAAAGCATTGGCTCGGGTGTTGTTTCTTCTTTTCTATCCTTTCTTCTTCTATCCCTTTCTTTCTTCATGACGATGCATCTTTCTGGGCAAAGAAAGCCGGGTCGTCACATAACCAGTAGAAAATTCTCGAGTGGGTCATTCCATGGTATCTAATAACTATTAATATGTAACCACTTGACACTCGCAACAACCATGAGTAATACATAGCTCAACATTTGGAGTGTGTTACATACTCTAGTCTTAACGGATGAATTGGTATTCTTTCTCAAAGCATCTTGACTAGGAATATTAAAAATAACATGTTATTTTTAATGCAATAAATTTCTCATGGTTATAATACATTGTTATTACTATCACATAACATATCATTTAAGGATTTTCAATTTAATATACTTAAATTAAATAATTAATTACCATATCACAATATGACAAGTATATAATAGAAATAAAAAAACACCTTTTATTATGAACATGATTTGTTATCAAGTTAGATGCATATAACAAAACATAATTGCCCTTAGGGTGTACCCCTAACTCTTCAATCTCCCACTTGCACTTAGGGTTAATTATGGAATTTTGTTCCAACTTCTTTGATTGGTTTTCTCAAAAACTAATTGGGCTAGTGAAGAGGTATGCTATATTGTTTTAATTATCTACTTTGTAATTAACTCTCTATGATGTTGATAAACTTCCTTTATCTTGTGGAACCTTTTGAAGTATTTTTTCAACTTCTACTGAGCTTTAGGTCATTTTACAAACTGTATCACAACATTGTTATCATATAACAATGGAATATGGTTCTCAACATTTGAAATCATCCCAAGCTCAATTGTAAATTTGTGCATTTGTTTTTATACCTTTTATTGTAGTGTTATTCGAGGCGATGTATATCACCTTTGGTGGAATCAACCACTACCATAGTGTTTGAAACATTTCCAACTTAAAGTTCTTAACTTAAGATTGAATATGAATATATGATTAACATACTACACTCGATATCACTTATGAAGTTCGAGTCTGCGCACTCCTTCATAAGGAGTTCGTTGGTTAAAAACAATTCTCTAGTATTTCGTATATACTCAAGTATACACTCAAATTTTATATAATGATCTTAATTCATATTTGTTACTTGCTTAATGTACCAAACAGTTAAGTCAATTGTGATACTATAGACAATACAACAAGTATGACAATTCCTATTGCCAATACATAAGAAATCCATTTTACATGTTCCATATGAAATATTTTAATATGGTGTCTATGTATATCATTTTGGAACAATCCAAAATTGAATAGAATTTTGTTCACACTTTTTTAAATGTGAACAATATACTTTCCTCCTATTGGAGGAATTTGGTTGGTCACATAAGGGACCCCACTGAATTCCTCCAATCGGAGCCGAGTATTCTATTTACACTTTGAAAAAAGTGTGAACAAAATCGCACTCTCCCAACAACCTTTTATATTGATTATAGAAAGTGTAAATTTCAAATAAAATATCGAGAATTAAACAACCAAATTAAAATGATTTTAACACGAGTGCATCGTTAACTATTATTAATTAGTCATTTACTTATAGTTCTAGAAATATTTTAGCAATTACTAATATTCTTTCTTACAGACACACGCTTCCTCTGCATTTCGATTAAAATTGAAACTATTTGATTCCTCTGTCAAAAATACTTGTTTAACCTGAATAATACTTACGTATCATTTCCTGGAGCATACCTAGTAACCTACAAACTCAGAATCACTCCCACCAACTTTGAGACACTTTGGTTATTATGCATAAATAGCATATCCAAATCATTATTTAGAATTTCTATTTCAACATACATATACCAGAACCCAAAATCATATCGAGCGGTAATTTTTAAGGAAAGTCTGAATTAACTTTAGTAAATTGAATGGTGAATTTGTTATATTACTTTCAACGATTGAAATTTATGATGTTATTATATCAACGTAGCTTACCATATTAAAACTGCATTGGTCCTCTTATCACATACACTTTTGCAGCCGATGGATTATATCCCTTCTAGTGCAAACATCAAATTCATGTTTTACTAATGTACTTGGAATCCATTTTCGATTTGCGTATCACACTATATGGCGTAGTTAATACTTTTTATGGCTTATTAACAATTGAGGAAAGAATGTTCTCAAGAAGCTTACCTCTAGGCATGAAAGGAATGAAAATGTATTTAGTATGAGGTCTCCCACTATTTCAGAAGTCTTCGGCAAGGTTCAAAAATGAATTACATTAAATCTATGAAGAAATAGAACTGGAGTGTCATTTACAAAGTGCTAGTAGTTCCTTTTTGTCATAATTTTGATTCTGAAGCAACTGAGCCCTTTTTGTGCTCATTTTTGTTTTTCTGATTTTTAGCTTTTCTATATTGAAACATTATTGACATGTAATATTAATTATTTTAATAGATGGGATGGCTCCCTTAGCTAATTACCTTTCAAAAAAATAAACCGAGGAAAAAATTTCTCAACATCGATAAGAAAATCATAGTTTCTCTTTAATGTGTGATGGTTCTTATAAGATATTATAGTTAGTTATGTCTGTTTAGGCTTAGTCAATTTAATTTCATCCTTTGCAATTAGTTTTATTTTTGGATCATATCCAAATCTATTTTGCTACTAGTACTTTCTAAAAGTAATTCCTTCATCATGAAATGGGTGTTTCTTGAAACAACGATTGCCTCTCAAGTATTTATAAATTTCTTATTAATTGCATGTATATATGTATAAAACTAATTTAGTTTTTAAGTTTAGGAAACATGTTCTTAACATTAATTGATCAGTCAATATTGATTGCTCCTGAACTCATTTGGGTTGGCCCCTACAAGGTCCCTTGCGAACAAGTATTACATGCAGTCTCTTGACTCACATGACCTATCAACTTCTTAACTAGGATATATAGGGGTTGTTTTCAACTTTTATCTTTTATGACCTTGTAATCTATGCTTTAGATGAAATTAGTTTTAACCTAATGTACTTGCTCTTAAGTATATGACCTTATAGAAAGAAGTTAACTCAACTTCACTCATCATTAATCGTGCTTTGTCCAATAAAGTTTGATTACTCCTTATCGATACATTATAATGTATCATAGCAAGGAGTGACTTTTGGGATTAAAACATATTCGTTTTAAGGTACTTTTGGAACTCCTTTTCAATTCGCTCACCTATTCGATCAAATCGAATCATTTTATTATCTTTTGCATACTATGTTATTTATTTTAATTTTATATTCTATGAACTTATCATAGATATACTATACATGTATCAATTACTCGTGTTTACTCTTTGACAATTCATATGTGAATTAAACAAAGTATATGGAACCGTTTTATTATCGTTAGACTTTCGATTGCATATATCTTTATGTTTCAATCAATAGAGTTCATCAACTCTTATGTTTCTCCCACTAACAGGTGCTTTGTCCTTAATTCTAAAATAATTGTAAAAAATTTAGATACTTCTATGTTATGTAGCTAATACAACAAATACCGCTATTCTAATTGATTTATTTCATAATGAATATTCAAAATATTCATAATAAAATAAAATTATATTTATTTTTAGTCAATACTTAAAACAATTTGATATATTTACGAAAATAATTTTTTTGTGTCTTGATGCATCCACCGATGAGTATTATATGGAATGCTCCTGCTACTCCCTCCATTACTAAAATTACATACGAATACAAAGCTCCTTTTAACTACTTATTATGGGCTATTTATTTCTTTTACTGTAAAGGATTCGTAGTCGAGAGTTTTTAATCAAATATCTAAAACTCAAAGAAATGACTTTTATAAAAAAATAATTTTTTATATGAAAAAACAGAATTGGAAATAAAACCATATTTCTCATTCCATATTAAGTATCTTTTAGCATTTTATACAATTCTCACTTTTAATGTCTCTTCATGCAGCAGAGGGACAATACACTCTCTTTATCCCGACTATGCCTATGTTACATCTATTATTGGAGATTCGCTTTACTTTCAAAAATGGTCAAACCATTCGAAGGAGATCCTTATTGTAATCAGTTGTGCATTATGAGTCTCAACTGTTCACCATATAACATTATATGAATCGAAAATGGATCAGATATTCATATTATTGTGTTGCTTAAGAGTGCAAAAATCATAAAAGATAATGCACAGTCTCGAACAAATAAGTATATTTCAAGGTAAGTATATTATTTAAATAAATAGATTAGGATCTTACATGGGCCTTAAAATGACAACATGTCAAAGGATATAAGGTAAGTTTATTTTATATTGTCAATCTTCAATTTAGTTCATTTGTATATCTTACCTGATAAACATTTTATCAATTTTGTTAGTTGCATGATTTTTCGATGTAGATTATTTAAACTTTACATAGCAATATTCTTACAATATTAGAAACATTAAATGTTATCATTTCCTTTTTCTAATATGGCTCCTACTAGAATTTTATGTTTCCCAAAACTCTATGAGTAAACATAAAAATCTTTCGATTTCTCTAATGGGTGTTAGGACTCACTTGCCTTGGGACACTGACCTTGAGGAAGGCTCAACAAATCATAAGCCAACAAGCGATGAATAACACCTTATAAGTTGTATCAGATACAACTCATAACCCATCTTTGTCCTAATCTCATTTTGACCTTGAGAAAAGCTCAACAAATCAAGAGAGATTACTCAGTCATACCTACCATTTTGCGACAGCCTAAACATAATGCACACACCTGGAGGAAAGCTTAGCAAAATGCATGCATGTGTGTATCTTAACTCATCTAGTCAATATCTTAATAGCACTACATATAATGTCATTAGCTTGAGGAAAGCTCAACAACTAAAGAGTACGCAAGTGATCTTTTAATATATAAATGGTTGAGGACAACTCATACATTAGGGATTCATAACTTTTAATATATATATGTTGAGTGATATTAATTTAAGGAATAAAGTGTTTCTTATGGAATACCTTCGTAATTCAAGTGTCGGACACATATGAAATCGTGGTATATGTACTATACGAATGTGTTTATTCTAAAAACCTAAGTTGGGTTTCTTACAGTTCTACTTATATTATACAAGTGTAATTTATTTATAACCTTTAAATTTTTATTAATTGATATAATACCCTTAAGTATACTATTAATTAATTCTTACTTAATTAGTTTTAATTTTTATTATTTTTATTATTTTAATCATATTTAATTATTTTAATTTATATAAAATTTCTAAAATTTTATGTTATTCATCTTAAACTATTTAAGATAGACAATTAAATATATCATTTATAGTTTGTTTATGTGTACATATCAATATCTGTATGCATTTTAATTAGTTAACTTTTAATTAATTTTATTTAATTAACAATTTAATTAAATATTTTAATTAGTTTTAAATTAAAGATTTATCATAAACAGTTTTAGGATAATAAGTAACTAAGGCAATTATAGTTATACACGTATATCAGTATATATGTTTTAATCAATTAAATTTTAATTAATTATTTTATTTGATTTAATTAGTCATATTAATTACATATTAAATTTCAAAATTAATTATTTAATTTCTTAAAACAATTTTGAAAATTTTTAATGTTTTTTTATAAAATTTTAGTTTTATATTTTAAATTTAGCATTTGAATTTAAAATATCTTTTCAATTTTCAAATATATTTTGAAAATTAGCACAAGGCCCAAATCAATTATGGCCTTTTCAAAAAGATTTTCAAATAGGTAACCTTTGGGCTTACTTCATCCTTCGAGTCGGTTTAGTAGCCAGATAGGGCAGAGTACTTGTTAACCAAAGCTAACCTTAGACAATATCTTTCTAGACACCCAACTAAATGGATAGGCTTTCATTAGTTAACTCGAACATTGCTAATTTAGACTGCATAGACCATTTAGGCTCTGATACCATTAAAGGAGTTGGGCCAATCAGAAGCGAATGAATAGTAGATTTCAATTTTTTCCCTATTTTGGGTCTATATATTAGTCCTATGAAATCTAAAGAGTTTATTAGATCCAATCTAATGTAGTTTTAAATAATATTTATTTTATTATTTTGGTCGAAATATGAGTCTTAATTTTATTTAAATTTTGATCAATATGAGATTTTTATAACATAGAGTGTATCAAATATACTCTTGTGTGTATGTGTATGCAACAGTTACCAGTTAAGTTAATTTAGAGAAGGAAACCTTTCATTTCTCTCTCTCTCTCTTATTCAACTAATTGAGGGATGATTTTGTTTTATTTAGATAGAGAAATATTTCATTTCTCTCTCATTAATTAAATTGATTGATTTATTAAATGACATACATGTTCAAATTTATATTGGGCATACATAGTAAGTATATCTAAATATATTCAAGTGAAAAATATGCAAGTGCAACATACAAACAGTGTACATCGCTAATGCGACCGTATAAAGGTGCTAGGATATACACCATAATGGACCCATTTTCCATATGCCTTCATCGTCCACGGTTTTGATTTAAATATGTGAGTGTGTGTTTGTATACATACATATACATATATATAATTAAGGAAGGGTTTAAAAGGGACTTTTGTAGTTTTACACAGAAGTCAAATTTCTAAAATTTGAGTTAAAAGAACATACATAAATAATTGTAAACTATGTTTAATATTTAAAAAAACATACGTATGTAAAATTTGTAATCTAGTATATATATAAATTTAAAGTTAACAAATTTGAATCCAACTTTCAACTTAGGAAGGAATCAAATGGTTTATGGTTTTACACAAAAGTTCACTTATAGATTTCCAAATTGAAATAACTTATATACTTAAGTAAAAAACAACCAAACAAATTATGTTCACAATAATAACCATGTAACACATGTATTCAATATAAAGGTGAGTTTAAACAATCAAAATTGTTTTCAATCAAAAATTGTTTACAATAAAAATTAACTAAAAGTAAATCAAATTTCTTTTTACGAATTTCTAAAAATAACAACAAAATAGATCGAACAACTTAGGCACATATAAATTCATTGCGAAAGATTAAGATCAAAACTATGTAAACAATATAAAAAAATCAAAAAAGATGAAGGATCTAAAATATATCAACATAATGATCACATAATCAATTGAGGTATAGTATGAAAAGGGATATAAATTAATTTAGGATGATGAACATTTTATTAATTGAACTGTGGCAAAAGGAGATTACAAGATGAACATACTAACAGATGATATGTAGCATGTATAAATTCTAAACCATATGATAATGATTAATATATGATTAAATAAAATTTGAATGTTACCTTAAGATGTAGCCAATAAGTTGCATTTCGAATGACAAAGCTCTTAGATTCAACTGAATCAACCTCTGGACTTTGCAAGAATTAAGAGGAAACAACTACCTTTGTATTTATTTTATTTTATTTTGGTAATTATTTTTCATGGTTGGGAGGCCATGTATTTTCGATAATGATAAGAGAGGGGGCGGAGTAGAAAAAATGAATTATCTGTTGAAATTTGTGAATGAATGAATGAAAATTTTGTTTTAAAGGAAATAATGAAACCTTTTAATTCCCTCCTTTAAAACTTCCCCTGTTTAATTCCTCGATAAATATCATCAAATCCTCTCCCGCCCTCATCATGCATGCTCGACCATAGGTGGAGGCAATTTGGGTCCATAAAATTTCCAAAAAACTTAGTAATTATTTTATTTAAATCAAATTTAAATGTTTATAAATATCGTATATTGATACGTATACATACATACATATATATACACACACACATACAACTTATGTATATACACTTCATTAAATACCTATGGCATTCAACCAAAATAAACAAAATTTAATAATTAATATTTCTTAAATTTTAATTAATTTAATTAAGTGGAAAATAGGGACAAGGACAAACTTTGAAAAAAAATTAGACAATACGTTTCATTTTTAGGCTGAGGAACAATGCTAAATATAGCTAGCATTTTGTATAATGTAAAACTGAATATAATGCTAGTTATAACTAGTACTTTGTATAGTGTAAAAATTGAATATAATGCTAACTATAACTAGCATTGTCCTTCAATCTAATTTTCTTTCAAAGTTTGTCCTTCGGTCCGAAAATGAAACTTGGTGTCCTTCAGCCTATTTTTTTTCTTCAAAGTTTGTCATTGTGCCTAATTCCCTCTTTAATTAATTTACAATGGTTATAAATTAATTAAATCGGTTGGTTTTTCTAAGTATTCATCTTACTATTGTGTGACTAAAAGGTGTAAATTTAGTCAGTAATTAATATCGAACAATTTGAATATTAACGTTCACACTTCATCTTAGCCAGTGATGTTAAATTTTGGCTGAATTTATTGCTTATATATCTTTTCGATGAAATCCAATTTTGCAATTACAAGCGGTACCCGGTATTAACGATTATGTACACCAATTCTCTGCATCAACACTATATCACATATGGAATTTGGTTTGTTTAAAATTCCAACATCGTCCACATTCAACTTTATTACACCAAACACAAAATAATTAGTTCATTAATAATAAATATTATTAACTGTACAGCTCTGGCCAGAGACTTTGACTTCGAGTTGATAACAATTGACCATGATACTAACCCCATATAACTAAGAAGATGAATTCTTTATTGAATAGTGTTTCACTTCAAATGCATCACTCAGACCCAACTATAGTCAGTTATTGGACGTCATGTCATGATTTAACTATAATCAAAGTGGAGTATCCATACTAAAGTTCAACATATTCTTAAGTCTAGAGGATTGTGTAATATCATCACTTCGAGATTCTCTATTTGACCTTAGTTATATTAACCAATAGAAAACTCTTGAATGAGTCATTCCATAGTATCCAATAACTATTAGATGTAACCCTTCGGAATCCCTAGCAACCAGGAGTAATACACTGCCAACATTTAGAGAGAGTTACATACTATAGTCTCAACAGATGTATCGATATCTTTTCTCGAAACATCTTGATGAGGAATATTTAAAATAATATTTTATTTTTAATGTGACAAATTTCTCATAATTACAACACATTGTAATTACTATTACATAACATATCATTTAGGGATTTTTCTATTAATATACTTAAATTAAATAATTAATTAACATATCACACTATGACAAGTATATAATAAAAAGAAAAAAACACCTTCTATTATGAATAAGGTTGGTTATCAAGTTAAATATATGTAACAAATTATATAATTTCCCTTAGGACATGCCCCTAACTCTATCAACAATTGTTTACACCAGTTTTCTTCGTCAACACTATAACACTTTAGGAATTATGTAATTTTTGGTCAAATTTCTAATATAGTTCACATTCAACTTGATTGGTCCCTAAACAAAATCATTGGTTTAATAATAAAATTTATTATTAACCGTACTGCTCTAGCCGGATACTTTGACTCTGGGTTGACTATAGTTGACCGTGATATTAACCTCATACAACCAGGGAGAAGACTTTTCTATTAAATGGCGTTTCACTTCTAATGCTTTAAATCAGACCCAAATATAGTCATTCGATGAATTCCATGACATGATTTATTAATAATCAAAGTGAAGTATCCACATTAAAGTTCAACGGTATTCTCAAGTTCATAGAACTATGTAATATCATCACTTCAAGATTTCCTTTGACCTCAACTATTATTGACTAACAAGAAGCTCTCGAGTTAGTTATTCCTAAGTTACCCAATAACTCTCAATACGTAACACCCTGGTGCCTCCAACAACCATGAGTAATATCGTGCCAAACATTTAGAGCGTGTTACATATTTTATTCTCAACAGAGGTATTGGTATCCTTTCTCGAAACATCCTGACCAAGAATATTTAAAATAATATGTTATTTAATGTTGTGATAATTTTCTCACGATTACAACCCCTTGTAATTATTATCACATAACATATCATTTAAGGATTTTCTATTTAATATACTTTATATTAATTACTTAATTAATTATATTACTATATAGCAAAGTATATAATAGAAACAAATAACTTTATTACGAACAACATTGGTTATAGACTTAGATATATGTAAAAAATTACATAATTGACCCTAAGGCATAATCCATAACTCTCTATGTGCTTAGCCTTTATAGTTGAATCTGCCACGACCTCTTATTTGGAACCTTTCCAAATTAAAGACCCTTTTCTAAGGGTAAAAATGAATTTAAAATTGATTTCCTATTCTAGATGTCACTTATGAGGTTCGAATCTGAATATTCCTTCATAAGGAGTTCGTTGTTTTCATAAACATTTCTATAGTATTTTGCAAATACTTGAGAATACTTTTAACTATCATTCAGTGATTATTGCTTGGATTTGAGTGATTTATTTTACTACAATAGGTGCATAGAAATTTCCAATCTAGTACATAGTATATATTATTATTTCTGTCTTTCATAAGGGATCCAACTCATATGTTTCATATTAAACATTTTAATATTCTACACATATTGATTAGGACAATCCCAATATCCTCTTAAGGACAAGCCTTTCAAATCATACACTGAGAATTGAATAACCAAGCTTTAATTAACATGGGTACATCATTACCAATCAGTAGCATATTGTTCCAAGTGTATATGTTTACCATAACAAGTGCATAAGCAATTTTCAATCTAGTACATAGTATATATAATGATTTCTATTGTTGATGCATAAGGGATCCATTTCTTATGCATATGATTTCTATACATTTTGATTAGGACAATCCCAGCATCCTCTTACCGAGAATAAAGGACACGCCTTTCAAATCATTCATTGAGAAGTGAATAGACATGCTTTAGTTAACATGGGTTCATCATTACTAATCAGTAGCATATTGTTTACTTGTAGTATTAGAAATGTCTTAATACCTTCTATTTTCTTTCTTATAGACATATGATTCCTACGCACTCTAACTAAAACCAAAATATTTGATTTAGACTCACTTGCCTTAGGATTCTGACCTTGAGTTTGCTTAACAAATCATAGGCTCACAAGCAATGGGTAACCCTTTACCTGTTGTATCATATACAACTCCGAACCATAGTCTTTGTCGTAATATCAATCTCGACCTTGGGTTTTCTCGATAAATACAAAGAGATTATTCATTTGCAACTATCATGCGACGGCCTAAGTATAATGCACATACCTTGAGTTTTCTCAACAAATACATGCATGTATCTTACGTCATCCAGCAATATATTTATTGTACTACAAAAACATCCCTAGCTTGAGTTTGCTCAACAACCAAAGAGTATGCAAGTAATCTATTAATATATGAATGGCAGAGTACAACTCTATATTGTTGATTCATAATCCATAATGAATTTTAAGTGATATCTACTTAAGGCATAATGTATTTCTTATGAAATACCCTTATGATTCAATTATCAGACACATATGAAATCATGGTATACATACCATATGTAACGATCCAGAATTTGACCACCTCCAAATATAACATTTAAAGTGATTTTAAATATAAAATATATAAGATTTTATTATTCGAATAATATTAGATAGGATTTGGAAATAGAAATATACATAAAAATCAGAACATTTGCTTATATCGACAAAAGTGACAAAATGCTGATTTTAGATAAGTAAGTTTCAATGGTTAAATAAATTATTTTAATTAATTTATAAATGTTTATATTTTTAAATATCATTATAAAAATTTATTTATAAATTTGGATAACATAAATAAATAGTTTTACTAAAACGTCAAAAGGTGACCGTAAAACATTTTGTCGAAAAACAACATTTTGTTGATTGTCGATTTAAAGTTGTCGCAACATCTTTGCACCTTTATGTACACATTTTTATATACATTGTACATATAGGAAGTAATTAACAACTAACTAATTAGGTTTACTTTATAAAAGCATGCTTAGAAACTTATAAAAACAATTAACAAAAGTAAGTAAAAAAGAAAGGTCTAAAAAGTAAACATCGCATCAAAATCAAACCAAATCTTCTCTTTAGCCACTTTTCCAACCAAATACATTTTCTTAGCTCTTAAGTGACTATGACATAAAGTAAGAAGTGATAAGTGATGGTAAGTGTTGAAAAAGTAAGATTACTTTAAAGTTACGTAAGGTTATTTTGGTAATTTGGTAAAGGGATATTTTAGTAACTTACCACTTCATTTTTTTCCTATAAATACATATCCATCCTTCTCATTTTCTCACACAAAACATTCTTTTCTTCTTCTTCTTCTTCCCTTAAGCTATGTTAATGGCTTCTTCTTCTCTTCTTTTCCTTACTCATTTTTCTTAAAATCATATCAAACCAACTCCAAACTTTTCCAAATTCTTATATCATCATTAAAACATGGTTTAACATCTTAGAAGTGAAGAAATGTTGGAAGAAGAGGTGGAATAGTGGGAGGCCAAACCTATTGAGGAGGGAGGAGCAAGTTAGAAAACTTCGGTGCAAGAAAAAGAGAAGGAAGTGCCGTCCATTTCATTCCATGGAAATATGAGGAAGTTTAAAGTACTACGGAAGCTCTGCTGAATTTTCAGGAGTTTGGAAGGAGAGATTGATAGCATAAAGCAAAGAGGAATGGAGTAAAAGTTGATTAGATGAAGTTTAAGTGAAGTGTTGTTAGTAAGAATGTTGGTAGGAAGTATGGTTGGATTTTGGTGAGAACTCCTAAAACTATTATACTATATTTTGGATGATGATATGATGTTGCAAATGGATGTTTAATATGCTTTGATCATCAAGTTTGGTTGTTTTAATATGAATGTTGAAATTATATGCAAGTCACGAATTAACAAAATGGTATGTATGCATTTGTTAAACCTCTTAAGAAGGGTTTAAAATGTATTTGAAATGTTTTATAAACATTTAAAGTATTTTGATGAAGTTTGAAAAGAACTAGGAAATTTGGTTAAAAATAAGCGCGTCGCGTAATGGTAGTTCGCGATTTCGTGCTATAAAAGTCAAACAAGTGTAAAAGTTGGAATTTAGCTCGGAATTCTTCGAGATAAGAATTTTCTGAACTATGATATCCATATTTTTCCATGGAAGAAAGAAAATCGAGATTTCGATAAGTAGATTTTGAAATATGAGTAAAACAAGTTTTGGAAAAATCCCGAATTTGCAGTTCGGAATCCAAAAATGGATTTCTTTGAAAATGATGTTTTGAATTGTTTAAAAATGTAAAATAAACCTTATAAATCCTTTAAAATGTTTTAAAAGTTATTTGAGTAATAAAAATGGATTTTCAAATAATAAAAAGTCGGTTTGATCAATATAGCTTAAAAAGCACTTTCCGTGGTACTTTTCTATAACTTTTGAAATATAGTTTTAAACATAACGATTCTTATCCAAATCTTTTATAAATGTTTTCGAATGGATAATTAAGTGTTTTTATAATGATTTGGAGGTTTACTAGCATATTGAAGAGAGTTCAAATAAATGATTTTAAGAAAATGCTATTATAAACAAGTGGTTTAATCTTGGCTCTAAAAGCCAATGAGTAGAGTGGATTTTTCTATTCGTGAGATCCGAATTTGAGGTGCTTAAACTAAGGAGATGTTCAGGAGCAACCAGTGCCCTGGCTCACCAGGCCTCTTACTTAAGCGAGGGATAGATAAGGTCGAAATGTCGGAAATGAGTTAAGTGTAAAAGATTTAATTTTTAATTAAATACAACTTAGATTTGATGGAGATGATCTTCTTGTACTCGGTGTTAAAGCCCGAAGAGGGTACTCATACTATTCATGGAATTTGAAAGGTGATTTCGCTGTTATTCCGCCCATAGTATTTGTTGAATACGGAGATTGATATTGAGTAGAATTAGATGATTTCTATAGATTCTGCTTACTTAATATTTACTGGTTTTGAATTAATATCCTAGATAACATGTTTTTAACTCAATCGAAATTGAGAGTTTTGAATTAAGAAATCTTTGTTAAGATTTAAGTAAAATGATTTGGAAATAAATTTAAATTCTTATACTTAAAATTTACTGGTTTGGACTTATAGTAAACGATGTCTTGAATAACATTGTTTTTTATCCATGTTAAAAGTTGTGGAAATCTTTGTTAAGATTTAAATAAAGGATTTGGAATATTTTTTGAAGAAAAGATGAAATGATTTGGAATATAAAAAGGTTTTTATGTAATCAAAGGATTTAATAAGAGAGGTTTAATGATTCCGTATATACTGGAAAGAATGTTTTACAAATATATATCTTCGAAAGATATTTTGATAAAAAGAACTTAATAAATTAAAGAATGATTCCCTATTGACAAAACCTCTTTTTATCGATGATTGGTTTCGAAGAAACCGAGGTCAGATTTGGGTAATTCCTATCCGAAGACCACTTCGAACCAATCTACGTATTCGAAGTAAAATACCAGAAGTTAAAGATACTGAGATGAATAGTAACAAAGGACTGCTTGTTGACTTGATTAGGGATAACTCCCGAAATACTTATAGTAGCGGTGGTCTCTTTGTTACAAAAAATCTCAGAAACACAAGGACTATTCGCTACTATTCTTATGATGTGGTAGGAGAGTGCCTTTGATTTGTCATGTTCCTGGACAACTTGTATGGATGAGTGTCTGACCTTGCATTCTAAATCATAATGAGTGGTCTCTATATAATGTATATTAGTCGGTGGCGGAGAAGACTCCTTCTCTTAGCTTAACACCCTTTCCCGAGACATTCGAGCTCAGGAAGTTATATGTTTATAGAAATCAGTCATGTGACTATGGAATGGCAATGTGACATTCAAAGAGGAAATATGATGTCCTATCTGAATGGTAATCGTTACCTCAGGCCTCACACCCGAAAAATGACCGAAACAAGTTAGATGCGGCGAGACTATGTGATTCGCAACCATTAGGGTATGATCATCCCCTTCTAGATATATTTCTTCCCGCTATGAAGTTCAGGATGTAAATTATTGTGGATGTATGCTATGAGGACCCTCAGATAGGTTGGTAATGACCGAGGAGATGACATATTCGGTACTATCTAGAAAGAGGTAGGCCGGTCTCGTGTTGGTAGAGGACCATCTATTGGCCCTCGGTACATTCCTCTAGAGATGTACTACTGGAAGGTTGTCCCTTCACCTAGTCATTTGTATGGTAAGTACCTGCCAGTTTGTTTGAAGAACCCGCGTTTTTGGCTAGTATGCTAGAATTTAATAATGTAATAATTTCGGCTAAGATTAATAAGTTTACTCGCAAATGTTTTCATAGATATGTCATTAAAAATAATATCAAATATTTTGACGTAGAATGATTTTGTTATCATAAGGTACAAATTGTTCCGTGTTTATGTGCAACGTGGTCTTACGAGATACCTTTTTGTTTTCAAAACGCGTATTTTGAGTTCTTACACCAGTCCCATGACTGACCCGGAGTTTATTTTCCCATTCCTAAAACTCTAGGTGCCCTAATTTTGCCCGGGCAGCCTAGTAGTTAGTTTTAGTTTAGAAGAAAGCTGGATGGAGCTCGAAGCATGGAGTTGGAAGTTTTACTGAAGATTTTTGTCTATTTCCACCATACTCTTGTACTATAGTGTGATGACCGCCCATGACCCCTGCACCAAATCTAGAGATAGTGCGCTGTAAAGTGTGCCAGGCGACCATGGACGATTGTCAGGGTAGATTAAAAACAACAGAATCTATCGTATTACTCACAGCGCATGGACAAAATACAATAGAACATATGTATAGTGAAGCTTTACAGAACAAAATGTCATCATATAAAACTCCATAATAGTTGAATACCAGCATCCAAATAGCCAATACATCAAGCCTCACTACATAACACTCAGAGAATACAAAACAGCGGAACATCCAGTACATATAATAAGAAGATAATATGCAACCCTCCAGCTCGTCTTTGATATCAGCATCGCGAGAAGAGAACAGCACCTGTCACCTTCTACCTAGTCTGCCCGTCCCAAAATGGACGAACGGCCCAAGGCAATAAGAATTAAAACATAAAGCCTTGAGTCAGACAACAGTCTTAGTGAGCAGTAAATTAACTAACAACATACCAAAAGAGCATAAAGGAAAAGGAATAGGAATACAACCCTCCCACTCCACCTCTTTCTACAGTGATAGCCCCCAAACACACACTAAGCAGAAGCAACATAGTAGAGCATACAACTTAAAGTAAAGTAATAATCATTCGAGTCAAGGGCGATGTTTTCCAAGTACCAAGGCCTAAATCAGATAAGCACCCAGAAAATACCGCTCTTGAGTCCGAATGACGATACAACCAAACATCCATGACTCTGGCTATCACTATTATCATTGCTTCGATATCACCGTTAATTGAATGACCGGCACATTCTTTCAGCCGTCCGTCAAGGGCTAATGGAAACCCCGGTTCTAGACATAACTCCCGCACGTCGTCGCAGCCCGTGCCTAGGACTATCGAATCTGCCCAGAGTACTCGACCATCAACAGTTGGCCGTTGGGACTATCGAATCTGCCCAAACGTACTCTTGCTTAGAGCATGCTAGAACCTTCAACAACGATGCTATCCAAGCCTCCTAGTCATCCTCCTTGACGACTATTCTCATATCCATTCATTATCCTCAACTCGAATCATATCACCGAGTTATCAACATGCTTGGAATGATCCCGTCTGGATTAGACCAAGTCTTCATCCCATGATGCCTCGCTTCATTACATCCTCGCAAAGCCTCATCTCAACATCACATCATCAAATCTATGCATAAGAGCTTCATCATCCCGCTACATATGCCACGAGCAGCTTTCCCAATTCAAGAGCCTTTCCCTTAGCTTTTGAATCATCTTCGACCACCTTGTCTAAAACCAATCAACAATCATATAATTCACAGCAATCAATCATGTCAAACATCAATCCAATTAACCAAGCATTCAAATATAAGCAAAATGGACAATTATAACAATAATGGCAATTTCGTAATTAAGGAGTTGAAATTCTAACAAGCATGAAAACATGAACAATATCTCTACAAACTTGATGAATGAACTTGCATAGGTTAACATATGATAAAATGGATGTAACATCATCATGAACAATGGATCTATATGGATCTACACTTAGGATGAAGAAAATGCATGGAAATCACTATTTTAACACCAAAACGAGCCAACAATCCGATATACTCCTTTGGATTCGTGTGAGAGATAATCACCACTCACCAAATCACCTAAACAACCTCAAATAAACACGCTTCAGATCTGGACAGCGAAGGATCAAGCTTGATCTATCACAAATCCACTTCAAACGAAGAAATCTCACTTCAACGGATGAAGGTCTTCAACTTTAGCTCTTGGATCTTCAATCTTGATCTTCGATTTGGATGGATGGAAGCACTAGATTAGAGTGGATAAAAGAAGTGAAGAAGTGTAGAAGTCGAGCTCTCAAAATGGCAGCACTTCGTCGCTTCAAAATCCGGATCCCAAAAAGTGAGAACAACCCCTCCTATTTATAGCTGAAAATCCACTAACTCGGCCGTCTCCATAAGTCGTCTCCGACTTATCTCCCTCCGACTTACGACCTAGCAGCTATCTCCTAAGTCGGTCACGACTTATAGCATGCGCGCCTACGACTCAACAAAACCCCAAATCCCCTACGACTTAAGACTTAACTCCCTTAAGTCGTCTACGACTTAAGCTCATGCGCACCTAGCGACTTACCACTAGTCACGACTTATGACTTGACAGAGGATACGACTTAACAGATCTATGCTTCCACGACTTAACAACCAACTGGGTTACGACTCAACTCCTAAGTCGTCTACGACTTAACACATAGGCTACGACTTAACCGGGTAAATTCTTAAGTCGTCTACGACTTAAATTAACACAGAAGCTTACGACCTAACCTCACTAACTCGCAACATTCTATAGTTCGTTATATTCTTAAGTCGCTGATCCTATAAGTCGCTATCTCTTAAGTCGCCTACTAACTTAAACCACCCAGACATAAGTCACTTACGACTTAACACCTTAACTCGTCCACGACTTAACTCCCATAGGTCGCTAACTCACCCAGTAGACTTATCGTGGCAACGACTTAAACACTTAACTCGGTAACAACTTAACTTACCACTATCCTTAAGTCGCACCTACCCCTTAAGTCGTTCAAACGACCTATCTCCAAACCCTTAACTCGCCATTCCCCTGGGTAGCTCCTATCCCCTAAGTCGTATACGACTTACGACTTATACTAAGTCGTTCACGACTTAGGACTTAGCCATATTTTTGCCTAAAATCTGAAATGGCTCAAAAATGCTAAAATTCCAGATTTTGACAAACTTTTCGATCCGTAAAATACGGGTCGTTACATATAGTATTCCGTATTTGTAAGGACATGATTTATAACTGTCCATGTTTTTAACTCTAATAAATGTATTTTAATTTCCGCTATAAAGATTTTATGTTGCATTAACATATGTGAGATTCTATTTTGTCTTATTTTCTTTCTTACCCTTAAGAATCCGCTTCTTCGGCACTTGGATTTACGGCACATGAATACCGAGGATGTATTAGTGTCGATTTCTGGGAGACGAAGAAAGGGGTCCTTACAATGTGGTATCAGAGCTTAGGTTGAGCGAATGCCTGAGCCTGATAGGGTAAAAGACTCATCAGAGATAGGGATGGTAATGCCCTAGGATGAGTAACTCATTAGAGATAGGATTAGCAACGCCCTAGAATGAGTTTGAGAGTATTATATATGAGCGCGTATTTGCTAATAAAATATACAAAAGAATTTGGTTTTATATGAAATCATTTTTACCTAAAAATATATATATGTATTTGAAAGGAAAAGAATATTTTGGTAAAATTTCCAAAGAATTTTCAAAATAATAAAACCTTTTATATAAAGAATTTAAAAAAAACCATTTTTGAAATAAACCTCGAAACATTTTCTGAGTATTGACCAGACCTCTCTACACTAGTAATTGCCTACTACTTATGCCTAAAAGAATGATTGTTTGTCTTGTATAAACCTTATAGGGAAAGTTACATGAACGGGAGTCCTCTAGAGCGAATTAGGGCAAGAAGTATAGCCTCATAGTTCTCTCTAGCGACGAAGAAGAACAGCCAGAATATCTGCCTACAAAATGGTGGGTTTCCGATCGAGGAAGATTATCCCCATAAGATCCAAATGATTTTGGTTTTGAAAATTGGTCAATGAAATAATTTTACCAACGATTATATTTTGAATATAAATAATATTTTTCAAATAATATAGTTATTTAATTAAGGAAAGGACAATACTCAGATATTATCATAAATTGATCGGTTGTTTAATTTAAAAGTTTCAGCACAAACACCTCGTGAATTTAGTTTCACAATTTGACTATGGGGCAATCGAAAATCTTGGTTTAAGATTAAAGGAATTTATTTAAGATAAATAAATCTTATTAATACGTTTTATATACGTAATTTTATAAACTTCATTTATAAAACGTGCTTTATAAAGGAATTTATGAAAATTTAAATTTCGAATATTTTTGAAAGGAATTTTAAATCATTTTTGGAAAAGGAATAATAATAGTATTATTTCTATAAAAAAAGAGCTTTTAAAAACAAAAAACAATATTATGATTGATTAATTCAAGTGGCTCAAAAGTAACTAAAAATGGACAGGAGATGTGTTCGGATGGTAAATGCTCTTCTTAAGTACTCTCATTCTTGTTAAGGAAATATGTGATACTGTTGGTAGTACCTAGTTCCTTGGTATCATTTTTCAGTTACTCGATAAATATAATTTTTCTAAAGTTAAAAAGGATAATGCGAATCAGTAATTGACAAATTAATGGTTGTCAATTCTTATCAAAGTGTATTATCTTAATTGATAAGCATAGGTAAGGTTTGATCTTTAAAGTAAAAATTTTAAGTTAATAATGAATGGTTTTGGGTTTGTAGTAAACGATGTTTTAGCGATATTTGTTTTTAAACCCATAAACGACACTTTGGAAGAAATCTTATGGGCATACTTGGATCTTTAATAATGAGATTTTAATCATAATAACAAGTATTAGAGTCTTTTATAAAAAGATGGAAAAATTATAATTAACTTGTTATGAAAAGAGAAGTTCATTTTAACAATGTTTTGGTAGTAATTGTTTTAATCTCTTCGATTATATTTTAAAGTAAGTAAAACTTGTTAAGTAAATTATGAATATACTTAAAGCAACTGAATAAGTATATGAATACTTTTACATATTGAAACTGTGAAGGTAAAGAGAATATATATAAAGGAAGTTTTAATTGATAAAGGAGTGTTAATTGATAAAGGAATTTTTAATTAATAAAGGAGTGTTAATTGATAAAGTAAGTTTTAACTAAATAATTTTTTTTCACATTTGATATTAGTTAAAGGAAGTTTATGGTAGTTTATCAATTTAATGAATTATTTTGAAAATGAGTTTTTTAGAAACCACTAAGATATGTTTAGAGATACATTATAATAAAAAGATTTTGTAATATAAAGAAGTATCTTTATGAAAAGTGTTTAAATTAAGAAATTATTTAAAGAAATTATTTTATAAAGTATGTTTTATAAAATAAAGTGTGATTAGCAAAATTAAAATGATGTTTGAGAAAGATGGATATCCTAATGTTTTGAAAAGGTATAAATGGGAAAGTTATGTAATATAAATAAGTTTGGATTTAAATTTATAAGGAGATTTATTGACAAATAAATATTGAAATAAGAATTATAATGGTATTACTCCAAATAAGGATAATCAATTTCTTTTGGAAAAAAGGATAGAAATATTTTGTGAATAAATATTTGAAAAGAATAATAAAAAAGATAAAATGGTTATTTATAAAGGAGTATCTTTATAAAAGTTTGAATAAAAGATGAAAGTTTTATGAAATATCTTCATAAGAATTTTGGGAAGGTTAATAAATACATATGAATTATGAAGTATATGGATTGTTTTGTCGCATGATTTAATCTAAAATTCGAGTGCAGAACTTTGATGTGTTTGACACTTATCCAAAAGAGGATTTATCACTCGATTCTTGATGATGAACATTGATGAGGATTTAGGGTTGGATACTTGAGTTTTCTATCATAGTTTAGAGTTATGCAAGGAGAACCAAAGTTCTGATAAGAAAACCTGGTAAGAGTCCGCACTAAAGGATCGGGGGATTAATGCTAGTTCGGAAGTAAAGTTGTGAATTCGAATAAAAGATTGAATCAGATATTGTGTACGGATGATCTATATACATCGCATAGTTATAAGTTTAAAAATAAATATTTTGGGCAAAACCTTTAGGTTTTTTGTTTTTGGTAATTTCGGGGACGAAATTCTTTTAAGGGGGGAAGTATGTAACGACCTAGAATTTTACCACCTCCAAATATAACATTTAAAGTGATTTGAAATATAAAATATATAAGATTTTATGATTTGAATAATATTAGATAGGATTTGGAAATAGAAATATAAATAAAAATCGAAACATTTGCTTATATCGACAAAAATGACAAAATGCTGATTTTAGAAAAGTAAGTTTTAATGGTTAAATAAATTATTTTAATTAATTTATAAGTGTTTATATTTTTAAATAGAATTATAAAAATTTACTTTTAGATTTGGATTACATAAATAAATAGTTTAACTAAAACATCAAAATATGACCATAAAACATTTTGTCGAAAAACAAGGTTGTGATGATTTAAAATTGTCGCAACATCTTTGCACCTTTATGTACACATTTTTATATACATTGTAACATATAGGAAGTAATTAACTAATTAGGTTTACTTTATTAAAGAATGCTTAGAAACTTATAAAAACAATTAACAAAAGTCAGTAAAAAAGAAAAGTCAAAAAAGTAAACATCACATCAAAATCAAACCAAATCTTCTCTTTAGCCACTTTTCCATCCAAATACATTTGCTTAGCTCTTAAGTGACTATGACATAAAGTAAGAAGTGATAAGTGATGATAAGTGTTGAAAAAGTAAGGTTACTTTAAAGTTAAGTAAGGTTATTTTGGTAATTTGGTAAAGGGATATTTTAGTAACTTACCACTTCATTTTTTTCCTATAAATACATATCCATCCTTCTCATTTTCTCACATAAATCATTCTTTTCTTCTTCCTCCTTTAAGCTATGTTAATGGCTTCTTCTTCTCTTCTTTTCCTTACTAACTTTTCTTGAAATCATATCAAACCAACTCCAAACTTTGCCAAAGTTTTTATACCATCATTAAAACATTGTTTAGCATCTAAGAAGTGAAGAAATGTTGGAGGAAGAGATGGAATAGGTGAAGGCCGAACCTATTGAGGAGGGAGGAGCAAGTTAGAAAACTCCGGTTCAAGAAAAAGAGAAGGAAGTGCCGTCCATTTTAGAAACACAAGGACTATTCGCTACTAATATTATGATGTGATAGGAGAGTGCCTTCGGTTTGTCCTGTTCCTAGACAACTTGTATGGACGAGTTTCTGACCTTGCATTCTAAATCATAATGAGTGATCTCTATATAATGTATATAAGTCTGTGGCGGAGAAGACAACTTCTCTTAACTTAACACCCTTTCCCGAGACATTCGAGCTCAGGAAGTTATACGTTTGTAGAAATCAGTCATGTGACTATGGAATGGAAATGTGGCATTCAAAGAGGAAAGATGATGTCCTATCTGAAAGGTAATCGTTACCTCAGGCCTCACACCCGAAAAATGACCGAAACAAGGTAGATGCGGCGAGACTATGTGGTTCGCAACCATTACGGTATGATCATCCCCTTCTAGATATATTTTTTCCCGCTATGAAGTTCGGGATGTAAATAATTGTGGATGTATGCTATGAGGGCCCTCAGATAGGTCGGTAACGACTAGGAAGATGACATATTCGGTACTATCTAGAAAGAGGTAGGCCGGTCTTGTGTTGGTGGAGGACCATCTGTTGGGCCTCGATACATTCCTCTAGAGATGTACTGCCGGAAGGTAGTCCCTTCACCCGGTCATTTGTATGGAATCCATTCTCCAATAAGTACCTGCCAGTTTGTTTGTAGAACCCGCATTTGTAGCTCGTATTGTGATGCCCCACCCCGAAACCCACATTAACAAAGAGAATTAGTGGGTAATTCTGCCTGCTAATGCGGAGAATAGGGCTGGTTAAGGGCGACTATCATAGTCTTGCATTGGATAAGAGCTAAGTATGCCAATTTGGTACTCTTTTTTTTCTCTTTGTCTTAAGTGTTCGACATACTTAATTCCTATCTAATACACTACTATGGTGGCTACATGATCGATTCAGAAACAAAACATAATAACAATATCAATCACAAATCACAAAGCAGCAGCACAGATGATATACATATACACATACATCAAGTGTAATACAACATGTCATAAGTGGTATTACATCAACAATATATATACATACATCCCCACAAAAGAATATACATATCAAAGTCCACTACAAAATACTACTACAAAAACTATTTCTCCCATCCAAGGTCGATAGAGAAGTCCAAAAGGTATAGCTAGCAAAAGTCCAATAGATCATATCCTGCAACTCGGTCTGATCCGAGTAATAAATACACGGGTCAGGCTAACTAGAACATAATGATAAGCAACATATAAAGGGATATGAGTGCATAAGGGAAACATTCCTTTAAATAGAAAGGAATGATATAAATAAAGTTATATTCTCAATTCCAAGGGTGGAGCTTGTATATGGCTCAAAGTTAACTCATGAATACGTTCAACATATCATAAGTGATTCATACTCAAGATTCTTTAACATAAGTGCAAATAAGCAACACAAAAGCCATAGGAGAAAACATCAAAATCTCCAAAACTCATATCTCATGGAACTCTAATAAGAGTTCAAAATCTCAAGATCGAAATCACCATAAATATATATATAAGCCTTTTATCTAACTCAAGGATATAAATAAAATCTTCATCTCAAAAGGGTGAAATCGAAATAAACTCAAAACTCAGAAAACTCCGAATTGGCTAGATCCCCGATTGCATGCCGAAGCAATGCTGCACGTACCAAACTCAGACCAGTACTATATATATATTTTAGGTACCCATCCTAGATGACCAAAGTCGTAGATCCCAGACGACTGAAGTTGTAGATCCCTGACAACCGAAGTCGTAAATCCCAGATGACCCGAAGGTCTATAGTACTGGTAAACCCAGAATGTGTCACAAACTCACAAAGTGGAACCCGAAGAGTGGTAACAATGCATCCCACACCCCATGTTCTCACTTAACGGTTTCCTAGCCGCTAGTCAATGCCACATTAGAAAACAAAATCATTTAAAATCTCAAAACTTCGAAAACTCATGACTCGCCTCATCTCATCGGCATGTAAAGCAATATATCGCGTTCTCATAGATTATAAATCCAACTCTAGGAGATCTCGAACCACAAATATCGCCAAATATTGGCTATCTCAGATAATTCCCAAAAATAGGAATTATAAATCTCAAACACGCTATAAAATGGAAAATCCCAGAAATCATCTCAAATCAATAGCCCGGAATTGCTTCGATCGTTCAAGTTTAGAATTAACCGCAAAGGTAAACTCACGTGTCACATACCACGTGTTTTACTAAATCGTTTAATTCTCTTCCTCATACGTCCGAAGAGTGTAAAATAATGTATATTATTTATAAAATTATTTACTTGAGAAAACGAGAATTTAAAAACATTTTTCCGAAATCAATTTGAAAGCAATTTATTGAAAATTCTCCTTATTATAGGAAATAAATATATTTTAATAAATTAAAAATATTTTTGAAATATATTTTAATAATAATTTCAAAAGCTAATTTATTTAAAAATTATCCCAAAATTTGTTTGGAAGAAACAGTGTTCGAAACCGAAGAAAAACATAAGAAATACTCCAAAACCAATATTCAAATTCAATCCAAATTTAAATCAAATTTGAATTTCTAATTCCACTGAATCTTGGCTAGTCCATTGATAGACATCATAGCCCTAAATCATATTCAAAACATCTTAAAATTGCAAAGTAATGGTGTCAAATGCATAGCAAATGAAGGCAAAAAGCTGCGGAAACACATATGAAACAAGGCAGGAATGCACAGGTTCAAGAGGACAAGGGGGGTCGACACTCTAGCTTAAGGAGGTCGACCTCCCTGTCGACCATATGAAGGCCTGGTCGACAGGCCTGTCGACCAGGGAGAGTGCTAGGCTACGGGAAGAAGCAGGGTGTTGTTTTCTTGTTCGTACTGATTTTCTGATAACAATTTGACATATCAAACAGATGAATTTTGCACTGAAATTTGACATGGACAAAGATCAACTACTAAACTGTAATCCGAAAAAGATCCGGTAGTAATTCATGGCAAAAACAAGAAGATATAGCCATTCAAATTGGCAACCAGAAACGAGAAATTCACAGAAACAAGTAACGGAGAAAATTCATATACAGTGAGCAGTTTTCAAACGATTTTTCTCAGCAAACCTCATTTCCAGATAGCAATTGTGAGTATTATACTCACCTTAGCAATTTGGCAAGAATTGAACAGCAAGAGGCGAGCTTTGATGAAGAAGAGAGGCTTCAAGGCCCTGTAAAAGCTAGAAAAGAAGCATGTAGAACAAAAACAAAAAGTTACAGACAATCATATTTCAAATTCATGATTTTTGATGAACTAATTCTAGTATTGGTTTGGATTACCTTTTATAATTTTGTTTTGGTGATTTCCTTCTTTTATTTGCAGCAATTTGATCAAAGTTTGGATTTTTACAACAAGAACGCCATGGTTTTATTTTTCTAATTTTCTATTTACTATAAAGTTTCTATTTGAGAAGAAGATGAGATAAAAGATACGTACAGCTTATTTTTCTTTTTACTAGATAGTTCTAGAAAGGGTTAATGGATTTAAAACCTTACCCAATTGGCCCAAGACAATAATACTTAGAGAAATATTAAGAAGTGTACACTATTTTACCTATTTAAATCAATATATACACTAGGTTTCTCATTTTAAGGCCAAATAAAATATATACAACAAATTGTATGTAAATAAAAATTTTATTTTACAAAATAAAATTTATTTCAACTATAAAAAGATATTTTCATCAATAAAACCTTAATTTTTCAATATTACACAATTTACACTATTTTATTATAAAAACACCATTTTTAATACAATAACATATACAAAAATTATTTTCTTGTCAAATTAATTACAATAAATCATTCTAACATTATTGAAGCAACCCACCCTAACTTGTCATTTTATTTGAATTACTCAATTTAGTTTATGCTAAATTCAGGGTTACTTACTTCCAAGACTAACTATTTTCTTTCTTTTATTAGATTTTATTTATTTATTTATTTCCCAAGATCCAATTTGATCAATATAGAAATATTGATATACTTCTTTGTAAAAACTATTTGTATGTACATATAAACATACAAATCATTTCAATTCTAATATCAGAGTTTTTTTTTGAATAAAGAATAACTCAAGTTATTTTAACTAAAATACCTATGTTTTAGCCATAGTAAAAAGAATTGGGAAAGACCCTCTCCCATTTGAATCTTTGTGCAAATTTACTAACCAATTCCTGTTTGTTTATTTGTGTTTGACAATTGTATATTTAATAAAACATGTGAATTGACTCATATCATTTAAAATTTTACAAGATTGTTTTTCAAATATCAAAACAGGAGGTTGTGCATGCTTCTGTGCATCTGTGTGCACATAAACATGTACAACTACTATTTACTACACCTGAGTTTTAAGGTTGATCAACTTGATTAGGTTAGATCCCTATACTGTCTTGTTATAATTTACTAGCTTGCTCATACCTTTAAGCATCAAACTTATACAAATCTGGGTTCCTACTTTTCTATGTCTTCAGATTTCCTGTCTATATGTTTATTCTCATTTTATAGTATTTACAGTTAATTTGTAAATGAGTTTTAATCTCTAAGTAGACTAGTACATATGTGTATATTACTAGTTCCCATATGCCTCAGTTCTACTACTAATTTTATTATTCAATTCTTGAAAATTGCATGTTTACAAATTATGATATAAGCTAAATACTTTTATCTTTTTCCACTGAGAATAATTCCATCACATAGTAATTTCTTTTAAACCATTCATTACATCACCATCAAAGTTCAGCACAAATCCAATATATTACAGAAAATCTTCTAGTTAAAATAAAACCTAAAGGACATCCTTCAACAAACATTCATAGTTCAGTGAATTAGCAAATTTCTTCTTAGCATCACACATCTGCATCTTATCACTTAGCTTTCTCTTTTCCTACAAACATCTCATGATCTGCTCCATAATACATATGAAGCATCCATTTGATGCAAGCAACAAACAGGTCAGACTTATGTCTGGTGTAAGTAGAATCACTTGTTAATGCATAATGACTAATGAAATATGTTCCATTATTATCTTTTCTGTTCTCAGAGGTTAAGTGTTTTATTCAAGGTAATAAATCTCCTTCTCATGTTCAAATTTACAAAGTGTTATTCCAGTGGTGTGTGTGTTGTTAAATAATAGGTGTGTATTCTTAGACTAACTTGTCATCAAAATCATTGGTTCAGAAAAACCTATCAACCATTATACATACACACAGGTTGGTGCTAACTCCCAAACATGCACAATCATGCACTAACATGCACAAACAATATTCATGGTATTGAGCCAAAGTATCAACCCTGAGTCTACATGTTAGGACTCCCATATACTTCTAGCCTATTTACCCTTGCATGTATAATCATTTCATGTTATTCTAAGGTCCAGTATTACATTCATGGTTGCACTGGTGCACACTGCCTGGAACTACTACCTGGTTTCCAGTGGACTACAAGCTATTTGGCCATAAACATCCCATGTGCAAACTCACACCCCAACCTTGATGCAAGCCAGCCACTATGTCATACCCACTTCCCTCATATCCAACCTGATAAAGGTGACCCACATCCTTAGTTTAATTACTAAGTTCTTTCATATGATCCAATATTATATATGCAGTGTCATGCCCAAAACTATTGTATGCTAACCAATATGTGCTAGCAGTTTTCATACATCCATCAATCATTCACCCATTCATACATTCAACAATTAATCAGTCACACTTGTAATTATTTCAAGTCAGTTTCATTCAGAGATATATCCTTAGCTAAAGCATAGATCTGAGCATTTTAGGAAGTGAAATGCCACTGTGGTTCCCCAGTAATAAGGTTCTCACAATCAATCCACACATTAAAGTGTGTTTGCTTGTTACTCAACCCTATTTCCAAAGAATACTTACTGATGGATTAAGACTCAGCACATGGAAATTCCATTGCACCCTAACCATTTTTCAGTTGCAAGACATAAGCCAGAGAACCCCTTCCTCTTACTGCCTTGCACCCTACTTTCCTTATTAATTCATGCTTTAACTAAAAATATTTCTCAAGTTCATAAACATATAAATAAATCAGTTGTTATTCCTTCATTAAATTATCATATATAAACAAGCATAGGTTAAGTGACAACAAAGCAATGAAAGTCACAAAATCTCAGAAGCAACAGAAAATTGCTAAACTAAAAATGCAAGCAAAGCATCAAACAGAAATTAAAATAACTAAAGGTTAAATGGCTGCCTTTCATAGGTCTTAATGCCTTGCCAAGTGAGGGTTTACTCACCATAGTTCTCCTTCCCGAGTCTTGGTTCAGGCCTGCCATTGATTTTCTAAACTGCTGCCTAGTTTTTTCTAATTTTGTTTTCTGGTTCTAACATGTAACCGTAGGAGATAATGATGTATATAAGGGAGTTACTAGGGTTTTAAGGCTAGTTAAGTAATTTATTTTTATCAGAAATCCCATCACCATTTCTGGTTTCACCCATAGTTCACCCTCTCCACTTTCCTTTCCCACCATTTCTCCTTTTTCCTTGTCTTGGCTACTTTTGGCAAATTTCTCCACATATTATATGCATGACTGTGGCACGGGCATTGTTTGTCTTATCTGGTTTTAATCATGTATATAAACATATTTGTATAACAGCTATGTGTGTGTATCAATCAAATATTTTGCACATCTTATATATTCATGCATTTCCTACCTACACAAGCAACTATGCTCCTATTTAATCTATGGAAATTAAGACTAAAAACTGCCTAAGTTATTTATGTATTGTAACTAGGCTAATGTGTACACACTTACAAGTCATGTACTCATTTATTATTATTATTATTATTATTGTATTTATTTACAAGGCCTTTACTCACAAAAGTGCCTTGTTCATGTAGCTGACTAAAACAGTGTGCACATGCACAAGAGCATGCACACTTACTCACACACACAAGTATTTCAGAGAAAAAGTTTTATTTTAACTAACTGTCTTTCTTTTATAAAATATTCAAAATACATATATATTTTTTTTATATGCTTGCCTAAGTATGGGCTGTCACATACACCCCTCCTTTAAGAAATTGTGTCCCACAATTTAACATCTTATTCCTGTGTTAGTCGTATATCAAAACCATCATAAACACATACTCTTAATTCAACCAAAGCACACATCAAGCAAGCACATTCAACACTGAATACTATGTTTAACTAACTGAATACAAGCATAAATGATAAATTACCTCTAATCTAATTGTCAGTTGCAAATAGTTGAGGGTACTGGACTTTTATCTTGTCCTCAACCTTGCATGTGCAATCATTAGGGTCTAGACTCCACTGCACCTTTACCAATTTGATGGTCTTGTTTCTCAATTTCTTATCTTCTTTAGCTACAATGCCCACTGGCTTCTTCTCATACACAAAGTCTAGTATGACTTCCACTTTGTTTTGTGACTGAATCACTGATGCTTCATCATGTACACATTTTCTCAATTGTGATACATGAAATACATTGTGTATTCCACTCATTTCTTCTGGCAACTTCAACTTGTAAGCCATCTTGCCTATTCTTGCTATGATTTCATATGGTCCTATATATCTTGGGGTTAGCTTCCCTGCCTTGCCAAATCTCAACACCTTCCTCATAGGTGAAACTTTCAAGTACACATAATCTCCTAATTCAAATTCAAGTGGCTTCCTTCTCCTATCTGCATATGATTTCATTCTATCATGTGTTGCCTTCATTCTTTGTCTGATCAATGTGATCCTATCATTTGTTTCTTTCACATGATCTGGTCCTGACATCACCTTATCACCTACCTCTAGCCAGCAAGCAGGTGACAAACAAGGCCTCCCATATAGAGCTTCATAGGGTGTTATCCCTATACTACTCTGGTAGCTGTTGTTATAAGCAAATTCTGCTAAATGAAGGTAGTCTTCCCAATTACCACCATGATAGTACACAAGCTCTAAGTAGATCCTCCAAGAATTTATTAACCACTTCTGTTTGACCATCAGTTTGGGGATGGTAGGTTGTGCTCAAGCACAACTCAACCCCCATTGCCTGTTGAAAGCTACTCCAAAACTTTGATGTGAATATGGTGTCTCTGTCACTAATGATAGTGGTAGGAACTTCATATAGCTTCACTATTTCTTTCATGAAAACTTGTGCCAATTTTGGTGCATTTCTATCACTCTTCACTGGTATGAAGTGTGATGATTTAGTCAATCTATCTACTACCACCCAAATACTGTCATTACCTCTCTTTGATCTTGGCAAGCCATCAATGAAATCCATTGATATGCTTTCCCATTTCCATCTTGGAACTTCCAGAGGTTGCAAGTCCACTGGGTCTTTGGTACTCAGCCTTGACTTGTTGGCAAGTCATGCATTTTGCCACATATTCACCCACACTCCTCTTTATTCCTTTCCACCAATAGCTCCTCTTTAGATCATGATACATTTTAGTACCACCTGGATGTATGGTGTACTTAGACTTGTGATGGACATCCATGATCTTTCTTTGTAGTGCTTCTGTGTTAGGTACACACAGTCTTCCCTTGTATCTTAAAAATCCTTTTTCATCCAATTCAAACTTGTCAAGCTTTGAACCATTCCTCAACAATTCCTTCCTCTCTCTTAGGGATGCATCCATGTCTTGAGACTGGTTCACTTCTTCCACTAAGTCTGATTTTATTGTGATGAGGCTGAGCTTGCCATAGTGATCCATGTCCTTATCTAACACAATAGTTTGCTCTCCCATGCTTTCCACTTCTACATCAGTTAGTGTTAATAGCATTTTAAACTCCTCTATAATCAGTGTAGCCAACTTGGCATGTTGCCTACTCAATGCATCTGCCACTCTATTTGCTTTCCCTTGTGTGTACATAATGTCCAAATCATAGGCAGCAAGGAATTCCACCCACCTAAGTTGTCTCATGTTCAAATCATTTTGAGAAAATAAGTATTTCAAAGCTTTGTCGTCAGTATAAAGCTCAAACTTTGCTCCTAATAGGTAGTGTCTCCAAAGCTTTAATGCATACACCACAGCTACCAATTCGAAGTCATGTGTTGCATACTTGGTCTCACTTGGTTTCAGTTGCCTTGATGCATAAGCTATTACTCTACCATCTTGCATAAGAACAGCTCCTATACCTGACCCACATGCATCAGTGTACACTACCATCTTATTATTGTCTTCTGGAATTTTCAGCACTGGTGCTTCCATCAATGCCTTCTTCAATTGGTTGTATGCCCCTTCACACTTTTCAGTCCATAGGAAAGGCTGGTCTTTCCTTGTTAGCTTGGTTAATGGGGTTGCTATTTTAGCAAAGTCTTTTATAAACCTTCTGTAATATCCAGCCATGCCCATGAATGATCTTATCTCAGTAACACTGCTTGGTTTCTTCCATGCTTGCATTGCCATGACCTTACTAGGGTCTACTGAAATTCCTTCTTGAGAAATTACATGGCCTAAGAATTTTATTTCATTCTTCCAGAAAGAACACTTTGCAAACTTGGCTTTAAGGCCTTGTTGCCTTAATCTACTTAGTACCATGTGTAGATGTTTCTCATGTTCATTAGCTGATTTAGAGTATATTAATATATCATCAATGAAAATCATTACAAATTTATCTAAATAATCTCTAAAAATCATATTCATTAAATCCACAAAATAGGATGGTGCATTGGTTAAACCAAATGGCATTACTAACTATTCATACAAGCCATACCTGGTATTGAAAGCTGTATATTTGATACTTTCTTCTTCCACTTTCATTTGATGGAAACCAGATGCTAAGTCAAGTCTGGAAAATACCTTAGCACCATTTAATTGATCAAAAAGATCATCAATTCTAGGTAGAGGGAATTTGTTTTTGATGGTGACTGAGTTTAGTTCCCTATAGTCTATGCACATTCTCAAGGAACCATCATGCTTCTTAACAAATACTACTGGTGATCCCCAATTCGAACTGCTAGGCCTAATGAAGCCTTTTTGTTCTAATTCTTCTAATTGTTTCTTCAACTCAATCAGTTCCTTAGGACCCATTCTGTTTGGTTTCTTAATGATAGGGCTTGTTCCTGGCTTAAGTCTTATTTGAAATTCTACTAGTCTATTATGAGGAATCCCATTCACTTCACCAAACACATCAGTGTATTGGTTAACTATGGGTATCTTTTCTAGGCTTGATTCAGCCTCACCACTGTTCAAGTTGAACATCCTGCCCATACCCCTATCTTTGGCTACCTCATACATGACCAAAACTCTTTTGCCATCAGGAAGTTGTAATGAGATTGTGGAATTTTCTAGGTTAATGATAGCACAAAAACCCTTTAACCAATCCATTCCCAGTATAATATCCAACTTAGGGTAATTCAACACATATAGTTCTGAAATAAAGGTGTGACCACCCATACATAATTCTACTTGCATGCATTTCATATTTGTAATGCAGGAACTACCTATAGGACTATTAACATGCAATGGCTTATCCACAAAACCACATGTTAACCCTAGTTTCTGAATTATGTCACATGAAATAAAAGAGTGTGTAGCTCCTGTGTCATAAATAACTGATATGGGTATGCCTTTAATGAATAATATACCATCCACTTGGCTAGGTGCTTCCATGGCCTTGCCCTTCCCTTCAAGTACAGCCACCCTTGCCATTTCTGGACACTGCCTTTTCATGTGCCCCTCTTTACCACAGTTGTAGCTCCTAAGAACAGTTGACTTGGGTGCTTGGCATTTGGTCTTTATATGGCCTTCCTTCCCACAGTTGGAACAGATTACTTTAGGTTTCTTAATGTCAGAGCTTGCCAACTTACTTCCTTCTTTGTTCATTGCTTCTCCCTTCTTCTTCTCATATGGGTGTGCTCTATTCTTCCCTTTCTTTTTATTCCTGAAATTCTTAAATTTTTCTCTGGCATTGTCATGATACTCAAATGACAATGTCAAGTCCATAACTTGATCAAAGGTTCTGTCTTTGTATGGTAACATGGCTCTACTCAATCCAGCATTTAATCCCTGAATGTACCTTGCATTCCTTGAAACTTCATCCGGGATTAGTACCGCCCCATACTTAGAAAACCCTTCAAATTTCTGAGTGTATTCAGTGACACTCATAGATCCTTGCCTCAACTTGATAAACTCCTCGAGTAATGAAGCTTTTGCTGAGGCTGGGATAAATCTGGCTTCTAACATTTCTTTGAACTGATTCCATGTGATCTCTTGCTCTTGCCTGCCTGCAATGATCACTTCCCACCAATCCAAAGCAAGGCCTTTTAGTTGTCTTGAAGCTATTTGCCTTCTTCTCTGGTCATTAACCTACATATCTACAAAGATCCTCTCCACTGTTCTTAACCATGTCTGGACACCCATGACACTTTCCGTGCCATCAAAGCTACTGCCTCCTAAGTGTGTATATGTTTTAAGCAACTTGGAAAGCTCCTCATGAGGATTATCTACCCTAGGTGCCATTCCATCCCTCAGTACTCTAACAAAATCTTGCATGTTAATCATTGGGGGACCAGTGGCCATTCCAGTTGCCTGTTCAGCATTATCAGAAGATTGATCATTCTCCCTTTTTCCAGCAGCCTGGGGATTGATCCTAACTGCTCTGGGCCTCTATTGAACATTTCTAGTATGGTTAGTTCTAATTCCTATTCACTACTTCACTTTTAAACTAGAAGTGAACTCATTCATACATAATAAGTAAAACAACCAATGCAAACAGCAAATAGTACAAACAACGCACACTGATTCAACCAAGTATTTGTATTGGCAATGTATTTAATAACATAGCTCTAATACCAACTGAAGCAACCCTCCCTAACTTGCCATTTTATTTGAATTACTCAATTTAGTTTATGCTAAATTCAGGGTTACTTACTTCCAAGACCAACTATTTTCTTTCTTTCATTATATTTATTTATTTATTTATTTCCCAAGATCCAATTTGATCAATATAGAAATATTGATATACTTCTTTGTAAAAACTATTTGTATGTAAATATAAACATACAAATCATTTCAATTCTAATATCAGAGTTTTTTTTGAATAAAGAATAACTCAGGTTATTTTAAACTAAAATACCTATGTTTTAGCCACAATAAAAAGAATTGGGAAAGACCCTCTCCCATTTGAATCTTTGTGCAAATTTACTAACCAATTCCTGTTTGTTTATTTGTGTTTGACAATTGTATATTTAATAAAACATGTGAATTGACTCATATCATTTAAAATTTTACAAGATTGTTTTTCAAATATCAAAACAGGAGGTTGTGCATGCTTCTGTGCATCTGCGTGCACATAAACATGTACAACTACTATTTACTACACCTGAGTTTTAAGGTTGATCAACTTGATTAGGTTAGATCCCTATACTGTCTTGTTATAATTTACTAGCTTGCTCATACCTTTAAGCATCAAACTTATACAAATCTGGGTTCCTACTTTTCTATGTCTTCAGATTTCCTGTCTATATGTTTATTCTCATTTTATAGTATTTACAGTTAATTTGTAAATGAGTTTTAATCTCTAAGTAGACTAGTACATATGTGTATATTACTAGTTCCCATATGCCTCAGTTCTACTACTAATTTTATTATTCAATTCTTGAAAATTGCATGTTTACAAATTATGATATAAGCTAAATACTTTTATCTTTTTCCACTGAGAATAATTCCATCACATAGTAATTTCTTTTAAACCATTCATTACATCACCATCAAAGTTCAGCACAAATCCAATATATTACAGAAAATCTTCTAGGTAAAATAAAACCTAAAGGACATCCTTCAGCAAAGCTGATTAGTTCGGTGAATTAGCAAATTTCTTCTTAGCATCACACATCTGCATCTTATCACTTAGCTTTCTCTTTTCCTGCAGACATCTCATGATCTGCTCCATAATACATATGAAGCACCCATTTGATGCAAGCAACAAACAGGTCAGACTTATGTCTGGTGTAAGTAGAATCACTTGTTAATGCATAATGACTAATGAAATATGTTCCATTATTATCTTTTTGTTCTTAGAGGTTAAGTGTTTTATTCAAGGTAATAAAACTCCTTCTCATGTTCAAATTTACAAAGTGTTATTCCAGTGGTGTGTGTGTGTTGTTAAATAACATGTGTCTATTCTTAGACTAACTTGTCATCAAAATCATTGGTTCAGAAAAACCTATCAACCATCATACATACACACAGGTTGGTGCTAACTCCCAAACATGCACAATCATGCACTAACATGCACAAACAATATTCATGGTATTGAGCCAAAGTATCAACCCTGAGTCTACATGTTAGGACTCCCATATACTTCTAGCCTATTTACCCTTGCATGTATAATCATTTCATGTTATTCTAAGGTCCAGTATTACATTCATGGTTGCACTGGTGCACACTGCCTGGAACTACTACCTGGTTTCCAGTGCACTACAAGCTATTTGGCCATAAACATCCCATGTGCAAACTCACACCCCAACCTTGATGCAAGCCAGCCACTATGTCATACCCACTTCCCTCATATCCAACCTGATAAAGGTGACCCACATCCTTAGTTTAATTACTAAGTTCTTTCATATGATCCAATATTATATATGCAGTGTCATGCCCAAAACTGTTGTATGCTAACCAATATGTGCTAGCAGTTTTCATACATCCATCAATCATTCACCCATTCATACATTCAACAATTAATCAGTCACACTTGTAATTATTTCAAGTCAGTTTCATTCAGAGATATATCCTTAGCTAAAGCATAGATCTGAGCATTTTAGGAAGTGAAATGCCACTGTGGTTCCCCAGTAATAAGGTTCTCACAATCAATCCACACATTAAAGTGTGTTTGCTTGTTACTCAACCCTATTTCCAAAGAATACTTACTGATGGATTAAGACTCAGCACATGGAAATTCCATTGCACCCTAACCATCTTTTCAGTTGCAAGACATAAGCTAGAGAACCCCTTCCTCTTACTGCCTTGCACCCTACTTTCCTTATTAATTCATGCTTTAACTAAAAATATTTCTCAAGTTCATAAACATATAAATAAATCAGTTGTTATTCCTTCATTAAATTATCATATATAAACAAGCATAGGTTAAGTGACAACAAAGCAATGAAAGTCACAAAATCTCAGAAGCAACAGAAAATTGCTAAACTAAAATGCAAGCAAAGCATCAAACAGAAATTAAAATAACTAAAGGTTAAATGGCTGCCTTTCATAGGTCTTAATGCCCTGCCAAGTGAGGGTTTACTCACCATAGTTCTCCTTCCCAAGTCTTGGTTCAGGCCTACCATTGATTTTCTAAACTGCTGCCTTTTTTTTTTCTGGTTCTAACATGTAACCGTAGGTGATAATGATGTATATAAGGGAGTTACTAGGGTTTTAAGGTTAGTTAAGTAATTTATTTTTATCAGAAATCCCATCACCATTTCTGGTTTCACCCATAGTTCACCCTCTCCACTTTCCTTTCCCACCATTTCTCCTTTTTCCTTGTCTTGGCTACTTTTGGCAAATTTCTCCACATATTATATGCATGACTGTGGCTCGGGCATTGTTTGTCTTTTCTGGTTTTTATCATGTATATAAACTTATTTGTATAACCAGCTGTGTGTGTGTATCAATAAAATATTTTGCACATCTTATATATTCATGCATTTCCTACCTACACAAGCAACTATGCTCCTATTTAATCTATGGAAATTAAGACTAAAAACTGCCTAAGTTATTTATGTATTGTAACTAGGCTAATGTGTACACACTAACAAGTCATGTACTCATTTATTATTATTTATTTATTTATTTACAAGACCTTTACTCACAAAAGTGCCTTGTTCATGTAGCTGACTAAAACAGTGTGCACATGCACAAGAGCATGCATACTCACTCACACACACAAGTATTTTCAGAGAAAAAGTTTTATTTCAACTAATTGTCTTTCTTTTATAAAATATTCAAAATACATATATATATTTCTTATATGCTTGCCTAACTATGGGTTGTCACAATTATTTAATCATCAAAATATTTTTTTAAAAATATTCCATCTTTTATATTGATAAATTACATAATTACTTCAAATTTCTCCTTTTAAATTCAATAAAAGGTTAATATAAAGCAATAATTTACAATATTATTGCTTTACTCAAATAAAAATCAATAATTGATCAATTTCTATCCAAATTATCAAAATAAAACTTTTAAAACCTTGTTTTCATCAGTTTATATTTATTTCAACAATTTAATATTGAAATACATCACTTATTTAATTTATTAGCTCAAAATTAACAAATTTCAATATTTTCAACTTATTTAACTAAATCTCCAAGCAGTCAAATTTAAACCCAATATTTATGCTCAAACACATTGTTTATTTAATATAAACAACTTTAAAAAAATTTATCTTCTCCATTTTATTTTATTTCCACTATTAAATTATAACTATCATTATAATTTAATATTACAGGTAATCACCAATACTAGGGTTGTTACAAGTATGCTAGAATTTAATAATGTAACAATTACGGCTAAGATTAATATGTTTACTTGCAAATGTTTTCAAAGATATGTCATTAAAAATAATATCAAATATTTTGACATAGAATGATTTGGTTATCATAAGGTACAAACCTATTCCATGTTTATGTGCGGTGTGGTCTTATGAGATACCTTTTTTGTTTTCAAAACGCGTATTTTGAGTTCTAACACCAGTCCCATGACTGACCCGGAGTTTATTTTCTCTTTCCTTAAACTCTGGGTGCCCTAATTTTCCTCGGACAGCCTAGTAGTCAGGTTTAGTTTAGAAGAAAGCTGGATGGAGCTCGAAGCATGGAGTCAGAAGATTTTACTAAAGATTTTTGTCTATTTCCACCACACTCTTGTACTATAGTATTCCGCATTTGTAAGGACGGGATTTATAACTGTCCATGTTTTTAACTCTAATAAATGTATTTTAATTTTCGCTGTAAAGATTTTATGTTGAAATAACATATGTAAGATTCTGTTTTGTCTTATTTTGTTTCTTACCTTAAGGATCCGCTTCTCCGGCAGTTGGATTTATGGCATGTGAATACCGAGGATGTATTAGTGTTGATTTTTGGGAGTCGAAGAAAGGGGTCCTTACACCATACGTATGTATTTACTTCAAAAATATACTTTGGGTTTATTTTAGTTCCACTTTCATTATATTCAGATACATATATAGTTATATAAGTTTAATTTATTTGTAACTCTTATAATTTAATTAACTTTATAAAATATACATGTATCTTAATTTATTAAATCATATTAATTAATTTTAATTATCGGTAATTAAATCATATTTAATTAATTTTAGTTCTTTTTTTTAATAGAAAGGATGTATGAACTGAGGGTCATACAGCCATAGATATATAATATACGTATAAAAATAATGACCAATATGGCTTGGCCTATAGCCCATCAGTTTTTAGGTGGTCCTTCCACCCCCACAAACATTGTAGCACAGGTGTGAGGTAGAAACTCCTCAACAACTACTAATTACAACCTACATGCATTATAACACTATGGACTCTACAAACAAACATATTCATAGACTGTAATGCCAAAAGGAAGAAGAACTTCATCCCAATATTCCAAAAATTGCATAAGTGTAACCGAATCTATCTAAATTTTCTGCTGGCACTAAAAGAAAGCTAGAAATTTCCAACATAAGATAAACTTGAAGCTTAAGATGCACTACGCCATAGATGACCTTCTGCAACATTTTTGCAAGGTGTTGCCAGCTAAAATGTTGCGACAGCTATAAAATTTTGGTCCTACTGCAACGTTGTATTTTTGGTGTTACCTTAGCCATAAAAATGTGTTGCTCTAGCTAAACAAGTGTAACACGATGCAACATTTTTATATAGTGTTGCAATAGATGTATTCAAATTAAAAAATTAAAAAAATTAGCAATCCGCGTGAATACGATCCAACGATCTACATTTAATCTGGTTGTTAAAATGGATCACCACTGCAATTTGCCCCAAAATTTCGTTTTCCCGCCTAAACTAGTTCAGAGTAGATCCCCTTTTGGTTTTCATTTCAATTCGCCTCCTCCCACTCCTCCCATTCGCCTCCTCCCATTCGCCTCTGCCACCAAATTGTCACCCTCCTCTTCTTCTGCTTCCTCATTCGCCTCCGCCACCAAATTGTCACCCTCACCCCTAGCTACTCCTTGACCCATCGTGACCATCTAGCTCCAACCAGAGCCCTGTCACGACACCAAAACCCGAAGCCAAACAAAGTTTTCCGTTTAAACCCCTTTTGCCACCACTGTCGTCGCCATCAGCTCTCACCTCCAACAGAAGACTTGCTCGCCACCAACCCCTCTACCTTTCTCCTTTAGACTACTTCACCTGAAAACCCTTCTAGCGCCTTAATTTCTCCCATAACCTGAACTGCTCTCGAGATGTAGCTGTCTTTCTCGCAACAATTAATCTGCTAATGGTAATAGATTGCAAGATGATGACATTATTAAGCATAAGCATGGGAATGGTACTGGGAATTTCAATAAGGTAGTACGCCCCCCATATGTTTGTGCAAATGCTCCTTTTGAACTATATATCATTTTCTAGTTATATTTTTGCAGGTATCATGTGTATATAATTCACATTATATCATTTTATTCATGTTGGTAACTAGTTAATACTCACAGACTTGTTTATATACATCCTCCTTATAGATAATTTTTAGTGTTTTATTTTTAAATTGTTGTTAAGGGAAATAGTGTTGAACTTAGGAGCTCCAAGTTCAGTTTTATAATCTAGTGCACATTTTCATGCGGTACTGCTATTTGATGGTGAATTGATGATTACAATGTTCAGGTTGTGAGTGACAGAGGTGATTGTTGGTAGAAGTTTTATTGTGGAGCTGTGAGTGTTCGGTAAGGTTTGTTGACGGTTTGAAGGTGGCTATTGGTCCAGTTATTACAGTTGCCTCATTTATTGTTGTAGTGCTTGCAATTACCATTTGTGCATCATTTTACGTGGTTTCAAAGAAGGCTCGATCTTCCAAAATCGGATGAATCGGGCGGTGCCCACTTGTTCGACCTAACCGGGACTGCGGTGCCCCGGACCCCCATCGGCGCTGCGCCCGGACCCGCTTCTCGGCTCGCCTTCGGCTCGGCACTCGGCTCGCCTTCGGCTCGGCACTCGGCTCGTCATATATTTGTCAGTGTCGGTGTCTGTATAAATTGAAACTGCATATGTAATGAGTGAACTGAGTGATGTAGTGAGGAATATCTATATATGTGAATATCAGTGTTATATATCATTGAATTGTAAAATAGTGGAGTCAGGAATTTGTACTATTTCAAATGTTGAAATAAAATATTTATTTAAATAAATTACTGTTTAAATATCAAATTCTATGCAATAACATTTTATTAAATAAATATTTATTTTTATTAAAAAATCAAATATGCTCTACATTGTGGGCCCCACAAATTCAGAAAGTTAATATCTATAGCAACATTTTGAAATGTTTCTACAGATACCTATGGGTGTTGCCATAGACCCAAATAGGGTTCTATTGCAACAATATTACTTATGTTGCCTTAGATAGTCAAATGTTGCCTTTGAGGTCTAAGGCAACGGCAAAAATTGCATCACCCTAAAAGTATTGCCATAGACCTATGGCAACATTTTTCGGGCCTGAGCCAACATTTATTTTGTGTTGCAGAAGGTCATCTATGGCGTAGTGATGCCAAATAGTGCAACAAACGCATATAATTCTAGGTTGCACAAGAAGCACATCAACACAAACCCAAAGGCCCACACCAGCTACACAAGGCAATTCCTATGGAGAAAAAACACTCAAGAGTTGCACAAGGCAATCACATACAAGACATGACATAAAAACATTACACACCATGACTAACGGACATTACAAGGGATACTAATTGTCAATAACAAATTACGGTGAATATCAACAACAACAAGAACTATCACAACGGAGCACCATGAGAGGTGCATATATAACAATAGCATCAACCTCCCAATATGGAGGTATATGAAGGTGCATAGTTTCCTCTTATGGACAGCAACATACCAAACTAGCACACACTATTTCAACCAAACAAACAGATAAACCTATTTTCAGGCTGTTAGAAATGTAGCTATGACCCAACAAGATGCAAAGAGATGCATCAACACATCGCAATAATAAGGACTCGCCAAATGCCATATCGGAGTTGGAGGAGGAGACAACTGAAACTAGAGGAGAGGAAGCAGGGAAAATGCTAGCCAAAAGCTCATGAATCACCACAAGCTACACTCAAAAAGAGACACTCCGGGTGCAAAGCAATCGTCGAAGTGACTAGTTGGGTAGTGGGAAGAAGCAGGAAGGCAAAAAACCAAACAACCAGCACCACAAGAATAGGTGTAACCATCAAAAAAAGAGCATAGATCTAATGGAGCCCCAAAGTGATGACAAAAGGAGCAAGCACAAATTGCCAAGAAACAAACTCCTAAACCATTAAGACGGCAACCCAAATCAGGATAAAAAATGAAGCTGAAGTACATAATGGCTACTTAAAGATCCATCATAGAAAATTCATGTAGAAATGTCAGCAGCATGGAGGAGAATTTAGGGGATAAAGACTGGAGGCAACTTCAGTTCTGAGTTAGAGAAGGATGCGTCTAAAGCTCAGAAGGGAAGTGAGAAAAACTAGGCAATTTGAAAGCGCGAAAAGGGTTAAATCTGCAGCAATATAGAAAGTTAGGGTGGAGATTAAGAAGCGACTAGGTGGTAATGAAAGGGAAAGTAGATCAGGATGAATTTCAGGTGGAAGATGGGAAAAGAAGAGGCGACTGATAGGAACTCTAGTTCCCATTGATACAAATTAAAACACTCAAATTCAACCGGTAATTTATTTTAGTTCTTATTAATTAAATCATATTTAATTAATTTTAACCCATACTACTTAAATCATATTTAATTAATTTTGGTCCTTATCAATTAAATTACATTTAATTAACCTTTAATTCTTATTATTTAAATCATATTAAACTAATTTTTAATTCTTAATTTAATTTAGTTTAAATTTTAGAAATTTTATATTATTCAACTCAAACCATTTAGGATGAATGACCAAGAATAACATTTATAATTTTGTTTATATACACACGCATCAATATTTGTATATATAATAATAACTAACCTTTAATTAATTATTTATTCAATAAATCCTTTTATTTAATTAAACAATTTAATTAAATACTTTAATTGACTCAAATAAATATTTATTTATCTTAAATAATTTAAGATAAATGTACAATTATAACAATAAATATATCAGTATATATATGTTATAATTAACTGAATTTTAATTAATTATTTAATGTAATTTAATTAATCAAATTAATTAAATATATATTAAATTTTTAATATTATTTATTTAATTTCTCCAAACAATTTTGAAAATTTTAATCTTATTTTGTAACCATTATACAATTTTCTTTTATATTTTAAACTGAAATTCTAAACTAAAAAACATATTTTCAAATTTTTAAATCTTAATTTGGAAACTAGACTAATGCCCAAAAACTCTGGGCCTTTCATCTAGTCCAACATTTTGATCTTACTCCACTCATTGGGCCAAGATCGTAGCGAGGGAGAGGAGAATACTTGATTATTCAACGCCAAGCCTAGACACTACTATTCTAGACACCCATCGAATAAGTAGGTTTTATTAGTTGGCTCTAATGTTAACTAATTGGACTGTATAGACCATTTGGGCTTTGATAAAATTATTGATCCGACCCAAACTAGATACCTCACTAATGAGTTTTACATGCATCCTTTCAACTATCACAACCATCAGAGGATATGTTGAAGTAAGAGGCAATGCTTCATTACAGATCACAAAGTGAGAACCCCCTATCGTGTTAGTTGTAGGGATCGAACTTGGGACATCCAATGTTCCAAGTGAATGCCTCAACCAACCTTGCTTTGAAGCCATTGAAGGAACTTAACCTATTTCGAAATAGGTGAAATAGATAGATTTATAAATTCTCTATTTGGATCATAATGGACTTATGAAGTCTAATGGTTTTCACTAGAACCAATCTAGTTGTTAAGAATAAAATCATATTTTAGTAATATTTTCTTATTCTTAATTAATTAGGTGTGAAATTTGAAAAGGTATTAATAGACATCAAATATATTCGTATTTTTAAAGGTGTGACAAACATTTGAAACATATAGTGAGTGTAATTGTTTATGTGTAAGGATAGGAACAAACATGAAATTAGATCAATCACATCATTATCTAAAAGAAAAAAGAGAAAGGTGGCATTATTAATTGATTACACCTTTCCTCAATTGTAAACATTTAATTGATACTACATCTAATCAATATACAAGAGATGAAAATATGTTTACAATGACAAAGGCAACAAGCCATAACATGGTCAATATATGCATGTGTAGATATTGGGATTTATATCTACAAGGTATATATTCGTTATTTATATGTATATGTTATTGCTTTAATTTAAATTTGTTTAATGGAAAACAAATGTATGGATAAAATTACTTCTAAAATATATGCCTTATTAATATTATATATATACATATACATATACACATACTGAGGGAACCGGGCCGGTCTACGTCGAGTGAAATGGGTAAATTTCATTAAAAAATCCCTATTTATATCATAGTGGGCCTATGACGTCTAATGGTTTCACTATCCAATCTAATTACTCAATAAAATCATATTTTATTTAACTTTATTTTATATTTATTTATAATTAATCACAGTAATTAAGTTTGAATTACTATATGTTTTGAATATATCATATATATATATATTCATAACATAATAAGATAAAATAATGACATATATCACACTTGAATATATTATAAGTCTAATACTCATATATACACATACATATAAAAAACACACACGTTTGTGTGTGTGTGTGTAATTTAGTTAGGTGTTTATGTTCTATCATCTAGGTATGTGAAAGGTCATGTTCTTAATCAAGGAAAGAACTCAATAGATCATGAATATGATAAGTGTGCAATTGATTAGGATTTAAATTTATCACTTTTGGATATGAGAGAGGTCACATGAACATATAGGGTGTATATTGTAAATGAATGACATGATTAGAAAAGACATATAAGCATGGCATAATGGATTGACTAAATATAACATGGTGTAATATATACACGAGTAGATATTAGAATCTATATCTACTATGCATATAAAAAGCATATATATATATATATTAATTTTTGTATTAATTAATTTAATATAAATTTGATACATAATAATTTTAAAATATTGATTAGTACTGAAATTTTAGCATTATAAATTTCTAATTGTAAAGATTAAACTTTAAGTTTTCCACATGTAACTTATGATTTAAAGTTACCACGTATATTTTAAAACCATACATAATTAACTTGGCAGAGGATCGGGTTAACCTTGTCAGGTCTCTGGCCTATCATGATCGTAAGGGGATACAACCTCTTTATCCTTGAATGACGACAGAGCCAACTAACCACCAATGGGCTACTTTACATGGTCACTTGCATATATGTAGAGTGGGGTAATGCTACCTCTCCACTCTTTCTTTATTTGTTTCCTAAATGCTTGCCAAATGGAGCTAGCACAACTCTCCCCAAATAATTATAGCCTCTTGGCCAGGCTATTCATTAACTTTCAAGACCAGGGTATCCAAGAGCCATACCCAACCCTTAATATGTTAGTTTTTGAGTTATATAAGTAAAGAGAAGGTCTTGAGCGACAACTACTATCATCTTCAAGGGGTTTACAAGCCCCCTTCTTATATGGTCTCCCAGGCAAGGTGACGGGCTATCTAGACCACTTTTTCTCTATATCGGCGATTGTGAACCCTATTCTCATGACGCGGGCCTTTAATATCCTCGGTGTCAGTCTTAAAAAAATTTCTATTGGTTTGAACTTTTCATTGATAAGATTTTTATTATTTTGTTGTGGCAACTTCTACCGGTGTTGGCCTGGGCATGGCTATTTGTGAGGAACATCTTTGTTGGATTAGGGGGATGCTCGATGTGACAAGAAATTTAGTCTTGATTTCGACAGATAAAAACCTCCATTATGTGGGGTTGTTCGGTGTTAGACCAAAAATTGGTATAACATTCATGATGCCATGCTGAGCCAATATTTGTCTAACATCCTTGAAGTCGTTCAATATGGTATTGTTTTGGAGGGTTGTGATGGTGATATTAAACCAAAGATTGGCTTGTCATTAAAGACTTAAAATCAATTGAAACGGTCCTACGATGTCCTTGGATTTTTGGCCTTGTTATAGAATTGTCCAAAATGCCATATCATGTGTCCAAGGAAAAATAGGCAAGCTTCTTATATGTGCAATAGCCCATTAATCTTTCATTAATGGACAAAATAAGTAAGATACATAAGCCACTATCTATTGTTCATATGTTTGATTGGCAAGATAGTCAATAAACGAAATAACATTTAATTGAAAAGGGCATAAATGGCCTTGTTCTATTTATAAGCCTAAAGTCAAGGCCAAGTTCAAAGTTAGTCATATATAAGTCCAAAGTTCGATCATAATCAAATATGCACAAATCGAAGGAAATAGGCTATGCTAATTTATTCGTCCAAACCTTTTGTTTATGAGTCTCAAAGGTTACAAATCAAACCTTGATTTTTGCCCAATTCAATTTAGGTTTACAATAAATTATTTAAGGAAGAGAGAAAGAAAATGATTCCCCTTTTACAATGCCCTTGGATCCGTATTTATAGGGATGAAAGTCTGCGTTATAGTTGCCACGTGTCCTTCGCGATGATTGACATTCGGCATTATTCATCATGTTGATGGCATGCGGCATCCTTTGCTATATTGTTATGCTACGATATCCATTTAGGATTGGTAGTTGTGATATCCAACGAGAGGTTGGTGACTCCTGATATACAGAATTCATTTACTCATTGTTATTTTCTGATAACCCCCATAATGTAGTTGATATGCAGCATTATGCTTGATTAGTGATTCATGACATCCACTCTTGCTTTGATGATATGCGACATCCACATTGCATTGATGACTTATGACATCTTTCTTTATATTGTTGCCTTTCAATTTCCTCTTACTTGCTTTCCTTTGACATTCTCTTATTATATTGATGAAGCGCGACATTAGTGTCATACGGTATCCTTTTGCACATTGATAACTTATGATATGCTGACATCCGACATCATCACTGCCTCGATGATATGCGACATCCTATGCTACCTTTACTAGTGCGAGATGCTTTATATTCTTAAATTTGATATCTTTATCTGTCCATAAGTTCGACATCGCCTTTTGTTGTTGTAGGAGTATATTATTTTCATCTTCAAAGTTTGAAATGCTCTGTATTTGACAACCTTATTTTCATAGGTTCGACATCGTCTGTTTGCAATTATTTTATGTTTGTAAGTGCAATAACCCATAAAGCTTTTGACTTGGACATCCTTTTGCCTTCGACTATAATATCCTTCCTGCCTTTAAATATGACATCCTTGTGTCGGTATTTTTCATATCATTACTTGTAAGCCCCATGATGAACTTGTTAATTCAACATCGTATTCCCTTGCTTTCCAGTTTGTTTCTTTAGAAAATATGTGGATAACATTTGCCCCCTCCTTGTATAAAAGAAGCTTTTTACACTTTAATATAAAACCAAGAATTTTCTCACTTTCCTAATTCTTTGCAAGGTTTTCTTTCTAACCCTGTTTTCTTGTAGAACACAAAGGAAGTGATGATTTTCATTATTAAATTTAAATTTGATTTTGGGTAAACCCTCTCAGATTTGGTAAGGCCATGAATTAGCTTATCCTCATTTTCCTATAAAAGAGGCTTTCATACTTCGAAGATAAATTTGATTAAGAAGGCTGAAAATAGAAAGTCTATAAATTCAATCTGCCAATAGTATCATAGCTCTATTTGAATAGCAGACCAGAAATTCTGTGGTAATAATAATAATCTGAGTAGAAGACCAGAAATCCATTCAATAATAATCTAAATAGAAGACCAGAAATACCATCTAGTAATAATATCACTTGAATAGAAGACAAAAAAATTATCTGGTAATAATAATTTGAATAGAAAACCAGAAAAACCATCCAGTAATAATATCACTTAAATAGAAGACCAGAAAATTATCTGGTAATAATAATCTAAATAGAAGGCCAGAAAAACTATCTAATAATGATCTGAATAGAAGATCGAAAATCCATTCTCGTAATAATCTGAATAAAAGACCAGAAAAAACATATAGTAATAATATCACTTGAATATAAGACCAGAAAATTATCTGGTAATAATAATCTGATTAGAAGATTAGAAACTTATCTGGCAATAAATTGTTTTTGACCCTTCTTTGAAGGTTTCTTTACCGTTATCTTGATGCAAAATTAGATGTGTTAGACTATTCTTCCTCTACAAGATTGCTTCGACCCATCTTCAAGGTAGATTTGAACTTGTCTAATTGATTTCTTTTGCTCTTTACCACTCTTTGACTGGTGATTTAAGCTTTATTTCTCTTTTCCCTTTATCACTCTTCGGGTGATAATTTAGGCTTTAATTCTCTTTGCCCCTTACTACTCTTTGGGTAGTGATTTAGGCTTGAGCTCCATTTTACCTTATAGGCAATGATTTAGGCTGTTCGGTGCATTTGGTTAGCCATCTTAGACAAAACAAAAATCTTACCTGTCCTCCCTCTAGGAGGTGATTCAGTCAGGCCTTATAGGCAAACCAAAGGCTAGTTGGATGCTTTGGCCAGGCCATCTTAAGCAGGACCAAAGGCTTACTCCGTCCTCCCTTTAGTAGGTACTCCGAGTAGGCCATATAGGTAGGACATAAGGGTTGCAGTGCTTTGGCCAGGCCATCTTAGGCGGGACTAAAGGTTTACTTTGACCTCCCTCTAGGGGGTACTTTGATCAGGCCCTTATGTTGGGATCAAAGGCTTTTTTTGCCCCTTACTACCATTTTAGGTAGTGATTTAAGCTTTTCCTTTTAGTTTATTTTATTTGACTATCCATTCCATAGATATGCTTATCTCAATCTTCTTTATTCATCCATTATAGGGAGGTAAGGCCTTAAATGTTCGACGTTCTAAGTTCTTGCTATTACGTTGCCATTAGGTCAGCACAATCGATTAGTTCCTGGTGGAATTACTTCATGAGTAACAAGAGGACCTTTCCAATTTGGTCTAAGTGGTCCGTCTGATGGATTTTTGGCATTTGTCTTGATTTTTTGGAGTACCAAATCTCCATTTTGAAATGATCTTCCTTTAACTTTGGAATTATGACACCTTGATATTTTTGTTGATATTCAGATGTTCGTATAGCCGCCTTATCCATTAACTCATTAATCAAATCTAAGGATTCTTTCCATAATTCTTGACTGGGATTAAATGCATATCCAATTCTTCGATGAGATGGAACCTCAACTTTGATTAGAAGAATTGCTTCACATCTATATATTAAAAAGGGTATGTCTTGTTGCAGTCTTGGTAGAAGTTCTATATACTCATAGCACTAGCGGTAGCTCTTCTACCCAATTTCCCTTTGCTTTGTCCAAACATTTCTTAAGAATAATTTTAATAGTTTTATTGGCGGCTTCAACGGCTCCATTAGTCTTCGGATAAGCTACAGCTAAAAGCTTTTGATTATTCCATTTTATTATAGAATTTGGTGAATATTTCAACTGAGTTCCATTATAGGATATTATCTAATGTGATCTTCTAAACTATGTAACTATGTTCTTAATCACATAATTTATCACTTTTCCCGATGTTATGTTTGGTAATGGTTCGGCTTCTATCCATTTGGTGAAATAATCAATGGCTACTACTGCAAATTTAGCTCTACCTTTGGATAAAGGTAATGGTCCAATTAAATCGATTCTACATACATCAAAGGGCCATGGACTTGAAACTGGGGTCAATTTACTTGGGGGCATATATGGAATTGTATAAAATTTGTGGCACTTCTCATACCTCTTTTCATGATTTACTACCTCATTAGTCATTAATGGCCAATAAAAACCCTGCCTCGTGACCTTTTTCGCTAATTTTATCCCACTATAATGATCTCCATAGAATCCCTTATGTGCTTCCTTTAATAATCTTAAGCCGTTTTTAGACTAACAAATCTTAAGTATGGAAGCTGATATCCTTTTTTATAAAGTATTCCATTGATCATGGTAAAAGTTGGGGTTTGGCGCCTTATCTTTCTAACCTCTCTTTTATCCCTTGGTAATTTTCCTTCCACTAAGTACTCAATAATGGGTGTTATCCAATTGCTTTCGTATTAACTGTTTATCTCTTCGCGAATGATCCTTTCTTGGTTTTCTCTATTGCCATTTCTTAATTCATTTTCTTTATTATCTTTCTTAAGGGCCTAAGATCTAGTCAATACTAGTGCCTTATTTCCTTACTCATGAGTTTTTTCCATTATACTTGGGTTTTGCTGGAAACCTACAGGTACAATTCGAGTTTTTGATACTCCTTATGAGCTAGCGAGTTTTGCTAATGAATCAGCTTGTGAATTATTTCCTCCAAGGACTTGGTTTAGGGAAAAATCCACAAATTGAGCTAACATCTTTAATATCTTCATGACATAAATAATTAATTTGGTGTGTTTTGTTTGATATGTCTGATTTAACTGATTAACCACTAATTGAGAGTTGCTGAAAACCTCTATCCTTGGAATTTTTTACTATAGAGTTAGGCTAAGTCCTGCTATCATTGATTCGTATTCAGCCACATTATTAGTAGCAGAAAATCCTAACTTCATAGCATAATGCAATCGACGTCCGTCAGGGGAAATGATAATGTATCCTGCATCGGCCCTCTATTTATTTGATGCTCCATCAATAAATAAATGCACCTAGGTTTCAAATCTTCTTCCTTCTTTGAATGTTCTTTAATGAATCCTATGCATTCATTTACAAAATTGGCTAGAGCTTGTCTTTTAGTTGCCACTCGAGGTTGGAGCTCAATATCATATTGGCTATCTTCTATTCCCCACTTTAATAACCTTCCTGACATCTCGGGTATATTGAAGACTTGTTTAAGTGGAAAGTTGGTTAAAATCTTAATTGGATGAGCTTGAAAGTAGGCTCTTAACTTTCAAGCGGTGAGTATTAAGTATAATGCCAACTTTTCTATGACCGGATACCTAACCTCTGCATCCTTGAGCCTTTTGCTGACATAGTATATTGGAAGCTGAGTTTTATTTTCTTCCCTTATTAGAATGGAGCTTGTTGCATGCTCAAAAACTGCCATGTAGAGATAAAGATTTTTCCCTTCTACCGGATAGATAGAATTAGAGGCTTCTCGAGATGATCTTTTAGTTCTTTGAAGGCCCTTTGACAATCCTCCCCCTAGTCAAAGTTTTTCTTCTTTTTGATCACATCAAAGAATGGTATGCATTTATTAGTGGCTTTAAAGATGAATATGTTCAAGGCTGCCAATCTTCCATTTAAGCTCATCACATCTTTGCTCGTTTTTGGTTCTTCCATGTCCATAATCACCTTGATTTAGTCTGGATTGGCTTCAGTTCCTCTGGCGTTGATAATATACCATAGGAACTTCCCAGATTGTGTCTCAAAAGAGCATTATTGCATATTCAATTTCATCTTATACTTTCGTAATACTTCAACCATTACTTCAAGATCTTTCAAGTGATCGGTTTATTCTTGGGATTTGACTAGCATATCATCTACCTATACTTCCATGTTTCGATTTTCCTTTTAAATAGTCTTCGATACATAGCCCTTGCATTCTTTAGACTGAACGACATAACTTTGTAACAGTATATTCCCCAGTCTGTTATGAAACTTGTGTATTCTTTATCTGGCCTGAACGTGGGAATTTGATTGTACCTTGAGTATGCATCCATAAAAGACAGTAGTTTATGTCTACTTATCGCGTCAACTAATTGGTCTATTCATGGTAAGGGACAACAATACTTGGGGCACACTTTACTCAAATCAGTATAGCCAACACATGTTCTCCATTTTCCATTGGGGTTTTGACTAGTATTGGATTGGCCAACCATTTAAGGTAGAAAACTTCTCTAATGAATATGTTTTCAAGCAGCCTTTTGGCTTCCTCTTTCACCGCATTAGCGCAAACCTCATGAACTCCCTTTTCTTTTGTCAGAAAGGAGTGATATTTGGATCTATGTTCAGGGCATGACTCATGGTTGTTGGGTCTATTCTGATCATATTTGAGCATGTCCAGGCAAAAACATCCTTGCTAGACTAAAGAAATAAGATAAGTTCCATATTCAGCTCGTCGTTTAACTCCCTCCTGATCTTTAATGTCTTCGTTGGATCAAGCAAATCTAGGCTTACTTATTCTAGGTCTTCGATAGGCTTTATTCTTTCCTACTGGCCTCTATAGTTTAATTCAATGATGATTTCTTTGCCATCTATTTGTTCATCTATCAGGTTAGCCTCTTTCAATTTTTTTGGAAAAGTTAAATCTTTTTAGCACATTCTTAGCTTTTTAAGTTGTCCTTGTCTTCTTATTTTCCTTGAACGATTGGCTTAAAAAGACCATCATTCAAAGGCCTTTTTATTTCAATTTTGATTGATTAATCTTTCTCTAAGTCATAATAGAAAGGGTTATCTCTTTTGCATTGATCACTCGAGAGCTGAATTGCTCTCCCCTTACAGTTCCCCATCCTTTCTTAGTTAGAAATTTCAACATCGGATATTTTGGTGATACGAAAGCATCCACCTCATCCAAGGCTAGTCTCCCAAAGAAAGCATTGTAGTAGGAAGGTTGGTCCATTATGACAAACGAGGTCTCGAAAGTTCTTGAATAGGGTGGAATCCCCATTTGCACTAAAAGCTTAACTGCCCTACTTGAGTGGATCCTTTGTTATTGAACCCAAAGATAGGCTTGAAGCTTGGCTCTAATTTTTCTTTTGGAATTGCCATTTGATCGTAGGCATGCTTAAAGATAACATTTACCGCACTTCTAGTATCAACGAGAATTTTGGCCAGTGCAAATAGCTTGATCTGTGTGGTTATCATTAACGAGTCACTGCGTTGGTGGCGAACCCCTCTCAACTCTTACAGGGTTATTGTTAAGTTAGGCATCTGAAGATGACATTTTCGATTATTGAGAGATGGCTCCTCCTGAATAGAAAATACTCCATCTCTTGCCTCTCTTATGTACTTTCTTCTGGCTCCCTTATGCTCCTAGCTAAATGTGGTTCTCTATGGATAACGTCTTTTTGATTAATTGGTGGAATAAAACCTTGCTGGGAATCGTTTTCCACAAAATTTGTGGTATTACTTGGTGTTTTTTGGCTACTCTCTTCAAGATGGGCAGGTTTTTGATTCTCTTTGAAAAATTCTTTCAGTAGCCCAGATCAGATCATATTATAAATGAGTCCAGCTAAGACGTGACATTCGTTGGTTTTGTGTCCATTTGCCTTAAGGTAGGCGTAAAATTCTCCTCTCCTTCTTGGCTTGAGGTTATTCCTTGCCTTGAAAGAAGTTGGGAAGTTTCCTCCATCCTTGGTTGTAGAGAAAATATAGGAGATTAGTTTGTTTAAAGCTACGTAGCTAGATTTTAGGATCTCCTCCCATCTTCCTCTCTTACTCTCATCCCATCTTGGCTTCTTGTTGGGGTGATCATAGCTAGATCTTTCGACTTCCTTCATTGTTTGGGAATTTTTCTTAGTATGATACATCTCATCTATATGGATGTATTTATAAGCTTGGAAATGAAAATCTTGAAGGTCTCTGCATCCATGGATATAAAGTTCCTTCCAAAAGGGGGTTAGCTCAATAAATCCCAAACGCATTGCCATTAACTTTTCTCTATCAATCATGTTTTCTGATTTCAGTGCCTCTGCATTGAATCTTTCTAAGTATTCACCTAGCAACTCTCCCAGTCTCTACTTGACATTGGCCAGTACATTAGAATCAATAGTAGAGTCCTTGCACACACATAGTTGTGCTAAGAATTCATAAAAGAGCTATTTTCAAGAATAAATGGTCTTCTCTCTATAATGCCTATACCACTTTGTATCAACTCCTTCAAAAGTGGCCAGAAAGAGCGTACAGCTCTAGAAACATTATAAAGGCCATTTGGCTCTCGAATGCTAGAAGGTAATCATTAGGATCGGCTGTCCCGTTATACCTTAGCGATGGAACCTTAATGTGAGATGGAATTTTGACAAACATTATTATTTCTATGATGGGAGCTTCACGAAAATTGTTGTTGACTCTAGGATTAAGGGTTCTCTTTCCTTTGACATCAAGCATATCCTTTGCTATCTTGCCAGCTATATCTCTCAAATAAGCTTCATCATTGTAGTAATCATGCTTATATTCCTTGCATGAGATTGAGCTTCCCAATTGCTCGTTAGACCTTTCTGCTAATTGTTCCTGGCGATTTTCTTTGACCTTGTTTTCTGCTAGCGATTTTAGAGAGAATGATGCAGCTCCAATCTTTTGGATCCGTTTTTCTATGGGGTCATAAAGCCTTTGCTTTATCCTTCCTTCTAAGCATGGAAGTATCTAGATTTCTCCTTGAAGATTTGGCCTCTTCTCCTTCAATGAGGCTTGTTATTTTGGAAGATTTTTGTGATAGGGCCTTCTCTAGTAACTCTTGCAATACTGCCATTTGCTGCATTAAGTCTTTGATTTCGACTTCACTATTGGTATAACATCCATGATTCCATGTTGAGCCAACATTTGTCTAACATCCATGATGTTGTTCGATATGGTATTGTTTTGTAGGTTTGTGGTGGCGATATTAAACCAAAGATTGGCTCATCATTCAAGACATAGTACAAGATGATATCAATCGAAGCGGTCCCATGACGTCGTTGGATTTTTTGGCTTGGTTATAGAATTAGCCAAAAAGCAATATCATGCGTGCAAGGAAAAATAGGCAAGTTGCTTATATGTGCAATAGCCCATTAATCTTTCTTTAATGGACAAAATAAGCAAGATACATAAGCCACTATCCATTTATCATATGTTTGATTGGAAAGATAGTCAATATGCGAAATAACATTAAATTGAACAAGGACTTAAATGGCCTTATTCTATTTATAAGCCTAAAGTCAAGTCCAATTTCAAAGTTATTTGAATGTATGTCCAAAGTTCGATTATAATCAAATATGCACAAAAAGCAGGAAAATAGGCTATGCTTAATTATTCGTCCCAGTCTTTATTTATGAGCCTCCAAGGTTAAAAATCAAATCTTGATTTTTGCCCCAATTCAATTTAGGGTTTACAATCTTTTATTTGAGAAAAAGAGAAAGAAAATGATTCCCTTTTACAATGCCCTTGAATCCATATTTATAGGGGTGGAGGTGTGCGGCATAGTTGCCACATGTCCTTCAGGATGCTTGACTTTCGGCATCAGTCATCATATTGATGGCATGCGGCATCCTTTGCTATATTGTTGTGCTACAATATCCATTTAGGATTGGTGGTTGTGATATCCACTAAGAGGTTGCTGACTCACAATATACAGCATTCCTTTACTCATTGTTGTTTTTCGATAACTCCCATAATGATGTTGATATGCGGCATTATGCTTGATCAGTGATTTATGACATCCACTCTTGCTTTGATGTATGTGACATCCACATTGCATTGATGACTTATGACATCTTTCTTTATATTGCCACCTTTTGATGTCCTCTTACTTGCTTGTCTCTGACATCTCTTACTATATTGATGAAGTGCGGCATTAGTGTCATACGATATCCTTTCTCACATTAACGGCTTACAATATGCTGACATCGACATCATCACTACCGCGATTATATGCAACAACATACGCTGCCTTTATTAGTGCGAGATGCTTTATATTCTTAAATTTGATAACTCTATCTATCCATAAGTTTGATATCGCCTCTTGTTGTTGTAGGAGCTCATTATTTTCACCTTCATAAGTTCAAAATGCTCTGCATTTGACAACCTAATCTTCATTGGTTCGATATCATCTGTTTGCAATTGTTTTATGTTCGTAGGCACAATAACCCATAAAGCCTTTGAGTTCGACATCCTTTTTGCCTTCGACTATGATATCCTCCCAGCCTTTAGATACGACATCCTTGTGTTGGTGCTTGTCGTATCATTAACTTGTAAGCCCCATGGTGGACTTGTTAATTTGACATCATATTCCTATGCTTCCCTATTTGTTTCCTTTAAAAAATATATGGATAACATTCGGGTCGAACCAAACCTTGGAAAGGGGTAAAGTCGTGGCTTGCGCCCCAACCAAACGATTGGCTAGGCCACAAGGGGTGGTATTAGAGAGTTGGTGGTTCTAGGATCAGTGGTTGATATTGAAAAGAAGGATACCAAGTCTGATTTGGGCTGCAACAATGGTGAGTTCGAGGGCTATAATTCAAGGCTTTTGGAGGATGTGGTGATTCCTGACTGCATGGTTTGAGGCGTTGAGGATGGGCAGGCTAACGTGTGAGCCAAATATGCTGATAAGGCCAAGCTCCTCCTCCGAGACCTATCCCATATGTGGGTCTCCAAAAAAAGTAGCACACACCATTCCCTCTGATTCCCAAACTTCCAATGGGCATGATCTATGTCGACTTGTTAATTTTCTGCTAATATCCTACATATATGTCTATGTCATGTTTACTTCTTTTCATGATAATTTTCTATTCTACATCGGGCTGCTCTAGGGGCCGCCAACTTTGTTAAGTGAACATATAGACTTAGACATTTATGCATAATATACAAATAAGTAAACAAAAAAAGAACCTAAAATAAGTTAACAAACAATAGGCTTATCTTTTGCTGAGGCTGCCTGCTCTCTAGTTAACATGTATGGGCGGACATGAGTTGTGCTGAGGCATCTTTGGGTGTTCATCAGGCACTTATGTTGGTTCACCTTATATGTATTTACGGGCTACTGAGGGGCCTGGCTTTGCTACGATGACCACCTTGAATGTTGAAGACGACCAAAACTACGGGTGCCAGATTCGAGGTTATAAAGTGAGTAACCGCACCTATCTTGGCATAGTGCCCCACTCGGTTAGAGGAATAGGTAGCATCATGGGAGAATAAATTAGGACCACAACTTAGGTGGTCATGCCATATGTTCGTTGATTCCTCTGGCGTGAATGGGAGCATTGACTAGCTCATGCCTCCTCATGGAGCAGTATCATGGATGCCAGATTCAGGATTACTTCATAGGTAATCACTCCTATCTTGGCACTAGTGCTCTGCCCGCTGGAGGGATGGGAAGCATCAGGGCAAACAATTCAATACCAAGGCATGGGTGATAGCGCCATTTGTTCGTCGATGCTTCTAGCATGAAAGGGAGCATTGATTGGCTCGTGTATCCTTATAGAGAAGCACTACATATGCTAGATTCTGGATTACTTCTTGGGTAATAATGTCAATCTTGGCACTAGTATCCCACTCCTCTGGGGGAACGAGAAGCATTAGGGCGAACGAATTGAGACAACGGCATAGGTGGTCATGCCATCTGTTTGTTGATGCCTATGACACGAAAGGAGTGTAGATTGGTTGGCACATCCTCATGGAGTAGTGCACCATAGATGCAGGAATTAGGACCATGGCATGGGTGATTACACCATACATGCCATGGTGTCCCCAGCACGAAATGGAGTGTTGATTGGCTCATGCATCCTTATAGGGCCATTTTTGGCATTCGTCGACACATAAGAGAGCCTTTTGTACATCATCTTTGTCGGATAGCCTTAACTGACGGCGTTCCCCGGGCCAGAAGAGTGCATCGTGTAGCTCGTCCTTACTGGATAGCCTTAAGCGATGGTGTTTCCCAACTAGGTGAGACCATTGGTGGCTCGTCCTTGCTAGATAGCCTTGTTGTTGTTGCTAACATTATGTGATCGTTGCCTTAGAATGCTCTGTTTTTATTTCAAAGATTGGATATTACAAAAGACCTTCACTTTATAATTGTGGCCTATGAAATTTGATATATAATATGCTCGAAGTTGCTATAGATTCCAAGTTCAAGGCATGTAGGTACCATCCAGGTGTGTAAGGCGATAAGCATTGCTAACATGCGCAGCGTAGATTTCATATGGCCTTCCCAGTTTGACTCTAGAACTCCTTCGATTAGATTTTTTATATTTATGAAGACCGAGCGTAGAAATAAGTCGTTAACAAAGAATTGGTGGAGCTTTACTCTAGCATTATAGTGCTTAACTACCATTCTTGTATGCCTTGGTGTGGAGCTTTACCTTCGCTCTTCTTTCTTCTAAAGCATCAAGCCTGAGCCTTAGTAATTCTTTATTTTTCTGGGGTTAATGAGTAAGTCATCAAAGGAATGGGATTTCAACTTTGATGAGAAGCATGATTTCATTTCTATAGGCTAAGGAGAATGGGAAGTGCCTAATTAAGGGTTACTCAAGGTCCGGTATGACCAAAACACGAGCAAGAGGCCCTCGGTGCAATTTCATTTTACGTTGGTGACTTACTTCTTTAGTGTTAGCTTGATGATTTTGTTCACGGCCTCAAATCGAACCCATTTTCTTGTGAATGGGTGATCAAGTAGAAGCAATTCTCAATCCCATTTCCGTAGTAGAAACCTTGAAACATCTTGCTTTCGAACTGAATGCCATTGTCTGTGATGATCTTCTTTGGTAGTTTGAAGTGATGGACGATGTTCTTAATCCCAAAATTCATAATTTTGGGCGTGATGACCCCTGTAAGGGGCTTTGCCTTAAACCACTTGGTGAAATAGCCATGGAGATGATGGTGTGATTATATCCTTCTTTAGCATTAGGGAGATTCCCAATTAGGTTAATCCCCTAATTTTCGAACGACCAAGGGAATATTATGGTGGTTAGCAGGTTTGGGGAAGCTCTAGGGATCTTGGAGAATTGCTTATATTAGTTACATTTTTTGACATGGTACATTGTGTATTTTACCATACGACCAATAGTAATCTTGGCAGGTGGCCTTCTTTACTAGGCTTTGATCCTCAACATAATCCTGCTAGTAGCTTTCATTTAGCTCTTCCAGTAATTAACCGGCTTCTTCATTTGTTATGCATCGCTGAAGGAGAGTGGAGTGCCCCAGATATAGTTTCCCATCTGTGATCATGTAGTGGGGTTCTTGGTAAAGGACTTTTCGGGCTTCTTTCATATCTTTAGGAAAGTCAATGCATGTAAGAAACTATAGCATTATGGTCATCCCAGTATCAGTCAAGGCTTCATCAATTCCTAAGGTAATTACCCTTGACTCAAAGCAAGGTGTAGCCTGCACCTCTGACGGGACCCAAAGGATGCTCTCTTCAGGGTCCCTTGCAGCTTTGGCTTGCTAGTCGGCCTTGGTGTTCTTTTCACGTGATATGTGCTCCAGCTTGAAATCTGAGAAAGTGCAGATATGTTTCTTGGCTTCTGCAACAAATAAACCTGGCATCTTGCCCTTTACTGCGAACCACTCACCGATCTAGTTGGCGACCAGAGATAAATACTAAGTACTTGTAAGGATTCTATTCATAGTTCTTTAGCAATCTTGAGACCGACCAGAATGGCTCCATATTCAGCTTCATTATTGGTGGCTTTTAACAAAAGCGGACGGCGAGGCAAAGTTGTTTTCCTTTAGGAGTGACTAGGACCATGTCGGCCCCAGCCGCTTTCTCATTCGACATGCACAAACAATTTCCATGCTTATTGGCTAGTGATTGTTAATTCTTCCCCATTGTTTGGACTTGAGCACTCTACTATGAAATCGGCCATACCTTGTCCTTTTATGGAAATGCAGGATGGAAGGTGATATGGTGTTGCCCGAGTTCCAAGACTACTTCAAGAGTCGGCCCACTATATCAGACCGGCTTAGTACTTGCTTCAGCGGTCAATTAGAGATGACTTTGATTTGATGGGCCTGGAAGTATGGTCGGAGCCACCAGGCTGCCATTAGAACGCAGAAGGCTAACTTTTCCAACCTATTGTATCTTTTCTATAAGCCATGATCATCCCATTCAGGCTCTACACTTATTGTCTATGCGAGGGATTTACAAAGCTTGGGTTATTCGAATCTTGTTATGGTTGACTTTGATTCCCTTGGAGCTCACCATGAACCCAATGGACTTTCTTAATTGGTCAAAAAAGGAGCACTTCTTGGCAATTAGTTTCATATTGTACGGGGAGAGGATATCGAAAGTCTCGACCAAGTTCTTTACATGCCCCCGACCTTTTTATAATTCACTAGCATGTCGTCCAGGCATAACTCCATGGATTGACTAACCTAATATAAGAAGATTCTATTAACAAGCCATCAGTAGCTCACATTTGTTTTGTGAAGCCCGAATGACATGGCTTTATATCAGTAAAGCCCGGAGCTTGTAATGAAAGAAGTATGTTATTAGTCTAGACTATGCATTGCGATCTGATTATACCCGGAATAGCTGTCCATAAATATGAGGGCCTCATTCATGTTGGTCGCATCCACAAGTTGATCAATGAGGGGCAGTGGGAAATTGTCTTTCTTTGTGGAAGGCTTTATTAAGGTCTGAGAGATTAATGCACGCTCTCCAAGGCACTGCTTGGCTTGCGAACCAATACTAGATTGGCTACCCAAACCTAGTACTCTTCTTCAAAATGAATGCATTAGTGAGGAACTTCTCTACCTCCTACTTGATTACTCTGTATCCATTTGGTTTGAGAGGTCTCCTCTTTTGCCAGACGGGTTGAGCTTTTGGGTTGATGTTGAGGGCATGACAAATGATAGAGGGGTCTATGTCGATCATGTGATGATGTCCCCAAGCGAGCACATCTTTTCTTTTCTTTTGGAAATATATCATCTCGTCTCTTATTTTTAGACTCAATTTTGTAGTCAATCTTGCTGGGATCATCATTGTCAAGTGATACTACTTCAAGCAGAGTTTCTGATGCACTATTGGGGTTTGAGTTTCCCAAATGGGAGTCGAGTGGATCGTTATCATTTTCTTGTGCATTCATCTCCGGATCACATTAGTTTAGTACTTGTATCATGCCCTAAAGAGTTCCTCAATGGGGTCGGACATTTGTGCTCGTGCCTGGGGGCTATGGTTGCCCCTACTTTCATAGATGAGTCTACTGACATTGAGGTGGGAATTAAAATGTCTACTAATCCCGCTTGCTAGTGAGGGTGAACCTACTTGTTCCATCTTTTTATAAGCTCATTTGTCTTGCACAGGTTAGCTAGGGAAAGATGGTAGTCAACTAAATTTTTGTCTTATTGGCCCCAGGTACAAATGGAAGCGTTGATTGGCTCACACATTTTCTTGAAGGCAGCAGTTGATGATGTTACAATGGCTTCAATGTTATGGGTGGCCTCATTATGAACAAGAGTGTAACATGGCTCTAGCATTCTCTCATTCTCACCACCATTGAGCGTGGCTAGCTCTCATTGTAACATGAATACCCATTTCTTTGCATGTTGTAGTAATATATTATAATGGTCTTTAGTGGCTTGCTGGTTGATGTGGACATAAACTATCCGTCCTATGACTAGGAATTTCGTCGTGAGCCACTTGTAGGCAATGATAGCATCCAGGTCTGCCAATACCGATCAACTCATCAAGATATTATAAGCGGATAGGCAGTCTACTACAAAAAAGTTTACCTAAACTTTGGCCATGAGAGGTTCTTGGCCAAAAGTGACTATATGCGAGGTGGTCACCATGGGTACTATGCCAACATCCCCAAACCCATAAATGGGTAGTGCATAAGGAGTGAGGAGGAGGCAGGAAGCTTAATTTTGTCAAATACCTGCTTTAACATCACATTGGCTAAGTTTCCCCATCGACGAAGACCTAGTGTACTTTGTACTAGCCACACTGACTGAGATGACCATGGGGTTATAGCAGGGGAACCTACTCCCTTCTCATCCTCGACGGTGAAGGTGATGTCCATTTTTTTTCTACCTCAACACTAGGAGCAATCAAAGCCCGGAGCTCAATCATGTATATCTGGTGGCTTAGCCCGAGTTCTCTCATATAACAGACTTAGGCCCTCTGCAGCTTCCTACTATAGGAACTAGGCCGGTCGAAAGCGGGTTAAATTAATGAATGTAAAAAAAATTCATTTTGATCTTAGTTGAGCCTATGAAGCCTATATTGATTTTAGATCTAATCTAAAATTTTGAATAAAATATTCATTTTATTTCTTTTGTTTAAAATTATTCTAAGTTTAATGTTAAGTTGTATGTTTGTTAATTGAGGGCATCAAATGCGCTCATGTGTGAAAGTGCAAGTGCAACATATTCAAAGTGTATATAGTTAATGTGAACATTGTTTAGGCGTTAGGATTTATGCTGCAATGGACACGTTTCTTCTTTGCAAATGTCTTTGTCATCCAAAACAAGCAAATTATAATTATATGTGTGTGTATGTGTTCTTATACATACATTTATATACAATAAGTAAATCAATGTTTTAAATAAAGATAACTTTTAACAAATATTTACAGCTAGTTTGCAATTTGAAAGACATACCTTCAAAAAAATCCAAATTAGATACAATTGTTAATTTAAGAAAGAAATCAAAAGTATTAATGTTTCCTTTTCTGAAAAGCTAACTTGTAAATTGTAAATTGATTTGATGTGTTTCATTTTTAGAACAACAACCAAAATAACAATGTTACATTAATTAATTGTTTTGAAAGCAATTAAAAACTTATAAATTGTTTAACATGAAACAAAAACAACATAAATTAAATCTTCAACTTTATAGTATGAAACTTAATCAATTAATAAGACTGATTTCAAAATAAAATTATTCAAATAATAATTTCTAAAACAAAAATAAATTAGATGACTTAGGCATATAAAAATCCATGATAGTTGGAATCGGGTCTAAATTAACATACAATATGGACAAGAAAACACAGGCAATGGTAAATCTAAGATTATTAACATGGATGCCATATAAACAACAGGAAAGAAAGACAAGGTGATATATATTAAAGATTCATTCAACCTATTTAAGGGAATAATGGAGATCTATATCATTTTTCCAAAATTCATATAGGTAAAGAATTCAAAGCATATAGATATGGTGAATTTGTATGTAAATAAAAATAGAAGATTACCTTAAGATGTAGCTAAAAGAAACACCTTAAATGATGAAATGATTCCTAGATTCAATGAATCAATCCCTAGATTTTACAACAATCGAGAGATAACCACCTTTTTATTTAATTTTTTTTGAATTTTGTTTTAGAGATTTAGAGCTCTTGCCTCATTTAAACTTTTAGCTAGGAGTAGATCTAGGAGGTAGAGCAAAATGACAAAGGCAAATGAAATAATGGAGGAAATAAAGATGTCATTAAAGATATGCTGACTCACATTTCATTTAATTAAGATTTGCCTCTTCATTTCAAAATCAAAAAACTCTTCCTTTCTCATGAGCTATTGTTGGTTGTACCAAGAGGTGTTTCGGCCCTAAATAATTTCAAAACCCAATTACTGTCAATCATATATAAATCCTATTTAAATCGTCCACTGATATCGTATATCGACATGCACATTTATTGCTTTTATCTACACATTTTATTAAATAATAATGGTATTCAAACAAATCAAATAAAGTTTTAGTACTTAACATTTCACAAATATTAATTAAATTTATTTATTTAAGACCCTTTTAATATTTATCCTATTTACATTGACTTTAAATATTTTACCGACATCATATATCGATACGCACATTTATAACTTTTATATATGCACTTTATTAAATACAAATGGTATTCAAGAAAATTAAATAGAATTCAATAATTAATATTTCATAAATATTACTTAATTTGAATGATTTAAAATTAATTAAATTATTTAGTTCAATTGGAATATTCATCATTTCGATTGTGTGACTCAAAATGTAAATTTATTTAGCGATTAATATTGAAAATTCAAATATTAATGTTTGCACGTCATCTTAGCTGGTGGTATGACATTTTGGATTAATTTATCACTTACACATCTTTTGGTAAAATTCAATTTTACTTATAATAAATAGTACGCGGTAGTAACGATTATTTACCTAAATTCCCTTCGTCAAAACAATATCACATTAGAACTTATGGAATTTGATTTTGGTCAAAATTCCAACATCATCTACGTTCAACTTAGTAATTCCAACAACAAAATCCTTAGCTCAATAATCGCTATTATTATTTACCATGCTGCTCTGGCTAAAGGCTTTGGTTTTGAGCTGACTGTAGTTGACCGTGATACTAAACCCATATAAATAAGGAGAAAAATTCTCTATTGAATGGTTTTGCACTTTCACTATTTCAATTCAGACCCAACTATGGTCGTTCGATGGAAGTCATGCCATAATTTAACTATAACTAAATTGGAGTGTTCACATAGAAGTTCCATAGTATTGTCAAGTCGAGGGAATAGTGTAACATCATCACTTCAGGATTGTCTATTTGACCTTAATTATATTTACCAACAGAGAACTCTCAAGTGAGTCATTCCATAGTTATCCAATAACTATCAGTACGTAGCAACACGGTGCCCTCAACAACCATGAGAAATAATCTGCCCAACGTTTGGAGATTGTAACGTACTCTAGTCTCAACAGATTAATCGATATCCTTTCTCGAAACATCTTGACTAGGAATATTTAAAACAATATGTTATCTTTAAATATGATAAAATTCGCATAACTACAACATTTTGTAATCACTATCACATAACATATCATTTAAGGTTTTTCCATCGATATACTTTAAATTGATTACTCAATTATTTATATCACTATATAACAAGTATGTAAAAGAAATAAAAACACCTTTTATTTTCAACAAGATTGGTCATAGAGTTAGATATGTATAACAAATTATATAATTGTCCCTAGGGCAGACGTTTAACTCTATCAATTTTCCACTTGCACTTGGGTTCAATTATGGAATCTTATTCCAACTTCATCAATTGATTTTTTCACAAACTAATCATGTCAGTCCCTTAGTGAATTGGTATGCTATTTTGTTTTAATTACCTACTCCATCAATCAAATCTCTCTGACGCCAAGAAACTGCCTTTTTCATGTGGAACTATTCAGAATATGTCTCTTGACTTCTATTGAGCTTTAGGTTATTTTACAAACTATATCGCAATTTTATTATCATACAATAATGTCATGGGACTTTTAGCATTCGGAATCACCCTCAGCTCAGTTATAAATTTATGCATTTATTTTACTTCCTATATTGTAGTAGCCTTTGGTTGAATCGGCTGCTACTTATTGTTTGGAACAAATCCAACTTAAAGTTCTTAAATTAAGTTTGAATATGAACTTAGGATTGAGAAATTATATTCGATATCACTAATGAAGTTCGAGTCTGCGTACTACTTCATACGGAGTTCGTTGTTTCTATAAACAATTCTAGAGTATTTCATAAATAATTAAGAACACTCAAAATATATAGTAATCTTAATTCAGATTTGATTCTTGTTCTATGTATCAAATACATAAGCAAAGTGTGATATTGTAGACAATATGGCATGTATGATAATTCCTAGTGCCAATGCTTAAGGAATCCATTTTACATGCTCGATATTAATAATTTAATATAGTGCTTATGTATATTGTTTTGGGACATTCCCAACATCCTTTTATATTGATTGTAAAAGATGTCATTTTCAAATCTAATGTCGAGTATTAAACAACCAAACTAAAATGCTTTTAACATGAATACATAATGATCAAAAGTTTGTTGTTTACTTATGGTTTTAGAAATATATTTTAGTACATTTTAATATTCTTTCTTATTGACACACGCTTCCTCTACATTCTGACTGAAGTTCAAACTATTTGATTTCTTTGTCAAAATATTTACTGAACTCTAATGCTTATCAAATATCTTTCATATTATTTCTTTGATCATATCCAATGCCCATAAACTCAGTCATTGCTCCTACTGACTTCGAGACATTTTAGGTGTTATTTGCAAACAGTCGATTCTAAATCATCATTTAGAATATTTGTTTGTTTCAACATATATGTACCAAAATTCAAAGTCATACCGAGCAATAAATTTTGCAAGTACAATCCAAATTAATTAAAACATTTTGAATGATAAATCTTTTACGTTAATTTCAATAACTGAAATTTACAATGTTATTCTTATCAATATTTCTTATATTCCTACTGTATTGATCTTCTTCATGAAGACATTTTTGTTGCCGATGAAACATATCCTTTTGGGTACCAATATCAAAATCATGTTTTGACAACATACTTGAAATCCAATTCGAATTTGCGCATCATGCCATATGGTAGAGTCAATACGCTTAATGGCTTACTTAAGACCGAGGAATTTCTTTTCTCGGCATTAATAAAATTCTTTATTTCTCTTTAATGTGCAAGATTATCATTAAACATTCTAATGTATCTTGTGTATCGTGTCTATTAAGTTCTGTTGATTTTATTCCATCCTTCATTGTCACTGTTATCCTAAATCCATTTTACTATCCATAATTTCTAAAAGAAATTCATTCGTTATAAAGTTAGTGTTTCTTAAAGCAATAATTATTTCTCATTGCAGTGGAACGGTGTTCATAAACATTTTATGAACTACCAAATACATGTATGAAACATTTTTAGTTTATGATACTTATGTTCATAACATAAATTGATCAATCAATATTGATCGGTCCCAAACTCCATCGGGATGGTCCACATAGGATCCCTTACAAGCAAGTATTATATACAACCTCTTGACTTAATTTTTATCTTGTATGATCTCGTAAACTATATCTTAGATGAAATTAATTTTAACCTTATGTACTTACTCTTAAGTACATGATATTATAGAAAGAACTCAACTTTACTCGTTATCAATCATACTTTGTCAAACAAAGTCCTATTATTCCTTATTAGTATATCATTATGTATAGTATGGAAAAGTAACTTTCGAGATTGAATCTTATTCGTTTGCAGGTACTTTTGAAACTGTTTTCTTACCTATTCGATTAAATCGAATTTTTTAGTCTCCTTTGCACGTTACATTTTTTACTTCCATTTGATATCCAATGAACCTATCAAGGATTACTCATGCATCAAATACATGTTTATTTTATGATAATCCATCCATGAATTACATGACGTTTGTGGAACCATTTTGATATCATTGGACTTTCGACTACATATATTTTATGATCTCTGTGTCACGGTGATGGCGTGCACGATTGTGTACATGTACAGGCGAGAGTGGATTAGGATTTTGGGAAAGATGGGTTTAGGGTAATTCGTTTGGTTAATTATGTAATTAATGAATATTTTAAAATCTAAATCATATAGATTGAATATCTCCTTCATTTGAGCTCCAATCGAGACGTGTTTTTTGGTGTTGCACTCATAGGAGCGTTATCTACACGTTGGAATTAATTTTGTCGAGTTTGGATGTAACGACCCAGAATTTCAAATACTTCCTATTTAAATATCTATATTATTTAAATATTTGTGTTTAATATTTAATGTGATTAAATATGATTCTATAACCTTGTTAAACACTTTTAATCAATAACTAATGATAAAAAACTTATTTTTGAAATGTGTTTACAAAAATATACACTTTGGATAAATACTGAAAATGTGACTAGAAAACATTTTGTTAAAAATCAACTTTTTGTTAAACAAAAGTTGTTGGAATATTTGTACACTAGTATGTTATCATGTAACACATTAACAAGTATTAAATCAGCTTAGTTCCTAAGAAATTAATTAAGAGGATTTAATTAAGGAGACAAATGGACCCCTAAATCAAACCCTAAATCAAGGAGTGATTTAAGGAAGGTATGTTTGTGTAAGAGTATGGCTTTGTCATGTTGAAAGTCCTTTGGCTTCATGGTTAAGGAAGGGGTTTTGAGATCTTTTCCACACATTTCCTAACTCTATAAATACACACACACACACATTCACTTCATTTCTACACAACTCCACATCTAAAACAATGTATTCTTCCTCATCTCTAACTTTCTTAAACTCATGTTAATTCAACTCCATTCTCTTCCAAACTCTAACAAAGTTCTTATATCACTTAGAGAACATGCTTTAGCCTCCAAAAAGTTGAAGGAAGATAGAGCTATGGGCAAATGGCCTTGAGGCCGTGAGCATGCGGGGAAAACATACCTTAGGCCTTGAGCGAATGTTGGAATGGAGCCATGGATGTGTTCTTGGGTTATATGGAAGTGGTAGTAGAAGTGTTGATAGATTGAATATTGGTAGGAAGTATTTAGATTAATGAAAAGTGTGTAATTATCACTTTAAATGAATTTATAAATTGATATTTACATGTTGAATAAAAATGTTAATATTGCTTGTTATTATTTATGATAATATATACTAACTACGTAAAGTTATTACCTTTTATTATATGCTTCCAAAAACATATGATTTTTTAAAGTTAGTTGCCTTAATTCATTTGATAGTTAGCTGAAAGAAGAGGCAAAATGTTATAACGAAATAGTCGCTATAAATGCAGTTCGGTAAAATACCCTATTTTTGGGAAATTCTCTAAAATAATTAAAAGATATTCTTTGGGACTTTTCATCAAGGTTTTAACTTACACAAAGTATATTAACTACTTTAAAAAGGATGGATTGAACGACAGCCCGGTACTTTTGGTAGCACTCGGAAGTGCTGTCTTTTCTTCTGAAACATTTTTGAGCTGTTGCGAATTATTTTAGCAGCATTTGCGGAAATGCTATCTTTGCTGTTTGGAATTATAATTTGGTTAAAAATGATGTTTAAATTTTTTATTTTCCTCTAACCTTTCTAAGATTGTTTTCTAACTTATATTAGAGTGTTTTAAAATGGGTTTCATGTTTAAATATATTTTTAATAATTAAATAAGTTTGAAAAAGATAATTAACTTTGCTTAATGCTAAAAGCCAATGAGTAAGCTTATCTATTTGTGAGATTCAAGAATGAAGTGTCTAGGAAAGGATTTGATGCAACCAGTTGTAATGAACCGCCTTTCTTACATTCGAAGGACGAGTCATTATAGGTTGAAGAAATGAGAAAGATAAGAAGAAGACTAATCAAACACATAATCTTACCACACAGGGAACAACATATAATCGATAAAGTAGTATATTACATAGTCATTGCCAAAATATTATATCAGAGTTCAATAATACAAGTTCCATACTAGGACAATTACAACTGATTGTCCATAAAATACATAGATTTTACATACATACACAGCGGAATAATTTATACTAATAATAGCTATCCACGAAGCCACCTGCTCCAGCTCCTCCAACATGCTTTCGAGAGAAACCTGGATCACTTGACTACTCATAAAAATTGAGTACCTAAGAGTTTAGGGAAAAGAAAAAAACTCTGGGTCAGACGTGGGTCTGGTGTTAGTAAACTCAAACAACAATATTTTTATTTGAAACCTCCTTTGAAAAACAAAGGGTACCTCGTATGACCACACCACACGTAAACATGGACGAGTTTTACCTAATGATAACCAAAAACACTTTCTATTTAAAAGTAGTGATATTTGATAATGCCTAAGGGTTTAAAATAAATATAGAACATAGCTAAAATGCTTGCATCTCATATTCTAACATATTTAGGTATACAACTAAAACCGTAAAAGCACGTACTGGAGATTAGATTCCATACAATGATAAGGCTACTGGGGTACCGCCTGCCACAGTACACCTCTAGATTAATGTACCGAGATCATACCAAACAATCCCTAAAAACATAGGACCGGCCTATTGTAACATCCCCAACTTGAAGGTCCAAAGCTAATGGCTACGGATGTTGCAGTCATCCATAGTTATTAATCCTCGGCAACTAAATGCGGTAATGTTAGATACATTGATACAACAGAAACACATGGATATGAAGAAAATTTTGAAACTATTTAAACAAATTTCTCATTCCATTTCAAATTCATTACATAATCCCAAATTTTGAGAACTACGTTTGGAGAAAATGTAATTATTACAACATACGCCAAGAGCGACATATGCAGATGCCCCCTTGGATGGTCAGAGTGTGTATATATATAGGCAATTAAACAACTTTGCCTCTAGAAAAGAACACGACAGAGTCAAAATAAAAAAGAACTCCTATTAGCTAGCTTGCCTCATGCATGTCTCCGGAAGCTTATTCGTCTAAGGAGAATCTGAAAACCTCAACTCTCAAACTGCTCATAGTTAATTGAGCACCCAAGAGTTTAAGGGGAAAACATAAACTTCGAGTCAAACATAAAGCCTGGTATGAATAATAACCTACCATCTCAAACCATTTAGATATCTAGTGAGCCCAGGCCGCTTAGTGGAAGGGGTTTTCCCCTCACTAGTAACTTACTCAAAAATTTATAATAACTATATGTTGTGCTCATGCATCCACAATGGTTAAAAAACATAGTAATTTAAAACATCATGATGTTATGAAAATAAAAAAATCATGGATTTCCCATCCCCATTCATTTGACTATCTGTCTCAGTTATAGTTTCTAGGGTCACTATTAACCTATTAGTTTTCATGGGCTGACTAATAACATGTTTAAAGCTTATGGACTATCTATCCGGTTTCATAGTTTTCATAGGATCACTAAGAACCTATTGACCCCTGCCAATAACTTCGTTATTTCATGAGTTCTCCCTGAACCAATTGGTATCTCCAATAACTCGCCTTATATCATAGTTTTCAGGGGTTGACTATGAACTTATTGACTCCTGTCAATAACTTAATCCGGATATAGTTTTCAGGGGTTCACTACAAACCTGTTGGCCCCTGCCAATAACTCTTACTAAACATAGTTTTCATGGGTTTACTATGAACCTATCTAAACTGACAACTTCTTAATTAGTCTTTGGGCATCCTATATCCTGGTCTACCCAACCTTCTTGATGCAACTATATTCATTAAGGAGTTAATTTAATTTATCTTCACTACTGGGTCAACCTAGCTGATTATTCTTCCCTTACTCCCCAAAATACGGTTATGGTTCCATTATACAGTGAATATGTATATTATAAGAAGCAAACATAATAACATAATAACACCAACATTTATGGTTTAATATCCTTGAAATCATTTCCATATGAAACATGGTTAATCCCTTTAACCTATTGTTTTATCAAGGAAAGCATCTTCAAAAACTCCATTTTTAAAAGCCATTTCAAAACTCATTTATTTTGCCATAGGTTTTCCTTTAAAAAAGAGATTGGGTTCTTTGTTTTGAAAACTAAGGCTTTCGAAACCTTAGACCTTTACTTTCGAAACCATTAAAATCTATCTTCCGAAAGCTTTCAATTCTTCTTTTCAAAACACTCAAACATATGACTTTTGAAACACTTAATCTCTTTTGAAATCATCAAAACCTTCCTTTCGAAAATATTGAAGTATATCTTTCTAACACATAGAAGCATAGCTTCGAAACCATTTGAAAGTACCTAATTCAAAACCATTGGGTTTATCCTTAAAATAACTTTTAGATCAAAGTGAATATAAATGAAAGTACCCCTTTTGAAACCATAACCTTTAAATAAAAGTGATTGTGGAAAACTAATGGCTTAAGAACCATCCTTTCGAAAGCTTTAATCGTTTAAATAAAATATTTAAAACGATAGCTTCAAAACCCCGCCAATGCCTTCGAAACCTTTAGTATAAGTGGCTACCGGAGCCCTTTCGAAAGTATTAAGAAGTAGCTTGTTAGGTTTGTAAAACAAAAACTGACCTTTCAAAAGTATTGAAACTTCAACCTATTCAAAAGATATGAAGACGGCATCACGGTTTCGGTTTGGTTTAAGCCTACCCTTTCGAAAGTTTTTCTTTAAAACATAATCTAAGGCAACTCATTTGGAAGCTACCTTTTCGAAACAAGAAGGCGGCAACCTCTTCGAAAGTTATACAAAAGACCCTTTCGAAAGCATTCATTAAAAACAAGGCAAGCGACACCTCTTTTGAAAGCAAAACAAAAGACCTTCGAAAGCTATTTAAATTGGTCTCGACCCCTTCGAAAGCATGGTTTCGACTCCATACCTTCCGCCTTTCTCCAATCCACTACATACAAAAGCCTTGATACCTCCATCTTTAACAAAACACTTGAGACTTTTAAATCCTCCATCTTAAATAAATTAATTTACCTAGTAAATTGCTTAGGAAAAATCCCCAAAAATCATCAATATTCACTTTTACTATGTTATCTAACATATATAAATTTCAGACCCAAATTCCTTTATATAATTACCGAAATTAATTTCTAAACCCAATCATTCGTATTTTCCTTTGAAAATTCATAGTAAATTATCCATAGCTTGGATAACTACGAAAAATTAAACCCATCTCCAAAATAGTGTTTTACCTAACTTGTTAAGTCTTCATGGCATTCGAAACCCAATATAAATGATTTTAGCCTTAAAATCGAATAAAACATTTACCAAACAAACTTGTTTGATTATAACATATCATGTAATCCAAACACATCATCATCAAAATCTTCATAATGGATTTAAACTTAAATCTGAAATCTAATACTCTTTTAAAAACAAAAACAGAAATGGTTTTGATTATTATTCACGTTGACTTGGATAAGGACTTGAGATTTGATCTTCTTTAGTCCTCCTAGCTTGATCCCTTAACTTTTAATTGAAATTTCCTCTTCTTTTCCCCTAGGTAATGGCCGGGTTGCTCCTAAGTTTATGTTTTAGGATTTTGAACTTATGAAATTAAAATAGGAAAAGGGTTTAGGGGTTAAGGGTTACGGTGGACAGCTATTCCCTATAATACCCTTGCCTTATTCTCTTATTAGTTAACTTTGAGAACAATTTAATTAAACCCATTCTCTTAAGTTTATACATAGTTAAGCACGACCTTTATTTTAAGTTTTTAAATCTCAATCTCCTTATCTCTCTAATCTTTATATTATTCTATTTAATTTATCTAATTAAATCTCTTGAATAATGCTATTAAAAGTAGGGGTGTTACACCTATCTCTTGCTGGATAGTACCGAATATGATCACACCCTTGGTTGGGATTAGCAACCATTTGGGACTATAGTACATCTGAGTAGGGACTCATTCTAGATGGAAATGATCATACCCTAATGGGTGCGACCCACATGGCCCTACTGCATATCTCTTGTTTTAGTCATTCCCAGTTGATGAGGCCTGAGGCTACGTCATTACCTTTCACATATTGCACTTCTCTCTTAGAATGCTAACATTGCCTTCCTGATGTTGACATAATGTCAGCATTCATCCATACAACTTGTTTAGGAGATGAACGAACTGAAGGCATTACTTCCACTACACCTGTTTTGGAATCAACTTCCGGGTTAATGGCAAGATAATCCCTACACTTCAAGTCTTGAATCTTGATCATGACTTCGATATAGTTCCAGTTCGAACGATTTACGTTTGTTCGAAGTGGTTTTTGGATAACTGTTCGTGATCTGATCCTGATCTCTTCAAACCAACGTTCGATAATTTAAAATGGTCAAGCTATTTAATAGTGAATAACTCCACTATCGGGTGAAAGATTTACATATGGACATACACTCATATACTTAAGTTATCATGACCCGCTTATCGAAATTAACCTCCTTTTGTTTATCACGTTAGTGACATTCAACATTTGTGCTAAACACAAGTCAACTTACTTTCCATAATGCGTGTCAACATTTTATAATCACTACTTTAATTCATTTGCCTAATTAATGGTCCAAATGATGAGATCCTTTGATTTAAAATCACTTAACTTGAAAAGAAGATTGATTTAAAACATAACCAATTAAGTTTAAAAATAGTTTTGAAAAGATTAAAGTATATTCAATTAGCTTAAACCCTAATTATATCTTAATTAAATCAATTAATTTATAATTAAACTTTAATTAACTTAATGAACTTAGTTAAGTCCTAATTAACTTCTTAATGCATTTAAGTTAGGGTTAAAACAATTCATTATTAGTCAAACCCTAATTAATTAAAAGTCAATTAAATAATCACTTAATTAAATAAAAATTAATTAACTAATTAACTTAATTAAATAATAATTAATCATTAAATTACTTGTTAACTTCATTAATCACTAATTAAAACTTTATTAATCACTAATTAGTCATTAACCTTCTTTATGAGTTACTTAACCCTTAATCACATACTTAATTATCAATTAAGTACTAATTATTTTTAATTAATTTATCAAATAATAAAATATTAATTTAACTAAAATTAATCCCTTTTTATATTACTAATTAAGTCTGAAAAACTTTTGCAAAACCATTTCAAATGAAAATGTTTTAAAACGAAAATCAGAAATTTTGTCGAACTGCGTCCATAACGACTATCGCTATAAGCGCAGTTCGCTCTAGCATATTTCAACATAAACTACTTCACTAACTCTTACTATTCATGATTTGAGAACATACTTTGGAAAGTTTTTGAAAACTTTAAACCAAATGTACAAACTTTAATCCATTTCAAACTTTAAACTTTGAAAACAAAGGTTGATTTTAACTGGATCTCACGTCCGTCGCAAATACACAAAGTTACTAGCTTTGTTTTCTAAACATCATGACTTTGGTTCATGTTTACAATCATACAAACACAATATCACATACTACCATAAATGACTCATATAGCCATATACATACATACATACATATATACTTACTAACTTCGCATTTATCGCGTTAAAACACATAATCAAATCAAACTACACATGCTCAACCAAACATTTACGACTAACAAGATAACCATCCAATTTATACACCATATTATCATCATATATTAGCAGCATGAACAAGCTAATATTTTTCCAAAAATAAGCAAGTTTACTCGCCTTTATGCTAACTAACTTCGCCCGAACTTCGACTATAACTCGGCAACGCCTTTACGCTTGATTCTAGCTTAAAATTTTGAAACTTTGGAGGGGCTAAGGCTTTAGAATAGGTTCGGCCAGAGGTTATTTGGCTTGACTAGGGCTTTGTGAGGTAGTGATGGCCTTGGTTTTGGAAGAGAGGATACTGAAATGAAAGCATAAGAAGTATAGAATGTATGGAAGCAAGTTACAACACAAAAGGCTATCTTTTTTCTAATTTTTTTGAACAATGGAAGCCATTGATTTTTTTAGAGAAGAAGGTTTTAAAAATAATGAAGTTAAAATGAAAATGAAAATGTGTGTGTGAGTGTGTGTATTTATAGATGAAAGAAAGTAGGAAAATTACCATTTTAACCTTAGTTTTAAAATATCCTAACATGTCATTATTTTGACAAGTCACATCACCACCTTCCTCCCCCTTATATGTCAAGCCCCCCCTCTCTAGTCACATTCTTCTAGGTCATGGTGGATAATGATGATAATGCTAAGATATGACAAGAGATAATGATATATACTTATATATATATATATATAAGTTATTATTTTTAAAACCATGACTTGTCAGATCACTTGCTAAACATAATTAACATAAGATAATATACTATTAGTGTATTATTATTATTTGGTTAATTAACTCTTATATGTGTGTGTATAGTGCACAAAGACGAACAACGTTCCCGAAAACTTTCCAGTATCGAAAGGTCGAAATTTTGGAAAACGTTCTTCGGTCACATTTACGAACTATTTAATTTGGTAAACAAATGTTGAAAATAATTTTTCCATCATTATTAATTAATTAAAATGAGTTCATTTATTAATTAAAATCCATATATTGACTCTATAAATTATATATAAATTTTCTAGTTAAAGCGACCAAACCCTGGGTCGTTACACCAGTGCTCTAACTTACCTGGCTTCACTCTTAGGTGAGGAATAATATAAGTTGAAATACCAAAAACGAGTTAAGTGTACTTTATTAATAATATTAATTTATCAGAATAAATCAGTGTTCTGCTATTATATAAATTTGGACATTTATTTACATATACTAGTTAATTCTAATTAATGTGTTATTATTCAGTTTGTTGAATTGTAGATAATAATGTGTTGTTATTATTATTTGTTTGACTATTTGAATTATGCTCCGCCAATTTATGAGCAACTAAAATCCATATGTATGGGTTCGATAGATAAGAACACCTTTTGATTAGAATTTCATAGTTTGGCTATAAGGTGTTCGATAAAAATATTTTATTAAATAATTATTATAATAAAAGATGTTTATTATAATTTTAAAGATGTTTATCTTTTGAATGAAATGGTTCCTTTGAGAAGAAATAGAATTATTTGGAAGTATATACTTTGAAGTGATTTTATATAAAGGTGTTTATATAATATTTGGAAATCAATATTTTGGAAGTGACTTTATAAAAAAGTGATTTATATATAAAGATATTTATAAAATGTGTAAAATAATTTGGAGAACTTAAATCCCGGTGGTTTGAAATTAATTTCAAAAAGATTTTGAGGAAATAAACAATACTGTATTTGAAAGTATTTGTGATTATTAGTGCAAAATGATTTGCCACTTCGGGAAACAAAATGATTTGTTATATTATCGATGATCCAGGTAACACGTACATAAGTGGGCAAAAGGGTGGTTTAACCGTCAGTATAGTTTACACTTTGTATAGAGGGATACACTTTGTTTATTTATCTTATGAAGGTTGGGACCCAGTTGTCTTGTTATTAGGAGAAACCTCCCGATCTGGTTTCATATATTTTGATATGCTTTTATAGTAGAGTATTTTTGAATTTCAAATAAATATATCAAATACACCATTGTATTATTATACAGAGTAATTGATACCGGTTTTGAAAAGGTTTTGACTTAAATCTCGAAGAAAAGTGTGATTTGATATAAAATATATATATAGACATATATAAAATATTTCAAATGGATTTGAATTAAAACTGGGAATTTCATTCGAAGAAATTATTTTCAAAAAGGACAATATTTTGAATATAATAAATTAATTAGATTTCATAAATCTAAATATGAAGATTAAGCCTAAGTATGTAGTTTGGAAATTGCATATTTTTTTATTGCATTATAGGCTCCTTGACTTCTATTTGGGGTAGGAGAACTACGTTGGCTTGATCCTATATCTAATTAGGTATTCGATTAGATAGGTGTACGTAGGCAGTCACAAGTGGTAGTGACGCAGCCCTAATAATAATATATCTTTATCCTGTTTATTGTTCGCTAAATTTAATGTGGTGTTTTATCTTTCCTGCTTATCATTTTATTCCGCATTGACTTGTTTATTGAGTTTGCAAGATTAACTATTGTTGTCTCTCACATCAGATTTGTACAGCGGTAGATTTATTGTATTTGATTTTTTCTTTGTATCAAAGCACACTCGATAGAATAAATAATTAGAACTATGATAAGTTGTATTATTGAAATTATATCCTACACATTTAGCAATATTATGTAATTATCAAATGATATTGTGTATTAACTTGGTAGTTTTCATTAATAGTTTTAGAACGTATGGATTTTCGACTATTTTGACTGGTCCGAAAATCCGTGTAGTTACATTGGAGCAAGTGGAATTTTGACTAAAATCGAATGTCGTTCAATTTTAGATCGAACAGTAATGCTTAAGCATCAACTCGAATTTTGGTGAGTTAACTCACCTTTGGATGAATACTATGTGATATATAGTAGATATAATTAATTGTTTTTGTGCTTGAATAATTTATTGGTTCGATTTGGTTGAATTTCTAGTTTAAAAAGCGAATGACATATAAAATAAAATATAGGGAATTTTATAGGAATCTGGATTCCTCTTCGTTATGATTTTAAATTTCATTTATATACTTGTTGAATAAATTATTGAATTGTTAAAAGTTTGGTAGTTGGCCAAATTTTATATGACAATGATATAGGTTTAAGTTGAACCTTTAAGTGATAATGGTAATGGTAGCATTGGTTAAGTGCTATGGTAGCTATTGGCCTCATTTAGTATTTTGGAAATACTATTATTTGATGTTAAATTTGGAAATGGTTTTGATTTGTAGAATGATTTTAAATCTAACTTTTGCATTTTCTTTGATATTTTATTTAGAAATAGTTTTTGAACTTTTTGTGAGTCAGCAGAATAGGTATCTTAAGGCTAAATTAACAATAGAGAGGGGTGAATAGTGTTTAATGGATTATATTAATATTATATAAATTCTTTAAGATTTTAATTGGAATGATGGAATTAACAATCATAGAAACAATCATCGAATCAAAGTACAGACAAAGTAAATGCAGTAACAGTAAAATGGGAAATAACGCACCAGGATTTTATACTCGTTCGGAGTTACATAAATCCAGTCCTGCACAATTCCTTGTATGGATTTCTTTTCAACTAGTAAATGTAAATGCAAATCAATCTCGAATTCAAGGTTATGAGACACACTCTCCAGAATCTCTGCCTCTAAGCAGAGCCACTTGATTTTCGGGCCACAAGCACACCTACTAGATTACGGGCTACTAAGCACAACCAATTGATTTAAGGGGGAACTAATTCAAAGGACAAAGATTTGTATATTTTTTGCCTCAAGGACACAACCTCAATATTTTTACCACAAGGACAAACATTCTTCTAAAAATTATTCATAAGGACAAACATTTTTCAAAATTATTCATAAGGACAACAAAACTGCTACCAAGCTAAAAATTGATACCTAAAAACTGCTACCGATAACTACAAACTGATACCTAAAAACTGCTATCAATGACTAAAAACTGATACCTAAAGAAAGTTGTCCTTCAGGATAAAATATCGAAGACCTGTCCTTGAGGTAAAAATGCTGAGAAATTTTGTCATTGACAATAATTTCCTGTTGATTTAATCGGGCTATAATCACACCTACTTGGATTTCATGGTTACCAAGCATGCCACAGAGTATAAGAGTATGATTTGATAGAGTTTACAGACTCAGGTCTTCGATCTTGACTACAATTGATCCTATAACTCTTGAATGGCACTTAATCTTGAGAGGGATAAGAGAAATCAAAGAGTATATGAAAGAGAATCCAACTAGTAATGATTGAATTTGATTCTTGTTGAATTTCGGTAGAGTTTCGATACAAATTGCTTTAAAAATCAAGAGAGTGAAAAGAGAAGAGAAAAATAAGAAAGTAGTTAATAAAAATTCGTTTGGAAGTCTAGTATATATAGGTAAACAACGGTCATGTCCATTCGTGAAGGCAAACGACGAAAAGTCACTTCCATTCAAAATTTGAATTTTGAAATTTACTGCTAGTATGTCGACATATGGGATTTGGATATGTCAACGTATCCTTTACAAAATTGAAAAATAATTTATAAAATTTATTTTAAAATTCGTTGCTTTGTAAAATAATTTGGTACTTTGTAGAATCATTTAAATATATTTTATACAAATTTTAATCAAACTATAACTTAATAAAAATTTATAAAATAATTCTGAAAGATTTTAATAAGTATATTTGTAACGACCCGCCAATTTATCATTTTGATAAATTGAATTTATTTTTAATTAAATATAATAATAAAGACAATATCGTTTCAAATAATGATAAGTAATAGTAAACTTATTTTGAATAAATATTTATAAGAATATTTTCCTTAAAAATTTATTTCAATAAGATAACATTAAATTTAAATCATTGATGTATTTAACTTAAATTTAAATTTAACAATTATTTTAAATTATCTAAATAATTATTTAAAATGATGATAATTCATTTTGAATTATTATAAAGTGAAAATAAATAACTTATAACAGTTTATAAAGAAAATATAAGGAAAAATCAATGTCGCTTTATCGATATAATAACGATTTTTGTAAATAATTTTTAATATAAAATTTTATGGTTTTATAATTCAAATGTAACCATCTTAACTGGTTTAAAATGATAGGAAATTTATTTTTAAATTTGTTTACAAATATGTGTATGTTAAAATATAAGTGAAAATGTGACCGATAATCTGTTCGCCGGATTTCAACAATTTAACGAACAAAAGTTATTCGAAGACATTCGAATTGTTAAAACCCTACCTATACATACAAATATATGTTACATATAAATGATAACATACATATAAACATATATATATATATATATAATTATGTATAAGAAATATAACATAAAATATATAATGTATTTTAAAGTTTTCTTACTCTTTAAGCATAAAGAAGTCAATATATGTATGCATGAGAGGAAGTGATGTGCACATGGGGGAGGGGCCTCGGCCGTGCATGGTGAAGGGAGGTAGTGTGTTGGAGAAGCCAAGAAATAGTGACAAAAGTGATGTGTACATGTCTACCATCTTCTCTTTATTTTCATTCCTTTTCGCCTTTATAATTTTCAAGCTTTTGTCTCCACTTTAATGGATTCCATCCTAAAACAAAATAATGTCCAAATTTATTTTAAAAAAAGAAATAAAATCATAATATATAGTTATATATGGTTAAACACCTCAAAACAAGCTCGAATCTCCATCTCTCCACTTCCTAAACCCAAGACACCACCATTCACCACCCTAGGCCATGAGCTCCATCTCTTCCCCACTATAGGCCATGAGTACCAAGGCTTGGTCGAGCCATTTCAAGGATCCAAGCTCGATTTCGTGGAGTTTTATTTCGAGATAGGGGAGCTATAGCCGTTTTAAAACTAGTTTGAAGGAAAATGAAGGTGAGAACTCCTATAACTATTATACTATATGTTGGACGATGATATGATGTTGCAAATGTATGTTTAATATGATTTGATCATCAAGTTTGGTTGTTTTCATGTGAATATGGAATATATATGCAAGTCAAAAATATACACGTCGATAAACACAAAAGGAGATCACTTTCCTTGATTTAATGAATTGGTGTATATGGAAGGTTAAATCTCTTTAAAAATGATTTAAAATGAGTTTGAAATGTTTTATAAACATTTAAAAATGTTTTTGTGAAGTTTGAATGATAATGGGAAATTTAGTCAAAAATAGGCACGTCGCGCAACGGTAGTTCGCAATTTCACGCCATAAAAGTCAAACAAGTGTAAATGATGGAATATAGCTTGGAATTCTTCGAGATAAGAATTTTCCATACTATTATCTCCATAGTTTTTCAATGAAGAAAGAAAATCGAGTTTTCGATAAGTATATTTTGAGATATGAGTAAAACAAGCTTTTGAAAAATCGCGGTTTTGCAGTTCGAAATCCAAAACTGAATTTCTTAGAAAATGATGTTTTAAATTATTTAAAATTATGGAATAAATCTTATAATTCTTTAAAAAAATTTAAAAGTGATTTGAGGAACAAAAATGAATTTTCAAATAATAAAAAGTCGTTTTGATCAATACAGCTTAAAAGAGCACTTTCTGCAACACTTTCCTCAAATTTTTGAAATATAGCTTTAAGCTTAACAATTCTTTTCCAAATCTTTTATGTATATTTTCAAATGAACAATTAAGTGTTTTAATAATGATTTGGAAGTTTGTAGTTATTTAAAGAATTTAAATAAATGTTTAAAGGAAAGCTATTATAATTAAGTGGTTTAATCTTGGCTCTAAAAGCCGACGAGTAGACTAGATTTTTCTATTCGTGAGATCCGGATGTGAGGTGCTTAAACTAAAGAGATGTTCAAGAGCACCCAGTGCCCTAGCTCACCTGGCCTCTTTCCTAGGCAAGGGATAGATATGGTCGAAATGTCAGAAACGGGTTAAGTATAAAAGATTTAATTTTCCAAATTTAAATACAACTTGGATTTTATAGAGATGATCTTCTTGTACTCGGTGTTAAAGCCGAAGAGGGAACTCGTACTATTCATGGAATTTAAAAGGTGATTTCACTGTTATTCTGGCTATAGTATTTGTTGAATACGGGGATTGATATTGAGTAGAATTGGATAATTTCTATAGATTCTGCTCACTTAATAATTACTGGGTTTGGATTAACATCCTAGATAACATGGTTTTAACTCAATCAAAATTATGAGTTTTAAGTTAAGAAATCATTAAGATTTAAATGAAATGATTTTTGTAATATTTCCCTAAGTATAAAAGAAATGACTTCGAATTAGTCCAAGTTTAAAAAGGGTTTTAAGTAATCAAAGATTTGATAAGAGAGGTCTGATAGTTCCGTATATACCGAGAAGAATGTTTTAGAAATATATATCTCCAAAAGTGATTTTGATAAAAAGAACTTAATCAATTAAAGAATGATTCCCTATTCACAAAACCTCTTTTTATCGATGATTGGTTCGAAGGAACCGAGGTCAGATCTGGGGTAATTCCTATCCGAAAACCACTTCGAACCAATGTATGCTTTCAAAAAATGAAGACCTGATAAAGAGAATGAAGGATGAAGACCAAAGATATTCAGGATGAAAGGACTGCTTGTTGATAATTCTGGTTAGCTCCCAAATACTAAAGTAGCAGTGGTCCCTTCATTTCTAAAACTCTTTGGGTTGCAAGGACTTCTCGCTACTAATCCTAGGGTTAATTCCCAATAGGATGTGGTAGGAGAGTGCCTTCGGTTTCGTTCAGTCCTAGAACGAACTTGTATAGATGGATGTGTGACTTTGCATTCTTGATATTTCATCGTTGACATTTATAAATATGCATCTGTTTGGTGGTGGAGAAAGCAACTTCTCTTAGCTTAACACCCTTCTTTGAGATGTATAAGCTCGGAGGTTGTATGTTTATGGAAGTCAACAGTGATCAATGGAATGGCAATGTGGCATTCAAAGGAAGATGATGTGCTATGTGAAAGGTAATCGTTACCTTAAACCTTACACCCGGAAAGGACGAAACATGGTAGATGCGGCAAGGCTATGTGGTTTGCAACCATTAGGGTTTGATCATCCCCTTCTAGATATATTTTTTCCCGCTATGACGTTCGGGATGTAAATTAATGTGGATGTATGATACGAGGATCCTCAGATAGGTGGGTAACGACTGGGGAAATGACATATTCGGTACTTGGAATTGCTGGAATTTAATAATGTAACAATTTCGACTAAGATTAATAAAATTTACTTACAAATGTTTTCAAAGATATGTCATTAAAAATAATATCAAGTATTTTGACGTAGGATGTTTTGGTTATCATAAGTTAAAAACCCGTTCCGTGTTTATGTGCGGCGTGGTCTTATGAGATACCTTTTTGTTTTCAAAACGCGTATTTTGAGTTCTCACACCAGTCCTATGACTGTCCCAGAGTTTATTTTCCTTTTCCTTAAACTCTGGGTGCCCTAATTTTCCCGAGCAGCCTAGTAGTCAGGTTTACTTTAGAAGAAAGCTGGATGGAACCTGAAGCATGGAGTCGGAATATTTACTGAAGATTTTTGTCTCTTTCTACCACACTCTTGTACTATAGTATTCTGCATTGTAAGGGTAGGAATTTATAACTGTCCATGTTTTTTAACTCTGATAAATGTAATTTAATTTCCGCTGTAAAGATTATTTATAGAAATAATGTATGTGAGATTCTCTTCTATCTTTTTTTTTCTTACACTTGAGGATCCGCTTCTCCGGTGCTTGGAATTGCAGCACATGAATATCGATGATGTATTGGTGTTTATTTATGGGAGTCGAAGAAACGGGTCGTCAAGACGTGGTATCAGAGCTTAGGTTGAGCAAATACCTGAGCCTAATAGGGGTAAAAGACTCATCAAAAATAGGGTTAGTAATACTCTAGGATGAGTAGCTCATTAGAGATAGGGTTAGTAACACCCTAGGATGAGTTTGAGTATATATATGAGCACGTATTTGTTAATAAAATATACAAAAGAATTCGGTTTTATATAAAACCATTTTACCTAAGAATATATATATATATATATATATGTATTTGAAAAGAAAAGAATATTTTGGTAATTTCAAAGAGTTTTTGAAATAATAAAACCTTTTATATGGAGAATTTTAAAAGCCAACTTTAGAAATGAACCCCGAACCATTTTTCTGAGTATTGACCAAAACTCTCTACCTTTGAATACGCTAGCGATTACCTACTACTTATGTCCAAACGAATAATTGTTTGTCTTGTAGAAATCATATGGGAGAAGTTATGCGAAAGGGGAATCCTCTAGGGAAAATTGGGGCGAAAAGGATAACCTTATAGTTCTCCCTAGCGATGAAGAGGAACAGCCAGTACATCCGCCTAGCAATGGTGGATCACCGATTAGGGAATACTATGCCTCATATACACGTAGGGATGAATATGGGTACCCTATTGCCGGAATTCTTATACCAACCCTAGCTCTAGAAATTATTATAATCTCCGACAACGATGAATCCGGGCAAGCCTCGGAGGGAAATTGGGTAGCGGATCTCGCTAGTTTCATCTTAGAACCCATAGAGGAGGATGAGCCAATGGAAGAGGAATTTGAACCTGTGGAAGAGGAGGTAGAACCAATAAAGGAGGAATCTGAGCCAATGGAAGACCCGAACACTATCCTATCGAGCGAGTGCAGCAATGTGATATGGAATATGGGCGAGGAGAATGTTATATGGAAGGAGGCATCATCCAGTTCATACATAAACTGGAATGCAATAGGAAGCAACAATGAGGAGATGGAAGAAGAAGAATAGGAAGGAGTCGGTGAATTCGAAAATCCATGGGAAGAAAATGTACAAGGATTAGAGGTACTGGAAGAAGGAGGAATCATACAAGGAGTACCAGTAGGCTTGGGACAAGTCCCATGGAATCAGCCATAGTTACCCTAGGAAATTGAAGAAGCGCAAGAGGAGGATGACAACAAGGACGATGATGAGTTGGGTAGTAAAGAAGAGGGAGAAGGGGAGGTAATGATTGATTTGGGATGTTGGGGTCCACCTTTGTCTTTGGACTCAGAAGAGTAGGGATAGAATCTGGGAAGTAAGTACCTATAGTTCAATAACTGGACAAGAAAAGGTGTTAGATATATATGAGTATTGTGTTTTGTTTTGATGTAGTATTTTGAGTTGTAATGGTTTAGTGAGGAAAGGGGGATCTTTATTTTTGGACCCATGTGTTGGAAGGTTTAAATGATGTAAGAATGCGAAGGTTTATAAATGATGGTTGTCCCAACTTTTTATTAGTACCAATCTTTAAATAAATAATTAAAGTTGAAGGTTTTTGGGTTTGTTGTAAACGATGTTTTAGCAACATTTGTTTTTAAACCCTTGAATAACACTTTGGAAGAAATTTTATGAGTATATTTAGATCTATAATAAAGGGATTTTAAAAGAAAATAACAAGTATTAGAGCTTTTATAAAAAGATGGAAGATAGTATAAAGAGAAGTTCATTTTAACAATGTTTTGGTAGTAATTAATTTAATCACTTTGATTATATTATAAAGTACGTAAAAAGTGTTACGTAAATTATGAATTTACTTAAAGCAACTGAATAAGTATATGAATATTTTTATATATTGAAACTGTAAGGTAAAGAGAATATATATATATAAAGGAAGTTTAACTAATAAAGGACTGTTAATTGATAAAGTAAGTTTTAACTAAATAAAGAATTTTTTCCATTTAATATTGGAAGTTTATGGTGATTTATCAATTTAACGAATTATTTTGGAAATAAGTTTTCCAGAAACCACTAAGATATTTTTAGAAATGTAATATAGTAAAAAGATATTTGTCTTTTGAAAAAGAAATGTGTTTTTAAGTATGAATATTTGGAAATAAAAATGTAAAATGGTTATGTATAAAGAAGTATCTTTATGAAAGTTTGAATAAAGAATGAAAGTATTATGAAATGTTTTCATAAATTTTTTTGAAAGGTTAATAAACACATGAAATATATGGATTGTTTCGTCGCACGATTTAATCTAAAATTTGAGTGCAGAACTTTAACGTGTCTTGAAACTTATCCGAAAAAGAATTTATCACCCGATTTTTGACGACGAACGTTGATAAGGGATGGTTAGATGCTCAAGTTTTCTATTAAGTCGAGAACTATGCAAGGAGAACTAAAGTTCGGATCAGGAAGCCTGGTCAGAGTCCGCAGTAAAGGATCAGGAGATCAATACTAAAGGATCGGGGAATCAGTACTAGATTGGAATTAAAGTTGTGGATTCGAATAGAAGATCGAATCAAATATTATGCACAGATGATCTATATACATCATACGAATGTAAGTAAAAAAATTATTTTGGGAAAACCTTTGGGTTTTGTTTGGTTAATTTAGGGGGAAGTCTGTAATGACCCACCAATTTATTATTTTGATAAATTGAATTTATATATAATTAAAGATGATAATATAAATAATATCGTTTCAAGTAATGATAAGTAATAGTAAACTTATTTTTAATAAAAATTTACAAGAATATTTTCCTCAAAACTTTATTTCAATAAGATAACATTGAATTTAAATCATTGATTTATTTAATTTAAACTGAAATTTAATGATTTAATAATTATTTTAAATAATCCAAATAATTATTTAAAATGATGATAATTCATTTTGAATAATTATAAAGTGAAAATAAATCACTTATAATAGTATATAAAGATATATATTTAATTTGAAAATATAAGGAAAATTCAATATCACTTTATCGGTATAATAGCAATTTTTGTAAATAATTTTTAATATAAAATTTTATGGTTTTATAATTCAAATGTAATCATTTTAATAGGTTTAAAATGATAGGAAATTTATTTTTAAATTTTGTTTATAAATATGTGTACGTTAAAATATAAGTGAAAATGTGGCCGATAATATGTTCGTCGGATTTCAACGATTTAACGAACAAAAGTTATTCGAAGACATTCGAAGTGTTAAAAACCTACATATACATACATATATATGTTACATACATATGATAACATACATATATAAATATAATTATGTACAAGAAATATAATATAAAATATATAATGTATTTTAAAGTTTTCTTACTCTTTAAGCATAAAGAAGTCAACATATGTATGCATGAGAGGATGGAAGTGATGTGCACATGGGGGAGGGGCCTCGACCGTGCATGGTGAAGGGAGGCAGTATGTTGGAGAAGCCTAGAAATAGTGACAAAAGTGATGTGTACATGTCTTCTTTTATACTCTTCTGTTTTCCTATAAATACCCTACCATCTTCTCTTCCTTTTCATTACTTTTCGTCTTCATAATTTTCAAGCTTTTATCTCCACTTTAATGGCTTCCATTCTAAAACAAAATAATATCCAAATTTATTTAAAAAAGAAATAAAATCATAATATATAGTTATATATAGTTAAACACCTCAAAACAAGCTCGAATCTCCATCTCTCACCTCCTAAACCCAAGACACCACCATTCACCACCCTAGGCCGTGAGATTCAACGCTTCCCCACTATAGGCCATGAGCACCAAGGCTTGGCCGAGCCATTTCAAGGATCCAAGCTCGATTTCGTGGAGTTTTATTTCGAGATAGCGGAGCTATAGCCGTTTTAAAACTAGTTCGAAGGGAAAATGGAGGTGAGAACTCCTATAACTATTATACTATATGTTGGATGATGACATGATGTTGCAAATGGATGTTTAATATGCTTTGATCATCAATTTTGGTTGTTTTCATATGAATATGGAATATATATGCAAGTCACGAATATACACGTCGATAAACACAAAAGGAGATCACTTTCATTGATTTAATGAATTGGTGTATATGGAAGGTTAAATATCTTTAAAAATGATTTAAAATGAGTTTGAAATGTTTTATAAACATTTAAAAAAGTTTTGGTGAAGTTTGAATGATAATGGGAAATTTATTCAAAATAGGCGCGTCGGTAGTTCGCGATTTTGCGCCATAAAAGTCAAACAAGTGTAAAAGATGGAATATAGCTCGGAATTCTTCGAGATAAGAATTTTCCGAACTATTATATCCATATTTTTCCAACGAAGAAAGAAAATCGAGTTTTTGATAAATAGATTTTGGGATATGAGTAAAACCAGGTTTTTGAAAAATCGCGGTTTTGTAGTTTGCAATCCAAAACTGGATTTCTTAGAAAATGATGTTTTAAATTGTTTAAACTTATGGAATAAATCTTATAAATGCTTTAAAATGTTTTAAAAGTGATTTGAGTAACAAAATTGAATTTTCAAATAATAAAAGGTCGTTTTGATCAATATAGCTTATTAGAGAGCACTTTCCACAGCACTTTCCTCTAACTATTGAAATATAGCTTTAAGCTTAACAATTCTTTTCTAAATCTTTTATAAATATTTCCAAATGAATAATTAAGTATTTTAATAATGATTTGGAAGTTTTTTAGTTATATAAAAATAATTTAAATAAATGTTTTAAAAAGCTATTATAATTAAGTGGTTTAATCTTGGCTTAAAAGCCGACGAGTAGACTGGATTTTTCTATTCGTGAGATCCAGATGTGAGTTGCTTAAACTAAGGAGATGTTCAGGAGTAACTTGTGCCCTGGATTACCGGGTCTCTTTCCTGGGCAAGGGATAGATAAGGTTGAAATGTCGGAAACAGGTTAAGTATAAAAGATTTAATTTTCCAAATTTAAATACAACTTGGATTTTATAGAGATGATCTTCTTGTACTCGGTGTTAAATCCTGAAGAGGGAACTCGTACTATTCGTGGAATTTAAAAGGTGATTTCATAGTTATTCCGCCTATAGTATTTGTTGAATACGGGAATTGATATTGAGTAGAATTGGATAATTTCTATAGATTATGCTCACTTAAAAATTACTGGGTTTGGATTAACATCCTAGATAACATGGTTTTAACTCAATCAAAATTATGAGTTTTGAATTAAGAAATCATTGTTAAGATTTAAATGAAATGATTTTGGGAATGTTTCCTTAGGTTTAAAAGAAATGACTTCGAATTAGTCCAAGTTTAAAAAGGGTTTTAAGTTATCAAAGATTTGATAAGAGATGTTTGATAGTTCTGTATATACCGAAAAGAATGTTTTAGAAATATATATTTTTAAAAGAGATTTTGATAAAATGAACTTAATCAATTAAAGAATGATTCCCTATTCACAAAACCTCTTTTTATCGATGATTAGTTCGAAGGAACCGGGGTCCGATCTGGAGTAATTCCTATCTGAAAACCACTTCGAACCAATGTATGCGTTCGAAAAATGAAGGCCTGATAGAGAGAATGAAGGATGCAGACCAAAGATCTTTGGGATGAAAGGACTGCTTGTTGATAATTCTGGTTAGCTCCCAAATACTAAAGTAGCAGTGGTCCCTTCATTTCTTAATTTCTTTGGGTTGCAAGGCCTTCTCGCTACTTATCCTAGGGTTAATTCCCTTCAGGATGTGGTAGGAGAGTGCATTCGGTTTCATTCAGTCCCAGAATGAACTTGTATGGATGGATGTTTGACATTGCATTCTTGAGATTTCATCATTGACTTTTATAAATATACTTCTGTTTCGTGGTGGAGAAGGCAACTTCTCTTAGCTTAACACCCTTCTCTGAGACGTATGAGCTTGGAGGTTGTATGTTTTTGGAAGTCAATAGTGATCGATGGAATGGTAGTGTGGCATTCAAAGGAAGATGATGTGCTATGTGAAAGGTAATTGTTACCTCAAGCCTCACACCCAGAAATGACCGAAACATGGTAGATGTGGCAAGGCTATATGGTTCGCAACCATTAGGGTATGATCATCCCCTTCTAGATATATTTCTTCCCACTATGACGTTTAAGATGTAAATTAATGTGGATGTATGCTACGACCGGGGTGATGACATATTCGGTACTATCTAGAAAGAGGTAGGTTGGTCTTGTGTTGGTAGAGGACCATCTGTTGGGCCTCGGTACATTCCTCTAGAGATGTACTGTTGGAAGGTAGTCCCTTCACCTAGTCATTTGTATGGAAACCCATTCTCTAATAAGAGCCCGTACGATTTTAGATGTAAAAAGCATTGTATTACAAGGTAGTATGCTAGAATTTAATAGTATGCTAGAATTTAATAATGTAACAATTTCGGCTAAGATTAATAAAATTTACTTGCAAATGTTTTCAAAGATATGTCATTAAAAATAATATCAAGTATTTTGACATAGAATGTTTTGGTTATCATAAGGTAAAAACCCATTCCATGTTTATGTGTGGCGTGGTCTTATGAGATACCTTTTTATTTTCAAAGCGCGTATTTTGGGTTCTCGCATCGGTCTCATGACTGACCAGGAGTTTATTTTCCTTTTCCTTAAACTTTGGGTTGTAGAATATGCTAGTATATGATTTTTTTTATGATAATAAACATATTTATATTCATTTAAATGTATTTGATATTGTACTATTTTATTTTTCACATAATTAAATAAATATTTGTTAGATAAAATAAATAACATAGAATTCAAATTCAAACAAATATTTTATTACAAATTCAAATAGTACAAATTTGAGCTCTCACTACATATATACACAATTTCAATTGGATTACAATTTTGATTACATCACAAATTTCACTGTACAATGTTCACCTCGCTACATATCACTCATTCAATCGTATTTATCTTCAACTCTATTCCAGATTGAATTCAGCATCTGAATTATCTGCAAAATAAACACTGACACAGTAAAATTGAAAAAAAATATTTTTGCAGTGTACAATAAAATGTGTGTTTTTGAAAATACTATTCGCCTTGGTTATTTGGGTTGTTCATCATCATTTTCATTTGAATCCATTCATACACGAACAACTTGTGACATGCACAGTGTATCACTATACATGCCACAAAGCTGTGCACACCGATGTACACTTGATAAAATTGTAGGGACATGTAAGCACAAGGTCAAACCCGAGCTATAAGCTGGATTCAAATCGGGTGCAATACGAAAAACAAATCCAGATGAAAGTGTACACAAAACTTCAGACTGTAAACAACACATGTATAAAGTGATGTACACATGAAGCCAACAACAACAGGTTCAACTAACATTTCAACCCAGAAATGAAGACTCGAAATAATAATGCAAGTCAAAAACAACAACAAGACTATAACTCAAAAGGAGCAACAAAGACCAGTCAAGAATGAATGCAACTGAATACAAGTCCACATGGTCAGTGCACATACACATGGTTGGTCATATGTACAACAAGCTCCAAACTCAAGGAAATGTGCAACACCAAAATGCAGTTAGACATCAAAACCAAACTTCAATACAAGAAACTGTCACGACTCAAAGCAATATGAAAATTCAAGTGAAACCAGAAATATACAAATTGGATATGAAACCAGTGGAGTGTATTAAACTCAAGTAATCACAGAACCAAGTATACACAACTAAATGCACACTTCAAATGCAACATGGAACTGACCACAACTGACCACACCAGCTCAACTATTTTCACAAGACCCAGCAGAATGTCTAAGCATAAAAAGTTTAGAGACATATACAAGACTCAAGTCCAAAACCATATTCCAAAATACAAATGCAGGTTCAGAAACAAGGGATGCAAACAGTCTTGGATAAAGTGGCAGGAACTACACAAATGAACCAAACACAGATGCACATGACAATAGTGCATATGACATAGTGAAAACAACTCATAAATGAAGATATTTAGACCTGACTGTATGGCTACATCAATAAACTTCAGTGGCTCGAAGTTTATATGGAAATACAAGTGCACAAATCAAATGCACAAGTGACTCGAAGCAGATGAAGCAATACTTTCAGCATGAACACATAAAAATGAATGCAACCATAAGTACACAAGAAAACAATGAAGCATAAACCAGACTAGGATGGATGTGCTATCACTCATGTACATATACAAGGAATCAGAACATACATATATACATGTGTGAACACACATATATATGTAGTGGAAACCAAACTTCAATCCAAGCAAACAGTGAATGATGATATACAAATGTTACAACATAAAGCAGAGTTTACAGATAAAAATCAATCAGATGATCAAGTGATACAGTTCCAACAAAAATCATTGAAGCAGTTTACAGTTTTACAAAAATCAGGTAGCAGTTCGATGAAAGTTAAAAAGTTGAAAATGTCAATATCGCAAGTTAAAATTGCCAGCATAGATGAAAGAACAGCAGTTAACAAAAATTTGAAATGAAAAAAAATCAAAGTCGTGGTGACCAAGGTACAATCGAACAAGTCCAGATTATCACAATTTCAAATGGCCGAAGTCAAAGGAGAAAAAATCAGTAAACCAAACAAGCCGTGGTAATCAAGCAAAGCACATCAGAAAAATATTCGAATTGAACCAGTCTAAACAAATCACATGTATTCAAGTAAATCGAATGGCCAAGCAAAATTAACAAACGAATTCAAATGATATATTCGAACAGAAATTAAGGGAATCGATCCCTATAAATTCCCATAACATCATCGGAAGATAAATGCATCGAGTTCAAGCATATCAATGAGAGTAATAAAGAAAAATCACATACCACTTTTATCATTCGAGGTCGACGCATTGAAGCAGCCGTATGCTAATCAAAGCCACAAGTTGATTGACAAAGCAAACTGAAGAGAGATCATCATTCAATGAAACAATTTGAATTGGCGGCCTCAGTTTCACAAAGCCCTAAATTTTCGAAAGAGGAACGAACGTTCTCGAAGAGGCAGGCATTATTCACGAAGTAAAGGATACAGGCCGGACAGAAGAATATTAAGGGAGACAATATTTTGATATAAACTAAAGTGGCTGGCCTTTATAATTTTTAATTGGGCTTTAATTTTATATAGGGTTTTGTGTTTATTTTTATTTTGTATTTTACTTTTAAACTTTTATAAAATTCTAGTCGTGTGACTAGGGGACGAACTACGATGGTGTAGTTCGAGAATTCGCAACTTAGTGGCTGAGTTGTGGTAGGGTTTTGAGCGTAATGTTAGGTTAGTCGATAGCGGGTGTCACAAGTTTACGTGTGTAAGCGTCTGACTACTTAATTTCTAGTAGGAACCTTAGGGGCAACACGTAGGCAAGGTTTTGCCGAAGCTGGGTAAATCTGTGTTGTTCTATTTCTGCTTTTATTATTCTGCTATTATTCGTGCTGCAATTATTTTATATATTTCTGCATTAATTTTTATAATTATTAGTATCACCCTATTCACCCCCCCTAGGGTGAAATCGAACCTACATGGGTGTCTAAAGTTTTTTGGGTAACCTGGTAGTCAGGTTTACTTTAGAAGAAAGCAGGATGGAGTACGAAGCATGCAGTCAGAAGATTTACTGAAGATTTTTGTCTATTTCCACCACACTCTTGTACTATAGTATTCCGCATTGTAAGGGCAGGAATCTATAACTGTCCATGTTTTTTAACTCTGCTTAATGTAATTTAATTTCTGCTGTAAAGATTATTTGTAGAAATAATGTATGTGAGATTCTGTTCTGTCTTATTTTTCTTTTTTCCCTTGAGGATCCGCTTCTCAGGCGCTTGGATTTGCGGCACATGAATACCGAGGATGTATTAGTGTCGATTTGTGGGAGTCAAAGAAACGGGTCGTCACAATATTCAATATAATATAAATAATATATAAAATCAATATAGTTATAGATTATTAAAGTATAAACAAAAATTTGATATATATATATATATATATATAAAACTAAAAAACACTAAAATAATATCTCAATAAGTATAAGAGATTTGAAAATCATTGTTGGAAATATTTTGAAAAGGATATTTTTAATATATAATATTTGACAATTTTAAAACAAAATTAGAGAAGACGAAAGAGATCAGGAAAGTGCTATCAAGGTTTTAACATAAATTCTATAACTCTATAACTTATCTAGAATATCTTGAAATTTTGAACTCTTCAATACTCATAGGTTTTCATTCTTGAACTCTTAAAATTTCATATCAGCATCTTGAATCTTCTCTTGATATTAGCATCTTGATGTTGTACAATCTTCTTAATCAATACATGTCTAATATCCTACACTATATACTATATATATCTTGATAAAACATTAGTATTTATAATTTATATAATGTCCTATAGTTGTTATCATCAAAACCAATACCTAAGGTACTAACAATCTCCCCTTTTTTTATGATGACAACTTTGTATATAAAATATATTATAACTCCCACCGAGTTACAAAACTCTCCCTTAATTTATGCCTAGATTTTATATATTTCTCCTCCTTTGTCATCAACAGAAACAGTTAACTAAAATTATAAGTCTAACACTAACTTTTACTATAATCTAACTCTAACTTTCCTAAATAAAGCTTTAATCAATCTGTATAAAAATTATATAAACTGATTGCGAGAAAGATTATATACAAACAATAAATGATATGTAAAACAAAATAATCAATCCAAATATTCATCCAACCAAACAAAGTTTAAGTCACACAACATTCAAAAAAATCCACACAAATCAAAACCAATCAAATCCAAACCAAACTAAGTATTATTATTTATATACAATCAGACCTATTTAAAATAGATATTTTGAGGAACTTCAACCCATCCATCAACGCCAAAGATTGGATCCGCTTTGATAGCATCCAAATCTTCATCATCTTTGTTGATGTTACACTCTGGATTGGTAGTTGGTTCTTTTTTGTTCAAGGCAAAAATCATCCACCGAATCGCGTTAAAATGCTTTTCTTGCTCCTTGATCATCTACATTTGACTTAATTCTAAGTGTCTCTGATTTCTTAAGATGAAAGTAAGAATGTTCTTGAATGATTCAAGAGTTTGTTCGAGGTTTTCGCTTAGTTTTTGGATAGGAGAAGCCATTACTTTGGTTTTAGAGTTTTGGAATGCATAGGAAGAAGAAAGATAGTAGAAAATAATGATTCTCTGGTCTCAACAGATATTTAAAGGGGTGGAAATTCGTTGGATGAATAGATATTTGTTGTCTATTCAATTTTCAAAATTAATTTTTTTTGAAAATTTACCGTTGTATGTCGACGTACATACCTAGGGTATGTCGACATATATGCGGAAATTTTAAGAACAACTTTATATTAATATTCTAATGTATTTAGCTTATACTATTATGTTTTTTAGAGATGATAAACAATGTATAATAGTAAGGAAATAGATTGTTCATTAATACTTAGATAGAGATTACATAGAACACAAAGGAAGAAAAAGATGCATAAGATTCAGCATAAACAAAAACTAGAAAATCCAAATACAAGGTTAGTATAAACAAACAACTAGAAAGATACGGATGAAGAACCACCAAGCTTGTGGATGACCTTTCCAAAGAATTTATCCATTTTGTTGAAAATTGAAGTAAATTTCTTTGAAAATGATTTTTTAAGCTTCCTTTGGTTATGGACGATCTTCTCTTGATTTTTGAGAAGATCTTTGTTCGATGGATTTGGTAGCATATTGATACTTTCCAAAGAAGTATCCTCCTCTTCTTGTTCTTCCTCCTCGACTTCCATTTCATCTCCTTCCTCTTCTTTGTCTTCCTCCTCTTCTCTTATTTCATGTTCTTCTCTCCGAGCCAGCGTTTGTTCCTTTTCCGCAACCATTTCATAAGGCTCGAAAAAGGGCGAAATATGCATAAGTGAAATGTTGGCCTTGTCAAATATTTATCGAGGAATTATTTCCTCTCCTTTAAGGTCAACACTAAAATAATTGAAAACACGAGTAAGATACACACCATGAAATAGTGTGTTTTCATGTTTAGAAAGATTCTTAGGAAAAAGTTCATCCAAAATGACTTGAGACCAATTTATGTTGTATCGACCATAAATTGCGAAAAGAACTTTGAAATTTTTTTGAGTCGGGTTATTATAATTACCCATTCTAAGAGTGATACTTTGTTGCAAAACAAGGCTTAAAATTCTTGCTTTTGAACGTAGGTTTTTATTTTTGAATTCAAAATCATCATCACTTTCGAAAATATCATGAATTACTTCATAATTTTGAAAATCAATTTGAAAAGATGAAAGGTCCATTCCACTAGATTTGCATCCAAGAATGTGACCCAAAAGTTCACAATTTAAAACAATTTGTATCCCTTTGACACTACTCCAAACTTCTCATTCTCTACTATCATAAAACTTTCCTTTTAAATTTCCATAAAACATCTTTACTAACTTTGGATAACAAACAAAATCATTTTGAGAAGCATCGATTAAACCAAGGATTTTATTTTGCAAACAAAGATTGAAAAGATCATAAGGAGGAAAATCATCAAATATAGCAAATCTTTCGGAAAGACTTTTCTGAAAGATAAATACTCTATATAGGCTTGAATGGCTTCTTGATCATTGAAAAGATATTCTTTTATTTTTTTTAGAAAGCCTCATTATTGCCTTAGTATTGCTTGAGGATGCCTTTGGAAAATAGTTTGAATATATAAGATAGTACATGATTTTTGAATTTGAAAATGAAAGTGAGAAATGAATGGATGGAGATAGAGTAAGTAAATAGAGAATCAAAGGACAAGTTCTCTGGTCAAAAGGAAACTTTTCAGAATATAGGAGTTGGTGAAAAGGTGGAGGGAAATTCAAATTTTGAATTTGAATTTGAAATTCAAATTTGGGCCGCATGTGTCACATATGCTCGCAGGGTATGTCAACATATAGGTCAAACTTTTTGAAAATGATTTTTGTTTAACTATTTCCTATTTTATTATATAGATGTATTTATAGCTATTCTATTTTCAAAAAAAATAATTTTAAAAATAATTTTAAATATTTTATATTAATATTATATTATTCAAATATTTAAAATATAATCACACAATATTCAACCAGTATTATTATTAATGTATAAGATATTCCTAACAACCAATAAAGCAACCAAAAGAAAATAAATATTCATTCAAGAAATTAAAAAAATTGAAATATTAAATGCATACTTTTTATGATCCATTTCACCATTTTGTTCTGAATTATGTATTGTTGTGAAGCACATGTTAGCAATTTATGTATCTGATTCATTATCACTTGAGGATGTATCTGAGTCATCTAATGTTGCAGTATAGGCTCTTCTTCGTTTTTTGGATGAATAAGTGTTTGGTGTAGTTTTCAGTTTATCTGGATGTTGACAGTCTCATTTTAAATGACCAGGGTCATCGCAGTAATAACATCTAATGTCATTTCTGTTTCCACTTCCGCTTCCTGGATTTTTGTTGTCATTTCTTTTGAAATTTTTTATCTTCCTATATTTTAGAAATTTTTTGAAATTCCTTGTCATGAAAGCAATTTCTTCATCTTCATCGCTGTCTAAATCCATATTTATCAGTGCATTAAAAGTTGTAGATTTCTTTTCTATTGCTTTGATTTCTCTCATACCCTGCATTTGTGCTTCAAAAGACTTTAAATTGCCGATTAGCTCTTCAATTTTTAGCATGCTAATGTCATTAGCCTCTTCGATTGCAAGAGTCTATTGATCCCATTAAGGAGTAAGTGAATTGAGGATTTTTCTAACTTGATCCTCTTAAGAAAAACTCTTACACAGTGCAATAAGTGAGTGTACTATATGTTGGAATCTACTATACATATCAGATATGGACTCATTTTGAATAATTGAAACTAGTTTGTTAACATGGAAATTTTGGTATGTTTTCCTTACTTGTTCCTTCATGTGTAACTTGCAAAGTTCCCCAAATTTCAAATGCACACTTACATATAGATACTCTATTAAATTTATTTCTATCTAGTAAGCAAAATGATATATTCATAGCCTTAGAGTTACTTTGTGCAATTTCTTTTTGGTTAATAGTCCACTGTGCAAAATTAGCCTCGGGTTCAGTGTACTCAGTTTGTGTGATATTCCAGGTGTCTAAACCAATTCACTATAAATAAATTTTCATTCTACATGACCAATATGTGTAATTACTGCCATTAAAAGGTGGAGGTCTACCAATGAATTGTCCTTCGATAAATGAGTTACTAACAAGTGTATTAATAGTGTTACCAACTGTACTATTACCAGTGTTGGTAGCCATTTAAACTTTTTCAGAAATCAAAGGATGAATACTTTGAAAACCAATGCTCTGATACCAAATGTGAGTCAGTGGAATAGGGATCTTAAGGCAAAATTAACACTAAAGGGTGGGTGAATAGTGTTTAATGGATTATATAAATATTATTCAAATTCTTTAAGATTTTACTTGGAATGATGGAATTAACAATCACGGAAACAATCATAGAATCAAAGTACAGATAAAAGTAAATGCATTAAAAGTAAAAAGGGAAAGAACACACTAGGATTTTATACTGGTTCGGAGTTACCCTACATCTAGTCCCGCGCAATTCCTTGAATGAATTCTTTTCAACTAGTAAATGCAAATACAATCTCGATTTCAACCCTACGAGATACACCCTCCAGAGTCCCAGCTTCTAGGTAGAGCCACTTGATTTCCGAGCCACAAACACACCCACTAGATTTACGGGCTACTAAGCACACCTAATGAAACACCCCACACCCCTTAGTATACCCAAAAGGACACACTAAAAGGCATGGTGCGTTGTAGGTATAACTAAAACTAGCAGAGACTAAGATTCACAAGACAAAAATACAATAATAATAATAACACAACGAAAACAATTATAGTATTTTGCTAAAAAATCAAATTCCATAATATAAGATGATAAAAATAAGTTACCAAATACCCAACACATCATATGACAAAATACCCATACAAGTCTCGTGAAATCAAAAACCTAAATCAAAGTACAATACATCCCTCTCAAAATACCAGCTTAACAAAAGAACTAAAAACTGGAACTGAAGGAAAGAAATACATGATAGAATCTCTAACAAGTCTCCAAGAAGCCGTGGTCTACTTTCCTTGCCCCTAATTGCCTATGGGGGAAAAAGGGAAAATAGAGGAGTGGGTCAGACTAAAAGTTTAGTGAATGATAGTAATTACTAGAATCTTTAAGCAAGGTAAAAGTAATAGACCTTACAACGATTCTAGTATATAAAAGGAAACAAAGGAAATATGAAGAAGGAATAAGCTGGAATTAAATACGAATTAACTAGATCACATAATTGATTAACTTTGATTGTTTGCACTTGTCTTTGTTAGCTTCTTTGGTTAGGCTGAATTCCTAATCCTATAATTAAGCTGAAATCCAAATTCTACCCTTTGATCGGCGTGCTACTCCATAGACCTTACTACGGACTAGATGCTATATAGCTCCCTACACAGAAGGCAATGGTGTCTACGAAAGACACAAATACTAAGCACTTGGAACTCAATAGCGACTTATCTCCCCTAATCGTTGATGCACGCTCGGTCACCGCTGGTTCGCACTATCTATTGCTCCCTCTTTTGACCTTTTATTTACCCTAGACAGCATAAGCGTGCCCTCGTCTCACTTCAGGCTATTGTGAGACACCGTGTCCATAGAAAATAGGGAATGATGTTGGTACTGGTCCCTGTTAAAAGAAATCTAGTTGCGTCCCTTATCCAAATCCCCATGATTTAAGTCTTTTAATTATTGACCTCTTATCTACCCTAAACAACATAAGTGTGTCCCAAGGTAAATGCTTCCGGTACATATCTTTTCTTTTAACTATTGGCCACTTATCTACCCTAAACAACATAAGGTAAATGTTGTCGGTACGGATCTTTTCTTTTAACTATTGACCACTTATCTACCCTAAACACCATAAGAGAATGCTGCCGGTACAGATCTTTTCTTTTAACTATTGACCACTTATCTACCCTAAAAAGCATAAGAGAAATGCTGTCGGTATTGATCTTTTCTTTTAACTATTGATCACTTATCTACCCTAAACACCATAAGGGAAATGATGTCGGTATGGATCTTTTCTTTTAACTATTGACCACTTATCTACCCTAAATAGCATAAGGGAAATGTTGCCGGTACGGATCTTTTCTTTTAACTATTGACCACTTATCTACCCTAAACAGCATAAGGGAAATGCTGTCGGTACGGATCTTACTTTCATCTTTTCTTATTAACTTAGATAAATTATTTTAAATAAGCCTTTGTTATTATTATTACTATCTGTGCTTATTAATTTATCCTAAGTCTTAAAATAAGCCTCGTTCTGTTTTGTTTTCTTATTATAACCTACATTATAATCATGCTTATTTCTTAACCCAAGGTCTAAGTGTGAAAATAAGGTTCTTTCATATTTTACTCTTTTTAGTTATAATTCTAAGTTATAACTAGGCCAATCTCTTTAATTTAGTCTAATTCTGATATTTACATCACAATTTCAGTCCAATTCCATATTTATTACAGTCCATACAACACAAATTCGCATTTAATCTATTCTAATCCATACGCGAAGAAGAAGGAGAAATAAAAGAAAACTGAAAATAGAAGAAAACCCAAAGCGTAGGTAAAAGATGTAAATAACACATAAATAACAGTAAATAAATTAAAATACTGTAAATAAACTGTAAATAAATGGAAAAGCTATAATTAAAAGAAATAAACTAAAATTAACTGAAAAAAATAGCTAAAAGAAATAGACTGAAAATAATTCTAAAAACTGTAAATAAACTACTAAAAAGGTTATCCCAAAAATCGTAGTAAAACTACAACTATCGAAAACCGTATTATTTTAAATTACTTAAAGAAATTTAAAATAATTACAATCACTCGACCGTGGTCCTAACCTCTTCTCTTTTGGTCTTCCCGGATCCACTTGAGGGTATTAAAATATTTATTAAAAAGATTCTCTCCTTGGAAAATTATTCCTTTTAGGGTCCTTCCTGAAAAGGTGAACCCAAGTAGGGAAAATCTAGAATGAGAAAAAGTGTTAGGCCTAGGGTCTTATTTATAGGAGTAGAAGTGGATATCGGACCGTTAGATTTGGGGATTGAATAGGATGCAACCATGTCATAGGCTGAATAGGAGCCATTGGATGGAAGCACGGAGGGACCAGATAAGAGAAAACAACGAAATTGACGTGTTAAAATCGCCTATACTCGAAGAATTTAATTCTTCGCTCAATAACGTAGGCGGGTCGACCGCCCTTGAAGCCAGGTCGACCGGCCAGTCGACCTCTAGGTCGACCTCCCTACATATATATATATATATATATATATATATATATATATATATATATATATATATATATTCGTTGATTCTTGTTTGCTTTGTATCTCGCTCATATTAACTCGGATTTTGACGTTTTATATATGGAAATTGACCAGAAAATTACCACGGACACAATGGTGCAACTCCCATGGCTCAATTATGATAATTTCACAAAGTTATTTTATTATTTCATTAATTAACTAATTAATTATTATAGGTTAAATTTCGGGTTGTTGCACCCAATTGATTTAATCGGGCTACAATCACACCTACTTGGATTTCAGTGATACCAAGCACACCACAGAGTATAAGAGTATGATTTGATAGAGTTTACAGACTCAGGTCTTCGCTCTTGATTACAATTGATCCTATAACTCTTGAATAGCACTTGATCTTGAGAGGGATAAGAGAAATCATAGAGTATATGAAAGAGAATCCAGCTAGTAATAATTGAATTTGATTCTGGTTGAATTTTGGCAGAGTTTCGATAGAAATTGCTTTAGAAATCAAGAGAGTGAAAAATGGAGAGAAAAATAAGAAAGTAGTTAATAAAAATTCGTTTGGAAGTCTAGTATATATAGGTAAACAACGGTCATGTCCATTCGTGAAGGCAAACGATGAAAAGACACATCCATTCAAAATTTGAATTTTGAAATTTACCGCTAGTATGTCGACATATGGGATTTGGATATGTCGACATATCCTTCACAAAATTGAAAAATACTTCATAAAATTTATTTTGAAAATTCGTTGCTGTGTAAAATAATTTGGTACTTTGTAGAATCATTTAAATATAATTTATACAAATTATAATTAAAATATAATGTAATAAAACTTTATAAAATAATTTTGAGAGTTTTTAATAAGTATATTCAATATAATATAAATAATATATATAAAATCAATATAGTTATAAATTATTAAAGTATGAATAAAAATTCAATATATATAAACTTGAAAACACTAAAATAATATCTTAATAAGTATAAGATATTTGAAAATCATTTAGGGAAATATTTTGAAAAGATTATTTTAAAAATAAATATTTGGAAAACAATTTTAAAAGAAAATGAGAGAAGACGAGAGAGATCAGGAAATGCTATCAAGGTTTTAACATCAATTCTATGACTCTATAACTTATCTGGAATATCTTGAAATCTTGGACTCTTCAATAATCATGAGTCTTAATTCTTGAACTCTTGAAACTTTATATCAGCATCTTGAATCTACTCTTGATATGAGCATCTTGATACTGTACAGTCTTCTTAATCAATATATGTCTAATATCATGCACTATATACTATATATCTTGATAAAACATTAGTATTTATATTTTATATAATATCTTATAGTTGGTATCATCAAAACCAATATCTAAGGTAGTAATACTTTTCTATTTTACTCCAACTTTTTTGGAAATGTTTTAAAGGTATTTTGGAAGTAATTATTTTATAGAAAAGTTAATATAATAATGAGTGCTTATTTTAAATAAAAATAAAGGGGAATTTATCTTTTGTAATAAATTTATTCTATTTTAAAAGAAGATGGAAATATTTTGGATAAATATTGGTGAAACATTTTATAAAAAATGTTGTATAGAAAGAGAGATTTATAAATGGTATTTTATAAATAAAAGAATAGATTTATAAATCATATTTTATAAAAAGGAAATGATATCAATTTTATAATTCGGTTAATAAATCGCATTTGTGGGTTTATAGTAATATATAAAATGATCATTTTATGAAAAGTATTTGATTCTATCTTAAAACTAAAGGTTTGTAATAAGTAAAGGAGTTTTCTAATTATATTTGGAGGTTTACAAAAGGAGTTTTATAAATAGAAAAGAGATTTATAAAAGGAGTTTTCTAATTTTATTTGAAGAATTATAAAAGGAGTTTTACAATTAGGAAAGAGATTTATAAATGGAGTTTTCTAATTATATTTGAAGATTTATGAAAGGATTTTTGAAATTTTATTTGGAGAATTATAAAAGGAGTTTTATAAAAGAAATTTATAGAAGGACTTTTATAAAAGGAAATGGATTTGATTTCTATAAATGATCATTTTAAATTATGGTGCTATGAAAAGTATTCTTTTCGTACTTAACACCAAATTCCGAGGTAGGGAAACTCGTCCCTATCTTGAGAATTAAGAATATATGTCGAGGCAAGGATAGTACGCTAACTCATCTGACTTCATTGTTAATTGAGGGATGGAACAAGTTTGAAATCGAGAAGTAGTGGTAAGTATATTTGGTCTAATTTACGTTCGATCCATTTATTTATGTCAAAAGGAAAGTGTTTTGGGTTTATTATTATCAATGTTTTAAATAACATTTATTTTAACCTAAATAATGGTTTATAAAGTGAGATCTTTCTTAAGCTTTTGTGAATATACTTATACCATTGAGATAAGTAAATGGTTACATTTTCTGAGTATTGAAAGTGTAGTGGTTTATGAGTATACTTATACCATTGAGATAAGTATATGGTTACATTTTTCCAAGTATCGAAAGTATAGTGGTTTTTGTATATACTTATACCGATAAGATAAGTATATGGATATTTTTCCAAGTAGTGAAAGAGTACAAATGAGTAGTGAATGAGTAACATACTTGTGTATATCTTTTGTAAAAGTATTTAAATAAAAAAATTTACAAAGTGATTTTTAATTAATGAAAGGATTAATTAAAGAGGTTTAGTGGTTGCTTATGTGTTTAACCATGATTGGTTTCTTATGAAATTAAATCTCTGATTTGACTGCTTGTTTATTTGATAGTTAAATAACCGACTATCAAATCTTGGGAAGTTCTGAAATTTTCGTTTGTCGGTTTGGAGAGACCGGGATCAGATATATTATCCGAAAACCACTTCGAACCTTCATAAGTGTTCGAATTAGAGACATCATGAAGATGATGGAATCGAAGATGGAGTTCTTTGAATTGTAAGGGCTATTTTCTACTAATCCTGAGGATGTAGTAGGAGTAGTGCCTTCGATTTGTTCATATCCTAAACAAGTTGTACGGATGAATGTTGACATTGCATTGTTGCTTGGAGGGCAGTGTTAGCATTCCAAGTTGGATTTGCTAAAAAGGTAAAACATAGCCTCAAGCCTCACATCTAATAATGACTAAAATAAGGGATATGCTTTAGGGCTATGTGGTTCGCTACTATTATGGTATGGTTATTACCCAATCTTGATCGATATTGACCCCTTTATGTATGATAGTGACTCGATATGGTTGTTGGTCAGCAACTGGGGTGATGACATATTTGGTACTATCCAGTAAGGGGTAAGTGGGTCCTGACTTGTAGGAGGTCCATGTATGGACCTCGGTACATTTTTCTAGAGCTGTACTTTGATAGACGGTACCCCAATAGCCCTGTCATTGATGGAATTCTATCTTCAATAAGTGACATATGGACTTAGTTGTGAAAATATGTTGGAACGTGAGATGCAAACATTCCAGCTATGTTATATTTATTTTAAACCCTAGACATTATTATAATATCACTGGATTTTCTATTTAAAGGTTTGGTTATCGTAAGGTAAAAACCCGTCCATATTTATGTGCGGCATGGTCTTATGAGATACCTTTATTTCTAAAAGGTTTTATAACGTTAAAAATCCATATGATTTGTGTTTCTCGCGCTGGTTTACAAGACTGACCTGAGTGTTATTTTCTTATAATGCTTGGGTCAGCTCGAGCATATTTCCAACTCTAGTTTGGATGCTTTGGAACTTCAGGAGATGAGCTGGATGCCTCCAAGACGTAATCTCATATATTTTATTTCGTTTCATTTTTTGTTTTTATTTATCATCATTTGTGAGGATAGGTTGTTATAATTGTCCAGGCCGATGAACGGTTGGTTTACTCTAATTAATGTATATATATAGAAAACTTTTCTTTTATAAAGATCTATTGTATATTATATATTACTCGTCATGGTGTGAAATTATGTTCAGTCTTTTCTTTCTTTCTTCCCAACAATTCATCTTCCCGGCATTTGGATGCTCAACACGTCAATACCATGGATGTATTAGTGTCCACTTTTGAAGATTGAAAAGGTCGGTCTTCACATGTGATATCAGAGCTAGGTTGAGCGAACACATAGGCTTTGGTGGGTAAACTCACTAGAGATAGGGTTAGTAACACCCTAGAATGAGTTTGAGTGTATTATATATACAAGATCGTATTTGTTAGTGCTAAAAAATGTTTTATATCTTATTGATTGATTTGTTGAGTAGTTTACGAATTTTGGTCGATATAGAAGGGACAATTGTATTGATAGGGGTTTCTAAACACTTTGGACCGGGTAAACGGATACGGTATTGGTTTGAAATTGGTAAATGAGATAATTTTACCTAGAATTATTTTATATATAAAAGAATAATTTTTTGAAATTGATATAGTTATTAATGAAGTTTTGGTTTGTTAGGAAATGATAATATTATATTATTATCATTTACCGTTTGATTAGCTGTGCTTATCAAGTGAGCATTGACTATTATTTGCTGATTTATTATTTGTGCTCAACTAGTTATCAGTAGTTTACCTTTTTCTGCATGGGTTGGGTAGTTGGAAATTGCGGGAACATTAAAACGAACACCTTATGAATTAAGTCTCACAATTTGACTATAAGACGTTTGGTGATAATGTTGGGTTAAAATTTAATTTTAGTAAAAGTTGTTTATTATAATCTAAACAAAGACAAATATTTGTGAAGATATTTTATATAAGAAAGTGAAATTATATATTTATGGTTTATAAATAAAAAGGATTTAAATCGAGAATTTAAGAACTTAAACCCCAATGATTTAGAAAATTGCTTTTCAAAGTTTTGAGAACATAATGATGCTATTATTTGGAAATTTTATTAAAACAAATATTTTAAAAGGATTTTAAAGGATATAGAAAGCACTGAACTCAATTCTATCATTGGAAAATAATTCTGGTGACGACTGCAACATCATATACATTCATTTTTGAGTTTCTAATTGGGAAATGTTACCATAGTAGTTTTGCTTCATAGTTGTTTAGATAAAAAAGATTTTGATTTAATACCGAAAGTACGATTTGATATACTAAATTTATAGGTGTCTATTATTATTTTAAATGATTTGAAATAAAACCTGGTGTACAGTTCTTAAGTTTTCTATTAAGTTATATTATGGACTCATGTATCATGTGCATTAGGATCATTTAGTTTGTGCATCTCTTTATGATATGTTGTTTGGTAGTTTTCATTTGTTGAAATGAAATGGAATTTTCGGTGAATCTGGACAGTCGAAAACTTTCGAATTAGTTGAGAACTTGGAGCTAACTGTTTGTGAAAATATAAAAGTAGAGTTTTGTAACTCTAGAATAGAAAGATAGTAAGTTAAAACAAGTTTTAAATTTGTTGAATATCCTAGTTAAGTAAAACAAATCTGATATCGTACATATACTCTCAGGATGTGGTGAAGCATTATAGGAGCATGAACTTAAGTATGGAATGGTTTTAAAATAAAGATTTGTCTTTATGAAATGTTTATAAACTTACGTAATGATTTTACGAAATGGTTCATCAATGATTTTAGTACTAAAGGAAATATACTTTAAGTAAAATTAAATGTGAATTAAATATAATTGTTGTAGTTAAGAAACAAATGGAATAAGTACGTAAGTTATATGTAGATCATTTTATTCACATAACTGTTCTTAATCCAGATTCGAGTGTATGATTTCAAGGTGACTTACACTGGTTCGAACAAGGATTTTTCACTCAATTCTTAACGGCGAGCACTTGATACATATTTTGATATGATTCTAAAATTTTCTATCATAGTAAATGGCTTTGTAAGGAGAACGGAGGCTTCTAATCAAAGAACCTGATCGGAGTACGCACTAGGAAAGTCGAGTGAGCGATACTAGTTCGAAAGAGAAGTTCATGTGATCGAGCGAGTAATTGGATTTGATATTGCATACGAATGACATATGTACATCATACGAGCTTTAATAATTTGTATTATTTCATTGTCGTGTTTAACTCGCTTTTGGTTTATGTAAGTGAGATTCAGGTACATGGTAGCAAAGGCTACCTTACTGCTTTTCGTTTCATAAGTAGAGTTTGATTGCTCGTATGTGTTTATTGCTTAACAGGTGTGTTTGCTATGTGTCATACAATCTACAAAGTATATCATAAGTATATATTAATGTTATGCTATCCTCATATATGGGAGGTCCCAGATATGGGCTTATACTGATGTTATGATTTTTTTTGGACCTAGCTGGGCAAAGGAGGTGCTGCCAAAATTTTCTGCAACATAAGGGATTTTAGAAGTTTAATAACTTAATTTGATTAACTGACTTTATAAGTCTAAGGCTGTGAAGACATTTTCTTCCTTTGGGAATTTTGGGGACGAAATTCTTTTAAGCAGGAGAATGTAACGACCCAAAAATTTTAACATTTCTAACAGGAATATTTAATTTATTTGAATATTTAGATTTGATTCAAATGTGATAAATAATAAGAAAACCAATTGTTAATAAAACGACTTGATTTTTAATGATGTTTTTTTTTAATTTATAGGATTATTCCATAAATTTTTAATTTAAAAAATATTTAAATTATCATTTGACATATTTTTCGGCAAACGATGGTATTTTTGTAATTTCATAGAATAAGATAACTATTGTTGTTTATTTTTTGTTTTGTGATCGTATTGCATTTTTATGCGCGACCGTATTTTTTATCATTCGCGGTTCGTACGCTAATGTAATTATATGTAGGGAAGTGTCTGAAATTATAACATAAATTAAACCCCACACTTAAAATATTCTCCACTTCATTTCATTTTTCCTTTTTCCTCTTTTATTTTCATTTACAGTAAACGTAAACCTAGCCTCCACATTAAAATTTTAAAAAAATCATTCGATTAACGAAAAAATAAAAAGTGGATCCGTTGGGATTGGTTTTGCTTAGGCTTTAAATCTATGGGGTTTTGTTGAGTGCAGTGTTGGGTTGTGATGATCGACGTGAAGAGAGGAGAACTAGGATTTTGATTTTTCATCGATGGATGGAGAATTAGGCAATGGCGTTGGTTCCTTTGATTTTCCCATGATAAGGCACAGGGATGGTGACAAAATAGGTGGTACGGGGGCTTGGAGATGATCGTGACCGTGCTACAGTGGAAGGGGGCTGTTGATGTTGCGATTCGGAAGAGGAGGTCGAGCATGACATCGTGGGTCGGGGAGGAAGCTTTCTAAAAAGGGAGATAATAGCGAAATCCGTTCGTTGAACGGTGGTCTGGATTTCTACGTCATGATGATGGCATGCACGATTGTGCACATGTACAGGCAGAAATGGATTAGGATTTTGGAGAAGATGAGTTTAGGATAATTAATTTGATTAATTATGTAATTAATGAATATTTTAATCTCTAAATCTCATAAATTGAATATCTACTTCATACGAGGTCAAATCGAGATGCGGTCCTTTGTGCTGCACTAGTAGGAGCATTATCTATGCGCTGGAATTGATTTCGTCGAGTTTGGAGTAAGTGAAATTTTAAGCTAAAATTGAACGTCGTTAGATTTTAGATCGAACAGGAACGCTTAAGCATCAACTGGAATTTTGGTGAGTAAACTCGCCTTTGGATGAATACTATGTGATATATAGTAGATATAAAGAATTGTTTTTGTGCTCGAATGATTTATTGGTTTGGTTCAATTTCTACTTTGAAAAGCGAATGACATATTAAATGAAATACAGGAAATTTTGTAGAGGAATCCAGATTCATCGCCGTTGTGATTTTAAAATTTAGTTATATACTTGTTGTATAAATTGTTGAATTGCTAAAAGTTTGGTAGTTGGCCATATTTGATATGACATTGATGTATGTTTAAAGTTGAACATTTAAGTGATAAAGGTAGTAGTAGCATTGGTAAAGTGCTACGGTAGCTATTGGCTTCATTTTAGTAATCTAGAATACTATTATTTGCTGTTTGATTTGAAAATGGTTTTGATTCGTAGAATGATTTTAAATCTGACTTTTGTATTTTCTGTGATATTTTATTTAGCAATAGTTTTTGAACTTTTTTATTTTACTCCAACCTTTTTGGATTTAAATGTATTTCGAAAAGTAATTATTTTATAGAAAAGTTAATATAATAATGAATGTTTATTTTAAAGGAAAATAAAGGAGAATTTATCTTTTGTGATAAAGTTATTCTGTTTTAAAAGAAGATAGCAATAGCGATATTTTGGAATTAATATTGGTGAAACGTTTTATAAAAAAATTGTTGTATAGAAAGAGAGGTTTATAAATCGTATTTTGTAAATAAAGAATAGATTTATAAATGGTATTTTATAGGAAGGGAAATGATATCATTTTTATAATTTCGTATAATAAATCACATTTGTGGATTTATTGGAATGGTCATTTTAGGGAAATTATTGGGTTCTATCTTGAAACTGAAGGTTTGAAATAGGTAAAGGAGTTTTCTAATTCTATTTAGAGATTTACAAAAGGAGTTTTATAAATAGAAAAGAGGTTTATAAAAGGATTTTTCTAATTTTATTTAGAGATTTATAAAAGTAGTTTTATAAATAGAAATGAGATTTATAAAAGGAGTTTTCTAATTATATTTGGAGATTTATAAAGGATTTTTATAATTTTATTTTGAGATTTTTAAAAGGAGTTTTATAAAGGAGATTTATAGAAAGAGTTTTGTAAAAGGAAATGGGATTTGATTTCTATAAATGATCATTTTAAATTATAGTGGTATGGAAAGTATTATTTTCATTCTTAACATCAAATTCCGAGGTAGGAAAACTTGTCCCTATCCTGAGAATTAGGAATGTACAATAAGGCAAAGATAGTGTGCTAACTCGTCTAACTTCATTGTTAATCGAGGGATATCACAAGTTTGAAATCGAGAAGTGGTGGTAAGACATAGTGCACGGTGGTTAAGACATAGTGGAGTTGCTACATTGTGTTGTAGTGGCACCGGTTCGATACCCAGCGGCCACAATAATGAGACATAGTGCACGGCCACTTATAAAACCGGCTTAACCAAAGGCTATGGAATACAAAGTATCCATGGCCCCAAAGTTTTTTTTTCTTGTCAAGTTCTAGTGGTCCAGTGGTTAAGACATAGTGGAGTTGCTACATTATGTTGTAGTGGCACCGGTTCGATACCCAGCGGCCACAATAATGAGACATAGTGCACGGCCACTTATAAAACCGGCTTAACCAAAGGCTATGGAATACAAAGTATCCATGGCCCCAAAGTTTTGTCAAGTTCTAGTGGTCCAGTGGTTAAGACATAGTGGAGTTGCTACATTGTGTTGTAGTGGCACCGGTTCGATACCCAGCGGCCACAATAATGAGACATAGTGCACGGCCACTTATAAAACCGGCTTAACCAAAGGCTATGGAATACAAAGTATCCATGGCCCCAAAGTTTTGTCAAGTTCTAGTGGTCCAGTGGTTAAGACATAGTGGAGTTGCTACATTGTGTTGTAGTGGCACCGGTTCGATACCCAGCGGCCACAATAATGAGACATAGTGCACGGCCACTTATAAAACCGGCTTAACCAAAGGCTATGGAATACAAAGTATCCATGGCCCCAAAGTTTTGGTCAAGTTCTAGTGGTCCAGTGGTTAAGACATAGTGGAGTTGCAACATTGTGTTGTAGTGGCACCGGTTCGATACCCAACGGCCACAATAATGAGACATAGTGCACGGCCACTTATAAAACCGGCTTAACCAAAGGCTATGGAATACAATGTATCCATGGCCCCAAAGTTTTGTCAAGTTCTAGTGGTCCAGTGGTTAAGACATAGTGGAGTTGCTACATTGTGTTGTAGTGGCACCGGTTCGATACCCAACGGCCACAATAATGAGACATAGTGCACGGCCACTTATAAAACCGGCTTAACCAAAGGCTATGGAATACAAAGTATCCATGGCCCCAAAGTTTTGTCAAGTTCTAGTGGTCCAGTGGTTAAGACATAGTGGAGTTGCTACATTGTGTTGTAGTGGCACCAGTTCGATACCCAGCGGCCACAATAATGAGACATAGTGCACGGCCACTTATAAAACCGGCTTAACCAAAGGCTATGGAATACAAAGTATCCATGGCCCCAAAGTTTTCACATTCTTTTTCTTTTCTTTTCTTTTAATGGCAGAGCTCTTCCCTCCTCCATCCCTTTCCCCCTCCATTCCAGGCCATTCAATCCCTCCTCCCTCCCTTTCCCCAACCCTTCCAGGCCTTCCACTACCTTTCCCTGATCCCCCATTGCCTGACCCTGATCCCCCACCTTTGCCACTGCCTTCTCCTGTCCACCATGGCCTTTCTTCTTGCTCTTCATCCTTCCCAATCTCCTCTCCGCCGTTGGTTGTTCAGCCTTCTCCTCCCATCGACATCTCTAGTCAACAAGCATGGACTTCTCTTTTCAAGAAAAAACCTCGCAATGCGGGGAAGTACATGCCTGTTAACTTCGTCAATGAATTCGTTGGTGATGCTCTAGTTCTTCTTGATGCTGTTCAAGAAGCTGGGCAATGCATTTGGAAAGATTATTTAGTTGGCTTCTTCCTTGATAAACCCCTATCTTTTACTGTTGTGGTTCAACACCTCAAGCGTGTGTGGCATTTAAAAGGAAACATTAAGGTGAAATCAGATGGAGTGGTCTTCTTGTTTCTTTTTTCAAGTGAAGATGATTGTAGTAGGATTCTCCAGGCTGACCCGTTAATTATTAGGAACAAATTGTTTATTATTAAACAATGGGACCCCACAGTAGGCAATGTGTGTGGTTCAGTCACTTCGGTTCCTATTTGGATTCACATCTACAACATACCTCTAGCAGCGTTGTCCCCACTTGGCATCAATTGGCTTGCTGGAAGAATTGGGAGTGTAAAATGTTTGGATGAAAGTACAGAGAAAATGGAAAGGTTGTCCTATGCTAAAGCTTTGGTGGAAGTGACACCTATCTTCGAGCTAGTGGATAGCTTTCAAGTACTGTGTAAGGATGGTACTAAGCAAACTGTTTTTGTGGAATATCAGTGGAAGCCACTAGCATGTACAACTTGTAAGGTATTTGGGCATGATATTTTCAGCTGCAAAAACGTTGTTAAGTCAGATGAAGTCATAAATAGTAAGTTGAATATATTACCAAAACAAGCATCAAATAAAGACTCCCTGGTGAAAGGAAAAAATGAAAATCTAATGCATATTAAGCCTGTAAAAGCTTGGAAGAAAGTTGAGCATGGAAGCAAAAGGAAGTGTGACTTATTGCAGACCAAGGAAAACAATGGGAATGGTAACATTGGGAGTGACAGAGGAATTGTATCAAGAAAAGAAGGATCTGAATCTTTTAATAGGAAAAATAATGTGGTGGACTTTGTTGAAGAAGGAGAAGTTGTTGAGGTAGTAGAGATGAACCTAGGTAATAAATTTCAAGTGCTACAAGAAGTAAACGAGGAAAATGAAGAAATGGAGAATGGAGGAGGAAGTGACAAAAGAAGCTCTGAACAGTTATTAGGTTTACCTGATCATATCAGCAAGGAAGCATTAGTAGTTAATGATAGTATGGATGTCTGCCTTGAGAAAAAGTCAGAAGAACATTGTGACATTGTTGATTTAGATGATAATCTTTAACTTGCAAATAATTATGGTAATCTAGTTCAGGAATTGGTTGAGACAAGAAAGTCAAAACAGAATGATTTGGTAAAAGGAAAACAAAAAGAAGTTTTGCTAGCTGAAACTAATAGTCAATCTGGAAAAATTGGAAGCAATGACTTAGTGGGTGGTAATTTTGTGCCTTACTTGATACCCAATGAGACAAAACATAAGACATTTGAAATTGCATCCTTACCTCTTGAGCAAGCTGTAAGGCCACATGCACACAATGTCTCTGTGCATGTTTCAGATGTATCCATTTCCCTTTCCAATCAATCGAAACCTCCTTACTCTCATATTTCTCCCTCCCCTGGTTATTTGTTTAATCCGGATCCCCCTATTCATGCTATTCCCAAATCTCCAATTCCTTTACATAAGATCCACAGCAGCAACAAGAAAAAAAAGGAAATTATCTTGTCTGATTTTGACAAAGGCAAAGTTATTGATTATGTTGAAACTCTACCTGAAAAGGACACAACCCCAAATTCAGGCCTAAGGAGGTCTATGAGATTGCATAACCCCCAACAATAAGTTTCTCCCATGTTACAAAATATTGGTTTTGGAATATTAGAGGTGCACATTTGGATATTAAACTTGTGCAAGCTAAACACATTATCTTTGAGAAAAATATTGGCATTTTTGGTATTCTTGAGACCAAGCTTAACCTGGATCTTACCCTCAGAGCTGCCAATCTTATTAATCCTCTATGGACTGTTCATCATAATTTGGATGAGGCTCCATATGGCAGAATCATGGTGCTTTCTGATCCTATCATCTACACTCTCACTCCGATAATATCCCACAAGCAATTCATCCATTTCCATGCCTTGCATCTTCCTACTTCAACTTCCTTCTATCCGACTTTAATTTATAGGGAAAATCATTCAGCTGCTAGGCTTGTTATGCTGAACTATATACCGCATCTGAGGCAGGATACTCATCCGTGGTTTGTGCTAGGTGACTTCAACTGTATGTTATCTGCTGATGATCGCTGTGGTGGCACTCCTCTTTCAATCTCTGACATTGCTCCTCTAAACTGTGCTATCTTAGCTTCCAACTTACATGAACCTGCCTATGTTGGTCCAAAATTCACTTGGAACAACAAAAGTCGATCTGGTGTGAGAACTATGAGTAGACTTGACTTAACATTTCTCAACACTAAAGCAGTTTCCCAATTCCCCAACTCTCTGACTCATATCCTCCCCCCTCTGCTCTCTGACCACTGTCCTGCTTTTTTAACCCTTGATTGCAATGCCATTAAAATAAACAAGTTTTAAATTTTTTAATTCTTGGATCAATGATCCAGAATTCATGCCTTTAGTTAATTCTGTTTGGAACTGCCCTAAATATGGTAACAAAATGTCTATCTTGCAGCAAAAACTGAAGGCAACCAAAGAAGCTTTAAAGAGATGGGCAAAGAACAAGTATGGTGATGGTAACAAGTTCTCAACTAATTTACAAAGTCAACTATCTACTATCCAACTGAGGATGCTTGAAGATCCAGGTAATGTCAGCCTTTCTATGCAGGAACATGACCTGACTAAGCGTCTTACTGATGCCTTGGAAGTTGAGCTAAGCATGAAGAAACAGAAATTGAGGAAGGAGTGGGATTTGTATGGTGATAGAAATTCAAAAGTGTATCATAGTTCCCTAAACATCAAAAATGCCAAAAGAAACATCCATCAAATCCAGATTGATGATGGTAGGATTATAAACAAGCCTGAAGACATTGACAAAGCCTTCATTAACCATTATATTAATCTTTTCTCCCCTGACGAATCATGGTCCCCTTCCACACATGATCTTTTGTCAACTCCTCTGCCTGTTCTGTCTGACGTGGACATCCTTTATTTATCTTCTACTGTCACTGACGAAGAAATTTATAATGCAATGTTTGGTATGAAGAGAGATTCCTGTGGTGGCCCTGATGGCTTTAATGCGGTTTTTTTACTCATTGTTGGGATATAGTTGCTTATGACCTCAAGGCTGCCATGCACAATTTCTTTGTGCACAATAAATTGCCTATCCCCATCAATGCTACCAATTTATGTTTAGTGCCTAAAGTTAAGCACGCTGCTACTCTCCATGCTTTTCGTCCTATTGCATGCTGTAACATTATATACAAATGCATATCTAAAGTCATTGCTGCTAGGCTAAGACATGTGCTTCCTTCAGTGATTTCTGAGAACCAGGCTGCATTTTTGAATAATAGAAGCATTCTTGATAATGTGTTGGTAACTCATGAACTTCTTAATGGTTATGGTCGTACTCATGTTTCTCCTAGAGCTATGATGAAGCTTGATATTAGGAGAGTTTACGATACTGTGTCCTGGGAAGCTCTGACTGGCATTATGGGTTTAATGGGTTTTCCCTGCCATTTTGTCAGCTGGATATATACTTGTATATCCACAGTTTCCTACTCCTTATGTTATAATGGTGGCACTGTTCGATACTTTAGAAGTAAGAGAGGCATAAGGCAAGGAGGTCCGATGACTTCCTACTTGTTCATCATTGTTATGGAATTTTTAACTCAGCTTATTATCAAAGAGGTCAGGAATAACAACCTTGAGTTGCATCCCAAATGCAGGAATCCGCTCATCACCTCTCTTCTTTTTGCTGATGATGTGATTCTATTTATTAAGCCAACTGTTTCTTCAATTAACTGTGTCAAAGGCATCCTTCATACCTTTGAGAAGTGCACTGGTCTTCAGGTTAACAGAAGTAAGTCTTACATTTTGATGTCTGGTCTAAATGACAATGACAAGCAGACCATCATTCATGAAAGTCAATTACCTATTCTCCCTGCTGGAACCATGCACCTGGGCATTCCTTTGTCCTCCAGAAGAATTGGCTCTACTGCATGTTTACCTCTGTTTGAAAGAATCAATGAAGCTATGAATAGATGGGCTAGCAATAAGTTAACTCAGGCAGGCAGATCCACTATCATTAAGTCCATTATCCATGCCATGACGGTCTACTGGAGCAGGTGCTTTATCTTACCCTCTGCTCTTTTATCTAGCATTAGGAGAGCTATGAACCACTTTCTTTGGACTGGGGATATGTATTCTACTAAACTCATTCCAATTGCTTTTGCGAAATTGGAAAAACCCCAAAAATATGGTGGATTGGGTATTAAGTGTTTGACTACTTGGAATTAGGCTGCCTTTTCCAAGCATTTTGACAATCTTATCAATATCAAACCGAACCTGTGGGTTAAGTGGGCTAGGCATCAACATCTTGGCAATAAAAATTTCTGGAAAATGGTACCCTCTCCTCTGTGTGGTTGGGTGTGGAGATCCATTCTTAAACTCAGATGCATTTTACTTCCTCATGTGCAGCTGTTACTTGGCCCTGATTGTTCTGCTAAGTTCTGGTTTGAACCGTGGGTAAGTAGAGGAGTAATATTGCGTGACCTACTTACCTTCGATCAGAGAATTCAATCTGGCATCCCCTTGAATGCCAGGGCTACTGATTATTTTTACGATGGTGAGTTTGTGTTCCCCTACACTTCCAATCCTATCATCAATCAACTATGGGATGCTGTGAAATGCTACAGGCTTCCCCCAAGTGGTAATGGGTATGTGTGGGATGCTAAGCATGAGCAGCACTCTATATCAAGAATTTACAAAGCACTGAAAAGAGATGATATCAACCCGGTTTTTAGATGGCATACTAGAGTTTGGAATTCTTTAACTTCTCATAAACTGAACTTCAATCCGTGGAAAGTCCTAAAGAATGCTCTCATGACTAATGTGAAGTTATGTAGAAGGGGTTTCACTGTGGACTTGGTTTGTGTTTTCTGCAATAATGTTGCTGAAGATGGTTCTCACCTATTCTTTGACTGTGTGTTTACTAATAAAATATGGAAAGCTTGTCTCATTAGTGCTGGTTTTAATGAGCCTGTTCTTCATGGTGGAGCTGAGTGGAACAGGCTTTTCAGGAATACTAGATGGAAGAAAGCAACGTCCTTTTTGCTTTTGTTGATTCTGAAAGTGTATGTGGATGTCATTTGGGCTGAGAGAAATGCTAGAGTCTTTGAGAATAAATTGAAGGTTGAAACTGCTTTTATCTATATCATAAGTTCTAGGGTCAAGGTGAAATCCTCACATCATGATGCTTATGACTCGATGGATTAGGGTGGCTAGTTTGCCTGTATTTTTGTTGTTCTTGTTTGGGTGTTTTTTTTTCCTGTTTTCTTTCAATCTCCTTTGTTTTCCCTGTATCTGTTTTGGGACAGCATTTTTTGCTCTCCTTTGTTTTGTGTTTGTGTGTTTAATAAATATGGTAAGGGTCCATTCAACCCTGCTTGCGTTTCAAAAAAAATAAAGAGAAGTGGTGGTAAGTATAATGGATCTAATTTACATACGATCCATTCACTTACACCAAAATAAAAGTGTTTTGGGTTTATTGTTATCAATGTATTAAATTACATTTGTTTTATCCCAAATAAGTATGGTTTTTAAAGTGAAATCTTTCTTAAGGTCTTATGAATATACTTATACCATTGAGATAAGTATATGATTACATTTTCTAAGTACTGAAAGTATAGTAGTTTGTGAATATACTTATACCGATGAGATAAGTATACGAATATTTTTCGAAGCAGTGAAAGAGTATAAATGAGTAGTGAATGAGTTATATACTTGTCTATATCTTTTGTAAAAGTATTTTTAATACAAAAATTTACAAAGTGCCAGCATAAGCGTTCGAATTAGAGACATCTTGAAGATGATGGAATCGATGATGGAGTTCATTGAAGTGCAAGGGCTACTTGCTAGTAATCCTAAGGATGTAGTGGAAGTACTGCCTTCGGTTTGTTCATATCTTGAACAAATTGTACGGTTTGGCATTGCATTGTTGATTGGAGAGCAGTGTTAGCATTCCAAGTGGGATTTGCTGAAAATGTAAAACGTAGCTTCAAGCCTCATACCCGGTAATGACTAAAACAAGGGATACGCTTCAGTGCAATGTGGTTCACTACCATTAGGGTATGGTCAACACCCGATCTTGATCGATATTGACCCATTTATGTATGCTAGTGACTCGATACAGTTTTAGTTGACAACTGGGGTGATGACTTATTCGATACTATCCAGTAAGGGGTAGGCTTATCCTTACTCGTAGGGGGTCCATATGTGGCCCTCGGTATATTTTTGTAGAGATATACTATGACACATGGTACCCCAATAGCCCTGCCATTGATGGAATCCATTTTCTAATAAGTGCCTTATGGACTTAGTTGTGCCCAAATATATTGGAAAGTAAGATGCAAGCATTCCAGCAATGTTATATTGATTTATTTTAAACCCTAGACATTATTATAATATCATTGGATTTATTATGGAAATAGTTTGGATATCGTAGGGTAAGAATCCATCCGTGTTTATGTGTCGTGTGGTCTTACGAGATAGCTTTATGTCTGAAAGGCTTTATAACATAAAAAATCTGTAGATTTGTATCTCTCACGTAGTTTACCAGACGGACTTAGTCATTATTTGCTTATAATGCTCGAGTCAGCCCGAGCCTATTTCCAGATCTAGTTGGATGCTTTGGAGCTTCAAGAGAAGAGATGGATGCCTCCAAGATGTATTCTCGTATATTTTATTTTCGCTGCATTTGTTGTTTTGTATTTACCAACATTTTTTAGGACAGGTTGTTATAACTGCCCTGGTTGATGAATGGTTAGTTTACTCTGATTGATGTATCATGTATGTATATAAAACTTTTCTTTTGTAAAGATTTATTGTATATTATATATAATCATCAAGATGTGAGATTATGTTATGTCTTCTCTTTCACCCTAACAATCTATCTTTCTAGTACTTGGATGCTCGGCACGTGAATATTGTGGATGTATTAGTGTCAACTTTTGGAAGTCGAAAAGTCCAGTTGTCATGGAAATCCTTATTGCAATCAATGGTATTGAATACATGAGTTTGCATAATGGTTTATTTACTCATTTCCAACAAACTAATATTAATGAATTTTCGTACATTATGAACTAAACTGTTCGCCGTATAAAATTTATATGCAATTGAGTATGGATTAAATATCCATATTCTTGTATTTCTTAAGAGTTCGAAACTCATAATAGACTATACTTGGTCTTGGATAAAAAATTCTTAAGCGATTGAGGCACCAATGTTTTAATGGTTCTGTAAATTGCACTTGCATGGTTTTTGAAATGAAAACATGCCAAAGGATTTAAATGTGGGTATATTTAATATTTCTTGTCAATCTTAATTTAGTTCAATTATATATTTCAACTAATAAACATTTTATCAATTATATTAGTCACAAAAATTTATTGATGTATATTATTTTAACTTTATATAAGAAATATTCTTGTAGTGTTAGGAAGGTTAAATGGTACCATTTCATTTTTCTAATAAGGCTCCCACTAGGTTTTTATATTTTTCGAAACCTTAAGAAAAACATAGAAATCTTTCAATTTCTCTAGTGGATGTTAGGGCTCGCTTACCTTGGGATTCTGACCTAAAGTTTGCTCAATAAACCATAGCCCCGTAAGCAGTGGATAATACTTTATCAGTTGTATCATATACAACTCCTAACTCATGGACTTTGTCCTAATCTCAATCTCGACCTTGAGTTTTCTCAACAAATTGAAAGAGGTTATTCACTCATATCCACCATTTCACGAAGGCCTAAGTGTAAATATATGTACCTTGAGTTTGCTTAACAATTACATATATGACCTTACCACATCTATTAGTATATTAATATACTACACATAAAACCTCTAGCTTGAATTCGCTCAACAACCAAAGAGTATGCAAATAACCTAGTGCATGAGGCTCCCGCATGATAGCAGGTATTGGGGAGGTTAATAATGTACGCGACCTTTTCCTCGCATTACGAAGAGGCTATTTTAGAAAATATATTTAGTTGGGTATGCAAATAATTTTTTAAAATATAAATGATGGAGGACAACTTTTATACTATAGATTCGTAATCATTATTGTATTTAATTCAATGATATCGATTTAAGGGAAAATGTATTTCTTTTGAAATACCCTCACGATTCAAGTGTCAAACACATATGAAATCATGGTATACGTACTATACATATGCATTATTAAATCTAATTTGAGTTGCTATCATGTTCCACTTAATTTTACACATATATAGTTATATAAATATTAATTTATTGATAACTTTTATGATTAAATTTACTTATATAATATATACATGTATCTTATTAATTAAATCTTATTTAATTACTTTTAATTTTTTTAATTAAATCATATTTAATTAATTTAATTTATATAAAATTTCTAAATTTTACATTACTGACCTTACACAATTTAAGATAGTTGATCAACTATAACAATTGTTGTTTGTTTATACGTAAATATCAACATATGTATACATTTTAGTTAATTAACCTTTGTTTAATTTATTTAGTGAAGTTTTTTTAACTAAACAATTTAATTAAATATTTTAGTTAACTTGATATTTTAATTTAATATATCATAAATAATTTTAAGATAAATAAATAAATATAATAATTACATTTATACATTTATAGCAACATATATATTTTAATTAATTAACTTTTAATTATTTATTTAATTTACTTTAATTAATTATACTAATTAAAATTTTAAAATGAATTATTTAATTTCACAAAACGATTTTGAAAATTTTGAATGCATTTTATAATTTTACAAAATTTTCTTTTATATTTTAAACTTAACTTTTAAATGTAAAATATCTTTTAAATTTTCAAACAAAATTCGAAATTAACCCAAGGCCCAAAATCAATTTGTGGCTTTATGTTGGGATAACCTTTGGCCTTACCTCATCTTTCAGGTCAGGCCAATAATCAGGTAGGGCGGAGTACTTGATTACCCAAACCCAGCCTAGACACTAATTTTATGGACATCCTACTAAACGGGTAAGCTTAAGTAGTTGGCCCTAATATGACTAGTTCATACCACATGAACTATTTGGTTATGATGCTAGTGTAGAAACGGGGTCAGTCGGAAGCGAGTCAAATGATTGAATTTCAAAAAGAATCCATTTTAATCTTAGTTGAGCCTACGAAGATCTAATCTAAAATTTTGAATAAAATCTTTATTTTATTTTATTTTTGTTTAAAAATAGTTTAAGTTTACTTTAAGTTGTATGTATGTAAAATGAGCGCATCAAATGTACCTGCAACACCCTGTAATTTGGCACTAGTTATTTAATTGGTTGGTTAATTAATTTAGGCCTAAAAATGAAATTTGTGCAAACACTGAAATAAGCACAATTGCGTTCGTGGCGAAATTCTAAGAAACTTTCATGTTTAGATTTTTGCGATCGGAGTATAAACGAATAAGTTACGGATGAAAAATGAATTCGAAAAAAAAAATAAGAAAAATTAACATTTTTAATTAATTATCTGGGGTCCACAGCATATTAGAGCAATCGACCACTTCATATGTGGCAGCTCCAGTAAATCTAGGCCATGTATGGTCCGGATTTAATATATTTTGATATAACAGTTGAGGTTGATTCTTACGCTTATAAATTCAGGCCTAACCCTCCCTTCTCTTCTCATATGTTTCTAAAGGCAGTAGCGAAGCTCTACCGTTTCTTCTTCTCCACTTTCTTTCTGAATTATAAAAATAAGATATTATTTATATTCATACAAATAGGAGAAAAATAGAAATATAATAAAAAGGAGAAGAGAAGAGAATCAACTATACGCATATTTGAGGTAATTTATATATATTTGTATCTATTTTCCCTCCCAATCCCAAATCTCTTCTCAGATCTGTAGTTCTAGTATATGTATATGACCTTTTATACATATTTCTTGGATTAAAAAGGATTTGAAGATGAATCAAAGGTTCTACTTTAGATATGGAGATTTGGTCTGCTTTTAAAAGGTGAGTGAGAAATTTTATAGATTGTTATTTCATGAAAATTATTTCGTTGGTGTTTATTGGATTATTATGCCTAATTGGGTAATTGTATATTAGTTGTAGGTAACAAATTGAATATAACATGAATATAATAAATATCACCTATATATTCTTGTTTATGAATTGATTTAGAATCGTTTACAACCTGATCTGGAAATCAGTCCCAAAAGTATGAATTAAGAATATTGATTTGAATAAAATTTATTCCAGATCTGAAATAGGTTGTATAATAATGTTATGAATTTGGATTAATACCCTAATCATGTTGGAATGTAAACTTTTCTACGTTTGGAATCGTTGGAATTTAGATCCGTTTAACATTTGCAAATCAGTTTGATTTCTTTCTCTTTTTGGAAAAATACAGCCTTTGATCTAACAAGGAACAGATGCAAATAAAAAGAGAAAGAGATGTGTAAAGTATGAATTCATTATAGTTTATACTATCTATTTCAAAAAGAAATGATTATTCTGTAACAACCCTAGATTTCTACATATATTTAAATTTGACTTTATTTTTATTTTAAATTTTTTTAAACTTGTTTTATTTCAAACATTTCATTTCAAAATAAAAAAAATTATAACTTCAAATGATATAAATTGGATATTTTACTGAAAAGTGGATTTCTGTTCAAACTGGTCAAACTATGACTTTTAATTTTTAAATTTAAATATTTAAATTCTTGAATTTTATCTTTTATTATGAAAATAGATACAATAACTTGAATACTGCTTTTCGTTTCGTTGAAATTGGATTTAAATTGTGAAAGTTACACCCTTTACAATATTGTGTGTATATTGAATTATTTAACAATATTCTTCATTTTAGATTATAAATAATATTTTTATTTGTCAAACCATGTTCTAATTTGTGTTATATGACATGTTAGGTATATATTTTATTTTTAAAACATTTTAAAGTGATGATAGAATTTTCCCAAAATTTATTGCATTTATTTCCTAGTTTTAAAGGCTGTTTTCTTATTTTCTGTTATTTTCTTCATTTAAAATTATATTTAAATTAAATTTTATATATTTATTTTGTGAATGCATTTTTATTTTATGTTATTATTTATGTTTAAAAATATATTACAAGCTCATATGAATTTTCCAAAATTTATTCCAATTAATTTCAAATTTTCTAGACTAGTTTACTATTTTTAGCTATTTTCTTATTTTTACTTTATATAATTTATAAATATTATATATATTTTTACATTTTGATAAATTTTCGAAATTTTATCTGGTATTACTATTATTACCAGAAATATAAAGTTATAAAAACAAATTAAAGAAATATGAAAGGGTTTTTGACCTTTGAATTGCCTTGTGGCTTTTTGAATTCCACCTCTTCATTTCCACACAACTTTTCATTTTCTTTGACCTATACCCTACACTCTTCAGCTGATATTCATTTTCATTTTCACATACATCATTTTCCTCCTTCCTGAGAAAAAAATTTCGGCCTCCATCATTTGGGAAAGTTTGGTAAAAATCTTTGTTTCTTTTACCTTTTTCCCTACTTTTATTGCTTATTTCTACTTGATTTTTGCACATGCTTTCTTCCTCTTTAGGTTCGGCCATGCTTCCCTTGCTGCCTAGCTGCCTCCACCACTTGATGGCACATCGTCACCACCTCCTCCTCACAAAAAATCCAAGCCATGAACCCCTTGGTGATGCAATTGCACAAAAGTTTCAAAAACCATCCAAATTCCTAGCCTAACCACCACCACCTCATCTCTATCACCTCACCAACCCCCTAGCTGCCACCTACCACACCACCATCACCTCCAGCATGTAACGACCGGTATTTTGGACCATTCAAATCGACAATAATCCACACATGTCTAGCTTGAATAATTCAAAATAACAGATTGTAAATAAATTTGGAGCAAATGAAGTGGTGAAGCAATAGTGGTAAACAATCATGTTTTTATGGCTTGTTTTGCAATTTTTGTGGAGTTTTGGCATCATGGTGGCTCGGCCTTGGTCAAGACCAGAGGAGTAGCTGGTGGTGATGGCAGGGAAGAGATGTAGTGGGTGGTGGCCATGGATATGGAGTGGAGGCCATTCAAAGAAGCAAAGAAAACAAGGCAAAATACATGAAAAATGAGAAGAAAAGTGTAAAAAGTAGCCATTACCCATAGATTTTTCTTGAAGCCATGAATGAATGAGAAGGTAAAATGTTTTTGGGTGAATGGAGGCTGAAAACTCACGGCTACAAACCAAAAATGCACAGCCAAGATAGTAATTGAGGAGTTATGGCAAATGAAAGGACAAAGGAGATGAAAGGACTTAAGGTAAATAAGCTTTTAAAACTCTTCATATTTCTTTTTCTTTATATTCAAATAAAACAAAAATAAAATCAGTAAATTGACTTTAAAACCGAAACAAAGTAATATAAAATAAAAATAATTAATTAATTTTAAAGAAAATGGAAAAAGAATATAAGAAATTGCTTAAAAATTGAAAACAGGGTCCAGAAATTTCAAATAAATCACTATTGACTTTGGAAAATTAACAACTTCATTTTAAAAATATTTTAAAACAAAAATGTGAAGTAAAATAATTCATTTATATTTTCAAAATGAAATAAATAATTAAATTTAGAGAAATTAGAAAAAGAACTAAAGAAATTGCTTAAAAATTCAAAACAGGACTTAAAATTTACAAATAGAATATCACTAGTTTTAGAAAATTTCTATTTCACTTTAAAACAAATAAAAGGTCAAATAAATAAAATAAATGAGGAACAAAATAAAGTGGGAATGAGAATCAAATAAGATTTTAAGAAAAAAATAGAAAAATAAATAAAGAATTACTTTAATTAATTGAAACTGGAAATTAGAAATTGTAAGCAAAATACAACTGACACTGGAAAATGTCAATTATACTTAAAAAAAATGTTTTAAAACCAAAATATATGCACAACATGTTATTTTACCCATATAAATATAAATTAGAACATTACATGACCAAATAAAATATTATTTATACAATTTAAAATAAATAATTTGTTAAATACAGCAAATTACACACAATATTGAAAAAGGCATAACTTTCACATTATAAATCAGTTTTCAACGAAACGAAAAGCATTATTCTTAAAATTTTATTTACTTTCATAATAAAAGATAAAATTCAAATTTTCAAACTTTCAAATTTCTAAATTAAAAGTCAAAGTTTGACCATATTGACCAAAATTCACTTTTCTGGAAAATATTCTTTTTAGTCATGTTTGGAATTCTAATTCACATCAAAATCAAAATTTATATTTAAAATAACAAAATTTATTCATTTTAATAAATAAAATAAAGTATTTAAATCAGGAAATTAATTAAAATAACCAAAATATACAATTAAAATAATCACAAAATACAGGGTTGTTACACCTCCCCCACTCAAATCTTTTCGTCCTCGAAAATGAATGAGGTATGGAAAACACAGAAAAGATTAAATGGAATAGGATTAATACAAGATGACAAGAAGATTAAAATTATACCTGATAATTGTTGTTATGGGTAAGTTTAATAAGGTGGAGAATAGGAATAGCTAGAAGGGAAAATAGGACGAAAGACAAGGATGAGCCATTAATTTAAAATTGTTGGTTGAAGAGGTAAAATATTTAAAACACTTTAAAATCATTTAAAAAGGAAATAACTGATCAAAATATCCTTTATATAATATTTTATCAAAATACTTTTATAACTCGATGTCTTAACAAGTTTATCCTTGTTCCTGTAGACTCTGGTAGTGCGTTGATCAGGCGCAAAACTAGAATTCTCCAGGTACTTAGTAGACTTGTTTCAACACCCAGTGAAAATACTGGAAAAACTTTTAAAAACAGATATGGAAAGTACAATCCAAACAAAAACAAACAAAACCTTTGTCTAACCATGGTTCGCAGATACACAATGGTTACGCCTGGATCCCCCAGGAAACAATCCATATCCGTAAGCTTTCTCAGCCCTGCGAGTTACGCCATGATGACTAGTAGAATGCAGGATACACAATGGTTACGCCTGGATCCCCCAGGAAACAATCCATACCCCCAGGCAAGACTCAGCCAAGCATTTGCGCTACTATTCGCGACCTACACAGATTGCAGGATACACAATGATTACGCCTGGATCCCCCAGGAAACAATCCGTACCCCTAGGCAAGACTCAGCCAGGCAGTTGCGCTATGCAGTCACGAGAGAACAATAAGACCATGGGTAACGCCATGGAATTCGAAGGACACTCGAGTATCATATCCGGAAAACCAAAAATCAGAGAGAATAATATCGATAGAATGAATCCAAGATGTGGCCACAAATCGGATATCAAGTAGAAGGCACTTTCCATATCTTTACTTCGAAAATATGTATCATATAGTACCTTTTCAAATCACTTTCAAATATCGTACTTATATAAAATCCATTATATATAAGATTTAATTTTCAAATCAAATACTTTCCAAAGTCAATAGTATATCAAATCATACTTATATAGACTTCAATTATATAAGATTTCACTTTCAAATTGAGTACCTTTTCAAATCTATAGTTTTCGAATCAATTTCATACTCATACAAATGAATTTTATATAAGTTCGACAACTCCCAAATCAAGTGTTTAGTAACATAAGGTTCTCAAATTTAAATTTGTTTCAATATCAGTTCAATTTCAAAATCATATACAATTTCACCAAATTATTTTCTTCTCAAATTAAATATCTTTAGTTTCAAAGTTTCCAAAATAATAGATTTTTGAAAATAAATCCAAATTTCCAAATCAATATAATTTAAGTCAACCAATTCATTTCCAAAATCAAATGTTTTCAAAATCATCTTATACTTACGTAAGGTCCGTCTTATATCAGAAATCAAAATTTTAAAAATAAATTTCGCTGCATGAAGAGCCATATGGGATTGAACATCTTTGCTTTAATGGGTTATATATCTTTGTAATTTAAATTGGAAATTTTCTTTTAGTAAGCAAAGATATTCTAACTCGACGGCTTTCAATTTCAGCGTCAAAATATATCAAAGATATTAGAATATAAGATGTACATATGTCATCATTTCGCAAAGTCATATTCGATCGCTCGCTCGATCACACAAGTTCGCTTTCGAACTAGTATTGTCCATTCACTTCCCTAATGCGGATTTCGATATGGTTTCTCGACTAGAAGCCATCAGTCTCCTTGCATAGCCATATACTATGATAGAGAATTCTAGAATCGAGCCCAAAATCCATATCAAATATTCGTCATCAAGAATCGAATGAAAAATCCTAACACGAAATGGTGTAATTCACCTCGAACTTGTGTACTCAAACTTGGATCAAATTAATTATGCGAATAAAACAGCATACGTACAACTTATATATTTATTCCAACTTGTTACCTATATAGTTTCATAAAGATGTTACTAAGTTAAAACACTTAAAATTTATTCAAAATATTTTGAAGAACAATTTCTTTTCAAAACATTTCAAATCTAAATTTCATATTAGAAAAAAATTTAAATTGCCTTATTCATTTACTTAACAAAACAGTTTCAACTTATTTAAATCAGATTACTTCATACTTAAACATTCAAAACAAACTTATATACTTTATCAAAATACTTTTCAAAATTTCTTAGCTTTGAAGAGTTAACCTTGATTTGGAAGTGCTTGAACCTTCAAAATAGTTGAAGAAATCATTTTCAAATTCAGGAGTTGGAAATCAACAACAAATCAGTAAGTCAATTTCAAAAGATAGGTTTATATCAAATTCGGAACACGAGGACTGAACACCGGCTTACTTCAAATCATTTCAAGTATATATATACATATATCTTTCGAATATCAAATCATACTTTGGAATTTGAAATCAAAATTGGTTTTGCAAAATCACTCGCGTAGCAATGCTACTAAAGTGGCCTCTCCCCACTCTGAAACTCGAAAATCAATGTCGATGATGCATGCACTCATCACCGAAATTATTTTCCAGTGACATAAGTGAGTTCTGGACTTCTATTTTCTCAAACTTCTTTTGAAATTTCTTCGAAACTCATTAAAATCATTTGAAACATTTATTATTCGGAAAAATAATTTCAATCATATTATTTATTATTTCAAAATCTTAAAACCAGTTCCAAAATGCCGGAGTTCAATCACTTAAATTCAGATTCAAAACCTTCAGTTATAAATCATTTTATATGAAACCATTTCTTATAAAATTTTCACAATTTCAAATCCTTTCAAAACTTCAAATTCTCATTTTTTTAAAAGGTACAAAATATTTGAAGATGAGTGAAAAGAAAGAAAAAAACGTGCCTCCTACCTTGTACAGACTCACGAGATTTTCCCAAGAGAACTTTGCAGTGTGATTTAACAGAATAGAATAACAGTAAAATAAGAACAGATATAACAGAATAGATATAACAGTAAAATATGCAGTTTTAACAATTAACATCAACTATAAATAAATCACAGGTAATTATAACATCATTTATTTATTTATTTATTTCTACACATTCAGTTGCGGTCGTTTCACAATTATATAAGTATGAATATTCGTGTGACCTCCAGCACCTCTAGCAACCTCTTCCACATCACTCCAGTGGAACCCACCTCTCTGGCCATGACCATTAGAGCCTTGGCCGAGCCCAAATCCTTGACCCAATCCATGTGAATGCATGCTTGTGTTGTATTTTCCCTCTACCACTTTTGCACCATCATTCCACCATTTGGGCCGAACCCATACTCACCCAAACCTGACCCAAACACCTGCCATGGCCTTGTATTACCCCTTATGGCTTAGCCTAGTAAAGGTTAAAAGCAAGTGCAAGCATTTCTATTTGATTCTGTGCGGTTTATTCTAGCGCAGTTTATCGTATTTTGGTTTTGAAACTCATCGTTGTTATATTGTTTTTGTTTGATGTGTATCCAAAGAATTTGACATTTGGCTCCTCCATTAGAATCTGTGTCGTGCTTTTGTGCTTGTGTAGATCCCATTTGTGCAATTCGTCATTGTGTCTTTAGCTCAAACCGGTGAGTTATTCTCACCAGACAGTTTTATACTTATATTAATAGTAAATCGATCACATGTGAATCTGTAAATTGCATCACCATATTATATTTGCTATGTCACTATTATATGATGTTCACACATGCTTAAACACCTGTTATATGATATGTTACTGTTATATTATGTTGTTTTGTTATTTTTATCCGTTTATCACACTGCAAGTTCCCTTTAGATTAGAATCACTATGGGTTGAAATGATACATACCCGAACGGACTTTAGAATAGGAGAAAATCGTTATGGGCTGAAATGATAGGCCTGAATGATTTCAATTATTTTCATTTACTTGGGATTGCGGGTTTGAAATGATCAAACCCGAGCATCTTTGTAAATTACGGGTTGAAATGATAAATTACCCGTATCACTTTATCTAGGCTAAAAAAATGAAATACAGACCCGTAGTTAAAATATGTTTTTCTAAAAATTTTAAAATATTTTAGAAATGTAAATATTATAATATTTTGATTTAAATTTGATTAAAAATGATTTCTGTAAAGCATTATTGATTTTCTGAAAGTTTATAAGTGAAATAAATTAATGGTAAAGTTAGAAAATCTAAAATGTAAGTTATTTTGGGAAATTTTAATTTGGTGATATTTGGAATTTAAATTAAATATGAAATATGATAAATTCATGATAATTTGGATTAAAGTGAATTTAAATGATTTTATAATATATTAATGATTTTTGAATAAAGTTAAAATGTGAAATGAATGAATATTTAAGTTGAAATTTTGACATATAACTAAAATTGGAAATTTATGAATTTGGCTTAAAAGTGAATTTTAAGTTAAGTAAATAAAAATGAAATTAAGTTATATTAGAAAATTTAAACTTAAGTGTTAATTTAAATTTAATTTAATGAATTTAAATTTTAATGTTGGAATTTAATAAGTGAATTATTATTAAATTTTTGATTTTTGAATGGAAATTTAACTTTATAAAATCATGAATATAAGGGTATTTGAATGATTGTTTTAAAAGTGAAATTATATGATTTTATAAGTTAAAAATGATTTATATAAAAATGTAATTATTTGTGAAATTATATTGAATATTTGAAGTTAATTAACTGCATTTCTGAAATGCTATTAATTCTAATGTAAATGATAATACAACATTTGTAAGTGCTGTAGTTGATAATAATGAACCAAATGGCTAAATTTAATTAAAGGTTATTATAGCATTTTTGTAAATTTTATAATGGTTGAATTTAACTAAGTTTATTTGAAACTAATGTAACCCTATTACAGCATTTTAAATGCTGTCTTTTGTTAAATTGAACTGTTTTAAATGTGACTTTCCGTAGCATTTTCCAAATGCTGTGAAAGTTGAATTTTCATTGTTTTAATTAATTTAAGTGAACGAATGAACTTTGAAAGATTAAAATTTTGGAAATTTATTTATTAAATATAATAACTTCATTTTTATGATTTAAAATAAAGTAATTTGTTTCGAAATATAAACTATTTTGAAAATATGATATTTTGATATTTTGAAATTGATTTTTGAAGGATATTGAATTTTGAAATGATATTTGATTTCGAAGTATAAAATACCATTTTGAAATTTTAACCACGGGATGTATTTAATTTATAGTTTAACGGATCCTTAAAGGATGGGCGATCCCAAGCATCCTTTGAGTTATTGTGCATTTCTACTACAGTTCGCTTGAGTTGGTTTACATTATATAAGTATATATTGTCCTAACTCGAGTGTTTTGTGTTTTACATTACGCTCGGGTCAGCCTGAGTATTTACAGCTTAGCTTTGGATTTCTTTCTGGAGCTAGGAATCGCTGGAGATTCTGCTTGTCTAGTTATCTGTTCCTTTCAATTTAGTTCTTCTATTTCAGTTCTGGTATTCATAAACTTCTATTTATTTGAGATTTCTATTGTTTATGTTTTCAAACAAATATTTTGTATTTTGTTTTGAGAGTTTGTTATAGTAGCTTCATGAACTACTATGGTATTTTTAATTTCCGCTGCGAGTTATTCTGGTATGTTCTGTGTCTGTGATTCTGTGTATTTGATTTCATTTGCTCCAAATTTTATTACAATCTGTTATTTTGAATTATTCAAGTCTAACATGTGTGGATTATTGTCGATTTGAATGGTCCAAAATAGTGGGTCGTTACATATTCCTTGTAAGTTCAAACGATGTAATTTTTATATTTTAAAGTTAAATCATTTTTTTTGGACTAATTAATAGAAATTATAGCGGATAATCTTTTAGATATGATTCCAACAATTGAACATGGAATAGAATATTCTAGTGAAGATATATAATTAGAATATATTTGATATATGTAGACATTTGTACATAATTTACTACGCTTATAATAATTAAATAAAACTTATCTAATAATGACGCTTACACGCAATATTCGGGTTTAGGATAACTAATTAATGAGAAAGGAATTCAAAAGGTTGTAGCTCCAACAAATGGGAAATAAATGGTAATAAATATGGGAGTTGTAATAATTTGATAGGGTAAATGGATTAATGGGACTAATAAATCAAGAAGTTGAATTAATAACTATGGAATAGTTAAAAAGGTTACTAATTTGAAGTAATCATACATGAATGTCTTAGGAAATGTCCGTTAGGATTTTATGGATAAATTGACATTTATGAGCATAATCAGGGAATTTATGGGTAGATACGCATTTAAGGTAAATATTATTGCCTTAAATACAAAGGGAGTTGGTAAGCTAAGTCCAATGTCTACCTAAGATAATATAAGTAAAGACATAGTATGGTTAATTGGACTTAGTAGGTTTGTGAAGCAAGGTCAGTAGAGTCACTCGACGAAAGATTGCCCTTCACTTTGAGGCTACCAACAATCGGGTGCACTTACTACTGATTTAAGATATCACTGATCCTAGGACCCGTGACGACATGAGAGATTGGACCTACTTTCTTCATTGAAAAGTATTAAATTGTCCCAGTTTGGAATTAGGAGCTGTGAGGGATATCTCCACAGGGGTTCGCTTCCGATTTGAGGTATTAAGTGGTTATAGGGTCCGCCTCTCTCCTGAAAGGAAGTATTAAGTAACCTAGTGAGATTCCAAATAAATAAGGATGTCTCTAAAAGGGTTTACTTTAGTGTTGAGGTATTAAGTGGCTATTTTAGGGCATGCCTACCTCCCTACCGGAAGAAGTAACCCAATGAGATTCTATATTTATAATTAAGAGTGATAATGGATATCTCAAGAAGGGATTGCTTCAGGTTTGGGGTATTAAGTGACTAATCTAAGGGTTCGCCTCTCTCCAAAAAGAAGTGTTAAGTAACCTAGTGAGATTCCCAGCAATGTCAATAACATAGTACCAGTGAGGAGTCCGCCTTAGGGTTAGTTATTAAATGTCAAAGGCCTACCTATAAATAGGTGTTAAGTAGTCAAGGGTCTGCTTAGTCCTTATTAATGAGGTATTAAGTAGCTTGGGTACAGTTTCTCATATTTCTAAGGTCGTAATAACGATAGTACCAGTGAGGAGTCCACCCGAGGACAAGTATTAAGTGATGTAGGACCTGCCTAGAATATAGGTATTAAATGGTTAGAAGTCTGCCTAGTCCTTTTTAAGGTAATAAGTAGCTTGGGTACTGTCTCTCATGGCTACGATTTTATTGGCGATAAACATGGTAATAGTTAGACATTAAATGTCAGAAGCCTTAAATAGAGGTTAGAGGTCTTTGTAGCTAGGACCCACCGACCATTGACAATATTATTAGAAAACCACCTTGGGAATAGGTCTTAAATGACATGGTCTACCTTGATTGAGGTCTTAAATGGCAGAGTCTACCTATTTCTCTTTTAAAAGTATTTTGTGATGATTATAGAAGGCTGCTTCATATTTAGAAGTATTAAATGACAAATGGGTTTGGAAGTATTGGGTGGTTGATAAGGCTTCATCAGTACTTTGTACCTTGGGAAGGGGTAAGTAAGCAATCGTGTGTGCAATGCAAGGTTATCTTAATAGACATGACAATTAAATGGAAACCAATCGGTATAAATTTATGTTATGGACAGTTTTTAGATTTTCCCGTCACCAGAACGTTGTTCTGACCCTCTCCTCATTACGACCCATAGGATAGATTTTAAAGGAACATGTCACTGGAGCTGGATGTGTTTTGTTGTTAGAGAATTCTTCTTTTCTCCCATGCTCGATGTTGATGTGATAATTTGTTATCCAAGGAATACCATTAATTCCAAGGTAGTAGTCATAGTCAGCATTCTTATCTTATTATTATTTCCACTATGAGTTTAGATTTCTATCAATCTCTAATAATGCTCATTTTTATTTGCAAGTACTAAATCCAACTATCTGTGCTTTGATAGACTCGGGTTTTGATTTTTGTTGAAATTTAGGCCCTTTAAGGTATGGGTTGTTACATTTGGTATCAAAGCTTAGGTTAGTAGATCAAAGGAATTAAGATAAACTGAGAGAACGTATTCATACTTTCCTATCTAGTAATATTATATTTTTACTCTAGATTCTAAGAGTTCCGACTATAGAAGTAGTTGTAGTTCCACTCCAAGGAAATGGGCAAAGCAACTATGGGTTGGAAACATCTTAGATTTAAGATTTTCACGCCGAATCCGACGTACCCCATGGAGTACCGACAATGCGTAAAGCACTGTTGATGAAGAGTATGAGTATGACATATGGTAGAATTCCGAAGATTGGAGGTGTTCAACTTGATGGTTGAGATTCTAGCTACCTTGTAATTTTGGATTTTGATGATGAGTTCCAGTCTGAGATACACATTTATTCCAGATGGATGGGAAATTAGAGTCTGTATGTCGCAATTGTTCAAAAAAAACTTTTGCTAGGGTGCATTCATTGATCACCTCTTTGATGGCAAACCAGATTTTTATTTGAATCATTAATGTCAATTCCATAGTATAAAACCTATGAGAGAATTTATAACTATATTTTGGAAATGCCTTAGACTTTGGGAAAAGGGTTTTCGAAAGATTTCTTTTTCCAAGAATTTATTTTGGAAATTTGGTTTTCGAAAAGTTTTGAAATTCTAATTTTCAAAGAAACACGTGTACCACTAGGTTGGCAATGTTAATGAATTTTTTATTTATAAAAGTTTATTTTTTGAAATCCTTAAATATATATGTATGTGTGTATATCAGTAAAGTCTTGATTTTGATTTTTGGCAAATATAAGCCTAATTTTTTTAAGGGAAGTTTTGGTACGAAATGGTATCTATTATTTAGAAACAAGTACAAAGGAGTATATATTTAGCTCAGTGATTTTTCGGTTTATAAAATCGAGGTTTTTATATTTTCTCTTTTTAAGATACGAACAAAATGGGATTGACATTCAATTTTATTGGAGTATGTAGTTTGAAGTGTTGTTATACCCAACAACTATTGGAAGAAATATTTCCACGCAAAGTATGTAAGAAATAGCAGCTGGAATACTTTTAGGTTTTTGGAATTGTCGTTGGTCGCAGGAGTTTTGTTGGGACTATTGTGAATTGCTGAAGCATGGTTCAGGACTAGGCAGTAGGCCTTGACATTGTCGTGATGAGGATGGGAATTTTTCGGATTATGTCGAATCGAAGGATGCAGTGTGAAACGATTATTATTATTTAATCCAACCCAAATTGAGTTTAGGTTCAATTAACGCCCAAAGCCCATTTAGCGGTTGACCACCTAGCGGTAAACCTATAGAGGTCTACCATTAACGAGTTTTGGCACAACTTGAACTTGGAATGGGACTATAAAAGTCGCGTTTGAATTCCCTCAGTTGCCTTCTTTCATTCCTCCTTCCTCAAAAAGCTAAATGCAATCTCCATCCTCCTCGTCCTTCAAGTATCAGCCTCTCTCTTCCATTCCTCCCCTAGGAGCAGTAGCCTCGCCTCCCCCTTGTGCTGGTTTTGCACGTTAGGTCTCACCCCACCACCACTCCAGATCTAAACCCTATTCCCTCCCTCCGACCACTTCTTAGCCTAAGGTACCTTTCCATACTGCCGGTTATTCCTCACACCATTATGGTCTCAACCCTCAGCATGCCACTTAGTTAGATCAGAATGGGCAGAAGGTTTCGTCGCTTTTGGACTGGAAGAGCTATTCATTGTGGTAGGATTTGCACCGATCCTCTGCTTCGAGACTTTTGAGCGGGAATGTTATCCGTGCTGCATCTACCTTTTCGATGGAGGTAATAGTTTGATTCTTTTGGAGGTGAAGGGTATCTTGATAAAGCTGACTAATAATGGTCTTGCTGAGATTTTAGAGGCCACCACGAAGGATGCGGACTTGGATGATTTTAATTTTACTAACTCAAAGATTTTGCAGGAGATCTTTTCCCTAGAATGTCGGTGTTTGGAAGATGGATAATCTACGTTCGACTTACTGTCTAATTATGTTCATCATTCGGCACAATGTCATCCCTATGGGAGGAAGTTACGAATGGATTTATCCCATGATGTGGAAGACCACCTATGCTATTATTAGTGGCATCGCTGTTAATTGGACTTGCACCTTTTTGATTCAATTTGTTGATCGAGGATTAGTACTCCATGGAGTCACTTTCCATATCTGCACCTAACCACTCTCGTCTTTAGGTAATATGAGTGAATCTCTGTGGAGAGGAGTTTAGTAGAAGGATCCTTCTGCCATCATTGGATCCTTCCTTAGAAAGAAGGCAATTCTGAAGCCGTCAGCAACACCTGCAGTGCCAGTGGCACGAGATTAGGTGTATAGTCGTCATGCTATGACCATTCAAGGGTCAAAGTAATAGATCGAGCTCCAGCCACAGAGCAAGACATCTCGTAGTCGATAGGCATTATTATAGGATTTATGGTGTTGTTGTCATTTCCCTTCCAGCATTTTTTCTTTTCTTTTAGGTTGTTTGGGTTGTAACTGTTAGTTGTTTCTTGTAAAAGGCAATTGCGATATTATGAGTTTTTATTTACTGTGTTATTGTTTATGGACATGCAAACCGCTCCTATATATGCATAGTAAAGAGGCAGTATAAATATGGGAATTTTATAAAGGCACTTGACTAACAGTAAGTGCAATATAAGACTGGAACTTTAGAATAGTTAGAAAATTTTAACGAAGGACATGATAAGGTTGTTTTGGTATCATGGGTCATTTTTCATGTTCCTTAAAAGCTAAAATTTTTGAATAATGGATGTGTTGACATTTTTCTTTATGTAAAATGTCAAGTTTTATGGGCAAAGGTTAGTTGTAGAATTTTAAAATTTGTTTATGCGTTTAGTGCATAACCGACTTCCGAATGTGTAGAATTATGGTTTGATTTGTCAAAAATTTTGAGACAAAAAATATTTTGTAAAGTTTCCCCTTGATTTGGAATGTTCTCTTTTGAAAAAAACAAGTTTTGTGTTTTAGTTATTTTTGACTCTTAAATTATTTTTAGAGTTTTTGTCCAAAAAATTGGTTTCAAGGGAAAATGTGCTTCTAAATATTTGGGATTTTGTTTTCCAAATGATGTACAAATTTGAAAAATAAGAAAGATTTTTGTGAAATAATTGATTTTGAAGGCTACATGTTAAGCGTATGGAAGGCAAACGAAGTTAGAATTTGCAAATTTAGCGTGCATTAGGATCGACGATGCGATAAATGCAAGCGATAATAAATGAAAAGCTGCTTTAGCCTTGGAATTTCTCTTTTCATACCTTGTCGATGACGCGCACGAGTCTATTTTTAGACTTAATTCTGCTGTAGAGCTTGTAATAAGCCTCCTTATGCATTTTTCACGTGGAAAATTTGGAGTAAATCCGGAGCAGTGGGGAAAATTTCCACTATACTACGGGAATAGGAAGATTATAGAGTGGTAAAAATGATAAATTCTCCACCTAAATTTCTTTTTTCTACATAGGAGTAAAATTTAAGATGCGATTTTTCGGTGCGTTAGATTATTGGATGGTAGGAAGTGAATGCAAAATTTGTTGCTTCATACTAGTATTCGTAGGAGTGTGGGGGTTTTCATTGAAAAGATTTTTCAAAAAGCTACATACATATAGAACTGCCAGTATATATGTAGGTTGTTTGCATCATGTTTTCAAAAAAAATTTCAAAAGAAATGCATTCATATAGGAGGATCTGATTTAGAATCATTCTGCATACATATTTTTTATGTACTAATACAGTAATACACTATGCACTTATGCACGTTTGGTCGCAAAATTGGTTGTACAATCATTGGTTGTGTAGTTTAGGATAATTAGGAGCCAAAACCATGACTTGGTCATTGGTGAAATTTCGGAGATAAAATCCTTTTTAAGGGGGGGAAGAATATAACACCCCATAATTTGGCATTAGTTATTTAATTAGTTAGTTGATTACTTTAGCCTCAAAAATGGAATTTGTACAAAAATGGAACTTAACCATGAAACTTGCATCATTGCATTCATAGCAAAATTCTAAGCAACTTTCGTATTTGGAGTTTTGCGATCGGATCCAAACGAAGAAGTTACGGATAAAAAACGAAATCAAAACAAAAATAAATAAATAAATAAGAAAAATTAATGTTTTTAATTAGTTATTTGGGGCCCATAGGTCGACCTGCATATTGGGGCAGTCGACCCCTAGAAATGGGACGGTCGACTGCTTCATGTGTGGCGCTCCAGTAACCTAGGCCATGTACAGCTCGGAATTAATATATATTGATCTAGTGCTTGAGGTTGATTCTTACGCCTATATATTCAGGCCTAACCATCCTTTCTCTTCTCATATTTTTCTAAAGGCGGTAGGGAAGCTCTGCCGTTTCTTTTTCTCCACTTTCTTTCTAAATTATAAAAATAATATATTTGTTTTATATTCATACAAATTAGAGAAGAATAAAAATCTAATAAAAGGGAGAAGAGAATCAACTATACACGTATTTGAGGTAATTTATATATATTTGTACATTTGTATCTATTTTCTCTCCCAATCTCAAATCTCTTCTCAGATCTGTTATTCTAATGTATATATTTATATACCCATTTATACATATTTCTTAGATTAAAAAGGATTTGGAGATGAATCAAAGGTTCTACTTCGGATATGGAGATTTGGGTCGCTTTTAAAAGGTGGGTTGGAAATTTTATATGTTGTTATAATATGAAAATTATTTCGTAGGTGTTTATTGGATTATTATGCTTGACTGGATAATTATATATGAGTTGTAGGCAACAAATTGAATATCATCTGAATATAATAAATATCACCTGCATATTCTTGTTTATGAATTGATTTAGAATTGTTTACAACCTGGTCTGGAAATCAGTTCAAAAAGTATGAATTAAGAATATTGATTTGAATGAAGTTTATTCCAGATCTGAAATAGGTTGTACAATAATGTTATGAATTTGGATTATTACCCTAATCTTGTTGGAATGTAAACCTTTCTATGTTTGGAATTGTTGGAATCTAGATCCGTTTAATATTTGTAAATTAGTTGATTTCTTCCCCTTTTTGGAAAAATACAGCCGTTGATCTAACAAGAAATAGATGCAAATAAAAAAAGAAAGAGATGTGTAAAGTATGAATTCATTGTAATTTACACTGTCTATTTCAGTATTAAAAAGAAATTATTATTCCTTGTAATTTAAAACAACGTAATCTTTTATATTTTAAAGTTAAATATATTGTTTTGGACTAATTTACAGAAATTATAGGGGATATGATTCCAACAATTGAACATGGAGTAGAATATTCTAATGAAGATATATAACTAGAATATATTTGATAGATGTAGATATTTGTACGTAATTTACCGTGCTTATAATAATTAAATAAAACTTAGCTAATAACAACGCTTGCATGTAATATTCGTGTTTAGGATAACTAATTAATGAGAAGATAATTTAAAAGGTTGTAACTCCAATAAATGGTAATATATATGGGAATTGCAATAATTTGATAAGGTAAATGGAATAGTTAAAAAGGTTACTAATTTTAAATTAGTAATCATATATATATATATGTATATATGTGTCTTAGGAAATTTCTGTTAGGATTTTATGGACAAATTGACATTTATGAGCATAAAAAGAGGATTTATGTGTATATAAGTATTTAATGTAAATCATATTGCCTTAAATAAAAAAGGAGTTAGTAAGCTATGTCCAATGTCTACTTAAGATAATATAAGTAAAGAGTTAGGATGGTTAGTTGGACTTAGTATGTTAGTGATGCGAGGTCAGTAGAGTCACTCGACGAAAGACTGCCCTTCATTTTGAGGCTACTGGTAGACAAGTACACTTACTACTAATGTGAGATATCACTAATCCTAGGACCCATGACGACGTGTGAGATTGGGCCCGCTTTCTTAATTGAAAAGTATTAAATGGTCCCAATTTGGTAATAGTAGCGGTAAGGGATATCTCCATAGGGGTTCGCTTCTGGCTTGAGGTATTAAGTGGCTGTAAGGTCTGCCTCTCCCTTAAAAGGAAATATTAAGTAACATAGTGAGATTCCAAATAAATAAGGATGTCTCTAAAAAGGTTTACTTTAGTGTTAAGGCATTGAGTGGCTATTTTAGGGCCCGTTTCCCTACTGAAAGAAGTAACCTAATGAGATTCCATATTTATAATTAAGAGTGATAGTGGATATCTCAGGAAAGGTTGGCTTCAGGTTTGAGATATTAAGTGACTGATCTAAGGATTTGCCTCTCTCCTAAAAAGAAGTATTAAGTGACCTAGTGAGATTCCAAGCAATGTCAGCTAGGTAGTACTAATGAAGAATCCGCCTTGGGGTTAGGTATTAAATGATGTAATGACCCTGAATTTCCGACCCAATTTAAAAATTTTAAATCCATTATTTTAATATAAAAATGTGAACTTTACATACGATCTCAATTAACGTCCAAACTTCGTTTATAAGATGCGTCTAGTTAGTTATGGATATGAGTAAAGTTTCGTTGCAAAATATTGCAGAAGATTTCGTTCGCGTTTTATTGCATATCAGTTCATTTTAAAACTGCGAAAAATTTATCTTTCGAATCCAAATATTTTTACACAGTAATGTTGTAAAAATTTATCTCATTTAGACTCATAATTCGTTTCGTCTAATTCCATCGTCGCCTGCTTCATTTTAATTGTTTTGTCAAACGAACAATTTAATCGGCGTAAATTTCGAGTTTTTATAAAACTATCGTATCGCAATTATCTTTGTACCGGTGTAAGCGCCTCGTCGCGTTGATCAAAACGGTATATTTATTTGTGCAAATTGGAGTCCTTCGTAAAACGACGCGTTAATTTAACCGTTCCGGGCGGACCGGTTAAACCATATTCAGTCCAAAAATTTGCAGCCCGTACCCATTCAAAATTTGAAAATAAAATTTTAGCTGATAGAAATAAATGCGGTAGTTGGAAGGTGGGGGTTAGCTTGGGAAATAGGTAAGGCGGTTCATTTTTCAAAAACAACAGAGACCATGCAAATACAATTCTCGAAATTTATAAAATATAAACGTAACAGAACTTTGCTCTGTACCATTCACAAACGTGCAAAGGTACCTTCACTCTTTCTTCTCTCTTTTTTTATTTTGCTCTTTCACTGTTTGAAGTTGGGCAAAAGAAATTATAAACCCAGACCATTTCCCCTCCTCCTACGCGACACGAGAACCCACCACCCCGCTTCGGTCACGCGCCAACCGCGCGCGCCACTTCCGCTCCTCCCACCGCCCCGAGTTCGCCTCCGTTCGCCTAGAATTCCCTTTGCCTGCGCCCTTCCTCTTGCCTTTTCCCCTCCTCCCAAACTCCACCACGCCCTACCCTTCCCACCGCGCAGCACCTCTGCCCTTCCTCTTCGTGCCACCGCCTTCTTCCCATGGCAGCCCGGCCGAACGCATAACTCATCCAACCCGAACGCCGAGCATCCACCATCTCCCCCTCGCTGATAACTCGGCAGCCTCATCCTTTGACCAGAGAACCTCCTCCAGCCTCTCTCACGTCCTACCTCTACCTTTTCCAACCGTACCTCTACACCCTCGTCGCCTTAGCCCTACCTCCTCCAGCCGTGGCTGAGCCACCGCAACCACTGCACGCGCCACACTCATCCGCGCCTGAACCACCTCCACCACGCGCAACTACACGCGCGCTGTCCCATCCAACTCCAGCGTTCCCCAGTCGCTGCACCACCTCCGCACCCTCAACCGACCCGCGACCACCTTGCCTCGCCATCGCCTCGCCTGCGCAGTAGCTTTCAGCGCATCACCCTTCCCACCTCGCTGTGCCATTTCGTGCAGGCATGTGCACAGAAATGCTTGCAATAAGATGTGGCATAATAAAAAAAATTGAAGCAACAGTCTCGGTTTAAAAAAAAAGAGAAAAGAAAAAAAGAAAAAATGATGAAGGAACAGTTGCTTTATGAAAGGGAAAGTGTACTGTGTTTTTAAGTTGCGTAAAAGAATATATATATGAAGTGTATATATATTTGGTTGACTGAATAATAGTAACCACTCCTGTTGCTGTTCTGTACAGCAGCAACCAGTTGAAGTTCCATTTGCAGCAGCATCAAAATTCTCGGCTTCCGTTCTTTTCTTCGTTGTTGGTAAGCACACATATAATTTATAAATATATATATATGAACGTTCATTCAAATTAATATCATCTTTTTTTGTCGTTGGTTGCAGCGTTCCATTGTTCGTGTTGAACCAATTCCATTCGTGCTTTTTGTGCTTCGCCGTTCATTCTCTAACCACGAAAGGTGAATTAATTTCACGACTTATATTCTTATACAATGATAATCAAGTTTGGTTGATAAATGATTGATTGTTCGATGTTGATATTGGACGTTAAAAATTATTAATGTAGGAAGTGATAAATAATATACAATTGAATTTGACGTAGGAGGGTTAACAATTTGAAATTGATATATGTGTTGAATTTGATTAGAGAAAAATATGTATAATATGACCCCTTTTAAGTGTCTAATTAATTGGCACGTAGAAATATGGTTAATTACACCTTGAACCATTTAAATTTATGTGGTATGAATTAATGTAGTATGAAATTGAATAAGTAGAAATCAAGTGTAGAATTGCATAAGATAATAAGTGTAATAATCTTTAATCTACATAAAATGATAGTGTAGATTCTAAAAATAATTATATTAATTTGCATAAACAACAATGTAAATTAATATGATTATTTTGGAATTATTTAAATTGATTATTGAATTGTTATTGATTGTGGTTATTACTTGTTTATTTACTTTGACACCATCCCAGTTATCACACTGCAAGTTCCCTTTACTGTGTTTTGTTTTTTTTAAATTGAAATGGAATCGGGTTGAAATGATAAATACCCAAATAAACATTGACTTAGGATAGAGAATTAAATAAAACCGATTGGTCAAATATTTCGATTTAAAAAAATAAATAAGTTTAGTTGAAGGAAATAATAAGGGTTTTGAATTGAAGTTTGAAATTTGAACTTTAATGAAATTTAGATGTAATTATTTAATAATTATCAAAGTATTGATAAAAGAAGGTTGTTCTAATTATTAAATTAATTTTGAAATTATCTAATAATGAAGTTTGAAATTATTTAATAATTAAATAAAATTGAATTCCTTAATAAGTGAAATTAATTTCGTTAATGAGTGAAGTTGAATTTCTTTAATAATTAAGTTTTGAAATTTGGTAAATTAAATAAGTAAATAAGTGAATTTGAATTTCCTTAATAAGAGATAAAATGTGATTATTGAAATTAATACAAGACTTGTAATTTAAAGAATTTAATTTGACGAATTTAATTTAATTAAATTTGCAAGTTTTGATATAATATAGGTAAACTTAAATTGATTTAATGAATTGGAAGGGTAATGGAAATTACTTCGATAGGATAAAATTACTTAATTTAAATTATTATTGAATGAATCCATCAATGAATCTAAACTGTTTTGAATGTTAATTAACTTAATTTAAATAATTATGGAATGAACTTATATATGAATTTAAATCGATATTTGAATTGTTTAATAAAATTTGAGTTGAATTATAAAATCTTGAAATAAAAAAAAATTGGAAGATTTGAAACGTAAATTTTGGAAATTGATATAGAATGAGAAATAAAATGTGGGCCTTCGAATCCCAAGTGAAATTGAAATTGATTTAGTTTTGAAATTTATTAAATGACCAATCGGTACAATAATTACGAAAGTTATTAAAGAGGCGGGAATCGGTTAGGGACATACTCACTGTCTAAACCGAATACCACTTTAGTAACTACACGTGGAGTGTGATCCAGAATGAAGTGGTTGGAATGATATACGTTGATGATTGAAGAAAGAGAATGATAATGGATGACCTTGGCACTTGTGTCAAATTGGAAATGACTTAAACAGGAGCCGTGCCGGGCCAAATGAGGTTAGCTACCTCGAGCGGACACACTTCTTCATAAACTACTCATTACTTGTTTTGATTGGTGCGCACCCTTGGATTGGGAGTGTTGTTCGCGGTGTTGCGATCGTTGCGGCGATGCGTTCTCACCAGTCCCGATCAGGCAAATGGTAGTTTCACTACCTTGGGTATTGCCTCATGTGCCTTGTCATACTTGTATCCCTATATGCGACCACTACGATTTGTTTTGTGTTATACCTATGGAGTACTCCTTGATAGCCCACTAGTTTACGGTGGAGTTTACAGTGCTGTATAGACTATGATGCTTATATAAAATGTGTTAAGGGGGATAATGGTAACGCCTTAACGCTATTTTGATACTTTATCTTACTAATAGGCATTATCTACTTAGCGTACACTATTACATAGTAGATAGTTTAATGGATCCTGAAATATGATATTCCATTCATCTTTGAGTTATTGTTATTTCAAGTGTGTGTCATATTATCTTGTATAAGAATATATGTCCTGACTCGAGTGTTTGTTGTGCATATGCTCGGGTCAGCTTGAGGATTTCTGTTGCTGTGCTGCTTGGAAGCTGAAGACTTGAAGACTATCATTTATCTTTATCTTTATCAGTATTGCTCCATTCTATTTGATATTGTATCGGTCATCTATGTATTTCTTTTCCACTATTTGCTTGAGACATTGTTGTATTTACTTAATAGCTTCATGAACTAATGTTATGACATTGTTGTAATTCTGCCGCGTTACTTAGTTATTGTATCTGTCTGTGATTCTGTGATGATTCTCATTTATATACATATACTCCATTAAGGATTTGTGTTTTGTTTTATTTAAGTTGACATGTGTGGATTATTGTCAATTTAAATGGTCCAAATATACGGGTTGTTACAAATGACAAAGGCCTGGCTATAAATAGGTGTTAAATTGTCAAGGGTCTACCTAGTTCTTATTAACGAGGTATTAAGTGGCTTGGGTACAATCTCTCACACTGCTAAGGCCGTAATAATGATAGTACCAGTGAGGAATCTGCCTAAGGATAGATATTAAGTGACGTAGGACCTGCCTAGAATATAGATATTAAATGGTTAGAAGTCCACCTAGTCCTTTTAAAGGTTTTAAGTGTCTTGGGTACTGTCTCTTTCATGGCTACAATTTTATTGCCGATAGACGTGGTAATAGTTGGACATTAAATGTCAGAAACCTTAAATAGTGGTTAGAGGTCTTTGTAGTTAGGACCCACCGACCATTGACAACACTGTTAGAAAACCATCTTGGGAATAGGTCCTAAATGATGGGGCTACCTTGATTGAGGTCTTACATGGTAGAGTCTGCTTAATTTTCTTTTAAAAGTATTTTTTGATGATTATAGAAGCACGCTTCATATTTAGAAGTATTAAGTGGCAAATTGGTTTGGAAGTATTGGGTGGTTGATAAGGCTTCATCGGTATTTTTTACCTTGGGAAGGGGTAAGTAAGCAATCGTGTTTCCAATGCAAGGTCAAAATAAAGGTTCTAACCTTAATAGACATAACAACTAAATAGAAACCAATCGGTATAAATTTATGTTATAGATAGTTTATAGATTTTCCAGTCACCAGAACGTTGTTCTGACCCCCTCCACATTACAACCCACGTGATAGATTTTAGAGGAACAGGTCACTAGAGCTGGATGTATTTTGTTATTGGAGAAGTCTTCTTTTCTCCCATGCTTGATGCTGATGTGACAATCTATTGTCCAGGGAATACCGTTAATTCCAAGATAGTAATCATAGTCAGTATTCTTATCCTATTATTGTTTCTGCTTTAAGTTTTGATTTCTATCAATCTCCGATAATTCCCATGCTTATTTGCTGGTACCAAATCCAATGATCTATGCTTTGATGGACTTGGGTTTCGATTTTTGTCAAATTTTAGGCCCTTTAAGGTATGGGTTGTTACAGCACCCAAATGTGAAAGTACAAGTGCAACACATGTAAAGTATCATAGTTAATGTGAACGTTGTTTATGTGTGGGATTTACACCGTAACAGACACATTTTCCCTTTATATATGCCTTTGTTGTCCAAAATAAGAATATTTTTTTGTTAAAATAAGATTTACCTTTATATATATATATATATATATCTGTGTGTGTGCACGCGTGGGTGCGTGTGCACACGTGGGTGCGTGTACATGTGTTTGTGTTTATGTACATACATGCGTATACAATAAGTAAATCAATGTTTTAAAACAAGATAACTTATAACAAATATATACATATACATGACTAGTTTGTAATTTGAAGACATGCCATCAAAATAAAATAAAGCCAATTCAGATACAATTGTTAATTTAAGAAAAATAAAAGTATTAAAGTTTCTCCTTTTTGAAAAGATAACTTGTAAATTGTAGATTGACTTAATGTATTTTTTAAGTACAATAACCAAAATAACAATGTTACATTAATTAATTATTTTTAAAACAAATTAAAACTTATAAATTGTATAACATGAAACAAAAACAACATAAACTCAATCTTTAACTTTATAATATGAAACTTAATCAATTAATAAGATCGCTTTCAAATAAAATTATTCGAACAATAGTTTCTGAAACAAAATTAAATTAGATGACTTAACCACATATAAATTCATGATAATTGGAATCAGATCTAAATTAACATAAAATATGGAAAAACAAACACAAACAATGATGAATCCAATATTATTAACGTGGATGACATATGAACTACAGGCAAGAAAGACAAGTTGATTTATATTAAAGATTCATTCAGCTTACTCAAGGGAAGAAAGGAGATCTATATCATTTTCACAAAATCATACATGTGAAAAAGATTCAAATCATATAGATATGATGAATTTTGTGTATAAATTAAAAAGAAGAATACCTTGAGATGTAGCTAAGAGAAACACCTTGAATGATGAAATGGTTCCTATATTTAATGAATCAATCCCTAGAAATTGCAACAATCAAGAGATAATCACTTTCTTGATTTAATTTTATTTGAATTTTGTTTTAGAGTTTTGTAACCTTTACCTTCATGAAAATTTAGCCAAGAATAGATCTAGAGGTGGAGCAAATGACAGAGGCGAATAAAATAAAGGATGAAATAAAGATAGCATTAAAGATATGCTGACTCACCTTTACTTTAATTAAGATTTGCCTCTTCATTTCAAAATCATAAAACTCTTCCTCTCCCACAAGCTACGACCAGCCATGAGGAATTTGGCCATAAACAATTCCAAAACCCAATCGGTATTAACCCCATTTAAATTTAATTTAAATCTTCCAATGATATCATATATCGATACGCACATTTATAACTTTTATATACGCGCTTTATTAAATACTAATGGTATTTAAACAAATCAAATAAAGTTTTAATAATTAACATTTCAAAAAAATTAATTAATTTTGTTCGTTCAAAACCCTTTTAGCATTTATTCTATTCAAATCGAATTTAAACATTTTACCAACATCGTATATCGATACGTGCGTTTATAACTTTTATATATGCACTTTATTAAAAATACTAATGGTATTCAGACAAATTAAATAGAATTTAACAATTAATATTTAATAAATATAAATAATTTAATTAACTTTCAATGATTTAAAATTAATTAAAGAATATTCATCATTTCGGTTGGGTGAATCAAAAGTGTAAATTCAATCAGCGATTAATATTGAACAATTCAAAAATTAACGTTCACACATCACCTTAGCTAATGGTGTGACATTTTGGCTGAATTTATTGCTTACACATCTTTTAATAAAATCCATTTTTGGTTATAATAAGCAGTACCCTATAACAATTGTTTACCTGAATTCCTTTCATCAAAACTGTATCACATTAAGACTTATGGAATTTTGGTTTTCATCAAAACTTCAACATTGTCCACGTTTACCTTAGTAGTCTAGACATAAACTCCTTAGTTTAATAGTAATAATTATTATTAACCATGCTGCTCAGGACAAAGACATTGATTTTGAGTTGACTACGGTTGAGTGCAATACTAACATCATATAACTAAGGAGACGAATTCTTTATTGGATAGTATTTCACTTCCATTGCTTCAACTTAGACCCAACTATAGTCGTTCGATGTATATCATGTCACGATTTAACTATAATCAAGTGGAGTGTCCATATTGAAGTTCCATAGTATTCTCAAGTTGAGGGAATAGTGTAACATCATCACTTCGAGATTGTCTGTTTGACCTTAGTTATATTAACCAACAGAGAACACTCATGTGAGTCATTCATAGTTATCTAATATCTATCAATATGTAACCTCTTGGTGCCCTCAGCAACCACGAGAAACACACTACCCAACAGTCAGAGAGCGTTAGTACTCTAGTCTCAATGGATAAATCGATATCCTTTCTCGAAGCATCTTGGTTAGGAATATTTAAAACAATATTTTACTTTCGATGTGATAAAATTCTCACGATCACAACTCCTCGTAATTAGTATCACATACCATATCATTTAATGATTTTCCATGTATATACTTTAAATTAATTACTTAATTATTTATATCAATATATAAAGTATATAAGAGAAAGAAAAACACCTTTTATTTTGAATAAGAGTGGTCATGGGGTTAGATATATATAACAAAATACATAATTGCCCCTAAGGCAGACCCCTAACTCTATCACTGACGATATGTGGGCCTTCCCAAACGGAAATTATTTTAGTGTTGATAATAGATATGTTGTTGTCTTCCACTACTATTGGGCAGATGGATTTACTCGGGATGCTGTCCGCTTTACTTGATGTCTTACGTATTAAACAAGTATGCCCTCGTGGATCAACCAGTCTATTTCATCCTCGAGATGTTGGCACTTATTGGTTGAGTAGCCATTAAACTGATGGAATTCACGGTACTTCCCATTACTCCTAGCCCCCTCCCTTCACCCAGACCAGGTGGGAGATGGTTGTTGGAATGGAACACGATCTCGTGTGGCTTGATAGATTATTTCTAAGTCATGGTTCAAAGTGGCATAATTTATGTACCAAGGTTTGAAGCATGATCCGTTTTTGGGACGCTTCTTGCTATTTTCCTAATGGTCGTTCTTTCATAGGTTTTTCTCTTCCTTAAGCTAGATTTGTTGTTTTGCCTGCTCTACTCACCACTGTTAGGGAGGTCGGGCTCTTCCACCTTCGTAATGTTGTTCGCCCTATAGAGGAAATCGGTTAGGGACGAAGCAGGTTGTTTCTGCATTTCTTTCTACATTCGGGATTGGTACCTCCTCCCCAAACATAAGGCAACTACCAAGCTATTATTGTCTGCTTTTCTAGCATGGGCTGACTCTTTGTTGAAGCAATTACATACAAGCGGAGGACTCGCTTGGGCCTTGTCTGATGTTTCCCAACTTGCTTTCTATCATGACCCTAATTTTTTATGAAAAGAAGAAAGTTTTAAAGTCGGTACATAGCTAGGTTCATGAGTGTATACTACTGGCCTGGAGGTAAAGGAACTAGCTGTAACGACCCCGGATTTTAATTAAATTTAAATTGATAATAAATTTGATTTTTGAATTAAAATTGTGAAATTAATTGATTCGAGTTTCCTCGAATACAAATGAAAATATATTAAATCATTTTGAATTTAGAAATTGCGAAAATAAAATTTTATATATAAGAGAAATTATAAAATATAAAGTAAACATTAGCTAAATTTAAACAACATATTAAATATAGAAATTTATTTATATTATAAAGTAATATTACAAAACATAAGTGTAAAATAAACATATACCTTCAAACAAAAGAAGAAAACATATTTAAGTATGAAACAAAACCAAAGTATGTATGTATATGAAGTATAAGGCTGAGAAAAGAAACAAACATATACATTCAAAAAGAAATACAAATATATATAAAGTATGTAGCTTGTAAGAGAAGCCACATCAAAATTATCTTCATACAAATATCCATCAGCCGAAATGAAGAAATGCAAGTAAATACATTTGTACAACATCAGTTAATGCTAGCACCCAAATGAACCTATCAGCCACCATTGAATAACTGATCCTATTGTACAAAACAATATAACATCACTTGTACAAACCAATAAAATATACACCTTGTACAAAGTTTTATACCCAGTAACTTCATTTTTATGTATCAACCTTCATCTCAGTTCGACCATCTAAAACTGAGAAAATATGAAGTAAACATCATCTTAAAAACTTAAATTTAAACAACATACAACTCAGATCGATCAGAGAATCAAGAAGAAGAATTTCAACTTGCAAATTTCTCAAGCCTGTTTCAAAGTAGTGCCTCAGTTTCAAATATATTCCAAGTGAGTAACATTCAATTTAAAAAAAACTTAAGTAGTAATCTGGTTGCATGAAATCTCTGGAATTATTATGTTTGAATGCATGTATATATTAGTGCTTTTCTCTGTATATATATATATATATATATATATGAATGTATGATATGCATGTTTTGTTTTCATCTGGGTACTCTCTGCTCATAGTTCCAGGTTCTTGTTTTGATTTAAATTCTATATCTCTTGATGTAGTCCCTATTTAAACTTAAGTTTCAAGTAAAACTTGTGTATTTCATCACCAATTTTAGTTTTAAAAATTATATTTAAGTTAAAGAAATATGGATTGTCTCTGGTAATCAAAATAACAGACCAAACTTTAAATAAGTGGAAATCCAAACATCATGATTCAATGTTTCATGTATGCAATCTGAAACTCCATCCAAACTTATGATTTTTAAAACTAAACTAAAAATTTTAGTAATGGTTTGAATGAGCATTTATGGTTTAACTAGAAAATGGTAAACTGGTGATCGTTGGCGATCCACTGACTCGTAGTGGTCACGATTTTGTCTGGTGATGGAGGGACGAACGGAGGGTCGAGGAAAAATACAGTGGTAGTGGTCAGATGATCGTGGTGGAGGTGGCGAACATCTTAAATTCGTAAACCTAATTTTGGCAAGGCTTAAGTTTTCAATTCGTTAGTCACCTATGATTGATCGAGTGCTACCAAACTTGGGGGGATGAAAGTATGGTGGATGGCGAATGGTTGGCCGGAGCTGCAGACTCGCTGATGGTCGAAGCCTCGAGAGTGAGACATTGACATGTTTTGATGTGGTGTTCCTGGTTTTGTTCCAGGTCTGGTTGGAATTCGAATTTGATTTCGAGCTTTGAGATGGCGATCTGGTGTTTGGGTTAGGGTGTATGGAAGCTTGTTGATGAGGGATGATCGTCGAAATTGATCGGAGGCGATCAAAGCCACCGTACAAGTGCATGGTGCACCTTGTTCTGGTGATGATGGTTGTTGGTTTGAGCAGGGATTTTGTCTCGAGTAATTCTCGAGTAATGGAGTGTTTTTGCTTGAAGGTTGGGTGGGTTAGACTCGAAGAAAATTTAAGCGGCTCGGGATGCCTGATGTGTTTTCCAGGTTTTGTAATTTAAGTAAAACTTAAACAGTTTTTATCAAGTATAGAGATAGTACAAGGTTTTAAAATAAATTAAAACAGGTTTCCAAGTTAAAGTATGATTTAAGTTCCAAAGCAAAGGTTTAAGTTAATTTTTTTGAAAGTAAATAAGTTTTAATTTAATTAATTTGTGACATTATTTATTAGTTAATTATTTTAAATAAATAATGAAATTAATTAAGATAAACTGATATTTTGATTAACCTTAATTTCTTGAATAAAGTAATGTGTTAATAATGATAAAGGGTAAGGTTACTAATTAAAGATTTTGATATCAATGAAGATAAATAAGAATAATCACTTGTTGTAATTAATTAAAGGTAATTAATTAATGTGACAAATTAATTAAGGAAATTAATTTGAGAATAATTAAATAAATTTAAAGGTTAATTAATAAATGAAAGTTATTAAGGGATGATTATTAATTAAGGATTAATAAATTAATTATTGTAATTAATTAAGGATAATTAATTAAATGATAATTAATTAATTTATTAATTAAGGCTAATTAATTTATTATTAAAGGTTAATTAATTAAGATAAAATTGTAATTAGTTAATGTTAATTAACCAGGATTAGTGACTAATCTGATCAGATAAATAAATTGACCTTACCTACGGATGTTTGGATTGTATTGAATGGTTGAATTGTTGATATCCCTAATATGTGATGCTTTGTGATATATCCTGATTTATGTTGTGATCTGTTTCTCTGGGTTGAATATAATTAATTTTCTATGATGTGATTTATTATCTGTGATATATATCTATCCATGGTCTAGGTATGAAAGATAAGCGTTATTGTTTATATCGCTTATCAAATATATTGTTGTGTTTGAATCTGTGATGACTTGTAATGTTGCACTACTGTGTAAAACCCCTGGACCACACCTTTACACACACAAATATGGATTTCACGAGGAAATCAGTTAAGTCACAGATGATTTAAACTTAATGTTTTGAAATTAAAATTTTAATTTCAATTGATTTTGAAATTGGAAATTTGGGGTTTATGAAAAGCTTTTGAAAGAAGTTTTAAAGATATTTTGAATATCTTAAAATCTAAATAATTCAATTTGAATTTGAATTCAAAATAAGGAATTGAATTCTATGTTGAAAATTATGGTTTAAGAGTGTTATACAAGTTATAAATGTGTTTATATGGGCTTGAACCATTTTAAAATATTGTTTGGGAAATTTGAATTTAACCCAAGGGTTTAACTTGTATAAATGAAATTGGATTTTTCTGAAAAGAAAACTAATTGTTTTCAAATGATAAAAGCTTTCATATAAGAAATGAAATTCCAATTTAAGTTAAAAGAATTTCAAGTTTGAACTGAAAATGGTTTTCCAAGTGACAAATAAATCTTTGGAAACATGTTTTGAAAGCTATCAATTAAATCTTTGTTTTAAAGATTGGACGAGTTAATCCATATTGTAATGGAAATTGATTTGAAAATCTATGAATAAATCTTTGTGAACGGGGTGAACTTTGAGAATTGAATCTTTTTGTTTAAAAGATTAAAACTGTGGAAATTGTTTAAACCATTGAAGGTTTTTGAAATGAATCTTTTTGTTTAAAAGATTGGAATGGTAATTTGTTTTAACCATTTGAATGAATCTTTTTATTTAAAAGATTGGAGATGGTAATTGGTTTTAACCATTCGAATGAAAGGTTTTGGGCTTTAAGCTGTGATTTAACCGGGACCTCGGTATCCATATGATTTTTGATATTGTGCTCGTTATTCGGTTTAGCCGGGGGAGGACCTTTGTGTCATATAACCCATTCCGAATAATGATAAGACGTATATGGATAGCATTGAAGACAGGTGGTGAAGACCGGGTATTTTCGAAAACGAAAGGATTACCTGTCGATTTTCTCTACATCATGGCTCCGGTATAGAGATTCCCTGAGTGATGGGAAGTCCGATCGGGATTGTGAATACCCAGATTTGCAAGGGCTTCTTTGAAAGTGCCTTCGGTTCTGTTCGAACCCGGAACAGACTTGTATGGTTGTATGTCAGACACTACACTTTGAGATGTAAAGCTGGTTTCTATCAAATACATTTTTGTTGGTGGCGGAGAATTTACTCTCTTAGCTTAACACTCTTCTCTGAGACGTACGAGCTCAGAGGTTATGTAGTTGATGGTTAATAGTGATACATTCCCAATTTGGTAATGTGGCATACGAAGTGATGCTGATCATTTGTTGATCGAAGCATGGCTTTGTGAAAAAGCGTAGCTTTGTGGACGAGACCTCATCAAACCTCACAGACCGAAAATGGTCGAAACAGGAATGTTGCAGTAAGGTTTTTAGGGGTCGCGCTCCTAGGGTATGTCCATTTTCTTCTGGATAAGGGGTGGTATCACGGTATGGAGCCCATATACTTAACTCATGTGGACACTGTAAATTTATTACTATGTGATGTTGCTTTGTTGGTTGAGGAGCCCCTCGGATAAAGGTCAGTAACGACCGGGAATGGCATACTCGTGTGGTAGTTACCTAGTTACAGCTTGGTTAAAGCATGAGGTAGCGTCGGCCTTGTGTTTGCAGAGATCCGGTTAGGTTCTCGGGGCGACTTTCCAGAGGCGTTTCCATTTCGGTGTAAGGAAGTTCCTTTGCCTGACCATTTGTTGGAAATCCAAAGAAACAATACGAGCCTTGTACGGTTTTAGTTATATAACCTACTATGGAATGTGGCGGTAACCTGCTATTGAACATAGTAGCTATAGTAGCCATAAGTGCGGAATGCCTATGCTGGCTAAGATTAATATTCTACTTTTGAAATGTTTCCTACACTATGCACTAGTAATAATATCAAAAGAGTTTCTTTTGCATAGTAAGCATATTTGACTATCATAAGAAGAAATCTCCTCCAAGTCTTCGATTGCATTGTGTGTGTGGTGGGATGTCTTATGGTAGTTTCATTTTCCAAAAGCATTGCGGATTTCAATGTTTAAAATTCTTTTGTTGTTTGTTTAAAGATAAACTGTTATTGTTGCTCCTACCAGTCCCACGACTGACCTGGAGTTTATTGTTCCCTTCCTAAACTCTGGATGCCCACAATTTTCCACACGGGCAGTCTAGAGTTGGGTTTTTCAGATAATCAGGTTTAGTAGAGTATCTGGAGCTAGTTCAGTTTTTTGGAGATCATGACTGACGTTGCTTATCTTGGTGCAACGTGATGGTGGTTCGAGCTGATGTTGGAGTTGTTGGAGTCATTCTTTTTTGTAGATCATTTGGAGTGATCCCTTCCATTATTGTTATTTCCGATGTAGCATTGTATCATATCTCTGATATTGCTGTGTATTATTGATATCATTGCTGTATATCATTATGGATATTGTATTCATTGGAGTTGTATATGATATCAATGTTTTCTTTCTTCCGCTGTGTTGTTATAATTAATGGTGTTATAAGCTCCGGTGAACCATATTCGGCATTTGAATCTTCGGCATTTTGAGTACAAGTGAAGTACGGGTGCCGATTTTCGAAGGCTGATTTCAGGGTCATTACATTTGGTATCAGAGCTGAAGGTTGAACTTTAGCTCAGGAGTATAACACATTAAGTAGCTCATTAGAGATAGGGTGAAGTATACCCTAGAGTGAGTAATCCCTAAGATATCTGTTCTGTACGCCTTAGTAAATTCTCTTACTATTCACTGATAGTGAGTATGAGTGCAAGAAGAGGATGAGATAGGGGACAGGGGAATACGACTATAAATGGTCAATACCCTGTAACAACAAGGAAGCAATCTTTTCTCTATCAATCTCTTTTTTTCAACATCTCTTTTCAATTCTTTGATAGTTCCTGGTAGTTCCAGGAAGGAGATTCGATATATTAATATGGGATGTAAACTCCAAATAGGTCAGAATTGTTTGTTTGGATGAATTGGTTGCATTGGTTGCTATGATTGATAGGTATAATTTAGTTCTAAACTAAAAGTTTTGGAATTGTATCCATATATCTATCTATTCTTTGGGTCCCAATATATTCTACGAATGGTTAGTTACCCCTTCATACTAACTGATGCCTCTGCATATTTCATAGATATGGATAACCCGAGTATTTTGTAAAGTGTTAAAATAGATTCGTTCTTGATATTCTGATTTGGTAAACCAAATGCAGAATAGATGTTCAGATTTGATGAAACATTCTTTATCTATCTTTGTGTCTCCCTGGCAAATTTCGAGGACAAAATTCTTTTAAGGGGGGAAGTCTGTAACGACCCCGGATTTTAATTAAATTTAAATTGATAATTAATTTGATTTTTGAATTAAAATTGTGAAATTAATTGATTCGAGTTTCCCTGAATACAAATGAAAATATATTAAATCATTTTGAATTTAGAAATTGCGAAAATAAAATTTTATATATAAGAGAAATTATAAAATATAAAGTAACATTAGCTAAATTTAAAATACATATTAAATATAGAAATTTATTTATATTATAAAGTAATATTACAAAACATAACTGTAAAATAAACATATACCTTCAAACAAAAGAAGAAAACATATTTAAGTATGAAACAAAACCAAAGTATGTATGTATGTATGTATGTATGTATATGAAGAATAAGGCTGAGAAAAGAAACAAACATATACATTCAAAAAGAAATATAAATATATATAAAGTATGTAGCTTGTAAGAGAAGCCACATCAAAATTATCTTCATACAAATATCCATCAGCCGAAATGAAGAAAAGCAAGTAAATACATTTGTACAACATCAATTAATGCTAGCACCCAAATGAACCTATCAGCCACCATTGAATAAAAATCTCTGATCCTATTGTACTAAACAATATAACATCACTTGTACAAACCAATAAAATATACACCCTGTACAAAATTTTATACCTAGTAACTTCATTTTTATGTATCAACCTTCATCTTGGTTCGACCATCTAAAACTGAGAAAATATGAAGTAAACATCATCTTAAAAACTTAAATATACTTCAATTTAAACAATATATGTTAACGCTGAAAATTGAACGCTAACACCCGGTGTGTGTAATAGAGTTGTGAAAGCACCACCCGTGTGACGGGAACAAGTAGTAAGCAGTAAAATAGTGAAAATGTAGTAAAAGACAGCAGTTTATAGTGGTTCGGCTTGAGATCGAGCCTACGTCCACTTTGAATCTCTTTATTACTGAATCTGGTTACAAGACGATACAATACACTTATGTAAACAATAAAATTTGATCACAAAGACAATCTCAACTACTAGCTCAAACTTCGATGATGAAACTTGATGAATCCGTGTTGGATGTAGGAAATTCCTCTCGAAGCTTGTTGTAGTATCTTGAATGTTTGAAGATCTTCAATTGTCGAATGAGTTCAGAGTTCGGTAGAGTAACGACGCTTCAAGAAATGATCGGCCAAAAAGTCCTCTCCCCGTTGAAGTTAGGGGGGCTTTTATAGGAGTTGATTCTGGGCAAAAATATTGCTCCAAGTCTTAGGTCGCGTAAGACCTAAGCTAGGTCGTAGGTCGCGAGCGACCTAAGATAGGTTGCAGTCTACACGCGACTTAAGAAGTGCAGTCTGATGGAGTTGTACATGGTTTTCTCTAAGTGGTAAGTCGTAAGCGGGTTATGGAGGGTACTAGGTCGTCGGCGACCTAGTGGGCTGATAGATCGCAAGCAACTTATAGGAAGCGGCAGGGAATTAGGTCGTAAGCGACCTAAGGTAGGTCGTGTGTCACATTACCTTTATAACCAGTTAGGTCGCTAAATCTTCTGTGATGTAAGGTCGCTGACTTTTAGGTCGTGATACTTCTTGGGTCGTTAGCACTCTTAGGTCGTAGACAACTTAGGTCGTGGAGAAGTTAGGTCGCTAACTTCTTATCCTGGTAGGTCGTTGAGATTATTAGGTCGCGGGTATCTTTAGGTTGCACACTTTTAGGTCGCGAGCCCTCTTCAGTAGTTAGGTCGTAACTCTGGAGCCACTAGGTCGCTTGCTTGTAGAATCTGCTAGATCGTCAAATCCATTAGGTCGCGAAGTCCTTAAGTCGCAGACTTTCTTAACTCGCAGCCACTTTAGGTCGTTAGATTCCTTAGGTCGTGAGTTTCATTAAGTCGTGAGGCCTTTTAGGTCGTCAGAAGCTGTTAGGTCGCAGAGTTTTAGGTCGCCGAAATAAAGGGGTTAACATTTGCCCCTCGAAGTACATGCCAATGTTATAAGTCGTGTGCTTCGACTTACTCTTACTTAGATCGTGGACGACCTAAAACTTGCGAGACTATTCGCCTTCCTCCCTCATCCTCATATAAACTGTTAGGTTGCCTTCTTCCTCCTTATCCTTCTGTTTTGATTTTCCGTTGCCATTGACGAATCTTTGAGCTTCCAAGGGAGAATTCAACTTGTTTAGTCGGCGATTCATCCTTTCCAAAATACAGCGTAAGTGAAATCAATCTCTGCCCCACCATAATCGCTGCCCCATCATGAGTTCATGTTTTCCGACCCAAGTCCAATTCCATGCGTTCGTGTTTCATTTTTTGAGTGATTATTACAATCGTCTTCCGATCATCATTCGATATGTTGATGTGATTCATGAATGTACGGTCATGTTTATAGTGGATCGGAAGGATTTGAAGTCGATTTGCTGGACGATTTGGCGGTATGTAGAGATGAATTGAATTCAAGAAAAGGATGATCGTTTTCTTTGTGATGGCAGTATCGGGTTATCGGATCCACTAAGGGATTGTATGGAGGGGAAGTCGGCGACTTAACAAATTTGTACGACTTAAGAGTTTTGTGCTGAGCCTTCTACGACCTACGACTCACGTCCTGAGATTTTTGACTGACCTAAGCATCCTTGCGACCTAAGAATTCCTGCGACTTAGATAAAGCCGAACTTTCCGACCTATGCTAGGTCGTGAGCGACCTAAAACTTGAACCTTTGGACTTTACAACTTAACAATCGAACGACCTAATTCCTGCGACATAAGCTCTAAGTCGCAGCCGAGTTAGGACTTGCCAAATTTACATCGCCTTGACCTTTCCTACTTGTGCTGTGCGACCTAAAAAAGGCTCCGACCTATGCTTGGTCGTGAGCGACCTAACACTTGGGAATCTGAGCAGAACATGACTGAATTTCGAACTGTTTGAACTGCTTGGACTTTGTTGAACTTAATTGTACTTTTTCATAGATTATACCATCCTTTAAAGCTGTCAACCTGTTAAATACAACATTTGCAAAGAAAACGGGACAAATATACTGCCATTGACTGCCCACATCGCATGACAGATTAGTTGACAAAGAACAATTAACTTACATGAATTTTGTGAATGAAATGTTGTGAAACGATAAATTCAAATGAAGTATTAAAGAAAAACTGAAATAATCAACCTAGGCTGATTTGTTTGCATCAACACAACATTGTATTTGAACTTAAAATGACAAGTCTTGAAACTTTATAATCGACAAATGTCAACTATTTCAATTTCTGTTATACTTGCTTGTCATCATTTTAGTTTTGCACAGTACTTCACTCTTTATAGGAAACGTGCACCTTCATATTTAAATATCAAGTTGATTGTGTAGAATGACATCTCAACAAGAAGATTCAGGACCAGTCGGAGAAGCTTTCCCGATAGCCAACCCACTGATTGATCCTCCGGAGAGAACTCCAACTACTCGGAGCCACAAAGTTTTTAGACAACTATGTATCCAATTCGGTATTGCCGAGTCAGATGCTATATTCCCTGGAGCAAGCGACACAGCTGACAGGCCACCCCTCGGTTTTGTCGCAGTGAACCGCCAGATGTGTTTAAGCGGAGCTATTCCGCCTTTCAATGAATTTCTTCGTGAACTCTTTCTTCGATTAGCTATCTCGCCCTTCCAACTACACCCCAACGGTTACGCTGTTTTGATGGGGTTATGTGTTCTGTTCAGGAGGACGCTTAACCGTTTCCCGAGCTTTGACGAAATTTGCTACTTATGCACTTTTTCAAAGAACAAAGACCATCCTTCAATCGTGCTCGTGAGAGGTGCCAGAAACCGGAAATTGATTTTGGATTTTCCCGAAAGTGCTCACGGATTTCTGAGTCAATTTTTCTTTGTCCGATGTCCTCCGGGATTCTACGCTGTTTGGAGAATCGGAAGTAAGATTGTCTTTTGCCATTCATCTCATGAGTTTTTCGAAACCCGAATTATCAAATGCTTAACTTCATTCTTTTTCTTTTTCCAGCACTTCCTCCCCCGCTCAGAAATCCCAGCCTCAAGTCAATCCTTGAAACCTTAAATGTTGTGACGGTGGAAGAAAGAAGCGCCAAATTTTTGTTGAAAGATGAATTTTTGCATCAGTATGAACTTTTACACTCTTCTTGATCTACCTAGCCTTATGAAGTCCCTAATTCTCCAGTCAAAACATCGGATGGCCCAGTCCATGCTGAAGAACTTTCACCGAAAGGACTTACCATTGAGACTTCATTGGTAAAGTGTTCTATTCCTACTGACATTGTGGGGTCATCCAGCAAATTAGCACTTTCTCCCGTTATTGAAGAAGAAGAAACTTCTCAACATTTCGAGAAAGTTGATGATAAAGGAGTCGAGAAAGAAAGCCCCACAAAACACGATGGTGACGATACCTTTGATGGGTTGAGTGATCTGATGATCACTTCACAGGAACTTTTCAAGGATGATATAACTAAAGATATATCTCCTGTGACTGAAGCGACATCTACTTTGTAGAAAACTTCATCGGCTCCAAAATCAACTCCTGCTTCTCAATCTGTTATCACTCCCCAACCAAAGAGTGGTTTGTAGTTTGACGCGCGTAGTTCGCACATCACGCACACTTAGGATGCTTAGCACTTATACGCACTTTGCTTTTTCAATTTGGAGATTTCTAAGACTTGTTTTTTTTCTTCAATTTCAGGTTCTACAATGGGGCGCACTGGCTCGTATTACGACAAATTTCAGCGCTATGGAGGCCGCGGAGCTTATGATTTTAGGCAATACCTCGATGCCCCGAGGGAAACAGACGAAGAGAGAGCTATTAGGAAAGCTCGAGAGAGGCGGGACTATGACCGTCAACATGGGAGGAGGGATGAGCGGTACGACTCTTCTTACAGAGGCGACGATTCTCACAAGCGAAAGTCTTATGACGATAAGGGGAAGACTCATATTGTTGACGAATCAAGCAAACGGTCCAAACCTAGTGACGCGTCTGCAATTTCTGAGAAGCCCCCTACTTCAACTCCTCCTATTATCCCCCCTCATTCTCCTGCTCTCGAAAAATCTGATATCCAAACAATCATTAACAGACCTCAGTATCAGGTTAAAGATGGCCCTCCAACGCTTCAAAGCCGATTTTCGAATTGGTGCTTAAAAGGAGTGCGCTTTGACTTAGATCTGGTCCCGATCGATAAGCAAGACATGCTTAAAAGTCTTGATACAGTTAGGCTTAACATTGAGAGGATGTCGCAATGGCAGAAACTCGTTGATGAACTCCAAAGAGTCAACCATATGATGAAAACATGCTGACTATAGAGAATGATAAGACTGAATGGGCTAAAATTTGTAAACAGCATGATGCCGAGATGACGAGCATTGCTGATGATAATGCGAGACTTGAGTCCGAGGTTAAAAAACTCAAGGAAGATCTCGCCGCTTCTTCCGCTTCACAATATCAAAAAGAAGAAGTGTTTCAAAAACAAGTGCGGGATGCGCACGCTGCTCAGAGGGATGCTGAGATGAAATTTGCGACTGAGCAGTTCGTTGTTGAGGAATACCGCAAGAATAACGCTCAGTTGCGAGAAACAGTTAACTCCCAGAACGTGGAAATTGAATTGCTAAAGTCTCGACTTGCTAAAGCTGAGAAAGAGCGTGATGAGGCTGTTGCCGGTCAAGTCGCAGCCGTTGCCGAAAAAGAAGCAGCTGAACAATCACATGAGGCAACGAAAGCTAATGTCAGCTCTACCTTATTCGACTTTTATTTGCACAGCGTTCTGGGTCATGGGAGCCTCTCCTTTCTGGGTCCTGAGTATGAGATTACTCTGGCCGAGGTGTGGGAAGCCGCAGTTGATATGTTGGGCGGTGCCGGCTACGATGAGGCAGAGCTTGAGGCACGTTATCTTGATGATGAAACTCGTGCTGCTCTTGCTAAAGGGAAGGAGCAACTTGCTAAAGTGCGAGCTGAACCGGTGGGAGAAGAATATCCAAAGGAGGAAGTTCCTTTAACTGCCCCCGTTCATGCTTCAACTTCGGCCGGTGTTAATATTACGGACTCCAAATCCTATTCTTCGCCTCCATCTAAAGTTGCTAAAGAAACTGTGACCACTCTTACTGAGGATGAGGCCCCGGACGATGTTGAGGCTGAGAAATTCGTGATTGATCTCGCGAAGCCAACTCCTCCAGGTAACTTCAAATCAGATCTAGCTCAAGTGGATTATTCATTTGATTCATTTGACTTGGATGAATTTCTCGCTTATTACTTAAGTCCTGGTGATCCGATATCTTCTCTTTTCTCGAAGAATATTAATTTTTACTTCTTTTCTTCTGTAGTGGAAGCACCGAGCACTGTGCACTCTTCTACTCCTCTAGTTGCCATTCCTCCATCTTCCCAAGTTACTCCTCCTTCTGCTTCCCAACCGGGATCACAGGCAGAGAAAATTGAAGCTCTTCAGGGCCTGGATGATCCGGCTGCTTCGCAAGAGCAGAAGGCGGAGGATCTTGATGACTCTGAGAAGACCCCAGAGCAGTCTCTTGACGATGACACAAAGCTTTCTACACTGCTTGCTACTCCGGGGAGCGAATCTTCCTCAAAGAGGAAGGGGAAGCATGTCATGAAGAAGAAGAAGAAAAATATTTCCGCTGGAGAAGAAGCGGAAGTTGATCCAGCCATGCCTCTTTCTCCTTCTCCCCCGACCCGTCCACAACGGCTTTAGAAACTAATCATTAGGTCGGGTAAAGGCTACAAAGGCGGCGGGAAGAAGGAATAACAAGCTGGATTTTCTACTTCTTATTTTTTTTCTTTTTGCATGTATCGACCGGAGATTGTGCGGGTACCGGTCCCCGCTTCTTTTTTATGATCTGCACAATGTAAAAAGTTTTCATAGTATTGAATAAAATAGCTATTTTACTTGTACAAATTCTTGTGTATGTGAGAATGCATCTGTTTCTCACTTTTAGTGTAGAATAAACGATTCTTTTTACTTGTACAAACTTTTTTGTCTTTTTTGTCTGTGTTTGAGAATGCATTTATTCCACATCTATTTTTCGTGATATTGCAATGAATTTGTGGTATGTTGCTTGCGTATTACTTTTATTAATATAACTGAATTGTATAGTATTGCCCCCATACCACAAGTACATTGCAACATTTCTAGCCTTTACAAGACTGATATTCTTATTTCAGAGAATAACTATTCCGCTTTTAAGGGAAGAATCATTCTGCTTTTAATAGATTATATCTCATTTTTTGGAGGAACTTTTATTTTCTCTTCCTTCCTTGAAGAACACTTCAACTTCCAGAGATGATCACTTTTATTTGTTAAAAAGTGGATTTCTCTATGCAGTGAAATGAGCTTCTGAAGAAGGTTTTGATTTTGTGCCACAGTAAAGGGCTTATTTTTGGTACTTCGAGTACGGTGAAGTATGCCTCCGAAGAGGTCTTTTTGTCATTTCAGCTCTGGTGAAGTGGGCCTCCGAAGAGAGATTTTTACACTTCAACTCCGGTGAAATGTGCCCCCGGAAAGGTCTTTTTGTCATTTCGGCTCTGGTGAAGTGGGCCTCCGAAGAGAGATTTTTACACTTCAACTCCGGTGAAATGTGCCCCCGAAGAGGTCTTTTTGGCATTTCAGCTCTGGTGAAGTGGGCCTCCGAAGAGAGATTTTTACACTTCAACTCCGGTGAAATGTGCCCCCGAAGAGGTCTTTTTGGCATTTCAGCTCTGGTGAAGTGGGCCTCCGAAGAGAGATTATTACACTTCAACTCCGGTGAAATGTGCCCCCGAAGAGGTCTTTTTGGCATTTCAGCTCTAGTGAAGTGGGCCTCCGAAGAGAGATTTTTACACTTCAACTCCGGTGAAATGTGCCCCCGAAGAGGTCTTTTTGGAATTTCAGCTCTGGTGAAGTGGGCCTCCGAAGAGAGATTTTTACACTTCAATTCTGGTGAAATGTGCCCCCGAAGAGGTCTTTTTGGCATTTCAGCTCAGGTGAAGTGGGCCTTCGAAGAGAGATTTTTACACTTCAACTCCGGTGAAATGTGCCCCCGAAAAGGTCTTTTTGGCATTTCAGCTCTGGTGAAGTGGGCCTCCGAAGAGAGATTTTTACACTTCAACTCCGGTGAAATGTGCCCCCGAAGAGGTCTTTTTGGACTCCGAAGAGTTGCAATTGTTGCTTGTGCTCTTTCGTCATCTGCTCCTTAGCGATTCCTTGCTATTACTTCAAGTACATGCCCCATTCTTTTGCAAGTTCCTTGCTTTCTGCCAGGGAAATGTACGTTATTATCAAGTGATTTATGGGAATCGCTGAGTCTCGCGACGTATTGAATAAGTAAGCTATGCTTTAATTGCCTGCAATATTATATCGACATTTTAGCAATATATTTAAGATATTTGCATGTCGAAATGAAACATGCATTATATAGCAGTTGAACACAAGATTTAAAGTTCTTTATTGTTGATTCGCACTGATTTCTTAGTGGTTTTCAATACAAGAATTATACATTCATCACCATTTTACAAATTTAAGCAATGCTGTTAAGTAAAAAATTGGATGCAAATGAATGTTGTTTCGGAATCTCGAGATTGAATCTTCATCTTTACTGGAATCATTGTTCCTGATCCGTACGCCAATCAGAATAGAATGTTGTCAGATGCTGTGTGGGGACCCCCTATGACAACATCAATGACAAACCTCCCTGATTCATGTTCTGCGATTTCGTTGACTGAACCGTATTGATGATCGGGAAGCTGTTGTTCCTGAGTGGATGAAAATGGGTCATTCCTGTTTTTCTTGATATACTGTTGAAGTTTGTTTTCTTTCAACAGCTTTACAATCAGATCCTTCAAGTGGCGGAAATCGTTAGTGTCATGGCCAGGCTGGTTGTGGAACTTACAGAATCTTTCACTTTGAATGGCATTTTTCCCAAGTCTCAACTTATGTGGTTTAGGATATTCGACAGTATCCTTAATTGCAAAGAAAATATTCTCGAGAGTATCAGTCAAGGGTGTGAGATTCAGAGATTCAAAGTGGCGAGTTTTCTTTGCATTTCCCTGCTTAATCTCGTCATCATTTTCCCTCTTCTGTCCTCCAAATTCTCTTCTATTGGGAGCAACACTGTTATTCTAGATTTCGGTCACAACTACTTTCGCCGGCGCAGAAAGGCTTTCTAGGCGCATGAATTCGTCGGCCTTTTTATAGAATTTTTCGAGTGATTTTGGCTCCTTCATCTTCAGCCATCTTCCGAATTCACTTGATTTGTTGATGGCTCGCATCAGATAAGTCAGGATCATACGGGGTTCTGCATTGTCCACTTCGGCTAAAGCTACATTGAAACGGTTCAAGAAAGATCTGACAGATTCTCCGGAAGCTTGCTCAAGGCTCGATAGTGACATCATATCTTTAGCTTTTGAAGCATACAACCTGAATTGATCCTTGAACTTTCGGGTTAAATCAGAGAATTGATCTACGGACCGAATTGGTAGCTTAGTGAACCAAAGTAGAGCCACTCCTTCCAAGTACACTGGAAAGTATCGACATTTAATCTCATCTGATGCTCTTGCACCAGTCATATGCCAGTCGTACTTATACAGGAAATGATTAGGGTCACTTGTCCCTCTGTAAGCCTGGATACACTACAAGAAAAGTGAGTTTTAACTGCAATTACCGTCAGCGTTTTAAAGTTCAATGCTGTAGAATATGTTTATAAGAAAGTTGTTTCAAAGGTTCAACGCTGACAATATTATTAGTGTTTATTTTGTTTGCCGCCACACACACAAGTGTTTATTTCATTTGCCGCCACTTCTCATTTACATGGAGGAAAAAAGAAAATATGTTGATTCCAGTTTCCATTCCCTCCTTAATTTCAGTTTCCATACATCGATTTCAATTTCAACACCAGAATTCATCTTCCTTCATCCATCGCTTCAATTTTGATTGAGCATCTCTGTCGTCGATTTCGAATTTTGTAGCCCTAAACTCAGTGAAATTGGAAAGTGGTGAGTGTTTTTCTCAATTCTAGTTTTTTGTTTGTGTTAGAATAGTTGCGAATTATCAGATCTTTCTTATCAGATCGAGTTCAAAATTTACCCTAGTTTTTGTTCAGTATTTATCGATTGCAACTGTTTAAATCTTTTCTTAACCTCTTTGATGAAATTCTTTCTAGTTGAGTTATATTCTTTCTGATTTTAGTAAGACATCTTGTTTCATTTCTAACTGGCTGGTTTGGTTTTTATTCGTTGAGGATCCACCATTCACTGATTCGTGTAGGCATTAATGATGAATTGATGAATTACTCAATACTTATTTGCATGCTCTAGATATTCTATTGCTAAATTTTTATATCATCATACCTAGATTATATTCATTAAATTATATTATTTTAGGACTTTATTATTTATGCAGTAGAAACTTGAAAATAAGATTAAACCCCTATAATTTGCAGTTAAAACTTTGATTTGAAGTTATGATATTTTAAAATGTTAATGATGTAGCCCATTTATAATTTAGAAAATATTTGACATGCTCTGCGAATTGCTTTATTGAATTGAATGGTCAAAATTTGTTTGTTAATTTATAAATGCTGACCATTATGGTACACAATTGTTGATAAGAAATTTTTTCAAATTGTTTGATATATTTCATTAATTTCTCCATTAAATTCCATGGCTAATTTTTATTAGTTAATATCTAAATGCCAATCAATATGGTGCAACATTGATGATAAAGAAAAATTCAAGAGGTTTAATGTATTATGCTACTGCTTCATTCAATTAAATGGTCAACTTATATTAGTTGATTTATAAATCTTTGTTTAATATGCTACAGTGCTGATGATAAGGAAACTCTTCAAAATGTTTGGCAAATTGTATTAATAGCTCCACTAAATCAAATGGCAATCTATTTTAGTTTATATCTAAATCTTAGTCATTACGGTCCAATAATAATGATTAGGAAAATTTTCAAAATGTTTGACATATTATATTAGTCACTCTATTGAATTAAATCACCAATTTCTAATAGCTGATTTACTAGAACCGCAGTAAGTGCAAATCGTGTTGATCGTGTTGCTTAAACAGATTATGGCAGGACTACTTGATTAGTACACAAATGCTGGTAATGCTCGGGCTTTACATATGGTTACTAAGATTGCAGACTATTTTGCAAATTGAGTGAAAAATGTGATACTAGATTATAGAATTGAAAGGCATTGGACATCCCTCAATGATGAAATAGGAGGCATGAATGAACTTCTTTACAAACTGTAAAAAATAACTGTAAGCATCTTCACTTTCATATTTTCACATAACGCAGGTTAGTACCAAGTACTCTCTTTGAGTCTTGAATCCCAGTTGGAAAATATATATTACGTTTCTAAGCAAGAAATTGTAAAACTGAAACATCAAGGGGATAAGTTAGAAAAAAAATTCGTATACAGGCAAAGACAGGCCACGATGAGGAGTTTGTAGCAGCATTACAGAAGCTACTTGGAAAAGGTTCAAATATTGTTGAAGAGTCTGAGGAGATTAAAGTATTAAAATTCAGTATCAAATTAAGTCTAATGTTATATCAGTACCAGAGATTCAGTACACAGTTTTCTTTTTCCATTAGGAATTCACAAAAGCACTTGAAAGTCTACCACAAGGTAGAATTTCGGATTTGTTTCAAAGGCGCTACCATCGTGTTCTTACTGTAAGCATTTTCGCACATTCAAATTAAAAATGATTCTATGTTGCAGCACAATAAAAAAATATCTACTATTTATGTTATTACACACCTGATTGCATGTGTTGTCATAAACTCATTTACCTCTTCAATGAATATCACAATTTCAAAGAAAATGTCAGGTTGGAGTAGGTCTGATGGCTTTTCAGCAATTTAGCGGAGTTAATGGGTTTGTTTTTTTATGCTACTGAAATATTTATCTCAACAGGTAGACAGCAATACTTATCATATTGATGTGTTCTAAGTAACACATCAATTTACCAATATAGGTCCAGAGTTAAACTGACATATTAATACGTTATTATTATCTATGTAAATCAGGCTTCAAATAAGGAACTTAAGGGACTATTTTAATGGCTATGGTTCAGGTTCCAATGACAACAGCGTATATTTTAGCCAACATAGTTATAAATTTATTTTATAATAATTGTAAAACAGCGCCTTAAAATGTATACAGGGGGTTTACCACTTATCGAAGACAATTTGGCATTAGAAGAGTTGAAATTAGTATTAAAAATGATACCCATTAGTTCGTTATTTCGTTGAACGTTTTCAAATAAAGCTAATCAACAAATGGTGGAGGAAAAAATAGTAAATTAAGACTAATTCCACATATTAAGAACAATTTTCAACAGTTAGTAAATCCAAATTTGCAGAGAAACACTATTGGAAGTATTCAGGGTAAATGGAGAAAAATTAAATTGCAGATTGTATGCTGGCAAATAATACGATATACTTGTTATGTTTATAAGGATGTAACATTGCTATTCCTACACAAGTGATCAAGCTATTATCATTACTGGTTGGTTTGCCAGATAGATTCAAAACCAGTAAAGTCAAAACAATGTGCAGGAAAAAATGCACAGTATGTTTCAAATAAATGGCTTCTCGGTTATAATGATATAAATTTGTCTACAATTAGCTAAAATCACTCAATCTTCATATACACATTCAATTTCTTCAGGTTTATGTAGGAAAAGCACAACCGAGTATAATGGGTTATAATTATAAGATTAAAACAGCCATGTTATTTGTTAGCTTTTGTTGGTTACAGGATTAGCAATTATAAGTTGCCAATGATTGTCGCGGTTAAAAATAAATGCATTAATATGCAATATCTTAGCAATGTGGTTACCTCGGACTCCATCGTCAGATCTGAGCCGGTTATTTCTGATAGGCTTTTATCAATGATTATTTCAGGATGTTTTTTTGATCGGCTGTCCTGACTGCTGATCATTGGTAGTTTCCTCTTTCGGAAGCTGTGGTATAGATATAGTAGATACTATGTCAAATTTGTTGTGCAAATCTTGTTTGTAATAGTGTTGAATGGATTAAAACACACCTTTTGAGCAGCGCGTTACCTTCATTAATATCCAGATAGTGTACATACAGGTTACTGTAGTTGACCTGAGGGTAGGCTTACCTGTAATACAGAGTATAAACAATCAGATAGGAATCATTATAATGCGAATAAGCTATAGTAGTTGGCTGATAGTTGGAGAATACACCAAGGTAAGTTCTAACAGTCATTGTAGTAAGGATTACAGTCTTATTATTTTCATCTAGCGCAGATTGATCGACCAAGGATGTTTTGCTTCCCCACAAAGTAGCTAAAATTCGGTTACCACTTCACACAGGTGAAAAGGAAGTTTAGTAATGAGCAGATTATTATTTCATTTTATTCAAAGTGGCTGTTATCCAGAGTCCACTTAGAAAAAATTCCACCTAACCATTTTGGAGTCTCTTTAGCGGTTTCCTAACTTATTATGCTAATATCGAAGTAGTCTTTAGATTTATGACCATACCATTTGTTGGCTTTTATTTATTTATTTATTGAATATTTGAATTGATGTAGGGTGATCAAAAGCATTTAACTTTGGCTCATCTCTTTGACAAGCCATGCTTTCTAGGTCCACTTACATTAAAGGTCGGTTAGCTTCTTTTGATACCTGCTTGAATCATGAAATAGGCTAATGCTACTATGAGGCCATTGGATATTGTGATAACCGACTAAAATTTTAATTATTTATTTATTGATTGAAGCAACAAGAATCTGTTATTTGTGGTTTTGGTGCAGGTTGACGATTTTTCTGGCTTCCATGCCAATACACATATCCCAATTGTTATTGGAGCACAAACGCGCTATGAGGTTACTGGTGATCTACTTTATAAGGTAATATGATTGCTAACATCTAGTCAAAAGTGAAGATTTTACCTGATAAACATAAATATAACCCAGCCTTAAAAAATACCAAATATTATACGTTGAAATTACTTACAAATTCATCTAACTAAATCTGAAGATACATTTATTTCTCCTAAACTTTCCAGGAAATAGAAACTTTCTTTATGCATAATGTCAACTCTTCCCACACTTATGCAACATGAGGAACTTCTGTCCACGAGCATTGGTAAAATCATGAAAGAATATTTACTTAATCTAACGTTCTAATATGGTATTTGATAGTGTACTTAATTGATGATTTTCTATTCATACGTGCAATTCCATTTCATCATTTGCAGGTCAGATCCAAAGCGACTTGCAGACACTCTTAATGCTGAAGACCAGGAATCATGCACCACTTATAACATGCTTAAGGTAATTCACTTTTATTTTATGATGCCAACAGTGAACCAATTAGGCTTTGTTCATGTTAAGGCATTCATGGTCTTCAACATATATTTGGCAAACCTCTTGTCAATCTGAAATATATATAGGAACTGCATCACAGTATTAAGAGACATTCATTCTCCTTGTCGTGGACCTCTATTTGATTCAAAGAAACCATTAGGAATGTGTATGACTAAAATTGAAAATGTTGGAGTGATAATGGATTCATAGATTAAATTGATAAGTAAGACAGGGAAACACATTGCAGCCATCATATGACATGTGAATCCCTATTTATCTTATCATATGCTTTTTACAAGTCAATCTTAATACACATCTTAGGTTTCCTAGCTTCTTGAAATTTCGGGTGAGTTCATTTGCAAGCTAAATGTTTTCACTAATATTTCTACCAGGCACAAATGCATATTGATTTTCTGCAATCAAGGAAGGAAGGAAAACTTTAATTTTATTATATATAATCTTAGCCACAATTTTATAAACCAACATTTGCACGAGCTATAGGCCAGTAAACAGAAATAGTCTGCGGCTTATCTTTCTTAGGTATAAAAGTAAGAAAGGAATGATTCATCCCCTTAGCAATTTTGCTAGTTTGAAAGATTTCAATGTGACTAAGTAGAGTTCTTCTTTCAATAGATCATAATGCAGCTTGATTTTTTTTTGCTGAAAAGCCATCAGGACCAAGGCTTTTGGCACCATGAATGGACCACATTGTTGTCTTGATCTCTTCCAATTCAATTAGTGGAGATAAGTATCTTTGGCCTCACTAATTATCATCATTCGTGGTTCAATGTATGGGAAAGACAGTGAATTAATTCCATTGTAAAGAGTGGAGTAATACTATAGAGATTCCTAAGCTATTGCTTCATGATTACAAATGTACTCACCACTAGGAGGAGTAGAGCCTGGATTTGATTCCTATGCTTCCTCATAGACAAGCGTGAAAAAAAACTTTGAATTTGTATCCCCTTCCACTAACCATAAAGTTTTCCTTTTTTGCAACAATTCTTCATATTGCATTTTAACCTGGTTTTTAATTCCAAGTTAATAGATATCACATGCTCATATAAAGATAGATTTTCTAGGTCATTATCAGTTTGCAAAAAAACTGACATGTACTCATCCTTTAGCTTTTGCACGTTATCTGTTTTGCTGATGTGTCTGTACCAGATTTGAGATTTTCCTTGATTTTCTTTAGTTTAATAATAAAATTATGAATATAGTCACCCCAGGTTGTAGCTTTGAGCCTATCATAAACACACTGCATATATCTATCTCTGTGACACCATTCGTTAACATATCTAAAAGGCATGTTCTTTGACTTTGGCTTGTTATCGGTAAAAGTAAGTAATATAGGGGTATGATCACTTAGGTTGGTTGGTTATGCAACAACAAAAGTGTTGGGAAAATCTGCAATAGCTCCTGATTTGCCAATACTTTATCTATGTTGCTTTCCATTCCACTCTTTCTCTAAATGTATTTACACCCCTATAAAGAACATTGTAATAAACAATTTCTAAATCCATTAAGATAAGAAAAGGGTATAGGCAATCCTCCCTTTTATTTTTAGGGTTTAAAGCATTATTAAAATCCCCAAATGCAACCCAAGGCATATGAATAGAAGAGGCATAAGGAATAAGACAGCTGCACAATTTGTCCCTTTCAGAGGAAGTGTTTCTAGCATAAACAAAAGTGAATAGTACACATAAAACCTCTTGAATTAGTCAAAACAACTCGACATGCTGATAACTCTTGTTAAAGATGTGTAAACTCCAAGTTTTATCATTGGTGATAACAAATATTCGACCTTTGGATCCCATATCATTATTATTGATGCAGGACCAGTGGGGAAGGAATTTGGACATACATTTTGCAATGCTAGAATCTAACAGTTTTGTCTCATATAAGGTTATTAACGACAACCTTTGAGTCTGTAGAAATCTGAACACAAATGGCATTTTATTGTCTGTATTCAAACCTCTAATATTCCATGCACAAGCCTTCATTTAATTGTTGATGAGTCCCTTGTATGTCTTTTAGGGGGGCTGTAGGAGTTGATGTTTTCTTTTCATGTATCTTCTTGTATTTCATATTTTCCTCTAGCATTTGGAGTGCAGTTTTTTATTAATTTATTTTAGTTTTCCATTTTCATTTGTATGCTGAGCAATTTCATAAATAAAGTGCTACTGTTCTTCAGAAATTTCTTATGCAATCGAGAATTCCTTTGACTGTTCTAAGTGTATTCTGAAGTAGAATTAATATCCTCTTGAACTGTTTATAGGTGTTCTAAGTGGGACAATGGAACTTGATTATAGGTGTTGAAACTTGCTTTCCTAGTGATCTGAAGGGTTTGAGTCTTAGTTGCATAACATTGAGGATATGAAGGACCTTCTTCTTCGGGAGATAAATAGGAGAATCGATTAGATGTAAGAACTGGTTAGTTCACAAACATAGGTCAAGGGATGTGGTGGCTGTCGATGTAAGCTTGTCGCTGTCAAGTAGAACGTCGCTGTTGAAGTTGTGTAGTTCAAGAACTGGTTAGTGATATTGTTTGAATTTATATTCATGATCGGTACTAATAATTTTCAGTATAGTAGTTTACATTGATTATGTCTGGAGTGATATTATATTTTTGTTTAACATATACCTTATCTTTGTTTAACAATATTATGATAACTTGGTCTACTGTGTTATTTTTGTTTATGAATATTATTGAAACTTGATTTATAGATGTTTTTTGTATATTAATATTGTTTTAGCTAGTTTATTTAACAGATTATTATTCATTAGAACATGTTATATATACTGGTTGCTTGATTATACTCAAAATGTAGTTCTGGAATATGCAAATATAGTGGAATGTTAATGCTGTAAAAATCATATAAATAGAAGACAACATCTATTTTAATGCTGTTAATGAAGAAACAACAGCGTTTAATTCGTGTTGTAATTATCATTAAATAGTGAGTAACAGCGTTTATTAAACGCTGTTGTAAACTGTAGTAAAACATCATTCCAACTGTAAAAACATAACACAGCACGCATTAAACGCTGTAATAAAAATATTAACAGCCTAAATAAAACGCTGTCAAAAGAATAATTTCCACATCGTTTAAAATTAAGCTGTTGTAAGTTCTCTTTATACGATACCTTGTCGTTATACAGCATTTGTTCTAACGCTGTTGTGTCATATAACAGCGTTTAATAAATGCTGTGGTATCAAGTTTTTTACAGCATTTTCTATTTTGCTGTTAAAACTTTTGCATCTACGACAGCATGTCGTTATACAACGTTTATAATAACGCTGTCGTATCATATAACAGCGTTTTTGAAACGCTGTCAAAAGCTGTTTCTGGTGTAGTGATAGTAGGAGGTACAAATTTTCTTGGAAATTCTGCTTTTAGGATCCTTTCAGTAAACGGAGTTCTGCTTGGTGCAAATCCCAAGTCATTCTCGTTTTCTTCCCTCTACATACTCTCTTTCATGATTTGGCGAACCATCCCTGATAGGTACTCCTCGTCGCTCAGAGGCGTTGCCGGGTAGACGTCAGCTCTCCTTTCGGTAGTTTGCCTGGGCAAATATTCACGAAAAGTTGGCTGTTGCCTCGAACCTTCTGCTTGGAAAGGTGGCATTTCGGCAGTGCCAGCTGCTCTTTGAGGAATATCTTTCTCCTGGGGATTACGAGCATTTTCAGTGAAGACTGTTTCATTGTTTTTTGGCTGTTGATTTGCCCCAAGCAGAGTGTTTAATCTGTCCATCATTAAAGCATTTTGAGCTTCAATCTGCTGATATAATCCTGACACTGCGCTGTCTAACTCAGCCCTTGTGACTCCAACGGCAGGAGTTGTCTGGTTTGCTGTTGGGGAAGCGGAGGTTCCCTCTTGAGCATTTCCGGATCTGGTAGGTATACTCTTTCCTCCAGGAGCCATGATTTCAAATAAACTTCTGGTTTTTAGAGAGATCCTTTCAACAAATTCTTGCGGAGCAATGGTGAGAATATGCCTGAGTTGGTCTCTCAATGAAAGCACCAAAATGTTAACGCTGAAAATTGAACGCTAACACCCGGTGTGTGTAATAGAGTTGTGAAAGCACCACCCCTGTGACGGGAACAAGTAGTAAGCAGTAAAATAGAGAAAATGCAGTAAAAGACAGCAGTTTATAGTGGTTCGGCTTGAGATCGAGCCTACATCCACTTTGAATCTCTTTATTACTGAATCTGGTTACAAGACGATACAATACACTTATGTAAACAATACAATTTGATCACAAAGACAATCTCAACTACTAGCTCAAACTTCGATGATGAAACTTGATGAATCCGTGTTGGATGTAGGAAATTCCTCTCGAAGCTTGTTGTAGTATCTTGAATTTTTGAAGATCTTCAATTGTCGAATGAGTTCAGAGTTCGGCAGAGTAACGACGCTTCAAGAAATGATCGGCCAAAAAGTCCTCTCCCCGTTGAAGTTAGGGGGGCTTTTATAGGAGTTGATTCTGGGCAGAAATATTGCTCCAAGTCTTAGGTCGTGTACGACCTAAGCTAGGTCGTAGGTCGTGAGCGACCTAAGCTAGGTTGTAGGTCGTGAGCGACCTAAGATAGGTTGCAGTCTACACGCGACTTAAGAAGTGCAGTCTGATGGAGTTGTACGTGGTTTTCTCTAAGTGGTAAGTCGTAAGCGGGTTAAGGAGGGTACTAGGTCGTCGGCGACCTAGTGGGCTGATAGATCGCAAGCAACTTATAGGAAGCGGCAGGGAATTAGGTCGTAAGCGACCTAAGGTAGGTCGCGTGTCACATTACCTTTATAACCAGTTAGGTCGCTAAATCTTATGTGATGTAAGGTCGCTGACTTTTAGGTCGTGATACTTCTTGGGTCGTTAGCACTCTTAGGTCGTAGACAACTTAGGTCGTGGAGAAGTTAGGTCGCTAACTTCTTATCCTGGTAGGTCGTTGAGATTATTAGGTCGCGGGTATCTTTAGGTTGCACACTTTTAGGTCACGAGCCCTCTTAAGTAGTTAGGTCATAGGTCTGGAGCCACTAGGTCGCTGGCTTGTAGAATCTGCTAGATCGTCAAATCCATTAGGTCGCGAAGTCCTTAAGTCGCAGACTTTCTTAACTCGCAGCCACTTTAGGTCGTTAGATTCCTTAGGTCGTGAGTTTTATTAAGTCGTGAGGCCTTTTAGGTCGCAGAGTTTTAGGTCGCCGAAATAAAGGGGTTAACAACATACAACTCAGATCGATCAGAGAATCAAGAAGAAGAATTTCAACTTGCAAATTTCTCACGCCTGTTTCAAAGTAGTGTCTCTGTTTCAAATATATTCCAGGTGAGTAACATTCAATTTTAAAAAAACTTAAGTAGTAATCTGGTTGCATGAAATCTCTGGAATTATTATGTTTGAATGCATGTATATATTAGTGCTTTTCTCTATGTGTGTATATATATATATATATATATGAATGTATGATATGCATGTTTTGTTTTCATCTAGGTACTCTCTGCTCATAGTTCCAGGTTCTTGTTTTGATTTAAAATCTATATCTCTTGACGTAGTCCCTATTTAAACTTAAGTTTCAAGTAAAACTTGTGTATTTCATCACCAATTTTAGTTTTAAAAATTATATTTAAGTTAAAGAAATATGGATTGTCTCTGGTAATCAAAATAACAGACCAAACTTTAAATAAGTGGAAATCCAAACATCATGATTCAATGTTTCAGGTATGCAATCTGAAACTCCATCCAAACTTATGATTTTTAAAACTAAACTAAAAATTTTAGTAATGGTTTGAATGAGCATTTATGGTTTAACCAGAAAATGGTAAACTGGTGATCGTTGGCGATCCACTGACTCATAGTGGTCACGATTTTGTCTGGTGATGGAGGGACGAACGGAGGGTCGAGGAAAAATACAGTGGTAGTGGTCAGATGATCGTGGTGGAGGTGGCGAACATCTTAAATTCGTAAACCTAATTTTGGCAAGGCTTAAGTTTTCAATTCGTTAGTCACCTATGATTGATCGAGTGCTACCAAACTCGAGGGGATGAAAGTATGGTGGATGGCGAAGGGTTGGCCGGAGCTGCAGACTCATTGATGGTCGGAGCCTCGAGAGTGAGGCGTTGACTAGTTTTGATGTGGTGTTCCTGGTTTTGTTCCAGGTCTGGTTGGAATTCGAATTTGATTTCGAGCTTTGAGATGGCGATCTAATGTTTGGGTTAGGGTGTATGGAAGCTTGTTGATGAGGGATGATCGTCGAAATTGATCGGAGGCGATCAAAGCCACCGTACAGGTGCACGGTGCACCTTTTTCTAGTGATGATGGTTGTTGGTTTGAGCATGGATTTTGTCTCGAGTAATTCTCGAGTAATGGAGTGTTTTTGCTCGAAGTTGGGGTGGGTTATACTCGAAGCAAATTTAAGTGGCTTGGGTTGCCTGATGTGTTTTCTAGGTTTTGTAATTTAAGTAAAACTTAAACAGTTTGTATCAAATATAGAGATAGTACAAGGTTTTAAAATAAATTAAAACAGGTTTCCAAGTTAAAGTATGATTTAAGTTCCAAAGCAAAGGTTTAAGTTAATTTTTTTGAAAGTAATTAAGTTTTAATTTAATAAATTTGTGACATTATTTATTAATTAATTATTTTAAATAAATAATGAAATTAATTAAGATAAATTGATATTTTGATTAACCTTAATTTCTTGAATAAAATAATGTGTTAATAATGATAAAGGGTAAGGTTATTAATTAAAGATTTTGATATCAATGAAGATAATTAAGAATAATCACTTATTGTAATTAATTAAAGGTAATTAATTAATGTGACAAATTAATTAAGGAAATTAATTTGAGAATAATTAAATAAATTTAAAGGTTAATTAATCGATGAAATTGATTAAGGGATGATTATTAATTAAGGATTAATAAATTAATTATTGTAATTAATTAAGGATAATTAATTAAATGATAATTAATTAATTTATTAATTGAGGCTAATTAATTTATTATTAAAGGTTAATTAATTAAGATAAAATTGTAATTAGCTAATGTTAATTAACCAGGATTAGTGACTAATCTGATCAGATAAATAAATTTACCTTACCTACGGATGTTTGGATTGTATTGAATGGTTGAATTGTTGATATCCCTGATATGTGATGCTTTGTGATATATCCTGATTTATGTTGTGATCTATTTCTCTGGGATGAATGTAATTAATTCTCTGTGATGTGATTTATTATCTGTGATATATATCTATCTGTAGTCTGGGTATGAAAGATAAGCGTTATAGTTTATACCGCTTATCAAATATATTGTTGTGTTTGAATCTGTGATGATTAGTAATGTTGCACTACTTTGTAAAACCCCTGGACCACACCTTTACACACACAAATATGGATTTCATAGGGAAATCGGTTAAGTCACAGATGATTTAAACTTAATGTTTTGAAATTGAAATTTTAATTTCAATTGATTTTGAAATTGGAAATTTGGGGTCTAATATGAAAAGCTTTAGAAAGGAGTTTTAAAGATATTTTGGATATCTTGAAATCTAAATAATTCAATTTGAATTTGAATTCAAAATAAGGAATTGAATTCTATGTTGAAAATTACGGTTTAAGAGTGTTATACAAGTTATAAATGTGTTTATATGGGCTTGAACCATTTTAAATTATTGTTTGGGAAATTTGAATTTAACCCAAGGGTTTAACTTGTATAAATGAAATTGGATTTTTCCGTAATGAAAACTAATTGTTTTCAAATGATAAAAGCTTTCATATAAGAAATGAAATTCCAATTTAAGTTAAAAGAATTTCAAGTTTGAATTGAAAATGGTTTTCCAAGTGACAAATAAATCTTTGGAAACGTGTTTTGAAAGCTATCAATTAAATCTTTGTTTTAAAGATTGGACGAGTTAATCCATATTGTAATGGAAATTGATTTGAAAATCTGTGAATGAATCTTTGTGAACGGGGTGAACTTTGTGAATTGAATCTTTTTGTTTAAAAGATTAAAAGTGTGGAAATTGTTTAAACCATTGAAGGTTTTTGAAATGAATCTTTTTATTTAAAAGATTTGAAATGGTAATTTATTTTAACCATTTGAATGAATCTTTTTATTTAATAGATTGGAGATGGTAATTGGTTTTAACCATTCGAATGAAAGGTTTTGGGCTTTAAGCTATGATTTAACTGGGATGTAACGACCCGCCATTTTGGACCATTCGCATCCATTATAAGTGTATAGGTAGACACTCATGCCGGAGTTGAATTGGTCAAAATACCGCGTTGTTAATTTAAATTTGGCAAAACTGAACATATACAGTAAATAAATAATAATCACAGATCACAGACACAGAGTAATAAGTGCAGCGGAATTAAAAGAGATAGTAGTTCATGAAGCTACTATATGAATATATAAAATACATCAGAGTTTACAACAGAAGAATAATACGATACATCAGATACAAATCAGAATACATCACTCGAATCATCGAATACTGAAAGCAGAATAGATGGCTAGATCTTCAAGCAAAGCTCCAACTCCAAAGGTGAGTCTCGAAAGCTGAACCACTCAGTCTGACCCGAGCATAAAGCAAAACACAAGACACTCGAGTCAGGATTAACATTCTTATATTAATAAATCCAACTCAAGTGAAATAGCAATTGAAATACAAGCAACTCAAAGGATGTTTGGAATAACCATCCTTTAAGGATCCGTCAAACTATCTACTAGGTAGTAATGTACGCTAAGTAGATAATGTCTATCAATAATATGTAAAGATATCAAAATAGCGTTAAGTCATGGCCCATTCCACCCTTAACACATTTTTATTCCCAAAAGCATATACAAGACCGTAGTTTCCCCAAAACCGGAAGTCACCAGAGGGCAATCCATATACTAAAGGTACAAATCAAAATCGTAGTGGTCGCGTATAAATGGAATACATGTATGACAAGGCACATGAGGCAATACCCAAGGTAGTGATACTACCGTTCGCCTGATCCGGACTGGTGAGAACGCAACGCCGCAGCGCCCGCAACACCGTGAAACAACACTCCCAAAATCAAGGGTGCACCAATCGACAACAAGTAATAAGTAGTTCGAAGAAGTGTGTCCACTTGAGGTAGCTAATCCTCCATTGGCCCGGCACAGCTCCTGTTTTAGTCATTTCCAATTTGACACAAGTGTCAAGGCTATCCATCATCGTTCTCTTTCTTCAGTCAACGCGTACATCATTCCAACCACTTCATTCTGGATCATCACTCCGCGTATAGTTATTAAAGTGGTTTTCGGTTTAGATAGAGTGTATATCCATAACCGAATTCCGGTCTCTTTAATAACCTTCGAAATTATTTCACCGATTGGTCGTTTATTTATTTCAAAACCAAATCAATTTCAATTTCAATTTCAATTCGCAAATCAACATTTCATTTGTCTTTCCAAATCAATTTCCATAATTTACGTTTCAAAACTTCCAAATTACCATTTCAAAATCTTATAATTCAATTTCAATCTTTATATTGAAAACAATTCAAATATTGATTCAAGTTCGTACAAAAGTTTCATTTCGAAATCATTAGAATCAATTTAGTTTTAACATTCAAATCAATTTACATTCATTTATCGATTTCATTCAATATTCGTTAAGTAAATTTTCATTCAAAACAATTCTATTAAATTTCCAATTCATTAAATCAACTTCTTAAGTTCAACTTCATTATATCAAAACTTACAAATTGAATTAAATTAAATTCGTCAAATCAAATTCTTTAAATTTCAAGTCTTACATTAATTTCAATAAATCACATTTTATTTCTTGTTAAAGAAATTCAAAATTCACTTATTTACTTACTTAAATAATTTTCCAAACTTAATTAATAAAGAAAACTCAATTTCAATTATTTACGAAGTAAATTCACTTATTCAAAAGTTCAATTTCTCTTATTAAAGAATTCAATTCAATCTAATCATTAAATAATTCAATCTTATTTAATTATTAAATAATTCAAAACTTAATTATTAAATAATTTCAAAGTTTAATAATTTCAAAGTTTAATAATTTCAAACTTAATTATAATTTCAAACTTAATTATTAAATCATTTCAAAGTTTAATAATTTCAAACTTAATTCAATCATTTCTCAAATTTAACAACATTCCTTCATCAATTACATTGTTGATATTTTGTTTCAGATTAAAATTAACATTTTCCTTTCATTGAAAATTCAAATTTCTAACTTCATTTCAAAACCATATTATTTATTCAAATAAAATCTTCGTTTTATTTTTAAATCAAATTATTGACCAATCGGGTTTTATTTAATTTTCTATCCTAGGTCAAAGTTCAATTTGGGTATTTATCATTTCAACCTGATTCCAATTCAATTCAAAATCAAAACATAACAAAGGGAACTTGCAGTGTGATAACTGGGATGGTGTCAAAGTAAATAAACAAGCAATAACAACAATCAATAACAATCCAATAATCAATTCAAATAATCCCGAAATAACCGTATTAATTCGCATTGTTGTTTGTACGAATTAATATAATTATTTCTAGAATCTACACTATCATTTCACGTACATTAAAGATTATTACATTACGGTTTTCACTTGTCATCTATTTACAATTTCATACATCATCAATTTAACAACATACATTCAGTGGTTCAAAGTGTAATTAAACAAATCCTACGTGTCAATAAATTCAACAGTTAAAGGGGTCATATTATACAAATGTCAGTTAATCAAATTTAACATTTAACTATCCTACATCAATTTCAATTTCAAACTATTTATCACTTACATCATTAACAATTTAATGTCCAATATAAACATCAACAATCAATCAATTATCAGCCAAACTGTATTATCATCGCATAAATAATTATCAGATAATGGTGTCAGATGTCACAGGTGAACTGATACAGGTAATAACAGATATAATAGTGTAAATAACTAACAGTTGCATATTTCAATTGTCGTTTCAATTGAAATCAAATTTAATAAATAAAAGAACGTTAATCGTGAGTGAGTGCTCACCTTTCGAGGCTAGAGATGAATGAGAACGAGATGGTTACGAATCCAAACACGAATTTCAGAGTACGGCACGATGGCCACGAATTTGACGAGCAAAGTTGATAGCTGGGAAAAGGTGAAACGAATCAAAATCAGCTTACTATTACTGAAGAGAAATGTATATTATAAAATTCAAACCAATACTCAATTAATATACATATTTAAATCACATATCTATAAAAGATATTTAAATAAAATAAAATAGAATAAAGACTAAACTTGATAAACATTATAACTTCTAAAATCAGATAACATAGAAATCAAAATCTTTATATGTCATTTTTTTAAATCGATACAAAAATGCATATACGCTATCCAAATATATGTCATATGCACCCTGCCAAAACATTTCTTAAAACCAATATAATATATACACAATAATATATGTACGGTTATATGCATGCTAACCTGAAATCGACACATATTAAGATTTTAAACAAACTCAAACAAACATATGTATAAAGTATACAATATCTCTACAGTAGAAAACAAACATATATATAACAGAACTCTTCATTCTCCTCAAATACATTTACTTAACAGATCATGTACAAGCTTCAAAATATATATATACTGATATGAAAATCATTGAACAACATATAATATAACCAATGTATTATAAAACTAATATAAACTTTAAATCACATTATAAATATACTTTTCGACATATATATGCATATGTATATCCAGATATATTTTAAACAATGCAAACTATAGTAGAAATCAAATACATGAAATCCAACTCCAAACAATTATATATGCAAACTGCATGTATATAAATATAATCAAATTGTAATTAACTAGATATACTCTATACATATATATACAATATAATTCTTACTGTAAACATTGTTTATTACGGCATATATAAACTACTATATATAAAACATTGTATGCCATACAGTATATATGCAATGTAAAATTTTAGTACAGCTAGCATAAAATATACTTACAAATTTAAACACCCTATTTGGTAAATATGAGAACTGCAACCTTAGGTTTTGTATTATATATATTTAACTTTATAAACTAAATAATATAAACTAAAAAATTTTGAACTGTAAACCAAAATATTAACATATCACCATTATATGTAGCATTAGCAAACATAAATATGCAAAGTGAAATATATACCTTGAATGAATGAAGGTGTAAAGTAAGCTACAGGCTTTGGACGAGACAAGTCTGATTTGGATCACGACAAGGTGGCCAAAGATACGGCGGAGTTGGAATGGGTTCACGGCAAATATGGGAATGGGACCCGTAGCAGTGGGGTACTAGGCCGAGGGAAAGTCAGGCGGTCAGATCTGGATGTTCGGTGCAAGCGGTGCTCAGGCGGAGGGGAAATTTGCAGGCGAGTTGAGTGTGGTTGGCAAGATCCATGCGTGTGTGAAGGGAATGGCTCGCGTGATGGGAGATGGAGGAGCAAGATATAGACGTGGAAGACGAGGGCAAGAGGCCGATGGGGATAGGTCGGGTCTGGATCGAATGGTACATGGGGAGGAGGAAGAGGCCGCAGTGAAACAACAGAGAAAGGTGAAGGTTGCATTGTTGAAGAGGAAGAAGCGGGTGCATATTAAAACAATTATGAATTGGAAAAAAAGATGAGCAGCTCCAAAATGAAGTAACAGAAAAATAAATGATATCTATATTTTTGAAATCAAAGCGAATAGTGGGTAGGAATGATAACAGTCACGAATTAGAATATTGATTGCAGTGGCCATTGGTAAAAGACGTTGGAATACGAAAGGAAAGGGAAGCCAAAAGTTTGAATGCTAAACCGATACGAACATTGTTTTTTCTGATTTCGAGGTGTACCAGACCTTAAAACACAGAAGTAAATATGACACTGAGATCAGCATGACGAGACGATTAAAACGATATACAGATATTAGTGGTTCGATTGGATTATAAAAATTCGAATTTTTCTACTGACGGAAAGTGCAAGAAAAACGTAGAAAATTAAGATCGACGGAGCCAAAGATGTCCGAATTTGGAAAAACGACAAACTGACATCTTGCTCTGAAGATGGTTTAGAATTTTTCTATGTAAAAATATTTAGGTTTCGGAAACATTTTATTTTCATTACTTTTTAACTGATTAAATCGAAGTGAATTTACGCGCGAAATAAACTTTCATATTTTCGGACGAAAATTTACCAGTTGCTATGTTTAACTAGACGTATTCCAAATATTAATTTTTTATTTCAAAATTTTATTGTTTAAAATTTCACAAAATTTCAACTAATTACGTTATTAAAACAGTTGAAATTTACGGGTCGTTACACTCTCCCCCACTCAAAACTTTTCGTCCCCGAAAAGGAACGAGGTAGGAGAATAGAAACAACGAGAAAGAAAACAGATTGAAAGCAAAATAAAACAATTAGTTTAAACCGTTTAAATTTCAGTTTACCTTAATTAATACTCAATATTTGATTTAAAATTCAGGGTATTTCAATAAGTTGGTTTAATTCTAATTTATTAATGTTTGATACCAAAAGATTTCTTCAAAACAAAATTTTTATTTTATTTATCTCATTTTATTCATTGTTTTATTATCCAATTATCCTTTATTAACAATTTCTAAAATCATAAACTTGAATAGTCTTTTATGATAATCATATTTTTTTCAGCAATTTAAATTCTTCTTTATTCCAAATTACTGTTAAATTTATTCTACTTAACATATCTTATCACATGTATTTAAACCATATAAATTAATTTAAACCATAATAGTTTCGATTTAAATTAATTTATATTTACTAATTGCTTTTAAATTCAAGTGTTTTCATAAGTTGATCAAATTCAATTTATTAATTCTTTCAAAACAAATTTATTTCATTATTAACTGAGTTTACTTATTATCCTATCTAACTCTATTAACATCTTTATAATCAAAATTTAGTGTATAACATTTATTATAAACACTCAAATTTTATTTATAAATTCAATTTATATTATATATTATCCAATTACATATTCAACTTCTGAATGATTTAGGTAAGTTGTATTAGAATGCAATTGAACAATATACAAATAAATTTTTTCCAATTCAATTATTCAAGTTCCAATATTTATTCCAAATTTTGGTTTTATTTATAATAAAAATATCCTTCAACAAAATTTAAGAATTAGATTTCCGATTTACTTTAAACAATTTAGAGATATATATAATATATTTATCAAATCAAATTAAATTTTAAAATAAGATACCTATATATATATAAATCAAATTATACTGGAGAAATTCAAATCAAAATATTTTTCAAAACAAAACCGTAGCAAAGCTACAGAATGGTTTCTCCACTTCGAAACTCGAAAATGAACGTCGATGATGCGGCCGCCATCACCGAAATTATTTTCCAGCGACAAAGAGAAGAGCACTGATTTAATCAATTAAAATTCTTTGAAAACCATTTCTATTCGAAAATCTTTTATATAATATGCATTTAAAATTTAAACCCAAAGTTGGAAATCACCGGAAACCAAATTCTCAAATTTCTGAATTAAATTCATTTCAAATTCCAAAACAATTTATAAACCATATTTATAAATTTATTTAGAACAATAAATGATAATCAAATATTATCATTTCAAACAAACAATTTAATTAACCTATTAAATTCCAGAAAATTTTACTTATATTTTCACAATATAATCAAACAAATTTATTTCATTTACAAAAATTTAAAAATAATATTTTAAATATTAGTTTACAAATACATTTCTTTGCTCGACGATAGAGGAATGAATTTTCAAAATAAGGATAGGGATTCAAATTTTTTTTTGTTGACTCAAATCAAAGAGAATTTTGATTCGGAAATAAGTTTGAAACAGAAGATAAGATAATTCAATTACCACAATCGGGAGATGGATGAGTTTATTTAATTCACAGGCAACCATAACCGGATCGTCCGTAACTTAAAGAATAAAATCGATCCTGAATTCCGAGGTTAATCAACACTCGATCTCAAGAGATGGAATTCAGGTATAGCAGGGAATAGATAGCATCGTAAACCGAGGATACAGAAATCTCTAGTAAATCGATGCCTATTATAAAGGAGTTTCACCCCTTTACAAATCATTCGAAGTTTGGCGAGACCGCCGATTCATCGTAAAGATCATTCGAAGTGGAGTTATGAGATACTCCGGAATTAAAAGAAGACGAATAGTGAGGGACACGAATGAATTTTGGAACCGAGGGAACGTTCCAAAATTCAAAGGAATTGAGTCAAGGAAAGAGATTGAAACTCGAATGAGAGTGATTCTGTAAATACATTTACCCTATATGTTAAGTTTTGCCTAGAGCTACCAAAGTTCTGATACCAACTGTAACGGACCGCGTCAGTGGGGTAACGCCCACCGTAGCATACAGCAGTACCTGTGTTCTGCCTTTACAGCCAGCCACTCGACTGAACAAACCCCGCAGGGACATGTAGGAGTAAGAGTCATCCGCTCGCTACCAAACCAAAATGCGAGAACCCCCTATCATGCTGCACCCTCTAAGTGCATAGGCAGACACACATGTCGGAGTTGAATTGCTCAAAATACCGCGTTGTTAATTTAAATTTGGCAAAACTGAACATATACAGTAAATAAATAATAATCACAGATCACAGACACAGAGTAATAAGTGCAGTGGAATTAAAAGAGATAGTAGTTCATGAAGCTACTATATGAATATATAAAATACATCAGAGTTTACAACAGAAGAATAATACGATACATCAGATACAAATCAGAATACATCACTGGAATCATCGAATACTAAAAGCAGAATAGATGGCTGGATCTTCAAGCAAAGCTCCAACTCCAAAGGTGAGTCTCGAAAGCTGAACCACTCAGTCTGACCCGAGCGTAAAGCAAAACACAAGACACTCGAGTCAGGATTAACATTCTTATATTAATAAATCCAACTCAAGTGAAATAGAAATTGAAATACAAGTAACTCAAAGGATGTTTGGAATAACCATCCTTTAAGGATCCGTCAAACTATCTACTAGGTAGTAATGTACGCTAAGTAGATAATGTCTATCAGTAATATGTAAAGATATCAAAATAGCGTTAAGTCATGGCCCATTCCACCCTTAACACATTTTTATTCCCAAAAGCATATACAAGACCGTAGTTTCCCCAAAACCGGAAGTCACCAAAGGGCAATCCATATACTAAAGGTACAAATCAAAATCGTAGTGGTCGCGTATAAATGGAATACATGTATGACAAGGCACATGAGGCAATACCCAAGGTAGTGATACTACCGTTCGCCTGATCTGGACTGGTGAGAACGCAACGCCGCAGCGCCCGCAACACCGTGAAACAACACTCCCAAAATCAAGGGTGCACCAATCGACAACAAGTAATAAGTAGTTCGAAGAAGTGTGTCCACTTGAGGTAGCTAATCCTCCATTGGCCCGGCACAGCTCCTGTTTTCGTCATTTCCAATTTGACACAAGTGTCAAGGCTATCCATCATCGTTCTCTTTCTTCAGTCAACGCGTACATCATTCCAACCACTTCATTCTGGATCATCACTCCGCGTATAGTTATTAAAGTGGTTTTCGGTTTAGATAGAGAGTATATCCATAACCGAATTCCGGTCTCTTTAATAACCTTCGAAATTATTTCACCGATTGGTCGTTTATTTATTTCAAAACCAAATCAATTTCAATTTCAATTTCAATTCGCAAATCAACATTTCATTCGTCTTTCCAAATCAATTTCCATAATTTACGTTTCAAAACTTCCAAATTACCATTTCAAAATCTTATGATTCAATTTCAATCTTTATATTGAAAACAATTCAAATATTGATTCAAGTTCGTACAAAAGTTTCATTTTGAAATCATTAGAATCAATTTAGTTTTAACATTCAAATCAATTTACATTCATTTATCGATTTCATTCAATATTCGTTAAGTAAATTTTCATTCAAAACAATTCTATTAAATTTCCAATTCATTAAATCAACTTCTTAAGTTCAGCTTCATTATATCAAAACTTACAAATTGAATTAAATTAAATTCGTCAAATCAAATTCTTTAAATTTTAAGTCTTACATTAATATCAATAAATCACATTTTATTTCTTGTTAAAGAAATTCAAAATTCACTTATTTACTTACTTAAATAATTTTCCAAACTTAATTAATAAAGAAAACTCAATTTCAATTATTTACGAAGTAAATTCACTTATTCAAAAGTTCAATTTCTCTTATTAAAGAATTCAATTCAATCTAATCATTAAATAATTCAATCTTATTTAATTATTAAATAATTCAAAACTTAATTATTAAATAATTTCAAAGTTTAATAATTTCAAAGTTTAATAATTTCAAACTTAATTATAATTTCAAACTTAATTATTAAATCATTTCAAAGTTTAATAATTTCAAACTTAATTCAATCATTTCTCAAATTTAACAACATTCCTTCATTAATTACATTGTTGATATTTTGTTTCAGATTAAAATTAACATTTTCCTTTCATTGAAAATTCAAATTTCTAACTTCATTTCAAAACCATATTATTTATTCAAATAAAATCTTCGTTTTATTTTTAAATCAAATTATTGACCAATCGGGTTTTATTTAATTTTCTATCCTAGGTCAAAGTTCAATTTGGGTATTTATCATTTCAACCCGATTCCAATTCAATTCAAAATCAAAACATAACAAAGGGAACTTGCAGTGTGATAACTGGGATGGTGTCAAAGTAAATAAACAAGCAATAACAACAATCAATAACAATCCAATAATCAATTCAAATAATCCCGAAATAACCGTATTAATTCGCATTGTTGTTTGTACGAATTAATATAATTATTTCTAGAATCTACACTATCATTTCACGTAGATTAAAGATTATTACATTACGGTTTTCACTTGTCATCTATTTACAATTTCATACATCATCAATTTAACAACATACATTCAGTGGTTCAAAGTGTAATTAAACAAATCCTACGTGTCAATAAATTCAACAGTTAAAGGGGTCATATTATACAAATGTCAGTTAATCAAATTTAACATTTAACTATCCTACATCAATTTCAATTTCAAACTATTTATCACTTACATCATTAACAATTTAACGTCCAATATAAACATCAACAATCAATCAATTATCAGCCAAACTGTATTATCATCGCATAAATAATTATCAGATAATGGTGTCAGATGTCACAGGTGAACTGATACAGGTAATAACAGATATAATAGTGTAAATAACTAACAGTTGCATATTTCAATTGTCGTTTCAATTGAAATCAAATTTAATAAATAAAAAAACGTTAATGGTGAGTGAGTGCTCACCTTTCGAGGCTAGAGATGAATGAGAACGAGATGGGTTACGAATCCAAACACGAATTTCAGAATACGGCACGATGGCCACGAATTTGACGAGCAAAGTTGATAGCTGGGAAAAGGTGAAACGAATCAAAATCAGCTTACTATTACTGAAGAGAAATGTATATTATAAAATTCAAACCAATACTCAATTAATATACATATTTAAATCACATATCTATAAAAGATATTTAAATAAAATAAAATAGAATAAAGACTAAACTTGATAAACATTATAACTTCTAAAATCAGATAACATAGAAATCAAAATCTTTATATGTCATTTTTTTAAATCGATACAAAAATGCATATACGCTATCCAAATATATGTCATATGCACCCTGCCAAAACATTTCTTAAAACCAATATAATATATACACAATAATATATGTACGGTTATATGAATGCTAACCTGAAATCGACACATATTAAGATTTTAAACAAACTCAAACAAACATATGTATAAAGTATACAATATCTCTACAGTAGAAAACAAACATATATATAACAGAACTCTTCATTCTCCTCAAATACATTTACTTAACAGATCATGTACAAGCTTCAAAATATATATACTGATATGAAAATCATTGAACAACATATAATATAACCAATGTATTATAAAACTAATATAAACTTTAAATCACATTATAAATATACTTTTCGACATATATATGCATATGTATATCCAGATATATTTTAAACAATGCAAACTATAGTAGAAATCAAATACATGAAATCCAACTCCAAACAATTATATACGCAAACTGCATGTATATAAATATAATCAGATTGTAATTAACTAGATATACTCTATACATATATATACAATATAATTCTTACTGTAAACATTGTTTATTACAGCTTATATAAACTACTATATATAAAACATTGTATGCCATACAGTATATATGCAATGTAAAATTTTAGTACAGCTAGCATAAAATATACTTACAAATTTAAACACCCTATTTGGTAAATATGAGAACTGCAACCTTAGGTTTTGTATTATATATATTTAACTTTATAAACTAAATAATATAAACTAAAAAATTTTGAACTGTAAACCAAAATATTAACATATCACCATTATATGTAGCATTAGCAAACATAAATATGCAAAGTGAAATATATACCTTGAATGAATGAAGGTGTAAAGTAAGCTACAGGCTTTGGACGAGACAAGGCTGATTTGGATCACGACAAGGTGGCCAAAGATACGGCGGAGTTGGAATGGGTTCACGGCAAATATGGGAATGGGACCCGTAGTAGTGGGGTACTAGGCCGAGGGAAAGTCAGGCGATCAGATCTGGATGTTCGGTGCAAGCGGTGCTCAGGCGGAGGGAAAATTTGCAGGCGAGTTGAGTGTGGTTGGCAAGATCCATGCGTGTGTGAAGGGAATGGCTCGCGTGATGGGAGATGGAGGAGAAAGATATAGACGTGGAAGACGAGGGCAAGAGGCCGATGGGGATAGGTCGGGTCTGGATCGAATGGTACATGGGGAGAAGGAAGAGGCCGCAGTGAAACAACAGAGAAAGGTGAAGGTTGCATTGTTGAAGAGGAAGAAGCGGGTGCATATTAAAACAATTATGAATTGGAAAAAAAGATGAGCAGCTCCAAAATGAAGTAACAGAAAAATAAATGATATCTATATTTTTGAAATCAAAGCGAATAGTGGGTAGGAATGATAACAGTCACGAATTAGAATATTGATTGCAGTGGCCATTGGTAAAAGACGTTGGAATACGAAAGGAAAGGGAAGCCAAAAGTTTGAATGCTAAACCGATACGAACATTGTTTTTTCTGATTTCGAGGTGTACCAGACCTTAAAACACAGAAGTAAATATGACACTGAGATCAGCATGACGAGACGATTAAAACGATATACAGATATTAGTGGTTCGATTGGATTATAAAAATTCGAATTTTTCTACTGACGGAAAGTGCAAGAAAAACGTAGAAAATTAAGATCGACGGAGCCAAAGATGTCCAAATTTGGAAAAACGACAAACTGACATCTTGCTCAGAAGATGGTTTAGAATTTTTCTATGTAAAAATATTTAGGTTTCGGAAACATTTTATTTTCATTACTTTTTAACTGATTAAATCGAAGTGAATTTACGCGCGAAATAAACTTTCATATTTTCGGACGAAAATTTACCAGTTGCTATGTTTAACTAGACGTATTCCAAATATTAATTTTTTATTTCAAAATTTTATTGTTTAAAATTTCACAAAATTTCAACTAATTACGTTATTAAAACAGTTGAAATTTACGGGTCGTCAGTATCCATATGATTTTTGATATTGCGCTCGTTATTCGGTTTAGCCGGGGGAGGACCTTTGTGTCATATGACCCATTCCGAATAATGATAAGACGTATATGGATAGCATTGAAGACAGGTGGTGAAGACCGGGTATTTTCGAAAACGGAAGGATTACATGTCGATTTTCTCTGCATCATGGCTCCGGTATAGAGATTCCCTGAGTGATGGGAAGTCCGATCGGGATTGTTAATACCCGGATTTGCAAGGGCTTCTTCGGAAGTTCCTTTGGTTCTGTTCGAACCCGAAACAGACTTGTATGGTTGTTTGTCAGACACTACACTTTGAGATGTAAAGCTGGTTTCTATCAAATACATTTCTGTTGGTGGCGGAGAATTTACTCTCTTAGCTTAACACTCTTCTCTGAGACGTACGAGCTCAGAGGTTATGTAGTTGATGGTTACTAGTGATACATTCCCAATTTGGTAATGTGGCATACGAAGTGCTGCTGATCATTTGTTGATCGAAGCATGGCTTTGTGAAAAAGCGTAGCTTTGTGGACGAGACCTCATCGAACCTCACAGACCGAAAATGGTCGAAACAGGAATGTTGCGGCAAGGTTTTTAGGGGTCGTGCTCCTAGGGTATGTCCATTTTCTTCTGGATAAGGGGTGGTATCATGGTGTGGAGCCCAGATACTTAACTCATGTGGACACTGTAAATTTATTACTGTGTGATGTTGCTTTGTTGGTTGAGGAGCGCCTCGGATAAAGGTCGGTAACGACCGGGAATGGCATACTCGTGTGGTAGTTACCCAGTTACAGCTTGGTTAAAGCGTGAGGTAGCGTCGGCCTTGTGTTTGCAGAGATCCGGTTAGGTTCTCGGGGCGTCTTTCCAGAGGCATTTCCATTTTGATGTAAGGAAGTTCCTTTGCCTGACCATTTGTTGGAAATCCAAAGAAACAATACGAGCCTTGTACGGTTTTAGTTGTATAACTTGCTATGGAATGTGGCGGTAACCTGCTATTGAACATAGTAGCTATAGTAGCCATAAGTGCGGAATGCCTATGCTGGCTAAGATTAATATTCTACTTTCGAAATGTTTCATACACTATGCACTAGTAATAATATCAAAAGAGTTTCTTTTGCGTAGTAAGCATATTTGACTATCATAAGAAGAAATCTCCTCCAAGTCTGCGATTGCATTGTGTGTGTGGTGGGAGGTCTTATGGTAGTTTCATTTTCCAAAAGCATTGCGGATTTCAATGTTTAAAATTCTTTTGTTGTTTGTTTAAAGATAAACTGTTATTGTTGCTCCCACCAGTCCCACGACTGACCTGGAGTTTATTGTTCCCTTCCTAAACTCTGGGTGCCCACAATTTTCCACACGGGCAGTCTAGAGTTGGGTTTTTCAGATAATCAGGTTTAGTAGAGTATCTGGAGCTAGTTCAGTTTTTTGGATATCATGACTGACGTTGCTTATCTTGGTGCAACGTGATGGTGGTTCGAGCTGATGTTGGAGTTGTTGGAGTCATTCTCTTTTGTAGATCATTTGGAGTGATCCCTTCCATTATTGTTATTTCCGCTGTAGCATTGTATCATATCTCTGATATTGATGTGTATTATTGATATCATTGTTGTATATCATTATGGATATTGTATTTATTGGAGTTGTATATGATATCATTGTTTTCTTTCTTCCGCTGTGCTGTTATACTTAATGGTGTTATAAGCTCCGGTGAACCATATTCGGCATTTGAATCTTCGGCATTTTGAGTACAAGTGAAGTACGGGTGCCGATTTTCGAAGGCTGATTTCAGGGTCATTACACTAGCGGGAGGCTGGTCTTGTAGGGTGGAAGGAAATAAAAGACACTTGACATTGCCAAAAAGCTAGCCGATGCAGATTATTAAGTTGAACCCTATAATAAGGTCGGATGGATCAATTCTCTTATCACACTTATACATGTGGGGAAAAACATACCTCTGGTGGATGTATGGATTCATAATTTATTCGTAGATGGATTCTCCATTCGTCGTCAGATAGGCCCTCACCATCGATGATTCTAGCTTGGATCTTGTGCATCTACTGGTGAAAGGCTATTGTTTCTTCTTGGACACCAGTTGCTCCATTGAATGTTATGACTATTGTAGTTGTCAGGTTTATTCCCACTATGGTTTTGCATAGTGTGAAGATGAGAAGAGTTTCTAGACAAGAAAAATAAAAGCTTCTAGGGAAGGCCCTCCTTCTAATTCTAAAATGTTGATCAAAAACTTAGCCAACCTTGAAACTATGGTTGAGATTTGATATTAGAAAAGGTTATTTACTAATATCTTGATTTAAAAATTAAAATAAGGAAATAAAATGCATAATGAGCAAATAAACACAAGATTTAGAGTGGTTCGATCTAAATTAATCTACGCCTACTATGAGGATTTTCTTATTAGTTTTCTTCTCTTACAATAGCTTGAATTACAAGAGACGATGTAAGAAAATATATGCTTAAGAGATCGAGATGTTTAATCTTTTAAATGCATGTTTGGTTGTTTTTATAGAGGCTGTAATTTAGATGGACGACCAAGGTTATACAATAAAGGTTCATGAATTGCTCTCATCTATTGATTTGGTCATTCGGTTGAGATGTACGGCAATTGGATTATATGGCTTAGATGATCGCTAGCTGGCAATCCGTATGTGAGTATGCCTTGGTTAGGGATAGATGATATGGGATCAGAGAGTGGTTGTATAGTGGCTCTTTATTGGAGTGGCAGCAAAGGAGAAGGAATGATTATCACACAGTGCCACTTTTGTCAAATGAATAGTGTTGTATATGCCAATATTTTCGAAGAAACTGCGTAGTCGTAGCTTCTTTTTGTAGGGGTAATTGGCTGCCTGTGGCCAAAGCCTGCCATGCCAAGACAAGAGGGATTTAGGTGGAGCGAGCAGCCGAGATGGAAGGTGAGCGGAGGACCTCATCAAGGAATGCATGAGGACATCATCGGGTTCGCTCGAAGTATAGGTGAGGCCATTTTCCAGGACGCTCAACTGTTGAAGATTATTTTACATGTCGGGCCACTACTGTCGCCACTACCCATTGATGACCACATGGGCTTTGCACAATTCATGTTTGCGTTGGTCTTGGGAAGGCCGCTTTAAAATGGGAACTAACCTTTCGAGCTTGGTGTGGGCTTCATGAAATAGTCAGGCCAAGATACCAGCTTTTGGAACCATATGGGCCAGAATGCAAGCTAAGATTTTGGCTGTTGAACCATATGAGACGATAGAACTAAGTGAGTCAGCTAGTTCTACACTTTAAAGGAAATCAAGCAACATAATGATGCAAGTCCTTGACTCGATTGATGTAGAGTGATTTTTGACATTCAAGTGACTTTGAGGGAACTGGATGATTTACCATAACTGATCTAATTGATGATCTGAGAACACTATTGATAGTTTGCCAGTATCGATGCACGTTCTTTATCAATGTACACTTTTTATTCACAAAAGAATTCTTTAGGGGCAAGTGTTCAAAATTGACTCAAACCAGTGGAAAAATATCTATAATGAAGAATGATGAAAGCCTGTCAAAACTACGTCTAAATCCAAGTTACTACGACGGAGATATCGTGATTTGAAGATGGATCATCCTTTTTTTTCAATTTCACTCGCCTTGTAGAAGCCCTCGGTTATTCAGAAAATAAGGCAACAGAGTATGTCAAGATGTTCTATTTGATGATAGAATAAAATAAGTTCAAAGCATGTGTGAATCTAACTTAATATGAAGAAGTTATGGAATGATCGTCATTTTCACCCTAGATGTTCTTATCGATCAACCCCTATTGATAAGTATGCCACCATGGAAAAGTACCCTTAAATGATTAATGAATGAAGCAATGGAGAGTGTTGAACTATTTTATATGATGATACAAGATGAATGGTTCCAATTTTACTGCATCTGACACAAGTCGGAGAAGATGCGAACGATTAAAGATAGATCAGACTTCGTACGCCTACATGAAAGATATTAGAAATTCAGCAAAGTAATGAATATAGGACAATCCCTATAGCATGGTTCAATACCAATCCCCATAGCTTAGATCAGTGCTGATCCATTAAATCCGAGCTATAAAATTTAGTCATGCTTTGCCCTATTCTCCCTCCTATTTTCATGGAACTTGACCTGATCATTAAGAATGATTCCGTCCATAATTTCGAAATCAACTCCAGCATCCAGGCCCATCTACAACAATAAATAGTACATAAATCATAGAAGAGGCATCTCTATCTCTTTTGAAGGCCATTACTCATGAAAACAACTCCAAACTCCTTCATTTCTTCTCTGATCGGATCTAAATAAAATCAAAACCTTTGTAATTGTAAAGAAAATTCAATCAAAAAGTTATAAAGTGGATGTAAGCCATAAATTTTTTTAATACGAGGCTAAAATCATGTTGCTCTTTTCTTTTTTGCTAATTTTCTTCTCTATTTTGTGAGCTCGGTTATGAAATTGATCTATATCTCATTTCTACCATTATTCATCGATAATATATCATAGATCTGCTAGAATAACCGCTAGATCTTCATAGTTTTTTTTATTGGAAAAGGAAGATCCATAAAAATGCTTGGAAGATATGTAAGAACGTGAGCCCAAAATCACATTCAATGACTTAGGTTCTTTTGTATATCGATATATTCAGGGCGTTGGACCATATTTTGTATCAACGAAGATATATCTTTATATAAACAAACACACATTCAATTCAGGTCATATACCTTTATGTAATTATAATATCACACATTGTATTTATCTCATTACTATATTCGATACACACATATCCATATGCTATTTATTGTTTAGTTTTAAGCTTTTACGACATCTACACTGTACATATTGTCCTTAAAATGTGTGATGTTCAAATATCAAGTTTAACAAAAAAATAAATAAAGTAAACTTAAAAAATTAATTTTTAATCTAAAATTTAAACATAAAACTCTCCTTATACCTAAAAAACACTATATACGATTAATATTATGACATTATTCATGATAACAAAAACTAAGATCTAGTGTGATAATTAACTACAAGGAATTTTTTTTATAGTTGATCTATTTTTGCCATGTTGTCAATGCATCTATTCCAACAACTATTGTAGAAAAGTTGCTATTTCTATAAAACTCTCATTTCTCATATGTGGAGAATTCCTCACAAAATTAATTAAAAAATTAAACTTAGATATAGCTCAAATAGCCAAAGTAATGAACCGAGAGGTGAAAGGACGTCTACATGTTTTTGAATAATTTCGATTTAACATTTAAAAAACTAATTAAAAACCTTTATTTTTTCCTTCTTCGCATTATGCTTCATCTTTTATTAAGAGTGATGCTAAATGCACCCTAACTTGTACTTCTATTATCCAAACTAAGGAAAAAAAAGACAGTGTCATACTTCATCTGACTCGGCTGACTAGTAGAATATAACTCATCGATAATGTATAATCAATCGCAATATACTGTTGGTGAAGAAATAATGACAATATATTGCTGAATGACATCATATTCGATCAGCAATATATCGTCCAGTGAAGATTGGGTAAAATGAAACAAAAAATTCAGACTAATTTTCTTTAGAAATGGCATATGCAATAAAATCAGTGAGAACATGTACAACGCACACGATGTATCTCGAAACTGGGGAGAAATGACAAGTTTTATCTCCATAAACATGTTACAAAGTGTAAACATCAATTTATCACCTAAAGCACTAAGAATTATTTAAATTAAAAAGGAACATGCTCATGATATCATCAAATAAGAGTAGATTTTTATGAGTTGAGTACATTGCAACACTCCTTTAGAAGTAGCATATGAGTACAATGTTAGTAAATAACAGAGACAAAAAAGGCCTTCCAATAACAATGAAGAGATTTCTTATAAGAGACTCATAGTATAAGAACCAAAATTTAAAATAAGAATCTAAAGGCGTAATCTGAGCCTTGCTATAGAACATACACAGAGTACTAAATTAAGTAATTTACCATTAGAAACTCCAAGGAAAACGACATAAATATAGTAACTAAACCTTGTTGAATGAATTAGAAATCTACTTAGGAAATGAATGTGCATAATAAACCCTACATAGCTGCATAGTCAATGATCACCAATATCAAATGATCAATTTTATAGTAGGACCCATGCTAATAATGTTTAGAAACGTCATTTTTACCACATTTGAAAATTGTTCCTTGGTTTGTTTTTTATGGGTAAGCTTGTTAATTTGCACTCCATCTCTTGTGCCATGCTAGCCATGCCATTTGCTTCTTGCATCTGATTTTATTGCGTAGAAAGACTCATGCTAAAGAACTTCATTTTTACAATATCTTCCTGCACGCTATTCCTTGGGTTTTTCAACAGGTATGCTTATTAGTTCACACTCCATCAACCATGGAGATCTAGCATGCAAACGACTTACCACAATATCTGAAGGTTAAACAACGAATTATATTAGCACTAGGGATAGAACCAACAATTTATAAGGTGGTAGCTAGAAGATTGACGCAAATTATAGGATCAATAATCTAAATTATGTCGGTTATTATTCACCATCATGGTTGTTAGTTTGAATTTGGTTGCCTTTTCCTACTAATGATGTGACGTTTGAAATTTGTATGACTAAAAACCAATGAGATTAAGCGTACCAAGGCAAACAGCAGTAAATGAAGATTTTGTCTCATTCTAATCTTTGGATACATTTACTTAATATAATTGAGTAAAGCCAATGGTTACTTTAAATATTAAAATCTTATAACATTGAGTTTATTACAACATTACCTTGTTTCTTGAGCTCCATGGACCTTCATTGGAGACATATGATTTGCGCACGAAAATATATTGGTTGATTTTCATGTTGGCCCAAGCACAATATCATACTCATATCTAATCAAAGTTTTAATATAAATCATATCGGTAGTATGCATATTGAAATGGTTAACCATATTTTGTCCAACAATAAACATGTAACGACCTGAAATTTTCAACAATTCGCATCCATACATGTCGCATTTGAATTGCTCAAAATATCATATTGTTAATTTAAATTTGGCAAAACTCAGCATATATAGTAAATAAATAATCACAGAATCACAGACACAGAGTAATATAACAATAATGTAGCGAAAACAAAAAAATAGTAGTTCATGAAGCTACTATAAATATAAACAGAGTTAAACAAGATAGAACAAAAGTCTCGAATACATAGATGTCTCAATACAATAGTCAAATACAAGATCTGAATACATCACTGGAATCAACTGAATAACTGAAAGAAGAATCGTTATAGCTGGATCTCCAAGCGAAGCTCCAACTCTAAAGGTGAGTCTCAAATGTTGTATCACTCGGTCTGACCCGAGCGTAAAGCAAAACACAAAGCACTCGAGTCAGGATTAACATTCTTATATCAATAAATCCAACTCAAGTGAAATATCAACTGAAATACAAGTAACTTAAAGGATGTTTGGGATAACCATCCTCTAAAGATCCATTAAACTATCTACTATGTAGTTATATTCGCTATTATAATAATGTCTAATAGTAAAATAAACATACTTTTAAATAGCATTAAGGCTTTACATTTTCCACCTTAACATGCAATAGTCCCAGTAGTCCATCCAGTATCAGCATACCTCCAGATCGGGAGGCTACCCTAAATACTCCAAGGGCTATGGGAGAAAACCAAACTCATAGTAAAGCTCGATATGGTAGGTGACACGGCACAATGAGGCAATGCCAGGGCAGATATACCAATTACGCACACGGGCTGGTGGAAACGCGTAGCAGCCACTACCGCCCACCTCGGAACACACTCTCAAATCAAAAATCGAAGGGTGGCTACCAAATCAATCACAAGTAATAGAATAGTATCGAAGAAATGTGTCTGATCAGAGGTGCTACCTCATTGGCCCGAGATCGCTCATGTTTTAGCCACCTTATGCCAACTCACGGGAGTCGGGTCCATGTATATACCTTATATAGGATCGTCGCCACTATCCTACTTCATTCCGGAATCTCCACCACGTACACAGTTGTTAAAGTGGTTTTCGGTATCGACAGAGAGTATCCCATATCTGATCTCAGTCTCTTTAACAACCAAATGTTATTATAACACCGCGGTCATTTCAAAATAGTTTATACTTCATACCAAAATATCATTTCCATTTCAAAACCCAAATCAATAAGATACCATTTCCATTTCAAAAATATTAACTTCCAAAATCATAGTACTTTCAAAGATATAATACTTTCGAAACCAAACAATTTGAAGTAATAATACTTTGGAAATCATAATACTTTAAAATTCATAACTTTGGAAATCATAACACTTTCCTTCAAACAGTTTAGATATTAATAATAGTATATAAAATAAAATAGTTTATAAAATAAAATAATTTATATAAAATAGTTATAAGTTGAAACAATTTATATTAAAATAATTAGAATATTTAAAATAGTTTATATTAAAATAGTTTATATTAAAAATAGTTATATTAAAAATAGTTTATAAAATAATATAAAATAGTTTTAAATATAATTTAAAATACTTTATATAATAAAATAGTTTCAACAAATTTCATAAATCAATTCAAATCAACTCGAATTCCACAATTCATCGATTTCAATTCAATTCAGTTCTAAATAAACTATTTCAAATTATATCGATTTCAAATACAGATATGAACCACCAAAATAAACCATTTCAATTTCAATATATTTCAAATTTTTAAATATTCAACATTTCAAACTAAATTTGATAATTTCATATATATCAAATTAACTATACTATTATTTAATTTTGAAATATTCACTTAATAAACCCAATATCATTTAAATAAAACCCAAATTTCAAACCACTAAATATTTCTTTCGATTTATTAAACTTGAAATATTCATTTAATCACTTGAAACCAAAATCAAGTTATAAAATCATATCTTTAAAATCTCAAATTTTAAAATTTCAAATCAAACTTATTTAAGTATAATTCTTAAATAAATATAATTTCAAATCAATTTCGAATTTATCTTTTCAACCTGAATCATTTCAAACTCTATATTTGAAAATATAAATTTTTAAATAAATACTTAAACATATTATATATCAACTTTACTAAATCAACTTTAATAAATCTTTAAAATCAATATGTATCAAAACCATATATTTCTTTCCAAAACTATAGAAATCATTTTTAAAAATATTTATAAATAGACCAATGGTGTCTGTATATAATTTTCTATCCTATAGTCAAGTGATACGGATATTTATCATTTCAATCCGCAATTTAAATATATACGGGTATTTATCTTTTCAACCCGCAATCCCAAATTTAATTCAATTGAAAATCGCTTGGGTTTATCATTTCAACCCATAACGATTTTCTCCTATTCTACAGATCGTTCGGATATGTATCATTTCAACCCATAGTGAATTATATACTAACAGGGAACTTGTAGAGTGATAACAGATATGATAATAATATAACAACAGGCATATATCATCAATATAAATAACAGATAATGGTGTCAGATGTCACAGGTGAACAGATACAGATAATAGCATATAAATAGCAATGTAAATAACTAACAGCAGCATATTTCAATTGTCGTTTCAATTGAAATCAAATTTAATAAATATAAGAACGTTAATCGTGAGTGATTGCTCACCTTTCGAGGATAGATAAATTGGCAATGATTACGAATCCAAGCATGAATCCCAAAGCAAAGCAAGATTGGCATGAATTCGATAGATAAGTTGATAAAAAGGAATTGATAAATGAATCAGACCCAACCAGATAAAAATCAAAACGAAAAGTATATTGTATCATTATTTTTCTTAAAACCAATATTCAATTGTAAATTGCATATTTTATTTCAAATCATAATACATATCCAATACATCATATATATCTATATTAGAAATATAAAAGAAATTAAAATATCTATATAATATATAGTATATATATGACGCAATATTCTAAATCAAGAAAAAATCCAAATTAGTACTTAAACAGTAAAGAGCTGCAGCAAGTTTCTAAAACGTGCGACCATTACCCTTATAATAAATATATATATACCTTTGAATTGCACTATTATAAATTTCACAGAACTAAAATAATATATGAGATATTCAGTTTGATGATAAACTAGACCGAATGAGAAAACAAATAACGATTCTGAGTACAATAAAAATCTAACTTTGTATATATATATATATATACACACACACACTCTAACTGTAGCTAAATATAACTTAGAAGAATATATATATATATATATATAACAGCAGCCTATCAATATATGTTTAGCTTCATACATAACATACATTACTCTAAAACAATACATATATGTATCGAAACATGCCCTGCTAAAAATCAAGTATACAGTATTCATTTTATATATAACTTACAAAACAAATAGTATGGCTTATATAAAATGGTCAGATAATACATATACTATAACTATTATTTTCATAATAAACAACTTTGAAACCAGCCATATATAACAAATATGCAAACAGATTATATATATATGGATATATATCACCTACGCAACTTTTATATAAAACTTACTTCAATATATATATATATATATGAATAGCAAATCTGATATAACTTACAAGTATAGACTTACACTACATAAACACTATATATATTATATATATATCATCAAAACAGGCTTCAGGCAAAGTATTTTCTTTAATATAAAAATAGGCTTCAGGCTAAAATATATATACATACAAACAAGGTATGAGAAAAATGAGGGAATTAGTTTGTACCAAACAGTCTTCAAGCATTACATACATGTTTAACACTTAAATTAAAACTTTTATATCATCTTAAAAATCAAATATCAAATTCTAACCCATATAACAAACTAGTATAAACTTATATTTTAAATAGACAAAGCATAAATCTTATAAAACTATATTTGTATAATAATTCTTCTCTGAACAAAACACAGACTAAACTTAATACAAATTATACTATATATATATATATACACACACACACTACATCTATAATAAAAATCAAAGTGTATATGTTACAGTTGTATTTTCAAACTTGCTATATTTAAATCAAGTACATATGTACACAAGCGCCTTCTTCTACCAAGAATATATATGTAACAGTACACAAAAAAAATCTTTTAAACACTAACAAATTATAAACTACTAATATAAAGACTATAGCCAGACAACACTTAACTTATATATATAAACGTACAAAATATACACACCTATGCATACGAGCATGTAGGCGGACACGGGAGGAGTGCTCAGGTCGGTGGGAAGGTGCGAAGTGGATCGTTGGTTGTGGCATGGAAGTTCATCGCCTAGGGTGACGAGGTAGATTTGCAGCCGAGGCAAGGGGCCATGGGTTGCGTCAGGTTGAGAGGGGCTGTGCTCGGGAAAAGAGGATGGTGGAGACTGCACGTGGCTGCTTGGGTGGAGAAGGTGAAAGTTCATGTGAGGAACGGAAGTGGTGACATGAAGGAGCCAGAGTAGCTTTCACAGGACATGGGTTTATAAACTTATATTATAAAAATATTTTTCTCAAAAGATGAATAGACAAATGGGAGTAAGGAAAGAGAATGCACAGCGTTTCAATGCAAATATATATGCTAATAGGAATAGTTAAAGTCACGAGAATCTATGGGAAAAATTTGAAAGCAAACTTTGAAAATGTAAATATACTGAAATAGGGTGGAATAACAAAAGTCAGAAGCTAAAAATATTAATTGCTTGGCTATTTGATTTCACGTTGGACAACGAAGGGACAAAGAAACCAAAAGGCTCAAAAACGGGTACCAATACGGTTACCGCTTTCATAGATTTTTGCCACATACCGGACTCTGAAACGCACCAACGAATATACTACGGAGATCAGCACGACGAGATGAACAGAATGGTATACAGATATCAGTGGTACAATTTCCTATCAAAAGTCGATAATCGGTACCGAAAATGCTGCTATTTGGTCGAAAATAAGATAAATAGAGCAATAGTAGTTCAAATTTGATAAAACAGAAGATGATATCTCACTCAGAAGATGATTTACAAATTTTCTGTACAAAAATAACAAGTTTGGAAAATATTTTATTATCACCAATTTTAACTGATTTAAATTTAAATAAAATTATACAAGAAAATAAACTTCCATATTTTCAGATGAAAATTTACCATTTTCTATGTTTAATTAGATGCATTCCAAATATCAAATTTTTATTTCAAAATTTTATAATTTAAAATTTCAAAAAATTCAATTAATTAAATAAATAAAACCACTAAAATTTACGGGTCGTTACACTCTCCCCCACTCAAAATTTTTCATCCCCGAAAAGAAGGAAGTAGGAGAATGGAAACAACCAGAAAGAAAATAGATTGAAAACAAAATAAAACAATAAATTTTTAAAACCATATAAATTTCAATTTAAATTAATTTATATTCAACAATTTGGTTAAATCCATTTATATTAAATCAATAAATAGTCATTCAATTTAAATTTGTTAGTTCAAACTGTTAATTCTAATCATATAAATTTCAATTTAAATCAATTAATATTCAATAATTGATTTAATTCAAGGTATTTCATTAAGTTGATTCAATTTTCAATTTGTTAATTCTTTCAGAACAAAGTTTATTCTATTTATCTCATTCAATTAACTTATTATTCTATTTATCTTTATTAGCATTTTTATAATCAAAATTTAAGCATATAACGTTTATTATAAACACTCAAATTTTATTTTTAAAATCATTTTATATTGTATATTATCCAATTACATATTTGACTTCTGAATAATTTTGGTAAGTTGTATTAGAATGAAATTGGGTATTATACAAATAAAATTTTCCCAATTCAATTATTTCAAATTATATATATTTATTCAAAATTTTGGTTTCATTTAAAATTGAAATCATCTTTTAATCAAATTTTAAGAATTAAATTCCCGATTAACTTCAAACAATTTAGAGATAAATATATTATATTTTCAAATCAAATTTATAAACATATACTTATATATTATAAATCAAGTCATACTTTAGAAATTCAAATCAATTTATTTTCCAAAACAAAACCGTAGCAAAGCTACAGAATGGTCTCTTCACTCTGAAACTCGAAAATGAATGTCGATGATGCGACCGCCATCACCAAAATTATTTTCCAGCGACAAAAGAGAAGAGTACTGATTTAAACCTTTAAAATTCTTTGAAACGATTTCTGTTTGAAAATACTTTAAATAATATACACCATTTTTAAAACCAAAGTTTGGAATCACCGAAAATTAAATTATTATATTCCTGATTTAAATTCATTTAAATTTCAAATCAATTTATAAACCATGTTTATAAATTCATTTGTAGAACAATAAATGATAATCAAGTGTTATCATTTTAAACAACCAATTTCATTAACTTATTAAGTTCCAGAAAATCTTACTTATATATTTATAATATAATCAAACAAATTAATTTCATTTACCAAATTTTAAAATAATATTGTGTCAGTCTACCCTGTTCAAGTGTTTTGGAAATCCTATCGATAGCATTGATCAGATGAATCGATCGAAAACCCAAATCAACATTAACAATTCAAACAACACAATATATGAAACAATTTTAATATTAATTACAAATACACTCCCTCACCCGATAATACAGACTGATTTCAAGGCAAGGATAGAGATCCAAATTAAAGGGACCTAAATCAAAGAATTCAAATTCGAAGATAGGCTCGATAAGGAGATAAGATGACTGAATTTCAAACAGGAAGATGGATAAACTTATACAAATCGCGGGCAACCTTAATCGGGTCAACCATGACTTCATAAATAAGATCGATGTAGAATTCTGAGGCAAATCGACATTCGATCGCCCGAGATAGAATTCGGGTATAACAAAAGATAATAGCATCGTAAACCGACAATACAAAATCTTCGATGAATCAATGCTTATTGTAAAGGAGTTTCACCCCTTTACAAATCATTCAGAGATTGGCGAGACCGCCGATTTATTATAGAGATCATTCGAAGTGGAGTTATGGGATACTCCAGAATCAAGAAGAATATGAATAAGGAGAGACAAGAATGGATTTTGGAATCGAGGGGAAATGTTCCAAAATTCAAAGGATACCAAATCGAAGAAGAAGGTATTCAAGCTCGAACGAAAGTGATTCTGTAATTAAATTTACTATATATGCTGAATTTTCCTAAACCCTCGCTCTGATACCACATGAAACGACCTGAAATTTTCAACCATTCACATCCATACATGTCAGATTTGAATTGCTCAAAATATCAGATTGTTAATTTAAATTTGGCAAAACTCAGCATATACAGTAAATAAATAATCATAGAATCACAGACACAGAGTAATATAACAATAATGCAGCGGAAACAAAAGAATAGTAGTTCATGAAGCTACTATAAATATAAACAGAGTTAAACAAGAAACAACAGAAGTCTCGAATACATAGATGTCTCGATACAATAGTCAAATACAAGATCTGAATACATCACTGGAATCAACTGAATAACTGAAAGCAGAATCGATATAGCTGGATCTCCAAGCGAAGCTCCAACTCTAAAGGTGAGTCTCAAATGTTGTATCACTCGGTCTGACCCGAGCGTTAAAGCAAGACACAAAACACTCGAGTCAGAATTAACATTCTTATATCAATAAATCCAACTCAAGTGAAATATCAACTGAAATACAAGTAACTTAAAGGATGTTTGGGATAACCATCCTCTAAGGATCCGTTAAACTGTCTACTATGTAGTAATATTCGCTATTATAATAATGTCTAATAATAAAATAAACATACTTTTAAATAGCATTAAGGCTTTACATTTTCCACCTTCATGCAATAGTCCCAGTAGTCCATCCAGTATCAGCATACCTCCAGATCGGGAGGCTACCCAAAATACTCCATAGGCTACGGGAGGAAACCAAACTCTTAGTAAAGCTCGATATGGTAGGTAACACGACACAACGAGGCAATGCTAGCGTAGATATACCAATTACGCACATGGGCTGGTGGAAACGCGTAGCAGCCACTACCGCCCACCTTGGAACACACTCCCAAATCAAAAATCGAAGGGTGGCCACCAAATCAATCACAAGTAATAGAATAGTATCGAAGAAATGTGTCCGATCATAGGTGCTACCTCATTGGCCCGAGATCGCTCCTGTTTTAGCCACCTTATGCCAACTAACGGGAGTCGGGTCCACGTATATACCATATAATACTTTCGAAACCAAACAATTTGAAGTAATAATACTTTGGAAATCATAATACTTTGAAATTCATAACTTTGGAAATCATAACACTTTGAAATCATAACACTTTCCTTCAAACAGTTTAGATATTAATAATAGTATATAAAATAAAATAGTTTATAAAATAAAATAATTTATATAAAATAGTTATAAGTTGAAACAATTTATATTAAAATAATTAGAATATTTAAAATAGTTTATATTAAAATAGTTTATATTAAAAATAGTTATATAAAAAATATTTATATTAAAAATAGTTTATAAAATAATATAAAATAGTTTTAAATATAATTTAAAATACTTTATATAATAAAATAGTTTCCACAAATTTCATAAATCAATTCAAATCAACTCGAATTCCAAAATTCACATTTAATTCAATCTCAATTCATCGATTTCAATTCAGTTTTAAATAAACTATTTCAAATTATATCGATTTCAAATAGAGATTTGAACCACCAAAATAAACCATTTCAATTTCAATATATTTCAAATTTTAAATATTCAACATTTCAAACTAAATTCGATAATTTCATATATATCAAATTCACTATACTATTATTTAATTTTGAAATATTCACTTAATAAACCCAATATCATTTAAATAAAACCCAAATTTCAAACCACTAAATATTTCTTTCGATTTATTAAAATTGAAATATTCATTTAATCAATTTAAACCAAAATAAAGTTATAAAATCATATCTTTAAAATCTCAAATTTTAAAATTTCAAATCAAACTTATTTAAGTATAATTCTTAAATAAATATAATTTCAAATCAATTTCGAATTTATCTTTTCAACCTAAATCATTTCAAACTCTATATTTGAAAATATAAATTTTTCAATAAATACTTAAACATATTATATATCAACTTTATTTAATCAACTTTAATAAATCTTTAAAATCAATATTTATCAAAACCATATATTTCTTTCCAAAACTATAGAAATCATTTTTAAAAATATTTATATATAGACCAACGGTGTCTGTATATAATTTTCTATCCTATGGTCAAGTGATATGGATATTTATCATTTCAATCCACAATTTAAATATATACGGGTATTTATCTTTTCAACCCGCAATCCCAAATTTAATTCAATTGAAAATCGATTGGGTTTATCATTTCAACCCATAACGATTTTCCCCTATTCTACAAATCATTCGGATATGTATCATTTCAACCCATAGTGAATTCTATACTAACAGGGAACTTGTAGAGTGATAACAGATATGATAATAATATAACAACATGCATATATCATCAATAAATAACATATAATGGTGTCAGATGTCACAAGTGAATAGATACAGATAATAGCATATAAATAGCAATGTAAATAACTAACAACAGCATATTTCAATTGTCGTTTCAATTGAAATCAAATTTAATAAATATAAGAACGTTAATCGTGAGTGATTGCTCACCTTTCGAGGCTAGAGAAATTGTGAATGAGAGGAGTTACGAATCCAAGCACGAATCCCAAAGCAAAGCTAGATTGGCACGAATTCGATAGATAAGCTGATAAAGAGGAATTGATAAATGAATCAGACCCAGCCAGATAAAAATCGAAACGAAAAGTATATTGTATCATTTTTTTTCTAAAAACCAATATTCAATTGTAAATTGCATATTTTATTTCAAATCATAATACATATCCAATACATCATATATTTCTATATTAGAAATTTAAAAGAAATTAAAATATTTATATAATATATCGTATATATATGTTGCAATATTCAAAATCATGAAAAAAATCCAAACTAGTACTTAAACAGTAAAGAGTTGCAGCAAATTTCTAAAACGTGCGACCATTACCCTTATAATAAATATATATACCTTTGAATTGCACTATTATAAATTTCACAAAACTAATATAATATATGAGATATTCAGTTTGATGATAAACAAGACCGAATGAGAAAACAAATAACAAGAGTAAAATAAAAATCCAACTTTGTATATATATATACACACTCTAACTATAGCTAAATATTACTTAGAAGAATTTATATATATATATATAATAGCAGCCTATCAATATATGTTTAGCTTCATACATAACATACATTACTCTAAAACAATACATATATGTATCGAAACATGCCCTGCTAAAAATCAAGTATACAGTACTCATTTTATATATAACTTACAAAACAAATAGTATGGCTTATATAAAATGGTCAGATAATATATATACTATAACCATTATTTTCATAATAAACAACTTTGAAACCAGCCATATATAACAAATATGAAAACAGATTTTATATATATATATGGATATATATCACCTACGCAACTTTTATATAAAACTTACTTCAATATATATATATATATATATATATATATATATATATATGAATAGCAAATCTGATATAACTTACTAGTATAGACTTACACTACATAAACACTATATATTATATATATATATATCATCAAAACAGGCTTCAGGCAAAGTATTTACTTTAATATAAAAATAGGCTTCAGGCTAAAATATATATACAAACAAACAAGGTATGAGAAAAATGAGGGAATTAGTTTGTACCAAATAGTCTTCAAGCATTACATACATGTTTAACACTTAAATTAAAACTTTTATATCATCTTAAAAATCAAATATCAAATTTTAACCCATATAACAAACTAGTATAAACTTATATTTTAAATAGACAGAGCATAAATCTTATAAAACTATATTTGTATAATAATTCTTCTCTGAACAAAATACAGACTAAACTTAATACAAATTATACTATATATATATACTACATCTATAATAAAAATCAAAGTGTATATATTACAGTTGTATTTTCAAACTTGCTATATTTAAATCAAGTACATATGTACACAAGCGCCTTCTTCTACCAATAATATATATGTAACAGTACACAAAAAAAATCTTTTAAACACTAACAAATTATAAACTACTAATATAAAGACTATAGCCAGACAACACTTAACTTATATATATATATATAAACATACAAAATATACACACCTATGCATACAAGCATGTAGGCGAACACGAGAGGAGTGCTCAGGTCGGTGGGAAGGTGCGAAGTGGATCGTTGGCTATGGCATGGAAGTTCATCGCCTAGGGTGACGAGGTAGATTTGTAGCCAAGGCAAGGGGCCATAGGTTGCGTCAGGTTCAGAGGGGCTGTGCTCGGGAAAAGAGGATGGCGGAGACTGCACGTGGCTGCTTGGGTGGAGAAGGTGAAAGTTCATGTGAGGAACGGAAGTGGTGACATGAAGGAGCCGGAGTAGCTTTCACAGGACATGGGTTTATAAACTTATATTATAAAAATATTTTTCTCAAAAGATGAACAGACAAATGGGAGTAAGGAAAGAGAATGCACATCGTTTCAATGCAAATATATATGCTAATAGGAATAGTTAAAGCCACGAGAATCTATGGGAAAATTTTGAAAGCAAACTTTGAAAATGTAAATATACTGAAATAGGCTGGAATAACAAAAGTCAGAAGCTAAAAATATTAATTGCTTGGCTATTTGATTTCATGTTGGACAACGAAGGGACAAAGAACCCAAAAGGCCCAAAAACGGGTACCGATACGGTTACCGCTTTCATAGATTTTTGCCATGTACCGGACTCCGAAACGCACCAACGAATATTCTGCGGAGATCAGCACGACGAGGCGAATAGAACGGTATATAGATATCAATGGTACAATTATCCTATCAAAAGTCAATAATCGGTACCGAAAATGCTGCTATTCTGTCGTAAATAAGATAAATGGAGCAATAGCAGTTCAAATTTGATGAAACGGAAGATGACTCTCACTTAGAAGATGATTTACAAATTTTCTGTATAAAAATATTCAAGTTTGGAAAATATTTTATTATCACCAATTTTAACTGATTTAAATTTAAATAAAATTATACAAGAAAATAAACTTCCATATTTTCGGACGAAAATTTACCATTTGTTATGTTTAATTAGACGCATTCCAAAAATTTCAAATTTTTATTTCAAAATTTTATAATTTAAAATTTCACAGAATTCAATTAATTATATAAATAAAACCACTAAAATTTACGGGTCGTTACAAAACATGTTCATAATACATTATTGGATCGGTTGTTTTCTTTACTCTTATATTTTAGATAGTTTAGCATTTAGATTATTTAGACAAAAAAATTTAAGATAATTTGTCGACTTTGTGATAAATGTACATTTCTAGCTAAATTAACAATATTTAATATGTAGTGTTAATAGTCTAATACCATACAGTAATTCAAGCATGAAAACCATAGATTTTAACCTCGAATGTGGTCTAGTGACTGTAATTTCTCGTTGGATTCGGTTGTGCATGGTGTAAAAATGAATAATATAACTGCATACTATTATAATTTAAATAGTGTAACCGCGCTTGGTTATAGAGATATATCTAATCATGTCATTAATAGAATAGAAAAATGGAAAAGAAAAATTATTTTATTTGGAGCTAAAAATTACAATATAAAACCTCACAAATGAAATTTTTAGATGACCATGATTTGATCTTTTCTTATTCATGCCAAGATAACTACATCCTTCACTTATCTTCTTCGCTATGTCCATAAGGAATCCTATCGGTACATATTTTATTGTATAAATTTAAAGATTATCCTTAAAATTGCATCCTTCGCTATTTTTTTCAATCCGTATACACACTAACAATCTTTTTTAACATAAAAGTGGAATATATAGAAAAAGTAAGAAGTCCTATAACGCAAGGATTTGGTAATCTGTTTAACCAATAAAAATACATTGTTTAGGGGTGGGAACAATAATCACTGATCCTAATGAATACACATCTACAATCATGCTAATAAATTATTGTCATATTGTAATCAAAAGACATAGTGTTTTATCATTTCTAGATGAAATTAGAAGAACGAATTGATAAATCAAAAGATGATATATCAAATCTATGCTCTTAATGATGGAAATAAAAAATTTCTAGTGATAGAAATTTTTCTGCTAATGTATTACCATTTGCTATGAATGTTAATTGCATGATCTTTTTTTTATCTTCAAAAGGTGATCAAAGCATTAGTATGAATAATAATAATGTATAATTGTAGGCCATGCTTTTTGAATAGGTGAATGAAGAAAGTTATCTAAAAGAATCACATACCAAAGGTAGAGATTTCATTTTGATAGAACTAAACATACACATTTTCAAGCGATGAATGTAGAATATTATAGAAAACAACTAACAAATAATTAGGATAAGCAAATTTTAATGTGTGTCTATAAGTATCCAGCATAATTATACTAATATTCTCTAAGACACCGCTGATATTGCTCGACGTAGAATTTTTTTTCTAAGCTTCTTTCTCATGACTGTTATACTTGCTCATTATATAATTAACTTGAGTAAAATTTGTATAATAACCAATAAAGAGAAAAATCTACATCTTGTAATACCTATAGTTTGAATTATCATGTAACAATATAATCTAAACATGTTAGTAATAATTTTCTTGGAAAATCAAAACGTACTTGTCTAAATTGTTAGATCATAATGTATGATGTATGGAATTTGTTGAATGAAAACTTTTAGTGCAATGAAGACGTGATATTTGTCTCGTGTCTTCTTCTTATTATTTCCCTAGAAGCCCATCAATTCATGTTCCAGCATGAAAATAAAACATGAGTAAATAATATGTTCTTTATATCAATACGTATATTGCTTCTCTACTACATCTGAATTGGGACAACAAAGTTCACATTGCATTATGGACTACAAACTTAATTGAAACCGGTTATCTGGGTTTTTAACCCAACAGAATTCAAAGGAAGTTGGAATAGCTAGGTCGAGTTTGAACAACTCAAGAACCAACCAAAAGGAATAGAAGGATCAACCAAGAAAAGTTAGAGGAAAAGAAAGCAAAAATATGCTAAGGAGATGGGTCGCTGGCGATCCATCTCTTATGGATCGCTAGCGATCCATAAAGGTAGCACGTAGGTCCTTCAATCCTCTTGCACCATGATCTAATAGGAATGTTAGGAATGATTGCTAAGTTTGATGGAATTCAAAGCTAGTTAGATTGAGAAGTGAACATTTGTCTGGTTCAATCAGCGGCCCAATGCAACCAGTGTATGAATCATCATCAAAATAAGGTGGCATCCATAAAATTACATGGAGAACACCTACACGAAACAAAAAATGCAATCCAAAAGACGGATTCCAAAAATCCACTAAGTACATGGATCACTAGCGATCCATGCACTATGGAACGCTAGCAATACATAAGACCATGTTAGACTGCCATGAAAATTAAGGAAAGGATGAAGGAGAATATCCCAAGCAATTGGATCGTTAGTGACCCAAAAACCATGATCGCTAGTGATCCATCACCTATGGATTGCTAGCGATCCATCAGATTGGCTCAGAGGTTATAAAATTTTCATTGCGCCTTCGTATTTTCAAATGCAAGCTTCTGGTGAAGCGGCCAGCCGAATAGCTCTCCAACCCCTATAAATATCATCTTATCTCCAACATAAATGAGATCTTCTGGACTGAGGGCTGGAACTCTGCAGAGATTATTCTTCACTCTTCTCCTTCCACATAATAGTCATATAAGGGTTTATTGTGATTCTCCAATGGACTCTTGTTCTTATGACTTGATCCAACTAAGAAGATTCAATCATATTGTAATCTGATTCAACTTGTAACTACAGTGAGTTAATAGAAAGTTATAAAGTGGATGTAGGCTTCATTAACAGCCGAACCACTATAAATATCTTCTTGTGTTTTTACTATTTTTGCTCTTTTTACATTTATTCTCTATATTATTGTTCTATAAGAAAAAGGTTAGTGCTTTCGCACTCAATCCAGAGTGTTGATCCATTTTTTGGGTTAACATTTTGGTGCTTTCACTGAGAACCCAACTCAGGAAAGATCTAGCTATCTACTTTGGATCAGATAGGTCCAGAAGTTAGGTCCTTAATTTATGTTCGAAAGATCTGCTGCTAAGAATCAATGGCTCCTGAAAGAAAAAGAACTACTTCTGGAAGATCCATAGGGGCGGTAATTGCTGGAGAAAAGATGAATCATCAACAAGTCATTGGCACCACCGTAGGAGATCAAGTGCCAGGATCCTCTAATCAATGTGAAGTTATAATTAGAGATGAATTGAATAAAATAGTTGATGAAATCAATCAGAAAATGAAAAGCAGTCAGAGAGCTCTTACGGACAAACTTAATGCCCTCTTGACCTTACAATCACATCCTGATCCAAGAACCATGGCAAAACCCGCGGCTGTGGCAGAACAAGAAAATTCTTCCGTTTCTGACCTAAACAGAAGGAACGGGAAGCAGCCGTAGAAAGGAGTGATAGCAAGAACTGTGGGAATCAACGTAGAGGAAACACAAGCACTCCATCGACCATGAGACACCAGCTACGAACTTAAATCTAGGAGCGAAGACCCCACAAGAAGATATAGCCATGGACCTCTCCGATTTGGAAGATGGAGAGCAACTTAACGACGGCAAGTTGGAAGGAAATGCAAATGCATTCGATAACACCAGGGAGAACCAAATTACCTCAATCAGGCCAACCGCAAGCCAATGGAATCCCAAGGGAGTGGCTCTCCTAAAGACAGGAGAGCCTAGGCTTTAGCCTACTTGTTAAGATCGTTTGTAAGGCCAAACTCGGTGTAGTAACTGACAGCCGACCCCCGGATTACTAGACATCTGAGGCGTATATCACGGACATGGTTAAGCGACTGATGGATGAGAGTAAGAATAGAAAGGATGATGAATGGGGATCTACTCTAAGTCGAACTCCTTTCACTGATGAGATTTTGAATGAGCGATACCCAGAAAAATTCACTATGCCAACTATTCCATCCTATGACGGAACGAGAGACCTGAAACCTCATCTATACAAGTACAGTTGGTACATGGATGGAGCGAATGCTTCGGACGCCCTTCGATGTAGATGTTTCCCAATTTTTATGGAGGGAATTGCTTCCATGTATTTCACTAGGCTTCCTCCAAGATCCATCTCCACTTTCGATCAACTAGCAACAAGATTTCTTGATCAATTCAGACTTCACACGGTGTAGCCTAAAGATGTGATGTCCTTGTCTAGTCCGTTCCAGGGACGAAATGAATATCTAAAGTCTTTCATGAATCAATTCAACACCACAGTGACAGAAGTAAGCAATCCGAACTAGGATATGGTATTTATGGCCTTGGTCCGCGCCATCCACCCCAAAACTGAGTTTGGAAAATGGATCAAAATGAAACAACCTACCACTAGGAAGGACTTCAGCCGTAAGGCAAGTCAATACTTAAGATTGGAAGAGGCACAAGAGTTAGAAAGAAAATCTACTAGCTTACAATCGATAAACATTAGGCAGAATGGCATGGCGATGAACCGGGACATAAATACCTCTGGGACTGCTAAACGAAGTGCGGGAAAAGATGAAAACCAAAAAAGGAAAAATCGGAATTCCAACAAACTAAATGTTTACAATAAGCAGCTTAAAGGCTTCAGGCCCGAGGGTTATACCCCGCCCAATGATACTCCGAAAAACATCTTTCTCGTAACACAGGGGATGGAGGAGTACAAGAAACCCCCTAAAAGGAAGCAACTAAACAGCAAAAGTGTTCTGGGAAGTTCTGCTGCTTCTACGAAATGCATAGCCATAATACTAATGAGTGCCTTCACCTAAAGAGCCTAATTGAGGAGCTGATCCAGGAAAACAAGCTTCAGAAATATGTGAGAAAATCACAAAATCCCGACCAACCCGCGGCTCCCTAAGCTCCTAAGGATCGAGGAAACCAAGCTGGAACCAATGAAGAGGGATCTAGACGAACTGACCAAAGACTCATCATTGGAACAATATTTGAAGGACCCCATCCCGCGTAGAAGAGCTAAGGGGAAATGTAGTGGTATGCGAGCTCATTGAAGCACACTTTGAAAGACGCATGCCTTGTAATCGAAGATGGAACACCCATTAAGCAGTAGAGAACCCTAAACAATGACATAGTATTCAGAAATTGGGACACTGAGAGAGTAGAAGCTCCAACCCTCGATCCCATGGTAGTGACAGTAGGAATTAGACCCATTGTGGTTCGATGAGTATCGGTAGACAACGGCAGTTCTGTGAATATCCTCTTCAAATGCACCTTTTATCAGATGAAGATCAACATGAAAGACATTTCCACATGCCAAAACAAATTCAAGGATTCACCAGCGAACCCAAACAACCCGTCAGAACGATTGACTTGCCTATGGAACTTGGGGAAGGCGACCGAAGAGTCACCCTGATCCAAACATTTGTGATCGTAGACAAAACTTCTGCATACAATGCCTTCTTGGGATGACCCACACTGGTGAATTTCAGAATTTCTTTAGCCTAGTGGTGCCTTACTATGAAATTCCCAATAGAGAATGTAGTTGGGTAATCAAAGGAGACCAAAGTGCCGCCAGAGAATGTTATATCCCAGAACTACGCGATTCTAAAAGAAAGGAAAAGGGGAAGAATGTGGGGAGAACTCTCCACATTCGCGAACCTGCCGAGTAGAACTACAGAGCCGCCTTGGCTTTGGGACTATAGCTGATTCGAAAAGGATTTGGACCCTAGTAAGAAGAGTTCAGAGAAGGATCGAACAGCACCGGCAAAACTGACGGTGTCTGTCCCAGTCGACATGGATGACCCAACGTGGGTTTTGGAAATTGGATCGCACCATGGAAACAAGATGCGATTGGAACTCACTAAATTTCTTCGCCCTAACTTGGATGTGTTTGACTGCACACATTTCGATATGTGTGGGATATCACTGAAAATTGCATGTCACGCACTCAACATTGATCCTAAGTACACACTGGTAAAGCAGAAGAGGCGTAGCCTAGGCCCCGTATGGTCGAAGGCATTGAAAAAAGAAGTAGACAAGCTGATAGCCAATGGTTTTATCCATGATGTGACCTACCTCTAATGGGTATCTAACCTGGTTTTGGTCAAGAAGTCCAATGGGAAATGGCGAACTTATATCGACTACTCGTACTTAAAAAAAGCCTGCCGAAAAGACATCTTTCCTCTGCCCAGAATTGACCAGCTTGTGGACGGGATGGTTGGACATGAACTGCTATCATTTATGGATGCAAACTTGGGATGCAACCAGATCCTGATGCAGGAACCTGATTAGGAAAACACCAGCTTCATCATCGATCTAGGATTATACAGCTATAGGGTAATGCCATTCGGTTTAAAGAATGCGGGGGCAACCTATAAATATTAGTAAATGCCATGTTCAAGAGCCAGATCGAAAAACCATGGAAGTCTATGTGGATGACATGTTGGATAAATCGCGAATAGCTACCTATCACTTGGATAATCTCGCCGAAATGTTTGAAATACTCCAAAAATATGGGATGAAGCTCAATCCACTCAAATGTCACTTCGAGGTAGCCTCTGGATAGTCCTTAGGATTCATAGTGAGTGCTAGAGGCATCGAAGCAAACCCAGAGCAAATTATTGTCCTACGAGAAGTCGAAGCCCCAAAAAACAGGAAGGAGTTACAAAGCTTGAATGGGAAAGTCGCAGCGCTAAGCTGGTTCATCTCAAAGCCACCACCAAATGTATACCGTTCTTTGATGCACTAAAGAAAGGAAAGAAGAACTTTGAATAGAATGAGGCTTGTCAAACCGCGTTTGAAGAGTTGTTGCGACATATGGAAACCCTGCCAATCCTATCGAAGCCAGTAGACGGAGAGGACTTGTTCATCTACTTATCAATTTCACCTTATGCATCAAGTACTGCTCTTGTACGTGAAGAAGCTAGGATCCAGCGACCCATGTATTACATCAGTAAACATTTTACCGGAGCCGAGAAAAATTATCCGAAATTGGAAAATCTAGCGTATTGTCTCTTGATCGCATCCAGGAAGTTACGACTATATTTCCAAGCACACCCTATCAAAGTACTGACCGATCAACCCTTGAAACAAGTATTATACCGCCTCGAGACTTCTGAGTGGCTCATCAAATAAAATATTGAATTCAGTCAATATGAAATCACTTACCATCCTAGAAGGGCAATTAACGGGCTTGCATTGGTAGATTTCATCGTCGAATTTACCATACGAGATAATGAATAGGAAATAACACCGGAAGTGGAAACACGGTGGAAGCTCTTCGTCGATGGTGTATCTAATAACTTCTGCTCAGGGGAAGGGGTAGTGCTTGAGACTCCCGAAGGATGAGCCGTTTGCTATGCCTTACGATTAGAATTCCCAGTGACAAATAATGAAGCAGAATATGAGGCATTGATAGCTGGGCTAAATTGTGAATAAACTGGAGATAAAATCCATACACATCTATAGCGACTCTCAATTAGTTATCTATCAGGTGAAAGGCGAATACCAGGCTCTAGGGGAGAACCTTGCCCCATATCTATCTATAGTGCAAGGGTTGCTAAACAACATCGAACATTCCACCGTAACTCACATCCTGAGGGAGCAGAACACGGAAGCTGATTACTTGGCTAAACTAGCCAGTTTCGGGGAAGCTTAATCGTTGGGACTAATCCCGGTTGAAACCCTGGCCACTCTAAGCATAAGCAAAATGGATGTCAACTGGATTTTTGAGACCGCTAGTGAACCAGAAACATGGATGATGCCAATCAAAGACTACTTGCTTATGGGAACTCTTCCCGCAGATAGGAACCAGCGGAAAAAGCTTCTCTGGAAGACACCGCGATTATGATACAGGATGGGATACTCTACCAAAGGAGGTTCTCTACCCCCCCTGCTCAGACGTGTGACCAATGACGAAGCTCAAAGGATCCTGAGAGAAGTTCACGAAGACAACTGCAGAGACCATACTGGGGGGCAAACCCTTGCAAAGAAAATCCTCCGATATGGGTATTTTTGGCCAATAGTAAACTGCAATGCAGCATATTACGCAAGACGGTGCAACCGATGCCAAAGATTCAGCAAGATCAAAAGAACTCCCTCAACAGAGCTAACGTAGATGATCAACCCATGGTCATCCGCAATATGGGAAATTGATCTGATTGGCGTATTGCCAATAGCTAAAGGAGTAGCTAAATATGCTATAGTTGTCGTTGACTATTTCACCAAATGGGCCGGAGCAGAACCGCTGGCCACCATTACCACAAAGAAAGTCAATAGCTTTGTTACTAAAAACATTATTTGCAGGTTTGGTGTACCACACAAAATCGTCACTGATAATGGGACCCAACTCGAAAGCGCCGAGTTCAAAGACTTTTGCTAACGCTTAGAATTGAGAGGAGCTTTTCCACGGTCGCTCATCTGTAAGCAAAAGGGGAAGTAGAAGTAATAAACAAGATTATCAAGTCCACCATCAAAAGGTGGCTCACTAAAGCTAAGGAGAATTGGGTTGATGAACTTCCACTCGCACTATGGGCTTATAGAACAACACACAAAGCAGCAACCGGGCATACCCCATTCGCCCGGCATATGGTTCAAAAGCAATGATCCCCATCAAACTAGAAGTCCTCTCTCATCGAAGGCAGAATTTCAATCAGAGGCAAAGCAAGCAGCTCCTACTCGAGTCGCTTAATATTATCGATTAGAAGAGGGAAGAAGCCGAATTAAGTACCGCTGCTCACCAAAAAAGGGTCGCATGGTACTTCAACTCCAAAGTTCACAACCTAACCTTCGAACTGGGAGACCTTGTCCTCAAACCAGTCTGTCCCGTACCGGGAACCTTCAGACCAAATTAGGAAAGGCCGTATGTGATCAGTCAAAAGCTTGGGGACGGAACATTCAAACTGACAACCGTTGACGGAATCCAAATTCTCCAAGAATGGAACAATGAATCACTACGTCATTACTTTATCCGAAACTACCTTATGTACTTCTTATTTTCAGTAAATAAGCCATCCCGAAATACTGGGGGCATTGTAAATAGGCAGAACTTGCCCAATTTTTCTTAATAAAATTACTTTCCTTTCTAAACCAATAAAACTGTGTTCATAAAAGTAACTTGCTGAGTCGACGGGGTTAAATCGGCTCAAAACCATCCAATTGCTGCTTAAGATAGTGGAACCACACTCAAGTATGCCCCACTTACCCGCCGGGTCGACGGAAGCAAATCGACTCAAACCGTTGGGTCGGTGGAACCCGATCCCTACCTTCTAAGAACCGGTGTTACTCCCGTGATGCCGGGAAAGCCCAAATCAAAGTCGCGCATTTCATAAGCCGTGCATCACATCTTGGATTGTGGAATAACATCCAGACAAGCACAATCTTAAAAGCTCCTCCCGAAGAATGGTAACGTCGAGGGGTCCCAAACTGTTCCGGATCGACATATCATATCGATCCCAAAAGCCACGCACTCCTATAACTCGCACATTACCTTTTGAGCCATGGAATCATTCTCTTGAAGCATAAACTCCTCACGTTGCCCAAAGATTGGTAACGTTGAGAAGTTCCAAGCCGTTCTGGATCGATGGGTCGTATCGATCACAAAAGTCGTGCATCCTATAAATCGCGCACAATCTCTAAAGCCGTGTGTTTCATAAGTCGCGCACACTTTTAAGTACCGGTATAGCCATAGCAATACCGAGAAACTCCTCACAATGCAGGAATAACAAAAATCAATCCACTCCCACTATCGGGAGTAATGGGTATGAATCTGGCAATGTCAAACCACCACGAATCGGCAGAAAACAAGTCTAATTACAGACATCCAAAAAAAATCACTTGGATCAACCGATCATTCGTCAAGTTCTTGTAGTAACTAGCCCCATGAACTGGGGAGCATACTGATACTCAAAGAAAATACTCAAAAACAAAAACCAAGCACTTCACAGTTTTGTTACTCCAAACAAAGAATTTTGGTGGTAATTACAGGACTGATAAAATAAAATAGCAGTAAATAAAGTTGGCATAAGAGCATGAAACACAGATAAGTAAATAGATAAAGTTACAATCAAAATGTCAACATTGTATTACTTATAGCATTTTCTATACAAATTCAAAAATGTAGGGGCCGTACCTACACAATATTGGCCAACAAAAAGAAAAATACAAATGCTAAAACAATTAAAGCAGTAAGTGCAGACTCTGCACTTGAAAAAAACACGTATCAAACAAAACAAAATGTCCCAAAAACTGGCTCCAATGCTACCCGGACCTAGCAATGCCTCTTTCCACTGCTCCCCTTCCCACTTTTAGTTAGAAGTTTCTACTTCCCTTCGGAATCCTAGCCAGGGATAGTGTCGCTGCTCGTGATATCAACTATCTCGTCGGTGCCGGCATCTCTTACCTACTCTCTAATCTTCTAGGAAGACTCCCCTTGGCCTTGTGCTTCCGGGATTTACAGGAGCTCTTTGAAGATTTTATCGCTTCAACCTTTTTCTTCTTAACGGCAACCAGTTGCTGTTCAGATTTATGCAGCTAGCCAGTTTGGTCCTCCTGCTCTCGAGCTTCAACTGCCGTGAAGTCGCCCTCCAAAGATATAAAAGTGTCGTCTAGACCATGCAACGCAGTAATCTTCTTGGACTCTCGCACTAGCTGCGAGCCAAACGCAGGCGCAACAATCAGAGCGGTTATAGAGATAAGCATCGAGGCAATTGAAATAGCGGCAAGCCCAAGCATCAAGGAAACCAGCGGGTCAGTAGGTAAAGAGGACGGACCTGTGAGATCAAAAATGAAAGCATTAAGTTTGTCTTGTTTTTGCAGTGTGAGCTAAAAATTCTCAAACTCAGGGGAAACAAAAAGGTTACCTCATCAGAGGAATGGTCAAGAATATCAATCTCATATTCCCCGCCTCCTCTTTCTTTTGACGGCTGCATGATCTTCGAAGAAGTTCCGGGGCTACCTGAATCAAATACAGCTGCCAGAGGAACAGACAACAAAGCAGCACCGGCAGAACTCGCCAACTGATCGCGAGACTGTCTTGATAGTCCGCTAGGCCCAGAAATGAAAGGCTCCAGCAATATCTTGGTAGTTGCAGTCATAGCAGCATCGACAGCCTCTTGTTCCTTCTCGACTCGAAGGACCTCTTGGCCCTCTATCAGTGCTTTCTTCGACACCTCATTGAGGTAGGCATCCTCCAACTCTTGCTCAGTATAGACATCCCAATTTTCTTGAAAATGGGCCAAGATTTCTACCCAAACCACGGCAAGAGTACGTAGAAATTTAGGGCCCAAATAGCTGAGGCTACCCTGATGCAGCAAGGAATTAACCTTGAAATTTAAGATGGTATCGTCCATCTTCTCCATCTTTTCTCAAAAGTGTCCTACAGCTCCAGGTAATCCACAGTTACGGTGGCCTTCTCAACTTCAACTCAAGTCTTCTCGGCACCAAGCTACGCAACTCTTTCTTGCAGTGAAGCAATCGTTTGGGCTTGATCGAATATGGTCTTGTCACGGGATTCCACAATTCCCATGTATTCAGTGATTGTTTTGTTATGCCCTTCGACAATTTTGTCATGATCAGCCATTGTCTTCTTTTGGGCTTCAATGATCATGTCATGAGCTTCGAGCTTTTCTTTCAACTTAACTTCGTCCACATAGGCCTTCTTAATTTCATCTTGAAACATGATCTCTATTTTTGCATGGGCCTCATTCAGCTCCTTCAGCAGCTTGCACTGTTCTTACTCTCCTGGAGTGTCGCATCCGTCTCTTGTATTAGTTGCTCAATTCTGGCGTCACATTCCGCTAACGCCCTTTTGAAATCGTCTTTTTCGATTCAAAGGAGAGGATCTCTTGATAATTATTGTGGTTCGTATTGGCCAGCTACTTGCATAACTTTTCCCATCCCTCATCTTGATCTAAATCACTTTGAATCGCCTGAAGGTGGAGCATATAGGAATCTTTGCGGAATGGGCGAAGATCTTAGTCAAACTTAACTCCCTTTAAAAACCACTTGGGGAGTGCAGCTTTGAGTCTAAGGGGACCGAACGTAAGAATGTAAGCCGGCCTCCTGTGGGGATGCGAGGAACTAGAAGTGGGCACCATGTGAGTCGATAGGGCTTGAGATGAAAACAGAGCTTGAACGAAAGAAACCAAAACTTCAAGACTGATAGAAACTGGGGTCGGGGCAAAAGCTTGATGCTCAGAAGGTTGAGATATGCGATCAACCTTTGACTTCTTGGACGGTTCCACTTGGTCATCAGGGGTTTTTCTCCTCTTGTAACCACCCTTATACGTCCGACCCCATTCTCTGTCATCCCGACGACGAGCCTCGGCATTCGAGTCTTTTCGCCTTCTACACTCTTCCTCAGTTTCACGAGGCTGGTGGCGGCTTGAAGATCGTCTTGGCAAACACTGCGAATCAGGTGAATTGTTCAAGACCGTCGTCAAGTCCACGGCCTCTCATTGTACCTGACATGAAGAATAAATAAAGAGCTTGCAATGAGAAATGGGCCTAAATAATGCATGTGTAGGTGAATGTGACCCTAGTGAAATGTGTAATATGTCTTGGCACCCTAAAAGGATGTCACAAATCAGATTTGGGAAGCCAGCGTGGTAGAACTCGGGCTGCCTCCAGATACGATATGACCAAGGTGAGGAGACATTTCCTTGAATTCGAAATCCTCCTCCATAAGTTCATCGATATCCACATAAACATTGTTCAAATCCCCAAAGTCTATGCAAGTATCTTTAGTCGGGGAACGCTGATGTCGCTCGGCTACTAGGGGAGCATCTTTATTGCAAATCTCTCGGAGAGGCGAATCTGGGAGAATGGGACTCATTCCCAGAGTCTCATCACACAATTCGGAGTCTCTATCACCAGAGCCTACATCAAAATCATCATTACTGGAGGAGGAATCATAACTACTACTACCCACAACTTCACCCTCCTCCTTTTCTATTTCCGCTGCAGCTTTTCCCTCACACTGCTTGAATTCTTCTTCCCTTTCCTCCGTCATGACACCCTCTCCTTCGTGAGTTCCTTCGGTTGACTCGCCAGATGGGCCTTCTTTTTCTGGGAAACCACCTTCTTTGGAACTATGTGATAAAGAAGTAGAGCATGTTCGTACTCTGGAAAGGGAAGGAGATGGGACTTCAACGGCCAAGGAAGATCTCCCAGGATGCAATAGCCCATACTGGAGCAAATTCTCGTCGATTAGAGAAAATTTAACCGATCTTTCCTTGGCATCTTTGGCCTTCAGAGTATGGAAAATCTGATCAAGTGTTGGGTCTTTATTCGGCCTTGAAATAATTGCAAGAAGTATTTGATCTATCAGAAATCCCATAGCGACGTATTGGAACTCAATAAGTAAAGGAGAGAACTTACCCCCCATCGGCCAAAGGCTGTTAAATCCTTCAGGTCCTCAGGACACCTAAAAAGAAGTACCGAGTCTTGAATTGAGACAGATTGCTTGAAGCAGCAGCATGATCTTATGATTTCGTTGGGCCTCCATGACGACAAGGGGTGGGCGTTCGTCTCTCTTCTTAAACGAGAGAAAATATCTCAACTCATCGAAGCTCGGGGTACGATCAAGATTGCATATCCATTGGGATGAATTTGGAATGGAGAAATTCCCAAGTTCAGAATAATTTCTTTCAAGAAGTCATTAAAGGGGGGCACTGCTCCATTTAAGCACATATACTGATGGAAAGCAGTGTATCCCCAAGGCAACATATGGGCAAACTCATTCTTCTCCGAAAGGTGCACATCATCCTTTGGAATGATGTATTGTAAAAAAATGTTATGTAGGACCTTAGTGGAGATTACGGAGGAAGCTCTCTCCAGGGGGTTAAGCAGATTCTGAAATTCAAAGGAGTCTGGTCTACAACCAGGCCAACCGAAACCAGTTAACCGTATTCGGCTCGAGGAACTGAAGAGAAAGGCACAATGGATGACGATTCAGCTTTTGAAGTGCTAGACTTCCTCCACTAGACTTACGGTGAGAGGACGGGTGCTTCATTATATATAATAGAACTTGAGTCCAACGCGGTCAGATAATTCTATCTTTAACTAAAAATTCCTCTACAACACATGAATCCCGAAGGAATATCGATTTATGTCGACACATCGGTTTTCAAGTATAGACTGGGGCAAGTGTAGTGTGTTATCTATGTGGGGTGAGATTGGTGTCCTAAACACTACAAACGATCTATCCCATGTAGACAGTTCATTTGCAGTGAAGAATGAAAAGGGATTCTTGTATCATTTATCGAAATTATTTCTCCTACACTTAACCGTTATCGATCAATGATCGATAACGAATCCGTTGTCTGAAGCGACGTTGAAAGTTCTTCCCATTTCAGGTACACCAAGTGTGTAATAACGAAACCAAACTGAGCTCTCTAAAAGATGATAACAACATAAGATGCATGCAAGACGCTATTCTAAGCCGTTATTCCCCTTTGAAAGGACTAAAACCAATTCGTGAGACGTTATGTTGGATCAACAGTATAACTTAGTGCAAGTTAATTCTGATTCTATGGACGAAGATAGTAAAACATGTCAAGCACCAGGGTAAAGCCTAAGCATCGTTCCATGAAGAACTCAAGACTCGATTTACTATCTTCTTCCACAAAATCACAATCAACTCAAATTTTCCACGACAATCATCACCAATACAACCTCGTCGCCAAATTGCTAAACGAATGTCAAATTTCAAACCACCCACCTCGAGTCAAAAAACAAAGGGCAAGAATGATTGAAGTTTGCGACAGCAGCGACCCAAGGAAAGCAGGTCGATGGAGATCCAAATTGGCGAAGTCTCAAGTGGTGATTGCTGGACTAAGGCAACGGCAACTTCAGAACGATCAACAGCAAAATGCTTCGGCGGTGGGTGGTCGGCGACGGGGATAGAATGAATGGATTTAGGATTTAGATGAATTTGGGTCGGGTAGTGAGGCAAATTGCTCGAGTCCCAAAACGAATGAAGAAGGGAGAAAAGGGTCGGCTCGATTGAGTTAAATAAGGAGATTAAACAAAAATATATATGCTAATTCTTTGGGTCGGTAGCGATCCAGGGACTATGGATTGCTAGCGATCCATCAAATGAGAACCAATCTTCCCCAAATTATCCCATCACGATCCACGTGATATCTGGAAGTATCATGAAAGTTATGGGATCGAAATTTATTTGTTATAACAAGCAACGATGACCCACGTCAAATTCAGCAAACAGCCAAAGCCAAATTTGCATGATGGCCTCAACACGACCCAATGAACCTCACTAAACAGGAACTCAAGAGTTGTTACTTCCAGAGCATGCCTTGTTTCCAATGAAGACATGCTCTGGGTGGTAAATGGTATCCGGTTTTTTAACCCAACAGAATTCAAAGAAAGTCGGAACAGCTACATCGAGTCATAACAACTCTAGAGCCAACCAAAGGGACTAAAAAGATCAACCAATAAAAGTTAAAGGAAAAGAAGGCAAAGATATGCTAAGGTGATGGGTCACTAGTGATCCATCTCCTATGGATCACTAGCGATCCATAAGGATAGCTCGTAGGTCCTCCAATCCTCTTGCATCATGATCCAATAGGCATGTTAGGAATGATTGCTAAGTCTGATGGAATTCAAAGCTAGTTAGATTGAGAATTGGGAATTTGTCTGATTCAATCAGCAGTCCGGTGCAACCAGTGTATGAATCATCATCAAAATAAGGCGACAAGCTATGAAATTACATGGAGAACACCTACACGAAATAACAAATGTAACCCAAAAGACGGAGTCCAAAAATCCACTAAGTACATGGATCGCTAGCAATCCATAAGATCATGTTAGACTGCCATGAAAGTTAAGGAAAGGATGAAGGAGAGTATCCCAAGCAATTGGATCGTCGGCGATCCAGAAACTATGATCGCTAGCGATCCATCACGATCCATCACATTGGCTCGAATGGTTATGAAATTTTCAGTGCACCTTCGTATTTCTAAATGCAAGCTTCTGGTGAAGCAGCCTAACCCAATAGCTCTCCAACCCCTATAATACGATCCTACCTGCAATGTAAACAGGATCTTCTGGACTGGCTGTAGGAACTATGCAGAGATTATTCTTCACTCTTCTCCTCTCACACAATAGTCATACAGGGGTTCACTGTGATTCTCCAATGGACCTTGTTCTTGTGACTTGATCCAACTAAGAAGATTCAATCATATTGTAATCTGATTCAACTTGTAACAGCAGTTAGTTAATAGAAAGTTATAAAGTGGATGTAGACTTCATTAACAGCCAAACCACTATAAAAATCTTCTTACCTTTTTACTATTTCTACACTTTTTACATTTATTCTCTATATTATTGCTCTGTTAGAATAGGGCTGGCGCTTTCATACTAAATTCAGGGTGTTAATCCATTTTTGGGTTAATAAAACCTTTATGACGAATAACCATTATTCCTTCTTAACAATTTTTTGAAACAAATTACAAAACTAAAAATAGTAAACAAACTATAACTAAAAAACAATCCTAGAATTGCCTCAGTCATGAAATATACTTCATAAAGAGACAAGTAGCTTAAAATAGTCCATCTATATGAAATGTTTTCCTTTAAAATTTGAGTCCGCACATTATATAAGCATTAACTTGTGGGCATCCTTGATTAGCAAATGAAATACGTCATTATGATTTTTCTAGCCTTCTATTAAAAATGTGCAAGTACTACAATTTAGTTGACATAACCTGTGAAGTATACATTAGTTATAATTTCCAACTTGAAGAAACTAAGAATCAGCCCAAGTTAATTGCTAACACATAAAATACTACATATTCAAAAAAACTTTATCATTTCACCTTTTTTTTGGAAAAGCGCTGTAGTAATCAAATAATAATTTTTCTCTCCTGCATCTACTTGCAATGCTACTCATAATTTGTAAATTACGTTATAATTTGAAAAATAATAAATAATGTGTCTTAATTGTGTGATTTTGTCACTAACTCTTAAACTCATTGCAAGCATTATTTCATCCTGTAGAATCAACAATAGTCTTAGAGTTCCTATAGCCATAGCTTGTAATTTGACCTCGAACGATATATCAATATATGTAAAATGAAAAAAATCTAAACCAATAGATTGCCTCATTTCCAAAAAGAAAACAAATCTCCAAAATAACTTTGAATGAATCACTTTTATTTAAAATATGGAACTTGAAAGGCCACATGCCAAAATTCAAAGGCTTGGAATGCAAAGAAATAAGAAAGCAAGCAAAAACAATAGAGATGATTGAGTTAATGGATATTAAGGGGAGTGGGGACAAAGGAAGTTATGCTACATTCAATAACCCAATGCTTAGGAAGAAGAGTAAGGTTGACTTATTGATTGTAGAAGAATATTATCAATTTTTTCGAACATCATTCCTTGTATAATTTCTATTTTTTCTGCATGTTGGCTATATGTACATCTAAATTATAAGATGGAAGACCTTGAGTAATTTAAGTTGGTAGCCTTACCACTATTATCATTAGGCATTTGCATATTCCCTTTCTGTTGCATAGTTAATGATCTAAAAAGAAACGAAACACAAAACTTAATATTGTTATAATGTGCACATGAATAAATTAACCATAAAAAAGGGACTATAAACAAGTATTGGTACTAAAATCAGAATTATCTAACTAGTTCTTTTGAGAAATCAATAAATTGAGATTTTAAGGAAATTGACATGTGTATTGTATTTCTTCATCCCTCATCTCTTCTCAAATCTAATTTTGTAAGGATTCCTGGATAACGATGACAACTATATAATTATAAATAGTGAAAACATGAATCAGCTTCAATATGTATAAACAAACAAAAGCAACATGACTTAACTTCAATGAACACCAAGAATTCATCAAATATTTGATTATGGAATATATGTGTGTGCGCGTGTATATGTGTCGTAATATATACATATATTCTATAATCAAATAAGCTTCCATGTTGCAAACTATTCTTATTAACAATTTGAAGTTAGTGTGTAAACATCCAAAACCATGATCAATTTTTGCTATTTTAGTGATAAAAACACACAAAAAAGTCAAATGATAACCTTATCTTTTAATCAAGCAATCTCCATTAAAATTTTATATTCATTATCAGTTTGATGGAGCACAATAATGGCATATTATTTTATTTATAGCTCTTCATATCTTATTGCTTTTACACTTGCTTTTCTAATTTTCTACATGTAAATAACAATAGCTTGCTAGTCATATTGTGAATTAAAAAGGAAATAAGTCAAATTTGTTCCTTATTTCACTTTAAATTACGTAATTATATAAATAAGTATACCAAACTTGCAAGACATCACCTTTTTCCCACTTTTTTGGTTAGGCAACAATGTTATTAATATCATTAACTTCCATTATAGAAACTTTGCACATATAAAGAAATACAAAAAAAATTATGTTTGGTTTCCTCACTTGCATTTTGTATACCACCAATCACATAATAAATTAGTTTTTCAATACCCAACTAATCAAAAAGCGGTTGTTAAAGCACATTATGTATGTGAACAATTCAGAACCAAATTTTTTTAATGTACACTAATAGTATGTAAATAAGCACCTTACAAGAATCAAAATTCCTCAATAGATCAAATTTGCACCAAAAGTAGGCATAAACATCCAATAGATTATATGTAGAGAAATAGATGAAGAAATCAAAATTAAAATAGAGTAAATAAGCATAAAAAAAGTAAAAAACAATAACAAACAGATTTATAGTGGTTCGACATCGAATGCCTACGTCCATTTTGATAAAATAACTTTATTAATCACTTGAATTTCAGAGTACAAGAGGGAACGGATCAGAATCTGTGAATACAATGGAGGACAAAGAAAAAAACATAGTAAAGATCCCTTAAATAAACTATGAAATCTGTATTTATAGGGATAGACGACCGAATATCTTCATGAAAAGTTGCCGGTGGAATCTCCAGATGTAGACGAGGTCACCCAGAAAATTTCGAGGCCTAGCTCCCAATATATAGCGATCGGCCCCGATCGACCTTGGAGGCCACATGGCGGTGCACGATCGACATTGTGGGTCCTTCTTTATGCTAGCTTCATGTTTCCACAGTTGTTTGCATAGTTGTCTTCATGTTTTTAGAGATGTCGATCGATTCCCATTAGGTTGAATTCCTGATTCAAGTTGTTCATAGCCATAGTGATCTAATCTAATTCCCTGCCTAGGGGAAGAGATAGGCACAGATCCCTTGCCTAGGGGAGGTACTAATCCATACTTAGAATATTCCGTAGAAACTAATTCTCGGTCTTACGTGATCGTTACTTTGTGTTGTTGTCTGTGCTTGATCTCTGGACTCCACGATCGCCTTTGTGGGATACTTGCCTTATCTACATCAAGCCTAACTTACCCAATGGTCTTGATATAACCGAGTCAAAAGGCCGGATAACACTGGCCCTCCAAAGTATATCTTGTTTCGAACATGATGTGCTTTGAATTGAATCAAGTTAGAGTTGTTGGGAAGGATTCCATTCAATTTCCTGAACAGTTATTATCCTTCTGTTGAATTTCCTTTCCAAAGAGTCATATCTCTCTCCATTCTTCATGATGCTTGGTCAATATTTATCAATATAAATATAGTATTTTAACTCGTCGACAACATTCTATGCTTATTTCCATTGAGCTAATCGGTCGAGCTAGTAGGCTTCGGTTATCTGAACTGGTTCACACTTGAGAATTTCAAGTGAGAATTTAACTTCATCGATTCGAGTAATTGAATGTTGGATATATATACATATGCATGTTTATGTACACATTTGTTGTTAGCTCCCGAGCACGCTCATACGCTCAAGGGTTGTTGCCAATATTATGTAGTTGAAATATATTTGCATTGTTATATTCTTCATCATCCATTCACATTTCTTTTTATTTATTTATTTATTCATAAATAAGGGTTCGGTACCAATCCCCTAAGAAGGGAGGAGAGGTACCGATCCCTTTGTTGATTTAGACTCGGTCATTCGAGCTACAAGAGAGATGGGTTGCATCTCGTAGATAAGCTAAGACTGCTAAGTGACTTAGCTTCTTCACCTTACTTCTTCATTTATCTAATCAAACTGATCCCCTTTAGTCTATGCCATTGTCGAGCTCAAGATTCGTCACCATAAATCACAAATCTCCATTAATTCGAACTCCCATCCTCCTTGAACTAGTCGCCATCACCTACAATCAATTTGCCACCTCCATCAATCCAATTCCAACACCCAACTTCAATATCCCAAACTCAAATTGAACCCTACCCTTCATTCAATCCTTACCGTAAAATGTTCCGACTGTAATACATAGTTAGGCACCGACTTTATTATATGTGATCAAAGTAATAAGTGACGAGACAACTTGGGTTTATTCTTGTTTGTGGATAAAGATTTAAGGTTCGTATCATTGAGAGAAGCGATCGACTAATTGTAAGTTGTTCATTAGCGTTTGTGAAAATAAAGAAGTGAATCGGTGTTGTTGGAATAGAGGGATCGATGCAGATCTGATAATAACATGGAGTAGATGAAGTGGAGTGATGAGGAGGAGGGATCGGTCGATGTGGATTGACTCATGGGATCAGATGGAAGCATGTTGGAGATAAAGTAAAGTAGTGAAGTCTAGTTTATTGGTGATGGAGGGATCGGTTGCTTGGTCAGAGGGAAGGAAGTGGAATGATGGAATTTAAGGGTTGTGATTTGAGAGGAGGGATCGGTTAGTGGCTTAGGGAGTTCGAATGCTATAAGGCAATACTGCCTAGGAGAGGGATCAGGTACGATCCCTCTGCCTAGGGGGACTTGGTCGTTTTTCTGCTTGAGTGAAGACTTGAACTTGATATACACATAAAAATTTGTTTTAAGTCTGAACTTAAACTAGAGACTTGCATATGACCTCGAACTCAAATACTTGAACTTCCAAACAAATACATATAACTTAGAACTTGAATGTTTGGACTTTGTGTTTGAACTTATATGACTTAAATCATTGGAACCCAATGTCACACACTTTTGAATATCACTAGCCCATTTGCATGAACTTATATGTGAATACCATATTCATGTATGCCGATAACTGATCCCGATACTTATATGAAAGCTACAACCATCGATGTGAAGCCGGTTAGGACGATCAGCAATGATGGTCACTCTAGTCGAATCCTAGAGTCTCATCATAACTGTCATTTTAATTATGAACTATTTATCACTACATCACACAACACTGCACCACACTGCACTAGTTTATACTTAGCACGGGAGGAACAGGTTAATTTTTCTCACAAGGATTATCTTTTAAGTTTGATAGCTATGGGTTCTAGATGCTCGGAGCGTTTAGCTACTATGGGCGCTAAACAAATTACTTCACACGATAATTCTGAATCTGAGTCAAGCTCCACAATAATATTCGCTAGAAATTCTCCAGGCTATCAAGCTGAACAGCCAGAAAGTTTATAACAGGTGCAAGAAATTCCTTCGAACTTAGAAGCAAAAATCAAGCCAGCACCTGACGCTTTGGAAGATGCCATATTGTTAAATGATCCAGAGAATTCAATTGCTTTAAAGGTCAATGAGGCATCTCTCCGTAGACTATGCATTAAACACGAGATTCCGTACGAGGATATGCGAGTCCCATCTCGTAACGATAGGGCTCACTTGCCCCCGGAGGGGTATACTGCATGCAACAAGTTTATGCGCTGGGCAGGTTATGTTCCGCCTTTCAATCCATTTATTCAAAAAATGTTACATTATTTAAGATTGGCTCTGGCTCAGTTGCATTCGGACAGCTACACGTTTCTGCACGTGCATGTATGATATTCCTCGAATTCTTATATCATGAGCCGACTTCAGAAGACATTAGATTCATTTACAATCTCAAGCGGTGAAAGAGAAGCCACTCGTACACTTTCCTCGAGTCATTCACTGACTGCCAAGTCATAACTGGGGTTTGAAACAAACTGAGCGCTTTTACGAATGAATGGTTCTATGTGCGTTGCCCACCTGGTTTTGCAAAACAGTGGCTGGAAGGACGTAAGTGTCACTTAAAACTCAACTTTAAGTGCTTTTATTCAAGTCGTATCTTGAACTAAGTAATTTTATATCGAACATTATAGGTAGCCATCCACGTTCCATTGGCGACCCATACTCAGAGACGGTTTTAGCGCTAAAAAATATACTGGTGGCGGATAGGGACATCAGATCTCCTCTTAACGAAGAGCACCTTTTTTTCTTCGGCTTACTAGAAGAAGGCCGCAGCACGGGACTGCCAAGAAACACAAAGGAGGAAATTGTAAAAGGAAGAGGCGCCGTTGGGCAAGGACGTGATGAAGTTGATCATGTCGTGCCCCCAATTGAAGGGGCTCAAGATGTCACCAAGGAAGGCGAAGTGAGGGGCAGTGCTAATGAGCCCAATCATGATGATGTGAGCTCTAGTCATGGGCCTGCAATAGAATCCTTCCAATATCCACAACTCCCTATCCCAGAAAAGAGAATAAGAAAAAGGCTCGTTTCTAAGTTTCGCAGAGGGTAGGTCTCCAAGAAATCCAAGCCAATCTCTGTTGCTACAGATCAATCTAGATCTCTACCTCAAGAAAATTAATTTGAGGGGCTGTTGAAAATCCTAACTCTAGATGATGTTAGAAATTATGATTTTACCAATTTAAGCCTCGAGGGATCTAAATCACCTATTCGATTCGGCATTGACGTTCCTCCAACAAGTAGGGGAGAGATTACTCCGACTAGCAAAGCTCTAGTAATTGGTCCGTTGAGGGGACATTAGGACACTCACGATTACGTACACTGCACCGGAAGACACTTATCCACCTTTAACCGCAATGGTTCTCATACACTTTCATTTTTTTGCAGGCTTGTAGGATGCCCCTGCAACTACGATTGCTTGAAGAGATCTACATACTCTCAACCGTCTTATTTTGAGCCCAGTCGAGGTCTGGATTCTGGTCTAGATAGAGAAAGTCAAGAAGGAAGAGAAGACCGAGACCGAAGCCACCAATCCAAGGACTTGTCATCCAAGCATAAATCAAAATCTCAATCTTCTCACCCGCCGATCAACACCCCATTACACATAGTAGTAGTAAGTATGTAACACCCCTAATTTTTTATAACATTATTCAGAAGATTTAATTAGAATAAATTAAATAGAATAATGTAGAGTGATAAGGGGATTGAGATTGGTAAAGATAATGTAGTGGTTGTGCTTATTAAAGTGAATGAACTTATAAATGTTTAAGTGCTAACTAAATAAACCTAAGGGCATTAGGGTAAATTGCCGCCTATATTTCCCACCCTTATACCATTTACCTCTAGGTCATACACAATCATTTTTATCATAAGCAAATTTTAAATGTAAGAAATAGAAAGAGGAGAGCCGGCCATTAGGAAGAAGATAAGAAGAGAAAATTCAAGTAAAGCGTAGGATTCAAGCTAGAAGAAATGAATTCCAATCAATCTCCTATTTCCTTATCTAATCTAAGGTGAACAATAATCACTACATCTCTATTTTTTATTTCCATAATCATATGTTTTGGGATTTAAGGGTAAATTCATTTTTATGCAATATTGGATGATGATATGCTTGATTTAAAATTTATTAGTTTAAACAAGATTATTTGAAAGAGGAATATGCACGGTTTTAGGGCAACACTGAGGTTAAATGATTTTTAAATGCCATGAAAAAATTATAGGTTATGGAAAACATGATTTTGAAGTTGGGTTTTAATTTTTATATGTTTCCAAGCCGTGGAGAATTAATTATGAATTTTTAAAGGAAAATATGGTTATTTGGGTTTATAAATTTATTTTGGAAACTAAATTGAGAATTTGGGCCTGAAATTTTGTTATGTTAAATAATATGATTCAAGTAAATTTTTGGAGTTTTGGGGGATTTTTACTAAGTGATTTAGTATGGAAATTACATTATTTTGAAAGGATGACCTAAATGATTTAATTGTTTTGTGAATAGGACGGGCTTATTTGTTAAATGTTACTTAGTTTTATATCTGAGAAAAATGTGGCAAATATTAGCAAAATAATTTGAAAGTTTAATGTAACCAATCAAGTGATTACAAGTGGGCAAGTTTGTTGCAAAAAGTTTACTTTATTTAGTAAAAATGACCTTTCGCTCAGAAAAGTAGGTTCCGCCTCCTTTGGCTTTCGCCTTCGACCCAGAGCTTTCGCCTTCGACATAGTCAAACCCTTCTACCATGAAACCAATACACATGGAATCACTTAGCTAGTATGTAGTGGATTGGAGAAAGGCGGAAGGTAGGGTGTCAAAACGTGGCTTCCAAAGGGGTTGGTTCCTTTGTTTTGTTTTAAAAGAAAAGCGCTTGCCTATTTACAAAGGGGTTTCGAAGTAGTCGAAACCAATGGTTTCGAAAGGGTATTTCAAAAGAAGCTTTCGAAGGAGAGTTGCAGTCTTTTTTTAAAAAGTAGTAGCTTCCGAAGAAGTTACTTGGTCTTTAATTGAAGTTTTCGAAAGGGGTAGTTTCGACCAAGTCGAAACCCTTCGGTGGTTTGATGCCTTTTGATGGTATTGAAGACATCAATGCTGTCGAAAGGTACTGTTTGTTTTATAAACATAAGCCACTTCCTACTGCTTTCAAAAGGGGTTAGGGGTTTCGAAGGCAATGGTTTCGAAAGGGGTTTCAAATCCAACCTTCAATTGTTTTGCCCAGATGTTTTATGCTTTCGAAAGGATGGTTTCAACACCATCAAGTTTCCCCAATACTTTTATGAATTAAAGAATGGTTTTGAAAGAGATGTTTTCGGTTATGTTCACTTTGACCTAAATTGATGTTTTAAATATAAACCTAATGATTTCGAAAGGAAGACTTTTAATGGTTTCGAAGGGTAACCTTCAATGATTTCAAAAGGGGGATTTTCAATGGTTTTAAAGGGTAACCTTCAATTTGAAAGGGGTACTTTCAAATGGTTTTGAAGCTATACTTCTATACTTATATGATAATACTTTAACACAATCGAAAGGTCATCCTATGAAGGTCGAAAGCAAGGTTTTGAAGGTGTCGAAAGATTTTAAACCTAAGCTCAAATTTTTAAAGGAAAAACCTATGGCTTAATAAAGGAGTTTTGAAAGGATTTCAAGTATGTAAATTTGAATAAACTTTACCTTAAACCCACATGAGTGGTATTGTTTTGTTATCATGTTTACTTCTTCAAATATAAATATATTCACATGATAGATGACCCATAACTGCATTTAGGGATAAAGAGGTAGAAGAACCAGCTAGAGTTAACCCAGTAGTGAATATATATATATATATATATATTGATTAAACTCCTGAATAAATAGAATTGCATCCAGAAAGTCAGGGAGATCATAATATAGGATGTTTAAACCTTGAAGTGTCCGGGAGACAGGTTCATAGTAAACCTATGAAAACTATGATTTGGAAGCTATTGGGTAACTAATATGTTCATAGTGATCCCATGAAAACTATGTATTAAGGATGGTTGGTAGGGGCCAATTGGTTTGTAGTGAACCCATGAAAACTATATCCTAATTAAGTATTGGCATCACTCAATAGGTTCCTAGTCAACCCATAAAAACTAGGATAAGAAATAATTTATTGAAGGCAACAATAGATTCCTAGTCAACCCATGAAAACTAGGATAAGAAATAATTTATTGAAGGCAACAATAGATTCCTAGTCAACCCATGAAAACTAGGATAAGAAATGAGTTATTGGAATGACCAATAGGTTCAGGGGAACCCATGAATTAATTAAGTTAATTGGCAGGGGCCTATAGGTTCTTAGTGATCCCATGAAAACTATGAAATAGAATAGGGTGTCCATGAAATATGAAAAGATTATTAGTAAACCCATGAAAACTAATAGGTTAATAGTGACCCTAGAAATTATAAATATGACAGGGATTCAACTAAACCAGGGATGGGAAATCCAAAATGTTTATATGTATGCATATCATCATAATATTTTGAAATGTTATGTTTTAACCACTGTGAATGCAGGGGTACAGTGTATGGTTTTGAAAATATTTTAGGATACTAGTGAGGGGAAAACCCGTTCCGCTATGCAGCGTGGTTTCACTAGATATCTAAAAGGATTGAGATGTTAGATTATTATTCGTACCAGGCTTTATGTCTAACTTGAAGTTTTTATTTTCCCCTTAAATTCTTAGGTACTCAATTGATTTTCAGTAGTTTGAGGTTTAGGGTTTTCAGGTTCTCTTCTTAGACGAATAAAGCTTCCAGAGGCGTGCAGGAAACAGTTAGTTATTTAGAATTATCCTTTTTTGCTGTGTATTTTGGATGTAAAGGCAGACTTTTAGCCTTATTATATACTCTGATCAACCAAGGGGGCATCTTCATACATCGCTCTTGGCGTATGTGTAATAATTATATTTTTCTAAATGTGGTTTACATTTTTGGGATTATATAATGAATATAAAGTGTTTTGAATGGAACGTGGAATTGTATTTTTATTTTATTTTTTAAATTTTCCATATTCTTCTGACCTGTGTATCAATGTATCTAGCATCGCCGTATTTCGTCGTCGAGGATTAATAACTATGGATGACTGCAACATCCATAACCGTTAGTTTTGGGCCTCTAAGTAAGGGGATGTTATAAAGTCACTATCTCGTGCTCCTAATTCGGTGACTGCGCCTAAGCAACATTTGGGTTCTTCCAACATCCGTCGATCTTCAGAACGTCATTATGGCATAGAAGGCCTTGATACTTCATCCCACAAGCCCAAAATGCAGGCCATCTCAGCCCCAACTACTCTTGAATCCACTGCTACTGAGAAGATGGCTGAGCTTAAGGTCACATTTCCTAAGTTGTGCTTTCATGAGTTCAAATTTGTTCCCGCTTTGCATTCAATTCCACCAAAGGCCAAGGACACAATGCTTTCTTATGTTAATGATGTCTATGTCAGCACATTACAACTCTCCGTGTAGCTGAGAGGAATTCTGAAGTGTCGATGGAAAGGAAACACGAAATTGATTGCTTAACTCTTGAGGCGATCCATGTCAAAGATATCATTAAGTACTTGGACGAGGAGGTCAAGCAGATGGGTATAAATCTAGTCAACGCTGAGAAAAAAAGCCAGCGAGTCTTCTGAAGCCATCGAGCATTTAATGAAAGTGCACTAAGTTAAACTGGACACTGCCATTCATTGCAATGGTACTTTAACCCTTGAAAAGGACGTCTTATAGAAGGAGAAGGATGTGTTGAAAAAAGACACTGAGGCTTTGAACCTTTGTACAAGTAGCTTGAGGAGGAGCTTGAGAAGGGAAAGCAAGAGAAACTTAAGGCTCGGCTGGAGTTTCAACGATATTGTGAGGAGATAGTCGAGGATTGCGAAGCTAAATTAGGGGCGGACAGACAACTTGCGTAGATAGAGGCCCTTAAGGAAGAGGGTAGGGAGGGTGGTCGAATAAAAATAAAGGATGATTTCAATCCGTTGCTAATATATTACAATGCATGCGTCCGGATGAACCGCAACCTCCGCTTTCTTGGAGAAAGGTATCCTAAGTCGGTCGTCGAAGCATGGGACAATATTGTAGATCTGAAAAAGAAGTTCCTCGGTAGTGTTGAGTGGATAAAGAGTAACTCATGCACGAAATATTGTGCGTTGAAGAGCCTGATAAACTCAGGGCTGCTCGGCTTAGTTTACTCAACGATCCAGCGATCACCATAAAGGGGAAGATGGCAGCGAAGCCTCGAGATCTGGTTCCCAAGACCCTTCTACTACTCAAGCAATTGGTGCTTCAATTTCTCATGCCCCAGAAAGGGATGCAGCCTACGATCCAGATCATCCAGGGATGCACAAATCTTTTGAACTATCTCTGATTTTGGAAGGCAGCACTCCAGCTATGACCGAAGGCAAATCTGGTGAGGATATTTCTCTTACTTCTCCGATGTTTGAGAAGGTTTACATCTCATGCCCAATAGTCATGGGCTTACCCATTGGTCTTCATGAAATTGCAGGTACGCCTGCATCTGTCTATGCTCCTGATGATGATGTTACCCTGGGAAAGCAGGCATAGACCATGGGGTCCACTATGGATGTTACTGTACAGGTGGCTCCTACCGATCAATCTGCTAAGACTCCTAGCTTGGATGATAAAGTTATAAGGGCTTTAAATGAAGAAAAGATTGATGACCAACAGGGCCAGGATGAAATAGAAAATGTTGTAGTGACCCATGCCTCCGAACACACTAATAAAGGTAGCATAAAGGAGCACACTGAAAAAGAGGAGCTGGATTTGCAAGCCAAAAAAGAGAGTGCTGAAGTGGATATTACTCCGTCCCAAGTATACTATTGGGCAACATCACTCCTGAGGAGGTCGATCCTTATGTATCCTAAAGTGAGACTGCTTCTGCCTCTAAAAGCATTTCTTCTAAGGGTGGCAAGGGCAAAAAGGTTCGAAGAGGAGAGGAAGAGGCGATAGCCCCAGAGAATCCACCTCAAAGAACACCCTAAAGAATCCCAAAAGGAGGGAGAAATAGCCGTCGAAGTGGCTTGGGTAGCGCGTAGCTAGGTAGCTAGTTTCTTTTTATTGGCCGCAATTGTGCGGGTACAGCCCCTTTTTTGCTTTTAGTTACTGAAATAAACTTGAGCATAGTTTTGAAGTTTCAGTATGTGAATAAAAACTCTTTCGTTTCTATTCAGCTTTTGTTCAAAACTTGTCTAAGTGTTCGAGCTATTACGTTTTCCATTCAATATACTTGTAATTCATCGCTCATCGTTTAAGTTGCTATGTATTTCAATCGCCCGTTGCTTTGGGCGGTGATCTAACAAATCCATCTAAAGACCACCTTTCGATCTTGGCCTTAAGTTGTATCGAATGCTAGGCACGAGCCACGATGTTATGCTATTGAATTCAGCGATTAAGTGATTATATTCTTGCCCCCAGTCATGGGTTAGTGGAGTTAGTTTGTGGACGGTTGGGTCTAATCCATGATGAGTTATACTCCTCCCCTAAGGTTCAAGCTAGAGTTGGAGATGGTCGAATCGCACTCATTCATTTTTTTTATACTCTTATTCGTACTCTAAGGATCAGAGTTAGTCGAGGGGCGGTTAATCGCACCCATTTGATGTTCATTATCCAACCTACACTTTGGGGACTGAAGCTATCCTGGGAAACGGTTGAATCACATTTCCTTTGATTAATTCCCTTACCCCAAAGTCCAAGGAAAAAGTCAAAAAGTGGTCAGTCGTACCATGACCACTTTTACTTTATATTCTTCCTATCGAATCTGCAGACAGAGTTAGTTAATGGATGGTCGAGTCACACATGTCCTCTATTTTATACTCAGCCCATCGGATTATAGGCAAAATTTAATGGATGAACGATCAAGTCACGTTCATTTTGTTTAATTCAACTATGGACCCGAGTAAGTGGTTAGCACCAAACTATAGGTAGTTGATGGTTTATATTAGGCATACGTAGATATAAGTTGGTTGTATATCACAACTATTATATTATACACAAACAATTCACAAATATGGAGCAAACTTCAGATTTTATTGCAAACTGAAAAAGAAGCGACGGAGTCCATCTTATTTCATGGCTTTGAATTCAGCTGTAAAAGCAAGTTCTAAATGAAATACAACTGAATGAAACCAAACTAAGTGAAATACTGTCGTAAATGCTCGCTATTCCATGCTCTAGGAAATGACGCCACCAACGGTCGCTAGCTTGAAAGTTCCATCTCCAAACTTCTAATTGATGACATATGGACCTTCCCATCTCGGACCGTTGTTTGCAGGACTAAGAAAGATCCATTTCAGGATAAGATCACCAATTTCAAAGGTCCTGGTTTGGACTTTAACATTACAGTATCGAACGACTCGATGTCAGTGTGTAGCTACCCTCAAATCATCTTTTTCGCACTTCTCATCAACCATATCTAGAGATTACAAAAGGAGATTTCTGTTAGTTCTGGGGTCGTAATAAGTCACTCGATGAGAAGGGACTTTAAGTTCTATAGGAATTACGACTTCAGAGCCGTAAGCAAGGGTGAATGGAGCATGGCCAGTCACGGACTTGGGGATGGTTCTATATGCCCATAATGCTGATGGGAGTTCATTGACCTACTTGCCCGAGCCTTTTCCAAATGCTTCTTCAGAATGGACTTTATGATTTTGTTGATAGCTTCGACCTATTCATTAGCATGAGGATGAGCAATTGCCGCAAATCTTTTCTCGATATAATGTCGATGATAGAAGTCTTTGAATTCAGCACTATTGAATAAGGTCTGGTTGTCAATTATGGTTGTCCCATAGAGACCAAAATGATAGATGGTGTTTCGAACAACAAAATAGATTACTTTCTTCATACTGATCGTGGCCAAAGGTTCGGCTTCAGCCCATTTGGTGAAGTAATCAATTCCTATGGGCATACTTTGCACCACCTTTGGAAATCGTCAAGGAGCCAATGATGTCAATACTCCAAGTAGCAAATGGCCAATGACTGACCATTTGAGTGATTTCCGTCAGTATGGCAAGAAATAATCATAACGGAATATCTTCTTCGCCAGGGTTTGCTCCCAGTGTGATTACCACATTTTCCTTCATGGACTTCTCTTAATACTCGCTTGATTTCATCGTTGGCGATGCAGCGAAGCGGAAGGATGGAGAAACCCTTCCTGTACTTGACTCCTTCTTGAAGGATGTATAGTGAAGTTTTACGAAAGATCTGTCATTTTCATTCCTTCATTCGAGAAGGATTTTTCTTTATAAATAATCTATAATCGGAGTCATCTATGACTCCTTCTAAATCTCTTTTCTAAGACCCAATCGATCTCCATCTGGTCAATGCTCGGAGTGTTAAGTACTTCAACTGGGACCAAGCCCATTTGATGTACATCCCTAGAATTGTCTAGCTTGACCAATGAGCCGGCTTTCTTATTTTGTTCTCTGGGGATGTGTGTAATGGTGCAATGCTCGAAATCGATTAACAGTTCTTCGACTCAGTTGAGGTAAGGAGCAAGTCGTGCACCTTTGGCTTAATATTTTCCCCTGACTTGGTTTAATACTAACTGGGAACCACAGAAAATTTGCAAAGCTTTTACTCCCAGCTCTCTAGCCAGTTTAGGCCCAACGATCAAGGCTTTATGGATGGCTCTTCAAGGGAGATACACTAGTGCTTGTCCCTGGATGGCTCTTCAAGGGAGATAAGTGATATCGAACTGGCTCGATCCGATGTTCCATTTCAGTAACCTTTCAGACGTCTCAGGTCGCTGTAGGACCTGCCGTAACAGTTGGTCGGTAAAGATATTGATAAGGTACGCCTGAAAATAAGGACGGAGCTTTCTTGATGCAATTAACAGGTAGTATGCGAGTTTCTCCAACTTCAGATTGTTTCTTTCAGTGCCTATCAATTGCTTGCTAACATAATACAATGGCCTCTAGATTTGATCCTCTTCGCATAGCAATGCGACACTTATGGCATGTACTAACACCACTAGATAGATGTACAAGTCTTCATAATCCAATTGCTTGGACAAGATGGGAGGTCTCTCTAACTGATGTACCAGAGCTTGGAATGCATCAACATAATCTTGCATCCATTTGAAGTTTCTCTTTCCTCTACTGATCAAATCGAAGAAAGGAATGCACTTGTCGGTGGCTCTGGAGATAAAGCGACTTAGGGCGGCGACCTTCTTATTTAGACTTTGCACCTGCTTGATTATCTTCGGCACTTGGATATCCCTTATCGCTTGAATTTTCTTAGGATTGGCTTCAATTCCGCAGGAGTTAATGATGAAACCTAAGAATTTCCTTAATGGGACACCGAAAAAGCATTTCAAGGGATTAAGTTTCATTCCAGATTTTCGAAGAACATTGAATATCTCTGCCAAGTCATTTATGTGGTCGTTTGATCGTGACTTCATGAGCGTATCATCCACATATACTTCCATAGATCGCCTGATCTGGTCTTTTCATATCCAGTTGACCAGTCTCTGGTAAGTAGCTCCAGCGTTCTTTAGTCCAAAAGGTATCACAACGTATGTTAACTAGATTTTTAACCTAGCAGAATTCAATGGGAGTTAGAACATTCAGATTAAGCTATAATGACTCGAGCTTGATCGAAAAGCCTAAAAATACAAGACAAAGGACCCAAAAGAAGTTTGAGCCAAAAATATGCCATCTTTTCGGATCGGCATCGATACAAACTAATTGGATCGGTACCAATTCAAATTTATAGTTCCCGACGAACCCAATCTTTTTGCATGGTGATTCTATGCCTCAATCAAGCTCATCCAACAAGTTTGGTAACATTCCAAGCATTCGAGTTCAAGAAGTGAAGGTTCATTTGATTCAGAATACAGTTCAATCTAACCTGCAGGTGAATCATCATCAAAACAAGTCAACAAGCTATGAAATTATGCAAAGAGCATCGCTATGAAGTAGAAGCTTAACCAAACGAATCGGAGCCAAAAATGGGCTAAGGATTTGGATCGGTACTAATCCAATTGAATCAGATCGGTATTGATCCAAAATCTAGCCAATTTTGGCTCCAAACTTTCTGAGCTCTCTCTGCATGATGACTATAGGCTTCTTACAAAGTAATTCTTGGCCCAAGAGCTTTCCAACCCCTATAATATCATATCATTAGCAACTAAATGGGGGGATCTTGACTCTGATCTCTGCTGAAGGTCTGCCATTGTTTCTTTACCCTTCTTCTCCCTCACAACAACCACTTAACGACAACTGAGATCCTTTCGGTTGTCTCTAACAATGGTGGCTTGATCTGACTTAGAAAAGAAGAATCATATTATAATCCAAACTTCTTTGTAAGAGCAATTGATCAATAAAAGCTATAAAGTGGACGTAGGCTTCGCTAATAGCCGAACCACTATAAAAATCTTTTGTCTCTTTACTTTTTCTATGATTTACTATTGCTTTTTCTATTTTATTTGCCTTGATAAACTAGGCTGATGCTTTCACACTCAAAAGCAGGGTCTTGATCCAGTTTTTGGGTTAACATTTTGGTGCTTTCACTAAGAATTTAACTCGGGCTTAGATTTAGCTATATACTTCAAATCAGACAGGTTCAGAAGTGAGAACCTCAATCTCTACTTAGAAGATTTGCTGCTGAGAATCAATGGCACTAGAAAGAAAGAGAACTGCTTCTAAAAGATCCATAGGAGTTGTAATAGCTAGAGAAGAAACCAACCCTCGGCAAGTTGAGGTCAACGGCACCAATAATCTGTTAATCAGATCAAATTGTGCAGCCAACACAGGAGATATGGTGCTGGGATCTTCTATTCATCATGAAATCATCACTAGAGGCAAATTGAATAAGATGGTTGATGAAATCATGAAAAGATGGAGAACAACCAAAAAGCTCTTATGGACAAATTAAATGCCCTCTTGACCTTACGATCACTAGCTGCTCCAAGAACCATGCTAGAACCTACGGCTGCTATGGTACAAGAAAACTCTTATGTTTCTGGCCTAAACAAAAGAAATGGAAGGCAGAAGCAAAAAAGGAGTAGTGGGTGGAGCTGCAGGGGGCACTATAGAAGGAAATGCAAGCACTCCACCAACTGCAAAGCAGCCCGCCATGAACTTGAATCTAGGGGCGAAAACCACACAAGAAGATATAGCTGTGGATCTCTCCGACTCTAAAGATGGTGAGCAACTTCATGACGATGAATTAGAAGAAAACATTAATGCACTCAATATCGGTAGGGAGTTCCAAACTGCCCCCACCTGACTAATCGTAAGCCAACGAAACTCTGAGGGAGTGGCTCTCCTAAAGACAGGAGAGCCTAGGCTTCATCCCACTTACCAAAATCGTTTGCAAGATTAAACACTTGGTGTAGCCACTAACAGCCAACCCGCGGACTGCCAGACATCAGAGGCAAACATCGTGGATATGATCAAGCGCTTGATGGATGAAAGTAAGGATAGAAGAGATGATAAATGGGGATCTGTTCCAAGTCGGACTCCCTTTAGTGATGACATTTTGAATGAACTGTACCCTAAAAAGTTCACTGCGCCAACTATTTCGTCTTATGATGGAGACATGAAATCTCACTTTTACAAGTACAGTTGGAACATGGACAGAGCGAATGCTTCAAATGTTGTTCGATGTAGATGTTTTCCAATCTATCTGGAGGGAATTGCTTCCATGTGGTTCACCAGGATCCCACCAAAATCCATCTCCTCTTTCAATAAATTAGCGAAAAAGTTCCTTGATCAGTTTAGGCTCCACACGGCACAACTAAAAGATGTGATATCCATATTTGGCTTATTCTAGGGATGAAATGAATCTTTGAAATCTTTCATGAGTGGATTCAACACCGCGATGACGGAAGTAAGTAATCAAAACGAAGATATGGTCTTCATAGCCCTGGTCCTCGCTATCCATCTCGACACTGAGTTCAGAAAGTGGATCAAAATGAAGCAACCTATCACTAGGAAGGACATTAACCAAAAGGCAAGCCAGTACTCAAGATTGGAAGAGGTAGAGGAGCCAGAAGGAAAACCTGCTAACCTAAAACTAACCAATGCTGGCCAGAATGGTATGGCAGCTGACCAAGACGAAAATACCTCCGGATCCGTTATAAGAAACATGAGGAAGGATGGGAACCAGAAAAGGAAGAACCAGAATTTCAACAAGAGAAACAGAGGTAACAAGCGACTTATAGGCCTGGGGCCCGAAGACTACACCCCGCTCAATGATACTCCAGAAAACATCTACCTTGTGACACAAGGGACAGAGGAGTATAAGAAGCCGCCTAAAAAGGAAGCAAAATAGCAAAAGCGTTCCGAAAAGTACTTTCGCTTCCATGAAACACATGGTCATAACACGAATAAGTGTCATCACCTGAAGAACCTGATAGAAGAACTGATTCGGGAAAACAAGCTTCAGCAATATGTGAGGAAACCACAAAATCATGACCAGTTTGCAGCACCCCAAGCTCTAGAGACTAGGGAAACCAAGCTGGAATCAACGAAAGGGAGTCCAAACAGACCGACCAGAGACTCATCATCAGAGCAATATTTGGAAGACCGCATCTCATGCAAAAGAGTTGGGGAGAAATGGAGTGACATGTAAGCTCATTGAGACACGCTTCGAAAGATTCGTGCTTCACGATCGAAGACGAACTCCTGCCAAGCAGTAGAGAACCGTAAACTATGACAAAGTATTCTAAAATCGAGGCATCGAAGGAATAGAAGATCCGACCCTCGACCCCATGGTCGTGATGGTAGGAATTGGACCAACCATTGTCCGTCGAGTATTGGTGGAAAGTGGCATCTTTGTGAATATCATATTCAAACACACGTTTGATCAGATGAAGATCAGTATGAGAGACGTATCCACTTGCTGAAAAAAGATCTAGGAATTCATCGGTGAACCTAAGCACCTATCATAACAATTGATTTACCCATAGAACTTGGGGAAGGCGACCGAAGAGTCGTCCTCATCCAGACCTTTGTGATTGTAGATGAAATATCCGCCTACAATGCTTTCTTAGGTCGGCTCGCTTTGGTAGATTTCTGGATTGCTTTAGCTCAATAATGTCTAACTATGAAACTTCCCATGAAGAATGGAGTTAGGGTGATCAAAGGAGATCAAAGTGCCGCTAGAGAATGCTACATCGCAGAACTGCGCAAGTCTAGAAGAAAAGAAAAAGGGAAGAATGTAGGTAGAACTCTCCATATTCATGAACCTATCGAATAGAAACTACAGAGCCGCCTCTAGCTTGGGGACCATAGCCGGTTCGACAAGGCTTTGGACCCTAGAAAGAAAAGTTTAGGGGATGATCGGGTAGCACCGAAAGAATTGACAGTGCCTGTCCGTCGATATGGATGACCCAACTCCGGTCCTGAAAATTAGATCACATCTTGGAAATAAGATGCGATAGAAAATAATCAAATTTGTTTGTGCCAACCTAGACATATTCACTTTGACACATTCTGATATGTGCGGGTGTCATCTAAGACAGCATGCCACGCACTTAATATTGGTTCCAAGTATACACCAGTAAAGCAGAAGAGATGCAGCCTAAGTCCCGAGTGATCCAAAGCGCCGAGAGAAGAAGTGGATAAGCTAATGGCGAATGGCTTTATCCATGATGCAACCTACCCCGAATGGGTATCTAACATGGTCTTGGTCAAGAAGTCCAATGGAAAATTGCGAACCTGTATCGACTACTCCGACCTAAATAAAACTTGCCCAAAAGACAGCTTCCTTCTGCCTAGAATCGACTAGCTTGTGGACGGGACAGCTGGACACGAACTGCTATCATTTATGGATGCATACTCAAGATACAACCAGATCATGATGCACAAACCTGACCAGGAAAACACCGTTTTCATTGCTGATATGGGATTATACTACTACAAAGTGATGCCTTCGGTTTAAAGAATGCAGGGATAACCTACCAATGACCAGTGAACGCCATGTTCAAGCATCGGATCAGGAAGACTATGGAAGTTTATATAGATGATATGTTGGGTGAATCGCGCATAGTTGCGAATCATTTGGACAACCTCGCCGAAATATTTGAAATACTCCGCAAATATAAAATGAAACTCAATCCACTTAAATGTCACTTCAGGGTAGCCTCTGGAAATTTCTTGGGATTCACTGTAAGCGCCAGAGGCATCAAAGCGAATCCCGAACAAATTACTGCTTTATGGGAAGTCGAGGTCCCAAGAAATAAGAAAGAGTTAAAAAGCTTGAATGGGGAAGTTGCAGCACTAAGACAGTTCATCTCAAAAGCAACCGACAAATGTATACCGTTCTTTGACGCACTAAAGAAGGGAGAGAAGGACTTCGAATGGAATTAGGTTTGTTAGACCGCCTTTGAAGAACTACTACGACATATGGAGACTCTGCCAATCCTATCCAAGCCAGTAGACGGAGAAGACTTGTTTATCTACTAAGCAGTCTCGCTCCATGCATTGAGTGCTGCACTCATACAAGAAGAAGCTAAGGTCCAGCGAGCCGTATATTACATCAGTAAACGATTCACTGGAGTCGAGAAGAGCTATCCGAAGTTGGAAAAACATGGCATATTTCCTCTTGATCGTATCCAGAAAGTTTCGACCATATTTCCAAGCACACTCGATCAAAGTATTAACAGATCAACCTTTGAAGCAAGTGTTGTATCGCCTCGAGATCTCTGGACGGCTTATCAAATGGAACATCGAATTAAGTCAATATAAAGTCACTTACCATCCTCCAAGGGTGATCAATGGGTAGGCGTTGGTAGACTTCATTGCCAAGTTTACAATACGAGATAACGAAGAAGAAGAAGTTACTCCGAAAGTGGAGACACACTGGAAGTTGTTCGTCGATGGTGCATCTAACAACTTTTGCTCAAGGGCAGGGGTCGTGCTCGAAACTCCCAAAGGACGATCCGTTTGCTATGCCTTACGCTTGGAATTTCCTATAACAAACAATGAAGCAGAATATGAAGCATTGATAGCCGGGCTGAAAGTTGTGAAGGAACTCGGGATAAAGTCCATACATATCTATAGCGACTCTCAGCTAGTCGTCTATCGGGTGAGAGGCGAATATCAAGTCCGGGAAGAGAACCTCGCCCCATAACTATCTAAAGACAGGAATTGTTGAATAACATCGAACATTACACATAACTTATATCCCAAGGGAACAAAACACGAAGGCTGATTATCTAGCTAAATTGGCCAGTTCCGGAGAAGCTCGGTCATTGGGACTGGTCCCAGTTGAAACTGTGACCGCTCCAAGCGTAGGCGAGATGAATATAGATTGAATTTTTGAAACACTGGAATAACCAGAAACATGGATGACACCGATCAAGGACTACCTACTCAAAAGAACACTCCTCACTAATAGGAATTAATGGAAAAGCTCTTTCGAAAGGCATCATGGTTCATAGTACAGGATGGGATACTCAACGAAGGGTATTCTCTATCCCTTGCTTAGGTGTGTGACCAATGGCGAAGCCCAAAGAATCATCGGGGAAGTTCATGAAGGCGATTACGGAGATCACACTTGGGGGCAGACTCTTGCAAAGAAAGTTCTCCGATATGGGTATTTTTGTCCAACAGTAAACCGCGATGCAGTAGATTATGCCAGATGGTGCGACCAATACTAAAGATTTGGCAAGATCAAAAGAACTCCTTCAACAAAGATAACGTAGATTGTCAGTCCGTCGCCATTCGCAATCTGGGGAATCGATTTGATTGGTGTATTGCCATTAGCCAAAGGAGGAGCCAAATACTCTATCGTTGTTATTGACTGCTTCACTAAATGGGCCGAAGCGGAACTGCTAACCACTATCACCACAAAGGAAGTTATTAACTTTGTCACTAAAAATATTTGAAGGTTTACAGTGACATAAAAGATCATCACGGATAATGGGACTCAATTCGAAAGCACGGAGTTTAAAGACTTGTGCAAACGCTTCTGAATCTAGAAAAGATTTTCTGCTATTGCACATCCTCTAACTAAAGCTAAAAAAATTGGGTTAATAAACTTCCACTTGCACTATGGGATTACAGGACAACGCATAAATCTACAACTGGACACTCTCTGTTCCCCTTGGCATATAGTTCAGAAGTAATGATCCCAGTCGAGCTTAAAGTCCCTTCTCATCAAAGGCAAAATTTTAATCAAAAGTAGAATGAGCAGCTCCTGCTTAAGTCACTCAATATGGTCGATGGGAAGAGGGAGGAAGCTTAACTAAGGACTTCTGCTCACCAGAAAAGCATCGCACGATTCTTCAACTCCAAGGTTCGTAACCGTACTTTCGAAGTAAGAGACCCTGTCTTCAAACGGGTCTATCCCGTACTAGGAACATTCGAACCAAACTGGGAAGAGCCCTATGTAATTGGCCAGAAGCTAGAGGATGGCACGTTTAAGCTAACAACCGTTGATGGAGCCAAATTCCCCAAGCTTGGAACAGCGAACCGCTGTGTTGTTACTTTATCTAAGGCTATCTTATGTATTTCTTATTTCTCGCAAATAAGCCATCTCGAAATACCGGAGGCACTGCAAATAGGCAGAACTTACACGACTTTCATTAATGAAAACGCTTTGCTTTCTAAACCAATAAAACTATGTTCACAAAAGTAACCTGCCGAGTCGGCGGGGTCAAATCGACTCGAAATCATCCAATCGCTGCTTGAGATAGTGGAACCATGCTCAAGTACGCCCCACCTACCTGCCGAATCGGCGGAAGCAAATCGACTCAAACCGTTGGGTCGACGGAACTCGATCCCTGCTTTCTAAGAACCGGTGTTGCTCTGACGACACCGGGAAGGCCTAAATCAAAACCACACATTTCATAAGCCATGCACCGCCTTTTGGATTGTGGAATCACATCCAAGCAAACACAATTACCTAAGTCGCGCATCTCATAAGCCGCACATCCGCTTCTTTGTTTGAAAACTGCAGCCATGCAAGCCTTGATCCCACCGTGCGCATTTCTTAAGCCCTACGCTACTACTTGGGTCGGCAAAATTGCATCAAAAGACGACGACCTCTCATATTGCAAAAATTCACATACCGCCCCTGGAGCCAGGAAAATAGCACTCCACGGAGCGATACATGTGCGTGATAGCCTGAATGTCAGCATCACGACGAAATCACTTAGCAAAATTCAAGTGATCGGTGTTGCTTCGGCATCGCTAATTACTTAAGTATTCGAATCACTTGAGTGCATAAAATACCCACCGTGAGGCTGCTACAAAGCTTCGCAAGTATCTCAAGCTCCTAAAGATAGGAGTTGCGGTGTAAAACTGACTAAGAGTACTCAGTCTCGTATCAAATGTTCAAAGTACACACACACCAAAACTCAACCAAGGTAGCAAATACTTCACAGTTCTGTTACTCCAAACAAATAATTTTCGTAGTAATTATAGGACTAGATAAAACAGTGATGAATAAAAAAAGAGTGGCATAAAAAGGCAACACTGCATGGAACATAGATAAGTAGACAAGTGAAGTTACAATCAAAATTTCAACGGTTTTATTATTTATAATGTTTTTCATGTACAATAACAAATAGCATGGGTCGTGCCCACACAATATCGGCCAAGAATAGGAAAATACAAACAACACTGTTACAACAACAAGAAGTGCTAAGTGTAAACTCTGCACTTATACAAAAAGCAACCAAAAAAGCAAAGACAAATCATGACTTCTTGTCACCGCTTCCCATGTCGCCTTTTCCGCCTTTGATCGGCAACTTCTTAGGCTTCTCCCCTCTCGACGCGATCTTGCTCTCTGAAACATGGCCACTAGTGGACCCTCCTTTTCCTTTGTGCCTGCGAGATTTATGAGAACTCTTTGATGGCCTTTTTTGCTCTTTGATGTTCTCCTTCTTCACCGCTATCATCTGGTGCTTGATCATTGGCTGCTCGACCTTTATTTTGTCTGCTTAGCTAGTTTGATCTGCCTGCTCCTGTGTGTCAGCAGTTGCCAAACCTTCCTTTTGAGATACAGAGGGATCGTCCAAACCATGCAGTGTTGTAATTTTCTTGGAGTGCGAACCAGGCTGCGAGCTAGATGCGGAGACGATGGTTGATGCGGTCGGAATGGCGGCAGATCTATTATCATGACTAAGAGGTAACTCGGTAGGAAGATAGGGCTGATCTATAATATCAGAATAAAGGGAGGTTGTCTTCGCAATTTCATCAACATAAATTGGAAGTATTCAAGCATGGGGGAGATAAGAAAATTACCTGCTATGGGGGACTGCTCATGTGCCACAACTTCAAAGCCTTCGCCGTTGCCCTCCTTTAATGGCTGCACAATTATGGGAGAAGTAAAAACAATCTCCTCATTAACACGAAGATGCGAAGACGGCTCACCAGGGCCTGACGGAAAATGCCTGGTTACAGCCTTAGCGGCAGCCGCGACATCAATAGCATTTCGTTCCTTCTACGATCTCAAGATTTCCTGGCCCTTCACTAAAGCTTGGTGGGATTCTTTGTTTAGGTATGCTTGAACCAATTCCTCTTCAGTGGAAACACCACCCATGTCTTGAAATCGAGCCAGAATCTCTTCCCAGACTACAGTAAGCATATGAGGGAACGATGGGCCTAAGTAGCTAAGGCTCCCCTGATGCAGCATAGAGTTGACATAGAAGCCCAAAATGGTAGCATCTAAGCCTTCCATCTTCTTTGCGAAGGTATCTTAAAGCTCTGAAAAGCTGGCTTCTGTGCTAGCCTTCTCTACCGCTAGTTGCTTTTTCTCAACATCCAAAGTCGAAACTTATTCGCAAAGAGAGGCAATTTCTTGAACCTGTTCGGCGATGGTTTTCTTCTACATCTCAACCATTGTCTCACTTATCCTCAACTTTTCTTTTAAAGCCACCTCATCAGTGTGGCACTTGTTTATTTCATCTCTAAATATGAGTGCGGTCTGGTTGGTGGATTCTTTCAGTTCCTTAAATAATAAAGCACTTTTGCTCTCTCTCTCTTGAGGGCATCATCCCTCTCTTTCTTCAGCCTCTCAATCTCTGCATCACGATACGCAAGCCGCTTCTCGTACTCATCCTTTTCGGACTCATACGAGAGAATTTCTTGGTAGTTGTTTCGATTAATAATGGATAGCATGCATAATTTTTTCCACCCCTCGACTTGCTCGAAATCGCTCTGAATCGCATGGAGATGGGGTGAATAAGATTCAGTATGAACTGACTTCAAATTGGGCTTATCGGAACCAACTCACTTTAAGAACAAGTTAGGGAATGCAGCTTGCAGATGCGGGGGAACAGTAAGGAGAATATAAGGTGCTCGCCTAGAAATTGGGAGAGAGGCGGTTATTGCAGCATGAGTGAAGGAGGTCACGACACCGGGAGCAGGAACGTTTATCCTAGTGGAAGTAGGAAGTTGTGAAGTGGGCTCTCGCTCTTCGTCTCTTTTCAGCCGCTTTGACGGATCTTCCCGCTCAAACTTGCTCTTCCTCTTTTCATAGCCACTTCCTCTATCACGACCTTAATCTTTCTCAAGACGGCGATGCTCTTCCACCTCCATATCCTTCCTCCTCTTCCTCTCCTTGTCAGTCCCCCGATGAGCATGGTACCTAGAAGGGTGTCTCTACGAACGTTGACTCCAAAACTCGGTCAAGATCGCTGTAAAAACCGCGAGACATGATTTCTGCAGCAATGGATAAAATGGCTTTAGGAAAGAGGCATTTTATGAACTAAAACATCATGGAAAATAATAATAATATAAAGTGGGTGATCCTAGTGAAGTGTGTGTTGCAGTTTAACGACCCCAGCAGAATACACAAACCAGATCGATCACCGACTAATGTCAGGACAGTGATTCCTACAGGGATGATCAGAGTAAGCTGGGAAGGCAAACCTTATGAAGCGAAATCATCCATCAAGTCACCCATATACACAAAAATGTCACTTGTATCTCCTAATTCAATATTGGTACCTTCCAGCAAAGAGCTGGATATAGGTTCGTACTTGGGAGAAGCTCCTTTAGTGGGCTCTTTTAAAGGAGGTGAGGGAGCATGTCCAGGGCTCAACCCCAAGGCCTTGTCGCCTAAGTTGACGTCACCCTTATCAGTGTCCTAATTTATTTATTCCTCATTTAAAGGATGCTCCTCACTGATCTCTCCTTCCTCCTTCCCTTCAATCAACGATGCCTTGTCCTTCTACTGAATAAACTCTTCTTATTTCTCTTCTGGGATCGGTGGCATTTTGAGCGGACTGTCGATCCCGACTTGAATTTGAATCTCCTCGGGAGTTTTCTATGACCCATCAAATGGGTCAATTTCTTCTTCCCTGTCATCATCATCATCTTCACCAGAGTCATAGGAAGAGGAAATAGAACGGGTCCGGGCTTTGGAGTGGGAAGGAGCACTGACGAATCTGACGGACCTCCCAATGTGTAAAAGCCCACATCGGAGAAGATTTCACCTGTGAGCAAGAACCAATTGTGTGCTCCTGAGCATCGACCACTTTCGGGGAAATAAGAATGGTGCTAAGTGTCGGATCCTTGTTAATCCTTGGAAGAACTGCGAAGAATATACGATCATTAAAAAAACATGTAGCAATTAAAGGAAATTCCAAGCATGATGAAAGAGACATACCCCCCGTGGTCCATAAACGGGTGAATCCCATTGGACATTTAGCAAAAAAGAACCGATTCTTGAATGAAGGAACTTTTCTGGGAAGATCCATTATAAGTTTTCAGCTACATTGCGCCTCAATATAGACAATTGATGGGTTAGCCTCTCTCTTTTTGAATAACAAAAGATACTGCAACTTAGCGAAACTCGGGGCACGATTGAGAATCAGCCTGAACATAACATATAAGCACGTCAGCATGGCATATCCATTTGAAAGGATCTAAAATGGGGCCAATCCTATGTTCTGAAGTGTTATCATTATGAAGTGATTGAACATGGGCACTGCACCATATATACACATATACCGATGGCAAGCCACATGTCCATAAGGTGGCCTATGAGCAAATTCTCCTCTTGATGGCAGAAGCACATCGTCCTCCGAGATACCATATTGCGAGCAAATTCTTCGCAACATCTGTTGTGTAAGGATTAAAGGAGCTTTCTCTGAAGGATCAAGAAAGACTCTGAAGTTAGGAGGAGCATGATCGATGATGGGGCCGACTGGAATTAAGTGACCGTATTGACCAGAAGTTATGGAAACGGTGGATCCACCTGGGATCGACGATGACTCCGCTTCAGAAAGTGGTGAGTTCCCCTCAACTGATTTGCACTGAGAAGATCTACGCATCATTCTATATAAAAAAGCTTGTGTTCAAAACGGTCAGGTATGCCTAATCTCTAAATTATAAACTCTAGTGTAGTTAATACTGGAAATCCGAAAGATAGTTGACATGTACCAACCATCGATTGGATTTCAAGTATTAAACGGGGGTATGTGCGATGTGTAATCTAAGTGAGAATGTATTCGGTATCCTGAATGCTCTGAACAAACCATTACATGTAGATGGCTCATTCACACCAGAAGAGCGGTCTGTATCACCTGTTAATTTCTTTTCTTCTGTACTTACGCATTATCGATCGACAATTGATAACGGATCCGCTGTTCGAAGCGACACGGAAAGCCCTTCCTATTCAAGGTACACTAGCTATGCAATGGCAGGACCAATCAAAAGCGAGCAACTATAGATCGATGGGTCCAAGTCAAGTAGAGAGTGCATAAGTCGATTCTAGTTCTCTGGAAAGTGATAACGGCATTAGCTGCATACAAGTCGCTACCCTAAGCTATTATCACCTCCTAGAAAAACTAAAATCAACCCACAAGACGCTGTGCCAGAATCGATTGTGTAATTCAGTGCAAGTTAATTCTGACTCTATGGATGAAGATAGCAAAACATGTCGAGCATCGAGTCAGAACCCAAACTTCGGTCCATGAAAAATTCAAGACTCTCTTTGTTATCTTCTTCCACAAAGTCACAATCAGCTCAAATCTTCCACTGTATCCATTGTCGACACAACTTCATCACCAATCGTTAATGTAGTAATACGCCAAAATCAACATCACCAACCTTCAAAGTGGAGAAATGTTATTTTATCTCTGGTTCAAGACAACCCAAATTAGGGTATTGGATGGATCGAATTGGTAACGCCTCGAAACGGAGGAGATCAGGACAGAAGAACTTGCTTAGAACGGCAACGGTAGCTCCAGGAAGCGGCGGCTGATGGCGTTGGTAGGGGAGATTAACGGTGGCAGCTCCTAAATGGGCGGAGAGCTCGGATCGGCAGGCTAGGGCTTAAAGAAGATTTGATTGTAACATTCCCTACTTGGAGGCCCAAAACTAACGGCTGCAGATGTTGCAGTCATCCATAGTCATTAATCCTCGGTGACCAAATACGACGGTGTTAGATGCATTGATACATAGAAACACATGAATATGAAAAAAATTTAAACTTCAACCAAAATCACATTTCATATCAAAACATTTCCAATTCATTACATAATCCCACATTTGCAAATCACGTTCAGAGAAATTTATTTATTACAACATACGCCAAGAGCGACATATAAAGATGCCCTCTGGGATGATCAGAGTATATATAGGCAATATAACAAATTTGCCGTTACAAACAACACAGTAGAATCAAAAGAAAGAGAACTCTATATAGCTATTATGCCTCCTACACGTCTTCGGAAGCTTATTCGTCTTAGAGGTACCTGAAAACCTCAACTCTCAAACTACTCAAAATCAATTGAGTACCCGAGAGTTTAAGGGGAAAACATAAACTTTGAGTCAGACATAAAACATGGCATGAATAATAATCTACTATCTCAAATCATTTAGATATCTAGTGAGACCATGCCGCTTATCGAAACAGGTTTCCCCTCACTAGTATCTCAAACCTTATAAAACCGTATACTGTGCTCCTGCATCCACAATGGTTAAAACCATTCAAAACGGTATAATATGGTGATATATAAAACAATTGAATTAATTCTGGATTACCCATCCCCATTCAATTTAGACTATCTGTCTCATTTATAGTTTATAGGATTACTATTAACCTATTAGTTTTCATGGGCTGACTAATAATCGGTTAAACTTTTAAAGACTCTCGGTCCAATTACATAGTTTCCATGGGATCACTATGAACCAATTGGTAACTCCAATATTGCTCTTACCCTAGTTTTCATGGGCTAACTAGGAACCTATTGGTAACCCCAATATCCTTTCTTCCTACCCTAGTTTTCATGGGTTGACTAGGAACCTATCGACATCTGTCAATATTTCATCCGGATATAGTTTTCGTGGGCTAACTACAAATCTACTGGCCCTACCAGTATCCAATCATAGTTTTCATGGGCTTACTATGAACCTGTCTATCTGACATCTTCCTTTACACATAGTTTTCATGGGCTAACTATGAACCATTGGCCCATTCCAATACCATACAGTTTTCATGAGCTTACTGTAAACCTATTGGGCCCTGCCAATACCTTTTCTTTATATTTTAACATCCTATATTCTAGTCTTCCTGACCTCCTGGAGGCAATTCTACTCATTCAGGAGTTTACTCAATGTATATTCAACACTGCGTTAACCTAACTGGTTCTCCTACCCTTTATCCCCAAAATGCAGTTATGGGTCCATTATGAAGTGAATATATTCATATTAGAAGAAGCAATATAAAACATGGTGATACCTCTACTATGAGTTTAATATCAAACATGGTTAATCTCTTTAACTTATTTCTTTATCAAAGATAGCTTCTTCTTAAAACCATTATAAAAACTCATTTAATGTTGCCATGGGTTTTTCCTTTTAAAAATAGAGTTTGAGTCATAAAACCTTTCGATACCTTCGAAACCTAGCTTTTGACTTCATAGGATAACCTCCTTCAAAAGCTATTAAAAACATTAGGCTCTTGCCTTATAATACTTTAAATTCTATCTTTCAAAACCTTTCGAATATATTAAAGTATTTATAATTAACCTTTAGAAGCTTAGCTTTGAAACCTGTTGAAAGTACCCTTTCCGACACTAATGGAAGTAACCGTTCCGAAATCATTGAAAGTACCCCTTTCAAAAGCATTGGTTTGTACTTAAACATTACTTGGGTCAAAGTGAACATAGTCGAAAGGATCCATTTCTAAACCAATATAAAAACATTGGGGAAAACTTGATAGCGTCGGCACCATCCCTTTCGAAAGCATTAAACATCTGGGTAAAACAGTAGAAGGCCAGTGTCGAAACCCCCTTTCAAAACCATCACCTTCGAAACCCTTAACCCCTTTCGAAAGCTTTAGGAACTGGCTTTAACTTATAAAACAAAATATCCTTTCGATAGCATTGATATCTTCAACACCATCGAAAGGTCAAAGAACGACAGCAGGGTAACAACTAGGTCGGAACGCCTTCTTATAAAACATTCATTCATAAATAACCCAGTTGAAAGTAATTATAAGTTAGTGGCAACCTGTTCAAAACCTTTATAAAATCTCTTTTGAAACCTTATGCTTCGACTCTGTTGGGGGCTTAAAACAAAACATAGGCATGTGCTTTCCTTTTCATAACAAACCAAGGTTTCGACCCCTTCGGAAGCTATGCTTTCAGCACCCTACCTTCCGCCTATCTCCAATCCACTATGTACCAACATGATGACACCTTATGTATTGGTTTCAGCATAGTTGGTGTTGACAAGGATGAAGGTGGAAGCTACTGTGTCGAAAGGCACTTTCCTAAGTAGGCGGAACCACTTTTATGAGCAAAACCAGGTTTAATTCTTGTTTAAGTAACTTTTCTCTAACTAACCTGCCAAGCGAACTCATCAACTCAAACAAGTGAAAGTCGAATCCCCTGTGTGAATGAAATCATGCTCATCCATCTCCTACACGGACACATTAGCATCTAATCAAGTACACTCCCTCACCCCTTAGGACTTGGGGCATGGAACCCTACTAGTTCACAACTATTGGGACTACTTGTTTTGGTGGGTCAACACCAGATTGGTTGCCTTAACTTTTTCAAATTCTTTTCCAAAAATAACTACCGCTAATCCAGATCTAAACCATGGTTAAGTTAATCAAACAAGCGCTTCCAATTTTTGCAAAGAAGTTCATCTTCTAAAACAATTTATTTTGCGTTGCAAATCACTTTGGAAAATTCCCCAAAAATTCCATAAATTCACGTTAATCATATTATTTAACATATCAAAATTCCGGACCCAAATTCTTGATATATTTTCCAAAACAAATTATAAACCCAAATACCATTATTTTCCTTTGAAAATTCATAATAATCTTTCCACGGCTTGGAAAATTCTCAAAATTGAAACCCAACTCCAAAATCATGTTTCTCATAACATAAAATTTTCCCATCACATTTAAACATCATTTAATCTTGATTTTGATTTAAAACTATGCTAAATCTCTTTTAAACAACCTTGTTTAAAACAAACAAATCATGAATCAAGCATACCATCATCCAATATATCTTAAAAACGAATTTATCCCTTAAATCCGAAAATATATGATTTAAAACAAAATAGAGATGATATTATTATTCACCTTGATCAAGATAAGGAGATTGGATTGAGATTGATTTCCCCTAAGCTTGATTTTCTAGCTTTAATTTGAATTTCTCTTGATCTCTTAATGGTCGGCTGTTCCTCTATATTTTTGTTTGCGTTTTAAAATGACGTGAATGGGAAGAAATGGGAGGAACGAAAATATATATAAGGGTGGAAGCTAGGGGCGGCAATTCCTAATATCCCCTTATGTGACTTAATTAACCAAAACCCATTCTTAAGCCCATTTGTTAGTTCAAGTCTCAATCCCTTTATCACTTACATTTTACATTATTCTATTTAATTTATCTAATTAAATCTCCTAAATAATGTTATCAAACATTGGGGGTGTTATAGGCTCCCCTCCTTAAAGAATTTCAACCTTGAAATTCAGTAAGGACTAAATATTAAACATAGCAATCATTTGTAATGACTCCTAACAACCATACTAGTCTACATGACTAGGAAATACTATATTAATCTAATATCGACATACCTCAAAGCAGATCAGGATAAGTATCTAAAATCCTGTCATCTGTGCCCCAAGTATAGTCCTTCTCGTTGTCGCTCCACTGAACTTTCATCAACTTGACTTTCTTATTCCTCAATCTTTTCTCTTCTCTCACTACAACCCGAACTGGTTGTCTAACAAAAGTCAAATCAGGCTCTACTACCAAATCCTCCAACTCTGTCTGAGGAATGGTAGCCTCTAGATCATGCATATACTTGCGAAGATGAGACACATGGAATACATTATGGACACCTGCCATACATCTCGGTAACTCAACTCTGTATGCGAGATTTCCAATCCTCTCTACAATCTAGAATGGACCAACATATCTCAGGGCCAACTTTCCCAATTTCCCAAATTGTACCACACCCTTCATCAGTAATACCTTAATGAAAACCCTATCTCCCACTGAGGACTCTAGATCTTTATGCATGTCATCTACGTAAATCTTTTGTCTGGATTTTCCTTCATCCGTTCTTGGATTAATTCAATCTTCTCTGACGCTTCCCTTACCAAATCTGGACCTAAAACCAATCTATCTCCAGTCTCCAACCAACATGCAGGGTATTTGCATGGCCTTCCATACAAGGCTTCAAAAGGCGTCATTCCTATACTAACCTGGTAACTATTATTATAGGAAAACTCAATCAAATGTAGGTGATCCTCCCAAGATCTACCAAAATCCAACACACAAGCTCTCAACAAATCCTCGAGTACCTTATTGGCTCTCTTTGTCTGCCTATGACGCCCCACCTTTATACCCACGCTAGCCAAGAACACTACGATGTAATGCTGTCAACTAGCACGGAGAATAAGGCTGTTGAGGAGCGACCATCCATGTAACTTCTTTGTGCGAGCACCGATATGTCAGATAGTATAGCATGAACTTCGTTTAAGGAGGAAATCCGACATACCGATACAAACTCAAAGCTATCACACGGTGGCTATATATAATCTTCGGAAACAAATATAGAAATAAACATAACATAAATCAGTCACATACATCCATATCACAAAGGCAGAAAAAGATATGAATATATATATAACACATGAAAGTGTACATCAGAGTAGTGGTCGGAAAGATCCACGATAATACAAAAGAATAGCAACACGTGCTATACAAAAGAATAAGTACACTACATAGAGTCTATATCTCAAATGTGTACATCCAAAAACTACTAATCTAAGTAGTTAGCCAAAAGTCAGAATGATCCAGAAAAGAAGTCAAGCAGAAGCACCTGTAACATCTCGGTCTGACCCGAGTATTATTTATAAGAAAATAATAAATGGATCAGTCTAGCTATAAATATCAGATGATATGGTATAAAATAAAAGACATGACATGAACATGTAATAACCATAGTGGCATACTACTATAAGTATGTAATTGAAAATCAGCAAGAGATAAATCAATATCACAAGAATCTTCTCAAAGATAAAATAGGGTATCATACCCTAAACTTGTATTCATAACAAGTCAATGACACACAAATTCACCAATGCACAAAAAAATTGATAAAACTTATCAATTGAAATCACGAAAATTGGTGAAGCACAAATTCCAGAAATCAACACACGAAATCCAGAAATCACAAAAGGGGGAAGGCCTATGAGCCAAATGCTCCACGAATGGACCGAAGACCTATGAGCCGAATGCTCCAAGAACGGTCCAAAGACCTATGAGCCGAATGCTCCATGAACGGTCCAAAGACCTATGAGCCGAATGCTCCACGAATGGTCCGAACACCTATGAGCTGAATGCTCCACGAACGGTCCAAAGACCTATGAGCCGAATGCTCCACGAATGGTCCGAAGACCTATGAGCCAAATGCTCCACGAATGTGAGTAGAAACATCACACAAACGAGGTCTAGTCTTCCTCGCAGACAAAAAGACATCGCTCAATCGATAGTCTAAATCAAATCACAAAAATGATCGTTATGATCATCAAGAAGTGTCAATCACACCAAGCTAGTAAATATATGAGTTTAGCTTCATGTCCCATAACCACTTGTTTAACTTAAATATTTACGAACAAGCTGTGAATCTTCATTAGAAAATTGTCACAAAAGGTTCAATCGAACAAGTCCAAGAATTAACCGACGAAGTGAACGCAAGCATTTCATACCACTCGTTTTACTAAGCCGTTTAATTAGATTTCTCATCCGAGTGAGGTAATGGCTTGTATATACTAGTAGATTTGAAAATGGTTTGAGAAAAAGAGCTTTGTAGTAAAATAGTGTTGAAATCGCTTTGATGAAAGAGTTTTGATATTCGCTACTAGTATTGAAGCCTTCACATTTTTAAAGTGACAAGTCACAAATCGATTGTTGAAACAAATCGCATCACAAAATTTGACATTCGAAGACGTGAGAAAAATCCAAGGAAATCATCTCAAAATGCATCAAAGTAGAAAATAGGAGGTGCAACTTAACATGCAAGCGACCTAAGGAAATATAGGCCGAATGACCTATAAGTGATGCGACCTAAGCTGCTGCGCGACCTAACAGGTTGGCTCGACCTAACAAAACCAAGCTAAAAAGGTGCGTGACCTAACAGTCTCGAGCTAAGGATTGCAAGCAGGTCAAACGACCTAGCGACCTAAGCAGTGATGAGGCCATGCGACCTAAGGAATAACGACCTAAAATGGAACGAACGACCTAGCTAAGTGAGCGACCTAAAACACAACAGGTCGAGCGACCTAAGGGAAGAGCTAGGCATGCGACCTAACTGTAATAAGGTCAAACGACCTAAAGAAATAAGGTCTAACGACCTAAAGGTACTAAGGACCAACGACCTAAGCAAGGTCGAGCGACTTAAGAGGTCATGCGACCTAACAGAAATAAGGTCTAACGACCTAATGGTGAAAACGACCTAACTGAGGCAAGCGACCTAAAGGATGAAGCGACCTAATGCCAGCGACCTAAAGGAGGAAGCGACCTAAGGGATGAAGCGACCTAAGGCCAGCGACCTAAAGGAGGAAGCGACCTAAGGGATGAAGCGACCTAAGGCCAGCGACCTAAAGGAGGAAGCGACCTAAGGGATGAAGCAACCTAAGGCCAGCGACCTAAAGGAGGAAGCGACCTAAGGGATGAATAGTCGTGCGACCTAATGGAGTGCGCGAACTAAAGGGTGCACGACCTAACTGGTACGCGACCTAACGAAGTACAGAGGCGAGCGACCTAAGGAGGACTCGCGACCTAACATGACCGACCTAAGTGCAAACGACCTAAGTGGTCAAAGAGGCACGACCTATCAAGTCAACAGGACGAGCGACCTAACATAAGTGGCCGAGCGACCTAACTGGAGCGACCTAGTGGTCATGCGACCAAACTAGAATAGCAGAGAGACCTAGCAACCTAAGGTCTCACGACCTAAGTGGTTCGAACTAGCCGAGCGACCTACGACCTATCTTTGCCGCGACCTAACGCCAGAAGCAATAGCGAGCGACCTAAACCGGAGCGAGCTATTGACACCCTGCGAATTTTCCACGCGCACGATCTAGCACGGCCAGAGCGACCTAAAAGCGACAGAGCGACCTAAGTGCAGAAAAATACTAAATCACATGAAATTTGGAGTTTTTCACCAATTCAATCCAAAACAATTGCAAATGATGATGGTAAAGTGATAGGGAATCATTCCCAACAACCCAAGATGGTTATAGGCAAGAATGTGAGATAAAAATCTCACCTTTTCATGGAATTCGATGGAGATGAAGCTTGAGAGTTAAGCAAGAACACCCACAAGCTTGAATCTATGTTCTTCACTTTAATTTGGAGTAGATGTTGGATTAGCAATGAAGAAGAAGACTTTGGAGTTTTAATTTCCCATTCCCTCCACCATTTTTGATAAAGCTTCAATGTTTATGCAAGTAGAGATGAAGTAATGAAGACAAGGAAGGGGTTGGGCTGAGTTAACAAGTGGTTCAGCCCAAACTAAAGGTCCAAAGCAAAAAGTGATGAAAATTTTGCTATCTCCAAACATATCGAAGTTTACGCTTAAAAAGATCGCAAACGTCATTTTGAACTCAATGGAAGTGGTCTCGAGTCCTAATTAACCGTATGCAAAAAGTAGCTTTTCGGACCAAAATCCGATTAACGATAAAATATTTAAATATAAAATCGATAAATATGCGGGTTGTTACATACTTCCCTCCTTAAAGAAATTGCGTCCTCGCAATATATAAGATGAAAAATAAAAAAATAAAAAGTAACAACCGTAAAAGCATATTAACACAAAAGAAATTTGAAATAAGAAGTTCACCATAAAGAGCATGGAAGAGTAAGTCCGAGCGTGTTCGCTCGATAAATCATTGAACTTTCACAAGAAAACATCTTTATTTCGAAGGCGCTCAACCTCCGAAGCAATGATGCGAATAGAGTGTTGCTCACAATTCAAATAGGCGAAACTTCAACTTCCACAATAACACCGGGCTCAAGAATTAAAATCGGAATCCCAAAGGCATTTCCGTAAATACAAGACGTGAGGAAACGTCATGAATAACAGAAAATTGAGCCGGTGCAACGGCGTAGCACAAAAAGCGATACGCCAAAGAAACTGGAAACTCGAATAACTCCAAACACCGTCGTAGTACAATAACGGTACGTCCAATGAACGGAAACCCAAATAATTCGAAACACCATAAAAGAAATGAGACGAAGCTCAACAAAACAAAGTACATCGAAACGTCCGATGAACTTGGTAGAAAGATCATAAGATTCAAGGAACTTGAGCCAACGAGGTTGACGCAAATTAAGTTCCTTATGCGAAACAAATATTCCAAAGATTTATGATCGGGGTGGAGAACAAATCTCCCCACAGAAAACAATGATGCCATCAAATTGGACCAAAATCATAAAGGAAAAACAGAAATCTACTTAGCAGATTGAAAATGTTGAAGATGAATAGCCCACACGGGACAAAGGATATGGCTTTATAATAATTAAGCCAATCCTTACAAAAGTCAATTCCGGAGCATAAGTAAAAATCGGCTCGGAAAGGAAAATCACATAAAATAATCTCGACATAAATAAAAAGCAAATTGAGTGTTGCGGATCCACCAACCGGATTCGCAATCCTCAAAGAAGTCAACAGGCCCAAAAATGTTTGAAGAAAATGAATCACAAGTTCTTTTGATAAAAACAATGAGATGAACTGATATCAAAAAGAACTTGAATAAGATAATCACAAAATAAATGTTATCAAGGATTAAATGAGGAGTACCTCGACCACGTGAAGTGTCACTAGGTGCATTTAGCTTTCCCTCTCTCCTACTTTGAAGTTTGGGACAAGAAGATATATGGTGACCCGAATCTTTGCAATAGCGACAATGAAGGGGTTTCGGACACTCCCTCGCATAGTGGTCCATGGAACCACAATTGTAGCATTGCCCACTGCTAGAGGTAGGGGTCTTTGCTACCAAAGTCTCTTGTTTCCCTTTCTTATTGGGGTTGGGGCCTTTGAACATAATAGGCCTCTTCATATTATTATTGAAGTTCTGTTTGGCACCCACAACTTCAACATCACACTCTCTATTGGCCTCTCAAGATGAAGAGAGATATCAATGAGTTGATCGAAAGAAACTTCTAATTTTAGAAGTAATGGCTTCTTAAGATTTTTGTTTAAGCCATAGACGAATCTTTGATTTTTCTTCAATGGTGTGTTGATGTATTCAACCCCATATTTAGACAGTGACTCGAAGGATGCGACATAATCTGTCACAGAGGATTCACCTTGAACAAGGTCTATGAAGCGACGAGCCAATGTTACTTTCCCTGCTTCAGGTACAAATTTTAATTCGAAGCATTCTCGGAATTGCTCCCAGGTGAGATCTGCTTCATTAATTTCAGAAATAAGAAGTTCGTACCAATCCAATGCTCTCTCTTGGAGCATACTGGAAGCTACCTGAACACGGTGAAGATCGACAAGATTCATGCAAGAAAGGATTCGATCGCATGTTCTTAACCAAGCCTGGACCTCGATAATAGTTTCGGAACCTTTGAATGGTTTCCCACCCAAGTTGGTATAATCGTTGCACAAGCGTGCAAACCCAGACTTAGGATGAGTAGGTTCCGGATTAGGACCAGCTTCCTGAGCATTCTTTACTAAATCAAGAAGCTGTTGAGCAGTCATAAAAACTCCATCCTGGGGAGTAATAGTAGATGGTCCAGCTCTGGGACGACCTGGTCTAGACATTCTCTTCTTTAAGAAAGAGAGAAGAAGAAAAGTTATTCTCCAATTGAATATCAAGCAAATCTTGATAGATAGAACAAGGATACATAGAAGGAAATAGGATAAATCGGTACGAAGACTCGTATTAAATCTTAAGGCACGACTCCTAAGTTGGACTTAGGACGATGATCCTTGTTAAGTTATTCTACATTGTTCCGAAGTTTGGCTCTGATACCAAGCTATGATGCCCCACCTTTATACCCACGCTAGCCAAGAACACTACGGTGTAATGCTGTCAACTAGCACGGAGAATAAGGCTGTTGAGGAGCGACCATCCAAGTAACTTCTTTGTGCGAGCACCGATATGTCAGATAGTATAGCATGAACTTCGTTTAAGGAGGAAATCTGACATACCGATACAAACTCAAAGCTATCACACTGTGGCTATATATAATCTTCGGAAACAAACATAGAAATAAACATAACATAAATCAGTCACAGACATCTATATCACAAAGGCGGAAAAAGATATCAATATATATATAACACATGAAAGTGTACATTAGAGTAGTGGTCAGAAAGATCCACGATAATACAAAAGAATAGCAACACGTGCTATACAAAAGAATAAGTACACTACATAGAATCTATATTTAAAATGTGTACATCCAAAAACTACTAATCTAAGTAGTTAGCCAAAAGTCAGAATGATCCAGAAGAGAAGTCAAGCAGAAGCACCTGTAACATCTCGGTCTGACCCGAGTATTATTTATAAGAAAATAGTAAACGGATCAGTCTAGCTATAAATATCAGATGATATGGTATAAACTAAAAGACATGACATGAACATGTAATAACCATATTGGCATACTACTATAAGTATGTAATTGAAAATCAGCAAGAGATAAATCAATATCACAAGAATCTTCTCAAAGATAAAATAGGGTATCATACCCCAAACTTGTATTCATAACAAGTCAATGACACACAAATTCACCAATGCACAAAAAAAATTGATAAAACTTATCAATTGAAATCACAAAAATTGGTGAAGCACAAATTCCAGAAATCAACACACGAAATCCAGAAATCACAAAAAGGGGGAAGGCCTATGAGCCGAATGCTCCACGAACGGTCCAAAGACCTATGAGCCGAATGCTCCACGAACGGTCCGAAGACCTATGAGCCGAATGCTCCACGAACGGTCCGAAGACCTATGAGCCGAATGCTCCACGAACGGTCCGAAGACCTATGAGCCGAATGCTCCACGAACGGTCCGAAGATCTATGAGCCGAATGCTCCACGAATGGTCTGAAGACCTATGAGCCAAATGCTCCACGAATGTGAGTAGAAACATCACACAAACGAGGTCTAGTCTTCCTCGCAGACAAAAAGACATCGCTCAATTGCTAGTCTAAATCAAATCACAAAAATGATCGTCATGATCATCAAGAAGTGTCAATCACACCAAGCTAGTAAATATATGAGTTTAGCTTCATGTCCCATAACCACTTGCTTAACTTAAATATTTACGAACAAGCTGTGAATCTTCACTAGAAAATTGTCACAAAAGGTTCAATCGAACAAGTCCAAGAATTAACCGACGAAGTGAACACAAGCGTTTCATACCACTCGTTTTACTAAGCCGTTTAATTAGATTTCTCATCCGAGTGAGGTAAAGGCTTGTATATACTAGTAGATTAGAAAATGGTTTGAGAAAAAGAGCTTTGTAGTAAAATAGTGTTGAAATAGCTTTGATGAAAGAGTTTTGATATTCGCTACTAGTATTGAAGCCTTCACATTTTTAAAGTGACAAGTCACAAATCGATTGTTGAAACAAATCGCATCACAAAATTTCACATTCGAAGACGTGAGAAAAATCCAAGGAAATCAGCTCAAAATGCATCAAAGTAGAAAATAGGAGGTGCGACTTAACATGCAAACGACCTAAGGAAATATAGGCCGAACGACCTATAAGTGATGCGACCTAAGCTGATGCGCGACTTAAGAGGGTGGCTCGACCTAACAAAAACAAGCTAAAAAGGTGCGCGACCTAACAGTCTCAAGCTAAGGATTGCAAGCAGGTCAAACGACCTAGCGACCTAAGCAGTGATGAGGCCATGCGACCTAAGGAATAACGACCTAAAATGGAACGAACGACCTAACTAGGCGACCTAGCTAAGTAAGCGACCTAAAACACAACAGGTCGAGCGACCTAAGGGAAGAGCTAGGCATGCGACCTAACTGTAATAAGATCAAATGACCTAAAGAAATAAGGTCTAACGACCTAAAGGTACTAAGGACCAACGACCTAAGCAAGGTCGAGCGACTTAAGAGGTCATGCGACCTAATAGGAATAAGGTCTAACGACCTAATGGTGCAAACGACCTAACTGAGGCAAGCGACCTAAAGGATGAAGCGACCTAATGCCAGTGACCTAAAGGAGGAAGCGACCTAAGGGATGAAGCGACCTAAGGCCAGCGACCTAAAGGAGGAAGCGACCTAAGGGATGAAGCGACCTAAGGCCAGCGACCTAAAGGAGGAAGCGACCTAAGGGATGAAGCGACCTAAGGCCAGCGACCTAAAGGAGGAATCGACCTAAGGGATGAAGCGACCTAAGGCCAGCGACCTAAAGGAGGAAGCGACCTAAGGGATGAATGGTCGTGCGACCTAACTGGTACGCGACCTAACGAAGTACAGAGGCGAGCGACCTAAGGAGGACTCGTGACCTAACATGACCGACCTAAGTGCAAACGACCTAAGTGGTCAAAGGGGCGCGACCTATCAGGTCAACTGGACAAGCGACCTAACATAAGTGGCCGAGCGACCTAACTGGAGCGACCTAGTGGTCATGCGACCAAACTGGAATGGCAGAGCGACCTAGCAACCTAAGGTCTCACGACTTAAGTGGTTCGAACAAGCCGAGCGACCTACGACCTATCTTTGCCGCGACCTAACGCCAGAAGCAATAGCGAGTGACCTAAAGCCGGAGCGAGCTATTGACACCCTTCGACTTTTCCACGCGCACGATCTAGCACGGCCAGAGCGACCTAAAAGCGACAGAGCGACCTAAGTGCAGAAAAATACTAAATCACACGAAATTTGTAGTTTTTCACCAATTCAATCCAAACCAATTGCAAATGATGATGCTAAAGTGATAGGGAATCATTCCCAACAACCCAAGATGGTTATAGGCAAGAATGTGAGATAAAAATCTCACCTTTTCACGAAATTCGATGGAGATGAAGCTTGAGAGTTAAGCAAGAACAACCACAAGCTTGAATCTATGTTCTTCACTTGAATTTGGAGTGGATGTTGGATTAGCAATGAAGAAGAAGACTTTGGAGTTTCAATTTCCCATTCCCTCCACCATTTTTGATAAAGCTTCAATGTTTATGCAAGTAGAGATGAAGTAATGAAGAGAAGGAAGGGGTTGGGCTGAGTTAACAAGTGGTTCAGCCCAAACTAAAGGTCCAAAGCAAAAGGTGACGAAAATTCCGCTATCTCCAAACATATCGAAGTTTACACTTAAAAAGATCGCAAACTTCATTTTGAACTCAATGGAAGTGGTCTCGAGTCCTAATTTGACCATATGCAAAAAGTTGCTTTTCGGACCAAAATCCGATTAACGATAAAATATTTAAATATAAAATCGATAAATATGCGGGTTGTTACACTACCCATCCGTCTGTGGGTGATATGCAGTACTCATCTTGAGCTTAGTGCCTAACACATCTTGTAGACTCTTCCAGAATTTACTAGTGAATAAAGCATCTCTATCGCTGACTATGTTACTAGGAACTCCATAAAGTCTAACTATGTTCTTCATGAACAAACCTTGCCAAAATTGTTGCCGTCCTGGTCGACTTTACTGGAATGAAATGGACACTCTTGGTCAATTTGTCCACAATATCCCATATGCTTTCATTTCCTCTCCTTGACCTTGGCAACCCATCAATAAAATCCATGGATATCGAATCTCATTTCCAAACTAGAATATCTAGAGGCTGAAGTAACCCACTCGGCTTCTGATGTTCGGCCTTCACTTGTTGACAGTTTACACTCTTCCTAACCCATAAGCCAACATCCCTCTTCATGCCTTCCCAATAAAAGCTCTCTTCATATCTTGATACATCTTGGTCCCTCCAGGATGAATCGTAAATTTGGATCGATGACATTCCTCAATAACTTCTCTTCTCAAGTTCTCCACATCTGGAACACATAACCGTTCCTTCTTTCTCAACCATCCTCTCTGATCAAGACAAAAATCTTTCAAATCATCTATCTCAGTTCCAACCTCAAGTCTTCTGATCCTCTCAGCTAATAATGGACCTTCCCTCTACTTAAAAGCAATTCTCTCGGTCAACGCTGGTCGAACTTCTAAACAGGTGAACATGGCAGTACTCAGGCTAGAACTAGCAGTCAATCTTAACTGCACACCACAATTGGCCAAAGCTTCTAGATCTTTCCATTCTTCCAACATAGCTAACACCACATTCTGATGTCTTCTACTAAGAGCATCAGCTACTTTATTACCTTTCCCAGGTGTATACTCTATACCAAAATCATAAGCAGCCAAAAATTCCAGCCACCTCTGCTAGCGCATATTCAACTCCTTCTGAGAGAATAGATATCTTAAAGACTTATGATCGTTATATAACTCAAATCACTCACCAAAAGATAATGCCTCCAAATCTTCAAGGCAAAAATCACTATTGCCAACTCGAAATCATGAGTTGGGTATCTTACTTCGTGCGGTCTAAGCTGTCTAGATGCATAAGCAATGACCTTACCCTTCTGCATCAACACTGCTCCTAATCCAGTCCCACATGCATCCGTGTATACTACCAACCTTTGATTACCATCTGGAACTACCAAGACTGGAGCATTGAACAAATACTTTAACTTAAGGAATGCTTCCTCACATTTGTCAGACCAAACAAACTTCACTTTCTTCCTGGTAAGCTTAGTCAAAGGCGCTGCTATCCATGAGAAATCCTTAATGAATCTCTGGTAGTAGCCAACAAGTCCAAGAAAACTTCTGATCTCGGTCGCCGTCTCCAGTCTCTTCCAATTATTAACAACTTCGATCTTATCTGGATCAACTGACAATCCTTTCTCTGAAACCACATGACCAAGAAACTTAACCTCTTTCTTCCAAAAATGACATTTGGAAAACTTTGCCTTTAGTTGATTCTGCATTAGCATCTCTAGCACAACTCTAAGACGATCTTCATGCTCTTTCTTATCCTTAGAGTATACCAAAATGTCATCTATATACACCAGCACGGATCTATCCAAATAATCTTGGAAGACTCGATTCATCAAATCCATAAAGAATGCAGGTGCATTTGTCAACCCGAATGGCATCACTAACCACTCATACGAACCATACCTAGTCTGAAATGCAGTCACAACAATACTATCCTCTGCCACTCTCAATTGATGGAACCCTGCCACTAAATCCAACTGGGAAAACGCATTGGCTCCAATCAACTGATCAAATAGATCACCAATTCTTGGCAAAGGATACTTATTCTTTATCATCCTTTCGTTCAGCTTACGATAGTCGATACACAATCTCAACAACCCATCTGGTTTCTTTACGAATACCGCAGCCGCTTCCCAAGGTGAACTGCTTGGTCTAATAAAATTCCTTCCCTCTAGATCTACTAGCTGCACCTTCAGTTCCTTCATCTTCATCATTTTCATCCTGCTAGGTGGTCTACTCACAGGTTCAGCTCCTGACACAAGATCTATCCGAAACTCAACAGCTCATCTCGGTGGTAGTTCTATGACTGGCTCAAACACATCTGCAAACTCTCTTGCAATTCGAACCTGACTTAGTTCTTCTCCTACTCCCATTGCACTCAATAAAGCACAAGTACTCTGGTTATAATTTTCTACTGAGAATATAATTCTGTTATGACTATATGGGTGTCTCAAAGATATCTCCCCATCCTGGCAAAATATCCTGGCCTCATACCTCCTTAAGCAATCCATACCCAATATGATTCTGAAATCTACGAAATCGTAAACATACAGACTGGAAGCAAACTTATAACCTAACAAATAGAGTTCTAACTGGTCACATCTTATCCCTAGAGTTGTATACCTCATTATTGGATTCGCAACTCTTAAGGAAGTAACGAGGTATGTGGGTTCTAAGCATAACCTATCAACCAAACACTGGGATATAAATGAACGTGATGCACCGGTATCAAAAAGTATCCTAACTTGTCTACTCTGAATCAAAAATGTACCTTCCATCATAGCTTTCCCTTTATCAGCTGTAGTAGGCTTAGCTGATGATCCAACAACAAAACTTTCCCTTTGTCCTCCCTAGCTGGCTCCGGACACTGGTTCTTATAATGCCCAACTTGATCGCATTTAAAGTAATTCACATTCTTCCTGTCTGCAGCCTTCTTTCCCTTGCCTGGCCGACACTCATTTTCATAATGACCCTTCTTGTCACATTTGTTGCAAACCAAATCAGAATTTGCCTTCTTAGCAGCACCCCTTTCTTGGCTCCCTTCTTCTTAAAGAATTTCCTCTTCTTTCCATGAGGACCCTGAGATTTAACTGGCTTCTCTCTAGCCGAAATAGCAAGCATCTCTTCATGGAGAATGGCCATCTCCACCACCACATTACTAGGATCTCGGATATGGGTCATAGTCATTCTAGCAAGCTCAGGTCTCAGTCCTCGAATGAAACTTTCATTCCTTCTGACATCAGTGTCAACCAAAGCATATCCATATCGAGATAGCTCATCAAACTTAGCAGCATACTCGACCATTGACATCTCTCCCTGAACCAAATCCATGAACTTGCTCATCAATGCAGACTTAGCAACTTCAAACAAAAACCTCTGCTCAAACCTTCTCCTGAAATCAGCCCATGTCAGCTCTTCCTCTGATACCCCGGCTGTCACACTATTCCACCAATGAAGTGCTGCCCCTTGTAACTATCTAGAGGCTAGCCTTCTCTTTTGCCTATCATCCAAGCCTAGATTAGTACAGATCTTTTCACAGCTCAATAGCCAATTCTCAACTTAAACCGCATCCTCCACTCCAACAAACGGCTTTCCACCCAAACTGGTGTTGTCTCTGCTTAGCTTAGCATAATTATTCCCAATTGGAGCCACGGGATTAGCTCCTCCAACGTTACCAACAACTCCAACTTGCAAAAGATTGGCTAACAACTGATACACCATCCCCGCATCTATTGGCGGATCTCTAGCACCTACATTGGCCTCAGCATTTGGATTAGCATTAGCCTGTCGACCTTGGTTCCTCCTGGTGTTAGGTCGAGCATTTCCATTTGTTGTGGTGCTTCCTCCACCTAAATTTACTCTTCCATTTCCTGCTTCCATATCTTATTTCCCGTAAATCTACATACGAGCCTTAATAAGATACAGAAGAACGGTCTAAGAGAGAAGGCAATATGTACTTATATATATATATATATATCAAATACAAGTACGTTACTATAGCGTTAACCCAAACCCCGACCATATTTTCAAATTAATTGGATTATGTTTGAAAATCTTTTAGATTTAACTTTCTTTTAAAGTTTCATAAACCTATGCTACGATACCAACTTGTAACATCCCCCTACTTGAAGGCCCAAAACTAATGGCTACAAATGCTGTAGTCATCCATAGTTATTAATCCTCGGGGATCAAATACGACGATGTTAGATTCATTGGTACACAGAAACACATGAATATGGAAAAAATTTAAACTTCAACCAAAATCATATTCCATATCAAAACATTTCCAATTCATTACATAATCCCACATTCGCAAATCAAGTTCAAAGAAAATATATTTATTACAACATACACCCAAAGCGACATATGAAGATGCCCCCTGGGATGATCAAAGTATATATATAGAGGCAATATAAAAACTTTGCCATTACAAACAACACAGCAGAATCAAAAGAAAGAGAATTCTATATAGCTATTTTGCCTCCTGCACGTCTCCGAAAGCTTATTCGTCTTAGAGGTACCTGAAAACCTCAACTCTCAAGCTACATAAAATCAATTTAGTACCCGAGAGTTTAAGGGGAAAACATAAACTTCGAGTCAGATATAAAGCCTGGTATGAATAATAATCTACCATCTCAAATCATTTAGATATCTAATGAGACCATGCCGCTTAGCGGAATGGGTTTCCCCTCAATAGTATCTCAAACCATATATTGTGCTCCTGCACCACAATGGTTAAAACAATTCAAAACAATATAATATGATGATATGTAAAACAATTGAATTAATTATGGATTACCCATCCCTATTCAATTTAGACTATCTGTCTCAGTTATAGTTTCTAGGATTACTATTAACCTATTAGTCTTCATGGGCTGACTAATAATCGGTTAAACATTTAAAGATTCCCCGTCCAATTACATAGTTTTCATGGGATCACTATGAACCTATTGGTAACTCCAATATTCCTCTTACCCTAGTTTTCATGGGTTGACTAGGAACCTATCAGTAACCCTAATATCCTTTCTTCTTACCCAAGTTTTCATGGGTTGACAAGGAACCTATTGATATCTGTCAATATTTCATCTGAATATAGTTTTCGTGGGCTAACTACAAACCTACTGGCCCTGCTAGTATCCAATTATAGTTTTCATGGGCTTACTATAAACCTGTCTATCTGACATCTTCCTTTACACATAGTTTTCATAGGCTAACTATAGACCTATTGGGCCCTACCAATAAAATACAGTTTTCATGGGCTTACTGTAAACCTATCGGCCCCTACCAATATCTTTCCTTTATATTTTAACATCCTATATTCTAGTCTTCCTGATCTCTTTGAGGCAATTCTACTCAACCAGGAGTTTATTCAATATATATTCACAACTTCGTTAACCTAATTGGTTCTCCTACCCTTTATCCCTAAAATGCAGTTATGAGTCCATTATAAAGTGAATATATTCATATTAGAAGAAGCAATATAAAACATAGCGATACCACTCCTGTGGGTTCAATATAAAATATGGTTAATTTCTTTAACCTATTTCTTTATCTAAGATAACTTCTTCTTAAAACCATTATAAAAACTCCTTTAATATTTCCATGGATTTTTCCTTTTAAAAATAGAGTTTGGGTCAAAAAACCTTTCGATACCTTCGAAACCTAATTTTCGACTTCATAGGATAACCTCCTTGGAAAACTCTTAAAAACATTAGGCTCCTGCCTTATAATACTTTAAATTCTACCTTTCAAAACCTTTCGAATATATTAAAGTATTTATAATTAACCTTTAGAAGATTAGCTTCGAAACCAGTTGAAAGTACCCATTTCGACACTAATGGAAGTAACCCTTCCAAAATCATTGAAAGTATTCAAAAGCATTGAGTTTATACTTAAACATTACTTGGGTCAAAGTTAACATAGTCGAAAGCATTCGTTTCAAAACCAATATAAAAACATTGGAGAAAACTTGATGGTGTCGGCACCATCCCTTTCGAAAGCATAAAACATCTGGGTAAAACATTAGAAGGTTGGTGTTGAAACCCCCTTTCGAAACCATCACCTTCGAAACCCCTAATCCTGTTTGAAAGCTTTAGGAAGTGGCTTGAACTTATAAAACAAAATATCCTTGCGATAGCACTGATACCTTCAACACCATCGAAAGGTCAAAGAATGGCAGCAGGGTAACGACTAGGTCGGAACCCCTTTTATAAAACATTCATTCATAAGTAAGTAACCCAGTTGAAAGTAATTATAAGTTAATGGCAACCCTTTCGAAACCTTTATAAAATCTCTTTTGAAAACTTATGATTTGACTTTGTCGGAGGCTTAAAACAAAACATAGGCAGGCACTTTCCTTTGAAAAACAAACCAAGGTTTCGACCCCTTCGGAAGCTATGCTTTCGACACCCTACCTTCCGCCTATCTCCAATCCACTACGTACCATCATGATGATACCTTGTGTATTGGTTTCAATAAGGATGAAGGTGGAAGCTACCGTGTCGAAGGCGCTTTCCTAGATAGGCGGAACCACTTTTCTGAGTAAAAACCAGGTTTAATTCTTGTTTAAGTAACTTTTCTCTAACTAATCTGCCACGTGTTATAACCAGATTGGTTGCCTTAAAATTTTCAAATTCTTTTTCAAAAATAACTGCCACTAATCTAGGTCTAAACCATGGTTAAGTAAATCAAACAAGCCCTTCCAATTTTTGCAAAGAAGTCCCTCTTCTAAAATAATTTATTTCGCATAGCAAATCACTTTGGAAAATTCCCCAAAAATTCCAGAAATTCGCTTTAATCATATTATCTAACATTCCAAAATTCCGGACCCAAATTCCCAATATATTTTCCAAAATAAATTATAAATCCAAATAACCATATTTTCCTTTGAAAATTCATAATAATCCTTACATAGCTTGGAAAATTTTAAAAATTGAACCCCAACTCCAAAAATCATGTTTCTCATAACGAAATTTTTTCTCATGGCATTTAAACATCATTTAATCTCGGTTTTAATCTAAAACCATGCTAAATCTCTTTTAACCAACCTTGTTTAAAACAAATAAATCATGAATCAAGCATATTACTATCCAATATATCATTATCCCCTAAATCCGAAAATATATGATTTAAAACAAAATAAAGATGAAATTATTATTCACCTTGATCTAGATAAGGAGATTGGATTGAGATTGATTTCCCCTAAGCTTAATTTTCTAGCTTTAATTTGAATTCCTCTTGATCTCTTAATGACCGACCGTTCCTCTATATTTTTGTTTTCTTTTTAAAATGATGTGAATAGGAAGAAATGGGAGGAATGAAAATATATATAAGGGTGGAAGCTAGGGGTGGCAATTCCTAATACCCTTATGTGACTTAATTAACCGAAACCCATTCTTAAGCCCATTTGTTAGTTCATTAGGCACGACCCTTATTTAATTAATTCAAGTCTCAATCCCCTTATCACTTACATTTTACATCATTCTATTTAATTTATCTAATTCAATCTCCTGAATAATATTGTCAAAAATTAGGGATTTTAGACGGATCGATTGGAGGACAAAGGCTCGGATCCAATGGAAATAAAGTAGGGGGTCGACTCATATAAAAAGAAAGAGAAAGGTGAAAAAAATTGTAAAGTACTTGGATCAGTATCGATCCAAACTTACTCATCCGAATGGTCTTGAATTTTCCCTATTCGACCTACTCGATGTTCGTATTCATTCTGGAAATTATCAACTCAAGGTCGCTCTGTAATTACGAACAATGGAGATTCACACTAAGGACAAACAGTGAGCCAGTGCATCATAATTAGCTTTTCAAGATGGCCAGATACGACCAATGAAACTCCTTAAAACAGAAACCCAAAGGTAAACAATTCCAGAGCACACCTTGTTTTTAACGAAAGCGTACTCTAGGGGGCAAAGTTAACCAGGTTTTTAACCCAGTAGAATTCAATGGGACTTAGAACATTTAGATTAAGCTAGAATGACTCGAAACTTGATCGAAAAGCCTAAAAATACAAGACAAAGGATCCAAATAAGTTTGGGCCAAAAATATGCCATCCCGATCCGAACTAATTAGATCGGTACCGATCCGAATTTATGGTTCCTTGTGAACCCAATCCTTTTGCATTGTGACTCTATGCCTCAACCAAGCTCACCTAACAAGTATGGTAACATTCCAAGTATCCGAGATTAAGAAGCGAAGGTTCATCTGATTCATAATACAGTTCAATCTAACACATAGGAGAACTACCATCAAAACAAGTCAGCAAGCTACAAAATTATGCGGAGAGCATCACTATGAAGTAAGAAGCTTGACCAAATACATCGAAGCCAAAAATTGGCTGAAGATTTGGATCGGTACTGATCTAATTGAATCAGATCGGTATTGATCCAAAAAGTTGTCCAATTTTGGCTCCAAACTTTCTAAGCTTTCTCTGCATGATGACTATAGTCTTCTTACAAATTAATTCTCGGCCTAAGAGCTTTTCAACCCCTATAAATACTATCTTATTTGCAACAAAATGGGGGAATATTGGCTCCGATCTATGCTGAAACTCTGCTATTGTTTCTTCACCCTTCTTCTCCCTCACAACAGCTATTAAAAGACAACTGAGATCCTTCTGGTTGTCTCGAACAACGGTAGCTTGATCTAACGTAGAAAAGAGGAATCATATTGTAATCCAAACTCCCTTGCAACAACAGTTGTTCAATAAAAGCTATAAAGTGGACGTAGGCTTCGTTAACAGCCAAACCAATATAGAAATCTCGTCTCTTTACTTTTTCTGTGATTTACTATTGCTTTTTCTATTTTAGTTGCCTTGATAAATAGGACTAATGCTTTCACACTAAAAATCAGGGTGTTGATCCATTTTTTGGGTTAACAACGTAGTAGTATAATCCCAAGTCGATAATGAAGCTGGTGTGTTCCTAGTCTAGGACGTGCATTAGAATCTGATTGTATCCGAAGTATGAATCCATGAATGAAAGTAGTCCATGTCCAGCGGTTGAGTCTACTAGTTGGTCGATCCTCGGAAGTGGAAAGCTTTCTTTCGGGCATGCCTTGTTCAGGTCTGAGTAATAGATGCATGTCCACCACTTTCCATTAGCTTTGCTCACAAGAACTGGATTGAATACCCTTTTTGGGTAGAGGTCGTTGCAGATAAACCCATTGTTCTTGAGTTTATCCACCTCCTCTTTAAGTTCAATAGATCTCTTCGGATCCATGCTACGTTTTTGTTTCACCGGGACATGCCTTGGATCGATATTTAATACATGGCTCACGATGGTTGATGAGATCTCACACATGTCAGAATGGGTCCAAGTGAACATATCAAGATTCACTTGGAGAAAACTAGCTCATTCCTTCATCAACATTGCATAAGCTGTAATTCGTTCTTTAGGACCCGTGATGGGTCGTCATGGTTGACCGTGAAGTCGATCGTCAGCTCAGCGTGTGCAACTTTAGTTTCTTTAGGCTCCTCTTCTTCATATCTCGGATCTATATCATTATAGAACCGACTGTGGTGCCCGAGTTAAGGCTCGGATGTTGATTGCTAAGTTTTAGTTTTGATGTAGAGAGGCTTCTCCACATCCTTTCCTTTTTCTCTCCACTGAGCGTCTCTCAACTCAGCCACATAATAGGCATGGCTAGTCGCCTGATCTCTATGAATAATTCCTACATCGTTCTTTGTTGGGAATTTTTGCATTAAGCACCAAGGAGCGATAGCTTCCCTGAACTCGGCAAGGGTCAGTCGTTCCTAAAAAAGCATTATAGGGAGAGTTCAGATCCACCATAACAAACGGCAGCACCCGCACTCTCCTTCGGCTGCCATCTCATAACTCCACTAGTAGCTCGACATATCCTACCGCTTCAGTTGCACAAGCCATGAACACATGCTTTGCACGGTATAAGATCTTTGGCTTCTAGTAATATCTGGTCGTATGCCTTCTTGAAAATAGTATTTACGGAACTTCCACAATCAATCAGAATCTTTCTCACCAAAGCGGGTCCGATCATGGCTGAAATTACTATTGGGTCGACCGTAGGGGCCTCCACCTTGTCTGCATCTCTACTCCAAAACACGATATCATCTATCATAGTTTGCTGCTACTTTGCTGGAGCACCATCCTTCTGTTTGAGTAACATAAAATGTCAACATGTCTGATAGAGTTCACCTAATGCTCCATTTCATGTCATCTTTTGTCGGCCGGATGTGGTCCTCCGATGATGGTATTAATAACTAATCTCCCTGCTATCCGTTGAGGTTACTCTGTGTTGGGCGGAGCTTGTCCTTGATGGGGTCGGATGTCCCCTACCCGCCATGCTACAGAGTTTTAACAAATTGCTGCAACTTTCTTTCTCAAATTTACTTCTTAATAATATCACGGAAGTGGCGATGCTAGTCCATGGTATGTCCATAAATTTCATGAAATATATAGTACTTTCCGAACTATCTCCACTTCTCCATTGGTTCCTTCAAAGGTTGTTTCCTGTTTTGCATAGTGTTACAAGTCGATAGATTAACATTCTCTAGAGACATATTTAACTGTATGTGTCAAATGATAGGATCCTCGACTTCCCTCTCTCAGAGTCCCATCTTCGATCGCAGTTTCTACCACTGCCTTTCTTCTGCTCATTCGGTTTGTTCTGGACATTGATTTGGACTTTCTCGGAACTATCACCGGACTGCTTCACTACCATGTTACTTTGTACTCCCTCGGTGCTTGGGCCTGCAACATCGCTCTTCTTGGTTCACTTTTCCTACTATTTCCTTAGAAACTGAGTTGCCTTTGCAAAGAAACGGTCTAATGTAGAAGGAGGCTCTCCCATTAACCAATCGCCAAACTTGGAATCGAGGTCGACTCCCATAGTCAGTGCCATGAGTATTGCATCATCATTGTGATTGCTGACTTCTAAAACATTTGTATTAAACCTTTCTAGAAAAACTTTCAGTGACCCCCCAATGCCTAGACCAAGTTGGAAAGTGACATTACATCCTTGGCGCGAGTCGTGTTCATGCGGAACAGCTTTAGGAACTTCTTTGCTAACTCATCAAATGAAGAGATTGACCACGGTGGTAGCTTAGTGAACCACATTATCACAACATCTTCTAGAAAAATAGGAAAACATTTGCACTTGACTGCATCAATGGCTCGTGCGGAGTCCATGTGTGTTAGCACCAAAATTGGTCACTAACCTCGTTGAGAAAGATTGTGTAGAGATATAGTGATGAAGATAAATTAAACAAGGAAGAATATGCTAATTTAAATGCAGAAAGTAAGAACACCGGATTTATAGTGGTTCAGCGTAATTGCCTACGTCCACTTTGAGGTTAAACTTTATTGCTCTTCTTAATGATTGATTACAGATAGAATCTGTAGATCAAATACTTGAATACAATTGCTAAGTAAAGAAGATGAGTCTTGAAAGCGGCAGAGTCTCCCCAGTGTTCCCGAAAAAAGGTCCCTTTCACTGTGCCCCTGCCTCTCTATTTATAGACGAAGGTGGGTTGGACTCCTCTAGTGGGCCTGGTAGCTGAATAACTCGGTCCAGATGGACCGGTCCATATATGCCGAACCAAACAGGCCGAACGGTCAGATGCCGAACCATCTTCCTCATGCCGAACGATGCTTTTTATGTGGGAAGAGTGGTCCGAGCAGTAATTGTAGCCGGACAAGCTGGGAAGAATGCCGAACAATCTTCTTATGCCGAACAGAAGTGAGATGCCGTGTGGGGAGTGTATGCCGAGCAATGATTGAAGTTGACTAAGGTTAGATGAATGCCGAACAATCTTTGGATGCCGGACGAACCTGGAAGCCGATCACTCCTAGATGTCGAGTGCTCCTTGGACGCCGAGCGCTTGTCAATGTCGAGCGCTATGTGGATGCCGAGTACCCCTGGATGCCGAGTACCCCTGTATGTCGAGTACCCCTGGATGCTGAGTACTTAGTTGCCTGGTCAAATCTCCAGGAAACACTTGCCCCCCAAAGTGTATTACGTGACTGAACGTGATACGCTTTGCATTATGTATCCTCCATGTCTCGTTTCAGATCCTTGACTAAATCCTAATGGAGATGCCTTCTTGAGAATATCAGTGGTTGTGGCATGCGCCTAACGTGGTATAAATGCCGAACGATACGTTCGAAGCCGAACGTTCCTCATGTACCGAGCGACCCAAATGTTTCGAGGCCGAACGCTACGGCTTTGACTGGTTCTACCGGATATAGCCATTTCAACTTCTTCTTCCTCCCTATAAAACCAGGCATCCTCCCTCTTCTCTCCTTTTACACTTTTATTTCTGTCACTCTCTAAAGACTTGCAATCCTCGCTAGTCAATCAGACTTAAAGCCTAATCAATCCTTCCTAAACTTCGATCTATGAACTAGGTATTATCCCTTCTATGCTTAAATAGTTTCAATACGAGACTTAGGTTTGCGCGTAGCCGAGAGGGTCATGTGGAAAACTAGATATCTTTACGGCTGAATGATGTGTGGCGAGAAGGAATGGCTCGCACATTGGAGTTGTTGGATGATGCATGGTAGTTAGGCCTAGCTCCTTCGTGCCGAACGAGACTGGAAGAAAAGAAAGAATAGAAAGAGTGTTGGAGGTGATTGGGGTGTCGAACGACTTAATCTTCGCCAAGCGACCTGTTTTTGTTGTTTGGTGTAGATAGAGAAGGAGAGGAGTGGAACAGTAGTCAAGGGTGGAGTGCCGAACGTTAAAGCTCGGCATACCCTAGTTCGGCGTATCTTACCATATTATGAATAGTGAAATGGGAGGCTAAGGTGAAGGCATGAGTTAGTGGGGATGCCGAACGATTATGACTGCCGAACAATATTTCAGCCGAACAACACTCGGGCCGAACAAACTTAAATGTCGATCCATATCAAGGCCGAACATAACCTAAATGCCGAACCATATCATGGCCGAACACAACTTAGATGCCAAACCACATCAAGGCTGAACATAACTTAGATACTGAACCACATCAAGGCCGAACATAACTTAAATGCCGAACCATATCATGGCCGATCATAACTTAAACGCCGAACCATACTTAGGCTATCCCACGTAAATGTCGATCCATACATAGGCCGAACAAACAAAAATGCCGAACAGACAATTGCCTTGCCTAATCGCACAACAAAACAAGTACGAGTACTCTAGCATACCAGCATATGAAACTGACCCGGATCCTTAACTCCCTAGCTTTAGCAAACATAAGTCTGAACTCAGATTAACATACGTTTTCTGAATCTGAAACTGTAATCACCTCAAGGCAGGCTTTTGGAGACGGTCAGCGATGACGGTCTTTGAAGGCAATGATTTGAAGCTCAGTTTGATACCAGTAACTTTGTGACCTTCAAATTATCAACGCTTATACATGATTTCTTGCACTAGTTCACACACCACGTGGGGGGAATATTCGTGTTGTTAATTCTAATGTTGAATATTTTTTAAGTATAGTTTTCACAGGTGCTCAGCCAGACTCGCTATTTATTGGAGATGTCTAAAAAATCTAGCTCCGCCACTATATCTGATAGGCCTGGGCCTTTTTCAAGGCAAGAAGTCGTGGACACTTCAAATCCGTCGACTTCCCCTGCTCATAACTTTGCTCCTGATGCCCTGGAGGCAACGATTCTCTTGGACAATCCAATCGACTCACAGGCTTTGAAGATTAATGTAGTCGCGCTTCGGCGAATATGTTCCATCCACGGAATCTCCTTTTCCGATGTGTTGGTCCCGTCGAGGCATGATCGTCCTCATCTGCCCCCAATCGGATATACTGCTTGTAATAAGTTCATGTGCTGGATGGGCAGCGTGCCTCCATTCAATCTATTTCTTCGGGACGTGTTGCAATACATAGACATCGCCCCGTCGCAGTTGCATCCAAACGGTCACGCATTCATATACGGGACCTACCTACTTTTCATGGCCGTCTTCTCTAGGCCTCAAACTTCCGGCGACATCAGATATATTTATATAATTAAGAAGCGGAAAGATATCCCCTCCTTCATGTTCCTCGAGCCGTACCACAAATGCCAGATCTTAACCGGAGCATGTAGCAAATTCGCCCTATACAAACAGGAATGGTTCTATGTGTGTTGCCCTCCTGGTTTCGCGAGGAGATGGGTCGAAGGCAGTAAGTCTCTTCCCTGAGTCATCATTCGCGCTCAATCGGAGCTATGCTTTTTCTAACTCCTTGTTTCATCTTTTCAGGTATTAACCCTCGTCCTGAGGGCCGAAGGTATTCTGAGGCCGTTGAAGCCATTAGAGCTCTTCCTGCCGAGGATCGGGATATCCGAACCATCATTTCAAATGAATCATTGTCAAGGTTCGGTTTGTTAGCCCCAGGTCGCTGGATTAGCCTTCCGGAGGGCGTTTCCATCCCCAAATCTGCTCCTGCTAAAGGGAAAAAACAAGCTGGATCGTCATCACACCATACCCCCGATGCACACGAAGGGGGAGAACACAAGGAGGATGAAGCTCCTGAGACACAAGGCGAGAATGTGGGTCCTGCTTGGAACACGGTGGTCGAAGTGCACGATATTGAAACGTCATCTTCCCCTTCGAAGGGGAAAAAGAAATTGACGTACAAGATACGGAGGGAGAAAGTTGGCGGAGCTTCCAAAGTTACGCTCTTCCTGTCAGAAAAAGAGGCTTCTTCACAACATATGGAAAGTTCTTTAAAGGGTCTGTCAAACCTTACCATCCCCGACGATATACTCAATTATGGTTTCGACGATCCGGAAGTCTTTAAATTTCATTCGCCCGCTAGAGGCAACGCGGGAGTTCAATCCCCAGTCCAGGGAGATAACACTCCAATAAGTAAAGATAAAGGAACCGGTCCATCAGTGGGAACACTAGGACACACACGCACACACGCACTTCACCACACTTCAAGTTTTTCCATTACCTCGATTTTTCCTAACTCGTTGTTATTTTTATTCTTTGCAGGTGACATGGGGCGCTCCCACGGACTCGATCGCCTCCACGGCTCTTCTATATTTCACCATCCTGAATGGGATTCAGGCTCGGGTAGGCGCAGGGGCAGAGACGAATACGAGGATCGAGAAAACCGTCCTCGCAATTCGTCTTATCGCAAGAAAACATATTCCTAGTCTTTATATTCTCGCGATCCTCCTCCTCAAACTAAGCCAGATAGAGAGATGCTTTCGCAGAAGGGGTCCCAACCCGATGTCTCCCAACATTCTGGTTCGTCGAGCACAAGGCAAACTCGGGAGCATCAGAAAAGAGCAGAACTTTCAAAGCCTCCTCCCCCTACTCCTGCGGCTGACCCAACTATAGCAGAGAAGATGGTCAATCTTAAGGCCAAATTCCCGAAAATCTGCTTTGATGGCCTGAAATTGCTCCCAGCTATTCATCATATCCCAGGGCACGTGAAGCAGAGTGCCATCGCCTGCAACAACGACGTCTATGTTCAACATGACGCGTTTGTACACTTGGTCGAAAAGGTCTCGGAGGTATCTGTTGAGCGCCAACAGGATATTGACCGTTTGAAGTTGGAAGCTGGCTTTGACAAGGACATCATCAAGAGTCAAGATGAAGAGCTTGCTTCATACAAGTCGAAACTTGAAGCCGTAGAGCAAAGTGTAAAAGACAATGCCGAGGCCGTCACTCATCTAGAGGTGATCCATAAGAAGGAACTCAATGAAGCAGTCCAGCGCAGCGGAGCCCTTGCCTTAGAAAAAGATTCTATCCAGAAAGAAAGGGACGCGCTTGCCCTGTAAGTCAGAGAGTTGAAAGAATTGCTCTCTAAGGAGAAAGAGGAGAAAACAGCCGCTCAAGAAGAGTCCCAACGATACTGTGATGAAATCGTTGCTACAAGGCTCTTGAAAACGAAGCTCGATGATGAACTTGCTAGGGTTGAGATAGTGAAAAACGAAGCCCGCGAGGAGGGCAAGAGAAAAGCTTCTGAGGAGATTGACTCTCGCCTCAAAGCAGCTGCAGAGGCCGGTAGGGAAGAGGTCAAGTGCATGTTTGACCCGCTGATCGCCGAGTACGGCACCCGCGTCCTTATGCACCACGACTTGACATTCCTAGGCGAGGGCTATCTTGAATCTCTAGCTGAAGCCTGGGAGACTTTGATAAAGATCAGAAAAATCGAGTCGGGCTCGGAGGAAGTCGATGAGGATGCTCTTGTGAAGGAATTTCTCAGGGGGAACGAGCCATCAGACTTATCTGCGGCTTTAGCTCTTTATAGCAAAGGCTCTCCCTCATCAAAAGAGAAAGACGATGAAGCTGGTCCGTCTGGGGCTAAGGATGCAGTTCCTCCTTCAGCTGCTCCTCCTTCTGCTCAATCGGCCGGTCGGCCAACACTTGATCCATTTGAGCAGCATGCCGGCTATGATCCAGAAGATCCCGGGCTTGGCGTTCATATGCTATCCCATATTATAGAGGGTGAAACTCCACGCGCGACTGATAGCCAGCCAGAACCTGGTATAAAACTCTTCCTTTTGAAATTAAAATATCTGTCATTTTCAAGTAGCGGCCATTTGTCCTAACGCCTGTTCTTTATGTTTTTTATGCAGGCTGCTCTGATCCTGAACCAACTCCGAGGAGCGACGACGCCAAGGAGGAGGCAGAGAAAACAAGCGGTGTTGCTCATGCGGGAGTAAATCCTGGCCCAGACGCTCAAGTGATCGGGGTGCTAGATGATGATAAGTTTGACACTTCATCTCCCATCGAAGGGAGTGATGAAATCGAGATCACTGGCGCCTCCGAACATACTTCGAAGATGAGCATGAAGGAGCGTCTTGCAGAAGAGGAGAAAAAGAAGGTCGAGATAAAGGTCGAGCCTCAAATACTGGAACTTACCGACCCGCGGAATAGACCTTTGAAAATCATTCTCCCCGGCAAATCCAAACCGCTGGATGTTCCTTCTCCCGCTCCCGACTCTGCTTCTTTGGCAAGCAAAAAATCCAAGAAGAAGCGCGAAGGAGAGGAGTCATCGGAAAAAACAAAAGAAGACAAGAAGAAGAAACCGAAGAAATAGTCACTATACTCGTTCAACGAGATTTTGCTTAAGTCTTGTAACTACTCCTATTTTTCGTTTCCGTAGTTTGTGTAGATAGGTTTTTGACTCCAAGTTTTGGAGGAATAACTGTGTAACCCCATTTTGGACTATTAAATAAAGTTTAGTACCTTAGTCATTTGAATGATTCTTTTTCTTCTTTAGCTTTCTGAATAACTGTGGTCAAAACTCAAGTTCTTATGAGTTGCATAATTTCCCAATCCATTCTTACGTTGTTCGAACATTCTTTGGAGTGGCATATTTCATGTTCCACATTTTTGAGTACTCATATTTTTTTCTAAACCCGCGCTCCAGGGATTTAGGGTAATTCGATCCGCATTCAGGGGATTCGGAGATTCGAATTGCCAATATTCTAGCCTGCATTACGGGGACTTAGAGTACTCCAGTCCGCACTCAGGGGACACGGAGATGGGAGTCGTTTATACTCTAGTCCGTGCTCTGGGGACTTAGAGTACTCCGGTCCGCACTTAGGGGACTCGGAGATTGAAGTCGTTTATACTCTAGTCCGCGTTCTGGGGACTTAGAGTGCTCCGGTCCTCACTCAGGGGACTCGGAGATTGAAGTTGTTTATACTCTAGTCCGCGCTCTAGGGACTTAGAGTACTCTGGTCCGCACACAGGGGACTCGGAGATTGAAGTCGTTTATACTCTGGTCCGCACTCTGGGGACTTAGAGTACTCCGGTCCGCACTCAGGGGACTCGGAGATTGAAGTCGTTTATACTCTAGTCCGCGCTCTGGGGACTTAAAGTACTTCGGTCCGCACTCAACGGACTCGGAGAATGAAGTCGTTTATATGAGTTCGTACATCATATAGAATAATGTAACTCCAGCAATACATCACCCGAATGTGAGATATTGAAACATTAGTAATTTATGGGAAAGACGGCTTCAAGCCTTTATTAATGAAAACCAACTAAACTGCCTGGTTACATGGTTAAAAAGAAACTAAGTGATAATGGAACGAAAACATACTGGAAATAACGGTGCCTAAAACAGGAAAGAAACATGCTAAATGTAATAATGTCGCAAATGCTCACTATTCCACGCTCGGGGGAGTGTCACGCCATCAACGGTCGCTAGCTTGAATGTTCCCTCTCCAAGCTTCCGTTCAATGACGTATGGACCTTCCCAGTTGGGATTCATACGTGATGGTACCAGGAAAACTCGTTTCAGAACGAGATCACCCACATAAAAAATCCTTGGGCGGACTCTGCCATCGTAATAACGCTTGACTCGGTTCCTATGTGCTGCCGCCCTTAATTCAGCCTCTTCACGTTTTTCATCGATGCAGTCCAGTAATTTCAACAAGAGATCCTGATTTGTCTTGGGATCATAATATGTCAGTCGATGTGATGGAACTTCAAGTTCCACGGGTCTAACGGCTTCTGAGCCGTATGCCAAGGCAAATGGAGTGTGGCCGGTCGCGGACTTGTGGGTAGTTCTATAAGCCCATAATGCTGTCGGGAGTTCATCTACCCACTTACCTCCGACTTTCTCCAAACGCTTCTTCAGTATGGACTTGATTATTTTTTTTACGGCCTCGACTTGTCCGTTAGCTTTTGGATGCGCAACGGCGACGAACTTATTCTCAACGCCATACTTTAAACATAACTCTTTGAACTCTCTGCTTTCAAAGTGCGTTCCGTTGTTCGTAATGATGGTTCGAGGGAGGCCAAAGCGGCATATAATGTTTCGTACAACGAAATTAATGACCTTCTTAGAGGTGATTGTGGCTAAAGGTTCTACCTTGGCCCATTTTGTGAAATAATCGACTGCAACTATCGCGTATTTCACACCACCTTTGGATATGGGCAAAGAGCCGATTATGTCGACTCCCCAGATTGCAAATGGCCAGGGACTAACCATTTGTGTGAGTTCTGTTGGTGGAGTCCTCGGGATTTTCGCATATCTTCGACACTTGTCACATTTCCTTGCGTAGTCCGCAGCGTCCCGATTTACGGTTGGCCAATAATATCCATAGCGGAGGATCTTTTTTGCTAGTGTTTGCCCCCTAGTATGGTCGCCGCATTCTCCTTCGTGAACCTCCTTCAAGACCCGCTTTGTCTCATCATGAGCGATGCATCATAATAAGGGGACCGAGAACCCCTTTCGATACATTAATCCATCCTGCATCACATATCTCGCGGCCTTTCGAAGGACCTGTCGTCTTTCACTCCTTTTTTCTGGTAAAGTCCCGGTCGTCAGGTATAGTTTGAATGGGGTTATCCATGACTCCCTCTCGATTCCTGTTTCTAACACAAAATCAACTTTCATCGCGTCTATGCTTGGAGCATGCAAGGCCTCAACGGGAAACAATCCCATTGCTGCGCATCGCCAGTGCTTGCAAATTTAGCCAATGGGTCGGCTTCTTTGTTCTGTTCACGCGGTACATGCGAAATATCATAACACTCAAGGTTCGACAGTAGTTCTTGAACCAGAAGAAGGTACGGAGCAAGCTTCTGTCCCTTTGCTTGGTAATCTCCCCGCACTTGGTAGACTACCAACTGCGAGTCACAAAAGATTTCAACAGATTTGACCCCGAATTCTCCAATGAGTTTTAAGCCAGCAATCAGTGCTTCATATTCTGCTTCGTTATTCGTGGCTGGGAAATCGAGTTTCAAAGCGTAACAAATCGATCAATTTTTCGAAGTTACAAGAACTACGCCAGCGCCGGAGCAACGGTCATTTGATGCCCCATCGGTGTACAATTTCCATCGAACGGCGGGAATGACATTGTGATTATCTGGTTCGTCAGATACAGTAAACTCCGCGACAAAATCTGCTAATGCTTGCCCTTGTACGGCTCTCCGTGGCAAGTAGGTGATATCGAACTAGCTCAACTCGATATTCCATTTTAACAACCTCATAGAAGTTTATGGTCGTTGGAGTACCTATCGTAGGGGCTGATCGGTATAGACACTGACTGAGTGTGCTTGAAAGCATAGGTGCAGCTTACGTGATGCAATCACCAAGCAATAGGCCAATTTCTCAATCTTAGGGTAATTTCTTTCTGCCCCCGTTAAACACTTACTAATGTAATACACCGGCTTTTGGACTCGGTCCTCCTCGCGGACCAAAGCCGCACTTATAGCATGTGGGGATATGGCCAAGTATACGTACAACATCTCGTGGTCTACTGGTTTTGACAGCACTGGAGGACTCTCCAGATGCCTCACCAGATCCCGGAATGCTTCCTCACAATTAGATGTCCATTTGAAATTCCTCTTCCCTTTCATTATTATATCAAAGAAAGGAATGCACTTGTCCGTGGCTCTGGATATGAATCGACTTAGCACAGCCACTTTTCCATTCAAGCTTTGCACTTGTTTTATAGTTCTGGGTACTTGCACATCCCGAATAGCTTGAATCTTTTCTGGGTTAGCTTCAATTCCCCTAGCATTGACAATGAATTCCAAAAACTTTCCCGACGCAACGCCGAAGGAACACTTCAGAGGGTTGATCTTCATCCCATAATATCTGAGTATATCGAACATCTCTGCCAAGTCTCGAATGTGGTCATTTGACTGTCGTGACTTCACGAGCATGTCATCCACATAGACTTCCATTGTTCTACCAAGCTGGTCTTTGAATATTCGATTCACCAGACGCTGATAAGTTGCTCCTACATTTTTCAATCCGAAAGGCATTACTACATAGCAATATAACCCGACGTCTGTGACGAAACTGGTGTGTTCTTGGTCCGGAATATGCATCGGGATTTGATTGTAGCCCGAGTATGCATCCATGAATGATAACAGCTCGTGTCCTGCAGTGGAGTCGACCAACTGATCAATCCTAGGCAACAGGAAACTGTCCTTCGGGCACGCCTTGTTCAAATCGAAATAGTCTACGCAATTTCTCCATTTCTCATTTGTCTTTTTCACCAGCACGGGGTTCGATACCCATTCAGGGTAGAGGGCGTCGTGGACGAACCCACTGGCTTTGAGTTTGTCCACCTCCACTCTGAGAGCAGCGGACCTCTTTGGGTCCATTCCTCTCCTCTTTTGTTTAACTAGGACGTATTTCGGGTCTATGTTCAACATATGACTCGTAATGGCGGGAGAAATCCCGCACATATCAGAATGCGTCCAGGCGAAAATATCAAGATTCGCCCGGAGGAAATCACTAAGGTCTTTAGTCATTGCGGGACCGAGTTGTGATCCGATCTTCAGTACTCACGATGGGTCGTCTCGGCTGACTAAAATGTCAACTGTTAATTCAGCCGGCGCTGCCTTTTCTTCCCTGGGTTTCTCATCGTCGTCTCTCGGATCTATGTCTCTGAAGATCCGAGAATTATGCCTGAGCCAGGGCTAGCGCACTACTTGTCAATTATCAGTATTAAGGATGCGGACGGGATCATCCGCAACCTTTCCTTTCTCCCTCCGATGGGCCTCTCGGAGCTCAGCCACATAACAGGCACAACCAGTTTCCTGGTCACCATGAACAACACCTACTCCTTTGTCAGTTGGGAACTTCAAAGTTAAGCACCACGGGGCTAATGCTGCCCTAAACTCAGCCAAGGCCGGTCGGCCCTAGAACACATTGTACGGATAATCCACATCCAAAACTACGAAGGGTAGGATCCACACCCTCTGACGTTCGCCTTGTCCCAGTTCAACTGGTAAATCAACATACCCCACTACATCGGTCGCTGCGCCATTAAAGCCGTGTATACGAGCTTTAGATGGTTTCAAATCCTTCGTTTCCATCTTCATCTGGTCATAAGCCTTCTTGAAGATGATGTTGACAGAACTTCCACAATCAATCAAAATTCTTTTCACATAAGCCGGTCCGATCGTCGCAGATATGACCATCGGGTCAATGGTTGGAGCCTCCACTTGGTCAACGTCTCTATTTTTGAATACTATATCGTCTGTCATCACGCGCAGCTGCTTAGCAGGGGTTCCATCCTCTACGTTGGAACAACACTCGAAATCTGCGTGCTTCAGGGAACTGGCATACCACTCCATCTCTTGCCAATTCTTATCCGCGGGGTGAGGCCCGCCGATGATCGTGTTTATGACTAGTCTACCCATAGTTCGGGCAGGCTTCTCGGGATGACGCAGAGCTGGTGCATGACCTGGGTTGGATGTTCCATGTCCTCCTTCCTGTGGATCCTTCACAAACTCCTGTAACTTCTTCTACCTGATCAACTTCTCTATAGCGTCGTGTAGGTGTCTGCACTCTTCCGTATTGTGCCCGTAAGTCTCATGGAAGCAGCAGTATTTCCCAGTCCGCTTCTGTTCCTCGGTTGACTCCTTTGGTCGTGGCTTTTTGTACTGAAAGGTATTGCAGGTTGATAGGTAAATGTTCTCAAGAGACGCATTCAGCGGGGTATACTCGTTGTAGCTTGGAATTCTCGGCTTCCACTTCCCCGCTTCTCTCTTCTTCCCTTGACTTCTTCCTTCGGATTCCTTAGGCTGCCCGGGCTTGTTCTGGACATTGACTTGGACTTTTCCCGAGTTGACCTCGGAATGCTTCACTGCAATGTTGCTTTTCATGGACTCCTGGAAAGGTCCCGGTGCCTTATCTCGCCTTACCCACCTAGCTTCCTATCTTCTTATGAACTGGTGTGCCTTTGAGTAAAAACGCTCTAGCGTAGTCGAGGGTTTTCCTACCAACCAGTCTCCAAACTCAGAATCTGGATCCACACCTCGCATCATAGCCATTAGAATTGCACGATCATTGGGATTACTGACTTCAATCGTCGCAACATGGAATCTTTGTAAATACTCCTTCAATGACTCGCCAAGAGTCTAGATTACACTTGATAGAGACATCACGTCCTTTAGACGAGTAGTGTGTATCCTGAACTATTCTATAAACTTCTTCGCCAACTCCTCGAAACTGGATACGGACCGCGGAGGAAGTCGGGTGAACCACATAGTAGCGATCCCAGATAGAGTAATTGGAAAGCATCTACACTTGGTTGCATCATTTGCTCTAGCTGAATCCATCATCCACTCGTACCTCATGACATGCTATTTGGGATCAGTCTTTCCTTCATAAGCCAGGATAGTTGGCATACTAAACTTTCCAGGGTACGCTGCCTGTAGAACAATGTCTGTGAATGGAGTATGACTTCTTGTCACTCCCCAATCGCATTCGATAAGCCTTGATTCTCTTTCATCAATTGTCTGATCATGGCTGTCAGGTCTGGTGTTTGTATGGAAGGTGGAAGGTTGGAGTCTGTTCTACGTGACTGTCCATGCTGATGCCTCCTCTCCTGGCGATCTGCCAAACGTGCATCTTGAGGTTCGACATCGTTAGCGTTTTGATGGTCTGGGCCTCCAGCCTCCATCTGCACTCCGGCTCCTAAGTTCCCGGCTCTGGCTTGGTCACAGTCTCCAGCTGTTCGAACAGCAGCACCTGCCCGGGCAGTTTCAGTCTTACGGCGTCTGCGCCTGGGAGGTTCATCGGAGGAAGTTGAGCTGTCGGATGAGGAATAAGGAGCGGGATCGCCCCCAGCATTATGTTGCTGTTGTTGAGTGAGTTGTGCCATAAGGTTGGCGTTAGCTTGCATCTGCTCTCCTAGTTGTCTCCTGCTTTCCCTGAGTTCTCTCATCAAGTCGTTGAACTCTATTCTGGTGACAACCGGCATTTGGTCCTGGGTGGTAGTCCCTACACCTGGAATCGCTTGCTGATTGCTAGGTCCGGCTTGTTGCACGCTAGCAGTCTCGTGGGCGTCCGCATTATGAGAAGCTGACCTGGTACGTGGTCTTGCCATTGTAGAGTTATTGGTATGAACTAGGATTAGAATCAACGGACGTCCTATCAATGAGTCGGATCTTCTTTGGGGGATTTGTTCAATCCTATAGCTTCAAAGCAGATCCTTGAGGTCTGAGAATTCAATTCCCAGTGAAAGCACCAAAGTGTTAGCACCAAAATTGGTCACTAACCTCGTTGAGAAAGATTGTGTAGAGATATAGTGATGAAGATAAATTAAACAAGGAAGAATATGCTAATTTAAATGCAGAAAGTAAGAACACCGGATTTATAGTGGTTCGGCGTAATTGCCTACGTCCACTTTGAGGTTAAACTTTATTGCTCTTCTTAATGATTGATTACAGATACAATCCGTAGATCAAATACTTGAATACAATTGCTAAGTAAAGAAGATGAGTCTTGAAAGCGGCAGAGTCTCCCCAGTGTTCCCAAAAAAAGGTCCCTTTCACTGTGCCCCTGCCTCTCTATTTATAGACAAAGGTGGGTTGGACTCCTCTGGTGGGCCTGGTAGCTGAATAACTCGGTCCAGATGGACCGGTCCATATATGCCGAACCAAACAGGCCGAACGGTCGGATGTCGAACCATCTTCCTCATGCCGAACGATGCTTGTTATGTGGGAAGAGTGGGCCGAGCAGTAATTGTAGCCGGACAAGCTGGGAAGAATGCCGAACAATCTTCTTACGCCGAACAAAAGTGAGATGCCGTGTGGGGAGTGTATGCCGAGCAATGATTGAAGTTGACTAAGGTTAGATGAATGCCGAACAATCTTTGGATGCCGGACGAACCTGGAAGCCGATCACTCCTAGATGCCGAGCGCTCCTTGGACGCCGAGCGCTTGCCAATGCCGAGCGCTACGTGGATGTCGAGTACTCCTGGATGTCGAGTACCCCTGGATGCCGAGTACCCCTGGATGCCGAGTACCCCTGGATGCCGAGTACTCCTAGATGCCGAGTACCCCTGGATGCCGAGTACTTAGTTGCCTGGTTAAATCTCCAGGTAACAAATGATATTCATACTTTAGGAGATGCTACCTAGTGTCGGATTTTCCCACATAAGCAGGCATCATAGGCATATGGAACCTCCGTGGATATCTGCATGTAGAATGTTGTTGGTGAATGGAGTATGACTTTTGGATAATCCCCCATCATCGTTGGTTAAGCCTTGGCTTTCTTTCACTAGGTGCCTCACCATAGCTGTTAAGTTTGGTGTTTGGAGAGTTGTTGCTAGGAAGTACTCCTATCCCACCTCACGCGAGCGGCCAGATCCATGCCTCTTGGCAGTGCCACATTGCCTTGGCTCCTCTTGCTCTTGATCCGCTTTCTGAGGAGTAGTTCTATCATCGTCTCTCAATTGTGGTTCAATCACATTAGTCTAAGCTCTAGCACCTCGATCAATCATGGCACCTCCAGAGTAAGCTCCTCTACCTGCATGCTGACTACCTCCATAAGTCGAGGATTTAGCGTCGATTCCCTCGAGGGTTCGGTACCGATCGGTGCCGACCGGCCATAGTCGATCGTCTGATTCCGTCCTGATGCTCCAACTGCATATGCATCCTTGCGTCGTCTATTTCTGTGATAGCCATCGGATGAGGAGGAGTTTTTCGATCTTGAATATGGAGTAGGCTCCCTCCTTATCTTTCCATGTTGATCTTTCAATTGGTTCATCGGGTCAATGTTAACCTGAATTTGCTAGTTGAGCTGCCGACGGCTATCCATCAGTTCCTTCATTAGGACTTCAAATCTTCTTTGGTGATGTAGTCAGATGGATTCTGGAGATTGATAGCAGCCAGTTGTATGCTCTGATCAACTTGATGTATGCTGGTATCGTCATTGCCTTTAACATCACAAGAAGTAGTAGACTTTTCTCTGGCCATGGCTAATAGCTCCCTTTTAGGTCTTCTTCAAATTTGAGTGAAACGGAAACTTGTTGGAAGAAATCTGGATCTATCTCGTGAATATGGGAATCCACAAGTAAATGATGAGATCCAATCAAGCTAAGAACCGATTTCTCAATGAAAGCACCAAAATATTTGCACCAAAAGTTGGCACAAACACCTAATAGCTTATATGTATGGAAATAAATGAAGAAATTAAAATTAAAATAGAGGAAACAAGCATAAAACAAGTAAAAAAAACAACAACAAATAGATTTATAGTTGTTCGGCGTTGAATGCCTACGTCCACTTCGATAAAATAACTTTATTAATCACTTGAATTTTTGAGTGCAGGAAGGATCAGATCGGAATCCGCGAATACAATGGAGTACAAAGAAAACAACAACGTAAATATCCCTCAAATGAACTATGAACTCTATATTTATAGGGGTAGACGACGGAATATCTTCTTGAAAATTCGCTGGTAGAATCTCCAGATGTAGACGAGGTCATCCAAAATACTTCGAAGTCAACTCCCAATATATAGCGATCGGTCTTGAAGGCCACGTGGCAGGGCGCGATCGACATGGTGGGTCCCCCTCTATGCTTGCTTCATGTTTCCAAAGTTGTTTGCATAGTTGTCTTCATGTTTTTAGAGATATCGATCGATTCCCATTGAGTTGAATTGCTGATTCAAGCTTTTCATAGCCATAGTGATTCGATCTGATCCCCTGCCTAGGGGAAGGGATATGTACCGATCCCATGCCTAGGGGAGGTACTATTCCATACTTAAAATGTTCTGTAAAGTCTAACTCTCGGTCTCGCGTGATCGTTACTTCATTTTGTTGTCTGTGTTTGATCTCTGGACTCCACGATCACCTCTCTGGGCTACTTGCCTTATCTATCATCAAGTCTAACTTGCCCAATAGTCTTGATATAGCCGGGTCAAAAGGCCAGATAACAGACCTAAGATCTATTAGAGTTAACCTACCGTAGTACAAAAAGTAGACACGATCAACTAACGTCAAGTTAAATCTATTGTAGTAACTAAAGAACGAATAGATGAAAATAAAAGGAAACAAAAAGTTTCATATCAAAATATGTAAATATTTCATTGAATTCAAATTGCCTACTATTTCTAATCTCAACAATAAAAAACATTATAATGGTCCGAAGAAACTAAAGAAAAGAAAAGGTGTTTATATTTGTCTAAAATAGAAAGAGAAAATTTGGAAAAAGAAAAAGTAATACCTTGAATCAAAGTATATGTCAGAAAAATCATTCGAGTATTTGATCATGTACAATTGAAGAATCATGATTGGGATGTACTGAAAGGGAAGAGATACACGAAAAGAGAAGATCATGGGATGAATAAGTTCAAAAAGGAAATAGTTTGAGGAGAAATTTGAATAGGCAAACATTACTTGATTTTTACATTAGGGTACATAAATAATTCGTCAAATGTTGAGGCGAAAGGAGAAAAGGCCGGTAGGGGAAAAGTGAAAATGCTTACATGCATTATGGTGTACGAGATTTTTCAGCACGTGCAATGCACATGCATATAAAATACCTTTACATAAAAATTTGAAATCATTAAATTCAATTTTATGTATAGCTGTAATAAACATAAATTGAGTAATATAAGAAAATAAAAAAGATATTATTGAGCTTTAAATTTAGTTTGTGATTTTATCTGTTTTTCAAATTTTCCATTTGCACTAAATATTAGTGTTTGACTGTGTTCGAACTTCTGACCTTTCATTGCCCATAAGGGCAATTTCGGTAGTAAACCGATTTTTTATCTGTATCAATAAAGAAAAGGGTACTTTTGGCACAGGTCCTTATTAAGTTTCAAAATTCACGAAAAGTCCTTCACTAAATTTCAGTGTAAATTAGGTCCCTGTTTTTTATTCACGATTATTGCAGAGCATGATGCAACATTTCATAAAAGTTGCTGACATTTCCGCAACATTTCTGTACACTGTGAACATAGTGTATGAAAGTTGCTGAAATATCAACACTTATTTATAAAAGTTGCTGATATTTCAGCAACATTTATGTACACTGCGAACACAGTTTATGAAAGTTGCTGAAATATCAGCACTTATTTATAAAAGTTGCTGACATTTCAGCAATAAATTTTCTTTGTTTTTACAATAAAACTTTGACACAGATAGTTGCTGAAATATCAGCACTTATTTATAAAAAGTGCTGACATTTCAGCAATAATTTTTCTTCGTTTCCAAAAACAGGGACCCGCTTTACAATGAAACTTTGACAGAGACCCGCTTTATAATATGAAAGTACGATAGGGATGCCTCCCTAATTTCCACTAAAGAAAAATTAGGTTGGGAGGACCATCTTCATCCTTACCCACTACAAAACAAATCAGAAATCAGCAGAAAAGGGAGAAATCAAGCGGCCATGGCTGCAAATTTTTGGACATCATCGCACTACAAACAACTTCATGATCCTGATGAAGTCAACGTGGTCAACCCTATCGACAAAGAGAAAGGTCTCACACAGGAAGAATTCAAGCTCATCAAATACCACATGACCAATTGTAATTTTTACCTTTATATGCTCAAATCCCCTCTATTCTCTGTTATTATTCTATCTTCTTATTGATCAGATGTTATATTTGACTTCGTAGATATATCCAGGCTGGCTCAACAGGTAAAGGTCAGGCAAAGGTTCGTTGGATGTGTTGTTTTCGTATATTATGTGAAGATTTTTCGTGAAATATGCATTTTATTGTTGGCTATGTTGATCAAGTGTTAATTATGATACATAGTTTTGAAAATCAGTGGTTTGGAGGGCACTGGAGGAACTCTGGGGTTGGTTCTATTGGACTCCCTGAATTAGTCCCATATGCTAATTGATGTTAATGAGATTTGATTCCAATGCCTCTAGGCAGACAATCTAGATACAAATTACTGTTTTATAGGTGGCATCCCATCAATCCCGTATTATTTTAACACCGGTATCAACAAAGTTGTTCTCTTGGTTTGGAAAGTAGTTGATTATATTGTTGCATATTCTTTAAAACCAGATTTTGATTAAAGATCATTGTATGCCTGTCTTTTTAGCAGTTTAATTCATGTTCGGTCTGCAAAAATGCCTGGTACTGCTTTATTAGTTCTGAACCTTTAAATCACAGTGTTGTCCATTTTTCAGGGTTATTGCTACTGCGGTTACTTACTTCAGACGTGTATATACAAGGTAAGAAGAGATTTACAAGTATAAACTGATATGGTAGTGCATTTTTTGTTATAGCTATTGAATCAAATAAAAATTTAATAGTGTATTCAAGCTGGGAATTTTCGAAATATGTGTGTCAGCAACACAAATTACGTTTGGTGCTTAAAGTTGCTTGCTTGCCAGTTTCTGTGCATTGACGATGGTAATTTCAGAATGTGCATATGCAAATTACAATTTTCGTATTGATTGATTCAAGTGAAGCTAAGAAGAGTTGCAGTAATATCAACCGACAACAACCGCAACTTGAATTAGTGATATCTAACTACATTTTTCGTATTGATTGATTCAAGTGAAGCTAAGAAGAGTTGCAATAATATCAACCGACAACAACTGCAACTTGAATTAGTGATATCCACAAAATTTTCTGATATAACACTTTGTAGCCTGTGATTGAGTTGCATCTTTAGAACTAGTCTAGTTGTTTCAGTTAAATGAATAGGAATTTTAAAAACTTGTTTATAATCACTTAGCATTAAGGCTTTGTTTGTGATTTGAAAAATATGATTATTTTTTGGACATGAAATAACAAATTGGTTGTGATCAAATAGTTAAGTGTAAGCATCTTATCTTGGCAATTTCCCCAGATGCCATTTAATACTTTGTTAATCTTCTTCGATGTTCGTTTATATTTGGATATATATTTTAAAAAACTGGATGTGGACTATATAACTGTTAGTCAGTCAGCGTCAAAGAAATCTGGTCATGATCACTATATTATTTACTTTAGCATTACAGTATTGCTAACGTCTCTTGCTCTTCATGTTTCTATTTGGAACTAATTTATATGATGTTTTCAAAGGAGGAGCATGACAGAGTATGATCCACGCCTAGTTGCACCCGCTTGCTTGTATTTGGCTTCTAAAGCTGAGGAGAGCACAGTGCAAGCTAGACTTCTTGTATTTTACATTAAGAAAATGTGTAAGCATTTATATGTTCCGGCCATGTTTTTTATTGCATCATTTATCTCTCTTGACATAATGTGTGCCTAGTCTAACACATGAATTATGTGTCAGATTCCGATGAGAAGTACCGGATTGAAATAAAAGACATTCTAGAGATGGAAATGAAGCTTTTGGAAGCGCTTGACTATTATTTAGTAGTTTTTCATCCTTACCGTGCATTACTCCAGTAAGTATTTTCTATGCTACATGGAAATTATCCTTGTGTAACATCCATTTCCAAATGGAAACCCTATTTATTTTAAATATGTTATCTCCGAAATTTCCCGTAGCATAATCTGTCTTTAATGTTCTTGAAATTTGGTGAGTTAAAATTAAATTTGTGCACCCATAAGAAACTATTTGTTTATAGTTATTAGAGGATCCATTTTGATCATTTACGCAGCATTACTGTAAAATCAAATATCAGTTGGCTAATGCAGAACATCTATCCGATTCGTTACAGTAGAAATAAAGCTAAAATAATCATATTATAAGGCTAATATCAGTGAAGGATAATAGAAAAGGGAACCCGGGCACATTTTCATTTCTTTTCTTTCTCATTTTTCTGTTCTTTTCGGCACTGATTCTAAATCATTGAACAGATTATTGCAGGATGCTAACATGGCGGACTTAACTCATTCGTGTTGGTAAGAATTTCACTCCCTCTCTCCCCCTCTTTCTCTCTCCTTTTCTTTTATTTATTTATTCCTGATCATAAGTTAAAGAATATTAAATATCGAAAATCATGTTTTAAAAAGTACTTAAAGTAGGCCTGTCAACGGATACTTTCAGATGCGGATAGTGCCATATCCGCATCCGAAATGATTTTCGGATATCGGATATCCGCATCCGCGGATACGGACGGATATCGGATAATTATCCTATCCGCTAACGACGGATAAATCAATAAATATAAATATAAATTTTAAGTTTTACATACATTTTTTTCAATCCAATTGATCATAAAAGTGTTAAATATAAACAAATATGGCGATAATAAATAGTTTTGAGCGGTTAATAAGCATTAAATGTATATAATATAACCTATTAACTTGATAAAACAACAAATAAATATCTTTTATTATACTAAAATACACACAATTTGTACTATAATATTGACAAAGACCGGATGGATAATTTTCGGATCCGGATGTCTTCGTATCCATATCCGCATCCGTTTTTTCGGATATCGGATATTATCCGCTTTTCGGATACGGATGCGAACGGATTTCGGATTTTTCGGGTATCCATTGACAGCCCTAACTTAAAGTGGCATTATGTGAATAGGCGAACCAAGCAACTCACTTTCTGCTTAAAAGATTGAAAAAAGGAAAAGAAAAAGAAAAGAGAAGGTGGTTTTGCTTTGCCAAAATGGCTGCCTGTTTGAGCATCAATTCCCCTTTTCTTTGCTTTGCTAAAATAACTCACCCTATCCTTTTCTTTGCTAAAATAGTAAAGCCATCTCGAACAACTTGTCAATTAAGTTGAATAATCAACATTTGTATAAAAGTAACTCTCAACGAATCTCCTTCCACTTAACATTCACTATAGTATTCCATTCCAGGTTCAGGAAATTACTGGAGAGGCTGTTTTTTTAACCGTCTCAAAGCAGACGATTAAAAAATAGTGGAAATTAGGAACATGCCATCATTTTCAAACTTACTCCACTTCCGCTTCCTCAAAAAAAAAAAACAAGTATTACGAAACACAGATATAATTATTTGCAGCGAAAATTTGCAGTTCCTAGTGCAAATATTCGTTTTGCAAATATTTGAATTTTATATTTGCAGAAAAAACTGCAAATCTTCCTAAAAATAATTTCAGGGGTTTTGTGAAACCTTTTTTGGAAAAGGGTGGAATTGTATTTTGAAAGTTATGGAAGGTTGTTTAACAAAACTTCCGTCAAAGACAACTGCTAGATTTGAGGTTGTTAAAACATGGCTCCTCAATATTCAATCACTTATAGAAATTGTTTGTACTAAACAATTGTGCTATTAACCCTATAAGTGTTTATAGGGACGAAAAGTCAATATTTTTATATGTTATATAGTCTATCTAAATCTAAGGTTGCATGGTTAATATTATTATATGTTTAACAATATTATATAGTTGATAATATTGTAGACGAGTATTTTTTTTATTTGTCTACTTGCTAGGCGGTTAAAAAATCACTACATGATTCCAAACGGCTATTTCTTAACCACCTACGTGTAGATGGTTAAAAAAATAGCCGATGCCTGTTGAAGATGTCCGCAGCTCTAGTGGAGTTGGCTGTGGTTCGTTCCCAGCTATCCAGCAGAGAGAGAAGGTTCGCGCCCTGACAGTTACATTTTAGCAGCATGTGATTTGCGGAGGCATGTAACAATCCCTTAAATGAGTTGAAAATCTAGAGATCGAAAAGTGCCTCTGCTAGAGCCCGGCTAAAAAGGGGTTGATTGGGGGGGTGGGGGGGGGGGGGGTTACCGAATTCTCTAGCTCTACTCACCGAAGTAGGTCTTTTTTAAAAAAAGAAAAAGATTTCCACATGATTGAGGCTTGAAAATTATACGGACATGTAGTTTTATACCTTGATTAAATTTAGATTCATATCCTACACTTACCTATTTAATCAAATCCTAGATTGATTGTTGACAGGTTCATGTGATTTTAGAGAGTGGCATACACATACATATATGTACGAACAAGATCACTTTCTAGACGTTTTCATTCCAATAATGAGGTTAAGCAAAATTATAGCCAACAATAATATATTTTGGTGAATATAATCTTAATATTGAATTCCAAAGTTCGATATTTGCTCTTCTTAAAAAATAATGCCAACTGACTAATCGCCTATAACGATACAACTAAAAATTCATCTTTCTACTTCATTTTGACTTGAATAATGCTAATGCAGAAATGCCATCCTTGCAAGCACGTAGACAAAAATTAGTATCTTGTTTTCTTTTCATTGCAATTTCACAAACCTACTTCTAATTTTTCCCATAAAATCATCACCCTTAACTAAGAGTGTAGTTGATCAACCCAGATTATACACATAATATTACTCATGTCTTATATCACCCATATACACTAAAAATGTCCTAATTCATTACCTATTTTTCTTTTTCTTTTTAAATAACTTCCCAAATCAAACGACGTCTCTTTCCTTTCTTCGTCTTCTCCACTGAAATCAGTGGTGAACTCAAAGCAAATAAAAACTGCAAAATCCCAAGGCTCGTCACAAGAAGAAAACATTAAAAGACGCAGGTTTTTCCATTCCATTTCACTGTTGCGTAAGGGTTTTTCGATTCTGGTTTTAGCAGTTTAGAATAAACCATTAGTAATTTCGATTGTTTTAGGGTTTTCTACATAAAACAATTGGTTGTATTTTTAGAGTACATGGATTTAGGGTAGAACGTGAAAAAATAAGCGTCCGTTTGGTTTCATTTGAGTTTTCTGTTTTGCATTTTCAAGATGCATTACAAAATAAGGAAGAGCGGAAGATGATGAAGGGGTGACAGAGGGACGACCGGACAACGAAGTGGATAGAGGAACGACGGAGGGATGGATCGTTTTCCGTGTTTTGTTATTTCCTAAAACATGAAAAATAAAATAAATTTGTTTTACATTTTATATGTTAACTTCGTTTTTCAAATTGGTTGTTTTTCAAAATATACATGCATTGTGCGCTTTTTTGTTTGGATGTAAATCCAAAACTAGAAATGGCAAACCAAACGGGGCCCTTATCTTTCAGTATTAGAAATTTGGGTAATTTTAAATATGTTTTCTAACTTTTTAATTTTAGTTTGTGTAATATTGAGTATAAAACATAGGATGAATAACAACTCTCTCAACTAAACCTCTACTCAAATAAGTAGGTAATTGTTCCGAATGACCCAAACCAAAGTAAGAACTAGAAAAATAGCATTTAAATTATTCATAAACTATGCATTTTTTTCATAACTCGAGTTATAAGCTCATAACATGGTGTACAATGTTTCTCCATCTTAGATTAGTTTTATCTTTTTTATATACTAGTAAGTTGATATACCATGTACACAAATACTCTGCTAACGCCGCCACCATCAATTATCCATGTTCATCTCAACTAATATTTATTGTTAATTATATGCAGGGGCCTTGTGAATGACACCTACAAGATGGATCTCGTACTCATATATCCTCCGCATATGATAGCTTTGGCATGTATATTCATTGCAAGTGTTATCAAAGATAAGGAGACGACCGTTTGGTTTGAGGAGCTTCGCGTCGACTTGAACGTAGTATGTGTTATCAAAAATACCTGATCAAATCACAATCCTCCCGCCTACATTTTAACATTAATCTAATTGTAAAATTGTTACAGGTGAAGAATATTGCAATGGAAATTCTGGACTTTTATGATGCTAAGCTTGATCCCTTGAAATGCATGTCTGAAACTTACAAAGGGATGACAGAGGAGAAGATAAATGCAGCCCTGAGTAAACTAGGAAGATAAATTATAGAATGAGGAACCGTCAAAAGGATGCATTGTTAGTGACTGGTCGACTGCCTTAATTTTATTTAATATCATGTTACTGAAACATCTTGCATGTATAAACTTGAACTTTTCTGTAGATTAATGTTACTGAAATATCGTGCCTCCCTCGCTTTTTGTGAACCGTTCGGTGCACTTTCCCCACTTAACTTTGATTCCACTAGCTCACCATTATTGGGTGTACCAGCTTCTGATAACTATGAAGGTATGAAAACGCCGCTTTCTCCTTTGTTGGCTGCTTATTCCGCGGGAGGTCATTGGCAGTCTTCTAAGATATATGATTTGATATAAATTCAGGTAAGGGGGTTGTGATAGATGACGAGTGTGAAGGGGAAGGGCTTGTCTTTGTGGGAGGCGTGCAGAAGGTATGCAAAGTGTTTGCCTAAATGCCAGTACTGTAATTCGGGTTGTAAATCTTTCCACCCTGCTATAGTTCAAGTTATTTAAAATTTGTCATATTTTCTTACTTTACATAAATTCCATTTATAAACAAAATCATAAATTCCAAAATTAACTTATATTTCAAATTCTACTTCACCATTTACTTAATTCACTTATTTAATTTGTAGAAAATTACTAGTATTTTATAGAAATCATGTTAAATAAAATTTAAATCAAAATATCAAATATTACATTTTTAAAATATTTTATACATTTCAGAAAAATATATAAACCACGGGTCTGTAAAAATTTTCTAGCCTAGGTCAAGTGATACAGATATGTATCATTTCAATCCGCAGTTTACAAAGAAAAACCGGGTTCTATCATTTCAAACCCGCAATCCCAAGTTAAATAAAATAAATAAAAAGTCGCTCAGGCTTATCATTTCAGTCCATAACGATCTTTCCCTATTCTAAAGTCCGTTCGGGTATGTATCATTTCAACCCATAGTGATTTCTATACTAACAGAGAACTTGCAGTGTGATAAACTGATATAAATAAACAGTATACAATATATAACAGTAACAGATGATATAACATGTGTATAAACAGGGATGAACATCATATAATCATAATATAACAGTTATAACAGGATGATATAAATTTACAGATTCAAGTGATGTCAGTTTATCAACTATATAAGTACATATTAGTCTGGTGAGATTTACTCACATTTTTGTGCTGGAGATATCAACTCAAATGACACAACGGATTCCAGAAGGCACGATGACACGAAAATAGGCTCAAGTGGGAAGAGATCCAAGCTTAGAACTTGTGTTACAACCCAAAACAAAACAAAATAAAATTACAATTCAATACAACATTAAATTGAAACAACTTTGAAGTAAAAAGAGATACGAATACACAGTCTTTTGCCTTGCTTCCTACATTTGATTGCACGGCCTAGGGAATGTTTTGGCTCAGGTTTGGACATACTTTGGTTCAGGTTTGAGTCATACAAGGCATGGCTACAAGGTATTGAAGTGGTGGAGGAGTTACTACGCATGAATATGAAGAGGCTTATGCAAAATAGTGGTTTTGGTTCAACTTTGGCTCAGTCTACAAGGTCATTGGGCTCGGCTATGACATGTTTCAGATCTGGACAGAGGATAAAGGTGATGGTTATGAGTGTGTCAAGGTGGTGGCGGCGGCTAGAGGTTGTGGTGGTGGTGGAAAAAGAGGCGGTGAAGCAACAAGGCTCAAACTAGCATGTTATCAAGGCATAGGTTGTATTTTTTTGGATTTTTGTATCATGGTGGGTTCGACCATGGTTCAGATATGAGGAGTAGGTGGTGATGATGACATGGAAGAGGTGTAGGAGGTGGTGGCCATGGCTATGGAGTGGAGGCCGAGCAAAAGAGTGGAGAGAACAAGGCAAAAATACATAAGAAAATAGGAAGAAAAGGAAGAAAATAAGAGGAAGACACTACCCAAAATGTTTGAAGCCATGAATAAAATAAAAGTGGTTTCTTGAGTAAGAAATAAGATGAAAGTCATGGCTAGAAAACTGAAAATGGGCAGCCAAAATGAATAAATGAGATGGTTATGACATTTGAAACGTTTCTGGACAATGAAACGTCTAGAAATGAAACGCCTTAAACTCTTCACGTTTCCATTCTTTAAAGATCAAATAAAAACAACAATAAATCAACAAATACTTTAAAAACCGAAACCAAGTGAAATAATATGAAAATAAATAATTAATTTTAAAGAAAATATAAAAAGGATGAAAGAAATTGCTTAAAAATACAAAACAGTATCCAGAAATTACAAACAAATCACTACTAGTCTTGGGAAAATATCCACTTCATTTTAAAAATATTATGAAGTGAAAATTTGAAATAAAATAATTTAGTTATAATTTCCAAAATAAAATAAATAATTAAATTGGAGAAAAATAGAAAAAGAACTAAAGAAAATGTTTAAAATTTGAAAACAGGGCATGGAAATTACAAGAAAAATACTACTAGCTCTAGAAAAATTCCTACCTCACTTTAAAAATATTAAAAGACAAAAATATACATAAAATAACATATTAATACATATAAAAATAAAATATGATAAAGAAAATATAATTTATACAATTTTAAAATAACAAAATTGTAGAATAAACAAATTGCACTCAATATTGAAATATACATAGCTTTCACTGTTTAACTCCATTTTCAAAGAAACGAAAAGCAGTGTTCAAGTTATTACATCTATTTTCATAATAAAAGATAAAATTTAAGATTTTAAAATAATTTAAATTTGAAGTTTAAAAGTCAAAGTTTGAATAGTTTGACCAGAAATTCACTTTACAGTAAAATATTCAAATTATACTAATTTGAACTATAAATCACTTAATAATCATCGTTTATATTTAAAAATGAAATGTTTGAAATAAAAAAAATTAAAAATAATTTAAAAATAAAAGAAAGTCCAATTTAAATATTATACAAAATCTAGGGTTGTTACACTCTCCCCCACTCAAAACTTTTCGTCCCCGAAAAGGAATGAGGTACGGGAAAGCACAGAAAAAGATAGAGTGAAATAAAATTAAGGTAAGATGACAAGGAGATTTAAATTATACCCGATAACTATTGTTACAGGTATGTTTAACAAGGTGGAGGTGATCTTTCATAGATTCTCCAAAATCAAGAACACAAGCACGAAAAAATAGATTCAAAATGAGTGCTAAATATTATCAAAGATTATAGAAAGATTTCTAAACAGAAAGACTATAGAAAGATGCCTATACCAGTCTATAGCAAGATAAGGGAAAAAAAGAGAGGACAACTAATAGACAGTTTGGAAACAAAATAAGATAATAAGTTTGAAATTTCTATGGTTTCAGCTTAAACTGATGATTAATTTTACACAAGTTAAATAAATCTTAACTACCTCTAATTACATTATCTTATCATCTAATTTTCTTAAACTAACAATTTCAGAAATCATGGATTGGAAAAATCATTATTATACTCATAATGTACTTAATTTAATTCCTCTTTATTCCTAATTAAAGTTAAATTTATTCCTCTCAATATATTTTATCACCTATGTTAAATATACTTACACTTATTATAACTGTTTAATTTATTCCTAATTCCCTTAACATCATTTATATTGTAAATTATTCAATTAACCTTTTAGTCTATTTACCTCTGTTAATCTTTTTATAACTGAAATTTAAGTGTGTAATATTTATTATAACCACTCAAATTTTATTTATAAAAATCTTTTTATATTGTATATTATCTAATTACATTGTTAACTTCTAAAAATTAAGGTAAGTTATAATGGAATGCAATTGAGAATTATACAAATAAACTTTCTAAAATTAATATACACTATAAACATTCAAATTCAATCATTTCAAGCTTGAATATTTATTCAAAATTTTGATTTTCTTTTTATACTTGAAGTTATTATTTAAGATAGAATTTAAGAATAAAATTTCCGATTCCTTTCATCTATTTAGAGATAAATAAATGTATGTACATAATTTGTCAAATCAAATTTAAATCATATCTCTATATATATTATAAATCAAATCATATTTTAGAAATTCAAATCAATCAAGTTTCCCAAAACAAAGATGTAGCAAGACTACAGAATGGTTTCTTCCCTTCGAAACTCGAAAATGAAAGTCGATGATGCCGCGGTCATCACCGAAATTATTTTCCAGCGACAAAGAGAAGAGCACTTAAAATTTTAAAACTTTAAAATTCTTTGGAAACAAATTTTTGTTCACAAATACTTTAAATAATATATCCTTTTAAAACTTTAAACACAAGGTTTGAAACCATCGAAAATTAAATTCTCAAATTCTTTATTTAAATTCATTTAAATTCCCGAATCAAATTTATAGATAACTATTTATAAATTCATTTATAGAATGATAAATCAAGTATTATCATTTCAAATAATCAATTTAAATCAATTTATTAAGTTCCATAATATTTACTTATATCAAAATTTATTTTATTAACCAAATTTTAAAAAATATTGTGTCAGTTTGTTCTGTCAAATTTTTTTGGAAATCTTATCGATAGCGTTGATCATACGAATCGATCAGAAACCGAATTCAACATCAACAACTCAAACAATACAATATATAAAACATTTTAAATTTAAATATTAGTTTACAAATACACTATACATGAATAGATTTTCAAAGAAAGATAGAGATTCAAATATGATTAAATCAAATCAAAGGAAATTCTGATTTGGAAATAAGTTGGAAACAAGGATGACATGATTAAATAACAGAATAGGAAGATGGATAAGCTTATATATATCACGAGCAACCTTAACCGGGTCAACCGTGACTTAAAGAATAAGATCAATGTGGATTTTTCTGGGGTAAATCTACATTCGATCTCAAGAGTTAGAGTTTGGAATAACAAAAGATATTAGCATCTAAACCAAGGATAGATATAAATCTCTGGTGAATCGATGCTGATTGTAAAGGAATTTCACCCTTTTACAATTCAAATTTTGAGATTGGCGGGACCGCCAATTCGCTATAAAGATCATTTGAAGCAGAGTTATGGGATACTCCAGAATCAAGAAGATGAATAGTGAGGGACATGAATGGATTTTGGAACCGCAGGGGAAAGTTCCAAAATTCAAAGGAAACCGAATTGAAGAAGAAGGAATTCAAGCTCGAACGAAAGTGATTCTGAAATTAAATTTACTCTATATACTGAGTTTTGCCTAAAACCAGAGCTTTGATACCAACTGTAACGACCCGATATTTTCAGCCATACGCATCCGCACATGTCGGACTTGAATTGCTCTAAATACCGCGTTGTAAATAAAATTTGGCAAATCTCAGAATATACAGTAAATAAAATAATCACAGATCACAGACACAGAGTAAAATAATGCAGCGGAAGTAAAAGAAATAGTAGTTCATGAAGCTACTATATAAATATATCAGAGTTACATAAGATGTAACAGAAGAAATAGAGTACAACAGAAGTCTCAATAAAATAACCAAGTACGAGCTGAGTAGAACAATGGAACTGAAATAGATAGGACAAGACAAGCAGATAATCTCCAGCGATTCCAATCTCCAGAAGGTGGAATCCAAATCTGTGAATACTCAGGCTGACCCGAGCGTAAATAAAAATACAAACACTCGAATCAGGACATACATACTTATACAATGTAAACCAACTCAAGTGAACTGTAGTAAAAGTACAAGTAACTTAGAAGATGCTTGGGACCGCCCATCCTCTAAGGATCCGTTAAACTATTTACTATATAGTAATATACGCTATATACAGTAGTGTCTAATCAGTAAAGTATAATCATATAGAAAATAGCATTAAGGGGATGGTGAACCTTAACGTTGTCGGATCTTTAAACTAAAATCGTAGTGGGCTCGATATAGTAGGTGACACGGCACACAAGGCAATGCCAGGGTAGATATACCAATTACGCACACGGACTGATGGAACGCATAGCAGCTACTACCGTCCACCTCGAACAACACTCCCAAATCAAGGGTGGCCACCAAAAATCACAAAGTAATAGAATGGTATCGAAGAAGTGCGTCCGATAAGAGGTGCTACCTCACTGGTCCGAGATCACTCCTGTTTTAGCCACCTTATGCCAACTCACGGGAGTCGGGTCTACGTATATACCTTAGGATCGTCGCCACCATCCTACTTCATTCTGGAAACTCCACCGCGTACACAGTTGTCAAAGTGGTTTTCGGTATCGACAGAGAGTATGTCCATATCCGATCCCGGTCTCTTTAACAACCAATCGTTATTATAACCCGTGGTTATATTTTAAAATAATTTACACTTCAAAATAGAATATCATTTCAAATCCAAATCTTTATCAAAATAAAGATTAAATCAATTTCAAACCATTTCAATATATTTAAAATATCATATCATTTCAAAACTTCATTTCAAATCATTTCAATATATCAAAATATCATATCTTTCCAAAACTTCATTTCAAATCATTTTAATATATCAAAATATCATATCTTTTCAAAACTTCATTTCAAATCATTTAATATATCAAAATATCATATCATTTCAAAACTTCATTTCAAACCATTTAATATGTCAAAATATCATATCCTTTCAAACCTTCGTTATCAAATCATCATTAGAGTTCAAATCCATAAATTCAACTTTAAATACCCTTTTAAATTCAGAGATATCATTCATTTATTATCATTTCTAGTCATCTTTTAAATAGTTTATATTTCAACAAATTAATTCATTTAAATTCATTTAAAAGTGTAAGTATTATATTTCAAATCAAGTATTCAATTTCCAAAGTTTCAATTCAATTCAATCATTTATTTCAATTAAATTTCCATAGACCATTTCAAATCTTATAAATTTCAAATATAGATTTAATCCACAAAATAACTATTCAAATTATAAAATAAATCCCAAAGCTTTATTATCCTATATTTCATAAGTCCAATATCTTTTAAATAGATTCAGATTACAAGTAAACCAAATATTTTTCATACTAATATAAACTTCAATTATTTATTCCAAGATTTAATATCACTTCAAATTCATTTCAAAATATCAAAATATCATTTCAAAACATCATCTATTAAATTAAATTTAAATACCATTTAATCACATTTCAAAATAGTTGTATTTCCCAAATCAACTATTCCATTTAAATCATTTAAAGTCAATTCATTATATTTAATAATTAAATATTTAATTTCCAAATTTAATCTTTTTCAAAGATCATTTATTCATTTGAATTTATTAAACAAAGAAAATTTAACTTTCGCAACACTTAGAGAATGCTACGAAATGTTATGTTTAAAAACAGTTCATTAACAAAAGACGACATTTTAAATGCTTGTAATATCTTAATTTAGTTTCAATTAAAATTTTAGTTAAATTTAACAACTATAGCACTAACAAAGTGCTATAATAACCCTTAGTTCAAATTTGTTATTTGGTTCATTTAAAACAACTACAACATTTTCCAATGCTGTAATATCTTTACATTACATTTCAAAAATGCTGTCAAATCAAATTCAGAGTTTTATTTACAATTTCACACATAGTTAACTTTTAATATAAATCATTTTAACTTATAAAATCATATATTTTCACATTTAAAAATAATCATTTAAATACCTTTATTTCTATGATTTTATAAAGTCAAATTTCCATACAAAAATCAAATTAAATAACAATTAAATTTTCATTTCTTTAATTAAATTCTTAACTTAACAACTAAGTTTAAATTTCAAAATATAACTAATTTCCATTTATTTTACTTATTAAAAATTCACTTTTAAACAAATTTCACAAAATTCAATTTTAGTTATATTTCCAAATTCAGCTTAAATATTCATTTATTTCATATTTTAATTTATACAAAATCATTAACACTTTTCACAATTATTATTACTTAAAAAAATCAATAAATTCATCTTTTAAATCAAATTTGTCATATTTTCTTACTTTACATAAATTCCATTTATAAACAAAATCATAAATTCCAAAATTAACTTATATTTCAAATTCTACTTCACCATTTACTTAATTCACTTATTTAATTTGTAGAAAATCACTAATATTTTATAGAAATCATGTTAAATAAAATTTAAATCAAAATACATAATATTACATTTTTAAAATATTTTATACATTTCAAAAAAATATATAAACCATGGGTCTGTAAAAATTTTCTAGCCTAGGTCAAGTGATACGGATATGTATCATTTCAATCCGCAGTTTACAAAGAAAAAACGGGTTCTATCATTTCAAACCCGCAATCCCAAGTTAGTAAAATAAATAAAAAGTCGCTCAGGCTTATCATTTCAGCCCATAACGATCTTTCCCTATTCTAAAGTCCGTTCGGGTATGTATCATTTCAACCCATAGTGATTTCTATACTAACAGGGAACTTGCAGTGTGATAAACCGATATAAATAAACAGTATACAATATATAACAGTAACATATGATATAACATGTGTATAAACATGGATGAACATCATATAATCATAATATAACAGTTATAATAGGATGATATAAATTTACAGATTCAAGTGATGTCAGTTTATCAACTATATAAGTACATATTAGTCTGGTGAGATTTACTCACATTTTTGTGCTGGAGATATCAACTCAAATGACACAACGGATTCCAGAATGCACGATGACACAAAAATAGGCTCAAATGGGAGGAGATCCAAGCTTATAACTTGTGTTACAACCCAAAACAAAACAAAATAAAATCACAATTCAATACAACATTAAATTGAAACAACTTTGAAGTAAAAAGAGATACGAATATACAGTCTTTTGCCTTGCTTCCTACATTTGATTGCACGGCCTAGGGAATGTTTTGGATCAGGTTTGCACATACTTTGGTTCAGGCTTGGGTCCTATAAGGCATGGCTACAAGGTATTGAAGTGGTGGAGGAGTTACTACGCATGAATATGAAGAGGCTTATGCAAAATAGTGGTTTTGGTTCAACTTTGGCTCAGTCTACAAGGTCATTGGGCTCGGCTATGACATGTTTCAGATCTGGACAGAGGATGAAGGTGATGGTTATGGGTGTTTCAAGGTGGTGGTGGCGGCTAGAGGTGGTGGTGGAAAAAGAGGTGGTGAAGCAACAAGGCTCAAACTAGCATGTTTTCAAGGCATAGGTTGTATTTTTTTGGATTTTAGTATCATGGTGGGTTCGACCATGGTTCAGATCTGAGGAGTAGGTGGTGATGATGACAGGGAAGAGGTGTAGGAGGTGGTGGCCATGGCTATGGAGTGGAGGCCGAGCAAAAGAGTGGAGAGAACAAGGCAAAAATACATAAGAAAATAGGAAGAAAAGGAAGAAAATAAGAGGAAGACACTACCCAAAATGTTTGAAGCCATGAATAAAATGAAAGAATGGTTTCTTGAGTGAGAAATAGGATGAAAGTCACGGCTAGAAAACTGAAAATGGGCAGCCAAAATGAATAAATGAGATGGTTATGACATTTGAAACGTTTCTGGACAATGAAACGTCTAGAAATGAAACGCCTTAAACTCTTCACGTTTCCATTCTTTAAAGATCAAATAAAAACAACAATAAATCAGAAAATACCTTTAAAAACCGAAACCAAGTGAAATAATATGAAAATAAATAATTAATTTTAAAGAAAATATAAAAAGGATGAAAGAAATTGCTTAAAAATACAAAACAGTGTCCAGAAATTACAAACAAATCACTACTAGTCTTGGGAAAATATCCACTTCATTTTAAAAATATTATGAAGTGAAAATTTGAAATAAAATAATTTAGTTATAATTTCCAAAATAAAATAAATAATTAAATTGGAGAAAAATAGAAAAAGAACTAAAGAAAATGTTTAAAATTTGAAAACAGGGCATGGAAATTACAAGAAAAATACTACTAGCTCTAGAAAAATTCCTACCTCACTTTAAAAATATTAAAAGACAAAAATATACATAAAATAACATATTAATACATATAAAAATAAAATATGATAAAGAAAATATAATTTATACAATTTTAAAATAACAAAATTGTAGAATAAACAAATTGCACTCAATATTGAAATATACATAACTTTCACTATTTAACTCCATTTTCAACGAAACGAAAAGCAGTGTTCAAGTTATTACATCTAATTTCATAATAAAAGATAAAATTTAAGATTTTAAAATAATTTAAATTTGAAGTTTAAAAGTCAAAGTTTGAATGGTTTGACCAGAAATTCACTTTACAGTAAAATATTCAAATTATACTAATTTGAACTATAAATCACTTAATAATCATCGTTTATATTTAAAAATGAAATGTTTGAAATAAAAAAAATTAAAAATAATTTAAAAATAAAAGAAAGTCCAATTTAAATATTATACAAAATCTAGGGTTGTTACACCCTTGATTTGGGAGTGTTGTTTCGCGGTGTTGCGATTGCTGCGGCGATGCGTTCTCACCAGTCCGGATCAGACAAACGGTAGTTTCACTATCTTGGATATTGCCTCATGTGCCTTGTCATACTTGTATCCCTATATACGCGACCACTACGATTTGTTTTGTGTTATACCTATAGAGTACTCCCGGATATCCCACTAGTTTACGGTGGAGTTTACAGTGCTGTATAGACTATAACGCTTATATAAAATGTGTTAAGGGGGATAATGGTAACGCCTTAACACTATTTTAATATTTTATATTACTGATATGCATTATCTACTTATCGTACACTACTACGTAGTAGATAGTTTAACGGATCCTTAAAGGATGGTTATTCCAGACATCCTTTGAGTTACTTGTATTTCAGTTGCTATTTCACTTGAGTTGGATTTATTGATATAAGAATGTTAATCCTGACTCGAGTGTTTTTTGTTTTGCTTTATGCTCGGGTCAGACTGAGTGTACCAGTATTCGAGACTCACCTTTGGAGTTGGAGCTTCGCTTGGAGATCCAGCCATCTATCCAGCTTTCAGATATTCCGTTGATTCCAGTGATGTATTCTGATATTGTATTTGATTATTGTATTCGAGACATCTGTTGTACCTTATTTAACTCTGATATGTACATAGTAGCTTCATGAATTACTATATTTTGTTTCCGCTGCATTTATTACTCTGTGTCTGTGATCTGTGATTATTTTATTTACTGTATATGTTCAATTTTTCCAAATTTAAATTAACAATTCGGTATTTTGAATTATTCAAGTCCGACATGTGCGGATGCGAATAGTCCAAAATAGCGGGTCGTTACAGTTGGTATCAGAGCTTTGGTAGCTCTAGGCAAAACTTAGCATATAGGGTAAGTGTATCTACAGAATCACTTTCATTCGAGTTGAATCTCTCCCTTTTGACTCGATTCCTTTGAATTTTGGAACATTCCCTACGGTTTCGAAATTCATTCTTGTCCCTCATTATCCGTATTCTTCTGAATTCTGGAGTATCACATAACTCCACTTCTGAATTATGTAGCTTTGCTACGGTTTTGTTTGGGAAATATTTTAATTTGAATTTCTTAAGTATGACTTGATTTATATATATATATATATATATATATATGAGAATATTATTTTAAATTTAATTTGATTTAATATATATAGTATATACATAATTATCTCTAAAGGGTTTGAAATTAAACGGAAATTTAATTCTTAAAATTATGTTAAAGGATGTTTTCAATTATAAATAAAGCTAAATTTTTGGATAAATATTTAAATTTGAAATAATTGAATTTGAAAATATTATTTGTATAGTACTAAATTGTATTTCAATATAACTTCTGAATAATTTAGGTAACTGGAGAATATACAATATAAAATGATTTTATAAATAAAATTTGAGTGGTTATAATAAATATTATACACTTAGATTTTAATTATAAAAAAAATTGCTAATAAAGATGATAGAATAATAAGTTAATTGAATGAGATGAATATAATCATTTTGTTCTGAAAGAATTAACAAATTGAAATTAGATCAACTTATGGAAATACCTTAAATTTAAACCAATTATTGAATATAAATTAATTTAAATTGAAATTTACATGGTTTAAATTAATTTATAGGGTTTAAATATATGTAATAAGATATATTAAGTGGAATAAACTTAATAATAATTTGGAATAAAAGAATTAACTTTGTTGAGTAAAATATGAGTACAATAAATGATTATACCAAATTGATCATTTAGAAATTGTTAATTGATGATGACTAGATAATAAGATAATGAATTTAGAAATAGATAGATTGATTTAACTTAAGTGAACTCAAAGGGATTTAACCAAATTGTTAAATATTAATTAATTTAAATTGAAATTTATATGGTTTAAAATAATTGTTTTACTTGTATTCTAATCTATTTTCTTTCTGGTTGTTTCTATTCTCCTACCTCCTTCCTTTTCGGGGACGAAAAGTTTTGAGTGGGGGAGAGTGTAACGACCCGTAAATTTTAACTGTTTTAATAACGTAATTAGTTGAAATTTTGTAAAATTTTAAACGATAAAATTTTGAAATAAAAATTTGATATTTGGAATGCGTCTAATTAAACATAGAAACTGGTAAATTTGCATCCGAAAATATGAAAGTTTATTTTCGTGTGTAATTTTATTTCAATTTAATCAGTTAGTACTCGATGAAAATAAAATGTTTTCATAACCTAAATATTTTTATATGGAAAAATTCTAAAACATCTTCTGAGCAAGACGTCATTTTTCGTTTTTCCAAATTCGGACTTCTTTAGCTCCGTCGATCTTATTTTTCTGCGTTTTCGCTGCATTCTCCGTAGTAGAAAATTCGAATTTTTATAATTCGATCGTACCACCGATATCCGCATACCGTTTTGATCGTCTCGTCTTACTGGTCTCTATGGTATATTAAATTCTGTGTTTTGGAACCCGTTTCGCTGCGGGATCGATGAACAATTTGCAGTTTCGGTACAGTTTTGAACATTTCAAATTACTTGTGTCCATTTATTTTCAAATGAATGAAATATACAGCTTGTCATTATTATTCCAGCTGTTCCAACTTGAGGCATTTTATTTTCCCAATGTCCATAAATCCTGGTTCGTGATTTTTATTCTTCCAAGTAGCCTTTCACGGTTCTACCATCTCCTCAAAAACTTTACGTTTGCCTGCCCATTTCTTTTGAGAAAAAAAAGGAAACTTAGTCGTTCTTTATCTTGCTTCCTCCTATAATGGCCGAACCAAGCTTCCTCGTGTACCATGATTGCCGAGCATCTCCCTAGCCTTACCGAATGCCTTATTTCCGACCCCTACCATCACCTTGTGCCACACCGGACCCACTATCACCTCCTACGCCAGCTCAGCCCAGTTCGACCGAGACTCCAACACCAACGAACACCACCCTCACTGCTGACTACTTCCTCCTTCCCAATCGACATCACCAAGCTCTAACATCATTCCCTCGTGCACGTAACCCGAAGTCGACCATCTCCTCATCACAGTCGAACCGCTCCTCCCCTTACGTCCTCTGGCCGCACCCCTAGCTCCGTCCCCAATCATTCGACTGCACCACCTAGCACCAACCTCGGCCTCGCCGCCAATGAACCCGTTTCCTTCCCGTCATCATGCGTGCCGCTTCAAGTCCCCTCCCTCCTCACGATAGCCTGTTCATTACTTTGGTATGCTAACATTTGCCTGTTCTTCTCTTTTCCTAAAAATATATGTATATTTCTATAAATCTCCTACCTGCTGTCTTATATATATATGTATTTGCGGTTGTTTTGTATAAATATATGATAGCTATATATGTGAGGTTATATAAATTATATATCTGTTAGCCTATATATGTTATAATGTGATAGTTATATGCGTTGCATAATGGGCTAGTTATATATGTCAGTTATGGAAGCTATATATATATGGGTTGCAGAGATATTAATATATAGTGTGTGTTAGTTTATATACAAGTGATATTACCTATGGCTGAAGTGTTAAAATATGTTATGGGAGGTTGATTTTGGAAAGGGTAGTATATATATTAAAGCAATGTTGACCAATATCGGTCGGCATGCATTCAGTTCAATTTGTACATATTTGTTTTGATATGGTCGGCATATATGTGAGTCTATAAAGTTTTGTGTCAGTATATATAAATCTAAATATAGGCGTTGCGTGCTGATGTATATATAAGAGTGTGTGTATATGTATATATATATATTAGTCTATATTAAGTTTTATTTACTGGTGCGTTTTGTCACTTTGCATTCTTTTGTTATTTTACAGTTTATAAAAGGGTTACATATATACGTTACTTTTAAATATATTAGCTTGTATAGACTTTAAGTTAGATTGACTATATATATATATATTGATATGTTTCTGTGTGGGTTTGTTTCAGGTGTGCAAGATATTAGTTTTAATATATATTAAAGGCTGTTTTACTGTGAAATTTTTGATATACTTTGATTTTAATATTTAAGTTTTAAGTATAATGATTTTGGATTTTATTTAGTTAATATTTGTCTTAAATCAAAATGTTGATTTTATCAGTATATTAATATAATATACTTTTCATTTCAATTTTTATTAACTGATTCTGATTAGCTCCCATCGATTCTTATCTATCAGCTTTGACTGTCAAATCTGTGTTCTGCTTACATCGCTTTGAGATCTCTTGTTGGATCGGTCGATAGACTATCGTGACTCAAATCGTAGCTTGTCTTGTTATCTATCCTCTCTAACCTCGAAAGGTGAGCAATCACTCACGATTAACGTTCTTTTATTTATTAAATTTGATTTCAATTGAAACGACAATTGAAATATGCTGCTGTTAGTTAATTACACTGTTATATATGCTATTACCTGTATCAGTTCACTTGTGACATCTAACACCATTATCTGTTATTTATACGATGATAATCCAGTTTGGTTGATAAATGATTGACTGTTTATGTTGACATTGGACGTTAAATTGTAAATGTTGTAAGTGATAAATAATTTGAAATTGACGTAGGATAGTTAGATTTGATATGGGATAAATTTGATTTAATGACATTTGCATAATATGACCCCTTTAAACGTTAAATAAATTGACACGTAGAAATAGTGATAGCTACACCTTGTACTATTGAATGTATGTTGTATAAATTGTTGTAGTATAAAATTTAATAATGGATATAAAGTAAAGAACCGTAAAGAATATTTAGTGCAATAATCTTTAATGTACATGAAATGATAGTGTAGATTCTAGAAATAATTATATTAATTTACACAAACAACAATGTAAATTAATACGATTATTTCGGGATTATTTGAATAAATTATTGGATTGTTATTGATGGTTGTTATTTCTTGTTTATTTACTTTGACACCATCCCAGTTATCACACTGCAAGTTCCCTTTGCTATGCTTTGATTTTGAATTGAAATGGAATCGGGTTGAAAAGATAAATACCCAAATTAAACTTTGACCTAGGATAGAGAATTAAATAAAACCCGATTGGTAAATAATTTGATTTAAAAATAAAATAAAGATTTTATTTGAATAAATGATAAGTTTCTGAAATAAAGTTGGAATTTGGAATTTTAATAAAGGAAATGTTAATATTTAATAATCTGAATCAAAATATTAACATAGTAGTTGATGAAAGAACGTTGTTTTAAATTTAATTAATAATTGAGTTTTGAAATTGTAAATAATTAAGTTTTGAAATTATTTAATAATCAAATAAAATTGAACTTCTTGAATAAGTGAAATTTAGTTTCTTTATTAATTGAGCTTTGAAATTGTAACTAAGTAAATAAATAAATGAAATTGAATTTTCTTTAACAAGAAATAAAAATGTGATTTATTGAAATGAATGTAAGACTTGTAATTTAAAGAGTTGATTTGACGAATCTAATTCAATTCAATTTGAAGTTTTGATATAATGAAGTTGAACTTAAGTAATTGATTTAATGAAGTGGAAATTAAATAGAAATTATTTTGAATGACAAATTTACTTAATGAATATTGAATGAAGTCGATCAATGAATTTAAATTGTTTTGAATGCTAAATTAAATTAATTTAAATGATTTCGGAATGAAACTTATATACGAATTTAAATGAATACTTGAATTGTTTTAAATCAAATATTTAATTTGAATTATAAGATTTTGAAATGGTAATTTGGAAGTTTTGAAACGTAAGTTATGGAAATTGTTTTAGAAGGACAAATGAAATATTGGTTTACGAATTCTAATTGAAATTGAAATTTATTTGGTTTTGAAATAAATAAACGACCAATCGGTGTAATAATCACGAAAGTTATTAAAGAGACCGAAATCGGTTAGGGACATACTCACTGTCTAAACCGAAAACCACTTTAATAACTACATGCGGAGTGTGATCCAGAATGAAGTGGTTGGAATGATGTACGTTGATGACTGAAGAAAGAGAACGATAATGGATAGCCTTGACACTTGTGTCAAATTGGAAATGACTATAAACAGGAGCCGTGCCGGGCCAAATGGGGTCAGCTACCTCGAGCGAACACACTTCTTCGAAAACTACTCATTACTTGTTATCGATTGGTGCACCCTTGATTTGGGAGTGTTGTTTCGCGGTGTTGCGATCGCTGCGGCGATGCGTTCTCACCAGTCCGGATCAGGCAAACGGTAGTTTCACTACCTTGGGTATTGCCTCATGTGCCTTGTCATACTTGTATCCCTATATATGCGACCACTACGATTTGTTTTGTGTTATACCTATGGAGTACTCCCTGATATCCCACTAGTTTACGGTGGAGTGTACAATGCTGTATAGACTATAACGCTTATATAAAATGTGTTAAGGGGGATAATGGTAACGCCTTAACACTATTTTGATATTTTATATTACTGATAGGCATTATCTACTTATCGTACACTACTACATAGTAGATAGTTTAACGGATCCTTAAAGGATGGTTATTCCAAACATCCTTTGAGTTACTTGTATTTCGGTTGCTATTTCACTTGAGTTGGATTTATTGATATAAGAATGTTAATCCTGACTCGAGTGTTTTGTGTTTTGCTTTACGCTCGGGTCAGACTGAGTGTACCAGTATTCGAGACTCACCTTTGGAGTTGGAGCTTTGCTTGGAGATCCAACCATCTATCCAGCTTTTAGATATTCAGTTGATTCTAGTGATGTATTCTGATATTGTATTTGATTATTGTATTCGAGACATCTGTTGTACCTTATTTAACTCTGATATGTACATAGTAGCTTCATGAACTACTATCTTTTGTTTCCGCTGCATTTATTACTCTGTGTCTATGATATGTGATTATTTTATTTACTGTATATGTTCAGTTTTGCCAAATTTAAATTAACAATTCGGTATTTTGAATTATTCAAGTCCGACATGTGCGGATGCGAATAGTCCAAAATAGCGGGTCGTTACAGCTATGGAGTTTTGTTCGGTCTTATTTCAGTGCTGGTGGTACGGTCATGACAGTTTAATGTAACTCGTTCGGTGCGAGCAAGTGGAGTTGGTGGTCATCGATTCCACTTCAAAGTAAGGCAGGTTGCATCGTCGCTTACTTCGAGTCCTTAAGAGGATTGCTTCGGGCTATCACCAAGACACCCCGGTTCGGCATTTGCCACTCGCCCGATGATGCTCGGCAAATATAGCTCGGTCTGGCATGTAGGAGTTATCGGTAGTGGGCCGAGGTGCTTTGCTCCTAGGCCTGAGAAGGAAGTCCGGCCTATCTTTGCCTATAAATAGAGGAGCAGGGGTGCGATGGAAAAGGACCTTTTTTCGAGAACTCTAGGGAGACTCTGCCATTTTTGATACTCTCCTATTTTTGATTCAAACTGGTATTCAAGTGATTTGTTTATGGATTGTATCTGTATTCAAGTGATTGAGAAAGTAATAAATATTTCATCTAAAGTGGACGTAGGCAATTACGCCGAACCACTATAAATCTGGTGTTCTCGTTTTTGTTGTTCTTTTTGCATTCAATTACATTATTTCTCTGTTTTAATTTACTCTCTTCATGAATCTCTCTACATAACTCTACTCAAGGGTGTTAGTGATCAATTTTGGTGCTAACAAAACCTCTCACTTACCAATACATTTAAGTCCTTAGCTTGAAACCACTATTCACCAAACATTCACTTTTTAGGGAGTCGAAACCTTAACCTAAACTTGTTTTCCCTTAGATTTTAGGATTGAACCCAAGCTATTAAGAAGACCAGCTTTTGACAAAGTCAAAACCTATCCAACCAAATCATATTCTTAAATCCTTAGTGCCAACCTTTATTTTTTCACAACATTTTTTGAAAGAGGTTTCGAAAGGATAAACAAACAGCTTTAGCAAGCTCAAAGGACTTAAAAGAAAGGGATATAAGTATTTTGACTGGGTCGAAAGGTAAGACAAGGAAGAGTTTTCACAACTTATTCCTATTCGAAAGGTTAATAAAAGAAAGCAATAAGATCCTAACTTATTCAACTTAATCAAAAGAAGCTTAGAAGGACATTTCTACATCTTTAATTCTACTTTCGGGTGTTGACAAGTTTACTTGCTAACTTTTTGGCGCTAGAAGGAGGGCCTGAACCTCTGATCTTATTGAGCATCCAACACCATATTCTTCTAAACCAATTCTATTCCAAGCTTACCCAATTTGGATTTTACTTCATCATGATTGGCAAAATCATAAAATCCGACAAGGTTCCTCGGAGCCACATCTGATTGGATTCTCCCATGACACCATTAATGATAGAAATCTATAAGAAGACAACAGTTAAGAATAGAGGCTTTAAGGATCATAAGGAAAAAGAAAGTTGAAGCCTATGATCCAGTTAAATGGAGATTAAAACCTTTCCATAAAGGCCCCATCCCTATTTTTTCATTAGGAGAAAAGAAAAATGGAAGTGACAACTTGTTCGATCAAATGAGGAAAACAATTCAACATTATACCAAAGGCACAATCTTTGAAGAAGGAATAATGGCTGATTACAATGCCTTTGTACAAGAATGGGGTCAAGCAACAAGTGGGACACTACCTACACCGGAGGTCCAAAGAGTTTTAAAAAGAAAACCAGTTATCAAGAGTGGAAATCTAGAGCCAAGTAATAAAAGACCTAGAAACCATCCTCGAGAAACAAGCTTCAAATCAAGACTTCCTAAGGAATGCAACTTAACAACATCTATAGAGAATGTCTACTTGCTAACCAAGGATGAACTCAATCATTGGCCATCCTAGAAGAAAAGGCCTAAATATGAAAGGAACTTAGGAGGAATCCTATTGCCATTACCATATGATGAATGGACATAAAACCAATCACTACAGAGCACTTGAAGGAATGATAATTAACTTTTTCAGAAATGGAAAACTTAATGGGTTTATAAAGAGATCATCGATGAAGACAATAAAGGACTACTTTACTAAGAAAAATCTACATGGTTGGGAGTGAAATACTTCTTTCACTTGGACACTACCTTTAAGGGTCAAAGCCTTTGTCCACGCTGAGTTGGCCAGGGAAAAGCATCTCCTGGAGGGAGGAGAGTAAGCCTTTATCCGCGCCACGCTATGGCCAAGTTAAAGCATCAATAAGCCCTTGGCCGCACCATGCTATGACCAGGTCAAGGCGCCTTCTGGAGGGAGGTTAGAGGAAGCCTTTATCCACGTCACTCTATGGCCAGGTTAAAGCATCGACAAGTCTTTCGCCGTGCCACACTATGGCCAGGTCAAGGTGCCTCCTGGAGGTAGGTTAGAGTAAGTCTTTATCCGTGCCACGCTATGGCCAGGTTAAAGCATCAACAATCCCTTCGCCGCGGCATGCTATGGCTATGTCAAGGCGCCTCCTGGAGGAAGGTTGGGTAAGTGCTTGGTTTTAGCATGAGAATAAGCCAACTAAGCACACCAGACAACAATAGACTAAGACGTCCAAACCCAAGAAGCGGCATATCAAACAATGGACTAAGACGTCCAAGCCTAAGAAGCGGCATATCAAACAATGGACTATGACATCCAAGCCCGAAAAGCGGCATATCAATACAGAATAAGACATCCTAGCCCGAGAAGCAGCCTATCAAACAATGGACTAAGACGTCCAAGCTCAAGAAGCAGCCGATCAAGTAGCAACTACAAACAAGGTTTAAATAAGAATCTACAGCCCCCAACTAATCATCAAAGAAGAATTTCCAAACTTCACTTATTAATACCCAAATCTGGGTTTCGGGTCATTCATTATGGAGATTCGAAACTTTACTTATTCATACTTGAATCTAGTTTTCGGGTCTTTAAATTTACGGTCTTCATCCTAACCGAATCTGAGTTTTGGAACTGTAACTATTAATGCCTGAATTTAGGCTAAAGATTATTATTATAGACTTCTAGTTATCATCTGCAAATACCCGAATCTTGGTTTTGGATCTTCTAACTTTTAAATTTCATTCATTAATGCCTAAATCTGGGTCGCTGGACTTCTATTACATGATCATTATCAATTTTATATTGGTTATCTCCAAAATTTTGATTTCTAAACATTTATAATTAAATCCTTGGTTGAATCTATGGTTTTCTACCATCAGACTTATGATAATCACGCAATATAATTGAAGTTGAATTCTTGGTTATCTCTCACCTTCACCAAAGATGGGTTTCAAGACATTTAATCATACACAATTGTCGGATTACTTTTCATATGTTAACATGATGATTTTGTTAATTTCTGCAAATGACATGAATAGACTTCTATATAGATTTCAAGCCAGAAGTAAGAAATATTGTTTACTTCATGCTTTTCAAGGAAAGCAAAATAGAAAAGAGGATTGTAAGATCAAGCAAATATAGAAATCATGGTACAAGTTATCAAAGAGATGATTCAAAAACAACATCACAAGGAAGAATCACAAACCAGGTGATATTTACAAAATTTTCATAATTTACACAATTTATGAAATTATTTACAAGTGTACAGAACAAATATATATATTTCATAAATATGAGTTGTTCATAAATCCTGAACAGCTTTATTTAGATTCTCAGTAATTATGGGATCCACAATGTGATGAATGGCGATGCGAAGAACCTCTTTAAGTTTCTTCTCTCTCTTCCTCATCTTGTCTTCATCATCAATAGCCATATTGTTAGTCTTCAAAGCAGGATTAAAAGCTTTGTTTTTGCCTTTAAGAGTTTTTCTCCCTTTCCAAATCAGTAATACACTTCTGAAGACTTTTCACGTTCAAGTTTTTGAATCCTAGTTGTATATTCATTTATGCGTTGCAAGTATCTTACTTTTTGCTGTTCATCGAAATACTTCATCATCTCCAATTTGACTTTTCTGCACCATTCTCCTACTACCTTCTCTCCTAAGCTAAGAGGAGGTTAGTCATAGTAGGGAACTTTTGGAGGGCAAGGGATGTAGACCTTGTTAATTTTGTGACTGATGAAATAACGGGAGAAACTAGTAAATCAATATTGGAGATATTATTTTCCATAATAAATTCTAGTGAACCGCATTGAGCTTGACTATCCTTTAATTTAATTTCCAAGTCACTAATTTGCAGGAGGAGCTCGTACATCTTATGGTCAAAATTGATTGAAGGATTTGATTTAATTAGACGCTTTAATGAGGAAATCATTTCATTTTTGCTCCTAACGTCCGCCTCAAGATTGGCGATCGGATCGTTAAGATGTCTAAAATTGTTTTTTGAAGCTTGATTCTCCTATGTCATTTTAGTGCTTTTGTGTTACCCTGGAAACGAGTGGATAAAGGATCGTCAAAAAGCTTCCTTTTTTCAAGATCTGCCAGTAACCTATCTCTAATATTAATAAAGCATGTTGTCAAATCTAATGAGAGTGGCGTTGCCGATGATTATAACTCCTATTTAAAAAAAAGAAAAAAGAAAATGAAGTTAGGACTAGAATAATCCATCTCTTTATTACAACAATAGAAGATTACAACTTAAGTAAGAATGAAACTGAAAAGTACAATTAGAAATTTGTTTTACATCTAAAGTTGAGAAACTGCATTTCTAACTTTATTCAACGAATTAGCAGGAAGAATAATTGCTGAGTCAAAAGGAACATAAGTCCTTCCGGAGTAATAACTAGAGGATATTTGCTATAGTCCCATTCCTCGGCAGGAGGGCTATCACGACTACATATTAACTTGGTATGATATGACCGAATTTCCTTAAGTAGCTTTTCTTTTTCTTTACCTAGAAAATCGAAATGGAGACGAGGATGTTCCATATAAATTTTTGCAAATCTCTAAGAAAGTAATATGTGGATAATTTTGAAGATTTCAAGATTGATGCCTTTTCGAGATAATCTCTTCTTAGTTTAACATACTGGCTTAGATATTCTTTAGAGACAAAGTGGCCTAAGGGACATTTATTCTATGATAATGTAGAAAAATACAGCTAAGTATAAAAGGAAAACTAAAACAAAAATTCACAAATCAATATTATTACATAATTACGACTGTTCATCTAGTTCACACAAAATCAACTTTGTAAATAATTTTGAAATAAACTTGTCCTTATAGTATTTGAGTTTCTCAGGAGGCAATTCTTGGGGAATCGATCTGACTCGTGGAAAGTTCCAACATGCTCTAGAATGCGGGTCAGATCCAAATTCGTCCAAGTATCTCTTGTGTAAACGCTCAAGTAAACCCCCAATAAAATCACCTAAGTATGAGAAATCTACAGTTGGTTGTCTACAATAGGCTTTATATAGGAAGTCTACCAAAATGTTTCTCTCCTCAATCAACCGGGTTCTTTTTAAAAGATCATCATACCGAAGGTGCGCCCTCCTCAATCTTGGGGCGACTTCTTGATTTTTGTAGGATTCTAACAAATTCGCACTTTTGTTGAGTCTATGATACTTATCGGAGAGAATATTATGTTCCTTCAGTTGTTTATCTAAATCCCTATACAAAATATTTATTTCCGCTTGATTTCTTTCAAGCTTGGTTTTTTAGGTGTGAACGGGTTTCCTCCTTATCTAAAATAAAGGATTTAAACTATTATTATCTAGGAAGTGAAAGCCGTGTGAACAAAGAATCCCATACCTAAGAGGCGGAATTTGACTCTTGAGAAACTTGCTTTTCTCCCTTGGTTCTTCCACATTAATATAAGCAAGCTCCTCTTGAGGGTTAGAAAGCACAGGGAGTTCAAATAGGCTTGCTTCATAAAAAGATGGATCAGGATGGACCTTTTCAGAAGCATCATCTTTTTTAGGAGCATCAATATGACCACCCCTGTCGCCATTTGAACCTTGACCTCTATCTACGTTGTCATCGTCATCATCATCATCATTATCATTGTCATCATCATTGTTACCGTCCTCTTCCTCAGAAACTTCATCTTTTTCCTTTTCATCTTCGGAGTCGGAATCTATTTCGAAGGAAGAGACTTCGAAAGATAGAATTTTAAAGGCATGGATCTCCTCTCCTTCAGTGACTTCAACCCCCTGCTTCATCTTTTTAATTTTTTCCATAACCCTATCGACAAGAGCAGGGTCGAGTGACAGAAAGCTCAAGTTTGGGCATTTATCGACATTATTGGCATAAGCGAGCATCATAGATTCTCCAAAATAATTGACAATGATGTCTTCAAGAGAAATGTAAAGGAATCGAGACACCCGTTGCTTCGCATCGGAAATAACACCGATAGCCGACTTTAGAGAGTCTTTATTTCTCTTCAACTTTTCTCCGGAGAAGATTGTGTTACTGCCATCCGAGCTTTTTCATCTTCGAATTCTTTAAGGGCAATTTTCAAGGACAAATTTTCATCAGCGAGGAGTTGATGAGCTTTACTCTCCTTAGAAATAACAAACTCTGAATGGGCAAGAGAAGCCCTCATTCGCTCAAATTCTATCATAGCCTCATTTTTCTCCACGGACAGGGAGGAAACTTGACTGTTTAAGTTTAGCTTTCGAAAGGGTTGTTCAGGCCAATACATGCTTCCGAGTGGTTTGAGTGAAGGCGAAACCTTTGGTTTCAAAAGTTTTGGTGCATATGTGAAGAGTTGTCCTCCTTTGTCTTCGAAAGGAGTTCCTTTGACTCATTCAAAAGGTCTTTATGCATATGGAATCATCTGCTTCAAAAGGTGGTCACTTAAGCGGAAGGGTTTCGACCCCTTCAAAAGGTTGAGAATCTTCTAGGCCTTGACTGTAGGATTCTTTCAACCCCTTCGAAAGGTTTTTAAGCTTTTGGACTTTGGCTATAGCATCCCTTCGACTCCTTCGAAAGGTCTAGCTAGAGCCTTTTCCTCTTGTTTTTCTTTGTCTTTTTGCTCAAATAGGTTTTGACTAGGTCGAAAGGAATTTCAGTAGTAACAATAAAAATTTAAAATTGATTCCATGAAGTTTTAAAAAAAATTGGAAAAAAAGTGTCAAAACTAGGCGCGTTGCGTAATGGTAGTTCGCGATTTCGCGTCGAAGATTTCAAATGAGTATACGAAATGGAATATAGCTTAAAATTATTCGAGATAAGTATTTTTTAGACTATTATACCCATAGTTTTTAAATTAAGAAAGAAAACCAAATTTTCATTAAGTAGACATTAAAATATGAGCAAATCAAGTTTTCGATAAAATCGCACTTCGGCAGTTCGTGGCTAAAGTAGTAAATGTTCTAAATATTTTTTTAAATGGTTGAAAATATGGAATAAATCTTATAAATAATTTAAAGTTTTTTAAAAGTGGTTTGAGTTGGAAAAATGAACATATGTGAAGTAAAAAATTTTTTTGATCAAAGAAGCATTAATACACTATTTGCGGCACTTTTTGCAGCAACTTTATAACTTCTCAAACATGATTTTAAAATTAACCATTCCTTTTCATATCTTTTAAAATGATTTTTAAAAATAATAATTAAGTGTTTTAAATAGTGATTTGGAAGTTTTATAAATCGTTTCTAAAAATGAAAGGAGTATGCGAAAACGACTAGTACAGATGTTTCGTTTGTGAGATCCAAGGAGACTTGGGCGAGGGACAGAACGTGTCAAAGGGAAAGTCTGGATGCTCTAGAATGTTTTCCAATATGAGATTTAAATAAATAATTTTAAAATGTTTTTCCTAATTAAAAAGTGAAATGATTTACAATTATTTCAAGATTTGAAAAGGAGTTTTAATTTACCAAAGTATTTGATAGATGAGGCTTAGTGATTCATATACTCTAAAAAAGATAAAGGGATAATTTAATGAACCTATCTCTAAGAGCAATTTAATGTGAATAAAAAGATTAATTGATTGGATGTTGTTTGACAAACACCTATATACCTGATATTTTTTTATCGATGATTGGTTCGAAGGAATCGAGGTTGGATTTGGGTAACTCTTATCCGTAAACCAATTCGAACCAATGTATATGTTCGGAAATGAAGACATGTTGAAGATGATGATTATTGAAGATTGAAGATCTTCATAGCGAAAGGATTGCATGTTGACATTCTCTGGGTCACTCCCAATATAGAGATAGTTATTATAGTAGTGGTCCTGTCGTGTTTTGAAATCTTTGTATTACAAGGACTACTCGCTACTGATCCTAGGAGTGATTCCCAAAGATGTGGTAGAAGGAGTGCCTTCGGTTTCGTTCAGTCTCGGAATGAACTTGTATTGGTAAGTATCTGACATTGCATTTCTGAATCACGAACGTTGATTTTTACAAACGTACATCTGTTGGTGGCATAGAAGGCAACTCCTATTAGCTTAACACCCTTCTCTGAGACATACGAGTTTGAAGGATATATTTTTGTGGAAGTCAATTAGTTTAAACGGAAATGGAATTGTGGCATTCTAAGTGAAATGTGCTTTGTGGAAGAATAAAGCATGGCTTTGTGAAAAACAAAGTATGGCTTTACGAAAAGAAGAGCGTAGCCTCTCTAGCCTCACAACCCGGTAATGATACGGGATACTATGTGGTCTGCAAGACACAATTACGGGCTATCAGATGAAATGTAGAGAAGGAAACAGCCTTTCATAGGTAGAATAAGTGGCGCTTGAGTCCTTAGTAAGCATTGATACTGATTCTCATCGGTTGTTGACAACATTACAATGGCGTCTGAGTCCTTGGATGTGTAGCCATTGGATATATGTTTGTTGCAACCAAAACACTGCATCAGGCCACTAGTTCCTTGTCATGTTGGAAATCAAATCCCAATACGAGCTTTACGGTTTTGATTGTAGTCCCAAAATAGCTATAATGCCTTGCAAACATTTCAGCCACCCTTTTGGTATCATATATTTCACCCAGGTATATTCCGTTTGACCAAGTCTAGATATATTACCGTAGACTTAGTCCAGGTATTGACACTTGCTTTATATATATTTATATGTAAAACAAAAGACTGCCATTAAATATAATATCAAAGTGTTTTTAGTATAAAGTATTTTTGTTACCAAATGATAAAAACCCATCTGTATTTATGCGTGGGCGTGGTCTTATGAGAAACCTTTCTTTTTTAAAGGTTTTGATTAACGTCGGCATGATCTATATATTTATAATTTCGAGTATCTCGCGCTGGTTTATAAAGCATGATCCGAGTATTTTCAATACTCGGGTCATACCCAAGTAGTTTTAGGTTTAGTTGAAGACGCTTGGAGTTTCCAAAAGAGAGCTGGAGGTCTTCATCTATGTATGGACATATTTTATTATCCACTGCATCTATTGCATTTGTTTTTACATTCATAAGGACAGAGGGTTTATAACTATCCAGGCTAAATCCAGGTTAGACTTTGATATTGTATTCAAAATTTTCCGTTGTAAAGATTATATATTGAAATAATATATGCTATTCCATTTATGTGAGATTCTATTTTCTGTTTTGTTCTGTCTTATTTTCTTTTTCACCCTTAACTATCTGCCCTTCCATTCAGTTTGAGTTAGACATGTGTGGATTATTATCGACTTGAACTATACAGTAAAGTGGGTCGTTACATGATGCTATGGCAAGGTTATAAAGGTGTCCTATGAAAGATCCAAAGCGGGAGTGGTAGCAACACGAAATCGACACCAAGTGAGATCGAAGCATGGAGAAAATTGGGTGTTTGTAGGGTTGACTTTGGTTTAAACTCATGTTAGACCTTAGAGCAACTTAAGTCTTACCATAGCCAAGGAGCTAGGATAATGACCGATCACAATTCGAAGCCCTAATCCCCCAACAACCATGAATGAACTCCGACCGGATCCATTTAATCGCCATCGTAGCGCCATCATAACTAAACCCACCTTAAATTGAGTCAAATCTAAAAGTTGAGAAGATTTAGGAAATCGGCACCAGCTCTTGAGGTGATGGAGTTCGCCTATGGTAGTAGTAGCAGCAGTCTGGTGCTAAAGGCAAGGTAGCGAAGGCAGCCTGGTGTAGTCGAAGTTGAAGGCAGTGGCAGCTCAAGATTTGAAGTCGTAAGGGAAGAGGAAGTATTCGGGCTTGAGTTAAGAGCATGAAAGGTAAAAGGTGAAAGTGAAAACACTATATGTCCTAAAATTTATATTGTTGAACTAAGTCATAATTCATCTTCGTACCGACATGAAGTGGCCGAGACCAACATGATTTTATTGCCAATTATTAAAAAATAAAGAAAGTAATTCTCCCATGTTCGAGGCATAGAACGATCTTCTGAGCGATGTAGATCTAGATCTTGACGCGGATAGTGGTACGACTACTATTTGAAGTGGTTGAACGGTTGCTCTTTGATTTAAAACGACACTTCAAAAAGATTCTTAGATGACCAATGGACTTGTGTAAATGATTATATATATAATTTTTCTTGATCCAAAACACATTTTGTTGCCAACTAAAGTACTTTAGAGGGCAAGTGGTACTTGGTTTTTAAACCAAGCACATTTTAGATGAATCTGGACGTTATGATGAAGACGCTATGGTTCAACGGCTTGCACAAGGGCAAGCTTGGAATGGAAATTGATGAAACTTTAAGAAGTTTTGATCCTATGTACACTAGGAAAAAAGGTTGGTACCTATTAACAAGAAAACTTGACAACATCCCTAAAGCTATGTGGTTAAGAAGAAATATTTTTTATGCTTCAAAAGAAGATTTTTAGAGGTGATCACTCCCTTCGAAACCCCTTCCGATTGGGTTGACTTGGAAAAATTGCTTTTGGAGGGTGGTCTTATGAAAATATTAATGGTATTTAATAGATCCAATCAACCTTACTGAAATGAAGGTTAAGGGGAAAGCACCCCGTTCGAAACCTCTTTTTCGAATGATTCGAAAGAGGTTATTTATATCAGACAATCATTTCTTTCGACTGTGTCGAAAGGGCCTTTTTGCCTTTAAGGAGAAGTCTTTGCTTTTGACATCATTGTTTATACTCTTCTTGGAAGAACTCCTTCAAAAGGTTGTATGTATTGTTGTGTGTGTGCACTTTTCGAAGGAATTCATCTATATAGAATTGCTTATCATTTACACATCAGATCGACCAAGTCGAAAGGGGTTTTGCTCTTTCGAAGTTGATCTAATGTACAATATGCAAGCTCTATGTAATATATGTAATGGAATATCATCTCGGGTAACATAAGTTCGATGAACTTATTAAAATTGAAACATTGTCATCATGTTTGAATATCACTAAATATCATTAAACACGATAATAATGTGATTCGTATGAATATTATCCAAGTAGAACCTATGGCATCGCATAAGTCAAAAAGGATTCAAGAAGATAAGCTAGCATCATGTGCAATTGATCATTAGAAAAGCTGATGATCGAAATGATCTCCCTCATTATCAAAATATTTATTAAATCCATGCAGTTCCTCTTTTAAAATTAATCCAAACCGAGTTACAAGTAAGAGTGCTTTTTCCCCAAATTGATTTTGGGTTACAAGGATATGATTTTGCTAAGAAATTGGAGAATGATTTTAGGATTCCAAAATCCAGTCCCCAAAATCGGACCCCTAGGGTTGTATTTATAGATGCAGGTCAGCCCCCTTTCACGCCCATCCTTTCGCTTCAGTCGAAAGGTCTTCCTCCAATCTTCCGTATGCATCCTTTCGACATGGTCGAAAGGCTATCCTTCATCTTTCTACGTGCACCCTTTTGACATGGTCAAAAGGAATTCCTTCATCTTTCTGTGCGCATCCTTTCGACATGGTCGAAGGGCATTCCTTCATCTTTCTGTGCGCCCCCTTTCGATGTGGTCGAAAGGATTTTCTTTTGAGCTTTTTCAACCATTCTTTCACCACTGCCTTTTCATTCCAGTCCTTTCGACCCAGTCGAAAGGATCACCTTGACAACCTTTCACTGTCGTTTAAGTTTGGGTACCTCTTCTACTTTACTGGACTGCTTTTGACTTTGTCGAAAGGGAAGTAGAAGCACTCTTCGCTTTGTGTTGCCATACTGTTTGCAAGTGAGAGATGAGTTGAGCTTTCGCATTGCATCGAAAGGGATGGAGAGTGACAATTGGGTCTTAGCAAAAGGACTCTTGGACTTCATGTATTATTTTTATCATGCCTTCGAAGGGTTCCAACCATTTCGAAAGGCTTGCTGTTGCTTTTGAAAAGTGTATTGGAATCGCTTCTTCAAATAGTGAACTAACAACGTTGAAACCCCCTGCCTTTCTTATATATGCGAATCCACCTGCATCGAAAGGTGTAGATGAGGCAGAAGGGTAACCTTGTCCTCTTTTCTTCCCCTTTCAAAAGCTTTTGTCCTGTTTATCATTTTAATGGAGTCCGATGCTTGCGACTCCTTCAAAAGCCATCTCAATAACTTCGAAATGCTCTTTTTTGAACTTTGGTGAAACCCATGTCTCCAATTTTTGTAGAGCCTATCACTTTTACAAGCCTTCTTTTATACCCTTGTTCTTAAGTGGATTTTATGGTTAACATTTTGCCCTCCGCCCCTTGTACGAAAGAAGCTTTTGTTCTTTAGGACAAAAATTTAACAACTACCTTGTTCTTAACGACCTCATTTTCCTGCAAAATTCAAAGAAAATAACATTTTCTATCGTTAGCTCATTACATTTATAAATATATGCTTCGTGATTTGGAAATGAAGTCAATACAATAGAGCTTCTAAACCCTAAAGATTGACTGGTTATCATCTTGAGTTAATAAAGGATATGAAATCTACAGTTGTAAATGATTGGGAACTAAGGACTTTTGTTCGGCAATATTATGAGTCTCTCTATTCAACTTTTGTAGTTAAAAATGAGGTTCATAAATTGAACTCCCACGAGATTAATAGTAAACCGAGCGTATAATAATTGAAATCCAAGAACTTTCCTTTGAAGATAACAAATGTTTGGTAATAAAAGGTCATAAGCTACCATCTAGAAATAAGTTATTGTAATCCATGAATCCATATTGACGATAAGTAATAGGTATTTAGAAACTACTTTTGGAAATAATAATGATCCAGGGGCCAAGATTTAGATGTTGATAAATGTTGTTCAAAGTAGCAAACCAAAGACCCTGATTTGGGTATTAAGAAGACAAATTCAAAGTTTTGATTGAAGACTAGACGTCCATTGTAATCTCAATACCAACTGCTTTAAAACAAAGATTCGGGAGTTAATAGATGAAATCCAAAAATTGATGATAAAAGACCTGAAACTCGAATTCAGGTATTAGGTAGTTCAAAAATCTAAAACCCAGATTCGAGCATCAATAGGTGAAGTTCAAAAGTCAATGGTAAGATATCTGGAACCCAAATTCGGGTTTTAGTAACTGATAATCAGGAATGGTTTTTATAGTAAAACTTTCAAACCCAGATTCAGGTATTAGTGGTGGATAATCAGATATCCTTCATAATTATCTTTATAATAGAAATTTTAAGCCTAAATTCGGGCATTAATAAGTTAAGTCTAGCAATTAATAATAGTCCCGAAACCCAGATTCGGGTATGATGAAGACCATAAATTATTGGTAAAGACCCGAAACCCAAATTCAGTTATTAATAAATGAAGTCCTGAATTTAATAATGAAATACCCGAAACCCAGATTCGGATATAAATTAGTGAAGTTCAGAAATTCTTCTTTGATAATTAGTCGGAGGTTGTAGATTCTTTATTAAGCCTTCTATTATGTACCACTCCTTGGGTTTTGTCTCTTTTGAAAGTTGTCAAACCTTTAGGCCTTGTATGTAATTACTATTTGACTTGCTAGTTCTCGAGCATGGACATCTTAGTCCATCATTTGATATGCCACTTTTCGATCTCGGACGTCTTAGTCCGTTGTTTGATATGCCGCTTCTCGGGATTGGACGTCTTAGTTCTTTGTTGCCTGGTGCACTTGGTTAGCTTATCCACAAGCAGGACCTAAGGACTTACCCAACATCCCTCTAGGAGGTGCCTTGACCTGGCCATAGCGTGGCATGATCAAGGGCTTGTCAATGCTTTAACCTGGCCATAGCGTGGCACGGATAAAGGCTTACTCTAACCTCCCTCCAGGAGGTGCTTTGATCTAGCCATAGTATTGTATGGCCAAGGGCTTGTCGATGCTTTAACCTAGCCATAGCGTGGCGCGGATAAAGGCTTACTCTAACCTCCCTCCAGGAGGCACCTTGACCTGGCCATAGCGTGGCGTAGCCAAGGGCTTGTCGATGCTTTAACCTGGCCATATCTTGGTGCAAATAAAGGCTTACTCTAACCTCCCTCAAGAAGGCGCTTTGACCTGGCCAACTCGATGTGGTCAAAGGCTTTGACCGTTAAAGGTAATGTCCAAGTGCAAGGAGAATTTTACTCCCAACCATGTAGACTTTTCTTTTGAAGAAAGAGATGCTTTATTCATTCATTGTAGGAAAATATGGTCGCAAGTGTTCCGCGTTACATGTTCTACAAACCATATTTCTGTCTGGTCGACATAACTTGTAAGCTCCAAGAGGAATTACTTTGCATATAATTAGGGGACCTTCCCAATTTGGTCCTAGTGGTCCATCTGCCAGATTTCTTTTGTTTGCCATCACCCTCCGGAGTACTAGGATCTTTGAATTCATGTATTAAATGTAGAAGATTCTTTCTTTAGCTTCCAGTTTAGATTAAATGCATATGTGATCCTTCGATGTGAGGGTATTTCAATTTCAATTGGCAACATTGCCTCACACCCATATGTTAAAGAATAGGGTGTATGTCCCGTCGCTGTTCTAGTAGATGTTCGATAAGCCTAAAGTAAAAGTGGCAACTCTTCTACCCAGTGCCCTTTAACTTTATTCAATCACTTTTTCAAGACAGTCTTTATAGTCTTATTTGTAGCTTCAACGGCCCCATTTTCCTTTGGATGTGCCATGGAAGAAAAGCTTTTAACAATCCCATTCTTAGGGCAAAACCGAGAAAAAATTTTACTTTCAAATTGTGTTTCGTTGTTTGATATAATCTTATGGGGAGTTCCAAATCTGATTATAATGTTTTTAATGAAAATCTGAGGACTTTCCCAAAAGTGATTTTGGGGAGTGGTTCCGCTTCTACCAACTTAGTAAAGTAGTCTATGGAGACTACAACATATTTTTCTCCTCCTGAAATTGGCAATGGGCCGATTAAGTCAACTCCCCATATATCAAAAGGCCATGGACTTGAAATCGGGGTTAACTGGCTTGGTGGTAATCAAGGAATCATTGAGTATTTTTTAGCATCTCTCGCATCTCCTTACATATTCAATGGCTTGACTTACCATTCGAGGCCAATAAAAACCTTGTCTTATTTTCTTTTTTGCCAACTTTGCCCCGCTAGAGTGGTCTCCATAAAATCCTTCATGCGCTTCCACCAACAATTTCATCTCATCTTCCAGGCTCACACATCTTAAGTAAGGTAGTGCATATCCTTTCTTGTAAAGAATTCCATCCACTAATGTGAAAGTTGGAGCCTATCGCCTAATTTTCCTAGCCTCCACCTTGTCAGATGGTAATATCGCTTTAGAAAGATATTTGATAATAGGCGACACCCAAGTGTTATAATAACAGTCATCTGTCCTTGGCTGATTGATTCACTCATTTTGGATTTCTCTATTAATTTCCCTTTCTTCTCTCTCTTGTAACATGGCTTGGGATCTTGTTAGGACTAACGGTTACTTTCCTTGTTCGGGTGTTCCCTCTTTAATACTTGGATTTGCTTAGTACCCTACTGGCACAACCTAAGTTTCGGGGGCTCCCCTTGATAACTTTGCTAACGAATCCGCCTTTGATTTTTCTCCCCTTGGAACTTGATGTATAGAAAAATCTTCAAATAAAGCAAGCATCTTTAATATCTTCTTTACGTATAGAGATAGCATGGCATCTTTAGTCTGATATACTTGCTTTGTCTAGTTTACCATTAATTGGGAACCACTAAAGATTAGAATCCATGGGATTTTGAGCTCCAATGCCAAAGTCAACCCTACCACCATTGATTCATATTCAGCTACATTGTTTGTTGCGGGAAACCCTAACTTCATGGCATAGTGTAGGCGGTGTCCATCTTGTGTTATTATGACATATCCCGCTCCACCTTCCTGTTCATTCGATGCGCCTCCACAAATAACTGCCACATAGGTTTTTGATCCCTTTCCTTTTCTGATTATTCCTTTATGAAATTAGTACACTCATTAATAAAGTCCGCCAATGCTTGCCCTTTGATAGCTGCCCGTGGTTGAAACTCAATGTCATACTGACTAACCTTAATTCCCCACTTTACTAGCCTACCTGAAGTTTCAGACTTAATGAAAACTTTTTTGAGTGGGAAGTTAGTTAATACCCTGATTGGATGTGCTTGAAAGTATGTTCTAAGTTTTCGTGCTGTAAGTATCAAGCAATAAGCTAGTTTTTCTTTCACCAGGTATCATACCTCTGCATCCTTTAACCGCCTTCTCAAATAATAAACAAGAAGTCGAGTGCCACTTTCTTCTCTGATCAAAACTGAACTCACCGCATGTTCTAAGACTACCATGTATAGGTACAAGACTTTTCCATTATCAGGACTAGATAGTACTGGCGCTTTATTTAAATGATTTTTCAACTCTTTAAAAGTTTTCCTACAATCTTTCCCCCATTCAAAGTTTTTCTTCTTCTTGATCACATCGAAAAAGGGAATGCCCATGTCAGTCGCCTTGGAAATGAATTTTCTTAGGCAACTACCCTACCGTTCAAACTCATTACATCTTTGCTAGTTTTGAGCTCAGCCATGTCCTTGATAGCTTTAATCTGGTCTGGGCTGTCTTCAATCCCTTGAGCACTCACAAGATAGCCTAAAAAATTCCCGGAATGGACTCCGAAAGAGCATTTCTGGGAATTTAGTTCCATCTGATATTTCCATATTACTTTAAAATTTTCATTTAGATCTTCAAGGTGACTTTTAGCCTCATAAGATTTCACTAGTATGTCATCAACATAAACTTCCATATTTCGACTGATCTGTTATTTGAACATTATGTTGACTAATCTTTGATAGGTAGCCCCTGCATTCTTTAATCAGAAAGGCATTGCTTTGTAGCAGAAAATTCCCCAATCAGTAATGAAAATTGTATGTTCTTCATCTGTTTTGAACATGGGTATCTGATTATATCCTGAGTATGCATCCATGAGAGATAACAATTTGTACCCACTAGTTGCATTAACCAACTAATCTATCCAAGGCAATGGGAAACAATCTTTTGGAAAGGCCTTGTTTAAGTCAGTATAATCGATGCAAGTCCTCCACTTACCATTCGACTTTTTTACAAACACTAGGTTCGCTAGCCATTTTGGGTAGTAGATTTCCCGAATAAATCCATTTTCTAGGAGCCTTTTAACTTCCTCATTTAGGGCATCAGACCACACTTTATCCTATTGTCTCTTTTTCTATCTAAAGGGGGTCGCCTCTAGATTGATGGTTAGCGCGTGACACATAACCGATGGATCAATCCCCACCATATCTGAATGAGACCATGCAAATACATCTTTATTTGATTTAAGAAACTGAATCAAGTCCTTCTTCATGCTGCTATCCAAATCCTTTCCCACTTTGGCTACCTTGGTTGAATCATTTGGGTCTATACACGTTTCCTCAAGGTCTTCTATTGGTTTTATCCTTTCCACTTCTCTATGGCAATCAAATTCTATGATGATTTTCCCTTCTTCTATAGAATTAGCATCGACCCACTTCCTCTTGCTTCCAAGGAAAATGTACCTTTCATATATATGTTTGTTAGTCTTATCAGATCTAATATTTGCTTCGAATGTTGGATGTAAAAATCCATCATCCGAAGGCTGAAAAATGGTAGAAGAATTAAAGTAAGCAGAATACTCAATTTTGTATTGATCAAGGGTTGCAAACTACATTTCGCGTGAACTAAACTGTTCTCCGTGGATAGAGCCTCAGCCTCTCTTCGTTAGGAATTTCGTCATCGGATATTTTAGTGAAACAAAAGCATCCAAGTCATCAAGTGCATGTCTGCCAAAGAAAGCATGTAGTAGGATGGTTGGTTAATGATCACGAAGAGAGTTTCAAAAGTTCGGCAGCATGATGGTACCCCCTTCTATACTAGTAATTTCGCTTAACCTACTAGGGTTGATCATTTGATGTTGAACCCAAAGATTGGTTCAAGGCTGGGCTCTAGCTTGTCTTCTTGGATGCCCATTTGATCAATGGCATATTTAAAGATAACATTGACTGCGCTACCAGTGTCCACAAGAATCATGGACACTACAGGCAGTCCAATTTGAGCCGTGATCATGAGGGGATCATTGTGTGGGTGATGGACTCCCTTCTTCAGCTCTTGGGGAGTAACGAAAAGATTTGGCATCGGGATGTTGAGTCGCGGGTTTTTAAGCGGGGGCTCTTCTTGAATGGAGAATGTTAACATGAAAACTTGTCAACACCCTAAAGTAGAATTAAAGATGCAGAAATGTCCTTCTTAGCTTCTCTTGATTAAGTTGAATAGGTTACGATCTTATTGCTTTCTTTTATTATCCTTTCGAATAGGTCTATGTTGGGAAAACTCTTCCTTGTCCAACCTTTCGACCCAATCGAAACACTTATATCCCTTGTTTTTAAATCCATTAAGCTTGCTGAAGTGGTTAGGTTATCCTTTCGAAACCTCCTTTCAAAACGGTCATGAAACACTAAAGGTTAGTGCTAAGGATCCAATAATATGATTTGCTTGGGCAGGTTTTGATTTTGTCAAAAGCTAGTATTCTTGATGGGTTGGGTTCAATCCTGAAATCTAAGGGAAAACAAGTTTAGGCTAAGGTTTCAACTCCCTAAAAGGTGAGTGTTTGGTGAATAGTGGTTTGAAGCTAAGGACTAAAGTGTATTGGTAAGTGATAGGTTTCAACTCTCTCGAAAGGTATTCATTCAACTAGGTTGATGCCAGCAGAACACCATTGAATCAAATAACTTCACAAAATAGTTGCATAATCCCTAGTATCAAAATCCAGCCTTTATTGAACTAATGATGTATAATCTGATTAATTTCCCCTAATTTGATTTCCAAATTAGGGTTAAAATTTTAAATTTTTTAGAAAATATAAGAGAAGAATGATTGAATTAAGATCCTCTAAACTGGACCCCTTGGGTCTTATTTATAGATGCGGGTCGCCACCTTTCGACTCAGAGCTTTCGACCTGGTCGAAAGTTGGCGTTATATACTTTTCATCTACTTTGACATTTTTGCATCCCTTTGCAATGCTTTCGAATGGGTTTGAATGCTTTCGTCTTCGTCAAAAGGGGTAGATGCGCCTTTTCCTTTGTATTGCTTTGTTGTTGCAAGTGTGTGGGAGTAAGAGCTTTCGACTCTGTCGACACGTTGTTCTCTGAAGTTTCGAAGGTGTTGAAATGCTTTGGGTTTCGACCCAGAAGGCAGCTTTCGAAGATATGCTTGCAGGTAGATGTGAAACCTTTCCTGGTTGTATAAGGCTTCGACCAGTTCGAAAGGCTTAATTATGCTATCGAAAGAGTTGTTTTGATCAAGGCATCTTTCTGAATGATTTGAATAAAGGCAAAACCTTAGGTTTCGAAAGCTTTGGCGTGCATGTGTGGGGTTTCTATCCACTGTCTTTGAAAGGTATTTCTTCAACTCATTCGAAAGGTCTCCATGCATAAGGATGCACCTGCTTCGAAAGGAAATTATTGAAGCAGAAGGGTGCTTTCGACCCTTTCGACCCCTCCGAAAGGTTACAATATATCTAGCCTTTGGCTGTAGCATCCCTTCAACTCCTTCAAAAGGCCTTGATGGTGCTATTATCTCTTGTTCTTTTTTCTCTTCTATTAATCCTGGTTTCAACAATGTTGAAATGGTAATTGGTCCTAACATTTACCCCCTCCCTTGCAAAAGGATGCTCTTGACTTTTCGAGTCAACTCTTTCGAAACCTATTACGTTTCCTGCCTTTTCATATTCATGTGCAAATCCTGGCCGTTCTTTTAAATTTGATCGCACGGTTTGCCGTCTATGCTGACTCTTCTTATAAAGCAAGTTCCTTTCTTCCCTTCTTTCACTTATCTGCAATTAAAAGAAATTTCCATAAAGGATAAAAGTTTTCCAATTACCAAATAATTTCTATTCCCATCAGCAGAAATTCAAGTCCAAAGTTGGTTTTTATTAACTATGCTTAACTTTTCACATTAATCTTCGATTTCTACATTCACCCAATTTTGGATTCGAAATTCTTCTTGAATCTCGTAGAAATAATTTCAAGTTTTTTGTTTATGAAAATGTCCATCGATTTGTTTGCATGGCTTATCTTGTTTCGTTTCTTACTTTAATTCATTTTCTGAATTCATCCATTTTTTTTAATTTCATAGTTATTCTATTTTTTGAAAAGAAAACAAGGTTCAAAAATAAATTTTGGGGATTTTAAAGGTTATCAATTGTAAACTCGCGTCTAAATCAACTTAGTTATTGATTTTTGAAGTTTTAGGTTAAAATTGAAATTGGGGAAGAAGGGGAATTCTAATTACTTCATAGAGAAGCTTTTGCAGTTTGAACCGTATTTTTGCGCTACAGTTTTATCTTTCTACCCCTTTGAAAGGGGTTAAGGCGGCAATTTTTGTTTGCTTCTTCAACCCCTTTCGATGAGGTCGAAAGGTACTCCAGTGCTTCTCTTAATTGACCTCGTCGAAAGGTTAAGGTTAATATGAAGTGGACCTCTTCGAGAGAAAAATTGTACTTTAGTGTATTATGATATCTTTCAAAGAAGTTGGATAATGTGTCTTACTAAATAATTATCTAATACATACTTTCGGAAGAATAGTCTTTGTTTTATAGGTTTTGAAACCCTTAGTACATGCTTACTTCTAACCTATTTTAGGAAACGTGTGAAGTTAGAGATACATATATTTTATAAATTGGATTGAAGAAAGCATACTTTGTATAAGTTGTAAATCAAATCAAACGCTTCGAATCAGTTGAAAACTACTGTATTGATTCAAATTTTGTTGTTGGTATGTCTTCGAAACCATGTAAGCCTTTTGACTCCGTCGAAACCATTTGTAACTAATTGAGATTTGATCATCATCTTTTTACCAATATTGTCGAAATGTCCCAAGTCCTTTCTATAAATATGACTCAAACTCAAAACCTTTCGACTTCATTGGCATATAAGGTTTCGATAACATTCATATTCCCTTAGAAAAATTAAGTTCATGGGTTTCGACAGTGTCGAAAGGTTCTTTTGCCTTGTTTATTTAATGTTGGTAGCATATATTTTATTCAAATTAGTTGTGTAGGTTTCGACTACTTCCTTTTAATAACAAAGTTTCCATTGAGCTTTCGACATTATTGAAGTGTGTTTGTTGGACGTCTACTTCCATCCTCCCTTTCAACTCTGTCGAAAGCTCAACATATTTTATTTTTCTAAACTAACTTTAACATTCTTTCAAGGATATGAAATTTCATGTACTAGTTGATGTTCGAATTGTTGTAATAGGTCTTCACTATCTCTCATAGAATATTGACTACATAAAAATTATAAGTTCTAATTGAAATGATTTCACCTGGCAGGATCATGGGTGTGAAAAAGACTTCCCAAAAACCAGAGAAAAATAAAATGCTGGTGACAAAATCATCGAATAAGAAGATTGAAGCAACTTCTAAGCATTCTCTGATATCTACTAAAGATAAGGTAGATGCAATCCTTACTGACTTCGACATCAATGGGGAGGAAGCTATTCCCCAAAGTGATAGCGATACTGTCTAGTGCCTACTTGAAGGGTATTTTGCCTACACCAACATCCACATTTGGAATGGTGGTTTTTTGCCTTTCCTGGCTAAATTATTGATCCCCTTGTGCATCGCTCCTATCCAACTGTCTCCAAACGTTTATACCTATCTTTTATCTTTGGAACTCATGGCATTGGAGTCCGGAATTCCCTCTCTAAATGCTGAAGTTTTGAACTACACTTTTCGATTGGTCAAACTCAGCAACCTAAATAGCCAACTTTTCAGAGCCAATTCCCCAAAAAATCAGATATCTGAGGGGGTAAATAAATTCAGGGATTGGGAAGCACGGTTCTTCTTTGTTAAGTGCTTTCCAAACATTAATGGGGTTTTATCTTCTCCCCGTAAGTTGATCTCAGACTTTATTTTCCATTTAGTTATATTCCTTCGCTAATCTATGCTTTTTTGTCAGGTGGTTCTGTTAAAGAGCTGAACGAAGAAGATAAGAGAACTATGAAGTCGTTGATTGCCGCTTCGAGTAGGATTGGGAATAGGTTAACTCCGTTGTTCCCCTCCAATTTACAAAAGCATTCCCTCCTGCCAACTGGTCAGAGGGTACTTGGCCAACCTCCTCCCATTCAACAGACATCCCGGAGCAAGCGCTTCCTTTCTTTGGTTGATCCAAAGAACTTCTCCTCGATGTCACACATTTAGCCCGATCACTCTGGTAGGCTTAAATGTAGTACTTGTAGTTTATTGCTGCGTTATTTCTCAAATTGCTTTATTGACTTACAATTGTTTGAATTCTCCATAGCTGCTCCTCTGGTTGAACAACCTACAAGGGATCCGGCTCTCCCTACTTCTAGTTCTCATGCGCCATCTTTGTCCCAGACCATTGCTAGGTCAAAGATAGCCGCTAAAATTAAACTGGAAAAAGTGGCCGTGGCGAAACCATCCCTCAAGAAAGCCAAGATTGTCGAAGTTCCTGATTCTCCACCATGAGAAGATTGGGAGTTTGTAGATATTGAAAAAACCATGGAAAGTCCAACTATCGAAGCTTCTCCTGATCAACCTAAAAAGACTCCCACTAAAGTTGATCTCCTCTCTCGCATTGTAATCTCGAGCTCTCCTAGTGTGATTATTGAGCAGATGTAGAATAATTTAGGGACTTTGACCCTTTCTCAATAGCTGATTCCTTTTAGACCATCATCTCCTATGCCCTCAAGCGATTTTGAAAAGATATCCAATCTATCTTGAGTTCTTCATCTCTTACCTTTATTCGTCCACCTTCCTCTGTTTCTGATCCGGAGGGTCATTGCCGGTCTCTTATAGAACAAAACTCTTGGACGTTTCACTTCACCTAACTTTATTGTTGTTGTTTTTCCTTAAGTTTTTTTACTTATGTTGTACTTTTTCTTTCAGATTTCCATGAGTTGGTTTTCATTGCATGAAAACGCATAAAAATCCTTCGCGGAATCGTCTAAGCTCAAAGGAGAAATTTCACTCATAAACAGTCAAGTTTCCTCCCTGCCAGTGGAGAAAAATGAGGTTATGATAATGTTAGAGAGATTGAGGGCTTCTCTTGCCTAATCAGAATCTGTTATTTCTTAGGAGAGGAAAGCTCATCAACTCCTTGCTGAAGAAAATTTGACCTTGAAAATGGCCCTTAAAGAATCTGAAGATGAAAAAGCTCGGGTGGTAGTAAAACAATCTTCTTTGGAGAAAAAGATGAAAAGAAATAAAGACTCTCTAAAGTCGGCTATTAGTGTTATTTCCGATGTGATGCAACGGGTATTACAATTCCTTGATGCTTTTCTTGAAGACGTCATTGCCAATTCTTTTGAAGATGCTATGATGCCCGTTTACACCGACAACGTCGATAAATACCTATAATTGAGCTTTCCCTCACTTGAGCCTGCTCTTTTCAATAGGGTTATGGAAAAATTTTAAAAGATGGAGTAGGGGTTTGAAGTCACTGAAAGAGAGGAGATCGATGCCACTAAAATTCTATCTTTCGAAGTCCCTTGCTTCAAAGTAGACTACGACTCCGAAGATGAAGGTGACAAGGATGAAGTTGCCGAGGGAGAGGGTGGAAATGATAATGATGATAATGATAACGATAACGATGATGACAATGATGACGACAACGTGGATGGAGGTGAAGGATCAAGTGGCAACAGGGGTGGTCACATGACGCAGCGGATATTACAAAACAATCTTCAATCGGTGAAAGTAGCAATAGATGGATTGATGGATACTGAAATGCCCGAATTCATTGATCCGAAGATACTGAACTCTAGCTATCCCGAACTCATTGATCGCGCACGATACCGGGTTCAAAGAACTTCAATTCTTCAAGCGTTGATCAAGAGCACTTGATTCCGCGAATCGGCTTCTACAATCGTTGAATCGAGCGCACTCGATTAACCGAAAGAGGAGATAGGAGATTACACTCAACTACCAATTTGAATGAAAGCACAAAGCAATCAAAAGAGAATTTTATTCAATATTCAACAACCTTTACAAATGACTCCATTTGCCTATTTATAGGCTACAACAATTACAACGGAAAAAAAGACAACTCTTAGGTCGTGAGCGACCTACGACCTAAGCTCACGCGACCTAAAAACTTAGGCGACTTAACATAGTTACATCTCAAGACCCATTATACATGCGGCTTAACAGACACGACTTAGTATAGGTCGGCAGCGACCTAAAATATTACGACATAAGAAAATACAACACAATGACTTGACGACTTAACAACATGTACAAAAGACACAAGCTTCCATCAGCGGTTGAGATTAACTCGGTAGAAGAATCAACGTCCACAAGCTTCAGCGACTTAAAAATATGCGGCATTCCAGCTCAACGACTTAAGGAAATCAATGGCATCCAGAGCTTTGCGACCTAAGAATGAACGGCATCCCTTCGTTTGCGACCTAACAGAAGCGGCTTCAGAAATTCTTCGCGACCTAAGTCTCCACGACCTAAGACTTTGCGACCTAAGCCTTCGCGACCTAACTTAGCTTGTTCCGTTTCCTTGCGACCTAACATAGGTCGTAACTCGTTAGGTCGTATCACCTTTCTCTTCAGACTGTTAGGTCGTTGGTGCGACTTAAAGGATTCGTTAGGTCGCTCGCGACCTAATACTTCAGCTCCCCGCCAATCTTCACACACTGCTAACTCGTTAGTCTCTTTGTTAGCTCGTAGTACTTCGCTAGGTCGTTGCCAGTCTTCAGTAGGTCGTTGATACGACCTAAAGGTCTTGTTAGGTTGTTCGCGACCTAGCCCTTTACCAGTTTGTGCTTCAACAACCAGTAACGACTTAGAGGTTTCGTTAGGTCGTATGCGACCTAACTCTTCATCCTTCTGAGCATCCTTTTGGGCTGCATCATCCTTCCCAGGTTGAGAAAAATTCGACCTCGAATTTGTACTCTCTTCCTCCATAACAAATTCATCCCCGTGAAACGGTACGAGATGTTTGACATTGAACACGTCGGACGTATACACATCATCTGGTAGTTTCAATTTGTAAGCATTTTCATTAATTCGCTTCACAACTTCCACCGGACCAATTTTTCGTGCTTTCAATTTATTGTAAGCGCCTACCGGAAAACGATCTTTTATTAACACTGCATAAACCAAATCACCTTCTTGAAATTTAACACTCCTTCGTTTCAAATCTGCCGATTGTTTATACTTCTCATTTGCTTTCTCTAATCGTTCTTGAACGATTTTATGACATTCCGTCAGCCCTTCAACAAAATCAGCAGCTTTCTTAACTGTCTTCTTTGATTGTGGCACTACCGTTAGATCCAACGGTCCCTTCGGTAAACTTGAATATACTATTTGAAATGGACTGAACCCAGTACTTCGATTCACAGCATGATTATGAGCAAATTCTGCCTGGCATAACTTCAAATCCCAACTCTTCAGATTATCTTGAACAAGACACCTCAGCAAATTTCCCAATGACCTGTTCACAACCTCGGTTTGTCCATCCGTCTGCGGGTGATAAGCACTACTAAACTTCAGCTTCGTTCCCACCATTTTCCACAAACTCAACCAAAAGTGACTCAGAAACCGAGTATCTCTATCCGACACAATAGATTCTGGCAATCCATGAAGTCGATAGATCTCCTTGAAAAACAATTGAGCAACATGAACAGCATCCGCCGTCTTCTTACAAGCAATAAAATGTGCCATTTTCGAAAATCTGTCCACCACCACATATATGGAATCATTACCACGCTGCGTTCTTGGCAACCCCAACACAAAGTCCATACTGATATCTACCCATGGTTTTACAGGCACGGGTAACGGCATATATAAACCAGCATTAGTCGCAGTTCCTTTCGAAACCTGACAAATATGACAACGCTCCACAAACCTTTCCACCTCTTTCCTCATTGATGGCCAAAAGTAGGATTGTGAAATCAACTGTAAGGTACGGTCTCTCCCAACATGTCCCTCTTCGTGTAATTCCTTGATAATCTTCATTCTCAGACTACCCTCTGGTATGCACAATCGATTTCCTTTAAAGAGAAAACCATCTATCATCACGAACTCATCCGTCTCTCCCTCCTTGACTTTATCAACAAACTTTGCAAAGTACGGATCATCGGTAAATAATTCTGGCAATATTTCAAACCCCGTCACTTCAACCTTCAATGTAGTTAACAAGTGATTTCTTCTACTCAACGCATCCGCAACACGATTCGTCACTCCCGACTTGTGTTTCACAACAAATGTAAATTGTTGCAGATATGCAATCCACGATGCATGTCTCGCTGAAATCTTGTCTTGCCCTTGCAAATGCTTCAATGCTTCATGATCAGTATACATAACAAACTCCTTCTGAAATAGATAGTGTCTCCCGTGTTTAATAGATTGTACAACAGCATAGAATTCCACATCATATGTACTGTATCGCATCTTCGCTCCTGACAACTTCTCACTAAAATATGCAATTGGACGTCCCTTCTGACTCAACACTCCTCCAATTCCAACCTTGGATGCATCAGTATGTAGTTCAAACACTAGCTGAAAATCAGGAAATACTAGAATTGGCGCAGTCGTCAGCAACTCCTTGATCTTCTCAAAAGCATTCCCTGCTTCTTCTGACCATGCGAATTGTTTACCCTTCATACAATCAGTCACATGTGCCATTACACTACTAAAGTGTGGTATAAACCTTCGATAGAATGAAGCCAACCCATGAAAACTACGAACTTCCGTTATCGTCTTGGGCTGCGGCCAATCTCTGATCGCCTCAACTTTACTCTGGTCCACCTGTATACCTTCCTTCGAAACAACATACCCCAAAAATAACACACTATGCGTCATGAACACGCATTTCTTCGTTGCAGCATAAAATTGTTCTTGTCGTAATACCATCAGCACTTCTCTAAGATGATTTAAATGTTCCTCTAGACTTCCACTGTAAATCAGAATATCATCAAAATACACCACCACAAATTTCCCAATGAATGGTCGAAAAATCTGATTCATCACCCTCATAAAAGTACTCGGTGCATTGGATAAACCAAATGGCATGACCAACCATTCGTATAGACCCTCCCTGGTTTTAAAAGCAGTTTTCCACTCATCGCCTGGTCTGATACGAATTTGATGATATCCGCTCTTCAAATCAATCTTCGAAAAGATAGTAGCTCCGCTTATTTGATCCAACAAGTCATCCAACCTCGGCATTGGAAATCTATATCTCACAGTAATCTTATTCAATGCTCGACTGTCAGTGCACATCCTCCACGTTCCATCCTTTTTTGGTAACAATAAAGCTGGTACAGCACAAGGACTTAAACTCTCCTGCACACGCCCCTGTTCAAGCAATTCCTCTACCTGCCTTCTCAATTCTTCATGTTCCTTCGGACTCATTCGATAATGTGGTCTGTGTGGCAACACAGCACCTGGAACAAGATCTATCTGATGTTGTATATCCCTCAACGGTGGCAACTCCGTTGGTAACTCCTCTGGAAATACATCGTCAAATTCTTTCAAAACTGGTTTAACTTCTTCTGGTATTTCAACCTCTTCACTGCTCTCTCGCCCAATTAACAAAAACACTTCAGGTTCCTCCTCCACTTCCTTCACAAACTCCTTCAGTGATAACAAAGTTTTGAGCTCTTCAATCTCCTCCAACTTGTTTTCCTCCTGTTGTCGCTTCTTTGGAACTAGAGTAATCTTTGTGCCTTCGAACATGAAACTGTAACTGTTGGTCCGTCCGTCATGCTGCACAGCTCGATCATACTGCCACGGTCTCCCCAGCAACAAATGACAAACGTCCATATCTACGACATCACACCAGATTTCATCTTTGTATTTCTTCCCAATTGAAAACTTCACACAAGCTCTACGTCCAACTTTCACTTCACCACCCTTCCTCAACCAAGCTAACTTGTACGGTTTAGGATGTTTCTCGGTTTTCAACTCCAACTTCTTCACTGCTTCTGTAGAGATAATATTATCACAACTCCCAGCATCAATAACAAATTTACAAACTCTTCCCAGAATAGTGCATGTAGATTGAAAGATATTGTTCCTCAACCAACTACTTTCCTCCTCTTGCTTCGGTGTTAAACAACTTCTCCTCATCATCAATGCGTACCCGTCATCTCCTGACAGTAAGTCTTCCTCCTCAACTGGTAAAGAATTAGAGTATTCAGCTTCTTCATCCTCATCCTCAACCTCAGCTATCATAGCTCTCTTCTTCGGCTTTGGACATTCATTACTTTGTGACCCAATTCCTGACAATTGTAACATTTGAAACCGTTGTTAACCTTTGTCTTCTCAGCCTCCTTCACTACTGGTCTACTGATAGATTTAGAAACATTAGAACTTCCACCAACACCCTTCACTTGATTGTTAGAATTAGTAAACACACCACTTCCCCGTCGTCCCTGTTTCTCCCAAGCCAACGCTTTCTGATGTGCTTCCGCTACAGATCTTGGATCAAACATATTAACCATATCCTGGATCTGCATTCGTAGTCCCCCAACAAATCTAGCTGTCAGTTGTTCTTCCTTCTCCATAATATCATTTCGAGCAATCAGTTGGTAAAATTCATCAGCATAGTTATTAACTGTCTTCGTGCCCTGCCTCAAGTTCTGCAAACGTTGATACATCAAAGATTGATAATTGTATGGTAAGAACGTTGCTTTCATCATTTTCTTCATCTTTTCCCAAGATTCAACTTTTGACTTTCCCATCCGATCACGTGTAAGCTTGGTTTGTTGCCACCATGCTAAAGCTCTACCCCTTAACCTCGTAGCAACCAACTTCACCCTACGCTGTTCTGGAACTTCTTTGAAGTAAAAAATCTCTTCAACATTAGCTACCCAATCTAGAAACTCCTCCGCTTGCATACCACCTTTGAATTCAGGAATTTCAGTCTTCATTCCCGACTCCCACTTGTGATCATACTCAGAGTAATTTCTCCCTTGTCCTCGTCCTTGTCCTTGAACACTACCACCATCATACTCCTCTTCAAAATCAGATGTATATCGTTGTCTATCTCGTCCACCCACATCTCTACTACCATTACGCCTTCCACCTTCATCCCTTCAATCGACATTCCTCCGTTCACGATCATTCACGTTCCTCCCACGCCCGTGATCATTATCAACACTTCTGTCTCGATTGGAATGTGGCGAGACTCTACTACCCCCATGATTAGATTCAGGTGAAACCCTTCTCCGATTTTGATTCATTTCTGTCATAAGTTTCTCTAACCGGCCAATTCCTTCGTTAAGCTTTTCACTAAAGTTTTCATTGATTCTTTGCTCCATCTCATCAGCCTCTTCTCTTTGATACAAAGCTTCTACGTTTTGGTGGCGATTAGCTCTCCTTGGCGGCATACTTGAAAATTTTACAAACTCCTCAACACTTCAAAATTCAAACACAATTCGGACTTTGATCCAAAATGAAACGGATCGAAAACTTCCACTTTGTAGCAAATCGCGATGAACACGATGGACAAAGTTTCGGCCTCCAATTCAAATCCGATCAAACAACTTCGAACAATGATGAACACTTCACTCTCGATCACGGCTTAACACTCCAAGCTCGGCTTTTCACTTTCAAACTTCAAAACTCTTCAAAATGATTAGGCTCCAAGTCTCGATCTAGCTATGATTGTCTAGAACAAGCTCCGATACCAAAATGACACAGCGGATATTACAAAACGATCTTCAATCGGTGAAAGTAGCAATAGATGGATTGATGGATACTGAAATGCCCGAATTCGTTGATCCGAAGATACCGAACTCTAGCTATCTCGAACTCGTTGATCGCGCACGATACCGGGTTCAAAGATCTTCAATTCTTCAAGCGTTGATCAAGCGCACTTGATTCCGCGAATCAGCTTCTACAATCGTTGAATCGAGCGCACTCGATTAACCGAAAGAGGAGATAGGAGATTACACTCAACTACCAATTTGAATGAAAGCACAAAGCAATCAAAAGAGAATTTTATTCAATATTCAACAACCTTTACAAATGACTCCATTTGCCTATTTATAGGCTACAACAATTACAACGGAAAAAAAAGACAACTCTTAGGTCGTGAGCAACCTACGACCTAAGCTCACGCGACCTAAAAACTTAGGCGACTTAACATAGTTACATCTCAAGACCCATTATACATGCGGCTTAACAGACACGACTTAGTATAGGTCGGCAGCGACCTAAAATATTACGACATAAGAAAATACAACACAATGACTTGACGACTTAACAACATGTACAAAAGACACAAGCTTCCATCAGCGGTTGAGATTAACTCGGTAGAAGAATCAACGTCCACAAGCTTCAGCGACTTAAAAATATGTGGCATTCCAGATCAACGACTTAAGGAAATCAATGGCATCCAGAGCTTTGCGACCTAAGAATGAACGGCATCCCTTCGTTTGCGACCTAACAGAAGCGGCTTCAGAAATTCTTCGTGACCTAAGTCTCCACGACCTAAGACTTTGCGACCTAAGCCTTCGCGACCTAACTTAGCTTGTTCCGTTTCCTTGCGACCTAACATAGGTCGTAACTCGTTAGGTCGTATCACCTTTCTCTTCAGACTGTTAGGTCGTTGGTGCGACTTAAAGGATTCGTTAGGTCGCTCGCGACCTAATACTTCAGCTCCCCGCCAATCTTCACACACTGCTAACTCGTTAGTCTCTTTGTTAGCTCGTAGTACTTCGCTAGGTCGTTGCCGGTCTTCAGTAGGTCGTTGATACGACCTAAAGGTCTTGTTAGGTCGTTCGCGACCTAGCCCTTTACCAGTTTGTGCTTCAACAACCAGTAACGACTTAGAGGTTTCGTTAGGTCGTATGCGACCTAACTCTTCATCCTTCTGAGCATCCTTCTGGGCTGCATCATCACACTGATGCTCCTGAAAAAGATGGCAATGGCAACACAAGGACTCCTTAAAAGGTCGACCATGATCCATCGGAACCACCTATGCCTTCTGTTCCTAAGGAGGAGCATGCTTTCATTAGGGTGGAAGAATCAAGAGAGAAAAAGCAGTCTCTGAAGCGTTTATTCCCGTCTCTTCGATATGAGATTCTTTGTTTAAACGGCTTTCACTCCTAAGATAATAATAGCTTAAATCCTTTATTTTAGATAAGGAGTAAATCCGTTCACCCTTATAAAACCAAGCTTGAAAGAAAACAGGCGGAATAGTTTTTATAGGGAGTTAGATAAACAACTGAAAGAACACAATATTCTCTCTGATTAATATCATAGGATTAACAAAAGTACGGCAGTGTAAGCATCCTTCATACATCAGGAAGCTGCCCAAAGACTACGGATGGCACACCTTCGATATGATAGTCTTTTAAAAGAGAATCGGGAGTTGATCACGCTCTTTTGGGTGTTGATTGAGGATAGAAGCATTTTGGTAGACATCATATACAAAGCCTATTGTAGACACTCAAATGTAGATTTCTCATACTTTGGTGATTGTAGTGGGGGTCTACTTAGGCGTTTACACAAGAGATACTTCGACGAATTTTTATCTAACCCACATCATGGAGCATGTTGGAACTTACCACTAGTCGGATTGATTCCCCAAGAGTTGCCTCTTGATAAACTCAAATACTATAAGGACAAGTTTATTTTAGAATTATTTTCAAAGTTAATTTTGTGTGAACCAGATGAACAGTCATAATTATGTAATGATATTGTTTTTTGAATTTTTTTTAATCTTCCTTTTATACATAGTTGTAATTTTTCTACACTATCACAGAATAAATGTCCCTCAGGCCACTTCGTCTCTAAAGATTATCTAAGCCAGTGTGTTAAACTAAGAAGAGATTATATCGAAAAGGCATCAATTTTAAATTCATCAAAATTAGCCAGATATTGCTTTCCTAGAGATTTAAAAAAAGTTTATTTGGAACATCCTTGTCCCCATTTCGATTTTCTCAGTGAAGAAAAAGAAAAGCTACTTAAGGAAATCCGGACATATCATACCAAGTTAATATGTAGTCATGATAAACCTCCTGACGGGGAATGGGACTATAGCAAATATCTTCCGGTTATTACTTCTGAAGGACTTAATGTTCCTTTTGACTCAACAGTTATTCTTTCTGCTAAGTGATTGAATAAAGTTAGAAATGCAGTTTCCTAACTTTAGATGTAAAACAGATGTCTAGCTGTACTTTTTAGTTTCATTTTTACTTAAGTTGTAATCTTATGTTGTTATAATAAAGAGATGGATTATTCAAGTCTTGACTTTATTTTCTTTTTCTTTGTTTGTTTAAATATGAGATACAACTATATGCAACGCCACTCTCATTAGATTCAACATCACGCTTTATCGATATTAGAGATAGATTGTTAGCAGATCTTGAGAAGAGGAATGTTAATTAGAAAACTTGTCAACATCTCCAAGGCTATGTGAATGGAAAATAAGATTATAGAAGGAAGATCAAAAGTGACTTCTTCTTTCGAAACCTCCCTTCAGACCAAGTTGACTTGGTCAAATCTTTCTCGGAGTATAATTGACATATTGCTAGTGAACCATTGATAAAATTAATCTCCTCAAAATGAAGGTAAAAGAGGAAGCATCTTATTCGAAACCCCTCTTTCGAATGAGTCGAAAGTAGTTATTCATATTTTATATTCATCCCTTTCAACCGTGTCGAAAGGTTCATTCAAACCCTTCGATCACGAGGAAGGTCTGCTTTTCCTCTAAAGAGATGTAGCTACTTTCGACATCATTTATTTCGTTCCTTATGGAAGAACTCCTTCGAAAGGGTTGAACATGTAGTTATGTGTTTGTTCCATTCGAAGGGATCCATCCTTAAACGATAACTCGTCCTTTATGAACTAGATGTCTTTCGTAACATCTCTTTCAACCAGGTCGAAAGGGATTTCGTCCTTCCGAAACAAATCAAATTCACAATGGAGCAAGCTTCATTTGGTGTATTCAGTAGAAGATCATCTTGGATATAGGTAACTCTTATAAACTTATCAATGTTGAAACATCATCAACATTTTTATTTGTCATCATATTATGCTTATCGTGATGATAATGTGTTTCTCATGTATTCTATCAAAGTAGATCCCACAGCTTTGCAAACGACAGAAAGAAATTAAGAAAATAAGATAACATCATGTGCAATTGATCGTTAGTCTAGCTAATGATCGTAATGATCTCCCTCATAATCGAAATCCTTAATGAATCTGCGTTTTTCACCCTTTTCATTAATCCAAAATGAGTTACAAGTTTGAGAGCTTTTCCCTAACTCAATTTAGGGTTACAAAGATTTTGTCATTGAAAAGAAGTAGAAGTAAAAGAAATGAGCTTTGGATTCCAAACCTCCCCCACCAAATCAAACCCCATGGGTCTTATTTATAGATCCAGGTCATTCCCCTTTCACGCCAATCCTTTTGACCCAATCGAGAGGTCACTTTATCTTTCGCGTCATTCCTTTCGACATGGTCGAATGGCCTCACCTGCTTTCAATGCTGTTGAAAGGCTTTACTTTCGAGTTCTCTAATTCTTCCTTTGCGCTTCTTATCTTTTTATTTCAGACCTTTCAACCTTGTCGAAAGATTCCTTTGTCCACCTTTTGCTATTGTTAAGTTTTAATTGTTCCTTCTCTCTGTTTTTTCCTGAATTGCTTTTAACGTCGTCGAAAGGACCACGGATGCGCTTTTCTCTACATGGTGCTTTATATCATAAGAATTAAAGATAAGAGCTTCTAACTCTATTGGTAGGTTGTTTATTAGGGTTTTGAAGGTGTTGAAGTATTGATGATCCCGATGTGAAAGGTGGCTTCTGAATGCATGCTTGTGAATTGATGTGAAACCTTCTCCTGATGTCATAGGCTTTGACCGGTTCACAAGGCTCGACTATGCTTTCGAAAAGGTTGTTTTGAGTAATTTAAATGAATGCAAAATCTTTGTTTTCAAAAGGTTTGGAGTGCATATGAAAGGTTATTATTCATTGTCATCGAAAGGGGTTCCGAGCCCGTCCTTGCTTTTCTCTATATTCGCGAATCCATCTGCATCGAAAGGTTTGACTGAAGCAGAAGAGTATCCCCACTTCCTTTTTATCCTTTTCGAAAGCTTTTTGCACTGTTTATCACTTGTGAGGGCATCTGGTGCTTGTGTCTCCTTCGAAAGCTCTCTTAATGCCTTGGAAACATTCTTTCATGATCCTTGTCGAAACCTATGCTTGTAATTTCAATAGAGTCGGGCATTTTTATTAATCTTCTTTCATACCTTAATTCTTAAGTGGGCTTTATGGTTAACATTTTATCCCCCTCTTTTATGAAAGAAGCTTTTGTTCTTCAGGACAAAAATATCATAACTTCTTTGTTCTTAAGAACATGGTTTTCCTGCAAAATTCAAAGCAAGTGACATTTTTCCATTGCCAACTCATTATCTTATAAATATGCTTCATGATAAGTCAACATAGCAGTGCTTCTAAATTTAAATGGTTAGTTAATCATAATCCTTATGTAATAAGGGATATGATGTCCGTAATTAATAGTTATCCATGCATATAATAACTGAAGTCTAAGAACTTCCTATTGGAGACAACCAACGTCTAGAAATAGGGGAACATAAGCTATTATCTAGAAATAAATCTCTGTAATCCCTAAATCTTAATGTGTATTTATAAACTCCTCTTGGAGATAAGAATGATCCCGAAGTCCAAATTCAGATATTGTTGAGTGTCATTTAGAGTTGCAAACTAATAACCCTAATTTGGGTATTAAGAAGACCAGCTCGAAGTTTTTGGTCGAAGACTTAGATGTCTACTATACTTTCAATACTACTGCCTTAAAACCCAAATTCGAGATTCGATGGACGAAATTCAAAATTGATGAGAAAAGACCCAAAATTCAAATTTAGGCATTAGAAAGTCATAAAGTCTAATCCCAGATTAGGGCATCAACAAATGAAGTTTAGAAGTTAATAGTAAGATGTCCAAAACCCAGATTCGGGTTTTAATAAGTAAGATTCAGAAATAGTCTTCAAAATAGAATTCTCAAACCTAGATTCAGGTATTAGTTGTGGACAATCAAAAACTCGTAATAATTATCTTCATGACAAAAATCTCGAACCCAGATTAGGGAATATGTCGGATAACCAAAAATCCATGATAATTATCTTCATAATAGAAATCCCAAGTCGAGATTAGGGCATATGCTGGATAATCAGAAATCCATAATAATTATCTTTATAATAAGAATCTCAAGCCCAGATTCGGGATTAATAAGAGAAGTCGGATAATAGTCTCGAAACCCAGATTAGGGTATGAGGGAGACCATAAGTGATTAGTGAAGATCCGAAACCCATATTCGGGTATTAAAATATAAAGTCCAAAAGTGAGAGACTCGAAACCCAGATTTGGGTAATAATAAGTGGAGTTCTGTTCTACTTCTTAAATTTTGTCTTCTTCGACATGTGTAAACCCTTTAGGCCTTACATGAAGTTGTTGTATTATTGGCTGCTTCTCGAGCTTGGACATTTTAGTCCGTCATTTTAATATGCCTCTTCTCGGGCTTGGACATATTAGTCCGATATTTGATATGCCGATTTTCGGGCTTGGACATCTTAGTTCGATATTTGATGTGCCACTTCTCGGGCTTGGACATCTTAGTCCGATATTTGATGAGCCTCTTCTTGGGCTTAGACGTCTTAGTCCATTGTTGTATGGTGCTCTTGCTTAGCTTATTCTCAAGCTGGAACCAAGGACTTACCCAAGCTCCCTCTAGGAGGCGCCTTGACCTGACCATAGGCGCGACCAAGGGCTTGTCGATGCTTTAACCCAGCCATAGTGTGGTGCGGATAAAGGCTTACTCTCCTCCCTTCAGGAGGTGCCCTGCCCTGGCCATAGGGTGGCGTGGACAGGGGCTTGTCGATGCTTTATCCTAGCCATAGCGTTGCACGTATAAAGGCTTGCACTACTCCCTCAAGGAGTTGCCCTGCCCTAGACATAGCATGGCGCAGAGAAGGGCTTGTCGATGCTTTGTCCTGGCCATAGTGTGGCGTGGATAAAGGATTACACTCCTCCCTCCAAGAGGTGCTCTGCCCTGGCCATCTCGGTGCCGACAGAGGCTTTGACCGTTCAAGGTAATGTCTAAATGAAAGGAGCATTTCACTCCCGACCATGCAGATTCTTCTTTTGATGAAAGAGATGTTTTATTCATTTATTGTAGGATAATATGGCCTCAAATGTTCTGCATTCCATGTTCTAGGAACCATATTACCGTCTGGTCAGCATAACTTGTAAGCTCCCGGTGGAATTATTGTGCATATGATTAGGGGTCCTTCCCAGCGATCCATCCACGGGATTCCTCGTGTTTGCCATCACTCTTTAGAGCACTAGATCTCCTTCTTGAAATGATCTTGTTCATACTTTTGAGTTGTAATATTTCAAAACCCTTCTTTGATATTCTACTGTTTGAATTGTTGCTTCATCTCTCAACTCATGTATCGAATCCAATGATTCTTTATTTAGCTCTTGCTTTAAATGGAATGAATATGTGGTCCTTCAATGTGAGGGTATTTCAATCTCAATCAGCAACATCGCCTCATACCCATATGTTAATGAATATAGAGTATGTCTCGTTGCTTTTCTGATAAATGTTCGATAAGCCCATAATACAAGTGGCAATTCTTCTACCCAATTTCCTTTAGCTTTTTTTAGTCGCTTTTTAAAAATAGTATTTATGGTCTTATTAACACCCTCAATGGCCCCATTTGCCTTCGGATGAGAAACTAAGTAAAAGCTCTTAATGATTCCGTTTTTATGACAAAACCGTGAAAATTCTTCACTCTCAAACTGCGTTCCATTGTCGGAAATAATCTTGTAGGGAATTCCAAATCTAGTTACAATGTTTTTGATAAAGAATCTAAGTACATTTCCAAAAGTAATCTTGGGGAGTGGTTCTGCTTCAACCCATTTAGTGAAGTAGTCTATGATGACTACAACATATTTTTATCCCCCTTTAGAAATTGGCAACGACCCGATTAAATCAATTCCCAATACGTCAAAGGACCGTGGACTTGAAATTGGGGTTAACTGACTTGGTGGTAATCGGGGGATCTTCGAGTACTTTTGGCATTCCTTGCATCTTTTTGCATATTCTATGGCTTGACTTACCATATGAGGCCAATAAAATCGCTGTCTCATTATCTTTTTTGCTAGTTGTGTTCTGTTGGAGTTGTCTCCAAAGAATCCTCAAGTGTTTCTACTAGCAATTTCATCCCATCTTCCACGCTTACACATCTTAAATAGGGTAGTGCATATCCTTTCTTGTAAAGGATTCCATCTACTATCATGAACATTGGAGCTTGTCGCTTGATTTTCCTAGCTACCTCCTTATTAGATGGTAATTTCTCTATCACAAGATATTCAATAATAGGTGTCATCCAAGTGTTATCATAGTAATTGTCTGCCCTTGGCTGGATAAATCACTCGTTCGGGATTTCCCTTTCGATTTCCTTTTCTTTTCTTTCTCACGACATGTCTTGGGATCTGGTTATGACTAGCAATTCCTTTCCTTATTCAGATATCCCCTCTTCTATACTCGTATTTGCTTGATATCCTACTAGCATGATCCGAGTTTCTAGGGCACCCCTTGAACTAGCTAACTTCGCTAAAAAATCTTCCTGTGAGTTTTCTCCGCTCAGAACTTGATGTATGCAAAAAATTTCAAATAAAGCAAACATCTTCAATATCTTCTTTATGTATAAAGATAGCTTGGCATCTTTTGTTTGATAAACCTGCTTTATTTGATTTAACATCAATTATGAGTCACTAAGGATTTGAATCCATGGGATATTTAGCACTAATGCTAATGTAAACCCCGCCACTATTGATTCATGTTTGGCCACATTGTTTGTTGCGGGAAACCCTAACTTCATAGCATAATGCAAGTGGTTTCCGTCTTGTGTTATTATCACATATCCTGCACCGACCGCATGTTCATTCGATGCACCATCAACAAACAACTACCTTATAGGTTTCTGATTTCTTTCTTTTTCTAATTGCTCCTTAATGAAGCTAGTACAGTCGTTAATAAAATTCATCAATGCTTGACCTTTGATAGTATGGCTGAAATTCAATATCATACTAACTGAGTTCGATTCCCCATTTTACCATTCAGCTTGAAGTTTCTGGCTTATTGAAAACTTGTTTGAGGGGAAAATTTGTTAATACCCTGATCGGATGTGCTTGAAAGTATGCCCTAAGTTTTCCTGCCATCAGGATCAAACAATAAGCTAGCTTTTCTGTTACTGGGTACTGAACTTCCACATCCTTTAATCGCCTGCTTACATAATACATAGGAAGTTGAGCCCCACTTCCTTCTCTAATCAACAATGAACTGACCACATGTTCTGAAACTGCCATGTATAAGTATAAGAATTCTCGATTCTCGGGACTAGAAAGTATCAGTGGCTTTTCCAAGTGGCTTTTTAACTCCTGAAAAGCTTTTCTACAATCTTGCCCCCATTCAAAGTTTTTCTTCTTCTTAATTACATCGAAAAAGGTATACACTTATCAGTTGCTTTGGAAATGAATCTGCTTAGAGCGGATATCCTCCTATTCTAACTCATCACCTCTTTACTAGTTTTGGGTTCGGCCATATCCTTGATATCTTGAATTTGGTCTGCGCTAGCTTCAATCCCTTGAGCACTAACAAGGTAGCCTAAAAATTTCCTTGAATGGACTCCGAAGGAACATTTCTGTGGGTTCAGTTTCATCTGGTATTTCCGCAATATCTCAAACATCTCCTTTAGATCTTAAAGATGATCTTTAGCCTCGTTGAACTTCACTAGCATGTCATCCACATAAACCTCCATATTTCGGCCAATCTGGTCTTTAAACATCCGGTTGACTAGCCTTTGATATGTAGCCCCCTCATTCTTTAGCCCGAAATGCATTGCATTGTAGCATAGATTCCCTAATCAGTAATGAAACTAGTGTGCTCCTTATCCGGCTTGAACATGGGTATCTGATTATATCCAAAGTATGCGTCCATGAGGGATAACAATTTGTGCCCACTTATTGCATCAACCAACTGATCAATTCATGGTAATAGGAAAATGCCTTTTGGACAAGCCTTGTCGAAGTCAACATAATCAATGCATGTCCTCTACTTTCCATTCGATTTATTTACTAACACGGGGTTTGCTTGCCACTTTGGGTAGTAAATTTCCAGAATAAACTCATTTTCGAGGAGTCTTCCAACTTCTTCTTTCAAGGCATCAGATCGTGCTTTATCTAACTATCCCTTTTTTTGTCTAATATGGGTTGCTTTCGGATTAATGATTAGCACATGCCACATGACTGACGGATCAATTCCCACCATATCTGAAAGTGACCAAGCAAACACGTCCTTACTGGTCTTAAGAACTTGGATTAAGTCTTTCTTCCTATTGATATCCAATTCCTTTCCTACTTTGACTACTTTGGTGGTATCATCTGAATCTATGCACGCCTCCTCAAGGTCTTCTATGGGTTTTATTCTTTCTATTCCCCCTCGGCAATCAAATTCAGTGACAATTAAGTTTTCTTCAGCAGAATTAGCATTGATTCTCTTTCTCTTGCCTCCAGGAGGATTGTACTTTTCATACATGCGTTTGTTAGTCTTATTAGATTTGATTTTTGCTTCGAATGTTGGATGTAAATATCCATCATCCGAAGGCTAAAAGCAGTAGAAGAATCAAAGTAAACAGAAGACTCCCTTTAATACTGATCAATTGTAGCGAAATACATTTCTCGAGAGCTAAACTACTCCCCACGGACGGTGCCCCAGCCCATCTTCGTAAGGAATTTCACCATCAGATATATTAGTAAGACAAAAGCAGCTATCTCGTCAAGCACAGGTCTGCTAAAGAAGGCGTTGTAGTAGGATGGCTGGTTGATGATCACAAAGAGAGTCTCAATGTTCGGCAAAATGGTAGCACCTCATTTGCACTAGCAATTTTATTTGACCCACTAGATTTGACCCCTTGTTGTTGAATCTGAAGATTGGTTTCGTGCTGGGCTCTAGCTTATTCTCAGGGATGTTCATCTGATCGATGGCATGCTTAAAGATGACATTGAATGCACTGCCTGTATCCATAAGAATTTTGGACACAATAGACTGTCCAATTTGAGCTGTGATCATTAGGGGATCGTTGTGTGGATGATGAACTCCCTTCTTTAACTCATAGGGGGTGATAACAAGATTTGGCATTGGAACAATGAGTCATAGATTTTTCAGCGGGGGCTTTTCTTGAACTGAGAATACACCCTCTCTAGCCTCCTTAATATATCTGTTCTTGCCCCTTTGCTTGTCCCTACTGGATGTGGCCCACCATTAATTACATCGATCCTGTTCAACGGTGAGATTAATCTCAATGGGTCGTCCTCCTCCAGAATATTAACAGCATTATTTGGGAGCTTTTGTGGATCATCTCTTGTTCACGGAACTTTCTGCTTGTCTTGAATGAAATCTTTTAAATTACTTTTTTTTCTAAAAGGAAAGGTTCTTTATTGATAACATATGAGAACTATATAATAGCAGGATTCGCCTCCTTAAAAAACCTTACCATTGTGGTAAGGAAAAAGAGCATGACATCCACTATTGAAACAGTCTCTATTACTGAAAAACAAAAAATAAAAACATAAGAATACAAACTCCATGCAAAATGCATAGACGGCCCATAACTAGGTTAAGACAAAATAAAACTCCTCCACACTTCAAAAGACAACCCGACCCAGCCCACTAGACAAATAAACAAAGCACCCGAAACATACTAACACCATCTCATTCTCATCGTCCAGTGTCTCCTAGATCTATGCCCCATTTTAAAAACCTTTTTCTCTCTGCTGATTGTAAATGGTGCCGGTGAAATCGCTTAACCAACTGAAGGCAGACATCAATTTCAATCAACTTAGCTCTTTGCTCCACCAAACACCTCTTTCCCTAGAAACGACATCTCACCTTTTCTAGATAGATATGGTGGGTTGTCGATTATGCCGCCACATAGGCTAGAGCTTGAGTGGCTGATTTCATTAGGAAATTTCGCCTCAAATTGGAAAATTGCTGCCTTAAAGTATGTGCGGTCTTGGGCTGTAAATCTAATTTGAAGAGTAATTCCTTCCAAAGGTATGTACTATATTTACAATCTGTAAATAAATGTTGGTGATTTTCTGTATTTTTGTTGCAAAGACCACACTGTACATCTATGCCATCCCCCAATTTGTCAATCGGCCAGATGTGGGAAGATGTTGAATATACGCCATATAGGTTGTGAAAGAAAATTTCTTTGCGGTTTTTAATATTCTAGTGAAATATTTTAAATTACCTTCGCGAATTAACTTCTGGATGATTCCTAATAAGACTCTACATTCGTCGGTCCTATGACCATTTGCTTTATGGTACACGCGGTAGTTGTCCCCTTTTCTTTGTTCTGGGTAGTTCTTGGCTTTGAAGGAAGTTGGGAAATTAACTCTCTCTTTTGCCACTGCATAGACGTAAGACAATGGCTTATTCAAAGCGATTGAATTAGCAATAGGTTCTTCCCATCTTGCTCTCTTATGCCCTCGACCCTGTCCAAATCTTCCTCCTTCCTTTTTAGGGATCGCTTTCCTTTTAGCGTGATATAACTCATCCATTCGAATGAACTTGTCAGCTTGAAAGTGGAAGTCTTGTAGGTCTTTACACCCATTAACAAAGAGTTGTTTCCAAAATGGGGTATTTTCTATTAATCATGAATGCACCGCGATGAGCTTATCACGGTCATTCATGTCCTTAGCCTTTAAAGCTTCAGTGTTGAACCTTTTAAGATAGTCCCCCAAAGACTCTCCCTACCACTGTTTTATGTTAGCCAAGACTGTGTAATCAATGGTTGGGTCATTGAATATGCTTAACTGAGCAAAAAATTCGTAAGAAAACTGCTTCCACGAGTAGATGGTCTTTTCTCGGTATTGTCTATACATTTAGCTGCAGCACCTTGTAGAGTCACTGGAATAAACCTACACCGAACAGCTGCTGATGCATTATATAGATCCATCTAGCTATCGAAAGCCATCAAGTGGTGGTTTGGGTCTATGGTCCCATGATATTTCATAGTCGAGATCTTCACATAAGATGGAATAGCTGTTGCCATGATTTCATCTATAAAAGGTGGCACATGCTCGTAATCATTCACATTCTCATCGAGGGTCCTCTTCCCTTTAGCATTCGCCACATCTTTAATTGCTTTTTCTACTGTATCTTTTAGAAAGGCTTCTGCATCTAGATAATTTTTCTGATTTGGATAGTATTCTTTCGAAGTGGAGCTACCTGACTATTCAAGAGATTTCCTAACATTCTTCCTTGATGATCAGCTTTGGTTGGAAGTCGGCCTTTCTTTCTTGAAGATGTTAAATCAATTTTTCTCTTTTCTTCATTTGCATAAGCCTTTGAATTCCTCTTTGGAGAGATCACTTCATCTCCATTTGGTGGTCATGTTGTTTTAGAAGACTTTTGGGACAATGCCATCTTGAGTAATTCCTGCATCTCGAGCAATTGTTGTTCTAAGCACTTTATTTTGGAGGTGTTATCATCTTGCTGGGCTGAAGCTGATGGTTGCCCTGGAACCACCCCCTCCAAGTTGAAAGTTGGAGTGATATTTTCTTCTAAGGTGGTGGTGTCAACAACCTTCTCATTCATCCTGCTAACTCTCGTAGATTTCATTTTCCTATACCAAGTTAAACAAACCAAAATTAGTCTACTAAGGTAACCACAAGGTCAGAGGTTCAAGCCCTCCTTCTAGCACCAAAAATGTTAACAAGAAAACTTATCAACATCCCAAGGCTATGTGAATGGAAAATAAGGTTATAGAAGGAAGATCGAAAGTGACTTCTTCCTTCGAAACCTCCCTTTTGACTAAGTTGACTTGGTCAAATCACTCTTGGAGGATAATTGACATATTGCTAGTGAATCATTGATCAAATTAATCTCGTCAAGATGAAGGTAAAGGAGGAAGCATCTTATTGAAAACCACTTTTTCGAATGAGTCGAAAGCAGCGATTCATATTTTATACTCATCCCTTTCAACCATGTAAAAAGGTTTATTAAACCATTTCGATCATGTAGGAAGGTATGCTTTGCCTCTAAAGGGGTGTAGCTGCTTTCGACATCATTAATTTCATTCCTTATGGAAGAACTCCTTTGAAAGGGTTGGAAATGTAGTTACGTGTTTGTTCCTTTCGAAGGAATCCATCCTTAAACGATAACTTGTCCTTTACGAACTAGATGTCTTTCGTAACATCCCTTTCGACTAGGTTAAGAGGGATTTTGTCCTTCCGAAACAAATAAAATTCATAATGGAGCAAGCTTCATTAGGTGTATTCAGTAGAAGATCATCTTGGATATATGTAAGTCCTACAAACTCATCAACGTCGAAACATCATCATCATCTTTATTTGTCATCATATTATGCTTATTGTGATGATAATGTGTTTCACATGTATTCTATCCAAGTTGATCCCATAGCTTTGCAAAATATAGAAAGAAATTAAGAAAATAAAATAGCATCACATGCAATTGATCATTAATCTAGCTAATGATCGTAATGATCTTCCTCATAATCGAAATCCTTAATGAATCCGTGCATTTCTCCCTTTTTATTAATCCAAATTGAGTTACAAGTTTGAGAGCTTTTCCCCAATTCAATTTAGGGTAACAAAGGTTTTGTTATTGAAAAGAAGTAGGAGTAAAAAAAATGGGCTTTGGATTCCAAAATCCTCCCCCCAAATCGGACCCCATGGGTCTTATTTATAGATGCAGGTCGGTCCCCTTTCGCACCAATCCTTTTGACCTAGTCAAAAGGTCACTTTATCTTCCGCGTCATTCCTTTCGACATGGTCAAAAGGCCTCGCCTGCTTTCAATGCTGTTGAAAGGCTTTCCTTTCAAGTTCTCTAATTCATTTTTGCGCTTCTCATCTTCTTATTCCTGGCCTATCGACCTTGTCGAAAGGGTCCTTTGTCCACTTTTCGCTGTTGTTAAGTTTTAGGTGTTCCTTCTCTCTGCTTTTTCCTGAATTGCTTTCGACATCGTTGAAAGGGCCAAAGATGTGCTTTTCTCTTCAAGTTGCTTTATAGTCATAAGAAATAAAGATAAGAGCTTCTGACTCTGTCGATAGGTTGTTTATTAGGGTTTCGAAGGTGTTGAAGTATTGATGATTCCGGTGTGATAGATGGCTTCTGAATGCATGCTTGTGAATTGATGCAGAACCTTCTCCTGATGTCATAGCCTTCGATCGGTTCAAAAGGCTCGACTATGCTTTCGAAAGGGTTGTTTTGAGTAATTTGAATGAAGGCGAAACCTTTGGTTTCAAAGGTTTGGTGCACATATGAAAGGTTATTATTCATTGCTTTCGAAAGGGATTCGAGCCCATCCTTGCTTTTCTCTATATTCGTGAATCCATCTGCATCGAAAGGTTCGAATGAAGAGGAAGAGTAGCCCTACTTCCTTTTTTGTCTTTTTCGAAAGCTCTTTGCACTGTTTATCACTTGTGAGGGTGCTTGGTGCTTGAGACTCCTTCGAAAGCTCTCTTAATGCCTTTGAAACATTCTTTCATGATCCTTGTCGAAACCCATGCCTATAATTTCTGTAGAGTCTGGCATTTTTATTAATCTTCTTTCATACCTTCGTTCTTAAGTGTGTTTTATAGTTAACAAGGAAGCTCCTTGACCATCCTTTGTCCACTCATTTCCAGGGTAACATTGAAGCACTAAAATTGCATAGGAGATTTTTGCTTTAGAAAACAATTGTTAGAAATCCTAACAACAAGATCGCTAATTTAGAGGCGGATGTTAAGAGCGAAAATGAAACGATTTCCTCATTAAAGCGTCAAATTAAATAAAATCCTTCAATCGATTTTGACCATAAGATGTCCAAACTTCTCCAGCAAATCATTGATTTGAAGATTAAGTTAAAGGATAGTCAAGCTCAATGCGAATCACTAAAATTTATTATGCGGAATAATATCTCAAGCATTGATTTACCAATTTCTCCTGCTATTTGATCAGTCACAAAATCTACAGGTCCACTTCCCTTACCGTCCAAAATTCCATACTACAACTAACCTTCATCCTGGCTTAGACGAGAAGGAGTATGAGAATGGTGCAAGAAGTTAAATTTGAGATGATGAAGTATTTCGATGAACAACAAAAAGTAAGATACTCGCAACGCATAAATGAATATGCAGCTAGGATTCAAAAGCTTGAACGCGAAAAGTATCTCCTTCAGAAGCGTACCGCTGATTTGGAAAGAGAGAATTAAACTTCTAAAGTCACAAATAAAGCTTTTAATCATGCTTTGAAGACCGACATTGAGGTTATTGATGACGAACACAAGATGAGGAAAAAAGAGAAGAAACTTCAAGAAGTTCTTCATATCGTTATTCATCACATCATGGATCCTTTAATTGTCGAGAATCTAAATAAGGTTGTTCAAGAGTCATGAACAATTTATATCAATGAAATGTATATACTTGTTCTATATACTTGTAAATAATTTCATAAATTATTTAAATTTTGTAAATATCACCTGGTTTCTAATCCTTTCTTGCATTTTTTTTGAATCAACTTCTTAATAACTTATACCATGATTTCTGTATTTGCTGGATCTTTCAATCCTTTTTACTATTCTACTTTCCTTGAAAAGCATGAAGTAAACAATATTTCTTATCATTAGCTTGAAATCTATATAGAAGTTTATTCATATGATTTGTTGAAATTAACAAATGATCATGTTAACATATGAAAAGTAATCCTATAATTAAATGTCTTGATGCCCATCTTCGATAATTTAGAGGAATAACCAGGAATTCAACTTCAATTGTATTACGAGATCATCAAAATTCTAATGGTAGAAAACCATAAATCCAACCAAGGATTTAATTATAGATGTTTAGAAATCCAACTTTTGGAGATAGAAAATCGATAATAATCGTGTATATCCAATGTCCCAAATTTAGGCATTAATGAATGAAATCTAAAAGTTAGAAGACCCGAAACTTAGATTCGGGTATTTGTGGATAACAATCAGAAGTCCATAATGATACTCTTCTTAATAGAGATCTTTGGCCCAGATTCAGGCATTAATGACTGAATTCCAGTAAAAAGTTATAGCCCTGAAACCCAGATTCGGGTATGATGAAGTCCGTAAATTAGAAGACCCGAAACCCAAATTCATGTATTAATATGTGAAATCCAGAACCCAATAATGAATGACCCAAAACGCAGATTTGGGTTTTAGTAAGTGAAGTTTGGAAATTCCTTTTCGATGATTAGTTGGAGGCTGCAGATTCCTACTTAAGCCTTATATGTCGTTGCTATCTGATTAGCTACTTCTTGAGCTTGGACGTCTTAGTCCATCATTTGATATGCCGCTTCTCGGGCTTCGACGTCTTAGTCCGTTGTCTGATATGCCTCTTCTTGGGCTTGGACGTCTTAGTCCGATGTTCGATGTGCTGCTTCTTGGGCTTGGACGTCTTAATCCATTTTTCGATGGGCCACTTCTTGGGCTTGGATGTTGTTAACAAGAAAACTTGTCAACATCCCCAATGTTATGTGAAAATTAACCAAGCCATTGGAAAGATCTCTCCTTTCAAGACATACCTTTCGACCAGGTTGATTCAGTCGAAAGGGTTTAAAGAAACTGCTCTACCTTTCGACCAGGTTGGCTTAATCGAAAAGGTTTTAGGAGTTAACTTTACCTTTCGACCATGTTGACTTAGTCGAAAGGCTTTAAAAAGTTAGTTTAGTAATTTAGGCTAAAGAAGTTGCATTTTTCTCGAAACCTTTCATTTGTGTGCGTTGAAAGTAGCTAATCATCTTGGCTTATCGTTCCTTTCGATTATTTTGAAAGGCATGTCCCAACCCTTTCAATCATGTTGAAAGGGATATATGCTTCACTAATATGACATAGCTGTTTTCAACCTCATAGTTTCGCTACTTTTGTTGTGGGTCCCCTTTGAAAGGGTTGCAAATAGAGATGGGGATAAACCCCTTTCGAATGAGTTCCCTGCTATTTAATTGCTAGTCAATTATAGGCTGGGACCCCTTCGAAACAGGTCCAGCTTATAACTGCCTAAAATTCGCTTTGTTTTTCCTATATGAGATCAATTTGGATATTCCCCAATTTCATAACTTCACTAATGTCGAAACTCTATCATCATTCTCATTTTTATTGTCTATATTGGTTTCGACAATGATGTGTTTCGACTGCATATATCCAAGTCGATCCTATGCATTGCATAGACAAAAAGAAATTAAGAGAATAGGTTAGAATCATGTGCAATGGATCATTAGACTAGCTAATGATCTAAATGCTCTTCCACCTCATCGAAATCCTTGATGAACCAGCTGTCTCTTCTTTTATTCATAATCCAAAATGAGTTACAGTTGATAGAGCTTTTTCCCCAATTTGATTTAGGATTTCTTAAGGATTTAATTGCAGCTAAAAAATTGAAGTAGAAAGAAATTAATTTGGATTCCCAAAATTCAGTCCCCAAAACCGGACCCCTTGGGTCTTATTTATAGATGCAGGTTGGCCTCCCTTCCACATTCTTGCCTTCAACCCTGTCGAAAGACCTCTATTTATATGCTGCCTTATGCCTTTCAACTTAGTAGAAAGGCCCTGTCCGCTTTCCACACCGTTAAGGTATCTCCTTCGTATCCTTTGTCTTCCCCATGCGCTTTCTTCATTTTTCCCGGACCTTTCGACTGAGTCGAAAGGGTCTCCATCAACCTTTCGCCTTTGTTAAGTCTTTAGTATTCCCTTTCTCTGCTTTCTCTAGAATTGTTTTCGACGTTGTCGGAAGGTCTTTAAATGCGCCTTTCTCTTAAGGTTGCCTTGTTGTCATCGAAAGTAATGATGGGAGCCTTTCGACGCCGTCGAAGGCTTTTCATAGGGGCTTCGAAGACATTGAAACTTTAATGGTTCCGTCATTGTTGGAAGCTTCCAAATGCTTATATGTTGATCAATGTGGAACCTTCTTCTGATGTCATTGGCCTCGACCAGTTCGAAAGGCTTAAATATGATTTCGAAAGTGTTGTTATGTAGGTGAAACCTTTGGTTCCGAAAGGTTGGGTGCATAAGTGGGAGATTATCATCCATTGCCTTCAAAAGGGGTTCCGAAGCTATCTTTGCATATTTATCTGTGTCGAAAGGTTGAAAGTGGTGGAAGGGTAGTCTTGTTTCCACCTAAATCGAAAGCCTTCATATTGTAAGGGTAGTTGGTGCCCACGACTCCTTTAAAACCTTCTTAATGCCTTTGAAACGCCTTCTTATGACCTTTGTCGAAACCTATGTCTGTAACTTCATCAAAACCTAATACTCTCATTAACCTTCTTTCATACTTCTGCTCTTGAGTGGATTTTATGGCTAACATTTTCCCCCTGTATGAAAGAAGCTTTTATTCTTTAGGACAAAAATTTCATAACTTCCCACTCTTTCTAACTTTATTTTCCTGCAAAATTCAAAGCAAATGATATTTTCTATTGTTATATCATTATCATATTTATGCATATGTTTCTTGATAAAATAGCATATTAACGCCGCTATATTTAAACAGTTAGTTAGCCATAGTCTTGATTCAAAGATATGAGGCCTGTGGTCAGTGGCTGTTAATGCATATAATAAACGTAATCTACGAACTCCTTGTGGGAAATAGCCAATAGCCAATAGCTGCAAATAGGGGCTATAAGTTACTATTAGGAAATAAACTTTTCTAGCTCATCCACTTTAATTTGTATTTGAAAATTTTCTGGAGATTTGAATGACCCTGAAGCCCTCATACGGATATTGGTGAGCATCATTTTAGAGTTATAATACATTAACTCTAGTGAAGGTATTAAATAGACCAACTAGAAATTTCGGGTTGTCTGTATTAATCACAACTCTACTAATTTATACCCCAGGTTTGAGGTTTGATTAAGACTTGGAAGCAATGAATTTTAACCCAAATTAGAGTATTAACTTGCGAAGTTTAGAAGTTAATAATGGGATATCCAGAATCCAGATAGTAATATCCAAAAATAGTCTTCCGAGTGGCATTTCTAAACCCAGATTCGAGTATTTATGGTAAATTAATCAGAAATTAGTACTAATTGTCTTTATTTCAAGTTCCGAGCCCAGATCAGGGCATATGTTGGACAATTAAATATTATTAGCAATTATCTTTGTAAAAAGAATCATTGGCCTAGATTAGGGCGCATGTTGGGTAAGAAAACATCCATAGTAATTGTTGTTAAAATAGAAATCCTCTGCCAAGACTAGGGCATATGTTGAACAATCAGAAATCCATGGTATTTGTCTCAATAATAGAAACCACAAGTGCAGATTAGGGCATTAAGGTGTAATCAAGCAATAATCCTAAAACCCAAATTCGGGTATTAATATATGAAGTTCTGAAATGAATGTCCCGAAACCTAGATTCGGGTACTAATTGATGAAATTCAGATATGAGAAACCTGAAAGCTAGATTTGAGTATTAGTAGATGATATTCAGATATGAGAGACCCGAAACCCAGATTTGGGTATGAATAGATGATATTCAGATATGAGAGACCCGAAACCCAGATTCGGGTATTAATAGATGATATTCAGATATGAGAGACCCGAAACCCAAATTCAGGTATTAATAAGTGGAGTTATGTTCTATTCCTTTGATGCATGAACCCTTCAGGTCTTGCATAGAAGTAATTTGATTAGTTGCCTCTTAAATCGGACCTCTTAGTCCGTAATTGGATATGCCGCTTCTCGGGCTTGGACATCTCAGTCTTCTATTTAATGAGCCTCCTCTTGGGCTTGGACTTCTCAGTCCATCATTTTATGAGCCCCTTCTTGAGCTTGTACATCTTAGTCCATTATTTGATGAGCCTCTTCTGGGGCCTGGACATCTTAGTTTGTTGTTTGATGGGCCTCTTCTTGGCCTGGACATCTTAGTCCTTTGTTTGATGAGCCTCTTCTTGGGCCTGGACATCTTAGTCCATTGTTTGATGGGCCTCTTCTTGGGCCTGGACATCTTAGTCCATTGTTGTACGATGCTCTTGGTTAGCTCATCTTAGAGGCTGGAACCAAGGACTTACCTGACCTCCCTCCAGAAGGCACCCTGCGGCTGGCTATTGTGCGATGCAGACAGGGGCTTATTCGGTGCTTTAACCTGGCAATAGTGTGGCGTGGACAATGGCTTACTCAATCCTCCCTCCAGGAAGTGCCTTACCCTGGCCATAGCGTGGCGTGGATAAGGGCTTGTTCGATGCTTTAGCCTAGCTATCTTATGGCGCGGATAAAGGCTTAATTCGTCCTCCCTTCAGGAGGTGCCTTGACCTGACTAGAGGTGCGGCCAAGTGCTTGTATGGTGCTTTAACCTTGCCATCTTATGGCACGGCTAAAGGCTTACTCTGCCCTCCCTTCAAGAGGTGCTCTGCCGTGGCCATCTCGACGCGGACAGAGGCTATCTACCATTTTAGGTAGACTACCTCTTAGGTAGTATCCAAATATAAGGAGCATTTTTCACTCCTAACCATGTAGATTTTCTTTTAAAGAAAAAGATGTTTTATTCATTCATCTTTGGAAAGTATGGCCTTAAATATTCGCCATTCCATTTTCTCGGAACCATATTGTCGTCTGGTTGGCATAATTTGTAAGCTCTAGGGTGGATTACTTTGCAAATGATTAGTGGTCCTTCCCAATTTGGTCCCAGGGGTCCATCTGCAGGGTTTTTGGTATTTTCCATCACTCTTCGGAGTACCAAATCTCCTTCGTGAAATGACTAAGTTCTCACTGTTGAGTTGTAATACCTTGAGATTCTTCTTTGATACTCCGTGGTTCTTACCGCTGCTTCATCTCTTAATTCATGTATCAAATCTGAGAATTCTCTTTTCAGCTCTTGATTCTTATCGAATGCATAGATGATTCTTCTGTGTAAGGGTATCTCAATCTCTATTGGTAACATTGCCTCACACCCATCTGTCAAAGAGTAGGGAGTATGTCCCATCGCCATTTTAGTGGATGTTCGATAAGCCCATAACACAAGTGGCAGTTCTTCTACTCAATTTCCTTTTGCTTTGTTTAGCCGCTTTTTTCAGAATTGACTTTATGGTTTTGTTTGCAGCCTCAACTGCCCTATTTGCTTTTGGATGTGCAACTGATGAATTTTTTTTAATGATTCCATTCTTGTGGAAAAAGCGAGAGAATTCTTCACTCTCAAATTGTGTCCCATTATCAGAAATTATCATCTGGGGAATTCCAAACCTGGTTATGATATTCTTGATAACGAATCTTAGTACCATCCCAGAAGTAATCTTTGGAAGCGGTTCCGCTTCAACCCATTAAAATAGTCTATGGCAACTACGACATACTTTGCTCCTCCTTTTGAAATTGACAATGGGTCGATTAAGTCTATTCCCCATATGTCAAAGGGCCATGGACTTGCAATTGGAGTCAATTGGCCTGGGTGCAACCTGGGAATCTTTGATTATTTCAGACATTTTTCACATCTTCTCACATATTCAATGGCTTGGCTTGCCATACGTGGCTAATAGAATCCTTGCCTCATTATTTTCTTTGCCAAATTTGTTCCATTTGAATGATCTCCACAGAATCCCTTGTGTGGTTCAGCCATAAACTTTACTCCATCATTCAGGCTCATGCATCTTAGATAGGGAAGAGCATATCCCTTCTTATAGAGGATTCCCACCATCATTATGAAGGTTGGAGCTTGTCTCCTGATTTTCCTTGCATCACCTTTGTCAGGTGGGAGTATTCCTTTTACAAGGTATTCAACAATGGTGACATCCAAATGTCATCATATATGTTACTTGATCTGGGTTCGTCAAACTTTTCATTTGATATTTCTTTATTACTTTCTCTTCTTTCTTCCCTTTGCGATTTAGCTTAAGACCTTGTCAGAATTAGCAATTCTTCTCCCTTTTTGGACGTCTCTTCTCCAATACTTGGAATTTCCTAATATCCCACTAGAACAATACGTGTTTCCGGGGCTTCCCTGAGCTTGCTAGTTTTTCTAGGGAGTCTGCTTATGAGTTTTCCGCTCTTGGGACTTGCTGTATTGAAAAGTCTTCAAACAAAGCTAGCATTTTTAGTATTTTCTTCACGTATAAGGATAGCTTGGGGTCCTTTGTTTGATATACCCGTTTCACCTTGGTTCACTATTAGCTGAGAATCACTAAAGATCTGTATTCATGGAATTTTGAGTTCTAATGCCAAGGTTAATCCCGCAACCATAGATTCATACTTTGCCACATTGTTAGTTGTAGGGAATCCCAATTTCATGGCATAATGTAAATGGTGTCCATCTGGTGTTATGGTTACATATCTTGCACTAACACCTTGTTCATTTGATGCACTATCAACAAATAATTTCCATATAGATCTTTGGTCTTTCTCCTTTTCTGATTGCTCCTTAATAAAGTTAGTGCATTCATTAATGAAGTCTGCTAATGCTCGCCCCTTGATTGTAGCTCGTGGCTGAAATTCTATGTCATATTGGATGTGCTCGATTCCCTATTTTACCAGTCTTCCTAAAGTTTCTGGTTTACTAAATACTTGTTTAAGGGGAAAATTGATTAATACCCTGATCGGGTGTGCTTGAAAATATGCTCTAAGCTTTCGAGCTGTTAGAATCAAGTAGTAGGCCAACTTCTATATTACTGGGTATCAGATTTCTGCATCCTTCAATCATCGGCTTACATAGTATACTGGGAGTTGTGCCGAATTTCCTTCTCTGATCAATACTGAACTAACTACGTGTTATGTGACTGCCATATATATATAAGGTTTCCCCATTCTCGGGACTAGAAAGTATTGGTGGCCTTTCCAAATGGTTTTTTAATTCTTAGAAATCTTTTGTGCAATCTTCTCTCTATTCAAAGTTTTTCTTTTTCTTGATTAAGTCAAAGAAAGGGATGCACTTATCTGTACTTTGGATATGATTTTACTTAGGGCAGCTACCTTTCCATTTAAACTGATCACTTCCTTGCTGGTTTTAGGTTCGGCCAAGTCCCTAATGGCTTGAATTTGATCTGGACTAGCTTTGATCCCTTGGGCAGTTAGAAGGTAGCATAAAAACTTTCTAGAATGAACTCCAAAAGAACACTTCTGTGGATTTAGTTTCATTTGATATTTCCGCAATACCCTGAACATCTCTTTCAAATCTTTAAGATGATTTTCGGGTTCGTCGGACTTTACCATCATATCGTCCACATAGACTTCCATATTCCGGCCAATTTTCTCCTTAAACATTCGGTTGACCAATCTTTGATATGCTGCCCCTGCATTTTTTAACCCAAATGGCATTTCCTTGTAACAATAAATCCCCAACTCAGTTATGAAGCTAGTGTGCTCCTCATCTGGTTTGAACATAGGTATTTTGTGATGACCTGGAATTTTGGCAATATGATTTTACTAAGTATTTAGTCTAATTAAATAAAATACCTATAGAAATGAGTTATAGTTAGACAATATAAATTTTTGTAATATCTTTACAATGGATTTTTAATAAATAGAATTTGTTATTTTAAACTTATGATTTTACTTATACACATGCTTGGGTAAACTATGATTTTAAATATAAAATGAATCTTATAAAAAAATTTACATAAGTTTGAAGAAATTTTAAATAGATTAAGTATTTAATAATATAAGTTTTAAAAGAAAGTAAGGGCAAGATTTTTAAAACTTTGTTAAGTATAAAATTGTGTTTATACTTGAGTAAAAACTTTATAAACAAATATAAGCTAGGAAAAATATATAAGTTAACTAAAATATGCTTATACAACAAAATGGAGATATGCTAGACTTTGTATAGTTGTAGTTTTAAATATAACATGTTGTTAAGCAAGTGTTTATAATAGAAATAGGCTAGGCAAAATAGAGTATGTTGAAACCTGTAAGTAGCTAAAGTAAGTCAGACAACATATAATATATATAAACTGGAAATTGAAGTATGCAGACAAGTAAATTATTATATACCTTATGGCATTGTACATGAGCAGGCAGTAGAATCATCTCAATGCATACGAGAATAGGAAGTATGCTTAGCTTTAGTCAAACAAATAAACATATATATGACTTGTAAGTACATACCAAATTTGGATTGTAGGTTAAGTAAGTGAAAAAAATATCTATGTACACAAGTACATTAGCATTTAATGTCTCTCACCCTAGCACAAAACAGAACCTGTTCGACATATATTTTCAGCCCCCAAAGACAAATAAAAATCTCTGATTATTTGTACTAGCTAAGACTTATATTTGTGTACAAATGCAACCATCAGGCTTTGCATACTTGTTTTATTTAGCAAGCTTTTTCCCCCATTTTCGTTCATCAAAACAAAAGAAGAAAAGCCAAAAGCATTCCAGTTTCAAAATCATTCAAGTTTTCTTGATCCAGAACTATTTCAAAGCCTATAAATCAAGCTCCCAGCTTCATAATGAAATCTGGAAACAACACATTTCCAAACAACTCTGATCATATCATCATGTTCCAGTTTTAAAGCAATTAAGTATCAAATATTTCAGTTTTTGAGTTCAAACAGTATAAGTTGCAGAAATCAAAATATCAATGTGCAGTTTTCAATTTTCAGAAGCCTCTCTGTTCAATCACTTTTCAGGTGAGTAAGCACAACTTTGTTTTTTTATTTTAAATCTGAACGCATGAATGAAAATTAAAAGTTGATGTAAAATTTGTTTGTGTGATGAGGTATTGAATAGATATGAGTGTAAAACTGGGTGCAGGTGTTGATGTATCAAGGTTCTTCTCTGTTTAAAAGTACAGAGTTCAAATTAAAGTTAAATTCCAATTCCTCTCATTCAAATCTTAGTTAGGCTTGGGTGTTTAATTAGAACATGTTTGTTTAAAATTAAACTAAGATTTAAAAATATTTTTAAGAATAATAAACAGAAATATTATCTGGAAAATAAAAAGAACAGTGGAACCAAGTATACGTTAAAAAAAAAAAATCAAATACAATGATTTGTTATTTCATATATATATAATCTGAATCTCCTTTTCAAACTATGATTTTTAAAACAAAAATCTTGAATTTTAGTTTGGGCTTGAGGGATCATTTTGGTGATGACCAGAGAAGTGTTATTGAGCAAGAACTGGTGACTGGGCGTTTTCTGGTGACTGGAAACTTCACTGGAGAGGGTCAGGGTGTAGGAGAGCTTGGCAAAAATGCCAAGTGGGTTTATCTTCACATGTAGCGGCGGTGATCGACCGATTTTGTTTTAAACCCTAAATTTGGGATGGGTCGGATTTGGAATGACGGTGTCATATCTGGCGCATCGAGTTGCTTCGGACCAGGTGTGTTGGTGGCGTGGAGATCTGGCGAGGCTGAGGTCGAAATTCTACGACCTCCGGTGGACGACGATAGGAGCTTGAGGTGTTTTCAGGTGAGATGGTGGTTCCTGGAATTGTTCGAGATGCCTCGATTTTGATTTTGTGTTTGTTTGGGTGTTTGGGTGGTCAGAATTGGATGTGTTGACGATCGTCATGATGCGAGGAGGGTCGTCGATGATCGGAAAGGCGAGTCTCTGGCGTACACGTGCACGCGTATCAGTGCTTAGGTAATGGTCGCTGTAATTTGGGAAGAAGGAATCGTCTCGAGTAAAAAAATGAGTGAGGCTCGGGTTTGTGTTCGAGAAAACTGGGTTTTGACCCGAGTTAGTATTTGGGGTTAGCAAGCTTTTTATGCAACAGTTTAAAAATTTTTATAAAACAAAGGAAGAAAAATGGGTAGTGACTTGGGTTTGGGAGTGGGAGTACTCGGGTTTTACTCGAGTAAGATATTAGAGTTTTAGTTGAGGTTATGTAACTATTTTTTTAGGTTTAGTTATATCTTAAGTTTAATTAAAGATTAATTAATTAAAGTTAAGGACAATTAATCAAGGGTAAAGTTAATTAATGAATTGATAATTAAGAATTAATTGATTTATTAATCAAAGAGTAATTTAATTTATTAATTAAATGATAATTACTTAATTGAAGGATTAATTTGCGAAGGATTAATTAATTTAGTTTGTAATTAAAGGTTAAATTAATAATTAAGGGTTGATTAACTAAGCGTAATTAACCAATGAAATAATTGCTTGATGGAAATAATTGAAGCTAAATTGGTTAGTGTGATTAATTTAAGGATTGATTAATTAAGGGAATTAACTAAGAGTTAGTTAATTAATGAGAGTGAAAAATTAAGGGATAAATTAATCAATGTAAGTGATTATAGAATAATATTTTGAGAGATTAATGTAATAAATCATTGTTAGTTACTTTATAAGAGTAATTAAGGGATTATTTAATTTGATGAGTGAAGGCTAATTGATTTGTAATTAATTAATGTTAAGTAAAGGTAATCCAAGTGATTAAAGATTAGTAATTAATTTAATTAGAGATAAATTAAATTAATTTTGGGAGTGATCAACCTTGCTTAGGAATGATCGAATGATGTTCAATGCCTTGAATTGGTTGATATCTCTGATATGGAATGTTTTGTGATATGATATGTTTGAGTGGACAGTAATAAACGTGGTTATCTATCAATGATGAATTGCTGTGATAAAAGTGTCATTTTGTTGAATCGTATTCACTTGAATAAACTTGGTTTAAGATGGTATTGAATTCGAAGAGACCGGAGTCGGGTATTAGGAAATACCCGAAACCACTTCGATTCGTTACAAATTGATACGTGGAATCAAATAGCCTGGAATGAAATGAATTAAGCGAATTAGATTATTTTATCTAAGTTCTGGCACTTAGAAATTGCTTTGTGAAATAAGTAATAAAACAACTTGCGAAGTTGTAAAATGATATAAGTACCCCAGGTTGATATGAGTGTATACTTTTGCATTCATGTTTGATGGGTTTACTCACGCTGGTTTCCAGCCTGACCCGGGTGTTACTTTGATGTAATGCTCGGGTCAGACCGAGTATTACAGATTTTCAGGTAAGGACGTCCTGGAGCTCAGGAGGAGTACTGGATGGCAGGACGTATGGAGTGATTCCGCTGTGGCTATTCTTTTGATTATCTGAGACATATTTGATTTATATATGATCATCGTTGTGTATTGAAATATAACTCTGATGTAAATAAATGTAAATTGACAGATACAGTATTGTTTTGTAAACTGTTATTATTTGATATTATATTTTATTCCGCTGCGAATGTGAGCATCTGTGTTATGTTTTCTATTTCTTTTCTTCTATCTCTTCTTCTTTCATAACTATCTGGAATTTTCGGGCTCGAAATTTCCGGGTCGTTACATATTTGATTGTACCATGAATAGGCATCCATGAGAGACAGCAACTTGTGCCCGCTTATTGCATCTACTAACTGGTCTATTCGCGTCAATGGGAAACAATCTGTCGGACATGCTTTGTTCAAATCCATGTAGTCAATACAAGTCCTCCATTTCCCATTTGATTTCTTTACCAGAACTGGTTTGGCTAACCACTTTGGGTAGTATATCTCCCGAATAAATCAATTCTCAAGGAGTCTGTTAACATCTTATTTCAAAGCATCTGATCGTACCTTGTCCATCTGTCTCTTTCTCTGCCTTATGGGGGTTGCTCCTGGATTGATATTGAGAGCATGACACATGACCGTTGGATCAATTACTACCATATCGGAATGTGACTAGGTAAATACGTCTTTGTTGACTTTGAGAAATTGTATGAAATCCTTCTTTAAGTCACCATTAAGATCTTTTCCCACCTTAACCACTTTGGTAGCACCATCTGAATTTATGTATGCTTCCTTAAGATTATCTATGGGTTTTATCCTTTCTGTTTCCCCTCGGCAATCGAATTCTGTGACTATTGGGCTTTCTTCCATTGAGTTCGCATCAATTCTATTTCTCTTGCCTCTAGAAGGAATGTACCATTGATACATATGTTTATTAGATTTATTAATTTTAATCTTTGCTTCGAATGTTGGATGAGAGAATCCATCATCCGAACGATGTAAAATAGTAAAAGAATCAAAGTAAGCGGAATACTCCCTTCTATAATGGTCAAGAGTAGCAAAATACATTTCTCGGGAGCTGAACTGCTTCCCTCGTACAGTGCCCCATCCTCTTTTTGTCAAGAATTTTACCATGAGATATTTCAGGGAGACGAAGGCATCTATTTCATCGAGTGCTGACCTACCAAAGAAGGCATTGTAGTATGATGGTTGGTTGATTATGAAAATGATATTTTCAAAGGTTCTGTAGGATAGTGGCACCGCCATTTGCACGAACAGCTTTATCTGTCCAACCGGGGTTATTCCTTTGTTTTTAAATCCAAATATGGGTTCCATGCTTGGCTCCAATTTGTCTTCAAGAATGTTCATCTAATCGAAGGCGTGCTTGAAGATTACATTGACCGCACTGCCTATGTTAACCAGAATTTTAGAGACGATGGATAATCCAATTTGTGCAGTAATCATCAAAGGATTATTATGAGGATGGTGAACCTCCTTTCTTAGCTCTTGAGGAGAGACAACAAGGTTAGGCATCTGAATGTTGAGACGTGGAATCTTCATTGGGGGTTACTTTTGGACATGTAAATGGCTTCTTTAGCTTCCCTTATGTATCTGTTTTGGGCCCCCTTACTGTTTCCCCCCAGATGCGGCCCACCGTGAATCACATCAATTCTATTTATTGGCGGCTCACGCTTAGGGGGTCTTCTTCTTCCAATATATTTACAGCATTGCTAGGGTGTTTTTGCAGTCCATCTCCTGTTCATTAAGCTTTTTACTAATATTGAATGAATTCTTTCAAATGACCCTCACGGATCAGTTTTTGAATAATGCCATCTAGAACACTGCACTCATCGGTCTTGTGACCATTGCCCTTGTGATAAGCGCAATAATCTCCTCCCTTCCTTTGTTTCGGGTTATTCTTGGCTTTAAAGGAGGTCGGAAAGTTGACCCTTTCCTTGGCTACGACATAGACGTATGACAGTGACTTGTTTAAAGCGATGACTTGTTTGAAGTGACTGCCTTAGTGATTGGTTCTTCCCATCTTATTCTTTTGTGTCCTCGGTCCTGGCCAAACCTTCGCCCTTCTTTCTTGAGGATAGCTTTCTTCTTAGCATAATAGAGCTCATCCATCCGGATGAACTTGTCAGCTTGGAAATGGAAGTCTTGTAAATATTTACAACCGTTGACAAAGAGCTGCTTCCAGAAGGGAGTGTTTTCTATAAAGCCGGAATGAACTACAATTAGCTTATCTCTATCATTCATATCTTTGGCTTTTAGAGCTTCAGCATTAAATCTCCTCAGATAATCTCTCAAGGATTCTCCCTATCTTTGCTTTATATTAGCCAAGATTGTATAGTCGATCATGGGATCTTTGCAAACACAGAATTGGGTATAGAATTCATAAGAGAACTGCTTCCATGGGTATATGGTTTTCTCCCGGTACAGTCTGTACCACTTTGCTGCAGCTCCCTGGAGAGTGATCGGGAACAATCGGCATCTGACAACACCAGATGCATTGTACAAGTCCATTTGGCTATCAAAAGCAATTAGATGATCGTCCGGGTCTGTAACCCCATGATATTTCATTGATGGGATCATTATATATGGCGGGATGATTGTAGCCGTGATTTCATTAGTGAAGGGTGGCACTCTTTCATTGTCATCAACATTTTCATCCATTGTTCTCTTCCCTTTTGTATTCATAGCATCCTTTATTTCCTTATCAGCTGCATCTTTTCGATAAGCCTCAACATTACAGTAATTTTTCTAGTCTAGACAATACTTCTTTGATGTGAGCTTCCTTATTATTCAAGTGACTTATCGAGAACTCTTTCTTGGTGGTTAGCTTTTGACTGAAGACGCTCCTTCTTCTTGGAGGATATTAAGTCTATTTTAATTTTGTATCCAGCGGAGTTGGCTTTTAAATTTCTCCTGGGGGAAATAACCTCTTCTCCCTGAGTTGGTTTTGGTGTCTTTGAAGATTTCTGAGAAAGTGCCATTTTAAGTAGCTCTAGCATCTCCTGCAGCTGTTGCTCCAAGTGTTTAATCTTTGCAGCATTATCATCTTGTCGAGCTGGTGAAGGAGGTTGTCCTTGAACAGCCCCATCTAGATTAAAGGACGGAGCTATGTTCTCCTCAAGTGTGGTGGTGTGGATAACTCCTTTCTCAATTCCACTTAATCGTTTTGATCTCATTTTTCCTACGCAAATCAAATGAACCAAAATCAGCCTATAATATAGTGACAAGGTCGGAGGTTCGAGCCCTCATTTTAGTGCCAAAAATGTTAATAAGAAAATTATCAACATCCTCAATGTTATGTGAAAGATAACCAAGCTATTGGAAAGATCTCTCCTTTCAAGACCTACCTTTCGACAAAGTTGATTCAGTCGAAAGAGTTTAAAGAAATTTCTCTACCTTTCGACCAAGTTGGCTTAATCGAAAGGGGTTTAGGAGTTAAATTTACCTTTTGACCAGGTTGACTTAGTCCAAAGGCTTTAAGTAGTTAGTTCAGGAATGCAGGCTAAAGAAGTTTCATTCTGCTCGAAACCTTTCCTTTGTGTGTGTCGAAAGTAGCTAATCATCTTGGCTTTTCATCCCTTTCGATCACATCGAAAGGCTTGTCCCAACCTTATCGATCATGTCGAAAGGGATATATGTTTCGCTAATATGACACAGCTGCTTTCAACCCCACAGTTTCGCTACTTTTGTTGTGGGACCCCTTCGAAAGGGATATAGATAGAGATGGGTGTAAACCCCTTTCGAATGAGTTCCTCCCTATTCAATTGCTAGTCAATTATAGTCTAGGACCCCTTCGAAAGCTCCCTTTCGACTGAGTCGAGTGGAGTTCCACTCTTTCGAAACAGCTCCAACTTATAACTGCCTAAATTTTTCTTTGTTTTTCCTGTATAAGATTGATTTGGATATTCCCTAATTTCATAACTTCACTAATGTCGAAACCGCATCATCATTCCCATTTTTATTGTCTATATTGGTTTCGACGATGATGTGTTTTGATTGCATATATCCAAGTCAATCTTATGCATTACATAGGCAAAAATAAATTAAGAGAATAGGTTAGAATGATGTGCAATGGATCATTAGACTAGCTAATGATCTAAATGATCTTCCTCCTCATCGAAATCCTTAATGAACTAGCCATCTCTTCTTTTATTCATAATCCAAAATGAGTTACAGTTGATATAGCTCTTTCCCTAATTTGATTTAGGGTTTCTGAGGATTTAATTGCAGCTAAGAAATTGAAGTAGAAAGAAATGAATTTGGATTCCCAAAATTTGGTCCCCAAAACTAGACACCTTGAGTCTTATTTATAGATGCAGGTCGGCTCCCCTTCCGTATTCATGCCTTCAACCTGGTCGAAAGGCCTATATTTATATGATTCCTTATGCCTTTTGACTTAGTCAAAAGGCCTCGTCCACTTTCGACACTGTCAAAAGGTATCTCTTTCGTATTATTTGTCTTCCCCATGCGCTTTCTTAATTTTCGGTCGAAAGGGTCTCCTCTCGACCTTTTGCCTTTGTTAAGTCTTTAGTATTCCCTTTCTTTACTTTCTCTAGAATTGCTTTCAACATTGTTGGAAGTTCTTTGAACGCACCTTTCTCTTAAGGTTGCCTTGTTGTCATTGAAAGTAATGATGGGACCCTTTCGACGCCGTCGAAGGCTTTTCATAGGGGCTTCGAAGACATTAAAGCTCTAATGGTTTCGTCGTTGTTGGAAGCTTCCAAATTCTTATCTGTTGATCAATGCAGAACCTTCTCCTGATGTCATTGGCCTCGACCAGTTCGAAAAGCTTAGATATGATTTCGAAAGGGTTATCATGCAGGTGAGACCCTTGGTTCTGAAAGGTTTGGTGCATAAGTGGGAGATTACCATCCATTGCCTTCAAAAGGGGTTCTGAAGCTGTCTTTGCTTATTTATCTGTCGAAAGGTTGAAAGCGACGGAATGGTAGTCCTGTTTCCACCTAAATCGAAAGCCTTCACACTGTAAGGGCAGCTGGTGCCTCCGACTCCATCGAAACCTTCTTAATGCCTTCGAAACGCCTTCTTATGACCTTTGTCGAAACCCATGTCTGTAACTTCATAGAAACCTAATACTCTCATTAAACTTCTTTCATACTTCTGCTCTTGAGTGGATTTTATGGCTAACATATGTCTTAATCCATTATCGTCTGGTGCGCTTGGTGAGCTTATTCTCAAGCTAGAACCAAGGACTTACCCAACCTCCATCCAGGAGGTGCCTTGACCTGGTCATAGCGTGGCATATCCAAGGGCTTGTCGATGCTTTATCCTGGCCATAGCATGGCCGAATAAAGGCTTACTCTAACCTCCCTCTAGGAGGTGCGTTGACTTGGCCGTAGCATGGCGCGGCCAAAGGCTTGTTGATGCTTTAACCTGGCCATAGCGTGCTGCAGATAAAGGCTTACTCTAACCTCCCTCCAGGAGGTGCCTTGACCTTGCCATAGCGTGGAGTGGCCAAGGGCTTGTTAATGCTTTATCCTAGCTATAGCGTGGCACGGATAAAGGCTTACACTCCTCCCTGTAGGAGGTGATTTACCCTTGCCAACTCGACGTAGACAAAAGCTTTGACTATTTAAGGTAATGTCCAAATGCAAGGAGTATTTCACTCCTAACCATGTAGATTCTCCTTGGTAAAGTAGTTCTTTATTGATTCCATTTAGGATCTCTTTACAAACCCATTAAGTTTACCCTGTCTGAAAAACTTAATTATCATTCATTCGAGCGATCTATAGTGATTTGCTTCATGACCATTTATCACATGGTAGTTGCAATAGGATCCTCCCAAGTTCCTTTCATATTTAGGCTTTTTCTTCTGGGATAACCAATAATCGAGTTCATCCTTGGTTAGCAAGTAGACATTCTCTGTAGATGTTGTGAAGTTGCATTCTTTTGGAAGTCTTGACTTGAAGCTTGTTTCTCAAGGATGGTTTCTAGGTCTTTTATTACTTGGCTCTGGAGTTCCACCCTTGACAACTGGTTTTCTTTCTAAAACTCTTTGGAGCTCTGGTGTAGGTAGTATGCCACTTGTCGCTTGACCCCATTGGTGTGCGAAGGCATTGTAATCAGCCATTATTCCTTCTTCAAAGATTGTGCCTTTGATATAATGTTGAATTGTTTTCCTTATTTGATCAAACAAGTTATCACTCCCATTTTTCTTTTCTCCTAAGGAAAAGGTTAGGGTAGGGCCAATATGAAAAGGGTTTAAACTCCATTTAAGTGGATCATAGGCTTGAACTTTATGATCCTTAAAACCTTCATCCTTAATGGTAGTTCTTCTTGTAGATCCCTATCATTAATTGTTTCATAGGAGAATCCAATCAGATGTGGTTCCGAGGAACCTTGCTCGGATCTTTTGATTTTTCCAATCATGATCAAGTAAAGTCCAAAATGGGTAAGCTTGAAATAGAATTGGGTTATAGGAAAATAGTGTGGAAGTTTAACAAGATCGGAGGTTCGACCCCTCCTTCTAGTGCCAAAATGTTTATAAAAAAACTTGTCAACACCCCCAAAGTATAATTAAAGGTGCATAAATGTCCTTCTAAGCTTCTCTTGATTAAGTAGAATAGGTGGTTAGGATCTTATTGCTTTCTTTTATTGACCTTTCGAATAGGTCTATAATGTGAAAACTCTTCCTTATCTGACCTTTCAACCCAGTCAAAACATTTATATCCCTTGTTTTTAAATCCTTTGAGCTTGCTGAAGTGGTTAGGTTATCCTTTCAAAACCTCCTTTCGAAACGGTCGTGAAACACTAAAGGTTAGCGCTAAGGATTCAGGAATATGATTTGGCTGGGTAGGTTTCGACTTCGTCGAAAGCTAGTATTCTCGATGGGTTGGGCTCAATCTTGAAATCTAAGGGAAAACAAGTTTAGGCTAAGGTTTCGACTCCCTAAAAGGTGAGTGTTTAGTGAATAATGGTTTGGAGATAAGGACTTAAGTGTATTGGTAAGTGAGAGGTTTTGACTCTCTCAAAAGGTATCCTTTTGACTAGGTTGATGCCAGCAGAACATAGTTGAATCAAACAATTTCACAAAATAGTTGCATAATCTCCAATATCAAAATCCAGCCTTTATCAAACTAATGATGTATAATCTGATTAATTTCCCCTAATTTGATTTCCAACTTAGGATTTACAAGTTTACAAATTTAAGAAAATATAAGTGAAGAATGAATGAATTCGGATCCTCTAAACCAGACACCTTGGGTCTTATTTATAGATGCGGGTTGGCACCTTTCGACTCAGAGCTTTCGACCTGGTCGAAAGGTAGCTTTATATACCTTCCATTTACTTTGACACTTGCACATCCCTCTGTAATGCTTTCAAATGAGTTTGAACGCTTCCATCTTTGACGAAAGGGGTAGATGCGCCTTTTCCTTTATATTGCTTTATTGTTGCAAGTGTGTAGGAGTAAGTGATTTTGACTCTATCAACGGGTTGTCCTTTGGAGTTTTGAAGGTGTTGAAATGCTTTGGGTTTCGACTTAGAAGGCATCTTTTGAAGATATGCTTGCGGGTAGATGCAGAACCTTTCCAAGTTGTTAAGGGTTTTAACTGATTCGAAGGCTTGATTATGCTTTCGAAAGGGTTGCTTTGATCAAGGCATATTTCTGAATGATTTGAATGAAGGCAAAACCTTCGGGTTCGAAAGGTTTGACACGCATGTAAGGGGTTGCTATCCACTGTCTTCGAAATGTATTTCTTCAACTCATTTGAAAGGTCTTAATGCATAAGGATGCATCTGCTTCGAAAGGAAATTATAGAAGTGGAAGGGTGCTTTCAACCCTTTCGACCCATTCAAAAGGTAGTAATATATCTGGCATTTGGCTGTAGCATCCCTTCGACTCCTTCGAAAGGCCTTGCTGGTGCTATTATCTCTTGTTCTTTTTTCTCTTATATTCATTTTGGTTTCGACAAGGAAGAAATGGTAATTGGTGGTAATAGAGAACACACCTTCTTTAGCCTCTTTGATGTACCTGTTCCTGGCCCCCTGCTAGTACCTGCTATATGTGGAACTCCATGGATTACATCGATCCTATTCAACGGCAGACTCAAGCTCAATGGGTCTTTCTCCTCCAAGATAATAAAGAATTACCAGGAAACTTTTGTGGACCGTCCCTAGTCCGTGGTGCATATTGTTTGTCCCGGATGAACTCCTTCAAATGCCCCTTACGAATTAATTTCTATGTGATTCCAGCTAAGACTCTACATTCATCAGTTTTGTGGCCATTTGCTTTGTGGTAAACACAATAGTCATCCCCTTTCCTCTGTTTAGGGTAATTTTTGGCCTTAAAGGAAGTTGGGAAGTTAACCTTCTCCTTTGTCACAGCATAGATGTAAGACAACGACTTGTTTAAAGCAATTGAATTAGCATTAGGCCCTTCCCATCTTGTCCTCTTATGTCCTTGATCTAATCCAAACCTTCCACTTTCCTTTTTATGATTAGCTTTCTTTTTAGCATGATATAATTCATCCATTTGAATGAATTTATCAGCCTAAAAATGGAAGTCCTATAGATCCTTGCATCCATTAATAAAGAGTTGTTTCCAAAATGGTGTATTTTCTATTAACCCAGAATGTACAACAATGAGCTTACCCTAGTCATTCATGTCTTTAGCTTTTAGTGCTTTTATGTTGAACCTTTTAAGGTATTCCCCCAATGACTCTCCCTGCCTCTGCTTAATGTTGACTAGAATTATGTAGTTGATTGTTGGGTCCTTGCATACAAAGGATTGGGTAGAGAACTCATAAGAAAACTGCTTCCATGAATAGATCGTCTTTTCACAATATTGTCGATATCATTTAGTGGTGGCCCCTTGAAGAGTTACTAGAAACAGTCTGCATCGAACGGCTCTAGAAGCATTATACAGATCCATTTGGCTATCGAAATCCATCAAGTGATCATCGAGATCTGTAGTACCACGATACTTTAGATTTTGGATCTTTACATAGGATGGGATAACCATTGACATGATTTCGTCCATGAAAGGGGCCACTAGCTTGTTATCATTTTCTTTCCCATCCAAAGTCCTCTTTCCCTTAGCATTTAGCATGTCCTTGATTGCCTTTTATGCTACGTCTTTCAGATAAGCTTCGATGTTGTGATAAATTTTCTGATTTGGATCATACTCCTTTGATGTTGAGCTTCAAGACTGCTCAAGTGATTTGTCCAATACCCTTCCTTGATGATCGAATTTAGTTGGAGGATGCTTTTTCTTTTTTGAAGATGTCAAGTCAATTTTTCTCTTGTCTTCTTTTGTATAAGCCTTTAAATTTATTCTTGGAGAGATCACCTCATCTCCATTCATTAGTTTTGCTGTCTTGGAAGACTTTCGAGACAATGCTACTTTGAGAAGTTCCTACATCTCCAGCAATTGTTGTTCCAAGTGCTTTATTTTGGTTGCATTATCGTCTTGTTGAGCTGAGGTTGACGGTTGCCCTTCCACAACCCCCTCCAAGTTGAAAGTTGGTGTTATGTTTCTTCTAAAGTTATGGTGTGAACGACCTCTTCATCCATTCGACTAGGCCTTTTGGATTCCATTTTCCTACACCAAGTTAAACAATCCATAATTAGTCTATAAGGTAAACACAAGGTCGGAGGTTCAAGCCCTCCTTCTAGCGCCAAAAATGTTAACAAGAAAACTTGACAACATCCTCAAAGCTATGTGGTTAATAAGAAATATTGTTTACGCTTCAAAAGAAGATTTTTAGAAATGATCACTCCCTTCGAAACCCCTTTCGATTGGGTTGACTTGGACAAATTTCTTTTGGAGGGTGGTCTTATGAAAATATTAATGGTAGTTAATAGATCTAATCAACTTTATTGAAATGAAGGTTAAGGGGAAAGCACCTCTTTTGAAACCTTTTTTCCGAGTGAGTCGAAAGAGGTTATTTATATTAGACATTCATTTCTTTCGACTGTGTCGAAAGGGCCATTTTGCCTTTAAGGAGAAGTGTTTTCTTTCAACATCAGTGTTTATACTCTTTTGGGAAGAACTCCTTCGAAAGGGTTGTATATATTGTTGTGTGTGTGCACCTTTTGAAGGAATTCATCCAAATAGAATTACTTATCATTTACACATCAAATCCCTTTCGAAACGTCCCTTTCGACCAAGTCGAAAGGGTTTTTTCTCTTTCGAAGTAGATCTAATGTACTATATGCAAGCTCTATGTCATATATGTAATGGAATATCATCTCTGGTAACATAAGTTCGATGAACTTATTAAAATTGAAACATCATCATCATGTTTGATTATCACTAAATATCATTACACATGATTATAATATGATTCGTATGAATATTATCCAAGTTGATCCCATTGCATCACATAAGAAAAAAGGAACTAAGAAGTTAAGCTAGCATCATGTGCAATTGATCCATGCGCTTCCTCTTTTAACATTAATCAAAATTGAGTTACAAGTAAGAGTGCTTTTCCCCCAAATTGATTTAGGGTTACAAAGATTTGAATTTGCTATGGAGAATGAGTTTAGGATTCCAAAATTCGGTCCCTAAAATTGGACATCTAGGGTTGTATTTATAGATGCAGGTTGGTCGCCTTTCACGCCCATCCTTTCCCTTCCGTCGAAAGGTCTTCCTCCAATCTTCCATGTGCATCCTTTCGACATGGTCGAAAGGCTTTTCTTCATCTTTCTGCGCCCATCCTTTCGACATGGTCGAAAGGCATTCCTTAATCTTTCTATGAGCATTCTTTCGACATGGCTGAAGGGAATTCCTTCATCTTTCTGTATGCCCCCTTTCGATGTGGTCGAAGGGCATATCTTCATCTTTTTGTGCGCCCCCTTTCGATGTGGTCGAAGGGCATATCTTCATCTTTTTGTGCGCCCCCTTTCGATGTGGTCGAAAGGCTTTTCTTTTGAACTTTCTCAACCGTTCTTTCACCTCTGGCTTTTCATTCCAGTCCTTTCGACCCAGTCGAAAGGATCACCTTGACAACCTTTCGTTGCTATTTAAGTTTGGGTACCTCTTTTGCTTTGCTTTTTACTATACTGCTTTCGAATTCTTTGAAAGAGGAGTACAAGAGCTCTTTACTTTGTGTTGCCATACTGTTTGCAAGTGAGAGGTGAGTTGAGTTTTTGCATTGCATTGAATGGGATGGAGAGTGACAATTGGATCTTAGGGAAAGGACTCTTGCACTACATATAGGATTTTTATCATGCCTTCGAAGGGTTCCAAACATTTCGAAAGGCTTGTTGTTGCTTTCGAAAAGTGTATTGGAATCGTTTCTTTAAATAGTGAACTAACAACGTTGAAAACCCCTGCCTTTCTTATGTATGCGAATCCACCTGCATCGAAAGGTCTAGATGAGGCAGAAGGGTAACCTTGCCCTCTTTTCTTTTCCTTTTGAAAGCTTTTTTCCTGTTTATCATTTGTAATGGAACCTGGTGCTTGCGACTCCTTCGAAAGTCATCTCAATACCTTTGAAATGCTCTTTTTTGAACTTTGGTGAAACCTATGTCTCCAATTTTTGTAGATCTTATCACTTTTATAATCGTTCTTTCATTTGATTGCCATATTTACTTTGATTCTTTTGTGATTGGATTGGATTTCATGTAATGTAGGTATTATTAAGTTAGATACCTCGACACCCTATATTGTACTTAGTGTAGCACATTCATATGATGATAATATAGAATATATGTAACATCCCCTATTTGGAGGTCCGAAGCTAAGCGCTACAGATGCTGTAATCGTCCATAGTATTAAATTTTGATGACCAAATACGATAATGTTAATGGTGTTAGTCCCTGAGGACTTGGTTTTGATGACAACAACCTTAGAATAGATTATAAAATATAAATACTAACATTACAAGTTTATATATATATGTATATGCAGGATCTAACCATGTAGGTATCATGAATGAAGACTGTACAGTATAGAGATTCAAGATATAGAGGTAGAAGACTCATGAGTATCAAGATTATCAAGAGTTCAAGATTTCAAGGTTAAGTTTGTTTTATTAGGAATATTTGTTAAAACTCATAGAAAGGCACTGACATTTTAATATCCAATTTATTCGTGGAATGGAATCCACTTCGAGCCCGTTAAAGGGATGGAACCCTAAGTAGGATGGAACCTACGAAAATCTAGTGGGACATTGTTTTGTATCCACTAATTTTAATTCAAATGATTTTTCAAAATTATCTTGTTTTCAAAATGATTTCAAAACTTTCCTTTTAAAAAGATTCAAAACCTTCGATTCCATTTTTAAATAATTTTAGCCTCAAAAACATCTTTATTTTCAGAGTCAAAATTACTCCTGATTTTAAACTATCTTTTCAAATAATATATTTAACTTTTAAATATTTATACTTAGATTTAAATATAAAATTATAGTTAAATTATGTATATACTGTTCTTTATATTTACTTATGTATTTCAACTATATTCAAGTATATTTATAAAGTTTAAAATAATTTTAATATAAGATAGAGGTTATTTTCCAAGAAAATCAAAACACCAAAAATCCCTTTGGGATGTCGACATACCCATATACCCAATGTCGGCATAGTGTCAGTTGGCTTCAAAATTCAAATTTCAAAAGAAGTGTCTATTCGCCATAACTCTTCACGAATGGACATGACTGTTGTTCTTCTATAAATAGGGGTCAGTTTCAACGAATTTTCAATCACTTTTTTCTGGTTTTCACTCCTCTTCTTCTTCCACATTTCTTAATACAAAATCATACCATTACTCTGTCGAAATCAACATCGAATCATACTCGATTATTTCTAGTGTGATTCTCCATCACTATCTCTACAAGATCCAAGTGCTAATCTAAGTTGTAGACTTCTTTGTAATCAATCGAGCGAGAAAAGGTGTAATTGTAGCCTTGGAAATCAATTGAGCTATAAAAGGTGTGATTGTAGCCTTGGAAATCAATTAGGTGAACTTGTTGCCCCGGAAATCAAGTATCTCTACCCAGAGGATTGTTATTCTGGAGGGTGTACCTCGTAGCCTTGAAACCGAGGGTTGTAATTGTTGAATTGGCTTTGAAAGGAAATCCGTACTTAGTTGTGCGGGACTGGATGTAGGTTAACTCCGAACCAGTATAAAATCCGGTGTGTTCTTTCCTTTACTGCTTTTACTTTATATTTGCATCTGTGTTTGATTCTGTGTTCATATCTGTGTCTGATTAGTGCATACATTGTTAACAAATTAAGATAAACTCAAAAAGATTAACAGATTTCTTAAAACACTATTCACCCCCCTATAGTGTTAATTCTACCCTTAAGATCCTTAATCCACATTTCTCACATTTGGTATCAGAGCATTGTTTTCAAAAGTTTAATCATTGTTCCATGAGTCTGCATATGATTTGTTTGGGCCAAAAATAGTCACAAACCCCAAATTGTGAAAGCACCAGTGTATGAATACAAATCAACAATATTCAAACACAAATCTCATATCTAAGCTAGCAACAAACAACAATCCAGAAGTAATGAACAGTGACACACAATTTATAGTGGTTCGGCTATCTCCGGCCTATGTCCACTTCAAGGTTTTTATCTTTTATTGATGTTCTTTGCTGATTACAGATGATTACCGCAGATACAATGAATGAATTCGAGTATAATAGCAATGGAAAGTAGTGGAGTTGAATCCGGCAGTTTCTGGACGTTGAGTTGCCAAAAGAAAAATCCTTTTTCTGCAAACTTCAGGGGGCTATTTATAGGCGTAGGAGGATGAGATCGCGCTCAAACTTCGGGAGACTCCTTCTGGCATGTGAGGGGGCCCACACGACCGACCCCACAAAGTATCGACTCGATCTGCGATCGATACGAAGCAATTTCGTATCCATCAAGGAATGATCCAATCGAGCTGAAACTTGGCAGGATTGTTCTTTACCTTGCATGCAAGCTACTGTGAAAATTTCGTTGCATTTGGATCAGTGGTTTAGGAGATATGATCGATTCAAGGTCATGTTTTTCGTAGTCTGCTGCTTTCGAATGCACACTTTCGTATCCATCTGTTCGACTCGATCGAGGCACATGCGTGGGAGATGACATGGCGTGAGTTCCCTGGATCGATCCAATTCTTGCGACGTATTGACCGAGTTATCCATGCGCCTTGTTCGCATCATCATTTCACGTTGACGAAGACCATTTCTCATCCATCGCATGCAACTCCATTCGCACCGGTAATTTATTAGAGGGATGTTCGTATTGATCGATTTTGGTTAAGTTCGTATCTATTAGATCGATACGAACCAACGGTGCTTTCAGATCGATACGAGCAACAGTTGAGTGATAGACGCGAACGCGGCATGCGATGGACACGATCAGGGGTTCTCTAGTAGATACGAACTTGACGGACACGAGTAACACAGTCCGAGATCGATTCGTAGACGATCGATTTGTATACGATCGTTTCGAAATCGCTAGCTCCTAGTGGATTCGAATAAACTGAGGCGGTGTCATCCTGATGGACACGAACCTGATGGATTCGAAGCGGGGTGGAGCTATTTGGATGGATGCGAATCTGATGGATTCGAATAGAGGGAGGCGACGTCATTCTGATGGATACGAATCTGATGGATTCGAATAGACCATCACCTCGACTCTTTGATGGATACGAACAACATATTTCTCTAACTTGTATCGATCATATCTCATCCATATGAACTCCGATTAACTTGAAATTTGAAATGCTGGCTTTTATGGCTTTGCTTGTCCTGTCTTGTTAATTGTAGCCCGATCTGGACTCGAACAAAATTCATCGACATCCATGGTGTACCTGCGATGCACAATCGATATTCATGACTAGTAATTATTGATTTTCAGTTAATTTTTGGGTTCTCAGCTTTGCCAAAAGGTGGGATAACACTTTGCCCCCCAAAACATGCCTTTTGGTAAAAGGTGTGTTTTTATCATTCTCAAATTGAATGCAGTGAGTTCATGTTTTACTCAGAGCTTATAGCATTTTCAATCAAGTCCCTTGCTGTTCGAAGCCGAATCGTTATTAATTTCTTCCAGTGGAAGTTAAGAATGAAATTCTACAGTCACTCCGTACTATCGATGGTCACTCCGGATCCTTGCCAAGCCCATTCCGGACTTAGTGATCCAATAGAAAGATCCTATTGCACTCCAGCGTTGCTTCCTATTCCTTGCACTCTGGCCCTAGTTAGGGCGTAAAGCTAGGTCTTGGTCGTTCTGGACCGATTGTAGACTCTCCGGGCTCCTGCTGGATCCCATCCTGCCACTCTCCGGTGAAAGGGGAACAGCGTTAAGTGAGTCAATCCTGTCACTCTCCGGCGAAGCGACTCACTTCTTGCACTCCGGTTCAGTGTATCTGAACATTAAGCGATGTCATGGCCTAAATCGTGGGCCAATCATAGCCTCTCTGGGCTCTTATCGAATCCCGATCCAATCACTCTCCGGTGAATGGGAAACGACGTTAAGTGAGTCGATCCTGTCGCTCTCCGGCGAAGCAACCCACTCCTTGCACTCCGGACCTCGTCTCTCCGGGTAGGGTCATGAAGCGATCATTTTTATATTGGTGTTTAATACTCATCCTCTAACTCTCCGGTCAAAGGTTGTATTTCAAGAAATTCAAGTTTATTTATTAAATTCAGGTCCTAGATGTTCAATCTCAAACATCAGGAGAAAACTAAACATTACCTCTCCGGGCAGATCGGTCTATCTCCATCTTAGAGCATGCCTAGGGATCTCTCTGGTTCCCGCACATGAGTAAGTGGAGTAGCCGTTTATTCTGAAAACAAATCTAATGAAATCATTTGACCGAAGTCCAAATCCTGAACTTGGCCCTTGCCATCTTAATCAGTTGATGATGAGTCGTGATCCCGATCTAGGATCGTTTCTGTTGGGTGGAGGTGGTAGTTGTTCAGGCCTTACCGCCGCTGCCCGTTCTCTGACATATTGTGGCAATCTACCACTCCTGGCATGTTCTTCCACCTCATCCTTTAGGTGGCGGCATTCGTCGGTTGTGTGCCCATCCAGCTCATGGAATAGGCAATATTTTCCGGTTCTACGCTCCCACTCTGTGGGATCTCTCCTGGGTGGTTTTTGATAGGGGAGTTGCCCCCGAGTTTCAGTGTAAATTCGTTCCAGGCTTGCCGCCAAATCTGTGTATTGCCTGAATCTGGGCTCTCGGAATTTCTTCCGTTTATCAGGGCCATCATGTACGTCATCCTGCTTTCTCTTTCCTTTGTCTACCCTGGGTTATTCCCTGGCGGTTCCTTCGCCTTGTACATCGTTTATTTCCTGCCTCTCGGTTCCTTCGCCTTGTGCATCGAAGGGTATTCTGGTACGTACTCTTCGTGTGGCCCATTAGCATCAGCGTTGGTTCCAGCTTGTTGAGCTCCATCCGTAGGCCTTCCAGCATCAGATCCTGAGGGTCTGCCCCCAAGTCCCTGTTGATTGCCTTCTGGATCTGCATTCTGACCTTGAACCTGACCTTCATTGGTTTCCGCAATCCTGACTCCTTGTCCCACACTTGCAGCTGCTGTGGTTGGTCCAACGTTTTGCACATTTGCTGCCCTCATCTACTCGAAGAAATTCTGCAGCATCTCTTGTTGAGTCTTCATCATCCTCTCTTGCAATGAATTTTCTATAGCTTCCATTTCATCTCTGGTGATGTAAATCGAAGCTTGTCCTTCTCCAACACCAGAGGATTCCTCTTGACTTCCTCCCTGTTGGCTTCTCTCAACTCTTTGTCTTGTTTGTCGAGTCATTGTCGAGTCAATCTGAATCCTTCAAACTTTCAAATCTAAACTTCGAATCTGATGTAGCGGGTGCCAGTTGTTCTCAGTGAAAGAACCAAAGTGTTTGGGCCAAAAATGGTCACAAACCCCAAGTATTGTGAAAGCACCAGTGTATGAATACAAATCAGCAATATTCAAACACAAATCTCAGATCTAAGCTAGCAACAAACAGCAATCCAGAAGTAATGAACAATGACACACAATTTATAGTGGTTCGGCTATCTCCGGCCTACGTCCACTTCAAGGTTTTTATCTTTTATTAATGTTCTTTGCTGATTATAGATGATTACCGCAGATACAATGAATGAATTTGAGTATAATAGCAATGGAAAGTAGTGGAGTTGAATCCGGCAGTGTCTGGACGTTGAGTTGCCAAAAGAAAAATCCTTTTTCTATAGGCTTCAGGGGGCTATTTATAGGCGTAGGAGGCTGAGATCGCGCTCAAACTTCGGGAGACTCCTTCTGGCATGTGAGGGGGCCCACGCGACCGACCCCACCAAGTTTCGACTCGATCTGCGATCGATACGAAGCAATTTTGTATCCATCAAGGAATGATCCAATCGAGCTGAAACTTGGCAGGATTGTTCTTTACCTTGCATGCAAGCTACTGTGAAAATTTCGTTGCATTTGGATCAGTGGTTTAGGAGATATGATTGATTCAAGGTCATGTTTTTCGTAGTCTGCTGCTTTCGAATCCACACTTTCGTATCCATCTGTTCGACTCGATCGAGGCACATGCGTGGGAGATGACGTGGCGCGAGTTCCCTGGATCGATCCAATTCTTGCGGCGTATTAACCGAGTTATCCGTGCACCTTGTTCGCATCGTCATTTCACGTTGACGAAGACCATTTCTCATCCATCGCATGCTACTCCATTCGCACCGGTAATTTATTAGGGGGATGTTCGTATTGATTGATTTTGGTTAAGTTCATATCTATCATATCGATATGAACCAATGGTGCTTTCAGATCGATACGAGCAACAGTTGAGTGATAGACGCGAACGCGGCATGCGATGGACACGATCAGGGGTTCTCTAGTCGATACGAACTTGACGGACATGAGTAACACAGTCCGGGATCGATTCGAAGATGATCGATTTGTAGACGATCATTTCGAAATCGCTAGCTCCTAGTGGATTCGAACAAACTGAGGCGGTGTCATCCTGATGGACACGAACCTGATGGATTCGAAGCGGGGTGGAGCTATTTGGATGGATGAAAATCTGATGGATTCGAATAGAGCGAGGCGACGTCATTCTGATGGATATGAATCTGATGGATTCGAATAGACCATCACCTCGACTCTTTGGTGGATATGAACAACATATTTCTCTAACTTGTATCGATCATATCTCATCCATATGAACTCCGATTAACCTGAAATTTGAAACGCTGGCTTTTATTGCTTTGCTTGTCCTGTCTTGTCAATTGTAGCCCGATCTGGACTCGGACAAAATTCATCGACATCCATGGTGAACCTGTGATGCACAATCGATATTCATGACTAGTAATTATTGATTTTCAGTTAATTTTTGGGTATCTCGGCTTTGCCAAAAAGTGGGATAACATGAATGTTATTCAAATCCTAGTTGTCTACCCAAATTTTATAATGTGCAGGAAAGATGCTTATGGGTATCAAGGAATCAATCCACAATGGACAATCTGTGTAGATCAAAAGGGATAAGTGGATACTTGATAGTGGATGCTCTAGACACATGACTGGTAATCCGGATATGCTGAATAATATTATATACAAAGACGGAGGACTGGTTAACTTTGGAGATAACTAGAAAGGATACGTGATTGGCATCGACAATGTCGGTAACTCTGAAACTCCTATTATTACTAATGTTTTGCTAGTTAAGAATCTGAAACACAATCTGCTAAGTATAAGTCAACTTTGTGATAAAGGATATAAAATTAAATTTGAAAAAGATAAATGTCATATTGAAGATAATAACTCAATCATAATATTTGAGGGAACTAGGAAAAAGAATATTTATATTCTTAGTATGAAAGTTTCAAATGATAACTTATGTCTTCTGGAAAATACAAGTGACCCTTGGATTTGGCATAAGAGATTTGGACATTTGAATTTCAAACTCTTATCTAGACTGTCAAAACATGATCTAGTAAGAGGTCTCCCTAAAATGAATTTTAAAGTAGATAGTTTATGTGATGCATGTCAATTACGAAAAGCTTAGAAAAAGTTCCTTTAAATTAAAAGATATGATTTCAACTTCAAAACCCCTTGAATTACTTCATCTTGATTTATTTGGTCCATCTCAAATTCTGTCAATAAATCATAGTAAATATGTTTTTGTAATTGTAGATGATTATTCTAGATTTACATGGACAATATTTTTGAAACATAAAAGTGATACTTTTGAATGTTTTAAAAACTTTACAAAAAGGATTCAAAATCAATTATCTTTAAAAATTATAACTATTCGTAGTGATCACGGTGGTGAATTTGAAAATGAAAAATTTGAGGAATTCTGCAATAAGAAGGGAATAACTCACAATTTCTCATTTCCAAGAACTCCACAACAAAATGAAGTAGTTGAACGTAAAAATAGAACGATACAAGAGTGTGCGAGAACTATGCTTTTAGATAGTAATCTACCAAAACACTTTTGGCAGAAGCTGTTGCTACCGCCTGTTATATTTTGAATAGAATTTTGATTAGACCTTTAACTGATAAGACATCTTATGAACTTCTTCATGGAAAGAAACCTAAGGTATCATATTTCAGAATTTTTGGAAGTAAATGCTTTATTTTAAATACAAAAGATAATTTGGATAAATTTGTTCCTAAATCCGACAAAGGAATCTTTATCGGATATTCTAACAGAAGTAAAGCTTATAGAGTTTTTAATTTAAGATCTAACACCATCGAAGAAACAATGCATGTTTCGTTTGATGAAAATTTAAAAGATTTTGAAATTATAAATGATGAAGAAGATTTAGTTACTCAAAATCAGGAATCAACCAAAACTAATAATGAATTAAATCATCCTAATAAAAGGATTAAACTTTTAAAAGATCATCTTATTGAAAATATAATAGGAGATATGCAATCTATTGTTACAACTAGAAATCAACTAAGTAAAATGAGTAATGTAGCATTTACATCAACTATTGAACCCAAAAATCCTAAAGAAGCATCAACTGATGATTCATGGATTTTGGCTATGCAAGAAGAATTAAATCAATTCACTAGTAATGAAGTTTGGGAACTTGTTCCTAGACCTGAAGATAAAACTATAATTGGAACTAAATGGGTTTATAAAAATAAAATGAATGAACAAGGTGAGGTCGTTAGAAATAAAGCATGATTAGTCGCCTAAGGTTATTGTCAAGTAGAAGGTATAGATTGTGACGAAACCTTTGCTCCTGTAGCAAGATTAGAAGCCATTAGGATTCTACTTGCTTTCGTAAATCCTAATAATTTCAAATTATTTCAAATGGATGTTAAAAGTGCATTTTTAAATGGTTTTGTAAAAGAAGAAGTATATGTTGAACAACCACCACTTTTTGAAGATGAAAATTTTCCAAACTATGTGTACAAACTTAAGAAAGCTTTATATGGTCTAAAACAAGCCCCTAGAGCCTGGTATGATAGACTAAGATCTTATTTATTACAATCAAATTTTGAAATTGGTAAAATAGATAATACTCTTTTTATTAAAAGAAATAAAAATGATATTCAACTAGTACAAGTATATGTAGATGATATCATTTTTGGTTCAACTAACTTCGAAATGAATAAAGAATTTTCTGAAATAATGACAAAAGAGTTTGAGATGAGTCATATGGGTGAATTAAACTTCTTTCTAGGATTGCAAATAAAACAGTTAGATAATGGTATTTTTATTAGTCAGGAAAAATATGCTAAAGACCTAGTTAGTAATTTTGGTTTGACTACTTCAAGTGGAAAACCCACTCCCATGGCAACCAATGAGTACCTTAGTAAAGAAGATCTCTCGAAAGATGTAGATCAAAAGTTATATAGAGGAATGATTGGATCACTACTCTATATCACTGCTAGTAGACCTGATATCATGCATAGTGTTTGTCTCTGTGCAAGATATCAATCTCATCCTAAAGAACCTCACTTAAAAGCTGTAAAACGTATCATAAGATATATTAAACACACATCTGATTATGGCTTATTTTATCCTAAAAATGATTCATTTGATTAAATATCATACTGTGATGCTGACTATGCTGAATGTAAATCAGACCGAAAAAGTACAAGTGGAACCTGTCACTTTTTGGGACATTCTCTGGTTTCCTGGTTTAGTAAAAAGCAAAATACAGTTTTTCTATCAACAACTGAAGTAGAGTATATTTATGCTGCTTTGGCATGTTCTCAAGTAATATATATGCAACAACCTTTAAGAGATTTTGGATTAAATATCTCAAAATCGCCAATTTATTGTGATAATACTAGTGCAATAAATTTATCTAAAAATCCTACTCATCATGCTCGAACTAAACATATTGATATCAGACACCATTTTCTCAGAGATAATATAAGTAGAGAAGTAATTACTCTCGACTATATCAATTCTGAAAATCAAATTGCTGATATTTTTTTAAAATTTTCCCACCAAATTTCAAAATTTCAGTTATATATTCTTCTCTATTTCGAATTCTTATTCATTCTCTCTGGTGTCTCTTTATTTTCTATTCTGAGATATATAAAATAATGGCATCTTCCTCTAAATCAAACATAAAATCAACTTACTTATTCCCTCTCCTACTTCTGGTCCATTCCAATGCTCTACTCTCGCACGTGTAACTAAATTGGAGGAGTCTATGAAGGATACTCTTCAGATGTTGACTGAAATTCAAGTGACTCAACTTCGTATGGCAAAAGAGCAAGAGAGGCAAGGCAAAATTCTTAGGAATTTACAAAAATTCCTAATGGATAACCATGCCAACCCTATCTTGATCGATGAAGACTCTTCACTCAATCAAGAACATGAGGTCAGCGACGAAGAAGAAGAAGAACCAATGGAAGAAGCACACGAGGAGGATCATGACCAAGTAGTATGCGTTGGAGAAGTGTGTTTCGACAGAAATGGGAATTTTGTTGAACAACGTGGAAATTTCTGTTTCCACTATCCAGATTTTTCAATTCATAAATCTCCTATGTTCAGAAACACACATTAGTTTCTTCTCTTTCTTTCCATTGTTATTTGTTTTTTTATGTTTTTCAATCGCAAATGTAAATAAAACCATATTCATAATAAATAAACTCATGTTCTTATATGTGTTAGTATTATTGTGAATTCTTAGTTATGATAGTTGATAGTTTAGGATTATATTTTAGTTGAGTATTGATTATGTATGATAACACTATCATTATAATCACAAAGTAATGTAGTCTTAGTTTCCGGGGGAGTTATATAGAGTTATATGGTTTTTGTTGATGTCAAAGGGGGAGAAATATAAAATAGGGTAGCTAGGCATAGATTAAGGGGGAGTTGTTAGTTTTAGGAGGAGTTATTTGGATAGAAGGAATATTTTATAAACAAAGGTTGTCATCATCAAAAAGGGGGAGATTGTTAGTCCCTGAGGAGTTGGTTTTGATGACAACAACCTTAGAATAGATTATAAAATATAAATACTAACATTACAAGTTTATATATATATGTATATGCAGGATCTAACCATGCAGGTATCATGAATGAAGACTGTACAGTATAGAGATTCAAGATATAGAGGTAGAAGACTCATGAGTATCAAGATTATCAAGACTATCAAGAGTTCAAGATTTCAAGGTTAAGTTTGTTTTATTAAGAATATTTGTTAAAACTCATAGAAAGGCACTGACATCTTAATATCTAATTTATTCGTGGAATGGAATCCACTTCGAGCCCGTTAAAGGGATGGAACCCTAAGTAGGATGGAACCTACGAAAATCTAGTGGGACATTGTTTTGTATCCACTAATTTTAATTCAAATGATTTTTCATAATTATCTTGTTTTCAAAATGATTTCAAAACTTTCCTTTTAAAAAGATTCAAAACCCTCGATTCCGTTTTCAAATAATTTTAGCTTAAAAAACATCTTTATTTTCAGAGTCAAAATTACTCCTGATTTTAAACTATCTTTTCAAATAATATATTTAACTTTTAAATATTTATACTTAGATTTCAATATAAAATTATAGTTAAATTATGTATAAACTGTTCTTTATATTTACTTATGTATTTCAACTATATTCAAGTATATTTATGAAGTTTAAAATAATTTTAATATAAGATAGAGGTTATTTTCAAAGAAAATCAAAACACCAAAAATCCCTTTGGGATGTCGACATACCCATATACCCCATGTCGACATAGTGTTAGTTGGCTTCAAAATTCAAATTTCAAAAGAAGTGTCTATTCGCCATAACTCTTCACGAATGGAAATGACTGTTGTTCTTCTATAAATAGGGGTCAGTTTCAACGAATTTTCAATCACTTTTTTCTGGTTTTCACTCCTCTTCTTCTTCCACATTTCTTAATACAAAATCATACCATTACTCTGTCGAAATCAACATCGAATCATACTCGATTATTTCTAGTGTGATTCTCCATCACTATCTCTACAAGATCCAAGTGCTAATCTTAGTTATAGACTTCTTTGTAATCAATCGAGCGAGAAAAGGTGTAATTGTAGCCTTGGAAATCAATTGAGCGAGAAAAGGTGTGATTGTAGCCTTGGAAATCAATTGGGTGAGCTTGTTGCCCCGGAAATCTAGTATCTCTACCTAGAGGATTGTTATTCTGGAGGGTGTACCTCGTAGCCTTGAAACCGAGGGTTGTAATTGTTGAATTGGCTTTGAAAGGAAATCCGTACTTAGTTGTGCGGGACTGGATGTAGGGAAACTCCGAACCAGTATTAAATCTGGTGTGTTCTTTCCTTCTGCTTTTACTTTATATTTGCATCTGTGTTTGATTCTGTGTTCATATCTGTGTCTGATTAGTGCATACATTGTTAACAAATTAAGATAAACTCAAAAAGATTAACAGATTTCTTAAAACACTATTCACCCCCCCTCTAGTGTTAATTCTATCCTTAAGATCCTTAATCCGCATTTCTCACAAATGGTATCCATAATATCAGAAGCACATGAATATGAAACAAAATCATCGATTTCAAAAACAACTTTTCTGATTACATTTCACAAAACAAGTTTCATATTCCATTACATAATCCCATAATCGTTTTCCAGGTAAAGATCAAATATAATTATTACAAAGTACGCCAAGAGTGACGTATGATGATGCCCCCTTGGCTGACCAGAGTACTATATAGTCATAATTGACTTATTACACACAGCGGAATTAAACAAAATAGAACAGCAACTTCTAAATAGCTATCTGCTAGCCACCTGCTCATCTCCGGAAGCTTTATTCACCAACCTACTAATAACCTGTAAACCTCAACCATAGCCTACTCAAATTAGTTTTGAGCACCCGAGAGTTTAAAGGAAAAACATAAACTTCGAGTCAGACATAAAGCCTGGTGTGAATAATATTATACATCTCGGTTACTTGAGATTAAGTGAGACCACGCCGCTTAATGGAATGGGTTTTCCCTCACTAATATCCTTTTAAAACATATCTTTTGAAAACCTTTTCCTGCAACCCAAAACTGGTTAAAACTGTAAAGCATTATCATGCAATCATACATATTAGGTAATAAATGAACTATCTATTCGAACATTATAGTTTTGTTTGTCTAACTACTAACCTTTGGCTGACTTGGGCCCATTGGACAATATAAGCAAAATAATCTAACATCTATTAGACACTCTTCTTCTGGATGATCTGTCCTTAACTATCTATTAAATAATCCTCTTCTGGACAGTCTATCCCTAACTTAACATCTCCCAGGGTCACCTGTTCCTAATGGTTTTGCGGGCTCACCAATAATCTCTCTGTATACAATTATATTCCCTTCTATGTGTAATCATAATTTTAGTCTTACATGTGACAAAGCCCCACACACTGGAATTTTGGACTAAATTAGCTTGGGCTAATAGCTAATGTATAGGGCGCGACACTATACTAGTCTCATATGCTATTCTAATATCCGAGTCATTTTACTTAGGGTAATCTTCCTTTAAATTTTCCTTGAAAACCTTTTCTTCTTAAACTGATTTAAAACCTTTAAATCAAACTTAAACAAGGAAAATACATAAACTTTATGCTTTACTCAAAATCGTCATGTTATATATATATATATACACTTTACCCAAATCATTGTTGATGAAAACATTTAAACCTTTGAAAGTACCTATTTCAAATTCATTGAAAGTACCCCTTTTGAAACCAAGTAAAACCCTTAATAACCTAGGCCGAAAGGCCAAAACATTTTTTTCGAAACCATCCTTAATCTTCCTTTCGAAACCCTTGAAAAACAATCCCTTTGAAATCTTTAAAACCTTAGACATCTTTCTTTTAAAATGCTTTAAAACTGCCTCTCGAAAACATTGGAAAAACCTTTCCTCTTAGACGTTTCGAAACCATTGGAAACCTTCCTTCAAAACCTTTCGAAATCATTTGGGAACCACCCCTTCAAAACCTTCATTTAAAACCCTTTCAAAAGCATTAAAACATTAAACCTTTTGAAAGCCTTTGGGTTCAATTAAAACATATGGAAATCTTTTGAAACCATTCAAAATTTACTCCTTCGAAACCTTTGAAAACTATTTCTTTGAAAACCATTTGGTTTATACCTTCAAGTAGAGCTAAAGGGTTAAAAACCCATTTAAGTCAAAAGCTTTCCTTTCGAAAACTATTCCTAAGTAAACAAGTGATGATGTCGAAACCATCCTTCCAAAAGCATTGGAGAAGTGACCAAGTTTTTTTTTAAATAAAGTACGCCTTCCGAAACCATTGACTTTGAAAGGTAAGAAAAGCGGCAGCTAGGGGTTTCGACCCCTTCAAAGAATTTACTTAAAACAAAAGGCACAACCCATTCGAAACCATTTCTTTAAAACAATTTGACCAGGTCGAAAGCCAACCAAGACCAAAGCAAAAAGAAAAGCAGGCGCATTTTCCTTTAAAAATAAAGACATGCTTCGACCCTATCAGAACCTATGGTTTCGATCCAGTTACTTCCGCCTTTGTCCAATTCACTATGTACCAAGTTATTGATACTATGTGCATTAGTTTCAATAGCATGGTGGTGGTAGTACTTGGTCGGAACCCCTATACCGAAAGAGGCGAAACATGCCAAAAGCATGTAAAATTTGTTTATAACTTAAAAGAGAATTACTTTTCAACTGACCTGCTATGTGTATCGAATTAATATTGGTTGCTAGTGTTCTTTTCTAAAAGTGCTGCCAGGATTTCAGTAATAAACGATTTATTTAATTTACAAAATATCCCTTCTCCTTTTATAAATATATAAAACATTTAAGTCCCATACCTTAAATAATTTTATATATCTATTAAAACACTTAGGAAAATTCTACAAAAATACCTACAAATTAAATTTAATATGTTTTCTAACATATATTAATTTCAGACCCAATATATTAATTATTTATCCGTAAATAATTTACGACCCAAATAATCATTTTCTCCACAAGAAAATTAATCCAAAATCCACAGTAATTCCGAAAATTATAAAAATTGAAACCCATCTCTAATATATCATTTCTAATCTAAATCTAAAATCGCAAAGAATTTGGATGTCGTTTAATAGAGTTTTTTTACATCAAAACTTATCATAAAATCAGTATGAACAAGCATAAATCATTAACAAGCATATATAAACATTTAATCATTCAAAAACATGGCATAATCTTACAAAACACTTCGGATTCATCTTAAAACCGAAAACAATTAGAAAAATGATACGTAGTCATTATTCACCTTTGCTTTGTGATTAAAGATGTCAGATTTGATCTTGATTAAGTGATTTGATTCATCCTGTTGAATTCTTCTTTTTTGCACTTCCTAATGGTGGCCGGCCTTAGCTCTATATTTTTTATTTGTGAAAAATGAAGTGAACGTGAGTGTTAAGGGGTTAAGAGTTTAGGGTATAAGGATTTGCCTTGTTCCTATTTTTCCCCGCCTATTTCCTAACCCTTTTTCTCTTTTGTCTAATTTATTTCATGTTATCTCGTTTTGATTTACTCATTAACATGGCACGGCTACCTCTTATTTAATCACAAATCTCAATCCATCAATCATCTTACAATATTTTATTTAATTTAACTAATTAAATATCCTAAATAATGTTACTAAAAATATGGGGTGTTACGGACTCCCCTCCTTAAAGAATTTCATCCTCGAAATTACAGTAAGGTACACATATAAACAACCAATGGTAAAACATACTATAAAACAAATTAGGATAAGCATCAAACATCCTATTCTCAGTCTCCCAAAGTGCAGTCTCTCTCATCGTCGCTCCACTGGACTTTCACTAATCTGACTGTCTTGTTCCATAGCCTCTTCTCATCTCTCGCAACTATTCGAATCGGCTTTCTAGCTATAGTCAAGTCCGGCTCTACTACTAAATCCTCTAACATAGTCTTTCAATAGTAGTCTCTGGATCTCTAACACACGTTCTTAGATGAGAAACATGGAAAATATCGTGGACTCCTGTCAAGCTATTCGATAACTCTACTCTATATCCGAGATTCATGATCCTCTCTATAATAAGATATGGTCATACGAATCTCAGTGCCAACTTCCTTGATTTTCCAAATCGAATCACTCCCTTCATCGATGGCACCTTAATAAAAACATGCTCTCCGATAGAACTCTAAGACTTTCCGTCTTTTATCCGCATAACTCTTCTGCCTAGATTGAGCTTCCTTCATTCTAGCTCGAATGAACTCAAACTTTTATGCAGCTTCTCTAACCAAATCCGGACCAAGAACCAACCTATCTCGGTCTCTAACCAATAAACTAGAGATTTGCATGGCCTTCCATACAAAGTTTCAAATGGTGCCATTCCTATGCTAGCCTGAAAGGTGTTGTTATATGAAAATTCAACTAGATGTAGATGGTCTTCCCACGATCCTCCAAAATCTAGCACACAAGCTCGCAACAAATCCTCCAAGACTTTATTAACTCTTTCCGTTTGCCCATCGGTCCGTTGATAGTAAGCGGTACTCATTTTGAGCTTGGTACCTAAAATCTCCCGTAGACTCTTCTAGAACTCACTAGTGAACAAGGAATCTCTATCACTAACAATACTACTAGGTATTCCGTAAAGTCTAACTATATTCTTCAAAAACAACTTAGCTAAAACAGGTGTCGTCCTAATTGACTTAACTGGAATAAATTGGGCACTCTTGGTTAATCTGTCTACTACGACCCATATACTTTCATTTCCTTAACTAGGTCTTGCAACCCATCTATGAAATCCATAAAAGTAGAAATCCATTTCCAAACCGAAATATCTAATGGCAGAAGCAACCCACTTGGCTTCTGATGGTCGACCATTACTTGTTGACAGTTCAAACACTGCTTTACCCATAAGCCAACATCCCTCTTCATGCCTTCCCAGAAGAAACTTATCTTCATGTCCTGATACATCTTTGTTCCTCCTGGATGAATAGTGAACTTCGAACGATGGCATTCCTCCAAAACTTCCTTCCTTATGTCTCCCACCTTCGGAACACATAACCTATCTTTCTTTCTCAATCACCCATTCCAGTCAAGACTGAAATCCCTCAAGTCATCGCTCTCAGTTTCCAACCCTTAACTTCCTAATCCATTCAACTAATACTAGATCCTCCCCCTATTTAGAAGCAATATTCTCGATTAACACCGGTCGAACCTCTAAACAAGACAACACAACAGATCCTCTACTAGACCCAACTTTAGATCTCCATTGCACTTTGCAAGTCGACAACGCTTCCAAATCTTTCCACTCTACTATCATTGCTAACACTGCATTCTAATGTTTTCTGCTAAGCGCGTTTGAAACCTTATTACCTTTCCCTGGTCTATACTCAATCCCAAAATCATAAGAAGCAATAAACTCTAACCATCTTTGTTGTCTCATGTTCAGTTCCTTCTAAGAGAACAAGTACTTCAATGACTTATGATCCGTATAAAGCTCGAACCTCTCTCCCAAAAGGTATTGTCTCCACACCTTCAATGCAAATATCACTGCAGCTAGCTCTAAATCATGCATCAGATACCTAACCTCATGTGGTCTAAGCTGTCTAGAAGCATAGGCAATCACTTTACCATTCTGCATCAACACAGCTCCTAATCCAGTTCCACACGCATCTATATAAACTACCAAGTCATGATTCCCCTCCGGAACAACTAACACATGTGCATGGGTCAATAAGTGTTTCAAGCTCTGAAATGCTTCCTCACACTTATCAGTCCATACAAACTTCACATCCTTTCGCGTTAGCTTGGTCATTGGTGCTGCTATCCTCGAGAAATCCTTAATATATCTCCTATAATATCCAGCCAATCCAAGAAAACTCTTATCTCAGTCACTGTCTTGGGTCTCCTCTAATTATTCACCGCTTCAATCTTAGTCGGATCTACATACAACCCTTTCTCTAAGACTACATGACCAAGAAACTTCACTTCCCTTTTCCAGAAATGACACTTCGAAAACTTCGCCTTTAGCTGATTCTGCCTCAACGTCTCAAACACAACTCTAAGATGAACTTCATGATCTTTCTCATCCTTAGAGTATATCAATATGTCATCTATGAAAACCAATACGAACCTATCCAAGTGTTCTCGGAAAATTGGGTTCATCAAATCCACAAAGAATGCCGATGCATTAGTGAGTCCGAACGGCATACCTAACCATTTGTATGATCCATATCGAGTTCTAAACGCCGTCAAAGGGATACTATCCTACTCTAAGCTGATGGAAACCTGTTGCTAAATCTAACTGAGAAAATACCTTGGCTCCTCTCAGCTGATTGAAAAAACGTTAATTCTAGGCAACATATATCGATTCTTTATCGTCTTCTCATTCAACTTACGATAATCGATACACAACCTCAATGATTCGTCTGGCTTCTTGGCAAACACTGCGGCTGCTCCCTAAGGCGAACTACTTGGTCTGATAAAACTCTTGCCTTCCAAATCCACCAACTGCACCTTTAACTCCCTCATCTCGGTAGGTGCCATCCTACTTGGCGGTCTACTAATAGGTTCTACTCCACACACCAATTCTATTCGAAATTCAATGGCTCATTTCGATGGCGATCCTACTATCGATTCGAAAACATCTACGAATTCTGTAACCATGAAAACGCAATTCAACTCATCCTCTAACTCCACAACACCCAACAAAACATTCACCTCACAGCTAGGGTTTTCTATGGTATAAACTATCCGATCACTACAGTCCAGGTTTTTAAGTGATATTTTCCTTTAATGGCAAAATATCCTAACATCATACCTACTTAACCAATCCATACCCAAAATAATTCCGAACCCTACAAAGTCAAACACATGCAAACTGCAAACAGAGGTAGGACCTAACAAATCAAACTCTAAGTGGTCACACTTCATCTCAAGTGTCGCATATCCTTCTATTGGATTTGCAACCCATAAGAAAGTAACTAAATATGAGGGTTCTAGGTTAAGCTTATCCACCAAACATCAAGATATGAAAGAATGCGATGCACCGGTATCAAACGGAACGCTAACAAACATACCATGGATCTGAAGTGTACCTCCCAACACTGCCTTTCCCTTCTCTTGCGCTGTTGGTTTCGAAGTAACAGGCTCCAATGAAAATACTTTGCCTCTTCCATCCTTAGCAGACTCTTTGCACTGGTTCTAATAGTGACCAATCTGATCGCAGTTATAGCACCTAATATTCTTCTTCCCGATCACTTCCTTCGCCTTTCCAGTATGACACTAATTAGTAAAATGCCCCTTCTTATCACACTTAAAGCAAACCACCTCAGACTTTCCTTTCTTCGCTGCTCCACCCTTCTGAGCATCCTTCTTATGAAAGAACTTCCTCTTTTGGCTCTGCCCCACCTGGACCTCCTTAGCCTTATTCTGTTCCAAAGAAGCAAGCATCTTCTCTTGTCATAAAGCCATTTCCACTACAACATCACAAGGATCCCTAATATAAGGCAATATTGCCCTTGCAAACTCAGGTTTCAACCCTCTTATGAACTTCTCATTTCTCTTTATCAATGTGTCCACAATGGCATGCCCATACCTCGCTAACTCTTTAAACCTACTAGCATACTCCAAAACTGACATCTCTCCCTTCTCTAGCTCAGCAAACTTTCTAACCAAAACAAACTGCGCCATCACAGACATGAACCTTTCCTGGAATCTCCTCTTAAACTCTGCCCATGTCATCGTTTCCTCATCCATGCCAACCGTCACATTATTCCACTAGAATAAAGATGCTCCCTGAAGCTATCACGAAGCAAGCCGCCTCTTCTACTCATCATTAAGTCCAAAGTCAGCAAATATCCTTTCGCGGTGCAGCAACCAGTTCTCCACCTCAATAGCATCTTCAATCCCAATAAATGGCTTCCCTCCAAGCCTAGCATAGTCTCTACTCAAATTAGCATAATGGTTGACCACCGAAGCTTCCTGAACTCCTGCTCCAGCATTTCCTCCAACCACTCCTGCCGCAATTCCAGCTTGCATCATGTTCATGAAAAACTGATACATAACACCCATATCCACTTGTGGGACTCCAGTACCAACATTTTCAGCTTGAGTCTGGCTTTGGTTTCATCTTATATTTGGTTGGGCGTTTCCATTTGCGGTGGTGCTGTCCCCTCCAAGGTTAAATCTTCCTCTTCTAACGTCCATATCTGTATTTAAGCCTTATGAGATGTAGAAAAATAGCCAAAGAGAGATAAGAAACTAGAAATATAACGTATACTTATATATAGCAAATACAAGTACGTTACTATAGCATTATCCCATACCCCGATCTTACTCTAATTCCTTAGGATTATGTTTTTAAAATTCATTTTAGTTAAAGTTTTTCATAAACCTATGCTTCGATACCAAGTTGTAACATCCCCTATCTGGAGGCCCGAAGCTAAGCGCTACAGATGCTGCAATCATCCATAGTATTAACTTTCGACGACCAAATGCGGTAATGTTAATAGTATCCATAATATCAGAAGCACATGAATATGAAACAAAATCATCGATTTCAAAAACAACTTTTCTGGTTACATTTCACAAAACAAGTTTCATATTCCATTACATAATCCCATAATCTTTTCCTAGGTAAAGTTCAAATATAATTATTACAAAGTACGCCAAGAGCGACATATGATGATGCCCCCTTGGTTAACCAGAGTAATATATAGTCGTAACTGACTTATTACACACAGCAGAATCAAACATAATAGAACACCAACTCCTAAATAGCTATCCATCAGCCACCTGCTTGTCTCTGGAAGATTTATTCGCCAACCTACTAATAACCTGTAAACCTCAACCCTCAGCCTACTCAAATTAGTTTCGAGCACTCGAGATTTTAAGGGGAAAACATAAACTTCGAGTCAGACAGAAAGCCTGGTGTGATTAATACTATATATCTTAGTTACTTGATATTAATTGAGACCACGCCGCTTAGCGGGTTCCTCTCACTAATATCCATTTAAAACATATCTTTTGCACCTTTTCCTGCAACCCAAAACTGGTTAAAACGATAAAGCATTATCTTGTAAACATACATATCAGGTATAAATGAACTATTTATCCAAATATTACAGTTTCGTTTGGCTAACTACTAACATTTGGTTGACTAGGGCCCACCAAACAATATAAACAAAATAATCTAACATCTGTTAGACACTTCTCTTCTGGACAGTCTGCCCTTAACTATCTGTTAAATACTCTCCTTCTAGACGGTATGTCCCTAACTTAACATCTCTCAGGGTCACCTGATCCTAATGGTTTTGCGAGCTTACCAATAACCTATCTGTATAAAATTATATTTCCTTCTATATGCAATCATATTTTTAGTCTTACCTGTGACAAAGCCCTACACATTGGAATTTTGGTCTAAAGTAGCTAGGGCTAGTAGCTAATGTATAGGGCGCGACCCTATAACGGTCCCATTTGGTATTCTAATATCTGAGTCAATTTACTTAGTGTAATCTTCCCTTAAATTTTCCTTGAAAACCTTTTCTTCTTAAACTGATTTAAAACCTTGAAATCAAACTTAAATAAGGAAAATACATATACTCTATGATTTACTCAAAATCACCTTGCCATGTTATATATATACTTTACCCAAATCTTTATTGATGAAAACATTTAAACCTTTAAAAGTGCCCCTTTTGAATTCATTGGAAGTACCCTTTTCGAAACCAATTAAAACCCTTAATAACCTAGGCTGAAAGGCCAAAACATTCCTTTCGAAACCATCCTTTAATCTTAATTTTGAAACCCTTGAAAAACATTCCCTTTAAAAGCTTTAAAACCTTAGACATCTTTCTTTTAAAACACTTTAAAACTGCCTTTCGAAAACATTGGAAAAACCTTTCCTCTTGGACCTTTCAAAACCATTGGAAACCTTCCTTTAAAACCATTCGAAATCATTAGGGAACCACCTATTCGAAACCTTTATTTAAAACCCTTTCGAAAGCATTAAAACATTAAACTTTTTGAAAGCCTTTGAGTTCAATTAAAACATGTGGAAACCTTTCGAAACCATGAAAACTGTTTCTTTCGAAACCATTTGGGTTATACCTTCAAGTAGAGAAAAAGGGTCAAAAACCCATTTAATTCGAATGTGTTCCTTTTGAAAGCTATTCCTAAGTAAAGAAGTGATGGTGTCAAAACTGTCCTTCCAAAAGCATTGAAGAAGGCATCAAGTTTTTTTTAAAACAAAGTATGCATTCTGAAACCATTGACTTTGAAAGGTAAGAAAAGCGGTAGCTAGGGGTTTCGACGCCTTCGAAAGCAAAGCAGGCGCATTTTCCTTTAAAAACAAAGACACGCTTCGACCCTATCGAAACCTATGGTTTCGATCCAGTTACTTGTGCCTTTGTCCAATTCACTATGTACCAAGCTACTGATACTATGTGCATTGGTTTCGATAGCATGGTGGCGACAATACTTGGTCGGAACCCCTATGCCAAAAGAGGTGAAACATGCCAAAAGCATATAAAATTTGTTTTTAACTCAAATGAGAATTACTTTTCAATTGACCTACTATGTTTGTCAAATTATTATTGGTTGTTAGTGTTCTTTTCTAAAAGTGCTACCAAGGTTTTAGAAATAAACGATTTATTTAATTTAAAAAATATCCCTTCTCCTTTTATAAACATATAAAACATTTAAGTCTCTTAAATAATTTTATTTATCTGTTAAAGCAGTTAGGAAAATTATACAAAAATTCCAGCAAATCAAATTTAATATGTTCTCTAACATATACTAATTTCAGACCCAAAATATTAATTATTTATCTATATATAATTTATGACCCAAATAATCATTTTCCCCACTAGAAAATTAATATAAAATCCACATTAATTCAGAAAATTATAAAAATTGGAACCCATCTCTAAAATATCATTTCTAAATTAAATATAAAATTGCAAGTCATTTAGATGTCGTTTAATAGGGTTTTGTACATCAAAACTTATCATAAAATTTATATGAACAAGCATAAATCATTAACAAGCATATATAAACATTTAATCATTCAAAAACATGGCATAATCTTGCAAAACACTTCGGATTCATCTTAAAACCGAAAATAATTAGAAAAATGAGATGTAGTCATTATTCACCTTAGGTTTGTGATTAAAGATATGAGATTTGATCTTAATTAAGTGATTTGATTCTTCCTATTGAATTCTTCTTCTTTGCTCTTCCTAATAGTGGCCGGCCTTAGCTCCATATATTTTATTTGTGAAAAATGAAATGAATGTAAGGGTTTATGGTATAAGGATTTGCCTTGTTCATATTTTGCCCCTGCCTATTTCCTAATCCTTTTTATTCTCTTTTGTCTACTTTATTTCATGTTATCTCATTTTGATTTACTCATTAACATGGCACAACTACCTCTTATTTAATCACAAATCTCAATCCATCAATCATCTCACAGTATTTTATTTTATTTAACTAATTAAATATCCTAAATAACGTTACTAAAAATATGGGATGTTACAATATATTGCGTTGTGTGCTAACTTGTTGGATACAAGTCAGATATGATTCTCTATACGTTGTGTTCTTATTTACTATATCAACTTTTATAGTATTTTAAGGATGTAGATCGCTCATACCATACTATTGTCTAACTCGAGATTTTATATTTTGCTTCTTATTATCTTGGATACTCTTAAATAAGTAGCAGTTATATATGAGATAGTGCATGGAGCTGTGCAGAGAATAAGCAAAAGGCTACGCTTTTCATATATCTACTTTTGAAGCTTATTTGCTATTTTTCCGTTGTGCAACTTTATCAGTGCTATGCTATTACTATTTAGAGATAGATTCGAGTGTAGAAACTCGATTTCATGTTTTGTATAACTATGACAAACTTACTATTCTCTAATTCTGTGGTTTGTTCTAGTTATATTACTATATCAACTGTTTTATATCTATATAGGATAGGTTTTGCTTTTGGTTGCTAAGTGGCAGTACATTTCAATCTGTTTGGCTAATCACTTGTAGGTATATATATGTATAATTTGAATAATTTTTCTTGATGTTGGACTAATCTTAAATTTGTGATGCAAATATCTCTTTCATATGTAATTGGATTTGGTCGTTTAAATAAACCACATTGTTCGTCTCATCAAGGTCTACAAAACGGACATATGATTCAACATATTTGGAGTGCAGGAAAATATTGTCAAGGACAAAATTTCTTCCCATTTTAGCATCAAGGACCGGCATTCAGTATTTTAGAGTGAAGGATAACTTTTGAATTTCAATTCTGAGGCAGGACAAGAAATTAGCGATCAGGACAAACACGCAAATGAGTTTGGAGCGGCGTCAAGCTTAGGCGGTGTTGTCAGTGAGGGCAGTTACTACGATGGTGTTGGCTACGAGGGTGGTTGGTTCGACGGTGGATGACAACAGCTAAGGTTGTGATGTAGTTCAACTTGAAGTCATTTGATGATGGAAAATTGATGGTTCTGGTGGCACGAACGCTGTGGTTAAGTGGTGTTTTAGAAAAAACAACAATTCGAGGAAGAAGAAGAGTAAGTCGAGGAAGAAGAAGAGAAAGTCATGGAAGAATTAAGGAAGAAGAAGTGGTATTAGTTTTCCAGTTTATAGGTATCATTTTCGACAATATTTGTTATTTTTGAGTTCGTGATTTTTATTGTATAAAAAATTATTATACTGTAATAAATTCACATTTTATCGCGAACATTTTTTAATTGTTATTTTGTTTTTTCATTCATATTGGTTTAAATAATAATGTATTGCTGCACTGAGTTCGGTGAGGATCAGTTTTTAAGTATTATTTTTTGTCTGAGTATTATTTTTAAAATTATGTAGTGTGAAAGTTTTTTTAACTATTTTGTTTGTTTGATATATGAGAAAAAAGTTGTTACATAGTAAATATGATGATCATTGAGTTGAATTAGTATTTCGTTAGTATCAAATATTTAATAAATTTTGTTTGACTATTAGTTTTACTATTAATTTGAGAATTGGTTTTTAGATATCAGTTTTAGCGACAGTGGGTTTCATTTCTGTAAAAACTGTTTTAATTTTTACCTAGAGATGAACCACTGTCATGCTCGCCATTAAGCACACTACCTTAACTGAATGGAATCAATGCTTATGCTGGAGTGGAGCCACTCGATCTGGCTTGCATCGAAGAATGGAGATGCTTAAGTCAAAGCATCATTATATGAGATAACGATGCAATTTCCTGAGCTTGATAGATGTTGAATATGGGTAATCTATTTGTGCTTTAAATATGATGATGTACTGATTTTCTACAAGGATGATTGTTAAATGCTTGTTTAAGAATGAACTGTAAACTTAGATAATGGTGATTGAATTTGATAAATTTGACAACCTAGGAGTTTGTGCATGATTAATTTGAGTATCAACTGCTAGGTATAAGTTTTAGTTGTTGGTAGCAGTTTTTAAGTATTAGTTTTTAAGTACCAGTTTTTAGATATCAGTTTTTAGTTACCGGTAGCAGTTTTTAGGTATCGGTGTTTAAGTTAAGAGTTTTCGGTAGAATGTGATGGCGGTAGGTGGTATTGGCGGTGGTAGCGAGGCTGGTGGTTTAGGTGATGGTGGTGGGTGGTGGTGCGACGAGTGGTGGTTGATAATTTTGGCGGTTTGTCCTTTTGACTAAATTTGAAAGAATGTTTGTCCCTATTACTAATTTTGTGAGAATGTTTGTCATTGTGGCTAAAATATTAAGGTTGTATCCTTAAGACTAAAAAAATACAAATTTTTATCCTTTATACCAAAAACTCCTTTGGAGTATGGGTCCGACTCGAAAGTGAGTCATAACATATCAACATTAATAACAGTTATTAAATTAGCAGTAAATGATCCAATATGTTTATCCTTTTAGTAGACGTGTTTAAGTGTGTTTACTCTTCTTGAAGTTGAGTTATAATGCATTGATTTTGGAATTTTAGATGAACACTACTAGAAATACAGTATATAGCCACGTCAGTGTTCCAACGGCCGCCAACGGGGTTTTCCAACGGCTCGTTATTTTTTCAACAAGCCATTGGTAACCGTTGTAAAGATGCCGTTTGTGGCCGTTGGAAGCCGTTGGAAATATTCGTGTAAACCTGTAGTTGGCCGAGAACAGATTTCCTTCTCCTTCATTCAACAAAAATCAACAAAACCTCCACCCTCTTCCTCCACTCCTCCTCTTTTCTTACTCCCAACCTCCCCATGCAACCGGCAGCCACTCCGACGCCATCAATCAACACCAGCGGCCTCTCTCCATCCAATTCCACTCCAAAATCAGGTTTTGCCTAAAACCCTAAATTTTAAAATTTTGCTAATTTTGTGTTTAATTGTTTGTTATAGTTGTATCTAATGGCCTATTGATTGTTTATTATACCAAACTAAGTGCTAATTACAATTATTACCATCCAAATGTCCAAATTGTTTGTGTATATATATTATGCACATATATACATATGTTGATAATTTAGTGTAAATGCGCATTTGAGTTAGCATTAGATTAGTTAGAATTGCTTTAAATTATTTTTTGTATGTTTTGTAAAATATTAGGCAAATATGAATTAGTCGAATATTTTACGAACATGAATTATATCTTTTAGTAATATGATCAATTTGGCCTATATGATTGCTTTAAATTATATCTTTTAAATTATTAGACAAACAAAATTTAAATCTCTTAGTGAATTTTTGGCCCTGTCTAACAAGTGTTGTATATGATCATTGTATGAATATTCGTTTTTATTGCAAAACAGATATTCATATTCATCTGATACAATATTTGTTGGATTTGTCCCTGTATTGGACAAGTTACAAACACTATAAAGTAATTACGTTTTGTAAATCATATCGTTATAAACGGTTCACAAAATTTCGACGGCATTTCCTTTTCGTTCCTTGTGTACATGCATTGTGTACGATACAAGGAACACGGGGGAAGTGCTGCCGAAATTTTGGGAAATCGTTTATAATGATATGATTTAAGAAATGTAATTACTATTGTGTTTTTAATGGGAAGTAGGATAACCGACCATCACAAAAGGTACAAAAATGTAAACAAAATAGCAAGAAATATAACTTTGAATATAAACAAAAATGGATTATAAAAAACAGTAAAATCTAAAATGTGTTTATCGAATTTGATTAATAGTTTTTTTACTATCGATCATAGGTTTTACAGTAAGAAAAATGGTCAATTATTTTATTGATCGGAGCTGGATGTATCAAAGAAGAGAAATGGGAGGCTCAATAAGTACACATTTTCTTAACGGGGTAAATGTGTTTGTCGAATTTGCTTTAAGTAATATTGGAAACGATGTAGAAATTCGTTGTCCATATAGTAGGTGCAAATTGTTGAAGCATTTAGTACGGAATATGGTTAGGATTCATTTGCGCCAATATGGTTTCGTAACCAATTATTTGGTGTGGGATCGTCATGGTGAAATTATAACACGTAACGAAGAACAGTCAATAGAGGTCATTAGTGATGAAGTTAGTACGACGAATCTCATAGAACATATGGTTGAAGATGCAGCACGATCAATGTTCCCTACTGTTGAAATTAATAACGACGATGTTAACGTCGAAGAGGAACCAAATGTTGGAGCGAAAAAAATATATGATTTATTAGATGCTGCTAAGAAACCTCTTTGGAATGGATGTACTAGCGGCACTCAATTATCGGCAACTGCAGAGTACATTGCGATGAAATCAAAGTACAACTTCACAGAAGCCGGATTTACGGCTGTTGTACAAGCTGCTAAACGCCATATGCCATCAGATAATTTAATGTGCGAAAATTATTATGAAGTGAAAAAACTAATGTCATCTTTCGGTTTGCCGTATCAAAAAATTAATACATGTCTAAATGGTTGCATGTTGTTTTGGAAAGATGATGTCAGTTTTCGAAATTGTAAAATATGTAATCAAGAAAGATACAAGCCAAGGAAAAAAAAGGGAAAAGAAGTTCCATACAAGCGTATGCATTATTTACCTATCACTCCTAGACTTCAAAGATTATATGCATCATCTGTAACAGCGCATCATATGAGATGGCACAGTGTGAGAACACCTGAAGAAGGTACGGTAACACACCCATTTGATGGAGAAGCATGGAAGTATTTTGATAAGAAATATCCTGATTTCGCAGCGGAGAGCCATAACGTTAGACTAGGTTTGTGTACTGATGGATTTTCACCGTTTTCTCAGTTTGGTTCTAAATATTCATCTTGGCCAATAATCATTACACCTTACAATCTACCCCCATGGATGTGTGTGAAAACTCCATATCTGTTTCTCACAATTGTCATCCCTGGCCCTGATGATCCGACACAGGGTATCGATGTTTACTTACAACCGCTAATCGAAGAGTTGAAAACATTGTGGTATGAAGGAGTTGAAACATACGACGTATCGAAAAAAAAAATTCGGATGTTCGCTTCTTTGTTATGGACTTTTAGCGATTTTCCTGCATATGCAATGCTTTCGGGTTGGAGTACGGCCGGTCGTTTTGCTTGTCCTTACTGTATGGAAGAAACATGAGCATTTTCTTTACGGCATGGGAAAAAAATTTCATGGTTTGATTGTCATCGACGTTTTCTCCATATTAATCATACTTTTAGAAGAGACAAAAAAAACTTCATAGCTAATAGACATGAGACTTTACAACCACCAACGATTTGGTCAAGTGAAGATATATATGAACTTGTAAAAGATAATCCAAAGATACATGAAACCGGGCAGCAAACTGAAATCCAAGGTAAATCGACGTTTCATAATTGGTGCAAACAGAGTATATTCTGGGAATTGCCTTATTGGAAAAATCTCTTAATCCGTCATAACATTGACGTGATGCATAATGAGAAAAACGTATTCGATTATGTGTTTAATACACTTTTGAATGTTAAGGGAAAGACTAAGGACGATCTGAAATCAAGACGTGATATAGAAGAAATATGTAATCGTCCTGAGCTTCATATAAAGCCAAATGACACTAAAAAACCTAAAGCATGTTATGAATTAGATAACAACCAAGTTAAAGTACTATTAAAATGGGTGGAAGGATTACGATTTCCTGATGGAATTTCATCTAATCTTCGTAGATGTGTCGACTATAAGAACGGAAGACTGAGTAGGATGAAAAGCCATGATTATCATGTAATGATGCAAAATTTGTTACCCGTCGCTTTCAAAGAATTGTTGCCCGTAAAAGTTTGGAAGGTTATAACAGAACTTAGTTTATTTTATAAGGAGCTTTGTTCAACTACATTAAAAGTTGACCGTCTTCGTAAACTTGAGGTAGAAATCCCTATACTGCTCTGCAAACTGGAGAAAATATTTCCTCCAGGTTTGTTCAATGTAATGGAGCATTTGCTTGTTCATCTTCCATTTGAAGCACGTCTTCGAGGTCCTGTGCAATATGGATGGATGTATCCATTCGAGTGGTATGTTGTTAATACTTAGTATGTAATTTAACTATAATTAAAAATCAATATTGATATGAAATATTTTTTATTAGGTACTTAAATCATTTAAAGAAAAAAGTGAGACAAAAAGCTCGAGTAAAAGGTTCGATTTGCAAATCATATATCGAAGAAGAAGCATTGTTCTTTTTCTCTCATTATTTCAATGATCATGTGAATTTATCATTTCAAAGTGTTGCGCGTAATGATGAGGCCGTTGAACAAGATTTTTTCTTCTGAAGCAATGTTATCTATTTTTAAACAACATGGTCGACATGCTGGAAAATGTGTAGAAGTATGGTTAGATGATAGAGATTACCATGTAGCACACACGTATATTCTTCTTAATTTTCCAGAAGTTGCACCATTTATTAGGTAATTATCAGATTACAAGTTTTGATAAATTTAATTTAATACTGCATGTGTAAATTAATAATAAAGCAATATATTGTTTTTGTTTGCAGTGTTTATGAATCACAAAATCCAAACGGCGATTTAAGCAAAAATTTCGCTACTTGGTTTTCGAACTACGTTTGTGATCCTACAAATAATGTGGTCGATGAAGGATTAAAACATTTGGCGTTGGGACCGAAAAGGAAAGTTAAAACGTATCCAATATTTTTCGTTAATGGATATAAATTCAACACCAAAGAATACGGTGCTGAAAAGTTAACAAACAATACCGGTGTATTTGTTAAAGGCAGTGATGATCCTAATAATCATATACATGATTTTTATGGCGTGTTAACCCAGATTTTGCAATTGGCATATTTTATAAGACCCGTAGAGGAATTTTTTTTGTTTAGATGCAACTGGTTCAGCAATGTTCCAGGTTCTGGTATTAACGTGCATCCAAATTATAATCTTATAGAAATAAAACATACCTCCCGTTATCAGCAGTACGATCCGTTTGTACTAGCCAAACAAGCCCTACAAGTTTATTACGCCCCTTATCCGTCTCTAAAAAGAGATAAAGCGGGTTGGTCTGTGGTTTTTAAACCAAGGCGAGATTTACATTCAATGGAAAAAATATTCCAGAAGAACAAGCCTATCAAGCAGATATCGAAGAAAATGTTGAAATCACAATTACAGACGATCAAACTGATTTTGGACAATTAAATGATGAGACAAATGTATTAGTCGCATTTGAGAGTGTAGAGGAAAACGATATAGGACACGAGATTGAGTCTGAATCAGAAAACGACGAGGACTGAGTAATATCCGGTAATTTTTACAATTATATATTCACGCACACGCATCACATATATATCATCATCATCATTACATGCACCACATATCATCATCATTTTATCTATGTCTATAATTAAAAATGAAACTTTCAACAGGTATTATGTCAGGCTCCAAACGTCGTAGCTCTTCTCGCTCGGTCGGCGAGAGTAGTGGTGAGCCTCCGGCTCGACCACTTGTATATTTGCAGCCGAAGGCTGATGGAGCGTAAGTATCAATATTAAAATGATAACAATATAAATTTGTTCATACATATATATACTTGTCTAAAGCTTTGTTTTATTAACACAGGGGATTTGATTTGGAGCCCTCAGGAGTTGTGCTTGGCATTTCCAAGCAATCATATATGAGCAGGATGACAGATTGCTGGCCTAAGTGGAGTAAGATCCTTGACCATGTCAGGGAGGCCATCTGGCAGGATTTTCTGGTGAGTTTATACCACTTTACTATATGAATAAGTATAAATGAACAATTAGTAATGTTTTCTCTTTGTACAGGGGCAAGTGGACTTGGCGGAGGCCGATGTCGCCATGGTTCAGCGCCACTGGAATTCGAAGGTCGCCAAAAATTACAGGGAGGTAATGTCAGCTCTTAAAAAATCGGGGAAGAAACCGAACTGGATGGGCGCTTCCGTATGGGATTCTTGGATGAGTTGGTGGGAGACCGACGAGTTCAAGGTAAATCTACCAAATATATAGTTAATTATTTCGCAATTAGTATAAATATAATATTCAATTTAAATTGCAGATGGAGTCGGAGAGGAACTCTGCCAATAGAAGTAGGAATCCTGTAACGCATCATGGCGGGTCCAAGTCTTTTCAGCATCACCGTGAGGACTTGGTAAATTTATCTAAACTGTTATTACATTTTGTATATTAATTAGTTCGGTAATTAGCTATGAAAAATTAAAATATATAAATTATTTATTGCAGGAAAGATCGGTTGGACGTCGCGTGTCTATGATGGAGGTATTTACCCGCACCCACGCATCAAGACAAGCAGACAATGCTGGCAATATTACATATTAGTGGGATGGTGATGATAAGGCGACGGCTGCATATGTATGCATATTTTAAATCTTATTTTATTAATATCGATATGTTTAAATCCTATTCTACTAATTTCAACCTGTAATTGTTTTTTATTTTAGGCAAAGTTTCAAGAGGCACGGCCAGAGCTGCTTTCAGAATCGGATCGCGATGAGTTGACGGTAAAGGAGGAAGATAATATTTTCGACGTTATTATGGATCCGACGCAGCGGAATAGGCGCTATGGCTATGGAAACCAAGCGGTAATCTTATAAACATTGCAATATTATATTTAATAAATTAACCTATAGATACACTATACATATGATGATTTCTAGTTGAGTTAAATCTAACATATACACGATTTATAAATATTAGATAAGTAAAAAAGGAAAAATATACAAAGATATGTGATGAAAATGGATGAACAAAAAAAATATATATAAGAATACTTTTAACACCTATGCATTGCTTAAGATCACATCATTTACGTTTCTATATTTTAAAATATACATTGCTTAAGAAAATGATTATAATATAAATGTGAACATCTCATATTCTATTTGCAGGTTCGGGCAGCTCAAAAGGCATGTGACAAAGCTGAAATAAAAGAGCTTAGAACCATGGTTGAGCAGCTGCAAGAGCAGGACCGTCTTCGCGCTATACAAATGGAGCAGCTGAATCAACGTTTAGCGGAGTACACACAGAGGCATGGTTCCTTCCCTTCATCGTCTGGTGCTTCCGGAGGTGATGATGATGCTTGAGAGGTATGATGATTATTGTCTTTGTGGTTGGTTATTGTATATATTGACTTTGAGGTGGTGAGGATTGTGTTTGATGGTTATTGTGTATGTATTGACTTTAAGGTGGTGAGGTTTAAGTGTTTGCATTGTATATATTGACTTGAATATGGAGTTGGAGTTGGTGAGGGTTTTGTTGTTTATGTACATATTGACTTGGAGTTTGGTTTGAAAATGTAATGTTTGATGTTGATTTTTGGTTGTTTATATTGTTTGTGGTATAATGTGTTGAATATGTGATATATATGTGAAATGGAGTGGAAATGGAATGGAAATTGATATATATTGATTGTGTGTGGCTGGAAGGTGAATGACTTGCTGCTATAAAAAAAATTTCACCCAGATTAGCAACGGCTACCAACGGCTTATTGGTCAGTTTATTGCAACGGCTTCCAACGGCGTCCATCGGTTAATTGCCGTTGGTAGCCGTTGGAAATGCCATTGGAATAGCCCCGTTGCTTCCGTTGGAAGATGTTGGAAAGCGTGAACGCTATTCCAACGGCATTTCTAACGGCTCCCAACGGCCGCCAACGGCTTGAAGCCGTTGGAATAGCCTTAATCTCTTGTAGTGGAAAAAGTCAAATAGATTTTCTACAAGATATCAAAGTTCAATTTTCGTTAAATTATTTAGAAAATTATAAAACTTATATAATTATGAAAAAACAAGTTGGTTTATTCCAAAAAAAATTGAAAGTTCAAAAAGTATACAAAATTTCTATTTCATGAAAAAAGAAGAGAGTAGATTTGGAGAATCGACTAATGAGAAAAACCGACTTACTCTTATTTTATTGAAAGTTTATTATTATTATTATTATTTTGTATTTTGAAACTTTGACAAGCTACCTTCTATTTTTTGCTAGCTTGAGGGAGGTTTTGCACACATGCATGCAAAAAATGCAAGGAAAAAAAGCCATTTATTTTCTTAAAAATACGATTATTTGACCTATATGGCTAGTTGCTTTGATGTTCTCGGGGAAAAAAGAACCATTTACACCACTACATTATTTTCTTTCTTTAAAAGCAAAAGTGACTCATAGAAGTTGTTTGGATGACATAAGTTTGTGCAATGGGAAATAGAGATTTTCCTGCACATTCATGGGATATTTGTGGCTAATCTCACTTTTATGATCCATATATCCTGCGTTTCATTTATACATGCACTGGATACATAACCTTAGAATTTTATTTAAGAGCATGAGTATAGATATGACTCCGGTGATATTTTTGTATGCACACTGACAAGGACGCGGAAGATGATCTTAAGGCTATTTAACACTAGAGGGGGGTGAATAGTGTTTTAAGGATTTCTTTAAAACTTCTTTGATTTAAATTGATTTAACTAACTTAATGCAAATACACAATCACAGATCAAATCACAGAATCACAAACAGATGCAAATATAAATAAAAAGCAAGTAAAGGAAAGAACACACCAGGAATTTTATACTGGTTCGGTGTTACCCTACATCCAGTCCCGCACAACTCGTACGGCTTTCTATTCAATAATAATCTAGATTACAATCCCTCGATTCCAAGGCAATGAGGTACACCCTCCAGATTCTCAGGTCTCTGGGTAGAACCACTTGATTCACAGGACACAAGTTCACCCGATCGATTTCCAAGGACACGATCACACCTTTATAACCCTACACAAGTTTCTTTGAGTACAAATGTATCTATAACTCTGATAAGCACTGAGATTCTTTGAAGAGAGTGGCAGAGAATCAAACTAGAGATATTCTGGTTTGATTCACTTAAGATTTCGGCAGAATATGGATAGGATGATTAGAAAATAAGATAAGAGAATAAAGAGGAGAGAAACTAATGAAAGTAGTTACTGGAAAACGTCCATAACAATCTCTATTTATAGAGAATGAATGGATGTGTCCATTCGAAGAGGTTTAAGCGAATAGACACTTCTTTTGAAAACAACCTTTGCTATAACGGGAAGCATGTCGACATGACGAGTAAATAGGATGTCGACATGGTCTAGTAAAAAGTGATGATTTGCTTTACTTTGAAAATGGTGATTTAAAACATATGCAACTTTATTCAAATGGACTCTATGTATTTGTAGAAGGTATTTAGAAGTAGAAATACTTATGAATGTATATATGTATATATACTAAAATATATTTAAAATCAAAGTAAATAAACTAAAGTAAATATAATATTAAAATAGATTTTGAGGCCAAAATATCAAGGACAATTTTGAAATCAAAAAATATAACAAAATGATAAATATGATTTTGAGGCTAAAACATTTTTGAAAATGTGAACGAAGGTTTTTCTTTTGAAAAGGAATATTTGAAAATCATTTTATAAAACAAGAGATAATTTTGAAAATCATTTTGAATCAAAATTAGTGGATAACAAAATAGGGCTACTATCCGTTCCACTGGATATTTCGTGAGTTCCATCTCACTAGGGTTCCATCCCTTTAACAAGAACGAAGTGGATTCCATTCCACGAGTAAATTGGATAAAAAAAGAATGATAGTGCTTTCAAGGAGTTTTAACAAATATCGAACCTAACTATATTATTTGTCTTGAACTCTTGAATATCTTGAATCTCATGAGTCTTCAATCTTGAACTCTTGATCTTTGTCTTCATCAATTTTGTCTTCTTTACTGTACAGTCTTCTTTTGTTGATACCTGCATATAGATTTCCTGCACATATATATTTTATAACACTTCTATAGTTGTTGTCATCAAAACCACTATCCTATGGACTAACATTCTCCCCCTTTTTGATGATGACAACCTTTGTTTATAAAATATTTATATTCTCCTTATAACTCCCCTTAAATCTAATAACTCCCCCTTAATCTATGCCTAACTAACCTATTTTATACTTCTCCCCCTTTGTCATCAACAAAAAAATGACACTAACTCCCCCTAAATCTATGATATTAATGATAGTGTTATCATTAATAATACTGAAACTAGATATAACAATGCTAAATATTGTATACTCAGAATGATATATGAGTAATATAAGAATGAGAATAATAAGTGTAACCACAAATTATTTTATTCATATCACTATATACATAACTGTTAAATGAAAAGAAAATGCATACAATAAGTAGACAAATCAATCAAACATAAGCACACTTATTTATGTCTTATTACATAATCAATATAGTAAGTTATCATAAATCAACCATGTTTAAAACCAAATCAAGTATTTCAAATCAAATCAATTTTAAACCAAATCAAACAAGTTAAATGTTACGTGGAACTTCAACCCATCCCTCTTTTCCAAAGATGGGATCCGCTTTGATTACTTCCCAATCTTCATCGTCCTGGAGCAATGTCTTCGGTGGATTTACTTGGAGATCCTCTTTGTTGAGAGCGGAGATCATCAATCGTAGTGCATCGAAATGCCTTTCTTGTTCCTTTATCATCTGCATTTGACTCAGTTCTAAGTGCCTCTGATTTCGTAGAATAAAAGTAAGAATGTATTTGAAGGATTTGAGAGTCTCTTCAAGATTATCACTTAGATTTGAAGAGGATGAAGCCATTTTGACGATAAGTAAGAAGGAAATAAGTAGATAAGAGTAGAGAGAAGTTATGAGAAGTTTTCTGGAAGAAAATAGGACTTAAATAGACAGGAAAGTCGTTTGAAATGAATAGACATAAGGAGTTATTTTGAATTTCAAATTGAAATGTCCATTCAGAATATTACCAGTATATGTCGACATGACCTCTATACAGTATGTCGACATACATAGCAGATTTTGCACATCTTATTTTTGAATTTTCAGTGTATATACATATGATTTATATATATATTACTTGATATAAATAAGAGTAACAGTAAGATAAACAGAGAATAAGCTTCATTTCATACTAGAACAGAGAAGTACATGAATTTCATAAAGAAAACATAAAGATACAACTTTCAATATACCAAATTTCATTGATATACAAAGAGTAAACTCTAGAAACTAGTAGATGAGGATGAAGATGATGAGATATTGAGCTTCTTGTTGACTTTGGAGAAGAACTTGTTCATAGTATTGGACATTTTGTCCAATTTTTTGTTTACGGAGTGTTTGAGAGCTTTTTGATTTTTCACAATCACTCGTTGATTGTGAAGGAGAGTCTTGTTTGATGGCCGTGTGGGAAAATCAATACTCTCTAAGGAAGTTTCTTCACTTTCTTCCTCTTCTTCTTCTTCCTCACCTTCTTCTTCCTCCTCTTCCTCTTCTTCTTCTTCCTCCTCATCTTCTTGCATTTCCTCATACCCCAATCGTGCTTCTTTTTCCGTTAGTGTTTCGTATGGTTGAAACACGTGCGGAATTTTCATAAGTGAAATATTGGAATGATTAAAAACCTTTCGTGGAAAGAATTCTTCACCTCTCATATCCACTCCAAAGTAATTAAAAATTCTAGTGAGGTATATTCCATGATATAATGCATTCTCTCCCGAATCCAAGTTTTTGTGTCGAAATTCATCCAAGATAACTTGTGCCCAATTAATATCATAATTTCCAAAAATTGCAAAAAGAGCCTTACACACTTTTTGAGTCGGGTTATTGTAATTTCCCGATCTCGGAGTAATAGTGCGTTGAAGGAGAAGATTAACAATACGAGCTTTTGGTCGAAAAAATTTGTTTTTGAAATCCATTTCTTCCTCAAAAATATTGTGAAAAGTTTCTCGATCGGTTTCCTCGATTTCAAAAGAAGAAAGATTGGAACCGGTACTTTTACACTCAAGTATGGTTCCTAAAACATCGGTATCCAAAACAATTTGTGTCCCCTTGACACTACTCCACACTTCATCATCCCTTCCATTGTAAAAACCACGATTTAAATTTGCATAAAACATTTTGACAAGGTTTGGATAGCAAACAAAATCATTTTGGTTATTGTCAACCAAGCTTAGAATACCATTGTTTTGAAAGAGAGCATCAATTTCATAAGAAGCGAAGTCATTAAAAATAGCAAAATTACCCGAATGAACTTTTCCATAAGTTGCATAATTAATGTATGCAAGTATGGCATCTCTATTATTGTAGAGATGATCTTTGGTGGCTTTTGACAGCCTCATTCTGGCAACGTTGCTAGTGGATGCCATTTTTGAAGAGATAAGAGTGTTTGAAGATAAAAGTTGTTTTGAATTTGAATTGAAGATGGAGATAAGTGTTGATAGAAGATAGATATAAAGAGGTTGAATAGGTGGATTCTCTGGTCAAAAAGTCATAACTATTCAGAACATAGGAGTTAGTGAAAAGGTGGAGGGAAATTTGAATTTTGAATTCAAATTTAGAAATCTGATTTGTTACAGGTATGTCGACATTACCAATAAGTGCCATGTCGACATGCACATCAGATTTTGCAAAAATGATTTCAAGCATGTACAAGATTTATATATATATATATATACTTATATATATTATAATTATTGTCTGAATATATTTTGAAAATATATTATACAGAAAATATATAAAAATAATATTTTATAAATTTTTAAAAGATATTTAAAAAATTTTAAGTTAATAAAATCAATTATATACTTAATTAATAAACTATTCTAAGCAACCAATTTTCAACCAATTAAAATAGTAAACGTGTACCTTGTTTGAGTTCCATATCATCCTGATTATCTGAATTCTGAGTTGTCATAAAACACATATTTGCCAATTCTGTTTTCTGTTCATCATCACTTGAGGACGTATCTGAATCATCCAGTGTTGCTGCAAATGCTTTCTTTCTTTTCTTTGAATATTCTTTGTTTGATTGAGGAGTTTGCTTTTCTTGATGTGGATAGTCTCTTTGATAATGACCAAACTCATTGCAATTGAAGCATTTGATGTTGTTGAGTGATTCAGTGTTATTTCCAAAACTTTTTCTCTTGTGATTATTCATTTTTCTATACTTCAAGAATTTTTGAAAGTTTCTTGTCATGAAGGCTATTTCTTCATCATCATCACTAGAGTCTGATTCACCAGTTACTGCATTAAAGGCAATGGACTTTTTTTCTGATGACTTATTCTCCCTTCTTCCCTGAATTTGAACTTCATATGACATCAGATTTCCAATTAATTCATCAATCTTCAAGGTACTGATGTTATTTGCTTCCTCAATCGCCAGTGTCTTCAAATCCCATTCTGGAGTGAGTGAATTCAGAATTTTCCTGACTTGATCTTCTTCGGAGATTGCTTTTCCCAAAGATACTAGTAAATGAACAATATCCTAAAAATGACTATACATATCTGGAATAGATTCACTAGGCAACATCTTAAATAATTGAAATTGATTAGTAAGAATAGAAATTTTGGTCTGTTTAACTTTGCTTGTTCCTTCATGAGTAACTTGCAGAGTTTTCCAGATTTCATATGCAGTTTTACAAACAGATACCCTATTAAATTCATTTCTATCTAGTGAACAAAATAAAATATTCATGTCTTTTGAATTGTTTTGAGCCACTTCTCTTTGAACGGTCGTCCATTGAGCAAAATCAGTTGTGGGCTCAGTGTATTCAGTTTGTGTCATATTCCATGTTTCTAAACTAATGGATTGTAAATATATCTTCATTCTACATGCCCAATATGCATAGTTACTGCCATTGAAAAGTGGTGGTCTGGTAGTGGACTGACCCTCTACAAATGAACTAGAAATACCAGTGTTGGTAGCCATTGTTACTTTTCAAAAATCAGGTTATGAATACTTTGAAAAACTTGCTCTGATACCAAATGACAGGGACGCGGAAGATGATCTTAAGGCTATTTAACACTAGAGGGAGGGTGAATAGTTTTTTAAGGATTTCTTTAAAACTTCTTTGATTTAAATTGATTTAACTAACTTAATGCAAATACACAATCACAGATCAAATCACAGAATCACAAACAGATGCAAATATAAATAAAAAGCAAGTAAAGGAAAGAACACACCAGGAATTTTATACTGGTTCGGTGTTACCCTACATCCAGTCCCGCACAACTCGTACGGCTTTCTATTCAATAATAATCTAGATTACAATCCCTCGATTCCAAGGCAACGAGGTACACCCTCCAGATTCTCAGGTCTCTGGGTAGAACCACTTGATTCACAGGACACAAGTTCACCCGATCGATTTCCAAGGACACGATCACACCTTTATAACCCTACACAAGTTTCTTTGAGTACAAATGTATCTATAACTCTGATAAGCACTGAGATTCTTTGAAGAGAGTGGCAGAGAATCAAACTAGAGATATTCTGGTTTGATTCACTTAAGATTTCGGCAGAATATGGATAGGATGATTAGAAAATAAGATAAGAGAATAAAGAGGAGAGAAACTAATGAAAGTAGTTACTGGAAAACGTCCATAACAATCTCTATTTATAGAGAATGAATGGATGTGTCCATTCGAAGAGGTTTAAGCGAATAGACACTTCTTTTGAAAACAACCTTTGCTATAACGGGAAGCATGTCGACATGACGAGTAAATAGGATGTCGACATGGTCTAGTAAAAAGTGATGATTTGCTTTACTTTGAAAATGATGATTTAAAACATATGCAACTTTATTCAAATGGACTCTATGTATTTGTAGAAGGTATTTAGAAGTAGAAATACTTATGAATGTATATATGTATATATACTAAAATATATTTAAAATCAAAGTAAATAAACTAAAGTAAATATAATATTAAAATAGATTTTGAGGCCAAAATATCAAGGACAATTTTGAAATCAAAAAATATAACAAAATGATAAATATGATTTTGAGGCTAAAACATTTTTGAAAATGTGAACGAAGGTTTTTCTTTTGAAAAGGAATATTTGAAAATCATTTTATAAAACAAGAGATAATTTTGAAAATCATTTTGAATCAAAATTAGTGGATAACAAAATAGGGCTACTATCCGTTCCACTGGATATTTCGTGAGTTCCATCTCACTAGGGTTCCATCCCTTTAACAAGAACGAAGTGGATTCCATTCCACGAGTAAATTGGATAAAAAAAGAATGATAGTGCTTTCAAGGAGTTTTAACAAATATCTAACCTAACTATATTATTTGTCTTGAACTCTTGAATATCTTGAATCTCATGAGTCTTCAATCTTGAACTCTTGATCTTTGTCTTCATCAATTTTGTCTTCTTTACTGTACAGTCTTCTTTTGTTGATACCTGCATATAGATTTCCTGCACATATATATTTTATAACACTTCTATAGTTGTTGTCATCAAAACCACTATCCTATGGACTAACACACACTACAGACAATTTCTGTATGCACAATAATGAGCCATCATGTGTCAAATTTTCAGATATATAACCAAAAGTTTGCGGTTTGAAAGTCTAGTAGTTTCTTCACGTAACCGAAACCGAGATATTGACACTGCTATTTAGGGGTGTTACGGTTGCGGTAACCGTCGTTATTACTACTAACCGTAACCGTAACCGTTGTTGACGGTTATAAATTCTTATAACCGTTACCGCAACCATCTATAATGGTTAACCGTCGTATTTTCAATTTTGAAGCATATGGTACATATATTTTCAATTATATGCATTATTGATGATAAATTGATATAGAATTAACTGTTTTTTGCAAATTTATTTATTTATAAAACGACTAATATGCATGCACATGTTATTAGTTCATTAATACACATGTTATTAATTTACAAGTTATTAGTTTAACTTAAATTACTAATTTTTATACTTTAATGTTAAACATTACACAAAACAATCATGTATGGTTGGTATGCTTAACGCGGTTTTCAAATTCTTCAACCGTTATCTTAACCGTTACCGTTATAGATGGTAACGGCATGAACGGTTGGTATGATTAAACGGTTGAGCGATTCAACCATAATAGCCCTACTCCTATGAACAAAAGAAAATATCAAACTGTGTTACGAATTATGTAAACAAGTACCACCAAGCCTTTATTTGCAAGTCTAAAACATCGATCAAGTTTCATTAGGTATACGAACAAGCTCACACCAAGCAACTATACGTGAATGGACAGAAAGGGTGGAGTTAGATATGCTACAAGTTGGAAAAATCACTCTATAATTTGTTAGTTTAAAAAGAAACACGCAAATGCAAATTGGAAGTCAGAACTTAATTTCTTTTTGTTCGACCACAGTTAACTGTCGATCTTGGACTGCTACGGCTCTAAAAATTAAATAACTTTGGACGCGCATGAACTCGCTGTCTTAAAAAAAAACGCACTTCACCAACCTCTCTAACCACTCGGTTCTTCGAATTCAAGGAAAAAACTACTGATTTACTCTTCATTTTTTTCACATAATTAATTAACAAATAATTTCATAATTTTAGAGGTCAAATTATTAGATCATCTTATAACTTTTTGATGACATGATACATTATTAATGTACAATTTATGAATCATCATTGAACTTTGCGAAAAATAAAATAGTTCTAGAACTATTCCGATTAATATTTGTAAATAATGATACATTTAAATCAAAAAAATAGAAAATAATCATTAATGCGGTTCTTACGGTCTGACCGATTGAACCACCAACTTTTGACCTCGCACAAACACGGTTTGACTCACGATTACGTCTTCCAAACTAAGGTTTTTAGACATATGAAGCATTTGCTGATTGTATAGAGTTGTTGCTGAATAATTTATAGTGGTACATGCATCATATAATCGATACTTTATTTTAGCATGCAAAAACGCTGAAAAGGGAAAGTTTTTTTTAAGAGATGTTAAAGGGCCCAGCACAAATATTACAAAATAGAACGGGTAGCAAACTATCTACCCGAACTCACCAATACACACTAAAACAAACCCTAACCCTAGAATAGCCGACAAACAATATCTCAACAAACAAAATAACAATGGCGGAGGCGATTTAGAAAATCTAAACTATCTCCTCTCCATTCTTTACTCTGCTCGTTTCTCCACGTTCCCAGTATGATAAATTCCCGTTCATATCACCTCTCATGCCTCTAGTCCCATTAACGTTGCTCGAGTAGCTGGATTTGTTGAATCTGTTGGTCACGAGATTAGTAATGTTAGATCTAGCGTCACTGCGACCTAGATCTGACATACTCTTCTCCCAATCTCTGTTGTTAACCAAGTCTTCACTAAGGTTCGGATTATTGGCAACTGGAGCTTGATTGAAGTAAGAATCACTGTTATTAGCAATATCCAAGTTCCTATTCACAGTGTTAGCCATAAAATCATGTTGATTGCAAAAGCTAGACTCTGGAATCAGATTATTATTGTGCTTATCGATCTGAAAGCTTCTATAACTCAACAAATACGCTTCTAAATGCTTGTTTCCAGCTTCAGAACTCCAGTCATCAACAAGGGAAGCAAATTTGGTTTTATTTTTAAATATTTTCTTAGATTTCTGCAGGATTATCTTGCTATCAGAAAAAATTGTTAACCAAACTTGCTCTTTACTCCTACTGCCCTTGTTGTGCACTCGCAAATTTCTTTCTTTCCACAAGTTGAACACTTCCGTAGTTAGTAAAATGTGAGCAAAATCTGTCTCTTTGGAATTAGATCTGAAGTTGTTGTTGATTAACTTTATAATATTCATAAGATCCATATGCCTGTTATCATCTATGTTCATAGTAGCTTTGATATGATTCCAAATAGAAAAAGAGTAGCTGCATTCAAAAAATAAATGATTAGAATTTTCATTACATATATTGCACAGGGAGCAGAGTGAATTTATATTATTGCCTCATTTGTTTAATCTGTCCCAAGTTGGCAATCTGTTCTTAACTGCAAAATACGTACAATGCCATCTTGGGACAATTCACTTGTAACGACCCGTATTTTTAACACTTTAAAAATACGAATTAAAATGAAAATTTTGGATAAAAATCCGAAGGAAATAAAATTTTGTGTTGTTAAATGTGAATTTCAAGTTGTAAACCAAATTGGTTATGATTGTAAACAAGAATAAATAAAATGGTAGATTTAATATTGAAGTTATAATATGGAAATCAACGTAAATGAATGTAATTTAATATTACTTTGAATTTAAATAAGATGATAGCTGAAGAAAATGAAAGTAAATGAATTATAAACTATTGATAATAAATATATAAGTAAATGGTTGATTCAATAATGAAAGTGTAAATCGAAATAAAAGAATTCATTTTGAATTAAATAACTTGAATTTGAATTACAATATAATTGAACGCTGAATCTAATATAATCTTTTATATTGGATTTATAATGGAAAACTACATTGTAAAAGATTGTTAATTACTGTGAAATTAAAAATGGAATTTGTGAACAATTGAAATTTGATTTAAAATTTAATAATTTAAAATTGGGAATTTTATATTGAAATTAAACAGTCGAATAATTTATTTTTCGAATATTGGATTTAATTATACAATTAAATCGATAATTTAATAAGTTAAATTTCAGAAATAATTGAAATCGAGTTGAATATGATTGAAAATGATTTGTAAAATCTTTTCTTATCATATTGGAGTTATAGTAATGTTATAGAACTTTTAAAATTGAATTTAAAGTTAATTTGTGAAAATTGAATATTTTAATATTTTATTATCGACTGAAAAATAGCCATTTTTCGAACAGTCTCAGAATTGAACGAAACTTATTCCATTGGATCCGTAATAGTTTGTTATTGTCGGATTTCAATTTTCGTACCAGTCGGAGTTATCGTTTGACCGTGGCAGCTCGAAACGCATCGAAATCGGTTTAAATCGGTTTAATTTAAAACTGATCGTTTTTCTCCGTAACTCGCCCAGATGACCGAATTAGCCTCCGAAACATGTTCCATTGCGTTCGGAACGTGGGGTAAACCTTAGAAACGTCAGTCGGCACGCTTCGTTTGGAGTTCGGAAAATCCGGGATGAATAGTGTCGCGTATTTTTCTATAAAAGCCCCTCACTTTCTCTATTTTCCAAAAATCCTAGGGTTTCAGCCCTTAGCCGCCACTTTTAATTCAATGGCCAGAAAATTTCGAAACTTCTTTCCTTAATATCTCTCAATCCGTTCAACGAAATCGAAAAATTCCAAAAGCAAAAGTGTAGATCTCGGCGAGCTCTTCAAATCCATACGGAGATGATCGAAAACGGAGCAACGGATCAACGGGAATTTGCATTTAAAGTTTCGTGTTTGTCCTCGATTTGCATGCAGTAGAGATGGCCGAGCTCCACCCTACTCTGGCCGATGGTAGCTCTTGCGAAGACGCTTCTAACGGTGGTCTCTGATCATTGTGAAGTCGAGTGAGTTGGTCGTGATAATTTGATGAAGATAGGCGGCTATGGGTTAGGGTTCACGTGAATTGAACGATGATGGAGAAGGAGGCAGGTGCGGCCCAGATTTCCTGAAGCAAAGACGAACGGCCAGATCTGAAGCTAGGGTTTGAAATTTAAATTAAAAGCTGAAATTGTTTATTTAAATTCGTGTAAACTTTAAAATAGCATAACTTTTTCATACGAGGTCCGATTGGAACGAAACTTTTTGCGTTGCGATCGTAATGACAAGAGCTTCGAAATGAAACTGGTTTGGATGGGTTTGGAGACGGTGGAAATTTGGGCTAAAGTTGGGCTACGTCCAGTTTTAGTTCCAAACCGGAATGCCTCGGCGACAACGAAAAATCAAGGTGAGTGTTTATACGCTCACAATTGACTAAAATAATTTGTGTTAGTTAAACTTATATTCTGAAGTGATATGAAATTTATTGGCTGTTGTTTGGTAGGATTAATTACCATCTGTATTGATGTATGAATTAATTGATAGAAGTTAAATTGACCGTCAAAATAAATTTAAATTTAAATTGGTAGTATATTACTCGATATTGATAATTATAAAATTGTTGTGAATGTTATTGGCTTTATGGTTGATTGGTTGATGGATGTTATTGGTCGATATTGGTTGTTTATTTATTTTGATATATCATGCTATCATCATGTATATTGTTTATTGCATATAAAACTGTAAACTGAATCATTTCGAATAAATTAAGGAATAGGTTGAAATGATATACCTATGACATCTATTTGGATTGAAATGATATATATCCATCCTTGAAATTAAAATTGAAATCATTATCCACTTGGCCATAGGTTAGAAAATTATATACGGACACCGGGTTGGTTAAATTAAATGATTTTAAAAAGTTGTTTTGAAATTATTTAAATGAATTGATTTTAAGAAAAAAATCCAATTTATGGAAATCGAATTATTTTGAATTGAAGATCGAGATGTTGGAATTTAAACTTGGTAAATGAAATTGTTTAATTATTCAAAGTTTAGATTTTTAAGAAAAAGATTGAAATACGACGTAAATTTTCGAAAGTTGATTTGTTTTAAAAGATTGGACTTTTAATCGAACTCTGAATATTTCTAAGAAAATTTATATGAAATGATATTTCAAGTTTGAGTTTGGAATTGAAAATTAATTTGAAATTGAGATTTAATTAATTTGGAATTTAATTAAAATTCAAAGAAATTTGTGAATTGGACTAAATTGAAACTATTGAATTAAATTTGAAGATAAAATTGATTTGAATAGGATTTGAACTGAAATTGATTTGGAATGTAATACTTAAATGAATTCTTGAAATTCGAATGTTAATCTAAGTTTATTGAATTGGAATTGTTCCAGAAATTAAGTAAACTACTTAATACGGATGTTTAATTTGAAGTATATTCTAATTTGAATACGAAATGGTTTTAAAGCGAATCTTATATTCTTATATAAATATATGAGCTGTTTTGAAATGTGAAATATTTAAAGTTTCGAAATATATTGGAAGTGAATTTGTTTATTTTATGGTTCAAATATGTATTTGAAAATGATTTTGAAATCGAAATGAGATATTGAGGCGAAAATGATTTTTGAAATGAAATTGTATACTTTGAGTAGATATGATGATATTTGAATGGATTTGATTTTGAAGCGAATATGATATTTTGATATCAATTATGAATCGATTTGAGATGTAAAAGAGCCACCGGTGTAAAAATACGTAGTTATTAAAGAGACCGGGATCGGATATGGACATACTCTCTGTCGATACCGAAAACCACTTTAATAACTAATACACGCGGAGTGTTGATCCAGAATGAAGTGGATGGTTTTGATGTACGTTGCTGATTTGAAGTAAGAGAACGTTAATGGATGCCTTGACACTTATGTCAAATTTGAAATGACTAAAACAGGAGCCATACCCGTGCCAGTGAGGTTAGCTGCCTCTAGCATTCACACTCCTTCGTATACTATATCTACTTTGTTGTCGATTGGTGATCACCCTTGATTTGGGAGTGATGTGATGCGGTGGGCGATCGTAGCAGCGATGCGTTACCACCAGCCGGAGACGCGAAACGGTAGTATCCTACCTTGGGCATTGCCTCACGTGCCTTGTCATACTTTTACCCTTATGTGCGACCACTACGATTTTGATTTAGTGTTAGTGTATCACGGCGCGTCACTATCCACCGACGGTTTACTGGTGTGTTATATGCAAACTGTACACTAGGGCTTAAAAATGTGTTAAGGGGGATCAATGTAAAGCCTTAACACTATGAAAAATATTTATTTTACTTGATAGACATTACATATATAGCGTATTGTACTACATAGTAGATATTTTAACGGATCCTTAAGAGATGGAAAATCCCGTAACATCTCTTAAGTTATTGCACTCACGTTGACACTGGATAGGAGATGTCAAACCCCGTAAACATCTCTGACGCCGTCACACTCATATTTCTTATTCGATTTGACTTACATGAGATATTTTAGTCCTGACTCGAGTGTTTTGTCTTTTCATTACGCTCGGGTCAGCCTGAGCATTTCAGATAAGGTTGAAGATCTATTCTGGAGGACGAAGACGGAGTTTGGTATTACATCATTTGTATTCTGCTACTGTATTATTTTTCCACTGCATTGTTGTATTATCTCTGATATGTATGTAACTCTGATTTATGATGTATAATAATAATCAAATTTATTTATTTAACAGCTTCATGAACTGTTATTTTATTATTATATCTTGTTCCTTCCGCTGTAAGATTCTGAGTTTGCTTCTGTTCTTTCTCTCCTTTTCTTATTTAACCCCAATAACCATCTGCCTTTTTGAACGGTTTGAGTTGGACATGTGTGGATTATTGTCTACTTGAACGGTCAAAAATGTGGGTCGTTACAGTTGGTATCAGAGCTTTGGTTTAGATTACCTGAGTTCTAGTGGGGAATAACTCGTTGAAATAGGGTTGAAACCTATGAATGAGTTTGAGTGTATATGAGAGAGCGTACTTGTTATTTACTATAAAATGGTTTTATATTGTGTTGATTTGTTCCGTTGAGTATTTATAAATTTTGGTCGGTACATGGGACGCCATGGCATCGATAGGGATTTCTAAACACTCGAATAGGACAAACTGACATAATATCGTTTTGAATTATATTTTATATAAATATTATTATGAATATATAAATTTTGATTGTATTGGTTGGTAGGAGATGATAATATTAGATTATCGTCGTCAATTGGTTGACTTGTCAATATTTCTAAATTATTGACAAATGAAAAAAAAAATGAATTGGGAAATATAATTGAAAATGGAATTAAATGAATATGATTTTGGATTTGAGAATATAAATTCCAATGTTTGAAATTTGTTGCAAATGGTTTGAAAATAATATACATATTATATGAAAGAAACTCGAATAGGAAAGATTTTAAATGACTTTGAAATGAAATAAGTGATGTATGCCCCACTTGACGTTTGGAAAATAAGTTTCGGTAATGTGTGCACACATTATCGGCGTTTATTTTTCAAGAGTCCGAGTGGGGGAGACCACTAAATGTTTTCTGTACTCTTCGAATAAACTAGAAATTGAAATTTTTCTAAAATATGTAATAGAATTTAAAGGTTAAAATGAAAATTTAAATTGTAATAGTAAACCTTAATGTGATAAATAATAAATTGAAGATTTGTTAAATAAGCTCAACACTAGAATTTAATGAAAATAAGTTGTATATTATCAACTGCACTAAATTTGCATAACCATAACTTACCTAATATTTAAAAGTTTAAAATGCATATTTTGATAAGTAAGTAAAAAAAATATACAAGTATGATAGTGTAAATAAAATGTGAAGATCAAATTGATAGTTGCAAATATAAAAGAAATTCAAATTGAAAAATGAATAATATATACTTAGTTGATGGTATGAAATTTAATTTGAACAAGCAAAATTATTGAATTAAATCAATGAGGAAAACAAGTAAAGTGAATTATGGAATTTGATATAATCCAAACAAAGTAAATGAATTGAGTAAACTTGATTTGTTTGGAAATGAATAAACCAATTGAGACAAATAAAAGAAATTGATTGACTTGGTGGTAAATTTGGTATGGACGTTAATGTTGTTGTGCTTTGGTTGTAGATGGATGTTAGGTGAGTAAATACGATTCATAATGTAATGGAATTGAATAAATGGAATAAAAATTTAAGTAATTAAATTCAATTTGTAGTAAGGTGATGTTGAATATAATTGAATTCAATTTAATGTGAAGCAAAATTGTCTTGAGTTAAAATGTGGAGGTAATAAAGTGAATAAACCGAAAAACGAATTTAATGTAAACTTATTTCATAAAATATAAAGGAAATTAACAACTTTGGGTTAATGCTTGATTTTCCGGAAACTTTAAATTGGATAGTTTGTATTTGTAATAACAAACAAATGTAGAAATCTAAAATTGTCCGGTATGTGTTGAAACTAAAAGTACCATAACTTTTAAATGAATAATCGGAATTTGATGATCTTGGACTTTTCGGAAAGCTTAGAATCTGTAGCACGATTTTTGTTTATAATATTTCAGAAAATTCATTCGCTTACTAGGTTAAAAATGTAAATGTCTATCGCTGTCCTGTGTAAGAATAAGCAAAACCAATAGCATTTGACCTTAGTATTTATGACATAACTTTTTACTGGTGTATCGGATTTTGATGATCTTGCACTTTCTGAAAAGCTTAGAACTTAAGCTAAAACTTTTGTTTTAAGAATTTGGTGTTTTAATGTCGTTTAGATGGTCAAAAACGTGACCAAATGTCGCTGACCTGCGCAATTCATTGCCAGGCTGAGGCGTTCCTATTTAGTAAAACGGTCGTAACTTTTGAACGGATGGTCCGAATTCAATGATTTTGGACATTCCGGAAAGCCTGAAACAAATGCAACAACTTTTATTTAGATTCCATTTTAAAATTTTATCGTTTAGGTGACCAAAAACTGGGATTTGTTCGCTGTCCTGAATTTAAAATTTTCAGTTTTGAAGTTAAATATGTATATGAATGTTGTTTATGCTAAGTATATCGATCTATCTTTATATGCATGGTTCTAACTTGGTTATTGAGCATTTTAGTAGGTAGCAAAGGGGTTGCGCTTCGCTTGTGGAGCTCGCTTCTGCGCTAAATGCAAAATGTAAGTTAAAATGCTAATAACCGCTTAATAAAAGGTACGTTCTCGGATTACGGTTTATGTTGTGATATATTATTGTGTTCCCCATGTTTTGGGATGCCTCATTCTTGCAATGAGATGTATATCATGCAATTATTACCACTGTGAAATTTTTCGATCCTAGCCGCGCAAAGGAGGTGCTGCCGAAATTTTTCAAAAATCCGGGAGTTAGAAAATTTTGTGAAAAGAAAAAAATCCTATAACTAAATTTTGCAAATAAGTAGAATATTTTGAATGAATTATATCTAAATGATGGTTTCCCCTTCTCCGTTCCTTTTCGAGGACGAAAAGTTTTAAGTGGGGGAGAATGTAACGACCCGTATTTTTAACACTTTAAAAATACGAATTAAAATGAAAATTTTGGATAAAAATCCGAAGGAAATAAAATTTTGTGTTGTTAAATGTGAATTTCAAGTTGTAAACCAAATTGGTTATGATTGTAAACAAGAATAAATAAAATGGTAGATTTAATATTGAAGTTATAATATGGAAATCAACGTAAATGAATGTAATTTAATATTACTTTGAATTTAAATAAGATGATAGCTGAAGAAAATGAAAGTAAATGAATTATAAACTATTGATAATAAATATATAAGTAAATGGTTGATTCAATAATGAAAGTGTAAATCGAAATAAAAGAATTCATTTTGAATTAAATAACTTGAATTTGAATTACAATATAATTGAACGCTGAATCTAATATAATCTTTTATATTGGATTTATAATGGAAAACTGCATTGTAAAAGATTGTTAATTACTGTGAAATTAAAAATGGAATTTGTGAACAATTGAAATTTGATTTAAAATTTAATAATTTAAAATTGGGAATTTTATATTGAAATTAAACAGTCGAATAATTTATTTTTCGAATATTGGATTTAATTATACAATTAAATCGATAATTTAATAAGTTAAATTTCAGAAATAATTGAAATCGAGTTGAATATGATTGAAAATGATTTGTAAAATTTTTTCTTATCATATTGGAGTTATAGTAATGTTATAGAACTTTTAAAATTGAATTTAAAGTTAATTTGTGAAAATTGAATATTTTAATATTTTATTATCGACTGAAAAATAGCCATTTTTCGAACAGTCTCAGAATTGAACGAAACTTATTCCATTGGATCCGTAATAGTTTGTTATTGTCGGATTTCAATTTTCGTACCAGTCGGAGTTATCGTTTGACCGTGGCAGCTCGAAACGCATCGAAATCGGTTTAAATCGGTTTAATTTAAAACTGATCGTTTTTCTCCGTAACTTGCCCAGATGACCGAATTAGCCACCGAAACATGTTCCATTGCGTTCGGAACGTGGGGTAAACCTTAGAAACGTCAGTCGGCACGCTTCGTTTGGAGTTCGGAAAATCCGGGATGAATAGTGTCGCGTATTTTTCTATAAAAGCCCCTCACTTTCTCTATTTTCCAAAAATCCTAGGGTTTCAGCCCTTAGCCGCCACTTTTAATTCAATGGCCAGAAAATTTCGAAACTTCTTTCCTTAATATCTGTCAATCCGTTCAACGAAATCGAAAAATTCCAAAAGCAAAAGTGTAGATCTCGGCGAGCTCTTCAAATCCATACGGAGATGATCGAAAACGGAGCAACGGATCAACGGGAATTTGCATTTAAAGTTTCGTGTTTGTCCTCGATTTGCGTGCAGCAGAGATGGCCGAGCTCCACCCTACTCTGGCCGATGGTAGCTCTTGCGAAGACGCTTCTAACGGTGGTCTCTGATCATTGTGAAGTCGAGTGAGTTGGTCGTGATAATTTGATGAAGATAGGCGGCTATGGGTTAGGGTTCACGTGAATTGAACGATGATGGAGAAGGAGGCAGGTGCGGCCCAGATTTCCTGAAGCAAAGACGAACGGCCAGATCTGAAGCTAGGGTTTGAAATTTAAATTAAAAGCTGAAATTGTTTATTTAAATTCGTGTAAACTTTAAAATAGCATAACTTTTTCATACGAGGTCCGATTGGAACGAAACTTTTTGCATTGCGATCATAATGACAAGAGCTTCGAAATGAAACTGGTTTGGATGGGTTTGGAGACGGTGGAAATTTGGGCTAAAGTTGGGCGTCGTCCAGTTTTAGTTCCAAACCGGAATGCCTCGGCGACAACGAAAAATCAAGGTGAGTGTTTATACGCTCACAATTGACTAAAATAATTTGTGTTAGTTAAACTTATATTCTGAAGTGATATGAAATTTATTGGCTGTTGTTTGGTAGGATTAATTACCATCTGTATTGATGTATGAATTAATTGATAGAAGTTAAATTGACCGTCAAAATAAATTTAAATTTAAATTGGTAGTATATTACTCGATATTGATAATTATAAAATTGTTGTGAATGTTATTGGCTTTATGGTTGATTGGTTGATGGATGTTATTGGTCGATATTGGTTGTTTATTTATTTTGATATATCATGCTATCATCATGTATATTGTTTATTGCATATAAAACTGTAAACTGAATCATTTCGAATAAATTAAGGAATAGGTTGAAATGATATACCTATGACATCTATTTGGATTGAAATGATATATATCCATCCTTGAAATTAAAATTGAAATCATTATCCACTTGGCCATAGGTTAGAAAATTATATACGGACACCGGGTTGGTTAAATTAAATGATTTTAAAAAGTTGTTTTGAAATTATTTAAATGAATTGATTTTAAGAAAAAAATCCAATTTATGGAAATCGAATTATTTTGAATTGAAGATCGAGATGTTGGAATTTAAACTTGGTAAATGAAATTGTTTAATTATTCAAAGTTTAGATTTTTAAGAAAAAGATTGAAATACGACGTAAATTTTCGAAAGTTGATTTGTTTTAAAAGATTGGACTTTTAATCGAACTCTGAATATTTCTAAGAAAATTTATATGAAATGATATTTCAAGTTTGAGTTTGGAATTGAAAATTAATTTGAAATTGAGATTTAATTAATTTGGAATTTAATTGAAATTCAAAGAAATTTGTGAATTGGACTAAATTGAAACTATTGAATTAAATTTGAAGATAAAATTGATTTGAATAGGATTTGAACTGAAATTGATTTGGAATGTAATACTTAAATGAATTCTTGAAATTCGAATGTTAATCTAAGTTTATTGAATTGGAATTGTTCCAGAAATTAAGTAAACTACTTAATACGGATGTTTAATTTGAAGTATATTCTAATTTGAATACGAAATGATTTTAAAGCGAATCTTATATTCTTATATAAATATATGAGCTGTTTTGAAATGTGAAATATTTAAAGTTTCGAAATATATTGGAAGTGAATTTGTTTATTTTATGGTTCAAATATGTATTTGAAAATGATTTTGAAATCGAAATGAGATATTGAGGCGAAAATGATTTTTGAAATGAAATTGTATACTTTGAGTAGATATGATGATATTTGAATGGATTTGATTTTGAAGCGAATATGATATTTTGATATCAATTATGAATCGATTTGAGATGTAAAAGAGCCACCGATGTAAAAATACGTAGTTATTAAAGAGACCGGGATCGGATATGGACATACTCTCTGTCGATACCGAAAACCACTTTAATAACTAATACACGCGGAGTGTTGATCCAGAATGAAGTGGATGGTTTTGATGTACGTTGCTGATTTGAAGTAAGAGAACGTTAATGGATGCCTTGACACTTATGTCAAATTTGAAATGACTAAAACAGGAGCCATACACGTGCCAGTGAGGTTAGCTGCCTCTAGCATTCACACTCCTTCGTATACTATATCTACTTTGTTGTCGATTGGTGATCACCCTTGATTTGGGAGTGATGTGATGCGGTGGGCGATCGTAGCAGCGATGCGTTACCACCAGCCGGAGACGCGAAACGGTAGTATCCTACCTTGGGCATTGCCTCACGTGCCTTGTTATACTTTTACCCTTATGCGCGACCACTACGATTTTGATTTAGTGTTAGTGTATCACGGCGCGTCACTATCCACCGACGGTTTACTGGTGTGTTATATGCAAACTGTACACTAGGGCTTAAAAATGTGTTAAGGGGGATCAATGTAAAGCCTTAACACTATGAAAAATATTTATTTTACTTGATAGACATTACATATATAGCGTATTGTACTACATAGTAGATATGTTAACGGATCCTTAAGAGATGGAAAATCCCGTAACATCTCTTAAGTTATTGCACTCACGTTGACACTGGATAGGAGATGTCAAACCCCGTAAACATCTCTGACGCCGTCACACTCATATTTCTTATTCGATTTGACTTACATGAGATATTTTAGTCCTGACTCGAGTGTTTTGTCTTTTCATTACGCTCGGGTCAGCCTGAGCATTTCAGATAAGGTTGAAGATCTATTCTGGAGGACGAAGACGGAGTTTGGTATTACATCATTTGTATTCTGCTACTGTATTATTTTTCCACTGCATTGTTGTATTATCTCTGATATGTATGTAACTCTGATTTATGATGTATAATAATAATCAAATTTATTTATTTAACAGCTTCATGAACTGTTATTTTATTATTATATCTTGTTCCTTCCGCTGTAAGATTCTGAGTTTGCTTCTGTTCTTTCTCTCCTTTTCTTATTTAACCCCAATAACCATCTGCCTTTTTGAACGGTTTGAGTTGGACATGTGTGGATTATTGTCTACTTGAACGGTCAAAAATGTGGGTCGTTACATCACTCTATTCCATATGCAATGATACCACTCTTCTGTTGGGTATTTGCTTCTAATAAAATTCCAAGTTGCTTTAAAGGAAAACTTCCCTCTGCTGTTAGCTATCCATTCCCAGTAGTCATTCTCTACAAAAGCATCAAATTGTATTTTGCATATTTCATCTTTATGAGGATTAGTAATAGGATGGATTTGTGGTTGCCATTTATTATTAATAATGATATCTGAAACTTTATTATTTGATCCACCACAAATAACAAGGCTATTCCACACAACTTTATTTATAAATGCCTTATTTTTAAACCAAGGATCAAACCATAAACTTGTATCTTGGCCATTTTTAATTTTTCTTTCAATCATTGATTTTCCAATTTCTCTACAGTTTAAAATTTGTTTCCAAGTGTTTGAATGATTACTATTATGAATAGTAGTCCAGAAATTATTATGTTTCAAATATTTTGATCTCATCCATCTAGCCCACAAAGAATCAGAATTTAGGAATCTCCAAAATAATTTTTAATGGCAAGTAGTACAGAGATCCTTAATATTTCTAATGCCAAGACCCCCTTCATTTTTAGGCCTGCATACATTTTCCCAGCTTATTTTATGATATTTACCTTTCCATAAAAAATCAGCACATCTACTTTCCAATTTTTTAATAGATGTAGCTGGGATTTGAAAAGTTTGTAGCCAGTAAAGAATAATAGCATAAATCACTGTCTTAATAAGTTCAAGCCTTCCAGCAATAGATAGTAACTTACATGACCAAGTCTCCATTCTATCCTGAATTTTTTCAATAAGGATAGAACAATCAGAATCCTTAATCATATTTGTAGAAAGAGGCAGACCTAAATATTTGATAGGGAGAAACCCCTCTTCTATATTTAAAACATTTAAAAATTCTCTTTTAAACTTACAAGATTTACTAAAATATGCTTTGCATTTATTCACATTGAGTTGAAGGCCAGCATAATTTTTTAAATTATCAAAAATTGATTTAATAGAGACTGCATTTTCTTTATTAGCTTTAACAAACACCATAAGATCATCAACATATACCAAATGATTAACACATGGTTGGATTCTATTTATAGGCTGCACATTACCTTTAATACTCTCTATTTCCATAAGAATAGAAAAGTATTCCATAATAATAGCAAAAAGATAAGGTGATAGGGGGTCTTCCTGTCTTAACCCCCTATTAGATTTAATAAACCCTTCTGCCTTTCCTTGAATCAGAATTGAAAAGGTAGGAGTATTTATACATTCAAACACCAAATCACAAAACTTTTTAGGAAAACCCATACATTTCATGACATGATGAATAAATTGTCTGTTTACCTTATCATATGCTTTCTATAAGTCAATTTTAATACAAACATTGTCACCCTGTTTAGTGTTAAATTTCCTTACCATCTCATGAGCTAAGAGAGAGTTTTCATAGATAAGTCTACCAGGAACAAATGCACTCTGATTTTTTGAAACCAGAAAAGGCAAGAACACTTTTATTCTGTTACTAAGGACACTAGCAATAATTTTATAAATAAAGTCGCAACAAGAAATTGGCCTATAATCACCAATATCAGTGGGATTTTTATTTTTTGGTATAAGGGTAATAAAAGTATGATTTAAACTTTTAAGAATTTTACCATTATCAATAAACTCATTAACAACATCCAAAACCTGTTGTCTAATATAATCCCAATTATTTTTATAAAATTTTGCATTAAAACCATCAGGGCCAGGGCTTTTGTTATCTCCAGCATTAAATACAATAAATATTATTTCATCAAGGCTCACTGGAGCCAACAGGATTTCAGAAGCATTATGATTTAAAATATTTTTACAAGTTATATTAGGAAATACCTTTTCATAATTAGTAGAGAAATACAGCTCCTTATAGAAATTTATAGCATCTGCAGAAACTTTATCATGTGCATTAGCTAAATTTCCCTCTTTATCTATAATACAACCTATGTTATTTATGTGCTTTCTATTACTCATTTTAGCATAAAAAAATTTGGTGCAGTCATCACCTAATGTGAACCAATCAACCTTTGCCTTTTGTCTTGCATTAATTGACTCTTTATACATTTCATTAGACAATTCCTGTTGATTTTGAAATTTTTTATTTATTTCACTGATATCATCAGGGCTGTTATCTGCACTCATTTGTAAAAGATTACCCTCTTTTTTCAAACTAACAATCTTGTTTTTATTTAAATAGTTGCTCTTATTCCAGTTTTTGAGATTATTTTTTATGAATTTCAAAAAACTATAAAACAGAAATTATTTAGAACCACTACAAGAAAAGTTATGGCAGTTTTCCATTAAGGATTTATAGTCTTCTTCCATCACCCAGCTATTTTTGAATCGAAAAGGAGGAGCTTTATTATTAAAATCACTATTCAAAAAAAGATTTACCATAAGAGGAGTATGATCACTTAAATTCTGCTCCAATGTAGAACAAACACTATTTGGAAAACTTTTAGAAAAGTCTTTATTATACAGAATTCTATCTAACTTGCAGTAAATATTTTTAGCTAAACCAGACTTCCAAGTATATTTATTACCACTAATAACAGGTTCAATTAGGCTAGATTCTAATAGGAATTTATTGACTCTGTCCAATTTATTTTGAGGGATTTTAATCCCCCCAAACTTCTCATTAGCATGAAAAACAGTATTGAAATCTCCTAATAAAATCCAGGGGAAATCATATATATAATTTAAAGATTTAAGTTTTTGCCACAAAGCATTCCATTCTAATTCAAAATTACTTCCATAAACACTAGTAACTTGCAAATTAAAACCTCCAATGTTTTCAAAACTACAATCAATAAATTGGTTATCCTTGTTTATATTTGTATTTGTCCAGATATTAGAATCCCACATAACAATGATTCTTCCTTTACAGCTACAATCATTGTTATGAATTGCTTTCCAATTTCTGGAAAGTTTAAAACAAAATCTTTCAAAATTCTCATCATTCATTTTATTTTCAATTAAAGCAACAATAGATGGTTTATAAACATTAATCATAGAGAGGATATCAGATTGTTTAGCAGGGGTATTCATCCCCCTAACATTCCAAGCAAATATTGACATATATATAATAATAAAATATGAATTTTAAATAGTACCTGACACTATAGTGCTTTTACCTCTCCTTTTTTTCTCTGTCCCTTTAGCTTTTAAACTGGTAGACATTTGATCCCATTCTGGATTAATTGAGATATATTTTTGCTTAAAGGCTTTTTTCTCTTTGTTTCCCTTTATCTTACCAGATGATTTTGTTCTAGCAATATGTAATTCTGATATGTCAAATTCCTCTATGATATCCCCCTTCTCTGATTCATCTTCCTCCATTTGTGCAGATTCTGGAATCTTGATTAAGGAAATATCAAAAGAAGCTGTGCGAGGCATGCCTGACTCATTGCAGTCAGTCACTGCAGCCTGCTCTGGAGGTATATCACCCTTGCGAGGCAATGCTGAGCTACTTTTCATTCTCTCAGCATCTGCAGTAAGTGTATAGGAAGGTCCCTTCTCGATTATAGTTTCCTGATTCGGATTTGAAGGCTGTTGAATATTTTTGACTATTTTTGTAATATTCTGGTCTGTATTTAAACATGGCTCTGAAATATGGGGGGTTTGAGAGTTAAAGAACTGCATTTTATTACCCTCTTCTATACTTGACAGAGTCAGAACATTTGAGAATTCTACACTTTCTTAACTGATGAACTTCCATTGCCATGATCTGATTATTTTTGTCAGTGAGCTCTCTATTATTGTTTTCTTGATCGAAAATGGTATCTTCTTGATAGATTCGATCTTTGCCCTCCTGGGATTTTGACTGGATTTTTGTGCCTTCAGTGTTTCTTGTTTCTTGAACAACTTCAAAAATATTTTCTTGAATAACTGTTGTATCTTTATCATTCTTTTTGGGGATCCACATCTGTTTCGGGTTGCAATGATCTTTATTGTGACCGAAACACTTACAGATGCTACACTTTGGTGGTACCCATTCGTATTCAACTTTTTGTGTAATGATTTCACTGTTATAAAGATTTAGACAAATTTCATTTGGGAGTTCATCGGTTGCAGAAACTTCTACAAGAAGTCGAGCATAATTCAATCTCGACTTCATGGTAGCTGCTGCATCCATCTTTATGGGTTTTCCGATTATACTCGCCATGATGCTAAATGCCTCTCTGTCCCATAGTTTGAGGTTTACATTGGGTAATCGAACCCATATTGGCATAGTTGACAGAAGATCTCTGTCCAACTTCAAAGACTCAGTCCACCTTCTCATGATGATGAGTTTGCCGTTGTAGAAGTAAGGACCATTCTATATGATAGAATTGCAGTCTTGTGAATCATTAAACTTGATTAGAAAAAACCCATTTTCTCTCGAAAAAATTTCAAAATCACCATTTGGTTTCCAAACTCTTTTAATATATTCCTTAGAAAACAAGAAATAAGGTTTACTGCTAACCACATAAACCAAAATGGAGTTATTCCAGCATTCTGTGGCTCTTTTACATACAGCCTCCTTAACAACACCAAATTTCTCGTTATTGATTCGAATGGGAGCAATGGTTTCAAGACTGCATTCTTCATCCCTTGGTTCCTTTGATTGCTCAGAGACAATATCAGCCCAAGTTTTCTACCCTAGTTCTTTATTCAAAGAGAACTTTGTTGGTGGTTTACTGATTTGTATCAGTTTGGTCCTGTCTTGGAAGGAGTTGGTCTTTGGATCATCTTTCTTTCTCTGTACATCATTTGATTGAGACCGAATATGATTATTTCTTGACTGAAATCTTCTTTGCGATCTTGGCTGAACCAATTGGAAGCCCTCTTTATCTTTGATGATATTCGGCTTTCTGATATGAGATTCAGGTGGCCTGTCTTAAGGAGTGGGTCGAGAGAGGGAAGGATTGAATTTGGAATTGAGAGAGAGATTGTTTTCTCCCATGGCAGAAGAAACCCTAAATTTTTATTAATTGAAAAGGGAAAGTTAAACCTTCATATTAACTAATCATATATGTATATTTATATATCGCACCAGTAACAAAATATAACAGGAAGGTCGGTGCTCGGAAATCCTTCCTAGTGTTTCCTTCGGTGGTTTAATGACCGGACCTAACTCCGGTCCAACGTTGAATAACCCTGTACCGTACGTTTTTATGGTGCGGAACTCAATTAGACCTCAGTTGTGCACGAATTCAGATTGGATATTCTTCGAATCAGCGGTTCAACCTACTGTTTTACCTGGTTTAGTCGCGGTGTTTTTATTTTTCCCTTACTTTTTCACAGTTTCATTCACCCTCATTCCATGCAATGCACTATTTTGAAAAAAAATCTGCATTTTCAAAATCATGATCACCACTAAAATTTAAAGAGCAAGCTCCACCACTTTGTTTGCAGACCTTGGAGATCATTAACTGCTCGTTGCCTGATATTTTTATTTCAATATTTTTACGTAGTTTGTATTTAAAAGTGTCAATCTTCTTAAAAAATCCACAGTCCTGACAGTATGATCAGTTGAACCATCTAAACCTTATACCTAGAATCATTACGGTTCGACTTTCGGTCCAATCATGAAAACTATGGTATCCTTGTATGCCAAATCGTTGAGTGAAAGATGAGATCTATTTTGTTCTTTTGCATGCATTCATGTTCTATATAAACCTGATTGAACCTGTTATATTTCAATTCACACAACCTCTAAGTCTCTAATTAAGCACTTATATTTATCCAAAATGAGCAAGTATATGCTTCTAGTTTTCACATTATTATATTACTTCAATAGCATTTCCAATGCTTCGAATAGCAGCAGTGGTTTCGCCTCCACAAGAGGATACCACTTTGTAATGAATGGACGTCCATTCTACATAAACGGGTTCAATGCATATTGGATGATGTACACGACATCCAACCCGTTAACTAGAAACCAAGTGACTACAGCATTTCAACAATCATGCACTTATGGGTTGAATGTTGTCAGGACTTGTGCTTTCAGCGATGGTGGTTAATATGCCACTTCAGATATCTCCTGGTTCTTACAATGAGGAAATGTTCAAGGTATATATATAACATTTGTGCATGATGCACACGTACATACGTGCAGAACTAACATATTAACCATTTTTTCTTTTATAATATTATCAGGGTCTGGACTTTGTGATTTCTGAGGCAAAAAACCATGCAGGGGTTTATCTAATTCTGAGTTTGGTTAATAATTGGGAAGGTTATGGTGGTAAAAAGCAGTATGTCCAATGGGGAAAAGATCAAGGCCAGGTGTTAAACAATGAAGATGATTTCTACACGAATGATCTCACCAAGCAATTCTATAAAAATCATGTTAAGGTAATATACAAATTTCCCTATATGGCCATTCAGTAAACACAAATGTGATTAAAAAAAAGAATTATATTCATTCAGGCCATTCTCACGAGAGTCAACTCGATAACTGGAACTGCATACAAAGATGATCCTACAATCTTCGCATGGGAGCTAATAAACGAGCCCCAATGCCAAACAGACACAACTGGTGCTACACTTCAGGTCTAGCTACTTATGATCAATAAAAGTTGGTGCACAATATCAAGCTTATTTTAAGTACTAAAAATAAATAAAAACATGTTTTTGTTCATGTATTGGAGTGCAGAAGTCGATTTTGGGGATGTCTGCATATGTGAAATCAATAGATAGCAACCATATGCTAGAAGCAGGCCTTGAAGGCTTTTTTGGAGAATCAAACCTTGTTAGAAAATAGTTCAACCCTGTCTATGAAGTCGGTTCAGATTTCATAGCAAATAATCAGATTCCTGAAATCGATTTTGCTACAATTCACATTTACCCGGACCTGTGGTATGTCCTTAAAGATCATATGTTCAGTTATTAGTAATACAGTCAAATCTTACATGTACATACGTGTATATATGAAAATACACAGGATAGAAGGGGCATATGATGAAGCACAAACAACATTTCTACAGAGGTGGATCACGTCACATACTCAAGATGCGGGTTTGGAAATAAGAAAGCCACTTCTTATTACAGAGTTTGGAAGATCTTCTAAGAAGTTCAGTCTTGAGCAAAGAGATGCATTCTTTTTGGCAGCCTACAATAAGATATACAAGAAAAGAGCTACAGTTCTCTGTTTTTGATGTTTTCATAAGAAAAGTCCCTACAAAAATGAATACGTAAATTTGATCCCTATTTTTTTGAAAAATAGAAAACACAAGTGCCTTGCACTTTTCTAACAGAAAATGCAAGATAACTTGCACTTTTCTGATTTTGAAATTTTTTCTAAAATTTTTGAAAAGCGCAAGTTAACTTGCGCTTTCTATCGGGAGCTTTCTGATTTTGAAATTTTTGAAAAGCGTAAGTTAACTTGCGCTTTCTGATTTTGATTTTTTTTGAAGTTTTCGAAAATTTTAAAACTTTCGAAAAGCGCAAGTTAACTTGCGTTTTTTTTATCAGGAAAGCGCAAGCTAGTTGCTCTTTCTGATTTAAAAAAAATAGGGACCTAATTTACATACTCATTGCTACAGTGACTTTTCTTGTAACAATATCAGAAATAGGAACCTTCCGTGCAAAGCCACTAAGATATATGCGTCTGCAAGAGTTGGTGGGTCTTGCATAGGTGGCCTTTTCTGGCAGTTGTTAGTAGAAGGGATGGATGTTTTCAGGGATGGAAATGAGATAATCATCCAAGAACGCCCATCAACTGATAGGTTGATTTTCAAACAATAATAGAGGATTTTGAGCTTGAATGCCCGGATTTCTATGTAGAGTCCATGGATATATTTATATCCCTTGAAGATATTAATGTTGGCAGGCAAAAGATCAGGAATGCCACTAATTAATTTATTTTGTTTAGTGTATACTCATTTCAGATTCTAGTTTAAAACGTATTCAATGATTTGATGATATATTTATTTAGAGTCTTTCATTAATAATTGATAAAAGTTCAAATGTGTATAACCCATGGTTGTAAATTCCGGCGGAATTCCGGTTATTCCATTCCGGTTCCACTCATAACCGGAATGGAATCGGTCAAAATTCTGGTTCAGCTCTAAATTCCGGATTTGCTTTTCAAATATTGAAAAAAACTTATAAAAAATAAAAAAAATACAACAAATATTTAATAATTAAAAAAAGAAAAAAATTAATCGTGAAAATAAATAAATGGAGAAAAAATCACGTAGTTTCATAAAAAAAGTTGCTATACTTTTGTTAATTTAAATCGAATCATAATAAAAAATTCAAATTTTCAAAATTGATCAAATTTTAAGATCTCGAATGAACAATAGAGAATCTTACACAATGAATTTTTAATTAAAGTGTGTATTTTATATGTAATGTAAAAAATGTACTATAAATTTACGAACGTATTGGATATTTATTAGTGTATGTAGCAAATTAAAGCAAAAAAATACCGGAATTAAAGTGTAATTTCCGGAACTTTCGGAATGGAATCGGAAATTTTAAAATTACCAATAGACGGAACAGAAACGAAAAACAAAATTTTGAACCTTGGTATAACCAACTATATTGAAACATTACCCTTTGGTGGTATATATAAAACCACCAAAACTTACTCATTTATTTATTTATTTATTACTGTTACTATTATTATCATTATCATTATCATCCATATTATTATTAACATTATTATTATTTTAACTACATGTGGTTAGGAGTTAGGAAGTACTACTAAGGACTTTCTAGGGATAATGTAAGCGCAATATCAAAAGCTATGGATAATGTATTCACAAACTATTATCCATATCTTATCTTGGAGATAGCTCAGTGTTATTTTATCTTATGGGGTATGTATTTTTCTCCACCACCAATTACGCTACGCATTATAGGTATTTCGAGGCAGTTGGTAGTGTGGGTCTTCCTACCATAACCATATTTGATTGTGACACATCAATATCACCTTATGTATATCATATTTTGGATGCACAGTGTGTTACAAATGGCTCCTATGGTAATATACACAGAACTTTCACTATGCCATGACAAAGATAGATGCTTCAAGCTATTTCATCATGATGATGTGAGCATAGTTAAGCTGCTGGATTTTGTTTATATTTTACATCAAAGGGTAAGTTCTAGAATGTTTGAGAATGACGATTGTGTTGGAATATGCATTTGTTGTTAATCTTTGATGTTAAAGAACACGCAAATTCAAATTGGCAACTGTAACATAAATGTCCTTTGTTTTTATATCAGGGAAGCATTTGCTGATGCATGATCTAATGCTATGCAACGTAGATTGGTGCATGCATCATATAAAAAAATACAACATATACTTCAGCGGGCAAATACACTGGAAAAGAAAAGCCAAACACTAATACAGGCTAATTATAAAGATACGTGCATATTTATATAACACCTGATAAGAAAATATAACAGAAAGGTAACGGCTTCTTTCTGTGCTCACAGGCTCGGAAATCCTTCCCACAGTTTCCTTATTTGCCAAATCCTTCAGGGAAAGGTGGAGATCTATTTTGTTCTTTTGCATGCATTCAAGTTCTATATAAACTCTCTTGAACTTATAATATACTTCAACATCACCCTTTTTAGTTCCTTAAGGTTAAATATTTAACCACAATGTTCAACTATACCCTTCTAGTATTCACAGTATTACATTACTTCAATGGCATTTCCAATGCCTTGAATAGCAGTAGTGGTTTTACCTCCACAATTGAAACCATTTTGTAATGAACAAACCCATTCTACACAAACGGGTTCAATACATATCGGACGATGTATACTGCCTTTGAACCCGTTAACTATTACCAAGTAACTACAGAATTTCAACAAGCATATATATCAAGTGTGACGCAGCGGATTACACAAAACAATGTAGATCGATGAAAGTAGCAATCGATGGATTGATGAATACCGAAATGCCCAAATTCGTTGATCCGAAGATACCGAATTCTAGCTATCTCTGACACATTGATCGCGCACGATACCGTAAGGAGAAATCTACAATTCTTCGAGCGTTGATCAAGCGCACTTGATTCCACGAATTGGCTTCAACGATCGAAGATTCGAGCGCACTCGAATGTTGAAGGTGGAGATAGGAGATTACACTCAACTACCAATTTGGATGAAAGCACAAAGCTAACACAAACGAAATTTTATTCAAATCAAATCAACTTTTACAAATGACTCAACTTGCCTATTTATAGGCTACAACTCACGCCACAAACAAAATTGTACAACACATAAGTCGTCTCCGACCTAACAACCCACTACTTAAATATCAGATGACTTACGACTTAAAAGATACAACAAGTAGTACATAGCGACTTAACAAAGCAACACATACAACACATCACGAATTTACAACACTTAGGTCGTTTCCGACCTATAACCTGCGACCTATGACTTAACAGGCCCAACGAATCAACAGCAGCGACCTAACTTTCTTCGCGACTTAAAACAATCAACGGCATAGAGTAAAGCGGCATAGGAATCCACGGCTTCAATCTTCAGTGACTTAACTTAGGTCGGTAACGACCTAAAACATGTAACGACTTACCATGCAGACGACTTAAGAGATTACCAGCTTCACACGACTTACGACCTAAGGACTTCACGAGTTAAGAATCTTCAACGACCTGTGGTAGGTCGTGGCTTCGTTAGGTCGTAACTCGTCACCGACCTATGGCATATCCCAGACGCTACCTCCTGTTTTACTACATCACCAGTAGGTCGTACCTTGTTCACACGATCTAACTGCTCGTTAACTCGCCTACCTTCACTAAGTCGTTCCAACGACTTAAAAACCTTGTTATGTCGGAGCCCTTTTCCCTGAACTTGGTTAAGTCGTAACCCCCTGGAATTAAGTCGCAGCTCCCCCTCACGTGACACTATAGGTCATGGACGACCTATGGCTTTTTTCTTAAGTCGTGTGCGACTTAGACCCTTAAGTCGTGTGCGACTTAGACCTTCACCTCTGGCCTGAGCTGCATCATCCTCCCCAGGTTGAGAAAAATTCGTCCTCGAATTTGAAAATTCTCCCTCATCAGATTATTCATTCCCATAATATGGCACGAGATGCTTAACATTGAACACGTCAGAAGTGTACACATCCTCCGGTAGCTTCAATTTATAAGCATTTTCATTAATCTGTTTCACAACTTCTACAGGATCAATTTTCCTGGCTTTCAACTTGTTATAAGCGCCCACTGAAAAACGATCTTTTGTTAACACAGCATATACCAAATCCCCTTCATTAAACTCAACATTTCTTAGCTTTAGATCTGCAGATCGTTTATACTTTTCATTTGCTTTCTCCAATCGTTCCTGAACGATTTTATGACATTCCGCCAATCCATCAACAAAATCAAAAGCCCGTTTAACAGTTCCCTTTGGTTGTGGTACTATTGTCAAATCCAACGGCCCCTTTGGCAAGCTTGAATACACAACTTGAAATTGACTGTAACCAGTGCTTCGGTTAACAGCATGATTATGAGCAAACTCTGCCTGACACAACTTTAAGTCCCAGCTCTTCAAATTGTCTTGTACAAGACATCGCAATAAATTTCCCAACGATCTATTTACCACTTTTGTTTGCCCATCTGTTTGAGGGTGATAAGCACTACTGAATTTCAGCCTCGTTCCCACCATCTTCCACAAACTTAGCCAAAAATGACTCAGAAAACGAGTATCCTTATCCGACACAATAGATTTTGGCAATCCATGAAGTCGATAGATTTCTTTGAAAAATAACCGAGCAACATGAACAACATCCGCCGTCTTCTTACAAGCAATAAAATGTGCCATTTTCGAAAATCGATCAACCACCACATAAATGGAATCGCTTCCCCTTTGGGTTTGAGGCAAACCCAAAACAAAATCCATACTCACATCAACCCAAGGCTTAGTTGGTACAGGTAACGGCATATATAATCCAGCATTGGTCGCAGTTCCTTTCGAAACCTGACAGATATGACATCGCTCCACAAACCTTTCCACTTCTTTCCTTATTGATGGCCAAAAATAAGATTGAGAAATCAGCTGTAATGTACGGTCTCTACCCACATGACCTTCCTCATGCAATTCCTTCACAATCTTCAACCGTAAACTGCAATCCGGTATACATAATCGATTTCCCTTGAACAGAAAACCATCTACCATCACAAACTCATTCGTCTCTCCTTTCTTCACTTTATCTACAAACTTCATAAAGTAAGGATCTTCAACAAACAACTCTGGTAGCACATCAAACCCTGTCACTTCGACCTTCATTGTAGTCAACACATGATTTCTTCTACTTAATGCATCCGCAACACGATTCGTCACTCCCGATTTGTGTTTCACAACAAACGTAAACTGTTACAGATATGCAATCCATGATGCATGTCTTGCTGAAATCTTGTCTTGCCCTTGTAAATGTTTCAACGCCTCATGGTCAGTGTAAAGAACAAACTCTTTCTGAAATAGATAGTGTCTCCAGTGTTTAATAGCTTGCACAACAGCATAAAATTCCACATCATATGTACTATATCTCATCTTTGCTCCCGACAGCTTCTCACTGAAATATGCAATAGGACGCCCCCTCTGACTCAACACCCCTCCAATTCCAACCTTCGACGCGTCAGTATGTAATTCAAACAACAACTGAAAATCAGGTAATGCTAGAATTGGTGCTGTCGTCAACAACTCCTTGATTCGTTCAAAAGGAACTCCTGCTTCCTCCGTCCATGAAAACTGTTTGCCCTTCATACAATCAGTAACAGGCGCCATCACACTACTAAAGTGTGGAATAAATCTTCTATAAAATGAGGCCAACCCGTGGAAACTTCGAACTTCTGTTATCGTCCTGGGCTGTGGCCAATCTCTAATCGCTTCGACTTTACTTTGGTCAACCTGTATTCCTCCCTCCGATACAACATATCCCAGAAATAAAACACTATGCGTCATGAACACGCATTTCTTTGTAGCAGCATAAAATTGTTCCTCACGAAGGATAATTAACACTTTCCTCAAATGTTGAATATGCTCCTTTGTACTAGCACTGTAAATCAGAATATCATCAAAGTAAACTACCACAAATTTCCCAATGTACGGTCGGAAAATTTGGTTCATCACCCTCATGAATGTACTCGGTGCATTCGATAGACCAAACGGCATTACCAGCCATTCATACAATCCTTCCCTCGTCTTGAATGCTGTCTTCCATTCGTCCCCTGGTCTAATGCGAATCTGATGATAACCACTTTTAAGATCAATCTTTAAAAGATTACGGACCCACTGATTTGATCCAATAAATCATCAAGTCTCGGCATCGGAAATCTGTATCTGATTGTGATCTTATTCAATGCTCTACTATCTGTGCACATCCTCCACGTTCCATCCCTTTTGGGTACCAATAAAGCTGGTACAACACAAGGACTTAAACTCTCTTGCACATGCCCCTGTTCAAGTTATTCTTCTACCTACCTTCGCAACTCCTCATGCTCCTTTGGACTCATTCTGTAGTGTGGTCTGTGAGGTAACACAGCTCCTGGAACAAGATCAATTTGATGTTGAATGTCCCTCAACGGTGGTAACTCCGTTGGCAACTCCTCTGGAAATACATCGTCAAACTCTTCCAGTACTGGTTTTACTTCTTCTGGTATTTCCACCACTTCATGACTCTCTCGCCCAATCAACAAAAATACTTCCGGCTCCTCTTCGACTTCTTTAACAAACTCCTTCAGGGATAATAAAGTTTTCAGCTCTTCAATCTCCTCCAATTTGTTTTCTTCTTGTGGTCGCTTCTTTGGAACTAGAGTAATCTTTGTGCCTTCAAACATGAAACTGTAACTGTTGGTACGCCCATCATGTTGCACCGCCCTATCATACTGCCACGGTCTCCCCAGCAACAAATGACAGACATCCATATCTACCACATCGCACCAAATTTCATCCTTGTATTTCTTTCCAATTGAAAAATTCACACAACCCCTTCGTCCAACCTTCACCTCCCCGTATTTTCTCAACCAAGCCAACTTGTACGGTTTCGGATGTTTCTCAGTCTTCAATGCCAATTTCCTCACCGCTTCTGAAGAAATTATATTATCACAGCTTCCAGCATCAATAAAAAATTTGCAAACTTTCCCCAGAATAGTACATGTCGACTGAAAAATATTGCTCCTCAACCAACTACAATCCTCCTCTAGCTTTGGTGTTAAACAGGATCTCCTCATCATTAGATTATAACCTTCGTCTCCCATCACTTCTTCTTCCTCATCATCAGGTGGTGAATTGGAACATTCAGCTTCTTCATCCTCATCCTCAACCTCCGCTATCATACCTCTCTTCTTCGGCTTTGGACATTCATTACTTTTGTGGCCCATTTCTTGGCAATTATAACACTTGAAACCATTATTGACCTTCGTCTTCCCAACCTCATTCACAACTGGTTTTGCAACAACTTTTGAAACATTAGAACTTCCACTAACACCCTTCACTGGATTGTTGGAATTTGTAAACACACCACCTCCTCGTCTTCCCTGCTTCTCCCAAGCTAACGCTTTTTGGTGTGCTTCCCCTACAGATCTGGGATCAAACATATTTACCATGTCTTGAATCTGCATACGCAATCCTCCAACAAACCTAGCTTTTAATTGTTCCTCTGTCTCCATGATATCGTTCCTTACAATCAGTTGATAAAATTCATCAGCATAGTCATTAACAGACTTCATTCCTTGCCTCAAGTTTTGTAGCCTCTGATACATAAGCGATTGAAAATTATAAGGTAAGAATGTAGCTTTCATCATTTTCCTCATCTTTTCCCATGATTCAATCTTTGACTTCCCCATCCGTTCATGTGTAAGTTTGGTTTTCTGCCACCACGCCAAAGCTCTACCCCTCAACCTTGTAGCAACCAACTTCACTCTACGATGTTCTGGAACTTCCTTGAAGTCAAAAATCTCCTCCACATTAGACAACCAATCCAAAAACTCCTCAGCTTGCATACCACCTTTGAATTCTGGAATTTCAGTCTTCATCCCAGCTTCCCACTTGTGATCATACTCCCACTGATTTCTTCCTTGGCCTTGTCTGTGAACACTACCACCATCGAACTCTTCTTCAAAATATGATGTATTTCAACGTCGGTCCTGACCACCAACATCTCTACTACCATCAAGTCTACAACCAACATCCCTTCTATCTACATTCCTCCGTTCTCGATCATTCACATTCCTCTCACGTCTTCGATCATCATCATCTCTATAGCGATCTCGACTCACACTTCTATGATCATTATCAACACTTCTCTCTCGATTGGAATGTGGTGAGATTCTACTTCCCCCATGATTAGATTCTGGTGAAACTCTTCTCCGATTTTGACTTATCTCTAACATCATCTTCTCTAATCGTCCAATTCCTTCATTAAGTTTCTCACTAAAGTTTTCATTAATTCTTTGCTCCATCTCATCCGCTTCTTCTCTTCTATACAAAGCTTCTATGTTTTGGTGACGATTAGCTCTTCTCGGCGGCATGGTTGATTCTTCAAAACTTTGACTTTCGGTTCCACTCCAAATTTCAAACACCCTTCGAACTTAGATCCAAAATGAAATGGATCAAAAACTCCAACTTTGTTGCAAAAATATGATGAACACGATGAACACAACTTCAACACTTCAAACAAATTGCACGGCTCAACACTTCAAGCAAAGATGATCCCTTTAACTTGCTCTCGGCCTAGCTCAAGATCGTACGAATCAACACTTCAAACTTCAAATTCTCGGCTCCAAGACTCGATTTAGCTATGATTGGCTAAAACAAGCTCTGATACCAAAACTGACGCAGCGGATTACACAAAACAATGTAGATCGATGAAAGTAGCAATCGATTGATTGATGAATACTGAAATGCCCAAATTCGTTGATCCGAAGATACCGAATTCTAGCTATCTCTGACACGTTGATCGCGCACGATACCGTAAGGAGAGATCTACAATTCTTCGAGCGTTGATCAAGCGCACTTGATTCCGCGAATTGGCTTCAACGATCGAAGATTCGAGCGCACTCGAATGTCGAAGGTGGAGATAGGAGATTACACTCAACTACCAATTTGGATGAAAGCAAAAAGCTAACAAAAACGAAATTTTATTCAAATCAAATCAACTTTTACAAATGACTCAACTTGCCTATTTATAGGCTACAACTCACGCCACAAACAAAATTGTACAACACATAAGTCGTCTCCGACCTAACAACCCACGACTTAAAAATCAGACGACTTACGACTTAAAAGACATAACAAGTAGTACATAGCGACTTAACAAAGCAACACATACAACACGTCACGAATTTACAACACTTAGGTCGTTTCCGACCTATAACCTGCGACCTATGACTTAACAGGCCCAACGACTCAACAGCAGCGACCTAACTTTCTTCGCGACTTAAAACAATCAACGACATAGAGTAAAGCGGCATAGGAATCCACGGCTTCAATCTTTAGCGACTTAACTTAGGTCGGTAACGACCTAAAACATGTAACGACTTACCATGCAGACGACTTAAGAGATAACCAGCTTCACGCGACTTACGACCTAAGGACTTCACGAGTTAAGAATCTTCAGCGACCTATGGTAGGTCGTGGCTTCGTTAGGTCGTAACTCGTCACCGACCTATGGCATATCCCAGACGCTACCTCCTGTTTTACTACATCACCAGTAGGTCGTACCTTGTCCACACGATCTAACTGCTCGTTAACTCGCCTATCTTCACTAAGTCGTTCCAACGACTTAAAAACCTTGTTATGTCGAAGCCCATTTCCCTGAACTTGGTTAAGTCGTAACCCCCTGGAATTAAGTCGTAGCTCCCCCTCACGTGACTCTATAGGTCGTGGACGACATATAGCTTTTTCCTTAAGTCGTGTGCGACTTAGACCCTTAAGTCGTGTGCGACTTAGACCTTCACCTCTGGCCTGAGCTTCATCAAAGTGGCAATATCCTACAGTCTTTGCGTGGGGGCTAACTAATGAACCTTGATGCCTAACTGAAACAACTGGTGCTACACTTTAGGTCTAGGTACTTATGATCACTAAACGTTGGTGCACAATATCTGGCTTATTTAAGTATTAAAATTATATTTTTGTTTGTGGAGTGCAGAAGAAGTGTATTTCAGAAATGTCAGCTTATGCAAAATTGATAGGCAGCAACCATATGCCAGAAGCGGGCCATGAAGGCTTCTAGAAAACAGTTCAATCCAGGCTATAATATCGATTCAGATTTCGCAGCACTACCCACATCTGCCCGGACCAGCGGTAACTAAGTACCATTAAAACCACATATATCATGTTAAACATTAAGCATTACCCACTAATGGTAAGATTATACTATTACTTCAAGAAATAAAAACATGACACCTTGGAAATCAACTTCCTGGTACAAAACTATGGTGGTAGTTTCTTTTACTTTACAAAATGAAACACATTTTCCATAAATTAGAAAAATAACAAAATATGTGACAGATATCTCTAAAATTGAAAGAATATGATAAAGGATTTTATCATTTTAAGTTATCTCTAAGAATAAGAATCAAAACTGAAAGAATGAAACGTTATAAAACCCATTGCACCATCTCAACCAGAAAATCAAATACATCAGTTTAATTAACAATCAGACTGGACTGAAATGCAGAATATGATAATTTCATTGAAAAGATTAAAACTTCACAAATCATAACCAAACAACATTACATAACACATTAATAATTTAGTTTCAGGGTAGCCTGTACTGCTAACAGCTTACAACCATTGCAGTTAATCTGAAATATCATAATATCTAAAAGCTTTTACTCCATAGTTCCTCGTACACTATCAAGAGATCTTTTGGCTGTCTGAAATGATTTTTCAACTGCTTCTTATTCATTTTGCAATTTACTTATTTCACACTCAAATGCTTCTAGCTGTTCAAGTGCTGATAACTTATCATCACATAGTGATTTATCTTTCAACTCTAATTACGAATCATTTATATGTATATTTTCATAACACCCGAGTAAGTAAATATAACAGAAAGGTAACGGCTTTGAATAGCAGCAATGGTTTTGCCTTTATAAGTGGAAACCATTTTGTAATGAACATGTTTTGCAAAAATGGTAGCGCTTTGCGGAAGCTTATATCAACGGATCTTTGTCACCCAAATCACAAAGAGATAACTTGGGTTGAAAACAAGACGGAACTGAAATCAAAACGCAATAACATAAAATATTTCACCCAACCACCCACTTTATTGATTCACCAAAATTTTGTTTACAATTAATGGAACAAAGCTAAAATAAACAAAATACCATTGAATCAATAACCAAATTGAGAAAGGGAGCAAATATCTATATGGCTAAAATTATTGGAGAAGAAGAACAAATATGGAGAAGAGAAAATTAGCAAATAGATTTTCCACCATACTTTTACCCTCTCTTCTAGTCTCTATTTATATAATCAATTACTTAATGCCCAAGTTAACATTAGATGGCAAAAAATAATTTGATTAGCCAATTAGAGAGAGAAATAAACATACTCAAATATGCCTATTAATTAGAGGAAACAAAATCTTCTCTTTCTTTCTTTTGCATATTTATTTCCCTCTATTTGTGATTTTGTATCACCAAAATTTAACACTCCACCTTGATGCAAAATCACATATCTCCAACATATCGAGCATACCATATCTAGATCTATCACAAATCCCCATATCTCAACCACACTAAATTACAAACCTCAACCACCGTCTACAAGTGATGCATCTCCCACATGAGGTGCACCACACAAATCCGGTCTCAAAAATGTTTGTAATACCACAAAGATCTCGGTCTTGTCTTTGTGGATTTTACAACTCGACACCCGTCTATCACTCGATCTAAGCTCATTACTTGATCACTATCGATCCCTCGAGCATCATCAACATGAAGACACCTGTCTAAAATATGATCATCAATGCTAGAATCATAAGCAGTGACCACATTAACCTCTCCACCTTGCTGTGGACTAGGTCCTTCAACCGTCACTCACTTTCCATTTTCGACTACAGAACCAACCAAGCTATAAAGGTTTCCTTCTTCCAATACTCCTCTCATCCTTACACCACCACCTTTCTTCACTCTCAAAACTCCACCATGAGTCTCATAAGTGCAACCATGACGATCCAACTGACCGAGAGAAATAAGATTATGCGAACAAGTGGGTACATGTCTCACTCCAGAGACTTCTCTAACCACACCATCATGCATACGAAACCGGATAGATCCAATACCACAAATCGGTAGCTCTTCTCCATTGGTTGTCCTAATCATGCCGACACTCTTCTCATAAGAAGAAAAATAATTCATATCTCTACATATGTGAAAACTGGCTCCCGAATCCATCTTCCAAAGCTTATTTTCACTAAAGAGGACATCATAAGAAGCATCACTATCGGTACCTTCAGCAAAACCTGCATGTGCATCACTACTACTATCACCATGCGTAGCCTTTTTCTGATCTCTTTTATAAGCATAACACTTGCTACATATGTGACCTTTCTTATTACAATAATGACAATTGATAACACTTTTACCATTAGCATCCTTCTTCTTCCAAATTGTATCTTTCTTCGAGTCCCTTGCCACCATAGCCTCACTTTGAATTGATTTCATACCTGACCCTTTTCTTCTAAGCTCCTCATTCAAAAGACTGCTTCGAACAGTTTCCAAAGAGATAGTTCCATTAGCATTGAAATTACTCAATGAAACAACCAAAGTTTTCCAACTTTCTGAAAGCGAACTCATCAATAAAAGAGCTTGTAACTCATCATCAAAATTGACCTTCATATTTGCCAATTGATTTATTACATCCTGAAATTCATTCAAATGCTCTGCAACAGACTTCTCTTCATCTAATCTCAGTTGTACCAACTTTCAAACCAGAAAAGCCTTACTAGTAGCACTCTTTGACTCATACAAAGATACCAACTTGTCCCATAAAGCCTTCGCGGATTCAAAACTAGCCACATGATGGAAAACTGAACCATCAAGATACTGGCGAATCAAAGCAATCGCCTTCTTATCCATCTTCTTCCATTTTCCCTCATCTACATCAGAGGGCTTCTTTCCATCTCCATCAATCGGAACATGAAGATCATTGAGGTACAGAACATCCTCCATCTTAGGCTTCCAAATACCCCAATTTTTCCCATCCAAAATAGCCATCTTCGAAAATGAAATCATATCCGACATCAATAATTTCTCAATCCAAAATTACTCTAAGCTTTGCGATGATCTACGCTTTGATACCAAACTATTGTGCAAAAATGGTTGCACTTTGCGGAAGGTTATATCAACGGATCTTTGTCACCCAAATCACAAAGAGATAACTTGGGTTGAAAACAAGACGGAACTGAAATCAAAACGCAATAACATAAAATATTTCACCCAACCACCCACTTTATTGATTCACCAAAATTTTGTTTACAATTAATGGAACAAAGCTAAAATAAAAAAAATACCATTGAATCAATAACCAAATTGAGAAAGGGAGCAAATATCTATATGGCTAAAATTATTGGAGAAGAAGAACAAATATGGAGAAGAGAAAATTAGCAAATAGATTTTCCACCATACTTTTACCCTCTCTTCTAGTCTCTATTTATATAATCAATTACCTAATGCCCAAGTTAACATTAGATGGCAAAAAATAATTTGATTAGCCAATTAGAGAGAGAAATAAACATACTCAAATATGCCTATTAATTAGAGGAAACAAAATCTTCTCTTTCTTTCTTTTGCATATTTATTTCCCTCTATTTGTGATTTTGTATCACCAAAATTTAACAGAACAGACGTCCATTCTACACAAACGAGTTTAATGCATATTGGAACGTGTACCCTGCATCAAACCTGTTATTAAATAGAAAGGAAGTAATGACAGGGTTTCAACAAGCATCCACTTACGGGTTGAATGTTGCTAGGAGTTGGTCTTTCAGTGATGGTGTTGATAGGCTACTTCAGATATCTCTTGGTTCATATAGTGAGGAAATGTTCCATGTATATATACAACATGTGTGCAGGATGCACATGTACATACATGCAAAACTAACAAATTAACCTTTTTTATTCTTTTATAATATGATCAGGGTTTTGGATTTTGTGATTTTGGAAGCAAAAAACCATGGGTTTATCTAATTCTCAGTCTAGTACATAATTGGGAAGGATATGGTGGTAAAAAGCTGTATGTTGAATGGGCTAAAGTCTAAAAATCAATCTCAGGTCCTGAACAGTGAAGATGAGTTCTACATAAATAATCTCACCCGGCAATTCTACAAAAATCATATTCATGTAATAACTTTGGCCTTAGCCATTCAATATAATAAACAAAAAACCAGATCAAAAAATATATGAAATTTCAGTCCATTCTCACAAGAGCAACTCAATAACTGAAATTGAATACAAAGATGAACTTACAATCTTCGCTTGGGAGTTAATTAACAGGCCCTACTGCCTAACTGACACAACCGGTGCTACACTTCAGGTATAGCTACTAGAAGCCAAGTAACTACAGCATTTCAACAAGCATATATCAACTAACTCCAATTTTGACATTCATAACCCAGATTTTGTTATCTGTAAGGATTGGACTCATTCTAATGATATTCACCAACCCCATTTATTGGAAATTAAAATATCATACAGTGAAGGTTGTGAAGCTGTTACTTCCATGCACAAGGAAAGTTCATCATGTTTATGTTAAATTCTGGCGACACTATATGTAGAATTGTAGAGGTCGGAAGTAGCTTCGCAACGGAGAAAACGGTTCGCAAATCGGAGTTCTGAGGTGGAAGTTATAAGGGAAAAGGCGAAGTGGGTTGTGTTCAAACAACTCAGACGTCTGACCAAAGGGGTCAAACGTCTGAATCTGGGCAGAAATGCTTTCAGAGCTTTCTCTCATACGTCTGATCAAATGGTCAGACATCTGAGCTGAAGCGTATCTTTTTTCGGAAGCTTCAGTCAGTCGTCTAACCATTTTGGCCAAACGTCTGAGGCATCTTTCTGCCTGTTTTTTCATACGGACTTGGTGTGAAGATTTGTGATATCTGCAGGGGAAATTTCGGAACATTGTCTAGGGTTTCTATTATCCTATATAAGCTAGCTTCAGGTTCCAAATAGAGGCCGTGCGTGCAAGCGACTGGAAGAGATTAGCCTCCACCAATTAGGGTTTATCAAAATCTAATTTTCTTCAATTCTCTTCTCCACAAATCAATTTCTAATTAGAATTTTGATCATTATATTCAATCTCTTGTACTCTGCTCATCAATATTAATAAGCTCTCTCTTAAAGTGGATGTACACTAACACAACGTTAATGGAACCACTATAAATCGCTGTGTGATTTACTTTTCATTATTGCTTTTATTTCTGAATTGTTTGTTTTGGATTGGTTGAGATTGGAATTGAGTTATTGATTGGTTGTTTTTACACTTCTTACCACGATCCCGTCTTCCGCTGTGTGTGTGGGGTTTTGATTTGAGTGGTCTCGAGTTGGAATCCCGAACATTTGGTATCAATGTATTGGTGTTGGTTGGCGGTTGTAGAAATGCCAGAATCAGATAATACCTCAAGTAGTTCCTTAATGGGTAATCCAAGTGGTATAGCTCCTTATGTACGTGGTTCATACGCAGCTTTAGAGTCACAATTGGTAATAGACAAGTGGAATGGCGATAATGATTTTGAAAAATAACAATGGAAGATGAAAGCAGTTCTAAGGAGGAATCGGGTGCATCGGGTAGTGTTTGACACACATTTGTTGCCAGCGGACATCTCAGATGTTGAGAGAGAGGATATGGAAGAGTGGGCATTAACTACACTTCAACTTGCTATGGAAGAGAATGTTATCTCTGAAATTAGTGGTGAGACAACCGCTAAGGATATTTGGGACAAGTTGGAGGAGTTGTATATGAAAAAGTCACTGACAAATCGTTTGATCTTATTGCGAACATTCTTCACCTATAAGATGAAGGAAGGTACTTCGCTAAAGGCGCACTTGAATACTTTTGATGATTTGCTAATGAAGATGAAGGCGGTAGATTTGAAGATTGAGGAAGAGCAAAAGGCGATGATATTGTTGTGTTTGTTGCCAGATCGCTATACAGGTTTCTCAAATAGTTTGATCTATAGCCGAGATACATTGTCTCTTGATGATGTCAAGATGGGTCTTCTTAGTGAGAAGTTGCGGGATCAAATGAAGGAGTTAGGTGATGGAGGTAGTGGAGCTAGTAATGGTCATGGTTTGTTTGTGGAGAAGAAGAGTATGTGAAAAAGGGGAACCAGGGGCGTTCTAAATCAAGGAACCCTGGTTGGAGAGGAAAGTCGAAGAAAAGAAAAGGCAAGTGCTATATTTGCAATAAGCCCGGTCATTGGAAGAATGAGTGTCCGAAAAAGGAGAAGGCAAAGAAGAAAGTAGCATCTTCATCTGTAGCGGTGGAGAGTGGAGTTGGTGAGGGAGATGTAGATGTTTTGTCGGCGGTAGCATCGGATGTTTCGGGTAGAGATTGGGTGCTCGATTCGGGGGCGTCTTTTCATATGACGCCAAATAGGTATTGTTTTTCTTCTTACATCGACAAAGAAGGGAATTCAATTATTATAGGAAATGGTGCTATTTTCAAGTCGAAAGGCATTGGTTCCATGCAAATTCGGATGTTTGACGGAGTGGTTCGTACTCTCACTAATGTATGCTATGTTCCGGGACTTCGGAAGTCTCTTATCTCTTTGGGGCAGCTGGATTCTTTAGGTTGTAAGATCACTATTGAGAGTGATAGCTTTCGGGTTTCGAAGGAAGCGCTTATGGTGATGAAGGGTGCTAGGACTCATGGTATTTATTTGCTTTAAGGAGTGACTGTGGAAGGCGAAACTGGTATAGGAGTTGATAGTTCTCGTGGCTTGGATGCGACAAGGTTGTGGAATTTGAGGTTAGGTCATATCTCAGAGAGGAGTTTGGACGTCCTTCTGAAGAGGGAGATGATCGATGGAGAAAGTTTCAACAAGTTAGAGTTTTGCGAAGAATGCATCATGGGGAAGCAAACTAAAGTTTCATTCGGTGAGGGAAAGCATGATTCGAGAAGGGTTCTTGATTATGTTCACACGGATGTTTGGGGACTGGCACCTGTAGCTTCTTTGGGTGGAGCTCGCTATTATATTTCTTTTATAGATGACTCTTCTCGAAAAGTTTGGTGTATGTAATGAAGGTCAAGTCGGAGGCATTTGCAAAGTTCAAAGCATAGAAGGCTCTTGTTGAAAATGAGAGTGGAAAGTCTTTGAAGGTTCTAAGGTCTGACAATGGCGGAGAGTATGTTTCCGGAGAATTTTTGGTGTTTTGCAAGCATCATGGTATTCGGAGGCATTTTACTACACTTGGAGATCCGCAGTCGAATGGTGTTGCGAAAAGGATGAATCGTACTCTACTTGAAAAAGCTCGATGCTTGAGAATGACATCGGGTTTGCAAAGGGATTTTGGGTTGAAGCTTTTTCAACCGCAGTGCATATTATTAATCGAATTCCGTGCTCAACTATTGGTAACAAAATTCCGAAGTAAGTGTGGAAGGAAAAGAGCATCGACTTGAGTTATCTTCGTGTCTTTGGCGTCCTATTTATGTGCATGATCCAGGAAATGTGTAACAATCCTGTATTTTGTATTTTAATTGTATATTTTAATTATTTTAAATTGAATTTCCTGATTTGAAAACTTTATTTTATTTATTAAAATGGATAAATTTTGTTATTTCAAATATAAATTTTGATTTTGATATGAATTAGAATTCCAAACAGGACTAAATAGAATATTTTCCAGAAAAGTGAATTTTGGTCAATATGGTCAAACTTTGACTTTTAATGTAAAATTTTGAAAGTTTGAAAATTTTAATTTTATATTTTATTATGAAAGTAAATAAAATTTTAAGAATACTGCTTTTCGTTTCGTTGAAATCTGATTTATATTGTGAAAGTTATGCCTTTTTAACTTTGGGTGAAATTTGCTGTATTTAACAAAATTGATTATTTTAAATTATAAAAATAATATTTTATTTGGTCATGTAATGTTCTAATTTATATTTATATGAGTAAAATAACATGTTATGTATATATTTTGGTTTTAAAACATTTTTCAAAGTGTAATTGACATTTTCCAATGTCAGTTGTATTCTGTTTATAATTTCTAATTTCCAGTTTCATTTAATTAAAGAAATTCTTTGTTTATTTTCTATTTTCTTAAGACTTTATTTTAGTTTCATTTACACTTCATTTTGTTCAGCATTTATTTTATTTTACTTGACTTTTATTTGGTTTAGAAGTAAAGTCATAATTTTTCTAAATTTAGTAATATTCTATTTGCAATTTTTAAGTCCTATTTTGAATTTTTAAACAATTTCTTTAGTTCTTTTTCTAATTTCTCTAAATTTAATTATTTATTCCATTTTGAAAATATAAATGAATTATTTTACTTCACATTTTTGTTTTAAAATATTTTTAAAATGAAGTAGATATTTTTCTAAAGCCAGTGATGATTTATTTGTAATTTTTGAACCCTGTTTCCAATTTTTAAGCAATTTCTTTAATTCTATTTTCTTCAAATTTAATTATTTATTTTCATTTTATTTTACTTTGTTTCAGTTTTAAAGCTCATTTACTAAATTTTCATCGGACTTTATTTAATTAAAAAGAATGGAAAATTGAAGAGACAAAAAGCTTTATCCTTAGAACGTTCATTTGCCTAAAACTTTTCAATTTCCATAACTCTTCATTAATTCTTTGTTTGGCCGTGCATTTTTTTTGTTGCTGTGTATTCCTCATTTTCTTTTCACGAAAATAATTACCATCTCATTTTCATTCACGGCTTCCAACATTTTGGTAATGTCTTCCTCCTTCGTTTTCTTCTTTTCTTCTTTTTTTTCATGTATTTTGCCTTGTTTCTCCCCTAGTTTTGCTTGGCCTCATCTTGATTGTCACGGCCACCACCTTCACCATAGCTTCCTTGCCACCACCACTACCTACCCCTCAGGTCTTGACCATGGTTGAGAATCCCATGAATGAAAAATCCACAAAAATCCAACCTATGCCTTAAAACTATGCTAGTTTGAGCCTTGTTGCTTCATCACTCCTTTGTTCACCACCACCACCTTAGGCCGCCACCACCATCATTGTCCAGACCTCCTCTCATCACTCAGCCCTTGACCTGACCCACACTCCACTGGCCGACCCCTAACCACCCATGGCCGAGCCTAAAGTTTGACCAAATCTCCACTAGTTTGCCTAGAAACCCCTTCACCTTCTCTAGTTGTAACTTCCACCACTTGTTTAGCCTTGTAGCCTTACCTTTTCTAGACCCATACCTGATCCAAACCAAGTAGAAACCTGACCAAATTGATCCCCTAGGCCATGCAAACAAGTAGAGAGAGCAAGGAAAAAAGTTTCATATTCAAACTGCTTTTTGTTTCAAAGTTATTCAAATTCAATCGTATTGATTTTTAACTATTGTTTTGGTTTTGTTTTTGGGTTGTAACACAACATCTATAACTTGGATCTCACTCTCCACTCAAGTTCATAGCTTTATCATTGTGTTCTGGTTTGTGTTGTGTCAATTGAGCTTGCATCTCAAGCAAAAGAGGTGAGTAAATCTCACTAGACATTTATACTTATGAAATTGTGAAACGACAACAATTGAATGTGTAGAATATTATGATATGTTATAACTGCTTGTGATGATTTAATTATATGATGTTAAAACCTGTTAATTTACTTGTCATCTCATCTGTTACTGTTATATATTGTATACTGTTCATTTTATATCTGTTTATCACACTGCAAGTTCCATGTAGAATAGAATCACTATGGGTTGAAATGATACATACCCGAACGGACTTTAGAATAGGGAAAAATCATTATGGGCTGAAATGATAGGCCTGAATGGTTTTTATTTATTTATTTTTTTTTAACTTGGGATTGCGGGTTTGAAATGATAGAACCCAGATTTTTGCTTTTTAAACTGCGGATTGAAATGATACATATCCGTATCACTTGACCTAGGTTAGAAAACTATATACAAGCCCGTGGTTATTGTATAAAGTGTTTTTTTGAATATTTTTAAGTATTTTAAAATGTAAATTGATGAAAATTTGATTTAAATATATTTTAAATGGTTTGAATAAAGAATTCGTGATATTTCTATAAGTTAAAAATGTTGAATAAATGAATGATTAAATTGAATTTTTGAAATATAACTTAAGTTTGGAAATTTGGATTTTGGTTTAAATGAGATTTAAGTTATGAATAAAATGGAATTTTATTTATATTTGGAAATGGCAAATATGATAATTTATTTTAAATTTGAATTTAAATGATTTAATAAAGTATTATTGATTTTTCTATGAATTAAAATGGTTAAATGAATGAATGCTTAAATGTGAAATTTTGAAATATAACTTGACTTGGAAATGGGAAATTGGGTTCTAATTAAAGATTTAAATTAATTAAATAATTTGGAAATTTAGTTTAATATGTGAAATGGTAATTTGAAAATGTAAGTGTTAATAAATTGTAAAAGGTAAAAAAGGGAAAATTGTATATTTGAAGTGTTAAGTAAAACTATTGAAAATCTGGATTTTATTGTAAAGTTTACTTTATAAAAATCATATGTAAAAAGGTATGTTAATGAAATTTTTTGAATGTTAAAAAGGTTTAAATCTGAGTTTATTGTTTGCTGGAAATACACTAAAATCTGGAAAAAACTTTTAATAGCATTCAAAAACGCTATGATTTCAGAATTGAACTAAAACTTAGTAAAAAGAGGCTATTACAGCATTTCTGAAATGTTGTAGTTGTTGTAGTAAATGTAAAGGCTAAAGAACTTAATAAGGGCTATACAGCAGTTCTGTAAACTGCTGTAGCTGCCTGCTGTCTTGGCTGAAATTAAGTAAAACTCTTGTTTTTGAACCTGAGCTATTACAGCATTTCTGGAAATGCTGTTTTAAACTAAATTTCAACTAAAATGAGATATAACAGCAGTTTTAAAGTGTTGTCTTTGCTGAATAAAAATGTTTTCAAGTATAACTTATAACAGCTTTTTCTAAATGTTGTGAAAGGCTGAAATTTTCAATGTTTATGGTTTGTAACTAAGTAAATGAGCTCAGAATGGTTCGAAACTTTGGAAATTTAATAATTGACTTGAAAGAAAAATAACTTCACTTTTAAATGGTTAAATGAATTAATTTAATTGGAATATAAACATTTAAAAGGGTGATTTGATAGAAAAATAAATGAATGATATTTTGGAATTTTAAAAGGTATTTTATTTGATAAATTGGATTTGAATTCAAATAATGATTGAAAGGAAGTTTGAAAAGATATGATATTCGGATAAATTGAAATGGTTTGGAAATGATTTAATCTTTATTTTTATAAAGATTTGGATTTGAAATGATATATAAATTTGAAGTATAAAATATTGTTCTGAAATATTATAACCACTGGTATACTTCTCTGTATGTCATTTGATTTCCTGATGATGGCTGTGATGCACATTAACAATGTTAGTTGCATTGTTTATTTCGGTATGGACATTTCTATGATATTGTTATTACTGTTTAATTGATGGTTTTTATGGATCCTTAAAGGATGGGCGATCCCAAGCATCATTTAAGTTATTATGCATTGCTATTACAATTCACTTGAGTTGGTTTACATTGTATAAGTATATATGTCCTCACTCGAGTGTTTTGTGTTTTACTTTATGCTCGGGTCAGCCTGAGAATCACAGCTTTGGAATTTATCTTTTGGAGCTAGAGATTTGCTGGAGCTTATCTGTCCATCTGTTATTTCTTATCTTCTAATCAAGTTATTTACTATTCGATATTGTCTGTGTATTATTGATTTATGTATCCTAACTCCTATTGTATCTATTTTGATTATGAGATTTTGTATATGTTTTGAGAGTTTGTATATAGTACCTTCATGAACTACTATGGTATATTATTTCTGCTGCGAGTTATTCTGATATTCTGTGTCCGTGATTCTGTATTTGATTTTATTTGCTCCAAATTTTATTACAATATGTTATTTTGAATTATTCAAGTCAGACATGTGTGGATTATTGTCGATTTGAATGGTCCAAAATAGCGGGTCGTCACATTTGGTATTAGAGCCAGGTTTTAGGCAAACCTTAGCCTGCGAAGCAAAAACTCATAAGAGATAGGGTAGAAATACCCGAGAATGGGTGAAATCAATCTCAGAATCATTCCTTTGTGAGAGAACGTATTTTCGAAGTATAAAATGATTTTCAAATGATTTTCAAGGGATTTTTAAAGATTATTTTGATATAAAATTTTCTTGTTTTGAAAGAAAATTTTCTGGACTTTATTCCTTTCGTATCCACCTTGTTAGTAATTTCTTTGATTAGGATTTCCTTCAAATTCTGAACTTCTATCTTAGTTAGGATTTCTTCGATTAGGATTCCTTTGAATTTTGGACTTTATTCCTTGTTTTTCAAATGATTTTCAAGGGATTTTTAAAGATTATTTTGATATAAAATTTTCTTGTTTTGAAAGAAAATTTTCTGGACTTTATTCCTTTCGTATCCACCTTGTTAGTAATTTCTTTGATTAGGATTTCCTTCAAATTCTGAACTTCTATCTTAGTTAGGATTTCTTCGATTAGGATTCCTTTGAATTTTGGAATGCTCCCACTTTTTCTGAAATCCTTTCCTGTCTTCCCTATCTGTATTCTTTTGATTTTGGAGCATTGAATAACCTTGCTTTGAATGACCTTTAGAAAGATCGGCGATCCCGCAAATCTTTGAATGATTTGTAAAGGGGTGAAACTCCCTTATAATTGGCATTGATTCACCGGAGATTTCTGTATCCTCGGTTTATGATGCTATTTATCTTCTTCTATATTTAATGCTATCTCTGGCGATCGAAGGTCGATTTGCCTTAGATTTTCCGCATTGATTATATTCCTGAAATCACGCTAGACCCTATTAATGTCTCCCGCGATTTATATAGGCTTATCCATCTTCTATTTGGTAATTTAATTATCTTATCTTCGTTTGAGCTTATCTTTGAATCAGAATTCTATTTAATTAGATTTCCTCTAAATTTGAATCTTTGTTTTGTTTTGAAATCCATCATTGAATCATCCATTGGAAAATTTGTGGTTGATTGTCTTTTGAAATTTTTGTATTCATCGTAGTTGTTATTTTGATAAGGATGACCATATTTTATATATAAGGATGAAATGTTTTCGATAAGGATTATATACCTTTTTAAAATGAAAATTTGAAGTTCGAAAGGATTTGAAATTTTGAAAGTTATATAAGAAATGGTTTCATATAAAATAATTTATAACTGAAGGTTTTGAATCTGAATTTGAGTGATTGAACTCCGGCATTTTTGAAACTGGTTTTAAGATTTTGGAATAATAAATAATATGGTTTGAAAGTATTTTCCGAATATGAAATGTTTCAAATGATTTTAATGAGTTTCAAATGATTTTGAAGAAATTTCAAAAGAAGTTGAGAAAATAGAAGTCTAGAACCCATTTATGTCGTTGGAAAATAATTTCAATGATGAATGCATGCATCATCGATATGGATTTTCGAGTTTCAGAGTGTGGAGAGGCCACTTCAGTAGCTTTGCTATGCAATTGATTTGTGAAACCAATTTTTGATTTCAAATTCCAAAGTGTGATGTGGTATTTGAAAGATATATGTATATATATTTGAGCAATTTGAAATGAGCCAGTGTTCAATCCTTGAGTTTTGGATCTGATTTGATATAACCCTATCTTTTGGAATTGATTTACTGATTTGTTGGTGATTTCCAACTCTTGGATTGAAATATGGTTTCTTCGATTATTTTGAAGGTTCGAGCACTTCCAAATCAAGGTTAACTTTTCAAAGCTAAATAATTTTGAAAAGTATAAAGTATATAAGTTTGGTATTTATGTTTAAAGTATGTAGTAATATGATTTAAATAAGTTGAAACTGCTTTTTTAAGTAAATGAATAAGGCTATTTTGAATTTTTCTAATATGAAATTTAGATTTGAAATGTTTTGAAAAGAATTTGGTCTTCAAAATATTTTGAATAAAATTTAGTTTAAATGTTTTAACTGGGTAACATCTTTATAAAACTATATATTGAACAAGTTGGAATAGATACATAAGTTGTACGTATGCTGTTTTATTCGCATAATTAAATTGATCCAAGTTTGAGTACACAAGTTCGAGGTGAATTACACCACTTCGTGTTAGGATTTTTCATTTGATTCGTGATGGCGAATATTTGATGTCGATTTTGGGCTTGATTCTAGAATTCTCTATCATAGTATATAGCTATGTAAGGAGACTGATGGTTTCTAGTCGAGAAACCATATCGAAATCCACATTAGGGAAGTCGAATGGAAAATACTAGTTCGAAAGCGAACTTGTGTGATCGAGCGAGTGATCGAATGTGATTTTGCGAGATGATGACATATGTACATCTTATATTCTAATATCATTGATATACATGACGCTGAAATTGAAAGTTTTTAGGTTGGATATCTTTGTAATTTAATTGGAATTTTTCCTTTATGAAAAACTACTACCAATTTAAGACCATTTTTCAAAACTACTTTTCTTTTATTCTTCTTAAACAAACTGTTCTATTCTATTTTACATACAAACTATTTTACAAACCATTTTATTTACAAAACTATTTTACAAACTATTTTTTTTACAAAACTATTCTAAATTAAAAATCTTTTAGTAAGCAAAGATGTTCAATCCCATATAGCTCTTCGTACAACAAAAATTTATTTTTGAAAATTTTGATCCTTATATAAGATGGACTTTATGTAAGTATAAGATGATTTATAAAAAAACCATTGATTTTGGAAATGAATTGGTTGACTTAAATTATATTGATTTATAAACTTGGATTATTCTCCAAACCTATTATTTTGGAAACTTTGAAACTGAAGATATTTAAATTTAGAAGAAATAATTTGGTGGGATTGTATATGATTTTGAAACTGAACTGATATTGAACAAATTGAAATTTGAGAACCTTGTGTTACTAAATACTTGATTTGGGAGTTATCGAATCTATATAAAAATTGGTTTGTATAAGTATGATGTTGATTTGAAAACTATGGATTTGAAAAGGTACTCAATTTGTAAAGTGAAATCTTATATAATGGAAGTCTATATAAGTGTGATTTGATATACTTTTGATTTTGGAAAGGTATTTGATTTGAAAATAAAATCTTATATATAATGAACTTTATATAAGTACGATATTTGAAAGTGATTTGAAAAGGTACTATATGATACATATTTTCGAAGTAAAGATATAGAAAGTGCCTTCTGCTTGATATCCGCTTTGTGGCCACATTGTGGATTCATTCTATCGATATTTCTCTGATTTTGGTTTTTCGGATACGATACTCGAGTTTCCATCGAATTCCATGGCAATCTCCATGGTCTTACGAGCGCGACTTTATGGCGTAATCGCAGGGTTGGGGGGTGGCCTACGGGTACGGATGTTTCCTGGGAAGTCCAGGCGTAACTATTGTGTATCTGCGATCTATTGGGTTGCTTGGTAGCGTAATCAGCAGGTGCTGCGAGAGCCTAGGGTACGGATGTTTCCTGGGGGATCTAGGCGTAACCATTGTGTATCTGCAGTACTACCAGTCTTCATGGCGTAATCGCAAGGTTGGGGGGCGGCCTACGGGTACGGATGTTTCCTGGGGGATCCAGGCGTAACCATTGTGTATCCGCGATCCATGATCGACATGTTTTGTTTTTTTAGATTGTACTTTCCAGATCTATTTTAAAAGTTTTCCAGTATTTTCACAGGGTGTTGAAACAGGTCTACTAAGTACCTGGAGAATTCTAGCTTTGCGCCTGATCAACGCACTGCTAGAGTCTGCAGGAACGAGGATAAACTTGTTAAGACATCGAGTTATAAAAGTATTTTGATAAAGTGTAATATAAAGGATATTTTGATCAGTTATTTTCCTTTCTAAAGAATTTTAAAGTGTTTTAAATATTTTTACCTCTTTAACCAACAATTTTAATTAATGGCTCATCCTTGTCTTTCGTCCTATTTTCACTTCTAGCTATTCCTATTCTCCACCTTGTTAAACTTACCTATAACAACAGTTATCAGGCATAATTTTAATCTTCTTGTCATCTGTCTAAATCCTATTCCATTCTACCTTTTTCTGTGTTTTCCGTACCTCATTCCTTTTCGAGGATGAAAAGATTTGAGTGGCGGAGAGTGTAACAACCCTGTATTTTGTGATTATTTTAATTGTATATTTTAATTATTTTAAATTGAATTTCCTAATTTGAAAACTTTATTTTATTTATTAAAATGGATAAATTTTGTTATGTTAAATATAAATTTTGATTTTGATGTGAATTAGAATTCCAAACAGGACTAAATAGAATATTTTCCAGAAAAGTGAATTTTGGTCAATATGGTCAAACTTTGACTTCTAATGTAAAATTTTGAAAGTTTGAAAATTTGAATTTTATCTTTGATTATGAAAGTAAATAAAATTTTAAGAATACCGCTTTTCGTTTCGTTGAAATCTGATTTATATTGTGAAAGTTAAGCCTTTTTAACTATTGGGTGAAATTTGCTGTATTTAACAAAATTGATTATTTTAAATTATAAAAATAATATTTTATTTGGTCATGTAATGTTCTAATTTATATTTATATTGGTAAAATAACATGTTATGCATATATTTTGGTTTTAAAACATTTTTCAAAGTATAATTGACATTTTCCAATGTCAATTGTATTCTGTTTATAATTTCTAATTTCCAGTTTCATTTAATTAAAGAAATTCTTTGTTTATTTTCTATTTTCTTAAGACTTTATTTTATTTTCATTTACACTTCATTTTTTTCAGCATTTATTTTATTTTACTTGACTTTTATTTGGTTTAGAAGTAAAGTCATATTTTTTCTAAATCTAGTAATATTCTATTTTCAATTTTTAAGTCTTATTTTGAATTTTTAAACAATTTCTTTAGTTCTTTTTCTAATTTCTATAAATTTAATTATTTATTCCATTTTGAAAATATAAATGAATTATTTTACTTCACATTTTTGTTTTAAAATATTTTTAAAAGAAAGTAGATATTTTTCTTAAGCTAGTGATGATTTATTTGTAATTTTTGAACCCTGTTTCCAATTTTTAAGCAATTTCTTTAATTCTTTTTTCTATTTTCTTTAAATTTAATTATTTATTTTCATTTTATTTTACATTGTTTCAGTTTTAAAACTCATTTACTATATTTTCATTGGTCTTTATTTAATTAAAAAGAATGGAAAATTGAAGAGACAAAAAGATTTAACCTAACACCTTCCATTTGCCTAAAACTTTTCAATTTCCATAACTCTTCATTAATTCTTTGTTTGGCCATGCATTTTGTTTGTTGCTGTGTATTCCTCATTTGCTTTTCACAAAAATAATCACCATCTCATTTTCATTCACGGCTTCAAACATTTTGGTAATGTCTTCCTCCTTTTTCTTCTTTTCTTCATTTTTTTCATGTATTTTGCCTTGTTTCTCCCCTAGTTTTGCTTGGCCTCCTCTTGATTGTCACGGCCACCACCTCTACCATAGCTTCCTTGCCACCACCACTACCTACCCCTCAGGTATTGACCATGGCCGAGACTCCCATGAACCAAAAATCCACAAAAATCCAACCTATGCCTTAAAACTATGCTAGTTTGAGCCTTGTTGCTTCATCACTCCTTTGTTCACCACCACCACCATCATTGTCCAGACCTCCTCTCATCACTCCAGCCCCTGACCTGAACCACACTCCACTGGCTGAACCGTAACCACCCATGGTCGAGCCTAAAGTTTGACCAAATCTCCACTAGTTTGCCTAGAAACCCCTTCACCTTCTCTAGTTGTAACTTCCACCACTTGTTTAGCCTTGTAGCCTTACCTTTTCCAGACCCATAACTGATCCAAACCAAGTACAAACCTGACCTAATTTATCCCCTAGGCCATGCAAACAAGTAAAGAAAGCAAGGCAAAAAGTTTCGTATTCAAACTGCTTTTTGTTTCAAAGTTATTCAAATTCAATCGTATTGATTTTTAACTATTGTTTTGATTTTAATTTTGTGTTGTAACACAAGATCTATAACTTGGATCTCACTCTCCACTCAAGTTCATAGCTTTGTCATTGTGTTCTGGTTTGTGTTGTGTCATTTGAACTTGCATCTCCAGCAAAAGAGGTGAGTAAATCTCACTAGACATTTATACTTATGCAATTGTGAAAAGAAAACAATTGAATGTGTAGAATATTATGATATGTTATAATTGCCTGTGATGATTTAATTATATGATGTTAAACCTGTTAATTTACTTGTCATCTCATCTGTTACTGTTATATATTGTATCCTGTTCATTTTATATCCGTTTATCACATTGCAAGTTCCCTGTAGAATAGAATCACTATGGGTTGAAATGATACATACCCGAACGGACTTTAGAATAGGGAAAAATCGTTATGGGCTGAAATGATAGGCCTGAATGATTTTTATTTATTTATCTTATTTTAACTTGGGATTGCGGGTATTAAATGATAGAACCCGGATTTTTGCTTTTTAAACTGCGGATTGAAATGATACATATCCGTATCACTTGACCTATGTTGGAAAACTATATACAGGCCCGTGGTTATTGTATAAAGTGTTTTTTTGAATATTTTTTAAGTATTTTAAAATGTAAATTGATGAAAATTTGATTTAAATAGATTTTAAATGGTTTGAATAAAGAATTCATGATATTTCTATAAGTTAAAAATGTTGAATAAATGAATGATTAAATTGAATTTTTGAAATATAACTTAAGTTTGGAAATTTGGATTTTGGTTTAAATGATATTTATGTTATGAATAAAATGGAATTTTATTTATATTTGGAAATGGAAAATATGAAAATTTGTTTTAGATTTGAATTTAAATGATTTAATAAAGTATTATTGATTTTTCTATGAATTAAAATGGTTAAATGAATGAATGCTTAAATGTGAAATTTTGAAATATAACTTGACTTGGAAATGAGATATTTGGTTCTAATTAAAGATTTAAATTAATTAAATAATTTGGAAATTTAGTTTAATATGTGAAATGGTAATTTTAAAATGTAAGTGTTAATAAATTGTAAAAGGTAAAAATGGGAAAATTGTGTATTTGAAGTGTTAAGTAAAACTATTGAAAATCTGGATTTTATTGTAAAGTTTACTTTATAAAAATCATATGTAAAAAGGTATGTTAATGAACATTTTTGAATGTTAAAAATAAGATTTTTTATAATGTTAAAAAGGTTTAAATCAGAGTTTATTGTTTGCTGGAAATACACTAAAATCTGGAAAAAACTTTTAATAACATTCAAAAATGCTATGATTTTAGAATTAAACTAAAACTTAGTAAAAAGAGGCTATTACAGAATTTCTGAAATGTTGTAGTTGTTGTAGTAAATGTAAAGGCTAAAGAACTTAATAAGGGCTATTACAGCAGTTCTGTAAACTGCTGTAGTTGCCTGCTGTCTTTGCTGAAATTAAGTAAAACTCTTGTTTTTGAACCTGAGCTATTACAGCATTTCTGGAAATGCTGTTTTAAACTAAATTTCAACTAAAATGAGATATAACAGCAGTTTTAAAGTGCTGTCTTTGCTGAATAAAAATGTTTTCATGTATAACTTATAACAGCTTTTTCTAAATGTTGTGAAAGGCTGAAATTTTCAATGTTTATGGTTTTTAACTAAGTAAATGAGCTCAGAATGGTTCGGAACTTTGGAAATTTAATACTTGACATGAAAGAATAATAACTTCACTTTTAAATGGTTAAATGAATTAATTTAATTAGAATATAAATGATTTAAAAGGGTGATTTGATAGAAAAATAAATGAATGATATTTTGGAATTTTAAAAGGTATTTTATTTGATAAATTGGATTTGAATTCAAATAATGATTGAAAGGAAGTTAGAAAAGATATGATATTTGGATAAATTGAAATGGTTTGGAAATGGTTTAATCTTTATTTTTATAAATATTTGGATTTGAAATGATATTTAAAATTTGAAGTATAAAATATTGTTCTGAAATATTATAACCATGGGTATACTTCTCTGTATGTCATTTGATTTCTTGATGATGGCTGTGATGCACATTAACACTGTTAGTTGCATTGTTTATTTCGGTATGGACATTTCTGTGATATTGTTATTACTGTTTAATTGATGGTTTTTATGAATCCTTAAAGGATGGGCGATCCCAAGCATCCTTTAAGTTATTATGCATTGCTATTACAATTCACTTGAGTTGGTTTACATTGTATAAGTATATATGTCCTGACTCGAGTGTTTTGTGTTTTAATCTATGCTCGGGTCAGCTTGAGAATCACAGCTTTGGAATTTATCTTCTGGAGCTAGAGATTTGCTGGAGCTTATCTATCCATCTGTTATTTCTTATCTTCTAATCCAGTTATTTACTATTCGGTATTGTCTCTGTAATATTGATTTATGTATCCTAACTTCTATTGTATCTATTTTGATTATGAGATTTTGTATATGTTTTGAGAGTTTGTATATAGTAGCTTCATGAACTACTATGGTATATTATTTCCACTGCAAGTTATTCTGATATTCTCTGTCTGTGATTCTGTATTTGATTTTATTTGCTCCAAATTTTATTACAATTTGTTATTTTAAATTATTCAAGTCAGACAAGTGTGGATTATTATCGATTTGAATGGTCCAAAATAGCGGGTCGTTACAAAATGATAATCTTGAACCTAGAGCTTTCAACGGGATTTTGCTTGGCTATACGGATGGAGTAAAAGGCTATCGGATTTGGAATCCGAAAATGAAGAAGGTAGTGAATTCTCGTCATGTTACTTTTGATGAGTCAGCATTGTTCAAGGAGAATAGAAGCTCATCGGATATTCCGGACTTGGTTCATGATGAATCAAAGGAGAAGGAAATTATTTCCACATTTTGTCCAAGGAGTAGAGAGAGTAGAGTAGTTGGAGATGCTTGCGAGGAGGTAGCGGTTGATGTCACATCACATAGTCCACATGGTTCCTCTAGTAGTGTTGGTGATGTGCATGATTCTAGAGAAGATTCGGTTCAAGGTGGAGCCAAAGGGAGTTTGGGTGATGGTATTGCTACTTGGGTTGGTCGTCGTACTATAAGGCCACCCGAAAGATATGGTGATTGGAACTATCTTAGCTTTTGTGATAATTTGGACTATGCTCTTCATGTAGTCCAAGATGAGCCGATGGACGTTGATGACGTCATGAAGTCGAATGATAGCTCGAAATGGATTTGTGCCATGGAGGAAGAGATGAAATCATTGTTGAAGAATCAAACTTGGAATTTGGTTCCACTTCCTAAAGGAAACCATGCTATTAGGTGCAAATGGATATATAAGATGATGGACGATGGAAGATACAAAGCTAGGCTAGTGGCTAAGGTGTTTGTACAAAGGAAGGGGAAGGAGTATGATGAGATATTCGCATTGGTTGTGCGCATACTTCTATCCGGATATTACTTGCTATAGTTGATATTCACGACTTGGAGTTGGAGCAACTTGATGTGAAAACCGCCTTCTTGTATGGTGACTTGGATGAAGACATCTACATGTAGCAACCGGAAGGTTTTGTTGTGGATGGTAAGTTAAATTTGGTTTGCAAGTTGAAGAAATCACCATATGGATTAAAGCAATCACCTAGACAATGGTACAAGAGGTTTGATCATTTTATGCTTGAAAATGGTTTTGATAGAAGCATCAAGGATGCTTGTGTTTATTTCAAGAAGTTAAGAAATGATTGTTGGGTGTATTTACTCTTGTATGTGGACGATATGCTCATTGCTTCTAAGGATAAGAATGAAATCAACAAGCTAAAACTGAGTTTGAAATCGGAGTTCGAAATAAAGTATCTTAGAGAAGCAAGAAGGATATTGGGCTTGGAAATTGTAAGGGATCGAAAGCATTTTGAGTTGAAACTAACTCAAAAGGAATACATTGAGAAAGTGCTTTTCCAGTTTAGCATGGAGAATGCAAAGGCATCAAATACACCTTTACCTTTGCATATGAAGCTTTCGAGTAAAGGATCACCTATCTTGGAGGAAGACCAGACTTATATGGCAAAGGTGCCATATCCTAGTGCGATTGGAAGTCTAATGTATGCTATGGTGTGTACAAGGCATGATATTGCAAATGCCATCGGGATGGTTAGTCGATACATGGCTAATCCATGGAAATCGCATTGGGAAGCTGTGAAGCTTATTTTAAGATACCTTAGAGGCACATCATCTCATGGTCTTGTTTTTGGCGGTAGTAAGACGATGGATTGGAAGTTGGTTGGTTATTGTGATTCGGACTACGCCGGTGATAAGGACCGTAGAAAATAAACTTCTGGATATGTCTTCACACTTGGGGGTACAGCCATAAGTTGGAGATCTAGATTGCAGACCGTAGTTTCTTTATCCACTACGGAGACGGAGTCGATAGCCGCAGTGGAGGCGGAAAAGGAGGCACTCTATTTGAAGTGATTGTTGTGTGACTTGGGATTCAGGCATGATGGTATTGATGTTCGATGTGATAGCCAGAGTGTTATTCACTTGGCAGAGAATTTGGTGTTTAGCTCACGGACTAAGCATATTGAGGTGAGAGAGTCATTTTTGTAGCCATGGAAGAGGATAAGCAAGTATATCTTCGGAAAGTGCACATAAAGGATAACGCGACGGACATGTTCACTAAGGCATTGCCGGTTGGGAAGTTCGAGCATTGCTCGAACTTGATTCGCTTGGAGAAGTGCTAGGTTCCATGGGGTGGCACGGTTAAGGGAGAAGCTTAGTGGTAGATGAGGAAGAGTATCGGTAAGAGATTGAGGTTCTATCTTCTTGGTAAGTGCTAGTCTTTGGTGAGATAGCTTAGGATTTGGATGTTTTCAACATTTCATTAGCTAGCGGGTGCTTTGCCTGAGCTCATTGGTGGAGTGCAATGGGAGGTGGCTTTGCTGGAGCTCATTGGAAAAGCATTCATGTTTGGTTGAAGGTAGAAGTGATAGTCGGTGGTATCGGTTATTGTTGATGATATGGTACCATTAGAGTTGGAGATGGATATAGTGTCGAGGTGGAGTGTTAAATTCTGGCGACACTATATAGAGAATTGTAGAGGTCGGAAGTAGCTTCGCAACGGAGAAAACTGTTCGCAAATCGGAGTTTGGAGGTGAAAGGTATAAGGGAAAAGGCGAAGTGGACTGTGTTGATATAGCTCAGACGTCTGACCAAAGGGGTCAGACGTCTGAATCTGGGCAGAAAAGCTTCCAGAGCTTTCTCTTAGACATCTGATCAAATGGTCAGACGTCTGAGCTGAAGCATATCTTTTTCCAGAGGCTTCAGTCAGACGTCTGACCATTTTGGCCAGACGTCTGAGGCGTCTTTCTGCCTTTTTTTCGTAAGGACTTGGCGTGAAGATTTGTGATATCTGCAGGGGCAATTTCGGAAGATTGCCTAGGGTTTCTATTCTCCTATATAAGCTAGCTTCAAGTTCCAGATAGAGGGCGTGCATGCAATCAACTGGAAGAGATTAGCCTCCACCAATTAGGGTTTATCAAAACCTAATTTTCTTCAATTCTCTTCTCCACAAATCAATTTCTAATTAGAATTTTGATCATTGTATTCAATCTCTTGTACTCTGCTCATCAATATTAATAAAGCTCTCTCTTAAAGTGGATGTACATTAACACAACGTCAGTGGAACCACTATAAATCGCTGTGTGATTTACTTTTCGTTATTGCTTTGATTTCTAAATTGCTTGTTTCAGATTGTGATTGTTTTGTATTGGTTGAGATTGGAATTGAGTTATTGATTGGTTGTTTTTACACTTCTTACCACGATCCCGTCTTCCGCTGTGCTTGTGGGGTTTTAATTTAAGTGGTCTCGAGTTGGAATCCCGACCACAACATTTTAACAATATGGGTAACCCAACATGCCATCAATCTTGAAAGTCAAAATATAAGAATGAGTTCGTTTGCAAGCTATATACGAAGAGATCCATGATATATTTTTAAGCTTGAAAATCACATTTGCAAGATTAAACAATACTAAGATAAATGTTTGTGGAAAAAGAAACATGATTTTGATTCAAAAATCCGTTTCCCAAATATATTATCCATGTCGGAATCCTTCAGCGAAAGGTGGGGCTTTATTTTTTTTTCTTTTGCATGCATTCAAGCTCTATATGTAGTATAAACTCTCTTGAACTGATAATATACTTCAACCCCACACCTTTAAGTTCCTTAAGGATAAATATTTAATCACAATGTGCAAGTATCTGCTTCTAGTTTTCAAAGTATGATATTACTTCAATGGCATTTCCAATGACTTGAATAACATCAGTGATTTTGCCTCCTCAAGTGGAAACCATTTTGTGATGAACATACCCATTCTACAAAAACGGGTTCATTGCATATTGGATGATGTATACTGCATCCGAAACTGTTAACTAGAAATAAACTACTACACTTCAACGAGCATATATAGTTACTGACAATATCCTACAGTTTTCGCATGGAAGCTAACTAATGAACTATGATGCCTAACTGACAAAACTGGTGCTACACTTCAGGTCTAGCTACTTATGATCACTAAAAATTGGTGCACAATATCTAGCTTATTTAAGTATTAAAATTATATTTTTGTTTGTGGAGTGCAGAAGTGTATTTCAGAAATGTAGGCTTCTAAAAAATTGATAGATAGCAACCATATGCCAGAAGCAGGCCGTGAAAGAGCTTTTATGAAGAATCAAACCCTGTTAGAAAACAGTTCAAGGTCATGATGTCGGTTCAGAATCTTCAGATTTCATAGCAAATAGCCAGACTCCTGAAATCGATTTGTTTTCATTCACATTTGCCTCGACTAGTGGTAATTAAGTACCATTATACCACATACATAAAGTCAAATTAATCACTACCCACTAATAGTAAGATTATACTTCTTTATTTTCTCCATTGTAAGAAATTTATAATCACATAAGTTTGACATATGGAAGAAAGAAACTAAGGTGGTGTTTGGTTTAAAAACAAATTTTGTGTTTTCGGTTTTCAATATGTATATCAAATATGAGAAGAATAGAAGGATGACGGAATGGATTATAGAAAGACGGATGAGAGGACGAAGGGGATAGAGGGATGACGGAATAATGGATTGTTTCACATTCTTGTGTTATATTCCAAAATGCGGAAAATAAAAAAAAGTTGTTTTCTATTTTGTATGCTAACTTCAGTTTCTAAATTGGTCGTTTTCGACAATTTAAATATGTCGTGTGCATTTTTGTATGAACAAAAATCCAAAACTAAAAATAACAAACCAAACACTACCTAAGTTTTTGATGATAGAGTTCAAGGGTATCGTCTTAAAGTTTGATATTTGATAATTTACGACTAAATACTATGGAAAACATGCATGCAAAACTCGATCAAATACAAAATTTGTAAAGGACAACTTCAATTTGTGGTCCTTAAATCTTATTTCAAGTATAAAAACATGACACCTTAGAAATCGACTTCCTGCTACAGAACTATGGTAAAATTTGTTTTACCTTACGAATGAACCACATTTTCCATAAATTGTAAAGGTAACAATATATGTGAAAGCTATCTCTAAAATGGAAAGAACATGATAAAGGCTTTTATCATTTTCAGTTATCTCCATAAATAAGAATCAAAACTGGAAGAACGAAACATTATTAAACCCATTGCATCATTTCAACCAGAAAATTAAATACATCAGTTTAATTAACAATCAGACTGCACTGAACTGTAGAAAATGATAATTTCACTGAAAAGATTAAAATTTCACAAATCACAGCCAAACAACATTACATAACACATTAATAATGTAACGACCCTGAATTTTGAACAATTTAAATTGAAAATATTTAATTTGATTTTAAATATTTGAATAGTAATTTAACTTGAATTCCCAATATTAATATGAATTTGGCGATTAAATTATAAAAATTTAATCTAGTAAATGTTGAATAAAAATTCGAATCTCCAATTTTAAGCTGAAGAAAAATATTTCATAAGCTTTTAAAATTTATATCGATGATACTGAAGACAATAGAAGCTTCAAAATTTAATTTCAAACTGTTTTGTTCAGTTTTGAAAATTGTATTGTTCGAATCGATATTTAAAAATAGTGTTCCGGGGCACAGTCTCGAAATTCGACGAAACCAGTTCCATTGGGTCTGTAATATTGAATTATTACCTGGTTTCAAATTTCATATTTTTTGGAGTTATTATGAGAGCATACGATATGTAAACGCGTTGAAATTAAATCAAATTCGATTTGAATTTAAACTTTTAAAATTTTGTCAACATCAGCACGTTCTTCCTTAAATCATGCCGAAGACCACGAAATTTATCGTGCAAAAACGTTCTCCTGTCTTCTCCTTCCCTTAAGCTAGAAATCACGCCTAAAAATCACGTCCCCCTCTTAGTAAATTTAAAATCTCGTTCCAGCTTCTACAAAGAAAAACGAAATCAAGTGAAATTGAAAATGGCGTTCGATCCTCTTTTCTTCCCAAACCTAAACAGAGTCTTTCGTTCATTTTCCCCTTTTTCTTCCTCTAATGGCTGAGCCTCTCAGAAAGAAAAAAATGAACCTAAACAAAAAAAAATTGATCGCGTGCGCACTCGCGTAGGGCTTGGTCGCGAATTCGATGCCGGAGGTCAGCAGCAGCGGTTAGGGCTGCTCGATTGGCAGAGGGGTCGCGTGGGCGAGATTTGATGGCTCGCGTGAGGGTGGCAAATGTAGTGGTACTAGGTGGTATCGCACTCGCGTACGCGAGTATTTGTGGGGTGCTAGTACGAACTTCGGTGGACGAGCTTCGCGAATGGAAGCGGGCAGACGAGCTCGAGTTCGAGCAATCTGGGCACGACGATTCGCGATGAGGGAGGTGCTGGTCTCTGGCAATGTCCAGTTCTCTTCGATTTTTCTAGTAAGGTATACTTTTATTATTTAAATTTATTTTTGTAGATAATATATTCGTATACGTATAGAAAAAAAACCAGAGAATGAATAGATAAATATACATATATATTTTAAATATAGACAGTAAACATAAAGTAATTTCTTTTATTTATTTTTTTCTGAGAAAAATATATAGGGTTGAGACAGAAATATATTTTTCAATTAAAGGGATATAGAATAATAAACAGTTGAAATTTGAAAGGTAAAGTGAATATATGTATGAATATGTACAGTAAAGTTATCTATGGATAAGCAAGGAAAATTTGTTTAAAATATAATTTTTGGTTAATTAAATTATTAAAAAGAGAAATTTAATCATTGATTAGATAAATTTATTGAATAGAATTGGAATTTATAAAAGGAAAATTAGTTAAAATAAATGTTGGATTAAATTTGTTGAAATGATAAATTTATAGTTCGATTTAATTCGAATATTGATAAATTGTATAATTATTTATACAAGGTAAAAAAAATCAAGAAAAAATGGTCAAAATGGAAATGGATGGCAAATTAAAAGCTAAGGTGAGATTTTCTCACTCAAAAGAAATTTGATATTACAGTTATAGATTGATTGCTATTTGGATGTGATATTAGATATAGTAGGATATATATATATAGCAATATATACATATTGGCATATGTATATATTGGATTGATTGATTTCCCGCACTGTATAGCGGATGAGACCCTATTGCGCCGTTAGTAAGCGGATGATATATTTATAAAATCCTATATACTGCGATATTCCACCTCGAAGTGGAATTGGTATTGTGCTAACATCTGTGGATGCAGGGAAACAGGTTGGAGGGATCCAACTGGATTCCTCAACTATATTGATTTATTTACAGATATTGTTATATATTCTGTTGTCATATTGATATATGCTGTTTGGATGTCGTGTTTGATTATTTGGTGCTGTGGCATCATCGGATCCAATTTTAAAGTTATAAAAATTATGATTTTTGTGAAATATAACCGAAAGGTAATTTTTTTGAAATAAATGGTTAAGTAATTTATAAAATGGTTTAGATTGGGATTTTTGAATTATTAAAAAACGATGTATATAAAAGATGTACAAAAATGGATATTTATAAATTTAAAAATATTGGGATTATAAGACAAGTTTTTATGAGTGTTAAAATGAAGTATAAATGGAATTTCATAAGTTAATGAAATCTGAAAGTTTTAAATTTTGTGAAGTTTAAAAGAACGATTTCTTTTAAAATAAATGAATTATAAGTTATTAACTTGTAATATGGACTTGTGTATATATATTGACTTATAAATCGAATTTGTTAATGAAGGAGATTTATTAATCAAAGTTGTTATGAAATATAAAGGTGAATTTATAAATGTTGTTTTATAAATCCAAAATCAATTAAATTTGATAAATTAAACATAGAAGTTAATAAAGGAGAGATATTCGTAATTTTGGACAGCGAATTATCCTTTAAGTTAAATGTTGTAATAATAAGAGTTTGGTTGGGAATTTTATCCACGATTTTGGACAGTGCATAATCTTTGAAATAAAATGTGTAGGAAATATTGAAATTTGGTTAGTGAAGTATATTCACGATTTTGGACAGTGAATATGTTATTAAGTAAAATGGATATTGTTTTGGGGAAGTGATATTAAAAATGAAGTTAATTGATTTAACGATGTTTTTAAAATATGTTAAATATCGAAACCATAGATTTCAACATTCATTGTTGAAATAGACGTTTTCGAGGAAGAAGGAAATGGTGGACTATAACACAGTTGTTATAGTAAATGATTTCCGAAAGGAACTGTTTTTATATAGTATTGGGATTTATATATCTATCTTAATTTCGAATCCCTGTACTAGTGATTTTGAGTCGTCGTAACGATGTTTTACGTATAATTCGTTTTGACTCAAATAGATGTTGTTATAGTACATGATTTCCTTAAAGAATGAAATTTATACTTAATATTGATTTAAGTATATCGAATATTTTCAAATGTTGAAAATAAATAGATTTGTGAATTACTTATTATTAAATAAGTATGGAAATGCTTTTCCAATATGAAACAAAGGGTTTGAAATTTTATCTTTTAAAGATAAATTGAAAAGTGAATATTTGAAATTTGTTTTCAAACGGTTAAGTGTGGAAATTATATATCTGGTAAAGATATTTTGGAAAATAAATAATTTGGGAAAATTATTTGGAATCTGATGACGTTGCGCATCTTTATTGATAGTTAAATAACCGACTATCAATAATTACCTTGAATGGGTATTTGTTGTGAATTGCTTGAATTTGAATGTCACACTTATTTTTGAGTAAGCGCTCACTATTCGGGTTAGCCGGGAAAGGACCTTAGGGTCGTATAACCCATTCCGAATATGTGATACGTCGTTATGGATTGCATTTGATGACCGGTGTTGAAGACCGGATATTTTTGAAAACGGAAGGATTACTGTCTAGTTACTCTACATCGGCTGATCTCCGGTTTAGAGGTTTTATCACCCTTAGTGACGGGAAGTCCGGACGTGATTAGAAAATTATCTGGATTTGCAAGGGCTTCGTGAGAAGTGCCTTCGGTTCTGTTCGATCCCAGAACAGACTTGTATGGTTGTATGTTTGACGTTACAAATTGAGATATAAAGCTGATTTCTTTCAAATACATTTCTGTTGGTGGCGGAGAATTTATTCTCTTAGCTTAACACCCTTCTCTGAGACGTACGAGCTCAGAGGTTATGTAGTTGAAATTTGTCAACGATATACTCCCAATTTGGTAACGTGGCATGCTGAGTGTTGCTGTGAAATGATCGTTGTTTGATCATTTGTGATATGATCATTTGTTTGATCATTTATCTTTGTGATCATTTCTTTGATCATTTGTTTGACCCGAAGCATGGCTTTGTGGAAAGCGTTGCTTTGTGGACGAGACTTCGTCGGACCTCACACCCCGGAAATGGTCGAAACAGTAATCGTGGCAACAAGGTTATTAGGGGGTATCGCCCCTTTAGTGTATGTCATTTCCTTCTGGATTATGAGTGGTATCATGGTATGGAGCCCAGATACTTACTTTGTGGTTGCTGCAAATTTATTACTTGTGGTTGTTGGAATCGGGGATCCTCGGATAAAGGTCGCAAACGACCGGGGGATGACATATTCGTGTCAGTAGTTACCCAGCTAGAGGTAACCCGGCCTTGTGTAGCAGAGATCCGGTTAGGATCCGGGAACGTCGCTCCAGAGGCGTTCTATTTTATATGGGAAGTTCCTTTGCACGACCATTGTTGGAAATCCAAACCCCAATACGCACCTTGTACGGTATTAGTTGTGGAACTTGCCATTTACGTACGGTGGTCACCATTGTTTAGATGGTAGCTATAATAGGCATACGATACTGGTCGTTTGTAGGCTAAGATTTATATTCTACTTTTGAAATGTTTTCTACACTATGCACTAATAATAATATCAAAAATGAGTTGATTTTGCGTATCAAGCATCTTTGACTATCATAAGAAGAAATCTCCTCCAATTCTGCGTTTGCATTGTGTGTGTGGCGGGATGTCTTATGGTAGTTTCATTTTCCAAAAGCATTACGAATAAATTTTATTTTCTTTGTGAAAAATAACTGTTTTACGATCTCACACCAGTCACCATGACTGACTCGGAGTTTATTGTTTCCCTTCTAAACTCTGGGTTCCCATCATTTTCCACACGGGCAGCCTAGAGTTATGTTATCAGGATATTCTGGATATTCTGGAGCTTTGGAAGCAAGCTGGATGGCGTAACGTATCACCTGTACTTTGTATTATTCCGCTGTGTATTCTGTATGAGGACAAGTTTATACAACTGTCCATTGTTGTATTGAGTTGTATATTGACTCTGATTGATGTATGTATAAACTGATATAGTTCTTTGTTTTAAAAGATTATTCATTTATCTATTATATATTGTTCCGCTGCGATATGTGAGATTCTGATATTGTTTCTGTTTCTGATGTTGTTCTGTTGTTCTTCTTCTCGTTTTCTTCTATCTTTTCTTCTACCTCTTCTTTTAAACCCTAAGAATTCGGTTTTCCGGCATTCGTTTGCTCGGGAGTTGATACAGTGGACGTATCGATGTCGATTTTCGAAAGTCGAATAATCGGGTCCTTACAACGTGGTATCAGAGCATATGGTTAAGCGACAACCCTGCTCTGTTGGGTGTTACTCAATAGAGATAGAGTCAGTAGTACTCTAGAATGAGTTTGAGTGTAATAATAGATACGAGCGCGTATTTGTTAGTTAATATAATTTTTTTTATATTGTGATGATTGATTTATTGAGTGGCATATGAACCTTCGTCGGCACAGTCTGCGCAACTGGATCGAAGGGGTTTCTAAACACTTGAATAGAACAATTCGACACAGTATGTTTTGAATAGGGTAAATGAGATAATTTTGCCCAAAACTATTTTTGTATAGAAAAGAAACGATTTTCTATGAATTATCATAGTATGTGGATGTTTGGTTGTTAGGCAGTAATAATATTGAAATATTATCATTATTATATGGAATTGAATGAGAAATTAAAATAATAACAAAAAGATTTGGAGATAAATTCATTTAACAAATGGAAATTATAAATATGAATTCATATATGAATAAAATTGTGAATATGAATTGTAAATGTGATTTATAATTGAAATACAATTCCAAAAAGATAATTGAAAATAAAATTCATTAATGGAATGGAATTAGTAATGTGAATGTATAAATGATTTTATAAATTGGAATGTGAACAAGTTAATAACTTATAACATATTTGAAATTTGATTGGAATTAAGTTAAATGAAATTAAATTGTGTTTGTGAATGAACAAATGAGATAACATTTGTAAATAAATGAATTGAAAATTGAAAAATGAAATGAGATTTGAATCAAGAGGAATAAAATCCAAACCTGAGAAAAATGAAATGGATCGAATTCAAATAAGCTACTTTGATAATTTATTAATTCACGAAATAGAGAAATGGAAGTTGAATTAGATAAATTGAAACTTGAATTGTGTGCTAAATGAAAAAAGATGGTTCAAATTTAAAGATAAATTCAAGTAAGTATAAATTAATTTTCAAATGAATGGAATTTACAATTGTAAGTGAATAAAATTAAAACTGAAGGTTGAAAACAAATTTGAATAAAATGAACTAGAATTTGTGATGAATTAGTAAATGAAACTAATTTAAAATAGTGCAGTTATGAATGAAAGATAATTGATAAATTCAATATTCAGAAGTTAAACTGAATCCAAATTAGGTTGAAATTGTAAATTGAATTCAAATGAAATTTGAAATGTAAAATTGAATGATAATAGATATGTAACTTCAATAGCGAAGTATATATTGAAAATTTTGTAATAGAATTGGCAAAATGGTTTGAATGTTGTAATTTGATACTACTGCTAGTAGAATATACAGGTGTATAATGGAAATTGGATTTGATTTTCAAAGATAAATTTGAATTGCTCGACAAAAGGTATGTATTTGAATTTCAATATGAGATTTGATGATTTTCTTGTCTAGCCGCTTGGTTTTTTTCTTTTTCTTTTTGAAATCTGAGAGTCTGTAGGGACGTTTTGTAGTCGTGCCGTGTTAGCCGCGCAAAGGAGACGCTGGCGAAATTTTTCGAAAATTTCGGGTGTTACAAATTTTTTGAGAAAAATTTTGAAAGTTTAAAATTCGATTTAAATTTAAATTTGAATTGAGAAGTAAAACAATGTTGTTTGAAACTTTAATTGAAGTTGGAAAGCTAGTTGAATAGATAACGAATCTTTAGTAAGAGGATTTGTTTTGATAAATTTGATAAAACTATTGGATTGTGAAAAAATAGTAGACGAGTTAAGGACCTTTTTTCCTAACTTTTAATTTCGGGACGAAATTCTTTTAAGGGGGGAAGTTTGTAACGACCCTGAATTTTGAACAATTTAAATTGAAAATACTTAATTTGATTTTAAATATTTGAATGGTAATTTAACTTGAATTCCCAATATTTATATGAATTTGGCGATTAAATTATAAAAATTTAATCTACTGAATGTTGAATAAAAATTCGAATCTCCAATTTTAAGCTGAAGAAAAATATTTCATAAGCTTTTAAAATTTATATCGATGATACTGAAGACAATAGAAGCTTCAGAATTTAATTTCAAACTGTTTTGTTCAGTTTTGAAAATTGTATTGTTCGAATCGATATTTAAAAATAGCGTTCCGGGGCACAGTCTCGGAATTCGACGAAACCAGTTCCATTGGGTCCGTAATATTGAATTATTACCCGGTTTCAAATTTCGTATTTTTCGGAGTTATTATGAGAGCAAACGATATGTAAGCGCATTGAAAATAAATCAAATTCGATTTGAATTTAAACTTTAAAAATTTGTCAACATCAGCACGTTCTTCCTTAAATCACGCCGAAGACCATGAAATTTATCGTGCAAACACATTCTCCTGTCTTCTCCTTCCCTTAAGCCAGAAATCACGCCTAAAAATCACGTCCCCCTCTTAGTAAATTTAAAATCTCGTTCCAGCTTCTACAAAGAAAAACGAAATCAAGTGAAATTGAAAATGGCGTTCGATTCTCTTTTCTTCCCAAACCTAAACAGAGTCTTTCGTTCGTTTTCCCCTTTTTCTTCCTCTAATGGCTGAGCCTCTCAGAAAGAAAAAAATGAACCTAAACAAAAAAAATCGATCGCGCGCGCACTCGCGTAGGGCTTGGTCGCGAATTCGATGCTGGAGGTCAGCGGCAGCGGTTAGGGCTGCTCGATTGGCAGAGGGGTCGCGTGGGCGAGATTTGATGGCTCGTGTGAGGGTGGAAAATGCAGTGATACTAGGTGGTATCGCACTAGCGTACGCGAGTGTTTGTGGGGCGCTATTACGAACTTCGGTGGACGAGCTTCGCGAATGGAAGCAGGCAGACGAGCTCGAGTTCGAGCAATCTGGGCACGGCGATTCGCGATGAGGGAGGTGCTGGCCTCTGGCAATGTCCAGTTCTCTTCGATTTTTCCAGTAAGGTATACTTTTATTATTTAAATTTATTTTTGTAGATAATATATTCGTATACGTATAGAAAAAAAACCAGAGAATGAATAGATAAATATACATATATATTTTAAATATAGACAGTAAACATAAAGTAATTTCTTTTATTTAATTTTTTCTGAGAAAAATATATAGGGTTGAGGCAGAAATATATTTTTCAATTAAAGGGATATAGGATTATAAACAGTTGAAATTTGAAAGGTAAAGTGAATATATGTATGAATATGTACAGTAAAGTTATCTGTGGATAAGCAAAGAAAATTTGTTTAAAATATAATTTTTGGTTAATTAAATTATTAAAAAGAGAAATTTAATCATTGGTTAGATAAATTTATTGAATAGAATTGGAATTTATAAAAGGAAAATTAGTTAAAATAAATGTTGGATTAAATTTGTTGAAATGAGAAATTTATAGTTCGGTTTAATTCGAATATTGATAAATTGTATAATTATTTATACAAGGTAAAAAAAATCAAGAAGAAATGGTCAAAATGGAAATGGATGGCAAATTAAAAGCTAAGGTGAGATTTTCTCACTCAAATGAAATTTGATATTACAGTTATAGATTGATTGCTATTTGGATCTGATATTAGATATAGTAGGATATATCTATATATATAGCAATATATACATATTGGCATATGTATATATTGGATTGATTGATTTCCCGCACTGTATAGCGGATGAGACCCTATTGCGCCGTTAGTAAGTGGATGATATATTTATAAAATCCTATATACCGCGATATTCCACCTCGAAGTGGAATTGGTATTGTGCTAACATCTGTTGATGCAGGAAAACAAGTTGGAGGGATCCAACTGGATTCCTCAACAGTATTGATTTATTTACAGATATTGTTATATATTCTGTTGTCATATTGATATATGATGTTTGGTTGTCGTGTTTGATTATTTGGTGCTGTGGCATCATCGGATCCAATTTTAAAGTTATAAAAATTATGATTTTTGTGAAATATAACCGAAAGGTAATTTTTTTGAAATAAATGGTTAAGTAATTTATAAAATGGTTTAGATTGGGATTTTTGAATTATTAAAAAACGATGTATATAAAAGATGTACAAAAATGGATATTAATAAATTTAAAAATATTGGGATTATAAGACAAGTTTTTATAAGTGTTAAAATGAAGATAAATGGGATTTCATAAGTTAATGAAATCTGAAAGTTTTAAATTTTGTGAAGTTTAAAAGAACGATTTCTTTTAAAATAAATGAATTATAAGTTATTAACTTATAATATGGACTTGTGTATATATATTGAGTTATAAATCGAATTTGTTAATGAAGGAGATTTATAAATCAAAGTTGTTATGAAATATAAAGGTGAATTTATAAACGTTGTTTTATAAATCCGAAATCAATTAAATTTGATAAATTAAACATAGAAGTTAATAAAGGAGAGATATTCGTGATTTTGGACAGCGAATTATCCTTTAAGTCAAATGTTGTAATAATAAGAGTTTGGTTGGGAATTTTATCCACGATTTTGGACAGTGGATAATCTTTGAAATAAAATGTGTAGGAAATATTGAAATTTGGTTAGTGAAGTATATTCACGATTTTGGACAGTGAATATGTTATTAAGTAAAATGGATATTGTTTTGGGGAAGTGATATTAAAAATGAAGTTAATTGATTTAACGATGTTTTTAAAATATGTTAAATATCGAAACCATAGATTTCAACATTCATTGTTGAAATAGACGTTTTCGAGGAAGAAGGAAATGGTGGACTATAACACAGTTGTTATAGTAAATGATTTCCGAAAGGAAATGTTTTTATATAGTATTGGGATTTATATATCTATCTTAATTTCGAATCCCTATACTAGTGATTTTGAGTCGTCGTAACGATGTTTTACGTAACATTCGTTTTGAGTCAAATAGATGTTGTTATAGTAAATGATTTCCTTAAAGAATGAAATTTATACTTAATATTGATTTAAGTATATCGAATATTTTCAAATGTTGAAAATAAATAGATTTGTGAATTACTTATTATTAAATAAGTATGGAAATGCTTTTCCAATATGAAACGAAGGGTTTGAAATTTTATCTTTTAAAGATAAATTGAAAAGTGAATATTTGAAATTTGTTTTCAAATGGTTAAGTGTGGAAATTATATATCTAGTAAAGATATTTTGGAAAATAAATAATTTGGGAAAATTATTTGGAATCTGATGATGTTGCGCATCTTTATTGATAGTTAAATAACCGACTATCAATAATTACCTTGAATGGGTATTTGTTGTGAATTGCTTGAATTTGAATGCCACACTTATTTTTGAATAAGCGCTCACTATTCGGGTTAGCCGGGAAAGGACCTTGGGGTCGTATAACCCATTCCGAATATGTGATATGTCGTTATGGATTGCATTTGATGACCGGTGTTGAAGACCGGATATTTTTGAAAACGGAAGGATTACCGTCGAGTTACTCTACATCGGCTGATCTCCGGTTTAGAGGTTTTATCACCCTTAGTGACGGGAAGTCCGGACGTGATTAGAAAATTATCCGAATTTGCAAGGGCTTCGTGAGAAGTGCCTTCGGTTCTGTTCGATCACGGAACAAACTTGTATGGTTGTATGTCTGATGTTACAAATTGAGATATAAAGCTGATTTCTTTCAAATACATTTCTGTTGGTGGCGGAGAATTTATTCTCTTAACTTAACACCCTTCTCTGAGACGTACGAGCTCAGAGGTTATGTAGTTGAAATTTGTCAGCGATATACTCCCAATTTGGTAACGTGGCATGCTGAGTGTTGCTGTTAAATGATCGTTGTTTGATCATTTGTGATATGATCATTTTTTTGATCATTTATCTTTGTGATCATTTCTTTGATCATTTATTTGACCCGAAGCATGGTTTTGTGGAAAGCGTAGCTTTGTGGACGAGACTTCGTCGGACCTCACACCTCAGAAATGGTCGAAACAGGAATCGTGGCAGCAAGGTTATTAGGGGGTAGCGCCCCTTTAGTGTATGTCATTTCCTTCTGGATTATGAGTGGTATCATGGTATGGAGCCCAGATACTTACTTTGTGGTTGCTGCAAATTTATTACTTGTGGTTGTTGGAATCGGGGATCCTCGGATAAAGGTTGCAAACGACCGGGGTATGACATATTCGTGTCAGTAGTTACCCAGCTAGAGGTAACCCGGCATTGTGTAGCAAAGATCCGGTTAGGATCTGGGAACGTCGCTCAAGAGTCGTTCTATTTTATATGGGAATTTCCTTTGCCCGACCATTGTTGGAAATCCAAACCCCAATACGCACCTTGTACGGTATTAGTTGTAGAACCTGCCATTTACGTACGGTGGTCACCACTGTTTAGATGGTAGCTATAGTAGGCATACGATACTGGTCGTATGTTGGCTAAGATTTATATTCTACTTTCGAAATGTTTTCTACACTATGAACTAATAATAATATCAAAAATGAGTTGATTTTGCGTATCAAGCATCTTTGACTATCATAAGAAGAAATCTCCTCCAATTCTGCGTTTGCATTGTGTGTGTGGCAGGAGGTCTTATGGTAGTTTCATTTTCCAAAAGCATTGCGAATAAATTTTATTTTCTTTGTGAAAAATAACTGTTTTACGATCTCACACTAGTCACCATGACTGACTCAGAGTTTATTGTTTCCCTTCTAAACTTTGGGTGCCCATCATTTTCCACACGGGCAGCCTAGAGTTATGTTATCAGGATATTCTAGATATTCTGGAGCTTTGGAAGTAAGCTGGATGGCGTAACGTATCACCTGTACTTTGTATTATTCCGCTGTGTATTCTGTATGAGGACAAGTTTATATAACTGTCCATTGTTGTATTGAGTTGTATATTGACTCTGATTGATGTATGTATAAACTGATATAGTTCTTTGTTTTAAAAGATTATTCATTTATCTATTATATATTGTCCCGCTGCGATATGTAAGATTCTGATATTGTTTCTGTTTCTGATGTTGTTCTGTTGTTCTTCTTCTCTTTTTCTTCTATCTTTTCTTCTACCTCTTCTTTTAAACCCTAAGAATTTGGTTTTCTGGCATTCGTTTGCTCGGCAGTTGATATAGTGGACGTATCGATGTCGATTTTCGAAAGTCGAAGAATCGGGTCCTTTCAAATAATTTAGTTTCAAAGTAGCCTGTACTGCTAACACCTTACACCATTGAAGTTAATCTAAGGTATCATAATATCTAAAAGCTTTTACTCCATACTTCCTCGTACACTATCAAGAGATCTTTTGGCTGCCTGAAATGATTTTTCAACTGCTTCCTTTTCATTTTGTAATCTACTTATTTCACACTCAAATACTTCTAGTTGTTCAACTGCCGATGACTTATCATCACATACTGATTTCTCTTTCAACTCTAATTCGATGATAGATTCACGGATCTCATCAAGCTTTTCATTCAATAAACCTTCTTTGATCTGCATATCAGATTTTAAATCATTCATTGAACATAATTCACCTATTATCCGCTTATGGTCTTTCTTTAAACTTCGAATACATTCTAACATATTTCTTAGATTGTACAAATTAAAACCTTGCATTTCCATGTCGACAAGCGTGTCCATCATTTCATCTATGGTTTCATTGAGGTCAGAAATACAAAACTTCACAATGTTGTTTACAACATTTGAGAAAGTGACCATTAAGCCAATCGTCATTCCTTCACGGTGACTTTCAATGTACTTTTTCAAAGGCTTGAAATGAAGCCGCTGTGGTATTCTCAAAAATATTTCCGATGACTCTAATACTTCCCACAAAGAAGATGATCTTTCAAATGGTAACTTTATCGGAGTAGAGACCAACAATTTTACAACTTGACCTTCAACATTTGCATTAGAATCAACATTCTAAGATGCAAATTGAACAAAAATATCTTCTTGGTTTTCCTCCTCGTTAAGTTGTGTCTCATTCTCAATCCGAGTAGCATTACAACTAGAATTTGAAACAAAGTTTAATGCCTTTAATGTTTCTGTTTCTAATACTGACTTCTTTTTATTTAATTTGCCATCTGCAATTTATACACTGGAGTGCAAGCGAAAAGTAAGAATTTGTTTAACTTATGGATATCAAAAGAAGCTTTAATATTTAATCATACATTAGTTTCAAAATAATTAACTAATGTAATTCATAACCAATCAATATATAATCTTAGTAAAAATAATCCTTACCATCCGCCTGCCGGATACACAGTCTCATGTTAGCAGCAAACGAGGATTCCTTATTTCCTTGCTCAAACCCTGCAATAGGAAATGTTGGTTTGTTTGAATTTTAAAACATCAGTAGTAGCCACATTTTTACTTTTAGTTACCTTTTACTAATGTTTTATTATCCATTGTCCCCTTCCTTTTTTCAACTATACTTTGCCTCCTCATACATTTCTTCGTTATGTTTCTTTCCTTGACCACTAATAAATCATCGACATAATATATGTTGTTATTTATACGAAACATTTAAAAATATCATTATCTTTATATATTATGATGAATAAAAGAGATCCATACAACTTACCTTCTTCATCCTCCATACTTTCAGTTGTTCTTACCTTAGATGATCCTCTTCTTCCTCTCTTATTCGGTTGCTCTTCAAAACTTGGTCTTTTGGACTCACATGAATGTTCATGAGCCATGTTACTTTCCTGCAACAACCAATCTAATGAAACTTTGCCCTAAAATATGCCATAATAATAAAGCGAAATTGAAGGTTGAACACAATCGGGTGGATGGATTGCAATGAAGATGTATATGTTATTTGTATCAAATGGAGTTACAGTTTAGATAAGCTGTAACCCCCACCTCTATACTCAGGCTAGCCAAGAACACTACTGGGTAATGCTGTCGACTAGCACAAAGAATAAGGCTGTTGAGGAGCGACCCTCTGTGTAATTGCTTTGGGCGAGTACCGATATGCCAGAGGATATAACTTACACTTCAATTCTGAAGGAAATCCGACATACCGATACAAACTCAAAGCTACCACACAGTGGCTAAATAGTCTTCGAAAACAAATATAGAAATAAACATAACACAAATCAGTCACAGACGTTCATATCACAAAGGAGGAAACAGATATGAATATATAACCCAAAAAGGTGTACATCAGAGTAGTGGCCAAATAAGATCCACAACATCACAAAAGAATAGATACAAGTGCTAGACAAAAGAATAAGTATACATCATGGAGTCTATATCTCGAATGTATAACAACAAAAACTACAAATGTAATGTAGTTAGACAAAAGTCAGAAGATGATCCCAGATAAGGAGTCAAGCAGAAGCACCTGTAACATCTCGGTCTGACCCGAGTATTATTTAATAAGAAAATAATAAATGGATCAGTCTAGCTATAAATATCAGATAAAGGAATGAGATAGAAGTAGAGATATAATGAGAATGTATGATAACAATAATGTCATTCTAGAACAAATATGGTTTAAACAACAACAAAATCATCCAATATCTCAAAAATCTCAAAGCACCAAAAAGAATCACATTCTTTATTTTATTCACCAAACTACAAATATTGACAAACATATTAATGCCAATCGCAAAAGTTAGTGAAACACAAATTCTAGAAGTGATCAATTAGAAATCTAGAAATCACAAATGGGGGAGGCCTATCACAAACGGGAGCATGAAAACTAACCAACACGTGTATCACAAACGGGTTGTTAATCCTATGGTCGCTAACCATAGAGCTGGTGCCACGACGTAGTACAGTGAACGCCCGAAGAACCAAACTCAAAAAATATGGAACAACGACATAATATAGCGTTATGCCCGATGAACCTGAACACAAATAGTACGGAACCACGACGTAGTACAGCGAACGCCCGTGGAATCGAACTCAAACAATACGTAACAACGACGTAGTACAACGTTACGCCCGATGGACCGAACTCCATAAAACTATAGGATGCAAACCTATAAAAATGAGACGAAGCTCAACTAAACGGGGTATAGTCCCCCACGTGGACAAAGAGACATCGCACATTGCTAGTCTAAATCACAAAAATGATCATCATCGATCATCAAGAAGTGTCGATTACACTCTGTTAGTAAATATAAGAGTTTAGCTTCATGTCCCATAACCACTTGCTTAACTCAAATATTTATGAACAGATTGTTGATTTCCACTCGAAAATTGTCACAAGAGTTTCAATCGAACAAGTCCAAAAATTAAGTAAACGCAAGCGTTTCATACCACTTGTTTTACTAAGCCGTTTAATTAGATTTCTCATTCGAATGAGGTAAAGGTTTGTATATACTAATAGATTGGAAAATTGTTTTATAAACGAGCTTTGTATTAAAAATAGAGTTGAAATCATCTTTGTAAAGAGTTTGAATATTTACTACTAGTATAGAAACCTTTGTATTTAGAAGTGACAAGTCACAAAAATGATTGTAGAAGCAATCAATTCACCAAAATCCACATACGAAGACGTGAATCAAATCCATAGAAATCGATGCTGAATCCATCAAAATGGATATACTCAAAAATCCTAAAATAAAAGTCATCAAAATCGGTAACAAATGATAACAACAAAACGGAGAATCACGAATCGATTAACATTTGGAATCTCAAGCAAAGTAAGCAAATGGGGCTGAAGCAAGCAGGCCAGTCGACTGAACCAGGTGGTCAGTCGACTGACACAAGGATACATATTTTGTATCCCCAGAGTCAGTCGACTGACCCAGATGGTCAGTCGACTGAAACAGACCCAGGCAATTTCCTGGGTCCTGGTTCAGTCGACTGACCCACTGGTTCAGTCGACTGAACCTGCTTCTAAGCATTTTTCGACTTCTGGTTTAGTCGACCGAACCACTGGTTCAGTCGACTGAACCTGCTTCTGAAGCACATTCAATCTAGCCTCCTTGTGTGGCAAAAATCCAACAAATCGCGATCGGACGAGCCACAGGCACTAGGGGTTTACGCAAGTCGGCAACCCAGCCCTATAGGCTCATTGATGCTTCACCGAAAACATGTTCAAACATCCGTAAAAGGATTTTCACAAAATTGGACAAAAAACAAAAAAATGGAATATTCACCAAATCAATCCGAATCAAAATCAAATGAACATGTAAAGATGTTAGGAATTCATGCCTAACAATCAAAGATAGTTATAGACATAGATGTGAGATAAAATCTCACCTTTAAACCCAAAAACAATGAATGAGAAGCTTAATCACAAAGGAAAGATCAACACTCTTCACTTCAACCCAAGTAGCATGAATCTAAGCTCAAAAGAAGAACATTCCCTAAGTTAAGTTTTAGGAAATTTCTGAAATTGAAGAGAGAATGAGTTGGAGAAGATGAAGAGGATGCTTACCTAAGCTTCTCTTTGAATTTGGAGCAAGAAATGGAGCTTGCAAAGGAAACTAGGGTTTTGAATTTCTATTTCCAATCTTTTTCCCCCATTAATCTCAAATGCTTGAAAGTGTTAGGATATGAAAGTGAATGAAGGGAAGAGGGGGGACTGAGCTAGGATGTTATGTTAGGTTATTGGGCTAAAACCCAAACCCAAAGCCCTAAGTGAAAAATAGCAAAATTCACCCAACTCCAAACATATCGATGCTTATACTTAAAAAAGTCGCAAACGCCATTTTGGACTCAATGGAAGTGGTCTCAAGTCCCAATTCGACTGTTTGCAAAAAGTAGCTTTTCGGACTTCAATCCGATTAACGATGCTATATTTAAATATACAATCGTAAAATATGCAGGTTGTTACATAAGCACATGCTAGCTTTGCAAATAAACATAACAGTTTTATTCCTACCCGGTTTAACATTAGATTACGGAGATCAAATCATCGCTGGACATTAAAAGCCAGGCAACACAAATATGAGTGGAATAGTTATGCTAAAAAAATGTTTATACCACTGTTATTTAATTCAAAAAATAAACTGAAGTATTTACCTCTAGGCTTCAGCTGCAGAGAATGAGAAGGTAAAGGTGTGTGGTGGAAGGCTGATGAGAGACTGTTAAATCTTAATTTTCTGGCTTCATTTTTTCTTTGTAGAGGGTTTGGTGTTTTAATATACTTTTGTAAACCAATCATTCTTCTTGGAACCTGTTACTCATTGCTCTTCCTCAGTTCAATGTATGAATCAAAAAAAATCATTGATAAATATGACAGAAGCTTAATGTTTAGTACTGTGTATGTACTTCGCCCTAACCATGCAGGCATTTTCCAGTCATTGTTCGTTTCGATTAACGTCTTTTCATTTCTTAATTAAATTCACATTCTAGAAATGAAGAGAAAGACAAAAAATATAATAGACAGAGTGACTGCGTTTGGAAGGGTATACATTAGTAAAATATAATAAATTATTTTCTCCTGTAGTTTTTTTATTATTCAACTGGGTCCACAATGATTTGGGAATTACCATAAGAAGAACTGATTTGATAATGGCAATGAAAAAGATTATTATTTTTGGGAATTTTTTTTGCTTATAGGTCAAAAAAAACTTATTTCTACTATAGGCTTCAAACACGGCTTATTACGGAAATAAGTCTAATTTTCGCTAAGTCGGGATTTTCACTTGCGCAAATTTGAATTGCGCAAGTGTAATTTATAGAAAAAAATTGACGATTGCCCAAATTTTAATTGTGCAAGTGTAATTTAGAAAAAAATTGTATTTGTGCAAATTTGGATTGTGCAAGTGTAATTTAAAAAAAACATCTATGCTTGTGTAAATTTAGACTGTGCAAGTATAAAATGCTGTTATGTGAAAAAAAAAAGTATTTTTGTAATAAGTTCTGAACAAGACCTACGGTTTAAATAGGTTTTTTTTTCTTGGGCCTATAATTTTTTTATTTTTATTTTTTCTGTTTTAAGCTAGATAATTTCATTAAGAAGGGAATCATGCAAAAATGAAATTGTCTAAATTAGTTATTTCTGTTTAGCGAGGAATCTAACATTCCTAAACTATAAAAATATGCAAAATCGCTAAATTACCCTTTTCATAATTTTCAGTCTCTCTTATTTCATGTACTTTTACTAGGTCAAAATTATTCTTTACGTCTCCCCATCTCCAAAACCTCAAACACTAATTACGTAATTTAAAAAAACTAGGTTGAAAACCATTATATGCACACGGGTTTGCCTCAACAATGACTTAACGAATGCATGCATGTGATTGAGCCTTAAATATATATATGAAATAACATGCAAAGGATGTAAACAAATTAGTAAAAAAATAACGGACTTGATTTGAGTTTAATACCAGTGTCCTTTTTCATAGTCTTTCTTTACATATAAATGCCTACATTTCTTAGACTATAGCATAAGATGCATAACTAAGTGTTCCGAACAAAGTAACAAGTGTGAACGCATGCTACGCACATGAGTTTCATGATATAGTTTCAACAATGCCTTTTTTTGGAATTTTAAGTTATATAAAACTGAAAATACATATCATGGATTGTGATTCTTCGATTAGTTTTTCCTTGAACACTACCGACAAAAGTTTTTTTGATAAATTTTCTTAACTAATCTCAAAGCATATAAACGAAAAATTAATATTTTATAGGATAATGGTTTTATATAATGAATGATAACATCAACAAGTAGATATTCCTACTTTGATAAATAATATCTTACAAAGTATGCATGCTTACTAATATCCTAACGCAAGCGATATAGTCAACATAATTTTATTATATGTTTAACATATAAATTTAAATATATACATAATTTTGTTTGATAATAATATTCTAAACCTGGAATAGAGAAATAGTATTCAAAGTGAAATAATATTAAAATTAGACTAAAAGAAATCACATTCCAACATTTGCATTACTACACTTTTTGACATTATGCATAATAATTAAATTAGAGAAAATATTATAGCAGATTTGAAACATAACATTTGTAATACAGATAACATAATATGACATAATAGTTATACGTAATAGTTACATTATGTAATCAAATATTTGGTATAGCCAGATAATTTTTCCTTTTACTTCAAATATTCATACATATATAACAACTAAAATTATATATACGATAATAAGAATAATCCCAAGTAAATTAACATCACTATTAAACAAAATATATGTAGATACATAAAAAATACTTTCCATGATATTTCATTGAAATAAAATTCGGTTCAAATAATGTAAAGTAACACAGTTAATGAAGCAAAGTAATGAAAATAGATTATCATTCGTATCTATAAAATAGGCATGTACATATGCATAGAAGCAAAAAAATCCTTAACGTCGGAAGTTTGTATAGTAAAATAATGATTTATAAAATGCAAGAAATGCCCAAAGTTAATTTAATTTTAATATGAACCAAAATATGTGGAATCTTTGGGTTACTCAAAGATTCTAGAAAAGTTAAAACATCAATATCAGTTATGTACATTACCGATCGCCATTATTTCGTGTAAATCTTCGAAATAATTAGCTGAATGTTTCCATTTGTAAACCTCTTCCGCAATAAACTATCATTTCTTACTACCAAACTCAACATTAAAACATAATTTCATTTCAATTCGACCCTTGTTTAATAATTCATCACCTTGTCTTTTTTCAAGCAATTAGCCTTCGTTCGTTTTTATACGTCACATGGTATCGTGGTCCAACCATTTAAATTCAAACATTTGGCATGACTTTTTTTAGTAGCACTAACTCAACATCTATACTAATGCTCGCAATATTTTTAGTTTGTACAACGAAATGTCAACCCAATATAAATTTTGCTAAATTCATATGTTATGCATGTAAGATAATGATTATTAACGTGTTTTGTTATATATCGAATATATGATACTTCATTTCAGGCATACAAAATACAAAAAATATAATGTTCCCAAAAGTGTGAAAGGAATTAAATATTTTGTTTGTTTATTGAAAAAGATTATCTATAAATATTTTTGCTCCTTTATTTATTCTTTTTCCAAAAGTGTGAAAGGAAAGAAATATATTTGTAAAACGGATGGTGTGCTTCTACTTTATTATCTCTAACAACTAAAAAGCATTTGTTAAAGTTACAAATCAATCACATTACATGTTCTCTCATAAAGTTTGAACTTACAACGCTTTTGAAATGTTGTTGTTAAAAAGAATTAATCAAGGGTATTAAGTGATTACTAGTCAATTCTCTAATTGATTAGCATTAAAGATAATCAATGCATAACTGATCTTATTAACTAAATGTAACTTCAATAAAGAGAATCAATTGATGTTAATTCCCTAATTGGTTTAAATTCATATTCTTGTTATTGTTCATAATTATTTAGTTGAAATATATGTGTTAATTCCTTTTATATGTTGCATGAAAAGTATTTTTGATATGATCTTTACTATTTGAATTTAGTTTAATTATAACCTTTAACAGTATGTAGACATATATGTTGGACATATATGAATAAACATGTGAAAAAATTCATTTTATTTTATATTATATAATAGCACATACACTACATGAAGTTAAATATTGACAGATAAATTAAAGAATTTTTTTTTGGCAAAGCCAGCCGATTTTATAGTGGACCGTCCACTTTTTATTACCAAGATAATAAAAAATAGTTACAAAATAGGAGTAAGGCAAAAGGACCTTAGGTACTATAAGAAAGTGAAAAATATAGCCCAGGAGTTAGGCAAAGGTGTCTAAGCTACTAAAAGTGACCAAAAAACTATTCCTCCTCCGAAGAAGAGGAGCTGCTTCCTTCGTCCGAAGGCGCTTGTCCATCCACACACGGGTCATCGGCTATGGCACGAGCGAGGGGACTAAAACGAACCGCAAGAGATGGGGCATAGTCAACAAACTCCTTGGATAAAATGGAAGACCTATCCCATGTGGCATCAGCTAACATATCTTCGTTTCTTTTTACAAGTAGGCCTTCCATAGCAAGAACAAACGAATCTCTTGATATGCAATAATATAGACATCCGATGACCAGCTCGTCATCTGACAGAAAACGAAAGAAGTAATCCTCTATAGGGCTATATCTCATGGCAGTCCTAACATGAATCCAAGTCTTTTCTCGCGCATCCCAATAAAAAGGCATAGTAACTGTAACATCAAGGGATTAGTAATGGGGCACCAGAGGTGGCTCATCAGGAGCAACAACGGGCTCCACAACAGTGTCAACTATAGCCTAATCAGGACCATCCACAAAAACCTCTTTTGACATGGGAGTTTGAAAGTAACTATGCTCTGATACCAAATGAAAGAAACTATGCTCTGATACCAAATGAAAGTGTCTGTGTTATAGGATCGTGTAATATGGATAAACTACTTGTGTGGAATAAGCAAGTAAGTAGTAAAAGCAGTAAAGTAAATGACACCAGAGATTTTTATACTGGTTCGAACTCCCATTCTACGTCCAGTCCCAGACTCCTTCTGGATTTAAACTAGCAACCCTCACTTAACCCGGAGGAATAGGTTTACACCACCTGAGCAACCGAATAGGACTTCTACCACCTAAGCAACCGAATAGGACTTCTACCACCTGAGCAACCGAACAGGACTTCTTTACAAATAACAAAAGTATCTTACTGTAGCATGCTCTTTGAATAGCACTGATAAGTCAATTAAGTACAACCTTCCTATAATCTTCTCCTTTATGATATGTAGTGTAATGTGCTTGAGAATTGTGGAAGATTGAGTGATCAACGATCAGAGAATGTAAGCAGTTTGAGTGCAGTTTGAAAATTGAGAATAGATAAGAATTCAAGAATATTAAAATTAGTTTCGGTTAGGTTAGTTGTTTGTTGAATTCTATAATCTATTTATAGTGTATAAAATAGTTGCAACCATAGATGAAATGTCTTATTGAAAAGAGCAGGTGCAACCATTGATTTTGAAAACGTATCTCTTCGGTGAAGAGAAGCATCTATTCATGAAAATAGCAGTTGGGAATATTTAGCCTTCTGAACAAAAAACAATTCAACCTTCTGAATTAAATTAAAACGCAAACAGCAAGGTTTTAGGCTATTTCTAGCCTTATTCAGACATCTGAATATATTCATTTAGATGTCTGAATATTGTGAAACCATAATTCTGTTTCAGCATTCAAACGTCTGAATGAAGGCATTTAGCCATCTGAATTCTGTTGATAAACAAAAGCTACCATAGCTCATTTGGTTAGAGCACTTGCCATTTGAACTAGAGACCAGGGTTCGAGTGCCACTCCATGCAATTTTTGAAAACTAGATTTTTCATTTAAAATATGAATGTATATGTATGTATATCATTTGGAGAAGATTTTAACATTTGTAAACTCTAGACATGACACGTTATGACTAATAATACTTTGTTTGTCACCTTCGTCTTGTCTCTATCGTGTATATCTCTTCTTGTATCTCCATATACATACTTTCATCTTTTTTTGTACTGCGTATCTTCATTTTGAATGTATTTGTTTGTCCCTTTTTGATGCTCATGTACCTGCAAATTAGCTTAGAGATTCTTTGGCATAATTGTATAGTTGTCATTAAAATCCGACAATACAGGTTCTAACATTCTTCCCCTTTTTGATGATGATAACTATACAATTTTTAAAAAATATTCATTCTATATATAAAATAATATTAATATGATTAAAGCTCCCCCTAAGTATAACATCTCCCTCTATTAATATGCATATGAATTTCTCCCCCTTTGTCATTATAAAAAAGAATGAGGGAGTATAAACTTTATAAAATATCTTGTAAATAGTGGGATAAACTCAATATTAATTATGGAGAAAAAATAAAATAGATTTTACCATATTTGCCGAAGTCCATATTTCATTGTAAGCACGTAATTCTATTAAATGTATGGAACATCTTTTAAAATTCCAAAATCTTTTCTTTTGTTTCTTCGAGTACCTACAATAAATAAAAATCATTTTTTTGGATACCCGCTTAATATGTTAGGGTCCGGGGGGTTAGGTCTTTGGAAACCATACCCATTTGGGTGTGGTTGAACCTTTATAAATATAAATTTCAATATTAACTACCATATCAAAATAATCATCAATGTATTTTTCTCTATTTTTCCAATTAACATGAACCCAAATACTTAGATAATTTTTATTCATATTTCCGATCAATAATTTTGTACTTTTAGAGAAATTATAAACATTATTGGTCATAACAGTATTTGAATTTCTATAAAAATTGAATTTAGACTTTACTCGAAATTTAGTACTAGCACTAACATTTTTACTATATATGAAAGCGTATCTAGTGCTATTTCTACGATCAGTTTTATTATATTCTAAACCACTTTTGTCATGTAAAGGTCTACAACTAGATAAAATAATGTTTAAATCATTTTGACCTTTATTAAATTTTGTGACTTCAATGTTAAGTTTATCAAATTTAGATTTGAAGTCAAAATTATTATTTTCAAAAGAAATACTACTGTTTTTTCAAAATATCAATTTGCTTGTTTAATTCAGAATTCTCCCTTTTTATCGTACAGTTCTCATTTTCGAGGAGAAAAATTCAAGATTCTGAATTATCTAAAAATGATTGTAATAAATCATTTTGTCTTTTCAAATCTGTAATTTCTGTTGAAAAACTTTTTTTTTTCTTTTTCAAGCATAGTATTTTTATTTTGCAAAACACTGATTTCCACCAAAAGATCATTGTTTTTATCTTTTAAATGCTCATTTTCTTTTTGTAGGAAATCTTTTTATGAAACAAGTTCTTCTACGGTATTTTCAAAACATTTAGTTTGTTTTATCAAAAATTTCTTTTCCTCTTTTAAACTGGAAATTTCTTGCTCACAATCTTTTAACATAGCTAAACCAATTGTATTAACATTATTCAAGGTTTTACAATCTTTTAATAATTCATCATGTGCTAACAGAAGATCTTTATACGAAGAATCTAAGCATACTGATTATGATCTAAGTTTATCGATGAAGCATTTGTTTGTTTTCTCCTTTGATTCTTCTTTATTGCTCTTCCTCTTCCTATTGCCTTGACTAGATCTCTTTATAGCCATTTATTCTAAGATGTTGTTACGATCTCTAGAATCCCAGACTCTGATACCAAATGAAAGTAACTATGCTTTGATACCAAATGGAAGCAACTATGCTCTGATACCAAATAAAAGTGTCTGTGCTATAGGATCGTGTAATATGGATAAACTACTTGTGCGGAATAAGTAAGTAAGTAGTAAAATGTAACGACCCGTAAATTTCAACTGTTTTAATAACGTAATTAGTTGAAATTTTGTGAAATTTTAAACGATAAAATTTTGAAATAAAAATTTAATATTTGGAATACGTCTAGTTAAACATAGCAACTGGTAAATTTTCGTCCGAAAATATGAAAGTTTATTTCACGCGTAAATCCACTTCAATTTAATCAGTTAAAAAGCGATGAAAATAAAATGTTTCCGAAACCTATATATTTTTACATAGAAAAATTCTAAACCATCTTCTGAGCAAAATGTCAGTTTGTCGTTTTTCCAAATTCAGACATCTTTGGCTCCGTCGATCTTATTTTTCAGTGTTTTTCGTGCACTTTCCGCTAATAGAAAATTCGAATTTTTATAATCCGATCGTACTACCATTATCTGTTCACCGTTGTGATTGTCTCGCCGTGTTGTTCTCGACGGTATATTCAACTCTGGGTTTAAGGTCCAGTACGCAGAGGAACCCGTGTAAACGACAAATCGCATCGGTAGTCGTTCCGTGCTTCTTGAGGTTTGTGTCCTTTCAAATTTCAACTGTACAGTCGCTAAAATTAAATAGCCATCGGTTATTAAAATTTTGATATTCCCTAACCATTGGACATCCCACCATTTCAATAAATATTGTTTCATTTCATACAATTTCGTTCTATTCATTCTTCCGGTAATATTCATTTTGTTCTAAGACACGTCTTTCCAGCTGTTCCTTCATCTTCCCTCTGTTCCTCACCTTCTTCACTTCTCCACCACAGCCCACGAACAAGACACAAAACCCATTGGCTCCTCCAATCCTACCCATTCACTGCCGTACATAGCCGCACTTGCCACCAACCCACCTGCTCCGGCCTCGACACCAAGCCTTCACCGGCCACCCTCAACTACCCCTTCGACTTACGCCTGCAGCCCTCCACCGATTCATCTTTGCACCACCGCATCCCAGGCCGAGCCTTGCCAAGGCCATGTCGTGAACCAGCCATCACCATCACATCTCAAGATGCTCCTCTTTGTTTTGCTGGCACCGTGCTCGTGCATTTGAGGTATATATATTAATATATATACACACGTTTTCGGATTTGTTTATTAGTATATAAAAATCTGTTTATATATATATATATATATATATTAGTGTGAGCAAGTTATATAGGAGTTAGTCTATATTTATGTGCGTGCTGTCTATTGTTTTATTTAAAAAGTTGTATCTATATTTTGTTATAGGTTATATACAGCCTGTCATTAGAATGTAAAAGTTTTATAAACTATAATGTCTATGTTATAAGCAATGTTATCTGCTGTGTTTTCAAATATACATGAAGCTATAAATTATGAGATATATAAAGTATGCTAGTACAGTATTTATATATATATATATATTGTGCTCTGTTTTTTTTTAGAAAAGTATAATACCTGTTTACACAGTTTCTATGCATTACTGTATATACCCAAAGTATTGAATACGTGTATATAATTTATGTCATCATTGGTATGGGTTTTGTTTATATATTTTATATATAGTTTTTATTTGTTCTTCTTTACAGATTATATAAATGTGTGTAAATATAAAGATATATATAGGTTATAAAAATTTGTAACCTGACAGTATATATAAGTCGTGTTGTTATTTTTTGAATGATGTATATGACATTTTGAAAGGAACAAAAATATGACATAAGTGTTTTCATTTTAATAAGTATATATTATAAGTTATGTGTGACGCCCCACCTCTATACTCACAATAACAAAGAGTATTAAAAGAAATACTGTCTGTTATTATGAAGAATAAGGCTGGGTAGGAGCGGCCATCCGTAGTTGGCCTTACACTAGTATTGGTTACCTCGATAGGAGTGGTATATATTTTAAATTTTTCATCTCTTATTTATTCACTCCCATCGACATATCCAATTCTAGTATAGAACGAACTACGATGGTTCATAATGGTTTAGGACAATATATATATAAATAACACAGATACACAAAGAATGCGGAACACAGATAAAAACAAAAATCTCATATATATATAACTGATGTCAGTTACAATACAGTTGATATAATACATATGATACAACTACAATTGTCGACTCTGGAAAATATATATATACACGTACATTATCAACTAATATACATGAATACATATCAACCTATACTATGACACGATTACTCCAAAAGATGTGAAAAGTCTTCATAGCTCAAACAGCAACTCAAAGCAGGAAATCTACAACCTGAAATAACTCGGGTCTGACCCGAGTATTACATTCAAAAGAAAATAATACACGGGTCAGTCTAATTCAAACTCAGTTATTAGTGCATAGAAGCAATAATAATCAATACCAAATAGTTGACAGTCACAGAAATCTCGTATATCCAACTTCTCAATAAGAGAATCGGATAACGGCAATTATAACACTAAATAGTGTTAATCAGCGAATCAGCAAATCCAAATCAGAATACAACTTCAAAACATTGAAACTAACCAACGAAACAATTTAACAAATCGGAACGTCAATTTAAAACTGTCAAAGCTGATAGGGCTGCAGTACACGCACGCGTGTACTGCCTCGCCACTATCGCCAGAGATACCCTAAAGCTCAGTGAAAGTCAAGAATGATCACAAGGTCAAACCCAGATCGGATTCAACTCAGGTGTAATTCGAAAATCAAATTCGAATACAATCAAGTGGTCAAAACAGTCTACCCACATTCAAGGAGGCACCAAACAACAACCCAAAATGCAAAGTGTTCAAGACTGGTCAGAGAAAACAGTTTGAACAAGTGAATATAGGAACAATCGATATCTACATGGATGCAAGCATATAATACTAAGGCCAGAATGTATGCTTCAATATGAACAAGGCAGTGAAGCCAAACTCAAGAATGAGCATAGATGAGTTAATGACAATAATGCAACAGGATCCAACTACAGACAATCAAACCGTGACAATATGGTGCAGTGAAGACCAACATGAAATAAAGTCTGTGTGCCAAAAGGTCAGAGGCAATACGAGTGTAGACGGGATGAACCAAATGCAAGAAAAATGCAATGATCAAGGCTACAATATGCAAACTCAAGCTTATGGAGAACTAGTGCATATGCTCCAGTGGAGTCAACCATATTTAAAGTGAATGCCAGACAGTGATCTAACAACCCAAATCAGTTATACATATGGATGAACCTATGGCCAAGAAAATAACATCTAGACCATAACTATATAAAACTAGTATGGTCGAGGTCGAATACCAGAAACAAAATGGCATCAACTCACTCAGAAGAGAGTCAAGTGCAATAGAAATGCATAGCGACATGCACAAGTGACTCGAACTAGTGAGTCAAGTACAAGTCAAGGCAGTGTACAATATTGAAACTGCTATTTCCAAAGTGAAGCAAGGAAACTCAATATGCAGAGAAACTGCAATCCCAAATGAATGCGAGGGGCAAACTGCACAAAAGAAAACAGAAACAACTGCACAATAAAACTGCAGTTGAAACAGGTACAAAGACAAGGGCAGACTGCAACTATTCTACAGTCACCACAATGTCAACATGACTCGAAATGTAAATGCAACAGTAAATGGTCAAAGTCGAGCACATGAACGACTTCGACCTACGATCAGTGGCAGGCATGCAAATGCAGACCACGAAGGCAAGGCCTTAACATCAGATATGAGGCAAAGAACAAACACATATGCGCAAGTCAAGGGCACTAGTACAAAGCTCCAAAACGACAGACTCTAATACAAAGTAATGCCACTGGTGACAATGGAATGTAACTGGCAACAATGTAGGCTACATATGGAAACTTTCTAAATGTCAGACTCAAAACAGAGACAAGTACAACCTGAATCCAAGTTTATATGCAAATAATAGTGCAGTGATAAAAATGAAGTGGTATGCAATGGTGAAGTATTGGATTTCGAGTGAAGCAATGGGCCGGAACAATAAATGCTAAGCAATACCAATACGACAGAAACCAATCAAGACAGTGACAATGAGGCACTGCAAATACAAGGCAGTGACTGTATGCAAGGGTAGCCAGCACTTCTCAAGATTCGAATACAGGCAACTATCTAATGAAAGAGTGCAGACCTAAATGTCAAGACACTGCTAATGTAACAGGCGAGTGATGAATACAATTAACTCAAATTGGGTTAAAGTGCATCAGTATATGACACAACACCAGGCTACATGAATGCAGATTGTAGCAGTGAATGTAATAGACCCAAACACGTATGTATCCTCATCCCAACAAAGGCAGTAACGATGCAGTCTGTTCTACATGAACTCCAACTAAATACCAATGCAAGCCCAAATGTACAAGACTCTAGAATAATAGCATGATGACATTAAGCTAATGGAATTTGACTCAAGACCACACTATCAATGAAGCAACGCAGCTGTGAGTGGTAACAACACCTCTGTAAACTGACAACAATTAAATCAAAGCACTAAAGTTCATCAAGCAATTCGAGGCTGTCAAGAGATAATAGTAACCAACGAAAAAGGGACCGGCACAACGTGAAATAATCGAACTACAGTAATGGCCAAAAATCAAAATCAAAGCCGTGGAAATCATGGTGTCAACCAAGTTCTAAATCAATGCCGAGAAAACCAAGAAATCATCATATATACTCATATAAACAAGCCAGGAAAATCACGAGTATTCGAAAATAATCGAACAACAAGCCATAGAATTATCAGGCGAAGCCATGAAATACCCACAACGAAAATAAGGGCTTCAAACCCTATATGAACAGAAACACCAAAGGCAACACACGAGTTCAAACGTGAAAGTCTCGAATGTAATCAATCTCAATATTAAACGAAATCGAATAGCCAAGAAAACCAAGCATCTGAAGTAAGAATTAGATGTGAGCAACTCACCATTTCTCGACGAGGAAGGGTAGCCCTTAATTTGTGAAGCCCTAGTTTTCGGGGAGACGAACGAAAACACCGAGCATGCCCCAATTTGATTGAAGATCGAACGAGAGAAATCATGAGCAGCCATCATCTCGCAAAGGAAATCGAGTCGAAGCCCTAATTCGCCAGGACGAGACCGCCATTATTTTGTTTTTCTTAGACTTAGGGTTTTGATCGAACGAAAACAAATTGAATGAGGGTCGGGCCTTCGAAAATGAAGGAGAGAAACGGTTATACATGATTATCTCGGCCACAAAAGTAGTGGATAATTAAATTTTTGAAGCCCAATAATACCAAACCAATTTTTCTCAAAGAATTTCAACTCGAATTAAAACTCCAAATAGCAATTAACAACAATTTTTATCGTCGTTGGACGAAAATAAATCGTTATAAAACTCTGGGTTGTCACAGACTCCCCTCCTTATAGAAATTGCGTCCCCGCAATTTTCACGATTAAGGTTGCCAATAACAATTATTTTTCTAACATAAACCGGTTAAGCTAGAAAATAAAGATCGAGAACACCAACACCGAAGAAAACTTTTAATTCCATAAAAGAAATTCACAAATTCTCACAAAATCTAATCATCAAATAGATAATCAGAAAACAACAAAACTGAATAAATGCAATTATCAGCAATATTTAATTATCAACACAGATAATTAAAATAACAAAATTCGCAAATCGCAAAACTGCAAATATCTAGTTATCCAATCGATAAATAGAAAACACGAACTTCATAATCAGCAAACTATAACTATCAACAGAGATAGATAGAAAACAGCGGTTTAATATAATCAACATAATCTAGAATCAATTAGAGACTAGAAAACCTTACAATCAGCAAAATTAGTAATTGTCAAATTATCAAAACGATAATTTTTAATTATCAAAACGATAATCAGAAATCCCAAATCAACAATTATTCAATTATCAAAAACGATAATCGAATCTCAAATCAACAAATATTCAATTATCAAAAATGATAATCGAATCTCAAATCAACAATATTCAATTATCAAAAACGATAATCGAATCTCAAATCAACAAATATTCAATTATCAAAAATGATAATCGAATCTCAAATCAATAAATATTCAATTATCAAAAACGATAATCGAATCTCAAATCAACAATATTCAATTATCAAAAACGATAATCGAATCTCAAATCAACAAATGTTCAATACAGTATACATGTACACATACTCTTATGGAATTAACTCATTTTAATTCCATAGCTCAGCTCTAAATCTCGATTTATCAATTTAATTTGGTCATATCTCTTTGCCATTGAACACCATGTGTGCATTGCAAGGGACTCAATCTGTTAACCCCTACACAAAGGCCTATAGGACTTAAACAAGTCATGCACATACCCATCATACTCCTTATGATGAATAGATCAAGGCTTCTCTCCTAGATTAGTTTTATAATCTAGTGACCAGTCTCATCTCTTATTTCAGAAAGATTTATTAACTCATGGAATGCTTTTACATTCCTTCTTTCCCTTTTTCCCTCAATGAGAGAGAATTAAACTCTTTCATGGATTTCACTGACCATGACTTCATTCATGAAAATAATATTTTTTTTTTGATCTAATTGTCTCATTCAAAATTTATTTTATCACTTGCATATCTCCTATATTCAAGAATGTCATGATCTCTTAAACAAATCCAGTAGAATTCTATAAAAATTCTTATACTCAATTCTATTGTGAACATAGGGTAAGGTTTTTAGAGAAAAACCCATAAAACATTTTAGCTTTAGATCTGAACAAATCAGCACATAAATAATTTATTGCATTGTTCATCTCCAATTTAAAACTATCTAGACATAAGCATGAACCTCCTTTGTTCACACTGCCTAGCTTATTTTCCAATTCCATCTTACATTTTTATATGGTCCAAACTCTTGCCTTTGAACACAAAGTGTGCATTGCAAAGGACTCAATTCTGTTAACCTTTGCACAGAGGCCTTCAGGACTTTAACAAGTCATGCACATACCCACCATCCACCCGATGATGAGTAGATCAAGGCACCTCTTCTAAATTACTTGGTAATTTAGAGACCATACATATTTATTCATTTAAGGAATTTTTCCTTTTTAACTCCAGAAATACTCTTGTAATCTTTTCTTCATTTCATAAGTAGGGAATTTAATTTCTTTAAAAATCATATCTACACATACCAACTTTCATGCCAAATTTTACAACCCATTTCAAAGTCATTTCTGCTTGATCGCACATTTTTTTTTCAATATTGCTTTGTTCATATCAATTTTTAAATGAACTAGACATGAGCATAAACCTCTTTGTTCATACTGCCTAATCCATTATTATTATTCAATACCATATTTCTCAGTAAATTAATCAAATTATTTTCTTATAAAAACTGAGTCATAAACTCATTTCTGTAATCAGGTTATATGGTTGATTAAACAATTTTCAAAACAAAATTAGCCAAAAACAAATCTAAACAGCAACCAAAAATTCAACCAAAATGTCATTCATGATCATCATATATTTATTCAGAGAAATTTAACAGAAATCATAATTATGATTTTCATATAAAATAATTGGCTGCCCTTACTTGGGTCTTAATGCCATAAATCTCATAAGTGATTATCACTTACTTTCCTCTTCTTTTGAAAGTGCAAATCGTTAGAAATTTTATAAAACAATTTTCATTTTAAAATGATTTCCCAATTATGTGATTAAAGCAGCAATATTAGTAACAATTTCGATAAGGAAATTGTACTTCTCAAATACCGTAAAAACGGATCACAAATCAGCATTGCGGTATGACCGCTTGAAAATCCACTTTTAAAAATTTGACGGTTACTGAAGCCAAAGCGACAGTAATTTTTTTTTTTTTTTTAAACGTCAAAATCTCATCAAAATAATTTACACCACAATGTAACACCAGTGAATTTTCATTCATAAAATTTTCAACTAAACATCGTGCTTCAAAATATAGCACCAGTGTAAAAATCCCGTTATAAAGGTAACGGCAACAAAATACGTTTCATAACCAAGCATCGGTTCAACGTAAAATTAATGCAGTAACGTGCAACTCAAATTTGCACGTACTACAAAATGAACAAAGAAATCATTCGAATATATCTTCAATGAAGATAATTCAAAACAACAAAAATCTATTCAACATGTGATTAGCATAAAAGAAAATCAGCAAAAATCTCAACAAGAATCACATAACTGCAATCGTTTCGAATCCTTAATTCGGATTCGAAATTCTCAAAGAAACAAAATAAACACAGCTATGTAAACAGCAAATGAAATTTATTTCAATTTCATATTTTGATTTTTAAATCAAAAAGATTATCAGTTGTACTTAGCGAAGACAGTTTCACTGTTTCCGTTACGCACTTTGATAAACAGAACACAATTTAATCATATCAACAAAACACAGTTTCACTTTTATTTTTAAATAAAGATATTTAAAAATTTCATCATAATTTCAAAACTTTAGTTTTGACTCAAAACACAAAGAAAACATCGACAAATAGTTGTAACACATGTTCCATCTAAGTTATGTTTTATATTATGTCCATAAACCCCAAGCTCTGATACCAACTGTGACGCCCCACCTCTATACTCACAATAACAAAGAGTATTAAAAGAAATACTGTCTGTTATTATGAAGAATAAGGCTGGGTAGGAGCGGCCATCCGTAGTTGGCCTTACACTAGTATTGGTTACCTCGATAGGAGTGGTATATATTTTAAATTTTTCATCTCTTATTTATTCACTCCCATCGACATATCCAATTCTAGTATAGAACGAACTACGATGGTTCATAATGGTTTAGGACAATATATATATAAATAACACAGATACACAAAGAATGCGGAACACAGATAAAAACAAAAATCTCATATATATATAACTGATGTCAGTTACAATACAGTTGATATAATACATATGATACAACTACAATTGTCGACTCTGGAAATTATATATATACACGTACATTATCAACTAATATACATGAATACATATCAACCTATACTATGACACGATTACTCCAAAAGATGTGAAAAGTCTTCATAGCTCAAACAGCAACTCAAAGCAGGAAATCTACAACCTGAAATAACTCGGGTCTGACCCGAGTATTACATTCAAAAGAAAATAATACACGGGTCAGTCTAATTCAAACTCAGTTATTAGTGCATAGAAGCAATAATAATCAATACCAAATAGTTGACAGTCACAGAAATCTCGTATATCCAACTTCTCAATAAGAGAATCGGATAACGGCAATTATAACACTAAATAGTGTTAATCAGCGAATCAGCAAATCCAAATCAGAATACAACTTCAAAACATTGAAACTAACCAACGAAACAATTTAACAAATCGGAACGTCAATTTAAAACTGTCAAAGCTGATAGGGCTGCAGTACACGCACGCGTGTACTGCCTCGCCACTATCGCCAGAGATACCCTAAAGCTCAGTGAAAGTCAAGAATGATCACAAGGTCAAACCCAGATCGGATTCAACTCAGGTGTAATTCGAAAATCAAATTCGAATACAATCAAGTGGTCAAAACAGTCTACCCACATTCAAGGAGGCACCAAACAACAACCCAAAATGCAAAGTGTTCAAGACTGGTCAGAGAAAACAGTTTGAACAAGTGAATATAGGAACAATCGATATCTACATGGATGCAAGCATATAATACTAAGGCCAGAATGTATGCTTCAATATGAACAAGGCAGTGAAGCCAAACTCAAGAATGAGCATAGATGAGTTAATGACAATAATGCAACAGGATCCAACTACAGACAATCAAACCGTGACAATATGGTGCAGTGAAGACCAACATGAAATAAAGTCTGTGTGCCAAAAGGTCAGAGGCAATACGAGTGTAGACGGGATGAACCAAATGTAAGAAAAATGCAATGATCAAGGCTACAATATGCAAACTCAAGCTTATGGAGAACTAGTGCATATGCTCCAGTGGAGTCAACCATATTTAAAGTGAATGCCAGACAGTGATCTAACAACCCAAATCAGTTATACATATGGATGAACCTATGGCCAAGAAAATAACATCTAGACCATAACTATATAAAACTAGTATGGTCGAGGTCGAATACCAGAAACAAAATGGCATCAACTCACTCAGAAGAGAGTCAAGTGCAATAGAAATGCATAGCGACATGCACAAGTGACTCGAACTAGTGAGTCAAGTACAAGTCAAGGCAGTGTACAATATTGAAACTGCTATTTCCAAAGTGAAGCAAGGAAACTCAATATGCAGAGAAACTGCAATCCCAAATGAATGCGAGGGGCAAACTGCACAAAAGAAAACAGAAACAACTGCACAATAAAACTGCAGTTGAAACAGGTACAAAGACAAGGGCAGACTGCAACTATTCTACAGTCACCACAATGTCAACATGACTCGAAATGTAAATGCAACAGTAAATGGTCAAAGTCGAGCACATGAACGACTTCGACCTACGATCAGTGGCAGGCATGCAAATGCAGACCACGAAGGCAAGGCCTTAACATCAGATATGAGGCAAAGAACAAACACATATGCGCAAGTCAAGGGCACTAGTACAAAGCTCCAAAACGACAGACTCTAATACAAAGTAATGCCACTGGTGACAATGGAATGTAACTGGCAACAATGTAGGCTACAGATGGAAACTTTCTAAATGTCAGACTCAAAACAGAGACAAGTACAACCTGAATCCAAGTTTATATGCAAATAATAGTGCAGTGATAAAAATGAAGTGGTATGCAATGGTGAAGTATTGGATTTCGAGTGAAGCAATGGGCCGGAACAATAAATGCTAAGCAATACCAATACGACAGAAACCAATCAAGACAGTGACAATGAGGCACTGCAAATACAAGGCAGTGACTGTATGCAAGGGTAGCCAGCACTTCTCAAGATTCGAATACAGGCAACTATCTAATGAAAGAGTGCAGACCTAAATGTCAAGACACTGCTAATGTAACAGGCGAGTGATGAATACAATTAACTCAAATTGGGTTAAAGTGCATCAGTATATGACACAACACCAGGCTACATGAATGCAGATTGTAGCAGTGAATGTAATAGACCCAAACACGTATGTATCCTCATCCCAACAAAGGCAGTAACGATGCAGTCTGTTCTACATGAACTCCAACTAAATACCAATGCAAGCCCAAATGTACAAGACTCTAGAATAATAGCATGATGACATTAAGCTAATGGAATTTGACTCAAGACCACACTATCAATGAAGCAACGCAGCTGTGAGTGGTAACAACACCTCTGTAAACTGACAACAATTAAATCAAAGCACTAAAGTTCATCAAGCAATTCGAGGCTGTCAAGAGATAATAGTAACCAACGAAAAAGGGACCGGCACAACGTGAAATAATCGAACTGCAGTAATGGCCAAAAATCAAAATCAAAGCCGTGGAAATCATGGTGTCAACCAAGTTCTAAATCAATGCCGAGAAAACCAAGAAATCATCATATATACTCATATAAACAAGCCAGGAAAATCACGAGTATTCGAAAATAATCGAACAACAAGCCATAGAATTATCAGGCGAAGCCATGAAATACCCACAACGAAAATAAGGGCTTCAAACCCTATATGAACAGAAACACCAAAGGCAACACACGAGTTCAAATGTGAAAGTCTCGAATGTAATCAATCTCAATATTAAACGAAATCGAATAGCCAAGAAAACCAAGCATCTGAAGTAAGAATTAGATGTGAGCAACTCACCATTTCTCGACGAGGAAGGGTAGCCCTTAATTTGTGAAGCCCTAGTTTTCGGGGAGACGAACGAAAACACCGAGCATGCCCCAATTTGATTGAAGATCGAACGAGAGAAATCATGAGCAGCCATCATCTCTCAAAGGAAATCGAGTCGAAGCCCTAATTCGCCAGGACGAGACCGCCATTATTTTGTTTTTCTTAGACTTAGGGTTTTGATCGAACGAAAACAAATTGAATGAGGGTCGGGCCTTCGAAAATGAAGGAGAGAAACGGTTATACATGATTATCTCGGCCACAAAAGTAGTGGATAATTAAATTTTTGAAGCCCAATAATACCAAACCAATTTTTCTCAAAGAATTTCAACTCGAATTAAAACTCCAAATAGCAATTAACAACAATTTTTATCGTCGTTGGACGAAAATAAATCGTTATAAAACTCTGGGTTGTCACATTATGTAAGTATAGGAAGGACCCTATTGTAACGACCTGCAAAATTTAATGGTTTTAAAAGTATATTTAACTGGAAATTTGTGAAATTTTAAACAATAAAATTTGAAAATAAAAAATTACTATTTGGAATACGTCTATTTTAATATAGCAACTGGTAAATTTTCATCTGATAATATTGAAGTTTATTTTCCTGTGAAATTTCATTTCAAATCAAACCGGTTAATAACAGTGAATTTAAAAGTTTTCCGAAACCAAAATATGTCAACAGGAGAAAATTTATTCAGATCACTCTGAATCTGACTGTGAAATTCGTTTCGCGAAATTCGAATGTTTCTACCTCCGTTTGGATTTTTCCGTACTGAAAAGCAACGTATATCAGGGTCCGTATGGACTTTTGATAGGAAGGTCATGACACAGATATTTCTGTTTCCTCTTGTCCGTCTCATCGCCCTGATCACTATGATGTATTCATCGGTGTATTTCGGAGTCCGATGCACGACGAAATCAACAGAATGCAAAATGTGTCGATTCGCCAAATTGGATCGATTTGCAATTCTGTGTCCTCCATCTGGTTCAGCTTATTGTGTTAATCACATATATGACCTGTGTCCTTTTATATTCGACGGTTTTGACACTCAAAAGTCAAAAATCTGAAAAGACAAACGTCTTCTGGGTGCACGTATATTTTCATTTCTCTTTCATTTGTTTTTCATTTCTTTTGCATTCGTTCTTTCTCCTTATTTTCTTTCTGATACAAACAAGTGCACTCACTTCTCCTTCCTCTTTTCATTTTCCACTTCCACTGTAAATCGCCACAACACAACAACCGCCACCTCCTCCGTTCTCTGGCCTCTGCCACCAGAAACCGATCAAATCCAAGTCCCCTTCACCTCCAGCCTACAACCAATACCCAAGCCCGCATCTGCCCATCGATCTCAAGCCTCACCAGATCCGTTATCCCCTATCATCACGCAGGCTTTCATTTTCCTCCAGATCTACAGCCGACCGAGATCTGCCTCAACTACAACGATCCACCCATCAACCTTGAGCCACCGTCCCTTCGGGTTTAAGTTCCCTCCTCCTTTATTCCTCCCAGCCCAAAAATCGAGAAACCCATCCCTCCTCAACATTTTGCCAACCGAGCACCTGCTTACCGTTCATCTCCTCTATCACAGCTCCGACCTCATCCCAATCGTCCAGAGCAGAGCGCGATATTCTTCCCCCTGTTATATAAATAGGTAAATAAGGTTTATAAATTTTCGTATATTTTACAAGTTAGTTTGTAGTGTTTTTTTTTCAAATCAAGATATGCATACTGTAGTTTACATAAGCATAATAAATTTAATATATATATATATATGTTTTGTTAAAGAAATTTTCGCACTTGTATATTGGAAACACAACCGAGCCTACCCCTTTTGCAGTACTACATGCATACTATATTATATATGAACGTTATATATATATATATTTATAACCTGTGACTGTGTTAGGATATATATAAGTGGATTATCTATGGTTATAAATGGAGTTATATCAATTTGTTTATGGATACTGAGTCACTGACATTAAATAAGATAAGTACTTGGGTTGATTGTGTGTTAGTATATGTTAGTTTATATAAAAAGAAGGGTCAGATATATAATAGTTACTTATACAAGTATACTGTTGTATGTCATATATACTACTGTCAGTATATTATTTGTGTTAGATTATTTCTTATGATATGTTAGTTTGTACGTGTAAGTTATATAAGTCGTTATATATTGTTTATATCAGCGAGTTGCTGAGAACTTTAAGTATATTTGTTTATAATATTTGATTTATAAAGTTGGCTTATATATATTGGTAGTTTATATTAAGTCTGTTATAAGGGTGTTTTATACTAGTCTCTGTTTTTTTAAAGTTATATTATTTTATATAAACTTATACTTTTATGTTGTATAGTATATAAATTTTAATATTGTAAATTTTGTTAACCGTATATGTGTATGTAAGTATAGGAGGTATATGTGTTATATTTAGGTGTTTAAGTGTTTTATGCAAGCTGTATTAATTTTTTTTATGTGGTACGGTATATATACATTAGTCACATATTTATATATATTAGTAAATATAAGGTTAAGTCTGCATATTTGTTTATACATACTTTTGTCTGCATATATTACGTGGTGTCTGCATTTGTAGATTGGTTTTGAGTATGGTTTTATAAGGAGAGTATACTTGGGCTCGGTTAAAACTAAATTGATTTTTTGAACTAAATTGATTTTTTTTTAAATACATGAATTTTAAATGGTTTTGAACTAAATTGATTTTTTTAAGTATATATATATATTTTTTTAACTATATATATTTTATTTTAATTTTTTTTTTAACTAAATAATAATTTTAATAAAATAACAAATATTTATGTATATATCAAACTGATTCTGATTCAGTTTATCAATTCTTGATTATCAGCCCTGTACGTCCAATTCACGTTCAATCTTGCCTTGCTTTGAGATTCGTACCTGGATTCATAGCTTATTTCTTTATCAAATATATCTAGCCTCGAAAGGCGAGTAATCACTCACGATTAACACTCTTTTATTTATTAAATTTGATTTCAATTGAAACGACAATTGATATATTACTGCTGTTAATTAATTTCATTGTTGTATATATGCTATTATCTGTATCTATTCACCTGTGACATCTGACACCAGTATCTAGTATTATATGCCTGTTATTATTATCATTTGTATCTGTTCACCTGTGACATCTGACACCCGTATCTGTTATTTATACTAACGATATATGCATGTTGTTATAATTTTTAGTATCTGTTATCACTCTGCAAGTTCCCTGTTAGTATAGAATTCACTATGGGTTGAAATGATACATACCCGAACGGACTTTAGAATAGGAGAATTTCGTTATGGGTTGAAATGATAAACCCAAGCGATTTTCTTTTGAATTGAAATTGGGATTACGGGTCGAAATGATACCTACCCGTATATATTTAAATTTCGGATTGAAATGATAAATATCCGTATCACTTAACCATATGATAAATATATAAACAGACACCGTTGGTCCATATATATAAATATTTTGAAATTGAATCCCATAGTTTTGGAAAGAAATATATGGTTTTAACAAATGTTGATTTTTAAAATTTTATATATAAATGGTAAGGATATATATAGATTTAATAATGATATTTAATTTAATTAAGATGGATTTAATACATATAATATGTTAAGTATAAAATTTATATTTCAAAATAGATTTTGGTAAAAATTTGAATAAGTCAAGGGTGAGAAGATAATTTGAATTTAGTAAAGAAATTTATTTAATTAAACCAATTTAGAGCTTATTGAAATTGGGGTTTGAGATATGATTTATAACTTGAGTTTGATTTAAATAATTTAATGAATATTTCTTGTTTAAAATAAATTTAAGGAAATATTTGGTAAAATTGAAATTTAAGGCTAGTTAAATGATATTGAATTTATTAAGTGAATATTCCTTGATTAAATAATAATAAAGTTGAATCAAGAGCTATAGGAAACCGTTAAATTTAACTTTGAAAATGTTGAATATTAAAGCTTTGAAATATATTGAAAATCTAAATGGTATATTTTTAGAACTGAATTGAATTGATGAATTGAGTTTTGAAAAAAATTTGAATTTGGAATTTGAGTTAATTTGAATCGATTTATGAGACTTGAGGAAATTATAAACACTTTACTTTATAAATTATTTAATATATATATATATATACTATTTTGGAAAATAGATATATTTGAAATGAAATGATATTTGGGTTTTGAAGTATAAATTTAATTGAAATGACCACGGTGGTAAAATGTATATTTCCACTTTGTAGATAGCTTTGAAGATCCTTAGAGGATGGTTATCCCAACATCCTTTAAGTTACTCGTATTTCAATTGATATTTCACTTGAGTTGGATTTATTTATATAAGAATGTTAATCCTGACTCGAGTGTTTTGTGTTTTGCTTTACGCTCGGGTCAGACCGATTGATACAGCATCTGAGACTCACCTTTGGAGTTTGGAGCTTCCTTTGGAGATCCAACTATCGCCTCAGCTTTCAGCTCTTCTAGTTGATTCGTTCAGAGAAGTCATCTGTTCTATTGGAGACTTCACTACATTTGAGATATTCTGTTGTATTTTATTTCTAACTCTGATGTTTATATAGTAGCTTCATGAACTACTATTTTATCTATTCCGCTGCCTATTATTGCATTACTCTGTGTCTGTGATTCTGTGATTGATTTATTTACTACATATGCTGAGTTTTGCCAAATTTAAATTAACAATCTGATATTTTGAATTATTCAAGTCAAACATGTGTGGATTTATTGTCGATTTGAATGGTCCAAAATACCGGGTCGTTACAGTTGGTATAAGAGATTTGGCTCTAGGCAAAACTTAGCATATATAGTAAATTTATTACAGAATTGCTTTCGTTCGAGTTTAATCTCTTTCTTTTGACTCGATTTCCTTTGAATTTTGGAACGTTCCCTACGATTTCAAAAATTCATTCTTGTCCCTCTCTATTGGTATTCTTTTGATTCTGGAGTATCCCATAACTCCACGTCGAATGATCTCTATGAGAATAGGCGATCCCGTCGATCTTTGAATATTTTGTAAAGGGGTGAAACTCCTTTACAATTGGCATTGATTCACTGGAGATTTATATATCCCTCGGTTTTGATGTTGCCATCTCTTGTTATGTCGAACTCTATCTCTGGCGATCGAATGTCGATTGCCTTAGATTTCCGCATCGATTATATTCTTGAAGTCACGGTTGACCCGGTTAAGGTCGCCCGCGATTTATATAAGTGTATCTGTCTACTGTGTTGTAATTAATTATCTCATCTTCGTTCGAGCCTATCTTCGAATTAGAATTCTATTTGATAAGAGTTCCTCTAATTTGAATCTCTATCTTTGTTTGAAATCCATTCTTAAATCATCCTTTGAAAATCGGGTTTGTTTGTATTCTAGAAATTGTTTTATAAACCGAAATTATTATTTTGATAAGTATGATTATATTCTATATATAAAGGCGAAATGTTTTCGATAAAGATTTAATACCCTTTTTAAAATGAGAATTTGAGGTTTCGAAAGGATTTGTAATTTTGAAAAAATTATATAAGAAATTTGATTTATCTAAAAATGATTTATAACTGAAGGATTTAAATTTGAAATTCGAGAATTAAACCCCGGTGTTTTGAAATTGGTTTTTAGATTTTGAAATATATAATAATGATATGATTTAAAAGTATTTTCCGAATAAGAATGTTTCTAATGATTTTAATAAGTTTCGAATGATTTCAAAGAAATTTCAAAAGAAGTTTGAGAAAATAGAAGTCCAGAACTCACTTATATCGCTGGAAAATAATTTCGGTGATGAGTGCACGCATCATCGACATTGATTTTCGAGTTTCAGAGTGAGGGAAAGGCCACTTTAATAGCATTGCCATGCGAGTGATTTTGTGAAACCATTTTGATTTCAAATTCCGAAGTAAGATTTGATATTCGAAAGATATATGTATATATATATTTGAAATGATTTGAAGTAAACCGGTGTTTAGTCCTCGAGTTTTAGAATTGATTTGAGATAACCCTATTTTGGAATTGATTTACTGATTTAATTGTGATTTCCAACTCTTGGATTGAAATATGATTTCTTCGACTATTTTGAAGGTTCGAGCACTTCCAAATCAAGGTTAACTTTTCAAAAGCTAAGAATTTTGAAGTAAAACATATAAGTTTGATATGTATGTTTAAAATATGTAATAATATGATTTAAATAAGCTGAAACTGTTTTGTTAATAAACAAATAAGGCTATTTTGAATTTTTCTAATAAGAAATTTAGATTTGAAATGCTTTGAAAAGAATTTGGTCTTCAAAATATTTTGAATAAAATTTAGTTTAAATGTTTTAACTTAGTAACATCTTTATGAAACTATATATTTAACAAGTTGGAATAAATATATAAGTTGTACGTATGCTGTTTTATTCGCATAATTAATTTGATCCAAGTTTGAGTACACAAGTTCGAGGTGGATTACACCATTTCGTGTTAGGATTTTTCATTCGATTCTTGATGGCGAATATTTGATATTGATTTTGGGCTCGATTCTAGAATTCTCTATCATAGTATATGGCTATGCAAGGAGACTGATGGCTTCTAGTCGAGAAACCATATCGAAGTCCGCATTAGGGAAGTCAAATGGACAATACTAGTTCGAAAGCGAACTTGTGTGATCGAGCGAGCGATCAAATGTGATTTTGCGAAATGATGACGTATGTACATCGTATATTCTAATATCATTGATATATTTTGACGCTGAAATTGAAAGCTGTCGAGTTAGAATATCTTTGCTTACTAAAAGAAAATTTCCAATTTAAATTACAAAGATATATAACCCATAAAAGCAAAGATATTCGATCCCATATGACTCTTCATACAGCGAAATTTATTTTGAAAAATTTGATCCTTATGTAAGATAGACCTTACGTAAGTATAAGATGATTTAGAAAACATTTGATTTTGGAAATAAATTGGTTTACTTAAATTATTGATTTGGAAAATTGGATTTATTTTCTAAATATATTATTTTGGAAACTTTGAAACTAAAGATATTTAAATTGAGAAGAAATAATTTGGTGAAATTGTATATGATTTTGAAAATGAACTGATATTGAAACAAATTGAAATTTGAGAACCTTATGTTACTAAACACTTGATTTGGGAGTTGTCGAACTTATATAAAATTGATTTGTATGAGTATGAAATTGATTCGAAAACTATGGATTTGAAAAGGGTACTCAATTTGAAAAGTGAAATCTTATATAATTAAAGTCTATATAAGTGTGATTTGATATACTTTTGATTTTGGAAAAGTATTTGATTTGAAAATTAAATCTTATATATAATGGATATTATATAAGTACGATATTTGAAAGTGATTTGAAAAGGTACTATATGATACATATTTTCGAAGTAAAGATATGGAAAGTGCCTTCTGCTTGATATCCGATTTGTGGCCACATCTTGGATTCATTCTATCGATATTATTCTCTCTGATTTTGGTTTTCCGGATATGATACTCGAGTGTCCTTCGAATTCCATGGCGTTACCCATGGTCTTATGTTTCTCTCGTGACTGCATAGCGCAACTGCCTGGCTGAGTCTTGCCTAGGGGTACGGATTGTTTCCTGGGGGATCCAAGCGTAACCATTGTGTATCCTGCAATCTGTGTAGGTCGCGAATAGTAGCGCAAATGCTTGGCTGAGTCTTGCCTGGGGGTACGGATTGTTTCCTGGGGGATCCAGGCGTAACCATTGTGTATCCTGCATTCTACTAGTCATCATGGCGTAACTCGCAAGGCTGAGAAAGCTTACGGATATGGATTGTTTCCCGGGGGATCCAGGCGTAACCATTGTGTATCTGCGAATCATGGTTAGACAAAGGTTTTGTTCGTTTTGATTGGATTGTACTTTCCATATCTGTTTTTAAAAGTTTTTCCAGTATTTTCACTCGGTGTTGAAACAAGTCTACTAAGTACCTGGAGAATTCTAGTTTTGCGCCTGATCAACGCACTACCAGAGTCTACAGGAACAAGGATAAACTTGTTGAAACATCGAGTTATAAAAGTATTTCTGAAAGAAAATTTGTTTCGTTATAAAGGTATTTTATAATAAAAGTATTTCCAACAAAGAAAATTTTGTATCAATATTTGGAATCAAAACCCTTATGGTTCTAAATTAACTATTCATGCCCGATTATATTCTTTTGAATCTACCTTATTTGCTCAGCTTTATTTATTCACCTATATTTTGTTTTCCAAATCCTCCTTCTTTTCCTTGTTGACTATATTCTTTAAAATATTGTTTAATTGTACTACTTGGTTTAATAGAAATTTAGTGTTATAAATATTTTAGAAGTTATTAATTTAATCAAACATATTTAAAGAAAATGATTATTGATTATTTTTGAAAAGTATCTTGAGGAAAAAAAAAGTTAATAAATTTATGAATTATGGATTTAAGGTTTTCAAATAACTTCTTTGTAAATATAAGCAATAATGTAAATAACTGTTTTCAAATAGTTTTCATATATTTATAAAGTTGTTATTTAAGCATATAAATGGTAATTGTAAGGAAGCAAGAAATTTTGCAAATGGATCTTGAAAAAGTTTTAAAGTATATATGACAATTGAATTGCAAATGAAGTTTTCAAATTTAAGAAAACTTTATATAGTTCAAATTAATTGATTAATCTTGACTTTCAATCTACTTTTATTTCTGATTGTTCTATTCTCCTACCACCTTCCTTTTCGGGGACGAAAAGTTTTGAGTGGGGGAGAGTGTAACGACCCGCAAAATTTAATGGTTTTAAAAGTATATTTAACTGGAAATTTGTGAAATTTTAAACAATAAAATTTGAAAATAAAAAATTACTATTTGGAATACGTCTATTTTAATATAGCAACTGGTAAATTTTCATCTGATAATATTGAAGTTTATTTTCCTGTGAAATTTCATTTCAAATCAAACCGGTTAATAACAGTGAATTTAAAAGTTTTCCGAAACCAAAATATGTCAACAGGAGAAAATTTATTCAGATCACTTTGAATCTGACTGTGAAATTCGTTTCGCGAAATTCGAATGTTTCTACCTCCGTTTGGATTTTTCCGTACTGAATAGCAACGTATATCAGGGTCCGTATGGACTTTTGATAGGAAGGTCCTGACACAGATATTTCTGTTTCCTCTTGTCCGTCTCATCGCCCTGATCACTATGATGTATTCATCGGTGTATTTCGGAGTTCGGTGCACGACGAAATCAACAGAATGCAAAATGTGTGTCGATTCGCCAAATTGGATCCATTTGCAATTCTGTGTCCTCCATCTGGTTCAGCTTATTGTGTTAATCACATATATAACCTGTGTCCTTTTATATTCGACGGTTTTGACACTCAAAAGTCAAAAATCTGAAAAGACAAACGTCTTCTGGGTGCACGTATATTTTCATTTCTCTTTCATTTGTTTTTCATTTCTTTTGCATTCGTTCTTTCTCCTTATTTTCTTTCTGATACAAACAAGTGCACTCACTTCTCCTTCCTCTTTTCATTTTCCACTTCCACTGTAAATCGCCACAATACAACAACCACCACCACCTCCGTTCTCTGGCCTCTGCCACCAAAAACCGATCAAATCCAAGTCCCCTTCACCTCCAGCCTACAACCAATACCCAAGCCCGCATCTGCCCATCGATCTCAAGCCTCACCAGATCCGTTATCCCCTATCATCACGCAGGCTTTCATTTTCCTCCAGATCTACAACCGGCCGAGATCTGCCTCAACTACAGCGATCCACCCATCAACCTTGAGCCACCGTCCCTTCGGGTTTAAGTTCCCTCCTCCTTTATTCCTCCCAGCCCAAAAATCGAGAAACCCATCCCTCCTCAACATTTTGCCAACCGAGCACCTGCTTACTGTTCATCTCCTCTATCACAGCTCCGACCTCATCCCAATCGTCCAGAGCAGAGCGCGATATTCTTCCCCCTGTTATATAAATAGGTAAATAAGGTTTATAAATTTTCGTATATTTTACAAGTTAGTTTGTAGTGTTTTTTTTTCGAATCAAGATATGCATACTGTAGTTTACATAAGCATACTAAATTTAATATATATATATGTTTTGTTAAAGAAATTTTCGCACTTGTATATTGGAAACACAACCGAGCCTACCCCTTTTGCAGTACTACAGGCATACTATATTATATATGAACGTTATATATATATATATATATATATATATATATATAACCTGTGAGTGTGTTAGGATATATATAAGTGGATTATCTATGGTTATAAATGGAGTTATATCAATTTGTTTATGGATGCTGAGTCACCGACATTAAATAAGATAAGTACTTGGGTTGATTGTGTGTTAGTATATGTTAGTTTATATAAAAAGAAGGGTCAGATATATAATAGTTACTTATACAAGTATACTACTGTATGTCATATATACTACTGTCAGTATATTATTTGTGTTAGATTATTTCTTATGATAGGTTAGTTTGTACGTGTAAGTTATATAAGTCGTTATTTATTGTTTATATCAGCGAGTTGCTGAGAACTTTAAGTATATTTGTTTATAATATTTGATTTATAAAGTTGGTTTATATATATTGGTAGTTTATATTAAGTCTGTTATAGGGGTGTTTTATACTAGTCTCTGTTTTTTTAAAGTTATATTATTTTATATAAACTTATACTTTTATGTTGTATAGTATATAAATTTTAATATTGTAAATTTTGTTAACCGTATATGTGTATGTAAGTATAGGAGGTATATGTGTTATATTTAGGTGTTTAAGTGTTTTATGCAAGCTGTATTAATTTTTTTTATGTGGTACGGTATATATACATTAGTCACATATTTATATATATTAGTAAATATAAGGTTAAGTCTGCATATTTGTTTATACATACTTTTGTCTGCATATATTACGTGGTGTCTGCATTTGTAGATTGGTTTTGAGTATGGTTTTATAAGGAGAGTATACATGGGCTCGGTTAAAACTAAATTGATTTTTTGAACTAAATTGATTTTTTTTAAATACATGATTTTTAAATGGTTTTGAACTAAATTGATTTTTTTTAAGTATATATATATTTTTTAACTATATATATTTTATTTTAATTTTTTTTTTGACTAAATAATAATTTTAATAAAATAACAAATATTTATGTATATATCAAACTGATTCTGATTCAGTTTATCAATTCTTGATTATCAGCCCTGTACGTCCAATTCACGTTCAATCTTGCCTTGCTTTGAGATTCGTACCTGGATTCGTAGCTTATTTCTTTATCAAATCTATCTAGCCTCGAAAGGTGAGTAATCACTCATGATTAACACTCTTTTATTTATTAAATTTGATTTCAATTGAAACGACAATTGATATATTACTGCTGTTAATTAATTTCATTGTTGTATATATGCTATTATCTGTATCTGTTCACCTGTGACATCTGACACCAGTATCTAGTATTATATGCCTGTTATTACTATCATTTGTATCTGTTCACCTGTGACATCTGACACCCGTATCTGTTATTTATACTAACGATATATGCCTGTTGTTATAATTTTTAGTATCTGTTATCACTCTGCAAGTTCCCTGTTAGTATAGAATTCACTATGGGTTGAAATGATACATACCCGAACGGACTTTAGAATAGGAGAATTTCGTTATGGGTTGAAATGATAAACCCAAGCGATTTTCATTTGAATTGAAATTGGGATTACGGGTCGAAATGATACCTACCCGTATATATTTAAATTTCGGATTGAAATGATAAATATCCGTATCACTTAACCATATGATAAATATATATACAGACACCGTTGGTCCATATATATAAATATTTTGAAATTGAATCCCATAATTTTGGAAAGAAATATATGGTTTTAACAAATGTTGATTTTTAAAATTTTATATATAAATGGTAAGGATATATATAGATTTAATAATGATATTTAATTTAATTAAGATGGATTTAATACATATAATATGTTAAGTATAAAATTTATATTTCAAAATAGATTTTGGTAAAAATTTGAATAAGTCAAGGGTGAGAAGATAATTTGAATTTAGTAAAGAAATTTATTTAATTAAACCAATTTAGAGCTTATTGAAATTGGGGTTTGAGATATGATTTATAACTTGAGTTTGATTTAAATAATTTAATGAATATTTCTTGTTTAAAATAAATTTAAGGAAATATTTGGTAAAATTGAAATTTAAGGCTAGTTAAATGATATTGAATTTATTAAGTGAATATTCCCTGATTAAATAATAATAAAGTTGAATCAAGAGCTATAGGAAACCGTTAAATTTAACTTTGAAAATGTTGAATATAAAAGCTTTGAAATATATTGAAAATCTAAATGGTATATTTTTAGAACTGAATTGAATTGATGAATTGAGTTTTGAAAAAAATTTGAATTTGGAATTTGAGTTAATTTGAATCGATTTGTGATACTTGAGGAAATTATAAACACTTTACTTTATAAATTATTTAATATATATATATATACTATTTTGGAAAATAGATATATTTGAAATGAAATGATATTTGGGTTTTGAAGTATAAATTTAATTGAAATGACCACGGTGGAAAAATGTATATTTCCACTTTGTAGATAGTTCTGAAGATCCTTAGAGGATGTGTCACGTATGGGAATTTTCGAACTTCGAAAATTCGACATCGATACTCACTTTATCGACTGCCGAGCAATCGAGTGCCGGAAACTCCAATAGTGAGGGTTTTAAATAGAAGAAGAAAAGATAGAAGAAAGAGAGAAGAAGAAAGAACAACAATAGAAACAGAAACAATATCAGAATCTCACATATCGCAGCGGAACAATATATAATAGATAATTGAATAATCTTTAAATCAAAGAACTATATCATTTTATACATACATCAATCATCAGAGTCAATATACAACAATGGACAGTTATATAAACTTGTCCTCATACAGAATACACAGCGGAATAAATACTATCAGATACAAATACTACGTCTCGTCATCCAGCTCATCTCCAAAGCTCCAGAATATCCAGAGTATCCTGATAATCTAACTCTAGACTGCCCGTGTGGAAATTGGTGGGCACCCAGAGTTTAGAAGGGAAACAATAAACTCCGAGTCAGTCATGGTGACTGGTGTGAGATCGTAAAACAGTTATTCTTTAAAACAAACAACAGGAAAACTTTAATGTCAATTCACAATGCTTTTGGAAGATGAAACTACCATAAGACCTCCCACCACACACACAATGCAAACGCAGACTTGGAGGAGATTTCTTCTTATGTTAGTCAAAGATGCTTACTACGCAAAATCAAATCATTTTGGATATTATTATTAGTGCATAGTGGAAAACATTTCGAAAGTAGAATATAAATCTTAGCCAACATAGGTACCATTATATTATGCCTGCTATAGCTGCCTCCTGAGGAGACAGGTTATACAATTGAAATCGTAAAGGCTCGTATTGTTTCTTTGGATTTCCAACAAATGGTCAGGCTACGGAACTTCCTTCTCCACGATGGGTACGTCCCTGGAATAGACGACCCGAGAACCTAACGTTACGGTTAGATCTCTGCCAACACAAGGCCGGGTTACCTCTGCAAAAATAGGTAACTACTGACACGCGTATGCCATCCCCCGATCGTCACCGATCTTCCCGAGGATCCCCGATTCGCAACAACCACAAATTAATAAATTTGCAGCAACCACAGAGGTTAAGTATCTGGGCTCCATACCATGATACCACCTTTATCCAGAAGGAATGACATACACTAAGGGGCGCTACTCCCTAAAACCTTGCTGCATCCTTCCTGTTTCGACCATTTCCGGGGTGTGAGGCTCGACGAAGTCTCGTCCACAAAGCTACGCTTTCTACAAAGCCATGCTTCGGGTCAAACAAAAATGATCAACCAATGATCACAAAGATATAAGATCAAACAAATGATCATATCACAAATGATCAAACACTGATCATTTCACAGCAACACTCAGTATGCCACGTTACCAAATTGGGAGTATATCGCTGATAAATTTCAACTACATAACCTCTGAGCTCGTACGTCTCAGAGAAGGGTGTTAAGCTAAGAGAATAAATTCTCCGCCACCAACAGATATGTATTTGAAAGAAATCAGCTTTATATCTCAAATTGTAACGTCAGACACACAATCCATACAAGTCTGTTCCGGGATCGAACAGAACCGAAGGCACTTCTCACGAAGCCCTTGCATATCCGGATAATTTTCTAATCACGTCCGGACTTCCCATCACTAAGGGTGATAAAACCTCTAAACCGGAGATCAACCGATGTAGAGTAACTCGACGGTAATCCTTCCGTTTTCAAAAATATCCGGTCTTCAACACCGATCTTCAAATGCAATTCATAACGACGTATCACATATTCGGAATGGGTTATACGACCCCATGGTCCTTTCCCGGCTAACCCGAATAGTGAGCGATTATTTAAAAATAAGTGTGGCATTCAAATTCATCCAATTCACAACAAATACCATTCAAGGTAATTTATTGATAGTCGGTTATTTAACTATCAATAAAGATGCGCAACATCATCAGATTCCAAATAATTTTCCAAATTATTTTATCTTCCAAAATATCTTTACAAGATATATAATTTCCACACTTCAAAAATAAATCGATCTTTATTTTTAAACAACTTCCCTTTCTTTTATAAATTCCATAGTGAATTTATATTTTCAAAATATCTACTGATATACGATTCTCAAATCGATTTCAATATTCAATTTCAATTTATCTTTAAGAAGATAAATTCTCAAAAACATTTCATTTCGTTTTGGAAAACATTTCCATACTTATTTAATAATAAGTGGTTCACAAATCTATTTATTTTCAACATTTGAAAATATTCAATATACTTAAATCAAATTTAAGTATAAATTCATTCTTTAAGGAAATCATTTACTTTAACAACATCTATTAGAGTCAAAACAAATGTTACGTAAAACATCGTTACGACGACTCAAAATCACTAGTATAGGAATTCGAATTTTTATAGATATATAAATCCCAATACTACATCAAAACATTTCCTTTCGGAAATCATTTACTATAACAATAGTGTTATAGTCCACCATTTCCTTCTATTTCTCGAAAACGTCTATTTCAACAATAAAAATGTTGAAATCTATGTATTCGAAACTTAACACGTTTTGAAACATCTTTTAAAACAATTAACTTCATTTTATAATATCGTTTCCCCAAAACCATATCCATTTTACTTAAAAATATATTCACTGTCCAAAATCGTGAATATAATTCACTTAACCCAATTTCAATATTTTCTACACGTTTTATTTCAATAATTATCCACTATCCAAAATCGTGGATAAAATTCCCTTAATAATCTCTATATTTAAAATCAATCAAATTTGATTTATTTTCGAATTCATAAAAACAACATTTATAAATTCTATTTCCATTCTATAACAACTTCGATTTATACATCTTCTTTAATGACCCATTCAATTTATAAGTTAATATAACTTATAATTCATTTATTTTAAAAGAAATCGTTCTTTTAAACTTTACAAAATTTAAACTCTCAGATTTCATTAACTTATGAAATCCCATTTTCACTTCATTTTAACACTTATAGAAACTTGTCTTATAATCCCAATATTTCAAATTTATAAATATCCATTTTTGTACATCTTTTAAATAAACCGTTTATAATACTAGAAATCCCAATTTAAACCATTTCATAAATTTCTTAACTTTTCTTTCAAAAATCACGCTTTGATTTTATTTCACAAAAATCTTAATTTTTTATAACTTTAAATTTTAGACGTTTATTTATTTGAAATAAATCAGTTCAAAAATTCAATAAACCATCTACTTTCAAAAATCACTTTAAAAACCCTTTTAAAGTAAAAGATGTTATTTTTAAACTTCAAAACTTGAATCCGATGATGCAACAGCATTAATTAGTCAATCATAACATTCAATATCATATATCAATATGATAACAGCATATACAACAAATATCTGCAAATAATAATATTGGTGAGGAATCCAGTTGGATCCCTCCAACCTGTTTCCCTGCATCCACAGACGTTAGCACAATACCAATTCCACTTCGAGGTGGAATATCGCTGTATATGGGTTTTATAAAAATATCCGCTTACTAACGGCGCAATAGGGTCTCATCCGCTATACGAGGCGGGAAAATCAATCAATCCAATATATACATATGCCAATATGTATATATTGCTATATATATATAGATATATATCCTACTATATCTAATATCATATCCAATAGCAATCCAATCAATCATCAATAACTGTAAAATAAATTTTCCTTTGAGTGAGAAAAATCTCACCTTTGCTTTCAATTCGCAATCCCATTTCCAATCCTTTTTGTTTCTCGATTTTATAGACCTTGTATAAATATTATACAATCTCATTAATTTATAAATATTTGAATCAACTAGACAATTAAATCTTCATCTACTTATTTAATTAACTAAGCGTTTGGGTTTAAGCTAATAATTTGATTTTAAACAACTTTTTCTTTTTAATAAAATACCCTTTTAACAACTAAACAAAACTACTTCCAGAACATATTTTATTTTTAAAATCAAACAAGTAAATCAAAATGTATATACGTTCATAAAATTCATTTTTCTCATTTTGAAACTCCTGTTTAATTTCAAATCTTTATATATATATATATATATATTCTGTTTACCCCTATATATGTGTATATATTCTAAATTAGAAACTGCATATAATATTTATTTTTCTAGATTAAAAATGGGATACCTCTCAGTAATTTGAATTCGAGCTTTAGCCCACTCGCGAAACCCCGAATCGCCTGCCGACGAACTTGCCGAACTCCACAACTTCACTGTGCCACCATCCCAGCCTCGTGAACACCTATAGCTACATCGACATCGTGCTCGAACTCACGGCAACCATACTGTTGAATCGCGACTGCTGCCGTACACCTGGCTTCGAGCCTTAATCGCCTTCGCGAATGACCTCATCACAGCGCGTGCTACCCTCCCCTGGTCGCGATTTCCAGTCGTCGCGACTTCTAACTCCACGGCGAATCAACTAACTGCTCGAGAGCTTCGCCTGAACGCCGCCATCCCAAATCGAACGCCACGCCTTTGTCGTTGCCTCGTCGCGAACAACCCTAGCTCGCGACTTCACAAAGTCGCCCAATACCACTGCTCGTCCTTCACGTGCAAGCTGCTATCGACACCCCCCTTCCCACACCAGAGTGCGAGAACTTCTTCTAGTGGCGGCGACTCACGCGGCCACCATTGATTTCGAAGCTGCTGTTAATTTGGGTGTAGAGGCTCGGTTTAAATTGAAATGGAGGAAGGGGATTTTTTTGAACGAGAATGAGAGAGAGAGGGAGGAGCCATTATTATTTTCGTTTGGTTTCGTTCGATTTTTTTCTTTTCGTTTGAACTGAGGACATCGAGGGAGAACGTGATTATTAAAAATTGAAGGAGCGTGATTATCGGCTGAAACAAAGGAACGGGTTTGAAGGCATGTTCAAAGGGAAGAATGTGCTGATGTTTGACAATTATTTAAATTTAAATTTAAATTGGATTTGCTTTAAATTTCGATGCATTTACTCAACGTATGATCACGTATTAACTCCGAAAAATACGAAACTTGAAATCTGACAATAATTCAACGTTACGGACCCAATGGAACTGATTTCGTCGAATTCCGAGACTGTGCCTCGGAACGCTATTTTTAAATATCGATACGAACGATAATTTTCAAAACGGAACAAATCGTTTTCAAATTCGATTCTGAAGTTTCAATTATCTTCAGTATTATCAATATGAATTTTACAAGCGTTTGAAATATTTTTTCTTCAGCTTAAAATTGAAGATACAACATTTTATTCAACTCACACTAGATTAAATTAAAAATTTAATCGCCAATTTCAAAGTTATTTCGGGGATTCAAATTAAATCGTCGTTCAAATATTTAAAATAAATTAAATATTCTCAATTTAATTTGTTCAAAATTCTAGGTCGTTACAGACTTCCCTCCTTAAAAGAATTTCATCCCGAAATTACATGTCAGGAAGAAAAGGTCCTTAACTCGTCTATTATTTTCTCAAATTCAAATAGTTTCATCAAATTTTCAAAACAAATCTTTCTACTAAAGATTCGTTATTATTCAACTAAATTTCCAACTTCAATTATAAGTTTCAAACAACATTGTTTAACTTCTCAATTCAAATTCGAGTTTAAATTCAAATTTTAAACTTTCAAATTTTCTAACGCCCTAAATTTCCGAAAAATTTCGCCAGCGTCTCCTTTGCGCGGCAAATATGGTACGACTACAAAACGTCCCTACGGACTCTCAGATTTCAAAAAGAAAAAGAAAAAGCCAAGCGGCTAGAGAAATAAGTCATCAAATCTCATATTCAAATTTAAATACATACCTTTTTCGAGCAATTCAAATTTATCTTCGAAAATAAAATCCCAATTCCTTTATACCTGTATATCTACTAGCCATAATATCTAGTTACAATATTCAAACCATTTTGCATAATTCTATTACAAAATTTTCAATATAAACTACTTATATCATCTTTACTTCACTGTTGAAGTTACATAACTATTTTTCATTTCAAATCTCATTTGAATTAAACTCCACATTTCAATTTCTCATTTGAGTTAAATTTATCATTCAATTCAATTTGGATTCTATTTATCTTCTGAATATTGAATTTATCAATTATCTTTAGTTCACTTCAAACTAATCTCAAAACTTCATTTTATTTCACACAATTCAAATTCGTTTTCAATATTCAGTTTTAACTCCAGTTTTATTCTTTTGTTCAATCATCAATTTTTACTTAAGAATTTCACACTCCATTTCTTAAGTTCAGTACAAATATTCCATATACACATTATATTTATTTTCAATTTACCACTTCGGTTAAACCTACTTGCATTTAAATTGGATTTCAAATTCGAATTCAGTTTACCTTCCTTTTATAATTATTGAATTTAATTCGTTTCAAACCTTATTCACTTGGTCAATATTTAATTAGCTTCACTTACTAATTTTAGTTTAATATTTCACAAATCAAATTCAATTCCAGTTTTATTTACTTACAAATTCAAAATGAATCTCAACTTTCAATTTCACTTTCATTAAATTGATTCACTTGTACTTACATTAATTTAACTTCATCTTTAAGTTAAATTTATTCTATCAAAATTCAATTTGTATAAGTTATCAACTTAATAATATTTCATAAATATCTTTATATAGCATTCCAGAGTTTACCAACATTTCAAAGCCATTTTGAAAACAATTCAAATTCCATTTGGATTTCCAAAACAAAACCCAAATTTTCAAACAACTTTCATTTAAAACAATTTGGCAGACATTCCTCTTTTGGAAACCCGAAAATGAATTCTAATGATGTGGCCATCATCATCAGGATTATTTTCCAGCGACTGAAAAGAGTTTAGAGCTTTTCATTTCTTCAAAACATTTTTCAAAACCTTTGAAATTCATTTTCAAATCAAAAAGATTTAAACTTTCCAAATCTCCAAAATTTACAAATTCTTTTCAAAACATTTTCATATACTTCTCTGGAATTCCGTTTTAAATTACAATTCACATTTATACTTTACATTCTTTAATTTCATTTGTATGTGAATTTTATTTCTTAACTTTGGAGTTATAATTCCAATTTCTCATTTGATTCCAATGAGAATAATTAAATATTATTACTTTTAGCAACCATGCAACCATATATCATAATAATTCATAGAAAACCATTTCTTTATCATACAAAAATAGTTTTGGGCAAAATTATTTCATTCACCCTATTTTAAAACAATACTATGTCGTCTTGCCTCGTTTAAGTGTTTAGAAATCCCTATCGATAATATGGCGTCCCACATACCGACCAAAATTCACAAACATCTCAACGGATAAGCAAACACAATATAAAACATTTTTTATATTCACTAACAAATACGCGCTCATATCTATTATTATACTCAACTCATTCTAGAGTACTACTGACTCTATCTCTAATGAGTAACACCCAACAGAGCAGGGTTGTCGCTTAACCATATGCTCTGATACCACGCTGTCACGTACGGGAATTTTCGAACTTTGAAAATTCGACATCGATACTCACTTTATCGATTGCCGAGCAATCGAGTGCCGGAAACTCCAATAGTGAGGGTTTTAAATAGAAGAAGAAAAGATAGAAGAAAGAGAGAAGAAGAAAGAACAACAATAGAAACAGAAACAATATCAGAATCTCACATATCGCAGCGGAACAATATATAATAGATAATTGAATAATCTTTAAATCAAAGAACTATATCATTTTATACATACATCAATCATCAGAGTCAATATACAACAATGGACAGTTATATAAACTTGTCCTCATACAGAATACACAGCGGAATAAATACTATCAGATACAAATACTACGTCTCATCATCCAGCTCATCTCCAAAGCTCCAGAATATCCAGAGTATCCTGATAATCTAACTCTAGACTGCCCGTGTGGAAATTGGTGGGCACCCAGAGTTTAGAAGGGAAACAATAAACTCCGAGTCAGTCATGGTGACTGGTGTGAGATCGTAAAACAGTTATTCTTTAAAATAAACAACAGGAAAACTTTAATGTCAATTCGCAATGCTTTTGGAAGATGAAACTACCATAAGACCTCCCACCACACACACAATGCAAACGCAGACTTGGAGGAGATTTCTTCTTATGTTAGTCAAAGATGCTTACTACGCAAAATCAAATCATTTTGGATATTATTATTAGTGCATAGTGGAAAACATTTCGAAAGTAGAATATAAATCTTAGCCAGCATAGGTACCATTATATTATGCCTGCTATAGCTGCCTCCTGAGGAGACAGGTTATACAATTGAAATCGTAGAGGCTCGTATTGTTTCTTTGGATTTCCAACAAATTGTCAGGCTAAGGAACTTCCTTCTCCACGATGGGTACGTCCCTGGAATAGACGACCCGAGAACCTAACGTTATGGTTAGATCTCTGCCAACACAAGGCCGGGTTACCTCTGCAAAAATAGGTAACTACTGACACGCGTATGCCATCCCCCGATCGTCACCGATCTTCCCGAGGATCCTCGATTTGCAACAACCACAAAGTAATAAATTTGCAGCAACCACAAAGGTTAAGTATCTGGGCTCCATACCATGATACCACCTTTATCCAGAAGGAATGACATACACTAAGGGGCGCTACTCCCTAAAACCTTGCTGCATCCTTCCTGTTTCGACCATTTCCGGGGTGTGAGGCTCGACGAAGCCTCGTCCACAAAGCTACGCTTTCTACAAAGCCATGCTTCGGGTCAAACAAAAATGATCAACCTATGATCACAAAGATATAAGATCAAACAAATGATCATATCACAAATGATCAAACACTGATCATTTCACAGCAACACTCAGTATGCCACGTTACCAAATTGGGAGTATATCGTTGATAAATTTCAACTACATAACCTCTAAGCTCGTACGTCTCAGAGAAGGGTGTTAAGCTAAGAGAATAAATTCTCCGCCACCAACAGATATGTATTTGAAAGAAATCAGCTTTATATCTCAAATTGTAACGTCAGACACACAATCCATACAAGCTGTTCCGGGATCGAACAGAACCGAAGGCACTTCTCACGAAGCCCTTGCATATCCGGATAATTTTCTAATCACGTCCGGACTTCCCGTCACTAAGGGTGATAAAACCTCTAAACCGGAGATCAGCCGATGTAGAGTAACTCGACGGTAATCCTTCCGTTTTCAAAAATATCCGGTATTCAACACCGATCTTCAAATGCAATTCATAACGACGTATCACATATTCAGAATGGGTTATACGACCCCATGGTCCTTTCCCGGCTAACCCGAATAGTGAGCGATTATTTAAAAATAAGTGTGGCATTCAAATTCATCCAATTCACAACAAATACCATTCAAGGTAATTTATTGATAGTCGGTTATTTAACTATCAATAAAGATGCGCAACATCATCAGATTCCAAATAATTTTCCAAATTATTTTATCTTCCAAAATATCTTTACTAGATATATAATTTCCACACTTCAAAAATAAATCGATCTTTATTTTTAAACAACTTCCCTTTCTTTTATAAATTCCATAGTGAATTTATATTTTCAAAATATCTACTGATATACGATTCTCAAATCGATTTCAATATTCAATTTCAATTTATCTTTAAGAAGATAAATTCTCAAAAACATTTCATTTCGTTTTGGAAAACATTTCCATACTTATTTAATAATAAGTGGTTCACAAATCTATTTATTTTCAACATTTGAAAATATTCAATATACTTAAATCAAATTTAAGTATAAATTCATTCTTTAAGGAAATCATTTACTTTAACAACATCTATTAGAGTCAAAACGAATGTTACGTAAAACATCGTTACGACGACTCAAAATCACTAGTATAGGAATTCGAATTTTTATAGATATATAAATCCCAATACTACATCAAAACATTTCCTTTCGGAAATCATTTACTATAACAATAGTGTTATAGTCCACCATTTCCTTCTATTTCTCGAAAACGTACTTAACACGTTTTAAAACATCTTTTAAAACAATTAACTTCATTTTATAATATCGTTTCCCCAAAACCATATCCATTTTACTTAAAAATATATTCACTGTCCAAAATCGTGAATATAATTCACTTAACCCAATTTCAATATTTTCTACACGTTTTATTTCAATAATTATCCACTATCCAAAATCGTGGATAAAATTCCCTTAATAATCTCTATATTTAAAATCAATCAAATTTGATTTATTTTCGAATTCATAAAAACAACATTTATAAATTCTATTTCCATTCTATAACAACTTCGATTTATACATCTTCTTTAATGACCCATTCAATTTATAAGTTAATATAACTTATAATTCATTTATTTTAAAAGAAATCGTTCTTTTAAACTTTACAAAATTTAAACTCTCAGATTTCATTAACTTATGAAATCCCATTTTCACTTCATTTTAACACTTATAGAAACTTGTCTTATAATCCCAATATTTCAAATTTATAAATATCCATTTTTGTACATCTTTTAAATAAACCGTTTATAATACTAGAAATCCCAATTTAAACCATTTCATAAATTTCTTAACTTTTCTTTCAAAAATCACGCTTTGATTTTATTTCACAAAAATCTTAATTTTTTATAACTTTAAATTTTAGACGTTTATTTATTTGAAATAAATCAATTCAAAAATTCAATAAACCATCTACTTTCAAAAATCACTTTAAAAACCCTTTTAAAGTAAAAGATGTTATTTTTAAACTTCAAAACTTGAATCCGATGATGCAACAACATCAATTAGTCAATCATAACATTCAATATCATATATCAATATGATAACAGCATATACAACAAATATCTGCAAATAATAATATTGGTGAGGAATCCAGTTGGATCCCTCCAACCTGTTTCCCTGCATCCACAGACGTTAGCACAATACCAATTCCACTTCGATGTGGAATATCGCTGTATATGGGTTTTATAAAAATATCCGCTTACTAACGGCGCAATAGGGTCTCATCCGCTATACGAGGCGGGAAAATCAATCAATCCAATATATACATATGCCAATATGTATATATTGCTATATATATAGATATATATCCTATTATATCTAATATCATATCCAATAGCAATCAATCAATCATCAATAACTGTAAAATAAATTTTCCTTTGAGTGAGAAAAATCTCACCTTTGCTTTCAATTCGCAATCCCATTTCCAATCCTTTTTGTTTCTCGATTTTATAGACCTTGTATAAATATTATACAATCTCATTAATTTATAAATATTTGAATCAACTAGACAATTAAATCTTCATCTACTTATTTAATTAACTAAGCGTTTGGGTTTAAGCTAATAATTTGATTTTAAACAACTTTTTCTTTTTAATAAAATACCCTTTTAACAACTAAACAAAACTACTTCCAGAACATATTTTATTTTTAAAATCAAACAAGTAAATCAAAATGTATATACGTTCATAAAATTCATTTTTCTCATTTTGAAACTCCTGTTTAATTTCAAATCTTTATATATATATATATATTCTGTTTACCCCTATATATGTGTGTATATTCTAAATTAGAAACTGCATATAACATTTATTTTTCTAGATTAAAAATGGGATACCTCTCAGCAATTTGAATTCGAGCTTTAGCCCACTCGCGAAACCCCGAATCGCCTGCCGACGAACTTGCCGAACTCCACAACTTCACTGTGCCACCATCCCAGCCTCGTGAACACCTATAGCTACATCGACATCGTGCTAGAACTCACGGCAACCATACTGCTGAATCGCGACTGCTGCCGTACACCTGGCTTCGAGCCTTAATCGCCTTCGCGAATGACCTCATCACAGCGCGTGCTACCCTCCCCTGGTCGCGATTTCCAGTCGTCGCGACTTCTAACTCCACGGCGAATCAACTAACTGCTCGAGAGCTTCGCTTGAACGCCGCCGTCCCAAATCGAACGCCACGCCTTTGTCGCCGCCTCGTCGCGAACAACCCTAGCTCGCGACTTCACAAAGTCGCCCAATACCACTGCTTGTCCTTCACATGCAAGCTGCTATCGACACCCCCCTTCCCACACCAGAGTGCGAGAACTTCCTCTAGTGGCGGCGACTCACGCGACCACCATTGATTTCGAAGCTGCTGTTAATTTGGGTGTAGAGGCTCGGTTTAAATTGAAATGGAGGAAGGGGATTTTTTTGAACGAGAATGAGAGAGAGAGGGAGGAGCCATTATTATTTTCGTTTGGTTTCGTTCGATTTTTTTCTTTTCGTTTGAACTGAGGACATCGAGGGAGAACGTGATTATTAAAAATTGAAGGAGCGTGATTATCGGTTGAAACAAAGGAACGGGTTTGAAGGCGTGTTCAAAGGGAAGAACGTGCTGATGTTTGACAATTATTTAAATTTAAATTTAAATTGGATTTGCTTTAAATTTCGATGCATTTACAGGATGGTTATCCCAACATCCTTTAAGTTACTCGTATTTCAATTGATATTTCACTTGAGTTGGATTTATTTATATAAGAATGTTAATCCTGACTCGAGTGTTTTGTGCTTTGCTTTACGCTCGGGTCAGACCGAGTGATACAGCATCTGAGACTCACCTTTGGAGTTTGGAGCTTCCTTTGGAGATCCAACTATCGCCTCAGCTTTCAGCTCTTTTAGTTGATTCGTTCGGAGAAGTCATCTGTTGTATTGGAGACTTCACTACATTTGAGATATTCTGTTGTATTTTATTTCTAACTCTGATGTTTATATAGTAGCTTCATGAACTACTATTTTATCTATTCCGCTGCGTATTATTGCATTACTCTGTGTCTGTGATTCTGTGATTGATTTATTTACTGCATATGCTGAGTTTTGCCAAATTTAAATTAACAATCTGATATTTTGAATTATTCAAGTCAAACATGTGTGGATTTATTGTCGATTTGAATGGTCCAAAATATCGGGTCGTTACACCTATAGATATGTTTACTTTTAAAACCAACGTACATGTCCTATATATTGGTTTATACATTAAGTATACATGAGTTGGTATAGGTTAGCTGTATATATTTATAGATATGCTAGTAAATAAAGTAAGTCTGCTTATACATGTGTTAAGCAAGCTTTTATTTATGTCTGTTGTTTGTATATAGGTATATTATGTTCTGTCGAGTTGTATATTTATGTTTAAGTAAGTTCAAATTTTTCTCATATATTGATTTAAAATATAATAAGCATATGGGTTTATATATGTGTTATATATCAGTCTATATACTTAAATTTTATATGTGACTGGTTTTCAAAATATATGTAGGGGATAAACGATGGGATCTGGTCGGCTATATATATATATATTAGTTTAATCGGCTGTTTGATGTTATAAGTTATATTAGCTATATATATATTGTTAAAGAATATGCTGCAGTTTGTAGAATGATGTTGTGAAAATATAATTTTGAGTAGGATATGGTATTGTTGTTTTGAAATAAATATAGACATTGTTTAAAATAATATATATTAGTCTACATCTATATATGAGTTCTAGTTTAAACCTATGATTTTGAAAGTTATATATATTTAATTTAATATAGATTTGAATATAAAATATGACTTTTCATATAGTTATACACGGTTATATAAGTTCACTTATACAAATTTTACTCATCGGTCCCGTTCTAATTTGATTTCGTCGATTCTTTGTCATCAGCTTTGTCGTCAAAGGTTCGTGTCAATTTAGCTTCATTTTGGAATTCGTGCTTGGATTCATAACTCAATTTCGGTGTCCATATCTGTGTGCGTATCCATATAATCTCCTGTTCTCTCTAGCCTCGAAAGGTGAGCACTCACTCACGATTAACGTTCTTTTATTAATTAAATTTGATTTCAATTGAAACGACAATTGAAATATGCTGCTGTTAGTTAATTACACTGTTATATATGCTATTGCCTGTATCAGTTCACCTGTGACATCTGACACCATTATCTGTTAATTATTTATGCGATGATAATACAGTTTGGCTGATAATTGATTGATTGTTGATGTTTATATTGGACGTTAAATTGTTAATATTAAAATGATAAATAGTATGAAATTGAACTTGATATAGGATAATTAAAGGTTAAATTTGATTAACTGACATTTGTATAATATGACCCTTTTTATTGTTAAATTAATTGACATGTAGAATAGTGATAATTACACTTTGAACCATCGACGTATATTGGATTAATTGTTGTAGTGTAAAAATTGAAATTGAATGACAAGTGAAAACCGTAATGTAATAATCTTTAATCTACATGAAATGATAGTGTAGATTCTAGAAATAATTATATTAATTCGTACAAATAACAATGCGAATTAATACGGTTATTTCGGGATTATTTGAATTGATTATTGGATTGTTATTGTTCGTTGTTATTGCTTGTTTATTTACTTTGACACCATCCCAGTTATCACACTGCAAGTTCCCTTTGTTATGCTTTGATTTTGAATTGAATTGGAATCGGGTTGAAATGATAAATACCCAAATTGAACTTTGACCTAGGATAGGAAATTAAATAAAACCCGATTGGTCAATAATTTGATTTAAAAATAAAATGAAGATTTTATTCGAATAAATAAGATGGTTTTGAAATGAAGTTTAAATTTGAATTTTTAATGAAAGGAAAATGTTAATATTTAATAATCTGAAATGAAATATTTATAAAGAAATTGATGAAAGAATGTTGTTTAATTTGAAATTATAATTAAGTTGAAATTATTAAACTTTGAAATGATTTAATAATTAAGTTTGAAATTATTAAGCTTTGAAATCATTTAATAATTATATTCTGAATTATTTAATAATTAAATAAGATTGAATTATTTAATGATTATATTGAATTGAATTCTTTAATAAGAAAATTTCCCTTCGTAAATAATTGAAATTGGGTTTGCTTTATTAATTAAGTTTTGGAAAATTATTTAAGTAAGTAAATAACTGAAATTGAATTTTCTTTAACAAGAAATGAAAATGTGATATTTTTGGAATTAATGTAAGACTTGTAATTGAAAGAATTGATTTGACGAATTTAATTTAATTCAAAATTGTAAGTTTTGATTTAAATGAAGTTGAACTTAAGAAATTGATTTAATGAAATTGGAAATTTAATAGAAATTGTTTTGAATGATAAAGTAACTTAACGAATATTGAATGAAATCGATAAATGAGTTTAAATTGATTTGAATGTTAAATAAAATTTATTTAAATGATTTCGGAATGAAACTTATATACGAACTTGAATCAATATTTGAATTGTTTTAAATAGAAATTGAAATTGAATTGAAGATTGTGAAATGGTAATTTGGAAGTTTTGAAACGTAAATTATGGAAATTAGTTTTTGAAAGACAAATGAAATGATGGTTTACGAATTATAATTGGAATTGAATTGGATTTGGTTTTTGAAATATATTAAACGACCAATCGGTGTAATAATTACGAAAGTTATTAAAGAGACCGGAATTCGGTTATGGATATACTCTCTATCTAAACCAAAAACCACTTTAATAACTATACGCGGAGTGATGATCCAGAATGAAGTGGTTGGAATGGTGTACGTGATGACTGAAGAAAGAGAACGATAATGGATAGCCTTGACACTTGTGTCAAATTGGAAATGACTAAAACAGGAGCTGTGCCGGGCCAATGGAGGATCAGCTACCTCAAGTGGACACACTTCTTCGAACTACTTATACTTGTTGTCGATTGGTGCACCCTTGATTTTGGGAGTGTTGTTTCACGGTGTTGCGGGCGCTGCGGCGTTGCGTTCTCACCAGTCCGGATCAGGCGAACGGTAGTGTCACTACCTTGGGTATTGCCTCATGTGCCTTGTCATACTTGTATTCCATTTATACGCGACCACTACGATTTTGATTTGTACCTTTAGTATATGGATTGCCCTCTGGTGACTTCCGGTTTTGGGGAAACTACGGTCTTGTATATGCTTTTGGGAATAAAAATGTGTTAAGGGTGGAATGGGCCATGACTTAACGCTATTTTGATATCTTATTATTACTGATAGACATTATCTACTTATCGTACACTACTACATAGTAGATAGTTTAACGGATCCTTAAAGGATGGTTATTCCAAACATCCTTTGAGTTACTTGTATTTCAATTGCTATTTCACTTGAGTTGGATTTATTAATATAAGAATGTTAATCCTGACTCGAGTGTCTTGTGTTTTTGCTTTACGCTCGGGTCAGACTGAGTGTACCAGTATTCGAGACTCACCTTTGAAGTTGGAGCTTTGCTTGAAGATCCAACCATCTGTTCTACTTTCAGTATTCGATGATTCCAGTGATGTATTCTGATTTGTATCTGATGTATCATATTACTCTTCCGTTGTATCTGGTTTAACTCTGATGTATTTTATATATTCATATAGTAGCTTCATGAACTACTATCTCTTTTATTTCCGCTGCAACTATTACTCTGTGTCTGTGATTATTTATTTATTGTATATGTTCAGTTTTGCCAAATTTAAATTAACAACGCGGTATTTTGAGCAATTCAACTCCGGCATGAGTGTCTACCTATACACTTATAATGGATGCGAATGGTCCAAAATACTGGGTCGTTACAGTTGGTATCAGAGCTTTGGTAGCTCTAGGCAAAACTTAGCATATAGGGTAAATGTATTTACAGAATCACTCTCATTCGAGTTTCAATCTCTTCCTTTTGACTCGATTCCTTTGAATTTTGGAACGTCCCCTGCGGTTCCAAAATTCATTCGTGTCCCTCACAATTCGTCTTCTTTGAATTCCGGAGTATCCCATAACTCCACTTCGAATGATCTTTATAATGAATTGGCGGTCTCGCCAATCTTCGAGTTATTTATAAATGAGTGAAACTCCTTTACAATAGACATCGATTTACCGGAGATTTCTATATCCTCGGTTTACGATGCTATCTATCTCCTGCTATGCCTGAATTCTATTTCTTTAGATCAAATGTCGATTTGCCTTGGAATTCTGCATTGATCTTATTCTTGAAGTCACGGTTGACCCGGTTAAGGTTGCCCGCGATTTATATAAATTTATCAATCTTCCTACTTTGTTATTAATCATCATATCTTTGTTTCGAACTTATCTTCGAATCAAATTTCTCTTTGATTTGAGTCCATCAAATTTGAAACCCTATTCTTATTTTGAAAATTCATTCCTGTATCGTCGAGCAAAGAAATGTGTTTGTAAACTAATATATATAAATATTTTAATATAGGCTGTGTTGTTTGAGTTGTTGATGTTGATTTGGGTTTCCGATCGATTCGTCTGATCAACGCTATCAATAGGATTTCCAAAACACTTGAGCAGAGCAAACTGACATAATATTATTTCAAATTTGGTAAATAAATTTGTATGAATATTATATATATATAAGTAAAATTTTCTGAAATTTAATAAGTTAATTAAATTGGTTGTTGTAGCGACCCGACCTTCCACTACCGGAAAATCGCATCACTATGAAGAAAGAAAAGGGTGAGAAATAGAAAAGATAGAGAAGAAAGAAGAAAACACACCAGAATCTCAACAGCGGAACGAATGAAATATAATATATCACATAAGAGATTACATAATATCATATATATCAGAGTTACACAGATAATACAACACATACTAGACAGTTATAAACACCTGTCTAGTTAATACAACTCGATACCACTCACAACATCACAGAGATACAACACAGCGGAAATACATATAAATACTACACAACGGAACCAATATATCTATCTACAACGCTGAAGCCTCCTGCTCCATTGCTCCTCCAGAATACGTCAAAGCTAACCTGAATCCCTTGGCTACCCGTAAAAATTTGGGTACCCGAGAGTTTAGGAAAAACAGAAATAAACTCCGGGTCAGACATGGGTCTGGTATGAGTAACAGGTTAAAGTTGCTTAACTTTGAAAATCCTTTGAAAACAAAAGGTATCACGTAAGACTTCCCACACATAAACATGGAAAAGTTTTTACCTTACGCTAACCAAAACATTTGATAGGAAATCCAGTGATATTATAATAGTGTCTAAGGTTTTCAAGTAAATAGAAAATAGCCGAAATTGTTACATTCATTAAATTCCAGCATACTAGGTATACAATCAAAACCGTAAGGTCACGTAGGGAAAATGGGTTTCCATCAATGGCAGGGCTACTGGGGTACCGCCCGTCACAGTACGTGGCCTAGATCACCGTACCGAGGACCCACCCTAAGTCCCCTGCAACACAAGACCGGAACCATCCCTTACTGGACAGTTCCAAACAAGACAACCCCGACGGTTGTAGCTACTAAACCGCCCACACAGCCGAAATAAAAGGGACTCTAGACAGGGGTATATCTCGCTCTCAAGTGGGGGCTACCCACGAAGCCTTGCTGCACCTCCCCTGTTTTAGCCATTCCCGGTTGATGAGGCTTGAGGTCACGATTACCTTTAGAGAACACATCTCTTAGAATGCTCATTGCCCGCCTGACGATGTTCTGAAAGCATTCGATCCATATAAGTTCGTTCCGGGTTCGAACGAAACCGAAGGCATTATCTCGTTACACTCGTATTGGAATCACCCTCAGAGTTAACAATAATAACCCTTGCAATTTGAACCACCATCTCGAATCTATAAGTACTATCTCCGTCAAACTCATTACGGAATCACCCACAGAGTTATACTGACGAATAGTTCTTATACCTCGAGTCTTCACTTGCTCCATTTGGATTTCACGACCTAACGTTATTTTGGATCGATGTGGTATTCGGGTCTCCAGACCTAGAATCCCGGTATACGGAAACCCGATCCCGGTCTCTTCGAAATCCAAACCGTATCTTTTAAGGCCAAGTTGTCTTAAAGTTAAAACAATTCAATTTATTACCTATATCAACACAAATAGATAAAACACAATATAACAATGGAGAATAACATCATCATCATAAACAGATAATCCATATTATCTACTCAATAGATAATCAATATCATCATACTTAACCAAACATCCATAACTCAATAGATATATCTCTGAGATCACAATCAATCATGGAAATCAATATCATCCATCATATATAAACAAAGATTAATAATCACCTCATTTTATAATTAATTTAAAATGAATTAAACTAATTACAAATCTTTAATTAATTTAATGTAAATTAAATTAATTACTCCACCATTATTAAACTTGCTTATACTTCTATTAATTAATTATCAATCAATTAATTAATCATCATCCAATTATTCATTTTAATTAATCGTCCTTGATTAATTATCTTTAATTACATTTAAAGTAAATTATCCCTCAGTTATTTTTACAAATTAATTATCTTTAACCAAATATAGGAAATAACCTTTACCTTACTTCATTTATTAATTAACCTAAATTAATTACATGACTTAATTTATTTTATTAATAAATCTCTTCATTTATTAATTAATTCCAAATAAGTTCATTCTAAGATTTCAGCATTTATAATAAATGATCTCTAATTACATTTACTATTTAATTCTATTACATCAAGTAATTAACTTTTAATTAGTTATTTTATTTCTTAATTTTTATTAAGAAAACTAATTTCCAAATCACATATATTAATCACCTTGATTAATAACATACAGTAATTAATTATCCTTAATTAATTACTCCCAATAAACAGATTTAATTAATCCCCTGATTAATTTCAAGTAATTATATCCAAATTACTTCTATTAACGAATCATTATCCATAAATTACATCCTGTAATTATTCATCAATTACTTTCCTATGTAATTATATCTCCCAATTATCAATTGATTAATCCCCATTAATTAGACTTAATTAATTAACTCAAGTTAATCAATTACTTAATTAACTAAAGTGAGTAATTAATTTCTTACTTAATTCCCATTAAGTAATTACACTTAAACCTTTACAATGTTTATTATCAAATTAATTAATCTAATTAACTATTTAAAAATCAATTATATTAATTAATCATAAAATGATCTAGTTAATGACATTCATTATTATTTATTAATTACTTTATCTTAAATAATACTTACAAATTCCTCATTTTTAATTGTAAGTTCCATTTACCATTCATTTATTAATTAAAGTCTAATCTGTAATTCTTAATTACATATTAATTACTTAACTCCTTATTTACTTTAATTAATGCATTTAATCTTATAATTACTAATTTAATCAATATCAATTTATCAATTTACATTCAAATTATCTTAATGGTTAAAGAATTTAAATCTTTAATCTTCATTTACTTAAAGTAAATTTATTTCCCATTTATTTACTTCAAATTTCCACTACAATATGTTGAACATTTATGTCACTCTTCCCTTTTTAATTTTCATTTTAAATTCCCGATTTAAACGATCACTATTTAAACTTAAATCACTTTAAACTAACTTTTTTTAAAAACTTTAAATTATAACTTAAAGCAATTCCTTTGTTACGAAAGAATTTTAAATCTAATTCCCTCAAATTCAAAATATTTAAACTTATTTAAATTATTTTAAATTTTAAACTTCTTTCATTTCAAAACTGGAATTTAAACATTCCTTTGGACTTAGTTAAACTTTGACTTAAATTTTAAAACCCATACTTTAAAAACTGGGAATAAGCTACAGGTTACAACCCTGTAAACCAAACTACCCGAGTTCACCCAAAATACTTCGAGAAAAACATGATTCCTCCCGAGCCAAACAAAAATTTACTCGAGTAAATCTCGAGTTCTTCCCAGACCCACACTCAACAGTACAGAGATGCACGGTGCACGTGCACACCGTTGACGTTGACTCCGATCATCATCGCGACGCCGTGAAAATCGAACTCGCCGCCCCTTCCCACACCAGATCGACGACAGCACTCCATCTCTTCGCAAACGAAATCGACTCGATCACGAAACCTGGAACGAACAGGGAAACAACACCCAAGCCTGGAAACTTCGCCGACCTCACCAATTTCCGACCACCAGAAGTCCACCACCCCTGGCCACAGCCTCGTCTACCTCTCCTCTACCCAACCACCAACGCACGTGACACTCGATCGCCTGATGGCCTCGTGCGAACGAAACTTAACAGCACACTAAAAACTAGGTTTACGAAATTCAAAATCTTGCCGCGTTCTCCTCGATGATCGAGATCATCGCCGTCCATTTTTCCCAGCACCCACGTAGGCCCCTCCATCTCCCCGCAAAACCCCGACCGTCCAGATCACTTGGATCACCAGAATCTCCCAATGTACCATTTTCAGTTCAACAAGAACTGCTCCTTCAAACTAATACTAAAAATCGTGGGTTTAGTTTTTAAAAATCATAGTTTTGTATGTAGATTCGAATTGTACTCCTGATTTCTTAAAACCAGAGTTTTGATTTAAGCATATATAAAGTTGTATATAGTTTTCTTTGTTTCCAGAGACAACTATAAGTTGATTCTACTTTGCTAAATTTTTAATGCTTAAATCATAACCAAACTAACATCTTTTGTTTACATCTTACAATCAAACGATCAATAGATCAAGTGGTGAGGGTTCGTTTACCAATCTACTCAAAGAAATAACAACAATTAACAGAGTATCACAGAGAACAGATACACACAGATGTGCACAACCATATATATACAAAATATATCATCACAGAGAAAAGCAGGGTCCAAATTATCTCAAGTTATGTTTAAAGAAAAATGTTACTCACCAATTTGCAGAGAAGAACAGAGCAATCTGGTTTTGCTTAACAACAAGCTTTTGAAAACAGTTTTGGATTTTCTAACAGAAGCTCCTCTTGATCTCTGTTTTGTTGAGTTGCTGATGGTTGTTGAATCTTTGTTTAGGTTTCAAATGGAGTTTTATCTTAGTCTTTTTATTTACTTAGCTCGAAAGAAAGGAAAAGATGATATGGGGAAATAGTTTACAGGTTGATGTTTTAAAACAGGTTACAGGGTATTATTTCTTCTTTTGCAAAACAGTGTACAAAATGTACAAATTTCAGAGATGGTTTCTATGCTTATGGCCGAGATTACATGTCTTGTACTTAGAAAAGATATTTGCTTTACTCTCATTAAATGCTATGTCCTTTATGTTTTAGTTTATACTTATCTATATATTTTTTTATACTTGCCTAAGTCTTACTCTACAAGCTACAAGTAAAAATACATTTTACGTTGCCTTTGATTCTTTTTGTTCTCAGGCCTGCATGCATAAATCCCATTCGACCCACCAGTTTCCCCTATGCAAGTTTGCTAACATGCTTGCTCGACTTGCTATGTAGTTTATGTTGAATTGTGATTGAAATGTAAATGAGTGTTGTTTAGATATGTTGTTCTAACATATTATTTAAATATTAAGTGTATGGGTTTTACAACTTTACAAACAATAAAATTTAACTTATGTATATTTTATATTTCCTTGTTTGATATATTTACTTTGTTACTTGTTTTATATTGTGATCTTGTTATTTTACTTTAGTCAAGTTGCTTTAAAATATAGGTGAAGTCATATATTCTACTTTCATCTATTAATTTCATATGTACATTCTTATTTATTATTTTAAAATAAATTACACATTTAACAATTTGAAATGATTTATAAAAGAAATTATATCTTTACTATAACTACTTACTTAATATTATATACTAAAGCTAGAACAAGTTTTAAAACTATTTAAACATTTATCTTATATATTTAAACCCATATTTTATTTTTTTGATAGCTTTGAAAAGACCTAATATTAAATAAATGATAATTCCCAAATCACTAAAGAAATTTTAGAAGTTTGGAAACATAATTAATTAGTTTTTAAAAGATAAAACTCACCAATACAATAATTAATTAAAGAAAAGTATTAATTTAAGTCTTATAAATCCAAGATATATCAAAACAATTTAATATTTAATATAAATTATTAAATTGTTATTGCTCGAAATTCCGGGTCGTCACATTCCTCCCACCTTAAAAGAATTTCGTCCCCGAAATTTAAAACAAAGGTAATTTAATAATCTATTTAGAATTTTAATTTTTAAAACACAAGCATTTATCAACTATATACTAACAACCATATCAACCAAATCATCAAATCAAACAAACCTATTTATCCAGACAAAAATCCTGGATAGAGTTCTCTCGAGTTTCCCGAGTATAAATACCGAGATACTCGCTCTACAGAATCCAAACAATCAATACAACTAAACTACAGAACTCCTACTCATCTAGATCTACACAACTAGATAGGATATCAGACTACAGACGAGTCTGACTCGCAACCAAAACTCCCTGAACTGCTGGTTCCAAAACCATGGATAAAATCTTACACGTACTCCCTCAGAGATACGTGAAATACAACGAATCCCAGCTATCCAAACTGGCAATCCAAATCTGAAGACCAAACACCTACCTCTCCAGAACACAGAGAAAATCCAGAACATCTTGGAGCTAAGTTCCCAGACTTACCAAATTATAGAGCTTCTTTGAATCAAAGAAAATTCATCCAAAATCAAATCTCCAACTCTGAAATCCAAATTCCTCCATCTCTTATCCACCAAACTCTACGGACGATCCATAGCTGCCTCCATCCCTACTGATCAGCTAAATCTCCGCTAATGCCTTTCAGAACAATCTGAATCCACAACAATCCAGTAGAATGATCTTCTCAAACCCACTAAAATCAAGAACACAACCTTTACTATCATCCGTAGAAAACAACTTCTCTTCTCCAAAAAGAAAAGCAGATGCACTTCCAACTGCTTTCGCTGCACAACTCTGATCTGAGTAGATAACAATGCTGATGACGAACAAAAGAAAACATGGGACAACAAATTCCAAAAATATGGTTCAACAGATTCAAAAATAAAACTCAAAAGTTCCTCCAAAACCTGAGCTGCTTCACTAAAAACTTCCTCCAAAAATAATTCTACTACTAAGCTGAACCATCAGTACCACTTCTGGAATCCAGTCGATACCAAACGCAATCTCCAGATGCTAACAAAACTCTGACTTCCTGAAGTCATCTAGAAAAATATCTGAAACACAAGAGAACGCTCCAACTATCGCAAGTCACTTTTGCGATTAATCCATCCTGATTCCAAAGAAAAACTGTTCTCTCTTTACCAAACAGAACAGCTTACGCTTAACTGGCCCATCCAACGAAAGAAACGAAACCACTCTGCTGCTTCTGATCTCTACTGCTAAGCTAGAAAGCTTCTAGCCAATACACAGAACACTCCGAGCTGCACTGCTGACACCAATGCCAAGAATTCCCAATCCAAAGCTCTTCGAGAAACTCGGACCTCAAACCAACCAGAAACATCCTGCTGAACACAGCCACAGCACCGAAGTAGACTCACTTCCTTAACTCGTTCCAAAGAAACATCTTCGGAGACATCCATAGTCACTGTGTCTCATCACACAGCTACAACATCCTGAGGTATCAAGATATCATAACTCGCTTCTGTCCAACCGACAGATCCAAACTCCACTCATCAAAACTCTCGAAAATCCGCTCACACGAGCGCAATCATCTTACATTTAAATGCTGGACTCCGAATTCTTAACAGATCTTCTTTAGAGACCCACGAAATTCTTACCCCGCAAATTCACTCGAGAAGGACTGTAGACCCAATACCGTCTCGGTCGATACACTTCCGACCTCAACAAATTCAACCATGGGTAGTCGTGTTACACACTCCACCACCCTATCTACCTTTATAAATTATATTGGAAAACCTGAACGGGTAACCCAACAATAGGTAGAATATAAATATATATATATATATATCAAAAATACAAATACGCTCTCTCAAGAAAGAAATTACTTAAGAGCCTAGGTATTCGATCAACCTAGTGCTCTGATACCAACTGTAGCGACCCGACCTTCCACTACCGGAAAATCGCATCACTATGAAGAAAGAAAAGGGTGAGAAATAGAAAAGATAGAGAAGAAAGAAGAAAACACACCAGAATCTCAACAGCGGAACGAATGAAATATAATATATCACATAAGAGATTACATAATATCATATATATCAGAGTTACACAGATAATACAACACATACTAGACAGTTATAAACACCTGTCTAGTTAATACAACTCGATACCACTCACAACATCACAGAGATACAACACAGCGGAAATACATATAAATACTACACAACGGAACCAATATATCTATCTACAACGCTGAAGCCTCCTGCTCCATTGCTCCTCCAGAATACGTCAAAGCTAACCTGAATCCCTTGGCTACCCGTAAAAATTTGGGTACCCGAGAGTTTAGGAAAAACAGAAATAAACTCCGGGTCAGACATGGGTCTGGTATGAGTAACAGGTTAAAGTTGCTTAACTTTGAAAATCCTTTGAAAACAAAAGGTATCACGTAAGACTTCCCACACATAAACATGGAAAAGTTTTTACCTTACGCTAACCAAAACATTTGATAGGAAATCCAGTGATATTATAATAGTGTCTAAGGTTTTCAAGTAAATAGAAAATAGCCGAAATTGTTACATTCATTAAATTCCAGCATACTAGGTATAAAATCAAAACCGTAAGGTCACGTAGGGAAAATGGGTTTCCATCAATGGCAGGGCTACTGGGGTACCGCCCGTCACAGTACGTGGCCTAGATCACCGTACCGAGGACCCACCCTAAGTCCCCTGCAACACAAGACCGGAACCATCCCTTACTGGACAGTTCCAAACAAGACAACCCCGACGGTTGTAGCTACTAAACCGCCCACACAGCCGAAATAAAAGGGACTCTAGACAGGGGTATATCTCGCTCTCAAGTGGGGGCTACCCACGAAGCCTTGCTGCACCTCCCCTGTTTTAGCCATTCCCGGTTGATGAGGCTTGAGGTCACGATTACCATTAGAGAACACATCTCTTAGAATGCTCATCGCCCGCCTGACGATGTTCTGAAAGCATTCGATCCATATAAGTTCGTTCCGGGTTCGAACGAAACCGAAGGCATTATCTCGTTACACTCGTATTGGAATCACCCTCAGAGTTAACGACAATAACCCTTGCAATTTGAACCACCATCTCGAATCTATAAGTACTATCTCCGTCAAACTCATTACGGAATCACCCACAGAGTTATACTGACGAATAGTTCTTATACCTCGAGTCTTCACTTGCTCCATTTGGATTTCACGACCTAACGTTATTTTGGATCGATGTGGTATTCGGGTCTCCAGACCTAGAATCCCGGTATACGGAAACCCGATCCCGGTCTCATCGAAATCCAAACCGTATCTTTTAAGGCCAAGTTGTCTTAAAGTTAAAACAATTCAATTTATTACCTATATCAACACAAATAGATAAAACACAATATAACAATGGAGAATAACATCATCATCATAAACAGATAATCCATATTATCTACTCAATAGATAATCAATATCATCATACTTAACCAAACATCCATAACTCAATAGATATATCTCTGAGATCACAATCAATCATGGAAATCAATATCATCCATCATATATAAACAAAGATTAATAATCACCTCATTTTATAATTAATTTAAAATGAATTAAACTAATTACAAATCTTTAATTAATTTAATGTAAATTAAATTAATTACTCCACCATTATTAAACTTGCTTATACTTCTATTAATTAATTATCAATCAATTAATTAATCATCATCCAATTATTCATTTTAATTAATCGTCCTTGATTAATTATCTTTAATTACATTTAAAGTAAATTATCCCTTAGTTATTTTTACAAATTAATTATCTTTAACCAAATATAGGAAATAACCTTTACCTTACTTCATTTATTAATTAACCTAAATTAATTACATGACTTAATTTATTTTATTAATAAATCTCTTCATTTATTAATTAATTCCAAATAAGTTCATTCTAAGATTTCAGCATTTATAATAAATGATCTCTAATTACATTTACTATTTAATTCTATTACATCAAGTAATTAACTTTTAATTAGTTATTTTATTTCTTAATTTTTATTAAGAAAACTAATTTCCAAATCACATATATTAATCACCTTGATTAATAACATACAGTAATTAATTATCCTTAATTAATTACTCCCAATAAACAGATTTAATTAATCCCTTGATTAATTTCAAGTAATTATATCCAAATTACTTCTATTAACGAATCATTATCCATAAATTACATCCTGTAATTATTCATCAATTACTTTCCTAAGTAATTATATCTTCCAATTATCAATTGATTAATCCCCATTAATTAGACTTAATTAATTAACTCAAGTTAATCAATTACTTAATTAACTAAAGTGAGTAATTAATTTCTTACTTAATTCCCATTAAGTAATTACACTTAAACCTTTACAATGTTTATTATCAAATTAATTAATCTAATTAACTATTTAAAAATCAATTATATTAATTAATCATAAAATGATCTAGTTAATGACATTCATTATTATTTATTAATTACTTTATCTTAAATAATACTTACAAATTCCTCATTTTTAATTGTAAGTTCCATTTACCATTCATTTATTAATTAAAGTCTAATCTGTAATTCTTAATTACATATTAATTACTTAACTCCTTATTTACTTTAATTAATGCATTTAATCTTATAATTACTAATTTAATCAATATCAATTTATCAATTTACATTCAAATTATCTTAATGGTTAAAGAATTTAAATCTTTAATCTTCATTTACTTAAAGTAAATTTACTTCCCATTTATTTACTTCAAATTTCCACTACAATATGTTGAACATTTATGTCACTCTTCCCTTTTTAATTTTCATTTTAAATTCCCGATTTAAACGATCACTATTTAAACTTAAATCACTTTAAACTAACTTTTTTTAAAAACTTTAAATTATAACTTAAAGCAATTCCTTTGTTACGAAAGAATTTTAAATCTAATTCCCTCAAATTCAAAATATTTAAACTTATTTAAATTATTTTAAATTTTAAACTTCTTTCATTTCAAAACTGGAATTTAAACATTCCTTTGGACTTAGTTAAACTTTGACTTAAATTTTAAAACCCATACTTTAAAAACTGGGAACAAGCTACAGGTTACAACCCTGTAAACCAAACTACCCGAGTTCACCCAAAATACTTCGAGAAAAACATGATTCCTCCCGAGCCAAACAAAAATTTACTCGAGTAAATCTCGAGTTCTTCCCAGACCCACACTCAACAGTACAGAGATGCACGGTGCACGTGCACACCGTTGACGTTGACTCCGATCATCATCGCGATGCCGTGCAAATCGAACTCGCCGCCCCTTCCCACACCAGATCGACGACAGCACTCCATCTCTTCGCAAACGAAATCGACTCGATCACGAAACCTGGAACGAACAGGGAAACAACACCCAAGCCTGGTGTCATGGCCCGCAAATCCGTACCTCTTGATTAACCACTAATCTCCATTGATTAACTCAAAATGAACGGGAATACGAACTATGATGGTTTAAGAAGAAGAAAAAGGTAGAAGAAGAAGAAAAGAGTAGAAAAGAAAGAAGAAGAGAAGAACAAAACAGAACGACATCAGAACAGAAAACAATATCAGAATCTCACATATCGCAGCGGAACAAAAATATAATAGATAATCACTAGTCTTTTAAACAAAGAACTATATCAGTTTTATACATACATCAATCAGAGTCAATATACAACAATGGACAGTTATATAACTTGTCCTCATACAGAATACACAGCGGAATAAATACTATCAGATACAAATACTACGTCTCGTCCTCCAGCTTATCTCCAAAGCTCCAGAATATCCTGAATATCCTGATAATATAACTCTAGGCTGCCCGTGTGGAAATTGGTGGGCACCCAGAGTTTAGAAGGGAACAATAAACTCCGAGTCAGTCATGGTGACTGGTGTGAGATCGTAAAACAGTTATTCTTTAAAATAAACAACAGGATAATTTTAAAGTCAATTCGAAATGCTTTTGGAAAATGAAACTACCATAAGACCTCCCACCACACACACAATGCAAACGCAGAATTGGAGGAGATTTCTTCTTATGATAGTCAAAGATGCTTACTACGCAAAATCAAATCACTTTTTGATATTATTAATAGTGCATAGTGTAGAAAACATTTCGAAAGTATAATATTAATCTTAGCCAACATACGACCAGTATCGTATGCCTACTATAGCTACTATGTTCAATAGCAGGTTACCGCCACATTCCATAGCAGGTAATACAACTAAAACCGTACACGTCGCGTATTGTTTCTTTGGATTTCCAACAAATGGTCAGGCTAAGGAACTTCCTATCCACGATGGGTACGTCCCTGGAATAGACGACCCGAGAACCTAACCGGATCTCTGCCAACACAAGGCCGGGTTACCTCTGCAAAAATAGGTAACTACTGACACGCGTATGCCATCCCCCGATCGTCACCGATCTTCCCGAGGATCCCCGATTCGCAACAAACCACATAGATAATAATAATGCAGTAACCACAGAGGTTAAGTATCTGGGCTCCATACCATGATACCACCTTTATCCAGAAGGAATGACATACACTAAGGGGCGCTACTCCCTAGAACCTTGCCGCATTCTTCCTGTTTCGACCATTTCCGGGGTGTGAGGCTCGACGAAGTTTCGTCCACAAAGCTACGCTTTCTCAAAAAGCCCTGCTTCGGGTCAAACAAAATGATCAACCTATGATCACCAAGATATAAGATCAAACAAATGATCATATCGCAAATGATCAAACACTGATCATTTCACAGCAACACTCAGTATGCCACGTTACCAAATTGGGATATATCGCTGATAAATTTCAACTACATAACCTCTGAGCTCGTACGTCTCAGAGAAGGGTGTTAAGCTAAGAGAATAAATTCTCCGCCACCAACAGAAATGTATTTGAAAAAAATCAGCTTTATATCTCAAATTGTAACGTCAGACACACAATCCATACAAGTCTGTTCCGGGATCGAACAGAACCGAAGGCACTTCTCACGAAGCCCTTGCATTTCCGGATAATTTTCTAATCACGTCCGGACTTCCCGTCACTAAGGGTGATAAAACCTCTAAACCGAAGATCAGTCGGTGTAGAGTAACTCGACGGTAATCCTTCCGTTTTCAAAAATATCCGGTCTTCAACACCGGTCTTCAAATGCGATTCATAACGACGTATCACATATTCGGAATGGGTTATACGACCCCATGGTCCTTTCCCGGCTAACCCGAATAGTGAGCGATTTTTCAAAAATAAGTGTGGCATTCAAATTCATCCAATCACAACAAATACCTATCTAAAGGTAATTATTGATAGTCGGTTATTTAACTATCAATAAAGATGCGCAACATCATCAGATTCCAAATAATTTTCCAAATTATTTCATCTTCAAAAATATCTTTACTAGATATAAAATTTCCACACTTCAAAATTAAATCAATATTTATCTTTAAACAGATTCCCTTTCTTTTATAAATTCCATAGTGAATTTATATTTCACAAAAATATCTTCTGATATACGATTTTCAAATCGTTTTCAATATTCATTTTCGATTTATCTTTACAAGGATAAATTCTCAAACGTTTTCATTTCATTTTGGAAAAGCATTTCCATACTTAATAATAAGTATTTCACAAATCTATTTATTTTCAACGTTTGAAAATACTCGATATACTTAAATCAAATTAAGTATATATTTCATTCTTTAAGGAAATCATTTACTATAACAACATTTATTTGAGTCAAAACGAATGTTACGTAAAACATCGTTACGACGACTCAAAATCACTAGTATAGGGATTCGGAATTTAGATAGAGATATAAATCCCAATACTATATCAAAACATTTCCTTTCGGAAAACATTTACTATAACAACAGTGTTATAGTCCATCATTTCCTTATTCCTCGAAAACGTCTATTTCAACAAGAACTGTTGAAATCTATGCTTTCGATTCACAATACATTTTAAAACATCTTTAAAATGTTTAACTTCGTTTTTAATATCACTTCTTCAAAAATGAATCCATTTTATTCAATAATATATTCACTGTCCAAAATCGTGAATATACTTCACTAATCACATTTCAGTATTTAATTCATCAAATTCAATTGATTTTGAATTTATAAAACAACGCTTATAAATTCCATTTCTGTTTTATAACAACTTCGGTTTATAAATCTTCTTTATTAACAATTTTCGATAAATATCCCACTTAAAGGCAAAAATCCAATTTACAAGTAAATTCCTTATCAGCCTTTATTCTACAATTTCATTCATTTTATAACTTCATACTTTATAAATCTATAAACTTCAAACTTTATAAATCTATAAACTTCAAACTTTACAATTTATAATCCTATAAATTTTTCTATCTTCCCAAGTTATAATTCTATAATTTTTATATCTTCACCATTTAACACTTATAAAAACTCGTTTTAAAATTCCAAAAATTTTAATTGATAAATATCAATTTTATACATCTTTTATATACCTCGTTTTTAATAATTCAAAAATTCAAGTTTTAAACTATTTTATAAATTACTCAACTGTTTATTTCAAAAATCACCTCTCGGTTATATTTCACCAAAATCTTAACCTTTATAACTTTAATAATCTTAACGTTTGTAAATTTATTCGAAAATTTAATAACGTATACTTACAAATAATCACTTTAAAAATCTCTTTTAAAGTTAAAATCGTTATTTTAAAACTTCAAAAATTGAATCCAATGATGCAACGCATCAATTAGTCAATCACAACATCAACATCATATATCAATATATGATAACAGAATATACATCAATCCTGTAAATAAATAACTACTGGTGAGGAATCCAGTTGGATCCCTCCAACCTGTTTCCCTGCATCCAAAGACGTTAGCACAATACCAATTCCGCTCCAGTACGGAATTATCGCGGTATATAGGTTTTTATAAATCCGCTTACTAACGGCGCAATAGGGTCTCATCCGCTATACGAGGCGGGAAATCAATCAATCCAATATATACATATGCCAATATGTATATACTGCTATATATATAGATATATCCTATCATATCTAATAGCACATTCAAACAGTCAATCATCAATCAATAACTACAAAAATTCCACTTTAAATTTTGAGTGAGAAGATCTCACCTTAGCTTTTAATTTGCAACCCATTATCATCCTGACTCGACTTTTCTTGCTTTATACCTTGTATAAACAATTTCATACAATCTATTAATATTTGCATCAACTGAACAATTAATTACCATCTGTTAATTTATTTAAACTAATAATTTAAATTTTATCGAATGATCTATATTAAACAAATTTTCTATTAACTATTTAAATCGATCGAACAATTTATTACTACTTTTTATCTTTATTTTTATGTGAAACACATTTTCATATGAAAATAGTTTATATAGAGTCTAAATATCTATAAAAATATGTATTTTCCCATTTAAAAATTTCTATCTTTCAAAGTTTATTTATATACATATCACTTTGAGTTTATCACCAAAAATTTATTTTACTGTAGATTTTATACAAACTAAAAATTTCTAAACTATATAATAATTTTTTTTTCCCTTTTACTAGCATATATATATATATATATATAATTTGAAAAACTGTATTTATCACCTATTTTCATCATTTTTTTTTCTTAACTGTATATACAAAACTTGACTCTACTGTCAGTTATAAAAAAATTTATTTCCTGTACATACATATTTATACCTACACTAACATTTAATTAGATTCAAATTTGAAAATCGGTTGTTAACACATATACCTTACCAAATCAACCCTGTATCGAGAATTCTAGCTAGAGCTTCCTGTTTTCATCACCACTCACGACCGAGGCCACCACCAGCGAAACCCTTCATAACTCGAGATCACCTCGACGACGAACCCTAATTCACGAACGAGATGAACGCGAATACCATCGCGATCGAACTCCAGAACCACCCTTGCTGTCCCCTTCGCCTAGCTGCGATCGAAACCCCCAAATCACCCAGTCGCGACGCCCTAAATTCACGTGCGCTCAACCCCATCGAAATCGCCACAGCCTCCATGCCTGTCGTCGATTCGATTGTCACCAAGAACTCTAGCGTCGCCCCCTTCCACGCGGCCTTGAATGAAGAAATCGATAACCCCCCCTTCTTCGACGGCACTGCTCGTCTCCTCCAGGCGACTCGCCGACCAAATCGCGATTTTCATTTTCTATTTCTTTCTCTTTTTTTTATATACTACGAATTCAAAATGAATTAGAGAGGAGAGGAATCGCGAATTTTCCTTTGAACTGTAAACGGAGGGCTCGGCCATATATTTTGTGAAGAAGAAGTTTATTTTGAATTTTTTAACGAGGCTTGGCCATTAAAATTTTGAACGAGATGATTTCTTCTGCGTTTTGATTTGTACAAAAGGAGGCAAGATATTTTAAAATCGAACGAAATGATTTTGTTTTCTGCTCGAAGAATAGAAGGTACGAGGGAGACAAATTGGGTGCGGCTCGTACGTATTGTCGTTTAACAAAATTTTAAGTTTAAATTCAAACCGAATTCAGTTTAAACTTCAACGCGTTTTCTTATCGTACGCTCACACGGCAAGTCTGAAAAATACAAAATTTGAAACCCGGTAATAATTCGATATTACGGACCCAATGGAACTGGTTTCGTCGAATTCCGAGACTGTTTGAAAAATGACTATTTTTAAATATCGGTTCAAACAATTAATTTCAAAACTGATCAAATTGTTTCCAACTCAATTCTGAAGCTTCTATCATCTTCAGTATTATCAATACGAATTTTAAAAGCTTTCGAAATATTTTTCTTCAGCTTAAAATTGTAGAATCAAATTTTTTTATTTAACTTCAATCGATTAAATTTTATAATTTAATTGCCGATTTCAAAATTATATCGGGGACACAAATTAAATCATCGTTTAAATATTTAAAATTAATTAAATATTTTCAATTTAATTCGTTCAAAATCCTGGGTCGTTACAGACTTCCCCCCTTAAAAGAATTTCGTCCTCGAAATTACAAGTTAGGAAAAATGATCCTTAACTCGTCTACTATTTTCCACAATCTAATAGTTTTATCAATTCATCAAAACAAATCTTTCTACTAAAGATTCGTTATCATTTCAACTAAATTTCAACTTCAACTGTAAGTTCAAACAACATTGTTTTACTTCAATTCAAATTTAAATTCAAATTTCAAATTTAAACTTTCAAAATTTCTCAAAATTTTCCTAACGCCCTAAATTTCCGAAAAATTTCGCCAGCGTCTCCTTTGCGCGGCTAATACGGCACGACTACAAAACGTCCCTACGGACTCTCAGATTTCAAAAAGAAAAAGAAAAAGCCAAACGGCTAGAGAGAAATCATCAAAAACTCATATTTGAATTCAAATACGTACCTTTTTCGAGCAATTCAAATTATCTGTGAAATAAATTTTCCAATCCCTTTATACACCTGTATATCCTACTAGCCATAATATCTAGTTACACATTCAAATCGTTTTGCAAATTCTATTACAAAATTTTCAATATATGCTTATATATTTACGGTTGAAGTTACATTCGTTTTTAAACAAAATGAATTCATATCCATTCTAGTTTATAACCAATTTAAATTGATACAAATTCAATTTATTTTAATTCTACTTCATTTGCAATTGATTCCATTAAATTTGATTTGCATTTCATATTTTCATTCGGTTTATTCCATAAACCAAACAACCTTCATTCATAATTGCTCTTTTAGCTTAGTTTCAATTACTAACTCATTACAACTTCCAATTCACTTACAATTTCAAATTTGTCTTCAATTTCATTTACAATTGCAAATTATTCATTCATCCACTAATTCATTCATTTTCAATTTAAATCTCATTTCTATCAAATTACCCAATATTCTATAAGTTATTAACTTATTTACATTCCGTTATGAATTTTATCTTTTATTTATAATTATTCAATTCAATTCATTTCTTACAAATTTGAAACGAATTTCAATTTTCAACCTCATTTTATTTAATTGATTCACTTGCAAATTTATTCGTTCATTCACAATTTTCATAATTCAGTACTCAATTCCAGAGTCTTTTCAAATTATCCTTTTGAATTTCCAAATAAAACCCAAATTTCAAACAACTTTCCATTTAAAATAATTTGGCAGCAATTCCTCTTTTGGAAACCCGAAAATGAACATCAGTGATGCTGCAGTCATTACCGAAGTTATTTTCCAGCGACCGAAAAGAGTTTAGAGCTTTATCTCTCCAAAATACTTTTTCAAAATCCTTTGAAATTCATTTTCAAACCAAAAAGATTTTAAACTTTTCGAATCTCCAAAATTTACGAATTCCTTTTAAAACATTTCCAAAAACTTCTCTGGAATCTCATTTTAGATTACAAATTACATTTATAATTTACATTCTTTAAATTTCATTTGTATATGAATTTATTTCTTAACTTTGGAGTTACGATTTCATTTAAAAATGATAACTTTAAATATTATCGCTTTCCTAACATCCATGCAACCATATACTGTAATAATTTACAGAAAATCAATTCTTTTATATACAAAAATAGTTTTGGGTAAAATTATTTCATTCACCCTATTTTAAAACAATACTGTGCCGAATTGTTCTATTCGAGCGTTTAGAAACCCCTTCGATACAGTTTTGCAAGACTGTGCCGACGAAGGTTCATATGCCACTCAATAAACCAATCATCACAATACAAAACAATTTTATATTCAATAACAAATACGCGCTCATATCTATTATTACACTCAACTCATTCTAGAGTACTGCTGACTCTATCTCTAATGAGTAACACCCAACAGAGCAAGGTTGTCGCTTAACCATATGCTCTGATACCAAATGTCATGGCCCGCAAATCCGTACCTCTTGATTAACCACTAATCTCCATTGATTAACTCAAAATGAACGGGAATACGAACTATGATGGTTTAAGAAGAAGAAAAAGGTAGAAGAAGAAGAAAAGAGTAGAAAAGAAAGAAGAAGAGAAGAACAACACAGAACAACATCAGAACAGAAAACAATATCAGAATCTCACATATCGCAGCGGAACAAAAATATAATAGATAATCACTAGTCTTTTAAACAAAGAACTATATCAGTTTTATACATACATCAATCAGAGTCAATATACAACAATGGACAGTTATATAACTTGTCCTCATACAGAATACACAGCGGAATAAATACTATCAGATACAAATACTACGTCTCGTCCTCCAGCTTATCTCCAAAGCTCCAGAATATCCTGAATATCCTGATAATATAACTCTAGGCTGCCCGTGTGGAAATTGGTGGGCACCCAGAGTTTAGAAGGGAACAATAAACTCCGAGTCAGTCATGGTGACTGGTGTGAGATCGTAAAACAGTTATTCTTTAAAATAAACAACAGGATAATTTTAAAGTCAATTCGAAATGCTTTTGGAAAATGAAACTACCATAAGACCTCCCACCACACACACAATGCAAACGCAGAATTGGAGGAGATTTCTTCTTATGATAGTCAAAGATGCTTACTACGCAAAATCAAATCACTTTTTGATATTATTAATAGTGCATAGTGTAGAAAACATTTCGAAAGTATAATATTAATCTTAGCCAACATACGACCAGTATCGTATGCCTACTATAGCTACTATGTTCAATAGCAGGTTACCGCCACATTCCATAGCAGGTAATACAACTAAAACCGTACACGTCGCGTATTGTTTCTTTGGATTTCCAACAAATGGTCAGGCTAAGGAACTTCCTATCCACGATGGGTACGTCCCTGGAATAGACGACCCGAGAACCTAACCGGATCTCTGCCAACACAAGGCCGGGTTACCTCTGCAAAAATAGGTAACTACTGACACGCGTATGCCATCCCCCGATCGTCACCGATCTTCCCGAGGATCCCCGATTCGCAACAAACCACATAGATAATAATAATGCAGTAACCACAGAGGTTAAGTATCTGGGCTCCATACCATGATACCACCTTTATCCAGAAGGAATGACATACACTAAGGGGCGCTACTCCCTAGAACCTTGCCGCATTCTTCCTGTTTCGACCATTTCCGGGGTGTGAGGCTCGACGAAGTTTCGTCCACAAAGCTACGCTTTCTCAAAAAGCCCTGCTTCGGGTCAAACAAAATGATCAACCTATGATCACCAAGATATAAGATCAAACAAATGATCATATCGAAAATGATCAAACACTGATCATTTCACAGCAACACTCAGTATGCCACGTTACCAAATTGGGATATATCGCTGATAAATTTCAACTACATAACCTCTGAGCTCGTACGTCTCAGAGAAGGGTGTTAAGCTAAGAGAATAAATTCTCCGCCACCAACAGAAATGTATTTGAAAAAAATCAGCTTTATATCTCAAATTGTAACGTCAGACACACAATCCATACAAGTCTGTTCCGGGATCGAACAGAACCGAAGGCACTTCTCACGAATCCCTTGCATTTCCGGATAATTTTCTAATCACGTCCGGACTTCCCGTCACTAAGGGTGATAAAACCTCTAAACCGAAGATCAGTCGGTGTAGAGTAACTCGACGGTAATCCTTCCGTTTTCAAAAATATCCGGTCTTCAACACCGGTCTTCAAATGCGATTCATAACGACGTATCACATATTCGGAATGGGTTATACGACCCCATGGTCCTTTCCCGGCTAACCCGAATAGTGAGCGATTTTTCAAAAATAAGTGTGGCATTCAAATTCATCCAATCACAACAAATACCTATCTAAAGGTAATTATTGATAGTCGGTTATTTAACTATCAATAAAGATGCGCAACATCATCAGATTCCAAATAATTTTCCAAATTATTTCATCTTCAAAAATATCTTTACTAGATATAAAATTTCCACACTTCAAAATTAAATCAATATTTATCTTTAAACAGATTCCCTTTCTTTTATAAATTCCATAGTGAATTTATATTTCACAAAAATATCTTCTGATATACGATTTTCAAATCGTTTTCAATATTCATTTTCGATTTATCTTTACAAGGATAAATTCTCAAACGTTTTCATTTCATTTTGGAAAAGCATTTCCATACTTAATAATAAGTATTTCACAAATCTATTTATTTTCAACGTTTGAAAATACTCGATATACTTAAATCAAATTAAGTATATATTTCATTCTTTAAGGAAATCATTTACTATAACAACATTTATTTGAGTCAAAACGAATGTTACGTAAAACATCGTTACGACGACTCAAAATCACTAGTATAGGGATTCGGAATTTAGATAGAGATATAAATCCCAATACTATATCAAAACATTTCCTTTCGGAAAACATTTACTATAACAACAGTGTTATAGTCCATCATTTCCTTATTCCTCGAAAACGTCTATTTCAACAAGAACTGTTGAAATCTATGCTTTCGATTCACAATACATTTTAAAACATCTTTAAAATGTTTAACTTCGTTTTTAATATCACTTCTTCAAAAATGAATCCATTTTATTCAATAATATATTCACTGTCCAAAATCGTGAATATACTTCACTAATCACATTTCAGTATTTAATTCATCAAATTCAATTGATTTTGAATTTATAAAACAACGCTTATAAATTCCATTTCTGTTTTATAACAACTTCGGTTTATAAATCTTCTTTATTAACAATTTTCGATAAATATCCCACTTAAAGGCAAAAATCCAATTTACAAGTAAATTCCTTATCAGCCTTTATTCTACAATTTCATTCATTTTATAACTTCATACTTTATAAATCTATAAACTTCAAACTTTATAAATCTATAAACTTCAAACTTTACAATTTATAATCCTATAAATTTTTCTATCTTCCCAAGTTATAATTCTATAATTTTTATATCTTCACCATTTAACACTTATAAAAACTCGTTTTAAAATTCCAAAAATTTTAATTGATAAATATCAATTTTATACATCTTTTATATACCTCGTTTTTAATAATTCAAAAATTCAAGTTTTAAACTATTTTATAAATTACTCAACTGTTTATTTCAAAAATCACCTCTCGGTTATATTTCACCAAAATCTTAACCTTTATAACTTTAATAATCTTAACGTTTGTAAATTTATTCGAAAATTTAATAACGTATACTTACAAATAATCACTTTAAAAATCTCTTTTAAAGTTAAAATCGTTATTTTAAAACTTCAAAAATTGAATCCAATGATGCAACGCATCAATTAGTCAATCACAACATCAACATCATATATCAATATATGATAACAGAATATACATCAATCCTGTAAATAAATAACTACTGGTGAGGAATCCAGTTGGATCCCTCCAACCTGTTTCCCTGCATCCAAAGACGTTAGCACAATACCAATTCCGCTCCAGTACGGAATTATCGCGGTATATAGGTTTTTATAAATCCGCTTACTAACGGCGCAATAGGGTCTCATCCGCTATACGAGGCGGGAAATCAATCAATCCAATATATACATATGCCAATATGTATATACTGCTATATATATAGATATATCCTATCATATCTAATAGCACATTCAAACAGTCAATCATCAATCAATAACTACAAAAATTCCACTTTAAATTTTGAGTGAGAAGATCTCACCTTAGCTTTTAATTTGCAACCCATTATCATCCTGACTCGACTTTTCTTGCTTTATACCTTGTATAAACAATTTCATACAATCTATTAATATTTGCATCAACTGAACAATTAATTACCATCTGTTAATTTATTTAAACTAATAATTTAAATTTTATCGAATGATCTATATTAAACAAATTTTCTATTAACTATTTAAATCGATCGAACAATTTATTACTACTTTTTATCTTTATTTTTATGTGAAACACATTTTCATATGAAAATAGTTTATATAAAGTCTAAATATCTATAAAAATATGTATTTTCCCATTTAAAAATTTCTATCTTTCAAAGTTTATTTATATACATATCACTTTGAGTTTATCACCAAAAATTTATTTTACTGTAGATTTTATACAAACTAAAAATTTCTAAACTATATAATAATTTTTTTTTCCCTTTTACTAGCATATATATATATATATATAATTTGAAAAACTGTATTTATCACCTATTTTCATCATTTTTTTTTCTTAACTGTATATACAAAACTTGACTCTACTGTCAGTTATAAAAAAATTTATTTCCTGTACATACATATTTATACCTACACTAACATTTAATTAGATTCAAATTTGAAAATCGGTTGTTAACACATATACCTTACCAAATCAACCCTGTATCGAGAATTCTAGCTAGAGCTTCCTGTTTTCATCACCACTCACGACCGAGGCCACCACCAGCGAAACCCTTCATAACTCGAGATCACCTCGACGACGAACCCTAATTCACGAACGAGATGAACGCAAATACCATCGCGATCGAACTCCAGAACCACCCTTGCTGTCCCCTTCGCCTAGCTGCGATCGAAACCCCCAAATCACCCAGTCGCGACGCCCTAAATTCACGTGCGCTCAACCCCATCGAAATCGCCACAGCCTCCATGCCTGTCGTCGATTCGATTGTCACCAAGAACTCTAGCGTCGCCCCCTTCCACGCGGCCTCGAATGAAGAAATCAATAACCCCCCCTTCTTCGACGGCACTGCTCGTCTCCTCCAGGCGACTCGCCGACCAAATCGCGATTTTCATTTTCTATTTCTTTCTCTTTTTTTTTATATACTGCGAATTCAAAATGAATTAGAGAGGAGAGGAATCGCGAATTTTCCTTTGAACTGTAAACGGAGGGCTCGGCCATATATTTTGTGAAGAAGAAGTTTATTTTGAATTTTTTAACGAGGCTTGGCCATTAAAATTTTGAACGAGATGATTTCTTCTACGTTTTGATTTGTACAAAAGGAGGCAAGATATTTTAAAATCGAACGAAATGATTTTGTTTTCTGCTCGAAGTATAGAAGGTACGAGGGAGACAAATTGGGTGCGGCTCGTACGTATTGTCGTTTAACAAAATTTTAAGTTTAAATTCAAACCGAATTCAGTTTAAACTTCAACGCGTTTTCTTATCGTACGCTCACACGGCAAGTCTGAAAAATACAAAATTTGAAACCCGGTAATAATTCGATATTACGGACCCAATGGAACTGGTTTCGTCGAATTCCGAGACTGTTTGAAAAATGACTATTTTTAAATATCGGTTCAAACAATTAATTTCAAAACTGATCAAATTGTTTCCAACTCAATTCTGAAGCTTCTATCATCTTCAGTATTATCAATACGAATTTTAAAAGCTTTCGAAATATTTTTCTTCAGCTTAAAATTGTAGAATCAAATTTTTTTATTTAACTTCAATCGATTAAATTTTATAATTTAATTGCCGATTTCAAAATTATATCGGGGACACAAATTAAATCATCGTTTAAATATTTAAAATTAATTAAATATTTTCAATTTAATTCGTTCAAAATCCTGGGTCGTTACACCTGGAAACTTCGCCGACCTCGCCAATTTCCGACCACCAGAAGTCCACCACCCCTGGCCACAGCCTCGTCTACCTCTCCTCTACCCAACCACCAACGCACGTGACACTCGATCGCCTGATGGCCTCGTGCGAACGAAACTTAACAGCACACTAAAAACTAGGTTTACGAAATTCAAAATCTTGCCGCGTTCTCCTCGATGATCGAGATCATCGCCGTCCATTTTTCCCAGCACCCATGTAGGCCCCTCCATCTCCCCGCAAAACCCCGACCGTCCAGATCACTTGGATCACCAGAATCTCCCAATGTACCATTTTCAGTTCAACAAGAACTGCTCCTTCAAACTAATACTAAAAATCGTGGGTTTAGTTTTTAAAAATCATAGTTTTGTATGTAGATTCGAATTGTACTCCTGATTTCTTAAAACCAGAGTTTTGATTTAAGCATATATAAAGTTGTATATAGTTTTCTTTGTTTCCAGAGACAACTATAAGTTGATTCTACTTTGCTAAATTTTTAATGCTTAAATCATAACCAAACTAACATCTTTTGTTTACATCTTACAATCAAACGATCAATAGATCAAGTGGTGAGGGTTCGTTTACCAATCTACTCAAAGAAATAACAACAATTAACAGAGAATCACAGAGAACAGATACACACAGATGTGCACAACCATATATATACAAAATATATCATCACAGAGAAAAGCAGGGTCCAAATTATCTCAAGTTATGTTTAAAGAAAAATGTTACTCACCAATTTGCAGAGAAGAACAGAGCAATCTGGTTTTGCTTAACAACAAGCTTTTGAAAACAGTTTTGGATTTTCTAACAGAAGCTCCTCTTGATCTCTCTTTTGTTGAGTTGCTGATGGTTGTTGAATCTTTGTTTAGGTTTCAAATGGAGTTTTATCTTAGTCTTTTTATTTACTTAGCTCGAAAGAAAGGAAAAGATGATATGGGGAAATAGTTTACAGGTTGATGTTTTAAAACAGGTTACAGGGTATTATTTCTTCTTTTGCAAAACAGTGTACAAAATGTACAAATTTCAGAGATGGTTTCTATGCTTATGGCCGAGATTACATGTCTTGTACTTAGAAAAGATATTTGCTTTACTCTCATTAAATGCTATGTCCTTTATGTTTTAGTTTATACTTATCTATATATTTTATTATACTTGCCTAAGTCTTACTCTACAAGCTACAAGTAAAAATACATTTTACGTTGCCTTTGATTCTTTTTGTTCTCAGGCCTGCATGCATAAATCCCATTCGACCCACCAGTTTCCCCTATGCAAGTTTGCTAACATGCTTGCTCGACTTGCTATGTAGTTTATGTTGAATTGTGATTGAAATGTAAATGAGTGTTGTTTAGATATGTTGTTCTAACATATTATTTAAATATTAAGTGTATGGGTTTTACAACTTTACAAACAATAAAATTTAACTTATGTATATTTTATATTTCCTTGTTTGATATATTTACTTTGTTACTTGTTTTATATTGTGATCTTGTTATTTTACTTTAGTCAAGTTGCTTTAAAATATAGGTGAAGTCATATATTCTACTTTCATCTATTAATTTCATATGTACATTCTTATTTATTATTTTAAAATAAATTACACATTTAACAATTTGAAATGAATTATAAAAGAAATTATATCTTTACTATAACTACTTACTTAATATTATATACTAAAGCTAGAACAAGTTTTAAAACTATTTAAACATTTATCTTATATATTTAAACCCATATTTTATTTATTTGATAGCTTTGAAAAGACCTAATATTAAATAAATGATAATTCCCAAATCACTAAAGAAATTTTAGAAGTTTGGAAACATAATTAATTAGTTTTTAAAAGATAAAACTCACCAATAAAATAATTAATTAAAGAAAAGTATTCATTTAAGTCTTATAAATCCAAGATATATCAAAACAATTTAATATTTAATATAAATTATTAAATTGTTATTGCTCGAAATTCCGGGTCGTCACAGTTGTTGAAATGATAATAATTGATTATCACTTATTGTTCTATAAATGAATTTTTAAACATGGATTATAAACTGATTTGAAATTTAAATGAATTTAAAATTTAGAATTTGAGAATTTAATTTTCAGTGATTTCAAACTTTGGTTTAAAATTTTAAAGTATATATTATTGAAACTATTTTCGAATAGGAATCGTTTTCAAAGAATTTTAAAATGTTGAAATCAGTACTCTTCTCTTTGTCGCTGGAAAATAATTTCGGTGATGGCGGCCGCATCATCGACATCCATTTTTGAGTTTCGAAGTGAAGATACTATTCTGTAGCTTTGCTACGGTTTTGTTTTGAAAAATATTTTGATTTGAATTTCTTCAGTATATTTTGATTTACATATATTGTGACGACCGCCCATGACCCCTGCACCGAATCTAGAGATAGAGCGCTGTAAAGTGTGCCAGGCGACCATGGACGATTGTCAAGGTAAGAATTTAAACAACAGAATCTATCGTATTACTCACAGCGCATGGACAAAATACAATAGAACATAAGTATAGTGAAGCTTTACAGAACAAAGTGACATCATATAAAACTCCATAATAGTTGAATACAAGCATCCACATAGTCAATACATCCAGCCTCACTACATATCTCTCAGAGAATACAAAACAGCGGAATATCCAGTACATATAAGAAGATAATATGCAACCCTCTAGCTCGTCTTCGATATCAGCATCGTGAGAAGAGAACAGCACCTGTCACCTGCTACCTAGTCTGCCCGTCCCAAAATGGACGAACAGCCCAAGGCAATAAGAATTAAAACATAAAGCCTTGAGTCAGACAACAGTCTTAGTGAGCAGTAAATTAACTAACAACATACCAAAAGAGCATAAAGGAAAAGGAATAGGAATACAACCCTCCCACTCCAACCTCATTCTACAGTGATAGCCCCCAGACACACACTAAGCAGAAGCAAACATAGCAGAGCATACAATTTCAAAGAAAAGCTACTATCACTCGAGTCAAGGGCGATGTTTTCCAAGTACCAAGGCCTAAATCAGATAAGCACCCAGAAAATACCGCTCTTGAGTCCGAATGACGATACAACCAAACATCCATGACTCTGGCTATCACTGTTATCACTGCTTCGATATCACCGTTAATTGAATGACCGGCACATTCTTTCAGCCGTCCGTCAAGGGCTAATGGAAACCCCGGTTCTAGACATAACTCCCGCACGTCGTCGCAGCCCGTGCCTAGGACTATCGAATCTGCCCAGAGTACTCGACCATCAACAGTTGGCCGTTGGGACTATCGAATCTGCCCAAACATACTCTTGCTTAGAGCATGCTAGAACCTTCAACAACGATGCTATCCAAGCCTCCTAGTCATCCTCCTCGACGACTATTCTCATATCCATTCATTATCTTCAACTCGAATCATATCACCGAGTTATCAACATGCTTGGAATGATCCCGTCTGGATTAGACCAAGTCTTCATCATATGATGCCTCGCTTCATTACATCCTTGCAAAGCTTCATCTCAACTTCACATCATCAAATCTATGCATAAGAGCTTCATCATCCCGCTACATATGCCACGAGCAGCTTTTCCAATTCAAGAGCCTTTCCCTTAGCTTTTGAATCACCTTCGATCTAAATCTAGTCATCAATCATCTAGTTCATAACAATCAATCAAATCAATCATCAATCCAAACAATCAAGCATTCAAATATGATCTAAGTAGACAATTATAACAATAATGGCATTTTCGTAATTAAAGAGTTGAAAGTCCAATAAGCATGAAAACATGGATTATATCTCTACAAACTTGATGAATGAACTTGCATAGGTTAATATATGATAAAATGGATGTAACATCATCATGAACAATGGATCTATATGGATCTACACATAGTATGAAGAAAATGCATGGAAATCTCTATTTTAACACCAAATCGGGCCAACAATCCGATATACTCCTTTGGATCCGTGTGAGAGATAATCACCACTCACCAAATCACCAAAACAACCTCAAATCAACACACTTCAGATCTGGACAGCAAAGGATGAAGCTTGATCTATCACAAATCCGTTTCAAATGAAGAAATCTCTCTTGAAAAGATGAAGATCTTCAATCTAAGCTCTTGAATCTTCAATCTTGATCTTCGATTTGGATGGATGGGAGCACTAGATTAGAGTGGAGAAAAGAAGTGAAGAAGTGTAGAAGTCGAGCTCTAAAAATGGCAGCACTTCGTTGCTTCAAAATCCGGATCCCAAAAATGAAGAGAAGCTCTCCTATTTATAGCTGAAAACTGCCCCTAAGTCGTAACTCGGCTATCTCCTTAAGTCGCTGCCGACTTAACACTGCCGACCTACGACCTAACACTTAGCCATCCTACGACTTAACCAGAAGCATCTGCGACCTAACAACTGCTACGACCTAAGTCGGTCACGACTTAACAACTTATACGACTTATAAAACCTTGCGACCTAACAGAACCCAACGACTCATGACCTAACAAGGCTACGACCTATAACCTCAGCGACCTAACACCTAGGCAAAACCCAGCGACCTAACACTTAGCTCCTTAGGTCGCTAACACGCTAACTCCTTAGGTCGCTAACACGCTAACTCCTTAGGTCGCTAACACGCTAACTCCTTAGGTCGCTAACCCGCTAACTCCTTAGGTCGCTAACACGCTAACTCCTTAGGTCGCTAACACGCTAACTCCTTAGGTCGCTAACCCACCCAGTCGACCTAACCTGGTAACAACCTAACCCTTAGGTCGCTTACGACCTAACCAACCAAGCTACCAGACGTCCTAACACAGCGACCTATCCCTTAACTCGGTTACTACGACCTAACTCTAACCTTAGGTCGTCTACAACCATAAGTCGGTCAACCCACTAACTCGTCCAACCGACCTAACTTCTATACGCTCTAAGTCGTTGCCGACCTAACCACACTAACCCAGTAACCACTAGGTCGCTTACTCCACTAGGTCTGCCTACCCTTGAGTCTCCATACCCTTAAGTCGGTCAGTTCCTTAGGTCGTTAACTCACCCTGCCGACCTAATACTTAACCAAATCCTAGGTTGCATAATTCTATAGGTCGCTCCAACTAACCCACGACCTAACACTAACTCGCCGAAGTCTTTAACTCGGTCACGACTTAGCTCTTAGGTCGTTCACGACCTAGGACTTAGACAAATCTGCCTAAAAATCTGAAATGACTTAAAAATGCTAAAATTCCAGATTTGACACACTTTTCGATCCGTGAAAAATACGGGTCGTTACATTCTCTCCCCCTTTGGAATTTCGCCCCCGAAATCCCAAACAATCATAGCAATCAAAACTATTCTGTACGCCTACCATCCATAGCAATCATCAAACCATGCATCCAATTCTAACTTAGCGTACAGAATTCTAAGACTTTGAACAAGTTACAACATCGCGAGATGACACGACACCTTAGGGCCATACCTCGAAGAGTTCAGGATGAGCTGCCTTCATCCTCTCTTCCACCTCCCACGTACAGTCGTTATCATCATCACTCCATTGTATCTTGAGCAACTTAACCACCTTCCTCCTAAGCTGTTTCGTGTCAGTTTCAACAACACGAAGCGGCTTACGAGGTCTTCTATCGACTGGATCAACTTCCAAGTCTTCACAGCTATCAGCAGAAACCACTGTACTCGAGTCGTGCACATACTTCCGTAGATACGATACATGAAAAACATTGTGCACACCCGACATCTTCTCCGGTAACTCCAATCTGTAGGCGAGCTTTCCAATTCGCTCGATGATCGGGAATGGTCCAACAAATCTCGGAGTCAATTTTCCTTTCTTCCCGAATCGAATAACATTCTTTAGTGGAGAAATCTTCACAAAAACCATATCTCCTACGTCGAATTCCAAATCCTTTCGACGCTTATCGGCATAACTCTTCTGACGATCTTGGGCTGCCTTCATTCGTTGCCGAATGATTTCTATACAATCTGAAGTCTGACGAATCATCTCTGGCCCAAGCATCAGCTTTTCTCCAGTTTCCAACCAACATGTTGGAGAGTTACACGGTCTTCCATACAATGCCTCATACGGTGCCATACCAATGCTTGACTGGTAACTGTTGTTGTATGCAAACTCCACCAAATGAAGGTGATCTTCCCATGATCCTCCGAAGTCCAAAACACAAGCTCTAAGAAGATCTTCCAAAACTCGGTTGACTCTCTCGGTCTGACCATCCGTTTGGGGATGATAAGCTGTACTCAAACACAACTCGGTTCCCAAAACTTCCTGGAAGCTCTTCCAAAATCCACTAGTGAACAACGGATCCCGATCGCTCACTATACTCTTCGGAATACCATGGAATCGAACTATCCACTTGACATACAACTCAGCCAACTTTGATGCAGTCCTAGTCGATCGAACAGGAATGAATCTAGCACTCTTAGTCAGACGATCCACTATGACCCAAATCCCTTCATTTCCCATTCTGGTTCTAGGCAATCCATCGATAAAATCCATCGACACTTGTTCCCACTTCCATGTAGGAACTTCTAATGGCTGAAGCAATCCGCTTGGCTTCTTCTGTTCGGCTTTTACCAACTGGCAATTCATACACTTGGAAATGAAATCTCCAACATCCTTCTTCATACCTTCCCAGTAGTAGGTTCTCTTCATATCCCGATACATCTTATTTCCTCCTGGATGAATTGTCAACTTTGAGTGATGACTTTCCTTCAGAACTTCACTCCTCAATTCATCTATATCGGGAACAACTAGTCGTCCTTGCTTCCGAAGCCAACCCTCTCGATCGACCTCGAATCCTTTATCCTTTTCTGGATCCAATCCAGATTCCAAATCACGGATAATCTTGACGAGCTTATCATCTCGCTTTTGGCTCTCGCCAATCCTTCCCACAAGAGTAGGTCTTATCGATAAGTTTGCCAACATCTCAGGTTCCAATTCACATCTAGGCCTGAAGTCAAATCCAGCTAAATACTCGAGACTCTTCCATTCTGAAAACATGGCTCCCAATCCTGCATGTCTTCGACTTAACGCATCTGCCACTGCGTTACCTTTTCCTGGAGTATAAGCTATACCAAAATCATATGATGCCAAAAACTCTAGCCAACGTTGCTGCCGAAGATTCAAATCCTTTTGGGAGAAAAGATACTTCAACGACTTGTGATCCGTAAACAACTCGAATCGAACTCCCAACAGGTAATGTCTCCACATCTTCAGAGCAAATACAATCGCCGCTAACTCCAAATCATGAGTTGGGTAATTCCTTTCATGCGGCTTCAGTTGTCGACTGGCATACGCAACAACTTTATCCTTCTGCATCAGCACTGCTCCAAGTCCAGTACCACATGCATCGGTGTAAACCACCATCTCATCATTTCCACTTGGAATAGTCAAAACAGGAGCACTCGTCAATCTCTCCTTCAGGATTCCGAAGGCTTGCTCACACTTAGCATTCCAACTGAACACTTGGTTCTTCTTCGTCAATCCTGTTAACGGTGCAGCTATCTTGGAGAAGTCTTTGATAAACCGTCGATAATATCCCGCTAATCCAAGAAAACTTCTCACATCGGATGCATTCTTAGGTCTAACCCAATCCTGGATTACTGCCACCTTAGCGGGATCAACCGCTATTCCACTTCCAGAAATCACATGGCCTAAGAACCTCACTTCACTCTTCCAGAAGTGACACTTCGAAAACTTAGCCTTCAACTGATGTTTCCGCAAGATCTCCAAAACAATACGCAAGTGCGTCTTGTGCTCTTCTTCCGTTCTGGAATAAATCAGAATATCATCCACGAACACAAGTACGAACTTGTTCAACTGATCTCTGAACACTCTATTCATAAGATCCACAAAATATGCTGGCGCGTTAGTCAATCCAAACGGCATTACCAGCCACTCAAAGAAACCAGATGGTGTCCTGAAAGCAGTCTTCGGCACACTATCCTTCGCTACTCTCAACTGGTGAAATCCCGTTGCCAAATCCATCTGAGAAAACACCTTGGCTTCGTGAAGCTGATCAAACAAGTCATCTATTCTCGGTAATGGATACTTGTTCTTCTTAGTCACCTTATTCAGCTCACGATAATCGACGCACAATCTCAACGACCCATCTGCCTTGGTTGCAAACACAACTGGTGCACCCCACTCGGACACACTACGCCGAATGAATCCTTTCTGTAAAAGGTCATCAACTTGCACCCTCAACTCCTGCTGTTCCCTAGGCGCCATCCGCCTAAGAGGCATCACAACAGGTCTGGCTCCTTCAACTAGATCTATCCGAAACTCGATCTCTCTATGCGGCGGCAACCCTTTGACTTCGTCAAAGACATCCTCGAATCCATTAGCGATCGGCACTGATGACAGTCCATCCCGTGGAACAACTAGCGAGTACATGAAGCTCATGAAGACGCCTTCTTCATGCTTACATCGTATCACAATCTTTCGCCCCTCCACATTCTCGACTGTCACTTCCAACCTTTCGCAATCAACCTTAGCCGCATACTTCCTAAGCCAGTCCATACCCAAGATAATTCCAAACCCCGCAAAGTTCAGAACAAAGCAATCACAAACAAAAGAGCAACCATGACTCGACACAACTAGACCACGGCATAACATACACAAACAAGACGAACCCCCAACTGGATTAGTCACAACAAATGGTTTATCAACAATATCCGGTTCCAAACCTAACCGGCCTACTAGTTCATTACAAACAAACGAATGCGACGCTCCAGTATCAAACAGAACTCTAACTGGAACACCACATAGGAAAAGAGTACCTTGAACAACCACACTCTTTCCCTTCTCTTCAGCAGTAGGAGCTTTCGAAGACGACGGAACAGCCCCCAAAGCATAAGCTTGCACAATCTGCCTGTCCTTCCTCGGTTCTGGACAATTCTTCCTGAAATGCCCCGGCTTGTCACAATTGTGACACTTCATCGGCACCTTAGGATTCTTACAATCCTTAGAGAAATGGCCCTTCTGCTGACAATTGTAGCAAGTCACCTCGCCTTTCGGCTTCTTCTGGCCATCCTTACCCTTCTGCTGCTGCTGCTTCCTCTTCTGGTTTCCACCCTGCTGTGGTTTAGATTCTCCCTTGGTAGCAGCAACAACAGGTCCTTCCTTAGGAAACAGACTCTCATGCCTAAGAGCCTTCTCCACAAGCTTCTCAAATGAATCGTCCAAATGATCCACCAACTGTCTCCCAAGATAACTATCCAAACCGGTCACAAACTTCTCATTCTTCTGATAAGCAGATTCAATATATGACCGGGCATACTTGGACAAGGCTTCAAACTCAGAGACATACTCAAGAACAGATCTTCCACCCTGCTTGAGTTCTACAAACTTCTTGAACAGAACAGACTTCTGAGCTGTAGAAATGAACTTAGCTTCAAATCTAGCTTGGAATTGCTCCCAAGTAATCTCTTCCTCCGCAGTAGTGATGGTAATAGAGTTCCACCAATCAGAGGCTCTCCCTTGAAGCTGTCTCGATGCCAACTTCCTCTTAGTTGCATCATCAATTCCCAAATCACCAAAGATCCTTCTACAAGCATCGATCCACCTCTGGACTTCAATGGTAGATTCTGTTCCCAAGAAAACCTTCCCTCCAAGAGCAGTATAATCCTTGCACAACTTAGCAAAATCCACTGGTTTTGGAGTTTGGACTTGAACTCCAACATCAACTGCTGCCCCCGGAACTGGTATCCTTCTCATGATCGAAGTCATCATAGCTTCGAACATGGCTGCATAATCAGCAGTCTCTTCAGTAGCATGGCCTTCCCTAGCAGCTGGTCTCCCTCTTCGACTCATTCTCAATATCTATAAAAAGGAATGATTAGAACATCTAGAGAAACAACTGCATAAAGGACTCAACTCACTGCTAAACTACTATACTATATATAGTAATCATCCATCAAAAATACAATTACGTCTCTCATACGTAGTTACGACAGCGAGCGTTGGGTAAAATCGATTAACCAATGTTCTGATACCAAATGTGACGACCGCCCATGACCCCTGCACCGAATCTAGAGATAGAGCGCTGTAAAGTGTGCCAGGCGACCATGGACGATTGTCAAGGTAAGAATTTAAACAACAGAATCTATCGTATTACTCACAGCGCATGGACAAAATACAATAGAACATAAGTATAGTGAAGCTTTACAGAACAAAGTGACATCATATAAAACTCCATAATAGTTGAATACAAGCATCCACATAGTCAATACATCCAGCCTCACTACATATCTCTCAGAGAATACAAAACAGCGGAATATCCAGTACATATAAGAAGATAATATGCAACCCTCTAGCTCGTCTTCGATATCAGCATCGTGAGAAGAGAACAGCACCTGTCACCTGCTACCTAGTCTGCCCGTCCCAAAATGGACGAACAGCCCAAGGCAATAAGAATTAAAACATAAAGCCTTGAGTCAGACAACAGTCTTAGTGAGCAGTAAATTAACTAACAACATACCAAAAGAGCATAAAGGAAAAGGAATAGGAATACAACCCTCCCACTCCAACCTCATTCTACAGTGATAGCCCCCAGACACACACTAAGCAGAAGCAAACATAGCAGAGCATACAATTTCAAAGAAAAGCTACTATCACTCGAGTCAAGGGCGATGTTTTCCAAGTACCAAGGCCTAAATCAGATAAGCACCCAGAAAATACCGCTCTTGAGTCCGAATGACGATACAACCAAACATCCATGACTCTGGCTATCACTGTTATCACTGCTTCGATATCACCGTTAATTGAATGACCGGCACATTCTTTCAGCCGTCCGTCAAGGGCTAATGGAAACCCCGGTTCTAGACATAACTCCCGCACGTCGTCGCAGCCCGTGCCTAGGACTATCGAATCTGCCCAGAGTACTCGACCATCAACAGTTGGCCGTTGGGACTATCGAATCTGCCCAAACATACTCTTGCTTAGAGCATGCTAGAACCTTCAACAACGATGCTATCCAAGCCTCCTAGTCATCCTCCTCGACGACTATTCTCATATCCATTCATTATCTTCAACTCGAATCATATCACCGAGTTATCAACATGCTTGGAATGATCCCGTCTGGATTAGACCAAGTCTTCATCATATGATGCCTCGCTTCATTACATCCTTGCAAAGCTTCATCTCAACTTCACATCATCAAATCTATGCATAAGAGCTTCATCATCCCGCTACATATGCCACGAGCAGCTTTTCCAATTCAAGAGCCTTTCCCTTAGCTTTTGAATCACCTTCGATCTAAATCTAGTCATCAATCATCTAGTTCATAACAATCAATCAAATCAATCATCAATCCAAACAATCAAGCATTCAAATATGATCTAAGTAGACAATTATAACAATAATGGCATTTTCGTAATTAAAGAGTTGAAAGTCCAATAAGCATGAAAACATGGATTATATCTCTACAAACTTGATGAATGAACTTGCATAGGTTAATATATGATAAAATGGATGTAACATCATCATGAACAATGGATCTATATGGATCTACACATAGTATGAAGAAAATGCATGGAAATCTCTATTTTAACACCAAATCGGGCCAACAATCCGATATACTCCTTTGGATCCGTGTGAGAGATAATCACCACTCACCAAATCACCAAAACAACCTCAAATCAACACACTTCAGATCTGGACAGCAAAGGATGAAGCTTGATCTATCACAAATCCGTTTCAAATGAAGAAATCTCTCTTGAAAAGATGAAGATCTTCAATCTAAGCTCTTGAATCTTCAATCTTGATCTTCGATTTGGATGGATGGGAGCACTAGATTAGAGTGGAGAAAAGAAGTGAAGAAGTGTAGAAGTCGAGCTCTAAAAATGGCAGCACTTCGTTGCTTCAAAATCCGGATCCCAAAAATGAAGAGAAGCTCTCCTATTTATAGCTGAAAACTGCCCCTAAGTCGTAACTCGGCTATCTCCTTAAGTCGCTGCCGACTTAACACTGCCGACCTACGACCTAACACTTAGCCATCCTACGACTTAACCAGAAGCATCTGCGACCTAACAACTGCTACGACCTAAGTCGGTCACGACTTAACAACTTATACGACTTATAAAACCTTGCGACCTAACAGAACCCAACGACTCATGACCTAACAAGGCTACGACCTATAACCTCAGCGACCTAACACCTAGGCAAAACCCAGCGACCTAACACTTAGCTCCTTAGGTCGCTAACACGCTAACTCCTTAGGTCGCTAACACGCTAACTCCTTAGGTCGCTAACACGCTAACTCCTTAGGTCGCCAACCCGCTAACTCCTTAGGTCGCTAACACGCTAACTCCTTAGGTCGCTAACACGCTAACTCCTTAGGTCGCTAACCCACCCAGTCGACCTAACCTGGTAACAACCTAACCCTTAGGTCGCTTACGACCTAACCAACCAAGCTACCAGACGTCCTAACACAGCGACCTATCCCTTAACTCGGTTACTACGACCTAACTCTAACCTTAGGTCGTCTACAACCATAAGTCGGTCAACCCACTAACTCGTCCAACCGACCTAACTTCTATACGCTCTAAGTCGTTGCCGACCTAACCACACTAACCCAGTAACCACTAGGTCGCTTACTCCACTAGGTCTGCCTACCCTTGAGTCTCCATACCCTTAAGTCGGTCAGTTCCTTAGGTCGTTAACTCACCCTGCCGACCTAATACTTAACCAAATCCTAGGTTGCATAATTCTATAGGTCGCTCCAACTAACCCACGACCTAACACTAACTCGCCGAAGTCTTTAACTCGGTCACGACTTAGCTCTTAGGTCGTTCACGACCTAGGACTTAGACAAATCTGCCTAAAAATCTGAAATGACTTAAAAATGCTAAAATTCCAGATTTGACACACTTTTCGATCCGTGAAAAATACGGGTCGTTACATATATATAGGTATCTTATTTTAAAATTTAATTTGATTTGATATAAATATATTATATATATCTCTAAATTGTTTAAAGTAAATCGGAAATATAATTCTTCAATTTTGTTAAAGGATGATTTACTTATAAATAAAACCAAATTTTGGAATAAATATTTAAACTTGAATAATTGAATTGAGAAAATTTTATTTGTATATTGTTCAACTGCATTCTAATACAACTTACCTAAATCATTCAGAAGTTGAATATGTAATTGGATAATATATAAGATAAATTGAATTTATAAATAAAATTTGAGTGTTTATAATAAATGTTATACACTAAATTTTGATTATAAAGATGTCAATTGAGTTAGATAGGATAATAAATAAAACTCAGTTAAAAATGAAATAAATTTTTTTGGAAGAATTAATAAATTGAAATTTGATCAACACATGAAAATACCTTAAATTTAAAAGAAATTAATAGATGTAAATTAATTTAAATCAAAACTTTTATGTTTTAAATTAATTTATATGGGGTAAATATATGAGATTAGATATATCAAGTAGAATAAATTTAACAATAATTTGGAATAAAAGAAGAATTTAAATTGTTGAAAAAATGATTATAATAAAAGACTATTCAAATTTATGGTTTAAAAAAAAATTGTAAATTGAAGATAATTGGGTAATAAGATAATGAATTTTGAAATAGTTGAGATTGATTTTAGTGAAATCAAATGGATAAATCAATTATTGAATATCAATTAATTTAAATTTGAATTTGTATGGTTTAAATTAATTGTTATTTGTATTTCAAATCTGTTTTTCTTTCTGGTTGTTTCTATTCTCCTACCTCGTTCCTTTTCAGGGACGAAAAGTTTTGAGTGGGGGAGAGTGTAACGACCCGTAAATTTCAACTGTTTTAATAACGTAATTAGTTGAAATTTTGTGAAATTTTAAACGATAAAATTTTGAAATAAAAATTTAATATTTGGAATACGTCTAGTTAAACATAGCAACTGGTAAATTTTCGTCCGAAAATATGAAAGTTTATTTCGCGCGTAAATTCACTTCAATTTAATCAGTTAAAAAGCGATGAAAATAAAAATTTTCCGAAACCTATATATTTTTACAAAGAAAAATTCTAAACCATCTTCTGAGCAAAATGTCAGTTTGTCGTTTTTCCAAATTCGGACATCTTTGGCTCCGTCTATCTTATTTTTCAGTGTTTTTCGTGCACTTTCCGCTAATAGAAAATTCGAATTTTTATAATCCGATCGTACTACCAATATCTGTTCACCGTTGTGATCGTCTCGCCGTGTTGTTCTCGACGGTATATTCAACTCTGGGTTTAAGGTCCAGTACGCGGCGGAACCCGTGTAAACGACAAATCGCATCGGTAGTCGTTCCGTGCTTCTTGAGGTTTGTGTCCTTTCAAATTTCAACTATACAGTCGCTAAAATTAAATAGCCATCGGTTATTAAATTTTTGATATTCCCTAACCATTGGACATCCCACCATTTCAATAAATATTGTTTCGTTTCATACAATTTCGTTCTATTCATTCTTCCGGTAATATTCATTTTGTTCTAAGACACGTCTTTCCAGCTGTTCCTTCATCTTCCCTCTGTTCCTCACCTTCTTCACTTCTCCACCACAGCCCACGAACAAGACACAAAACCCATTGGCTCCTCCAATCCTACCCATTCACTACCGTACATAGCCGCACTTGCCACCAACCCGCCTGCTCCGGCCTCGACACCAAGCCTTCACCGGCCACCCTCAACTACCCCTTCGACTTACGCCTGCAGCCCTCCACCGATTCATCTTTGCACCACCGCATCCCAGGCCGAGCCTTGCCAAGGTCATGTCGTGAACCAGCCATCACCATCACATCTCAAGACGCTCCTCTTTGTTTTGCTGGCACCGTGCTCGTGCATTTGAGGTATATATATTAATATATACGAGTATGTAGGCACGTCCGATGGACGTGTTCATTGAAAAAAGTAACCAATGCTGGAAATGAGTTTTAAAAATGATCATCGCAACCTTATCTTTGATTTGTTGCTGAATATGTGAATCATTCCACAACCTTATCTTTGGTTTGGAGATGCACAAATTAATTATATTTAGGGTTGCCCATGTACATGAATTATCTATACATGTACATATACGGAAATAGGTAATTGTGGGGCAAAAAATAGTTCAGCTAATTTTCACATTTCTAACATATTCTTTTGTACTTTACAAACCCCAAGTATATCGATTGAAAATAATAAAAAAGGCATGAAATATATACAAATAAAGAATCTTTTATTCTGAAAGACGTGTGTGTTTTTATTCTGTGAAAAAAGAATGCATTCTTATTTTGCGAAAGGATATTTAAAATTGTATTTACTAATCATATTGTTAATGTATTTGTATTGTTTTACAATAGATTACATATAGAAACATAGAAAAATTAGCTGGTGGTAATTACCGTTGGAATCCAATGCACTAACACTAACGGAACAATTTCAACTGTTCACCCTGACTGGGCAAACCGATGGGACGTTGCAATGACACGTCAAACACGTCCAACGCGTCATGAATTTCATTTGAGCAAAAAAAGACCAATGATGGGCTCTTAGTTTTGTATTGGTTTATATGGTTATTGATTTCCTTTTGTGCAGTATTCCAAAGTGATTTTTTTATTGATGATAGTTAAATATTAATGAGATACATTTTATAAGTTATGTACTTATTTATGGAGGACAAATTTCTTTGCTTTCCTTTTGAGTTTATGCTGAATATTAGTCCCTTTATTCATTTATTTGGACTTGTTATGCAATTCAACCTTTTCTCCTTTTTCTAGTATCATCAAAGACCAAAATTCACAGTTCATCACTTTAATATTAATATTAAGCCCACTTTAATATATCATCTTAGAGTAAAATGAAAACACGCCTTGTGAATAAATTCAGTTTCGTTATAATAAGTTCCTATGCAAATAATCAATCCAATTTCACATTGGAAGTCCAATTTGATGGTGTAAATGAATTTTTTTTGAGAAAGAAACAATATCCATTACTGTATGTGTAAGATAAAATATTCACAAACGACACAATAACAACATAAAACCATGAAAAACAAAAGTAAATGTACTCATTCTTTCGATATCAAATTTTACACACGAAAAAACAACATGATATTCTACAATGTAATAAACTCCTGAGCCTAGTCATCATATAGTTGTTTTAACTTCAAACTTTATATACAGCAACAAAACAGTTTGACATGGTCAAGTTTGTCGGTGGTCTAGGGCTTTCATGGCAACTATCATTCGGCATCTTAGTGCTCTTATACTTTTACTCCCACTACTTTTTCGCAAGTGGAGCCGCGCACATTGGAGCGATGTTCACTGCCTTCTTATCAGTAGCCAGCGCGTTAGGAACTCCTCCTCTGTTCGGAGCTATGGTCCTCGCCTTCCTCTCCAACTTAATGGGCGGTTTAACCCACTACGGTATCGGATCCGCTCCTGTTTTCTACGGTGCTAATTATGTTCCTCTCTCTAAATGGTGGGGTTACGGTTTCTTAATCTCCGTTGTCAATATCATCATTTGGCTCGGTGTCGGTGGTGTTTGGTGGAAATTCATCGGATTGTGGTGAAACTGCCCATCCATTTTTTTTAATGCTTCTATTTTTGTTTCTATGAGGAGTACACCTTCTGAAAAATTGTACCTTTTATTCTTTCTAAATTTTGACTTGGGCCTATTTTTTCATTTGCTGTAATTATGAACTTCTTCAGGGTATACTGTATAAGCAATGGTGAAAGGTGAAAAAAAAAAACAAAACAAAACAAAACAGTTTGACAATCATAAATTAAATGTTTCGGTTTTGCTTATTTGAAACTCACGTGCACTATATTCCAGTGGGATAATTGTCTAGTGAGATAATTGTCAGTAAATGATAAAATAGTAACTGCATTTTATTATTTCTACTAAAACATAAACATCATATCCCCATAAAATTTCTTCAATATTATCATGAAATAAACATAATTAATTTAATCCCGTTAAAAGAACATAAAACTCTAATCTCATTACACATGCATAAAACTAATACCATTTTGTTTACTAATCAATCATATCAACAAAAGTAAAAAAAACTAATTACTTTTCTTTCGTCCAACAATGATATCTCTATAAGGTTAACATTGCCTTTAACTTTTATAGAAACATAAATATTAAAAGAGCAAGCAAATGTAAATAAGAAGATAAATAATGACTAATGACCAAATATTGAATATTTTTGTCCTGATATACTTCAACAATGTAAATATAAATTATTTTAAACTAATATTAAAGTCAGTGGTTGCAGCATCATGACAGTCATAAAGAAACACAAAAACTCATAAACGTGTAAACTACAAAATGCTAATTAGTTAATCATGCCTTATTTCATCTACAACATTTTAGGAACATTTTGCTAATAAGAAACTTCCAAAAACGTTCAGGTGAAAATAGATCATCTTCTTTGATCATGGATCTCTTGTATGGCATGGTGGAACTTCATCCCAATGTCAGGAGAAATCTAATCAGCTTCTTCGACATGGATTTCATATGTCCAAATCACTGCCATTATTTGTTGTGCATTATGAAAATATCAACATCGTGCGTGTGTGTGCACGTGTATGTAATGCATGGAAGTCCATTAAAACGTTTCTTATCGTAAAAGTGTGACCAAAGCGGAGTATGACGGCACAGTACAAAAGTATTCAAGCTAACCGCATCATGGAATATATTTGGCTATAAATATTTTTATAAAAAGCTTACAAACAAATGATAGCTTACAATTTGTATGTTAATGCATGTTTCTCGATTGCGATTTTCGTGCGTATATTAACTGTAACACAAAAAGGGAAAAATTGGTCTAAGGTGACCAATTCAATTCAAAATAAGTATATGTCAATTGACTGTTTATGAGAGAAAAAATTCAACTAAAATACATTATGGTTTTTCAATTCAAACTGGTTTGAACCTTTCAGTGTTTGAGTGGATATAAATATTATTGTACATAGATAATCTATTCAATTATAGAGTTGTGCTCCGTGGAAAAGTTGATAAATAGATCTTTTAATGTATGCACCACATGTTTGTCCACCTGGCTAAAGCAAAAATCATTTAATCATTAACAACTAAAATATAGGGTGAAGTATATGAATTTTCAGAGAATTTTTTTTTTGCATGCTTATCTGATGACACATACACACATTGTGGATGAAATTGCATCCTCTCTTGTTATTGTGGAACTGGTTACAACCTTTGTCGAGTTGACCATGATCTTTACTGAGCCACATGGCAAGGCAATTAATCATGAGTTGGGGACATGTTTGTGTTTTTTATGTATGCAAATTCACGTTCAAAAGACTGCAAATACTCATTATGTAGAAAACTACATGGTTTAATAACTTTTAATGCATAAACTGTTTATATGTTATTCAAACTTTAGAATAATGACCACCGATGAGCTAGTATTTTAACCATATGGCTAAAGCTAGAGTTCTCCGGTGGGTATTTTGACCCTACTTTTGCGTCAGCAATTTTATACTTTAATTGTCTCAATCACTTAAATTATTAGTTTAATTTCAGCATGTTTTTCTTTTGTTACTTATATATATTTGTTTTAATTGTCAGTTCCTTCATTTTGCATTAATATTAACTGCAGTTGCAACTATTATGCAACTTTGGAAATCAGATTCTTTGAAAATCTAAATAAACCAACTTGGCCTGCATATTATGTATATCCTTGACAACCTTTAGTTTAAATTTTTCCTTGTACATCATCTAAGAATCTACATCGAAACGTCATTGAATCGTAATGGCTCATAAGCCAATCATCTCACAATTCATGGCTCATGTATAATAGGACACATCTACATCGAAATGTAGGGTTTAGCTTTATCATGCACTAAGCATATAATAAACTAAAGTTTTAATTATTTCTTTAGATGCTGATTGCAAGGAGATTCCAACATGCAATACGGCATTGAGGCCAACTACTAAGTTGATTAAACTTAATGAGTTTGAACATGCTAGTATTAGAAAATAGTAAATGAACTCGATCTCTTAAACTGTATATTATCACCCTAACATTGAGACAATGGGACATGTTGAAGCTATGTTCAATCTTATATTTGAATCATCCAATATATTTATTTAAATTAATAAGCCAAAGAAAGTACTTTAAGTGTAGAACTTTTTGACTCCATGGCGATACCCAACTAACTAAGTCTTTACACTCTGATAAAGAAACTTACAGTGATAGATATATCACATTAGTGCAGTCTAAAATTATAGCATATTTCAGCATTTAGCAATAAAAATGTAAAATAGATTTGTCATTTGGAAATTTAACCAAGATAAGCATCAGTAAAAACTATGAAATGGTAACGAATGCATTTAATTTAGCTAGAGAATGGTAATTTCCTTAAGAAGTGCATACAGCTGCTCAACAATCATAGTATGCAGCATCTAATGATTTCAACTTGGTGTAAAATGATTTCGTTTGAGCTACATGTTTAGCTACAGCAATAATACTTATGGGAAAGAAACACTATTTCAACTTCTGAAAATTACCAATAGTGACAACAAAATTAAATCTTTAACAGTAACTTATTCTTCTCTAATGTTGTAAAGCACTTGAAATCAGAAAAACTATGTTGTATAAACATGGAAAGATGAAAAAAAAACTTTAAAAATCGAACGGAACTAATTCTCTCCCAAACCAACATAATACAGTAATAAATCGAACAAAAATATTTCAAGCTGAAGGGAAAGCTTTACCTAAATCCTCAGTCGCCATACTTTAACCCAACTGCTGTTAACAAACATAGGGCTAAGCTTTCTCCATCAACATGTCGTAGAAACGTAAGTCTTAGAAGAAACAACGGGAAAAGTTGTATTAATATTTTGGTATCATAAGTTATAAACCCTTTAATGAAAAACAGGACTACTGTAGAAAGCAATACCTATAGCCAATTTATGAAGTCCAACTCTCAATTGCCAGACACGAGATTAGATCTCTGAAATTTTGGGGCTTGAGATATTAAAATCTGGGATTATTTAAACAAAAAAAAGATTAACTTTGTAAGAAAATAAATCACATTTAAGCCACACCTTATTGTCATTTTCAAGCACTTGATCTATTACGGTTTAGCTGTTGGGACAGCGTTTTACCACATGGAGAAGATAAATGAATTGTAGTGGCGCCACTGAGGCATTATTCATGAGCAATCGGTTTTAGTGACGATGAGAAACACAGCAAAATTCTGTAAAGCTTTTGTTCTGGGTAAAGCGGGGAAGAGAAAGTGGGGAAGAGAAATCATGGATTACAATAAGCAAATAGATGAAGAGAATTCATTGAACAGGAGGGAATTAGTTTGTGGAATCGAAGGGGCGTATTTTTTGTCGGTTGGCAGAAAGCGTAGTGGGAGGACAGCAAACGTGGAGTCGTGAATTAGGGGTTTTTATTTAAATGACAAAAATACCCATACTAACTTATTTTCGGTTGCTTTAAAATGGAGGGTGTTTTAGGTAGTACCAAAAAGGCTTCACTTTGACCAGGTATTTGCTTTATATATAAGATACACACGTTTTCGGATTTGTTTATTAGTATATAAAAATCTGTTTATATATATATATATATTAGTGTGAGCAAGTTATATAGGAGTTAGTCTATATTTATGTGCGTGCTGTCTATTGTTTTATTTAAAAAGTTGTATCTATATTTTGTTATAGGTTATATACAGCCTGTCATTAGAATGTAAAAGTTTTATAAACTATAATGTCTATGTTATAAGCTATGTTATTTGCTGTGTTTTCAAATATACATGAAGCTATAAATTATGAGATATTTAAAGTATGCTAGTACAGTATTTATATATATATATATATATTGTGCTCTGTTTTTTTTAGAAAAGTATAATACCTGTTTACACAGTTTCTATGCATTACTGTATATACCCAAAGTATTGAATACGTGTATATAATTTATGTCATCATTGGTATGGGTTTTTTTTATATATTTTATATATAGTTTTTATTTGTTCTTCTTTACAGATTATATAAATGTGTGTAAATATAAAGATATATATAGGTTATAAAAATTTGTAACCTGACAGTATATATAAGTCGTGTTGTTATTTTTTGAATGATGTATATGACATTTTGAAAGGAACAAAAATATGACATAAGTGTTTTCATTTTAATAAGTATATATTATAAGTTATGTAAGTATAGGAAGGACCCTATAGATATGTTTACTTTTAAAACCAACGTACATGTCCTATATATTGGTTTATACATTAAGTATACATGAGTTGGTATAGGTTAGTTGTATATATTTATAGATATGCTAGTAAATAAAGTAAGTCTGCTTATACATGTGTTAAGCAAGCTTTTATTTATGTCTGTTGTTTGTATATAGGTATATTATGTTCTGTCGAGTTGTATATTTATGTTTAAGTAAGTTCAAATTTTTCTCATATATTGATTTAAAATATAATAAGCATATGGGTTTATATATGTGTTATATATCAGTCTATATACTTAAATTTTATATGTGACTGGTTTTCAAAATATATGTAGGGGATAAACGATGGGATCTGGTCGGCTATATATATATATTAGTTTAATCGGCTGTTTGATGTTATAAGTTATATTAGCTATATATATATTGTTAAAGAATATGCTGCAGTTTGTAGAATGATGTTGTGAAAATATAATTTTGAGTAGGATATGGTATTGTTGTTTTGAAATAAATATAGACATTGTTTAAAATAATATATTAGTCTACATCTATATATGAGTTCTAGTTTAAACCTATGATTTTGAAAGTTATATATATTTAATTTAATATAGATTTGAATATAAAATATGACTTTTCATATAGTTATACACGGTTATATAAGTTCACTTATACAAATTTTACTCATCGGTCCCGTTCTAATTTGATTTCGTCGATTCTTTGTCATCAGCTTTGTCGTCAAAGGTTCGTGTCAATTTAGCTTCATTTTGGAATTCGTGCTTGGATTCATAACTCAATTTCGGTGTCCATATCTGTGTGCGTATCCATATAATCTCCTGTTCTCTCTAGCCTCGAAAGGTGAGCACTCACTCACGATTAACGTTCTTTTATTAATTAAATTTGATTTCAATTGAAACGACAATTGAAATATGCTGCTGTTAGTTAATTACACTGTTATATATGCTATTGCCTGTATCAGTTCACCTGTGACATCTGACACCATTATCTGTTAATTATTTATGCGATGATAATACAGTTTGGCTGATAATTGATTGATTGTTGATGTTTATATTGGACGTTAAATTGTTAATATTAAAATGATAAATAGTATGAAATTGAACTTGATATAGGATAATTAAAGGTTAAATTTGATTAACTGACATTTGTATAATATGACCCTTTTTATTGTTAAATTAATTGACATGTAGAATAGTGATAATTACACTTTGAACCATCGACGTATATTGGATTAATTGTTGTAGTGTAAAAATTGAAATTGAATGACAAGTGAAAACCGTAATGTAATAATCTTTAATCTACATGAAATGATAGTGTAGATTCTAGAAATAATTATATTAATTCGTACAAATAACAATGCGAATTAATACGGTTATTTCGGGATTATTTGAATTGATTATTGGATTGTTATTGTTCGTTGTTATTGCTTGTTTATTTACTTTGACACCATCCCAGTTATCACACTGCAAGTTCCCTTTGTTATGCTTTGATTTTGAATTGAATTGGAATCGGGTTGAAATGATAAATACCCAAATTGAACTTTGACCTAGGATAGGAAATTAAATAAAACCCGATTGGTCAATAATTTGATTTAAAAATAAAATGAAGATTTTATTCGAATAAATAAGATGGTTTTGAAATGAAGTTTAAATTTGAATTTTTAATGAAAGGAAAATGTTAATATTTAATAATCTGAAATGAAATATTTATAAAGAAATTGATGAAAGAATGTTGTTTAATTTGAAATTATAATTAAGTTGAAATTATTAAACTTTGAAATGATTTAATAATTAAGTTTGAAATTATTAAGCTTTGAAATCATTTAATAATTATGTTCTGAATTATTTAATAATTAAATAAGATTGAATTATTTAATGATTATATTGAATTGAATTCTTTAATAAGAAAATTTCCCTTCGTAAATAATTGAAATTGGGTTTGCTTTATTAATTAAGTTTTGGAAAATTTTTTAAGTAAGTAAATAACTGAAATTGAATTTTCTTTAACAAGAAATGAAAATGTGATATTTTTGGAATTAATGTAAGACTTGTAATTGAAAGAATTGATTTGACGAATTTAATTTAATTCAAAATTGTAAGTTTTGATTTAAATGAAGTTGAACTTAAGAAATTGATTTAATGAAATTGGAAATTTAATAGAAATTGTTTTGAATGATAAAGTAACTTAACGAATATTGAATGAAATCGATAAATGAGTTTAAATTGATTTGAATGTTAAATAAAATTTATTTAAATGATTTCGGAATGAAACTTATATACGAACTTGAATCAATATTTGAATTGTTTTATATAGAAATTGAAATTGAATTGAAGATTGTGAAATGGTAATTTGGAAGTTTTGAAACGTAAATTATGGAAATTGGTTTTTGAAAGACAAATGAAATGATGGTTTACGAATTATAATTGGAATTGAATTGGATTTGGTTTTTGAAATATATTAAACGACCAATCGGTGTAATAATTACGAAAGTTATTAAAGAGACCGGAATTCGGTTATGGATATACTCTCTATCTAAACCGAAAACCACTTTAATAACTATACGCGGAGTGATGATCCAGAATGAAGTGGTTGGAATGGTGTACGTGATGACTGAAGAAAGAGAACGATAATGGATAGCCTTGACACTTGTGTCAAATTGGAAATGACTAAAACAGGAGCTGTGCCGGGCCAATGGAGGATCAGCTACCTCAAGTGGACACACTTCTTCGAACTACTTATACTTGTTGTCGATTGGTGCACCCTTGATTTTGGGAGTGTTGTTTCACGGTGTTGCGGGCGCTGCGGCGTTGCGTTCTCACCAGTCCGGATCAGGCGAACGGTAGTGTCACTACCTTGGGTATTGCCTCATGTGCCTTGTCATACTTGTATTCCATTTATACGCGACCACTACGATTTTGATTTGTACCTTTAGTATATGGATTGCCCTCTGGTGACTTCCGGTTTTGGGGAAACTACGGTCTTGTATATGCTTTTGGGAATAAAAATGTGTTAAGGGTGGAATGGGCCATGACTTAACGCTATTTTGATATCTTATTATTACTGATAGACATTATCTACTTATCGTACACTACTACATAGTAGATAGTTTAACGGATCCTTAAAGGATGGTTATTCCAAACATCCTTTGAGTTACTTGTATTTCAATTGCTATTTCACTTGAGTTGGATTTATTAATATAAGAATGTTAATCCTGACTCGAGTGTCTTGTGTTTTTGCTTTACGCTCGGGTCAGACTGAGTGTACTAGTATTCGAGACTCACCTTTGAAGTTGGAGCTTTGCTTGAAGATCCAACCATCTATTCTACTTTCAGTATTCGATGATTCCAGTGATGTATTCTGATTTGTATCTGATGTATCATATTACTCTTCCGTTGTATCTGGTTTAACTCTGATGTATTTTATATATTCATATAGTAGCTTCATGAACTACTATCTCTTTTATTTCCGCTGCAACTATTACTCTGTGTCTGTGATTATTTATTTATTGTATATGTTCAGTTTTGCCAAATTTAAATTAACAACGCGGTATTTTGAGCAATTCAACTCCGGCATGAGTGTCTACCTATACACTTATAATGGATGCGAATGGTCCAAAATACTGGGTCGTTACAGTTGGTATCAGAGCTTTGGTAGCTCTAGGCAAAACTTAGCATATAGGGTAAATGTATTTACAGAATCACTCTCATTCGAGTTTCAATCTCTTCCTTTTGACTCGATTCCTTTGAATTTTGGAACGTCCCCTGCGGTTCCAAAATTCATTCGTGTCCCTCACAATTCGTCTTCTTTGAATTCCGGAGTATCCCATAACTCCACTTCGAATGATCTTTATAATGAATTGGCGGTCTCGCCAATCTTCGAGTTATTTATAAATGAGTGAAACTCCTTTACAATAGACATCGATTTACCGGAGATTTCTGTATCCTCGGTTTACGATGCTATCTATCTCCTGCTATGCCTGAATTCTATTTCTTTAGATCAAATGTCGATTTGCCTCGGAATTCTGCATTGATCTTATTCTTGAAGTCGCGGTTGACCCGGTTAAGGTTGCCCGCGATTTATATAAATTTATCAATCTTCATACTTTGTTATTAATCATCGTATCTTTGTTTCGAACTTATCTTCGAATCAAATTTCTCTTTGATTTGAGTCCATCAAATTTGAAACCCTATTCTTATTTTGAAAATTCATTCCTGTATCGTCGAGCAAAGAAATGTGTTTGTAAACTAATATATATAAATATTTTAATATAGGCTGTGTTGTTTGAGTTGTTGATGTTGATTTGGGTTTCCGATCGATTCGTCTGATCAACGCTATCAATAGGATTTCCAAAACACTTGAGCAGAGCAAACTGACATAATATTATTTCAAATTTGGTAAATAAATTTGTATGAATATTATATATATATAAGTAAAATTTTCTGAAATTTAATAAGTTAATTAAATTGGTTGTTGAAATGATAATAATTGATTATCACTTATTGTTCTATAAATGAATTTTTAAACATGGATTATAAAATGATTTGAAATTTAAATGAATTTAAAATTTAGAATTTGAGAATTTAATTTTCAGTGATTTCAAACTTTGGTTTAAAATTTTAAAGTATATATTATTGAAAGTATTTTCGAATAGGAATTGTTTTCAAAGAATTTTAAAATGTTGAAATCAGTACTCTTCTCTTTGTCGCTGGAAAATAATTTCGGTGATGGCGGCCGCATCATCGACATCCATTTTTGAGTTTCGAAGTGAAGATACTATTCTGTAGCTTTGCTACGGTTTTGTTTTGAAAAATATTTTGATTTGAATTTCTTCAGTATATTTTGATTTACATATATATAGGTATCTTATTTTAAAATTTAATTTGATTTGATATAAATATATTATATATATCTCTAAATTGTTTAAAGTAAATCGGAAATATAATTCTTCAATTTTGTTAAAGGATGATTTACTTATAAATAAAACCAAATTTTGGAATAAATATTTAAACTTGAATAATTGAATTGAGAAAATTTTATTTGTATATTGTTCAACTGCATTCTAATACAACTTACCTAAATCATTCAGAAGTTGAATATGTAATTGGATAATATATAAGATAAATTGAATTTATAAATAAAATTTGAGTGTTTATAATAAATGTTATACACTAAATTTTGATTATAAAGATGTCAATTGAGTTAGATAGGATAATAAATAAAACTCAGTTAAAAATGAAATAAATTGTTTTGGAAGAATTAATAAATTGAAAATTGATCAACACATGAAAATACCTTAAATTTAAAAGAAATTAATAGATGTAAATTAATTTAAATCGAAACTTTTATGTTTTAAATTAATTTATATGGGGTAAATATATGAGATTAGATATATCAAGTAGAATAAATTTAAAAATAATTTGGAATAAAAGAAGAATTTAAATTGCTGAAAAAATGATTATAATAAAAGACTATTCAAATTTATGGTTTAAAAAAAAATTGTAAATTGAAGATAATTGGGTAATAAGATAATGAATTTTGAAATAGTTGAGATTGATTTTAGTGAAATCAAATGGATAAATCAATTATTGAATATCAATTAATTTAAATTTGAATTTGTATGGTTTAAATTAATTGTTATTTGTATTTCAAATCTGTTTTTCTTTCTGGTTGTTTCTATTCTCCTACCTCGTTCCTTTTCAGGGACGAAAAGTTTTGAGTGGGGGAGAGTGTAACGACCCGTAAATTTCAACTGTTTTAATAACGTAATTAGTTGAAATTTTGTGAAATTTTAAACGATAAAATTTTGAAATAAAAATTTAATATTTGGAATACGTCTAGTTAAACATAGCAACTGGTAAATTTTCGTCCGAAAATATGAAAGTTTATTTCGCGCGTAAATTCACTTCAATTTAATCAGTTAAAAAGCGATGAAAATAAAATGTTTCCGAAACCTATATATTTTTACAAAGAAAAATTCTAAACCATCTTCTGAGCAAAATGTCAGTTTGTCGTTTTTCCAAATTCGGACATCTTTGGCTCCGTCGATCTTATTTTTCAGTGTTTTTCGTGCACTTTCCGCTAATAGAAAATTCAAAATTTTATAATCCGATCGTACTACCAATATCTGTTCACCGTTGTGATCGTCTCGCCGTGTTGTTCTCGACGGTATATTCAACTCTGGGTTTAAGGTCCAGTACGCGGCGGAACCCGTGTAAACGACAAATCGCATCGATAGTCGTTCCGTGCTTCTTGAGGTTTGTGTCCTTTCAAATTTCAACTGTACAGTCGCTAAAATTAAATAGCCATCGGTTATTAAATTTTTGATATTCCCTAACCATTGGACATCCCACCATTTCAATAAATATTGTTTCGTTTCATACAATTTCGTTCTATTCATTCTTCCGGTAATATTCATTTTGTTCTAAGACACGTCTTTCCAGCTGTTCCTTCATCTTCCCTCTGTTCCTCACCTTCTTCACTTCTCCACCACAGCCCACGAACAAGACACAAAACCCATTGGCTCCTCCAATCCTACCCATTCACTGTCGTACATAGCCGCACTTGCCACCAACCCGCCTGCTCCGGCCTCGACACCAAGCCTTCACCGGCCACCCTCAACTACCCCTTCGATTTACGCCTGCAGCCCTCCACCGATTCATCTTTGCACCACCGCATCCCAGGCCGAGCCTTGCCAAGGCCATGTCGTGAACCAGCCATCACCATCACATCTCAAGACGCTCCTCTTTGTTTTGCTGGCACCGTGCTCGTGCATTTGAGGTATATATATTAATATATATACACACGTTTTCGGATTTGTTTATTAGTATATAAAAATCTGTTTATATATATATATATTAGTGTGAGCAAGTTATATAGGAGTTAGTCTATATTTATGTGCGTGCTGTCTATTGTTTTATTTAAAAAGTTGTATCTATATTTTGTTATAGGTTATATACAGCCGGTCATTAGAATGTAAAAGTTTTATAAACTATAATGTCTATGTTATAAGCTATGTTATCTGCTGTGTTTTCAAATATACATGAAGCTATAAATTATGAGATATATAAAGTATGCTAGTACAGTATTTATATATATATATATATATATTGTGCTCTGTTTTTTTAGAAAAGTATAATACCTGTTTACACAGTTTCTATGCATTACTGTATATACCCAAAGTATTGAATACGTGTATATAATTTATGTCATCATTGGTATGGGTTTTTTTATATATTTTATATATAGTTTTTATTTGTTCTTCTTTACAGATTATATAAATGTGTGTAAATATAAAGATATATATAGGTTATAAAAATTTGTAACCTGACAGTATATATAAGTCGTGTTGTTATTTTTTGAATGATGTATATGACATTTTGAAAGGAACAAAAATATGACATAAGTGTTTTCATTTTAATAAGTATATATTATAAGTTATGTAAGTATAGGAAGGACCCTATAGATATGTTTACTTTTAAAACCAACGTACATGTCCTATATATTGGTTTATACATTAAGTATACATGAGTTGGTATAGGTTAGCTGTATATATTTATAGATATGCTAGTAAATAAAGTAAGTCTGCTTATATATGTGTTAAGCAAGCTTTTATTTATGTCTGTTGTTTGTATATAGGTATATTATGTTCTATCGAGTTGTATATTTATGTTTAAGTAAGTTCAAATTTTTCTCATATATTGATTTAAAATATAATAAGCATATGGGTTTATATGTGTGTTATATATCAGTCTATATACTTAAATTTTATATGTGACTGGTTTTCAAAATATATGTAGGGGATAAACGATGGGATCTGGTCGGCTATATATATATATATTAGTTTAATCGGCTGTTTGATGTTATAAGTTATATTAGCTATATATATATATATTGTTAAAGTATATGCTGCAGTTTGTAGAATGATGTTGTGAAAATATAATTTTGAGTAGGATATGGTATTGTTGTTTTGAAATAAATATAGACATTGTTTAAAATAATATATATTAGTCTACATCTATATATGAGTTCTAGTTTAAACCTATGATTTTGAAAGTTATATATATTTAATTTAATATAGATTTGAATATAAAATATGACTTTTCATATAGTTATACACGGTTATATAAGTTCACTTATACAAATTTTACTCATCGGTCCCGTTCTAATTTGATTTCGTCGATTCTTTGTCATCAGCTTTGTCGTCAAAGGTTCGTGTCAATTTAGCTTCATTTTGGAATTCGTGCTTGGATTCATAACTCAATTTCGGTGTCCATATCTGTGTGCGTATCCATATAATCTCCTGTTCTCTCTAGCCTCGAAAGGTGAGCACTCACTCACAATTAACGTTCTTTTATTAATTAAATTTGATTTCAATTGAAACGACAATTGAAATATGCTGCTGTTAGTTAATTACACTGTTATATATGCTATTGCCTGTATCAGTTCACCTGTGACATCTGACACCATTATCTGTTAATTATTTATGCGATGATAATACAGTTTGGCTGATAATTGATTGATTGTTGATGTTTATATTGGACGTTAAATTGTTAATATTAAAATGATAAATAGTATGAAATTGAACTTGATATAGGATAATTAAAGGTTAAATTTGATTAACTGACATTTGTATAATATGACCCTTTTAATTGTTAAATTAATTGACATGTAGAATAGTGATAATTACACTTTGAACCATCGACGTATATTGGATTAATTGTTGTAGTGTAAAAATTGAAATTGAATGACAAGTGAAAACCGTAATGTAATAATCTTTAATCTACATGAAATGATAGTGTAGATTCAAGAAATAATTATATTAATTCGTACAAATAACAATGCGAATTAATACGGTTATTTCGGGATTATTTGAATTGATTATTGGATTGTTATTGTTCGTTGTTATTGCTTGTTTATTTACTTTGACACCATCCCAGTTATCACACTGCAAGTTCCCTTTGTTATGCTTTGATTTTGAATTGAATTGGAATCAGGTTGAAATGATAAATACCCAAATTGAATTTTGACCTAGGATAGGAAATTAAATAAAACCCGATTGGTCAATAATTTGATTTAAAAATAAAATGAAGATTTTATTCGAATAAATAAGATGGTTTTGAAATGAAGTTTAAATTTGAATTTTTAATGAAAGGAAAATGTTAATATTTAATAATCTGAAATGAAATATTTATAAAGAAATTGATGAAAGAATGTTGTTTAATTTGAAATTATAATTAAGTTGAAATTATTAAACTTTGAAATGATTTAATAATTAAGTTTGAAATTATTAAGCTTTGAAATCATTTAATAATTATGTTCTGAATTATTTAATAATTAAATAAGATTGAATTATTTAATGATTATATTGAATTGAATTCTTTAATAAGAAAATTTCCCTTCGTAAATAATTGAAATTGAGTTTGCTTTATTAATTAAGTTTTGGAAAATTATTTAAGTAAGTAAATAACTGAAATTGAATTTTCTTTAACAAGAAATGAAAATGTGATATTTTTGGAATTAATGTAAGACTTGTAATTGAAAGAATTGATTTGACGAATTTAATTTAATTCAAAATTGTAAGTTTTGATTTAAATGAAGTTGAACTTAAGAAATTGATTTAATGAAATTGGAAATTTAATAGAAATTGTTTTGAATGATAAAGTAACTTAACGAATATTGAATGAAATCGATAAATGAGTTTAAATTGATTTGAATGTTAAATAAAATTTATTTAAATGATTTCGTAATGAAACTTATATACGAACTTGAATCAATATTTGAATTGTTTTAAATAGAAATTGAAATTGAATTGAAGATTGTGAAATGGTAATTTGGAAGTTTGAAACATAAATTATGGAAATTGGGTTTTGAAAGACAAATGAAATGTTGGTTTACGAATTCTAATTGGAATTGAATTGGATTTTGTTTTTGAAATATATTAAACGACCAATCGGTGTAATAATTACGAAAGTTATTAAAGAGACCGGAATTCGGTTATGGATATACTCTCTATCTAAACCGAAAACCACTTTAATAACTATACGCGGAGTGATGATCCAGAATGAAGTGGTTGGAATGGTGTACGTGATGACCGAAGAAAGAGAAGGATAATGGATAGCCTTGACACTTGTGTCAAATTGGAAATGACTAAAACAGGAGCTGTGCCGGGCCAATGGAGGATTAGCTACCTCAAGTGGACACACTTCTTCGAACTACTTATACTTGTTGTCGATTGGTGCACCCTTGATTTTGGGAGTGTTGTTTCACGGTGTTGCGGGCGCTGCGGCATTGCGTTCTCACCAGTCCGGATCAGGCGAACGGTAGTGTCACTACCTTGGGTATTGCCTCATGTGCCTTGTCATACTTGTATTCCATTTATACGCAACCACTACGATTTTGATTTGTACCTTTAGTATATGGATTGCCCTCTGGTGACTTCCGGTTTTGGGGAAACTACGGTCTTGTATATGCTTTTGGGAATAAAAATGTGTTAAGGGTGGAATGGGCCATGACTTAACGCTATTTTGATATCTTATTATTACTGATAGACATTATCTACTTATCGTACACTACTACATAGTAGATAGTTTAACGGATCCTTAAAGGATGGTTATTCCAAACATCCTTTGAGTTACTTGTATTTCAATTGCTATTTCACTTGAGTTGGATTTATTAATATAAGAATGTTAATCCTGACTCGAGTGTCTTGTGTTTTTGCTTTACGCTCGGGTCAGACTGAGTGTACTAGTATTCGAGACTCACCTTTGAAGTTGGAGCTTTGCTTGAAGATCCAGCCATCTGTTCTACTTTCAGTATTCGATGATTCCAGTGATGTATTCTGATTTGTATCTGATGTATCATATTACTCTTCCATTGTATCTGGTTTAACTCTGATGTATTTTATATATTCATAGTAGCTTCATGAACTACTATCTCTTTTATTTCCGCTGCAACTATTACTCTGTGTCTGTGATCTGTGATTATTTATTTATTGTATATGTTCAGTTTTGCCAAATTTAAATTAACAACGCGGTATTTTGAGCAATTCAACTCCGGCATGAGTGTCTACCTATACACTTATAATGGATGTGAATGGTCCAAAATACTGGGTCGTTACATAAAAGCATTAAAGTAAATGACACCAGAGATTTTTATACTGGTTCGAACTCCCGTTCTACGTCTAGTCCTAGACTCCTTCTGGATTTAAACTAGCAACCCTAACTAAACCCGGAGGAATAGGTTTACACCGCTAGAGCAACCAAATAGGACTTCTACCACCTAAGCAACCGAATAGGACTTCTACTGCCTAAGCAACTGAACAGGACTTCTTTACAAATAACAAAAGTATTTGACTATAGTATGCTCTTTGAATAGCACTAATTAGTCAATTAAGTACAATCTTCCTATAATCTTCTCCTTTATGATATGTAGTGTAATGTGCTTGGGAATTGTGGAAGATAGAGTGATCAACGATCAGAGAATGTAAGCAGTTTGAGTGCAGTTTGAAAATAGAGAATAGATAAGAATTCAAGAATATTAAAACTAGTTTCGGTTAGGTTAGTTGTTTGTTGAATTCCGTAATCTATTTATAGTGTATAAAATAGTTGCAACCATAGATGAAAAGTCATATTGAAAAGAATAGGTGCAACCATTGATTTTGAAAACGTTTCTCTTCGGTGAAGAGAAGCGTCTATTCATGAAAATAGCAGTTGGGAATATTCAGCCGTCTGAACAAAAACAATTCAGCCTTCTGAATAAGATTAAAATGCAAACAGCAAGGTTTTAGGCTATTTCTGGCCTTATTCAGACGTTTGAATATATTCATTTAGACATCTGAATATTATGAAACAATAATTTTGTTTCAGGATTCAGACGTCTGAATGAAGGCATTCAGCCGTCTGAATTCTGCTGATAAGAAAAAGTTACCATAGCTTATTTGGTTAGAGCACTTGCCTTCTGAACTAGAGACCCGGGTTCGAGCCCTACTTCATGCAATTTTTGAAAACTTGATTTTTCATTTAAAATATGAATATATATGTATGTATATCATTTGGAGAAGATTTTAACATTTGTAAACTCTAGACACGACACTCTATGACTAATAATACTTTGTTTGTCACCTTCGTCTTGTCTCTATCGTGTATATCTCTTCTTGTATCTCCATATACATACTTTCATCTTTTTTGTACCGTGTATCTTCATTTTGAACGTATTTTTTTTATATCTTTTGATGCTCATGTACCTACAAATTAGCTTAGAGATTCTTTGGCATAATTGTATAGTTGTTGTCATTAAAATCCAACAATAGAGGTTGTTGTTTTAGTGAAATTCCAGAAAGAGTCTGGGACTGGACGTAGAACGGGAGTTCGAACCAGTATAAAAGTCTCTGGTGTCATTTACTTTATTGCTTTTACTACTTACTTACTTATTCCACACAAGTATTTTATCCATATTACACGATCCTATAGCACAGACACTTTCATTTGGTATCAGAGCATAGTTACTTTCATTTGGTATCAGAGCATAGTTACTTTCATTTGGTATCGGAGCAAGGCATCTAATAACTGTTACAAAGTTATTTGATATTTTGTTAATATGGAAAACAACACCAGCACTAGCACTGTCACTAACAGTAGTTTTGTAGAAGGTCAATCTACTGCACTACCTCCACTATTCAATGGCATGAATTACAACTATTGGGCAACTCGAATGCGTATTTATATGCAAGCAAATGGTTTTGATTCATGGAATATCACTCAAACTGAGTATAACATTCCTACAACAGAATACTCTTCATGGTCAAACACACAAAAATTAGATGCTACTGCAAATGCCAAAGCTATGAATATGTTATTTTGTGCCTTAGACAAGAATGGTTTTAATCGAGTTAGTATGTGTACAACCGTTTATCAAATATGGAGAACACTAAAAGTTACACATGAAGGTACTAACAAGGTTAAACAAAGAAAAATTTCTATGTTGAAAAGTCAATTTCAAAATTTTAGAATGAAACAGGATGAGTCTATTAATGATATGTACTCTAGATTTCAAGATATTTATCACTCTCTATTAGGACTAGGAGAAAAATTTACTAATTTTGATATTGTATCAAAAATCCTAAACACTTTAATGGATGAATAGGAAAGAAAGGTCTTAGCTATTGAAGAAGCAAATGATCTTTCTACTATGAAGCAAGAAGAGTTAATAGGAAACCTAATGTCCTACGAAGTGAATTTGCAGGCTAAAAGATTACAAGCGCAAGACAAAACGAATATGGCATTTCATGCAGAAAAAGAAGAATCAGATTCGGATGAAGAAGACTTAGCATTCATTGCTAAAAAATTTAAAAAGTTTTTGAAGTACAGAAAAGGAAATCGAACAACGGGAAAAGAAACTTCAACAACAATTCAAATAAGCCATCTTCATCAATACTAGAATGCTTTAACTGCCACAAGAAGGGGCACATACAAAAAGATTGTCCAGAACAGAAGAAAACATATCATAATAAGAACCGAAAGGACAAGTTTAAAAGAACAGCATTTTCAGTAACATGGGATGACTCAGATTCTTCTTCTTCAGAAAGCAGTAGTGACAGTGAAAATGAACGAGCAAATGTTTGTTTCATGGCTACAGAGAATGAGGTAAATGATCTTACTTTTGATGACATGATTGAAATAAATTCTGAATTATTAGATACTTTAAAAAGTCTCAAAAGGAAATATAAATTAGGGGCTCTAGAAAATCAAAGAAAAGCAGAATTCGAGAGAGATATGCTAAATGACGAAAAGAAGATATTAGAAGAAGAACTAGGAAAACTTCAAGATACTTTTTATAATGATAACTCTCAACTTACCTTATTGAGTCAAAAAATTGAAACTCAAAAGGAAAAGAATGATGCTCTTATCTCTGAAAATCATGAGCTAAAAACAAAGATCAAAATGATTGAACTAGACAATACTAGCCTCAAAACAAAGTTAGAAAGCATTACTAAAAATGTGACTAACTTCAATAAAGGCAGAGAGAACCTATCTAAGATTATTGAGAATTCCCAATCTGTTTTAAATAAGAAAGGACTAGGTTATTCTAAGAAATCAGTAGCTCCACCCAAAAATAAACAAAATAGGAGAAATATTTCTAAATCCAAGTCTACCATAGTTCAGCCAAAAAGGAATCAAATTCAAAAAACATAAAAATATGGGTTCCTAAAACAAACAACAGTTTGATTAGGAATAAATATATAAAATTCTTTTTGGAAAATGTGCATAAGAGTCAAAATTATTTATACAAAGGGAATACTGAATCCTCTTGGGTTTGGTTTCCTAACACCTAACTCTTAGGACCCTATCAAAAAGTGGGTACCAATGTTATTCTTCTATTTTTTGCAGGTCCCACTTAAGAAAAGAGGAAAATGGATACTCGACAGTGGTTGCTCAAAACACATGACAGGAGACAAAAATATGCTAACAAATATTACATATTCAAATGGAAGCTCTATCACATTTGGAAACAATTCCAAAGGTTATATCATCGGCAAAGGCGATGTGAGCAATTACGGTATATCTAATTCACCTCTCATTTCCAATGTTTTACTTGTCAAAAACTTGAAGCACAATTTGTTAAGTATTAGTCAATTATGTGACAAAGGATTCAAAACTACATTTTCTGAAGATAAGTGTAGCATTTATGATCACAATAAAAATCTTATCTTTGAAGGTAATAGAGATAGAAACATATACGTTCTGAATATGAAAATCAATCATAATTCAGATATGTGCTTAATAGCCAAAGAAAATGATCCTTGGTTATTGTGATATCCCGGAATTTTGGGCAATATTTATTTAATACTCATTGTTAATAAGCATTTAAATTGGTTTAATAAACTTCTTTGATAAATATTTAATTGGTAAATTTTATTTTTTTTAAAGCTAATAAATTGTTTTCTATTTATAATGTATATATATATGGGATTTAAATTTGGAATTCAAAAGATAGATATTTGAAAATATTTGGTTTTAAAAATATTTGTTTAAGCTTTTGCTTATATATATGATTGGCTTTATATTATTTTCTTTAAAGTAAATTCATATGTATGTATTTAGATAAGCTTTTATTAACATTTTAAAATAATTAAAAATAAGTATTAATTACTTAAAGGACATGTGTTAAGTAAGTATTAATTCAAATGACAAATGTTAAGAGTTTTTACAAGTGTCATATTATTTTTGATTTTTCTTTTATTTTAAATTAATTACAAATTCACCTATATAACCATTGTTTCTTCCTTCCAAATTCTTTTTCTATCTTCATAATTCAAAGCTAAGTAAACCAAACAATCTCTCAAATACAAAATCTGTAATCAATTTCCAACAAACCTGTAATTCATTTTCAAAGATCAAAATCAAAGCCTGTAAAACCATTTTCTTCAATCTGAAACAAATCTTAAGCCTGCAAAATTCTTCAAATACAATCTGTAATTAACATCCTCCTCAAATCTGAAATGTAATCAAAAGCCTGTAATTCATTTTCATTTTCAAAAGCAAACCTATAAACATCATTCCTCAAACTAGAAAATCATATCCCCTGTAAATCATTTTCAAAAGGAAACCAGACTGCATTTTCTTCATCTGGGAATCAAGCCAGCATGCATGTAGTTTAAAATCAGTTTAAAGCTCCAGCAACTCAAGTTTTCAGCAAGCAATTCAAGTTTAAAGTTTTCAAATCAAAAGCAAAAGCATTTCAGTTTTAAGGATTCAAAGGTTTTCGAAGCTTTTCAAAAATGGAAGCTCTGTCTTCATTCTAAAATTTGGTGAGTAACTTCACTTTTAAAACTTAAAGTATAATTATGGTTGCATGTTATTGCTGTGATAAATATTGCATTGTGTATATTTATAAGTATGTTTGTGTATGTATATTGTTAAATTCCTGATGTATGATGTACGCATTTGAATATCTGTAACTTCTCTGTTCCCAGATTTAAGTTCTTGTTTTGATTTAAATTCAAAACCTCTTGATTTAGTCTCTGTTTAAACTTAAGTTTCAAATGAAACTTGTTTGTTCCATCATAAATTTTAGTTAAAAATTTATTTAAGTTAAAACAAATTGGTAATATCTTTGGGAATCAAGAAAAACTGAGCAAACTTAATTTAAGTAAAAATTCAAACATCTTAATTTATAAATTCAGGAATGTAAACTGAATTCTTATCCTAAAACACGATTTTTAAAACTAAAATCATAATTTTTAATAATGGGATGAGTGTGTAGTTCTGGGATGAACTGGAAATGGAAATGTGGGGTTTTCTGATGATCTATGTGGTCTGGGAGGAAGGGGTTCTATCTGGTGGTAGTCTGATGATCAGAGATTAAGGGAAAAATGCCAGGGGATTGATCAGAGCTTGGTGGTGATGATGGTTGATTTTTGAAGTCTGTAACCCTAGTTTTAACTAGGTTGGGTTTTTGGATCGACACGTCTTCCCTAGTGGATCGAGTGCAACAAGACTCGGAGAAATGGAAGTGGGTGGTTAGACGAAGGCTTGGCCGGGGTTCCAGAAACTCTGGTGGTCGGAGATGCGAAGACGAGGTGTTTCCAGGTTGAGGTGGTGGTTCCAGACTTTGTTCCAAGTTTGGGGGTTTGAACTCGAATTCGATTTCGAGTTATGGGATGGTGATTCTAATGATCGTAGGGAGATGTGTAGTTGTTTGCCGATGTGGGATGATCGGCGAAGTTGGCTAGAAGCGATCGACGGCACCGTACATGTGCACGGTGCACCCCTTTTATTTTCTGCTGCTTGTTGGTTTGAGGGGTTTCGTCTCGAGTATTTCTCGAGTAGATGGAGTGTTTTGCTCGAGTTTGTTTGTAATTGACTCGAAGCAAATTTAAGTAAGGCTCGGGTCAAAATTTCTGGGTTAAAGGTTTAAACCTGCTTTGTTTTAAAAATCTAAAACTGATTTTTTTTAAAAGGTAAAGAAGATTTAAATTAAGTTTAAATCTAAGTTTAAAAATAGATTCAAGTTTAATTTGAATCTTAGTTTGGAAATAAATAAAGTTTTTAAATTCAAATTGTTTTAATAACTTAAAAGTGTTTAAGAAATTAAGTGTATTTAAAAGAATTTGAATTTAAAATGGAGTTTGAAAATGTAAAGAAAAGATTTAAATAAAGTTTTATAAATTTAAATGTTTTAATAAGTTTAAATGTTAAGTTATATATTTTAAATGTTTTGAATTTAAAAAGGAATTTGATTTAAACTCCTTTAAAATTCTTTTATAAGATATAAGTATTCTTTAACATGTGAATTTAAAAAGGTTTTTAAATTGGTTTTAAACTTTGTTAAAGATAAATTGGTATTCATTTTAAATCCCGAATTTAAAATGAAATTTAAAAGTAAATTTGAAAATGGATGTTTTCAAATGTATTTGTGAATGATAATTTAACCATGGATAAGAAAAATGTTTTTATCTTAAAGTTAAAATCATTAAATCTTTAAGGTAATTAAAATGGTTTAAATAATTTAATTAATTTATGATTTGGATTAATTAATTAAGTAATTAAGTAATTAAGGGTTTAAATTTATTAATTAAGGTTTAAGTTAATTAATTAAGCAATAATTAATTTGCAATTAAGAATCATAGAGTTGATTTTTAAATTAATTAATCAAGTAATTAAGGATTAATAAAGTTATAGTTAACACTTAATTAATTAAATAATTAGGATAAATTAATGGGTTATTAATGGTTAATTAATTTATAATTAATAATGATTAATGTAAGTTTTAATTACTTTAGAAAAGTAATTAATGAATTTTAAATAGTTAATGAAGATCATTAACTAAGGATTATTAAATACATAATTAATGTGATTAATTTTAATAATTAATTAGATTAATTAATTTAAAGATAATCATTTGTGAAAATTGTTTAAAAGTAATTACTTAATGGAAGTAATTAAGAAATTAATTACTCATTGTAATTAATTGAGTTTAATTTGATTAGTTTAAGTTAATTAATTAAGTTTAATTAATTTAAGATAATCACTTGATGATTTGTGAAGTATAATTACTTAGGGAAGTAATTAATGGATAATTACTGGATGTAATTAATGGAGTAATTAAGGGTAGTTAATTATTTAATGGAATTAATCAAGGGATTAATTAAAGAAATTAATTAAGGAGTAATTAATTTATTTGATAAAGTAATTAAGAATAGTTAATTACTGAATGTGATTTAATCAAAGGTGATTAATAAATGTGGTTTAATTAAAGATTAATTACTTAATGTAATTAATTTAAATAGGATAATTAATTAAGAGTATTAGGGATCATTAATTAATATAATTAATGATGTAATTAAGAGATGATTAATTAAGATTAATTAATCAATAATAAGTGATTATGAAGTATTTAATTAATGTAATTAATTAAGGATTAATGTAATTAATTTTAGCTAATAAATTAATGAGCGTAATTAAAGGTTAATTACTATAAGTGGTTAAGGATAATTAATTTGTGAAATTAATTAAAGAATAATTGCTTGAATGCAATTAAAGGATAATTAATCAGGGATGATTAATTAAGGTGGATAATTAGAGGATAATTAATTAATTTATTTATAATTAATTAATGGTTATGTAAGTAAGATTTATAATGATGAAGTAATTAATTTAATTTATTTTAAATTAATTAGAAATGAAGTAATTAATTTAGTTCACTTTAAATTAATTAGAGATGGTATAGATCATTTCTTATGTATGAATGGATGATATTGATTTCTTTGAATTGTTAGAGATCTCAGATATGAGATAAGTAATGTTGTGTGATATAGATGCTTTGATTGGATTGTGATGATAATATGAATTATCTATTTGTGATGATAATGTGAATTATCTATTGATATTGTGAATTATCTATCTGTGTGTATATAGATAATAGAATTGAATTGTTTTAACTTTAAAACAACTTGGCCTTAAAAAGATACGTTTTGGTTTTCGATGAGACCGGGATCGGGTTTCCAGATTTGGATATCCGAATACCACATCGATCCAAATTAACGATAGGTCGTGAATCTCAAGTGATGATGAAGATTCAGAGTGCAAGGGTTATTGTCGTTAACTCTGAGGGTGATTCCAAAATGAGTGTAACGAGATAATGCCTTCGGTTTCGTTCGAACCCGGAATGAACTTGTATGGATTGAATGCTTTCAACACATCGTCAGGTGGACGATGAGCATTCTAAGTGATGTGATCTGATAAGGTAAATCGTAGCCTCAAGCCTCATCAACCGGGAATGGCTAAAACAGGGGAGGTGCAACAAGGCTTTGTAGGTAGCACCCACTTGAGAGCGAGATATACCCCTGTCTAGAAGTCCCTTTTTATTATTCGGCTGTGTGGGCAGTTGGTTGCAAACAACTACGGGGTTGTCTTGTTCGGAATTATCCAGTAAGGGATGGTTCCGGCTTTGTGTTGCAGGGGGTCAGGAGTGATCCTCGGTACGGTGATCTAGACCACGTACTGTGACGGGCGGTACCCCAGTAGCCCTGCCATTGTATGGAATCCAATTTCCAATAAGTGATCTCGGACTTGATTGTATAACCGACTTTGTGGCTAGTATGCTGGAATTTAATAATGTAACAATTTCGGCTATGTGAATATTTATTTGAAAACCCTAGACCTATTATAATATAACTGGATTTCCTATCAAATGTTTGGTTAGCGTAAGGTAAAAACTTACCCATGTTTATGTGTGGGAAGTCTTACGTGATACCTTTTGTTTCAAAGGCTTTACAAAGTTAAGCAACTTTAACCTGTTACTCACACCAGACCCATGTCTGTCACAAGTGTTTATTTTCTGTTTTATAAACTCTTGGGTACTCAAATTTTTACGAGTAGCCAAGGGATTCATGTTAGCTTTGACGAATTGTGGAGGAGAAATGGAGCAGGAGGCTTCTGTGTTGTATATATATATATATAGTAGTTCCGCTGTATTGATCGATGTATTGATCTCTGTATTGTATTGAGTTATAATAACTAGACAGGTGTTTATAACTGTCTAGTATATGATGTATAATCTGTGTAACTCTGATAGTCGTTGTATATTATGTAATACTAATGTTATTAATATAATTTATTCGTTCCGCTGTTGAGATTCCGATGTTGTTTCTTCTTTTTTCTATATCTTTTCTCTTTTCTATCTCTTTCTTTCTTCAAGATGATGCAACTTTCTGGTCGATGAAAGTCGGGTCGTCACAATTGGTATCAGAGCTCTAGGTTGAGTGAATACCTAGGCTTTGGAGTGATTTATTTCTTGAGAGAGCGTATTTGTAATTTTTCTATATATATATATATATTTATTTCTACCTATATTGTTGGATTACCTGCTCCGGTTTTCCAATATATGAATTCTAAAGGTAGATGCGGTAGTGGTGTGTGTAACACGACTATTACCTATAATAGGAGTTTGAATGTTTGGGGTTGGAAGTGTATCTGTCGAGACTGTAGACCCAATAACATCTCGAGTAAGTTTTTTAGTGGTGTAAGGATTTCATCGATCTTTGAAGGAAACCTGTTAAGGTTCTGAGTCCACTTTGAAGTGCAAGTTTGGATGAGTAGAGTTTGGATCTGTTGGATGAGCAGAAGCAAGTGATGGTATCTTGGTAACTTCTGGAAGAAGTAGCTGTGTGATGAGATACAATGACTATGGATGTTCCCGAAGCTCTTTTCTTTGGAACAAGTCTAAGGAAGTGTGTCTGCTTCGGTGTTGTGGCTGAGTTCAGCATGGTGTTTCTGTTGTGTTTGAGGTTCGAGTTTCTCGAAGAGCTTTGGATTAGGAATTCTTTGGCGTCTGTGTTAGCAGTGCAGCTCGAAGTGTTCTATGTGTTGGCAGGAAGTTTTCTGGCTGAGCAGTTTTTCTTGAGAAGGAGTTCAGAAGCAGCAGAGTGGATCCATTTCTTCGATGGACGGGATAGCTAAGTGTAAGCTGTTCTGATTGGTAAAGAGAGAGCGGTTTTTTTCTTTGGAAATAGGCTGGGTTGATCACAAAAGTGACTTGCGATTGTTGAGTGTTCTCTTTGGTTATCAGAGTTTTTCCGGAAGTCTTCAGGGAAGTCAGAAGTTTGTCCGCATCTGGAGATTGAGTTTTCTTATCGACTAGGATTCCAGGAGTGACACCAATGGTTCAGCCTAGTGGAAGGATGGTTCCTAGAGATAGAGTTTGGTGAAGCAGGTCAGGTTTTTGATGGAACTTCTGAGTTTTTCTTTTTGGATTTGATGAACCATATTTCTGGGATGTGTTATCCAGTCTGTGCTTGTGTTCTTCATCAGCATTTTCATTATACTTCAGATCAGAGTTGTATAGCGGAAGCAGTTTGGAAGTGCATCTGTTTTGTTTTTTTCTGGATAGGAGGAGTAAGTTTAGTCTTCTGTTGTTTGAGGGGTAGAGTTTGTGTTCTTGGTTTTGGTTAATCTTGGAAGGATCATTTTGTTGGGTTGTTTTTGATCTAGTTTGTTCCTAGAGGTACCAGCGAAGGTTGAGCTGATCAAGAGGGTTGTAGACAGCCCAGGATCGTTCGAAGAATTTTGTGGATAAGAGACAGAGGAATTTGGATTCCAAAGTCGGAGGTTTGATTTTGGATAAGTTTATCTCCGATATAAGGGAGCTATAAGATTGGGTAAGTTTGGGAAGTTAGCTCCGAGGTATTGGATCTTTTCTGTATTCTTGTGAGGATTAGTGTTGGTCTACAGAATTGAATTGTCAGTTTGGATAACTGGGATTCGATGCGTTACACGTATCTCTTAGGGAGCATGTGTTTGATCTATCTCTGGTTTTGGAACCAGCAGTTCAGAGAGATTTGGTTGTTTAGTCAGACTTGTCTGTAGTCTAATATCCTGTTTAGTTTTGTAGATCTAGCTGAGTAGGAGCTCTGTAGCTTAGTATTGATTGTTTGGATTCTGTAGAGCGAGTATCCCGGTATTTATACTTAAGAAACTCTAGGAAATTCTATCCAGAATTTTTTTTGGATAGTTAGAATTGTTTGATTGGGTGAATTGATTGTTATGGTTGTTAGCATATGGTTGATAATATATGTTGTGGTTTAAGAATTAAAATCTTTAATGAGATTATTAAATTGCCTTTGTTATAAATTTCGGGGATGAAATTCTTTTAAGGGGGGAGGAATGTGATATCCCGGAATTTTGGGCAATATTTATTTAATAATCATTGTTAATAAGCATTTAAATTGGTTTAATAAACTTCTTTGATAAATATTTAATTGGTAAACTTTATTTTTTTAAAGCTAATAAATTGTTTTCTATTTATAATGTATATATATATATGGGATTTAAATTTAGAATTCAAAAGATAGATATTTTAAAATATTTGGTTTTAAAAATATTTGTTTAAGCTTTTGCTTATATATATGATTGGCTTTATAATATTTTCTTTAAAGTAAATTCATATGTATGTATTTAGATAAGCTTTTATTAACATTTTAAAATAAATAAAAATAAGTATTAATTACTTAAAGGACATGTGTTAAGTAAGTATTAAAATGACAAATGTTAAGAGTTTTTACAAGTGTCATATTATTTTTGATTTTTCTTTTATTTTAAATTAATTACAAATTCACCTATATAACCATTGTTTCTTCCTTCCAAATTCTTTTTCTATCTTCATAATTCAAAGCTAAGTAAACCAAACAATCTCTCAAATACAAAATCTGTAATCAATTTCCAACAAACCTGTAATTCATTTTCAAAGATCAAAATCAAAGCCTGTAAAACCATTTTCTTCAATTTGAAACAAATCTTCAGCCTGCAAAATTCTTCAAATACAATCTGTAATTAACATCCTCCTCAAATCTGAAATGTAATCAAAAGCCTGTAATTCATTTTCATTTTCAAAAGTAAACCTATAAACATCATTCCTCAAACCAGAAAATCATATCCCCTGCAAATCATTTTCAAAAGGAAATCAGTCTGCATTTTCATCATCTGGAAATCAAGCCAGCATGCATGTAGTTTAAAATCAGTTTAAAGCTCCAGCAACTCAAGTTTTCAGCAAGCAATTCAAGTTTAAAGTTTTCAAATCAAAAGCAAAAGCATTTTAGTTTTAAGGATTCAAAGGTTTTCAAAGCTTTTCAAAAATGGAAGCTCTGTCTTCACTCTAAAATTTGGTGAGTAACATCACTTATAAAACATAAAGTAAAATTATGGTTGCATGTTATTGCTGTGATAAATTGCATTGTGTATATTTATAAGTATGTTTGTGTATGTATATTGTTAAATTCCTGATGTATGATGTACTCATTTGAATATCTGTAACTTCTATGTTCCCAGATTTAAGTTCTTGTTTTGATTTAAATTCAAAACCTCTTGATTTAGTCTCTGTTTAAACTTAAGTTTTTAATGAAACTTGTTTGTTCCATCATAAATTTTAGTTTAAAATTTATTTAAGTTAAAACAAATTGGGTAATATCTCTGGGAATCAAGAAAAACTGAGCAAACTTAATTTAAGTAAAAATTCAAACATCTTAATTTATAAATTCAGGAATGTAAACTGAATTCTTATCCTAAAACACGTTTTTTAAATAATCATAATTTTTAATGATGAGATGAATGTGCAGTTCTGGGATGAACTGGAAATGGAAATGTGGGGTTTTCTGATGATCTATGTGGTCTGGGAGGAAGGGGTTCTATCTGGTGGTAGTCTGTTGATCAAAGGTTAGGGGAAAAATGCCAGGAGGTTGATCAGAGCTTGGTGGTGATGATGGTTGATTTTTGAAGTCTGTAACCCTAGTTTTAAGTAGGTTGGGTTTTTGGATCGGCACGTCTTCCCTAGTGGATCGAGTGCAACAAGACTCGGAGAAATGGAAGTGGGTGGTTAGACGAAGGCTTGGCCGGGGTTCCAGAAGCTCTGGTGGTCGGAGATGCGAAGACGAGGTGTTTCCAGGTTGAGGTGGTGGTTCCAGACTTTGTTCCAAGTTTGGGGGTTTGAACTCGAATTCGATTTCGAGTTATGGGATGGTGATTCTAATGATCGTGGGGAGATGTGTAGTTGTTGGCCAATGTGGGATGATCGGCGAAGTTGGCCAGAAGCGATCGGCGGCACCGTACATGTGCACAGTTCGCCCCTTTTGTTTTCTACTGGTTGTTGGTTTGAGTGGGGTTACGTCTCGAGTAATTCTCGAGTAGATGGAGTGTTTTGCTCGAGTTTGTTTGTAATTGACTCGAAGCAAATTTAAGTAAGGCTCGGGTCAAAATTTCTAGGTTAAAGGTTTAAACCTGCTTTGTTTTAAAAATCTAAAACTTAATTTTTTTTAAAAGGTAAAGAAGACTTAAATTAAGTTTAAATCTAAGTTTAAAAATAGATTCAAGTTTAATTTGAATCTTAGTTTGGAAATAAATTAAGTTTTTAAATTCAAATTGTTTTAATAACTTAAAAGTGTTTAAGAAATTAAGTGTATTTAAAAGAATTTGAATTTAAAATGGAGTTTGAAAATGTAAAGAAAAGATTTAAATAAAGTTTTATAAATTTAAATGTTTTAATAAGTTTAAATGTTAAGTTATATATTTTAAATGTTTTGAATTTAAAAAGGAATTTGATTTAAACTCTTTTAAAATTCTTTTATAAGATATAAGTATTCTTTAACATGTGAATTTAAAAAGGTTTTTAAATTGTTTTTAAACTTTGTTAAAGATAAATTGGTATTCATTTTAAATCCCGAATTTAAAATGAAATTTAAAAGTAAATTTGAAAATGGATGTTTTCAAATGTATTTGTGAATGATAATTTAAACATGGATAAGAAAAATGTTTTTATCTTAAAGTTAAAATCATTAAATCTTTAAGGTAATTAAAATGGTTTAAATAATTTAATTAATTTATGATTTGGATTAATTAATTAAGTAATTAAGGGTTTAAATTTATTAATTAAGGTTTAAGTTAATTAATTAAGCAATAATTAATTTATAATTAAGAATCATATAGTTGTTTTTTAAATTAATTAATCAAGTAATTAAGGATTAATAAAGTTACATTTAACACTTAATTAAATAAATAATTAGGATAAATTAATGGGTTATTAATGGTTAATTAATTTATAATTAATAATGATTAATGTAAGTTTTAATTACTTTAGAAAAGTAATTAATGAATTTTAAATAGTTAATGAAGATCATTAACTAAGGATTATTAAATAATTAATTAATGTGATTAATTTTAATAATTAATTAGATTAATTAATTTAAAGATAATCATTTGTGAAAATTGTTTAAAAGTAATTACTTAATGGAAGTAATTAAGAAATTAATTACTCATTGTAATTAATTGAGTTTAATTTGATTAGTTTAAGTTAATTAATTAAGTTTAGTTAATTTAAGATAATCACTTGATGATTTGTGAAGTACAATTACTTAATGTAATTTAATAAAGTATAGTTACTTAGGGAAGTAATTAATGGATAATTACTGGATGTAATTAATGGAGTAATTAAGGGTAGTTAATTATTTAATGGAATTAATCAAGGGATTAATTTAAGAAATTAATTAAGGAGTAATTAATTTATTTGATAAAGTAATTAAGAATTGTTAATTACTGAATGTGATTTAATCAAAGGTGATTAATAAATGTGGTTTAATTAAAGATTAATTACTTAATGTAATTAATTTAAATAGGATAATTAATTTAGAGTAATTAGGGATCATTAATTAATATAATTAATGATGTAATTAAGAGATGATTAATTAAGATTAATTAATCAATAATAAGTGATTATGAAGTATTTAATTAATGTAATTAATTAAGGATTAATGTAATTAATTTTAGCTAATAAATTAATGAGCGTAATTAAAGGTTAATTACTATAAGTGGTTAAGGATAATTAATTTGTGAAATTAATTAAAGAATAATTGCTTGAATGCAATTAAAGGATAATTAATCAGGGATGATTAATTAAGGTGGATAATTAGAGGATAATTAATTTATTTATTTATAATTAATTAATGGTTATGTAAGTAAGATTTATAATGATGAAGTAATTAATTTAATTTATTTTAAATTAATTAGAAATGAAGTAATTAATGTAATTCACTTTAAATTAATTAGAGATGGTATAGATCATTGCTTATGTATGAATGGATGATATTGATTTCTTTGAATGGTTAGAGATCTCAGATATGAGATAAGTAATGTTGTGTGATATAGATGCTTTGATTGGATTGTAATGATAATGTGAATTATCTATTTGTGATGATAATGTGAATTATCTATCTGTGTGTATATAGATAATAGAATTGAATTGTTTTAACTTTAAAATAACTTGGCCTTAAAAAGATATGTTTTGGTTTTCGATGAGACCGGGATCGGGTTTCCAGATTTGGATATCCGAATACCACATCGATCCAAATTAACGATAGGTCGTGAATCTCAAGTGAAGATGAAAATTCAGAGTGCAAGGGTTATTGTCGTTAACTCTGAGGGTGATTCCAAAATGAGTGTAATGAGATAATGCCTTCGGTTTCGTTCGAACCCGGAACGAACTTGTATGGATTGAATGCTTTCAACACATCGTCAGGTGGACGATGAGCATTCTAAGTGATGTGATCTGATAAGGTAAATCGTAGCCTCAACCCTCATCAACTTGGGAATAGCTAAAACAGGGGAGGTGCAGCAAGGCTTCGTGGGTAGCACCCACTTGAGAGCGAGATATACCCCTGTCTAGAAGTCTCTTTTTATTATTCGGCTGTGTGGGAAGTTGGTTGCAAACAACTGCGGGGTTGTCTTGTTCAGAATTATCCAGTAAGGGATGGTTCCGGCTTTGTGTTGCAGAGGGTCGGGAGTGATCCTCGGTACGGTGATCTAGGCCACGTACTGTGACGGGCGGTACCCCAGTAGCCCTGCCATTGTATGGAATCCAATTTCCAATAAGTGATCTCGGACTTGATTGTATAACCCACTTTGTGGCTAGTATGCTGGAATTTAATAATGTAACAATTTTAGCTATGTGAATATTTATTTGAAAACCCTAGACCAATTATAATATAACTGGATTTCCTATCAAATGTTTGGTTAGCGTAAGGTAAAAACTTACCCATGTTTATGTGTCAGAAGTCTTACGTGATACCTTTTGTTTCAAAGGCTTTACAAAGTTAAGCAAATTTAACCTGTTACTCACACCAGACCCATGTTTGACCCAAGTGTTTATTTTCGGTTTTATAAACTCTTGGGTACTCAAATTTTTACGAGTAGCCAAGGGATTCAGGTTAGCTTTGACGAATTCTGGAGGAGCAATGGAGCAGGAGGCTTCACCGTTGTATATATATAGTAGTTCCGCTATATTGATCCCTGTATTGATCTCTGTATTGTATTGAGTTATAATAACTAGACATGTGTTTATAATTGTCTAGTATGTGATGTATAATTTGTGTATCTCTGATAGTCATTGTATATTATGTAATACTTATGTTATTAATATAATTTATTCGTTCCGCTGTTGAGATTCCGATGTTGTTTCTTCTTTCTTCTCTATCTTTTCTCTTTTCTATCCGTTTCTTTCTTCAAGATGATGCGACTTTCTGGTCGATGAAAGTCGGGTCGTCACAGTTATGGCACAAGAGATTTTGTCATATTAACTTCAAAGCAATAAACAAACTTTCTAAAAATGATTTAGTCAAAGGATTACCAAAAATGAACTTCAAAGTTGATCATATTTGTGATGCACGTCAATTAGGAAAGTTAAGTAAATCATCTTTCAAATCTAAGAAAGTTATTTCTACACTACAACCACTTGAATTACTTCACATGGATTTATATGGACCTACTCAAGTACAATCCATAAATCACAATAGATATGTGTGTTAACTCCTATTTTTGAAGCGACCTAAAACTCTGCGACCTAGCGATCTAACTTCTCCAGCAGCCCAGCGACTTAAGAGTGCCAGCGACCTAAAGCTTACGCGACCTAACGACCTAATGGTCTTAACGACCTAACGACTTAACGGTCTTAGCGTCCTAACGACCTAAAGACAGAGCGACCTAACGACCTAAAGACAGAGCGACCTAACGACCTAAAGACAGAGCGACCTAACGGCCTAGAGGATGGAGCGACCTAACTGACAAAATGGAACAACAGTAACCCGCAGCAGAGAGGCAATACGACCTACGACCTATCTTAGGTCGTCCACGACCTAAAACTTACCAGCCAGTTTGTATAAGCCGAGATAACTCCTTATGCCGCTTTTCCCTAAGTCGCTCACCATTCCCACTAGGTCGCCAACGACCTACAACCTTAACTCGCTTACGACCTATGCCTTGTCAATGTGTTCAAATGATCCAGAGCAAACTATTAAGTCGTAGCCTATGCTTCTTAGGTCGCCCGCGACCTACGACCTACTCTTAGGTCGTTCACGACCTAAGACTTAGAGATTGAGTCTTGCCCAGATTTTTCCCTATAAATACTAGAGCTACTCCAACGACAGGGGGACTTTTTTGGCTGATCTTCTGAAGTGCCTTTACTCTGCTGAATTCTGACCTCATCCAACACATTAAGCATTCCAAACATTCAAGACACTACAACAAGCTTCGAAAGAGATCTTGCACATCCAACATGGATTCAAAGAGCCTTATCACATCGAAGTTTGAGCTACTAGTCTGAAGTGTTTTAGAATTGAAGTGTATTGTATCTTGAAGTGCATTGTATCAATTTGTAACCAAAATTAGCAATAAAGGAATTTAAAGTGGACGTAGGCTTGATCTTAAGCCGAACCACTATAAAATCGTTGTCTTTTACTGTTTTCTGTTACTTTTCTGCTTATTCCTTATTCCCATGTCATGGGTGGTGCTTTCACATTACTACTACACACATCAGGGTGTTAGCATTCAATTTTCAGCGTTAACATTTTGGTGCTTTCACCGAGAAAATCGAACTCAGGAAGATCCCACCATTGCTTCGAAAAAGTTTGTTGAAAGAATCTCTCTAAAAACTAGAAGTCTATCTGAAATCATGGCTCCTGGTAGATCTACAAGATCCGGAAATGCTAATGACAGGGCTGATTCTTCTCCAGCGCCAAATCAGGCAACTTCTACTGTTGGGGTTACAAGGGCTGAATTAGACGATGCAGTGTCGGGATTATACCAGCAAATTGAAACTCAAAACGCTTTGATGATGGACAGATTAAATGCTCTGCTTGGGGCAAATCGACAACCAGAAAATGCTGAACCAACCTTTGCCAAAGATGCCCATAATTCCCAAGAGAAAGATATTCCTCAAAGAGCCACTTGCACCGCCGAAGAGCCACCTTTCCAAGCTGAAGGTTCAAGGCCGCAACCAACTTTTCGTGAATATTTTCCTAGGAAAACTTCCGAAAAAATACCTGACGACTGCCCGACGATGCCTCTAAACAATGAGGAATACCTATCAGGGATGGTTCGTCGAATCATGAAAGAGAGCATGCAGAGGGAAGAAAATGAGAACGACTGGGGATTTGCTCCAAGCAAGACTCCCTTTACTGAAAGGATATTAAAAGCAGAATTTCCAAGGAAATTTGTACCACCTACTATCCCGGCCTATAGGGAGACAAGTGACCCAAACCAGTTTCTCTACAAGTATGATTGGCATATGACCGGTGCGAGGGCATCAGATGATATTAAATGCCGATACTTTCCAGTGTACTTGGAAGGAGTGGCTCTACTCTGGTTCACAAAGCTACCAGTCCGATCTGTAGATCAATTTTCTAACTTAACGCGAAAGTTCAAAGACCAGTTCAGGTTGTATGCTTCAAAGGCTAAGAATATAATGTCACTGTCCAGCCTTGAACAAGCTCCAGGAGAATCTATCAGATCTTTCTTGAACCGTTTCAACACAGCCTTGACTGAAGTTGACAACGCAGAGCCATGGATGATTTTGACTTACTAGATGCGGGTCATCAATAAATCAAGTGAATTCGGAAGATGGTTAAAAATGAAGGAGCCAAACTCACTTGAGAAATTCTATAAGAAGGCCGACGAATTCATGTGCCTAGAAAGCCTTTCTGCGCCAGCAAAAGTAGTGGTTGCCGAAATCCAGAATAACAGTGTTGCTTCTAATAGAAGAGAATCTAGAGGACAGAAGAGGGAAAATGATGACGAGAAAAAGCAGGGAAATGCAAAGAAAACTCGCCACTTTGGATCTTCGAATTTCACTCCCTTGACTGATACTCTAGAGAATATTTTCTTTGCAATTAAGGATACTGTTGAATATCCTAAACCACATAAGTTGAGACTTGGGAGAAATGCCACGCAGAGTGGAAGATTCTGTAAGTTCCACAATCAGCCTGGACATGACACTAATGAGTGTCGCCACTTGAAGGATCCGATTGAAGAGCTGTTGAAAGAAAATAAACTTCAACAATATGTCAGGAAAAACAGGAATGACCCATCCTCATCCACTCAGGGGCAACTAGTTCCCGCTCATCAATATAGCTCAGGCAACAAAACTACAGAGCAGGAATCAGAGAGGCTTGTCATTAATGTTGTCACAGGGGGTCCTCACACAGTGTCTGACCACACTCCATTCTGATTGGCATATGGATCAGAAACAATGATTCCAGTGGAAATGGAGATGCAATCCCAAGATTCTGGAACAACAACCACTTGCATCCAATTTTTACTTAACAACATTGCTTAAATTTGTAAAATGATAATGGATGTATAACTCTTGTATTGTAAACCACTGAGAAATCAGTGCGAATCAATAATAAAGAACTTTAAGATCTTGTGTCTTTTACTGCTTTAAAATGCCTGTCTCATTTCGATTTGCAAGTATCTTTAAAATATTGCTAAAATGTCGATTTAATATTGTAGGCTATCAAAGCAAAGCGTACCTATTCAACACGTCACAAGGCTCAGCAATTCCTATAAATCACTCAACAAACAAATGTCAAGTCACAAAAGTTCCAAAATTCAACTCTTACAAAAGAAGTGCTACACAAACAGTTGATGATTCCACCAAAGTGGGCGCCTTCCTGACGAGAAGGTTCCAGACCCTTACTAACTAATCGCGATCGTTTATGAAAATGAACATCCGGTAAAGTAGCTTGCGTCTGCCCCGTGGATTCACTCAACAACAAAGTACACTTCTCTGGAAAAAAGCAAGCAACTTATAAAAGAATGGGACATGTACTTGAAGTGATAACGAGGAATCGCTAAGGAACAGATGGTGGAAGGACACAAGCAATAAAAGCACTCTTTGGAGTCCAAATGCTACTCCTCCGAGTTCACGTGCTACTCTTTGGAGTCCAAACGCTCCTCTTCGTAACCAAAAAACCTCTTCGGAGGCACATTTCACCGGAGTTGAAGTGCAAAAATCTCTCTTCGGAGGCCCACTTCACCAGAGCTGAAATGCCAAAAAGACATCTTCGGAGGCACATTTCACCGGAGTTGAAGTGCAAAAATCTCTCTTCGGAGACCCACTTCACCAGAGCTGAAATGCCAAAAAGACCTCTTCGGAGGCACATTTCACCGGAGTTGAAGTGCAAAAATCTCTCTTCGGAGGCCCACTTCACCAGAGCTGAAATGCCAAAAAGACCTCTTCGGAGGCACATTTCACCGGAGTTGAAGTGCAAAAATCTCTCTTCGAAGGCCCACTTCACCAGAGCTGAAATGCCAAAAAGACCTCTTCGGAGGCACATTTCACCGGAGTTGAAGTGCAAAAATCTCTCTTCGGAGGCCCACTTCACCAGAGCTGAAATTCCAAAAGCCCTCTTTGGAGGCACACTTCACCATGCTTGAAGTGCCAAACCAAAGCCCTCTAACAAGGCGCGAGCCCTCTTCGGAGGAGACCTCTTCGTAGGCAAAAAATTGCTTCGGAGGCACAAGCCCTCTTCGGAGGCACACAAACAAAAGCCCTCTCCCGAGGCACAACAGTAAAGCCTTTCCCAAAGGCATATCAAACAAGCCCTCTCCCGAGGCACAAATTGAGAAGCCCTCTTCGGAGGCACATAGCCTTCTTCAGAAGTACTAAACAAGAAAAGCCTTTTAACAAGGCACATCTAAAAGCTCCGTTGGCGGAACCACTAAAGGGGCATCTTCTCAAAAAGAAGATTCTAGGCCGCAGCTGAATGCTTATGATTATTTGTACTAAAAAATATCCGGTAAAACAGTTGACTCCTGTCCCATGGATCCATTCAACGATGGAATATAACTTTCTGATAAACAGATCAAAACATTCTTCAGAATCCCGCTTCACTGCGTAGGGGAATCCACTTTTCAACAAATAAAAGTGATCATCCCCGAAAGTAGAAGTGTTCTTTAAAAAGAAAGAGAAAGAAAAACTTCTCCGATACAAAGCGTACTCTATTAAAAGCAGAATAATATTTCCTCAAAACGAAAGAATTATTCTCTAAAATAAGAGTACAAATCTTTTCAGAATATTGCAATGAGCTATGGTACGGGGACATATAGCTATATTAATAAAAACAAACGCTCAAACAACATACCACAAGCTCACTGCAATGTCAAATAAAGAAACTTGTGCAAAAGCAAGGAATAAATGCGTTCACACATATACTGGCAAGAAATTGTACAAGTAAAAAGAACCATTTTATTCCATGCTATGAAATTTTCGGACATATGTAGGTCTTGACAAGCGGAGGCCGGTATCCGCACAATCTCCGGTCAATACATGCAAAAAGCAAAACAAGAAGTGTAGAGACCAGCTCATTACTCCTTCTTCCTGCCACCTTTAGAACCCTTGCCCGGCCTGATGATTAACTTCTGAGTCCGGCATGGACGGGTCGGGGAAGAAGGAGAAGGAGGCGCAACTGGATCTTCTTCAACTTTTTCTTCATCAGCTGAAGTGCTTTTCTTCTTCTTCTTCTTCATTGTGCGCTTTCCTTTCCTCTTTAAAGAAGACTCACTTCCCGGAGTAAGCAACGCGGAAAGCTTTGTGTCATCATCGAGAGACTGCTCCGGGGTCTTCTCACTGTCCTCAAGATCTTCCGCCTTCTGCTCTTGCGAAGCGGGTGGATTCTCCAAGCCTTGAAGGGCTTCTATTTGCTCTTCCTGCGACCCTGGCTGAGAAGCAGGAGTGACTTGAAGGGATGGAGGAGGAACACCTGGAAGAGGAGAAGTGTGCGCATCATTCAGTGTTTCCGCTACAGAAGAAAAGAAGTTAAAATCAGTATTCTCCAAAAAAAGAGAAGATACTGGATCATCATGACTTAAGTAATAAGCAAGAAATTCATCGAGCCCAGTTAAGTCAAACAAGTAGTCTACTTGAGCTAGATCAGACTTGAAGTTACCTGAAGAAGTCGGCTTAATCATGACGACTTCAAAGTTTTCGGCTTCAGCGTCATCCTGGGACTTCTCCTCGACTTGAACAGTGGAAGGCTCAGTAGTCGCGATTTTGACTTCGGTTTCTGCAGGAGGTGAAGAATAGGAAATAGAGCCAATGTTATCAGGGTCGACCGAAGCCGGAGGACGAGCGGGGTCAGTTAAAGTCGCTTTCTCTAAACACTCTCCTCCTGCTGCTTTGGCTCGCTCCTTAGCAAGCTGCTCTTTTCCCCTGGCAAGGGCGGTACGTGTTTCATCATCCAGATAGGTCGCCCCGAGATCCGCTTCTGCATAGCCAGCGCCTCTGAACATGTCAATTATCGCTTCCCACACTTCGGCCAAAGTCACTTCATATGTCGGTCCCAGAAATGAGAGGCTTCCATGCCCCAAGACGCTATGGATGTAAAAGTCAAATAAAGTCGAGCTAATCTTGGACTTCGTCGCCTCGTGCGATTACTCAGCCGGCTCTTTTTCAATGATGGCTGCAACTTGGCCGGCAACCTCATCCCGCTCTTTTTCAACTTTAGAAAGTCGAGCTTTTAGCGCTACAATCTCCAAGTCTTGGGAGTTGACTCTTTCTCGCAGCTGAGCGGTATCCTTGCGATATTTTTCAACTACATGCCGCTCTGCCTCAAGTTTTGTCTAAGCATCCCTTTGAGCAGCATGTGCATCTCGCACTTGCTTTTGAAAGACCTCTTCTTTTTGGGAATGCAAAGCGAAAGAAGTGGCAAGATCTTCCTTGAGTTTCTTAACTTCAGACTCAAGTCTTGCATTGTCGTCAACGATGCTCGTCATTTCCGCATCATGTTGCTTAAGAATCTTCTTCCACTCCAAACGATCATTCTCCATAGTCAACATGGCCTTGAGATTCATATGATTAACTCTTTGAAGCTCGTCAACCAGTTTCTGCCACCCATACATTCTCTCAATGTCAAGCTTAACAACATCGAGGTTCTTCAACATGGCTTGCTTATCGATGGGAACCAAGTCTAAGTCAAAGCGAACTCCTTTTAGACACCAATTTGGGAATCGGCTTTGAAGTTTAGGCGGAGCATCACTGACTTGATACTGAGGCCTGTTTATAATTGTCTGAATGTCGGTTCTCTCTAGAGCAGGAGAACCGAAGGGAATGTCAAGAGAAGAAGGAGAAGTGGTCTTTTCAGAAATTGCAGATGCGTCCTTTTCGCTAAGTTTGGTCCGTTTGCTCGGATCTTCAGCAACGTGACCTTTCCCTTTAACGTCATAAGACTTCCTTTTACGGGAGTCATCATCCTTTCTTCTTTTCCACTCCTCATAAGTTTCTCTTTCATGAGCTTTTCTGGCAGCTCTTTCTTCATCTGTTTCCCTCGGGGCAGTAAGATAGCGCCTATAATCATAAGTTTTGCGGCTTCCATGGCGCTGGAAATTGTCGTAGTACGAACCAGATCGCCCCATCGTAGAATCTGAAAGTGAAAAAAGACAAGTCTTAAAAATTTTCAGAGTAAAGAAGTTAAGTGCGTATAAGTGCCAAAAAGATTCTAAGTGTGTGTGGCGTGTAAACTATGCGCGTCGAGCTACAAACCACTCTTCAGCTTGGGGGTAATGTCAACTTTTGCAGCTGGCGTTAACTCTTGGGTTGATGGAGTCTGCTGCAAGGCGGATGTCGCCTCAATTGCTGAAGAAATAACTTTAATAGAAATAGGGTCATCCTTAAAAAGTTCTTGCGAAGTTATCATTAAGTCGCTTAGATCATCAAAAGTGTTGTCACCGTCAAACTTAGCGGGACTCTTTCTCTCAACTTCTTTATCATCAGCATTCCCGGAGTGTTTAGAAGTTTCTTCTTCTTCGATTACTGGGGAGAGTGAGAGTTTGCCAGATGATCCTGCAATATCGACAGAAGTAGAACACTTCACCAATGCAGCCTCTACAGCAGGTTCACCCAATGCAGTTTCTTCTGTGGAAACTGGGGCATCTAATGTCTCTGCTTGAGAACCGGGAGCAGCTAACAATTCAGTCTCGGAACTAGACACTTCATGAATCTGGGTAGATCGAGAGGAGTGTAAAAGCCCGAACTGGTGCAAAAACTTGTCTTTCAGCAAAAATCTGGCGCTTCTCCCTTCAACAGCCACAGCACTTAAAGTTTCTAAGTTTGGTTTATGGCTGGGATCTCGAAGCGGAGGAGGAAGTGCTACAAAAGTAAAGAATGAAGTTCAGTACTTGACAATTCTAGTTTCAAGAAATTTAGGAAAAATGGAGCAAGCGGAAATAAACAATCTTACTTCCGATCCTCCAAACGGCGTAAAATCCTGGGGGACAGCGGACAAAGAAGAATTGACTTAAGAACCCATGTGCACTCTCAGGCAAGTCCAGAATCAATCTACGGTTTCTAGCACCTCTCACAAGTATAATAGAAGGATGGTCTTTATTCTTTGCGAATGTGCACAAGTAACAGATCTCTTCAAAACTTGGAAGACGGTCAAGCGTCCTCCTGAACAGCACACACAACCCCATCAAGATGGCATAACCATTAGGGTGTAGCTGGAATAGAGAGATAGTCAATTGGAGAAGAAGCTGCCGAAGAAAATCATTAAAGGGAGGAATAGCTCCACTTAAGCACATCTGGCGATTAACTGCGACAAAACCAAGAGGTGGCCTGTCAGCAGTGTCGTTTACTCCAGGAAACAAAGTGTCAGCTTCAGCAATACCAAACTGAATACACAACTAACGGAAAACTTTGTGGCTCAAAGTGGTCGACATTCTTTCAGGAGGATCAATCAGTGGGTTAGCAATTGGAAAAATCTCCCTAGCTTGTCCTGCTTCTTCTTGTTGAGAAGTCATTCTACACAAGGAACTTGATATTCAAATATGAAGGTGCACGTTTCCTAAAATTGTGAAGTGTTGTGTAAAACTTGCAAAATAACAAGTAAATATAAATGGAATCAGATTAGTTGATATTTGTCAATTATAGAGTTTCAGGGCTTGTTATTGTAAGTACAAGTACAGTGTTGATGCAAACAAATCAGTTTTAGTTGATTATTTTAGCTTTGCTTTAATACTTCACTTGAGCTTGTTAATTCACAGCATTTCATTCACATAATTTCATTTAAGTTGATTATTCTTTGTCGACTAATCTGTCATTCGATGTGGGCAGTCAATGATAGTATATTCGTCCCATTTTTCTGCAAATGTTGTATTTAACAGGTTGACAGCTTTAAAAGTTAAAATAATCTGCAAAGAAGTACAACAAAATTCAAGTCCAAACAATTCAATCAAGTCTTCTCAGAATTTCACAAGTCTTAGGTCGTCCAGCGACCTAGCATAGGTCAAAGCTTCCTTAGGTCGCACTGTGCAAGTTAAAAGGTTCAAGGCAATGCAGATTTGTTTGAAGTCCTAACTCGGCCGCAACCTAAAGCCTATGACACAAAAATTAGGTCGCTCAGCTATCATTCAAGCAGGATAGCTCGCAAGAAAGTTAGGTCGTGCAATTCTTAGGTCGTGCAAGTCCTAGGTCGTGCAAGTCTTAAGGTCGTTCAGCGACCTAGTATAGGTCGGTGCTTTTATTAGGTCGCAAGGGTCCTTAGGTCGCGAGTTATCTTAAGTCGCTCGAATTCACTAAGTCGCTAACTTCCTCTCCAAGCAACAACTCATCAGACCTGGTAACCCGTTATCGCCAATACAACGAAATCCATCAACCTCTTCGTGAAATTCACCATCTCTTCGTACCACCAAATCACCCAAAAAAAAACAATTCAAAACATCCCCGATCCATCATAGGTTCAACACATTACCGTGCCTTCATGAATCAATCAAACGGCGATCAAAAGTCGATCGCAACAATCACTCAAAAAGTGGCACGACACATGAAGTTGGATCAAGGTCGGAAAATGGGGATTCATAATTCAACGGTGATTATGATGAGATGGAGATCGAATTCACTTACGAGATGTAATGGTAAAGATGAATCGGGACTAAATGGGTAGAATTCGCCCTTGGAAGTTCGAAGATTCATCAATGGCAGAGTGGGAGATCGGAGCAGTAAGGTAAGGAGGAAGAAGCGACCTAATGGTTTATATGGGGCAAAAAGGGGAAGACGAATAGGCACACGATTTAGTACAAGTTTTAGGTCGCTCACGACCTAGCAAAGTCAGATCGAAGCACACGACCTATGACATAGGCCTGTACTTCGAGGGGCAAGTGCTAACTCCTATTTTTGAAGCGACCTAAAACTCTGCGACCTAGCGATCTAACTTCTTCAGCAGCCCAGCGACTTAAGAGTGCCAGCGACCTAAAGCTTACGCGACCTAATGACCTAATGGTCTTAACGACCTAACGACTTAACGGTCTTAGCGACCTAACGACCTAAAGACAGAGCGAACTAATGACCTAAAGACAGAGCGACCTAAAGACAGAGCGACCTAACGACCTAAAGACAAAGCGACCTAACGACCTAAAGACAGAGCGACCTAACGACCTAGAGGATGGAGCGACATAACTGACAACATGGAACAACAGTAACCCGCGGTAGAGAGGTAATACGACCTACGACCTATCTTAGGTTGTCCACGACCTAAAACTTACCACCCAGTTTGTATAAGCCGAGATAACTCCTCCCTATGCCGCTTTTCCCTAAGTCACTCACCATTCCCACTAGGTCGCCAACGACCTACAACCTTAACTCGCTTACGACCTATGCCTTGTCAATGTGTTCAAATGATCCAGAGCAAACTATTAAGTCGTAGCCTATGCTTCTTAGGTCGCCCGCGACCTACAACCTACTCTTAGGTCGTTCACGACCTAAGACTTAGAGATTGAATCTTGCCCAGAATTTTCCCTATAAATACTAGAGCTACTCCAACGACAGGGGGACTTTTTTGGATGATCTTCTGAAGTGCCGTTACTCTACTGAATTCTGACCTCATCCAACACATTAAGCATTCCAAACATTCAAGACACTACACCAAGCTTCGAAAGAGATCTTGCACATCCAACATGGATTCAAAGAGCCTTATCACATCGAAGTTTGAGCTACTAGTCTGAAGTGTTTTAGAATCGAAGTGTATTGTATCTTGAAGTGCATTGTATCAATTTGTAACCAAAATCAGCAATAAAGGAATCTAAAGTGGGCGTAGGCTTGATCTTAAGCCGAACCACTATAAAATCGTTGTCTTTTACTGTTTTCTGATACTTTTCTGCTTATTCCTTATTCCCGTGTCATGGGTGGTGCTTTCACATTACTACTACACACATCAGGGTGTTACCGTTCAATTTTCAGCATTAACAATGTGTTTGTAATTGTAGATGACTTTTCTAGATATACTTGGACCATATTTATGAAAAATAAAAGTGATACATTTGACCATTTTAAAGTTTTTGTCAAAATAATCCATAATTTGAAAGGATTAAAAATAAAGAATATAAGAAGTGATCATGGAGGAGAGTTTGAAAATGAAGCTTTTGAACAATTCTGTAAAAATAAAGGAATTTTTCACAATTTCTCGTTTCCTAGAACTCCACAATAAAATGTAGTTGTAGAACGGAAAAATAGAACATTATAGGAATGTGCAAGAACTTTGTTAAATGGAAGCACACTTCCAAAACATTTCTGGGCAGAAGCTGTAGCAACAGCTTGTTATGTTTTGAATCATGTTTCTATACGACTTCTTACCAAAAATACTTCATATGAACTTTTCATGGAAGAAAACCAAATATTTCCTATTTTAAAGTTTTTGGATCAAAATGTTTTATATTAAATACCAAAGATCAGCTTGGCAAATTCGATGCGAAATCCGACGAAGGTATATGCTCGTATTTATATGTTTTTTGTTGTGTATGTATTTATGTGGTGATCTCATACTTGCTATGTTGGTTTGTAAAATTAATCTTCTATGTCTCTTTTGGAATAGTGTAGTATGTTAACTATTCTACATTATCTATGCTATTCTTGCTTACTGTCGTTCATATGATATGTGAGTATTTCATATATTATGTTTCCTTTTTGTCGATGTCAAAAAGGGGGAAGGAGTTTAAATACTACCATCGACAAGGGGGAGCTTATAGTAAGGGGGAGTACATATAATTCTATTTCCTATTTATATATGTTCATATTGTGTATATACTTATATAGTTGTCATCGTCAAAAAGGGGGAGAATGTTGAAACTTCATATTTACGATATTTCGTAATAACGATATTTTGACTATGACAACTATACAAGTCATTATTATATACTAACTTGTTTTTGCAAGAATTAATCAAGACCAGATTCAAATAAGCTTCAAATCTTATATAAGTATGTATCGGGTCTGTGTCTAGAGTTTACTCATGTTAAAATCTCTCCTATATGATATATATTTCGACACATTTTTCATTTCATTAGCAGGCTCTCATAATCATTTCATATTCTAATTTTTAGTTTACATTTAGACGTCTGAATGTACCAAATCAGACGTTTGAATATGGAAAAATGAATACTGTTTAGTACAATATTCAAACGTCTGACTTGTTAATTTCAGACGTCTGAAAATGGTTATTTTTAGCCTATTTCCTTTCTTGTTTGAGCTCGTGCAATTTCAGAAGTCTGAATTATTCAATTCAGAAGTCTGAATATCTATAACGACTATTTTTTTTCAAATAGGCACTTCCATTCATGAAGAGATGCATTCTTCATTTCAATAGATGTGACCATATCTCTTCATGATAACTCTTCATGAACATATGCACCTATTTATAATCTATATAAACACATTAGAATCATGTTTCCATAACTTAATTCAATCTATTCTTACTCTACTCTCATATTCTTTGATTCTAATACTCTTGTGCATTCAATTTCATACAAATTAATTCTATTACTTCCTTATTCTTCACGTATTCATATATATATTTATATATATATATATATCATAAAGGAGAAGATTATAGGAAGGGTGTACTATAATTGACAAATTCATGTTATTAAAGAACACATAAAGTCAAGAAAACTTTATTTGTAAAAGACCTGTTCTGCTGCTCAAGCAAAGTGAAGTCCTCTTCTGCTGCTGAGGCGCAAAATCCTGTTCCGTTGCTCGGGTGTTGTAAACCTATTCCCCCGGGTTAAGTGAGGGTTATAGTTGGTTGAAATTCCAGAAGGAGTCTGGGACTGGACGTAGAACAGGAAGTTCGAACCAGTATAAAAATTCCTGGTGTGCTTGTTTTATTTTACTTATTCACATTGCTATAGTATCTTAGTTTATTTTCGCACTAGTATAATATAATTCCATATAGCATGATCCGCACTGTCTTTTCAAAGCCGGGCTAGCAAACTAAGAGGAGAGGTTCCTAACTTTAGGAACCCACTTCCTAATGGGTGGACGAGGTAAAATAATCTTAGGTGGAGGAGGCGAATCCAAAAGGGAGGAAGGGAGCTTGCAAGAGCTGGCAAGATGTCCAAAAGAATGAAAAGTGGTACATTTATCTAGCCCCCAACCATATCTAACATGGACTTCCGCCACATGCCCTTCAACAAGTTGAACTCTAATCGAAGAAGGGAGAGGCTTATCAGGGGAAATTTCAATTAAAGCCTTAGCATAGACTAATCTATCACGGGCCACCGTATTTGAATCAAAACATTTCAATTTACCTATGTTGCAAGCTGACCAATTCAATCCAATCAATGGCTGCAATACAGACGAAATGGGCGACAAATAGGTCCAAGTAGCAATAGACAAAACCTGTTCTTAAGCACTAGCCACAGTAGAAGACCAAGTCGTGATAATGAAAGGTTTGCCACCAATAAATGTTGGATCGGCCTGCGTTGGCGTTCCTCAATGCTAGAAAATCTGAAGTAGTACATAGATTCAATATATATTACTCGAAGATCACCACTAAGTTTCAACAAATGGTGGCATGTATTTCTAGCTTCTTGAATCTTAAGATTAGGGTCTACAAAAAACCCACTAGATACCACGACCAAAACTTAGCTCCTGCTTGCATGACCTCAGTTGGAGGAATCATATTACCGTTAACCTCTTTAATCTCAAAGGTAATGGGTATGAAATCACCGACATTTCAAGGCAGGGAATGGAAAAGCGAGGACCAAGGCTTGTTGATCTTGGCTATAGAAGCAGGTTGTCCAGTAGAAGTAGAAGGCACAACAACATCACTTGGAGGAACATTGGGGAGGACTACGTCGGATAAGGAGATGTTAGTTTCAAGTTTACTGGAATTGTCTAAAAAACAAGCACTTTCCATGCTTAATGACTTTTTATCCATACAAGTGCATTGACGAGTGCCTAGGCCAATCAAATTGTCAACATCGGCAACCAACTACACAACACCTCGATTATCATTAACAAATGGCTTATCAACCTCAGTCCACTGACCCATTGCACTACCCGTAGTAGCGGCAATCAATGGGGACAGAGGGGAAACTAAATTAGACCCAGAAACGTTTATACTAGAGATCGACATGCTCCTTGGGTCGCAGAGAGAGACATCCAAGGCAGTAAAGCGGCTGACAGTGCTTAAATGGGAACCAGATCTAGGATTAGATGTAGCAGAATGTTGATTAGGCGAAGTGGATCCCAAAGGAGGAAAATAAATAGAACTTGGAGTGAACAACGGAAAAGCACGACCAACAGCAGAAGTGTGAACTCATCATTAATATCAATAGTCAAATTAAACAAAAACGTAATGTTTCAAATTAGCCTATAGTTGCTTGTAGTATTCAATTATGTTAATCTATACTATACTATTAAAACCGAGTACTTCTATGAGCTCTCTCATTGATTCGTGCCTTTTCCACTTCTCATAAATTAAAAGCAAGATATTCAGATCTCTTTATGATAATGTTTTTTTAAGCTTTATTGTTTTCACAACCTAGCTATTTTGATGAGAATTCTTAAAGTATTATATTTTTGGTCTTCTTATGCGGAATTAGCACCATCGATTAAATCGATTTAAATATTTTAATCAACTTATTTATAAAAATAATTTTTATAACTAAATTATTTTGTTTATATTTTTCATTCATGTATGAAGTTAATAATGAGTAGAATATTAACTTCAGGTCCCTATTTGTTGTTTTAAATGTAAAGTATGTCTTTTTTCTATAAATTTGGTCCATACTACTTTAACGACACACCAAAACCAAAATTAACATCCGCTAGTAGATTTAATTCCAAACTTTAAAATCTGATAACTTTTCTACATTAATTGGATTTAAGAATCGTTTCACTATGAAACCTCAAATTTAATACGCTTTTTAATGATATCCATTGATGGTAGCTAAAAATAAATTTTTTAAAATTTATCCTATACTATTAAAACTTAGTACCTCTACGAGCTCTCTCATTGATTCTTGCCTTTTCCACTTCTCATTAATTAAAAGATAGTTATTCAATCTCTTTATGATAATGTTTTTTTTACTTTTAATAAGCTTTTTTGTTTTTACAATCCAGCTATTTTGATGAGAATACTTAAAGTATTATATGTTTGGTCCTTTTTTGCTGAATTAGCACCATCGATTAGTTTGATTTAAATATTTTAATCAACTTCTTTATAAAAATAATTTTTATAACCAAATTACTTTGTTTATATTTTTCATCCATGTATGAAGTTAATAAAGAGCATAATATTAACTTCAGGTCCATATTTGTTGTTTTAAATATAAAGCATGTCCTTTTTTATAAATTTGGTCCATGCTACTTTACCGACACACCTGAACCAAAATTAACATCCGCTAAATGATTTAGTTCCAAACTTTAAAATGTGATAACTTTCTACATTAATTGAATTTAAGAATAATTTTCACTATGAAACATCATATCTAATATGCTTTCAAATGATATCCATTATTGATATCTAAAAACAAATTTTTTAAATCATAATTTTATATAGCAGTTTTAACTTCATTTCTGCAATCCAGTCATTTTGTGTCACCGCTGTGTACTGCGTTTCTTTAACAACTTTATTATGGATGATCATAACCATTATATAGTAGTTTTAACTGGATTATTATAATGCAGCAATTATGGTTTCTTTGAATATTGTAACTGCATTATGTAATAAAGTAATAATGAATTTGATAATTTATTTAAAATTAATGCAATTACAATTTAACCCCATAAAGAAAATGGAGTTATAATTTATAGGAATTTTTTGAATTAATTTAACTACATTTGAATTTTTTAACTGCATTTATGTGATGCATTGATGATTTTGACTATATCTGATAATTTTATTCAATTTTAAAGCAGTTATAAATTAACTACATTAAGAAAATGTAGTTATAATTTACCATCAACTTTTGGATTAATTTAACTATATTTGAAGATTTTCTAACCGCATTTATTTGATGTAGTAATAATTTTGGCTACATTTCATAAATTTATTCAATCTTAATAAAATTAAAATTTAACTACATTGAGAAAATGCTGTTATAATTTGATGACGATTTTGAATTATGCATGGTAGCAACTGAATACTTCAACTATATTCATGTTATGCAGTAATAATTTTGGTTGTACTCGATGATTTATTTGAGCTTAATGTATATATAATTTAAATACATTAACAAAAAGCAGTTATTATTTTATAGTGTTTTTAGAATTATGCAATTATTGTTGGATTTGAATATCTTAACTGCATTTGTGTTATGCAATACTAATTTTGGCTGTAGTTGATGATTTTATTTGATGTTACCAATAGTAATTTAACCGCGTTATGAAAATGTAGTTATAATTTTAAATGCACGCTAAATATGAAATTGATTTTAACTGCAAATTTATTAATTTTGTACATACTGATTTGAATGATTAGTTGCATTTTGAATGATGCAGTTATGAATACAATAGTTATATGAAAAACTACAAATTAAAAAAAAAATCAATGGTTGGATATTTACCTATGCATGACACATATCATTTAAAAGATCATAAAAATGTTGAGTTAATGGTGAAAACTGTTTGTCAGTCTGATGTTTCTAGAAAATGTCATTGCGTTTTGAATATTTGAAATCTATATAGGTGTGAATTATTAAAATGGGTATAAGAATAGTAGTTACTAATAAAGGATGTCAATGGACATGGACCTGATTCACATAAATTATTGAAGAAGGGTACTTTGTTTATTTACATAAACTATGCAGTGATGACTCTAGTTTGTAATGCATTGTTCTTTTATTTATATAATTTTTCTTATTTTTACATTCATGACTTTCTAAAATATTAGTATGCAAAATTGATGCTCGCTATTTTCAGTGTCAAATAGTTTTGTTCCCCCAAATTTTTTAATAATTAGATTAGAAAACGGTTGGGAATATTTAGCATAGAATAAACCAGTGTAGTATATGTATAAATGCATTTTTTCTCTTAAACAGGTCGAAGATTAGTAATTTACTAAGTCGAAGATTTCATTTAATTATCAATGTCCATTTGGTTAGGATCACCGGATTTTTTTGATGAGTATATCGAATTGCTTCACATTATGTTAATAAGACTATTAATTATTGAGGGTTTTCAATTTTTTTTTTAATTTTGTACGTCAGAATTGAAGTGTAATGCGATTTTGGTTTGCACACTACTGCAAACCTATAGCTTTTTTAATGTGCTTTTGGCATTGTTATGCCATTGCTAATTTAATTAGCGACATCAAAAGCTCATATAAAAAATGATCGTCAGTGAAAAGTTAGTGATTCCATTGTGATGCCAATTTAGTGATGCATAGTGATATCAGAAACTTTTGTGATACTATATAGATGTCGACATTCTAATGCACTAGAACCTTTGCTACGTTGATGTTCAAGTTTTCAGTGAAATTATAAGGACTTATGAGCTTATAATTTGGGAAGATGTATTAAATTCCAACGTACATTTCTGCCATATAAAAGTATATGTTGGAAACCATCATAAGATAAGGTATTTGCCATTTTGCTCTTTGTGTTTAATTGTTCACATTTTGAAATAATTCATTCAGATTTGGGACTTCATGTTCCTGAAGGATCCAACACGTGCAAATTAAAACTCTTTGATGAAGGAAACCGAAGATCAAGGAAAAAGTAATTCATGAATCATTACCGAGCTAAAAACTAATTTTTATCAAAATCAGTTAAACCTTTCTGACTTCAAAATTCATGAATCAATACAACACATATTTGAGTAGAAATCAATTATTCACCAATACTTAACGACACTTCATTTTCCAAAGGTACTCAATTCTAATACATTAAAAAACATAATGTCATTGCAGAAAATAAGGTATCTTCATTAACAAGATAAAAAATGAATGCATGTAAGAAATAGTTAACCATCAATTTTAGTTTCAATTGCATTTCAAAAATTATCGTACCTTGCATATTCAATTTTAAGGTAGGATATATTTGTGTAAATTCTTATCAAATAACCAATTTTTCTGATGAAATGACATGATAACATGTTTTTTATTGTTATTAAAACTTAAATTTTTAATTATCTCAACTTAATAGATTGCACAAAGAAGTAGATATGGGTAAATTCGACCAATGTCCTTCTAAAAAATAAATAGAAATGTCATTCACAAGAAGAAAAAACTTGCGTGAGTATTGCATTAATAATGCTTTAGTGAGTTGTAACGCTATAATTGAATTCAACAGTAGTTTCTATGATTTTTGTTTCATTCACCATTGCCTTCGTAGGGATAAAGTTGCTTAACATTTTTTTTATGTAATATGCAGTACTCTATTGAACTTAAAATGATTTCATTTGTTGTTTTCTAATATGAGACATTTGTTTTAAACTAGCAAACTAGCACTATTATTACTTTTCTATCTCTCTTTCCTCAATTGTTTAAAAGTTTAAGCTCATACCCAATAAATATTCTTTTCGGCCTTTAATTTTACATCTTTAAAATAGTTGTGCCAATTTTATAATATTTGCTGAAAAAGAATCAATAATATTTCGAATATTATCGTGGGCTATAAATGTTATTTTCCACAGAATTAAATAGCTTTCCATTATTTTCTACAATTTTATATAGATTTGTTGTAAATAGCCACTGTTTGCTTTGTTGGATTTCGATTGCTGATCAATCTTTCTATAAATAATCGTGTGCGAAGCACGAGTTCACGATAGTAATATATAATATAGTAGGAGTCCAATTAACCTCATTTACTTTCAAGAAAAATTTCGAATTAAATTACAAAAATTCTATAATAAATTTTTAAATATTTCAATAAGGTAAATTTATTTTTATAATAATATTTTCTTTTCAAAAAGTAGAAAGTAATAATTTTCAAACTTGATGCATTAAAAGAACCAAACATAATGTTATTATTAAAGCAGAAGTACAAATAATTTTTTATTGACTAACTGGTATTTTTTTCAAGTTCACATACAATTAAGTCATGTATAACAAATTCAATCTGAACCAATATAATAATAAAAAATATGATTTAATATTAATTTCAATTTGTAGACTATGACTAGTATATATATTTCACATACTAATAGATATAAAGTAAGGTTCAGCTTGTGAATGAATATATATTATTATTATACTCAACTAAAAGTGAAAGTAAATAAATATATTTTTTGTATTTAATTTGAATTCAAAATAAAGAGAGAATTTGTTCCATTAATTCTAGTTCTTTCTGGCTGCTTTGATTCTAATTTTTTCTACTCAAGAGTGTACTATGCATTAATTTTCTATAATACTTTAAAAGCACGCCAAAAATAAAAAAGTAATAATTTTTGAAAACTTGACACATGAAAAGAATCAAAAATAAAAACAACCTTAAAAGCAAATATATAGATAATTGATGATTAATTTACTTATTCTTTTTATTAGTTATATGGTAGTATTATTTAATATGATCCATTGTAGTTAAAGTTAATAAACTCACAAACATTATGAGTATCCATATCTCTAATCCATGATTATCTATAAATATCTCCAAATGATAAAAACAATAAAAACAAAACAACTTAATTTCCATCAACTTTGATGTTACGATCAGCCTTTTCTACCCTCGAATGTCCACACTAATAAATCCATGGTATTCACGTGCTGAGCATCAAAGTGCCGAAAAGAAGAATTTTTAAGGTAAAAGAAAATGAAAAAGAAATAGAAATAGAAAAAGAGAGAGGATACCCCAATATCAGAATCTCACATGCGGAACGATAATAAATAATATCTCAAAATCTCTTTACCAAAAAGAAAACCTTTATATACATACATCAATCTGAGAAAACTAACCTATCATCAGCCTGGACAGTTATAACAACCTATCCTCACAAATGCTTATAGATACAATCATGTAATATAGTAGAAAATAAGTACGGTAAAAAATCTTCAAACTTCTCTTCAAGAGATCCAATGAACCATAGCCAAATCTGGAAACATACTTGAGCTAAACCGAGAATTAAGAAAATAATACTCGGATCAGTCTGGTAAACCAGCGTGAGAAACTCAAATCATATAGATTTATTATATCTTAAATACCTTCAAAATAAGAGTATCTCGTAAGACCACGCCGCTAGTAAACATGGACGGGTTTTTACCTTACGATAACCAAACCATTTCTATTATAAAATCTAGTGACAATATAATAATGTCTAAGATGTGGAATATAAATAATCACATAGGTGCGAATGTATGTGAGTGTATATTACAACAATAATAGGTATACAATCACAATCGCTAAGGCCCATTCACTAATTGTGTTGGATTCTATGTAGATCTCCTCGGATCAAAGTCGATTCCGATCTACAGCAAAGGATCAGAGATATCCTTCCGAAGCATAGTACATCTCTAGTGAATGTACCATAGGAAAACCATAACTGGTCTTGTTAAGACCTAATGCATGCACCCTATTGGTTTGCCAACCCTACTGGCTATGTCTCTTACCTTTGGTTTTAGTCATACCCACTTATGAGGCTACGTTCGGCATTCAGGCCCATGAGTCACCACTCAAACAGATCTTCCGCACGAGCTCCAACTCGAAAAGATCATGGAACCACACATGTATTCTGATATCTCGCCAGATCTCGGAACCAGACGTGTATTCCTCAACAGATCATGGAATCACACATGGATTCCTATACCTCAATAGGTCTCGGAATCAGAAATGGATCCCCATATCCTGAATAGATCGCGAACAACTACATGTGTTCGAGCATCTCAAACAGATTTCAAATCTCTACATAGATTCTAGCATCGCGAAGCTATCACAAACCAACCACGAAGCAATCACGAAGGAATCATGAACCTCTTTCAAAGAATAGAACAGGTATATGGTTTTGGAATGCTTACGGTTTTAAGTCATCTCATATAAGTACACTCTCCCGCTTAGCGGGTGCTCCACCAATCGACTGATTTCTTGGAAATCTCAACCTGGTTCTGTTGTAAATAAACAAACAATACACAGGATCAGATATAACCTTCTAATTACTTAAGTAGATGGATTTCCTTATCATTCATCCTAGAAGAGCAAAACGAGTTTATACGTACATTATAACATCACCTCGGATAACTGTACCATATAATTCTGATGTTTCTTCTAGATATTTCCAGAGTATATTTTGTAACGACCCAGAATTTAAGGACCATAATAATGAATATTTAAATATATTTTTCATATACTAATTAATTGATTTTATGACCCAAAATAAACTCCTTTTAAATAATAACTAAAGATGGTGAAATAGTTTTTGAAACGGCCTAGAATTTCACTACATTAATTTGCGAATATTTAATTAATTTAAAATATTCAAATAATAGATATTATAATGAAAATAAAACTCTTTTAAATAATAATTAGTGATGGTGAAATAATTGTCAAACTTTGTTTACAAAAATATTTAGTTCGAAGAAAAATTTAAATGTGACCGGAATTTGTTTTAAGAATTTTCGACTATTTGTCGGCTAAAAGTTGTCGAAAAAATTTATGCACATTTGAATTAACATGATCACATTTAAAAATATGTTAGATGTATATTTTGATATATAAAAATATATATGTACATTTATTAACTTAAATAAATATAAAAGTGACGTGGCCTTTTATGCATTATTTATAAATAAGAAAAGAAGTTAAGGGAAAATGTCATTTCATTAGCAATCATAAAGTACATAAAGTACTAAAACATGTTTGAAACATGTTGGAGCATGTTTGTAAGGAGGGGACAAGGAGGATGATGTGTCATGATTGTAGTGAAGGGCTTGTACTTAGGGGTATTTTTGTAATTTGATCTATGCACTTAGTATATAAGGCATTTTCCTAACATTTTCCACCATTGTCATTCATTTCTATTTCATGAAAAATTCCTCCAAAGCTTTCAAGTTTATTTCTATAGCATCCAAAAAAAATTTCTAAGTAAAAAATATAATTCCATTCTCTTTTAAGTGTTAAATCCTTGTCAAAACTATTCTCTTCCACTTCTACACTTCCTCCTCACAGAAACAAGTCCATACACCCCTCCACCATGTTGTTTGAGCACTAATACCACCTTAGGCCGAATACTTTTCACCTAAAAGCCACCAAAGACTCCACTTTTCCAAGCTAAAAGAAAAAACGTAGGTTGTGTTCGAGTTATAAAAGAAGCTAGCTTGATTTAGTCCATTTTCTGTGAGTAAAGTTCTCACCTTTATGCGAAGTTATTAACTTTATAAATGATGTATATTTATTAGTCAAATATGATGCTTGTTTGAGCAGTTATGATGTTGAATTGGTTATGCATAAGTATACTTGGATATGGTGTTGATTTGTTTGTATATAAGTATGCTTGTATGTGGTGTTATATAAACTTGAAATCGAAAGTTAAATGTAGTAAATTAGTAAGGTATGATCTTGCTTATGTTTGGAATCATGTTGTTGTGTTGTGGTTGTAATACTGGTTATGATCTTGGTATATGTTTTTCATGCTAATAAAGTTAACATTTTTGCTAACTTAAGCGACTTATGAAATCCCTCTTTGAAAGTTTAAACTTTGGACTTAAATTTTGAAAATATATTTAAGTTTAAACATATTTAGTTTCAAAACCCACATCTTTTTGTTTACAAGGTAATAATGTTTCCAAAAGTTAAAGTTTTAAAGAAGACTTAAAAACAAATTTCAAGTTTGGAAATTTCGGGTCGTATAGCGATAGTCGCTATAAGTGCAGTTTGTGAAAACGAACTCTTTTCGAAATCTAAAAGGCTTTCACTTAGAAATATATTTGGAAAATGTTTTAAAACTTATATTAAGTAATTAAAAAGTTAATTATTAATGAATAATTATTTATTTAATTATTAATTAATTAATTAATTAATTAGTACTTAATCAATAGTTAATAAAAGTAATTAATATCTAAGTGTTAATCAATGTAGTAAATTTTAATTAGTTAGTTAATTAAAGTTAATTATTATTTAATTTATATTTAAGGGTTAATTATTTTTAATTATTTATTAAAAAAGAGGTTTAATTAATTATTAATTATTAATTAATTACTGATTTATTTAAATTTAATTAAGATTGTTATTAAAACTTAACTAAGATTTAATTTACTATTTAATAAGGGTTTAATTTATTATTTAATTAATTATATTGGTTTAATTTATTATTTAATTAATAACAAGTGTTTAATTTATTATTTAATTAATAATAGGGGTTTAATTTATTACTTAATTAATAATAAGGGTTTAAAATTGCTTTGATTTTAAATATTTGTTTTGTTCAAAACTGTTTTTTTTCTTTTCAAAAATGTTTTAAATCAAGGGATTTCTGTGTCGATTACTCTTAAGTAACCTCAAACAAATATGAAACCAATGCTAATGTAGTGGTACATTTATGGGAAGTAAGTCATCCCATAGTTAGTACTAAAAGCCGATGAGTAGGCTGATCTTCTATCTGTGAGATCTAGAATTTATTTCTAGGCGAGGGATAGAGTAAGGTCGAAATATCGAAAACGTAATAGACATGGGAGGGTTAATTCATATTAATAGGTCATGTTTAAATTAAGTATATGATTATTCATATGCGAAATTTGTATAATTACCCTAAGTAGCGGATTGTCGCTATTTATAACTTGACCTGTTTTAACTCAGGAAGTATGTTGTGTACATTAGAGTTTCCCAGTGAGGACTCGAATACTGGTTACATACTTCCAAATGAACCAGAATTGAGTTAGCCGGAAACTATGGCTTAGTTTGGAGACACCGGCTCTGGGTAAGTGTAATTTATTCAAACCACTCCAAACTAATAACGTTCGTGATGGATGGTTATGAAGTATGTCATGGAGTTATACTATTCTTCTTGAGGGTGATTCCAAAACGGAAGATAGTAAAAGTTGAAGGTTTGTTCGAACCCGGAACAACTTGTATGGATGAATGCTATCATTACATTCGATGCCTGGAGGGCAATGTCAGCATTCCAAGATGGTCTGCTAGAAGGAAGGTAAATACGTAGCCTCAAGCCTCACGACCTGAATGTAACGACCCACCTTTTTGGACGGTTTAAATCGACAATAAACCACACATGTCAACTCAAACCATTCAAAAGTGAGGATCGTTAATGGGGTAACTAATAAAATAATAGAAAAGAAGGAAAAACAAAACACAGAATCTCGCAGCGGAATGACACAATATAATAATCAAATAAACAGTTCATGAAGCTATTTTACAAATGACATTTTATTACACTTTTACAAGACAAATCAGAGTTATACATACAGTAGAAATAAATAAAAAATGCAGTGGAACACATGATGTAGTGGAATAATTAATAATAAATAGTAGACTCATATCCGTCTTCATCCTCCAAAATAATATGGTCTTCAATACACTTAAAAGATCAGACTTACCCGAGCGAAATGAAAAGACAAAACACTCGAGTCTGGACTAAAGATCTTATGTAAGTCAAATCAAAATAGGTAGAATAGAAATATTAGTGTAATGGCTTCAGAGATGTTACGGGATTTTCATCTCCTATCAAGTGTACAACGTTGATATAATTATTTAAAAGATTTCAAATAATTCGAAATACCAATCTGAATCATTTTAATTAAAATAAATCCAAAGTTTAAATATAAAAATTAAACCTTTCAAAAAATTAATAAATAATCCAAAAAATTTTATTTGGGTATATGTTATATCAACCAGTATCCAAAATCAAAATTTCCAAATCAATGGAAACCGCTCGGGTTATCATTTCAATCCATAGTGATAACAGAGATATATACATTGTTAACCCTGAATTCTCCATGACTCAAGACTTAACGAGTTAAGGGATTGCCAGGCTTAACAAGTCGACTTAGTCGACCTAGGGCTCAATAGGCTACGACCTAGGATATGGTTGCCGACCTAACGAGTCTAAGAGTTAACGACCTAATTGCTGAAAGGACCTACGAGTTAGCAGGCTTACGACTTATAAGAAGCCAACGAGTTAAAAGCCTAAAACTGACAGGAAGCTACGACTTAACAGTTTACGACTCAGGATAGTTACGCAACTCAACGAGTTAAGCTGTCTACGACTTAAAGAGTTGAGAGGTCTCCGATTTAACTCCTCAGCGAGTTAAAGTCTATACGACTTAAGAAGGTTCCGACTTAACCTGCTACGGCTCAAGGAATCTTACGACTTAAGAGACTCAACAACTTAACTTGCCTAGCGACCTAACTATCTTGAAGGACCTTACGACCTAAGGACACAGCAACCTAACCTCTAAAGGAACATCGAGACCTAGCAATGTTGCGACCTAAAAACCTACGACATAAGGGATACGTGTCTTTGGGGAAAGTCGGATACGAGTTAAGGCCTTAAGTCGTCTACGACTCATGGTTTGCTATAAGTCGTCTACGACTCATGGTTTGCTATAAGTCGTCTACGACTCATGGTTTGCTATAAGTCGTCTACGACTCATGGTTTGCTATAAGTCATCTACGACTCATGGTTTGCTATAAGTCGTCTACGACTCATGGTTTGCTATAAGTGGCCTATGACTTACCACCTGGAGAAAACCACGCGCTTCACCACTACATTTCTTAAGTCGCTCGCGACCTACGACTGAGCTTAAGTCGTACGCGACTTAAGACTTAACGAATTTTATGCCCAGAATCCAGAGCTGCTCCTATAAATACCCCATCGCTTACAACATCAAAGGGACTTTTTGCCATTCATTTCTTCAAGGGCCGTTATGCTGCTGAACTCTCAACTCACTCCAAACTCAAGAAGCTCCACACATCAAAGAGGCTACAACAAGTTCAATCGAGATCCTACACATCCGACATGGATTCGTCAGATCTCACCGTCAAAGTTTGAGTCATTGATTCGGAGCGTTTGAGTGATCAAAGTGAATTGTATCGAGAGTGTATTGTATCAGATTGTAATCATATCAGCAATAAAAGACTATAAAGTGGATGTAGGCTTAATTACGAGCCGAACCACTATAAACCTGTTGTTCATTTACTGCTTTACTGCTGTTTTCTGCTCATATTCTGTTCCCGTACCAACGGGTGGTGCTTTCACAATTCAACCTCACACACCGGGTGTTAGCGTTCACTTTTTATCGTTAACATTTTGGTGCTTTCACTAAGAATTGAACTCAGGCAATTATCCACCGTTGCTTCGCAAAGATTCATAAAAAGAACCTCTCTTAAAAAACCAGATCCGAAATAATGGCTCCTGGAAGAAGAGGTAGACCTATCAGATCCGGAAATGCTCACGAAGGAACTTCCGCTTCCCCAATAACAGACCAAGCAACTCCAACCGTTGGAGTCACCAGGGCTGAATTGGATGACGCAGTTTCTAGATTATACCAACAAATTGAAACTCAAAATACTTTGATGATGGATAGAATAACTGCCCTGCTCGGGGCAAATCGTCAACCAGAAAACCATCAAACCACCCTTCCTGAAATGCCACCTTTCCAAGCTGATGGTTCTATGCCGCAACCAACTTGTCATGAACATATGCCCGGGCAAACTTCCGAGGGAAGAACTGGTGCTTGCCCGAAGGTGTCTTTGAACAATAAAGAGTACCTGTTTGAAATGGTTAGCCGCATCATGAAAGAGAGCATGCAAAGGGAAGAAGATGAGGCTGACTGGGGATTCGCGCAAAGCAGAACTCCGTTTACTGAAAGGATCCTGAGAGCAGAATTTCCAAGGAAATTTGCACCTCCTACTATCCAAGCCTATAGGGGAACCACTGACCCTAATCATTTCCTATACAAATACGATTGGCATATGACCGGTGCAAGAGCATCAGACGAGATCAAGTGTCGATACTTTCCGGTATACCTCGAAGGCGTGGCTTTACTTTGGTTCACAAGGCTTCCAGTTCGATCTGTGGATAAATTCTCCGAATTAACGCAAAAGTTCAAAGAGCAGTTCAGATTGTATGCTTCAAAAGATAAGGATGTAATGTCACTGTCTAACCTTGAACAAGCGCCCGGAGAATCAATCAAATCTTTCTTGAGCCGTTTCAATATAGCTTTAGCCGAAGTAGAAAATGCGGAACCACGCATGATCCTGAATTATTTGATGCGAGCCGTTGATAAATCGAGTAAATTTGGAATATGGCTAAAGATGAAGGAACCGAACTCACTTGATAAGTTTTATAAAAAGGCCGACGAGTTCATTCGCCTTGAAAGCCTTTCTACGACATCGAAAGTGGTTACTGCCCAAACTAATAATAACAATGTCCCATCTAATAAAAGAGAATCTGAAAGTCAGAAAAGAGAGAATGAAGGAGGAAAGAGCCAGGGAAATGAAAAGAAACCTTGCCGCTTTAATCCTTCGGATTATACTCCTTTAACTGATACACCAAGAAATATCTTTTTTGCAACAAAGGACGTTGTCAGGTATCCTAAGCCACCCGAGATGACGAGAGGTGCAAAGCGCAATGGAAAATTCTGCCAATTTCACAATCAACCTGGCCATGACACTGACCAATGTCGCCAATTAAAGAACGTGATTGAAGAATTGCTGGAGCAGGGTAAACTCCAACAATATGTTAAAAGAAGCGGAGTCGATCCAACCTCATCCACTCGGGATCAACAACGTCCTACCCGTCAATCCGATTCTCTCGACAACACTGCAGTGCAAGATTCAGGAAAGCTTGTCATTAATGCTGTTACAGGAGGACCATACCCAGCAAGCAGAAGTTGGGACGACTACTAATTACCCACAAAACTGCGGCTGGGGCATCTCTCACTTTCTCTGGCATAAAAATCCAAAAGCTATGAATCAAGCACAAATGGAAATCCAGCTTGGAGATTCTGAAACAACAATAACTAGCATTCATTTTTACTTAACAGCATTGCTTGAATTTGTAAAGATAATGATGGATGTGTAACTTCTACATTGTAAACCGCTGAGAAATCAGCGCGACTCAATAATGAAAAACTATGCATTCTGTGTTTTCTATTATAAAATGCCTGTTATATTTCGATGTGTAAATACTCTAAATGTATTGCTAAAATGTCGATCTAATATTGCAGGTCATTAAAGCAAAGCTCACCCATCGCAAAGCTAAGCGAGCCCTACAAATCATTCATTAAAGCAAATTTCAAGCAACAAAAATTCCAAACTCAAATCCCATACAAGAGGAACTTCACATAAAAAGTTGACGGCTCTACTGTGTCAAGCCCTGGTTAACTGGTTGCGATTGTTGATATAAAAAGGCATCCAACCAAATAACTTGCGTTTACTCTGTGGATTCATTCAACAGTGAAGTCTACTTCTTCGGATAAAGCAGTTTACTTGCAAAAGAAAGGAAGACGCGCTTGGAAACGATGATAAAGGATCGCAGATTGGCAGATGATGATACAACATGAGCGGCCAAACATGGAAGCAGCCAAAGGGAGGTATGCCTCTCAACAGGAAAGCCGGTAGATCCACTAAAGGGATACCTTCCCAAGCAGAAGGAATAAGACCCTCGCTAACTGATTGTGATGCATCCGATCAGGCAGCTTGTGTCTATCCCATGGATCTACTTGCCCCTAAGACGCAACCTTCCTGGCACACCAACAAAAGCCCTCTAATGAGGCACGCCAATAAATGGGAGTGCTTTCCTCAATCAAAAAGATTGGTAGGACCACCGAAGGGGCACCTTGTTAATTGATTGCGATCGTTTGTACAAACAAACATCCAATCAAGCAACTTGCGCCTGTCCCGTGGACCCCTCCGACCATGAGAAAGTAACTTCCAGGCAATCACAAGCCCTCTTCGGAGGCACAAGCCATCTTCGGAGGCAAAAGCCCTTTTCGGAGGCACATTTCACCCGTGTAGAAGTGCAAAATGCTTCTCTTCGGAGACCCACTTCACCAGTGATGAAATACTAAAAAGCCCTTTTCGGAGGCACATTTCACCCGTGTAGAAGTGCAAAATGCTTCTCTTCGGAGACCCACTTCACCAGAGCTGAAATGCCAAAAATGCTTCTCTTCAGAGACCAAAAATGCTTCTCTTCGGAGACCAAAAATGCTTCTCTTCGGAGACCAAAATTGCTTCTCTTCGGAGACCAAAATTGCTTCTCTTCAGAGACCAAAATTGCTTCTCTTCAGAGACCAAAAGACCTCTGCAGAGGCGTACTTCACCTTGCTTGAAGTACCAAAAATGAACCCTTTACTGGGGCACAAAAATCAAAGCCTTCTTCAGAGGCTCATTTCACTGTGCAGGAAAATTCATTTTTAAACAAATAAAAGTGATCATTCCCAAAAGTCGAAGTGTTCTTCTGACAGAAAGAGAAAATAAAAATTTCTCCAAAAAACGAGATATACTCTATTAAAAACAGAATGATTCCTGCCTCAAAAATGGAGTAGTTATTCTCTAATATAAGAGTATCTGTCTTGTAAAAGCAAGGAATATTGCAATGCACTTGTAGTATGGGGGCAACATTATACAATTCAGTTACATTAATAAAAGTAATATACAAGCGACACACCACAAGTTCATTGCAATATCACATAAAGAAGATGTGGAATAAATGCGTTCTTGAAACACAGACAAAAGTTTGTACAAGTAAAAAGAATCGTTTACTCTACACTTCAAATGAAAAACAGATATATTCCTACATACACAAGAATTTGTACAAGTAAAATTGTCATTTTATTCAATACTATGGAAACTTTTTACATTGTGCAGATTACAAAAAAGGCGGAGACCGGTATCCGCACAATCCCCGATCAATACAAAAAGCAGAAAAGACAGAATCAGACTCATTTCTCCTTTTTCCCACCCTTGGAGCTTTTACCCGGCCTGGTAATTAGTTTCGAAGGCCGTATCGGAGAAGAAGGAGGAAGAGACTCAACCAGATCAATCTCTGCTTCATCTCCAGCAGCAGAAGAACTCTTCTTTCCTTTCTTCGAAACCGCACGCTTTCCCCTCTTCTTGGAAGAAGACTCACTCCCCGGAGCAAGAAATGTAGAAAGCTTTGTGTCGTAGTCAAAAGACCGCTCCGGGGTCTTCTCGCTATCTTCCAGACCTTCTGCCTTCTGCTCTTCGGAAGCAGGTGGTTCGTCCAAACCTTGAAGGGCTGCTATTGGTTCTTCCTGTGAACCTGGTTGAGAAGCTGGAAGAGGAATAACTTGAGAAGGAGGAGGAACGACAGCTGAAGAAGGAAGGATTGGGGCAGTTTCCGGCACGTCCGCTGCATAATAAAAGAAATCAAAATCAGTATTCTCCGAGAAAAAAGAAGAAGACCGTGAATCGTCAAAGTTACCTGGAGAAGCCAGTTTAGCGAGATCAATCTCAAATTCCCGAGCTTGGAAGTCCTTCATTGCCTCTTCCTCTGTAGGGGTGGTTACAGTTTCTTTGTCAACCTTAGCGGGAGGCGTGGAATGAGAACTAGAGCCAGTAATATCCGCGTAAGCTAAAGCCGAAGTATAAGCCAAAGCAATAGGAGGTATTTCTTTCTCAGGAAGCTTCTCTCCCGTCGCATCGGCCCGCACTCGGATAAGCTGCTCTTTTCCTTTGGCAAGGGCAGCGCGGTCGCTCTCACCTAAGTAGGTAGTTTGAAGATCTGCTTCAGCGTAACCGGCACCGCCAAACAAGTCAATGATTGCCTCCCATACTTCCGCCAAGGTGACTTCATATTCTGGCCCCAAAAATGAAAGGCTCCCACGCCCCAGGACACAATGCATATAAAAGTCGAATAGAGTCGCGTCAATGGTGGCTATGGTTGCCTTATAGGATTCTTCGGCTGCAGCTTTACCAGAAAGGGCTTCATCGCGTTCTCTTTCAGCCTTCAGTAGCTGAGATTGCAGTCTTATAATTTCTATGTCTTGAGAGCTGACTTTCTCTCGAAGCTGAACAGCGTCATCACGGTATTTTCCCGTAACCTGCTGTTCTGCTTCGAGTTTCACCTCAATATCTCTCTGAGCAGCATGGGCGTCTCGAACTTGTTTTTGAAGCATTTCTTCTTTCTGAGAATAAGAAGTGGAAGAAGTAGCAAGCTCATTTTTAAGTCTTTCAACTTCAGCTTCGAGCTTCCCATAACCATCGCTAATGCTTTTCATCTCCGCGTCATGCTGCTTACGCCATTTGTCCCACTCAGATTTATCATTCTCCATGGTCATCATCGCCTCAAGGTTCATATGGTTGACCCTTTGAAGTTCATCAACCAGCTTCTGCCATCCAGACATTCTTTCAATGTCAAGCTTTACAACATCGACATTTTTCAGCATCGCCTGCTTATCAATGGGGACCAAATCCAAATCAAAACGCACTCCTTTCAGACACCAATTCGGAAATCGGCTCTGGAGTGTGGGAGGACCATCTCCAGCTTGGTACTGTGGCCTATTAATGATTGTCTGGATGTCAGACTCCTTAAGGGAAGGAGAACCGGAAGATGTATTAAGAGGAATAGAAGCGGTAGTCTTTTCCGAGATATTAGATGTATCTTTCTCGCCAAGTCTGATCCGTTTGCTGGAATCATCGGAAGTATGACTCTTCCCCTTGTCATCGTAAGATTTCCTCTTGTAAGGATCGTCGCTTCTGCGGGAAGAGTCACGTCGCTCGTCCCTACTCCCATAGTATTCCTCATCTTCTCTCCGGCGACGCTCTTCATGAGCTCGCCTCTCATGAGCCTTTCTGGCAGCCCTCTCCTCATCAGTTTCCTTCACAGCACCGATATAACTCCTAAAGTCATAAGCCTCACGGCTCCCGTAACGCTGGAATTTGTTGAAGTAAGAGCCGCTTCGCCCCATCAGAGAACCTGAAATTGAAGAAAAAGACCAGTTTTAGAAATCCTCAAATTGAAGAAGCTAAGTGCATATAAGTGCCAAAATTCTAAGTGTGTGTGATGTGCAAACTACGCGCGTCAGACTACAAACCACTTTTGGGTGTAGAAATGGCAATAAGTTGTGTGGAAGGCGTTGTGGTTTGTTGCAAAGAAGAAGTTGCTTCGATAACAGGAGGGACCACTTTAGAAACATCATCTTTAAAGAGCTCCTGAGAGGTTATCATGATGTCGCTCAGACTGTCAAAAGTATCATCTCCATGGTGCATGGGAGAATTATCTTTTTCAACTTCCACCTCAGCCGTCTTTTCAAGAGTGTGAAAATTTCCTCCTCTTCAACAACCGGGGCAAGTGCTAACTTACTGGACGATCCAACAATGTCGGTAGGAGTAGAACACTTTACCAATGAAGTCTCAGCGGTAAGTTCTTGCGGTAAAAGTTCTTTAGCAGGAACAGGGGCATCTGACTCCTCAGTAGGAGAATCAGGGACTTCATGTGGCTGAGTGGAACGGGAAGGATGTAAGAGTCCAAATTCGTGGAGAAACTCATCTCTCAATAGAAATTGAACACTCCTCTCCTCGACCGGCACAGCCATAAGCCTCTCGAAGGTAGTTTTGTGACGAGTTTCCCTAGAGGAGGGAGGGAGCGCTGAAACAGTAGAGAAAGAAGTTAACATTTGACAATTTGGACTTCAAAGAATTTTAGAAAACACAGGGAAAAGATAGATAGTCTTACTTCCCACTCTCCAAATGGCGTAAAATCCCGGGGGACAGCGAACAAAGAAAAACTGGCTTAGAAACCCAGGAACGCTTTCAGGAAGACCAATAATCAGTTTACGGTTCCTGGCACTCCTTACAACTGTGATAGAGGGATGGTCTTTGTTCTTTGTAAATGAGCACAGGAAGCAAATTTCTCCAAAACTGGGAAAACGGTCCAGCGTTCTCCTAAAAAGCACACACAATCCCAACAAGATGGCATAGCCATTAGGGTGTAGTTGAAAAGGGGAGATAGACAATCGAAGGAGAAGTTCTCGAAGACAGTCATTAAACGGAGGAATCGCTCCACTCAAGCACATTTGGCGGTTCACCGCGACAAAGCCATGGGGCGGCCTATCAGCAGTGTCATTTACTCCAGGGAGCAAAGCGTCAGATTCAGCAATGCCGAACTGGGTGCATAGTTGACGGAAGACCTTATGACTCAGAGCGGTAGGAGTCCTTTCCAGGGGATCATTTAACAGGATAGCAATTGGAAAAGCTTCTCCAGCTGGTTCCAAGTCTTCTTGATGAGATGCCATTCTACATAATCAGCTGAATGTTCAAAAGTGAAGGTGCACGTTTCCTAAAAGTGTGAAGTGCTGTGCAAAACTAATGAAAACAAGAAAAAGCAAGTATAACTGGAATTAAACTAACTGACAATCAGTCGATTACGAGATTTCAGAGCTTGTTAATACTCAAATGCAGTGTTAATGCAGACAAATCAGTTTTAGTTTACCATTACGATTTTGCTTTAATACTTCACTTGAATTGGTTATTGTATAGCATCTTACTCATACAGTTCATTTAATTTAATTAAATCTTTATCAACTAATCTGTCATTCGATGTGGGCAGTCGGTGGCAGTATATTTGTCCCAGTTTTTTGTAAATGTTATAACAGGTAATTAGAATTATTGACAATCTATAAAAGAGTGCAACAAAATTCAAGAGTCCAAAGTTCAAACAACTCAAGTCTTAACATTCAACGCAGTGGGAAATTTGCTCAAGTCCTAACTCGATCACAACTTAGCATGAGACAGATTTTCCTAAGTCCTAGCTCGTTCACGGTCTAAAAGATATGCCATGAATCAAGTTGAGTCGTAACTCTCCAATCGTACTACACATTCAAGCAAAGTGAACAAGTGCTAAGTCGCGAACGACTCAAATGGTTCCTGCGAGCTAGGGTCAACTATTCTCTAAGTTGTGAGTCCTGAGGTTTAAAAGGAGGCTTCAATTCTCTAGGTCGTAAGTCGTAACTCGGCTACGACTTGAAGCTTAGGTCGCAGTAAGTAAAGACGATCCAAAGTCGAAATCACCAGTCCATCTAACTCCTGATCCATTTGATCCTTAACTCGTTAGCCATCTATCCACCCAATTCCTAACCCGTTTACCTCCTAACTCTTGAGCCTTGCCACTCCTAACCCTTAACTATCCAACCCGTTAACCCATTAACCAGTTAGCTTCTTCATCAACCCTATTTCTAAACCCCCACAAATCACAAATCGTTGCAAGCCATATCAAGCCACCTCAATTCCATGAATATCCTGCATAACAGTATTCGCAAGGACCAAGGGAAGAATTCATGGGGAAAGGTCAATAGCAATGGTCGGCGATTGGGAAAAGGGAGAAGATGCTTACGCGGTGTAGCCAAAAGTGGTTGGAAGTAAATCGAGTCGAAGTCGCCTTTGGAAGCTTGAAATTGCGTTAATGGCAGTTACGGCTTAAAGAACAAGTAATAGGAAGAAGGAAATAAGAGGTACGACTCAAGCATTTTATACCTCAGGATGAAGGAATTGGAATCGACTCACATGAGTTAAAATGGATCGAAACACACGACCTACGACTTAGGCGTGTATTTCGAGGGGCAAATGTTAACCCTGAATTCTCCACGACTCAAGACTTAACGAGTTAAGGGATTGCCAGGCTTAACAAGTCGACTTAGTCGACCCAGGGCTCAATAGGCTACGACCTAGGATATGGTTGCCGACCTAACGAGTCTAAGAGTTAACGACCTAATTACTGAAAGGACCTACGAGTTAGCAGGCTTACGACTTATAAGAAGCCAACGAGTTAAAAGCCTAAAACCGACAGGAAGCTACGACTTAACAGTTTATGACTCAGGATAGTTACGCAACTCAACGAGTTAAGCTGTCTACGACTTAAGGAGTTGAGAGGTCTCCGATTTAACTCCTCAGCGAGTTAAAGTCTATACGACTTAAGATGGTTCCGACTTAACCTGCTACGGCTCAAGGAATCTTACGACTTAAGAGACTCAACGACTTAACTTGCCTAGCGACCTAACTATCTTGAAGGACCTTACGACCTAAGGACACAGCAACCTAACCTCTAAAGGAACATCGCGACCTAGCAATGTTGTGACCTAAAAACCTACGACATAAGGGATACGTGTCTTTGGGGAAAGTCGGATACGGGTTAAGGCCTTAAGTCGTCTACGACTCATGGTTTGCTATAAGTCGTCTACGACTCATGGTTTGCTATAAGTCGTCTACGACTCATGGTTTGCTATAAGTCGTCTACGACTCATGGTTTGCTATAAGTCGTCTACGACTCATGGTTTGCTATAAGTCGTCTACGACTCATGATTTGCTATAAGTGGCCTACGACTTACCACCTGGAGAAAACCACGCGCTTCACCACTACATTTCTTAAGTCGCTCGCGACCTACGACTGAGCTTAAGTCGTACGCGACTTAAGACTTAACGAATTTTATGCCCAGAATCGAGAGCTGCTCCTATAAATACCCCATCGCTTCCAACATCAAAGGGACTTTTTGCCATTCATTTCTTCAAGGGCTGTTATGCTGCTGAACTCTCAACTCACTCCAAACTCAAGAAGCTCCACACATCAAAGAGGCTACAACAAGTTCAATCGAGATCCTACACATCCGACATGGATTCGTCAGATCTCACCGTCAAAGTTTGAGTCATTGATTCAGAGCGTTTGAGTGATCAAAGTGAATTGTATCGAGAGTGTATTGTATCAGATTGTAATCATATCAGCAATAAAAGACTATAAAGTGGATGTAGGCTTAATTACGAGCCGAACCACTATAAACCTGTTGTTCATTTACTGCTTTACTGCTTTACTGTTGTTTTCTGCTCATATTCTGTTCCCGTACCAACGGGTGGTGCTTTCACAATTCAACCTCACACACCGGGTGTTAGCGTTCACTTTTTATCGTTAACATACATAAATAAACATCCAATCATCCAAAATGCCAACCAATAACATCCATCACAATCCAACATCCAAATCAGCCAATAAATCACAACAATCAATTGATTATCATTATCAGGTGTTTACTAGCAATTTATATTCAATATTAATTAAATGACAATTCAGTTCAATATAAATTCAAATTTAACTTAAATGACAATCTAAAAAAATACCAAACAGCAATCAATAAATTTCTAATCACATCATAAATTTAATTTAACTAACATAAGATAATTTAGTATTCGTGAGTAGGTCAAAACACTCACCTTTGATATTTAGAACGCAAAAATCCAAACAAAGATGCCTTTCCCAACAGTCTCCAAACTCATCCAAACCTATTTCATGTCGTCAGGAATTCCACTATGAGTCCAATGGAAGAAACTACGGATGTATCAGGGCTCGTATGTAGAAGATATTCAGGTTATATGGATATATTAAAAAAATACGTACACATTTAATTATTAAAATAAGAAACTTTAATAACTCACGTTTTCAAATTTGATGTACCCAAAACAAAGGCAAGAAGTAGAAAGCCAAACCCATGAAAGCTAATTCTATTTGTTCATTTTCTTTTTGAAGGCTTCTTGCAAAAGAAGGCAAGGTGATGAGGAAAGGTGCGGATGTGGTTGAGGAAGAAATAGATGCTCACACTTTTTTCTTTTTTTTTGAACATAGCTTCGGTAAAAATGAATTGGCAGTAACTAAGTGGAGGTATAAAGCTATGATGACATTGAGACTTGGAGGAAAAAAAATAGAGGCCCTGATGTTTGAAAAATAATGAAATTTTAGGGGAAAGAATGAGATATGATATGAAACAAAAGAAGAAGGGAAGTAATAAACGAAATAGGTATGGAAGGGACAAATAAAATGAAGCTATATGATCTAAGTAAATGCTTTGGGTAATAGAATAAACAAAACGAAGAATGAGAAAGGATGTGAATTCACGTTTCAACTACATCAGAGAATTGCAATAAAACCAAATATGGAAATAGTGACAGGTGTATTGAATAATAAGGAAATGAAGGGACCACTTAGGATCTAATTAATTGCATGTTCCACTCAATTAAATATATTAACACCAAATATACATTTTTACACCCGTTTAAACATAATTAACATACAATAAATAAATTTGAATACAACAACCAACGCAACGTTACACAAAATAAAAGATGATCCGGAACTCAAATTCAAGTTTTTTTTCAAAATAAAGTTTTTTTCAAAGCGCAATCATGAAACCTAAAAAGTTAATTTAATTTAAATTTCAAGATTAGTGTTAAAATTACTTATATACAGCCTCAAATTGATATTTAATGACTGTAAAATATTGTTTTAAAATTCATTTTTTTCTTCTTTTTATAAAATTATTTTTACCTTTAAAAATGAAAATGTTCGTTTTATTTTCATTAAAACATTCTTTTTAATTTTAACAATAATGTATGTTTCTTTCGTTAAATCCATTAATTAAAATTAATGTTTCTTTTTTTTACTCTTTTAAATTGAAAGATTCCAAACCGACATACATGTAATTAATTTCAAAATTACACCTTAAAATGGATCCTAACAAACGTACATTTCTTTTATTAAACGCCATTAATTTCAAATAAATTCTCTTTCCCTTTTATTGAAAGATTCCAAGTCAAATTAACGGTAATAAATTCATTAATTAATTTAAATTCCAATATATATTTATTTTGATTTTCATCTTAGTATTCAATCAATTATCATCTTATAGATATACTTAACATTGGTTTACTGTTTCATTACCTCAATCTTCTATAGTTATCACTTTACTACGTATTAACTACAATAAGTAATTAGATTAATAGCAATTGATTTTCAATTTAATTTCAATGGATTAAATAAATAGGTGATAAATGACAAATGTTACCTTTTACTTAATCACATTTGTAAGTTTATTATCAACAACAAATGTTATGACTACTTACACAATCCTGATTATATTCAATTTTCCATTAATTTCATATAATTTTCCCCTTTTTATATAACATTTAATTCATTTTCTTATTTCAACTTATCACCAAATAACTTTACAATTACTTCAATTACTGACATACAATTCTAACATTAAACCCAACATTCAATTGCCTTAATTCCATTAGTTACCCATTCAATATTCAAACGGATAAATTAATGAGAAAATAGTTAACACAATCGTTTATAACAATAATTCATACCCATTATCTTATTCTTTACAACCAAGGGTTATAATTTGCTTACCCAAAAAGGTTTTGTATTCAATATTAACCTATTTCAATTAATTATATACAAGTTCACCATTAACTACATCATTTAATTTATTTCATTATTTACAATTATAATCAAGTCAACCTACAATTTATTTCAATTAATTTGAAATTACATTAAATAGTTATCAACAACATTCAAACAACATCACTGATTTCATATTCAATATAAGCCAATTCAAATCGATTACATATAATTTCAACATTCAATGTATTTCCTTATTTATAGTTATAACCAATTATAACTTTACAGTCACTTCAATTAATTGGAATTTGTAACAACCCATATATTTATCGATTTTTTTATTTAAATATTTTATTCAAATATTTTATCGTTAGTCGGATTTTAGTCTGAAAAGCTACTTTTTGCATACAGTCAAATTAGGACCCGAAACCAACTCCATTGAGTTCAAAATGACGTTTGCGATCTTTTTGAGTGTAAACTTCGATATGTTTGGAGATAGTGGAATTTTCATCACTTTTTGCTTTGGGCTTTTGGTTTGGGCTGAACCTCTTCTAACTCAGCCCCAACCCATCTCCTCTTCCTCACTTCTTCAAAAACAACAAAGCTTTATCAAAAATGGTGGAGGGAATGGGAAATTATAACTCCAAAGTCTTCTTCTTCATTGCTAATCCAACATCTACTCCAAATTCAGTGAAGAACATAGATTCAAGCTTGTTGTTGTTCTTGCTTAACTCTCAAGCTTCATCTCCATCAATTTCCGTAAAAAGGTGAGATTTTTATCTCACAATCTCGTCTATAACTATCTTGGACTGTTGGGAATGACTCCCTATCACTTTAGCATGAACATTTGCATTTGGTTTAGATTGAATTGGTGAAAACTCCAAATTTTCGTGGGGTTTGACAAAAAACTGGGCTTAGGTCGTTCTGCCTATGCCATCAATTGTTCTGCGTAGCTCTCGGCCAACATAGGTCGCATCAGTACCTTAGGTCGTAGGTCGCATCGGCACTTAGGTCGCTAGGTCGCTCGGCCTTCCCACAATTAAGTCGCTCGCCCTGTACTTTATTAGGTCGTTCGAGTATGATGAGACCCGCCTACATATAGCTCGTCTGGAGTTAGGTCGTTCGCCCCTTAGCTCGTACTTCCTTTAGGTCGCTCGGCGATCTAAAACATCGCTAGGTCGTTTCCTAGCTTGCCATCAATAGGTCGTACCCCTTTAGGTCGCGCACCCTTTAGGTCGCGTATCCTTTAGGTCGCGTATCCTTTAGGTCACGTATCCCTTAGGTCGCGCACCTCTTAGGTCGCGCCACCAGGGCTGAATGCTCATCACTGCTTAGGTCGTAGGACCTTATTCCATCTAGGTCGCTCGACCCTTGTTCACCTTAGGTCGCGATTCTTTAGGTCGCTTGACCCCCTCTTTAGGTCGCTGGCCTCTAAGTCGCTCAACCTATTTACCTGTTAGGTCGTTCGCACAGTTAAGTCGTTCCATCTCTTAGCTCGACCCTGTTAGGTCGCGCACCTTTTTAGTTCGACTTTTTTAGGCCGCGCCACACTGTTAGGTCATGGAACTCGATAGGTCGCACCATCTTCTGTCTTAGGTCGCTCGGCATCATTCCTTAAGCCGTAGCTCCTAAGGTCGTTGCACCTTAGTTCGGCCACGTTAGGTCGCAAATTTCCTAAGTCGTATGCTGTGGATGTTTAGTCTGCATTTCTACTTTGACGGATTTTGAATTGAATTCCTTGGATTTTTCTCACGTCTTCGAATGTGAAATTTTGTGATTCGATTTGCCTCAACAATCGTTTTGTGACTTGTCACTTTAAAAATGTGAAGGCTTCAATACTAGTAGTGAATATCAAAACTCTTTCATCAAAGCGATTTCAACTCTATTTTATTACAAAGCTCTTTTTCCTAAACCGTTTTCCAATTTATTAGTATATACATGCCTTTACTTCACTCGGATGAGAAATCTAATTAAACGGCTTAGCAAAACAGGTGGTATGAAACGCTCGCGTTTACTTCGTTGGTTAATTCTTGGACTTGTTCGACTGAACCTTTTGTGACAATTTTCTAGTGAAGATCTACAGTTTGTTCGTAAATATTTAAGTTAAGCAAGTGGTTATGGGACATGAAGCTAAACTCATATATTTACTAGCTTGGTGTGATCGACACTTCTTGATGATCATGACGATCATTTTTGTGATTTTGACTAGCGATTGAGCGATGTCTCTTTGTCTGCGAGGGAGACTAGACCCCGCTTGTGTGATGTTTCTACTCACATATATGGGGTAGCACCCCATGGTCTTCGGGCCGTTCGCGTTTCAAAGGTCTTCGGGCCATTCGTGTGTTCGAAAAATTAAATGGATAGCTTCCATGAGATAGCTTCTCGTTCGTGTGATAGGCCTTCCCCCTTTTTGTGATTTCTGGATTTCGTGTGTTGATTTTTGGGATTTGTTCTGGATTTTGTGTGTTGATTTCTGGAATTTGTGCTTCACCAATTTTCGTGATTTTCGTTGATATGTTTTATCAATTCTTGTGTATTGGTGAATTCGTGTGTCATTACCTTTTTTTGGGTTTGGATCTTTGAGAAGATTCTTGTGATATTGATTAATCTCCTGTTGATTATCATTTACATACTTATATTAGTATGCCATTATGGTTTTTATATGTTTATGCCACATTCCTTATTCTATACCATGTCATCTGATATTTATAGCTAGACTGATCCGTTTATTATTTTCTTATAAATAATACTCGGGTCAGACCGAGATGTTACAGGTGCTTCTGCTTGACTTCTCTTCTGGGATTATTCTGACTTTTGGCTAACTACTTAGATTAGTAGTTTTTGGATGTACACATTTGAAATATAGACTCTATGTTGTGTACTTATTCTTTTGTCTAGCACGTGTTGCTATTCTTTTGTGTTATCGGGGATCTTTCTGACCACTACTCTGATGTACACTTTCATGTGTTATATATATATATTCATATCTTTTTCCGCCTTTGTGATATGGATGTCTGTGACTGACTTATGTTATGTTTATTTCTATGTTTGTTTCCGAAGATTATTTATAGCCACTGTGTGATAGCTTTGGGTTTGTATCGGTATGTCGGACTTCCTCCTTTAATGAAGTTCATGCTATACTATCTGACATATCGGTGCTCGCACAAAGAAGTTACATGGATGGTCGCTCCTCATCAGCCTTATTCTCCGTGCTAGTTGACAGCATTACACCGTAGTGTTCTTGGCTAGCATGGGTATAGAGGTGGGGCTTTACAGCTTGGTATCGGAGTCAAACTTCGGAACAATGTAGAATAACTTTACAAGGATCATCGTCCTAAGTCCAACTTAGGAGTCGTGCCTTAGGATTTAATTCGAGTCTTCGTACCGATTTATCCTATTTCCTTCTATGTATCCTTGTTCTATCTATCAAGATTTGCTTGATGTTTAATTGGAGAATAACTTTTCTTCTTCTCTCTTTCTTAAAGAAGAGAATGTCTAGACCAGGTCGTCCCAGAGCTGGACCATCTACTGTTACTCCCCAGGATGGAGTTTTTATTACTGCTCAACAGCTTCTTGATTTAGTAAAGAATGCTCAGGCAGTTGGTCCTAATCCGGAACCAACTCATCCTAAGTCTGGGTTTGCACGCTTGTGCAATGATTATACCAACTTGGGTGGGAAACCATTCAAAGGTTCCGAAACTATTATCGAGGTCCAGGCTTAGTTAAGAACATGCGATCGAATCTTTTCTCTCATGAATCTTGTCGATCTTCACCGTGTTCATGTGGCTTCCAGTATGCTCCAAGAGAGAGCATTGGATTGGTACGAACTTCTTATTTCTGAAATTAATGAAGCAGATCTCACCTGGGAGCAATTCCGAGAACGCTTCGAATTAAAATTCATACCAGAAGCAGAGAAGGTGACATTGGCTCATCGTTTTATAGACCTTGTTCAAGGTGAATCCTCTGTAACAAATTATGTCGCATCCTTCGAGTCACTGTCCAAATATGGGGTTGAATACATCAACACCCCATTGAAGAATAACCAGAGGTTCGTCTATGGCTTAAACAAGAATCTCAAGAAGCCATTACTTCTAAAGTTAGAAGTTTCTTTCGATCAACTCATTGATATCGCTCTTTGTCTTGAAGAGGCGGATAAGGAAAGTGATGTTGAAGTTGTGGGTGCCAAACCAAACTTCAACAACAAGAAGAGGCCAAACAAATTCAAAGGTCCATATCCCAACAAAAAGGGGAAGCAAGCAACTCCTGCTGCAAAGACTTTTCCCTCTAGTGATGGGAAATGCTACAACTGTGGTGCTCGGGGCCATTTTGCGAACAAGTGTTCAAAGCCCCGTTCTTGTCGCTACTGTAAAAGTCCGGATCATTATATGCATCTATTCCCTAAGCTTCCAAGCAAGAAGGAGGGATTGTTAAACGTTGCTCAAGCCCCTGGCAACACATCTCGCGGGTCAAGGTATGTCTCATTCTGTCATTGATGGCATTATTATATTTCATGATCAACCTATTAGGGTTCTCTTTGATATGGGGGCATCCCATTCTTTTATATCAAATGAACTTGTAGACACTCTTTCTTTAAGTGTTGTTGCTTTAATGACTTCTTTAAGAATTGCGAATCCGGTTGGTGAATCCGCAACTCTTAGTTTGCTTTGTAAAGATATGGAGATTATTTTGTGTGATTTTCCTTTTCTAGCCGATTTGCATGTCATGCGTTATTTAGGCTTTGGAATGATTTTGGGTATGGATTGGCTTAACCGTTATGAAGCACATATCCTATGTCCTGAGCGGACTATTTATCTCCAACATCCGCAATCTGTTAATCAGATTTCTATTATTCTTAAAGATTCGGATTCTGCTTTGGTTGCATCTTTATATTCTTTAAATCCTCGTGATGATGACAATGATGATGAGGAGGGTGTCATTTCTCTTATTCACGTCGTTCGTGAATTTTCCGACATATTCGAGCCCGTCTTAGGATTACCACCTAAGCGAGCAATTAAGTTCAAAATTAATCTTATACCTGTAGCTCAACCTATTACCCGTCCTCCTTACCGCATGTCCAATAAGGAGAATGAAGAGATGCGCAAACAATTATCCGAGTTAGAGACGAAGCAACTTATTCGCTCTAGTTCCTCGCCTTGGGGAGCTTCAGCTATTTTCGTAAATAAGTCCGATGGTACACTTAGGCTTTGCGTCGACTACCGCAAGCTTAATGATCTTACTATTAAGAACAAATATCCTTTACCTCGGATTGATGATCTGTTTGATCAACTTAGTGGTGCTAGAGCCTTTTCACAATTGGACTTGGCTACCGGTTTTCATCAGCTTCGTATTGTAGAGGATAGTATTCCATTGACTTCTTTCCATACTCGATATGGATCTTATGAGTGGCTAGTTATGCCATTTGGTTTGACGAATGCTCCGGCTTATTTCATTGACATCATGAATCGAGTTTTCAAAGATTTCCTCGATCGGTTTGTTCTCATATTTATTGATGATATTCTTGTGTATTCTAAAATCGAGGAGGAGCATGAAAGCATCTTTGGATTGTATTGGAAACTCTTAGGAGCAATCAATTGAAAGCAAAATTTTCTAAATGCCACTTTTGGCAATCTAGTGTGAATTTTCTCGGTCATATTATTTCCGAATCCGGAATATCAGTGGATCCTTCAAAGATTGAAGCGATTCAAAATTAGAAGAGACCGGAGAGCATGACTGAAATCCGTAGCTTTCTCGGATTGGCAGGTTATTACCGCCGTTTCATAAAAGACTTTTCTAAGATTGTCGTGCCTCTTACTGGCTTAACGAAGAAAGGTGTTAAATAAATTTGGTCGGACAAATGTGAAACTTCTTTTCAGAAATTAAAAGAACTCCTTTCTAATGCTCCCATTCTTGTTATTCCCAAAGGGAATCAAGATTTTGTTGTCCATACCGATGCTAGTCGCGTTGGTTTGGGTGCCGTTCTTGTGCAAAAAGAACGTGTTATTGCTTACGCTTCTAGGCAATTGAAGTCGGCTGAGACTAGATATGCCACACATGATTTAGAACTTGCGGCTATCATTTTCGCCCTTCGGATTTGGCGACACTATATTTTGGGAGAGAAATTTATACTTTATACTGATCATAAGTCTTTGAAATATTTATTTTCTCAAAAGGAACTTAATTTGCGTCAGCAGCGTTGGCTCGAGTTCCTTGCCTCTTATGATCTTGATACCCTTTATACTTCCGGAAAGGGAAATCGAGTTGTCGATGCCCTTAGTCGCAAGCAACAAGTGGTTGTTTCTATGATGATATCCTAATGGAGGGATCTCAAGGTTTTATCCACTTGTGAAATTCGAGATCGTGTCTCCGATTTATGTTCATCTCTTGTTTTATGTAACCTTGAGGCTCGTCCTCCTCTTTTAGACCGCATTCTTGAAGCTCAACAGCTAGATCCTGAATTGGCTTCGCTTGGCCAAAACCTAAAGGATAAAACCGATATTGAAGGTCTGAAAGACTTTGATATTGATTTTTGTGGCGGCATTCGAAAATTTGGTAGACTTATCGTACCAAATACTAAAGATCTTCGAAAAGATATTTTAGAAGATTCTCATCATTCCAAATTTTCCATTCATCCCGGTAGTAGTAAAATGTACGCGGATATGAAACGACGTTATTACTAGGAGGGAATGAAATCTGACGTTGCTAACTTTTTTAAGTGTTGCATGACTTGCCAACTTGTCAAGGCTGAACATCAAAGGCTAGGTGGGTTATTGCAACCATTAGAAATTCCTATTTGGAAGTGGGATCAAATTTCCATGGATTTTATTGATGGCCTTCCCCGTTCTCGTTCGGGTCATAATAGTTTGTGGGTGATAGTTGACAGACTTACTAAATTTGCCCATTTTATTCATGTTCGGTCGAACCGAACCGTTCCTCTTCTAGCCAAACTCTTTATCAAAGAAATTGTTAAACTGCATGGAGTTCCTTCTACCATTATTAGTGATCGTGATCCATTGTTTACTAGTGGATTCTGGAAAAGTTTTCAAAAAGCTTTGGGAACGAAGCTTAATTTTAGCACCACTTATCACCCCCAGTTCGATGAATAAACTGAGCGTGTGAATCAAACTCTTGAAGATCTTCTTCGTGCATGTGTTCTTGACTTTGGTGGAAGTTGGGAAGATCATATTTCACTTGTTGAATTTTCCTATAATAATAGCTTCTAATCTAGTATTGGTATGGCACCTTTCGAGGCACTCTATGAGAGGCCATGCCGATCTCCTTCTTGTTGGCTTGAGGCCGGTGAGAAGCTGGTCTTAGGTCTAGATTTATTCGGGATTCCACAGAAAAGATTGAACTTATTCGTCATAGGATGAAAGAAGCTCAGAGTAGACAAAAGTCCTATGCCGATAATCGAAGAAGGAAATTAGAATTTTCTGTTGGAGATCTTGTATTTATTCGTGTTTCACCTATGATGGGCGTTGCACGTTTCAGTCGATCGGGAAAGTTAGCGCCTCGATATATTGGGCCATTTCCTATCACTGAACGTATTGGTCCCATGGCTTATCGCCTTTCGTTACCGGCTCAGTTTTCTACCATGCATGACGTGTTTCATGTTTCTCAATTACGGAAGTGCCTTCGGGATTCCGATTCTGTTCTTGAGCCCGGTGTTGTGGAAGAGATTGAAGTTTCACCTAATTTAACTTATGAGCAGCATCCTATTCGAATTATTGCTTCGGAGACCAAACGACTTCGAAATAAAAATGTTCCGCTTGTTAAAGTTCAATGGTCCTCAAATCCTAAGGATTGCTCTTGGGAAACTAGAGAATTCATCGAGCGAACACATCCGAACTTACTCTCTCATGCTTTTTGAGGTAAACATCTTATTTCCAATTTCTTTTGTGTTAAGACGCTTTCATGGTTGTTACTTTTTATTTCCATCTTATATATTGCGAGGACGCAATTTCTTTAAGGAGGGGAGTCTGTAACAACCCGCATATTTATCGATTTTTTTATATAAATATTTTATCGTTAGTCGGATTTTAGTCCGAAAAGCTACTTTTTGCATACGGTCAAATTAGGACACGAAACCAACTCCATTGAGTTCAAAATGACGTTGGCGATCTTTTTGAGTGTAAACTTCGATATGTTTGGAGATAGTGGAATTTTCATCACTTTTTGCTTTGGGCTTTTGGTTTGGGCTGAACCTCTTCTAACTCAGCCCCAACCCATCTCCTCTTCCTCACTTCTTCAAAAACAACAAAGCTTTATCAAAAGTGGTGGAGGGAATGGGAAATTAAAACTCCAAAGTCTTCTTATTCATTGCTAATCCAACATCTACTCCAAATTCAAGTGAAGAACATAGATTCAAGCTTGTTGTTGTTCTTGCTTAACTCTCAAGCTTCATCTCCATCAATTTCCGTGAAAAGGTGAGATTTTTATTTCACAATCTCGTCTATATCTATCTTGGACTGTTGGGAATGACTCCCTATCACTTTAGCATGAACATTTGCATTTGGTTTGGATTGAATTGGCGAAAACTCCAAATTTTCGTGTGTTTTAACAAAAAACTAGGCTTAGGTCGTTCTGCCTATGCTCTCAATTGTTCTGCGTAGCTCTCGGCCAACATAGGTCGCATCAGCACCTTAGGACGTAGGTCGCATCGGCACTTAGGTCGCTAGGTCGCTCGGCCTTCCCACAATTAAGTCGCTTGCCCTGTACTTTATTAGGTCGTTCGAGTATGATGAGACCCGCCTGCATATAGCTCGTCCGGAGTTAGGTCGTTCTCCCCTTAGCTCGTACTTCCTTTAGGTCGCTCGGCGATCTAAAACATCGCTAGGTTGTTTCCTAGCTCGCCATCAATAGGTCGTACCCCTTTAGGTCGCGCACCCTTTAGGTCGCGTATCCTTTAGGTCGCGTATCCTTTAGGTCGCGTATCCCTTAGGTCACGCACCTCTTAGGTCGCGCCACCATGGTTGAATGCTCATCCTGCTTAGGTCGTAGGACCTTATTCCATCTAGGTCGCTCGACCCTTGTTCACCTTAGGTCACGATTCTTTAGGTTGCTTAACCACCTCTTTAGGTCGCTGGCCTCTAAGTCGCTCAGCCTATTTACCTGTTAGGTCGTTCACACAGTTAAGTCGTTCCATCTCTTAGCTCGACCCTGTTAGGTCGCGCACCTTTTTAGTTCGACTTTGTTAGGTCGCGCCACACTGTTAGGTCGCGCAACTCGATAGGTCACACCATCTTCTGTCTTAGGTCGCTCGGCATCATTCCTTAAGTCGTAGCTCCTTAGGTCGTTGCACCTTAGGTCGGCCATGTTAGGTCGCAAATTTCCTAAGTCGTATGCTGTGGATGTTTAGTTTGCATTTCTACTTTAATGGATTTGGAATTGAATTCCTTGAATTTTTCTCACATCTTCGAATGTGAAATTTTGTGATTCGATTTGCCTCAACAATCGTTTTATGACTTGTCACTTTAAAAATGTGAAGGCTTCAATACTAGTAGTGAATATCAAAACTCTTTCATCAAAGCGATTTCAACTCTATTTTATTACAAAGCTCTTTTTCCTAAACCATTTTCCAATCTATTAGTATATACAAGCCTTTACTTCACTCGGATGAGAAATCTAATTAAACAGCTTAGCAAAACAGGTGGTATGAAACGCTTGCGTTTACTTCGTCGGTTAATTCTTGGACTTGTTCGACTGAACCTTTTGTGACAATTTTCTAGTGAAGATCTATAGTTTGTTCGTAAATATTTAAGTTAAGCAAGTGGTTATGGGACATAAAGCTAAACTCATATATTTACTAGCTTGGTGTGATCGACACTTCTTGATGATCATGACGATCATTTTTGTGATTTAGACTAGCGATTGAGCGATGTCTCTTTGTCTATGAGGGAAACTAGACCCCGCTTGTGTGATGTTTCTACTCACATATATGGGGTAGCACCCCATGGTCTTCGGGCCGTTCGTGTGGTAAAGGTCTTCAGGCCATTCGTGTGTACGAAAAATTAAATGGATAGCTTCCATGAGATAGCTTCTCGTTCGTGTGATAGGCCTTCCCCCTTTTTGTGATTTCTGGATTTCGTGCGTTGATTTCTGGGATTTGTTCTGGATTTCGTGTGTTGATTTCTGGAATTTGTGCTTCACCAATTTTCGTGATTTTCGTTGATATGTTTTATCAATTCTTGTGTATTGGTGAATTCGTGTGTCATTACCTTTTTATGGGTTTGGATCTTTGAGAAGATTCTTGTGATATTGATTAATCTCTTGTTGATTATCATTTACATACTTATAGTAGTATGCCATTATGGTTTTTATATGTTTATGCCACATTCCTTATTCTATATCATGTCATCTGATATTTATAGTTAGACTGATCCGTTTATTATTTTCTTATAAACAATACTCGGGTCAGACCGAGATGTTACAGGTGCTTCTACTTGACTTCTCTTCTGTGATTATTCTGACTTTTGGCTAACTACTTAGATTAGTAGTTTTTGGATGTACACATTTGAAATATAGACTCTATGTTGTGTACTTATTCTTTTGTCTAGCACGTGTTGCTATTCTTTTGTATTATCGAGGATCTTTCTGACCACTACTCTGATGTACACTTTCATGTGTTATATATATATTCATATCTTTTTCCGCCTTTATGATATGGATGTCTGTGACTGACTTATGTTATGTTTATTTCTATGTTTGTTTTCGAAGATTATTTATAGCCACTATGTGATAGCTTTGGGTTTGTATCGGTATGTCGGACTTCCTCCTTTAATGAAGTTCATGCTATACTATCTGACATATCGGTGCTCGCACAAAGAAGTTACATGGATGGTCGCTCCTCATCAGCCTTATTCTCCGTGCTAGTTGACAGCATTACACCGTAGTGTTCTTGGCTAGCGTGGGTATAGAGGTGGGGCGTCACAGAATTACATTAAAATAGTTAGCAATTACCTTATATTAACATTACTAACATACATTCTAGTTATTACTCTCATTATAACATCACAAATTTTAGTTTTCTTTCAATATAAAATTCTAAAATCTTATATAATTAATATTTTATTTATCGAAAAATATGGGTGGTTACACCAAAGGTCGCTAAAACAGGGTAGATGCAGTAGGGCTACGTGGGTCGCGCCCATTAGGGTATGATCATCGCCAAATCTAGAGCGTATCTACGGTTTATGTATGCTTCGGGATCCCTTTATGGTTGTTGATCGCAACCAAGTGGTGATCATATTTGGTACTATCCAAGTTCAAGGGTAGGCCGGTTCTATGATAGCAGTGGTAGGTCAAGTCCAGTGTCTGACCCCAGGTATATTTTATCTAGAGGTGTACTACACGGAAGGTAGTCCCTTACCTTGTCACCGTTGGAATCCATTTTCCAATACAAGCCTTTGGAATTGATTGTATACATATTATGCTGGAATTTATTAATGTAACAATTTCGGCAATGATTCCATATTTTTTTAAACCTAGACATTATGATAATATCAAAGGATTTTATATAGAAATGTTTTGGTTATCGTAAGGTAAAAACCCTTCCGTGTTTATGTGCACCGTGGTCTTACAAGATACCTTTAATTTGAAGATTTTTTTTAAAGTTAAACTTATGCTTTACTCACACCAGACCCATGTCTGACCTGGAGTTTTATTTTTCCTTTTAAACTCTTGGGTACTCAAATTTTTATGAGTAGCCAAGTAGTCGGGTTTCTTTGGAGCATTTTGGGAAGCAATATGGAGCAGAAGCTTTCACTGTATCTAGTAGTTATGTTTATTTCCGCTGTAATTGTAAATTATGTATTATTAGTTTAGGTAGGCTGATATAGATGTCCTTTTTGGGAATAGCACTTGTAACTTTGGTATAACATTTTGGAGTAACCATATGTATTATTCTGTGATGATGTATATGTAACTCTATCGTTTGTGAGAAAAATTTGTATTTGTTTGCTTTGTCTATTATTTTCCTTACCCCACGACCTGTTTTTTGGACACTTAAATGATCGGCACATGAATACCCAGGATGTATTAAGTGTCGTCTTTGTGTGTAAGAAAGGCAGATCATCACACTTGGTATCAGAGCTTAGGTTGAGCGAATACCAAGGCCTTGGTTTGGGTCAACTCATTAGAGATAGGGTTAGCAGTACTCTAGAATGAGTTTAGTCTTTGAGAGTACGTTTCTGTGTGGTTTTGATTAGCATCTATATGTTTGGTTTTATGCCCTTTTTCCTAAGATAATCTCGTCCATGTATTCTAAAGATGTCTTACTTTATTCAGGTAGTAAGAATGAGTACGAAGAGGGGACGAGGGAAAGGAAACAGTAGCACAACAACCACAAATGGAAGAATCCCAAATGTTGGAAGGGGTGGAATAGCTATTGAAGCAATAGCTCCAGTGTAGCCTCGAGTAAACTTCGCAACTAAATGTAAGGACTACACAAATCTAGGAGGAAAACCTTTCAAGGGTACTGAATCCCTCATTGAAGTACATGCTTAGCTACAGTCATGTGAAAAGATTTTCAAAGGTTTGGACATTTCTAAGGATCAGAAACAGTTCTTGGCATCATGGAAATTACAAGTGGGTGCAGCTGCATGGTGGGATTCTGTCACCGCCAATGTTCAAGAAAGATGAGCTCTCATGGGCTAGCTTCAAAGAAGTATTTGAAGACCAATTCATGCCAGCTGCAGGAAAAACTCAATTATATAGAAGTTTCATGGATCTCAAGCAGGAAGACATGTCGGTAGCTGAATACGAGTTCAAGTTTAATGAACTATCTCGTTTTGGCCTCGGACTTATTGATACACCATTAAAGAAAAACAAGATGTTTGTATTAGGTATAAGAGAAGAGTTCCATGAAAAGATGATGGCTCATGTGAAGGAATCATTTATGGATTTAGTTGATATGGCCTTAAGGTATGAAGTGCTTTTGAAGAAAAAGCCAGCAGCAGCGGCGACATCCAGTGGAGGTTCAACTAACCCACATAAAAGGAAGTTTAATCCAAATTAGAAGAAGAAGCAGGGAAAGGGAAAACTGTAGGAGAAGATCAAGGGAACCATTTCAAAGTTATTGAATGTTTTAACTGCAAACAGAAGGGTCATACTTCTAAGGTCTGTCAACAAGCAGGACCTATCTCTCCGATGGTTTAGAAGACGCTTTGCTATAATTGTCAATAGCCTGGGCACATGGTTAAGGACTGCCCACTATTAAAGAAAGGACAACAAGCCAAAGTTTATGCAATCAAGGATGAACCCTCAACTTCGGGAGATGTGAAAGGGAAGGGAGTCTTGGAAGGTACTTTAATTATTAATGGGGTTTTTGTTAGAGTTTTTTTTGATACCGGGGCTTCCCATAGTTTTATTTCTCTTGATTTAGTTAGAAAATTTCAACTTTCCCCTAAAATTATAGAAAACCCTCTCTGTGTGTCAAACCCATATGAGGCTTAACTAATCTATGTATGGTTTGTAAAGATGTGCGAGCTTCATACCTTACCCACTACTTTTCATGCGACTTGTTTGTTAAGATTTTAAGGGATTTGATATTTAACTTGGTATGGATTGGCTAGCATAAAATAGAGCTATGGTGGATTTGTTTTGAAGAACAATATCTTTGGTAACCAAACTAGGAAGTTTGGCGGTGGTGCCTTGTGATGAGCCTAGCAAATTATTTCATAGTTTCTTATATGCCTTAGAATCATCTTAGGAAGAGTTCGGATCGATAGAAGCCGTTAAAGATTTCCCTGATATTTTTGAGCCGATTAGCAGTTTGCCTCCCCATCGGGAAATTGAATTTCGTATTTATCTAGTTCCCGGTGCGAGACTTATTATTCAACCCCTGCGTAAAATGGCCCCGAGAGAGAAACATGAGTTAAAGGATCAAACCGATGATTTGTTGAGAACAGGATTGATTAGGCTGAGCCGTTCAAGTTGGGGATCAGAAGTAGTTTTTGTAGCCAAGTCCGATGGTTCTTTAAGATTGTGCATGGATTATAGGGAACTAAATAAGCACACCATTCGAAATAAATACCCATTACCCCGAATAGATGATATGTTTGTCCAATTTCATAGGGCTAGAGTATTTTCCCAAATGGACCTTGCTATGGGTTTCCATCAGTTAAGGGTAGCGGAGGACAGTATACCCTTAACTGCTTTTAGAGGATCGGACTTATTCTATGTGTGGTTGGTTATGCCTTTTGGGCTAACCAATGCACCTGCATTTTTCGTTGATCTTACGAATCGAGTTTTTAGGGATGTGTTGAATAAGTTCGTGTTGGTTTTCATCGACGACATTTTTATCTACTCAAAGACTGAGGAAGAGCACAAACACCATTTGGAAGTGGTGTTGGAAACATTAAGGAAAAATGTTCTTAAAGCAAAATTTTATAAGTGTCACTTTTGGCAATCAGAAGTGAGATACCTAGGACATATTGTATTTGGTGATGGCATCTTAGTTGATCCGGCTAAGGTAGTTGCAGTGCAAAATTTCAAAAGACCCCAAACTCCCACAGAAGTGAGAAGCTTTTTAGGGATGGCCGGTTATTATAGAAAGTTCATAAAGGATTACTCCACCTAACCAAGCTAACAAAGAAGGATGTTAAATTCGAGTGGACTTCGAAGTGTGAGAGTGCGTTTCTCGAGTTAAAGGAAAGATTGGCCAGTGCCCCTGTTTTGGCTATTATTGATAGAGGAGAAGGGTTAACATTTTTTATGGACGCATGTATAGTTGGTTTGGGTGCATCATTGATGCAACCTGGAAAGGTTATAGCCTATGCAAGTAGACAGTTAAAGCCTCACGAGAAGAATTATGCAACATATGACTTGGGGCTATTAGCCGTAGTATTTACGTTAAAGATGTTTATTTCTAGTCTTTAGGCATCCTAGTTAGTAATTTCCTTCTTTAAATAGGTGAAAAGTTTGAGCTGTTCACGGATCACAAGTCCCTGAAGTACCTTTTCACGTAGAAGGATCTGAACCGAAGGCAACAATGATGGTTGGAGTTCCTAGCAGCCTACAACTTGGATATTCTGTACATGCCAAGAAAAGCAAATGTTGTGGCGGACGCTCTTAGTAGGAATGTAGTTTTGGCACTCTTGGAAGTTAAACCAACTCTTTTGGAAAGGATTGCGAGTAATCAAAGGGAGGACTAGCGTTTAAGGAAGATCATCAATGATGTTGAGGATGGTCTATATGCAAGTTTTGAGATAGAAAATTGAGGCATACTTCATTTTAAGGGGAGGATTTGCATCCCAAATGTCGATGGACTTAGACAAGAAGTTTTATTGGAATGTCATCGATCTAAATTAAGTATCCACCCGGGTATTTATAAGATGCATAGAGATATGAAACGAGTATTTTGGTGGCCCAAAATGAAGAGGGATGTCTCCATCTTTGTCAGCAGATGTTTGAACTGTCAATAGATAAAAGGAGATCACCAGAAGATGGCTGGTTTACTTCAACCCTTTGAAATCCCAAATTGGAATTGGGAGATGATATCAATGGATTTTATTGATGGTTTACCCAGATCTAGAAAAGGAAATGAAGGTGTGTGGGTTATCGTGGATTGTCTAACGAACAGTGCTCATTTTATCCCAGTAAAGTCGACAAGAACTACAGCTTCTTTGGCGGAAATTTAAATGAGGGAGATTGTTTGATTACACGGAGTCCCAGTGAGTAGTGTAAGTGATCGAGATCCCATCTTCACTAGTCAGTTTTGGGAGGCGTAACAAGTTTCATTGGGAACATAGCCGAGTTTGAGAACTGCCTACCACCCTAAAACCGATGGACAAACTGAGATGTTTAACCGCATCTTGGAAGATATGTTGAGGGCCTACATCTTGGATTTTGGAGGGTCTTGGGAAGATCATCCGCATCTAGTGGAACTCTCCTATAACAATAGCTTCCAAGCAAGCATCGATATGGCACCTTATGATGCTCTCTATGAACGTCTAAGCAAGTCTCCAGCATGTTGGGTAGAGTCTAGAGATCGTCTAGTTCTTGGGCCAGATGTGATTCGGGAGCCAATGGAGATAGTTGCAGTGATTATGAAAAGGATGAAGGCAACCCAAGATCGCTAAAGGAGTTAAGCTGATAGGAGGCGAAGAGATTTTGAATTTGACGTTGGAGATCTTGTGTTCTTTAAGATTTTGCCAATTAGAGGAGCTGTTAGATTTTGGAAAGCTGGGATGTTAGCTCCAAGGTATAATGGACCTTTCCGTATTCTTGAAAGGATTGGGTATCTTGCTTATAAGGTTGAGTTGTCGGACAGATTGGCAGGTGTTCATAATGTATTCCATGTGTCGCATTTAAGGAAATTTGTGCATGATCCGACCTTGGTTGTAGAGCCATCTGAGCTGGAGGATCTGGAAGTGGAGCCAGACTTGACAGTGGTTAGACATCCAGTTCATATTATAGATCAGGATGAGAAGCGATTGCATAATAAGGTAGTGCACTTGGTTAAAATTCATCGGAGTGAGGATCCTAGAGACTGCACGTGGGAGGCTGTAGACCATATGAAGGAGGCCTATCCTGAGTTAATGTTAGGATAGCTAGTCTTTTGTTTGTATGTATAGTTTAAGCATTGTTTGCTATGGATGTTTAGTATATTACTTTTGTATGTAATTTATGATATGAATATATAGCTTTTCATGTAATTGCATTACCTTCTTATGTGCTAATTTCGGGACGAATTTCTTTTTGGGGGGTAGCCCAGAATTTAATTACCTTAATAATGAATATTTAAATATATTTTTCATATACTAATTAATTGATTTTATAACTCAAAATAAACTCCTTTTAAATAATAACTAAAGATGGTGAAATAGTTTTTGAAACGGCCCAGAATTTCACTACATTAATTTGCGAATATTTAATTAATTTTAAATATTCAAATAGTAGATATTATAATGAAAATAAAACTCTTTTAAATAATAATTAATGATGGTGAAATCATTTTCAAACTTTGTTTACAAAAATATTTAGTTCGAAGAAAAATCTAAAATGTGACCGGAATTTGTTTTTCGAATTTTCGACTTTTCGTCGGCTAAAAATTATCGAAAAACATTATGCACATTTGAATTAACATATTCACATTTACAAACAGGTTAAATCTATATTTTGATATATATATATATATATCTGTGTGTGTGTACATTTGTTAACTTAAATAAATATAAAGGTGATGTGACATTTTATGCATTATTTATAAATAAGAAAAGAAGTTAAAGGAAAATGTCATTTCATTAGCAAACATAAAGTACATAAAGTACTAAAACATGTGTGAAACATGTTGGAGCATGTTTGTAAGGAGGGGACAAGGAGGATGATGTGTCATGATGGTAGTGGAGGGCATGTTCTTGGGGGTATTTTGGTAATTTGATCTATGCACTTAGTATATATGGCATTTTTTAACATTTTCCACCATTTTCATTCCTTTCTATTTCATGAAAAATTCCTCGAAAGCTTTCATGTTTATTTCCATGGCATCCAAAAATAATTCCTAAGTAAAAAAATCTAATTCCATTCTCTTTTAAGTGTTAAATCCTTGTTAAAACTATTCTCTTCCACTTCTACACTTCCTCCTCACAAAAACAAGTCCATACACCCCTCCACCATGTTAGTCGAGCACAATACCCCCTTAGGCCGAATACTTTTCACCTAAAAGCCACAAAAGACTCCACTTTTCCAAGCTAAAAGCAAAAACATAGGTTGTGTTCGAGTTATAAAAGAAGCTAGCTTGATTTAGTCCATTTTCGGTGAGTAAAGTTCTCACCTTTATGCAAAGTTATTAACTTTATACATGATGTATATTTATTAGTTAAATACGATGCTTGTTTGAGTAGTTATGATATTGAATTGGTTATGCATAAGTATACTTGGAAATGGTGTTGATTTGGTTGTATATAAGTATGCTTGTATGTGGTGTTATATAAACTTAAAATCGGAAGTTAAATGTAGTAAATTAGTAAGGTATGATCTTGCTTATGTTTGGAATCATGTTGTTGTGTTGTGGTTGTTATATTGGTTATGATCTTGTTATAAGTTTTTCATGGTAATAAAGTTAACGTTTTTGCTACCTTAAGCGACTTATGAAATCCCTCTTTGAAAATTTGAACTTTGGACTTAAAATTTGAAAATATATTTAAGTTTAAACTTTTTAGTATCAAAACCCACATCTTTAATTTTATAAGGTAGTAATGTTTCCAAAATTTGAAGTTTTAAAGAAGACTTAGAAAACAAATTTCAAGTTTGGAAATTCCGGGTCGTATACTGGTAGTCCCTATAAGTGCAGTTCGTGAAAACGAACTCTATTCGAAATCTAAAAGCTATCACTTAGAAATCTTTTTGGAAAATGTTTTAAACTTATATCAAGTAATTAAAAAGGTAATTATTAATTAACTAATTAAGTAATTAGTACTTAATCAATAGTTAATAAAAGTAATTAATATTTAGTGTTAATCAATGAAGCAAATTTTAATTGGTTAGTTAATTAAAGTTAATTATTATTTAACTTATATTTAATGGTTAATTATTTTTAATTATTTATAGAAATAGGGTTTAATTAATTATTAATCAATTGCTGATTTATTTAAATTTAATTAAGATTGTAATTTAAACTTAACTAAGATTTAATTTATTATTTAATAAGGTTTTAATTTATTATTTAATTAATAAAAATTGTTTAATTTATTATTTAATTAATAATAAGCGTTTAATTTATTATTTAATTAATAATAGGGGTTTAATTTATTACTTAATTAATAACAAGGGTTTAAAATCGCTTTGTTTTTAAATATTTGTTTTATTTAAAACTGTTTTTTTTCTTTTCAAAAATGTTTTAAATCAAGGGATCTCTGTATCGATTACCCTTAAGTAACCTCAAACAAATATGAAACCAATGCTGATGTGGTGACACATTTATGGGAAGTAAGTCATTCCCTGGTTAGCACTAAAAGCCGATAAGTAGGCTGATCTTCTATCTGTGAGATCTAGAATTTATTTCAAGGCGAGGGATAGAGTAATGTCGAAATATCGAAAACGTGATAGATATGGGAGGGTTAATTCCAATGAAAGGGTCATGTTTAAATTAAGTATATGGTTATTCATATGCGAACTTTGTATAATTACACTAAGTAGCGGATTTTCGCTATTTATAACTTGACATGTTTTAACTCAGAAAATATGTTGTGTATATTAGAGTTTCCCGGTGAGGACTCAAATACTAGTTACATAATTCCAAAAGAACCGAAATTGAGTTAGCCGGAAACTATTGCTTAGTTTGGAGACACCGATTCCGGGTAAGTGTAATTTATCCAAACCACTCTAAACTAATAAAGTTTGTAATGGTTGGTTATGAAGTATGTTATGGAGCTATATTATTCTTCCTGAGGGTGATTCCAAGACGGAAGATAGTAAATGTTGAAGGTTTGCTCGATCCCGGAACAACTTATATGGATGAATGCTATAATTGTATTCGATCCCTTGAGTGCAATTTTAGCATTCCAAGATGGTCTGCTAGAAGGATGCTAAATACGTAGCCTCAAGCCTCACAACCCAAAGTTGGCTAAAACAGGGTAGATGCAGCAGGGCTATGTGGGTTGCGCCCATTAGGGTATGATCATCGCCAAATCTAGAGCGATATCTACTGTTTACGTATGCTTCAGGATCCCTTTATGGTTGTTGATCGTAACCAAGCGGTGATCATATTCAGTACTATCCAAGTTCATGGGTAGGCCGGTTTTGTGTTAGCAAGGGTAGGCCAAGTTCAGGGTCTGACCCCAGGTATATTTTATCGAGAGGTGTACAATACGGAAGGTAGTCCTTACCTTGTCACTATTGGAATCCATTTTCCAATACGAGCCTTCGGACTTTATTGTATACATATTATGTTGGAATTTGATAATATAACAATTTTGGCTATGATTCCATATTTATTTTAAACCTAGACATTATGATTATATCATAAGATTTTATATAGAAATGTTTTGGTAATCGTAAGTTGAAAAGCCGTATGTGTTTAAGTGCGGCATGGACTTACGAGATACATTTAATTTGAAGGTTTTTCTTTAAAGTTAAACTTATGCTTTACTCACACCAAACCCATGTCTGACCTGGAGTTTTATTTTTCCCTTTAAACTCTTGGGTACTAAAATTTTTATGAGTAGCCAAGTAGTCAGGTTTCTTTGGAGCATTTAGGGAAGCAGTGTGAAGCAGTAGCTTTCACTGTATCTAGTAGTTATGTTTATTTCCGCTATGATTGTACATTATGTATTAGTAATTTAGGTAGGCTGATATAGCTGTCCTTTTTGGGAATAACACTTATTGTAACTTTGATGTAACATTTTGGAGTAACCATATGTACTATTCTGTGATGATGTATATGTAACTCTGTCATTTGTGAGAAAAATCTGTATTTGTTTCCTTTGTCTATTATTTTGTTTACTCCACGACCTGTTTTTTAGACACTTATATGATCGGTACATGAATACCCAGGATGTATTTAGTGCCTTCTTTATGTGTAAGAAATGGAGATCATCACATATTTGGCCAAGATTGGATAGTCGGTTATTTAACTATCAAATAAACAAACAATCTAATACCATGAGAATAATCACATATAAGAAACCAAGTCCCATATACTGTCCATAAGTAAGCAACACACAAAGCACGATCGAAACAACTAGCACAATCAAGTTATATAAACGACTTCTAATCCCCTTTTTAATTAATTTTCATTCATTAATTAAAAATCTCTTTTATTTGTAAAACTCATTTTTACTCAATAAACTCCTTTATAAATGAAACTCCATTTATTGATTAAATTTCGCTATTTAATTAAATATCACTTTTCAACACATTTCAACTCTTCCCAAAAGTATTCACATACTTATCTCTATCGTATAAGTATATTCACAAATCATTTTCAAAGGGCTTGAGACAAATGTTACTCAAACATTATCACTACAAACCCAAAACCATTTCACTTATGATTATCTTTAAAACATTCTTTTTAAAGACCCATTTACGTATGTAAGTATAATCAAAATGGATTAAAGGCAAATGCGATTATCACATTGTCACAGCAAACCCAAACGATTTTTGTACTTATTACTATCTTTAAAACTTTTGTTTTAAGGATCTAAGTTCATATTCAGTTAAGATCGATGATCGACTAATCGATTATCTAGTCAAAAGCCATTGTTTATACAAATCAAGATTTGTATACTTAACTTGTTTCTGGCATTCCTGACTTAACAATTCCTCATTTATAGGGAAGCTCGGTAGGTTAGAGCTTTATTGCTTCGTCCCTACTCGACATCAATCTTTAACTCTCAAAAACAGATAAGCCTACTTTGTCTACTTCTAGAGTTAAACAAAGTTAATTACCGTTTTTAAACAAGTAAGTATACAACAAGATTATCACATTTTCGACATTTCAACTTATACTATTCCTCATTCAAAAGTGAAGCCAGGTAAGTTTGGGCACTGGTTTCTCCAAGCCTTGCCTAGACACCTCATTCTTGAATATCACAAACAGACAAGTTTACTCGTCGACTTTTAGTGTTAAGCCTAGTCAATCACCTTTGTCAAAACTTATATATATATATATAAAATAATACTTTAGAAAAACTTTTAAATAGGTTTTAAATATCTATGTAAAATATTACTTGAAAATAACTAATTTAGAAGTTTGACAAAAAAACATGTTTCACATTTTTCAAGACTTTACTTTCAAAATTCGTAAATAATCATTAAAACTATATTTAAACTTCTACTCTTTTTCTCATACTCAAATACATTTTATAGGAACTTCCATAAAAAATTAAAAAAAAAGTGGATTTAAAAACCATTTAAATCACAAAAAACTAGCCAAAACATCGCATTTTAAACACTTGAAATAATAAGCGACTTACTACAACATTTATAAGTGCGGTTAAAAGTCCATGTTAAAAACAACATTGAAATGCACCGTCTTTGAGACTAGTTTTAACCACTTAAACAAATGATTTAAGACTTGTATTTTTTATAATAAGTACTCTTAGGTTACTTAAAAACCACGGAAAGAAATTCCTAAGAACATCCTTCCATTTATTTATAAAAATTCTTGAAAACAAGGTATTTTGTAGTGCACTTTTAACGACTATTCTCATTTCAAACACTTTCAAACTTACTTCAATTTAACACACAAGTTAAACAACCATTTAAATATTAAGTCAAGGCTACACGACATGTTTAAGAGTGTAATAGATGTGATGTTATAGGATATAAAGTTATCGTTTGCTTTCAAAAGTAAGATGGGTCCAAAGTTTATAACTTTACTTGGTTAATGTCACTTTAACTTTATAATTCAAACACAACATATATCAATATATACTTAATAGATGGTAAAATAACTCACTTAGATCCATGCCTAACCCAAGCACAAAGCCACAAGAACTAAAGGACAACGTCCTTTCATCGACACAAGCCTAAAGGTCCAACCTTTAGCACTTCCAAAATAAAGCCAACACCTTCCTCCTCCTCCTCTATGCTCACGGCCCATCCAAATTACCCTTCTTTATCTCACCTCCTCCTACATCTTACTTGCTAATCAAGATTCCCATGATGTCTTAGGCCCAAAGCCAAAGTTTAAAAGAGATTATAAATATTTGGTTAACTTTTGAAAAAGTTAGAGAGTAATTTGTGGACTAGTGCTTAAGCACTTCTGTCATTTTCAACCCTTCTACGCCATCTCAAGCTTAGGAATTTATTTATGATTATTAAGTGAACACCTCCCCTCTATTTATAGGCTTCAAATGGTGAAGCATAAGCTTGCTCTCACACCGTTTGAAGTCTTACCTCCCATCACATCTACTTTATCATATGCATAATACTTAAACATTTCCATTTATGCACACTTCTCCATTGTGTCGCTTCTCCATTAGGCTAATTACCATTATACCATCACCATGATAATATCTCTTATCCGTTAGGACCTTCTAGAACCTTCCAAGCTCAATGAAGTGTTGTGTGTGTTAATTAATTTCTAATGTGTTCATTCGATCATTAGCTTAAGAGTTAAATATTTCCTTATTTGCTCATTTTCCTTTTCTGCTCATTTTTAAAATATCTTATGGCATCATCACATTTAGTTAGCCATAAACATGAAAATATTTTTAGTTGTTAATTACCTCCTTATTGATTAATTAGATATGCATAAAAAGTTCAAACAACTTTTGTTGAGAAAAAGCTGTTTATTGATAAAATGATTTTCGGTCACATTATCGATATTTTTCCAAAGAGTACATTTTTGTAAACATTTTTCCAAAACAAGTTTACCATCATTACTTATGATTTAAAAGGGGGTTAAGTAGCTTAGTAAATCATTTTAATAACATTTAATCTGTAACGAACACGAGATTTTCGATCCTCTAGAAAATCAACATCAATACGTCCACCATACAGAATGCCGAGCAATCGAGTACCAGAAATACCAGTTCATTAAGACTGAAGAAGAAAAGGTAGAAGAAGAAATAGGAAAACAAAAACACAGAATCTCACAATCGCATCAGAACAAAATATAATAAATAATAACATATTTTAAATACAAGAACTGTACTGTTAATATACATACCATTATCAGAGTACAATAGACAACAATCAATCTGGACAGTTTAATAACTTGTCCTCACACAGTGGAAACACACATCAAGTACGGAAATATGTCTTGTCATCCAGCTTATCTCCTGAGCTCCATAGCATCCTATCCTGAATCTGTAATACTCGGTCTGACCCAAGCATTATAATAAAATAACACCCGAGTCCGTCTGGAAAATCAGCATGAGAAAACATACTCAATTTGAATTATTAACTTTTATCAAAATCCTTTGAAAACAAAGGTATCTCGTAAGACCACGTCACACATAAAACGACTGGTTTTTACCTTCGATAACCAAATCAATTTTTATCAAAATCATCTGATAATATAATAGTGTCTGTAGAAAGTAAATAGAAAATAGCTGAAATGCTTGCATCTCACGTTTCAGTATAGTTGGGCACAATCAAAACCATACGGCGCTTATTGGATAATGGATTCCATACAATGACTAGACACTAAGGTACCACCTATCACAGTACACTTCTAGAAAAATGTACCAAGGACCTCGCAGGGATCCCCTACAACACAAGACCGACCCTATCCCTAACCTGTATAGAACCAATATGTTATCAACCCAGGTGTTCCCACTCTTAAAATCAAGCGCTCACTTTTCCATGCACAAATATATTCATAATTTTAATATATTTGAGGGCATCTAGAAAGGTGATAACATACCCTAATTGGGTGTGACCTACTTAGCCTTGCTGCATCTCCCCTAATTTTCAGCCATTCCGTTTGATGAGGCTTGAGGCTACGATTACCTTTCAAGATCAATTCCACTTAGAATGCTCATCGTCCTCCAATGACGATGTTCTGATAGCATTCGTCCATACAAGTTGTCCTGGGTCCGGACAAACCGAATCGCCGTCTTCACTATCTTCACGATATCCATTCTTAACGCACAAATTAGATCGAAGTGATATTCGGATAATTAAATCCGATCCCGGTCTCTTCGAAACGATCAACAAAATTGGCCAATATTTGATAGTCGGTTATTTAACTATCAATATAACATCCATAAGTAGTAACTAGGCCCATATTATAATTTTCCAAAATTTATTTTCAAAATATCTTTATAAGATATATATTTAAATCCTTTCCAATATTCCAAAAATTGAGGCAAATCAAATACTTATACCCATATTGGGGTATTTCATACCATATCTTATTTCAACATTTAGAAAAAAATTCCATTTATTTCTCTTTTCTCAAAATCCTTTACAATTTATATTGTAAATTCCTTAACTCGTCTATACTGAATTCTATAAGTTCCGGGATTCCTTGATTTATTTCCTTTAATATTTTCCAAAGTCAAATACACTTGTCTATAATTCCAATTACCATTTTTCTACTTCATTTATGAATACTAATTCATTTTTTGAAGTTCATCCTTATTTATCTACTTTGGAAATTTTCTTACTTTCCCTCAAATTCCATTTTGAGAATTTTCTTATAATCACATCTACTGAATAACCCGTTTCCAAACCTCGAGAAGATTTATAAATAATTTTTAATTCATTACAAAACTCTATATATATTGTTAACCCTTAATTTTCTTCGACTCAAGAAGTATACGACTCATGGCCCAGACGACTTAACGAGTTAACACTATCAACGGCCTATGAGATAAGAAGTGAACGACTTAAGTTTTGTCGCGACCTAACGAGTTTAAGAGCTAACAACCTAATTGCTGAAGGGACCTACGAGTTAACAGGCCTACGACTTAAGGGGGGTCTCCGACTTAACACTCAACGAGTTAAGCTATCTACAACTCAACGGGTTAAGCTGTCTATGACTCAACGAGTTAAGGTCTGTACGACTCAAGAGGATCTTACGACTTAAGGGTCTTACGACTTAAGGGTCTTACGACTTAAGGGTCTTACGACTTAAAGGGTCTTACGACTTAAACGTCTTACGACTTAGACGTCTTACGACTTAAAGACTATCAGGTTAAAATCCAGAGTCCAGGACTATCTACCTTTATCTGGTAAGTCGGCCACGACTTAGCACTTGTCTTCGACTGAGCCACAAGATGAACCTAGTAAGGCGCCCACGAGTTACGACTCATCTTAAGTCAACTACGAGTTACGACTTATCATAAGTCGGTCACGACTCATGACTTGGAAAAAAACGAGAGTTCAGAATTCGACTCCTATAAATAGACCACCACTTCCAACATGGAGAGGACTTTTGGCCATTCATTTCTTCAAGCGCCGTTACTCTGTCGAAGTCTCCATTCATCCAGCAATCAAAGATCTTCAAACATTCAAGACACTACAACAAGCTTCAAGAGAAATTCCTTACATCCAACACGGATTCATTGAATTTCATCGACGAAGATTGAGCTAGTAGTCAAGATTGTTTCTTTTGATCAAATTGTACTGTTTTGATAAGAGATTTGTATCGATTTGTAACTGAATTCAGTAATAAAGAGATTCAAAGTGGACGTAGGCTTAATCTCAAGCCGAACCACTATAAATTGCTGTCTTTTACTGCTTTTCTGCCAGTTTACTGCTTAAATTCTGTTCCCGTCACGCGGGTGGTGCTTTCACGATTCTATTACACACACCGGGTGTTAGCGTTCACTTTTTAGCGTTAACATTTTGGTGCTTTCACTGAGAACCCAACTCAGGCTACTACTCACCATTGCTTCACAGAAGTTTGCTGAAAGAATTTCTTACAAATCCAGAAGTTTATCAGACATAATGGTTCCTGGAAGGAAACGAAAGTCTGTCAGAACTGACGATGACCGTGACAATACTGCCACTTCTCTCTCTCCAAGTCAGGCAGCTCCAAGCGTCGGTGTGACGCGACAAGAGTTAGATGCTGCTGTATCCGGACTGTACCAGCAGATTGAAACTCAGAATAATATGATGATGGAAAAGCTGAATGCTCTATTTGGTACGAATCAAAGACCAGTAAGTAATGAGGGAAACTTTGCTAATGCTGCTCCCAATTCCGAGTGGAGAAATATTCCTCACAGGGGATCAGGCGCTGCCGAAGGGGCACCCCTCCAGGCTGAAGGATCCAGGCCGTCACCAGTTCTTCATGAGCATTTACCTGGACAAACCCCCGAAAAGATGGCCGAGGTCTATTCTGCGAAATCTTTGAACAATGAGGAATATCTTTCTGGTATGATCAAGCAAATAATGAAAGAGAGCATGCAAAGAGATGAAGATGAGAGCGAATGGGGATTCGCACCTAGTAGAACTTCGTTTACCGAAATGATTCTAAAGGCTGAATTTCCTAGAAAATTTGTTCCCCCCACCATTCCTGCTTATCGGGGAACAAGTGATCCAAATCAGTTCTTGTATAAATACGACTGGCATATGACCGGCGCAAGAGCAACTGACGAAATAAAGTGTCGATATTTCCCAGTTTATTTGGAAGGAGTAGCACTTCTCTGGTTTACCAAGCTTCATGTCCGATCTGTAGATCAGTTTTCCGATCTGACCCGAAAATTCAAAGAGCAATTCAGGCTATACGCTTCAAAGGCAAAAGATATAATGTCATTGTCCAGTCTTGAACAGAATCCGGGAGAGCCTATTAAATCATTCTTGAACCGCTTCAATTTAGCTCTGGCAGAAGTCGATAACGCAGAGCCACGAATGATCTTGACCTATTTGATGCGTGCTATCGACAAATCGAGCGAATTTGGAAAATGGCTAAAAATGAAGGAGCCAAATTCACTTGAGAAATTCTACAAAAAGGCTGACGAATTTATACGCCTAGAGAATCTTTCCGCACCAGCTAAAGTTGTCACAACAGTGGTGGAAAATAATGCTACCGTTCAAAGCAAGAAAGAACCTGCAGATCAGAAAAGGGAAAGTAATGGTGGGAAAAGGCAGAAAGACTTCAAAAAGCCCCGCTTCCTTAAACCTTCAGACTTTACTCCTCTGACCGATACCCCGGAGAATATTTTCATCGCCACTAAGGATGCTGTTGAATTTCCAAAACCACCGGCCGTGAAAGTTGGGAAGAATGCTGTTCAAAGCGGAAGATTTTGCAAGTTTCATAACCAACCAGGGCATGATACCAATGAGTGCCGCCATTTGAAAAGCCTGATTGAGGAATTGTTAAGAGAGAATAAGTTGCAGCAATACGTCAAGAGGAATAGAAAAGACCCGTCTTCATCTAACCCGGGGCAACTACCCTCAGCTCATTCATCTGGTTCAGGAGAAAGGCCTGCTGAAAAAGAAAGGCCTGTTATCAATGTGATCACAGGAGGACCTCATCCAGCTGGCAGGAGTTGGGGTGAAATGGAAAGGTATGCTAGAGCTTTGAAGTATGCTCCGACTGAAGAAAGTGTCTTGATCTTGGAAGATGCTGCACCTCTAAAGCAACAGAAGACTTTTCACGATGATATTATGTTCAGAACCAGGGATTCTATTGATGTGGAAGCTCCTACTGAGGACCCTTTAGTTGTTTCTGTCGGTATTGGGCCGGCTATTGTCAGAAGAGTTCTGGTTGATAGTGGCGCTTCGTGCAACATACTCTTTAAAAAGACATTTGACCAAATGAAAATTCCAATGACAGATGTACAAGCCTCTTCACACAAAATTGCCGGATTTACAGGAGAGCTGAAACAACCAATTGGAACGGTGGATTTGTTTGTTGAAATGGGCGAAGGGCAGAAGAAGTTGGTTCAAAAGCAAACTTTTGTAATTGTTGATGGATTCTCCGCCTATAACGCTTTCTTGGGTCGGCCTACTCTTCCTGCTTTCAGGGCCGTCCTCGCTCCATGGTGCTTAACAATGAAATTTCCTACTGATAATGGAATCGCTGTTATTAAAGGAGATCAAAATGCAGGACGAGAATGTTATCTTGTAGAACTCCGAGAGGCCAGGAAAAGAGAAATGGGGAAAGATGCGGCAGCTCCGCTCCGCATCAAGGAACCAACCCTGTAGCAACTACGGAGCGGCCCCTGTACTGGCGAACATAGCAATGCAAGAAAAGAAATGGATCCCAGGAAAGCCAGTACAGGGGAGAATAGAGTGGTACCCGTGGAGGTAACGGTACCAATATCTGTTGACTCGAAAGACCCGAACAAAGTACTCAATGTGGGTTCACAGCTAAGCATAACAGTTCAAAACACGCTGATATCATTCTTAAAAGCCAACCTAGATGTGTTCGCTTGGTGTCACGCTGATATGTGTGGGATCTCCCCGGAAATTGCTGTACATACTCTGAACATAGATCCAAAATTCACACCAGTGAAACAGAAGAGAAGAACTCAAGGCCCAGAAAGATCGACAGCACTAAAGGAAGAAGTCGATCGGCTCATGGAGAACGGCTTTATTAGAAACTCCACTTATCCAAATTGGGTTTCAAATCCAGTATTAGTCAAGAAAGCAAATGGAAAGTGGAGGGTATGCATAGATTTCTCAGATTTAAACAAAGCATGCCCCAAAGATTGCTTCCCGCTGCCCAGAATTGATCAATTGGTGGATGGAACAGCTGGGCATGAGTTGTTATCGTTTATGGATGCTTACTCCGGATACAATCAGATTATGATGAATGAGCCGGATCAGGAAGACACAAGCTTTATTACAGATGTGGGTCTCTACTACTACAAAGTTATGCCTTTCGGATTGAAAAACGCTGGGGCAACCTACCAAAGGCTGGTCAATGCAATGTTCAAGCCTCAGATTGGTAGACCCATGGAAGTTTATGTCGACGATATGTTGGTAAAATCAAAGAAAGCTGTAGATCACATGGGACACTTGGAGGAAATGTTCGCAATTCTTCGAAAGTACGGAATGAAGCTCAATCCATTGAAATGTTCATTCGGAGTAGAATCTGGGAAATTTTTGGGTTTCATTGTGAGCGCCAGGGGCATTGAAGCCAATCCTACTCAAATCACAGCTCTAAGGGAGGTCAAAGCCCCTAAAACAAAGAAAGAAATGCAAAGTCTTAATGGAAAAGTCGCTGCTCTGAGTCGCTTCATTTCCAAAGCCACAGACAAATGCATTCCCTTCTTTGACGCTCTAAAGAAAGGAAAGAAAAATTTTGAATGGACTCCCGAATGCCAGAATGCTTTCGATGAACTAATTCGTCATATGGAAACACCTCCGGTTCTTTCCAAGCCCACTGACAGTGAAGACCTTTTTATCTATTTAGCAATTTCATCTCACGCCCTCAGCGCAGCACTTGTACGGGAAGATATGAAGGTACAGCGTCCAGTCTATTACATCAGTAAACGGTTCACTGGGGCAGAAATGAATTATTCGAAGATAGAAAAGCTCGCATATTGTTTGCTAATTGCTTCTAGGAAATTGAGGCCATATTTTCAAGCTCATCCTATCAAAGTTCTTACTGATCAACCTCTAAAGCAAGTCCTGTTCCGTCCTGAAACTTCGGGTGGTCTTTTGAAATGGAACATTGAACTTAGCCAGTATGACATCACTTATCACCCCCGAAGAGCAATCAACGGACAAGCTTTAGCAGATTTCATCGCAGAATCTACTGACAAAGGCGATAGTGAAAACGAAACAACTGACGGCATTCCAATCCAGTGGAAGTTGTATGTTGACGGATCAAGAAATGATTACTGTTCTGGGGCAGGGGTTGTGCTTGAAACCCCCGAAGGACGATCATTGTGTTATGCATTGAGACTGGAATTTCCTTCAACAAACAATGAAGCAGAATATGAAGCACTTATCGCCGGTTTAAAAATCGCCAAGGAACTAAACATCAAAGTGTTATAGATTTTCAGCGATTCTCAGCTTATTGTTTGCCAGGTGAAGAAAGAATTTCAAGCCAAAGGAGGAAATTTGCCTGCATATTTGACAAAAACTTCCGAACTCCTCAATGATTTCGATCACTATTCAATAAGCCATATACCCCGAGAGGAAAATATGAAGGCAGATTCTTTAGCAAAGTACTCAAGTTTCGGAGAAGCTCAGTTACTGGGATTAGTTCCTGTAGAAGTTCTGTCAGCTCCAAGCATTGATGAAATGGATGTTGATTGGATTATGACTACGTCTCAAGAGCATGAATCATGGATGACTCCAATCAAAGAATACCTACTCAGTGGTTCCCTGCCAGAAAGTTCTAAGGAACGTCGAAAATTATTGAGAAAGGCGTCAAGGTATATAATTCAAGATGGCCGATTATACAGACGGGGATTTTCAATGCCTCTGCTCCGATGTGTAACTAAGGAAGAAGCCAAGACAATTCTAGCCGAGATACACGGAGGAGAATGTGGAGATCATTCAGCTGGTCAAACTTTAGCCAAGAAGGTTCTCCGATATGGGTATTTCTGGCCTGACATTAACCGAGATGCTGCTATTTACTCTAGAAAGTGCGACAAATGTCAAAGATTTGCAAAAATCCCAAAAGCACCTTCCACCGGACTCACACAGATGGTCAGCCCATGGCCATTCGCCATTTGGGGGATAGATCTAATCGGACCATTACCAGTTGCCAAATCAGGAATCAAATATGCTATTGTAGCCGTTGATTATTTCACCAAATGGGCTGAAGCTGAACCTTTGGCCACCATTACTTCTAAAAAGATGATAAATTTTGTAATGAAAAATATCATTTGCAGATATGGTGTGCCACAGAAGATAATCATAGACAACGGTACTCAGTTTGAAAGTGAAGAGTTCTAGAATTTTTGCAGACGATTCAGAATTCGGAAAAGCTTCTCAGCAGTGGCTCATCCGCAGGCAAACGGGCAAGTGGAAGCAGTAAATAAAATCATCAGGTCAACCATCAAAAAGCAACTCGAAAGAGCAAAAGGTGGTTGGGTTGATAAGCTTCCATTAGCACTATGGGCATACAGGACTACTCACAAAACTGCAACTAGGCACACTCCATTTTCACTGGCATACGGATCAGAGGCAATGATTCCAGTGGAAGTAGAAGTTCCTTCACATAGAAGAGTTCATTTCAACGAAGCTGAAAATGAAAAGCTGCAACTTGAAGCACTTGATTTTCTTGATGAGAAAAGAGAAGAAGCTAGGCTCAGAGTTTCAGCTTATCAGCAAAGGATAGCCAGGCACTTCAACTCTAAAGTTCGCCAACGCAGCTTTGAGATCGGGGACTTAGTTTTGAAAAGGATCATGACGGCAACTGGTGTGTTTGGACCAAACTGGGAAGGACCATATGCCATTGGCAGTAAACTTCTTGATGGCACTTTCAAACTCATAACTGTTGAAGGAGATCCAATTCCAAGAGCCTGGAACAGCAACCACTTACATCCTTATTTTACTTGAAAGAAAAAGCTTTGCTCAAAATTGTAAAATAGTGATGAATGTATCAGTTGTATTGTAAAACATTGTAAATCAGTGTGAATGAATGAAAGCTATAAAGTGGATGTAGGCCCGATTCTTGGCCGAACCACTATAAATCTTGTGTTCTTTACTATTTCATAATGCCTGTTTTATTTCGATATGTAAATACTTTAAATGTATTGCTAAAATGTCGATTCAAAATTGCAGGACATCAAAACAATGCTTGCTCGTCACAAAACCAAGCGACCTCTATAAATCACCTGTTATGCAAATACCAAGCGACAAGAAATTCCAAATACAAATCCTATACAAGGAGAACTTCACATAAAAAGTTGGCGACTCCACTGTGACAAACCTTTGTTAATTGGTTGAGATTGTCGATATAAACAAACATCCAACTAGATAACTTGCGTTTGTCCCGTGAAGTCGCTCAACAGTGAAGTCCACTTCTTCGAACATAGCAATGTAAGGAAAGAAGATGCGCTTGGAAACGATAATAAAAGATCGCTAATGAGCAGATGATGAGAGAACATTGCCAAGCAAACAAAGGAGCAGCCAAAAGGAGGTATGCTTCTCAATAAAAGGGCCAGTAAGAACCACCGAAGGGACACCTTCCCAAGCAGAAGGAACAGGGCCCTTGCTGACTGATCGTGATGCATCCGATCAGGCAGCTTGCGTCCGTCCCGTTGATCTACTTGCCCCTGAGACGCAACCTTCCTGGCACACCAACCACCCAACGCTCCTTCTCAAAGTTCAACAAAGCCCTCTGACGAGGCACGCCAAAAAATGAAAGTACTTCTCTCAATCAAAAAAAAAGATTGGTGGAACCACCAGAGGGGCACCTTCCCAAGCTGAAGGAACAGGGCCCTTGTTAATTAATTGCGATCGTTTGTGCGAACGAGCATCCAATCAAGCAACTTGCGTCCGCCCCGTGGATCCACTCAACCATGAGAAAGTAACTTCCTGGCAATCAAAAAGCCCTTTTCGGAGGCACAAGCCCTCTTCGGAGGCACATGACCTCTTCGGAGGCAAAAGCCCTTTCCCAAGGCACCACAAGCCCTCTTCGGAGGCACATGACCTCTTCGGAGGCAAAAGCCCTTTCCCAAGGCACCACAAGCCCTCTTCGGAGGCACATGACCTCTTCGGAGGCAAAAGCCCTTTCCCAAGGCACCGCAAGCCCTCTTCGGAGGCACAAGCCCTCTTCGGAGGCACAAGCCCTTTTCGGAGGCACAAGACCTCTTCGGAGGCACAACTCTTTAAGAGGAGCCCTCTCCGGAGGCATGTCCCAAAATAGAATACTCGAACGAAAAGCATTCTCCGGAAGCACAGTTCAACTCTCAAAGGAAGGATTAACTTGTTCATCTCAAAAAGTTCCTCCTAAAAAAGTTGAAATACTACAAAATTCTTTCAGAAAAGTTCATTTCACTTCATAGGGAAATTCACTTCTTAATAAATAAAAGTGATTATCCCCGAAAGTTGAAGCGTTCTTCAGAAAGAGAAAATAAAAATTCCTCTAAAGACTAGATATACTCTATTAAAATCAGAATAATTCTCCCCTTAAAAGCGGAGTAATTATTCTCTGAAATAAGAGTATTAGTCTTGAAAAAGCTAGGAATATTGCAATATACTTGCGACATGGGGGCAATACTGTACAATTCGATTATATTAATAAACACAACATGCCACAAGTTCATTGCAATATCACGAAAAATAGACGTGGAATAAATGTATTCCCATACACAGAAAAGTGAAATAGATGCATTCTCACATACACAAGAATTTGTACAAGTAAAATTACTGTTTTATTTAGTACTATGAAAATTCTTTACATGTGCAGATATTTCAAAAGAGCAAAAGCAGGGACCGGTACCCGCACAATCTCCGGTCTATACATGTAAAAGGCAAAATAAGAAGTAGAAAGTTCAGCTTGTCACTCCTTCTTTCCGCCGCCCTTGGAGCCTTTGCTTGGCCTAATAGTTAATTTCGGAATTCGATGTGGGCGGGACGGAGAAGGAGGAGTGGTTGGGTCTTCTTCTGTCTTGTCTTCCCCAGTCGAAGCACCTCTCTTCTTCTTTCTTATGGCGCGCTTCCCCTTCCTCTTCGAGGAAGATTCGCTCCCCGGAGTAACAAGCAATGTTGAAAGCTTCGTGTCATCATCTAGAGACCGCTCTGGGGTCTTCTCGACGTCTTCAAGATCCTCCGCCTTCTGCTCCTGCGAAATAGCCGGATCGTCCAGACCTTGAAGAGCTTCGATTTTTTCTGCCTGCGATCCCGGTTGGGAAGCAGAAGGAGGAGTAATCTGTAAAGATGGAGGGACGGCAACTGAAGGAGTAGAAACTTGTGAAGTGTTTGGTGCCTCCGCTGTAGAAGAAAAGAAGTTAAAATCAGCATATCCCGAAAATAGAGAGGGTATCGGTTCACCAAAGTTTAAGTAACAAGTAAGAAGGTCATCAAACTCGGTTAAATCAAACAACTGGTTCATTAGACCCGGGACTTCGCCAAAATTACCTAGAGGAGTTGGCTTCGTAAGTTCAATTTCATATTTATTAGCCTCAGTTTCTTCCTGGCTCTTCTCTTCAATTTGGGAAAGAGGAGTCTCGGAAGTATCGAGTTTAGCTTCAGCATCTTTTGCAGGAAGTGGAGATTGAGAGCTAGAACCGATGATGTCAACATCGGTCAAAGTCAAAGTATGGACAGGGGCAGTGAAAGGTATTGTTTTTTCTAAATGCTCCTCTGCCACTGTCCCGGCTCTAGCTTCGGCAAGTTGCTCTTTGCCTCTAGTAAGCGCATCACGTGCTTCATCATCCAGATAAAGCACTACAAGGTCTGCCTACGCATAGCCAGCAAACGTATCAAGTATGGTCTCCCAAACTTCAGCAAGTGTAATCTCATATTTGGGACCCAAGAATGAGAGGCTGCCGCGGCCCAGAACGCTGTGCATGTAGAAGTCAAATAGAGTAGAATCGATGCTAGCTTTAGTGGCTTCGTGAGACTCTTCGGCCGCAACTTGTCCAGCAACCGCGTCATCTCGCTCCTTCTCAACTTTAAGAAGCTTAGCTTTCAGTATTTCAATCTCCGCATTTTGGGACACAATTGTTTCCCGCTGCTTAGCATTTTCTGTGCGATATTTCTCAGTAATGTGCTGCTCGGCTGCAAGCTTCATTTCGACATCTCTTTGTGGAGCATGTGCATCCCGCACTTGCTTCTGAAAGACTTCTTCTTTTTGAGTATGTGATGTAGAAGAAGAGGCAAGATTTTCCTTAAGCTTCTTAACTTCAGATGCAAGCCTTGCATTGTCATCCGCAATGCTTGTCATCTCTGCATCATGCTGCTTGCACCATTTGTCCCATTCTGATTTATCATTCTCCATGGTCATCATCGCCTCAAGATTCATGTGGTTGACCCTTTGAAGTTCATCGACAAGTTTCTGCCATTGCGACATCCTCTCAATGTTAAGCCTGACTGCATCAAGACTTTTAAGCATGTCTTGCTTATCAATCGGGACCAAATCTAGGTCAAAACGCACTCCTCTTAAACACCAATTCGGAAATCGGCTCTGGAGTGTTGGAGGGCCGTCTTTAACTTGATATTGTGGCCTGGAGATGATTTCTTGAATGTCGGTTTTCTTTAAAGGAGGAGAGCTAGCCTGGATATTAGAAGATATAGGGGCGTCAGTTTTCTCAGAAATTTTAGACGCATCCTTCTCATCAAGTTTAACCCGTTTACTTGGGTCATCGGTAGCATGCTTCTTCCTTTTTTCATCATGATATTTTCTTTTATGAGAGTCATCGTCTCTCCTTCTTTGCTGCTCTTCATAAGCACACCTTTCTTGAGCTTTTCTAGCTGCACGCTCTTCGTCAGATTCTTTGCGGGAGGGAAGATAACATCCATAATCATAAGAATCACGCCCTCCGTAGCGCCGAAAGTTGTCATAATACGAGCCAGTTCGTCCCATCGGAGAATCTGAAAAAGGAAAATAAGTAAAGCTTAGAAATTTCCAGAAAGAAAGAGTAAATGCTTATAAGTGCAGAAAAATCCTGAGTGTGTGCGGCGTGCGAACTACGTGCGTCAAGCTACAAACCACGCTTTAGTGCGGGAACGGAGACGACAGGTGTAGAAGGCGTCGAAGTTTGTTTCAAAGAGGAAGTCGCTTCAATGACGGGAGAATTCGCTTTTGGAAGATTATCCTTGAAAAGCTCTTGAGAAGTTATCATTATGTCACTCAGGCCATCAAAGGTGTCATCACCCTGGTGTTCAGCAGACTTCTCCTTTTCAACTTCCGTATCAATCGATTTTTCAGAAACTCGAGGATTTTCTTCCTCCTCAATAATTGGGGCAAGTGCCGACTTGCTGACTGACCCTACAACATCGGTGAATGCGGAACATTTTACCAAAGCAGCCTCTACGACGGGTACTTCTGATGTAATTTCTTCTACAGAGGCTGGGGCATTCGAGGTCTCTGCTCGAGAGCCCGAAGTAGCTAACGTTTCCGCATCAGAACTAGAGATTTCATGAATCTGAATTGATCTAGAAGGATGTAAAAGTCCAAACTGGTGAAGAAACTCATCTTTCAACAAAAATTTCGCATCCCGTTCTTCAACTGGAACAGCCATGAGTCTCTCCAGAGTTTGCTTGTGACTAGAGTCCCTAGAGGGAGAGAGGACGCTGAAATGAGAAAGCAAAGTTAACACTTAGTGATTTGGACTGCAAAATACTCAGAGAATAAGAAGAAGAAAAGATAGGCATTCTTACTTCCTTCTCTCCATACGGCGTAAAACCCAGGGGGACAGCGAACGTAAAAATACTGAGTCAAAAACCCATGAGAAGTATCAGGGAGACCGACAACCAATTTGCGATTCCTGGCACTTCTTATAACAATGATCGAAGGATGATCTTTGATTCTGATAAAAGAGCATAGATAACAGATTTCGTCAACGCTGGGGAGACAGTCGAGCGTTCTGCCGAATAGTATGCACAGCCCCATTAAAACAGCATAGTTGTTGGGGTGTAATTGGAATGGAGCGATTGCCAGTTGGCGAAGAAGATGTTGAAGAAAGTTGTTAAAGGGAGGAATGGCCCCGCTCAAGCACATTTGTCGGTTGACCGCTACAAAGCCAAGAGGTGCTACATCAGCAGTGTTATTCTTCTCAGGAAGGATAGCGTCAGCTTCAGCAATGCCAAATTGAGTGCACAATTGCCGAAAAGTTTTGTACAAAAGAGTAGTAGAGGCTCTCTCCGGGGGATTGACTAAAGGGGCTGGAATGAGAATGGACTCTCCGGTCTGAACTGTTACTTCTCCTCGTTGAGAAGTCATTCTACACAAGCAACTGGATATTCAAATGTGAAGGTGCACGTTTCCTAAATAGTGTGAAGTGTTGTGCAAAACTAGTAAAGATAACAAGTAAATACAACTGGAATTAAGATAGTCGGTAATTGATCGATTATCGAATTTCAGGACTTGTTAATTTAGAGTTCAGGTACAGTATTAAGTGTAAACCAGTCATTTTTAATTGACTGTTTTAATGCTGCTTTAATACTTTGCTTGAATCTGTCGATTTAAAGCACTTCATTCATACGATCAATTTATGTTGATTATATGTTATTATCTAATCTGTCATTTGATGTGGGCGATCAGTGACAGTATATTCGTCCAAATTTTCTGTAAATGTAGTATTAAACAGGTTAATTAACTTGCAAGTTGGAACGATCTGTGAAAGAAAAAAAATGCAGCAGTTCAAAGTTCAGCAATTCAAAGTTCTTGCAAAGCCTAAGTCATGAGTCGCCAACGACTTATATGTTAACTCGTCCACGGCTTAAGGACTTTAAGGAAAGACAGGGCAGGTCATTTCGATTTTAGGTCGTTGTTGCCATCAGTCAACAATGCTTCAAGTCATTAAGTCGTGTAAAGGAAGAAAGAGGCTTCAGGTTAAAGCGAGGCAATTTCCCTAAGTCTTAAGTTGTCCACGACTTAAAGCTTATGTCGTGACAGGCTTAAGTCGTACAAAGCTTATGTCGTGACAGGCTTAAATCGTACAAGTGTTATATTGAAAGAGGCTTATGTCGTAAGTCGCAAGACGATGCTAAACCGTGACCGTGCTAACATCCCACTCCACTGGACCTATTGACTTTTCTCCTAACCCGCTATACTCCAAACCCGATAGCCTCTCAATCAACTATGATCCCTGTCCTCGTGCCACCAGACCATTGAGTCACCCAAGAGCCAATTCGCCGGAGCTTCGCCCACCTAATCAATTAAACCTGAAAATCCCTCCTCTCCATCACCTCATTCGCCTAAAGATGAAATCGATCGAACGTCAGGCACACGAACTGCCAATGCGACGGAATTCGCAGCAGAGTAATACACAAGAGGGCGAGTTAAGGGCAAAAAGGGGGATTCACGAGTTACTGATGATCGAGATTCAAGGAGGAGGCAGGAGCACTTACAATGTAGAAGATTAAGTATCGGTGATCGATTGATTAACAAGAGAGGATGAAATCGCCTTGAGAAAGCTTTGAGAGATATTAATGGCAGATACGACTCAGGAGATAGGCAATGGATAGAAGGAACGACTCAAGCTTTTTATACCTCTGGACAGTGGAACACGAAAGGGCACACACGAGTTAAGATAAGTCGAAGCACACGACCTACGACTTAGGCGCGTACTTCGAGGGGCAAATGTTAACCCTTAATTTTCTTCGACTCAAGAAGTATACGACTCATGGCCCAGACGACTTAACGAGTTAACACTATCAACGGCCTATGAGATAAGAAGTGAACGACTTAAGTTTTGTCGCGACCTAACGAGTTTAAGAGCTAACAACCTAATTGCTGAAGGGACCTACGAGTTAACAGGCCTACGACTTAAGGGGGGTCTCCGACTTAACACTCAACGAGTTAAGCTATCTACAACTCAACAGGTTAAGCTGTCTACGACTCAACGAGTTAAGGTCTGTACGACTCAAGAGGATCTTACGACTTAAGGGTCTTACGACTTAAGGGTCTTACGACTTAAGGGTCTTACGACTTAAGGGTCTTACGACTTAAACGTCTTACGACTTAGACGTCTTATGACTTAAAGACTATCAGGTTAAAATCCAGAGTCCAGGACTATCTACCTTTATCTGGTAAGTCGGCCACGACTTAGCACTTGTCTTCGACTGAGCCACAAGATGAACCTAGTAAGGCGCCCACGAGTTACGACTCATCTTAAGTCAACTACGAGTTACGACTTATCTTAAGTCGGTCACGACTCATGACTTGGCAAAAAACGAGAGTTCATAATTCGACTCCTATAAATAGACCACCACTTCCAACATGGAGAGGACTTTTGGCCATTCATTTCTTCAAGCGCCGTTACTCTGTCGAAGTCTCCATTCATCCAGCAATCAAAGATCTTCAAACATTCAAGACGCTACAACAAGCTTCAAGAGAAATTCCATACATCCAACACGGATTCATTGAATTTCATCGACGAAGATTGAGCTAGTAGTCAAGATTGTTTCTTTTGGTCAAATTGTACTGTTTTGATAAGAGATTTGTATCGATTTGTAACCGAATTCAGTAATAAAGAGATTTAAAGTGGACGTAGGCTTAATCTCAAGCCGAACCACTATAAATTGCTGTCTTTTACTGCTTTTCTGCCAGTTTACTGCTTAAATTCTGTTCCCGTCACGCGGGTGGTGCTTTCACGATTCTATTACACACACCGGGTGTTAGCGTTCACTTTTTAGCGTTAACATATATATAATAAGTATTTAAAAGTATAAAAAATTATTTTTAAAACATGTTCAAGTAATTACTTAAAATATCGAAACACATTTTTTAAACATCAATAACTCATTTTTAGATAAATAAATTGATTTACAAGCCGATTATAAAAATTAGAATTTAATTCCAGTACTAAACTAGTTTTAAATTACATAATTTAATAAATAAAATTTTCCTTTTTAGAAAAAATTTAACTTCTCGATAAAAATATATTTTTAAAATTCCAATGTCCAATTTCAATTTATAAATCTCTCTTGATTTAATACATGTCGATTTCATTTTCGTTTCCTTAACCATTCTCACATTTCAAAAATAGAACCCACTATTTTTCCTCAAACCGATTTCCATATTCTAATATAAATTCACCCTATGAATTTATATTCCCAATTTATCAACTTATATCATTTTACCATTATTTATAAACATCGTTTATAAATTTATAAACTCCTTTGAGATTTCACTTGTTTATAAAACTAATTTCATTTATAAAATCCAATTTTATAAATCCATTTCTTAATAAATTTCATTCATTCCACAAATCTATTTTTAATATCGATTTCAACTCCTCTTCATATTTTTTCAGAAGTATCATTTAAAAATCCATCGTTCAAAATCTTCTATATAAATTATTTTTAAATCTCTATTTAAAATATATTTTCCCGAATAGTTAAGTACAACCCAAAATTAATTTATCGTTTTACCCAAATCAATTTCTTTTAAAATAATCCAAACTTCGATATACATATTTTTATATTTAAAATCTCCTTTTAATTCCTTCAAATTCAAAAATAATATTTATGGTATTTAAAATACAAAAATTCAAGCCAGTGCTACTATAGCATCCAATAATTCACATCATAACAATAAGCTATAACGACTTATTCTAACAAATCATATATTACTATATGTGAAAAAAAATCAATATAAATTTTTGATGAATCCAGTTGGATCCCTCCAACCTGTTCTCTGCATCCACAAATGTTAATACAACATAAAAATAATACCAATCCCACTTCAAGGGGGATATCGCGGTATATAGGGTCATCCACTATTATGCGGGACGCATAGGGTCTCATCCGCTAAAATATGCGGGAATATCAATCCAACTACTAATATTTATATATATATACAACTATATATATAATAACATCCAAACTGATAATAATTTATTAATTCAACCAAGCATTGAATAATTAATTTTAATTGTTATAAATTAACTAGTCAACCAAATAGAGTGAGATTTACTCACCTTTGATTTTTCCGAAATTGTTAATGTAACGACCCAAAATTTTAATCGTTTTATTTAGATAATTAATTGAAATTTTGTGAAATTTTAAACAATAAAATTTGGAAATAAAAATTTATTATTTGGAATACGTCTATTTTAATATAGCAACTGGTAAATTTTCATCTGATAATATTGAAGTTTATTTTTCTGTGAAATTTCATTTCAAATCAAACCAGTTAATAACAGTGAATTTTAAAGTTTTCCGAAACCAAAATATGTCAACAGGAGAAAATTTATTCAGATCATTCTGAATCAGACTGCGAAATTCGTTTTTCCAAATTCGGACGTTTCTAGCTCCATTTGGATTTTTCTTCAAAATAGCAGCACTTCTGGTACCGATTATCGACTTTTGATACGATTGTCGTACCACCGATAGCTGTATACCGTTTTGATCGTCTCGTCGTGCTGATCTCAATGGTATATTTATTTCAGTATTTTGAGGTTCGATACGCGATGGAAATGTTGATAACGGTCCGTTGTGGCGGTACCACTTTTTAACTTTTCACTTTCTGTCGGTTTCAAATTTGAAACGTGATGTCCAATCAAGCTATTAATTGCTTTAATTGTTTTCAGAATCACTTGTGTAGCTGTTACTTTTCCTACTGTTCAAATTATAGTTGCTTTTAATAATTTTTTCCAATCCACGTTCAAGCGTTCACTATTCTCATTGCTTGATCTTAGGGTGGTACGTTACTTTATTTGTAGCTCTTCTATCTCAGAAACTTTTCATTTGTTTTGTATTTATTTATTGTGGCCTGACACTCCTTTTTTTCATTTTCACGTTTCTCTCTCCTTTCCCATTCCATCTTTTCTTCTGCAAAATTTTAACCTCAGAAAGCAAAAGACTTCCTTCTTCTTTCCTTTTTATTTCTCTAAATTCATTTTTTCTTTCTTCTTCATTTAAATCGGCCGTAACTCTCGCCCTCCTTCTACCTCGAGCAACGTACTTCTCCTATAACGTTCTCGACCGATTCTCCAACCCACCATCGCCAGCTCACCACCAACCCCTCGACCAAGCTTATGGCCGCGTGTTCACCTAAACCCCAACCACGCACTCGACTCATCTTCCTCCCTCCAGATCTACGCGCAACCCATCACTCAGAAGCAATTCGAACCACTTGGCCTTTTAGCAGCTCCTCACCGTGAGCCATCACGGCAGCCACTGGGCCCTGACCATCATCCTTGCCGATTCCTTCTCCTCGCAGGGCCATGCGATCAGATTTTGGCATATAGGAGGTATATAAATTATGATTATATTTACGTATGTAAGTGGTCTATAGTGTCGGCCCTTTGAGCTTTATTTTCTCCTTACAGTATTTTATATATAACTTATATATTTTGTTTGCATGCATATAATACATATGTAGTATGTAGGGTATGTTCGGTTATAGATTTTAAAGTGTGCTAGTATTATATAAGATGTTCTCTGATTTATATGAGTTTGACCTTGAAAAAATAGGATTTATATATATACAGTTTTAAAGCTATGGTTATGGATTTATGCCTCAGTTATATATATTTTATATGAGAGTTGTATACGAGACCTATTTGTACTATTTAATGTTGATATTTGAAAAAAATATATAAATATGTATATATAATATGATACTTTAGTGTTTTAAAAGTGAATATTCATCATCTAGATACGCACGTTTTATGTGTTGAAGTAGAGTAGGTTTGTATAAACTTTATTATAAAGATGGATTTTTTTTTGATATAGCATGTATGTGGATTTGTATATATGTTATCTGTAGAGGTTTTAAGTAAGAGATATTAGTGTTTGATTTTAAAGAAGTATATACGAGTATGATTTGGGTCCACTGCATAGGTACATATTATAAATAGTTTACAGCATACATTATATGAAGTACCTACTGGGTATCTTAAAGTTATATATTATATATATGTGTTTGATGTGTTTCAAAATTTGTAAGTGTCTGATTGAATTTACATGGCATATTCCATTTCATATATATATAGTATACATGCTTTATATCTTGTTTTCAAATATAATACTGTTTAAGTATGAATATGCTGCTGTTATATATGTATATAATATATGGTTTTCTAAGTTAAGCTGATTTCTTTTATATAGATTTTTTATTAAAGATTTTTTTTTATATAACATATATTGTATATATATATCAGCCTTAGTCTATTGGTTGTTGGACTTATTTTATAAGTTATATAAATATATAGGTTAAACCATTAAGTTTTAATGTATTGATTCAAAAATTGGTTATTTATGTTTGACTTCAATATTCGAGTTTTGTCTAAACAATGATTTTGAAATATATATATATATATATATTTAAACTAAAATGTGTTCGTATTTAAAATATGTTTTTTTTTATATATATTGTTCATCTATACTAATTATCTTCATCGATCGGTCCTAATTTGATTTCGTCAATTCCTTGTCTTTCAGTTTTCCATCGAATTCGCGATAAATCTAGCTTTGCGTTGGATTTCGTAACTCAAAATTCTTTGCCAAAACTCCTCTAGCCTCGAAAGGTGAGCAATCACTCACGATTAACGTTCTTTTATTTATTAAATTCAATTTCAATTGAAACGACAATTGAAATATTACTTCTGTTAGTTAATTTCATTGTTGTATATATGCTATTTTCTGTATCTGTTCACCTATGACATCTGACACCAGTATCTAGTATTTATATGTTTGTTATTACTATTTTCTGTAACTGTTCACCTGTGACATCTGACACCAGTATCTGTTATATTATTATTGATGATATATGCCTGTTGTTGTATTTTATATTATCTGTTATCACTCTGCAAGTTCCCTGTTAGTATAGAATTCACTATGGGTTGAAATGATACATACCCGAACGGACTTTAGAATAGGAGAAAATCGTTATGGGTTGAAATGATAAACCCAAGCGATTTTCATTTGAATTGAAATTGGGATTACGGGTTGATATGATATCTACCCGTATATATATATTTAAATTACGGATTGAAATGATAAATATCCGTATCACTTAACCATATGATAAATATATACAGACACCGTTGGTCCATATATATTTTGAAAATAAATTCTATGGTTTTGGGAAGAAATATATGGTTTTAAAATGTTGAGCCTTAAATTTTTATATATAAATGGGAATGATTGATTTAATACATATAATATGGTTGAGTATTTAGATTTATGTTTCAAAAAAATAGATTTCAGTAATAATTTGAACAAGTTAAGGTTGGAAAGATAATTTGAATTTAGTAAAGAATTTTATTTAATTAAACCGATTTAAAACTTATTGAAATTTAAGATATGATTTATAACTTGAGTTTGATTTAAATAATTTAATGAATATTTCTTGTTTAAATAAATTTAAGGAAATATTTAGTAAAAATGAAATTTAAGGCTAGTTAAATGATATCGAATTTATTAAGTGAATATTCCCTAATTAAATAATAATAAAGTTAAATCAAGAGCTATAAGAAACTGTTAAATTTAACTTTGAAAATGTTGAATATTAAAGCTTTGAAATATATTGAAAATTTAAATGATATATTTAGAACTGAATTGAATTGGTGAATTGAGCTTTGAATAAAATTTGAATTTGGAATTTGAAGTTGATGTGAAGAAATTTGTGAGACTTGAGGAAATTAAATACTTTACTTAACCTATATATACTATTTGGAAAATAGATATATTTGAAATGAAATAATATTTGGGTTTGAAGAATAAATTTATTTGAAGGGACCACGGTGTTATGATGTATATTTCCACCTTGTAGATAGTTTCGCAGATCCTTTGAGGATGGTTATCCCAAACATCCTTTAAGTTAATTGTATTTTAGTTGATATTTCACTTGAGTTGGATTTATTGATATAAGAATGTTAATCCTGACTCGAGTGTTTTGTGTTTTGCTTTACGCTCGGGTCAGACTGAGTGATACAGCATTCGAGACTCACCTTTGGAGTTTGGAGCTTCGTTTGGAGATCCATCTATCGCCTCAGCTTTCAGCCCTTCTAGTTGTTTTATTCAGAGAAGTCATCTATTGTACTGGAGACTTCATTACATTTGAGATATTCTGTGGTATTTTATTCAACTCTGATGTTTATATAGTAGCTTCATGAACTACTATTTTATCTATTCCGCTGCGTATTATTGTATTACTCTGTGTCTGTGATTCTGTGATTTATTTATTTACTGCATATGCTGAGTTTTGCCAAATTTTTATTACAATCTGTTATTTTGAATTATTCAAGTCAGACATGTGTGGATTTATTGTCGATTTGAATGGTCCAAAATAGCGGGTCGTTACAGTTGGTATCAGAGCTTTGGCTCTAGGCAAAACTTAGCATATCTAGTAAATTTATTTACAGAATCACTTTCGTTCGAGTTTAATCTCTTCCTTTTGACTCGATTTCCTTTGAACTTTGGAACGTTCCCTACGGTTCCAAAATTCACTCTTGTCTCTCCCTATTTGTATTCTTTTGATTCTGGAGTATCCCATAACTCCACTTCGAATGATCTCTATAAGAATAGGCGATCCCGCAAATCTTTGAATGATTGTAAAGGGGTGGAAATCCTTTACAATTGGCATTGATTCACCAGAGATTTCTATATCTTTGATTTAGATGCCGCTATCTCTTACGATCGAATGTTGATATTTCTTGGAATTCTGCATCGATCTTGTTCTTGAAGTCACGGTTGACCCGGTTAAGGTCGCCCGTGATTTATATAAGTGTATCCGACTACTGTTTTGTAATTAATTATCTCATTTTCGTTCGAACTTATCTTCGAATCAAATCCTATTTGATTAGAGTCCCTCTAATTTGAATATCTATCTTTGTTTTGAAATCCGTCTGTGAATCGTCCTTTGAAAATCGGGTTTGTTTATATTTTAGAAATTGTTTTCTAAATCGAATTATTATTTTTATAAGTATGATTATATTCTATATATAAAAGTGAAATGTTTTCGATAAAGATTATAAACCCTTTAAAATAAGAATTTGAGGTTTCGAAAGGATTTGTAATTTTGAAAAAAACTATATAAGAAATTTGATTTATCTAAAAATGATTTATGACTAAAGGATTTTAAATTTGAAATTCGAGAATTGAACTCCGGTATTTTGAAATTGGTTTTAAGATTTTGAAATATATAATAATAGTATGATTTAAAAGTATTTTTCCAAATAAGAAATGTTTCAAATGATTTTAATGAGTTTCAAAGAAATTTCAAAAGAAGTTTGAGAAAAATAAAAGTTCAGAACTCACTTATGTCGCTGGAAAATAATTTCGGTGATGAGTGCACGCATCATCGACGTTGAATTTCGAGTTTCATAGTGGGGGAGAGGCCACTTTAGTAGCATTGCTACGCGAGTGATTTTGTGAAACAAGTTTTGATTTTCAAATTCCGAAGTAATATTTGATATTCGAAAGATATATGTATATATATTTGAAATGATTTGAAGTAAGCCGGTGTTCAGTCCTTTAGTTTCGGATTTGAAACCTATCTTTTGAAATTGATTTACTGATTGGTTGATTTCCAACTCTTGAATTTGAAAATGATTTCTTCAACTATTTCGAAGGTTCGAGCACTTCCAAATCAAGGTTAACTTTTCAAAGCTAAATTTTTTTGAAAGTATGAATTATTTGATAAAGTATATAAATTTGTTTTGAATGTTTAAGTATGAAGTAATATGATTCAAATAAGTTGAAACTGTTTTGTTAAGTATATGAATAAGGCAAATTTTAAATTTTTCTAATATGAAATTTAGATTTGAAATGTTTTGAAAAGAATTTCGTCTTCAATATATTTTGAATAAAATTTAGTTTAAATGTTTTAACTTAGTAACATCTTTATGAAACTATATATTTAACAAGTTGGAATGAATATATAAGTTATACGTATGTTGTTTTATTCACATAATTAATTTGATCCAAGTTTGAGTACACAAGTTCGAGGTGGATTACACCATTTCGTGTTAGGATTTTTCATTTGATTCTTGATGGCGAATATTTGATATGGATTTTGGGCTCGATTCTAGAATTCTTTATCATAGTATATGGCTATGCAAGGAGACAGATGGCTTCTAGTCGAGAAACCATATCGAAGTCCGCATTAGGGAAATCGAATGGACAATACTAGTTCGAAAGCGAACTTGTGTGATCGGGCGAGCGATCAAATGTGATTTTGCGAAAAGATGACGTATGTACATCTTATATTCTAATATCAGTGATATATTTTGACGCTGAAATTAAAAGCTATCGGGTTAGAATATCTTTGCTTACTTTTCCAATTTAAATTACAAAGATATATAACCCATAAAAGCAAAGATATTCAATCCCATATGGCTCTTCATACAGCGAAATTTATTTTGAAAATTTGATCCTTATATAAGATAGACCTTACGTAAGTATAAGATGATTTTGAAAACATTTGAATTTGGAAATGAATTGGTTGACTTAAATTATATTGATTTGGAAATTTGGATTTATTTTCTAAATCTATTATTTTGGAAACTTTGAAACTAAAGATATTTAATTTGAGAAGAAATAATTTGGTGAAATTGTATATGATTTTGAAATTGAACTGATATTGAAACATATTTAAATTTGAGAACCTTATGTTACTAAACACTTGATTTGGGAGTTGTCGAACTTATATAAAATTGATTTGTATGAGTATGAAATTGATTCGAAAACTATAGATTTGAAAAGGTACTTAATTTGAAAGTGAAATCTTATATAATTAAAGTCTATATAAGTATGATTTGATATACTATTGATTTTGGAAAGTATTTGATTTGAAAATTAAATCTTATATATAATGGATTTTATATAAGTACGATATTTGAAAGTGATTTGAAAAGGTACTATATGATACATATTTTCGAAGTAAAGATATGGAAAGTGCCTTCTGCTTGATATCCGATTTGTGGCCACATCTTGGATTCATTCTATCGATATTATTCTCTCTGATTTTGGTTTTCCGGATATGATACTCGAGTGTCCTTCGAATTCCATGGCGTTACCCATGGTCTTATCGTTCTCTCGTGACTACATAGCGCAACTGCCTGGCTGAGTCTTGCCTAGGGGTACGGATTGTTTCCTGGGGGATCCAGGCGTAACCATTGTGTATCCTGCAATCTGTGTAGGTCGCGAATAGTAGCGCAAATGCTTGGCTGAGTCTTGCCTGGGGGTACGGATTGTTTCCTGGGGGATCCAGGCGTAACCATTGTGTATCCTGCATTCTACTAGTCATCATGGCGTAACTCGCAGGGCTGAGAAAGCTTACGGATATGGATTGTTTCCTGGGGGACCCAGGCGTAACCATTGTGTATCTGCGAACCATGGTTAGACAAAGGTTTTGTTTGTGTTTTGATTGGATTGTACTTTCCATATCTGTTTTTAAAAGTTTTTCCAGTATTTTCACTGGGTGTTGAAACAGGTCTACTAAGTACCTGGAGAATTCTAGTTTTGCGCCTGATCAACGCACTACCAGAGTCTACAGGAACAAGGATAAACTTGTCGAAACATCGAGTTATAAAAGTATTTTCAAAATGAAATTTGTTTCGTTATAAAAAAAAAAATTTATTATAAAAGTATTTCTAACAAAGAAATTTTGTATTGATATTCGAAATTGAAATTCTAATGATTTGAATTAATTATTCATGCCCGATTCTATTCATTTGAATCTACCTTATCTACTCAGCCTTATTTATTTACCTATATTCTGTTTTCCAAGTCCTCCTTCTTTTCCTTGTTGACTATAACATATTTAAAGTTAATGATTATTGGTTTATTAATAATATTTGAAAAGTATTTTAGATAGAATTAATAAATTTATGATCATGGATTTAATAGCTTCTTTGTAAATATAAGTAATAATGTAAACAATTGTTTTCAAATGGTTTTCATATATTTATAAAGGTGTTATTTAAACCTATAAATGATACTTATAAAGGAAACAAGAAATTTTACAAATGGGTTTGAAAAATATTAAGGTATTAAAAATAATTGAATTGTAAATGAAGTCTTCAAATGAATATTTCAAGTAAAATTTTATAAAGTTTCAAATTAATTGTTTAATCTTGACTTCCATCTCTCGTTGTTCTATTCTCCTACCTCCTCCCTTTTCGGGGACGAAAAGTTTTGAGTGGGGGAGAGTGTAACGACCCAAAATTTTAATCGTTTTATTTAGATAATTAATTGAAATTTTGTGAAATTTTAAACAATAAAATTTGGAAATAAAAATTTATTATTTGGAATACGTCTATTTTAATATAGCAACTGGTAAATTTTCATCTGATAATATTGAAGTTTATTTTTCTGTAAAATTTCATTTCAAATCAAACCAGTTAATAACAGTGAATTTTAAAGTTTTCCGAAACCAAAATATGTCAACAGGAGAAAATTTATTCAGATCATTCTGAATCAGACTGCGAAATTCGTTTTTCCAAATTCGGACGTTTCTAGCTCCATTTGGATTTTTCTTCAAAATAGCAGCACTTCTGGTACCGATTATCGACTTTTGATACGATTGTCGTACCACCGATAGCTGTATACCGTTTTGATCGTCTTGTCGTGCTGATCTCAATGGTATATTTATTTCAGTATTTTGAGGTCCGATACGCGACGGAAATGTTGATAACGGTCCGTTGTGGCGGTACCACTTTTTAACTTTTCACTTTCTGTCGGTTTCAAATTTGAAACGTGATGTCCAATCAAGCTATTAATTGCTTTAATTGTTTTCAGAATCACTTGTGTAGCTGTTACTTCTCCTACTGTTCAAATTATAGTTGCTTTTAATAATTTTTTCCAATCCACGTTCAAGCGTTCACTATTCTCATTGCTTGATCTTAGGGTGGTACGTTACCTTATTTGTAGCTCTTCTATCTCAGAAACTTTTCATTTGTTTTGTATTTATTTATTGTGGCCTGACACTCCTTTTTTTCATTTTCACGTTTCTCTCTCCTTTCCCATTCCATCTTTTCTTCTGCAAAATTTTAACCTCAGAAAGCAAAAGACTTCCTTCTTCTTTCCTTTTTATTTCTCTAAATTCATTTTTTCTTTCTTCTTCATTTAAATCGGCCGTAACTCTCGCCCTCCTTCTACCTCGAGCAACGTACTTCTCCTATAACGTTCTCGACCGATTCTCCAACCCACCATCGCCAGCTCACCACCAACCCCTCGACCAAGCTTATGGCCGCGTGTTCACCTAAACCCCAACCACGCACTCGACTCATCTTCCTCCCTCCAGATCTACGCGCAACCCATCACTCAGAAGCAATTCGAACCACTTGGCCTTTTAGCAGCTCCTCACCGTGAGCCATCACGGCAGCCACTGGGCCCTGACCATCATCCTTGCCGATTCCTTCTCCTCGCAGGGCCATGCGATCAGATTTTGGCATATAGGAGGTATATAAATTATGATTATATTTACGTATGTAAGTGGTCTATAGTGTCGGCCCTTTGAGCTTTATTTTCTCCTTACAGTATTTTATATATAACTTATATATTTTGTTTGCATGCATATAATACATATGTAGTATGTAGGGTATGTTCGGTTATAGATTTTAAAGTGTGCTAGTATTATATAAGATGTTCTCTGATTTATATGAGTTTGACCTTGAAAAAATAGGATTTATATATATACAGTTTTAAAGCTATGGTTATGGATTTATGCCTCAGTTATATATATTTTATATGAGAGTTGTATACGAGACCTATTTGTACTATTTAATGTTGATATTTGAAAAAAATATATAAATATGTATATATAATATGATACTTTAGTGTTTTAAAAGTGAATATTCATCATCTAGATACGCACGTTTTATGTGTTGAAGTAGAGTAGGTTTGTATAAACTTTATTATAAAGATGGATTTTTTTTTTGATATAGCATGTATGTGGATTTGTATATATGTTATCTGTAGAGGTTTTAAGTAAGAGATATTAGTGTTTGATTTTAAAGAAGTATATATGAGTATGATTTGGGTCCACTGCATAGGTACATATTATAAATAGTTTACAGCATACATTATATGAAGTACCTACTGGGTATCTTAAAGTTATATATTATATATATGTGTTTGATGTGTTTCAAAATTTGTAAGTGTCTGATTGAATTTACATGGCATATTCCATTTCATATATATATAGTATACATGCTTTATATCTTGTTTTCAAATATAATACTGTTTAAGTATGAATATGCTGCTGTTATATATGTATATAATATATGGTTTTCTAAGTTAAGCTGATTTCTTTTATATAGATTTTTTATTAAAGATTTTTTTTTATATAACATATATTGTATATATATATCAGCCTTAGTCTATTGGTTGTTGGACTTATTTTATAAGTTATATAAATATATAGGTTAAACCATTAAGTTTTAATGTATTGATTCAAAAATTGGTTATTTATGTTTGACTTCAATATTCGAGTTTTGTCTAAACAATGATTTTGAAATATATATATATATATATATATATATATATATTTAAACTAAAATGTGTTCGTATTTAAAATATGTTTTTTTTATATATATTGTTCATCTATACTAATTATCTTCATCGATCGGTCCTAATTTGATTTCGTCAATTCCTTGTCTTTCAGTTTTCCATCGAATTCGCGATCAATCTAGCTTTGCGTTGGATTTCGTAACTCAAAATTCTTTGCCAAAACTCCTCTAGCCTCGAAAGGTGAGCAATCACTCACGATTAACGTTCTTTTATTTATTAAATTCAATTTCAATTGAAACGACAATTGAAATATTACTTCTGTTAGTTAATTTCATTGTTGTATATATGCTATTTTCTGTATCTGTTCACCTATGACATCTGACACCAGTATCTAGTATTTATATGTTTGTTATTACTATTTTCTGTAACTGTTCACCTGTGACATCTGACACCAGTATCTGTTATATTATTATTGATGATATATGCCTGTTGTTGTATTTTATATTATCTGTTATCACTCTGCAAGTTCCCTGTTAGTATAGAATTCACTATGGGTTGAAATGATACATACCCGAACGGACTTTAGAATAGGAGAAAATCGTTATGGGTTGAAATGATAAACCCAAGCGATTTTCATTTGAATTGAAATTGGGATTACGGGTTGATATGATATCTACCCGTATATATATATTTAAATTACGGATTGAAATGATAAATATCCGTATCACTTAACCATATGATAAATATATACAGACACCGTTGGTCCATATATATTTTGAAAATAAATTCTATGGTTTTGGGAAGAAATATATGGTTTTAAAATGTTGAGCCTTAAATTTTTATATATAAATGGGAATGATTGATTTAATACATATAATATGGTTGAGTATTTAGATTTATGTTTCAAAAAAATAGATTTCAGTAATAATTTGAACAAGTTAAGGTTGGAAAGATAATTTGAATTTAGTAAAGAATTTTATTTAATTAAACCGATTTAAAACTTATTGAAATTTAAGATATGATTTATAACTTGAGTTTGATTTAAATAATTTAATGAATATTTCTTGTTTAAATAAATTTAAGGAAATATTTAGTAAAAATGAAATTTAAGGCTAGTTAAATGATATCGAATTTATTAAGTGAATATTCCCTAATTAAATAATAATAAAGTTAAATCAAGAGCTATAAGAAACTGTTAAATTTAACTTTGAAAATGTTGAATATTAAAGCTTTGAAATATATTGAAAATTTAAATGATATATTTAGAACTGAATTGAATTGGTGAATTGAGCTTTGAATAAAATTTGAATTTGGAATTTGAAGTTGATGTGAAGAAATTTGTGAGACTTGAGGAAATTAAATACTTTACTTAACCTATATATACTATTTGGAAAATAGATATATTTGAAATGAAATAATATTTGGGTTTGAAGAATAAATTTATTTGAAGGGACCACGGTGTTATGATGTATATTTCCACCTTGTAGATAGTTTCGCAGATCCTTTGAGGATGGTTATCCCAAACATCCTTTAAGTTAATTGTATTTTAGTTGATATTTCACTTGAGTTGGATTTATTGATATAAGAATGTTAATCCTGACTCGAGTGTTTTGTGTTTTGCTTTACGCTCGGGTCAGACTGAGTGATACAGCATTCGAGACTCACCTTTGGAGTTTGGAGCTTCGTTTGGAGATCCATCTATCGCCTCAGCTTTCAGCCCTTCTAGTTGTTTTATTCAGAGAAGTCATCTATTGTACTGGAGACTTCATTACATTTGAGATATTCTGTGGTATTTTATTCAACTCTGATGTTTATATAGTAGCTTCATGAACTACTATTTTATCTATTCCGCTGCGTATTATTGTATTACTCTGTGTCTGTGATTTATTTATTTACTGCATATGCTGAGTTTTGCCAAATTTTTATTACAATCTGTTATTTTGAATTATTCAAGTCAGACATGTGTGGATTTATTGTCGATTTGAATGGTCCAAAATAGCGGGTCGTTACAGTTAATCATTCCATTTCCAAATCTATCCCATTTTGTAGTATATGTCGCTGCGAATCCAACGCGCCTTGTTAATTTTGGACCTCGCATGTAAACGATATGTAATTTATAAATTTTCGATTTTTTTATTAATATCACAAAATTTTCTTATTAATTACAGTAACTAAAAAAAATTAATTACCTTAAATAAATATTATGATTCCGCCAGAAATTCCTTTATATGCAATTCCCATCCACTCCTCAAAATCCGAATATCTATACAGTTCAGTACCATCTTTATCTCCCCATCCCTTCCACGAACTCACTTCTCTCACCCACCGACCCATTGACTCGTCGACCCTTTTTGACATTCGATAGCCATTCCCTGGCAACACGCGAGCACACAGATGCACCCAAAAATCACTCCTACTACCAATCACTACTTCCGCATCCGCCACCACCAATCAATCACCCATTGTGCCATTCCCATCGACCAGATGGCCACCCAAACTTGCACGACCTGAGACCTAGATCGTCGCGCTTCACGATAAACCTACCTCCCGCGAACCCAAATTAAACGTGACTGTAGGGAAGATCCATTGAGGCCTTTTGGGATTCAACCATGGTAGGAGCGCCGCCTTCCTCGCCTAGGCTTTGCCTAACTTGGTGATCCTCTCAAGTTTTAAATTTTTGATCGATATCCCTTTTTTTCTTTTGAGAATGATTTGATTCGAACGTTTTTTTATAAATAAACGAGCAGACTTCGATTCGAACTGATATAGATAAGGAAGGACACGCGATTTTTTTTAAAAGAGGAAACGTCTCAAACAAGTTAGGCTAGAAAGGATTGAAAGAACGTGTAGGAGTGACTTTGATTTAATTATATATATATATATATATATATATATATTATTTTATTCCAATATTTCACATTACATATCTCAAAATTTTGAACCCCTATGGAAGTGTGCCGCCAGGCGTTCCTAATGTTATACCCTTATTTTGAACGCAATGGAAAAGGTTTCGAGTCCTAATTCGATCGTATGGAGAAGATAGCTTTTTGGACCCAATTATTATATTGAATTTTCGATATTAAATTCAACGCATTTGTAACCCATACGACCAAATGGCAACTCAAAATGCTACGTAATTTGAGATTCAATAATAATACACTATTACGGATCCAATGGAACTAGTTCGGTCGAATTCCGAGACTGTGCCCCGGATCGCTATTTTAACGCGTTGATTAAATCGACGATTTTCAAAAATTTCGAAATCGCTTAAAATTTTAGTTTTAAAATCTTACTAACTAAATTCAAATTTAAATAGAATTTTTATCAACGTTAGAAGTCCTTCCGATTTATATTCCATTTAAATTTCAATTATTCGCCTTTATATATCACAATAAATCACTATATTTTGAAATTAAACGCTATTTCTCGAATTCAACCAATAACTCTGTATTCAAAATGAATTTATATTTCAAACTCAACATTTAAATATTCAAACTTAAACATCAAAAAGTCCGGGTCGTTACATTCCTCCCCCCTTAAAAGAATTTCATCCCTGAAATTGCTAAGGTAGGAAAAATGCTTCAAACCCATTAACCTATCAGACCTACTTAGTTAAAACTCAATATTCACTTTACTAACCCCTTTAGTTCCCTCCAAACATTTAGTTTACATTTCTGATTCAAAACGCTTTCTTTCAATTTCAATTCAAAAGTCAACCTTTTTAAGTAAAGAAAAATTTTCAAAATTTTTCTTACACCCTAAATTTCTGAAATTTTTTGGGAGGGTCTCCCTTGTACGGGGAGCCTTTTGCAATATGACAAGAGAGATAAAAACATATACATCGACCCACATGGTCGGAAAACACAATATATATCAACATTTATATATTTTGCGACATTTAATCCGAAAACGTACCTTATTTTATCATTTTAAGCGAGCGGCCTATTTTATATGCAGTTTGCGTGACCAAAATCAAGCAAAACAGCTCCATATACCTGTACTTACTCAATTTAAACACGTAAGTACCAAAAACATAAATTTAATAACGTCGCATCCCTATAACTATTTTCAACACATGATTCCATTTAAATATATCACATAATATTATACATATAACCTTCAAAAGTTTGTTTATTTATTTATTTTTTGAAATCTTTCTTTAATTTCAAAAGGTATAAATTTTCCAAAAGAATTGTAGGTGTCAAAAATTTCGAATTTTTTTGGACAATATTTTCTTTGTTCGAATGGGCTCTCAAACAATTATATTTGTACAACACTTCTAAAGTGATGAAATTTTTAACCTTTGTTATCCTTTTGCAACCCATATAAACTATATGCAATCACATATGAAGGCATAAGGAAGCATCACATTCAAAAACTACTTTATATACTAATTTCGAAACTTAATACATTCAACCTTCATGCACCATTAAAGTGGTTGATGCATACTGCTAATAAGTTAAAATTCTGTAAGAGGTAATGTGAATTACTCATAATAACCAAGCAATGCCTTATAAATAATAACTGCATAATTGAAGCTCATTTGCTTAAGCAATCAAGGAGCCCCAATCCTACAACGGCCCAAAACACTTGCTTTATTTACCATATGTTGAAGCCGACCATGGATGTTTGTGCCGTTGCAATAGAAATGCGTTATATTCAAGTTATAACTTAAATGACAAGGTCTGTTTTATAATCCTTCTGCCCAAAACAAATGAGAATGCAAGTTACCAAGGTTATACGGTTTAATGTAATTTTTGTCACATTATATGATCCGACTTGACTTTTTTTTATGCTTTAGGAAAATTCAATGCATTATATTGAACTGCAGTCCTTGTAGCCCTAAACGACTTTATTTCCCAAATCCTTCCCTACCTTTTAACATACTAATTCATTTTTGAAATACTTAAAAGAAAGTGTCATACATTACAAAAGTTTCAACCAAGTAATTTTTAAGTGTTGGGATTTAAATCAAAATGTTTTACAATCTATGATAATTCCATTTTACATCAAATTGTATACAAGGATTTTAGTCTATCATAGATCTAGTAGTCACATACTCTATTAAATTTTTTAAATCACGTTTCCTTTATTTTGCTATTTGACAACATGCAATTGATCAGACATGTTCATTAGGAAAGAAAATCAGTATGTTGTAGATAAACTATAATAAATTTTAAATATATTGGGGAAGGATTAAGTTATTTTGTAACTCAATCAGTGAAAGAAAAAAAACTATTAAATACTCTTGGTATCAAATAACTATAAAACCAGTATAAATCTATGATTCTAACATCTATGGAAGCTCAAAATTAAGTAGAATAGTAAGTTGTCACTTACTAAATTTCCAATAACAAATCATAAGAACCACACAAAAATATTCACATCGAACGTGTGAACATTATTTGATTTTTCTATCAAAAATAAATAACTTTTGCTTATATTTAAGTCGAATTTCATTTATAACTCAAGTTCCACATTCAATTTCAATTTCAATCCACAATCCATTTTACATAACCAAATTAAGTTCCATTTCTATATTCAATTAACTAATTAATTTATCTAATTAGTTCACTTCCAATTTATAATTGAATATCTGATTTTTATTCCAAAAATCACTTCATTTAATTTACTTGAGTTCAAATTCATCTTATAAATCAAGTTTGGATTTTATTCCAAATATTTGACCAATTCATTTTGGTTTTCCATTTTTATTTCTCCATCCATTATTTAATAAAAAAATTCCTTTACATTTATTCCATCCAATAATTTATAACTCATAGTTATGCAATAGCTTCAAAATTCAAACTCTATATTCAATTCCATTCAATATCATTTATACTTCAATCCAATTTTATTTTCAATCCAATTCAAATTCAACATAATTTTATTTAACTTAGCTTAAGTTAAATTTAAATTCATTCAATTCAATTTAACTTACTTGAGTTAAAATTCAATTCCAATTCCAACTCAATTTAATTTAACTTACCATAAGTTAAAGTTTTATTCATTTTAACTCACTCAAGTTTAATTTTATTTCCAAAACTCAAATTCCATACATTTCTTTCCTATTTAAATCATTCTCAATTTATAAGTTCATAACTTATTTCTTAATGTTTTTTTCCAACATTTATATTAAAATTCCAGAATTCAAACACCTGGTTTTTATTTCAAATCATTTAAAATCAAATATATGGCCCTTTCTTGGTGTTTTTTTACAACCAACTTTGGAATTTTCAAAATCAATTTGGTTTTATCTAACACAAATCTTCTTTCCAAAGAAATACTTGTTTTTAAAACAAATTCCTCATATCAAATTCTACGGTAGCAATCCATCACTTAGAAACTCGAAAATGAACATCGATGATGTCGCGATTATCATTGGAATTATTTCCAACGACTAAAGTGAATTTAGTGCTTTATCACCTCAAAAATCCATTTAAACCATTTTTTTACAAAAATATTATCAAAAATAATACTATTTTAATTTTCACAATACTTTGTAAAAATATTTTCCAAACTTTCCAGGATTTTATATCTCTGAATTCTATTTTGAATCCATTTTTATTTATAATTCATTTGCATAAATCATGCTTATTCAATTTCCATTTGGTTAGATATAACCATTCCAATTTTTATAATATGGTTTGGATTATAATAATAACAACCAAGCACATCAATATACTATAATAATTTCAAAAAATTATTTCTTTCATATCAAAATATAGTTTGGGTAAAATTATTTCATTTACCCGCTTCATACAATACTGTGTCGGTCTACTGTGTTTAAGTGTTTAGAAACTCTCATCAATTTAGTGGCATCCTACTACTCGACCAGAATTTGTAAACCACTCAATAGATAAATCAACAAAATATAAAAAAATTCTATTCACTAAAAAATATGCGCTCATATCAATTAATACACTCAAACTCATTCTAGGGTACTATTAACCCTATCTCTAATGAGTAATCCCCACCAAAGCCAAGGTTCTCGCTTGACCTTCCGCTCTGATGCCATTATAACGAACACGAGATTTTCAATCCTCGAAAATCGACATCAATACGTCCACCTTACATAATGCCGAGCAATCGAGTGCCGGAAATACCAGTTCATTGGGGGTGAAGAAGAAAAGGTAGAAGAAGAAACAAAAAAACAACAAAACATAATTTCACAATCGTAGCGGAACAAAATATAATATATAATAATAGATTTTAAATACAAGAACTGTATTGTTAATGCACATACCATTATCAGAGTACAATAGACAACAATCAATCTGGATAGTTCAATAACATGTCCTCACACAGCGGAAATACACATCAAGTACGGAAATACATCTTGTCATCCAGCTCATCTCTTGTACTCCATAACATCCTATCCTAAATCTGTTATACTCAGTCTGACTCGAGCATTATAATAAAATAACACCCGAGTCAGTCTGGAAAACCAGCGTGAGAAAACACAATCAATTTCAATTATTAACTTTTGTCAAAATTCTTTGAAAACAAAGGTATCTCGTAAGACCATGTCACACATAAACACGACGAGTTTTTACCTTAGGATAACCAAAACAATTTTTATCAAAATCATCTGATATTATAATAGTGTCTATAGAAAGTAAATAGAAAATAGCTGAAATGCTTGCATCTCACGTTTTAGCATAGTTGGGCACAATCAAAACCATACGGCACTTATTGGAGAATGGATTCCATACAATGACTAGGCACTGAGGTACCACCTATCACAGTACACTTCTAGAAAAATGTACCGAGGAACTCGTAGGGATCCCCTAAAACACAAGACAGGCCATATCCCTAACCTGGATAGAACCGAATATGTTATCAACTCGGGTGTTCTTACCCTTAAAATCAAGAGCTCACTTTTCCTTGCACAACCATATTCATAATTTTAATATATCTGAGGGCATCTAGAAAGGTAATAACATACCCTAATTGGGTGCAACCCACTTACCCTTCCTGCATCTCCCCTGATTTTTAGTTATTTCGGTTGATGATGCTTGAGGCTACGATTACCTTTCAAAATCAATTCCACTTAGAATGCTCATCGTCCTCCAATAACGATGTTATGATAGCATTCGTCCATTCAAGTTGTCCTGGGTCTGCACAAACTGAATCATCGTCTTCAATGTCTTCACTATCTTCACGATATATATAAACGAGCAGACTTCGATTCAAACTGATATATATAAGGAAGGACACATAATTTTTTTATAGAGGAAACGTCTCAAACACAGTAGGCTGGAAAGGATGGAAACGACGTGTAGGATTGACTTTGATTTGATTATATATATATATATATATATATATATATATATAATTTCATTCTCACATTAGATATCTCAAAATTTTGAACCCCTATGGAGGTGCACTGCTAGGCGTTTCTAATGTTTTACCCATATTCCGAAAGCAATGGAAAAGGTTTCAAGTCCTAATTCGATCGTATGGAGAAGATAGCTTTTTGGACCCAATTATTATATTGAATTTTCGATATTAAATTCAACGCGTTTTTATCCCGTAAGATCAAACGATAACTTCAAACATTACGAAATTTGAGATCCGATAATAACACACCATTACAAATCCAACGGAACTAGTTTCACCAAATTCCAAGACTATGTCTCGGATCCAACGGAACTAGTTTCAAAAATTTCGAAATCGCTTAAAATTTCAATTTTAATATCTTACTAACTAAATTCTAATTTAAATAAAAAATTATCAACATTAGAAGTCGTTCAGATTTATATTCCATTTAAATTTCAATTATTCACATTTTCGTATTACGATAAATCACTATATTTTGAAACTAAACGCTATTTCTCGAATTCAACGAATAACTCCATATTCAAAATGATTTTATATTTTAAACTTAAGATTTAAAACCATTTAAATATTCAAACTTAAACGTCAAAAAGTCTGGGTCATTACATAATCCAAGATTCAAATATTCAAATCATTCAAATATTTAAATACAAACTGTTTGAAATTTCGGGTAGTTACTGTGACGACCCGGAATTTTTGTATATTTGAAATGTGAATATTTAATTTATTTTAAATATCCGAAGGTTAAATTTTAACTTTAATTTCAAATATACAGTATTTATTTGGATAATTAATTATTAAATTTAATTATCGGGATTGGGTAAAATATTGAATCTTGATTTTAAGCCTGTTAAAAATAGTTCAAAGGTTCAAAAAAATTTATATTGTTAATACTAAAGATAATAGAAGCTTCAGAATGTAATTTCAAACTGTTTTATTCAGTTTTGAAATTATATCGTTGAAATTGAATTTAAAAATAGCCGTCCGAGGCACAGTCTCGGAATGCGACGAAACCAGTTCTATTGGATCCGTAATATTGTATTATTATTAGATTTCAATTTTCGTAGTGTTTTGAGTTGTCGTGTGATCGTATGGAATGTAAACGCGTTGAAATTAAATTGAAAATTTAATATTATAACTGGTCAATATATCTCCCATCAGTGCTTTTTGCTTTCATTTCTCAACACCTGTAGCAAGCCTATGCAGACCCGCAAGGCAGTTCAAAACACATGTTTCTCTTGGTATAACACGTGTCTTACTTAATAAACACGCGTCTTCTCTAAATAACAAAAGATAATGCCTGAAGCTTTCTCCTCGGAAGTAAAATATAAACCCGTGTTGTTAAAATTCACAAATAAAAGAACAGAACTCGAATTCGAAATCATCTTCTAAAAACCCAAATTCATCTCCCTCTTTCGTCTCCAATTAAATCGAATCAGTTCACGATTCTATTCAATCGCGTAGGAGGGGAAGAAGAATCTCATCCAAGCTTCGTGGCTTCGCGAGCGAATCTGGATCGACGATGGGGCATCGGTCGTGAGTGACGTCAGGGCTGGAGAGGCTTCAGTCGAAGTGAAGCAGCTATATCGCGAATTCAATTCGAGTGTAGAGTTCGAGGGAGAGCAACGATTTGGGTTCAGTCGAGCATCGCGATGGGAAAGAGTCGCGAGTGACGCGAGCGGGCCAAGTAGGAAATCTGAGGTCCTGCTACTGTCTCTTTATATGTACTTCGTGGGAGGCGCTGGAGGTTTGGGAATCGCGATTTCGTTCAGAGCTCGTCTAGGGTTTTCGAGCTCGGGGTCTTCGAGCGGGGTTCCTGGAGGCGGCACCACATTCGCGAGGAGGGAAGGGGCTTGGTCGCAGTACAGTACAAGACTTCGACGACATCAGATCGATCGCAAGGGGATGTTGAGTCATGGTTCAAACAGCGATAGGGAGGAGCTGGTCACGTTGCCGGATGTAGGCGTTCGTCGACGATTTTGGCTTTGGGATTCGTGAACAGCGGGTCGTTTTGCTGTGAGGTACCCATTTATTTTATTTAAATTAAACAAGCATTCATACATTAGAAAAGATTAACAGTAAAATTAGTTACTGTTTTACAATAATGATTATTATTGTTTACCGGAAAGATAAGCAGGAAGAAAAGAAATTAATTAGACAACTAGATCTAAAATAGTTTTGTTTTAAATTCAAATTTGGATTATTAATTAGCTCTGTACAAGATAAATGTATGCACCAGACATCTATGTAAGGTATTGGAAGGAAATTTTATAAAGGATTTGTGATAAAATTTTACGATTTACTTACTTAATTTATTTTTGTTCTGAAAGATGTAATAAAAGAAAATTTGTCAAAAATTAATAATCAGACAAATCAGAATTTTAGTTGAAACAAAATAAATAAATGGAAATTTATTTGTTTGATTTATTCAAATAGTAATAAATCGTAAATTGTTTATGCAAGGTCATAAATCGAGAAACCAAGTCGAGATGGAATGGACTGCAAATTAAAAAGCAAAGGTGAGTTAATCTCACTCAGTTAGATTTAAATTTAAATGGTTAAATTTAAATATTTGATTGAATGGTTGATTTGGTTGATATGATATATATATATAGTAGTATATATCAATATATACATATTGGCATATGTATATATTTGAGTTGTTGATATTCCCGCATTTATATAGCGGATGAGACCCTATGCGCCGCATAATAGCGGATATTTTATATAAAACCCATATACCGCGATATTCCACCTCGAAGTGGAATTGGTATTGTGCTAACGTTTGTGGATGCAGGGAAACAGGTTGGAGGGATCCAACTGGATTCCTCAAAATTATTTAGATTATTTGATATTCTGTTCTATGAATATTGATATCCTGTGATGATTTTATTGATGATTGAAATATTGGATGATATGGTTGGATTGAATATTTCAATAAAAAGGAGTTATCAAAATATATTGAATTGGATTTTGAAAGAAATAAAAGAGTAAATTTTATGTAAATAATTCAAGTGAATTGGAATAAGGGAATTTCGAAATAACAAGGGAAATATTAACTTTAAACTAAAGTGATATTAAATTTAAAGAATAAAGGATTTATTTTGAATGTAAGGATTAAATTTAATTAAAGGCTAAAGAAAGAATTTTGGAAGTTTAAAATTGGTATTTTCAGTTAAAAAGGGTTTTAACTCAAATAAAGGAATAAATCTAAAAGTTAATGTATTTTGAAATAAATGAAGTAGTAAAGGAAATTTATTTCAAAGTAAAGTAAAGTAAATTGGAAAATCAATTGGAAATTGATTTAGTTATTTAAAATTGTAATTTTAAAAGAAGTGAGATTTTGGAGATATAAAACTGGGTTTATAAAGTAAAATAAAATATAGTGGATATTTGAATATAAATTCAAGGTAAGAATTTATAAAAAGATATGGTTTGGTTTAAAAATAAATGTTGATTTATTTTATGGAAATGAGAAGTGTATTTCTTTGGATAGCCAAGTACGTTTTCAAAGTAATTTTTAATATAAGTTAAAAGTTCTAATTGTGTTTTTAAAAGTATGTTTTAGAAAATTGATTATTTCTAAAGGTTAATTTCCAAAGTAAGTATTTTCAAAAATATATTATTGTAGTAATTATATAAAAGTGATTTGCTATTATGTTTTAAAAGGAGAAATTTAGTTTATATTTATAAAGTGGTTTAATTTAAAGTATATATTTTTAATAAAGTATTAAAGTAGTTTGATTTCAATGTTATAAAATATATTTTAAAATAAAGTGTTTTTAAATTATTTTAAAAATCTAAAAGTGTTTTGTACTTGGTGTTTCAGAGAAATAAATATTTGGAAATGTATTCCGTAAGCGGAAAAATGTTTGAAATTGTTTTCAAAAGGAGTTTGAAAATTTGGAAATATATCTTGGAAAGATATTTGGGCAAATAAATAATGTGGGAAATTATTTAATTGTGTGATGGTTGCTTGTGGATGTTAATTGATAGTTAAATAACCGACTATCAATATTGGCCAATGCGCTGATCGTTTCGAAGAGACCGGGATCGAGTTTCCGTATACCGGGATTCTAGGTCTGGAGACTCGAATACCACTTCGATTCGGTTTGTACGTTTCGTGTAACGTGTTCAGAGTCGAAGATGGAGCTGTGAAGTGCAAGGGCTAGTCGCTACTAATCCTGAGGATATTTCCAAAATGGATGTAGTAGGAGTAGTGCCTTCGGTTCCGTTCAAACCCAGGACGGACTGGTATGGACGAATGCTTGCGAAACATCGTCAGCGGACGATGGGCATTCTAAGGGATATGTTCTCTAAAAGGTATCGTTTAGCCTCGAACCTCATCAACCGGGAATGACTGAAAATCAGGGGTTATGCAGCAAGGCTTCGTGGGTAGCTTCCACTGGAGGGTAAGGTCATCCCTGTCTAGATGTCCCTTTTTATTTCGGCTTAGTGGTGCGGTTGCTGATCCCAACCGTGGGGTGATTTTATTCGGAATTATCCAGTAAGGGATGGTTCCGGCCTTGTGTTGCAGAGGAGCGGGCGTACTCCTCGGTACGGTGATCTAGGCCACGTACTGTGATAGGTGGTACCCCAGTGCCTAGTCATTCGTTGGAAATCCATTCTTCCTACGTGACTTGTACGGTTTTGATTGTGCCCAACTATTGTTGAAATGTGAGATGCAAGCATTTCAGCTAGATTATATTTTACTTTCTGTAGACACTATTATAATATCAGAGGATATTGATATAAAGTGTTTTAGCTATCGTAAGGTAAAAACCCGACATGTTTATTTGTGTCGCGGTCTTACGAGATGCTTTTGATTTCAAAGGATTTTTGAAACTTTAATAATCAATTGAGTGAAATTTTCTCACGCTGGTTTTCCAGACTGACTCGGGTATTGTTTTATATGATGCTCGGGTCAGACCGAGTATTATAGGTTTCAGGATATGATGCTGTGGAGCTCAGGAGACGAGCTGGATGACGATACGTACTCTCGTACTTGCTATTATTTTTCCGCTGTGTATTCAGTTGTATGATATTGATGTGATGTACTCTGATGATGTATTTGGATGTATATATATATATACAGATACAGTTTGATTTGTGTAAAGATCTGTTGATATATATTTTATTTTATTCCGCTGCGTATGTGAGATTCTGCTGTTGTTTTCTATTTTTCTTCTTCTACCTCTTCTTCTTAACTAAAATGGTCCGGTTTTTCTTGTATGAAAAACCCGGGACGTCACAGTTACATTTGTGGAAACTCATTGATAAATAATTCGCTACACAATAATATCCCTAAGAACTCAATTGTAACCCTAAATTAATGGAAACATGCATGTCGCATATGAAGAATTCATGTGCGATTAAACGGTACCATTGAAAAATGTATTAAAGTCTGGGTTTGATAAAGATGGATAATATAAGATTTTTCAAAAATATAAGTTTAGATTGAGTAGAAAAATATAAAAATTTTAAATAAAAAGGTTTAAAAACACTTATTTAGAAAAAGATTTCTAATAAAATTCCAAAGTTACGCACTATAGGTAAATCAAAAGTTCTACTTTTTTCTTTAAAATACTTTACAAATGTTTACTATTTTGATATTCTTTTACTTCAGATATAATGTTTTTGCCAAAACATTTATTGTATAATTATATGGACTTGAAATGGAAAAGGAAGAATATTACCTCTAATAGATCATGCAAAATCGAAGTTGATATCTATATAGCAATAAACCATATATTCCCTAAATAATAAATGAATAAAAAAATGCAAAATTGTACGAAACAAATAAATCAAATAGAAGTCAATTATTATATAAAACCTGAAAATAAAATAAAGTTTTCAACTTTATTTGTGATAAATTTTACTAATTAACAGGAGATTCTGTATTATCCATATATCTATAAAATCTGTAACTTTCTGCAAAACAAATTAAGAAACTATATTCATAATTTTACAAACTGCAAATTCAACCTTAGATTAGAAATTAGAATTGGAAATTATAAGAAAAACTGCAAATTCAACATCAAATTAACAAAAAAGAGAAATAAAAAAAGGCATTACCTTTTAATCAATTTAACTTAAAAGAGAAATAATATAAAAGGCTTAATCTTTTAATCAAGCTCGACCGAACCCGTAGTCTAAATTTTTTTTGCGGTGGTCTTCTTTTTCATTTTCTAAAGAAACTATAATATTAAAAGCAAGAGGTGGCAAACAATCACCGCATAATATTAATAAAATCATAAATAATTCAAAGTGAATACAAAGTAGAAAACTATTGACGAATTCAATCAAAATCTAATTAGATCGGAATTTTTAAAGAGGTTAATAAAAAATTGTTTGGAATTTTTTTAAAATTATTTAGATTAGGAATAGAACTATTTTTGAATCATATCATACATATGAAACTGAAAAAGGGGGAAGGAAGAATATTATGAGAAAATAAAATGGAAGTAAACGAAGTAGAAGATGACAAATGTGTTGATATATAGGTAAACAATCAAATAATGAATGCATGATTATTATATATGGAAATAAAAATACAAACAGTCTATATTTTTATATAATTAATATAAGATAATAGATATATATAATGCTCAGACATTAATGATATCATTATGTATCTTTAGGTATTAATAATATCATTAATATATAGAATTATAAATAAGTTTAGGTGGCGTAACACAATACAAAACATTTAAATTATAAAATGTTTATAGAACACATATTCAGAATCAAACTTCTAAAAAAAATTCAAAATTTCCTAATATAGCAAGATCAAAAGTGCATATTTTCAAAATGTTATGCAAAAGTTTATTATTTTAATAATCTTTTACTTCATATATGATGTTTTTTTATCCCAAATTCATTATCTTATATAATTATATAGCTTAAAATTAGAAAATGATGAATATTACAAAATTGGAGTTGATATCTATGAAGCAATAAACCAATTATCCACTAAAAAGTAAATGAATTAAACAAAATGCAAAATCATACCAAACAAAAAAATTAAACGAAAGTCAATTATTATAAAAAACTTGAGAATAAAATAAAGTTTTCAACTTTTCCTGTAACATATTTTATTAATCAATAGGAGATTATGTGGTATCAACATATTTATGAAAATAATAACCTTTTACAAGACAAACAAAGATAACTATATTCATAAGCTTACGAACTGAAAATTTAACCTTAAATTACAATTTAGAAATTAGGACAAAAACTTCAAATAGAACACCAAATTAAATTAAAAGAAAAATAACTAAAAAATCTAACCGTTTAATCAAGCTCGATCGAACTAGTAGGCTAAGTTTTCTTTGGAGGCCTTCAGATTATTTTTCCACAAAATAATAACATTGATAACAATAGGTAGGAAAACAATCGCCACAAAATATGAATAAAACTGTAAATAATTCAATATAACGACCTGCCTTTTCAACCCTCGAAAGTGGGCACTTAATACATCAACGGTATTCAAATGCCGAAGAGGCAAATTGTTAGGGTAAAAAGAAAAAGAAAAAGAAAAGGAACAGGGGAAACATAATCTTACAGCAGAATGGTCACATATAATATAACAAAGACAGTAAACGTTATCACTCTAAGATACATATTATATCAAAATTAAAAACAAACCTCTTCAGCCTAGACAGTTATAACTTCCAGACCTTACAGTTGCTGATGGGTTACATAATAATAAAACAAAAAATAAAAATACTACGGTTGGTGAACATCCAGCTCTACTCTATGTATTCCATGTTCCACCCACGAAAACCTGGATAAACTCGATTTGACCCAAGGATTACAATAAAAAAAACACACAGATCAACCTGGAAAACCAATGTGAGAAAACTCAATAAATATATGTAACATATTTTAATTTTGTGAGACAAAGCCACTAAACACCGAACGAGTTTTAACCTCACAAGAACAACATCCATACATGAAGAAATGTAAAAAAAATTAGAACAATCCAAATAAGAAAGGATGGACATAGACAAGATCAAAATCTAAACTTAAAGAATGGACAAAAGTAATTAAACATAGAGAAGAGCTCAAGGCACTTCTCAATGCAATTAAGAAAGGATTAACTCAAAGGTTCGAATCAAACAAAGAGAATGGATTTATCCAATATGACTAGGAGGGTGCGCCTCCCTATACCGAAAGTATGACTCCAAACAAAATATACTTGAGAGCACCTGCATCACTCTTAAGAACTTCCAAGTTGGACCCCATTAAGCTTTTTAGACATCAGAATATTTCTCATCAATGCATGCATGCCAAAATCTGTCTAGATAGATGTGAACATACCTTGATGGGTGCAACCACATGGCTTAGCTCCCACTCATGCTTTGGTTTTAGTCCTCCGATATTGGATACCAATGCTCAAAACAAGCTACAAATCATCTTAGATTGGTGAAGCACAAAGAAGGATATCAAATCGATAGTCGTTGAATCAACTATTGGAAACAAACTAGTACTAACCCTTGGAAAACAATCGTGCTGGACAAGTTAGGGCAGTGTTGATTCCTATCTCGACTCGACAACATTCTTAACTTAAGAATAGAAGAGTTTAAATGCTCCAAACGAGCAACAAAATCAACTTTAATCGATGAATGCAAAGAAGATAGTAGGATCATTAGTTAATAAGTCGACTATCGGGAGTAACAAAATGATCGTATATAAAAATTAAATATCTTACACTTATCACAACTCATCGATCCTGAACTAGCAGTAACCCGATGAAAATAAAGAAGCAGGACAAATAAGGGGAGTATTGCTTCCTACCTTGTCATAACAAAATTCTTAACTTTAAGAATAGCAAGAGTTCCTTCAACTTTAAGAATAGCAAGAGTTCCTTCAACATTCGACTTGCATTATGCTTGATTGTCACATCACAAATATTTGTATAACACTTTCAAAACACTCTTTAAAATATTCAATTTAAAGAACAAATTATATTTCTAAGTGTATTAAAAAGAACAATAAAAAACAAATGTCATTAAAACATTGTTTACGCTAAACCCAAAATCAAGTACACTTAGTTTTTTTCTTTAAAACCTTTCTATTTAAAAATCTTTTCATTTAGAAAATATCATTTATAAATCAACTTATTATTAACTTTAAAACAAAACTCCTTCAAAGATATAAGAATATCAACACGTATTAAGTCAAGTAAGAAGTTTTCTTAATAACTTAACGAAATAATTTATTTTAACAAAAGTGTTATAATACCTAAATTCTTTCATAATTCTGGAAAAACAATTATTAAAACAACAGTGTTGTAATCCATTCTTCCTTTTCACTTTTCAACAAACTAAAAAATACTTGAAATATAGTTTTGAAAACATCAATTCAAATATTATTTGGAAAATCTCAAGTCTAAAATATATTAAAGACTCAAAACCATTTCTTTTCCTTATTTCGAAAATAAAACGTCTTCTTTGATAATTTATATTGAATCATTTGATATATATATACACACACGCATATATATATATATATATATATATATATATCAAACCACTTTTAAAAGACTTAAGTATATGTTAGAAAATTTCACTAAAAGGATTAAAGAAGAAAAATTAAGTTTAAAACCATCTTATAAAAGTTGGAAATAGTGCTGCAAAACTGCGACCAAAACTTTTCCTACTTTTAAACACTTTAGAGTTTAGTTCTATAATCTTTTCCAAGCCATTCTTTAAACAACAATTTAAAAACACAAAAGCATGATCAAATATTTAGTGATGCAAACACAAGCACTAGATTTAAAGAGATGGATTTCAAAGTGCAATAGTGTGATTTCAAAGAGCTAAAGCATGACTATGCCCCTGTTCAATATTTTTCTATTTTAACATTTCAAACAATAACCAAACATTTATATAAGCAATATGCATATAACAGTAAAGTAATAATGGCGAGAAACTCCTTAGGGTCTCTTGACAAAAGTCCCATATAAATCAGACACACACACACACACACACACACACACACACATATATATATATATATATATGTTTCGAAGTGTTACATAGAGATATATTCGCTACGTACACTTCAATTTCCTCTTGCTTTTGTTCCCTGCAAAACAATGGCTATTTATGTCATCCACTTTCAAGCACGAATCAAATTCAAATAAAATATCAAACAATAATATAAAAACTAGCATCAAAGCATTCAACAATAATCTATAGCAACACAGATATCATATAGTTTGTGTTAACGAATTTCTTCCGCTAACACCCCAAAATTGTAAAGAAAGAGGAATTTTTTTAAGAGAAGGCTTGATTAACCCTTATAAACTTCAATGAGTGTTGGCAAAATCGACACTTGGTTAAGAAACTGCTTAGGTAAATAGGTTTAGTATGTTCAAGTCGATAATGAAGTCATAAATTATTTATGTTGAAGCTATGCTCAAACTCGTCTTGAAGCCATAAATCAATGTAGAACAATCTCATGCAAGTAGAAATCAAGAATGTTTAAGAATTCGAAGTTATGATTAAAAATCACAAGTGCTTTGGAACTCAAAACAAGCTATCGGTCATAATATCTTTATTCATATGTTATGCAATGGTTTAATATACAAGGACTTATGTGTAAATTGGTTAAAAATTACAATTAGCACCAAAATCCCCAAATTGATCTAGGGTTACAAAGTTTAAAATGTAAGAAGTGTGAAAAAAATGATTTGCCCCTTCCACCATGCCCCTTAAGTTGGTATTTATAGGAGTGTTAAGGAGCTATATGGATGCTATGTGACATGCTTGTACATCGACATCAAGGTTCATTTTTATGGCGCCCAATGTTATGCTTTGTTTTGATAATCTACATCATCCTTTGTATATTGGTGAACTACGACATCATTAAGGTGCATTACTGATGATAAGCGACATTAATAATATGCGGTATTGATAATAGACGGTATCGATGGTAGGCGGTATTGATAATAGGCGGCGTTAAAGAGGCACGACATTATCTGAGAGCTGACATAAAAAAAAGATGGCATTGGTGAAGAGCGGCATCAAAGAGGAGCGACATTGACTAGATGCAATATTGGTTAGATGCGATATTGACTGGATGCGGTATGTACCCTTGCTTTAATGATGAATTCAATCTTTTTGAGTGGCTACGACATGGTGCTCTTCGACAACATCACTGCCTTGATGAGATATGGCACTAGCTCCATACAATATCATTCCCTAGTGATATGCGAGATACAACATTATTCATTCGGCTTTATTAACGGAGAGCGACATTGGTGACATGAGGCATTATTGTGTGCCTTCGACATTGGCTTTGACGGCATGCTACTTCCATACTTTCATTATTCTTCACTGATGCGAGATGCTCTACTATTTGATAATCTCTTTTTCATGAGCGTGACATCGTCTAATGGCTATTGTTGGAGGAAGGTGGCATTAATGGTGTGCGACATTAATGTTACGTGTGCTGGTGGCATTCAATATTCCATATCACATTGATGACCTACATTGACTGCAAAATTCTTTGATCTTGGCACTCTTGTTATCGGCATACCCTCATGCCTTTAGGACCAATATTGGTTGTAATATTTGCCCTTCAACGTGAAGGAATCGATGACTTTTCAAGTCAATATTTCGACAATGGCGCTTGCCATATTTTGCTATTCCATGTAGATCCAGCAGCTTATTTAAATTCGATCTAATGGCATCGGTTCACCTTCTTCCTCCCTATAAATAATTATGTTTCATCTTCGTTTTTCTTTAACCTACGAATCAACTCAAGCATAAAAGATTTTCAAATTCTCAAAATCATTCAAACTTTAAATCATAGATATCCGAGCTAATACTAAGGTACAATCTTCAATTTTAACTTCATCGATTGTCCTGAGTTAGGAAGCTTTACACATGAATCATTATAAGGGTATTATTTGGGTTTTTCGGTTTCAAACCGACATCAGGATTGAGACACTAAGTTTTGACATTAAATTTGGATTGTTAACCCTCAAATTATGGGTTAAATAAACAACCTATTATTCTTATGAAGCCGTTAGTTTTAAATTTCTAAGTTGCTGAAAATTTTATTAGATCAATTAGGGTAAGGCGACATTAATTTGGATGCCTTTGAGATTCTAGCTTAAAAACAAAGTGGAGGGTTTATTAAAACCGAAACTCGATATTACTCTGCTTTATTATGAAATTGGTGCCCTACGACATCATTATAATGTTCGATATTGATTAATTTACTCTTTGTTTACACTTTTGACAATCGGCGTAAAAGCTAGGAATCATCATAGCGTGATATATTTATATTGTTAACAACCAAACAAAGGTGTGGCGACTAGTCCAAAACCTAAGTGTTATAGCAATGAAAAATTTTATGCCGATCAATGGCTATAGGTGCTGCATACATGAATTCGGCATTAGCTAAAAATGTTGTCGTTTCAATTAGGTATTGACTTATGGGGTTATTGTATGATAGTAATAATATTACTGTATGTTATTACTCTTCTTCGGTAACTATTTCCAACATTCTTATTTAAACCTTATATGACATTGTTTTCTTGCGACATGATTGTCGTCCCAGATTCATGGATTACTTATATGCTTAGTTCTTTTTATGAGAATATTTTTGAATTATTTCAACATTACTTACTGATTTCGGCTATCTCTGGTCTCGACATTGAGCATTGTTACAGCATTACATTATAGTTTTTGACAGCGCCCTTAGTGCTACATTCGATATTATTCTACTTATTCGACATTAATTTTACCGATTCAAGAGGAAATTCAGGATACGTTTAGGACGGTTTTTCTTTCATGCTTTTATTGAATAACCAAAAATTTAATCCCTCAACATGATTCTAACATTTATTCACATACTTTTACTTGGCTAAAATTTAAGCATTTTAGGAATGTCGACATAGATTACTCTATGGTTATTGACTTGTTGTAACTGTTATAGTGGACTTTAGACTTGGACATTTTTATGTTATGACTTGGGTAGTTCATATTTTACATGTTATCCTTTGTTTTAGAATATAATAACCTTTTTTATAGCATGAACTTTCTGAATTTCATAAAATATCTAATATTTTTTCGATTTGGTCTGATATCACCTGGCAAGCAAATGGAAGGCAAGAAAGCAGACAAGAAAGCAATCAAAAAGTCTAGTAAGGAACCTAAAGCATTTCCATCTATTAAGAAAAGGGATCATTTTATCTAACTGTCATATATAACCACTCAAGAAGAAGTGGACTCCATTCTTAAGCAATTTGGTATAGCATGCATAGAAGTTAGGCCTGCCAATCCTTCTGGTAGGATAGACAACCCTCTAGTAGGGTTCTTCTCCTTCACACCAATTCACATATGGCATTTAGGATACCTTCCTTTTTCTAATTTTATATTGTGATTCTTGGAAGACCTAAACATCGCGCCAATCCAACCAACTCCGAACTCGTACATTTATTTGATTTGTTTTGAATTTCTTACTAGAGACGCTAAAATTTCTTCTCTAAGTGTTGAAATCCTCCATAATATAGCTACCCCTGCAAGAATAGGTGAGCAGCAGGATAATCAATTATATCGCATTCGTCCTCTTCCAAAAAGCTTAATCACCAATCCTATTAATAGGATGAAGGAATGGAAAACCTAGTTTTTCTATGTCAAATGCTACTCGGGAGTTGGGGGAATTTTCTCCTTTATCGGTAAGTTCTATTTTCTATCATTCATGTCATATCTATTACTCTCTTATGATGAATGTTTTTTTTTCAGATTCTACTTCTAAACAACCAAGCTCCTCTACTGGTGACATTATCAAATCCTTGACTTTGGCATTCGAGAGTATGGGTGATAGGCTTACACTTTTGATGGAAGTGAATCTCCGTCAATAGTCTTTGATTTTAGACAACCATATAATACTTGGGGAACCTCCAATGGTGAAAAGAAACGCTCAAGTGAAGCGATCACTGATAATCAGCAACCGAAGCGCTTTCTCTGCTTCCTCCCCAGTTCAACATTAATCCACTGGTAAGTTTTTAATATAACCGATACAGTTGAAATGATGTTATTATCTTATTAATTTCTTTCTTTGTTTTAGGCACATCTACTCTTATTATTGCTTATAAGGAGACAGAAGTTAAAGATGATGCTGCCAAAGAGAGAGGAAATAATGATGAAATTTCTGCCTCATCTCAGTTGAGCAAACCTATCTCCATTAAGGACTTCGTTGCCAACGTAATTGAGGCAATAAAAGGAAAACCGAGAGATGATTCTCTTGTTCATATTGAATCTCCTTCCAAGAGCAAAAAGGCTAAACTTGTGGGTGATTTTACTCCTATTGTTGTGGATAAGGAGGTACATGTGACTACTGATTCGAGCCCTGATGTGGAAAATTTAGGAAAAGCCCAGAAGCAATCAACGAAGGCGCATACTCCCGAGTCCCTCCTAAATATTTTCTTTCTTACCTCTTTAACAGCCATTAGTCGCCTGTGTGATAATCCTGGTCCGTTTCCTTCTTTAAATGATCTTCTTCTTCCAGAGGCTCAAGCTCAGTCTCCTATTATAAGTTTTGAGGATCTTCTTAATCTGGCTGCTTAATCTCCCTCTTTGACATTGCTCGTGCCATCGTAGCCTTCGGTTTACTCAAAAGACCATCTTAGTGTCATTCTCAAGCAGCTTCTGTTGGTACGCATTCTTTTCTTTTTGATCAATCTAATATTTTAGCTCTATATAAACTATTCTGACATATGTCTGCTAAACATTTTAGGCGGCCAAGTATATGTTTTTCCTTCAAGAGGCTTCTCAATGGCCTTCTAACAAAGTGGCTGAACTTAAGGGTAAAATCTCCTTGCTTAACAATAGTATAATTGTTATCACTATAGCAAGGGATGAAACTGTTTTTGTAAAAGATAAACTTACTTCCTCTCTTCAAGAGGAAAAGAAAGCTAGGCAATCATTAGAGGAAGAAGTGAAAATTTTAAAGGCAGATCTTGAAAAGGCAAACCAATGGAAGGTCGAGCTAGCCGATAAGAATGAAAAGGCCAACAAAGAGAAAGCTGAATTAGTTGATAATTATAAATCTCTAAAGAACAAGCTATAAAGAAAAACTGATAACTTGGCTAATTCGAATAATATTATAATGGAAGCCCAAGTGAAAGTCGCTTTTTCCCGAATAACGCTCTCCCCAAGATTACTGAGAAGTGCTACGAGTATGCTTCATTCGTGGCATATGCCGGTAACATTCAAAGAAGCCCAGAATTAGACTTTCCATCCCTTCTAGATTGGAATGAAAAGTTCAAAAGAAAGTTTAGTCTTATGCTGAGGAAAGACAAAATGTCTCTCTAAGAAGGGTTTCCTGCTGGGGAAAAGGTTGATGCCAAAAAGTTGGTAACTTTTGAGGATCCCCAAATTGATATGGAGACAGATTCTGTTGGAGAAGGAGATGATAATGATGGTGGTGTGTAACATCCCCTATCTAGAGGCCCGAAGCTAAGTGCTACAGATGCAGCAGTCATCAATAGTATTAACTTTCGATGACAAAATAAAGTAATGTTAATAGTATCTATAATATTAGAAGCACTAGAATATGAAACAAATCACGGATTTCAAAACAACATTTTTCATTACATTTCAAAACACATGTTCCATATTCAAATTACATAGTCCCATAACATTTTCTAGGTAAAGATCAAATATAACTATTACATAAATACGTCAAGAGCGACATATGATGATGCCCCCTTGGTTGACCAGAGTATTATATTGTCATAATTGGCTTATTACACACAGCAGAAACAAACAAAATAAAACATCAACTCCTAAATAGCTATCTGTCAGCCACATGCTCGTCTTCGGAAGCTTTATTCTCCAACCTACTAACAACCTGTAAACTCAACCCTAAGCCTACTCAAATTAATTTTGAGCACACAAGTATAAGGGGAAAACACAAACTTCGAGTCAGACATAAAGCCTGGTGCGAATAATACTATACATCTTGGTTATTTGATATTAAGTGAGACCACGCCGCTTAGCGGAAAGGGTTTCCCTTAACTAATATCCTTTTAAAACATATCCTTTTGCAAACCATTTTCCTGCAACCAAAACTAATTAAAACTGTAAAGCATTATCATGTATACAGCATATCAGGTAATAAAAGGATTATCTGTTCGAACACTATAGTTTTGTTTGGCTAACTACTAACCTTTGGCTGACTTGGACCTACAAGGCAACATAAACAAAATTTATCTAACATCTGTTAGATACTTCTTTTCTGGACAGTCTGTCCTTAACTATCTATTAAATTCTTCCCTTCTAGATGGTTTGCCCCTAACTTAACATCTCCAGGGTCACTGATCCTAATGGTTTTGGGGCTCACCAATAACCTATATGTATACAAATATATATTCCTTTCCATGTGTAATCATAATTTTAGTCTTACATGTGACAAGGCCCAACACGTTGGAATTTTGGACTAAATTAGCTGGAGCAAATAGCTAATGTATAGGGTGTGACCCTATACAAGTCCCATCTGGTATTCTAATATCTGAGTCATTTTACTTAAGGATATCTTCCCTAAAATTTCCCTTGAAAACCTTTTCAAAATTATTTAAAATCTTTAATCAAACTTACATAAGGATAATACATATACTCTATGCTTCACTCAAAATCACCTTGCTATGTTATATCTATACTTTACTCAAACCTTTGTTGATGAAAAACATTTGAACCTTTGAAAGTACCCCTTTCAATTCCATTGAAAGTACCCATTTCGAAACCATGTAAAACCCTTTATTCAATATAGGCCGAAAGGCCCAAAACCTTCCTTTTGAAACCATTCATAGAAACGTTTCGAGACTCTTAAAAAACATACCTTTCGAAAGCTTTAAAACGTTAGACATCTTTTCCTTTAAAACTACCTTTCAAAAACATTGGAAAAACCTTTCCTCTTAGACCTTTCGAAACCACTGGAAAACTTTCCTTCAAAACCTTTCGAAATCATTGGGGAACCACCCCTTCGAAACCTCTATTTAAAACCCCTTCAAAAGCAATAAAACGTTAAACCTTTCGAAAGACTTTTGGTTCAATTAAAACATGTGGAAACCTTTAAAAATTTACTCCTTCGAAACCTTTGAAAACCGTTCCGGTCGAAGCCATTTAGATTATGCATTCAAGTAGAGAAAAAGGATAAGAAACCCAATAAAGTCGAAAACATTCCTTTCGAAAGCTATTCTTGAGTAAAGAAGTGATGGTGTCAAAACCAACCTTCCTAAAGCATTGGAGAAGTAACCAAGTTTTAAAAACAAAGTATACGTTTCGAAAACATTAGAATCGAAGGGTAGAAACGCAGTAGCTAGGAGTTTCGACCCCTTCTAAAGCATTACTTAAAAAAAAGAGTGCAACCCATTCGAAACCATTTCTTTAAAACAAATTGACCTAGTCGAAAGCTAACCAAACCGAAAGCAAAGTTGGCGCAACTTTATTTTAAAACAAAGGCTGTTCCAAACCTATCGGAACCATACGTTTCGACTCTATACCTTCCACCTTTATCCAATTCATTGCGTACCAAGTATATTGATACCATGCACATTGGTTTTGATAGCAATAATGGCAAAATGTCTAGTTCGGAACCCTTGGTGACAAAAGTGGCGAAACAGGCTAAAAACAAGTAAATTTTGTCTTTAACTTAAAAGAGAAATACTTTTTGACTAACCTAGTATGTTTGTCAAATTTTCATTAGTTACTAAATTTCCTTTTCAAAAGTGCTGCCAAGATTTCAGAAATAATTAATAATTTTATTTTATAAAATGCCCCTTCTCCTTTTACAAATATATAAAACATTTAAGTCTCATACCTCAAATAATTTTATTTATTCATTAAATCAATTGGGAAAATTCTACAAAAATGCCAGAAAAATCATTTTCAATATGTTTTCTGACATATATAAATTTCAGACCCAAATAATTAATTATTTAGCCGTAAATAATCTATAACCCAAATAATCATTTTCTCTATTAGAAAATTTATATAAAATCCACAATAATTCAGAAAATTATAAAAATTGAAACCTGTCTCTAAAATATCATTTCTGATCTAAATCTAAAATCGAAAGGCATTTGGATGTCATTTCGTAGGGTTCTCTTATCAAAACATATCATAAAATCTATATAAACAAGCATAAATCATCAACAAGCATATATAAACATTTCATCATTCAAAAACATGGCATAAACTGCAAAACGTTTAATATTTAACTTAAAACCGAAAACGCTTAGAAAAATGAGATGTAGTCATTATTCACCTTAGCTTGAGATTAAGGATTTCATATTTGACTAGCTTTTGATTTGATTAATCTTCCTCCTTAGATTTTTTTCCTCTAGTTCTCTAAAATGGTAGCCGACCTCCATGTTTTGAGTTTTGCAAATGAGAATGAATAAGGGTTTCAGCTAGGGGTTTAAGGTTTAGGGTATAAGGATTTTCCTTGTGCCCATTTTGCCCCTGCCTATTTCCTTACCCTTTATCTATTTTATTTTATGTTATCTCGTTTTGATTCACTCATTAACATGGCACAGCTACCCCTATTAATCACAAATCTCAATCCATTAATCAACTTACACTATTTTATTTAACTAATTAAATATCCTAAATAATGTTACTAAAAATACGGGGTGTTATGGACTTCCCTCCTTAAAGAATTTCGTACTCGAAATTAAGATAAGGTACACATCTAAACAATCAAAGGTAAAACATACCAACAAACAAATCAGGATAAGCATCTCCCATCCTGTTCTCAGCCTCCCAAGTACAGTCTCTCTCATTGTCGCTCTACTGTACTTTGACTAATCTGACTGTCTTGTTCCTTAGCCTCTTCTCATCTATCGCAACTATACGAATCGGCTTTCTAACTATAGTCAAGTCCGGCTTTACTACCAAATCTTATGACATAGTCGGTGCTATAGTAGTCTTCGGGTCTTTAACACACTTTCTAAGATGAGATGCGTGGAAAACATCATGGACTCATGTCAAACTGTTCGGCAACTCTACTCTATATGCGAGTTTCCCGATCCTCTCTAAAATTTGGAATGGACCAACATATCTCGGTGCTAGTTTCCCCAACTTCCCAACTCGTACTACACCCTTCATCGATGATACCTTAATGAAAACTCTGTCTCCAACTGAGAACTTTAGGTCTTTACGTCTCTTATCTGCGTAACTTTCTATCTAGACTAAGCTTCCTTCATTCTTTCTCGAATCAAATCAATCTTCTCTGACGCCTCCCTAACCAAATCTGGACCTAAGACCAATCTGTCTCCAGTCTCCAACCAACATGCTGGGGATTCGCCTAGGCTTCCATACAAAGCTTCTAAAGGTGTCATTCCTACACTAACCTGATAACTATTATTATAGGAAAACTCAACAAATGCAGACGATCTTCCAAAGATCCATCAAAGTCCAACACACAAGCTCTCAATGAATCCTCGAGTACCTTATTGACTCTCTTTGTCAGCCTATCTGTCTAAGGGAGATATGCAGTACTCATCTTGAGGTTAGTGCCTAATACATCATCTAGACTCTTCTAGAATTCACTAGTGAACAAAGCATCTCTGCCACTGATTATGCTACTAGGAAATCCATGTAGTCTCACTATGTTCTTCAAAAATAACTTAGCTAAAACAGGTGCCATCCTAGTTGACTTAACTGGAATGAAATGGGCACTCTTGGTTAATCTATCCACTATGAGCAATATACTCTCATTTCCTCTACTAGATCTTGGCAACCTTTCTATAAAATCCATAGAAATTGAATCCCACTTCCAAACCGGAATGTTTAATTGCTGAAGTAACCCACTTGGCTTTTGATGCTCGACTTTAACTTGCTGACAGTTCAAACACTGCTTCACCAATAAGCTGACATCCCTCTTCATGCCTTCCCAGAAGAAGCTTCTCTTCATGTCCTGATACATCTTTGTTCCTCCTGGATGAATAGTGAACTTTGAACGATGTCACTCGTCCAAAACATCCTTCCTTATGTCTCCCACATTCGGAACACACAACCCACCTTTCTTTCTCAACCACCCATTCTAGTCAAGGCTGAAATCCTTCAAGTCATCGCTCTCGTTTCCATCCCTTAACTTCCTGATCCGGTCAACTAATACTGGATCCTCTCCTTGTTTAGAAGAAATCTTTTTTATCAGCACTGGTCAGGTCTCTAAACAAGACAACACAACAGATCCAGCACTAGACCCAGCTTCGGATCTCCAAAGTGCATTCTGATGCTTCCTACTAAGTGCGTTTGCTACCTTATTTCCTTTCCCCAATGTATACTCGATCCCAAAATCATAAGTAGCAATAAACTCTAACCACCTTTGTTGTATCATGTTCAGCTCCTTCTGAGAGAATAAGTACTTCAATGACTTATGATCCGTATAAAGCTCGAACCTCTCTCCGCAAAGGTAATGCCTCCAGACCTTCATTGCAAATATAACTGCAGCTAACTCCAAGTCATGCACTGGATATCTAACCTCATGTGGTCTAAGCTGTCTAGAAGCATAGGCAATCACTTTACCTCTCTATATTAACACAGCTCCTAATCCAGTTCCACACGCATCCGTATAAACTACCAAGTCCTGATTTCCCTCCGAAACCACTAACACAAGTGCATGGGTAAATAAGTGTTTCAAGCTCTGGAATGCTTCCTCACACTTATCGGTCTATATAAATTTCACATATTTTCACGTTAGCTTGGTCATTGGTGCTGCTATCCTTAATAAATCTCCTGTAATATCCAGCTAATCCAAGCAAACTTTTTATCTTGGTCACTGTCTCGGGTCTCTTCCAATTATTCACCGGTTCAATTTTAGTCGGATGCACGGACAACCCCTTCTCTGAGACTACATGACCTAGAAACTTCACTTCCTTCTTCCAGAAATGGCACATCGAAAACTTCGTCTTCAGCTGATGTTGCCTTAGCGTTTCAAGCACAACTCTAAGATGAACTTCATGCTCCTTCTCATCCTTAGAGTATATCAAAATATCATCTATGAAACCAACACGAATTTATCCAAGTCCTCTTGGAAAATCCGGTTCATCAAATCCACAAAGTATGTCATCGCATTAGTGAGTCTGAATGGCATAACTGACCATTCGTAAGATAGATACCTTGTCCTAAATGCCGTCAAATGTATACTATCTTCTACTACTCTAAGCTGATGAAAACCTGTCGCCAAATCCAATTGGGAAAATACATTGGCTCCACTCAGCTGATCGAGCATATCGTCAATTCTAGGCAATGGATATCGATTCTTTATCGTTCTCTCATTTAACTTATGATAATCGATACATAAGCATAACGATCCGTTCGGCTTCTTGGCAAACACTGTTGTTGCTCCCCAAGGTGAACTACTCGATCAGATAAAGCTCTTGCCTTCCAAATCCACCAACTATTCCTTCAACTCCCTCATTTATGTAGGTGTCATCCTACTTGGCAGTCTACTCATCAGTTTTGCTCTAAGCACCAAATCTATCTGAAACTCAATAGCTCGTTCGGTGGCAATTCTTCTACCGGCTCAAAAACATCTGCGAATTCCCTAACCACGAAAACACGATTCAACTCATCCTCTAACTCCACAACACCCAACAAAGCATTCACCTCATAGCTAGGTTTTTCTATGGTATAAACTATCGATCAGTACAATTAGGGTGTCTAAGCGATATTTTCTTATCCTGGCAAAATATCCTAGCATCATACTCACTTAACCAATCCATACCCAATATAATTCTGAACCCTACAAAGTCAAACACATGCAAACAACAAACAAAGGTATGACCTAATAAATCAAACTATGGGTGGTCACACTTCATCCAAAGTGTCGCAAACCCTCCTATTGGTTTTGCAACCCTTAAGGAAGTAACTAAATACGAGGGTTCTAGGTTAAGCTTATCTACCAAACATCGAGATATAAAAGAATGCGATGCACCGGTATCAAACAAAACGCTACAGACATACCATGGATTTGAAGCGTCCCTCCCAGTACTGTCTTTCCCTTCTCTTGAGCTGTTGGCTTTGAAGTAGTAGGCTCCAATGCATACACCTTGCCTTTTCCGTCCTTAGTGGGCTAATTGCATTGATTCTTATAGTGGCCTATCTTGTCGTAGTAAAAGCATTTCACATTCTTCTTTATTGCAGGCTTCTTCCATTTGCCTGTCCGACACTTGTGAGCATAATGACCCTTCTCGTCACACTTATAGAAAACCACCTCAGAGTGTCCTTTCTTCGCCGCCCCACCTTTCCGAGCATCCTTCTTGTGGAAAAACTTCCTCTTTTTACTTTGTCCTATCTGGACCTCCTTAAGCCTTATTCTTCTCTTGACAAGCAAGCATTTCTTCATGTCTCAGAGCATCTCCACAACCACATCACAGGGGTCTCTAATATGAGGTAAGGTAGCAATTGATAACTCAGGTTTTAAACCTCCGATAAACTTATCATTCCTTTTCATCACTGTATCAACAGTCGCATAACCATATCTAGCCAATTCTTCGAACCTACTAGCATACTACAAAACATACATTTCCCCTTGCTCTAACTCAGTAAATTTCTGAATAAAAACAGACTGTGCCATCACCGACATGAATCTCTCCTGAAATCTCCTCTTAAACTCTGCCTATGTCATCATTTCTTCATCCACTCCTACAGTCACACTATTCTACTAAAATAAGGTTGCCCGCCGTAGCTGTTTAGAAGCAAACCTCCTTTTCTGCTCATCATTGAGCCCCAAGTCAGCAAAAATCCTTTCACAGTGTAACAACCAGTATTCTACTTCTATTGCATCTTCAGTCCCGATAAATGGCTTTAATCCAAGCCTGGCACAGTCCCTACTAAAATTGGTATAATGATTGACTACCGGAGCTTCCTGAACTCCTCCTCTAGCATTTCCTCCAACGACCCCAGCGGTAATCCCAGCTTGAATCACGTTCATGAAAAACTGATACATAGCCCCCGTATCTACTTGTGGGACTCCAACACCAATAGTTTCAGCTTGATCCTGACCTTGGGTTCTCCTCGTATTGGGCCGGGCATTTCCATTGGTGGTGGTGCTATCCCTTCCTAGGTTAACTCTGCCTCATCTGGTGTCCATATCTGTATTCAATTCCGTGAGATAAAGAAGAATAGCCTAAGAGATATAGGTAACTAGAAATATATAATGTATAGTTATATATAGCAAATACAAGTACGTTACTATAGCATTATCCCATCCCCGATCTTACTCTAATTCCTTAGGATTATGCTTTAAAAATCTTTTTAGTTAAATTTTTTCATAAAGCTATGCTCTGATACCAAATTGTAACATCCTCTACCTGGAGGCTCGAAGCTAAGCGCTACAGATGTTGTAGTCATCCATAGTATTAACTTTCGGTGACCAAATACAGTAATGTTTATGGTATCTATAATATCAGAAACACTAGAATATGAAACAAATCAAAGATTTCAAAACAACATTTTTCATTACATTTCAAAACATATGTTCCATATTCAAATTACACAATCCCATAACGTTTCCCAAGTAAAGATCAAATATAACTATTAGATAAATACGCCAAGAGTGACATATAATGATGCCCTCTTAGTTGACCATAGTACTATATTGACATAATTGATTTATTTCACACAGCGAAATCAAACAAAATAAATCGGGAACTCCTAAACAGATATCCGTCAACCACCTACTCGTCTCCGGAAGCTTTAATCTCAAACCTACAACCAACCTGTAAACCTCAACTCTTAGCATAATCGAATTAATTTGAGCACCCAAGAGTTTAAAGGGAGAACATAAACTTCGAGTCAGACATAAAGCCTGGTGTGAATAATACTATACATCTCGATTATTTGATATTAAGTGAGACCACGCCGCTTAGTAGAACGGGTTTCCACTCACTAATATCCTTTTAAAACATATCTTTTTGCAAACCCTTTCCCTGCAACCAAAACTGGTTAAAACTGTAAAGCATTGTCATGTATACATACATATCAGGTAAGAAATGGACTATCTGTCATAACACTATAGTTTTATTTGGCTAACTACTAACCTTTGGCTGACTCGGGCCTACCAGACAATATTAACAAAATTTATCTTACATCTATTAGACACTTCTTTATAGATGGTCTGTCCTTAACTATCTATTAAATTCTTCGCATCTAGACGGTCTGTCCCTAACTTAACATCTCCAGGGTCACCTGATCCTAATGGTTTTGCAGGCTCACCAATAACCTATATGTTTACAAATATATATTCCTCTCTGTGTGTAATCAAAATTTTAGTCTTACCCATGACAAAGCCCTACACACTAGAATTTTGGACTAAATTAGTTGGGGCTAATAGCTAATGATAGGGCGTGACCCTATACCAGTCCCATATGGTATTCTAATATCTAAGTCATTTTACTTAGGGATACCTTCCTTTAAATTTTCCTTGGAAACCTTTTCAAAATGATTTAAAATCTTTAAATCAAACTTATACAAGGAAAATACATATACTCTATGCTTTACTCAAAATCACATTGCCATGTTATATGTATACTTTACTCAAACCTTTGTTGATGAAAAACATTTAAACCTTTGAAAGTACCCCTTTTGATTCCATTGAAAGTACCTCTTTCGAAACCAAGTAAAACTCTATATTCAATCTAGGTCGGAAGGCCCAAAACCTTCCTTTCGAAACCATTTATAGAAATCTTTCAAGACCTTGAAAAACCTACCTTTTGAAATCTTTAAAACCTTAGACATCTTTTCCTTTAAAACACCTTAAAACTGCCTTTAGAGAACATTGGAAAAACCTTTCCTCTTAATCCTTTCGAAACCATTGGAAAACCTTCCTTCAAAACCTTTCGAAATCATTGAGGAACCACACCTTCGAAACCTCCATTTGAAACCCTTTCGAAAGCAATAAAACATTAAACCTTTCGAAAGCCTTTGGGTTCAATTAAAACATGTGGAAACCTTTCAAACTTTACTCCTTCGAAACCTTTGAAAACCGTTCCGGTCAAAGCCATTTGGATTATGCCTTCAAGTAGAGAAAAAGGATCAGAAACCCAATAAAGTCGAAAGAATTCCTTTCGAAAGCTATTCTTAAGTAAAGAAGTAATGGTGTTGTAACCAATCTTCGAAAAGCATTGGAGAAGTGGTCAAGTTTTGAAAACAAAGTATACCTTTCGAAACCATTAGAGTCAAACGGTAAAAAAGCGGCAGCTAGGGGTTTCAACCCCATCGAAAGCATTACTTAAAACAAAAGAGCGCAACCCATTCAAAACCATTTCTGTAAAACAAATTGACCTAGTCGAAAGCTAACCAAGTCGAAAGAAAAGTAGGAACAACTTTATTTTAAAACAAAGGCATGCTCCGACCCTATCGGAACCATACGTTTCGACTCTGTACCTTCCGCCTTTATCGAATTAACTACGTACCAAGTATATTAATACCATGTGCATTGATTTCGATAGCAATGATGGTGAAACGTCTAGGTCGGAACCCTTGGTGCCTAAAGTGGCGAAAAAGGCTAAAAATAAGTATATTTTGTCTTTAACTTAAAAGAGAAATACTTTTGGACTAACTTGCTATGTTTGTCAAATTTTCATTGGTTAGTAAATTTCTTTTTCAAAAGTGCTACCAAGATTTCAGAAATAATTAATAATTTTATTTTATAAAATACCCCTTCTCCTTTTATAAATATATAAAACATTTAAGTCTCATACCTCAAATAATTTTACGTATCCATTAAAACACTTGGGAAAATTCTACCAAAATTCTAGAAAATCATTTTCAATATGCTTTCTAACATATATAAATTTCAGACCCAAATAATTAATTATTTAGCCGTAAATAATCTATAACCCAAATAATCATTTTCTTTACTAGAAAATTTATATAAAATCCATAATAATGTAGAAAATTATATAAATTGAAATCCGTCTCTAAAATATCATTTCTGATCTATATCTAAAATCGCAAGTTATTTGGATGTCATTTTATAGGGTTCTCTTATCAAAGCATATCATAAAATTTATATGAACAAGCATAAACCATCAACAAACATATATAATCATTTAATCGTTCAAAAACATGGCATAAACTTGCAAAACATTTCGGATTTAACTTAAAACTAAAAATGCTTAGAAAAATTAGATATAGTCATTATTCACCTTAGCTTGAGATTAAGGATTTGAGATTTAAGTAAATTTTGATTTGATTAATCTTCTTCCTTAGCTTTTTCTTCCTTTAGTTCTCTAAAATGGTGGCCGACCTCTATGTTTTGATTTTTTCAAATGAGAATGAAAAAGGGGCTACACGGCTAGGGGTTTAAGGTTTAGGGTATAAGGGTTTTCCTTATTCCTATATTGCCGCTGCCTGTTTCCTAACCCTTTATCTATTTGATTTTATGTTATCTCGTTTTGATTGACTCATTAACATGGCACGACTTCCACTATTAATCATAAATCTCAATCCATTAATCAGCTTACATTATTTTATTTTATTTAACTAATTAAATATCCTAAATAATGTTACTAAAAATATGGAGTGTTACATGGTGGTGATGGCAATAGGATGGGTCGTTCAAATCCAAAAGACGGGGGAAATGGATCAGGTGATGGTAACTTAGAATCGTCTACTCATGATGCAAGATTTAACAAATACCCTAATCCTCAAGACAGTACAAAGAAGGACTTTCTCCCAAAAGATAACGCCCTCCCAGTCGTCGGCCAAAGGAGAAATGTAACGACCCCACCGCCATATCCATATTATTAAAGAACATTAAAAGTAATATTTTCTAATAACACGTAGAATACGGCTGGTTAAGGGCAACTTAATGTGAATACATATTTAGACTAACACTGATATGACTTTATTACCTTTCTTAAGAATCTGAATTGAAACTTTGATGTTTACAGTATTAATACAAAGTAATGAACACGCCGATTTAAAAATATTCAAAATAGTATATAATATAAATAAATAAAAATCAAAGCCACAATTCACAATGGAATAATATACATCATATAACATAATAAAATACGAGTCTACTAAATATCAATACTAGACCCACATTAATATCTACATCACATCCAAGCTATCGTATCAAGTACAAGTTAACTACTAAATAATATACATGGTAGGTCGTCTCAAGTATCTATATATACAATCATGAACTAAACCCAAAATGTCAAGGTAGTCTGCTCCAGTGCTAGCACAAAATCCAAAAGTCAATGAGTACCTATACATGTAGAGTCTTGGCCTGACCCGAGTGTTATAAAATAAACGGGTCAGACTATATCTAATCAGAAGGGTGAGATACTGATACATAAATATATGACTTAACATTTAAATAAGTCATAATAAAAATATGCTTGAGACCCAATAATCATAATAAGACATATCTATCAAAACCACCATTTCATAAATCCATATCACATCTTAAATGGACTATTATAAAAAAATATGGTAATAACAATTAAAAAATTTCAAAGCCAAAAAATACTAAATATCCATCCCAAAAAACTTTAAAGAAATAATCATCACTAATAAAATAATAATGGTAGTCAACTATTAATTTAACGCAGTGACTCATGGAGTCTAACCGAAACAATATAGACCCTGCCACATAGTGTAGTAGTCTAACGTAAATAATATAGACTAACAATGCGAATTTACCTAACAGAAATGATATAGGCAAAACATCGTCCAAACTGCTTATTAAATCGATATGCATAAGTCATCTGATATATAGACTAATCATGCATATAAACACCTATCCAAGAAATGAAAGGGCAATTGTGTTACACCATAACAAATCTAACACTCCAGTATAGGTCTGCCTACCCAAATCTAAGAATATATCGACTCTCTAATCGATGAAAAATGATTCATCGTCTTTCAGGGATCCATCAGCCCACATAGCTAAACACACCAAGATAGTATGACTTACAAGTGTGAATAACTTTTGCTTTAGTAATTACTAAAATCTAACTAACTGTCCCATACCAGACAGTGAAATTCCAGTATTTACTAAAAGCTAGTAAATTCCACTCGAACTTTATTTAACGAGTTACATTAATAAGCGAAAGAATTATAAGGAAAGTCCCATATCGATCCAACAATTTAACCATTTATTAAAATTCCTTTTTTCATAGAAAAACACAAAATCTCAATAAAATCTCAAATCCATAATAAATAAAATAAACGAGTTTTAAATTAATTTTATATACAAAAAGATATAGTTTCCTAAATTCGCTTTTTAAATCCTTAAATTCATTTTAAGGAAAAGTTGTTTATCTACAAAGGCTTTTTGACACTTTCAAAATCATTTAAACCACTTTTATAACTAAAATCGCTTGAAACTAAAATTATTACTTTCATAATAACTTTTATAAAATAATACTCTATTTTATCTTTTACCTCTAAAACATTTCCAAAATTACATAATACATATAATAGTAAATTTTAAAAGGTTTTATGAATAAATTTTACTCGTCTTTAAAAATCTTTTAAAAACATTTAAACAATTCAAACAATAAATCCATCAAAAATGCATCTTCTAGAGCCAAAATCACTCTTTAAAGTATCATTCCATAATATAAAATTTATTACTTATCTGAGTATCTATTCAGCAACTCCGATCATGTTAACTGGGCTAGCCCACAGTGGAAGAAATGAGTGAATTTAAATTTTTTAACCATTTTTGGATCATTATTGGGCCTATGAAGTCTAAATGTATTTAGATCTTATCTAAATTTATTTTAAATAAAATTAGTATTTTATTTAATACCATATTTTGTTTTATTAATTTGATTCTAAAACAATAAAGAATGAGATATAAAAATAAGGTTTGAATATATCAAATATATTCTGTCCTTAATTGTGTGACATAATAATTAAACATAAGGCATGTATGTAACTACCCGTATTTTTCGGTAATTAAAATATTAAACTTAATAAGATTTTGAAATATTAATATTGTAAGAAATTAAAATTTATGATTTGTAATAATAAAACAATTAGAATGTAATATAGTAATGTTGATTTAATGTAATTGATAACCATTTTAATCCGATTTCAATAAATGGATATAATTGTAAAGTTATTTGGTTTAAATTGTAAATAATGAAATAAATTAAATGATGCATTTAATGATGAGATTATATGTAATTGATTGGAATAGGTTAATATAGAATATCAAATCATTTTGTTATAACCCTTGGTTGTAAATGATAAGATAATGGATATGAACTATTATTATAAACGATGGTTGTAATTATCTTCTCATTAATTTGTCCGTTTGAATATTAAATGGGTAAGGCAATTAGATGTTAGAATTATATGTTATTAATTGAATTTGAATATAATCAGTGATGTGTAAGTAGTCATAACATTTGTTGTAGATAATAAACTTATAAATTTGATTAAATTACTTAAAGGTAACAATTGTTCAATTATCATCTCATTATTTAATATGTTTGGAATTAATTTGGAAATCAATGAAAATTTATGTAATTAATTATTGCAGTTAATATGGTAAAAGATGTTAACGGAAAAAATAATAAATGTAATAAAATGTAAACTTATGTTAATATATAATTCATAGGGTATTGTTGATTGAAAAATAAGGATGATAACATAGGTTTGAATGCAATTGGATGAGAATTGGATGCGTAGTTAATGGCATTTAAATTTTTAAATACGATAAAGGGAAACAAATTAATATTGCATTAATTGATATTACATCTTTTAATTAAGATAAAGTGTAACGATCCGTAACTTTTAACAACTTTAATATGGAAGTATTTTGAATTTAAATAAAAATTAAATGATTTTTTTTTGAATTTGTGATGTTGAGTGTTTTATTTGACCAAATTTAATAGAATAAATTTTTTGTAAAATTTCAAATTTTAGTCAAACTTAGTCAAAGATTGACTTTTGGTTGAAAATTTTAAATTTGAATTTTAAAATTTTATTCTTTTTATATGATACTAGACTGAATTATGATCTTCCCTCCACTTTTCGTTTTGTCAAAATTAAATTCCTATTGCTATAAAAATTTGAATTAATGTGAAAAATTAACATGAATTGGTAGTGTTTAGTTGTGTTTTATTTGGCTAAGGCATATTAGGTTTGTTTGTTCTTATAGGCCTTGGTTAACCAAGAGACTCTAGTCAAACATGTGACCATTCCTTTGCCTACGACCTTATGTTTCTTATCCGATAACATCTTCGTACATAATTTTTCTCCTGAGAAACTTTCTCTGCACACTTCTTCTTTCTCCTCAAAATCTACAGAGAACCTCACAAATCAAAACTCCTTTCCTCCTCTTCATCAACCCTTCCTCCTTCCCTATAGCCGCCTCGCTCTCCACCATCTCCAAGGCCATCTCCTTCCACCTTCCCTCTCCTCTTCTTTCTCCATTTTCCCTTCTTTTCCCCTTTCCTATTTTCCCTCTTTCTTCCTTTTATTTCCATGGCTTCGATATTCCCATAAACTACTCCAAATCAAATAATTATTTTTTAAACCGTGTATAATTTCAATAGAAACAACTTTGTTGTTGAATCCCTTTTCCCATTCGGAATATTTCTATATCAAAAACTCCATTTTTCAACTCCTTTCTCCTGTCCAGTTTTGGCTGAAAATACCCCATATTTTATCAATCATTTCTCCTTCAGGAGTGAACCAAATTATGTGATTCTTTTTTTTTAAACTATTTATTTTTCCAGTGGCTTCAACTTTCATTTAGATCAGTTCTTCAAATTCCTTAATTTGCTATGCCAAAAACTCAAATATTTTCAAAGTAATTTTGAACTTAGATTTTCAACTCAGAAAACACCTCTGTTTTTTTGACCATAACTTCCTCAAGACAAAAGCTTTTTGAGTGATTAATTTTTTGGAAGTTAAGAGAAAATAATTCTTAACAACTTCCTAGTTAGTCACTTTTACAGATTCAGTACTATTCTGGTCCGAATATTTTCTTAAAGATGACCTAGTTTAAGGTTTGTCCGTAGTTTGGATCTTGGGTTGTTTGGAAGTTGGAAGTAGTTGAAATTTGTTTATTGATTCGTTTTCGTGTCTAAGATTTGTTGGATTTGCCTTGCATTTGGATCTTTGCTAGGAATCTCCATATTGCTCCATTTTTATCATCACCCTCGTAGCCATGAAAGGTGAGCAAACACTCACAACTACTAGATTTTGTTATGTTAGTTAAATTGAATTTATGATGTGATTAGAAATTGATTGGTTGTTGTTTGGTATTTTTTAAATCGGCATTCTAGTTAAATCTGACTTTTATTGAATTTAATATTTAAATTTAAATTGCCAGTTAAATACCTGTTAATGATAACCAGTAAATTGTTGGTAGCTATTAGTTGATTTCAATGATGATTGTGTTATATGTTCAATTGTTGATATTTGGATGATTGGATGGATGTTATTGGTTGACATTTTGAACGATTGGATGTTATTTATGCCTATATCTCTATTATCCCTATGAGTTGAAATGATACATACCCGAATGGTCTTATAGATTAGGAGAAAATCGTTATGGGTTGAAATGATAAACCCGAGTGGTTTTCATTGATTTTGAAATGTTGATTTTTGATACTGGTTGAAATGATATATACCCATATAATTTCTTGAATTTGGATTTTATTTGGAATTGAATTATTTGAAGGGTTTAAGTTAATTCAAACTTCGGATTTGTTTTAATTAGATGATTAAAATTGATATTTCGAATTATTTCAAACCCTTTAAATAATTATATTCACGTTGTACACTTGATAGGAGATGATAATCCCGTAACATTATGAAACCATTGCACTAATATTTCTATTTTACTTATTTTGATCTGACTTACATAAGATCTTTTAGTTCTGACTCGAGTGTTTTGTCTTTTCATTATGCTCGGGTTAGTTTGAGCTTTTTCAACGTATTGAAGACTATTTTCTGGAGGACGAAGATTTAGTATATTATTGCTATTTATTATTCCGGTGCATTATTTGTTTATTTCTGATGTATGTATAACTCTGATTTGAATTGTAAAAGTGTAATCAAATGTTATTTGTAAAACAGCTTTATGAACTATTTATTTGATTATTATATTTCGTCGTTCTGCTACGAGATTCTGTGTTTTATTTTCCTTTTTTCCTTCTTATTTACCCCATTAACAATCCTCCTATTTGAATGGTATGAGTCTGACATGTGTAGTTTATTGTCGATTTGAACCGTCCAAAAAGGTGGATCATTACAGATCAATTGATAACATGATGTATATGAATAAATAAGAATAAGTTTAATGGCAATCACATACGGAACGAAAAGGAAAGATGTAAAAATGACAAAGACGAATGATCCATCTTCCCTTTTTTGACAAATTAACTTGATTTATGCTGCATTCAATTAGCAATCAATGAATATTTGGAATAGTCAAAAATAATTCATATGCATAAACTATCGCCTCGTTTAAAATTGTTAGATATTAATAAAGCATTTAAACTATGCAATTTGAAATATAAGCAGTAAGTTTTATATCTGTGTATATATATATATAATTATTTTTATATAAAGATTAACCCAAAACTTCTTAATTAATTCAAAATAAACCATATAACATTTAAATTTTCTGATGTATTTATGAACTTATATAAACTTAAATTAGTTAACAAAATATATATGTATATAATTAAATCAAGAGATTCAACTTATATGATTTTTTTTACAACGGTGAAGCATACTAAACTGAGCAATATATTAACAATCCTTTGAATACTTAAAAAGTATTAGTCATGTAAAATAGGGTAACAAATTATTATTGTAATCAATTTATTATTAAAACATTGTTTAATCATGTGTGGGTTTCAATTACAATAAAATGTAGATAATAAGAACAAATGAACTTTCAAATCTAAAGAGATTCAACTTATCTGAATAATATTTTTTTAAACAAAAGTGAAACGCGCTAAACTGAGCAATATATTAATTGTCATTTGAATACTTAAAGAAAGATATAAGTCATATCAAATAGGGTAACAAATTTATAAATTTATTATAATCAAGTTATTATCCAAACATCCTTTAATCATGTGTGGGTTTCAATTACAATAAGATGCAGATAATAAGAACAAATAAACTTTCAAATCTAAGGAAATTCAACCTATATGACAAATAATTATAAAACAAAAGGTGATATATACTGAACTAAGCAATATGTTAAAATCCTTTGAATAGTTAAAGAAGGATAATTATGATGTCAAATAGGGTAACAAATTTAGAAATTAATTGTAATCAATTTATTATCAAAACATAATTTAATTATATGTAAGTTTCTATTACAGTAAAAATGAAAACAATAAGAACATGTAAACATTAAACAAGGCATTCACCTTACCACTAGAATCTTCTACGGTATAAACAATCCTGTCACTCTGGGTGCCTAAGAGATATTTTCCAATCCTGGCAAAATATCCTAGCATCATACTCACTTAACCAATCCATACCAAGAATAATTCCGAACCCTGCAAAATCAAACACATTCAAACTGCAAACAAAAGTATGACCTAAAAAGTGAAACTCTAACTGGTCATATCTCAACCCTAGAGTTGCATACCCTCCTATTGGATTCGCAACCCATAAGGATGTAACTAAATATGTGGGTTCTAGGTTAAGCTTATCTATCAAACATCTAGATATAAAAGAATGTGATGCACTAGTATCAAATAGAAGGCTAACAAACATACCATGAATCTAAAGCGTACTTCCCAAAACTGCCGTTCCCTTCTCGTGAGCTGTTGGTTTCGATGCAGCAGGCTCCAATGCATACACCTTTCCCTTTCCATCCTTAGTGGGCTCCTTGCACTGGTTCTTATAATGCCTATCCGGTCGTAGTTGAAGCACTTGACATTCTTCTTTTTGATTGCTTCCTTGGTCTTTCTCGCACGACACTCATTAGCAAAATGCCCCTTCTTGTCGCACTTGAAACAAACAATCTCAGACTTCCCTTTCTTAGATGCTCCACCCTTCTTAACACCTTTCTTAAGAAAGAACTTTCTCTTCTGATTCTGCCCAACCTGGACCTCCTTAGCCTTGCTCTTCTCTAGAGAATCTAGCATCTCCTCATGCCTTAAAGCCATCTCCACTACAACATCAGAAGGATCTCTAATATGAGGTAAGGTAGCCCTGACCAACTTAGGCTTCAATCCCTAGATAAACTTATCATTCCTCTTCATCACTATATCCACTGAAGCATACCCATATCTGGCCAACTCCTCGAACCTCCTAGCATACCCAAAAACAAACATCTCTCCCTTCTCTAACTCAGCAAACTTTCTGATCAGAGCAGACTGTGCCATCAGACGTGAACCTTTCCTGGAACCTTCTCTTGAAGTCTGCCTATGTCATGGTCTCCTCATCCACTACCACAGTCACACTATTACACCAAAATAGATATGACGACCCACCTTTCTGACCCTTGAGAACGACACTTAATACATCCATGGTATTCATGTGTTGTTGCCTAAGTATCTGAAAGACGAGTTGTCATTGGGTAAAATATAAGAACAGAAAAATAATCTCATAATGGAACAGTTAAATATATAACATAAAATAAGACAGAATATAAGGTTACTCCCAACATGGAGTTATCAAAGTTACAGCAAAAGTACTACTATCAGTCTAGGTAGTTATAACAAACTGCCTTTAAATATACATACATAGGGCCAACATCTCAGAACAGCGGAAATAAATAGCTAGACAGATAAGGAGCCTCCTGCTCGTCCACCATCTTCAAAAGAGCCCAAAGAAACCTGTCATTTTCGGACTACTAAAATATAAATGAGTACCCGAGAGTTTAGGGAAAACAAACAATTCGGGTCAGACAATAAGTCCGGTATGAGTAAACTCCAAATAAAAAAATAGAACATGCAAAATAACCGGTGAGACCAAGTCGCAAAAATGCAGAATGGGTTTCCCCTCACAAGGACAACATCCAAGCATAAAAGAATGGATACAAATAATTAAACATCGCGAAGATCGCAAGACGCTTCCCGATGTAATTAAGAAAGAATCAATCCAAAGATTTGAATCAAAAATAAGGAAAAGGAATTTTTTCCAACAATGACTAGGAGGGTGCGTCCCCTATATCGAAAGTATACCTCTAGAGAATATACTTGAGAACTACGATGGCTCTCGAAAACCTCCAAGCCGGACCCCGCCAACCATACCGAGTATCCGAGTATTTCACATCTCCGTGCGGATACAAGAGAAACCAATCTAGAGTAGATGTGAAAATACCCTAATGGGAGCAACCCCACATAGGTTTTCCCCCACTCGCTCTTTATTTAATCATTTCTGATAAAGGGTATCAATGCTCTAAATGAGAAACAAATCGTCTTAGATTGACAGAACAAAATCAAAAGGAAGAAGGTATCGAAATCGATAGTTAAGATATCAACTATCGGAGATAACAAAATGATCGTATGTGGAAATTAAATATTATACATTTTCAACGCTTATAAAATATCCATATACTTATCTCATTGATATATGTATATTCACAAAACATTTAGGAGGATTTCATATTTCAAAAGCATACTTAGATGGGTCAAAAACAATTATCTATATGAAATGAGAAGGTTTCCATTATAATTATAAAGATCATTTATGGAAATCAAATCTCCTACACTTGTCACATTTCCGATATTCTCGACTTACTCTACCCCTCGCCCAGAAACAAAGCCAGGTAAGTCAGGGCACTGGTTGCTCCTAGCCTTGCCTAGACACTTCGGTTAAAGATCTCGCAGATAGAGGATCAATCTACACATCGGCTTTTAGTGCCAAGTATAGGACTACTTACTTTCCATAAATAACCCATTTAAATCACTATATAAATTTTGAAGCTCTTTTAAAATACTTTAAACAAAGATTTAAAACATCCATTCAAATGATAACTTAAACCCATCATCTTTAAAGGAGAATACGACCAAGAGGGGTGAAGCTCCCTCTTAATCAAATGAGATAGCTAAAAGGGGTGTTATTTCCTTTTAACCAAAAAGTCACTAAATGTCAATCCTAAGTTAAAAGGTGGTGTAAGTTCTCTTTAACTAAACATTAAAGTTATTGCTCATAAACTGGCCGAGCACAAATCAAACAACCAAACAAGAATAATAACAAGAATAATAATATACTCATTATTATTAACAATTTACAACCAATAGTTAACACAACATTTATTAAAATGTGAATTAGTAAAAGGAACGAGATTAAGATTACACTCACTGCAAAATAATTAAATTATACTCACAGAATAAGTTATACCAACTAAACTATGAAAGTAAAGAATATACTAACAGAATAAGTTATACTCGCTAAACTATGAAAGCAAGGAATATACTCACAGAATAAGTTATACCCATTAAACTATGAAAACAAGGAATATACTCACTAAACTATGAAAGCAAGGAATATACTCACTAAACTATGAAAACAAGGAATATACTCACAGAATAAGTTATACCCACTAAACTATGAAAACAAGGAATATACTCACAGAATAAGTTATACCCACTAAACTATGAAAACAAGGAATATACTCACAGAATAAGTTATACCCACTAAATTATGAAAACAAGGAATATACTCACATAATAAGTTATTCCTACTAAACTATGAAAACAAGGAATATACTCACATCCTATTTGCTTTGATGGAGACTTGGAATACTTCACCCTTTATAATGAATTTTAGTTCTTTTCTTTAGTTTGTGAGTGAATTAAAATGAGATATGGACTTGGTTATTTATTGGTGAAGAGAAGGGTACTTTAGTCATTTCCTATAGCCTAACCAGATTCGACCAAATTTTGGTCCAATAGAAACTAGCCTTATGGCCTAATTTGATTCGACCACATTTTGGTCCAGTAGAAAACATCTTGATGGCCTAATTTGATTCGACCACATTTTGGTCCAATAGAAAACATCTTTATGGCTTAATTCGATTCTACCACATTTTGGTCCAATAGGAATCCTCGTTATCAACTATGGCATAACATAATTCGACCAGATTTTGGTCCAATGGCAACCGTCCGCATGGCAGAACCTGATTCGACCAGATTTTGGTCCATTGGCAACCATCCGCATGGAATATAATAATCATTATGCTATTTTGTTTCATTAGGCAAGTAATTATACTGTTCTGTTTTTATTTGGCAAGTAATTATACTATTTTGTTTTATTGGGCAGGGTTAATAATTCTCTCTTGTTTTATTAGGCAAGTAATTATACTATTCTATTTTATTAGGCACAGTTAATAATTCTTTCTTGTTTTATTAGGCAAGTAATTATACTATTCTGTTTTATTTGGTAGGGTTAATAATTTTAGATATAAAATCCATTATTTAATCATTTAAAAACAAATTAACTATTCATGTTCAAAGTAATTAAATTATGGGTTGTTACATCCTCCCCTCCTTAAAGGAAATTTCGTCCTTGAAATTAATCAGATAAACTCTAGATATCAAAGAAACCTAAATGATATCATATATACCACACAAAGATACAAGGAATGTGCCCTTAACACAACTGGTGAGTACACTAAAAAGAAAAAACAAAATACAAACAACAACTACATAAACTCAAGATAAGAATCCCTAATATAGTCCTCGGTTTCCCAAGTACAACCTCTAACATCTCTATTCCACTGAACCATAACAAGATTCACAACCATCTACCTTAATCGCTTTATATCTCAAGCGACAATACGAATAGGTCGCCTAAGAATGGTTAGGTTAGGCTGAACCTCCAAATCAACTTGTTGTCATGGTTCTACTATCATCGAAGGGTCATGTACATACTTACGTAAATAAGATACGTGAAATACATTATGCACATCTGATAGTCGATATGGTAACTCCACTTTATATGCAAGTTTACCAATCCAGTCCAGTATGGGAAAAGGGCTAATATATCGAGGGGCTAACTTCCCTGTCTTCCCAAACCTCACGACACTTCTCAGAGGAGATACTTTTACAAATACCAAGTCCCCGACTAAGAACTCTAGTTCCCTACGCCTTTGATCTGCATAACACTTTTGCCGATCTTGCAATTCCTTCATCTTTCTTCTAATATCAGCTACCTTCTCAATGGCTTTTAAGATTATGTCGGGTCCAAGAACAAGTCTATTTCCAGATTCAACCCAACACGAAGGAGAACGACATGGACGACCTTAAAGAGCTTCGAAAGGGGCCATACCAATGCTTGCTTGATAGCTATTGTTATAAGTGAATTCGACTAAGGGTAAATGATCTTCCTAAGAACCCCCGAAGTCTAGAATGCATGCTCGCAATAAATCTTCCAAGATCCGGTTCAATTTCTCCGTCTGCCCATCTGTTTGGGGATGGTAAGCTATACTTAGACTTAGCTCAGTCCCTAAAGCATTCTATAGTCCCTACCAGAACCTACAAGTGAATATCCGGTCTCGGTCACTTACAATACTACGAGGAATCCCATGGAGTCTGACAATCTCCTACACATGCAAACTTGCTAGACTCGTAGCAGTCATAGTCAGCTTAACAGGAATGAAATGGGTACTCATGGTTAGTCGATAGACTATAACCCAAATGCCATCGTTACCTTTCTTGACCTAGGAATCCCATCAATAAAGTCCATAGAGATTTGCTCCCACTTCCACTTTGGTGGTTGAAGCAATCCAGCTGTCTTATGCTGGTCACTCTTAATCTGCTGGCAGTTTGCAATGACTTGCAAAGATTGAAATGTCTCGCTTCATCCCCTTCCACTAGAAAACCCTCTTCATATCTTTGAACATCTTGGTCACTCTGGGATGAAAAGATAAATTTGAATGGTGGCATTCGGCTAACACTTCTTGCCTAATTCCATCAAAGTCTGGAACACAAATACGCCCATTCATTTTCAATATGCCACAGAGATCAATCTCAAAGCCAGAAACCACACCTTCTTCAACATCCTTCTTAAGTCGAGCTAAAATAGGATCTGCCTCTTGACAGGATGCAATTCTCTCTAATAATACTGGCTTTACTTCTATATTTGCAACCATTGCTACATTCCTACTCAATGCATCAACAATGACATTTGCTTTTCCAAGGGTATAAAGAACCTCTAGATCATAAGAGGTGAGAAACTCCACCCATCTCTGCTGCCTCAAATTCAAATCTTTCTCGGTAAATAGGTATTTTAAGGATTTTAGTCCGTGTATAACTCGAACCTTTCACCCAAAAGATAATGCCTCCACATCTTTAGTGCGAAGACAACAGCTAAAAGCTCCAAATCATGTGTAGCATAATTTTTCTCATGCGGCTTTAGCTGTCTCGCATGGCCAATAACTTTCCCATGCTGCATTAGAACTGCTCCCAATCTGGTTGCACAAGAATCTTTATACAAGGTTAAACCTATGCTCCCATTTGGAATGGTTAATATAGGAGCGCTAGTCAACTTCTCTTTCAATTCATTGAATGCTTGATCACACTTAGAAGTCCAAACAAACTTAACATCTTTCTTTGTTAATTTCGTTAGATGAGAAGAAACCTTTGAGAAGTCCTCAATAAACCTACGGTAAAAACCAGCCAATCCCAAAAAACTTCTAACTTCGATCACACTTTCGGGCTTCTTCCGGTCTTGAACCGCCACAACTTTAGCTGGGTCCACCGATATGCCTTCTCCCGAAATAACATGCCCTAGAAACCTAACTTCGGATTTCCAGAAATGGCACTTGGAAAACTTAGCCTTCAACACATGGCTTCTTAAGGTATCGAGTACAACACGGAGATGATATTTGTGTTCCTCCTCTGTCTTGGAATAGATAAGAATGTCATCAATAAAGACGAGAACAAATTTATTAAGAATGTCTTGAAATACTCGATTCATCAAGTCCACAAAATAAGCGGGTGCGTTAGTCAATCCAGATGGCATAACTAACCACTCGTAGAAATTTTCAGGAGTTCGAAATGCTGTTAAGAGAACACTCTCCTCTGCCACTTTTAATTGGTGGAAACCGGTGGCAAGGTCTAATTGAGAAAATATCCGAGCACCATGGAGTTGGTCAAACATATCGTCGACCCTTGGCAAAGGATATTTATTCTTGATAGTCCTTTTGTTCAACTCCCGATAGTCTACGCATAAACTTAGAGAACCATCTGCCTTTGTAACAAAGACGACTGGTGATCCCCAACTCGAGGTACTACATCGGATCAAGCCTTTCTGCAATAAATCATAAGTCTGCCTTTCTAACTCCCTCTTCTCTTTTGGAGCCATCCTTCGTAAGGGTTGTACAATAGGTCTAGTTCCCAAAACCAAATCAATACGGAACTCGACTTCACGGTGAGGAGGTAAACCTTGCACCTCGTCAAAAATATCTATGAAATATCGAACAACCAGCACATCTCCTAGCTCCGCTTTAGCCACTTCGATTGAATAGCGAAAACTGCTCATTAACTTCTTAGGCTCTTCACAACTAATATCAACACCAACATCTCCTGCATCACTAACTCTAACGAGCCTTCTACCACAATCCAAGATAGCTTTAAACTTAGACAACCAATCCATTCCCAGCAATACTCCAAAACCCATAAACCCAAGAACAAACAAGTAAAAAGGAAAGAGACGATTTCGATAAGAAATAGGTACATTTAGACACACGGTGTCAAGATTTGTCGGACCTCCAATTGGGTTTGACACACAAAGAGGATTACTTATGATAACATATTTAAGGTTTAGTTTGTCCATTATATCATAAGAAATAAAACTATGGGAAGCTCCTATATCAAATAGCACCCTTACAGGAATATCATAGATGGATAATGTACCTTGCAATACTTGCTTCCCTTTTTGATCTGAAGAAGTGGATGGTATCTCTTTAATGGTAAAAGTCTGTCCTTGAGATCCCTTTTTAGGAAAAGGGCACTCATTCTTCATATGTCACAGCTGGCCGCAATTAAAACATGTGGCAATTGGGCAATGATTTGCAAAGTGGCCCATCTTATTGCACTTGAAACAAAGAATGTTGGCCAAGTTGGTCAGCTTCTTCTGTGTTGGAGCGCCATCTTTGGGTTTCTTCCCTGCACACTGCTTCTTTTGCTTAAACTTAAGCTTGAAGTTTGGCTTTCTTTCTACTGGTATAACTGATAAAGGCTTGGCACTTATTGTTGGTACTACACCCTTCTAGACTCCTTCCTTAATATCAAGAGCCTCAAACCTCAAAGCCATGCTAATAATGTTGGTGAACGTACCCATAAGATGATTGGTCATTTCATGATGCAACTCTGGTCGCATTCCATTTACAAACATTTCACTTTTCTTGAGCGGTGTGTCTATCAATCCAAGTCCACAACGGGACAAAGCATTGAAATTATGCTCATACTACGACACATTCATATCACCTTGCTTTAAGTCAATGAAACTTCTAAATAACTGTGTTTTTCCGGCTTCTAGAATAAACTGTGCTTCAAAAACTTCCCTGAGCTGGGCCAAAGAAAACTCCCCCTCTGGAGTACTAGCTGTTTATGAATCCCACCAATCCATTGCCGACTTTTGAAGTTGTCGTGATGCTAACAGCCATTTCTTCGCATCCTCCAACCGAACATCTCCAAATATTCTTTCACAAGTTCGAAGCCACACCTGCACTCCAAGAATATCTTCAGTCACATAGAATGGTTTCCCGCCCAAAGTGGTAAAATTCTTATACAAAGCTGCAAAGTTCATAGGGGTCTAAACTTGCACTAACATTTCCTCTACCGGATCTATAGCTGACATGGTAGCATTTCTAAGTACCTTACCATTGGTAGCCGTGCTAGTTCCAGATCCTCTCATTCCTCCTCTTCTTGTATTCATTTTCTATTATCTGAATAAATAACAGGTATCTTTAGAATACAAAAATAGGATAAATGGTTTAAGGAAATAACACCAAAGGATCTAAAACTAGACTTTAGAGGATAAATATTATTATTATAAATATTACAAATACACTCTCTCAAGATTAACTCATTCTAGGGTAAAACTTACCCTATCTCAAATGAGTTGTACCCCAATCAGGCTAAGGTGTTCGCTCAACCAAAGCTCTGATACCAACTATGACCACCCACCTTTCTGACCCCTGAGAATGACACTTAATACATCCATGGTATTCATGTGTCATTTCCCAAGTATCTGAAAGAAGAGTTGTCATTGGGTAAAATATAAGAACATAACAATAATCTCACAATGGAACTGTTAAATATATAACATAAAATAAGACAATACATAAGGTTACTCCCAACATGGAGTTATCAGAGTTACAGCAAAAGTACTACTATTAGTCTAGGTAGTTATAACAACCTGCCTTTAAATATACATACATAGGGCCAACATCTCATAACAGCGGAAATAAATATCTAGATAGATAAGGAGCCTCCTGCTCGTCCACCATCTTCAAAATATCCCAAAGAAACCTGTCATTTTAGGACTACTCAAATATAAATGAGTACCTGATAGTTTAGGGAAAACAAACAATTCGGGTCAGACAATAAGTCTGGTATGAGTAAACTCCGAATAAAAAAATAGAACACGCAAAATAACTGGTGAGACCACATCACAAAAACGCAGAACGGGTTTCCCCTCACAAGGACAACATCCAAGCATGGAAGAATGGATACAAATAATTAAACATCGCGAAGAGCGCAAGATACTTCCCGATGCAATTAAGAAAGAATCAATCCAAAGATTTGAATCAAAAATAAGGAAAAGGAATTTTTTCCAACAATGACTAAGAGGGTGCACCCCCCTTATCGAAAGTGTACCTCAAGAAAATATACTCGAGAACTACGATGGCTCTCGGAAACCTCCAAGCCGAACCCTGCCAACCTTACCGAGTATCCGAGTATTTCACGTCTCTCTGCGCATACAACCGAAACCAATCTAGAGTAGATGTGAAAATACCCTAATGGGAGCAACCCCACATAGCTTGACCCCCACTCGATCTTTATTTAGTCATTTCCGATAAAGGATATCAATGCTCTAAATGAGCAACAAATCGTCTTAGATTGACAAAACAAAAACAAAAGGAAGAAGGGTATCGAAATTGATAGTTAAGATATCAACTATCGAAGATAACAAAACGAGCGTATGTGGAAATTAAATATTATACTTTTTCAACACTTGGAAAATATCCATATACTTATCTCATCGATATATGTATATTCACAAAACATTTGAGAGGATTTAATATTTCAAAAGAATACTTAGATGCGTCAAAAACAATTATCTATAAGAAATGAGAATGTTTTCCATTATAATTATAAAGATCATTTATGGAAATCAAATCTCCTACACTTGTCACGTTTTTGATATTCTCGACTTACTCTACCCCTCGCCTAGTAACAAAACCAGGTAAGTCAAGGCACTGGTTGCTCCTAGCCTTGCTTATACACTTCGATTCCAGATCTCACAGATAGAGGATCAATCTACTCCTCGGCTTTTAGTGCCAAGTATAGGACTGCTTACTTTCCATAAATAACCCATTTAAATCATTATATAAGTTTTGAAGCTCCTTTAAAATACTTTAAACAAAGATTTAAAACTTCCATTCAAATCATAACTTAAACCCATCATCTTTAAAGGAGAATACGACCAAGAGGGGTAAAGCTCCCTCTTAATCAAATGAGGTAACTAAAAGGGGTGTTATTTCCTTTTAACCAAAAAGTAACTAAATGTCAATCCTAAGTTAAAAGGTGGTGTAAGTTCCCTTTAACTAAGCATCAAAGTTATTGCTCATAAACTGGCCAAGAACAAATCAAACAACCAAACAAGAATAATAACAAGAATAATAACATACTCATTATTATTAACAATTTACAATCAGTAGTTAACAGAACATTTAATAAAATATGAATTAGTAAAAGGAACGAAATTAAGATTACACTCACTGCAAAATAATTAAATTATACTCACAAAATAAGTTATACCAACAAAACTATGAAAGCAAAGAATATACTCACAGAATAAGTTATACTCGCTAAACTTTGAAAGCAAGGAATATACTCACAGAATAAGTTATACCCATTAAACTATGAAAACAAGGAATATACTCACTAAACTATGATAGCAAGGAATATACTCACTAAACTATGAAAACAAGGAATGTACTCACAGTATAAGTTATACCCACTAAACTATGAAAACAAGGAATGTACTCACATAATAAGTTATACCGACTAAACTATGAAAAGAAGGAATATACTCACAGAATAAGTTATACCCACTAAACTATGAAAATAAGGAATATACTCACAGAATAAGTTATACCCACTAAATTATGAAAACAAGGAATATACTCACATACTATTTGCTTTGATGGAGACTTGGAATACTTCACCCTTTATAATGAATTTTAGTTCTTTTCTTTAGTTTGTGAATGAATTAAAATGAGATATGGACTTGGCTATTTATAGGTGAAGAGAAGGGTACTTTAGTCATTTCCTATAGCCTAACCAGTTTCGACCAGATTTTGGTCCAATAGAAACCAGCCTTATGGCCTAATTTGATTCGACCACATTTTGGTCCAATAGAAAACATCTTGATGGCCTAATTTGATTCGACCACATTTTTGTCCAATAGAAAACATCTTGATGGCTTAATTTGATTGTACCATATTTTAGTCCAATAGGAATCCTCCTTATCAACTATGGCATAACATGATTCGACCAGATTTTGGTCCAATGGCAACCATCCGCATGGCAGAACCTGATTCGACCAGATTTTGGTCCAATGGCAACCATCCGCATGGAATATAATAATCATTATGCTATTTTGTTTCATTAGGCAAGTAATTATATTGTCCTGTTTTTATTAGGCAAGTAATTATACTATTTTGTTTTATTAGGCAGGGTTAATAATTCTCTCTTGTTTTATTAGGCAAGTAAATATGCTATTCTGTTTTATTAGGCAGGGTTAAAAATTCTTTCTTGTTTTATTAGGCAAGTAATTATTGTTAGTTCTTGAGATGATGGTTTTGATGATAACAACCTTAGAATAAGAATATAAAATATAAATACTAACATTATAGTTTAGATATATATGTATATGCAGGATTTAACCATGCAGGTACCAAGAATGAAGACTGTACAGTATAGAGATTCAAGATATCAAGATTGAAGACTCATGAGTATCAAGAATATCAAGATTATCATGAGTTTAAGATTTCAAGATAAGTATTGAGTCTAGAATTATGTTAAAACTTCATAATAGCACTGAAATCTCCATTTTTCTTTTGGGATGGAACCCATTTCTACCTTTTTAGTGGCTTACAAACCTACGACAAGTAGCTTACAAACCTACGACAAGTGGCTTACAAACCCACGAACATCCTGGTTTTGTACAAGTTCTCGAGTCCTGACATGATGAGATATTCTGTAGGAAGAAGCTTGCAAAAATACTTCAAAATGATTTTTAAAACTACTTCAGAATGATTTTCAAAATTGTTTTTCAAAATGTTTTAGCCTTAAAAATTATCTTTTCAAATGATTTTCAAAAAGTTGTTTTAGCCTGAAAATATTCTTTGTTTCTGTTTTTAATAAACTCTTGTTTTAAACTTCGTTTGTTTTAAACTATCTTTTTACTTAGATTTAAATATAAAATTTTATATATATTATTCTCTATATTTGTCTATGTATTTTATCTATAGTCAAGTATATTTATAAAGTTTAAAATAGTTTTAATATAAGATAAAGGTTATTTTCAAAGAAAAACAAAACACAAAAATTTCCTTTAGGATGTCGACATGCCCTAGTACCCCATGTCAACATAGTGTCAATTAGATTCAAAAATTTGAATTTCAAAAGAAGTGTCTATTCGCCATAACCTTTCACGAATGGACATGACTGTTGTTCTTCTATAAATAGGGGTTGGTTTCAACGAATTTGACATCAGATTTTCTGGTTTTTCACTTCTCTTCTTCTTCCATATTTTCTTATTCAAAATCCTATCATTACTCTGCCGAAATCAACATTAAATCTAACTAGAATGTCTCTAGTTTGATTCTCTATCACTATCTCAACAAGATCTAAGTGCTATTCAGAGTTATAGGCTTCTTTGTAATCTATCTAGCGAGAAAAGGTGTGATTGTAGCCTTGGAAATCAATCAAGCGAGAAAAGGTGTGATTGTAGCCTTAGAAATCAATTGGGTGAACTTGTTGCCCCGGAAATCAAGTATCTCTACCTAGAGGATTGTTATTCTGGAGGGTGTACCTCGTAGCCTTGAAACCGAGGGTTGTATTTGTTGAATTGCTTTTGAAAGGAAATCCGTACTTGATTGTGCGGGACTGTATGTAGGGTAACCCCGAACCAATATAAAATCCGATGTGTTCTTTCCTTTACTGCATTTACTTTATTTATGCATCTGTGTTTGTTTCTGTGATTATATCTGTGTCTGAATATTGCATACATTTGTGCACAAATCAACAATAACTCAAAAAGATTTTGTAATTTCTTAAAAACACAATTCACCCCCCCTCCCCCGTAGTGTTATTCCTAGCCTTAAGATCCATATTCCGCATTCCTCACATTTGGTATCAGAGCAAGGTTTTCAAAAGTTTCATAATCTGATTTTTGAAAAAGTTTTTTTTTAAAAATGGCTATGTTTAAGAAATTTGTTAATGCATGTTTAGAAATATGTAGATCATCATTGTCTTTTAAGTCTGCATATAATCAATATTCAAATACAAGTTGTCTACTAAGATTGTTTGATGTGCAGGAATCATGGTTTATGGGAGTTGAGGAATCAATCCAGAACAAACAAACTGTGCAGATCAAAAAGAACAAATGGATACTCGATAGTGGATGTTCTAGATACATGACTGGGAATCCAGATATGCTGAATGATATAATATACAAAGACGGAGGACTGGTTAACTTTGGAGACAATTCAAAAGGTTATGTGATCGGCATCGGCAAAGTCGGTAACTCTGAAACTCCTATTATTACTAATGTTTTGCTAGTTAAGAATCTAAAACACAATCTGCTAAGTATAAGTCAACTATGCGATAAAGGATATAAAATTAAATTTGAAAAAGATAAGTGTCACATTGAAGATAATAATTCAACAATAATATTTGAGGGAATTAGGAAAAAGAATATTTATATTCTTAGTATGAAAATTTCAAATGATAACTTGTGTCTTTTGGCAAATGCAAGTGACCCTTGGATTTGGCATAAGAGATTTGGGCATTTTAATTTCAAACTGTTATCTAGACTGTCAAAACATGATCTAGTAAGAGGCCTCCATAAAATGAATTTTAAAGTAGATAGTCTATGCGATGCATGTCAACTAGGAAAACTTAGAAAAAGTTCCTTTAAATTAAAAGATTTGATTTCAACTTCGAAACCCCTTGAATACTTCATCTTGATTTATTTGGTCCATCTCAAATTCAGTCAATAAATCACAGTAAATATGTTTTTGTAATTGTAGATGATTATTCTAGATTTACATGGACAATATTTTTAAAACATAAAAGTGATACTTTTGAATATTTTAAGAATTTTTCAAAAAGGGTTCAAAATCAATTTTCTCAAAAAATTATAACCATCCGTAGTGATCACGGTGGTGAATTTGAAAATGAAAAGTTTGAAGAATTCTACAGTAAAAAGGGAATAATTCACAGTTTTTCATTTCCAAGAACTCCACAACAAAACGGAGTAGTAGAACGTAAAAGTAGGACGATTCAAGAGTGTGCGAGAACTATGCTTTCTGATAGTAATTTACCAAAGTACTTTTGGGCAGAAATAGTTGCTACCGCCTGTTATATTTTAAATAGAAGTTTAATTAGACCTTTAACTGATAAGACATCTTATGAACGTATTTACTCAAAGAAACCTAAGCTATCTTATTTTAGAATTTTTGGAAGTAAATGTTTTATTTTAAATACAAAAGTTAACTTAGATAAATTTGATCTTAAATCCGACAAAGGTATCTTTATCGTATACTCTAATAGAAGTAAAGCATACAGAGTATTTAATTTAAGAACTAATACCATCGAAGAAATAATGCATGTTTCATTTGATGAAAATTTCAAAAATTTTGAAGAAATAAATGATGAAGAGGATTTAATCACTCAAAACCAAGAGTCAACTGATACTAATAATGAATTAAATCATCCTAATAAAAGGATTAATCTTTTAAAAGATCACCCTATAGAAAATATACTTGGAGATATGCAATCTGTTCTTAAAACTAGAAACCAACTAAGTCAAATGAGTAATGTAGCTTTTATATCAACTATTGAACCCAAAAATCCAAAAGAAGCATCAACTGATGATTCATGGATTTTGGCTATGCAAGAAGAATTAAATCAATTTACTAGAAATGATGTTTGGGAACTTGTTCCTAGACCTGAAAATAAAACAATAATTGGAATTAAATGGGTTTATAAAAATAAAATGAATGAACAAGGAGAGGTTGTTAGAAATAAAGCCCGGTTAGTCTCTCAAGGTTATTGTCAAGAAGAAGGAATAGATTTTGATGAAACCTTTGCCCCCGTAGCAAGATTAGAAGCTATTAGGATTCTACTTGCTTTCAAAAATCATAATAATTTCAAATTATTTCAAATGGACGTTAAAAGTGCATTTTTAAATGGTTTTGTAAAAGAAGAAGTATTTGTTAAACAACCACCACTTTTTCAAAATGATAAATTTCCAAATCATGTTTACAAACTTAAGAAAGCTTTATATGGTCTAAAGCAAGCTCCTAGAGCCTGGTATGATAGACTAAGGTCTTACTTGTTACAATCAAATTTTGAAATAGGTAAAGTATATAATACTCTTTTTATTAAAAGAAATAAAAATGATATTCAACTAGTACAAGTCTACGTAGATGATATCATTTTTGGATCAACTAATTTTGAAATGAATAAAGAATTTTCTGAAATAATGACAAAAGAGTTTGAGATGAGTCATATGGGTGAATTAAACTTCTTTTTAGGATTACAAATAAAACAATTAGATAATGGTATCTTTATTAGTCAAGAAAAATATGCTAAAGACCTAGTTAGTAAATTTGGTTTGACTACTGCGAGTGGAAAACCTACTCCCATGGCAACCAATGAGTACCTTAGTAAAGAAGATCTCTCGAAAGATGTAGATCAAAAATTATATAGAGGAATGATTGGATCACTACTCTATATCACTACGAGTAGACCTGATATCATGCATAGTGTCTGTCTCTGTGCAAGGTATCAATCCCAACCTAAAGAAACTCACTTAAAAGCTTTAAAACGTATTATAAGATATGTTAAACACACCTTTGATTATGGCTTATTTTATCCTAAAAACGATTCGTTTGATTTAATATCTTACTATGATGCTGATTATGCTGGTTTTAAATCAGACCGAAAAAGTACAAGTGGAACTTGTCACTTTTTAGGGCATTCTCTGATTTCCTGGTTTAGTAAAAAGCAAAGCACAGTTTCTCTATCAACAACTGAAGTGGAGTATATTTCTACTGCTTTGGCTTGTTCTCAAGTAATATATATGCAACAAACTTTGAAAAATTTTGGTTTAAATATCTCAAAATCACCAATTTATTGTGATAATACTAGTGCAATAAATTTATCCAAAAATACTACTCAACATGCTCGAACTAAACATATTGATATCAGACACCATTTTCTCAAAGATAATATAAGTAGAGAAGTAATTACTCTCGACTATATCAATTCTGAAAATGAAATTGCTGATATCTTAACAAAACCCTTAAATGAATCTACATTTACTAAATTAAGAAGAGAATTAGGTATTTGTTCATTAATCGAAATATAAAATATAAATAACAAGTATAATTAAAAATTAATTCAAAATAAATTAAATAGGAAAAAATTCAAGAACCATGTCGACATCCATCCTAGACCTATGTCGACATATAATGTTTTTAATTTTTTAAAAATTTTCCCACCATAATTCAAATAAGTGGTTATAAATTTCTCCTATTTCGAAATTTTCTTCATTCTCTCTGTTCTCTTTCTGTTCTATCTTCTGAGATCAATTTATCAATGGCCTCCTCTTCCAAATCAAACTTAAAATCAACTTTTTCATTCCCATCGCCTACTTCTGGTCCGTTTCAACAATCAACGCTCGCTCGTGTAACGAAAATAGAGGATTCTCTGAAAGATACCCTTTAATTAATGACTGAAATCCAAGTGGATGCAACTTCGAATGGCCAAAGAACAAGAGAGGCAAGGCCAAATCCTTAGAAATTTGCAAAAATTTCTTATGGATAATCATGCTAACCCAATCTTGATTGACGAGGACTCTTCAGGAGATCATGAACAAGAGGAAAGTAAAGAAGAAGAAGAAGAACCAATGGAAGAAGAGCATGAGGAAGACAATGACAAAGTCGTTTGCATTGGCGAAGTGTGCTTTGACAAAGATGGATATCTTGTCGAACAACGTGGAAATTTCTGTTTCCACTATCCAAATTGTTCGGTTCATAGATCTCTTATGTTCAAAGACACATTAGTTTCTTCTCTTTCTTTTCTATTTGTTGTTTGTTTTTTTACGATCTCTACGAAAAATTTAAATATAAACAAATATATAATTAATAAATAATGTGTGTTCTTATATATGTTCTATTAAAAGTATTATTTTATAGATTCTTAGTTAGGAGAGTTTGTAATTTAGGACTAAGTTTTAGGTTTACAAGTAAGTATTGATGATAACACTATCATCATATAGGATATTAGACTAGGAGTTATATAATTTGGAGTTAGTTTGTTTTTGTTGATGACAAAGGGGGAGAAATATAAAATAGGGTAGTTAGGCATAGATTAAGGGGGAGTTATTAGATTTAGGGGGGGTTATTAGGATAGATGTAATATTTTATAAACAAAGGTTGTCATCATCAAAAAGGAGGAGATTGTTAGTCCTTGAGATGATGGTTTTGATGACAACAACCTTAGAATAAGATTATAAAATATAAATACTAACATTATAGTTTAGATATATATGTATATGCAGGATTTAACCATGCAGGTACCAAGAATGAAGACTGTACAGTATATAGATTCAAGATATCAAGATTGAAGACTCATGAGTATCAAGAATATCAAGATTATCAAGAGTTCAAGATTTCAAGATAAGTATTGAGTCTAGAATTATGTTAAAACTTCATAATAGCACTGAAATCTTCACTCCATTTTTCTTTTGGGATGGAACCCATTTCTACCTTTTTAGTGGCTTACAAACCCACGACAAGTAGCTTACGAACCTACGACAAGTGGCTTACAAACCCACGAACATCCTGGTTTTGTACAAGTTCTCGAGTCCTGACATGATGAGATATTCTGTAGGAAGAAGCTTGCAAAACTACTTCAAAATGATTTTCAAAACTACTTCAGAATGATTTTCAAAATTGTTTTTCAAAATGTTTTAGCCTTAAAAATTATCTTTTCAAATGATTTTCAAAAAGATGTTATAGCTTGAAAATATTCTTTATTTCTGTTTTTAATAAACTCTTGTTTTAAACTTCGTTTGTTTTAAACTATCTTTATACTTAGATTTAAATATAAAATTATATATATATTATTTCTATATTTATCTTTGTATTTTATCTATAGTCAAGTATATTTATAAAGTTTAAAATAGTTTTAATTTAAGATAAAGGTTATTTTCAAAGAAAAACAAAACATCAAAATTTCCTTTGGGATGTCGACATGCCCTAGTACCCCATGTCGACATAGTGTCAGTTAGATTCAAAAATTTGAATTTCAAAAGAAGTGTCTATTCGCCATAACCTTTCACGAATGGACATGATTGTTGTTCTTCTATAAATAAGGGCTGGTTTCAAAGAATTTGGCATCAGATTTTCTGGTTTTTCACTTCTCTTCTTTTTCCACATTTTCTTATTCAAAATCCTATAGTTACTCCACCGAAATCAACATTAAATCTAACTAGATTATCTCTGGTTTGATTCTCTATCACTATCTCAACAAGATCTAAGTGCTATTCAGAGTTATAGGCTTCTTTGTAATCTATCTAACGAGAAAAGGTGTGATTGTAGCCTTGGAAATCAATCAAGCGAGAAAAGGTGTGATTGTAGCCTTGGAAATCAATTGGGTGAACTTGTTGCCCCGGAAATCAAGTATCTCTACCCAGAGGATTGTTATTCGGGAGGGTGTACCTCGTAGCCTTGAAACCGAGGGTTGTAATTGTTGAATTTCTTTTGAAAGGAAATCCATACTTGATTGTGCGGGACTGGATGTAGGGTAACCCCGACCAAGTATAAAATCTAGTGTGTTCTTTCCTTTACTGCATTTACTTTATTTCTGCATCTGTGTTTGTTTCTGTGATTATATCTGTGTCTGAATATTGCATACATTTGTGTACAAATCAACAATAACTCAAAAAGATTTAGTAATTTCTTAAAAACACTATTCACCCACCCTCTAGTGTTATTCCTAGCCTTAAGATCCATATTCCGCATTCCTCACAATTATACTATTCTGTTTTATTAGGCAAGGTTAATAATTTTAGATATAAAATCCATTATTTAATCATTTAAAAACAAATTAACTATTCATGTTCAAAGTGATTAAATTATGGGTCGTTACAATAGAGCTGCTCCCTGAAGCTTTCTGGATGCCGACCTCCTCTTCTGCTCATCATTGAGCCCCAAATTTACAAAGATCCTTTCACAATGCAGCAACCAATTCTCCACCTCAATGGCATCCTCCGTTCCAATAAACGGCTTTCCTCCAAGCTTAGTGTAATCTCCACTCTGCTTAGCATATCGGTTAACTACCGAGACTTTCGAAACCCCTGCTCCTGCAGCATTTCCTCCTAACACTCATGTTGCAACACCCACTTGCATCATATTCATGAAAAAATGATACATAGCTTCCATTCCAACTTGTGGGACCTCAGCAGCCACTTTCTCTGCTTGTGCCTGAACTTGGGTCCTTCTCACATTAGGTCCGGCATTTCCATCGGTGTCCTCCCCTCCTGGGTTAGCTCTTCCTCTTTTACCTTGCATATATGTATTCAAACCTCATGAGATACAAAAAATTACCTAACAAAGATAGGAGACTAGTGATAAAGCGTATATTTATATATAGCAAATACAAGTACGTTACTATAGCGTTATCCCATACCCCAATCTTACTCTAATTCCTTAGGATTATGTTTTCAAACCGTTTTTAGTTTAATCATAAACCTATGCTCTGATACCAAGTTGTAACATCCCGTATCTAGAGGCCAAAAGCTAAGTGCTACAGATGCTGCACTCATCTATGGTATTAACTTCTGGTGACAAAATGTAGTAATGTTAATGGTATCCATAATATCAGAAGCACTTGAATATGAACAAAATCATAGATTTCAAAAACAACATTTTGCTGATTGCATTTCCAAAACACTAATTCATATCCAAGTTACAAAGTCTAAAAACTTTTCCCAAGCAGTGATCAAATATAATTTACAATAATACGCCAAGAGTGACATATGACGATGCCCCCTTGGTTGTTCAAAGGAATATAGTCATATCTGACTTAATACACAGCGGAAATAAACAAATAATCTGTACTCCTAATTAGCTATCCATCAGCCACCCGCTCATCACTGGAAGCTTTATTCGCCAAAATTACAAAAACCAGAAAACCTCAACCCTCAACCTACCCAAATCGATTTTTGAGCATGCGAGAGTTTAAGGAGAAACAAAAAACTTAGAGTCATACATAAAGCCTGGTGCGAATAATACTGTTACATCTCGGTTTATTGATATTGAGTGAGACCACGCTGCTTAGCGGAACGGGTTTCCCCTCACTAATATTCTTTTCAAAACATATATTTTGCAAATCTTTTCTTGCAACCCAAATTGGTAAATCTAACTGATTATAATATTAATAATAACAATGTCCATTATGCTAAAAACATGTAATAAATGGACTATCTGTCCTCAAACTGGGTTAACTGCCCACAAACTGGACTAACTGTCCTCAAACTGGACTAACTGTCCCTTTTGGCTGACTCGGGCCTACTAGATAAAATATCAAATGGTCTAAACATCTGTTAGACAAACTTCCGGACGGTCTATCCTTAACTTACATCACCAATGGTCAACTAATCCTAATGGTTTTGTGGCTTACCAATAACCTACCTCTGTACATAAATATTCCTTTCTGCGTCTAACCATCAATTTGGTCTTACCTGTCACTAAGCCCTACACTGTGGAATTCAGGACTAAATTAGTTAGGGGCTAATAGCTAATGAGTAAAGCGCGCGACCGTACACAAGTCTTATTTCGTCTTCTAATCCAAGTCATTTTCATAGGGTTAACTACCCTTTATCTTTTTCCTTGAAAAACCTTTTTGCAAATGATTTAACCTTTTAAATCATACATATACAAGGAAAATTTATTCTTAGCTTTACTCAAAGCTATTTTGCCATGTTATATAAACTTTACTCAAAATAATTTTGATGAAATTTAAAAAGGATTAGCTATCCTTTCAAAACAATTTAAAAACCCTTTTTAACTTGAAAACACTTAGGCTATTTTGCCTAGTTAATACATTCGAAACCTTTGTTTAAAACCTTTAAACAACCCCTTCGAAACCCTTGAAAGTAACCCCTTGGAAACCATAAAAAGCCTTTCCTTCGAAAGCCTTAAAACATTAGACATCCTTATTTAAAACCTTTAAATATTGCCTTTCGAAAACGTAGGAAAAACCTTCCCTTTCGAAACCCGAGGGAACCACTCATTCGAAACCATTCATTAAAACCTTTCGAAAGCATCAAAACTCAACTCTTTTGAAAGCACTTGGGTTTAATTTAAAATATGTGGAAACCTTTCAAAACCATTCAAAAATTTACCCCTTCAAAACCTTTGAAACCGTTTCGGTCGAAACCATTTGGATTATGCCTTCAAGTATCGCAAAAGGATCAGAAACCCAATAAAGTCGAAAGAACTCCTTACAAAATCATTCCTAAGTAAAGAAGTGATGGTGTCGAAACTGTCCCTTCGAAAGCATTGGAGAAGTGGCCAAATTTTAGAAAACAAAGTAAAACAACCCTTTCGAAACCATCTAGGTCAAAACGTAGAAAGTGGCAGCTAAAGGTTTTGACTTAATCGAAAGCAATCATTTAAAAACAAAGGCACAACCCAATCGAAACCATATCTTTAAATCCATTTGACCTAATCGAAAGCTAGCTAAGTCGAAAGCTATTTGGTCGAAAGCAAGCAGGTGCATTTTCTTTTAAAAGCCAAGTTGTAACGACCCGATTATTTTCAACCATTCGCATCCATTATAAGTGTATAGGTGGACACCCATGCCGGAGTTGAATTGCTCAAAATACCGCGTTGTAATTAAAATTTGGCAAATCTTAGAATATACAGTAAATAAATATAATCACAGATCACAGACACAGAGTAAAATAATGCAGCGGAAGTAAAAGAAATAGTAGTTCATGAAGCTACTATCTAAATATGTCAGAGTTACATAAGATACAACAGAAGAAATATAGTACAACAAAAGTCTCAATAAAATAACCAAGTACAAGCTGAGTAGAACAACGGAACTGAAATAGATAGGACAAGACAAGCAGATAATCTCCAGTGATTCAAATCTCCAAGCGAGTGGAAATCCAAATCTGTGAATAACTCAGGCTGACCCAAGCGTAAAGCAAAACACAAAACACTCGAGTCAGGACAATATATACTTATATAATGTAAACCAACTCAAGCGAACTGTAATAAGGGTACAAGTAACTTAGAAGATGCTTGGGACCGTCCATCCTCTAAGGATCCGTTAAAATATCTACTATGTAGTAATATTCGATATTATAATAGTGTCTAAATAAGTAAAGTATAATCATATAGAAAATAGCGTTAAGGGGATGGAGAACCTTAACGCGGTCGGATCTTAAAATCATAATCGTAGTAAAGCTCGATATGGTAGGTGACACGGCACAACTAGGCAATGCCAGGGTAGATATACCAATTACGCACACGGACTGATGGAGCGCATAGCAGCCACTATCGTCCACCTCGAACAACACTCCCAAATCGGAGGATGGCCATCTAATCAATCAGGTCCGAGATCGCTCATGTTTTAGCCACCTTATGCCAACTCACGGGAGTTGGGTCCACGTAACATACCTTAAGAACGTCGCCACCATCCTACTTCATTCTGGAATCTCCACCGCGTACACGGTTGTCAAAGTGGTTTTCGGTATCGACAGAGAGTATGTCCATATCCGATCCTGGTCTCTTTGCCAACCAATCGTTATTATAACCCGTGGTTATAACTTTTAAAAACAATACTTTACTTCAAAATAAAATATCATTTCAAACCATATATAGATTAAATCAATTCCAAACCATTTCCATATATTTAAATTTTCATATCATTTCAAAACTTCATTTCAAATCATTTTAATATAATAAAATATCATATCCTTACAAAACTTCATTTCAAATCATTTTAATATAATAAAATATCATATCCTTACAAAACTTCATTTCAAATCATTTTAATAAAATAAAATATCATATCCTTACAAAACTTCATTTCAAATCATTTTAATAAAATAAAATATCCTATCAGTTCAAATACAAATATTCTACTTTAAATACCTTTTAAATTCAAAGGTATCGTTCATTTACTATCATTTCAAATCACCTTAAAATAGTTTATATTCCAATCAAAATAATTCATTTAAACCTTTTAAAAGTGAAATTATTATAATTTCAAATCAAGTATTCAATTTCCAAAGTTTCAAACCATTCTGAGTTCGTTTACTAAGTCAAAAACCCTAATCAATAAAATTTCAGCATTTCACAGCATTTAAAAACAACTGTTATAAGTTATATATGAAAACATTTTTAATTCAGCAAAGACAGCACTTAAAACTGCTGTTAAAACTCAGTTTTAGTTGAATTATTGTTCAAAACAGAAAAGACAGCATTTCAGAAGTGCTGCGGTAGTTCAGATTTCAAAACAAGGGTTAAATTTGGTTTCAGCAAAGACTGCAGACCATTATAGCATTTCCAGAGAATGCTATAATAGACCTGAGTTCAATATTAGCCTATAAGTTCAATTACAGCAACTACAGCATTTTAGAAATGCTTCAATAGCTCTTTTTACACAAATTTAGTTCAAAACAGAATCTATAGCATTTCTGAATGCTATTAAAAGTTAATTTCAGGTGTTAGTGTATTTCCAGCAATTAAATAACTTTAACTTAAAACACATAAACATTTTAAAAATCATATTTTAACGTTTAAAATGTTCATTTACATATCATTTAACATATATCTTTTTCACAATAAATTTCTTATAATTAAATCCAATCTTCAACAATTTACTTAATAAGTTTAAGTGTAAAAGTTCTAATTCTTCACATTTCAACAAATAGACTTAACACTTCAAATTTAAATTACCATTTCACAATTTAACAAAATTTCCAATTTTATTTAATTAACTTAAACCTTTAATTTAAAACCAAATTTCACATTTCTTAGTCAAGTTATATTTTAAAAGATCACTTTTAAACATTCATTTATTTAACCACTTAAATTCATAGAAAAATCAATAATACTTTAATAAATAACTTAAATTCAAATTTAATCAAATTATCATATTTACCATTTCCAAATAAAATTTAATATCCATTTTATTTATATAACTTAAATATCATTTTTAACCAAAATTCCAAATTTCCAACTTAAGTTATATTTCAAAAATCCAGTTAAACCATTCATTAATTACATTTTTAACACATAGAAAAATCATAATTTCTTTATTTCAAAACATTTCAAAATCTATTTAAATCAAATTTCATAAATTTATAATTTTTAAAATACTTAAAAATATCCAAAACACTTTATAAAATAATCACAGGCCTGTATAAAATTTTCTAACCTAGGTCAAGTGATACGGATATGTATCATTTCAATCCGCAGTTAAAAAAAAAGAAAAATCCAGGTTCTATCATTTCAAACCCGCAATCCCAAGTTAAAATAAATTAAATAAAAATCGTTCAGGCCTATCATTTCAGCCCATAACAATTTTTCCCTATTCTAAAGTCCGTTCGGGTATGTATCATTTCAACCCACTGTGATTCTAATCTACAGGGAACTTGCAATGGTGATAACAGATATAAATAACAGAATAACATTAAATAACAGTAACATATGATATAACAGGTGTAATAACAGGTGTGAACATCATATGATAATAATATAAGCATATATAACATGATAATATATTTCTACAGATTCGCAGGGTGTCAATTTACTAGTAATATAGGTACATATTGTCTGGTGAGAATAACTCACCTTTTTATGCTGGAGTTAGCGATCAAAACACAGAATAGATTCCATAAAGCACGACAAACATGATACAGCATGACTTTTGATTTGAATGAATATAGAGCCTTGATATTTATCTTGTAAACAATAACCAAAACAAGACAATATATACATAAATATTTAACACAAACAATGTTGAAAAAATGAAGATAAGAGACAACAAAGGAATGAATGTTTTTGCCTTGCTTTCTACACTTGCTAGCATGACTTAGGGAATGTTTTGGTTCAGGTTTGGACATTGTTTGGGTCTGGTTTGGACCTAAAAAGGCATGGCTACAGGGCAAGAGCAAGGTGGAGGTTACAAGCATGAGAATACAAGGGGTCTAGGCTTGATAGTGGAGTTTTGGTGCACCACAAGGCTCGTCTACATGCATTGTTTGGCTCGGATCTTCATGTTTCAGATCTGGACAGAGGTGGGGAGGTGTGTGTCAAGGTCAGGTCAGGGGAGTGGTGGTGGCTATGGTGGTGGTTTGGGTGGTGGTTGAAGTGGATGAGCATGTAGAGGTGAAATAAGTATAGATCTAGGCATCTAGGTTGTAGTTTGAGGGGTTTGACCATCATTTGGGGTTCGGCTATGGTCAGATCTGGTGGGGTAGATGGTGGTGATGGTAGGGAAGAGATGGAAGGAGGTGCTGGCCGTGGAATAGGGGGAGAGCCGCTCCAATCAGGGCAGAAAGCAAAGCAAATTTGCATAGAAAATAGGAGAAAAAGTAGAAAGAAGAGAGGGATTTACCTAATTTTTTTCCAAGATGGAGGCCATGATTTTTTTTAGGGTTTAGGAGCTTTGGAAATTCGTGAATGAGGGGAAAAAAAGTGGCGGCTGAAGAAATGAGGAGATGTGGCCAATTGAATGAAAAGTTAGGTTAAAAAGTAGAAGGGTTAGAAAATAAAAGGGCCTTAGGAAGATAGAAAGTTTAAGGCCTTTCAAATTTCTTTAATTCATTTTTATAAGTTTATATTTCTGGTAATAACATTAATTCCAGTTAAAAATTCGAAAATTTGATAAAATATAAAAATATATATAATATTTATTGATTATATAAAGTAGGATTAAGGAAAATAGTTAAAACAGTGAACTAGACTAGAAAATTTTGAAATTGAATAGAATAAATTTTAGAAAATTCATATGAGCTTGCAATATATTTTTAAACATAAATAATAACATAAAATAAAAATATATTCACAAAGTAAATATTTAAAATTAAATTTACATATAATTTTTAAATGAAGAAAATAGCAGAAAATAGGAAAACAGCTCTTAAAAATGGAAAATCAACACGGTAAATTTTGGAAAAATTATATTATCATTTAAAAATATTAAAAGACAAAAATATACATAAAATAACATATTTACACATATTAAGATAAAATATAAGAAAGAAAAATATGGTTTATAAAATTTAAAATAGGCAAAATTGCACAATAAAACAAATTATACTAAAAATTGAAATGTACATAACTTTTACATTTTAACTCCTTTTTCAACGAAACGAAAAGCAGTATTCATGTTATCAAATCTATTTTCATAATAAAAGATAAAATTTATAATTTCAAATATTTAAAATTTAAATTTAAAAGTCAAAGTTTTACTATTTTAACCAAAATTCACTTTTCTGGAAATATTAAATTTAGTCATATTTGGAATTCTAATCCACATACAAAATCAAAGTTTTTATATTTACAATAACAAAATTTATTCTTTTCATAAATAAAGCTTTTAAATCTAGAAATCAATTTAAAAATAATTGTAAAATACAAGGTTGTTACACAAGTGATGCCTCAACTCCTTCGAAACCCCTGGTTTCGACTCTATACCTTCTGCCTACATCCAATTCACTACGCACCAGGTCCCTAATACCATGTGCAATTGTTTCAACTATGTCAGAGGCGAAGGTAAGGAGGCCGAACCTAGTGCCGAAAGCATTGAAACAAAGAAAAACTTGTACTTTTAAACTATTCCTCTGTACCTAACCTGCCTTGTTTGTCTAATTGTGATTGGTTGCAAATGTCTCTTTTCTAAAAGTACTGCCGACTTTCCAGAAATAACAAATTGATTTATTTTACAAAAAGCCCCTTCTCCTTCCATAATTATATAAAACATTTAATTCCCATACCTTAAATAATTTTAGATAATCGTTAAAACACTTAAGAAAATTCTACAAAAATTCTAGAAAATCGTTTTTTATATATTTTCTAACATATATAAATTTCAGACCCAAACCATTAATTATTTAACCATAATTAATTTTTTTATCCAAAATAACAATTTCTTCAGTAGAAAATTTATATAAATTCCACATAAATTCTGAAAATTGAAACCCATCTCCAAAATAATATTTCTGGTTTATATAAAAATTCGCAAGGCATTTTGATGTCATTTAATAGGGTTTTCACATTAAAACATATCCTAAAATCAATATAAATAACCATAATTCATCAACAAGTATATATAATCATTCCATCATTTAAAAACATGGAAAATCAATGCAAAATATTCAAAATTCATCTTAAAACTGAAAACAAAACAAATATGAGATGTAAACATTACTCACCTTAGCTTTAGAGATTAAAGAGATTGAGATGTGAATGTATTTGATTTGCTTAAGCTTCTTCCTAGCTTCTCTTTATTTTTTCCCCTTTTCTTATTAATGGTGGTCGGCCCACTGTTTAAAATTTTTGATAAATGAAAATGAACGTGCATGGGTTACATGGCCAAGGGTTTAGGGTATAAGAATGGCCTCTTTACTATTTTACCCCTCCTCTATTTCATTTTAATTATTCTTTTAATTCATTGCTTAAATGGCATGGATGCCCCTTAATTAAATCAAATCTCAATACCCTAATCAACACATTATTTTATTTTATTTAACTAAATAAATATTCTAAATAATGTTACCAAAAATATGTGGTGTTACATTCAGCGATCGAGTTCTTAGATCTATCTTGTAGTTTTTAGTCTTATGTTACATTAACACAATATGATCCCTTTTGTAATCAATCAGATTGAATACTCGATCTCACACTAAGGTTTATTTTGTTTTTCGAATGAACCAATTTCATCGAAATATTATGCATTACAAACTTTGACCATTCACCATATAAAATTTATATGTGATTGTATATGGATCAAATGTCCATAGTCTTGTATTGCTTTTAGAGTTCGAAACTCATAGAATGCAATACATGGTCTTGACCAAATAAATGCATATGTGACCAAACCACGAATGTATTCGGTAGTAGTAAAATCAGGCACATGCATGTGTGTTGAAACGTTAACATGCAATAGGAATTTAATAGTGGGCATTATATATCCATTTGTCAACTTTCAATCCAGTTCGTTTGTATATATTAATTGATAAACGTTTTATCAATCATATTAAATGCACAAATTTATTATGGTAGATAATTATAACATTATTTAGAATATGTTCTTACAATATTAGAAAGGTTGAATGTTACTATTTCATTTTTCTAATAAGGCTCCCACTAGTCATTTATATTTCTCCAAACCCTAGGATGAAACATAGAAGTCTTTCGACTTCATTAGTGGGTGTTAGGACTCGTCTGTCTTGGTATTATGACCTTGAGTTTGGTAAACAAATCATAGCCCCGCAAGCGATGGATAACTCCTTATCGGTTATATCACATACAACTCCTAACCCATTTTCCCTTGTCCTAATCTCATTTCGACCTTGAGTTTGCTCAACAAATCAAAAGAGATTATTCACTCGTACCTACCATATTGTGATGGCCTAAGTATAGTATATGTACCTTGAGTTTGCTCAACAAATACATATAGTTATCTTACCTTATATGTTCAATATATTAATAATACTACACATAACATCCCCAGCTTGAGTTTGCTCAACAACAAAGGAGTATGCAAGTAATTTATTAATATATATATATATGGTAGTGGACAACATTATATTGAGTGATATCGACTTACAGAATAATGTATTTCTTACGAAATACCCTCATGATTCAAGTGTCGGACACATTAGAAATCACAGTATATGTACATTTACATATGTATTTATTCCTTAAGTCTATTTGGATTTCTTTAATGTTCTACTTTTAGTTTATACATTCATATCATATAAGTTTTGTTGTTAATTAACTTTTATGTTTCATATTACTTGTATGATAGCCTTTTGTATAATATTTCGTTAATTAAATCTTATTTAATTAGCTCGTTAATTAATTTTATATTAGTATTCCAATACAATTTTTATATTGGACATACCTACTGTAACAACCCGCATATTTTACGATTGAATATTTAAATGTTTTATTTCAATATAGAATCGTTAATCGGATTGAAGTCCGAAAAGCTACTTTTTGTAAACAGACGAATTAGGACTCGAGACCACCTCCATTAAGTCCAAAATGGAGTTTACAATTTTTTTGAGTATAAACATCGATATGTTTGGAGTTGAGTAAAAATTATGACTTTTTCACTTTGGGTTTGGGTTTCAGCCCACTAACCCATCTTAATACCCTAACTCAGCCCCTCCCCTCTTCATTCATCCTCATTTCCTAATACATTCAAGCTTAAGTGAAAATGGGGAGAGGAATGTGAAATTAGAAATTCCTAAGCCCTAGTTTCTTTTACAAATCCAAGTGTAAGCTCCAAAATCAAAGAGAAGCTTAGGTAAGCATCTTCTTCATCTTCTCCAACTCATTGTCTCTTTAATTTCAGAAATTTCCTAAAACCTAAATTAGGAAATGTTCTTCTTTTGAGCTTAGATTCAAGCTTCTAGAGTTGAAGTTGAAGAGTAGTTGATCTTCCTTTTCTTTCAAGCTTCTCCTCCATCGTTTTTGGGTTTAAAGGTGAGTTTTTGAACTCACATCTTTGTCTATTTCTATCATTGTTGTTAGGTATGAATTCCTAACATCTATTCATATTCATTTGCTTTTGATTTGAATTAATTTGGTGAACATTTCAATTTTTGGTGTTTTGAAGTCAAAACTTTAAAAATCCTAGCTTTGATGTATGATCATGCTTTTGGTGGTGTATCGAAGAGCCTATAGTGCTGGGTTGTCGATTGGCAAAAACCCCTAAAGCCCATTGCTCGTCCGATCGCAAATTGGGAAAGTTTGCTCTTCATTTGGATAGGCTGAAAACAGTCCCGGTGCTAGTCAGTCGACTGGCCTCTGCAGTCAGTCGACTGGCTGTAGAAACCAAGAGTTTCTGGGACTGTCTGTAGAAACTGGAAGTCTCTATTTTCTGCAGTCAGTCGACTGGCTGCAGGAAATGAAACTTTTGGGTTTCTGGATGAGTCGACTGGACCCTGCAGTCAGTCGACTGACCTGCTTGTTTTTGCCTATTTTGCCTATTTTGCTTGAGGTTCCAATTTTTATTGATCCGTGATTATCCGATTTATTGTTATAATTTATTATTGACTTTGATGACTTCTTTTTCGGGATTTTTTTGAGAATATCCATTTTGATGGATTCGGTATCGATTTCTTTGGATTTGATTCACGTCTTTGTATGTGGATTTTGGTGATTTATTGTTTCTACAATCATTTCTACGCTTTGTCACTTTAAAATACAAAGGTTTCTATACTAGTAGTAAATATTCAAACTCTTTTACAAAGATGATTTCAACTCTATTTTCAATACAAGGCTCGTTTATAAAACCGTTTTCTAATCTATAAGTATATACAAACATTTACCTCATTCGTATGAGAAAATCTAATTAAACGGCTTAGCAAAACAAGTTGTATGAAACGCTTGCATTTACTTCGCCGATTAATTTTTGGACTTATTCGATTGAACTCTTGTGACAATTTTCGAGTGGGAATCTACAATTTGTTCGTAAATATTTAAGTTAAGCTAGTGGTTATGGGACATGAAGCTAAACTCATATATTTACTAGCTTAGTGTAATCGACACTTTTATTGATCGATGATGATCATTTTGTGATTTAGACTAGCGATGTGCGATGTCTATTTGTTTGTGTGGGGATTACAATCCCCGTTTGTGGAACTTCGATTCAAATTTGGCGGGGCAACGACCCGTGGTCTTCGTGTCGTTTGTGGAGCTTCGGCTCAAAATTTATGGTTAGCGACAATGGAATAGCGTTCCGTTTGTGATACACGTATTGGTGAGTTTTCATGCTTCCGTTTGTGATAGGCCTCCCCCTTTGTGATTTCTGGATTTCTACATTGATGATTTCTAGAATTTGTGTTTCACCTCTTTATGTGATTGGCAATGATATGTTTGTCAATATTTGTGGTTTGGTGAATAAAATAAAGTATATGACAATCTTTTTGGTGCTTTGAGATTCTTGAGATATTGTATGATTTTGTTGTTGTTTAAAGCATACTTGTCATAGTTTGACATTATTGTTATCATACGTTTTTGTTATATCTCTACTCATATCTCATTTTATATATGATAATTATAGTTAGACTGATCCGTTTATTATTTTCTTCTTAAATAATACTCGGGTCAGACCGAGATGTTACATGTGCTTCTGCTTGACTCCTTATCTTGGATCATCTTCTGACTTTTGTCTAACTACATAGTTTTGTAGTTTTTGTTATTATACATTTGAGATAGAGACTCCTTGATGTATTATTATTCTTTTGTCTGGCACTTGTATCTATTCTTTGTGTTGTAGTGGATCTAGTTTGACCACTACTTTGATGTATTATTTTATGTGATATTTTCATATCTAATTCCGCCTTTGTGATATGAATGTCTGTGACTGATTTGTGTTATGTTTATTTCTATATTTGTTTCCAAAGGACTCATAGCCACTGTGTGGTAGCTTCGTGTTTGTATTTTGATATGTCGGATTTTGAGATGTAAGTTATATTATCTGACATATCGGTACTCGCACAAAGCAATTACACAGATGGTCGCTCCTCAATAGCCTTATTCTTCGTTCTAGTCGATAGCATTACCCAGTAGTGTTCTTGGCTAGCGTGAGTATAGAGGTGGGGCGTCACATCATGGTATCAGAGCCAAACTTCGGAACAATATAGAATAATCTAGCAAGGATCATCGTCCTAAGTCTTTCTTAGGAATCGTGCCATATGATTTAATTCGAATCTTCATACCATTCTATCTTATTTTCCTTTGTGATGCCTTGTTTTACCAATCAAGTTTGTTTGATATCCATTCTAAGAATAACCTTTTTCCTCTTCTTTCTTTCTTTCTTTCTTTCTTAGAGAAGAGAAATGGTTAGACCAGGCCGTCCTAGCGCCGGTCAATCTAGTGCTACTCCTTAGGATGGAGTATTTATGTCTGCTCAGCAACTTCTACATCTTGTGAAAAATGCTCAAGTTGTCGGACCTATTCCTGAGCTTACTCACCCTAAATCTGGGTTTGCACGCTTGTGCAGTGATTACACCAACTTGGGTGGAAAGCCATTCAAAGGTTCCGAGAGCATTATAGAAGTCCAGGCTTGGCTTTGAACATGCGATCGCATCTTTTCTCGCATGAATCTTATTGATCTACATCGTGTCCAAGTGGCTTCTAGCGTGCTCCAAGAAAGAGCATTAGATTGGTACGAGCTTTTGATTTCCGAAATTATTGAAGCGGACCTTACTTGGGAGCAATTCTGGCAAAGGTTCGAGTTAAAGTTTGTGCTGGAAGTTGAAAAAGTATCTCTAGCTCGACGCTTCATTGACCTTGTTCAAGGTGAATCTTCCATGACGGACTACGTCGCTTCTTTCGAATCTCTATCTAAATATGGGGTCGAGTATATTAATACCTCATTGAAGAAAAACCAGAGATTTTTCTATTGCTTGAATAAGAATCTCAAAAAGCCATTACTTCTGAAACTAGAAGTTTCTTTTGATCAGCTTGTTGATATCGCTCTTCGACTAGAAGAGGCCGATAAAGATAGTGATGCTGAGGTCAAACCAAACATCAACAAGAAGAGACCTTTTAAATTCAAGCCTAATCCCAACAAAAGGGGAAGCAAACAACTTCGGTAACAAAGACTCCTACCTCTAGTCGGGGAGAATGTTACAATTGTGGTTCTAAGGACCATTATGCGAATAAGTGTCTGAAGTCTCTTTCTTGCCGCTATTGCAAAAGTTCGGGTCATACTATATCTTCATGTCCCAAACTTCAAATCAAGAAGGAGGGCAAGCTAAATGTTGTACAAGCTCCTGCAAACACTTCTCGTGGTCAAGGTATTTCTCATTCTATACTTGATGGCATTATTATATTTCGTGATCTTCCTATTCGAGTTCTTTTTGATACGGGTGCATCTCACTCTTTTATATCAAAAGAACCTGTTGATGCTTTATCTTTCATTGTTATTGGTTTGATGACTTCATTAAGGATTGCGAATCCGGTTGATGGATCCGCAACACTTAGTTTACTCTATAAAGATGTCGAAATTATTTTATGTGATTTTGCTTTCCGAGCCGATTTGCATGTTATGCGTTACCTTGGTTTCGGAATGATTTTGGGAATGGATTGGCTTAACCGTTATGAAGCCCATATCCTATGTCCTGAGCGGACTATAAATCTTCGACATCCTCAATCTGTTAAGCAGATTTCTCTTGTTCTGAAAGATTCAGATTCTAATTCGAAAGCATCCTTATATTCTCTAAATCCTCATGATGACGATAATGATGATGAGGAAGATGTCATTTCTCTCATTCACATTGTTCGTGAATTTCCCAACATATTTGAGCCCGTTTTAGGATTACCACCTAAGCGAGCAATTGAGTTCAGAATTAATCTAATCCCTGGAGCTCTACCTATTACTCGTCCTCCTTATCGTATGTCCAATAAAGAAAATGAGGAGATGTGTAAACAATTATCCAAATTGGAAGCAAAGCAATTTATTCAATCTAGTTCCTCTCCATGGGGAGCTTCAGCTATTTTTGTGAAGAAATCTGATGGTACACTTAGGCTTTGCGTTGACTACCGCAACCTTAACGATCTCACCATTAAGAATAAATATCCCTTGCCTTGGATTGATGATTTATTCGATCAGCTTAGTGGTGCTAAAGTCTTTTCACAGTTAGACTTAGCAACCGGTTTTCATCAGCTCTGTATTGCAGAGGATAGCATTCCTTTGACTTCATTCCGTACTCGTTATGGATCTTATGAATGGCTTATTATGCCATTTGGTTTAACGAATTCTCCAGCTTATTTCGTTGACCTTATGAATCGAGTTTTCAAAGACTTCCTCGATCGATTTGCTCTCATCTTTATAGATGATATTCTTATTTATTCTAAAACCAAGGAAGAGCATGAAAATCATCTTCGGATTGTGTTGGAAACTCTTAGGAGCAACCAATTGAAAGCAAAATTTTCTAAATGCCACTTTTGGCAATCTCACGTGAAATTTTTGGTGCATATTATTTATAAATCCGGAATTTCCGTGGATCCTTCAAAGATTGAAGCGATTCAAAATTGGAGGAGACCGGAGAGTGTGACGGAAATTTGTAGCTTTCTCGGATTGGCGGGCTATTACCGTCGGTTCATAAAAGACTTTTCTAAAATTTCCATGCCTCTTACTAATTTGACAAAGAAGGGAGTTAAATACATTTGGTCAGACAAATGTGAAGCTGCTTTTTAGAAACTAAAAGAACTCCTTTCCGTGGCTCCTATTCTTGTCATTCGCGAAGGGAACCAAGATTTTATTATTTACACCGATGCTAGTCGTGTTGGTTTGGGTTCCGTTCTCATGTAAAGGGAACGTGTTATTGATTATGCTTTTAGGCAATTAAAGCCTGCCGAGACTAGATATGCCACTGATGATTTAGAGCTCGCGGCTATTGTTTTCGCCCTTAGAATTTGGCGTCGTTATCTTTTGGGAGAGAAATTTGTTCTCTACACCGATCATAAATCTTTGAAGTATTTATTTTCTCAAAAGGAACTTAATTTGCGTCAACAACATTGGATCGAGTTCCTTGCATCTTACGATCTTGATATTCTTTAACCTCCCGGAAAGGGAAATCGTGTTGCCGATGCCTTTAGTCATAAGCAACAAGCGGTTGTTTCTATGATGATATCCGAATGGAATGTTTTGCGACTTTATCCACTTATGAGATTCAAGATCGTGAATCCAACTCATGTTCATCTCTTGTTTTATGTAGCCTTGAGGCTCATCCTTCTCTTTTAGAACGCATTCTTGAAGCTCAAAAGCATGATCCCGAATTGGTTCTTCTTAGCCAAAGTTGTAGGGATAAAATTGATATTGAAGGTTTGAAAGACTTTGATATTGATGCTCGTGGCGGTATTCGAAAATTTGGTTGACTTGTGGTGGCAAATATTATAGATCTTCTTGAAGACATTTTAGATGATTCTCATCGTTCTAAATTTACCATTCATCCCGGTAGTAGTAAAATGTACGCGGATATGAAGCGACTTTATTATTGGGACAAAATGAAATCCGATATTGCTAACTTTGTTAAGCGTTGCATGACTTGCCAACTTGTAAAGGCCGAGCATCAAAGACCCGGTGGGTTATTGCAACCTTTGGAAATTCCAATATGGAAGTGGGATCAAATTTCCATGGACTTTATTGATGGTCTTCCCCGTTCTTGTTCGGGTCACGATAGCCTATGGGTGATAGTAGATAGACTTACAAAGTCTGCCCATTTTATTCCCGTTCGGTCCAATCAAACCGTACCTATTTTGGCTAAACTTTTCATCAAGGAAATTGTTAAATTACATGGAGTTCCTACTTCTATTGTTAGCGATCGTGATCCATTCTTTTCTAGTGGATTCTGGAAAGGTCTTCAAAAAGTTTTGGGAACGAAGCTTAATTTTAGCACCGCTTATCATCCTCAGTACGATGGACAAACAGAGCGTGTGAATCAAACTCTTGAAGATCTTCTTCGTGCATGTGTTCTTGATTTTGGTGGAAGTTGGGAGGATCATATTTCTCTTGTTGATTTTTCCTATAATAATAGCTTTCAATCTAGTATTGGTATGGCACCTTTCGAGGCACTTTACTGAAGGCTATGCCAACCACCTTCGTGTTGGCTTGAAGCCGGTGAGAAGCCGGTTTTAGGTCCAGATTTTATTCGTGATGCCACAGAAAAGATTGACCTTATTCGTCATAGAATGAAAGAAGCTCAAAGTAGAAAAAAATCCTATGCCGATAATCGAAGAAGGAAATTAGAATTTTCTATGGGAGATTTTGTGTTTATTCTTGTTTCACCTATGAAAGATGTTGTGCATTTCAATCGATCGGGAAAATTAGTACCTCGATATATTGGCCCATTTCCCATCACCGAACGCATTGGTTCCGTGGCTTATCGCCTTTTATTACCGGCTCAATTTTTTGCTATTCATGACGTATTCCACGTCTCTCAACTACAGAAATGCCTTCGAGATTCTGATTCTATTCTTGAGCCGGGTGCTATTGAAGAAATTGAAGTTTTGCCTAATTTGACTTATGAGCAACATCCTATTCGAATCATTGCTACGGAGGTTAAACGCCTTCGAAATAAAGACGTTCCTCTTGTGAAAGTTCAATGGTCCTCAAATCCTAAGGATTGCTCTTGGAAATACAGTAAATTCATCGAGTGAACACATCCGGACTTGCTCTCTTGTGCTCCTTAAGGTGAACTTTTTATTTCAAATTTCTTCTTTTTGTGTTGATGTGCTTTTATTATTGTTACTTCTTATTTATTTCTTAAAGATTGCGAGGATTCAATTTCTTTAAGGAGGGGAGTCTGTAACAACCCGCATATTTTACGATTGAATATTTAAATGTTTTATTTAAATATAGAATCGTTAATCGGATTGAAGTCCGAAAAGCTACTTTTTGTAGACAGTCAAATTGGGACTCGAGACCACCTCCATTGAGTCCAAAATGGCGTTTACAACTTTTTTGAGTATAAACATCGATATGTTTGGAGTTGAGTAAAAATTATGACTTTTTCACTTTGGGTTTGGGTTTGGGTTTCAGCCCACTAACCCATCTTAATACCCTAACTCAGCCCCTCCCCTCTTCATTCATCCTCATTTCCTAATACATTCAAGCTTATGTGAAAATGGGGAGAGGAATGGGAAATTAGAAATTCCTAAGCCCTAGTTTCTTTTACAAATCCAAGTGTTAGCTCCAAAATCAAAGAGAAGCTTAGGTAAGCATCCTCTTCATCTTCTCCAACTCATTGTCTCTTTAATTTCAGAAATTTCCTAAAACCTAAATTAGGAAATGTTCTTCTTTTGAGCTTAGATTCAAGCTTCTAGAGTTGAAGTTGAAGAGTAGTTGATTTTCCTTTGCTTTCAAGCTTCTCCTTCATTGTTTTTGGGTTTAAAGGTGAGTTTTTGAACTCACATCTTTGTCTATTTCTATCATTGTTGTTAGGTATGAATTCCTAACATCTATTCATGTTCATTTGCTTTTGATTTTAATTGATTTGGTGAACATTTCAATTTTTGGTGTTTTGAAGTCAAAACTTTAAAAATCCTAGCTTTGATGTATGATCATGCTTTTGGTGGTTTATCGAAGAGCCTATAGGGCTAGGTTGTCGATTGGCAAAAACTCCTAAAGCCCATTGCTCGTTCGATCGCAAATTCGGAGAGTTTTCTCTTCATTTGGATAGGCTAAAAACAGTCCCAGTGCTAGTCAGTCGACTGGCCTCTGCAGTCAGTCGACTGGCTGTAGAAACCGAGAGTTTCTGGGACTGTCTGCAGAAACTAGAAGTCTCTATTTTCTGCAGTCAGTCGACTGGCCTCTGCAGTCAGTCGACTGACTGCAGGAAATGAAACTTTCGGGTTTTTGGATCAATCGACTGGACCCTGCAGTCAGTCGACCGACCTGCTTGTTTTTGCCTATTTTGCTTGAGGTTCCAATTTTTATCGATTCGTGTTATCCGATTTGTTATCATTTATTATTGATTTGATGACTTCTTTTTCGGGATTTTTTTGAGAATATCCATTTTGGTGGATTCGGTATCGATTTCTTTGGATTTGATTCATGTCTTCATATGTGGATTTTGGTGATTGATTATTTCTATAATCATTTCTACGCTTTGTCACTTTAAAATACAAAGGTTTCTATACTAGTAGTAAATATTCAAACTCTTTTACAAAGATGATTTCAACTCTATTTTCAATACAAGGCTCGTTTATAAAACCGTTTTCTAATCTATTAGTATATACAAACCTTTACCTCATTCTTATAAGAAAATCTAATTAAACGGCTTAGCAAAACAAGTGGTATGAAACGCTTGCGTTTACTTCGCCGATTAATTCTTGGACTTGTTCGATTGAACTCTTGTGACAATTTTCGAGTGGGAATCTACACTTTGTTCGTAAATATTTAAGTTAAGCTATTGGTTATGGGACATGAAGCTAAACTCATATATTTACTAGCTTAGTGTAATCGACACTTTTATTGATCGATGATGATCATTTTGTGATTTAGACTAGCGATGTGCGATGTCTATTTGTTTGTGTGGGGATTACAATCCCCGTTTGTGGAACTTCGATTCAAATTTGGCGGGGCAACGACCCGTGGTCTTCGTGCCGTTTGTGGAGCTTCGGCTCAAAATTTATGGTTAGCTACCATGGAATAGCGTTCCGTTTGTGATAACCCGTGTTGGTGAGTTTTCATGCTCCCGTTTGTGATAGGCCTCCCCCTTTGTGATTTCTGGATTTCTACATTGATGATTTCTAGAATTTGTGTTTCACCTCTTTATGTGATTGGCAATGTTATGTTTGTCAATATTTGTGGTTTGGTGAATAAAATAAAGAATATGACATTCTTTTTGCTGCTTTGAGATTCTTAAGATATTGTATGATTTTGTTCTTATTTAAAGCATACTTGTCACAGTTTGAAATTATTGTTATCATATGTTTTTGTTATATCTCTACTCAAAACTCATTTTATATATGATAATTATAGCTAGACTGATCCGTTTATTATTTTCTTCTTAAATAATACTGAGGTCAGACCGAGATGTTACAGGTGCTTCTGTTTGACTCCTTATTTGGGATCATCTTCTGACTTTTGTCTAACTACATAGTTTTGTAGTTTTTGTTATTATACATTTGAGATAGAGACTCCTTGTTGTATAATTATTCTTTTGTCTGGCACTTGTATATATTCTTTGTGTTGTAGTGGATCTAGTTTGACCACTACTTTGATGTATTATTTTATGTGATATATTCGTATCTAATTCCGCCTTTGTGATATGAATGTATGTGACTGATTTGTGTTATGTTTATTTCTATATTTGTTTTCGAAGGCCTCATAGCCACTGTGTGGTAGCTTCGTGTTTGTATTTTGATATGTCGGATTTCTAGATGTAAGTTATATTATCTGACATATCGGTACTCGCAAAAAGTAATTACACAGATGGTCGCTCCTCAACAGCCTTATTCTTCATGCTAGTCGATAGCATTACCCAGTAGTGTTCTTGGCTAGCGTGAGTATAGAGGTGGGGCGTCACACCTACTATAACCTTTATGTGTATACAATAACCTTTATACCGTAACACATATATCTTATATATGTGTATTTTTATTTAATTAATTAACCTTTAATTAATTTATTAATTAAACAATTTTAATTAAATTATATTAATTTCAAAAAATTATCTTATATACATATATGTATGCTTATGTTATCTTAAACACTTTAAAATAACATAACATATATCAACATATATAATATATGCTTATAAGTATTAATTAATGAACTCGTTTAATTAATTTATATTATTAATCTTATTAATAATTTTAAATTTCAAAAATTAATATTTACATAGTTTCGAATATTTTGAACTTTTCATTAATTTTTCAAATATTTTGAAAATTTATGTTATATTATAAACTTTTATAATAAACATGTTTTTATTTTAAATTTAACTTTTCAATTTAAAATCAAGTCTTAATATTCAAAACTATTTTGAAAATTAGCCCAAGGCATAATTCAAATGGGGCCTTTTCTATTAGGGGCAACCTTTGGGCTCACATCACCTTTCAGGCCAGGCAGGTAACCAGGTAGGATATGGTACTTGATTACCCAATTCCAATCCTAGACATCACCTTTTTAGACACCATACTAAGTGTGCAAGCTTAATTAGTTATCCCTAACATGACCAATTTAGACCGCATAAGCTATTGGGCTCTGATACCATTGTTAGAACTGGGCCACCCCGCGGTGGAAGAAATGAGTGAATTTCAAAAAATTTACCATTTTTGGATCATTAATGGGCATATGAAGTCTAAATTTATTTGGATCTTATCTAAATTTATTTAAATAAAATCAGTATTTTATTTAATACCATATTTGGTTTTATTAATTTGATTCTAAAACAATAATGAAAGGGATATAAAAATAAGGTTTGAATATATCAAATATATTCATTCCTTAATTGTGTGATAGAATAGTTAAACATAAGGCAAGTATGATCAATTGATAACATGATGTATATGGATAAATAAGAATAAGTTTAAAGGCAATCACATAAGGGACAAAAAGGAAAGATGTAAAAGATGGGAAAGATGAATGATTCACCTTCTCATTTTTGACAAACTTGATTTATGTAGCATTCAATTAGCAATCAATGAAGATTAGGAATGGCCAACAATAATTCATATGCATAAACTACTACCTCGTTTAAAATTGTTTGATATTAACAAAGCATTTAAACTATACAATTTGAAATATAATCATTAAGTCCTTATATGTACATATATATATAATTATTTCTATATAAAGATTAACCCAAAACTTCTTAATTAATTCAAAATAAACCATATAACATTTAAATTTTTTGATATTTTTATGAACTTAAATTAGTTAACAAAATATATATTTATACAATTAAATCAAGAGATTCAACTTATATGAAATTTATTTTTACAAAAGTGAAATATACTAAACTGTGCAATATATTAACAATCCTTTGAGTACTTAAAAAAGTATTAGTCATGTCAAATAGGGTAACAAATTTATAAGTTTATTGTAATCAATTTATTATTAAAGCATCCTTTAATAATGTGTGGGTTTCAATTTAAAAAAATGCAGTTAATAAGATCTAATAAACTTTCAAATCTAAAGAGATTCAACCTATCTGAATAATTTTTTTAAAACAAAAGTGAAACACACTAAACTGAGCAATATATTAACAGTCCTTTGAATACTTAAAACAAAGATATTAGTCATGTCAAATAGGGTAACAAATTTATAAATTTATTTTAATCAATTTATTATCCAAACATCATTTAATCATGTGTGGGTTTTAATTACAATAAGATGCAGGTAATAAGAACAAATAAACTATCAAATCTAAGGAGATTCAACCTATATGATAAACAATTATAAAACAAAAAATGATACATACTATAATAAGCAATATGTTAAAATTCTTTGAATAGTTAAAGAAGGATAATTGTGATGTCAAATAGAGTAACAAATTTAAAAACTAATTGCAATCAATTTATTATTAAAACAACATTTAATCATATGTAAGTTTCTATTACAGTAAAAATGCAACATGTAAACTTTCAAATTAAAAAAATTACGTTTTGATTTGAATGGTTAAACATAGATATAAAATTAAAATATTGTCTAATCATATACAAGTTTCAGTTTTGATTTATCTAAATAAAATAAACAATCAATTCATTTAATAAACAATTTGAAATACACAAATCATTTTCAAATTAAATGAGACAATATTATACATATATAAATTAAGATTTTAAATTTTGTTCATTAAAACATTATATCAAAATTATTAGAATAAAAAGATCATACCTTAATTCCAAAGCCTTGAAGTACAACTTGAACATTGAATTTTTCCTCTAAAATTGTAATACCCCTTTAAAATGGGAATAATAGGCCCACATCATGGAAAAACACTATGAAGTGGGTGCTTATATACCAAAGTCTTCACCTCATAACAACATCGACGCCTTTTGAGGAACAACACCTCACACCTTGGCTTGGCCCATGAGGCAGAGGTGACTAAGTTGGGGACAATATCAGCGTTAGGTGAGGTGCGGGCTATTACAATGGTATCAGAGCCATACCAAGCCGAAATTGTGGTCTGTACGTGTTACAGCCACGATACCTGGGTGGTGTTGTGTTCATGAGCCAACGAGGATGTTGGGCTATAAAGGGGGGAGATTGTAACACCCCTTCAAAATGGGAATAATAGTCCCACATCGTGGAAAAACACTATGAAGTGGGTGCTTATATACCAAAGCCTTCACCTCATAACAACGTCAAGGCCTTTTGAGGAACAAAACCCCACACCTTGACTTGGCCCATAAGGCGGAGGTAACTAAGTTGGGGACAATATCCACGTTAAGTGAGGTGCGGGCTGTTACAATGGTATTAAAAAAGGGTACTTTTGGCACAGGTCCTTATTAAGTTTCAAAATTCACGAAAAGTCCTTCACTAAATTTCAGTGTAAATTAGGTCCCTGTTTTTTATTCACGATTATTGCAGAGCATGATGCAACATTTCATAAAAGTTGCTGACATTTCCGCAACATTTCTGTACACTGTGAACATAGTGTATGAAAATTGCTGAAATATCAACACTTATTTATAAAAGTTGCTGATATTTCAGCAACATTTATGTACACTGTGAACACAGTTTATGAAAGTTGCTGAAATATCAGCACTTATTTATAAAAGTTGCTGACATTTCAGCAATAATTTTTCTTTGTTTTTACAATAAAACTTTGACACAGATAGTTGCTGAAATATCAGCACTTATTTATAAAAGTTGCTGACATTTCAGCAATAATTTTTCTTCGTTTCCAGAAAACAGGGACCCGCTTTACAATGAAACTTTGACATGGACCCGCTTTACAATATGAAAGTATGATAGGGATGCCTCCCTGATTTCCACATTAAAAATTTTGGATCATTTCTCAATTTGTGCGTGTCATCCTTGTGCTGGGGTCATGCTAATCTTCTCTATATCGTTCCAATTTTATCGGATGTAGCCAATGAATCGTACCTTGAATGATGAAACAAATCTCATAGATTCAGAAATCAGCCTCCAAATGTTGCAAGGATCAAGAGGAATAAACCACTTTTCATACTTGATTTTATTTGTATTTGATTTTAGGAATAATTAAAGCCATAAGATCTCTTATTTTTAGCCATTATAGAAGTAGAGAATCAGAAAAGTTACAGAAAGAAGAAAGAAAATTGAGAAACTCAATTGTACGTACATAATGAATTAAAGAATATGTTTTATTTTAAAGAAGGAAACCTTTCACATTCTTTAATTAAAAATTCTCTAATTAATTCTATTGATTAACTTTCTATTTTCGCTCCTATACCTTTACATGGTATGGCTGAAAATACGTGTCATCAAATGACATAAAATTCCATAAATTAATGCATGTAATTATCTTTTATTTAATTACAATGATATCATATATCAATGCGTGCAAATATAACTTTTATAAATGCATTCAAATGATTACAAATAACTTCCAAACATCAATATAATAAATAATAATTAATATTTCTCAAATACTAATTAATTTACAACTTTTTATAAATTAATTAAATCATGTGGTTTTTCTGAGTATTCATCATTACGGTTGTGCGACTCAAAGGTGTAAATTCAATCAGCGATTAATATTGAACAATTCAAACATTCACACGTCACTTAGCAGGCGGTGTCCCATTTTGGCTGAATTCATCGCTTACACATCTTTTGGTAAAATCCAATTTTATTTATTTTAAACGGTACCTAATAGTGACAATTATTTACACCAATTCTCTTCATCAAAACTATATCACTTAGGATTTATGGAATTTGGTAATGGTCAAAATTCCAATATCATCCACATTCAATTTTATAGTCTAAATACAAAGTCTTTGGTTCAATAATAACAATTATTATTAACCGAAATGCTCTGGCCAGAGACTTTGACTTTAAGTTGACTTGAGTTGACCATGATAATAACCCCATATAATTGAGCCGACAAATCCTCTCTTAAATAGTGCTTCAATTCAAATACTTCCACTCGACCCAACCATAGTCATTCGATGGTACGCCATGCCATGATTTGAATACAATCAAAGCGGAGCTTTCATATTGAAGATCCACAATATTTTCAAATCGAGATAACTGTGTATTTAACGACCTGCCTTTTGGACGGTTTAAATCGACGATAAACCACACACTCAAACCATTCAAAAGGGCAGATTGTTATGGGGTAAATAAGAAAAAGCAGAAAAAGAAAGAAAAAAATACAGAATCTTGCAGCGGAATGACAAAATATAATAATCAAATAAACAGGTCTTGAAGCTGTTTACAAATAACATTGATTAAACCTTTATAATACAGATCAGAGTTACATATAACAAGAATACAGAATAAATAAATGCAGCGGAACATCATGATGCAGTGGAAAAAATAAAATACATAATAATCGTACAAAATCTTCGTCTTCATCCTCCAAAAAGAAAATAAACTGAAAAGCTCAAACTGACCCGAGCGAATTAAAAAGACAAGACACTCGAGTCAGAACTAAAAGATTTTATGTAAGTTAAATCAACAGTAAATAAAAATGAGTGTAACGACATCGGAGATGTTTAGGGGGTTTGACATCTCCTATCCAGTGTCAACGTGAGTGCAATAACTTAAGAGATGTTCGGGATTTACATCTCCTAAGGATCCGTTAAACTATCTACATACATAGTACAATAAACTATTATAATAGTGTCTACAGTAATGTAAAGTATTAAAATAGCATTAAGGCGTTACCCATATCCCTCATAATACATTTTATATAATGCCGAAGTCTATACAGATACCGTAAACTTCACTCGTAGGTGGGCTTTCAGGGAGCACTCCATAGGTATGACACAAAACAAACTCGTAAAAGGCGCGATAGGGCAAGTGAACACGGCACTCGAGGCAATCCCAGGGTAGATATACCAATTGCTAATCTGGACTGGTGGTAACGCATAGCAGCTACTACCGCCCACCTCGAAACACACTCCCATAATCAATTTCAAGGGGTGGCCACCAAATCAATCACAAGGTAATAAATATGGTATCGAAGAAATGTGTCTAATAGGAGAAATGATCTCACTTGGCCCGGCATTGCTCCTGTTTTAGTTACGTCTAAGCTGACTCATGGGAGTTAGAGTCACGTAAATATCTCATACAGAATCGTACACCAAACCATCCTGCTCCATTTCTGGAATCTCCACCACATGCACAGTTGTTAAAGTGAATTTCGGTATTGGCAGAGAGTATGACAATATCTGATCCCGGTCTCTTTAACAACCAAATGCTTATTACACACCGGATGGTTCTTTTTCATTTCCAAAACCAATTCATAATTGATATCAAAACAACATACTCTCAAAAGCATATAACTTTCCAAATCATATTCAGTTTCAAAAATCACATTCACTTTTGGAATTATATTCACCTTTGAAATTATCGATAAGATAGGTTAATTAAATCCTCGTTCCAAAATCATCATATTTACTCAAATACGTCATTTCACAAAAAGGGTATCAATTTAAATCCCAACTTAGGTTGTATCATCATCAAGGATTTAAATATAAATCCTTCAACTTTACACAGTGTGAAATTTTAGAAAATAGTTTAGATAGTCATAAATAGTTTTAAAATAGATTAAAATAGTTTAAATAGTAAAATAGTTCAAATAGATTTAAATTAGATTTAATTAGATTTAAAGTGATTTAAATAGTTTTAAAATAGACTAGATAGATTTAAATTATATTAAATAGATTTAAAAATAGATTCAGTAAATTTAAAATAGACTAAATAAATTTAAATTATATCAATTAGATCTGAAATAGATTAAATAAATTAAATTAGTTTAAAATAGGTAAATTAGGTTAAATTGGTTAAATAGATCATAATAGATTAAAATAAATTAAAATAGTTTAAATTGATTAAAATAGTTTAAATTAGTTTAAAAATAGATTTCAAAGTTATACCCCAACATTCCCAATAACTCAATCTGGACAAATTCATTTATATTTGACAATTCAACTTTGAAATTCCAATTTAAATCCTTTGAACAATTCATTAAATCAAATTCCAATTTCAGCATTAACGCTTGGATTTTTGAAATAATTCAGTTTATATAAATCAATTTCTATTTCAAAATGCTAGTTTGCTGAATTCAAAATTTAAAGAATTAAAAATCATTTAATTTAACTAATTTGGTGTCCATATATAATTTTCTACCCTATGATTAAGTGATATGGATATTTATGATTTCAATCCGCAATTTAAATTTTTTACGGATATATATCATTTCAACCCGCAATTCCAAAATTTAATTTCAAATACATGAAATCGCTGGAATCTATCATTTCAACCCATAATGATTTCTCCTTAATCTATCAGATCGTTCTGGTATGTATAATTTCAACCCATAGGGAACTTGAAGTGTTATAACAATATAAAATATAACATCTAGTCATCCAATATCAACAATCAAACATCCATCACAATCATTATCCAAATCAACCAATAAACAACAATAGATAACTGATTATCAATAACAGGTATTAAATTGACAATTAACTTCAATATTGAATTAAACGATGATTAAATGTAATAAAAGTCAAATTTAACTAGAATGACGATTCAAATATACCAAACATCAACCAATCAATTTCAAATCACATCATAAATTCAATTTACTAGCGTAAGATGATTTAATAATTGTGAGTGGGTTAACACACTCACCTTTGATTTCAAATCGATTTAAAATCTAAAATAGGGCCCAAATTTGAACAGTCACAGAATTCGTCCAAACCAGTTACATAATTTCCGGAATTTTGATACGATCCCAATGAAACAAACGCGTCAAAATCCGAGTTCGTATGCAAAAGATATGCTAGTTAGAACATTTGAATTTGAAATTTAAATAAAATAAAATAAAAAGAAACACCTCTCGCATGCAGACACATCACTAGGCAAACGCGCACGTCGACCTACCCCCATTCGAACCCATGAACACGACCCGACTCCAACTTTGACCGCCCGATTCTCCCACCTCCGGCCACGATAGTCAATGCCACCACCTCCATTGCCTTGGACCCGGCGAGCTGCACCTGCAGGCCCAACCATGAGCCCTCCGGCCTCCCTAAGGCGTCGTGCCGCCACCTAAAAAATTAGGGTTTTCGAACCCTAATCACCCAAATTTGACCACCATACTCCACTTCAGGCTAAGCGACCACAAGTAAAGTACTCCACTCGACGACCTCTCCAATACCCAGAAACCGTTTCCCCGATTGTTACCCCAATCAAAAACGCCAAATCTGGCTTTGACCATGATTTGAGGTTGATTCTTGCACTACTACGAAGAACGAACACAAGATGTAGGTTCCATTCGTCGATACCTTCCCAATGATATAAAATTTGATATAGTTTGAGGAGATAAAAAATTTCGATTCGATTTTCATTTGCAATTGAATTTTGTAATTTGGGTTTCTGCCATTTGAGAAGGATAAACAGATAGAAGTTGATGTACATACATAATAAGAAAAAATGACTACTAGGGTTTTGAGAAACAAGACAAAATATACTAACGAAGTCCGATAAGAATGAATAACATATCGAACTGGTTTGAAACGACAAATACGACCCGAAAACCCTGTTCTGCTTCCAGAACGAAAGCAGGTCATCCAATGTATAAAAATAGATGTTTTCGAAAATTCTAAATTCAATGGAACAGGTTTCAAGTCCTATTTCCATCGTATAAAGAAGTTAGCTTAAAATCAGCTTATTTCAAATTGATTTCAATTGAATTTAATTAATTTGATTTCTACGTGTTTCGAGCCCGTACGATCAAACGACAAGTTCGATCGCTACGAAACTAGAAACCTGATAGTAATTCACCATTACGGATTTGATGAAACTGGTTTCGTCGAAATCCGAGACCGTTGCTAAAATTGCTATTTTCACGTTAATTAAATAAATTATGATTAAATCAATTAAATCACTTTTTAACTTCAAGTTTGATAACTAACAATTTTTATCATTTTTGATTACGTAGACATTTACAATAATTTAATACAAATTTACATATCAATTCAGTATTGAATATTATACTAATTACAACGTTCAATTTCAACTTTAATTAAATCAAATTAATTATAATTTAATTCCAATAAATTGATTTAATTTGATTTCAACCTTTTTTTTATTCAATCAATTATTACTCTATAGACATAGTTAACATTTCTTTATATCTTATTACACTAATATTCCCAAATTTCATCTTTTCCCATATTAGTTGCAATATTTCAATTATATTGAATTTTTGTTGATTTTCCCATTAATTAAAATTTTAAGTCCCAATAAATTCATTTATCTTGGTTTCACTCCTTTTTATTAAATTAATTATTACCCTATGAATGTAATTGACATTTCTGTACATTTTGTTGCATTCACATTTTCACTTATCATCTTAACTCAATTTACGTAACTTTTAATTTCATTTAATTATAATTGATTAAATAACTTGGTAACAAATAACAATTGTCACCTTTTCTACATTTAATCACACTTATAAGTTTATTATCTACAACAAGCATTATAATTACTACCACGGTGTTTGCACAAAAAATGGACAAACACCTCAAAGTCGTATGATTTAATTGATTCTACGTGGTTCTTAGTGATTTGGGTGATTTATGCAAATATATGAAAAGCAGGGACTAAACTGTAAAAGACACGCAGATTTATAGTGGTTCAGCCAGAATGTGCCTACATCTAGTTTATATATTATTTCTCTTTTCTTGTTTAGATTACAAGTACAAAGCTTTGATACTAGTATCTGAAAGTTGTTTGAAAGTTCTCTCCGTGCTTGAGCTCTCAAACTTGTCCCCCATTGTTGTACCCCTGCCCCTCTATTTATAGAGTGAGGCAGGGGGTATGGGTCTAGGATGTATATAGCTGCTGGTGGGCTAGGGCTGATGTAATCTAGCCTGGCAGGTTGGTTCGGTAGCCTTGGTCCGATGATGAGTTATGGGAATTGGTCCGGTGGTTCTTGGGCTGAGCTCTGGTCCGGTGGTGAGTGGGCTGAGCTCTAGTCCGGTGGTTCTGGTCCGGTGGTGAGTGGGCTGAGCTCTGGTCCGGTAGTTCTGTGGTTGTGAGTCTGGTTCGGCTTTCCATGGTTGTGAGTCTGGTTCGGCTTTCCATGGTTGTGAATCTGGTTCGGCTTTCCATGGTTGTGAGTCTGGTTCGGCGGTGGTAGGGATGCCAAATGAAACTTAGGCAAGCCTGGACGAACCTGGTACTTCTTGGTCTTGAGATCTCCTGGGTGAGAACACGCCCAACATTTGCCCCCCAAAGTGGGGCATATGCCGGTATATGCCGTGCTTTGTTTTAAAATCTATGACGTTAGCTTGGATGCTCCTATTCGGCCCAAACGCCGAACCAACCGGTCCGGTCGTCTATGTTTGCCTATAAGTATGGGCTTCAAGCTCCTGTTATCCACAATTATTAGAAAGGGCTGGACCAAGCCTACGCCTGCCGAATCAAGTGAGCCCTCCTTCTGCCGAATGAAACTTTTAGGGAGAGTGATAGCCGAATGAACCTTGATACCCGTATTACCGAATGGTACTTAGGGAGCACGAGTGCCGAATGGCCTTTTGTTGGAAATGCCGAACGAGATAGGGGAGTTTGAATACCGAATGACCCTTCGGCCTTGAACTACCGAATGCTCTTTTATGACTTGAATTATGAGTGAAACTCCAGACTGCATATACTTGCTTGTTTATATTTCTACATCCCTCGTTCTAACAATGTGCTTTCTCGTGTTGCAGATAATGTCTCATAAAGTTGAAACCCGTTCCGACAAAAGGAAATCTACGGACAGAAGAGAGTCTCCCGTTGTGCCCCAAGTCCAGCCGAATCCAGAACGACATGGGCCCATTCCGAGATCGCTAGTGGACGGGTACGGGAGTTATCGGGGAGACTCGAAGCTGCGGAGCTTGCTCAGTCCGGGTTGAAGGAGGAGATGGAGGCGATGAGGATATCCCTCCAGGCCGACCGCTCACGATATCGATCGGAGAGGGATGCTGCCGTTGCAAAGCTGCGTGCTTCTGAGGCCCGAATGAGGGAGCTTGAGGAGAACGAGGGGATGATGGATGAGATGTTCCAGGATATGTATTTCCATACTCGGAAACAGGGTAACTTATCCTGGATGGATGGTTACCCCCGAGTTATGGCCAGGATTTATCTCAGGGCTTTGGAGGAGGCTAGGGCTGATGCGGATAAAGAGGGTGGTGCGGTCTTCAGAATCTATGTGGTCACTGTTCATTTTACCAAGGAGGAGAAGGTGGCGGTGAAGGAGGGTATGCGGATGCTTGCTGTTGAGGAGGCCGGTGTGCAAGTAGAGTATGATGATCAGGATGGTCAGGAAGCAGGCGCTGGTAAGCCTTCCCTCCTAGTCTTTCCGTTAACTTGGTTGATTATCATTAATGAATTCTTTCTTTGACCGGACAGGTGGGCAACAGGACAAGGATAGAACTCCGACGCAGCCGGCTTCTTGATTTGACCTGGATATCTTTTTGTGAACTTGACATTGTTGTGTATGTTAGTCTCAGAACAGTAACGTAACTCTTAGGCTATAATTATGCTACTTGTAATAAACAACATTATTCTTGATGTGTAATTTTTTAACTTAAGCTGATTCTGTTGTTTTTGAATGTTTTTGCTATTTTGACATGTTGTATGAGAAATGTAGCTATGCATATGCTTGTAATTCAATTGTGTTTGATGTCAAGTTCTTACTTAAAACATAATTTCATGTCTTGCAATGTTAGTATGATGTGTGAATTAATTATAGCCACGTGTTTATACATGAAAGAAGAAAATACAGCCCTTCATATTTTACTTGTAGATGGCAGCTTTGAATGTCTTGTGTGTCTGAGTATGGAATGTGGTCCAGTGTCTTGTTGTGAGTACCCGCTTCCATTAGCGAATGTCTCCTATTCTGTGTCCTGTACTTTAGGGATTGTTACAGAGGATAAGAGAAAAGTCTTTTAAATAAAATTGAAATATGAGAAATAGTAAAACTTCCAATCACGAAAGGCCTTCGATGTGCTTAAGTTCGTGGCAAACGGGTTTTGTAGTCACTTTCCCTAGCTGTGGGTCTTGGAGACATTTGTCACCCATCTTACGCCTCCGCGGGGAGTTAATCTTTTTTACCACAGCCGTACTTAAGACACATCGGAGCCGAGATCGCGCATAGTAACTACCCGGGCCATTATGGCCCGTCATCATGGGTACTATTCGATTTACTATGGCCGGCTAGCGTGGGTGCCGATCGTCAACCGTGAACTACCCCTAGCTAGCCACACCTTATGTTGGGGTTTATAGTCGGTTCACAGTTGCCGGCGAGCCGAACGCCGTAATGAGCTGCCTTGGCTATAGTCGGCCTTCTCGGTGGCTTATAATCGACTCATTACAGTTGGCTTTAAGGGCCGTCGCGAGCAATGAGTTAACCCGCAGCAGAGGGATGCCGGAGCAAAAGTGTCTCATTGGCAAGGGCATAGATTCGCATAGTACCTGTTAGGTCTTGTCCAGGTGAAGTTGTGCTGTGGAGTGTTTTGAATGGAAATGCTACATGCATAGGATTTTGTTCAACAGAAAAGGATAAAGTTAACAAGCAGCCAAGATATAAAGGGACAAGTTAAAAAAGAGACAAGGTTTTTTTAAAGTCGTTCGGCACGAAAATGCCTATGTCCACTGATTCTCTTTGTTAATTCACTTCATATGGGCAGTACAAGTTAAGAAAAGTATCGACGGAGGTGTTGGATGTTCCATGCCTTCTGGAACACCTCTCCGTCCACTGTTGACAAAATATAAGCCCCATTGTGGAGATCTTTATGAATTACATATGGTCCATCCCAGATTGGATCTAGTGCCCCAGGGCGAGGGAAGATTCGCTTGAGGACAAGATCTCCTTCTTGTAAGGTACGACGCTTGACTTTGGAGTTGTATTGTGCTGCCACTTTTTGCTTATGGGCTGCTGCTTTGAGGGCTGCATCATTTCTTCTCTCCTCAATTAGATCCAAAGACATGTGAAGGAGTTCTTCGTTTTCTTCTGGGTTATAGTGGATCCTACGGTGGGAAGGCACGATGGTTTCAACTGGGAGCATGGCCTCCGATCCGTATGCCAAAGAGAAAGGAGTATGCCCTGTTGATGTTCTGAAAGATGTGCGATAGGCCCATAGTGCCGTAGGGAGTTCATCCACCCAAGCGCCCTTTGACTTTTCGAGTTTATTTTTTATTAGAGTTTTCAGAATTTTGTTGACGGCTTCGACTTGTCCGTTTGCCTGGGGATAAGCTACGTATGAGAAGCTTTTGTGAATTTCGTGCTCTTGGCACCAGTTGGCAAACTCCTCGCTGTCAAACTGAAGTCCATTGTCTGATATAATTTTGAATGGAACTCCGTACCTGCATAGAACATTTTTGAACAAGATGTTAATAACTTTTGCTGAAGATACTTTATTCAGAGGTTCTACTTCCACCCATTTGGTGAAATAGTCGACTGCCACTATAGCATATTTGGCCCCGCCTCGGCCCATTGGTAGTTCGCCGATTAAGTCAATTCCCCATACTGCAAAGGGCCACGGGCTGGTCATTTGAGTAATCTCAGTTGTTGGTAGACGTGGAATCTTAGCAAACTTCTGGCATCAGTCACATTTTCTGACGAAATCTAAGGCGTCCTTGCTTAAGGTGGGCCAGAAATATCCATATCGGAGTATCTTTTTTTTTTGCTAAAGTTTGCCCTCCGGTGTGATCTCCGTAGCTTCCTTGATGAATGTTGGATAAGATTTCCTTGGCTTCCCTTCCAGCGACACACCTTAATAGGGGGTTAGAGAATCCGCGCCGATAAAGGGTGTCCTCTTGTATTGTGTAGCGGGAAGCTTTCCTCAAGATTATCTTGACTTCGTTACGCCCGTTGGGTAGTGTGCCAATTGGTAAGTAGTCTCGGATGGGAGTCATCCAAGTTGCTTCTTCGGCTGCAGTTATCAGATTCACTTGCTCAAAACTTGGGGTCAGTTGCTTTGAGATGGCAACTGCTCCGGAAATATCGCCGTCTCTCACACTTACTTGCTTCGCCAATTCGTCGGCCTCTCGGTTCTCTTCCCAAGGGATGTGTTTGACTAAGTAGTGGTCCAATCGACTGAGAAGTAACTTGGTCTTCTTTAAATATGCTATGAGTCGTTCTTCTCGAGCCTGGAATTCTCCTAGTATTTGATTAACAATAAGTTGAGAATCGCTATGAAGACATAAAGAATTGGCTCCGATTTCTAAGGCAAGTTCTAATCCAGCTATCACTGCTTCATACTCTGTAGCGAACTCCAACCTTATAGCATAGTGCAGCTTATTTCCCCTAGGAGTGATTATTACCACACCTGCCCCCGAGCCTTGTTTGTTTGACGCACCATCCACGAAGAGATTCCACTTGATGTCTTCTGCTATTTCCGATTGCTCCTTACCTTCGTTGGTAGTGAATTCTGCAATGAAATCGGCCATGGCTTGTCCCTTGACGGCGATGCGAGGGTGATAGGTGATATCATACTGACTTAGTTCAATGCACCATTTAAGTAGTCGCCCAGAAGTGTCGGGACGATGGAGTACCTGCCTCAATGGTTGGTCGGTCAGAACTTTGATGGAATGGGATTGGAAGTAGTGACGCAGTTTCCGTGATGTGATTAGTAAACAGTATGCTAGCTTCTCAAGTTTAGGATATCTGACTTCTGCCCCCGTAAACCTCTTACTTACAAAGTATACTGGCCGCTGCGTGCGGTTGTCTTCTCTTACCAAAGCAACGCTTAGGGCGTGAGATGACACAGCAAGGTATAGGTATAACTCTTCGCCTTCGCTTGGAGTCGAGAGTACCGGCGGTTTCTGGAGGTGTTCGATTAAGTTAAGGAAGGCTGTTAAGCATTCGTAAGTCCATTCAAACTTTCCTTTGTCTTTCTTTAGAGCTTCGAAGAAGGGGACGCACTTGTCCGTAGCTTTGGGGATGAATCGGCTTAGGGCGACCACTTTCCCATTCAGGCTTTGCATTTCCTTTCGAGTGGAAGGTATTTTGATATCTTTTAGAGCTCGGACTTGTTCAGGTTTTGCTTCAATCCGTCTGGCATGGACGATGAATCCCAAGAACTTTCCTGATGATACTCCGAAGGAGCATTTTAGAGGATTAAGTTTGATTCCATATTGGCGAAGTACTCGAAACATCTCGCCCAGGTGGCTTACGTGATCGTCGGCCTTCCTTGACTTTACCAGCATGTCATCCACATACACTTCCATAGTTTGTCCTATTAGCCCTGCAAACATCTTGTTGACGAGGCGCTGGTAGGTGGCTCCTACGTTTTTAAGTCCGAAAGGCATTACCTTGTAGCAGTACAATCCTCGGTCAATGATGAAACTAGTGTGGTCTTGATCGGGAGCATGCATGTGAATTTGGTTGTATCCTGAGTATGCGTCCATAAAAGATAACAGTTCATGCCCGGCTGTGCTGTCTACAAGTTGATCGATTCGGGGAAGTGGGAAGCAATCCTTCGGGCAGGCGTCATTTAAGTTGGAGAAGTCAATGCATGTTCGCCACTTCCCATTAGCCTTCTTTACCAGCACCGGGTTGGCGATCCACTCTGGGTAGATGGCTTCTCGTATGAAGTCATTGGCAAGTAGATTCTTTACTTCTTCATTGAGGGTTGTTGATCATTCTGCCCCCATACTTCTCTTTCTTTGTCTTACGGGCGCCTTGGTAGGATCAATGTTTAGTACGTGGCAAGCTATGTCAGGGGAGATTCCGGTCATGTCAGCATGTGACCATGCAAATACATCCAAGTTGTGGTGGAGAAAGTCAATGAGTTGTTCCTTCAACTCTGCTTTTAGTTGGGACCCGATTTTTAATAGTCTACTCGAGTCATGTTTGTCTACAGATACAAATTCCATAGCCTCTGCAGGCTCGGCGGTGGCCTCCTCCTGTTTGTCGCTGGGGTCTAATTCATTGAAAGGATCGCTGGTATATCGAAGAGGAGTGTAATATCCCGGAAATTTTAACAATATCAATTTAATAATCTGTTAAATAATTAAATTGATATTGATGATCTTTGATAATAAAATTTGAATTTAATTTAATAATCTAATTAAATAAGTATCAAATATGTTATTTTCAAAATAATAAGTATAATGTATTATTTTTAATATGTATGAATTTTAATGCTAAAAGGAATTGTTATTTTAAATTGAATAAATAATGTATGTAAATATATATAACTTAACTTTTAAATTGAATCTTAGGATTTAATTTTATTTAAATTTGAATTTAAAGTTTTGAAATTCAAAAGAATATATATTTAAATTGTTTTGGATTTTAAAATACTTGTATAAACTTTTATTTATAAATATAATTAGTTTTTGTTTCTCTTTAAAAAGTTATATATATAGATAAGTATTTTAATAAATAAGAAAAGGTTTTTATATACTTTAAAAAAAAAAAATATGTATTAATTACTTAAAAGACAAGTGTAATAAAATTAAGACACCTAAATAACATGTGTTAAGTAATGAATTAACAATGTGACAAGTGTCTTTTTATTTTCTTTTTCTTTTATTTTTATAAATCATAAATATACATGTATATAAACATTTTATCTCTTTACTTCATTTTCTTTCTAATCTTCATTTTCAAAACAAGAAAAACTCAGTCTTTCCTCTAATTAAAATCTGAAACAAATCAGAGAATCCTCAATCCAAAAACAAAAGCCTGCAAATCTTCTTCAACAAGAGAAATCAATAATCTTTCTCTAATCTAAAATCAAAAACCTGATTTTCAAATTCCTCAAACCAGAGATTATTAACATCAAATCTCTGTAAACCATTTTCCCAAATCTAAATCAAGAATCAGCCTGCATGTTCTTTAGTCTGGAAGAAATTCTGGAATCATTTTAAAGCAGTCTGCATTCATTTTCAATCTGGAATCATCTCAAGTCTGTTTGCCTTCATTTCTTCAACCTGGAGGCAAGCATGCATGCAATTCTAAATTCAATCAGTAAAGCTTCAACAACTAAAGTAAAAAAATCAAATTCAAGAAGCATTCAAGTTAAAGTCTTCAAGAGATAAAAACTGCCTCTGTTTCATCTTTGTTTAAGGTGAGTAACAGTTTTTATTTAAAACTAACTTAAGTAAATATAGTTGCTTGATTTCTTCCTGTGATAATCATGTTTGAAGTGAATAAATGTGATGTAATTCTCTGTATTATGTTTGGTTTCGAATGCATGTTGGGTTTTGGTATGTTCTTGCCTGTTATGGAATTACAGTTTTAGATACTGATCAAAATCAATTATTTCATGTTCAAAATCCTTATGATGGCTTAAGATTTAACCAAGTATGAGTATATAACATGAATTATAGTTGAAATTTTATTTAATATAAAATAAAAACTGTTGTGTCTCTGTAAAAGAAAATAAAACAGGACAAATATTTTGTAAGTGAAAAATTAAAATCCTAGATTCATTGATCCAGGAGTATAAGTTGAGTACTTATACTAAAACTCGATTTTTAAAACATAAATCAAAATTTATAGTTTAGAAATAAGGGTGCAGTTCTGTATTTATCTAAAAATGAATTTGTGGGTAATTCTGTTGATCTCGATGGTTTGGGATGTTGAATTCTTCACTAGGGATAGTGGAATGAGCATGGATGATAGGAAAATTGTCAGGAGGATTTTTAAGGTAGTAAGGCAAAAATGATTTGGGTTTGAAATTTTTAAACCTAGTTTTAAGTAAGGCTTGAATTTGTTTCGTCTGTCTTCGTTGATGGATCGAGCTTTGAGATATTTTGGGAAGTTGAAGCTCTGAGGTAGTCGAAGTGATGACCGGAGTTGGAGGAGTTCTGGTGGACAGGTTTGCGAAGACGAGGCGATGACAGGGGGGTGGTTGGTCGCGAGCCAGTGTTTCCAGGTTTTTGATTTAGGCTCGATTTTGAATTCGACTTAGTTTCGTTGATCGAGTGATGGCATTCTGGCATAGGAAGGATCGTCGAGATGGTGGAGTCGTCGTAGATGATCGGAGTGGACGCTGGTGACGGTGCACGTGCACGATCGTGTATATATCTCTGGTGATGTCTGAGTTTACAGGGGAAGGCTACTCGAGTGTTTCTCGAGTTATTTTGAGTGAGGCACGAAGTAAATTAGCAAAGTCTTGAGTAAATTGCTGGAATGTAGAGCGTTTGGGGAGATGATATTCTCGAGTTCGTACTCGAGTTGCTCAGGTGAGTGGCTCGAGTATTTTGGAGAGGCGTCTCGAAGTTTTTGGTGAGTCCTCGAGTAACAGTTGTTGCCAGTTTTTTTAAAAAGACTGTCTGTTTAAGTTTAAACAGATTTAAATTTGTAAAGAATATTTAAACAGAATTTTTAAATCTAAAGTTTAAATCTAGGAAAGTTTAAATCCGTATCTCATATTTGTAAATAAAGCAGTTTTTAAATTAAATTGTTTTAAATAACTTTAGTGTTTAAATTGTATATTAAATGGGTAGAATTTAAAGGTAAATTTGATTCAAATTCTTAAGTTATTTATAATATGGGTATTTCTTTAACTTGTAAAATAAAAGAGTTTTAGAAGTATTGTTTAAAATGTGGTTAAAGATAATTTGTTTTCATTTTTAATCTTTAAATTTAAAATGAAATTTTGAATGAAAAATTAAAGTGAATTGATTTAAAAATACTTTGTAAATAATAACTTGATTTTTAATAAGAACAAGTTTTATCTTAAAGTAATTAGAAATGTGTGTTCATTAAATTATAAGGAAATTTAATGGATAATTAATTTAATTGATTAATTAATCATTTGGATTAATTAAATAGGTAATTAATGGTTTAAACAAATTAATTTATGATTAAAGGTAAATTGATTAGGAATGATTAAATTATAATTAAGGATTATAAATTAGAGTATTAATTAATGGTTAAGAATTAATTAATAAAGTAATTAAATATTAATTAAGTAGGGTTAACACTTAATTAATTAAATAATTAGAGATTAATTAATTGGTTATTAAGATTTATTAATTTGGAATTAATAATAATTAATCTAAGTTAATTACTTAAGAAAAGTAATTAAAGAGTTATTAATAGTTAATGAAGTCATTAACTATGGATTATTAAATAATTAATTAATGTGGTTAATTTTAACAATTAATTAGATTAATTAATTTAAGGATAATCAATTATAGAATTTGTTTTAAATGGAATTACTTAATGGAAGTAATTAAAAATTAATTTCTTATTGTAATTAATTGAAGTTAATTTGATTAGTTAAGTTAATTAATTGAGTTTAATTTATTTAGAATAATCAAGAGTTGATTTGATAAATAATTACTTAATGTAATTATTAAGGTAAGATTATTTAGTGAAGTTAATAATAAATAATTACTGGAAGTAATTAAGTATTAATGGAAGTAATGTGAGTCAATTACTTTGAATAATTAATCAGGAGATTAATTAAGGAATTAATTAAGGAGTAATTAATTTAGTTAATGAAAGTAATTAAGGGTAGTTAATTACTGATTGAAGATTAATCAAGAGTGATTAATAAATGTTGTTTAATTAAAGGTTAATTACTTAATGTAATTAATTTAATTAAGTAATTAATAATTAAGTTGTAATTAAGGATCATTAATTAATATAATTAATGATGTAATTAAGATTTATTAATTAAGTAATAATTAATAAATGAAGTAATTAATTAATGTAATTAATTAAGGATTAATGTAATTAATTATAGTTGATTAAGTTAATTAATGTTAGTAAATTAATTAATGAAGTAATTAAAGGTTAATTACTATAAGTGGTTAAGGATAATTAATTTAAGTAATTAATTAAGGATAAATTTCTTGGATGTAATTAAAAGATAATTAATCAAGATGATTAATTGAAATGAATTATTAGAGGATAATTAATTAATTGATTGTAATTAATTAATGGTTAAGTAAGAAGGATTTATAAAATGAAGTAATTAATTTAATTCACTTTAAATTAATTAGAGATGATATAAATCATTACTTATGAATGGGTGTTAGTATTGGATACTTGACTTTGATTGATATCTCTGATGAGATATATGCTGTGTGATATGGATGTTAGTGGAATTGTATGGACTATCTGATAATGTTGATTATCTGTTGTGAATTATCTTTCTTTGTGTATAAAGATAATTGAATTGAATTGTTTTAACCTTTAAAACAACTTGGCCTTAAAAGATACGCTTTGGATTTCGATGAGACCGGGATCGGGTTTCCGTATACCGGATTTCCAGGTCTGGAGACCCGAATACCACATCGATCCAAATTAACGATAGATCGTGAATCAAGTGAAGATGAAGATTCAGAGTGCAAGGGTTATTGTCGTTAACTCTGAGGGTGATTCCAAAACGAGTGTAACGAGATAATGCCTTCGGTTTCGTTCGAACCCGGAACGAACTTATATGGATTGAATGCTTTCAGCACATCGTCAGGTGGACGATGAGCATTCTAAAATAGATGTGTTCTATTTAAAGGTAATCGTGACCTCAAGCCTCACAAACCGGGAATGGCTAAAACAGGGGAGGTGCAGCAAGGTTAGTGGGTAGCACCCAAGTAGGACAAGGTTACCTCTGTCTAGATGTCCCTTTATATTTTCGGCTTAGTGTGTGCGGTTGCTGATCCCAACCGTGAGGTATCTTGTGCGGGAATTATCCAGTAAGGGATGTTCCGGCCTTGTGTTGCAGGGGATTGGGAGTGATCCTCGGTACGGTGATCTAGGCCACGTACTGTGACGGGCGGTACCCCAGTAGCCCTGCCATTGTATGGAATCCAAACTCCAATAAGTGCCGTACGTATTAGTTGTGCCCAACTATGTTGGAATGTGAGATGTAAGCATTTCAGCTATTTCTGTATTTTACTTGAAAACCCTAGACCCTATTATAATACAATCGAATTTCCTATCAAATGTTTTGGTTAGCGTAAGGTAAAAACTTACCCATGTTTATTTGTGGGGAGTCTTACGTGATACCTTTTCTTTCAAAAGGTTTTGAAGTTAAACAAGTTTAACCTGTTACTCACACCAGACCCATGTCTGACCCAAGTTGTTTATTTCTGTTTTATAAACTCTTGGGTACTCAAATTTTTACGAGTAGCCAAGGGATTCAGGTTAGCCTTGACGAATTGTGGAGGAGCAATGGAGCAGGAGGCTTCAGCGTTGTAGATATAGATAGTAGTTTCCGCTGTGTTGATCTTGTTTAGATCTTTGTTTGTATTGAGATGTAATAACTAGACAGATGTTTATAACTGTCTAGTATATGATGTGAATCTGTGTAACTCTGATAAGTGTTGTATATGATACTATGTAATATTTATGTGATATAATATATTTTGTTCGTTTCCTCTGTGAGTATTTGTGTTTGTTTCTTTTCTCTTCTTCTCTTTTCTACTCCTCACCCCTTTCTTTCTTACTGTCGATGCGATTTTCCGGAAGTGGAAAGCCGGGTCGTCACATTTGGTATCAGAGCATAGGTTGAGCGAATGCCTAAGCTTTTGGTTAAGTGAATATCAGAGCAGTAGGTAGAGTGAATACCTAGGCTCTAAAGTGGTGTCTATCTTGAGAGCGCGTAATTGTTAGTTATATAAAAATGATTTTATATTGTGTTAATTGATCGGTTGAGTGGTATATGGATTCTGGTCAATACGAGTAGCTAACGTTATTGATAGGGATCTCTAAACACTTGAACCAGGCCAACGGACACAATATTGTTTTAAAGAGGTAAATGAAATAATTTTACCTAGAAATAATTTCTATATAAAAAGTATCATTTTAAATATATATATTTCTACCTATTTGTTGGGTTACCTGTTCGGGTTTTCCAATATAGGATATAAAGGTAGATAGGGTGGTGGTGTGTGTAACACGACTACCAATGGTTGGAGATTGAGTGTTGAGGTTGGAAGTGTATCTGTCGAGACTGTAGACCTAATACTGTCTCGAGTAAGCTTTGCTGTGGTGAAGGATTTCATCGATCTCCGAAGGAAACTGTAATGGTTCGGAGTTTATCTTTGAAGTTTGGATGAGTAGAGTTGGATCTGTCGGTTGAACAGAAGTGAGTGATGGTACCTTGATACCTCAGGTAATAGTAGCTGTATGATGAGATACAGTGACGATGGATGTTCCTGAAGATGTTTTCTTTGGAACAAGTTTAAGGAAGTGTGTCTGTTTCAGTGTTGTGACTGAGTTCAGCATGGTGTTTCTGTTTGGTTTGGAGTCCGAGTTTCTCGAAGAGCTTTGGATAGGAGCATCAGTGTAAGCAGTGCAGCTCGGAGTATTCTGTGATGGCAGGAAGTTTTCTGGATGAGCAGTTTTTCTGGAAGTGAAGTTCAGAAGCAGCAGAGTGGATCCATTTCTTCGATAAATTGGATAAATAAGTGTAAGCTGTTCTGATTGGTAAAGAGAGAACAGTCTGTTTGGAATTAGGATGGGTTGATCGCAAAAGTGACTTGCGATTGCTGAGTGTTCTCTTGGGTTGTCAGAATTTTCTGGATGTCTTCAGAGAAGTCAGAAGTTTGTCCGCATCTGAAGGTTGAGTTTTCTTATCGACTGGATTCCAGGAGTGATACCGGTGGTTCAGTCTAGTGGAAGGATGTTTCCTAGAGATGGAGTTGGCGAAGCAACTCAAGTTTTGCTGGAGTATCTGAGTTTTATTTATGGATCAGTGAACCTTATTTCTGGAATAAGTTGTCCAGTCTATGCTTGTGTTCTACCTCAGATCAGAGTTGAGCAGCGAAAGCAGTTTGGAGTGTATCTCTGGATGGAAAAAGTAAGTTTGGAATCTACTGATAGTTGTGAAGTAGAGTTGTGTTTTGGATCTCTTCTGTGTTCTGATTTGGATAAATAATTGGTCTACTTGGTTGAATTGTCAATTTGGATAATTGGAATTCATTGTGTTTTCATGTATCTCTGAGGGAGTACGTATTTGATCTATCTTTGGTTGTTGAATCAGCAGTTCTGGAAGTTTGGTAGTTGAGTCAGACTCGTCTGTAGTCTGATAGTCTGTTTAGTTCTGTAGATCTAGATGAGTAGGAGATCTATAGCTTAGTAGTTTAGATTGTTTGTAGAGCGAGTATCCCGGTATATATATATATACTTGGGGAAACTCGAGGAATTTTATCTAGAATTTAGTCTAGATAGTTTGAATTGTTTGATTGGATGATTTGGCTGCTATGGTTGTTAGCATATAAATGATAGAATATGCTTGTGTTTTGAATTAAAATCTTTAATAAGATTATTAAATTACCTTTGTTTAAATTTCGGGGACGAAATTATTTTAAGGGGGGAGGAATGTAATATCCCGGAAATTTTAACAATATCAATTTAATAATCTGTTAAATAATTAAATTGATATTGATGATCTTTGATAATAAAATTTGAATTTAATTTAATAATCTAATTAAATAAGTATCAAATATGTTATTTTCAAAATAATAAGTATAATGTATTATTTTTAATATGTATGAATTTTAATGCTAAAAGGAATTGTTATTTTAAATTGAATAAATAATGTATGTAAATATATATAACTTAACTTTTAAATTGAATCTTAGGATTTAATTTTATTTAAATTTGAATTTAAAGTTTTGAAATTCAAAAGAATATATATTTAAATTGTTTTGGATTTTAAAATACTTGTATAAACTTTTATTTATAAATATAATTAGTTTTTGTTTCTCTTTAAAAAGTTATATATATAGATAAGTATTTTAATAAATAAGAAAAGGTTTTTATATACTTTTAAAATAAATAAATAAAAATATGTATTAATTACTTAAAAGACAAGTGTAATAAAATTAAGACACCTAAATAACATGTGTTAAGTAATGAATTAACAATGTGACAAGTGTCTTTTTATTTTCTTTTTCTTTTATTTTTATAAATCATAAATATACATGTATATAAACATTTTATCTCTTTACTTCATTTTCTTTCTAATCTTCATTTTCAAAACAAGAAAAACTCAGTCTTTCCTCTAATTAAAATCTGAAACAAATCAGAGAATCCTCAATCCAAAAACAAAAGCCTGCAAATCTTCTTCAACAAGAGAAATCAATAATCTTTCTCTAATCTAAAATCAAAAACCTGATTTTCAAATTCCTCAAACCAGAGATTATTAACATCAAATCTCTGTAAACCATTTTCCCAAATCTAAATCAAGAATCAGCCTGCATGTTCTTTAGTCTGGAAGAAATTCTGGAATCATTTTAAAGCAGTCTGCATTCATTTTCAATCTGGAATCATCTCAAGTCTGTTTGCCTTCATTTCTTCAACCTGGAGGCAAGCATGCATGCAATTCTAAATTCAATCAGTAAAGCTTCAACAACTAAAGTAAAAAAATCAAATTCAAGAAGCATTCAAGTTAAAGTCTTCAAGAGATAAAAACTGCCTCTGTTTCATCTTTGTTTAAGGTGAGTAACAGTTTTTATTTAAAACTAACTTAAGTAAATATAGTTGCTTGATTTCTTCCTGTGATAATCATGTTTGAAGTGAATAAATGTGATGTAATTCTCTGTATTATGTTTGGTTTCGAATGCATGTTGGGCTTTGGTATGTTCTTGCCTGTTATGGAATGACAGTTTTAGATACTGATCAAAATCAATTATTTCATGTTCAAAATCCTTATGATGGCTTAAGATTTAACCAAGTATGAGTATATAACATGAATTATAGTTGAAATTTTATTTAATATAAAATAAAAACTGTTGTGTCTCTGTAAAAGAAAATAAAACAGGACAAATATTTTGTAAGTGAAAAATTAAAATCCCAGATTCATTGATCCAGGAGTATAAGTTGAGTACTTATACTAAAACTCGATTTTTAAAACATAAATCAAAATTTATAGTTTAGAAATAAGGGTGCAGTTCTGTATTTATCTAAAAATGAATTTGTGGGTAATTCTGTTGATCTCGATGGTTTGGGATGTTGAATTCTTCACTAGGGATAGTGGAATGAGCATGGATGATAGGAAAATTGTCAGGAGGATTTTTAAGGTAGTAAGGCAAAAATGATTTGGGTTTGAAATTTTTAAACCTAGTTTTAAGTAAGGCTTGAATTTGTTTCGTCTGTCTTCGTTGATGGATCGAGCTTTGAGATATTTTGGGAAGTTGAAGCTCTGAGGTAGTCGAAGTGATGACCGGAGTTGGAGGAGTTCTGGTGGACAGGTTTGCGAAGACGAGGCGATGACAGGGGGGTGGTTGGTCGCGAGTCAGTGTTTCCAGGTTTTTGATTTAGGCTCGATTTTGAATTCGACTTAGTTTCGTTGATCGAGTGATGGCATTCTGGCATAGGAAGGATCGTCGAGATGGTGGAGTCGTCGTAGATGATCGGAGTGGACGCTGGTGACGGTGCACGTGCACGATCGTGTATATATCTCTGGTGATGTCTGAGTTTACAGGGGAAGGCTACTCGAGTGTTTCTCGAGTTATTTTGAGTGAGGCACGAAGTAAATTAGCAAAGTCTCGAGTAAATTGCTGGAATGTAGAGCGTTTGGGGAGATGATATTCTCGAGTTCGTACTCGAGTTGCTCAGGTGAGTGGCTCGAGTATTTTGGAGAGGCGACTCGAAGTTTTTGGTGAGTCCTCGAGTAACAGTTGTTGCCAGTTTTTTTAAAAAGACTGTCTGTTTAAGTTTAAACAGATTTAAATTTGTAAAGAGACATTTAAACAGAATTTTTAAATCTAAAGTTTAAATCTAGGAAAGTTTAAATCCGTATCTCATATTTGTAAATAAAGCAGTTTTTAAATTAAATTGTTTTAAATAACTTTAGTGTTTAAATTGTATATTAAATGGGTAGAATTTAAAGGTAAATTTGATTCAAATTCTTAAGTTATTTATAATATGGGTATTTCTTTAACTTGTAAAATAAAAGAGTTTTAGAAGTATTGTTTAAAATGTGGTTAAAGATAATTTGTTTTCATTTTTAATCTTTAAATTCAAAATGAAATTTTGAATGAAAAATTAAAGTGAATTGATTTAAAAATACTTTGTAAATAATAACTTGATTTTTAATAAGAACAAGTTTTATCTTAAAGTAATTAGAAATGTGTGTTCATTAAATTATAAGGAAATTTAATGGATAATTAATTTAATTGATTAATTAATCATTTGGATTAATTAAATAGGTAATTAATGGTTTAAACAAATTAATTTATGATTAAAGGTAAATTGATTAGGAATGATTAAATTATAATTAAGGATTATAAATTAGAGTATTAATTAATGGTTAAGAATTAATTAATAAAGTAATTAAATATTAATTAAGTAGGGTTAACACTTAATTAATTAAATAATTAGAGATTAATTAATTGGTTATTAAGATTTATTAATTTGGAATTAATAATAATTAATCTAAGTTAATTACTTAAGAAAAGTAATTAAAGAGTTATTAATAGTTAATGAAGTCATTAACTATGGATTATTAAATAATTAATTAATGTGGTTAATTTTAACAATTAATTAGATTAATTAATTTAAGGATAATCAATCATAGAATTTGTTTTAAATGGAATTACTTAATGGAAGTAATTAAAAATTAATTTCTTATTGTAATTAATTGAAGTTAATTTGATTAGTTAAGTTAATTAATTGAGTTTAATTTATTTAGAATAATCAAGAGTTGATTTGATAAATAATTACTTAATGTAATTATTAAGGTAAGATTATTTAGTGAAGTTAATAATAAATAATTACTGGAAGTAATTAAGTATTAATGGAAGTAATGTGAGTCAATTACTTTGAATAATTAATCAGGAGATTAATTAAGGAATTAATTAAGGAGTAATTAATTTAGTTAATGAAAGTAATTAAGGGTAGTTAATTACTGATTGAAGATTAATCAAGAGTGATTAGTAAATGTTGTTTAATTAAAGGTTAATTACTTAATGTAATTAATTTAATTAAGTAATTAATAATTAAGTTGTAATTAAGGATCATTAATTAATATAATTAATGATGTAATTAAGATTTATTAATTAAGTAATAATTAATAAATGAAGTAATTAATTAATGTAATTAATTAAGGATTAATGTAATTAATTATAGTTGATTAAGTTAATTAATGTTAGTAAATTAATTAATGAAGTAATTAAAGGTTAATTACTATAAGTGGTTAAGGATAATTAATTTAAGTAATTAATTAAGGATAAATTTCTTGGATGTAATTAAAAGATAATTAATCAAGATGATTAATTGAAATGAATTATTAGAGGATAATTAATTAATTGATTGTAATTAATTAATGGTTAAGTAAGAAGGATTTATAAAATGAAGTAATTAATTTAATTCACTTTAAATTAATTAGAGATGATATAAATCATTACTTATGAATGGGTGTTAGTATTGGATACTTGACTTTGATTGATATCTCTGATGAGATATATGCTGTGTGATATGGATGTTAGTGGAATTGTATGGACTATCTGATAATGTTGATTATCTGTTGTGAATTATCTTTCTTTGTGTATAAAGATAATTGAATTGAATTGTTTTAACCTTTAAAACAACTTGGCCTTAAAAGATACGCTTTGGATTTCGATGAGACCGGGATCGGGTTTCCGTATACCGGATTTCCAGGTCTGGAGACCCGAATACCACATCGATCCAAATTAACGATAGGTCATGAATCAAGTGAAGATGAAGATTCAGAGTGCAAGGGTTATTGTCGTTAACTCTGAGGGTGATTCCAAAACGAGTGTAACGAGATAATGCCTTCGGTTTCGTTCGAACCCGGAACGAACTTATATGGATTGAATGCTTTCAGCACATCGTCAGGTGGACGATGAGCATTCTAAGATAGATGTGTTCTATTTAAAGGTAATCGTGACCTCAAGCCTCACAAACCGGGAATGGCTAAAACAGGGGAGGTGCAGCAAGGTTAGTGGGTAGCACCCAAGTAGGACAAGGTTACCTCTGTCTAGATGTCCCTTTATATTTTCGGCTTAGTGTGTGCGGTTGCTGATCCCAACCGTGAGGTATCTTGTGCGGGAATTATCCAGTAAGGGATGTTCCGGCCTTGTGTTGCAGGGGATTGGGAGTGATCCTCGGTACGGTGATCTAGGCCACGTACTGTGACGGGCGGTACCCCAGTAGCCCTGCCATTGTATGGAATCCAAACTCCAATAAGTGTCGTACGTATTAGTTGTGCCCAACTATGTTGGAATGTGAGATGTAAGCATTTCAGCTATTTCTGTATTTTACTTGAAAACCCTAGACCCTATTATAATACAATCGAATTTCCTATCAAATGTTTTGGTTAGCGTAAGGTAAAAACTTACCCATGTTTATTTGTGGGGAGTCTTACGTGATACCTTTTCTTTCAAAAGGTTTTGAAGTTAAACAAGTTTAACCTGTTACTCACACCAGACCCATGTCTGACCCAAGTTGTTTATTTCTGTTTTATAAACTCTTGGGTACTCAAATTTTTACGAGTAGCCAAGGGATTCAGGTTAGCCTTGACGAATTGTGGAGGAGCAATGGAGCAGGAGGCTTCAGCGTTGTAGATATAGATAGTAGTTTCCGCTGTGTTGATCTTGTTTAGATCTTTGTTTGTATTGAGATGTAATAACTAGACAGATGTTTATAACTGTCTAGTATATGATGTGAATCTGTGTAACTCTGATAAGTGTTGTATATGATACTATGTAATATTTATGTGATATAATATATTTTGTTCGTTTCCGCTGTGAGTATTTGTGTTTGTTTCTTTTCTCTTCTTCTCTTTTCTACTCCTTACCCCTTTCTTTCTTACTGTCGATGCGATTTTCCGGAAGTGGAAAGCCGGGTCGTCACAAGGAGGGTCTTTCTTTAGTTGCTATGCTTCCAAACTTTTTGTGCAGAGGGCAACCTCTACACTCTTCCCTTTATCCTTCCTGTGGTTGTTGCGAAGTTCAGTTACATAGCAGTCTCGAGCAACATCCTGGTCTCCCTCTACTTCCCCTACTCCATTGTCCGTTGGGAATTTCATCTTTAGGCACCATGGGGCCAGGACAATTTGGAAGTCAGACAGGGCTGGCCTTCCCAAGAAAGCATTGTAGACCGAGTGGTTTTCTATCAGCACAAATGTCTGTTTCCACACAACGGAGCGAGGATGACTTCCGATTTCAACAAAGAGGTCCAGTTGCCCGATGGGCATCTTCGCATCTCCAGTGAAACCGTGTAGTGGTTTATTGCAGGGAGAAACATCCTTCATTGATAGTTTCATTTTGTCGAACGCATGCTTGAATAGGATATTTACTAATCTTCCAGTGTCTACTAGAATTCGGAAAACTTCGGCCGAACCGAGCCGGGCAGAGATAACCATGGGATCCATGTGAGGGTACTGCCTTCCCTCTAGGTCACGCCTACTGAATGTGATGTCATCACTCTCTTTCCGCTTCGGGTGGCGTTCTTCTATAACAGAATTAACACAGTCTTCATTGTTTCTAAGCGACTTTCCATATCTTTCCATCTCTGCCCAGCTTCTGTCGGCGATGTGCGGTCCTCCCGAGATGGTATGGACCACTATCTTCTCTTGATTGGAGCCGCTAGTGTTGCGATTTCCTCTGCCTATCTCTGGTGAGGGTAGCCTTGGGTTCTCATTGGCAGGAGCTGGAGTCCTGTTCTGGCCTTTTACATAGCGTTACAGTCTCTTCCTTCTGATGTGTTCATCAATCAAGTCCCGGAGATGATGGCATTCATTGGTATCATGCCCATGAGATTCGTGGAAGCGGCAGAACTTTCCAGACTTCTATGCGTTATCTGATTCCTTCTTGTATGGTGGGCGTTTGTATCTAACTTCGTCTTGGGTGGCAAGGAAGATGTTTTCAATGGTTTCATTCAAAGGAGTGTAAGTGTCGAATCTCGGTCCAGGCCGATATAGGTGCTTTTCTCCCTTCTTGCCCCCAGCATTGTCTCTAGAATCATTTCTTCGAATATCCTTCGCTGCAGCGGGCGTGTTGCTGTGATTTGCCTTATTTTGTTGCCCTGACTGCCCCTCAGTGGCAGCGTCTTCAAGCCTCATATATTTCCCGGCTTCATGGAAGAAATTGGGTAAAGTAGCTGGTTTTTCTTTTGTCAATCTTCTAGCAAACTTAGTATCCGGATGCACACCACTACAGAGGGCCATTAAGACAAGCTTCTCATCGGGATCTTGGACTGCGGCCGCTGCGGCATTGAATCGGGGTAAATATTGCTACAGCTTCTCTCCAGGTTTCTGTTTGATATTGGATAAGGAATAAGCATCCTTGGGTTGTTCCACATGAATGCGGAACTGGCTGATAAAATTTTCTTTCAACATCTCCCATGAGTTGATGGATCCTTGGGGTAGATGGCAGAACCAGGAGGTAGCTAGATCTGCTAAGAATAGTGGAAAGCATTTGCATAGTACTCCCTCTGTTGCTTCGCTCATGAGCATATGCTGTGTGTATCTCTGTAAGTGTACAACGGGGTCGGAGGTTCCTTGGTAAGGTTCCATTGTTGGCATTTTCCATTCTCGGGGGGTGATAGCAATTTCGATATCGTGGGCGAAAGGGCTGGTTACCCTAGCGCCTATCCCTCGATCTCTTTGATCCCGTTGGACGCACTCTCTGAACAAGCATGTCATCCTTTCATCAGAATTTGGAGCAGATAGAAATGAGTTCGGTTCTGTTCTATGGGATTGATTCCGTCCATATGACCTGTAGGGATGGTATTGCCTATCGTTCCTAATATTTTCCAGTGGCTGCCTTTGGTCTTTTGGGAGCATGCTAGGGTCAGCTACAGTTGGCCCTTGCCTTGATCTTCCCCTGCTGGGTTCTGATCAAAGCACTTCCTCGGGTCCAACTTCGGGCTGGACTCTAGCTCGGCCCAGTTCATTGGTGTTTCCGTGGTTATGCAGTATGACAGGCTCAGCTACAGTTGGCCTCCGTTCGGTACCTCCCCCATTGGGTTCGGTTCCAATCGTTTCCTCAGGCCTAACTTCGGGCTGAGCTCGGTCTCGGCTCCTACCATGGCTGCTTCTGCCATTAGCTCCTTCGAAGAAGGGGACCTTTGTTGTCTCTGAGATCCTCCAGACTGGGACTCACCCCATGATTCAGTGTTGTGGTTGGACTCTTCAGCATCCCTTAAGCGTGACACGAGACGGTCCACCAAGGCTTCCTGCGGGGATGTGAAGCGGTTATTCACTTCAGCCACAACCCTGTCTAGATCTGCCCTTGTAATTGCTGCCGGCTGTTCCGCGGCAGCGGTGGTCGGATTTGCCTGACCTTCATTTGGTACTGCTGCTGGAAGGGGACGATTTACTTGATCTGTGACCACTGGATTTGGAATACTGCTGGTTGCGATGTTTTTTCCTTTGTTAACATCTTTCTTCTGCTTGGGAGGCATGTTTTCCAAGCGATGAACGACGCTGTTAGGAAGAAGGTCAAGTGGAAGAAGCTGAAGCTTCGAGCTTCTATCTCTTAATGAAAGCACCAAAAATGTTTGCACAAAAAATGGACAAACACCTCAAAGTCGTATGATTTAATTGATTCTACGTGGTTCTTAGTGATTTGGGTGATTTATGCAAATATATGAAAAGCAGGGACTAAACTGTAAAAGACACGCAGATTTATAGTGGTTCAGCCAGAATGTGCCTACATCCACTTTATATATTATTTCTCTTTTCTTGTTTAGATTACAAGTACAAAGCTTTGATACTAGTATCTGAAAGTTGTTTGAAAGTTCTCTCCGTGCTTGAGCTCTCAAACTTGTCCCCCATTGTTGTACCCCTGCCCCTCTATTTATAGAGTGAGGCAGGGGTAGGGGTCTAGGATGTATATAGCTGCTGATGGGCTAGGGCTGATGTAATCTGGCCTGGCCAGGTTGGTTCGGTAGCCTCGGTCCGGTGATGAGTTGTGGGAATTGGTCTGGTGGTTCTGGTCCGGTGGTGAGTGGGCTGAGCTTTGGACCGGTGGTTCTGGTCCGGTGGGGAGTGGGCTGAGCTCTGGTCCGGTGGTTTTGGTCCGGTGGCGAGTGGGCTGAGCTCTGGTCCGGTAGTTCTGTGGTTGTGAGTCTGGTTCGGCTTTCCATGGTTGTGAGTCTGGTTCGGCTTTCCATGGTTGTGAGTCTGGTTCGGTGGTGGTAGGGATGCCGAATGAAACTTAGGCAAGCCTGGACGAACCTGGTACTTCTTGGTCTTGAGATCTCCTGGGTGAGAACACGCCCAACACACGGCACTAATTTTATTCAATTACAATTTATTACTTACTATTTCATTAAATAATTACAACATTTGAATTATCAATTTCTCTTTTAATCCAATTATCAATTAATACACACATTATTACAATTAATTTGCAATTTATAACCAATTATTACTTTTTAATCAATTTAATTAATTAGAATTACATTTAAAACAGTTATCAATTACCTTAAGTCAATACTATTACATTTCATTCCAGTTATATTCTTATTATTAAATCACAACATTTCATTTCTCCCAACATTAAATCACAAAACGTACTAAATTAACTATTTTTAATTATCGAAAATTATGGGATGTTACACTCTCCCCCACTCAAAACTTTTCGTCCTCGAAAAGGAAAAAGGAAGGATAACAAATTAATATATCTCATTCAAAATATTAAATTTATAAACAATTAATTTACATAATTAAATAATTTAAATAAGATATATAAATTTATAAACAATTAAATCCTTTATATTCAAGTTAATGAAAGTTTGAAAAAAAAACATTTCACAAAATTTTCTAAGTCCAAAATTCACGGAAAATTTCGGCAAAGTCTCTTTGTACGGAGAGGTCTGGGAGAAATAATAATATCAATAATAACCATATATATCACATATTTTCAAAATAAAACATCCCAAACCACGGAAAACAATATAATATCGCTAGAAACCTTAATCCGAAGATGTACCTATTTGTCGGGCAAACAAAACTTATTTACAAAACCAAAAGCAGTAGCTATTACTTCCATAACCTGTATTTCACTTATATAGTCCAAAAGAGTTAATAATTATATAAAAGAGACTATTTTTGTTATCTCTGTTAGTCACAACCAAATCAACACAACATATAATAGTCACAAGCAACAAAACCATACAATCATCACATGCAATCAAAACAATCAACCATCCATATGTTGCAATCAAAACAAAGGGTTTGTTTGGGTTCAGAAACTTTTACTCGTATAAAATGATAAATAAACTACTAAGTATACCATACTCTCAACAGTCTTAGATAAAACTCAATAGATCATTTATACATCCTACACAATAGAAGTTTCCTTTCCCAACCAATCCATAAGTTAAACAAACAATAATTTCAAATAATATTTAAGTTTTATTCTTATTAATCTTTTTTTCACATTATTTACTATTCATTTTCATTTGTTCATACAATGCTTGTTTAATTACTTGACATTTATCACTTACAAATCTAATTTTCCATTCATTTACACAATACCATTTTATTTTCATTACCTTACATTCATTGCTTACATAAGTTATTTTCATTTCAATTATTTAGAGTATTCATTACCACGTAAGTCTCTTTACAAATTTAATTCACCATTAATAGATTATTTCCTTTTCACATTTATTCTTCAATATATAGTATTACTGAATATTAAATCCATTTCTAAATCATTTCAATGTTTTCCGAAGTTATAATCATTCAATTGATATAGTACTCGTTTTAATTATAAGTGGCTTCAACATTAACTTAAGTTTATAATTATTTACTTACAGTGTTCATCCTTTCTATTTCGTTTAATTTGTACATTTCAAATTATTAACTTAAGTTTATAACAATTTATAACTTCAGAATTCTTATCTAGAAAAAATTCCATCGAACACTTTTATTACTTAAGTTTTACTTGTATAATATTCTATTACATATCCTTATTTAACATTTCAACTTGTATTATTTTGGTAAGTTATATATATATATATATATATATATATATGTGTGTGTGTGTGTGTGTGTGTGTTTAAGAATGCAATTAAAGTTACACAAGTTATCATATTTATTTTAATTAACAAAATATTCATACATTTTCTTATTCCATTTCTAAATTTATAAATGACAACCTTCAATTTCTTTATATTTCATTAATCTCTTAACATCTAATTTCTTATTTCACATTTTTGTAGCTTCCACACATTAAAATAGTTAAGATTTCATTTATTATAATAATTGAAATTTCCGATTTGCAGAAAACTTAAGAACTAAATATCGGGTTCCTTTTCAATTATTTTAAAATAATGTATATATAATCATATCTTTATATGTATCCAATCCTATTTGGAAATTAAAATTAAGATTTATTTATCAAAAAAAATGTATAGTAACCTACTACAACAGTTTTCCTACTTTGAAACTTGAAAATGAACGTCGATAATGCGTGTACTCATCACCGAATTTATTTTCTAGCGACAGAGAGGGGAGTACAGAACTTATTTCCTTTAAAAGTTTTTTTTTAAAAAACTTTCTTTTAAATCACATTGAAATATTAATATCAAAAAATGCTTCCAAATAATACTAATATTATGTTCCAAAATTCTTCGAAAACAATTTCATAACCCCGGAACTTAAGTTTTCCAATTTTCAGTTCTTATTTACTTTATTTGTAAAATCTCTTTTACAATTCAATGTCTATAAAATTTCTCTACCTAACTAACAACATATTACACCCAACTATATCATTTGTAAAATCTATTATTTTATATACAAAATATAATAGGCAAAATTATCTCATTTAACTGTATTTCAAGACAAATATTGTGTCGGTCTGCCCTATTAAGTGCTTAGAAATCCCTATCGATGTCATAGCATCCTATGCACCGACCAGAATTTATAAATACAAAACAGAACAAATTACACAATACAAAAACCTTTTATAACACTAACAAATACGTCCTCTCATACATATACACTCAGCGACTCATTCTAGGGTATTACTACCGTATTTCTAAAGAGTCAGACCCCACAATGCTAAGGTTATCGCTAAACCTGGATTTGATACAAACTACAACGACCTGCCTTTTTGGATGGTTTAAATCGACGATAAACCACACACGTCGGACCAAACCATTCAAAAGGGCAGATTGTTATGGTGGTAAATAAGAAAAAGTAGAGAAATAAAGAAAAAAATACAAAATCTCGCAGCGAAATGACAAAATATAACAATCAAATAAATAGTTCATGAAGCTGTTTAAAAATAACATTGATTAAACCTTTATAACACAGATCAGAGTTACATATAACAAGAATAAAGAATAAATAAATGCAGCGGAACAACATGATGCAGTGGAAAAATATAATACATAATAATCGTACAAAATCTTCATCTTCATCCTCCAGAAAGCAGTCTTCGATAAACTAAAAAGCTCAGACTAACCCGAGAGAATTGAAAAGACAAAACACTGGAGTCAAAACTAAAAGATCTTATGTAAGTTAAATCAATAGTAAATAAATATGATTGTAACGACATCGGAAATGTTTACGGGGTTTGACATCTACTATCCAATGTCAACGTGAGTGCAATAACTTAAGAGATGTTCGGGATTTACATCTCCTAAGGATCCGTTAAACTATCTACACACATAGTAATATACGCTATTATAAAAGTGTCTACAGTAAAGTAAAGTATTAAAATAGCGTTAAGGCGTTACCCATATCCCCCTTAACACATTTTATATAATGCCGTAGTCTATACAGATACTATAAACTCCACCCGCAGGTGGGCTGTCAGGGAGCACTCCATAGGTACGACACAAAACAAATACGTAGAAGGCACGATAGGGCATGTGAACACGGCACTCGAGGAAATGCCAGGGTAGATATACCAATTGCGGATCCGGACTGGTGGTAACGCATAGCAGCTACTACCACCCACCTCGGAACACACTCCCATAATCAAAATCAAGGGGTGGCCACCAAATCAATCACAAGGTAATAAATATGGTATCGAAGAAATGTGTTCGATAGGAGGAATGAACTCACTTGGCCCGGCATGGCTCCTGTTTTAGTCACATCTAAGCTAACTCACGGGAGTCAGGGTCACGTAAATACCTCATACAAAATCGTACACCAAACCATCCTGCTTCATTTCTGGAATCTCCACCACGTGCAAAGTTGTTAAAGTGGTTTTCGGTATTGGCAGAGAGTATGACAATATCCGATCCCAGTCTTTTTAACAACCAAGCGCTTATTACACACCGGATGGTTCTTTTACATTTTAAAACCAATTCATAATTGATATCAAAATATCATATTCTCAAAAGCATATCACTTCCCAAATCATATTCACTTTCAAAAATCACATTCACCTTTGAAATTATATTCTCCTTTGAAATTATCGATAAGATAGGTTAATTAAATCCTCATTCCAAAATAATCATATTTACTCAAATATGTCATTTCACAAAAAGGGTATCAATTTCAATCCCAACTTAGGTTGTGTAACGACCCGATATTTTCAACCATTCGCATCCACACCTGCCGGAATCGAATTGCTCAAAATATCAGATTGTTAATTTAAATTTGGCAAAACTCAGCATATACAGTAAATAAATAATCACAGAATCACAGACACGGAGTAATATAACAATATGCAGTGGAAATAAATGAATAGTAGTTCATGAAGCTACTATATATATAACAGAGTTAAATAAGTTACAATAGATCTCGAGTACAATAGTCAAATACAAGAATCAGAATACATCATTAGAATCAACTGAATATCTGAAAGCTGGATAGATAGCTGGATCTCCAAGCGAAGCTCCAACTCCAAAGGTGAGTCTCGAATACTGGTACACTCAGTCTGACCTGAGCATAAAGAAAACACAAAACACTCGAGTCAGGATTAACATTCTTATATCAATAAATCCAACTCAAGTGAAATAACGACTGAAATACAAGTAACTCAAAGGATGTTTGGGATAACCATCCTCTAAGGATCCATTAAACTATCTACTATGTAGTAGTGTACGCTAAGTAGATAATGCCTATCAGTAATATAAAGTATCAAAATAGCGTTAAGGCGTTACCATTACCCCCCTTAACACATTTTATATAAGCATCATAGTCTATACATCACTTTAAACTCCACCGTAAACTAGTGGGCTATCAGGGAGTACTCTATAGGTATAATACAAAACAAATCGTAGTGGTCGCACATAGGGATACAAGTATGATAAGTCAAATGAGGCAATACCCAAGGTAGTGAAACTACAGTTTGCCTGATCCGGACTGGTGAGAACGCATCGCCACAACGATCGCAACACCGCAAAACAACACTCCCAAATCAAGGGTGCGCACCAATAAAAAACAAGTAATGAGTAGTTTACGAAGAAGTGTGTCCGCTAGAGGTAGCTAACCTCACTGGCCCGGCACGGCTCCTGTTTAAGTCATTTCCAATTTGACACAAGTGTCAAGATCATCCATTATCGTTCTCTTTCTTCAAATCCAGCAACGTCATCATTCCAACCACTTCATTCTGGATCACACTCCGCGTATAATAGTTATTAAAGTGGTTTTTGGTTTGGACAGAGAGTATGTCCCTAACCGATCCTGGACTCTTTAATAACTACGTAATTATTACACCGATTGGTCGTTTAATAAACTTTCAAAATAGTTTATATTTCAAAACCGAAATATCATTGCCATTTCAAAATCATATCCATACGATATCATTTTCACTTCAAATAAATCCATTTCCAAAATCATATCACATTCCAAAGTTATATCGCTTTCGAAATCGTAAGTCCTTTAAAATCAAACACTTTGGAAATCAAAACCTTGAAATTCATAACACTTTGAAACTATAGTTTGAAATCATAACATTTTGGAATTCATAACACTTTCCTCTTAAACAGTTTAGATATTAAAACTAGTGTATATAATAAAATGGTTTATAAAATAAAATAGTTTATATAAAATAGTTATAAGTTAAAATAGTTTATAATAAAATAATATATATTGAAAATGATTTATATAAAATAGTTTATATTAAAATAATTTATAAAGTAAATATAAATAGTTGTAGATATAGTTTAAAAATACTTTATAAAATAAAATAGCTTCCACAAATTCACAAATCGATTCAAATTAACTCAACTTCCAAATTCAACTTAATTCAATCTCAATTCATAAATTTCAACTCAATTCAATTTCTCAATAAATCATTTCGAATTATAATGATTTCAAATACAGATTTGAAACACAAAATAAACCATTAAATTTCAATATATTTCAAAGCTTTAAATATTCCACATTTCAAAAACTAAATTTGATAATTCCATTTATATCTCAATTTAATTTCATTACATTTAGTTTCTGAGATATTTCTTTAATCATTTCAATACATCTAAATACAACTTCAATTTACAAATTTATATAAACAAAATCCCATTTAAATTTATATAAGCTTGAAATATTCATTCAAGCCACTTTTTAATCAAATTCAAGTTATAAAAACATATCTTAAATTTTCAAATTTAATAGATTTCAATCAAACTTATTTAAGTATAATTTTTAAATAATTTAGAATTCCAAATCAATTTCAAATTTATCTTTCAACCTGAAACATTATAAACTCTATATTTGAAAATATAAATTTTACATAAATACTTAAACATATTTTATATTGATTCAAATCAACTTTATTAAATCAACTTTAATAAATCTTTAAAATCAATATTTATCAAAACGATATATTTCTTTTCAAAACCATAGAAATCATTTTCAAAAATATTTTTATATATAGATCAACGGTGTCTGTATATTATTTTCTACCCTATGGTCAAGTGATACAGATATTTATCATTTCAATCCGCAATTTAAATATATACGGGTATATATCTTTTCAACCCGCAATCCCAAATTCAATTCAATGAAAATCGCTTGGGTTTATCATTTCAACCCATAACGATTTTCTCCTATTCTACAGATCGTTCGGGTATGTATCATTTCAACCCATAGTGAATTCTATACTAACAGGGAAGTTGCAGTGTGATAACAGATATGATAATAATATAACAGGCATATATCATCAATTTAAATAACAGATAATGGTGTCAGATGTCACAGGTGAACAGTTACAGATAACGGCATATATATGGCAATGTAAATAACAAACAGCATCATATTTCAATTGTCGTTTCAATTGAAATCAAATTTAATAAATATAAGAACATTAATAATGAGTGATTGCTCACCTTTCGAGGCTAGAGATGAACGAGAATTAGATGAGTTACGAATACTAGTACGACTTCCAAAACAAAACTAGATTGGCATGAATTTGACGGACAAGCTGATAATAAGAATAGACGAAATAAATCAGATCTGCTTGATATAGATTGAAAATATATATATATATATATTATTTTATTATATTATCTTCTTAAACCATTATTAAATTAAAAATACATATGTAAAATCTATATATATACATATATTCTGAAATCAATACTGTATCTTTAAAACACATATATTTTAAAATCAAAGCAAATACATAATTTACATTTTAAACCCAATACATAAAATCAATAGTTTTTAAAGCAAAAAAAATGAAACACATATATATTAAAAATCAAATCTGTATATACACATAAGATTTATTACAGAATTAACAAATCAAACAAAAATATTATATGTTGTAACAACCAATCGACACATATACTATATAGTACCACACGTCAAACACCATATGTATCTATATAGATAACAATAAAATCTACACGTTTAAGACACATGTACAAGCTTAAAATATATCTGATTTTAGTTTTATATGCTATATATACATACAACAAATTATAACTTATATCATACATATATATCCAGAATTTTCTGTTTATATATATTATGAAAATGAAACATATACATTATACACACAAATATAACTATTACTCAAATATATATATATATATATATATATATATATATATGTATGTATATATATACGCAGACCATATCTTACAATATACAATTGCAAACACTTCCTGATATATACAGCCAAAATGTATATGCGAGTAACCAGATATGCATAAACAATATGTAGACTTGACTTTATTTCAACTAATATATATGAATATATGATTAACGTACTGTCCATGTATATATATACGCTAAAAATCATTACCTATAAACATAAATAACATAAAATATATGCGCATATAACCATACAAACTGTTATATATACTGCTTAAAAAAATGTATATTCAGATATAAATAACTTTATAAACATTATGTATAAACTAAACTTTGAAGTATATAAAACTGTAAACAACCAACTTACCGCAATCATATGTATATACTATCTATCATATGATGCTTTTCAAAATACAAATATAAATGTAAATATAACATAATATAGATTATATACAAGTAAATATATATATATATATATATATATATATATATATAAATATGCGTAAGTTATTTAACAAACGTATATGGCTACTAGTAAGCAAAATCCAAACATGTATACTCCTGTACTTGAAACCATTTATATATAACAGTGTATATAAAGTAACAACAGACCAAAATTTCAAGCTATATACCACTACTTTTTTTTCAACAGAATATATACATGCGTGTATATATAAAACTTTGAAATATATACCTGATTGCAAACGGAAGAAGCAAGACTTGGCTAATGGGTGATTTCGGCCAGGGAGAGGAGAAAACTGCCAATGCCGTGCTTGGTTTGGCTGGAGGGGATGAACGATGGAGCAGATAGAGGGCGGTGCTTTGGGTTCGGTGAATTGGTCGTCGAAGCTTGAGGGAGGAGAGGTGAGAGGGTGCGGCAGAGAGGGGAGAGGCGGAGGTTGGGGTGCTGGCATAGCAGAGAGAGGGGAGGCCGAACTCAGGCGGTTGATGGCTCGGGGTTGGTGGCAAACGACAGGTAGGTCGGAGGGTTGCGTTGGTGATGGCCGGCTGGGTTTGAAGGTCGGTTGATGGAGGAAAGAGTCGGAGACGTGGTGGTGTGGGCGGAGAAGAACAGCGGCAGAAGGGTGAGCAAATGGGAAAAAAGAAGGGGAAGCGAAAGCAGTTCAAACAAAACGACAGCAACCCATTTTTTCTTTTTTTTAAGGCTTGAAGAGAAATGACAGAACAAAGGAGGAGAAGAGACTAAACGTGTAAACGAATCCAAATTATAAATTTAATATTATAGGGAACGGTAAAAGTCAGCAAAATATTTTTTGTGAACTGAAAAAGGCTATTGGTTTCACAGGCTGAAAATGAATGGTTACAGGAAATTCAAAAGTCAAATTTGCGGAACCGATACGAAGATCGTTTCCGTAGATTTCGCCGTTTTCCCGGATCTTGAAATTGACAATTGAATATAGTTTATAGATCAGTACGACGATATGATCAAAACAATATATAGATATCAGTGGTATGATTGGATTATAAAAATTCGAATTTTCTACTAGCGGAAAATGCAGCAAAAACGTAGAAAAATAAGATCGACGGAGCTAAAAATGTCCGAATTTGGAAAAACGAAAAATGACGTATTAGTCAAAAGATGAATTAGAATTTTTCTATGTAAAAATATTCAGGTTTGGAAAACATTTTATTATCATAAATTTTAACTGATATAAATTGGAATAAAATTACATTAGAAAATAAACTTCCAAATTATCTGATAAAAATTTACCAGTTGCTATGATTAATTAGACGCATTCCAAATATCAAATTTTTTATTTCAAAATTTTATCGTTTAAAATTTCACAAAATTTAACCTAATTACGTTATTAAAACAGTTAAAATTTACGGGTCGTTACAGGTTGTATCATCATCAAGGATTTAAATATAAATCCTTCAACTTTACACAGTCTGAAATTTTAGAAAATAGTTTAGATAGTCATAAATAGTTTTAATAGTTTTAAAATAGTTTAAAATAGATTAAAATAGTTTAAATAGTAAAATAGTTTAAATAGATTTAAATTAGATTTAATTAGATTTAAATTGATTTAAATAGATTTAAAATAGATTGATAGATTTAAATTATATTAAATAGATTTAAAAATAGATTCAATAAATTTAAAATAGATTAAATAAATTTAAATTATATCAATTAGATCTGAAATATATTAAATAACTTAAAATTAGTTTAAAATAAGTAAATCAGATTAAATTGGGTTAAATAGATCATAATAGATTAAAATAAATTAAAATAGTTTAAATTGATTAAAATAGTTTAAATTAGTTTAAAAATAGATTTCAAAGTTATATCCCAACATTCCCAATAACTCAATCTCGACAAATTCATTTATATTTGACAATTCCACTTTGAAATCCCAATTTAAATCCTTTGAACAATTCATTAAATAAAATTCCAATTTCAGCATTAACGCTTGGATTTTCGAAATAATTCAGTTTATATAAAACCAATTTCTATTTCAAAATGCCAGTTCACTGAATTCAAAATTTAAAGAATTAAAAATCATTTAATTTAACCAATCCGCTGTCCGTATATAATTTTCTACCCTATGGTAAAGTGATACAGATATTTATCATTTCAATTCGCAATTTAAAATTTTATGGATATGTATTATTTCAACTCGCAATCCCAAAATTTAATTTCAAATACATGAAATCGCTCGAGTCTATCATTTCAACCCATAACGATTTCTCCATAATCAATCAGATCGTATGGGTTTGTATCATTTCAACCCATAGGGAACTTGAAGTGTTATAGCAATATAAAATATAACATCTAGTCATCCAATATCAACAATCAAACATCCATCACAATCATCATCCAAATCAACCAATAAACAACAATAGATAACTGATTATCAATAACATGTATTAAATTGACAATTAACTTCAATATTGAATTAAACGACGATTAAATGCAATAAAAGTCAAATTTAACTAGAATAACGATTCAAATATACCAAACATCAACCAATCAATTTCAAATCACATCATAAACAGTTTAACTAGCATAAGATGATTTAGTAATTGTGAGTGGGTTAAAACACTCACCATTTATTTCACATCGATTTAAAATCCTAAATAGGGCCCAAATTTGAACAGCCTCAGTATTCATCCAAACCAGTTCCATAATGTCCGGAATTTTGATACGATCCCAATGAAACAAACCGCGTCAAAATCCGAGTTTGCATGCAATAGGTATGCTAGTTAGAACATTTGAATTTGAAATTTAAAAAAAAAAGAAACACCTCTCGCATGCAGACACGTCACCAGGCAAACGCGCACGTCGACCTACCCCAGTTCGAACACATGAACACGACCCGGCCCCAACTTTGATTGCCAGATTCTCCCACCTCCGGCCATGATAGCCAACGCTACCACCTCCATTGTCTTGCCCCCGACGAGCCGCAACTAAATTCCCCACCACGAGCCCTCCGACCTCCCAAAGGCGTCGTGCCGCCACCTACAAACTTAGGGTTTTCGAACCCTAATCGCCCAAATTCGACCACCACACTCCACTTCAGGCCAAGCGACCACCAGCAAAATACCCCACTCGACGACCTCTCCAATACCCAGAAACCGTTTCCCCGATTGTTACCCCAATCAAAAACGCCCGATCTGGCTTTGACCGTGATTTGAGGTTGATTCGTGCACTGCTACGAAGAACAAACACAAGGCGTAGGTTCCATTTGTTGATACCTTCCCAATGATATAAAATTCGATATAGTTTGAGGAGATAAAAAATTTCGATTCGATTTTGATTTGCAATTGAATTTTAGAATTTGGATTTCTGCCATTTGAGAAGGATGAACAGACTGAAGTTGATGTACGTACAGAATAAGAAAAAATGACTACTAGGGTTTTGAGAAATAAGACAATATATACTAACGAAGCCCGATAAGAATGAATAACATATCGAATTGGTTTGAAACGACAAATATGACCCGAAAAGCCTGTTCTGCTTCCGAAACGAAAGCAGGTCATCCCATATATCAAAATAGATGTTTTCGATAATTCTAAATTCAATGGAATAGGTTTCAAGTCCTAATTCCATCGTATAAAGAAGTTAGATTAAAATCGGCTTATTTCAAATTGATTTCAACTTAACTTAATTAATTTGATTTCTACGCGTTTCGAGCCCGTACGATCATACGACAAGTCCGATCACTACGAAACTTGAAACCTTACAATAATTCACCGTTACGGATTCGATGAAACTAGTTTCGTCGAAATCCGAGACGGTTGCCAAAATGGCTATTTTCACGTTAATTAAATAAATTAATATTATCAATTAAATCACTTTTTAACTTCAAGTTTAATAACTAACAATTTTTATCATTTTTGATTACTTAGACGTTAACAATAATTTAATACAAATTTACATATCAATTCAGTGTTGAATATTATTGATGCGCACGTAAATGTGCATATTTTTCCCACCATATTTAATCTATTTAAATTAAATAAGTGATCATATCAGGTATTTTAACTTGTTTAAACCAAAATTCAAATTATTTTAAAATTGTCACATTTTCATCTTCATATATGGGTAAAATGGTCATTTTTATGCATTTATTAAATTGTGAAAATTTACTTGGAATTTTCTATGTTGTTTTGTAGGAAATTTGGTGAATTTTACAAGTGGCTTCATGATAATATAGGCATGCAAAAGATTGAAGAGAACAAATGTGACGCCCCACCTCTATGCTCATAATAACAAAGAGTATTAAAAGAAATACTGTCTATTATTACGAAGAATAAGGCTGGATAGGAGCGACCATCCGTAATTGGCCTTACACTAATATTGGTTGTCTCGGTAGGAGTGGTATATACTTTTTATTTTTCATCTATTATTTATTTACTCCCATCGACATATCCAATTATCAGTATAAGACAAACTACGATAGTTCATAATAGTTTAGGACATTAGATATAACAATAACACAGATAATATAAATGCGGAACACAGATAAAAACAAAAGTCTCATATATATATAACTGAAGTCAGTTGATACATAATTGACTCAATACATATGATACAACTACAACTGTCAACTCTAGAAGTTATATATACAAGTACATTATCAACTAATATACATGAATACATATCGTTCTATATAATGACACGACTACTACAAAATGACACGGACAACTTCAGAAGATGTGAAAAGTCTTCATATCCTGAACAGCAACTCAAAGAAAGAAATCTACAACCTGAAATAACTCGGGTCTGACCCGAGTATTACATTCAAAAGAAAATAATACCCAGGTCAGTCTAATTCAAACCAGTTTATTAGTGCATATAGGCAGTAATAATCTAAATAGACGACAGTCACAATAATTCCCGTCTATCCGATTCTTTAAACAAAGAAACCGGATAACGGACAATATAACACTTAACAGTGTTTAACAAAAATCAGCAGATTTAAATCATCAACAGAGATAAATAAACAATTTATCAAATCGACTAAATCAATTTAAAGCTGTCAAATCTGATAGGGCTGCAGTACACGCACGCGTGTACTGCCTCGCCACTATCGTAGGAGATACACAAAGGCTCCGTGAAAATCATAAAGGGTCACAAGGTCAAATCCAGATCGGATTCAACTCAGGTGAAATTCGAAAATCAAATTCGAATACAATTGAATGGTCAAAACAGTCCACACAAATTCAAGGAGGCACCAAACAACAACAAAATGCAAAGTGTTCAAGGCGGGTCAGAGAAACCATGATGCGTCTCAATTCAAATATGCAAAGGAACACTGGGGTATAAACCCAGTATCAACTAGATTTGGAGTGAATACAAGTATGGTGTATAACCCAGTATCAACAAGATTTCGAGTGAATGCAAGACAGTGGCCAGAAACTGTACGGGTAAAACTGCACCCAATTACAACTGTCCAGAATAAGACCAGACCATACAACATGAAACAGAGGCAACAAGACTATATGCAAGCAAAGTCTCTACATGGTGCAGCAGATATCAAGTGAAGGCCAGAAAATCAAGGAGCAATACAATGAACAAGTTCATTCCAGCTCAGACTCAAGTTCAATAAAATGACCAAAGGCACACTGGAATATACAGTGCAACAAAATGAAGTAGTGGAGATGTACACCGAGCAGTGTATATTAATCAACAAAGTGTGGATAAAGAAACCAGACTACAAAATGAACACATGAGTCAATGCTATAGAGACCAGACCCAAATGTACATGAACGCAATGAAACACTCAATGGTGAAGCAACTCGAGCTAGCATATCATATATACAACAAGCTCCATATAGTACACAAGTGAATGGCAAAAACATCAAAATTCAGTGGCAACCAAACATGAATGTAGACAGCAACTATACATGAAGACAACAAGTTTACATGACAGTAAAGTATGAATGCCACGACCCCAGATGAACAAGTGAACCACAAAGTGAAAGTCCACCAGCACTAGACAGAAGTATATTTGAGGCTAGAGTTTAGTAAAGATATCAAGTACACCAGCACTAAACATAAGTATGGATGTACTCAATGCAACCAGAAAAATGTCACAGTTAGATAAGTGACAGTGCAACAGAGGTGAGTCCAGAGAAATACAGGAATATGCCAAGCAACCAGACCAGCAACAAAATGGACAACACTGCATTTAAATTCAAGAAGATATACATACACACATCATATGTATATATGCACATAAATAGTCTTGAATAATCAGGTCAAAATGAATACAAACTTCAAGTGAACTAATGAACAGTGAAGTATACTTCAAGGCCAAATGCAAATGGGTAATGCAATGTATCAGTTCCTAACAAGTGACCAAGATGTGTACAGTAATGCCAATGGAGACTAGACAACATGAATATGAAGACTACATTGCAACAGTGAAACAGGTGTACCCAATGAAGACTACATCAAGTCCAGATGCTCAAGTGCAACTGCAAATGCACAGGAACAAAATATACAAGTGAAGATAACGTATGCACATATATGGTCTTGAGTAAACATGTAAATGAAGACAGTGCAGACTATACATATATACAGAGCTCAAGACCAAAATTCACATGACTTTAAGAACAACAAAAACAAAGATGTGTGTGGCATCAGTGGAAGTAGTGTGTTAACAGAAGGTCGAACACTTTTAACAGTAGCAGTTTCAAAAATAATCAAGCAACAATTTCACAGAGAACCAAAATCAAGTTCGAAGTCAACAGCAGCATACTCGGAGGAGAAGCCGTGTCAACCAAGCAAAAATCAAAATCGTGGTATTCAAGTAATTCTCGAATATACGAGCAAGAAGAAGTCAGAAACCATCTCGAGCATCAAAACAATATCAAGCGGAACCACCGAACCGTAAACAAAAGGAGTGAAATTCAGAAAACATCAAATGCAGTTCAATGATCTCACATGACAGGAAACATTAGAAGTTTCAAAGAAATCAAACAGTGGGTTCCACAAAAACCAAATGGCCGAAGATCAAATAAATCCACTCGAAGGCCAGAGAATTCAAAGCGGAAATTTTCCACAAAATCAAAACTCGTGAAAACCAAGAAGTAAAAGATCATATGGCTTTTGAATAAGATGTGAGTAATAAAATTACTCACTGTTTTCTTTTGACGCACGCAGATCCATCGATCGGCAAGAACAGGCGAACGAACATCAGACTGAAACCCCAATTTTGGAACAAAGGAACGAAGCCCTAATTTGCCGGAGAGGAACGAATGAAAATGAGCCACCATTATTGTTCGTATGATTTGATTTTTAGGTTTAGGGTTAAAACGAATGAAGTGAATTGGATGAAAAGTGGAACGAGCACCCCCTTATCTCAACAAGGTAACGGGTTGAATAATTAAAAAGGGAATGGGTCCAATTAATAAAGATAGAAAAGAGGGTGTTAATGGACCAAGATTCAATTGAAAGCCCGCATAACCGACTCCAATAATTATTAACAACCCATACAAACACTTAACATTTTTATAAACGAATTTCAACTCGAATAGAATTCCTATTGCAATTTTCTAATAAATTAAATCGTCATTTGACGATAATCAACTGTTATGAAACTCTGGGTTGTTACAGACTCCCCTCCTTATAAAAATTGCGTCCCCGCAATTTTCATACCTAAAGTTGTATATAATAATTATTCTTCTAACATAACTGGTTAAGCTAGAAAATGAGGTCAAGAACACAACTGCCCCAGAAATCTTTTAATTTCAATAAAAGAAATTCACAAGTTTTCAACAAAATCTAACTATCAATAGATAATCAGAAAACAGCAAAGCTGAATAAATGCAAACATCAGCAATATTCAATTACCAATAAATAATTAGAATACAGAAATCACGAAACAGCAATATCTAATTATCACAAACGGTAATCAAATTTCAAATCAATAAATATTCAATTATCAAGAACGATAATCAAATTTCAAATTCAACAAATATTCAATTATCACAAACGATAACCAAATTTCAAATTCAACAATTGTTCGATTATCAAAAACGATAATCAAATTTCAAATTCAACAAATGTTCGATTATCAAAAACGATAATCAAATTTCTCAAATCAACAGATATTTAATTATCTAAAGCGATAATTAAATCTAAACTCAACAAATTTTTAATTATCTCAAGCGATAATTAAGCTTCAAATCAGCAAATATTTAATTATCTAAAACGATAATTAAATCTCAAATCAGCAATTATTTAATTATCAAAAGCGATAATTAAATCTCAAATAAGCAATTGTTTAATTATCAAAAGCGATAATTAAATCTCAAATCAACAAATATTTAATTATCTCAGGCGATAATTAAATCTCAAATCAACAAATATTTAATTATCTAAAGCGATAATTAAATCTCATATCAACAAATATTTAATTATCTAAAGTGATAATTAAATCTAAAATCAACAAATATTTAATTATCTAAAGTGATAATTAAAGGCAACAAATATCCGATTATCGAAAACGATAATCAGAACTCATATCAAAAATATCTAATTATCACAAGCGATAATTAGAAACACAAATATCTGATTATCAAAAACGATAATCAGAACTCATATCAACAAATATTTAATTATCTAAAGCGATAATTAAACCTAAAATCAACAAATATTTAATTATCTAAAGTGATAATTAAAGGCAACAAATATCCGATTATCGAAAACGATAATCAGAACTCATATCAAAAATATCTAATTATCACAAGCGATAATTAGAAACACAAATATCTGATTATCAAAAACGATAATCAGAACTCATATCAACAAATATCCAATTACCTGCAGATAATTGGATGCAACAAATATCTAGAAATCAATTAAGAAGACTAGAAAATCAACATAAAAGCTTGGATCGATCCCATCAGATGGCGAGTTTTTAATTCGCCGCACGTGCAACAACATATGGCCGAAGCCTACCAAGTACTCAACATAATTTTTGGCGCCCAACAAATGACCCGAAGGTCCAACATATGACCCGAAGGTCTAGTACTGGTATTTGACCCGAAGGTCCATCATATGACCCGAAGGTCCATCATAGTGGCTCGAAAGCACACGAAAGCATCAAAATATTTCAATTAACGAGTCCGGAATTAACCAAAATAGTAAACGCACATGTCCCATAACCACGAGTTTTACTAAATTGTTTAATTTTCTTCATCGTTTCCTTGAAAGTGTAAAATTCATCTAAATCATCAAAACAACAGATATTCAATTAACGAGTCCGGAATTAACCGAAAAAGTAAAAGTGTGGTTCCATACTCCGCGCTTTTGCTAAATCGTTTAAATCTCTTCATCGTTTCCTTGAAAGTGCAAAATTGTGTATTTTGTAAAAATACACTTTACATTCTCAAACGGACAAGTCCGGAATTAAGCGAATCAGTAAAAGAAAGGGGTCATAGTCCTCGATTTTGCTGAAACGTTTAAATCGCTTCCTCATTCTTTTGAAATCGCAAACTATAAAATTTTTGAAAACAATTTTATTTATTTTGTAAAAATAACAATTCGCATTCTCAACTGAACAAGTCTGGAGTTAAGCGAAACAGTAAAAGAAAGGGGTCATAATCCTCGATTTTGCTGAATCGTTTAAGTCGCTTTCTCATTCTTTTGAAAACGTAAACTGTTAAAATTTTATAGAACAATTTTCATTTTAAAACGATTTTCCAATCACGTGATTAAAGCAGCAAATCAGTAACAATTCCGATAAGGAAATTGTACTTCTCAAAATACCGTAAAAACGGTCACAAAACAGCATTGCGGAATAACCGCTAGAAAATCTTTTTTTTTTTTTTATTTGACTATTACTGAAGTCAAAGCAATAGTAATTTTAAACCATCAAATATCCATCAAAATAATTCACATCAAAATGTGACATCAGTGAATTTTCATTCATTAAAATTGTCAACAAAACACCGTGCTTCAAAAATTCAGCATTGGTGTAAGAATCCCGTTATAAAAATAACGGCAACAAAATACGTTTCATAACCAAGCATCGGTTCAACGTAAAATAGATGCAATAACGTGCAATTTAAATTTTTGCACGTACTACAAAATGAACAAAGAATCATTCAAATGTATCTTCAATGAAGATAATTTAAAACAGCAAAAATCTAATCAATAGATGATTAGTACAAAATAAAGTCAGCGGAAATTTCAACAAAAATCACATATCTGCAATTTCTTCGAATCCTCAATTCGGATTCGAAATTCTCAAAGAAACAAAATAATTAAAGGTATGTAAACAACAAATGAAATTCATATCAATTTCGTATTTTGATTCTTAAATCAAAAAGATTACCAGTTGTACTCAGCGAAGACAGTTTCCGCTGCGCACTCTGATAAACAGAACACAATTCAATCAAATCAACAAAACACAGTTTCACTTTTATTTTTAAATAAAGTTATTTAAAAATTTCATCCAAATTTCAAAACTTTAGTTTTGACTCAAAGTACAATTAAAACATCGACCAATAGTTGTAACATATGTTCCATCCAAGTTATGTTTTATATTATGTCCATAAACCCCAAGCTCTGATACCAACTGTGACGCCCCACCTCTATGCTCATAATAACAAAGAGTATTAAAAGAAATACTGTCTATTATTACGAAGAATAAGGCTGGATAGGAGCGACCATCCGTAATTGGCCTTACACTAATATTGGTTGTCTCGGTAGGAGTGGTATATACTTTTTATTTTTCATCTATTATTTATTTACTCCCATCGACATATCCAATTATCAGTATAAGACAAACTACGATAGTTCATAATAGTTTAGGACATTAGATATAACAATAACACAGATAATATAAATGCGGAACACAGATAAAAACAAAAGTCTCATATATATATAACTGAAGTCAGTTGATACATAATTGACTCAATACATATGATACAACTACAACTGTCGACTCTAGAAGTTATATATACAAGTACATTATCAACTAATATACATGAATACATATCGTTCTATATAATGACACGACTACTACAAAATGACACGGACAACTTCAGAAGATGTGAAAAGTCTTCATATCCTGAACAGCAACTCAAAGAAAGAAATCTACAACCTGAAATAACTCGGGTCTGACCCGAGTATTACATTCAAAAGAAAATAATACCCAGGTCAGTCTAATTCAAACCAGTTTATTAGTGCATATAGGCAGTAATAATCTAAATAGACGACAGTCACAATAATTCCCGTCTATCCGATTCTTTAAACAAAGAAACCGGATAACGGACAATATAACACTTAACAGTGTTTAACAAAAATCAGCAGATTTAAATCATCAACAGAGATAAATAAACAATTTATCAAATCGACTAAATCAATTTAAAGCTGTCAAATCTGATAGGGCTGCAGTACACGCACGCGTGTACTGCCTCGCCACTATCGTAGGAGATACACAAAGGCTCCGTGAAAATCATAAAGGGTCACAAGGTCAAATCCAGATCGGATTCAACTCAGGTGAAATTCGAAAATCAAATTCGAATACAATTGAATGGTCAAAACAGTCCACACAAATTCAAGGAGGCACCAAACAACAACAAAATGCAAAGTGTTCAAGGCGGGTCAGAGAAACCATGATGCGTCTCAATTCAAATATGCAAAGGAACACTGGGGTATAAACCCAGTATCAACTAGATTTGGAGTGAATACAAGTATGGTGTATAACCCAGTATCAACAAGATTTCGAGTGAATGCAAGACAGTGGCCAGAAACTGTACGGGTAAAACTGCACCCAATTACAACTGTCCAGAATAAGACCAGACCATACAACATGAAACAGAGGCAACAAGACTATATGCAAGCAAAGTCTCTACATGGTGCAGCAGATATCAAGTGAAGGCCAGAAAATCAAGGAGCAATACAATGAACAAGTTCATTCCAGCTCAGACTCAAGTTCAATAAAATGACCAAAGGCACACTGGAATATACAGTGCAACAAAATGAAGTAGTGGAGATGTACACCGAGCAGTGTATATTAATCAACAAAGTGTGGATAAAGAAACCAGACTACAAAATGAACACATGAGTCAATGCTATAGAGACCAGACCCAAATGTACATGAACGCAATGAAACACTCAATGGTGAAGCAACTCGAGCTAGCATATCATATATACAACAAGCTCCATATAGTACACAAGTGAATGGCAAAAACATCAAAATTCAGTGGCAACCAAACATGAATGTAGACAGCAACTATACATGAAGACAACAAGTTTACATGACAGTAAAGTATGAATGCCACGACCCCAGATGAACAAGTGAACCACAAAGTGAAAGTTCACCAGCACTAGACAGAAGTATATTTGAGGCTAGAGTTTAGTAAAGATATCAAGTACACCAGCACTAAACATAAGTATGGATGTACTCAATGCAACCAGAAAAATGTCACAGTTAGATAAGTGACAGTGCAACAGAGGTGAGTCCAGAGAAATACAGGAATATGCCAAGCAACCAGACCAGCAACAAAATGGACAACACTGCATTTAAATTCAAGAAGATATACATACACACATCATATGTATATATGCACATAAATAGTCTTGAATAATCAGGTCAAAATGAATACAAACTTCAAGTGAACTAATGAACAGTGAAGTATACTTCAAGGCCAAATGCAAATGGGTAATGCAATGTATCAGTTCCTAACAAGTGACCAAGATGTGTACAGTAATGCCAATGGAGACTAGACAACATGAATATGAAGACTACATTGCAACAGTGAAACAGGTGTACCCAATGAAGACTACATCAAGTCCAGATGCTCAAGTGCAACTGCAAATGCACAGGAACAAAATATACAAGTGAAGATAACGTATGCACATATATGGTCTTGAGTAAACATGTAAATGAAGACAGTGCAGACTATACATATATACAGAGCTCAAGACCAAAATTCACATGACTTTAAGAACAACAAAAACAAAGATGTGTGTGGCATCAGTGGAAGTAGTGTGTTAACAGAAGGTCGAACACTTTTAACAGTAGCAGTTTCAAAAATAATCAAGCAACAATTTCACAGAGAACCAAAATCAAGTTCGAAGTCAACAGCAGCATACTCGGAGGAGAAGCCGTGTCAACCAAGCAAAAATCAAAATCGTGGTATTCAAGTAATTCTCGAATATACGAGCAAGAAGAAGTCAGAAACCATCTCGAGCATCAAAACAATATCAAGCGGAACCACCGAACCATAAACAAAAGGAGTGAAATTCAGAAAACATCAAATGCAGTTCAATGATCTCACATGACAGGAAACATTAGAAGTTTCAAAGAAATCAAACAGTGGGTTCCATAAAAACCAAATGGCCGAAGATCAAATAAATCCACTCGAAGGCCAGAGAATTCAAAGCGGAAATTTTCCACAAAATCAAAACTCGTGAAAACCAAGAAGTAAAAGATCATATGGCTTTTGAATAAGATGTGAGTAATAAAATTACTCACTGTTTTCTTTTGACGCGCGCAGATCCATCGATCGGCAAGAACAGGCGAACGAACATCAGACTGAAACCCCAATTTTGGAACAAAGGAACGAAGCCCTAATTTGCCGGAGAGGAACGAATGAAAATGAGCCACCATTATTGTTCGTATGATTTGATTTTTAGGTTTAGGGTTAAAACGAATGAAGTGAATTGGATGAAAAGTGGAACGAGCACCCCCTTATCTCAACAAGGTAACGGGTTGAATAATTAAAAAGGGAACGGGTCCAATTAATAAAGATAGAAAAGAGGGTGTTAATGGACCAAGATTCAATTGAAAGCCCGCATAACCGACTCCAATAATTATTAACAACCCATACAAACACTTAACATTTTTATAAACGAATTTCAACTCGAATAGAATTCCTATTGCAATTTTCTAATAAATTAAATCGTCATTTGACGATAATCAACTGTTATGAAACTCTGGCTTGTTACAACAAATGAAGACAGAAATAATTCAAATTGATGACCATGGAGGACCCCACCCACTTACCTTGATTTTCAATTAGGAGCTAAGCACATGATAAAAGGACATTAAAGCTTCATGTACATTTAAGTGGGGGATTAGTGGATGTTAATGATTACTTGACCACCACACTACCTCAAGGGCAATTTGGGCATTCCCCAAAAATATGAATTAGGGTTTAACACTTGTATAAATACCCCATATCTTCATGTAACCTTTTCTCCCTTAGTCTCTCTTTTAGGCTCTCTTCTTAGTGTCTCTTTAGTTAGTTTTTAGCTCAAAAATAAAAGAAAGCTCTCTTTCTCTTTTCATGGCTACTTAGCCATTTTTATTTCATGTACTGTTCCTTTTTTTTATGCAATGTAATTATTGTTTCCTTTTAATTACATGTTCGTTTCCTTTCATGCAAGTAGTGTAGATTTTCTTTTATGCAATTCGATTAGTTTTCTTTTCCATTAGCTTTCATTTTCCTTTTTTTTAGTTTCATGTTGCAAGCAACAAGTGTTGATATGATAACACTAATGAGAGACCAATCCCTTCAATTTAGGGGTAATGAAGCCTCTAATCATGTAGCTTCAACATTTTGATATTTATGCTCTCTTTTGTGCTTAATATGAAGTGGTTTAACTTGTTTTTTGATGTGAATTTGATAGCATATATTGTTGACACCAAATAGGCTATGCTTAAACAATCAGAAACAATGATTACCTCTTCATCTACATATGATGATGGTAATGAAGTGATTGTTGAAATTAAAATTTTATGGCCTATATTTCTAAACAATAGTTAATAGGCCATGCTTAAAATAGATTTTGCTTTCAACTTTGTTGTCATATTTCATGAGAGTTTAATGTGTAATAGTGGTTGTGTTATAGTTTGATGGTTTATATTGTGCTAATTAATAGCACAAATATACCATACTTATGATAAGCACATCAACTAATTACACTAATGACAAGAAAAGAGAGATCATAACTTCATTTTGTTGATTTATGTGATCTAGAGAGTGGAATTATCTCTAAATTGTCATTTTATTCTCATAGTTTTCATTCACATTTGTAGTTGTTAGTTTGTTAGTTTTCTCATTTTTCTAGCTTAACTTTCACTCGACTTTGGTTTAATTTGATTGAATAGATTTTTAAAATCATCAATTCCCTATGGATCGACCCGTATTCGCCACATACTACAAAGTGTACACCGTGCGCTTGCGGTTATTTTTAATTTAAATTTTCTCAACGGTTTTCTAAACCGATAGAATTTCCATCGATTAACAAGTTTTTGGCGTTGTTGCATATGCTCAATGCAATCGTGTTTCCTACGAAAATCGATTTATCTATGTCTTTTTTCTTTATTCGAGGACGAACAAAAAGATAAGTGTGGGGGTATTTGATGTGCACGTAAATGTGCATATTTTTACCACCATATTTAATATATTTAAATTAAATAAACGATAATATCGGGTATTTTAACTTGTTTAAACCAAAATTCAAATTATTTTTAAATTTTCACATATTCATCTTCATATATGGGTAAAATGGTCATTTTTATGCACTTATTAAATTGTGAAAATTTACTTGGAATTTTCTATGTTGTTTTGTAGAAAATTTTGCGAATTTTACAAGTGGCTTCATGATAATATATGCATGCACAAGAGTGAAGAGAACAAATGAAGATGGAAATAATTCAAAGTGATGATCATGGAGGACCCCACTCACTTACCTTGATTTTCAATTAGGAGCTAAGTAGTTGATAAAAGGACATTAAAGCTTCATGTACATTTAAGTGGGGGAATAGTGGATGTTAATGATTACTTTGCCACCACACTACCTCAAGGGCAATTTGGGCATTTCCCAAAAATATGAATTAGGGTTTAACACTTGTATAAATACCCCATATCTTCAAGTAACCTTTTCTCCCTTAGTCTCTCTTTTAGGCTCTCTTTTTAGTCTCTCTTTAGTTATTTTTTAGCTCAAAAATAAAAGAAAGCACTCCTTCTCTTTTCATAGTTACTTAGCCATTTTTTTTCATGTACTTTTCCTTTTTTTTATGAAATGTAATTATTGTTTCCTTTTAATTACATGTTCATTTCCTTTCATGCAAGTAGTGTAGATTTTCTTTTATGCAATTAGATTAGTCTTCTTTTCCATTAGTTTTCATTTTCCTTTTTTTTAGTTTCATGTTGCAAGCTACAAGTGTTGATATGATAACACAAATGAGAGGCTAATCCCTTCAATTTAGGGTAATGAAGCCTCTAATCATGTGGCTTCAACATTTTGATGTTTATGCTCTCATTTTGTGCTTAATATGAAGTGGTTTAACTTGTTGTTTTTGATGTGAATTTGATAGCCAATATTGTTGACACCAAATAGGCTATGCTTAAATAAACAGAAACAATGATTACCTCGTCATCTACATATGATGATGGTAATGAAGTGATTGATGAAATTAAATTTTGATGGCCTATATTTCTAAACAATAGTTAATTGGCCATGCTTAAAATAGATTTTTCTTTCAACTTTGTTGTCATATTTCATGAGAGTTAAATGTGTAATAGTGGTTGTGCTATAGTTTGATGGTTTATATTATGCTAATTAATAGCACAAATATACCATACTTATGATTAGCATATCAACTAATTACACAAATGACAAGAAAAGAGAGATCATAACTTCATTTTGTTGATTTATGTGATCTAGAGAGTGGAATTATCTCTAAATTGTCATTTTATTCTCATAGTTTTCATTCACATTTGTAGCTATTAGTTTGTTAGTTTTCTCATTTTTCTAGCTTAACTTTCACTTGACTTCGGTTTAATTTGATTGAATAGATTTTTAAAATCATCAATTCCCTACGGATCGACCCGTATTAGCCACGTACTACAAAGTGTACACCGTGCGCTTGCGGTTATTTTTAGTTTAAATTCGTTCGACGGTTTTCTAAACCGATAGAATTTCAGTCGATCAACAATTATACTAATTACAGCGTTCAATTTCAATGATAATTAAATCGAATTAATTATAATTTAATTCCAATAAATTGATTTAATTTGATTTAAACCTTTTTTTATTCAATCAATTATTACTCTTTAGACATAGTTAACATTTGTTTATATCTTATTACACCAATATTCCCTAATTTCATCTTTTCCCATATTAGTTGCAATATTTCAATTATATTGATTTTTTGTTGATTTTCCCATTAATTAAAATTTTAAAGTCCCAATAAATTCATTTATCTTGGTTTCACTCCTTTTTATTAAATCAATTATTACCTTATGAATGTAATTGACATTTCTGTACATTTTGTTGCATTCACATTTTCCACTTATCATCTTAACTCAATTTACGTAACTTTTAGTTTCATTTAATTGTTATTGATTAAATAACTTGGTAACAAATAACAATTGTCACCTTTTCTACTTTTAATCACACTTATAAGTTTATTATCTACAACAAGCGTTATTATTACTACCACAACACTAATTTTATTCAATTACAATTTATTACTTACTATTTCGTTAAATCAATACAACATTTAAATTATCAATTTCTCTTTTAATCCAATTATCGATTAATACACACATTATTACAATTAATTTACAATCTATAACCAATTATAACTTTTTAATTAATTTAATTAATTGGAATTACATTTAAAGCGGTTATCAATTACCTTAAATCAATACTATTACATTTCATTCCAGTTATATTCTTATTATTAAATCACAAAATTTCATTTTTCCCAACATTAAATCACAAAACCTTATAAAATTAACTATTTTTAATTATTGAAAATTATGGGTCGTTACAGTGTAAATCAGTCACATTGAAATTTTCTGTTTAACATTAGTTATATTAAACAACCGAAAACTATCGAGTGAGTTGTTCCATAGTTATCCAATAAACTATCAGTATGTAACCGCTAGGTATCCCTAGCTGTCATGAGTAATACGCTGCCCAACATTTGAAGAGTGTTACATACTCTAGTCTCAACGGATACATCGATATCCTATCTCGATGTATCTTGACTAGGAACATTTAAAATGGTATATTTGTTTTATTGTGATAAATTACTCACGGTTACAATACTTTGTAACTACCATCATAGAATATGTCATTAATGGATTTTCTATTAAATATACTTTTAATTAAATTAATTAATTAATATAACCACATTATATCAAGTATATAATAAAAGAAACACCTTTCTTATGAACAAGATTTTTCAACAAGTTAGATATATGTAACAAATTAAATAATTGCCCTTAGGGCATACCCCTAACTATATTAGATCATACGACGAAATACAAGTATCAACAGACCATAAAATTTAATTTACCTATGGATGGAGTTTCATTTATAAATTCACATCATCAATCCACACAATAATTCGTTTATCACCAAACAATCTGCCAAACACTAGTACACAACAATATTTCTTTCTATTCAATCATCAACACCCAAGTATTATCACACAAACAACCATATCAAGGCATGCAAAAGGAATCACGTTTGTAGAGATAGAAGTGTGAGTTGAAAATAACTCATCGATTCAAAGAGCAAAGAAAACTTTTACTCAGCAGTGATCCTCATCCCCGTCACCACCAAAATGCTACTCAATGCCATATTCTTTACCACTACCCACGATGCCTGCACATACCCACACATGATCGTCGCCTAAACATCATCATCCAGCCTCGACATCGCTAGTCACAGTCATCAAGCTCCAGCCATCACCACAATGCACGCATCTCTGACTCAATCGATCGCTAGCCTAGAAAATAGTCACGCGCAACCCAAGTTCTCAAGCTCGCCACTCAAGCCACCTCTGCCTTCACCAGGACGCAGGACCTCATGTCATACATGCCCCTCCGCTATCTCGCATCGGCCTCATCGCAATTTCATTCGCTTTTCTTTTCTTTTTGCTAATCGATTTGGGCATTAAGGCTAAAGATCGTAGCAGGGGTTGGGTCTTGAATTAGATTAGGAGATTAACTAATAATGATGGGCTCGAATGTGCTGGGCTAAGAATTAGGTTCAAGTTTTAATTATTCTTTGCATTGATGTAAAAAAAATTATTTTCTCCAACTATTTCAATGATATAAAATTTATTTCCACTTGAAAATTATTATATATTTAGCAATAACGCTTTATCTAGTTTTATATATATTTTCTAAAAAGAATCTATTAATTAATTTGATTTGTTAAAACAAAAATCTTTTATTAAATAGACTTCAAATAAGAAAAAGTAATCTTTAAAATATTAGTTATAAAAATCGAATACAAACATTTTATTTTAATTAAATTGGTATAAAATTACAGCTTCAAAAAAAGGGCTGTTATAGACATCCCTTAAGAAAATCTCACAATTTCTTATAAGAAGATGTCATACACACTCAAATGTTAACCTTCTTTCAAAATCTACAACCAAATTGATACTTGCATAATTCTTTAAGTAGTGAATACTAAAGCAAATATTGTTGTATGTTATAAATTAAAACAAACTCATTTATTAACTTTTATATTTTCGCATATGAAAAATTATTGATATTTTTTCTAAGTGTTTGAATTTTCCGAAATTTCAGCAGTGTCTCCTTTGTAAGGAGCATCATTTGCAATTTTACAAATATGATATGTACAATATACATCGACCATACTGGTAAAAACACAATATACATAGATATTTATAATACTTCTATATTTTAAATCGTAAGCGTACCTTCATTTTAGCATATAAAGCAACTTACTTAGCTATTATGCATGCATAAGTGAGCCACAATCACTAACAAGTCCAAATAACCTATTGAACACCAATTCTTGTCTCAGTATGAACATTAGTCATATATATAAAAAGAGAAAGAACAACTACGAATTCATTTAACTTCACAATAACATAGTGCTCAAAATCTTTAGCCACATCTCGACAACTTCGCATAGTCATAAACTCAATATTAGATAATGATGTTAAAGAGTGAATTGTTGCATAGCATGTTAGCTTTCTAAAACAATGGATTAAAAAATTGTCAAGCGCATAAGGAGATATGGAGGTTTTTGTAAGGTGGGTAAAAACTGGTCTCATATTAGATATGCAGGCAACTTATAAAACTTGTGTTTTTGACCATCAAAACATCAAAATTTCGCTAAATACTTCCAACAAAAGTTAATGCTTATGCTTTAAGCTTTCCAGAATATGTACAATCTTTGAAATTGGAAAAATGGTTCAAAAGTTATGAGCAAAAGAGTTTAGCTCGGCTTTGAGCAGTTTTACATTTCGGGACAACGAACATTATTCAAATTGATTCATGTTTAAGTCTTCACAAACTTCACATTTTTGAAAAGTCATAAACAACAAAGTTATTACTCATGCAATTGTCCAATTAACAGAAAAAAGAATCATCGACAAAATCGGATCATTCCCTTATAAGTTATTACAATATTAGTAAAATCCTATAACTAACTTTTCTTTATTATCACTTTCCTCTACTTTCAACTACACACTATACCATTTCAAAAAATTTAAAAGTAAAAAAAAACGAAAATTGTTCTATATTAAAATATCTTTTAATATAAAAAAGAATCGTCACAATCGGATGGTGTGAAGACCCAAATTATTGAGATAAAAATAATTTTGAAAAAAAATTGGAAATCAGTTAACAGAGAATATTTAAAGAATAGAATAATTTGAAAATAAATATTAAGAGTGAGTGAAATAATTAAATAAGAGGATAGTGATTTTTCAATGAATAATAATGAGAAGAAAATGATCAAGTATGAGTGAGTTTTACATACACATATCTTATATATATATATTAAATATGAGTGGCCAGAGAAATATAAAGTGTTAAAATAAATCTTTCTGATAATTAAATTGCATAAAAACCAGTTTAGTATTATTTGAGAATAAATACATTTTTAAAATAAATCAAGAGAAAATATAAATGGTTTGAAATAATAGCTAGGAATAATAATAAAAAGGGGTATGAGTGAACTATTCAGGTTTAACAAATATTCAATGAAGCTAAGTCACAAAAAAAAATGTATAGGTGAATCATGCAAATAGCATGTACATAGAAAAGCAGTAAAAGCAAGTGCTTTTACCTGGAATGGAAATCAAAGAGAAAATGGCATAATTAGCCATAAACATGCATACAAACTTCCCATATTTTTGTGAGGATAAAATGGGTTTTTCCTCCGTTAAAAACCCTAGTTAAATGATTTAAATCAAGGGGGAAGCAGTAGTTTTTCCTGGGGGAAAAACAGAAACATATTTTCAAAAAAAATATAGAAGGGAAGAACTCACACTGTCTTCAAACTTAAGCATTCTCGGGGAAGAGAAGAGGAAGGTGAGTGATTAACCACTTATGAGATTTGAGGCATTAAGACCCAAGTTAAGGGCAACCAAGTTATTTTATATAAAAATTATATTATGTTTTTCTGTTTGATTTTATTCTCTGAATAAAAATATGTTGATCATGGATGGTATTCTGGTTGAATTTTTGGTTGAGATTTTAATCTGTTTTGATCTGTTGTGATGGTTTCAATTTTTGTTTTGAAATATAAATAATCAAACAAATACTCTAATCACAGAAATAGATTTTATATTCTAGTTTTATATGAAAATGAACCAAATGTTTTACTGAGAAATAGGGTATCAATGAAAGAAAAGAAGTAGGCTGTGTGAATACTGAGATTCATGCTTATGCCTAGTTTATATTAAAAATGATATGAACAATGCAATACTACAAATATGTGCTGATTTGTTCAGATCACAAGCCAATGTGTTTTTATGGGTTTTTCTCAAAAACCATATCCTATGTTCACAGTAAAATAAATATAGTATTTCATATGATTTCACCAAATTTATGCAAGCAATGGAAAATTTTCTAGAAATATATATATATATAAGCAGGTTTTAGAAAATATGATTAAGTAAAAGTGACTTTGAAATATGATGTGGAATTTTGTATGAATGCTTTGAGTGTTTGGATGTAATCTTTGAGTGAGATCCATAATTTTTGATTTAGGTAATGAAGGAAAGAACATAAGCATTTCTGGAAATCAAAAAAGAAAAATTCCTCAGAAAATAAATAAGCATGGTCTCTAAATTATAAAATAATTTAGGAGTAGTGCCTTGATCTATTCATCATCAGGTGGATGATGGGTATGTGCATGACTTGCTTAAGTCCTGTAGGCCTCTGTGTAAAGGGTTAACAGAACTGAGTGCCTTTGGAATGCATACATGGTGTTCAATGGCAAGAGTTTTCGGACCAAATAAAATGAAAAATGAGGTTTAGAAATTATGCTATGGAATTTAGGATGCTATTCCATAGGAGCTTGTGCATGTACAACTGAATGAAGTAAGATGGATGAATGCTTGGATGTATGATTGTTAGATAAGTTTAAATATACATATACTCAGGTTTTAATATGAATTTGAATAGCATCTAACATATAAGCTCTCTGCACAGCCTTAGGAATTTACAAGTTATTTTTAATCCTTGATTTCACTCATACCAGAATTTATTTCTGACCCTATTTGTTGCCTTTGAAATATTTGGGGTGTCTCATTTTATTGAGGCAGTTCAAAGTATTGCTGCAGGGAAAGATGCATGAGTAGCTTGCTTGCATGGATATTTGGAGATCTTGATGAGTCTAAAGTGTTTAAGAAAAGTAGTAGTGTTATTGTAATAAATAAGTTAGACAAACTCTATTATATTTTAAGCATTTCCAGGATTGTCTTTTGCTTTGTTATCTTGAAAAGAACATGTAAGAAGAAAAATAAACTTAAGTGTTATATGTGTTTGTGAGCTGTGGATTTAAGTAACAGATTCTGAAATGATTTTAGTAGATTATGGTGAAGGAGAAGATGCCATATAATCTGATATGTGGACATATTCTTCTTGGCAAGCTTGATGCACCTCATTTATGAAGTTAGAACTGTTTGAATGAATTTGTGCTAAAATAATAAGTATCTGGGTTGAACATAATCCTGGCTAACCAGCAAGGCTTATGCATGTCCTATAAGTTGATATAAGTACATGTGAAGGCTTAAAGTTTTAGTCACTAGATTTTTGAAAAGAAAAACCATAGGGTAAGCTAAGTCGAATTGCAACAAAAATCTTGTGATATAGCTAGAACAAAAGTAGAATTAAGATACCATGAAACCTGAAAATTATAAGTGTGTAAGACATGAAATATTGGAATTGGAAAAATCTGATACCATGACTTCAAAACTGATACTAAGTAGCAAGACAAGGTTAAGGGTAGACAATATGTGTTCAAACAAGTATGCAGAGTAATGGTGTTAAGTGTTTAAAGATTCAGAACATCATTTTTACATGTTTTTAGCCCAGAAGAATACAAAGGTCTTTCTAAAATCAGATTCAACACTTTTTCCTGTTCCAAATATCAGAAGTTGTAAGGCCTATAGATTAGATCTCCACATTAACACTCATATGATCATTACTTGCTATATTAATCTGAATCTGTGCATTTTGTTTATCATGATTGGTTTGTGCATGTTTGTGCATGTTTGTGTCTGAATTCAGAACCTAGGCCAGACTAAGCAGTGAACCATAGGTCAGGCCAAGTTTTGATATGTTTTATCATTTTAAGAATAACATGTATAAATTTCTGAATCTCAAAGATCAAATACATGGGATTATAAATCCACCTATAATTAATTAGTCAGGTTTATAAAACAATCTGAAAAAAAATAGAAATGGCTATGTGACATACAATCTCTCAAATGTGAGAAATATTGTGCGATTGAATTTCTTTGCTATTTTAATTACTCTGATATGCAAAGAAAGATTTATATATCTTCATATATATAAATGACATGATTTGATTTATATACTAATATTTTTATATTGGTAAAATTCTGGATCTTGGGGAAAAATTAATTGAAAGAAGTGATCCATTGATTTATATATATAAAAAACTTAACTGAAAATTACTAAAATAGATGAAGAGAGAAGTGGGTCATTTCATTTGGTATCAAAGCTATGTTAACAAGAACATAGCATATGAAAAAAAATTAAAATAATAAATATAATATTCTCAGTAGGAATAAATTGCTAAAATAATTAAATTAGAAACTAGACTAACTAGCTATGCAATTGAATAGTGAATCATGGTAGGAAGACCACCAAGCACTGGAGCAGGACCCTCTAATGCAACACCATTGGTCAATTTGCAAGATTTGGTGAGGGCATTAGGGAAGAAGCAGTAAAGAGGGAAGAAAATCCTCATGAGGAGTTAGCTAAGCTACTGAAAACATTCTCTAATTTAGGAGGCAAGGATTTTGAAGGCACTGAAGGAGTCATGGGTGTGCAAACATGGCTGAGGACCTTAGAAAGAATATTTGCAGACATGTAAATAAATGATCAAAGGAAGAGGCAAATAGCTTCCAGAAGGCTCAAAGGAGCTGCACTAGATTGGTGGGAGGTAATCATCACAGGAAGACCAGAAAATGAGATAACATGGAATCAATTCAAGGAGATGCTTGAGGCCAGATATGTCCCAGCAACAGCTAAGGCAACACTGCTTGAGGAATTCATAAGGCTGAGGCAAGGACCAATGAGTGTGACTGAATACACTCAAAAATTTGAGAGCTTGTCTAAGTATGGAACCATGCTCAAATGGAATGAGGAATCAAAGAATTCAAGGTTTATTCAAGGACTTAATGCTGGTTTAAGTAGAGCAGTGCTACCATACAAAGACAAAACATTTGATCAAGTCATAGATCTCACTCTTTCTTTTGAACAACATGATAATGCAAGAGAGAAATTTAGGAACATGAGGGCTAATAATCAAAAGAAAGGGAAAAATAGAGCACATCCTTATGACAAGAAGAATGTAGATAAGAAAGTTGAAGGAGCAGCCACTAGGGAAATTAAGAGGAAAGTTACTTGCTACAACTGTGGCAAAGAAGGACACATGAGCAATAGGTGTCAAGCAGCTAAGAAGACCCCATTCAGTTGCTATAATTGTGGGAAAGAAGGCCATATCAAAAGGAATTGCCCAGAGTTCAAGAAAGGAGCAAAGGTAGGAACATTGGAAGGCAAAGCAAAAGCAAGTGCACTGGGAAATTCTGGACAATTGGAAGGTATACTTCTAATTAAAAATTATCTAATCTCAGTTATATATGACACTGGGGCTACAAATTCTTTAATATCACAAGACATAGTGGATAAATTGGCTCTCACATGCAATTTAGTTGAAACACCTTTGTTTATTCAGAGTCCCCTTGGTAGCTCTTGCCTGATAGGATTAAGATGTTTGGGAGTAAAATTAAACATAGGCGGAAATATGTTTAAATCTGATTTATTTGTGTTGAAATATCCTGGAATAGGAATTATTCAAGGGGTTGATTGGTTGAGTAAATTCAAAGCAATTTTGAATTTAGAAATTTTACTATTTCTTTGAAAACAGAAAATGGTAAAAATATTATAGTCATGAGTGAAACAGCCAAGATAAATTGCCTTAATCAAATATGGAGCATGATTGAAAAAGAATTGACTCTAGAAGATACAGAAGTGATAAAGGAATACCCAAATGTTTTTGGAGAGGTTATGGGAGTTCCAGAAAATAGGCAAGTTGAATTTCTAATAAGGTTAATCCCAGGATCAAGTCCTATCATCAAGAAGCCTACTAGAATGGGTCCAAAAGAATTAGTGGAATTAAAACAGCAATTGGTGGAATTGGAGCAGTTCAAAGTGGGGTTCTCCTGTGGTATTTTTGAAGAAGCATGATGGTACAATGAGAATGTGTATTGATTACAGGGAATTAAATAAAGTCACCATCAAGAACAAATACCCACTCCCCAGAATTGATGATTTATTTGACCAATTAAATGGAGCAAAAATCTTTTCAAGGCTAGACTTAGCCTCTAGGTTCCATCAGATGAAGGTTGAGGAGGAAAGTATTAAATACACCGCATTCAACACAAGGTATGGGCTATATGAATTTTTAGTAATGCCTTTTGGATTGACAAATGCACCATTCTATTTTGTAGATTTAATGAATAGGACATTTAGAGATTTTCTAGATAAATTTGTAGTTGTCTTTATTGATGATATACTGGTATATTCAAAATCAGAAGAGGAACATGCAAAGCACTTGCATCTGGTTTTGTCAAGATTAAGAGCACAAAATTTAAAGGCAAAATTTACTAAGTGCACATTTTGGCAAAATGAAGTTAAATTGGGACATATTATATCTCAACAGGGGGTTAGTGTAGACCCAAACAAAGTAATGGCAGTGCAATCATGGAGTATACCCAAATCAGTGACTGAGGTGAGATCATTTTTAGGAATGGCAGGTTACTATAGAAGGTTTATAAAAGACTTTGCAAGGATAGTCATTCCACTGACCAAACTAACCAAAAAGGAGCAACCATATGTATGGACAGAAAAGTGTGAACAAGCTTTTGAATCATTGAAGAAAGCTTTAATGGAAGCTCCAGTCTTGCAATTTCCAGAGGGAAATGAAGGATTAGTGGTATATACAGATGCTAGTGGGTCTGGGTTAGGGGCAGTACTCATGCAACATGGTAGAGTCATAGCATATGCATCAAGGCAACTCAAGCCAAATGAAGCAAGATATGCTACACATGACTTAGAGCTTGCTGCTGTTGTTTATGCATTGAAGCTATGGAGACACTACTTGTTAGGTACTAAATTTGAATTGTTTACAGACCATAAATCACTTAAGTATTTGTTTTCCCAAAAAGACTTGAACATGAGGCAACATAGGTGGGTAGAATTTCTAGCTGCCTATGATCTTGATATATTATATACTGTTGAAAAGCTAACAAAGTGGCAGATACATTGAGTAGGCATGAAGCAAGATTGGCAAGTTTAATGATGACTGAATTCAAGGATTTAACAATCCTCAGTGAAGTAGAAATAAAGAAAGAAATTGATGCATCAGATAAGGCACATAGTGACATGATTGAATATGGGAAATTAAGTCTCATCTCCTTAAGATCAACCCTGGTTGATAAAATAGGAAGAATGCAGAGTCAAGATGCCAATTTGAAAGAAAAGAAGGACATGATATCACAAGGCATATCTGTGGAAAATTATGAAGTTGATGATAAAGGCTACTTAAGGAAGAAAGGGAAGCTCTGCATACCCAATGTGGAAGAACTGAAGCAAGAGGTTATGGATGAGCATCATAAAACAAAATACACCATACACCCAGGTGGTACAAAAATGTACCATGATATTAAAAGAAATTATTAGTGGCCAGGAATGAAAGGGGCAGTGGCAAAATATGTGGCAAAATGTTTAACATGTCAATAAGTCAAGGTAGATTATCAAAGACCCTCAGGCCTACTACAACCACTAGAAGTACCTACCTAGAAATGGGAAAGTATTTCAATGGATTTTGTGGATGGTTTGCCAAGAACAAGAAGAGGCAATGATAGTATTTGGGTAGTGGTTGATAGGTTCACAAAAACATCACATTTTATTCCAGTGAATTCAAATAGAAATGCTCACAAGTTAGCTCAATTATTTGTGAAAGAGATCGTAAGATTACATGGCATCCCCAAGACTATCATTAGTGATAGAGACACCTTGTTTACCTCAAGGTTCTGGGGTAGCTTTCAAGAAGCCATGGGGACAGAATTAAGCTTAGGCACAGCCTACCACCCACAAACAGATGGGCAAACTGAGATAGTTAACAAGATTTTAGAGGATCTACTTAGAGCATGTATACTTGACTTTGGAGGCAGCTGGGAAGATCATCTCTACTTAGCTGAATTTGCTTATAACAATAGCTACCAATCCACTATAGGTATGGCTCCATTGAAGCCTTGTATGGAAAGCCTTTTTTATCTCCTGCATGTTGGATGGAGGTAAGTGAAAGAGTATTGCTTGGACCAGAACATGTGAAGGAAACTTCTGCAAGAATTGAATTAGTGAGGTAGAGAATGAGAGCAGCACAAGAAAGACAAAAAGCATATGCAGATAAAGGGAGAAGGCCAGTGGAGTTTGAGGTAGGAAATTATGTATTACTCAAGGTTTCACCTATGAGAAAAATACTGAGATTTGGCAAGGCAGGAAAATTAACACCAAGATATATAGGTCCATATGAAATTATTCAAAGAGTAGGAACTTTGGCTTATAAGCTAAAATTGCCAAAGGAATTGAGTAATATACATGATGTATTTCATGCATCTCAATTGACAAAATGGGTGCATGATAAGGAGACCATTCTTGAATCTCTTACACATGTTGAAATTCAAGAAAATTTGATTTATAAGAAAGAACCAGTGGGCATTGTGGCTAGAGAAGAAAAGAAATTGAGAAATAAAATAATTAAATTGGTTAAAATCCAGTGGAGCTTTGATAAGAATGATTGTACATGGGAGGCTGAAGATAGGATGAAGGATAAATATCCTAATCTATTTTCTGCTTAAAAGTATGCCTATAGTTATAATAAATTTAAATATTACTTATGTGTATTTGATTGGTTTTGAAAGCATGAGTTTTTGAAATTTCTGAAATGAAATTATGCTCTGTATGCAACTGAATGGAAATGTATGAAAAAAAAATATAATAATTGTGGGACACAATTCCTTTTAGGAGGAGAGTATGTGAAGACCCAAATTATTGAGATAAAAATAATTTTGAAAAAAAACTGGAAATCAGTTAACAGAGAATATTTAAAGAATAGAATAGTTTGAAAATAAATATTAAGAGTGAGTGAAATAATTAAATAAGAGGATAGTGATTTTTCAATGAATAATAATGAGAAGAAAATGATCAAGTATGAGTGAGTTTTACATACACGTATCTCATATATATGTATATATATATATATATATTAAATATGAGTGGCTAGAGAAATATAAAGTGTTAAAATAAATCCTTCTGATAACTAAATTGCATAAAAACTAGTTTAGTATTATTTGAGCATAAATACATTTTTAAAATAAATCAAGAGAAAAATAAATGTTTTGAAATAATAGCTAGGAATAATAATAAAAAGAGGTATGAGTGAACTATTCAGGTTTAACAAAATATTCAATGAAGCTAAGTCACAAAAAAAAATTGTATAGGTGAATCATGCAAATAGCATGTACATAGAAAAGCAGTAAAAGCAACTGCTTTTACCTAAAATGGAAATCAAAGAGAAAATGGCATAATTAACCATAAACATGCATACAAACTTCTCTTATTTTTTTGAGGATAAAATGGGGTTTACCTCCATTAAAAACCCTAGTTAAATGATTTAAATCAAGGGGAAGCAGTAGTTTTCTCTGAGGGTAAAACAGAAACATATTTTCAAAAAAAATATAGAAGGGAAGAACTCACACTATCTTCAAGCTTAAGCATTCTTGGGGAAGAGAAGAGGAAGGTGAGTGATTAATCACTTATGAGATTTGAGGCATTAAGACCCAAGTTATGGGCAGCCAAGTTATTTTATATAAAAATTATATTATGTTTTTCTGTTCGATTTTATTCTCTGAATAAAAATATGTTGATCATGGATGGTATTCTAGTTGAATTTTTGGTTGAGATATTATTCTGTTTTGATCTGTTCTGATGGTTTCAATTTTTGTTTTGAAATATAAATAATCAAACAAATACTCTAATCACAGAAATAGATTTTATATTCTAGTTTTTATATGAAAATGAACCAAATGTTTTACTAAGAAATAGGGTATCAATGAAAGAAAAGAATTAGGCAGTGTGAATAATGAGATTCATGCTTATGCCTAGTTTATATTAAAAATGATATGAACAATGCAATACTACAAATATGTGTTGATTTGTTCAGATCACAAGGCAATGTGTTTTTATGGGTTTTTCTCAAAAACCATATCCTATGTTCATAGTAAAATAAATATAGTATTTCATATGATTTCACCAGATTTATGCAAGCAATGGAAAATTTTCTAGAAATAAATAAATATATATATATATATAAGCAGGTTTTAGAAAATATGATTAAGCAAAAGTGACTTTGAAATAAGATGTGGAATTTTGTATGAATGCTTTGAGTGCCTGGATGTAATCTTTGAGTGAGATCCATAATTTTTGATTTAGGTAATGAAGGAAAGAACATAAGCATTTCTGGAAATTAAAAAAGTAAAATTCCTCAGAAAATAAATAAGCATGGTCTCTAAATTATAAAATAATTTAGGAGTAGTGCCTTGATCTATTCATCATTAGGTGGATGATGGGTATGTGCATGACTTGCTTAAGTCCTGTAGGCCTCTGTGTAAAAGGTTAACAGAACTGAGCCCCTTTGCAATGCACACATGGTGTTCAATGGCAAGAGTTTTCAGACCAAATAAAATGAAAAATGAGGTTGAGAAATTATGCTATGGAATTTAGGATGCTATTCCATAGGAGCTTGTGCATGTACAACTGAATGAAGTAAGATGGATGAATGCTTGGATGTATGATTGTTAGGTAAGTTTAAATATACATATACTCAGGTTTTAATATGAATTTGAATATCATCTAACATATAAGCTCTCTACACAGCATTAGGAATTTACAAGTTATTTTTAGTCCTTGATTTCACTCATACCAGAATTTATTTCTGACCCTATTTGTTGCCTTTGCAATATTTGGGGTGTCTCATTTTATTGAGGCAGTTCAAAGTATTGCTGCAGGGAAAGATGCATGAGTAGCTTGCTTGCATGGATATTTGGAGATCTTGATGAGTCTAAAGTGTTTAAGAAAAGTAGTAGTGTTATTGTAATAAATAAGTTAGACAAACTCTATTATGTTTTAAGCATTTCCAGGATTGTCTTTTGCTTTGTTATCTTGAAAAGAACATGTAAGAAGAAAAGGAAACTTAAGTGTTATACGTGTTTGTGAGCTGTGGATTTAAGTAACAGATTCTGAAATGATTTTAGTAGCTTTTGGTGAAGGAGAAGATGCCACATAATCTGATATGTGGACATATTCTTCTTGGCAAGCTTGATGCACCTCAGTTATGAAGTTAGAACTGTTTGACTGAATATGTGCTAAAATAATAAGTATCTGGGTTAAACATAATCCTGGCTAACCAGCAAGGCTTATGCATGTCCTATAAGTTGATATAAGTACATGTGAAGGCTTAAAGTTTTAGTCACCAGATTTTTGAAAAGAAAAACCATATGGTAAGCTAAGTCGAATTGCAACAAAAATCTTGTGATATAGCTAGAACAAAAGTAGAATTAAGATACCATGAAACCTGAAAATTATAAGTGTGTAAGACATGAAAGATTGGAATTGGAAAAATCTGATACCATGACTTCAAAACTGATACTAAGTAGCAAGACAAGGTTAAGGGTAGACAATATGTATTCAAACAAGTATGCAGAGTAATGGTGTTAAGTGTTTAAAGGTTCAGAACATCATTTTTACATGTTTTTAGCCCAAAAGAATACAAAGGTCTTTCTAAAATCAGATTCAACACTTTTTCCTCTTCCAAATATCAGAAGTTCTATGGCCTATAGATTAGATCACAACACTAACACTCATATGATCATTACTTGCTCTATTAATCTGGATCTGTGCATTTTGTTTGTCATGATTGGTTTGTGCATGTTTGTGTCTGAATTCAGAACCTAGGCCAGACTAACCAGTGAACCATAGGTCATGCCAAGTTTTGATATGTTTTATCATTTTAAGAATAACATGTATAAATTTCTAAATCTCAAAGATCAAATACATGGGATTATATATCCACCTATAATTAATTAGTCAGGTTTATAAAACAATCTGAAAAAAAAATAGAAATGGCTATGTAACATATAATCTCTCAAACGTGAGAATTATTGTGTGATTGAATTTCTTTGCTATTTTAATTACTCTGATATGCAAAGAAACATTTATATATCTTCATATATATAAATGACATGATTTGATTTATATTGATGCAGGCCGAGCTCCAAAGTTACAAGACTTAGGTCGCCCACGACTTAGCTTAAGTCGCCCACGACTTAAGGAAGCAGCTTTGTGACCTAACGAAGAAGTTATAGGTCATCTACGACCTATGGAGTCACGTGAGGGGGAGCTACGACTTAACTGGAAATCAAGGGAAGAAGTTATCTCGAGTTTGCGACCTAAGGAGGAAGTTATAAGTCGTCTACGACCTAACGGAATTTTAAGTCGGGTGGAAATGTTGAGTCGGAGACGACCTAAGTACTATGGACCTAAAAATGCAGGGCAACGTGAAGAAAGATTAAGTCGTGAACGACTTAACTCGTATGCTACTATAAGTCGTGAACGACCTAACGTATACAAGCCATTTCCTTTGGGTCGTTCAAGAGTTAGGTCGCTGCCGAGTTACGACCTAGGAGGTAAAAGCGGGTTACGACCTAACGAATCTAGAGTTAAGTCACAAGGACTTAGGTCGCAAGGCTTAGGTCGCAAAGTTTCTGATGCCGCTTATTTTTTAGGTCGCAAAGCTCTGGATGCCGTTGAAACTCAGGCCGCGTTAATCTCTGCCGTTGATTCTTTAAGTCGTTGAAGATGCCGTTGTGGTATGTGTCTAAGTCGTTGCCGACCTTAGTTAGGTCGCAACTTTTATAAGTCGTGAGTCGTTTGTAATATACATGTATGTTGAGTCGCATTTGTTTTTAAGTCGTCTGTAGCTTGTAAGTCGTGTGCTTCTAAGTCAGAAGGAGTCTTAAGTCGTAGGTCGGAAAGGGGTTATAAGTCGAAGCCGACTTAGGACTTGATGTAATTTTGTTGTTTTTTCGTGTGAGTTGTAAAATGCTATAAATAGGCCGGTGGTGCCATTTGTAATAGTTTAGTTGATTTGAAATAAAAACTTTGTTTTGTTAGCTTTGTGCTTTCACCCAATTGGTAGTTGAGTGTAATCTCCTATCTCCTCTTTCGGTTAATCGAGTGTGCTCGATTCAACGATTGTAGAAGCCGATTCGCAGAATCTAGTGCGCTAGATCAATGCTCGAAGAATTGAAGATCTTTTAACCCGGTATCGTGCGCGATCAACGAGTTCGGGATAGCTAGAGTTCGGTATCTTTGGATCAACGAATTCGGGCATTTCACTATTCATCAACTTACCGTTTGCTACTTTTAACGATCTACATCATTTTCGTATAGTCCGCTGCGTCAGTTTTGGTATCAGAGCTTGTTCTAGCCAATCATAGCTAGATCGAGACTTGGAGCCTAATCATTTTGGAGTTTGAAGATTTGAAGTTATTCACCACGGCCGAGAGCAAGAGGGAAGTGTTCGACCTTGTATTGAAGTTGTTTTGATCGGATTTGAATTGGAGGCCGAAACTTTGTCCATCGTGTTCATCGCGATTTGCAACAAAGTGGAAGTTTTCGATCCGTTTCATTTTGGATCAAAGTTCGAATTGTGTTTGAATTTTGAAGTGTTGAAGAGTTTGTGAAATATTCAATCATGCCGCCAAGGAGAGCTAACCGTCATCAAAATGTTGAAGATTTGTATAAGCGAGAGGATGCTGAGCAAATGGAGCAACGTATAAGTGACAAATTCAATGAGAAGTTAGATGAATGCATTGGGAGGTTAGAGAAGCTTATGACAGAGATGAATCAAAACCGGAGAAGGGTTTCACCTGAATCTAACCACGAGAGAAGCAGAGTCTCACCACATTCCAATCAAGGGAGAAGTAATGATAATGATCATAGAAGTGTGAGCCGAGACAGTTATATTCAGGCAAATGGAGCACACTTCTATGTTCATTATCATTACTTCTCCCTTGATTGGAATGTGGTGAGACTCTGCTTCTCTCGTGGTTAGATTCAGGTGAAACCCTTCTCCGGTTTTGATTCATCTCTGTCATAAGCTTCTCTAACCTCCCAATGCATTCATCTAACTTCTCATTGAATTTGTCACTTATACGTTGCTCCATTTGCTCAGCATCCTCTCGCTTATACAAATCTTCAACATTTTGATGACGGTTAGCTCTCCTTGGCGGCATGATTGAATATTTCACAAACTCTTCAACACTTCAAAATTCAAACACAATTCGAACTTTGATCCAAAATGAAACGGATCGAAAACTTCCACTTTGTTGCAAATCGCGATGAACACGATGGACAAAGTTTCGGCCTCCAATTCAAATCCTATCAAAACAACTTCAATACAAGGTCGAACACTTCCCTCTTGCTCTCGGCCGTGGTGAATAACTTCAAATCTTCAAACTCCAAAATGATTAGGCTCCAAGTCTCGATCTAGCTATGATTGGCTAGAACAAGCTCCGATACCAAAACTGATGCAGTGGATTATACGAAAACGATATAGATCGTTAAAAGTAGCAAACGGTGAGTTGATGAATACTGAAATGCCCGAATTCGTTGATCCAAAGATACCGAACTCTAGCTATCCCGAACTCGTTGATCGCGCACGATACCGGGTTCAAAGATCTTCAATTCTTCGACCGTTGATCTAGCGCACTAGATTCCGCGAATCGGCTTCTACAATCGTTGAATCGAGCGCACTCGATTAACCGAAAGAGGAGATAGGAGATTACACTCAACTACCAATTGGGTGAAAGCACAAAGCTAACAAAACAAAGTTTTTATTTCAAATCAACTAAACTATTACAAATGGCACCACCGGCCTATTTATAGCATTTTACAACTCACACGAAAAAACAACAAAATTACATCAAGTCCCAAGTCGGCTTCGACTTATAACCCCTTTCCGACCTACGACTTAAGACTCCTTCTGACTCAGAAGCACACGACTTACAAGCTACAGACGACTTAAAAACAAATGCGACTCAACATACATGTATATTACAAACGACTCACGACTTATAAAAGTTGCGACCTAACTAAGGTCGGCAACGACTTAGACACATACCACAGCAGCATCTTCAACGACTTAAAGAATCAACGGCAGAGATTAACGCGGCCTGAGTTTCAACGGCATCCAGAGCTTTGCGACCTAAAAAATAAGCGGCATCAGAAACTTCGTGACCTAAGCCTTGCGACCTAAGTCCTTGCGACTTAACTCCAGATTCGTTAGGTCGTAACCCGCTTTTACCTCCTAGGTCGTAACTCGGCAGCGACCTAACTCTTGAACGACCCAAAGGAAATGGCTTGTATACGTTAGGTCGTTCACGACTTATAGTGGCATACGAGTTAAGTCGTTCACGACTTAATCTTTCTTCACGTTGCCCTGCATTTTTAGGTCCATAGTACTTAGGTCGTCTCCGACTCAACATTTCCACCCGACTTAAAATTCCGTTAGGTCGTAGACGACTTATAACTTCCTCCTTAGGTCGAAAACTCGAGATAACTTCTTCCCCTGATTTCCAGTTAAGTAGTAGCTCCCCCTCACGTGACTCCATAGGTCGTAGATGACCTATAACTTCTTCGTTAGGTTGCAAAGCTGCTTCCTTAAGTCGTGGGCGACTTAAGTTAAGTCGTGGGCGATCTAAGTCTTGTAACTTTGGAGCTCGGCCTGCATCATATATACTAATATTTTTATATTGGTAAAATTCTGGATCTTGGGGAAAAATTAATTGAAAGAAGTGATCCATTGGTTTATATATAAAAAAAACTTAACTGAAAATCACTAAAATAGATGAAGAGAGAAGTGGGTCATTTCAGATGGCTAAATCAAAAGTTATGACCATATCTGTTAAAACGCTTTCAAAGTATAAAATTTCTAATTAATGAGAGTTCAATATGTGGATTGTGATTAATACTGGGAGAGAAATTAAAGAATTCATAGGTATAATTCGTAATATTAGATAAATAGATGCATATTAAATTGATGTATAAACATTCTAATGTTAACTAATTAGAAAATAGAGACATGAACTTCAAAATTGTGTTCACATCCTTGGTTTTGGTAGCAAATTTTCGCATGCTTTGTCTCTTATTATTTCAAATATGGAAAGAAATAGAGTTAACAGTCTTTTCTCTGAAGAAAAAAAAACTTAGCATGATCATATACATAATTTCAACAGAGGATTAATCTATGCACTGTAATACATTTGCAACATAATTAGTTTATCACTCACTAGTGGTAAAGCAAAAAATGCATATCGAACATAATTGAATTTGTATTAGTTGTAAGTAATAGAACAATAACATGAGCTTTAAACTACTTTGAGGAGGCAAGAGAACTATTGGTATAACTAAACATTAGTGGTAAAAACTTCTTTAAAGTTCAACCACCCCTCTACACACAGTTTAATAGAAAGGTAAACACAAAGTAAATATGCAAACTTTGCCATAGAAACTTTCAACTAATTTAAAATTCATAGAAAAATTCATAGAAGAACGAAAATCTAACATTTCAATGTTTAATTACAGCTCAAGACAAATAGTTAATGCATTGAAGAATCAATGTGGAAACACAAAAGAGAAACAATGGAAAGTATAAAAAAGGTACTTAATTTCAAACAAAACGTTCTTACATATCAAATTAAGAACCGCTTAAGAACATTTTTATACCACGGCAAATATAGCAATGAAGAATAAATTTTGTTTTAAAAATTTTATGTTAAACTTCACCTCATAAATTGTAAGAACACATGCTTATGGAGAGTGAAAGCAAGAGGAAGAAACCAAGAGTTGGATAAGGCATCAAAGCCAAATGTCATATAATGGGGATGAAAAGTTTTTTATTGGAGAGGGCAAAGCGAAATGCAACATGATTGCCGTTGGAGATCGGGAAAGCTATAATTGGGTGTGTTTCTTGCTTTCTTCTTCGGTTAGGGATATGGAAGATGGGAAGAGGATTTTGTAATTCGTAAGTACGAGCACTTTGGATATAAGAAAATATTTTTGAATAATTTAAATAAATTATTCTACTTTATTTGAAATTTTTTATCAAATATACCGGTGTGAGAAAAATAGGAAACCCACTATATTCCATAATTTGCTTCTAAAAGTGTGTCTTTTTACATGGTTTTCATCATTTCTATTTCGGTTATTCAAGAATGATGTGCGAAGTAAGCAGTGAACTTCTATAATTTTGGCACATCGAATGTTGGTGTATCAAGCTTTGTAATATGAGTAATTACAAGTATATTCTCTTAAATGACCAGTTAATTATCAGCCCAGTTTTCAAGTCGTGTAGATGACAATGCTTCTTTATAAAAAACGAAATTAAAAAAGGTTGAAGGCATACAATAGCCAGTTAAGAAGTATATTCTCTTAAACAACATTACATATTCATATTTCAATTTTTTAAAATTTGCAAATTAATTTATTAACATCGGCATTTCTAAAGCATTGCTAGTTATCTAATAAGAAATCAAGTTATATATTCTTAAAATCTCATTTCTAAAAACTAAGAGTTGGAAAAATTAAAATTCACTTTAGCAACCTAACTTATAAAGTAAAATCAAATTGGCTTTCTGTAACGACCCAGAATTTCTGTCAATTAAAAATTTGGATATTTAATTAATTTTGAATATTAATAAGTGAAACTAATAAGTCGAATAATTTATTTTTCGAATAACTGGATTTAATTGGGTAATTAAATTGATAATTTAATAGTTGAAATTCCAGAAATAATTGAAATCTGAATTAAATATGATTAGAAATGGTTTATGAAGTTATATTAAATCATATTGAAGTTATAGTGATGTTTTAGAACTTTTAAAATTTAATTTTAAGTTAATCTGTGAAAATTGAATATTTTAATATTTAATCGATTTGAGAAATTAGCTATTTTTCAAACAGTCTCAGAATTGGACGAAACTAGTTCCATTAGATCCGTAATAGTTTGTTGTTATCAGATTTCAATTTTCGTAGCAATCGGAGTTGTCGTTTGACCGTGGCAGCTCGAAACGCATCGAAATTGTTTTAATATTAATTTGGTGAGTTAAAATAGTCATTTTTCAAAAAGTCTCGGATTTCAACGAAACCAGTTTCATCGGATCCATAATGTTAAATTATTGTATGGTTTCAAATTTCGTGTCAATTGGATGTACCGTTTGTCCAGGGCAATCCAAAACGCATCGAAATCGGTTTGAATCGGTTTAATTTAAATTTGATCGTTTAATTCCGTAGCTCGAATAGATGACTGAATTAGCTCCCGAAACACGTTCCATTGCATTCGGAACGCGGGGTAAACCTTAGAAACGCCAGCCGGCATGCTTCGTTTGGAGTTCAGAAAATCTGGGATGAATAGTGTTTCGTAGCATTTTCTATATAAGGACTTCATTATCTTCATTTGCAAACTACAATTTAAACCCTAGGTCAGAAAACCCTAGCCACCACTGTGCAGTGCACGGCCAGAATTTCATCCCTTTTCTTTTCAATTATCTTCAAATCCACAAACAATTAGAGGAAGTTGTCAACTACAAAAGTGAAGAGGGTGGCGAGATCTTGAAGATGAACGGTGATGATCGAATTTGGTGAGGCGAATCAACGGCAATTGGCTCGAGAAGGCCGGCCGTTCAACCTCGTTTTGAATGCAGTAGGAAGGGCCGAGCTTGATGCTATTCACAGTGGAGGTGGGGTTCGCGTAGGCCTTCGATTTGGTGGTGGAGTGATGATGTTTCGAGCGTTGTAGAGGGGTGCAAAATTTGATGAAGTGGATGGCTAACATGGGTTTCACGAACGTGATAAAACCTGGGAGGAGAAGTAGAGACGTTAGGCCTTGATTTTTCTCAAGCAATCCAACGGCCCAAATCTGATTGGGTTAGAAAATAGAAAATAGAATTGTATATTTATTTATAATAAAGATCGTTCAAAACTTTAAAATGTGATAACTTCTTCATATGAGGTCCGTTTTGGACGAAACGAATTGTGTTGGAATCATATGGACGAGCACTACGCAATGGAGCTGGATTGGAGTTGATTAGAGACAGTGAAAATTTTGGATAAAATTAAACGTGTGTTTAATTTTATTCGAAATAAAACGATGCAATCGTTTTAAAAGCAAAGGTGAGAACTTCTCACACAATCGAATTGTTTCGATGTAAAATTTTAAATAGTTAGATTTAAAATTGTTGATTGTATGCCTAGATGATAAATTATTGACAATTGTGATAAATAGACATTATACGCCGTATATTAAGCGGAGGTTATTTATTAAAAACATATACCGCGATAATTCCACATTGAAGTGGAATTGGTATTATATATGTATATAGCAATATATATATTGGAATATGTATATATTGGAGTTGTTGATTTCCCGCATTGTATAGCGGATGAGACCCTATTGCGCCGCATAATAGCGGATAATATTTATAAATCCCATATACCGTGATAATTTCACTTTGATGTGAAATTGGTATTGTGCTAACATCTGTGGATGCAGGGAAACAGGTTGGAGGGATCCAACTGGATTCCTTAAACATTTGAATTTATTTCAATGTTGTGTGCTGATTTATTTATAATCATTGTGTGATTATATTGTGATGGAATCTGTAGACGGCTATAAATTAGCCGAAGATATTTTTGGTATCGATGGATACCAGAAATATTTAAAATTGGATTTTTGAAAATATAAGTTGAAAATTTATCGAAAAATTTATTTTTGATAATTGGATAAATTTAAAAGGAGTTTTAAAAGATAAAAGTCTTATTTTTGAGCCGTATTGAATTTAATTTCAAATTTGGGAAAAAGAGCTTAATAAATGGATTTTGTATTTTTAAATAGATTTGAAGAGCTAAAGGAATTTATTTTAAAAGGAAATAATTTTGGAAATGTTTGGAAATTTATTTGATTTAAATTAATCAGATAATTAAATTAATCCTACTTATGGGTGTTTGGATTATATTGGATGTTGAATTGTTTGACATCTTTGATGTGTGATACTTTGTGATATATTCTGATTTGTGTGTGATTTATGATCTATTTATCTAAAATCTGTGAATGAAGATAAGCGTTATAATTTATACCGCTTGTCAATTATATTGTTATATTTGATCTATGATGATTGAATGTTGTTGCACTATTGTGTTAAACCCTTGGACTACACAATACACACACAAATGTGGATTTCACGTGGAAATCGGTTAAGTCACATTTTTATCAATTTTGGAAAAATTGATTTTTGAATCCAAAATGGTTTCGGAATTGGAATTGAAAGTTTTTGAAAATGAGCTTCAAAAATAAAAGTTATTTTAAATAACTTAATAGAATTGGAATTTAAATAATTGGATTTAAGTTTGAATTCAATATTTTGAAATTGAATTCAATGAATTGAGGATTTTGGTTTAAAAGATTTTATAAGTATAAAAGGTGTTTTTATGGTTTTTAACCAATTAAAATACGGTCTTGGGGAAATTTAAATTTATAATTCAAGTTTATACTTGAATGGCTTTAACCTGTGTAAATGTAACCAGTTTTTCCCAAAATGAAAACTATCTATTTTCAAATAATAATGGCTTTCATAAAGTGAAAAGATTTCCAATTTGTATTGAAACTTTTCAAATTGAAATGAAAATGTAAATAGTTTGGAAAACTATGAATTAACCTTTGTAACGATAATTAAACTTTATTTTGAAATAAAAGAGAATTTCAAAAGGTGTATCTTTTATATTATAAAAGACTTGAATTGTGAATAGTTTTGAAAGCTATAAATTAAATCTTAATTTAAAGATTTAATAGGTTAATTCAAATTGAAATGGAAATTGATTTGGAAATCTGTGAATGAAACTTTGTGAAAATGGCTAAACTTTGTGAAGTAAATCTTTTTGTTTAAAGATTTGAAATGGTAATTTGTTTAAACCATTTAAAAGAAAGGATTTGGGTAATAAGTTGTGACTTAATTGAAATCCTATATCCATATGTTTTGAATATTTGTGCTCACTATTCGGGTTAGCCGGGAAAAGACCTTTGTGTCATATAACCCATTCCGAATTTGTGATACGACGATATGGATCGTATTGAAGACAGGTGGTGAAGACCGGGTATTTGTGAAAACGATAGGATGACCTATCGATTGTCTCTACACCGTTAGCTACGGTATAGAGATTTCCTTTGTGATGGGAAGTTTTATCGGGATTGTGAATACCCGGATTGCAATAGCTTCTTTTGAAGTGCTTTCGGTTCTGTTCGAACCCGGAACAGACTTGTATGGTTACGTGTCTGACATTACATTTTGAGATGTAAAGCTGATTCCTTTCAAATACATTTATGTTGGTAGCGGAGAATTTATTCTCTTAGCTTAACACCCTTCTCTGAGGCGTACGAGCTTAAAGGTTATGTAGTTGAAATTTATCAGCGATATATTCCCAATTTGGTAATGTGGCATGCTGAGTGTTGCTGTGATGATGATCATTCATTGATCATTTGTGATCAAAGCGTGGCTTTGTGAAAAAGCGTAGCTTTGTGGACGAGACTTTGTCAAAGCCTCACAACTCGGAAATGGTCGAAACAGGAATGTTGCGGCAAGGTTATGAGGGTCGCGCCCTTTAGGGTATGTCATTTCCTTCTGGAAAGGGGTGGTATCATGGTATGGAGCCCAGATACTTACTCATGTGGACACACTTTATTTATTATGTGTGATGTTGTTACCGAGCGCTCGGATAAAGGTCCCAAAGGACCGGGGGATGGCATATTCGTGAGTTACCTAGTTACAGGGGTAACCCGGCCCTGTTAGTAGAGAGCAGTTTGTCTCTCGGAGCGTCCAGCTAGAGGCGTTTTCTTTCATGGCATAGGAAGTTCCTTAGCCTGACCATTTGTTGGCAAATCCATTTTCCAATACGAACCTTGTACGGTTTTAGTTCTAGAACCTGCCATTTACTTATGGTGGCGCCCCACTGTTTAGATGGTAGCTATAGTAGGCATAGTTCGGAATGTCTATGTTGGCTAAGATTAATATTATACTTTCGAAATGTTTTTCTGCACTATGCACTAACATAATAATCCAATGATTTGCGTAGTAAGCATCTTTGACTATCATAAGAAGAAATCTCCTCCAATTCTGCGTTTGCATTGTGTGTGTGGCGGGAGGTCTTATGGTAGTTTCATTTTCCAAAAGCATTGCAAAATTGTTTTATTTTCTTTGTTGTTGATTGTTTAAAGATAAACTGTTTTAGTTCTCACACCAGTCACCATGACTGATCTGGAGTTTATTGTTTCCTTCCTAAACTCTGGGTGCCCACCAATTTCCACACGGGCAGTCTAGAGTCAGGTTATCAGGTCATTCTGGATTCAGGAGATGCTGTGGAGCTCAATGGCGAGCTGGATGGCGAGATGTATTCCCGTATATGATATTATTATTCTGCTGTGTATTCTATATGAGGACTAGTTATATAACTATCCAGTGTTGTATATTGTTGTTGTAAACTCTGATGATGATGTAATGTATAAAATGGTATAGTTCTTTGATTTAAAGATTATTCATTTATCTATTATATGTTGTTCCGCTGCGAATGTGAGATTCTGATATTGTTCTGTGTTCTTTTTCTTTCTCTTTCTTCCGTCTTCTTCTACCTCTTCTTTTTCTTCATAACAATTCGGTTTTCCGGCATTCGATTGCTCGGCAATTGCTACAGTGAATGTATTAATGTCGATTTTTGAGCGACGGAAAATCGCGTTCGTTACATTTGGTATCAAAGCATATGGTTAAGCGATTACCATGGCTCTGTTGGGTGTTACTCATTAGAGATAGAGTCAGTAGTACTCTAGAATGAGTGTGAGTGTAATAATAGATATGAGCGCGTATTTGTTAGTGAATATGAAAATGTTTTATATTGTGTTTGCTTATCCGTTGAGCTGTGTGTCAATTTTGGTCGGTATGTGGGACGCCATATTATCGATAGGGATTTCTAAACACTTAAACGAGGCAAGACGACATAGTATAATTTTAAATTGGGTAAATGAAAAATTTTTACCTCGATTATATTTTGTATATATAAAGAAATAATTTTTTGGAAATTATTAAAGTGTATATAAATTGATTGTTTGGTTGTTAAAAATATAAATATATATAAGTTAATAAAAGTTGTTTGAATAAGTTAAATAAAACAACAATTGTGAAAGAATGAAGTATATAAGCAAATGAATTATAATGTATGAAATTATAATTAGAATGATTTGCAAAAGTGAAATAATCTTATAAAGTAAAAGTGAAATTTTATAAGTAAAAGATTTGTAAATGTGATTTATAATCTAAAATAAAATTCCAGAGAAATGTTTTTGAAAGGATTTGATATTTTGGAAAATTGTTTTGGAGCGATGAAAGCTCTAAACTCCTTTCAGGTCGTTGGAAAATAATTCCGATGATGATCGCGACATCATTGGTGTTCATTTTCGGGTTTCCAAAAGAGGAATTGCTGCCAAATTATTTTAAATGAAAGTTGTTTGGAAAATTTGGATTTGGTTATAGAAATTCAAAATATAAATTGAATTGATTTCAAAATGGTTTTTGAAAGGTTGAAAAGACTCTGGAATCCTATTTAAAATATTTATGGGAATGATAAATGAGTTGATAACTTATACAATTTGAATTTTGATAGAATAAATTTAACTTAAAGGATAGAGTTAAATTAAAGTAAGTATAAGTGAATCAATAAAAATCCAAGTGGAAACTTAAGTTAAGTTAAACAAATGATGTTTAATTGCAATATAACTTAAGTAATGGTGAATGAATTTGATTTTGGGTATCAAAATTAATTAATGAAATGAAGTGTCGAATGTGAACTTGAGTTATATAAATGAAATTCAATTTTATTTGTAAAATGAAGTAGCAATTGAATTGAATAACTGGATTGGATGTTAATCAATCTAATGAAAATAAATTGATATGAAACAATGGATGTAAGTGTTAATTCATTAAAAGTAAATGAAATTGAAAGTTGAATAATTGAATGTAAGTCAATTTAATATCAACCAATTGAATTAAAGACGTTGAACCAAATTGGATGTAAATTAAATAATTTGGTTATGTTGCTTAAACATTGGTTGTTATTTGATTTTTAATTAATTGTATATAAATTCATTAACATATAAAATTCCAAAGAAATGTTTTTGAAAGGATTTGATATTTTGGAAAATTATTTTGGAGAGATGAAAGCTCTAAACTCTTTTCAGGTCGCTGGAAAATAATTCCGATGATGATCGCGACATCATTGTGTTTGATGTGATTTTTTGTTTGATGATAACAAATATATATAAATATATATCAAGTTATATATGTGTTTGCAGATTGTACTATACACATATAGGAATAAATATTCATATTGAATAATAATACTATTGCACAGAATTTATATAATTCAATCAGTATTTTTTATTCAACATAATATTTTATTTCAACACTTTTACAGTACAAAGTTTTCAGCTCTCTCTATATACATACACTAGTTTCATACATTTCACATTCACATTTTTTCTCACTACAACACTCAACACTCAGTTTTTCACTCTGTCTGCACATCTGCATCTATCTACATTGTCCAGCTCCAGTTCTTGTCCTGTTGTAACGACCCCGAAATTTAAATTTATTTAAATTAATAATTAAATGAAATTTTTAGTTAAATGTATAATTAAATAAATTGTTGGATAAAAATAGTAAAATAAATCGATTAAATGGAAGCGAGTTTCCCCTACTGTCTTAGAATCTATATTAAGTCATATGAATTTAAACGATTTGTATAAATGTGATTTGGATTTAAAATTTAAGTAAATGGTTTAAAAAATAATTTTTAAATATAAAACCTTTGACACAAGTATAAAAGTAAGTATAATAAATATATATGTTAGAAATAAGAATTTGAGTAACACTTAAATAAAAATTTTGATAACAAATTTAAAATAGAAATGATTTATAAAAGAATGTTATAAAGGCAATTAGTATTAAAGTTTGAAAATGAATATTTGAGTTAGAAATAGAAATAAATAAATAAAAGATGAACTATAAAAATAAAAGCAAAGCTTAGGCCAGGCAAATTCAGATTCAAATACTAGAGCCTAGAAATTAACTCATGCAAGACTAAGACAAAACAAATATATATATATATGGGAGCTTATATACAAGACAAGTGTGAACAAGACTAAAGAAATGAATAAACATAGATGGGTATAAACTTACAAATAAAATAAGGGATGTTGTACAAACAAATTAATACCACATCTTCTCACACAAACATAATATCATCAGCCGAAAGTAAAGGAAAATAAAATAAGCAAGTTGTACATGATAATAAATGCTGGCCTCCTTAGTACATGAAGAAAACATCATCAGCCACCAAAATATTTTCTCTTCCAGCCGAAGTATTGCAAATGAAAAACATAGAGGACATTAGCATTGAATGTTGCATCTCTAAGTACATTATTACCTGTACCAAGTTTATAACCTGTAACTTCATTTATTTATCCATCACCTTCATCTCATTTTTCGTCCATCTTCAACACTGAAGTAATAACGTCTAAAACTTAAACAAAAGCTCAACTCAAACAAATAAATCAACCAACAAATTTAATATTAACCAGAGATCAAAGAGTTTAAAGATAGAGAACCCAGCTTACATTTTTCACAAGTCAGTCTTTACAAAAGAAGCTCTGTTCTTCTCTGCCATTTTCAAGGTGAGCAAAACTCTAACCTTTATTTTGCTTGATATATGATTTTTGGTGATAATCAATCGAGTAAGGATGTTGCATGAATGTCTTTAAATTTGAAAATGGTTATGTGCATGTCTGTTAGGCATTTTATTTTACTGCTCTGTCAAACAATATGTGAGCAAACTTTCTACCCAGAAATTTATTTCTGTGATTAATACTAGGAGTAGACTTAATCTTTGAAATAATTTTAAAAGATGAAATATTGATTGCATTTATGTATGTGGATGAGTATGTTTAAATTTATATACATATAAATGCCTGTGAATATTGAAAACTTATGTGTACAGGCTGTTATTCTTCTCTGTTCTTTGTTTGGAGTTTTCAAAAACAAGACTTTGATTTGAAAATCCATTTCTACTTGATCTGCTAAACGTTAGGACCCAGGATCAAAACAAAAGTTGTTCGTTGAAGTCTGCTGATGATTATAAAAAAGCTTCTGGATTTTATTTTATTTTTCAACAAATAACTTTTAATTTGGAAATATCAGAAAAATATTTATATATGTTAAAAATCGACGATCCCAATTTCTGATTTGGATTGCATGATCGTATTCGAGAGGGAAAATCATGAATTTAGGTGGAAGAACCAAAATTTTTAGGCCAGTATTTGTTGGGTTTTTCTGAGTTGATCTGGAAATGGACTTTCATAAATTGGCAGTGATCGGAGAATTTTTGGGAGACCGGTCTTGGACTGGAGAAGGGTGGCGACAGGGGGATCTCGGGAAAAATAGTTTCTTATTTTTCCAGTGGCCGTAGTGGCCAGAGCACGGCCAACTAGGGTTCGATGGGTGTTTTGGGTCAGGAGTTTTCATGAGCTTTGTGCAGTGGCGATCGATCACTAGAGTGGATCGCGAGGGGGAGTTGGGTTCGCCGGAGAGTGAAGTGTCTTTGGGGAGGTCGGTCAGTTCTCAGGTGGCCTGAGATCGAAGCACGAGATGGGTTCCTGATTAAGTTTTGCTATAGTTTTTGAGTGAGGAGCTTGATTTTGATTCAGGGTTGAAAACGTGGAACTGGATTGTCAAGTTGATTGTCGAGGTCAGCGTCGACTAGTTGGTGATGTCGGTGATGATCGGAGTTGGCCAGAGGGGCGGTGCATGTGCACCGTGCACATCGGATTTGTGTTGTTTTGGCGAAGTGGTGGAATGAAGGTTTGTCTCGGGTGAAGGTGGTGGTTACTTCGGGTTCGTGCTCGAGTGCGTGGGTTGATTTCCTGATGTTCTCGTTTAAAACTTAAGTTTAACTCCAACCTGGAAAAAAAATATAAAGAAGAAAGAAAAAAAAGAGAGAAGAGGAAGAAGAGTTGCGTACAGGGTGTGTTCTCGGGTAATATGGGGGGCTTAGCTCGAAGTAACACTCGAGTTCATTTGGGTGTTTTCTCGGGTCTGTTTCAATTGGCAGCATTGTATTTAAATGTAAGATTAAGTAACAGTTTTTCATCAAAATTTGAAAGCTGTAAAACTTATTGAGGTTTAATAGTTTTAAGTTAAAAACTTAATACAAGTTTAATTATCTTACTTAATACATAACAATGTTTTAACAATTAATTATTATTACTTTAAATTAAGTAATCACTTCAAGATAAGTATGTAATTTATTAATATTTAAGTTTGTAGTTAGTAATACATCGATTTTCACCAAGTTAAAGAAGACTTTTAGATGTTAATTAGAATGAATAATTAATATTAAGTAATTATTTTAGAAAGAAATTAAGAATAATTTCATTTTAATTGTAATTAGAGTTTGAATTAATTAAAGGTTAATTTATTAATTAAAGATAATTAATTAAATAGTGAATTAAATAATTAAAGATTTATTCTTTAAATAATTAAAGGTTGATGAATTATAATTAAAGGTTAATTAATTATTGATGGTCAATTAATAAATGATTAAAGAATAATTAATCAAAATGATCTGTAATTTATTAACGTTAATTAACCAGGATTAGTAATTTTCGTAAGTAATTAAAACTGATTTGGATTACTCAAACAATTAACTAATCTTACTTATAGATGTTTGATATTTTATTACATGCTATGTGATGGATTGATATATTAGTTATGTGATGTGATGCTATGTTATGTTTTGTTCTAAGCTGTTATTTCTGTAATATATATATTGTTATATGAATATGCAACCCTCAGCCCGTAAAACGGCATTTAAACTTCGATGCGACAGGGAGTCGGATTCCAGTTGGTTATCCGAAACCCACATCGAATTGTAATCTTTGTGACTGATAAATTTATTTTATCTATGAATCTGTGAATGAAGATAAGCGTTATCGATTATACCGCTTATCGATAAATCTGTGATGATTGATGTTGCACTATTGTGTGTGAAACCCCTGGACTACACTTATACACACACAAATATGGATTTCACGTGGAAATCGGTTAAGTCACGGATAATTTAAATTTGATGTTTTGGAAATTGAAATTTTAATTTCAATTGATTTTGAAATTAGAATTTGGGTTTTAAAGTGAAAAGCTTTTGAAATGGAATTTCAAAGATAAAAGTTATTTTGAATAACTTAACCGAGTTTTTGAAAATTTAAATAATTGGATTTAAATTTGAATTCAAATTTGAAATTGAATCCTATGATTTGAAACTAGGGATTAAAAATGTTATAAATGTGTTTATATGAAGTTAAACCATTTTAAAAGTAAAATTTTGGGAATTTGAATTTAACCCAAGGATTCCAACTCGTATGAATGAATCAGATTTTCCAAAAATGAAAACTGTTTGTTTTCAAATGATAAAAGCTTTTAGATAAGAAAAGAAATTCCAAATTAGGTAAAGGAATTTCAAGTGAATAAAAAAATGGATTTTCCAAGTTATGAATGAATTCTTTTTAAAAGCTATGAATTAGATCTGTTTATTTTTAACAGATTTAAAATGATGTTTTGTTTAACCCGTTTGAAATGGAATTGTTTTGAAAACTATAAGTTAAATCTTTGATTTAAAGATTTAACGAGTTAATCAAATTGAAATGGAAATTGATTTGGAAAATCTGTGAATGAATCTTTTGTTTCAAAAGATTAAAGTGTGGAAATTGTTTTAAACCATTTAAGGTTGTTAAAATGAATCTTCTTGTTTAACGATTTGAAATTGGTAATTTGTTAAACCATTTGAAAAGAAAGTTTGGGTTTAAGTTGTGACTTAATTGAAATCCCAGTATCCATATGTTTTAAAATATTGCGCTCATTATTCGGTTTAGCCGGGAGAGGACCTTTGTGTCACATAACCCATTCCGAATAAGTGATTTGACTATATGGATAGCATTTGAAGACCGGTGTTGAAGACCGGATATTTTTCGAAAATGAAAGGACAACCTGTCGAATGTCTCTGCACTGAGTCGCGCCGGTATAGAGATTTATATCACTCTTTTGTGACGGGAAGTCCGGACGTGATTGGAAATTATCCGGAATTGCAAGGGCTTCGTGAGAAGTGCCTTCGGTTCTGTTCGAACCCGGAACAGACTTATATGGATACATGTCTGACATTACACTTTGAGATATAAAGCCGATTTCTTTCAAATACATTTCTGTTGGTGGCGGAGAATTTATTCTCCTAGCTTAACACCCTTCTCTGAGACGTACGAGCTCAGAGGTGATGTAGTTGAAGTTATCAGCGATATATCCCAATTTGGTAATGTGACATGCTGAGTGTTGCTGTGTGATGATCAGTGTTTGATCATTTGTGATATGATCATTTGTTTGATCATTTATCTTTGTGATCATAGGTTGATCATCTGTTGACCCAAAGTGTGGCTTTTTGAAAAAGCGTAGCTTTGTGGACGAGACTTCGTCAGGACCTCACTACCCGGAAATGGTCGAAACAGGATCGTTGCGGCAAGGTTATGAGGGTCGCGCCCTTTAGGGTATGTCATTTCCTTCTGGAAAGGGGTGGTATCATGGTATGGAACCCAGATACTTACTCATGTGGATACACTTTCTTTATGATGTGTGATGTTGGATACCGAGCTCGGATAAAGGTCCCAAAGGACCGGGAGGTGGCATATTCGTGAGTTACCTGTTACAGGGGTAACCCGGCCTTGTTGGCAGAGAGCAGTTTGTCTCTCGGAGCGTCCCGCCAGAGGATTTTCCTTCGTGGCATAGGAAGTTCCTTAGCCTGACCATTTGTTGGAAATCCATTTCCCAATACGGAACTTGTACGGTATTAGTTGTAGAACCTGCCATTTACTTATGGTGGCGCCCCACTGTTTAGATGGTAGCTATAGTAGGCATAGTTCGAAATGTCTATGCTGGCTAAGATTAATATTATACTTTCGAAATGTTTTCTGCACTATGCACTAATAATAATATCCAATTGATTTTGCGTAGTAAGCATCTTTGACTATCATAAGAAGAAATCTCCTCCAATTCTGCGTTTGCATTGTGTGTGTGGCGGGAGGTCTTATGGTAGTTTCATTTTCCAAAAGCATTGCGAATTGACTTTAAAATTCTGTTGTTGTTTGTTTTAAAGATAAACTGTTTTTGTTGCTCACACCAGTCCCATGACTGATCCGGAGTTTATTGTTCCTTTCCTAAACTCTGGGTGCTCATAATTTTCCACACGAGCAGTCTAGAGTTGGGTTTCTTTTTAGATATTCAGGTTTAGTAGATTATCTGGAGCTTGTTCATTCATCGGAGTTGCTTATCTTGGAGTTGTGGATTCATTCTTGTCCGAAGATCAATTTGGAGTTATCATTTCTATTGTTATCATTTTCTTTTCCGCTGCTATTTGTTGTATCATATCTCTGATGTATATAGATATTCATTGTATCATCATTGTATCTGGATATTGTATCAGATGTTGTATATCTATATTTTTTTTTATTCCGCTGTGTTATTTACTTAATGTTGTTATAAGCTCCGGAGAACCAGATTTGGCATTTGAATCTACGGCATTTTTAGTACAAGTGGAGTACGGGTGCTGATTTTCGAAGGCCAACTTTTGGGTCTTTACAAGTGGTATCAGAGCTAAGGTTGAACTTTAGCTCAGGAGTATAACACATTAAGTAGCTCATTAGAGATAGAGTGAAGTAAACTCTAGAATGTGTATTCCTCAGATATCTGTTCGAATGCCTTAGTAAATTCTCTTGCTATCCACTGATAGTGAGTATGAGTGCAAAAAGAGGACGAGATAGGGGACAGGGGAATACGACTATGAAATGGTCAATATCCTGTAACAACAAGGAAGAAATCTTTTCTCTATCGATCTCTTTGTTCGTCATCTTTTTCTCAATTCTTCGATAGTTTCTGGTAAATCCAGAAAGAAGATCTGATATATTTGTATGGGACATAAACTCCAACTGAGCCAAAATTGTTTGTATGGATGAATTGTTTGCTTTGATTGTTATGGTTGATAGGTATACTTTAGTTTAAACTAAAATTCTGATATTGTATCCATATATCTGTCTGTTCTTTTGGGTCCCAGTATATTCTACGAATGGTTAGTTATCCTTTCGAACTGACCGATGCCACTGCATATTTCGTAGATCTGGATAACCCGAGTATCATCTGAAGTGTTAAAACAGATTCGTTCTTGTATCTATTATTGATATTCTGATTTGGTAAGCCAAATGCAGAATAGATATTCAGTTTGAGTTGATGAAATATTCTTCATCTATCTTTTTGTCTCCTTGGTAATTTCGAGGACGAAATTCTTTTAAGGGGGGAAGTTTGTAACGACCCCGAAATTTAAATTTATTTAAATTAATAATTAAATGAAATTTTGAGTTAAATGTATAATTAAATAAATTGTTGGATAAAAATAGTAAAATAAATCGATTAAATGGAAGCGAGTTTCCCCTACTGTCTTAGAATCTATATTAAGTCATATGAATTTAAACGATTTGTATAAATGTGATTTGGATTTAAAATTTAAGTAAATGGTTTAAAAAATAATTTTTAAATATAAAACCTTTGACACAAGTATAAAAGTAAGTATAATAAATATATACGTTAGAAATAAGAATTTGAGTAACACTTAAATAAAAATTTTGATAACAAATTTAAAATAGAAATGATTTATAAAAGAATGTTATAAAGGCAATTAGTATTAAAGTTTGAAAATGAATATTTGAGTTAGAAATAGAAATAAATAAATAAAAGATGAACTATAAAAATAAAAGCAAAGCTTAGGCCAGGCAAATTCAGATTTAAATACCAGAGCCTGGAAATTAACTCATGCAAGACTAAGACAAAACAAATATATATATATATGGGAGCTTATATACAAGACAAGTGTGAACAAGACTAAAGAAATGAATAAACATAGATGGGTATAAACTTACAAATAAAATAAGGGATGTTGTACAAACAAATTAATACCACATCTTCTCACACAAACATAATATCATCAGCCGAAAGTAAAGGAAAATAAAATAAGCAAGTTGTACATGATAATAAATGCTGGCCTCCTTAGTACATGAAGAAAACATCATCAGCCACCAAAATATTTTCTCTGCCAGCCGAAGTATTGCAAATGAAAAACATAGAGGACATTAGCATTGAATGTTGCATCTCTAAGTACATTATTACCTGTACCAAGTTTATAACCTGTAACTTCATTTATTTATCCATCACCTTCATCTCATTTTTCGTCCATCTTCAACACTGAAGTAATAACGTCTAAAACTTAAACAAAAGCTCAACTCAAACAAATAAATCAACCAACAAATTTAATATTAACCAGAGATCAAAGAGTTTAAAGATAGAGAACCCAGCTTACATTTTTCACAAGTCAGTCTTTACAAAAGAAGCTCTGTTCTTCTCTGCCATTTTCAAGGTGAGCAAAACTCTAACCTTTATTTTGCTTGATATCTGATTTTTGGTGATAATCAATCGAGTAAGGATGTTGCATGAATGTCTTTAAATTTGAAAATGGTTATGTGCATGTCTGTTAGGCATTTTATTTTACTGCTCTGTCAAACAATATGTGAGCAAACTTTCTACCCAGAAATTTATTTCTGTGATTAATACTAGGAGTAGACTTAATCTTTGAAATAATTTTAAAAGATGAAATATTGATTGCATTTATGTATGTGGATGAGTATGTTTAAATTTATATACATATAAATGCCTGTGAATATTGAAAACTTATGTGTACAGGCTGTTATTCTTCTCTGTTCTTTGTTTGGAGTTTTCAAAAACAAGACTTTGATTTGAAAATCCATTTCTACTTGATCTGCTAAACGTTAGGACCCAGGATCAAAACAAAAGTTGTTCGTTGAAGTCTGCTGATGATTATAAAAAAGCTTCTGGATTTTATTTTATTTTTCAACAAATAACTTTTAATTTGGAAATATCAGAAAAATATTTATATATGTTAAAAATCGACGATCCCAATTTCTGATTTGGATTGCATGATCGTATTCGAGAGGGAAAATCATGAATTTAGGTGGAAGAACCAAAATTTTTAGGCTAGTATTTGTTGGGTTTTTCTGAGTTGATCTGGAAATGGACTTTCATAAATTGGCAGTGATCGGAGAATTTTTGGGAGACCGGTCTTGGACTGGAGAAGGGTGGCGACAGGGGGATCTCGGGAAAAATAGTTTCTTATTTTTCCAGTGGCCGTAGTGGCCAGAGCACGGCCAACTAGGGTTCGATGGGTGTTTTGGGTCAGGAGTTTTCATGAGCTTTGTGCAGTGGCGATCGATCACTAGAGTGGATCGCGAGGGGGAGTTGGGTTCGCCGGAGAGTGAAGTGTCTTTGGGGAGGTCGGTCAGTTCTCAGGTGGCCTGAGATCGAAGCACGAGATGGGTTCCTGATTAAGTTTTGCTATAGTTTTTGAGTGAGGAGCTTGATTTTGATTCAGGGTTGAAAACATGGAACTGGATTGTCAAGTTGATTGTCGAGGTCAGCGTCGACTAGTTGGTGATGTCGGTGATGATCGGAGTTGGCCAGAGGGGCGGTGCATGTGCACCGTGCACATCGGATTTGTGTTATTTTGGCGAAGTGGTGGAATGAAGGTTTTGTCTCGGGTGAAGGTGGTGGTTACTTCGGGTTCGTGCTCGAGTGCGTGGGTTGATTTCCTGATGTTCTCGTTTAAAACTTAAGTTTAACTCCAACCTGGAAAAAAAATATAAAGAAGAAAGAAAAAAAAAAGAGAGAAGAGGAAGAAGAGTTGCGTACAGGGTGTGTTCTCGGGTAATATGGGGGGCTTAGCTCGAAGTAACACTCGAGTTCATTTGGGTGTTTTCTCGGGTCTGTTTCAATTGGCAGCATTGTATTTAAATGTAAGATTAAGTAACAGTTTTTCATCAAAATTTGAAAGCTGTAAAACTTATTGAGGTTTAATAGTTTTAAGTTAAAAACTTAATACAAGTTTAATTATCTTACTTAATACATAACAATGTTTTAACAATTAATTATTATTACTTTAAATTAAGTAATCACTTCAAGATAAGTATGTAATTTATTAATATTTAAGTTTGTAGTTAGTAATACATCGATTTTCACCAAGTTAAAGAAGACTTTTAGATGTTAATTAGAATGAATAATTAATATTAAGTAATTATTTTAGAAAGAAATTAAGAATAATTTCATTTTAATTGTAATTAGAGTTTGAATTAATTAAAGGTTAATTTATTAATTAAAGATAATTAATTAAATAGTGAATTAAATAATTAAAGATTTATTCTTTAAATAATTAAAGGTTGATGAATTATAATTAAAGGTTAATTAATTATTGATGGTCAATTAATAAATGATTAAAGAATAATTAATCAAAATGATCTGTAATTTATTAACGTTAATTAACCAGGATTAGTAATTTTTGTAAGTAATTAAAACTGATTTGGATTACTCAAACAATTAACTAATCTTACTTATAGATGTTTGATATTTTATTACATGCTATGTGATGGATTGATATATTAGTTATGTGATGTGATGCTATGTTATGTTTTGTTCTAAGCTGTTATTTCTGTAATATATATATTGTTATATGAATATGCAACCCTCAGCCCGTAAAACGGCATTTAAACTTCGATGCGACAGGGAGTCGGATTCCAGTTGGTTATCTGAAACCCACATCGAATTGTAATCTTTGTGACTGATAAATTTATTTTATCTATGAATCTGTGAATGAAGATAAGCGTTATCGATTATACCGATTATCGATAAATCTGTGATGATTGATGTTGCACTATTGTGTGTGAAACCCCTGGACTACATGTAACAACCCGAGTTTTTCTAACACGAAAAACCGGACCATTTTAGTTAAGAAGAAGAGGTAGAAGAAGAAAAATAGAAACAAAATCAGAATCTAACCATCGCAGCGGAATAAAATATAATATATCAACAGATCTTTACACAAATCAAAACTATATCTGTTTATACAATATAGCATCAGAATATACACCAGAGAACACATAACATACAACTGGATAATAACCATATCATGTCCTCAATATAACAGAGTACAGCAATCCACACAGCGGAATATATATAAACAAGTACGGGAAATACGTCATGCCATCCAGCTCATCTCCTGAGCTCCACAGCATCATATCCTGTAACCTATAATACTCGGTCTGACCCGAGCATCATATAAAACAATACCCGAGTCAGTCTGGAATACCAGCGTGAGAAAATCACACTCAATTGATTATTAAAGTTTCAAAAATCCTTTGAAAACAAAAGCATCTCGTAAGACCACGCCACAAATAAACATGTCGGGTTTTTACCTTACGATAGCTAAAACACTTTTTATCAAATTCCTTTGATATTATAATAGTGTCTATATACAAATACTTATTAAAATAGCTGAAATTGTTACATTATTAAATTCCAGCATACTAGCCACAAAAGTGGGTAATACAAACAAATACCGTACAAGGCACGTAGGAAAAATGGATTTCCAACGAATGACTAGGCACTGGGGTACCACCTATCACAGTACGTGGCCTAGATCACCGTACCGAGGAGTACGCCCGCTCCCCTGCAACACAAGACCGGAATCATCCCTTACTGGATAATTCCAAATAAAATCACCCCACGGTTGGGATCAGCAACCGCACCACTAAGCCGAAATAAAAAGGGACATCTAGACAGGGATGACCTTACCCACCAGTGGGAGCTACCCACGAAGCCTTGCTGCATAACCCCTGATTTTCAGTCATTCCCGGTTGATGAGGTTCGAGGCTAAACGATACCTTTTAGAGAACATATCCCTTAGAATGCCCATCGTCCGCTGACGATGTTTCGCAAGCATTCGTCCATACAAGTCCGTCCTGGGTTTGAACGGAACCGAAGGCACTATTCCTACTACATCCATTTTGGAAATATCCTCAGGATTAGTAGCGACTAGCCCTTGCACTTCACAGTTCCATCTTCGACTCCGAAATCGTTACACGAAACGTACAAACCGGATCGAAGTGGTATTCGAGTCTCCAGACCTAGAATCCCGGTATACGGAAACTCGATCCCGGTCTTTTCGAAACGATCAGCGCATTTAGCCAATATTGATAGTCGGTTATTTAACTATCAATTAACATCCACAAGCAACCATCACACAATTAAATAATTTCCCACATTATTTATTTGCCCAAATATCTTTCCAAGATATAATTCCGAATTTTCAAAACTCATTTGAAAACAATTTCAAAACAGTTTCCGCTTACGGAATACATTTCCAAATATTTATTTCCTCTGAAACACCAAGTACAAAACACTTAGATTTTAAAATAATCTTAAAACACTTTACTATAAATATACTTAATAATATTGAAATTTAAAAAACTACTTTAATACCTTAACAAAATATATACTTAAGAAATATTTAAAATGAAACCACTTTACAAATATAAACTAAATTTCTCTTTTTTTTTAAAACAGAATAGCAAATCACTTTTATATAATTACTACAATAATAGATTTTAAAAATACCTACTTTGAAAATTAACATTTAGAAATAATCAATTTTCTAAAACATGCTTTTTAAATCATACTTAAAACTTTTAACTTATATTTAAATTGCTTTGAAAACGTACTTGGCTATCCAGAGAAATACACTTCTCATTTCCATCTTTTAAAAATAAATCAACATTTATTTTTAAACCAAACCATATCTTTTTATAAATTCCCACCTTGAATTTATATTCAAATATCCACTGATATTTTATTTTACTTTATAAACCCAGTTTATATTTCCAAAATCTCACTTCTCTTTTAAAATTCCAATTTTAAACAACTAAATCAATTTCCAATTGATTTTCCAATTTACTTTACTTTACTTTGAAATAAATTTCCTTTACTACTTCATTTATTTCAAAATACATTAACTTTTAGATTTATTCCTTTATTTGAGTTAAAACCCTTTTTAACTGAAAATACCAATTTTAAACTTCCAAAATTCCTTCTTTAGCCTTTAATTAAATTTAATCCTTACATTCAAAATAAATCCTTTATTCTTTAAATTTAATATCACTTTAGTTTAAAGTTAATATTTCCCTTGTTATTTCGAAATTCCCTTATTCCAATTCACTTGAATTATTTACTTAAAATTTACTCTTTTATTTCTTTCAAAATCCAATTCAATATATTTTGATAACTCCTTTTATTGAAATATTCAATCCAACCATATCATCCAATATTTCAATCATCAATAAAATCATCACAGGATATCAATATTCATAGAACAGAATATCAAAAAAATCTAAATAATTTTGAGGAATCCAGTTGGATCCCTCCAACCTGTTTCCCTACATCCACAAACGTTAGCACAATACCAATTCCACTTCGAGGTGGAATATCGCGGTATATGGGATTTATATAAAAATCATCCGCTATTATGCGGCGCATAGGGTCTCATCCGCTATATAAATGCGGGAATATCAACAACTCCAATATATACATATGCCAATATATATATATTGGTATATACTACTATATATATAATATAGCATATTCAATCAATGCAATCATCCAATCAATTATTTAAATTTAACCATTTAAATTTAAAATAAAATTCAACTGAGTGAGATTAACTCACCTTTGCTTTTTATTTGCAAATCCAATCCAAACCGGCTCGCCTCTTTACAATTTTTGACCTTGAATATACATTAACGATTTATTAATATTTGAAGTAATCTAAAACCAATTACCCTTTTAATAATTTAAATTAACTGATTTTAAATGATAGTTAAACCAACCTAGTTTACACTTCCTTTTCTAACCAAGTTATAAATTTTATAATAGGGTGTATATGTATTTAATTATTTGTTAGACAAAATTGTTTGAACTTAAGAAACATTCAAAAAAAAACTATTGTTTGGTATTCAACAACCTAAACTCACTATTTTCAAATAAAAAGACAGCATTTTAAAATAAATATGTATATACCTTACCGAAGCTCGAAACAGAATCTAAGCCTTCCCACGTTGTGAAGCTCCCCACTCGACTTGAAATCTTCAGATTTTGGACCTACTGCCCAGACCCGAAGACAAAGGCACCATGGTTCCTAACGATTCGAACCGACACACCACCAATCGACGAAGCTCGCGACAATCCAGCCTCCCAACACGCGAACGCACCACCATCTGATCATCTCGCGAACGAGCGTACAGGCTTGCCAACTTCCATCCCTCACCTCGAGTTTCCCCCATGCGAAACAATCACCAAAGAGATTGAAATCGCCACCCTGAATGCCACCATCTCCTTGACCTAGGCGAGCTCACGTCGACTTCTCAACATTGTCGCGCGCACGCGATTTGCTTTCAAATCGAGAAACCCTAGATAGATTCCCCACCCTCTGCCGTGTCGAACTAGTCTCCGTCAGATTCGAATTGCTGGATTCGATCGTCACCAGATCGAACGATTCGATTTAGGGAATAAGGAGCTTGCAATTCGTGAAAAGGATTTGAGGACGGAGAACAGATCTGATTTGGTTTTAGAAGATGATTTCGTTTTTTTTTTCTTTTAACTGAGAGGCTCGGTTAAAAAGTTGTAAAGGAGAAGGAGACGCATGTACAGATGTTTCAACGCGTGGACAAACAGCGTGATCCAGAAGGCTCGTAGTTTGGATATGGAAAGAAATATCGACCAGTTAAAATATTAAATTTCCGATTAAATTTCAGCGCGTTTACATTCCGTATGATCACACGACAACTCCAAATACTACGAAAATTGAAATCCAATAATAATACAATATTACGGATCCAATGGAACTGGTTTCGTCGCATTCCGAGACTGTGCCTCGGACGGCTATTTTTAAATTCAATTTCAACGATATATTTTTAAAACTGAACAAAACTCTTTTAAAATTCCATTTTAAAAGTTCTATCATCTTCAGTATTAACAATATAAATTTTCTGAACCTTTGAACTATTTTTAACAGGCTTTAAAATCAAGATTCAATATTTTACCCAATCCCGATAATTAAATTTAATAATTAATTATCCAAATAAATACTGTATATTTGAAATTAAAGTTAAAATTTAACCTTCGGATATTTAAAATAAATTAAATATTCACATTTCAAATATACAAAAATTCCGGGTCGTCACATTCCTTCCCCCTTAAAAGAATTTCGTCCCCGAAATTACCAGTTAAGAGAAATGATTCGATACCCATTCTTTTTCCCAATCCAAATAGTTTTAACAACTTTCCATAACAATTTTTTTATTAATGATACACTAATCATCCTTTAACTTCCCAAACTTATTCATAAGTTCAACCCATACCACCTGCTTATCCATTCAAATTTAAATTTGAATTCAAATTTTAATTTATCAAAATTTTCCAAAATTTTTCTAACTCCCTAAATTTCCGAAAATTTTTGCCAGCGTCTCCTTTGCGCGGCTAGCTCGGTACAACTACAAAATGGCTCTACGGCCTCCCAATCTCAAAAAGAAAAACAAAAGCCAAGTGGCTGGATCAAAAACCCAATCAAATTTCATATAGAAATTCAAATACATACCTTTTTGTCGGGCCATTAAATTTATCTTTTAAAATCAAAATCCCAATCTATCCGTTGCTTTTATACACCTGTATATCCTACTAAGCAATAATATCAATCACAATCCCAACGTCATTTTATACTTTCCTTTACAAATTTCCAATATTTGTTTTACTTAAGCCCGTACGATGCACATATATTATCCGTACGCAATATCACATTCGATCGCTCAATCGATCACACAATTCCACTTCCGAACTAGTATCGTCCACCCGACTTCCTAGTGCGGACTCAGATCTGGTTCCTTGATCAGAAACCGTCATTCTCCTTGCATAGTCACAAACTATGATAGAGAATATCCAGAATCAATCAACAATCCATATCCAGGTTCGCCGTTGAAAATCGAGTGAAAAATTCCAACTCGGATCGATATATCTATCTCGAAATTCTGTGTTCGACATCTGGACCAAATAGTTATGCGAATAAAATAATATACGTACATCTTACGTAATTAGCCCAATTGATTATCAGTTATATCAATTCTCTTTTATTTCGCATTCCTTTTTATTGTTATCCACTTATTCACCACTATCCCATTTCACAACTTCAGTTTTAGTCTTCATTCAACTATTCACTTAGTATATATATTTTTCCATTCCAAAATTACTAAGTATATTTCCAATACCAGTTTTCCCAAGAATTTCATTCTTCAATTCTTAAGTTCAATATAAATTTTTCTTATATTTATTTACTACTTCACCACTGGAGTGTATATACTCAAATTGAACTCCAATTCCATATGAATTTCAACTTACTTCAATTTACTACTTCATTTCCAATTTTTCCCTTAAATTCAATTCATCTCCAACTTCCAAAAATCGAATTTTATTTAGCTCGAAAACAATCCAAGTTAATTCATTCAATAACTATTTCTCAACTTATTTAAACCACTCCTCTGTTTGAGTTCAGTTTCCATTTCAACATTTACTTAAGTCAATAGCTTAAGTTTATTTTCCATTTAGCCCACCCTTTAAAGTCTTATTTCCATCTTTCATTTAATTCTTATTTAATCAAATTCCATCCATTTATTTATTTAATATAAGTGGTTCATTCACTCAATCATTATGAATTTTAATTTCCATACTCAATTCATCTGGAATTATTTTATTAATAACCAGGTCATTTCCAATTTATTTTCACTTATTTGGATTTCATTCGCAATCCAAACCATCATTATTTTAATCCAATTCCATTAACTAATTTATTATCTCATTAGTTCCTTCGCTGGTTAAAATTAAATACTTGCTTTTTAATTCCAAATATCACTTCACTTAATTTTCTTAAGTTCAATATATTTTATAATTCAAGTTTGGATTTATTTAAAATTTAGATTGCTCATCTTAGTCGTTTCCATTTGATAATTACAATTTCAAATTATAACTCTTAATGGTTCAAAGAAATGAATTCCCATTTATGACTTACAATTTCATTTCTATTCATAAGTTTTAACTTACTTACTTAAGATCTAGGACTTTTCATTTAAGTCCATTTTCATCTTTACAATCAAATTTTCAAATTATTACACTTAAGAACTTAAGAATATGAATTTCTTTACACAATTATAAGCATTTTACATTACCTTTATATCGAATTCAATTCGACTTCAACTTATTTACATTTAATTCAATTCCAATTCTCAATTTTTATTTAACTTATCTCAAGTTAAATTCAAATATATTTTATTCACCTTCATATACTCGAATTAAATTTTAATTCTAGGATACAATTTTGTACAAGTTTTACAATTCATTCACCTTCAAGTTCTCTAACTCTTTTATCTACCAACTTATATTACTCATTGAGTTATTTCCATCTCATAATTATAATCCCAGATTTAAACTTTCATTCCCTTCTTATTTCAATCAACTTCACTCTATACTTTATATTGTTGATTCATTTAAATTTCCACATTTATATTTTAAATAGAATTCCCAGAATTCAATTGCTCGGTTTTTATTTCAAAACCATTTTGAATCCATAAATAACTCATACATATCTGGTATATCACATCAAACCCCAATTTCCAAAACAATCTGCTTTTACCAACAATTTTCCCTTTGAATTTCAAAACCAACTCAGTTCACAATCATTTCCAATTTAAAACAGTTTGGTAGCAATTTCTCTTTGGAAACTCGAAAATAGACATCGATGATGCTGCAGTCATCACCGAAATTATTTTCCAGCGACCAAAAGAGAATTTAATGCTTTTACCACTTTAAAACATTTCAACCATTTTTAAATCCCAAATCCCACCAGATTTCAATTCAATTTCAAAAATATTCATGAAATAATATCACCATTATTTCCCCAAAACCTTTAAAAACTATTTTTAAATCCAAAGAAATTTAAACCTTTCCCAAAACTTCAAATTCAAAATCCATTAAATTTTATATCCAAACATTATTCTGGAATTCTATCACATTTTATTTCAAGTTATAAGTCACTTTTACCATTTACATTTACAAATTTCATTTGTTTATGAATTAATCTCATTTGATTATAAATCACATTTGTAATTCACATTTGTATATAAAGTTTATCTCAATTTATAAATTTCATTTATAGTCTATATTCTCAAATTCCATTTGTTATATAAATTTATTCTTCAACTTAGGTTATAAGTTTCAATTTCTACCCAATAATGAGACTAACTCATTATTGTCATTTTCTAACAACCAAGCATCCAAATATATAACCATAATAATTTTCGAATAATTATTTCTTTTATATACAAAATAATTTGGGCAAAATTATTTCATTCACCCTATTTAAAACAATACTGTGTCGAACTGTTCTATTCAAGTGTTTAGAAACCCCTTCGATACAGTTGTACAGACTGTGCCGATGAAGGTTCATATACCACTCAATAAATCAACCAACACAATATAAAACCATTTTATATTCACTAACAAATACGCGCTCATATCTATTAATACTCTCAAAATTCCCACCAGAGCCAAGGTTATCGCTAGCCTAAGCTCTGATACCAAGTGTAACAACCCGAGTTTTTCTAACACGAAAAACCAGACCATTTTAGTTAAGAAGAAGAGGTAGAAGAAGAAAAATAGAAACAAAATCAGAATCTAACCATCGCAGCGGAATAAAATATAATATATCAACAGATCTTTACACAAATCAAAACTATATCTGTTTATACAATATAGCATCAGAATATACACCAGAGAACACATAACATACAACTGGATAATAACCATATCATGTCCTCAATATAACAGAGTACAGCAATCCACACAGCGGAATATATATAAACAAGTACGGGAAATACGTCACGCCATCCAGCTCATCTCCTGAGCTCCACAGCATCATATCCTGTAACCTATAATACTCGGTCTGACCCGAGCATCATATAAAACAATACCCGAGTCAGTCTGGAATACCAGCGTGAGAAAATCACACTCAATTGATTATTAAAGTTTCAAAAATCCTTTGAAAACAAAAGCATCTCGTAAGACCACGCCACAAATAAACATGTCGGGTTTTTACCTTACGATAGCTAAAACACTTTTTATCAAATTCCTTTGATATTATAATAGTGTCTATATACAAATACTTATTAAAATAGCTGAAATTGTTACATTATTAAATTCCAGCATACTAGCCACAAAAGTGGGTAATACAAACAAATACCGTACAAGGCACGTAGGAAAAATGGATTTCCAACGAATGACTAGGCACTGGGGTACCACCTATCATAGTACGTGGCCTAGATCACCGTACCGAGGAGTACGCCCGCTCCCCTGCAACACAAGACCGGAATCATCCCTTACTGGATAATTCCAAATAAAATCACCCCACGGTTGGGATCAGCAACCGCACCACTAAGCCGAAATAAAAAGGGACATCTAGACAGGGATGACCTTACCCTCCAGTGGGAGCTACCCACGAAGCCTTGCTGCATAACCCCTGATTTTCAGTCATTCCCGGTTGATGAGGTTCGAGGCTAAACGATACCTTTTAGAGAACATATCCCTTAGAATGCCCATCGTCCGCTGACGATGTTTCGCAAGCATTCGTCCATACAAGTCCGTCCTGGGTTTGAACGGAACCGAAGGCACTATTCCTACTACATCCATTTTGGAAATATCCTCAGGATTAGTAGCGACTAGCCCTTGCACTTCACAGTTCCATCTTCGACTCCGAAATCGTTACACGAAACGTACAAACCGGATCGAAGTGGTATTCGAGTCTCCAGACCTAGAATCCCGGTATACGGAAACTCGATCCCGGTCTTTTCGAAACGATCAGCGCATTTGGCCAATATTGATAGTCGGTTATTTAACTATCAATTAACATCCACAAGCAACCATCACACAATTAAATAATTTCCCACATTATTTATTTGCCCAAATATCTTTCCAAGATATAATTCCGAATTTTCAAAACTCATTTGAAAACAATTTCAAAACAGTTTCCGCTTACGGAATACATTTCCAAATATTTATTTCCTCTGAAACACCAAGTACAAAACACTTAGATTTTAAAATAATCTTAAAACACTTTACTATAAATATACTTAATAATATTGAAATTTAAAAAACTACTTTAATACCTTAACAAAATATATACTTAAGAAATATTTAAAATGAAACCACTTTACAAATATAAACTAAATTTCTCTTTTTTTTTAAAACAGAATAGCAAATCACTTTTATATAATTACTACAATAATAGATTTTAAAAATACCTACTTTGAAAATTAACATTTAGAAATAATCAATTTTCTAAAACATGCTTTTTAAATCATACTTAAAACTTTTAACTTATATTTAAATTGCTTTGAAAACGTACTTGGCTATCCAGAGAAATACACTTCTCATTTCCATCTTTTAAAAATAAATCAACATTTATTTTTAAACCAAACCATATCTTTTTATAAATTCCCACCTTGAATTTATATTCAAATATCCACTGATATTTTATTTTACTTTATAAACCCAGTTTATATTTCCAAAATCTCACTTCTCTTTTAAAATTCCAATTTTAAACAACTAAATCAATTTCCAATTGATTTTCCAATTTACTTTACTTTACTTTGAAATAAATTTCCTTTACTACTTCATTTATTTCAAAATACATTAACTTTTAGATTTATTCCTTTATTTGAGTTAAAACCCTTTTTAACTGAAAATACCAATTTTAAACTTCCAAAATTCCTTCTTTAGCCTTTAATTAAATTTAATCCTTACATTCAAAATAAATCCTTTATTCTTTAAATTTAATATCACTTTAGTTTAAAGTTAATATTTCCCTTGTTATTTCGAAATTCCCTTATTCCAATTCACTTGAATTATTTACTTAAAATTTACTCTTTTATTTCTTTCAAAATCCAATTCAATATATTTTGATAACTCCTTTTATTGAAATATTCAATCCAACCATATCATCCAATATTTCAATCATCAATAAAATCATCACAGGATATCAATATTCATAGAACAGAATATCAAAAAAATCTAAATAATTTTGAGGAATCCAGTTGGATCCCTCCAACCTGTTTCCCTGCATCCACAAACGTTAGCACAATACCAATTCCACTTCGAGGTGGAATATCGCGGTATATGGGATTTATATAAAAATCATCCGCTATTATGCGGCGCATAGGGTCTCATCCGCTATATAAATGCGGGAATATCAACAACTCCAATATATACATATGCCAATATATATATATTGGTATATACTACTATATATATAATATAGCATATTCAATCAATGCAATCATCCAATCAATTATTTAAATTTAACCATTTAAATTTAAAATAAAATTCAACTGAGTGAGATTAACTCACCTTTGCTTTTTATTTGCAAATCCAATCCAAACCGGCTCGCCTCTTTACAATTTTTGACCTTGAATATACATTAACGATTTATTAATATTTGAAGTAATCTAAAACCAATTACCCTTTTAATAATTTAAATTAACTGATTTTAAATGATAGTTAAACCAACCTAGTTTACACTTCCTTTTCTAACCAAGTAATAAATTTTATAATAGGGTGTATATGTATTTAATTATTTGTTAGACAAAATTGTTTGAAATTAAGAAACATTCAAAAAAAACTATTGTTTGGTATTCAACAACCTAAACTCACTATTTTCAAATAAAAAGACAGCATTTTAAAATAAATATGTATATACCTTACCGAAGCTCGAAACAGAATCTAAGCCTTCCCACGTTGCGAAGCTCCCCACTCGACTTGAAATCTTCAGATTTTGGACCTACTGCCCAGACCCGAAGACAAAGGCACCATGGTTCCTAACGATTCGAACCGACACACCACCAATCGACGAAGCTCGCGACAATCCAGCCTCCCAACACGCGAACGCACCACCATCTGATCATCTCGCGAACGAGCGTACAGGCTTGCCAACTTCCATCCCTCACCTCGAGTTTCCCCCATGCGAAACAATCACCAAAGAGATTGAAATCGCCACCCTGAATGCCACCATCTCCTTGACCTAGGCGAGCTCACGTCGACTTCTCAACATTGTCGCGCGCACGCGATTTGCTTTCAAATCGAGAAACCCTAGATAGATTCCCCACCCTCTGCCGTGTCGAACTAGTCTCCGTCAGATTCGAATTGCTGGATTCGATCGTCACCAGATCGAACGATTCGATTTAGGGAATAAGGAGCTTGCGATTCGTGAAAAGGATTTGAGGACGGAGAACAGATCTGATTTGGTTTTAGAAGATGATTTCGTTTTTTTTTTCTTTTAACTGAGAGGCTCGGTTAAAAAGTTGTAAAGGAGAAGGAGACGCGTGTACAGATGTTTCAACGCGTGGACAAACAGCGTGATCCAGAAGGCTCGTAGTCTGGATATGGAAAGAAATATCGACCAGTTAAAATATTAAATTTCAGCGCGTTTACATTCCGTATGATCACACGACAACTCCAAATACTACGAAAATTGAAATCCAATAATAATACAATATTACGGATCCAATGGAACTGGTTTCGTCGCATTCCGAGACTGTGCCTCGGACGGCTATTTTTAAATTCAATTTCAACGATATATTTTTAAAACTGAACAAAACTCTCTTAAAATTCCATTTTAAAAGTTCTATCATCTTCAGTATTAACAATATAAATTTTCTGAACCTTTGAACTATTTTTAACAGGCTTTAAAATCAAGATTCAATATTTTACCCAATCCCGATAATTAAATTTAATAATTAATTATCCAAATAAATACTGTATATTTGAAATTAAAGTTAAAATTTAACCTTCGGATATTTAAAATAAATTAAATATTCACATTTCAAATATACAAAAATTCTGGGTCGTCACACTACACTTATACACACACAAATATGGATTTCACGTGGAAATCGGTTAAGTCACAGATAATTTAAATTTGATGTTTTGGAAATTGAAATTTTAATTTCAATTGATTTTGAAATTAGAATTTGGGTTTTAAAGTGAAAAGCTTTTGAAATGGAATTTCAAAGATAAAAGTTATTTTGAATAACTTAACCGAGTTTTTGAAAATTTAAATAATTGGATTTAAATTTGAATTCAAATTTGAAATTGAATCCTATGATTTGAAACTAGGGATTAAAAATGTTATAAATGTGTTTATATGAAGTTAAACCATTTTAAAAGTAAAATTTTGGGAATTTGAATTTAACCCAAGGATTCCAACTCGTATGAATGAATCAGATTTTCCAAAAATGAAAACTGTTTGTTTTCAAATGATAAAAGCTTTTAGATAAGAAAAGAAATTCCAAATTAGGTAAAGGAATTTCAAGTGAATAAAAAAATGGATTTTCCAAGTTATGAATGAATTCTTTTTAAAAGCTATGAATTAGATCTGTTTATTTTTAACAGATTTAAAATGATGTTTTGTTTAACCCGTTTGAAATGGAATTGTTTTGAAAACTATAAGTTAAATCTTTGATTTAAAGATTTAACGAGTTAATCAAATTGAAATGGAAATTGATTTGGAAAATCTGTGAATGAATCTTTTGTTTCAAAAGATTAAAGTGTGGAAATTGTTTTAAACCATTTAAGGTTGTTAAAATGAATCTTCTTGTTTAACGATTTGAAATTGGTAATTTGTTAAACCATTTGAAAAGAAAGTTTGGGTTTAACTTGTGACTTAATTGAAATCCCAGTATCCATATGTTTTAAAATATTGCGCTCATTATTCGGTTTAGCCGGGAGAGGACCTTTGTGTCACATAACCCATTCCGAATAAGTGATTCGACGATATGGATAGCATTTGAAGACCGGTGTTGAAGACCGGATATTTTTCGAAAATGAAAGGACAACCTGTCGAATGTCTCTGCACTGAGTCGCGCCGGTATAGAGATTTATATCACTCTTTTGTGACGGGAAGTCCGGACGTGATTGGAAATTATCCGGAATTGCAAGGGCTTCGTGAGAAGTGCCTTCGGTTCTGTTCGAACCCGGAACAGACTTATATGGATACATGTCTGACATTACACTTTGAGATATAAAGCCGATTTCTTTCAAATACATTTCTGTTGGTGGCGGAGAATTTATTCTCTTAGCTTAACACCCTTCTCTGAGACGTACGAGCTCAGAGGTGATGTAGTTGAAGTTATCAGCGATATATCCCAATTTGGTAATGTGACATGCTGAGTGTTGTTGTGTGATGATCAGTGTTTGATCATTTGTGATATGATCATTTGTTTGATCATTTATCTTTGTGATCATAGGTTGATCATCTGTTGACCCAAAGCGTGGCTTTTTGAAAAAGCGTAGCTTTGTGGACGAGACTTCGTCAGGACCTCACTACCCGGAAATGGTCGAAACAGGATCGTTGCGGCAAGGTTATGAGGGTCGCGCCCTTTAGGGTATGTCATTTCCTTCTGGAAAGGGGTGGTATCATGGTATGGAGCCCAGATACTTACTCATGTGGATACACTTTCTTTATGATGTGTGATGTTGGATACCGAGCTCGGATAAAGGTCCCAAAGGACCGGGAGGTGGCATATTCGTGAGTTACCTGTTACAGGGGTAACCCGGCCTTGTTGGCAGAGAGCAGTTTGTCTCTCGGAGCGTCCCGCCAGAGGCGTTTCCTTCGTGGCATAGGAAGTTCCTTAGCCTGACCATTTGTTGGAAATCCATTTCCCAATACGGAACTTGTACGGTATTAGTTGTAGAACCTGCCATTTACTTATGGTGGCGCCCCACTGTTTAGATGGTAGCTATAGTAGGCATAGTTCGAAATGTCTATGCTGGCTAAGATTAATATTATACTTTCGAAATGTTTTCTGCACTATGCACTAATAATAATATCCAATTGATTTTGCGTAGTAAGCATCTTTGACTATCATAAGAAGAAATCTCCTCCAATTCTGCGTTTGCATTGTGTGTGTGGCGGGAGGTCTTATGGTAGTTTCATTTTCCAAAAGCATTGCGAATTGACTTTAAAATTCTGTTGTTGTTTGTTTTAAAGATAAACTGTTTTTGTTGCTCACACCAGTCCCATGACTGATCCGGAGTTTATTGTTCCTTTCCTAAACTCTGGATGCTCATAATTTTCCACACGAGCAGTCTAGAGTTGGGTTTCTTTTTAGATATTCAGGTTTAGTAGATTATCTGGAGCTTGTTCATTCATCGGAGTTGCTTATCTTGGAGTTGTGGATTCATTCTTGTCCGAAGATCAATTTGGAGTTATCATTTCTATTGTTATCATTTTCTTTTCCGCTGCTATTTGTTGTATCATATCTCTGATGTATATAGATATTCATTGTATCATCATTGTATCTGGATATTTTATCAGATGTTGTATATCTATATTTTTTTTTATTCCGCTGTGTTATTTACTTAATGTTGTTATAAGCTCCGGAGAACCAGATTTGGCATTTGAATCTACGGCATTTTTAGTACAAGTGGAGTACGGGTGCTGATTTTCGAAGGCCAACTTTTGGGTCTTTACACCTGTCTTCTGTGTACCTGTATAATTAGCAACTACAGCAGTAATCTAAAAATAAAAAAAATTGAATTTGCAAAAATATAAATTTGTTTTTAGTGGTGCCTCAGATATATGGGTTATTGTCATCACTTTTTGTTTGTGTAATATCTGTGCATATCAGTATTTTTATCAGGGACAGGTAATCATGAGTGGCTGCAATACACACGTGTACATTTATACACATGTGCACTGCCTCGCCAACTCGTGTGCACAGTCAACAAAAGCCACTACAACCATGACTCAACTCAAATGCAATACCAAACCAACATAACAACAACCAAAACATACTTGAATCAATGGCCAGATCCAAGCAACAGTGCACAAGGGCAGTTGTACCAAAACAAGTAGATGCAAACATTCATGAACACACATATATGGTTTGAAAGTCCAAAACAGCTATCAAGTACAAGTGACTTGATGAATATGAAACAGTCCATCAACCAAACTCAATGCAAGCAATTCACAAAGTCAACAGAGGCATATACATATATGCACAGGTTCAAAAAACAGTGACCAGGTCATGTACATGAAGACAACTACACAAAAGACTCAAGTGCACAGCAACAAATCATTGCTCAAAGACACATGACACTAGTAGCATGATCGATCAGTGAGCAGTAGTCCACATCAAGTATACATGAGCAAACGAGTGCAACAAGATAACAATATCACATTCAAGTGCAGTGAAGACCAACAGCAACATGAACCAAACAATGCGTATAAGTATATACATGTATGTATGAAATGCACAGGTACAGACTGCAACAAAATGCACAAGACAGAATGAATACATGAAGACCATATTCAAGTGCATCGAACCATCGAGCAAGTGCAACCAAACAGTAAACAAGCAAACAATTCGAGCAGAACAAAGATCAAAGAAATGATAATGGCCGAAGTCCTGAATATGTATATATCACAGCAGTTATAAAAAGGAACATGTCGAGTATGCTATAGAGAGTCGAAGCCGAGAGCACCAAGAAGCCAGGAAATCACAAAATCTAAATTTTACAAAATCAACTGCAGTTTCAAATCGAAGTCAACACCGTGATGACCAAGTGGTCGAAGCCATGAGCAACTTGAAGCCAGAAGAAATGTAAATGCAGACCAAAGAATCAGCATCGTCAAATGAAATCAAGTGTGTGTACAATTTGAAAAAGTCAAAAATAAAAGAGGAAAGTTTCTGCCATATCGATCAAGGAAAGATCGAATGCTTCAAAACCCAAGCCGTGATTATCACGTAATAGAAAAGAAAAATATAAGCATAAGAAAAGGTCAGAAAACATCTCAAGCATCCAAGCATCATCGATCGGCCAAGGAAAATAAAGTGACGAATTCAAACGAATTTGGACGAACGAAATTATAGGAACTAGACTCCTATATAAACCAATCATCATCGGCACTTTTAATTATCAAGTTCAAGCAACCAAAACCAGTAAAAGCCAAAGCGAAAATTAACATACCAGATATAATTCGAACTTGATCGAATTGATGCTGCTGATAGAAATTCAAGAGACAAACGATCGATGAAGTATCATCAATCGACATAGCAGCAACTTCGACAAACCCTAATTTAGAGCAACGAAGAAATAATGAACGAGCCGAAGCCCTAATTTCAGAAAGAAGAACGAAGCCGCCATTTGCTTAATCAGGGAATCAGGCCGAAGTAAAAGAAGAAATAAAAAGAGGGCCGATGTTTTAGTTTTATTTTTGGGCCAGGGTTATTTTAATTAAGGGCAAAAATTGGTTTCAAGTTTTCTATTTTATTTTTGCTCTTGTTGTTCTTGTTTTTATTTTCTGTACTTTTCGAATCAAATCTGGGTAAATCACCACCTAGGATTTAGGTTGTGTCGGATTGTCTAGTTAGGATTAGTTCAGTAAGCAGGGTTTGCGAGTTTGCAAAACTTTATAGGCGGTAGCAGGGTTTGCAAGTCTATTAGAGTGTTTCTAAGCGGGAGACTGTTTAATTCTAATAGAAATCTGGGAATGCAGCAGTAGGCAGGGGTTGCCGAAGCTGGGTAAATTTTGTGTGTGATTTACTTTACAGCATATTCACTTTTCTGTAGTTTGTTTAAATTCGAGAAAATTTGCTATAACCCTATTCACCCCCCCTCTAGGGTTAATCTAGATCCGACAAGTGGTATCAGAGCCCGGTAGTTTTCTTTAACTCTAGAGTCATGAATCCACCAAATAATGCTTTTTCTGATGGGCAATCTATTGCTAGGCCACCCATGTTTAATGGGAATGATTATGCTTATTGGAAAGTTAGGATGGGTATTTATCTTAGTTATGTTGATTATGATGTTTGGGACATTATTGAAACTGGCTATAAATCTCCCACTATAACTGTTGGTGATACTGAGATTCCTAAACCTAAGGATAGATGGGACGCTAACGATAAGAAATTAAAAACTACAAATGCTAGAGACATGAATGCTTTGATCTGTGCTCTTGATAAGAATGAATTTAATAGAATTTCTCACTGTAAAACTGCACAGGAAATTTGGCATACCTTGGAGGTGACACATGAAGGAACTTCTCAAGCCAAGGAGTCTCGTCTAGCCCTATTCAGCAATGAATACGAGAACTTTGTGATGGACAAAGGCGAGAGCATAAAGGACATGTTTGGACGTTTTTCAACTTTGGTGTACAATGCTAGAGCGCTTGGGAAGGTATTCACTGAGGTAGAGCTTGTGAGGAAGGTGCTACGAGTATTACCGATGAACTTTGAGGTAAAAGTCACGGCAATACAAGAATCGAAAGATCTGAGTAAACTAAGCATGGAAGAGTTGATTGGCAACTTGATGACATATGAGCTTGAGCTAAAAACAAAGGAGGAACGCAACAACTCCGAATCAAAGAAGAAGACGATTGCCTTAAAGAGCAAAGAAGAGAGCGATGAAGAAGAAGAAGATCCAATTGAAGAGTTTGCAATGGCTGTCAATAATCTTAGAAAGTGGTCAAGATTCGGGCCATGCAAGAAGAAAACAAGTGGTAATAGGTCAAAAGATTCTGACAATTCCGATAATGAATTGACTTGTTATAACTACAAGAAGCCTGGCCACTTCAAACAAAAATGCCTACTTCTCAAAAACAACAAAGGAAAGAAAAAGAAGAAGAAGGCCTTTGCAGCGACTTGGGATGATGAAGAAGGAGAGGAAGTTTCGAATAATAGCTCAGAGGAGGCTAATTTGTGTCTTATGGAAAAATCAGATTCAGAAGCAAGCTCAGAGGAATCTAGTGAGGTAAGTGACTATTCTTATAAAGAACTTGTTTTGATGTGTTGTGATCTTACTAAAACAATTGATACTCTTGATTTTAAAATTGAAAAACTGAAATCTGATAGGAGAGAACTTGTCCATGAAAATTCTAGGTTAGAAACTGAACTTGAAAATATTCAAAACCTAGACTGTAAAAAATGTAAAATTTTAGATTCGGAATTATCAAAACTTAAGAATAGCTTTGAGAATCTTGAAAAAGAAAACTTGAGTCTTAAGGAAACCATTGACACTAGGAAAAAGGATTTTATAAATAGATGCACCTCACTTGTGACTGAAAACACAACACTAAAAACCAAAGTCCAAAATCTTGAGAAAACTCTGAATAACTTTTCAAGAGGAGAAAAATCATTCAACATGTTATTGGGAAATCAACTTTTTGCTAACAACAGAAAAGGACTAGGTTTTGGGAAAACACAAGTTGATGATAGTGCAAAAGGTAAGAGTGTCTTTGCTAGATGTGGAATAATTGAACATCGTGCTGAAAATTATAGTCATAGGAACAAGAACACAAAATTTATACAAGTTTGGGTTCCTAAGAATTCTGCAAACAAATTTATGTCTATTGGAAGAAGAATGAAAGGACAAAACAAGTTTGGGTTCCAAAGGGATTGTTTATTCACAATGCTTCAGTCACTAATATCATTGGACCTAAGAGTTTCTCTAGGTCATCTTCCTCTCTCTCTATGTAGGTTTGTTGGCGGGCTAAGGAGCAACAAGAATGGTATCTAGATTCAGGTTGTTCTAGACATATGACAGGTGACAAATCAAAGTTCCTTAGCCTAGAGAATTTTAAAGGTGGAAATGTGATCATGGGAGACAATAGCAAGTGTAAGATTATTGGTAAAGGTGAAGTAGGTAACGGTACTTTTTCCTTGACTAATGTTTTATACGTCGGTAATTTGCATCACAAACTCATTTCTATTAGCCAACTATGTGACAAAGGTATGAATGTGGTTTTTGATAGTGATACTTGCAAAATCATTGATAAATCTCCTAATAACATTGTTTTTATGGGCAAAAGAAAAGGAAATGTTTACACGCTTTCTTTTGATAATCTAAATCTTTCTAGATGTTTGTAGCCACTAACGAAGAGGCATCCTTATGGCATAGGAGACTTGGACATGCTAGCATGGGCCTCTTGGAAAAACTTGAAACAAAAGAATTAGTCAGAGGGTTACCACATCAGAAATTTAAAAATAATAAAGTGTGTAAAGCATGTTCCTTGGGCAAGCTTAGTCGATCATCATTTCGCCCTAAAAACATTGTTCGCACATCAAGGGTCCTTGAATTAATTCACATGGACTTATTTGGACCAAATGAAATTGCAATCTTGAATGGAAAACGTTATTGTTATGTATTGGTTGATGATTATTCTAGATTTACATGGGTTTATTTCTTAGCCAAAAAGTCTGAATCTTTTAATTATTTTTCAAAATTTGCAAAAATTGTTCAAAATGAAAAAGGAGTTTCAATTAAAACTTTGAGAAGTGATCATGGAGGCGAATTTGAAAATTTGGATTTTGATAGCTTTTGTGAAGAAAATGGTTTAAAACATGAATTTTCTGCTCCACGAACACCTCAACAAAATGGGGTGGTTGAAAGGAAAAATCGTACATTGCAAGAATTGGATAGATCCATGTTGAGTGAGTATAAACTACCTCTAACGTTTTGGGCAGAAGCAGTGAATACTTCTTGCTATGTAATGAATAGAGTGATGATTAGACCAATACTTGGCAAAACGTCTTATGAATTGTGGCATGAAAGAAAACCTAACATTTCTTATTTTCGTGTTTTTGGATGTCCTTGTTTCATTCTTAACATGGGTGATCAACTTGGAAAATTCGAATCAAAGGTTGATGAGGCAATTTTCATGGGCTATTCAACAAGGAGCAAGGCTTACAGGATATACAACAAACGAATAAAAACAATTGTTGAATCAATCAATGTGAAATTCGATGAATCTGACATGGAAAGGACGACTGAAAAGGCGGTTGACGATGGGGTAGATCATGAAGGCATTGAAGAAGGGACATCTAGTGAGAAAGCTGAAAGTAGGACTGTTGATGTTGATAGATTGAAGTTCGAATCCAATCATCCTCCTGAATTGGTTATGGTAATCCTACGGAAGGTATACGCACTCGCTCTTCATTTGATAAAAATTTGTGTGCGTTTTGTTGTCACAGTGGTTTTATTTCTGAGATTGAACCTAATTCTGTTGAAATGGCTCTTAATGATGAAAGTTGGGTTTTAGCAATGCAAGATGGACTTAATCAATTTGAGAGAAATAAAGTTTGGAAATTAGTTCCTAGGCCTAATCACTATCCAATTGTTGGAACTAAATGGGTGTTCAAAAATAAACTTGATGAATTAGGAAATGTAATTAGAAACAAAGCTAGGTTGGTCGCAAAAGGATATAACCAAATAGAAGGCATAGATTTTGATGAAACATTTGCTCCAGTTGCTAGGTTAGAAGCCATTAGGATTTTGCTAAGTTTTGCATGTTATAAGGGTTTAAAACTTAAACAAATGGATGTAAAAAGTGCCTTTCTAAATGGTGATTTGAAAGAAGAAGTTTTTGTTGAACAACCCCCCGGTTTTGAAAATCATGATTTTCCAAATCATGTGTATAAACTAGAAAAAGCATTTATGGTCTTAAGCAAGCTCCTAGAGCTTGGTATGACTACCTTTGTACATATCTTTTGGAAAATGGTTTTAAAAAGGGGAGTGCTGACACGACATTGTTTCTATTACATAGAGAAAGTGATTTTTTGATTGTTCAGATTTATGTGGATGATATCATTTATGGTGCTACTAATGAACTCTTGTGTGATAAATTTGAACAAGTCATGCAGGCTAAATTCGAGATGAGCTTGGTTGGAGAATTGAAATTTTTCCTTGGATTTCAAATCAAGCAAAGCAGTGATGGTATTTTCATTTCACAATCCAAGTATGTGTTGGAACTGTTGAAGAAATTTGGAGTTGAGAACCCCAAACCATTGAGAACTCCTATAAGCCCATCAACAAAGTTGGACAAAGACGAGAAAGGAGTTGCTGTTGATCAGAAGAAATATCGAGGGATAATTGGTTCACTTCTCTATCTTACTGCTTCTAGACCTGATATTATGTTTTCTGTGTGTTTGTGTGCACGTTTTCAATCTAATCCTAAAGAATCTCATTTGAAAGCCACTAAACGAATTTTGAGATATCTTTCACACACACACAAATTTGGACTATGGTACCCTTCTTGTGAAAATTTTGATTTAGTTGGTTATTCTGATGCTGATTATGCTGGTTCATTAGTTGACAGGAAAAGCACTAGTGGGACATGTTTCATGCTAGGACATTCATTAGTTTCATGGTCAAGTCGAAAACAAAATAGTGTTGCATTATCCACCACTGAAGCAGAATTTATTGCTTTAGGAAGTTGTTGTGCTCAAATTTTATGGAGGATGCAAACTCTTTCTGATTTTGGCTTAGTTTACAAACAAGTTCCATTAAAATGTGATAGTAAAAGTGTAATAGACTTGTCAAATAATCATGTTCATCATTCACGCACAAAACACATTGATGTGAGACACCACTTTCTTAGAGATCACATTGCTAAGGAAGACATTTGCATTGAACATATTTCAACTGAAATTCAACTTGTTGATAGTTTCACAAAACCCCTCCCCGAAGATAGATTTTGCAGATTACGTTTGGATTTGGGGATTATAGAAATTGACTAATCATTTTCCATTTTTTGGTTGAAATATTCTTGGATATTTATTTTCAACTTCAATTTCTAGAATTCAAACCAGTTTTGGATATTATTCAAAGATTGATTCAAATATGGTATTCAGTAGTGGAAATATGTTTTTGTTTTATTTCTTTTCAAAATTAAAAAATATATATATATAATAATATTTCATAATATAATTAACTTGGTAACTTATTCCACGATCATTTCTATTTCTACCATCTTTCTATCATTCATAATGGTTTTGATAAATGAGAAGAGTGATTTCTTTTAAAATTTAAAAAAAAAATTCCACTACTGTTCCATTATTTTTTTGTCATTCTTTTGATGATAACAAAAGGAGGAGAAGAACAAGATTTTGATAAGGAAGTAAATATTTTTGGAATACTTCAACAAATTTGTTAAATGTTGTTAGTTAATTTTCTTTAGTTCTTTTATTCTTCTGTAATTTTCTAAATCTTCTAAATAGGGAGTGGTCTCAGTTGTAGGGGGAGCGTTCATATAGGGGGAGCTAAATATTTCATGCTCAAACACATTTATTAGAATTTCAAAATCATTAATATATATGTTTGTCATCATCAAAAGGGGGAGATTGTTTGATGTGATTTTTTGTTTGATGATAACAAATATATATATATATATATATCAAGTTATATATGTGTTTGCAGATTGTACTATACACATATAGGAATAAATATTCATATTGAATAATAATACTATTGCACAGAATTTATATAATTCAATTAGTATTTTTTATTCAACATAATATTTTATTTCAACACTTTTACAGTACAAAGTTTTCAGCTCTCTCTATATACATACACTAGTTTCATACATTTCACATTCACATTTTTTCTCACTACAACACTCAACACTCAGTTTTTCACTCTGTCTGCACATCTGCATCTATTTACATTGTCCAGCTCCAGTTCTTGTCCTGTCTTCTATGTACCTGTATAATTAGCAACTACAGCAGTAATCTGAAAATAAACAAAATTTGAATTTGCAAAAATATAAATTTGTTTTTAGTGGTGCCTCAGATATATGGGTTATTGTCATCACTTTTTGTTTGTGTAATATCTGTGCATATCAGTATTTTTATCAGGGATAGGTAATCATGAGTGGCTGCAATACACACGTGTACATTTATACACATGTGCACTGCCTCGCCAACTCGTGTGCACAGTCAACAAAAGCCACTGCAACCATGACTCAACTCAAATGCAATACCAAACCAACATACCAGCAACCAAAACATACTTGAACCAATAGCCAGATACAAGCAACAGTGCACAAGGGCAGTTGTACCAAAACAAGTAGATGCAAACATTCATGAACACACATATATGGTTTGAAAGTCCAAAACAGTTATCAAGTACAAGTGACTTGATGAATATGAAACAGTCCATCAACCAAACTCAATGCAAGCACTTCACAAAGTCAACTGAGGCATATACATATATGCACAGGTTCAAAAAACAGTGATCAAGTCATGTACATGAAGACAACTACACAAAAGACTCAAGTGCATAGCAACAAATCATTGCTCAAAGACACATGACACAAGTAGCATGATCAGATCAGTGAGCAGTAGTCCACATCAAGTATAAATGAGCAAACGAGTGCAACAAGATAACAATATCACATTCAAGTGCAGTGAAGACCAACAGCAACATGAACCAAACAATGCATATAAGTATATACATGTATGTATGAAATGCACAGGTACAGACTGCAACAAAATGCACAAGACAGAATGAATACATGAAGACCATATTCAAGTGCATCGAACCATCGAGCAAGTGCAACCAGACAGTAAACAAGCAAACAATTCGAGCAGAACAAAGATCAAAGAAATGATAATGGCCGAAGTCATGAATATGTATATATCACAACAGTTATAAAAAGGAACATGTCGAGTATGCTACAGAGAGTCGAAGCCGTGAGCACCAGGATGCCAGGAAATCACAAAATCAAAAATTTACAAAATCAACTGCAGTTTCAAATCAAAGTCAATACCGTGATGACCAAGTGGTCGAAGTCGTGAGCAACTTGAAGCCAGAAGAAATGTAGATGCAGACCAAAGAATCAACATCATCAAATGAAATCAAGTGTGTGTACAATTTGAAAAAGTCAAAAATAAAAGTGGAAAGTTTCTGTCGTATCAATCAAGGAAAGATCGAACGCTTCAAAACCCAAGTCGTGATTATCACGTAATAGAAAAGCAAAATATACGCATAAGAAAAGGTCAGAAAACATCTCAAGCATCCAAGCATCATCGATCGGCCAAGGAAAATAAAGTGACGAATTCAAACGAATTTGGACGAACGAAATTATAGGAACTAGACTCCTATATAAACCAATCATCATCGGCACTTTTAATTATCAAGTTCAAGCAACCAAAACCAGTAAAAGCCAAAGCGAAAATTAACATACCAGATATAATTCGAACTTGATCGAATTGAAGCTGCTGATAGAAATTCAAGAGACAAACGATCGATGAACTATCATCAATCGACATAGCAGCAACTTTGACAAACCCTAATTCAGAGCAACGAAGAAATAACGAACGAGCCGAAGCCCTAATTTCAGAAAGAAGAACGAACCCGCCATTTTCTTAATCAGGGAATCGGGCCGAAGTAAAAGAAGAAATAAAAAGAGGGCCGACGTTTTAGTTTTATTTTTGGGCCAGGGTTATTTTGATTAAGGGCAAAAATTGGTTTCAAGTTTTCTATTTTATTTTTGCTCTTATTGTTCTTGTTTTTATTTTCTGTACTTTTCGAATCAAATCTGGGTAAATCACCACCTAGGATTTAGGTTGTGTCAGATTGTCTAGTTAGGATTAGTTCAGTAAGCAGGGTTTGCGAGTTTGCAAAACTCTATAGGCGGTAGCAGGGTTTGCAAGTCTATTAGAGTGTTTGTAAGCGGGAGACTGTTTAAATCTAATAGAAATCTGGGAATGCAGCAGTAGGCAGGGGTTGCCGAAGCTGGGTAAATTTTGTGTGTGATTTACTTTACAGCATATTCACTTTTCTGCAGTTTATTTAAATTCGAGAAAATTTGCTATAACCCTATTCACCCCCCTCTAGGTTAATCTAGATCCTACACATTGGTGTTCATTTTCGGGTTTACAAAAGAGGAATTGCTGCCAAATTATTTTAAATGAAAGTTGTTTGGAAAATTTGGATTTGGTTTTAGAAATTCAAAAGATATATTGAATTGATTTCAAAATGGTTTTTGAAAGGTTGAAAAGACTCTGGAATCCAATTTAAAATATTTATGGGAATGATAAATGAGTTGATAACTTATACAATTTGAATTTTGATAGAATAAATTTAACTTAAAGGATAGAGTTAAATTAAAGTAAGTATAAGTGAATCAATAAAAATCCAAGTGGAAACTTAAGTTAAGTTAAACAAATGATGTTTAATTGGAATATAACTTAAGTTATGGTGAATGAATTTGATTTTGGGTATCAAAATTGATTAATGAAATGAAGTGACGAATGTGAACTTGAGTTATATAAATGAAATTCAATTTTATTTGTAAAATGAAGTAGTAATTGAATTGAATAACTGGATTGGATGTTAATCAATCTAATGAAAATAAATTGATATGAAATAATGGATGTAAGTGTTAATTCATTAAAAGTAAATGAAATTGAAAGTTGAATAATTGAATGTAAGTCAATTTAATATCAACCAATTGAATTAAAGATGTTGAACCAAATTGGATGTAAATTAAATAATTTCGTTATATTGAATAAACATTGGTTGTTATTTGATTGTTAATTAATTGTATATAAATTCATTAAGTGTTAATGAAGTTGAATTGATAAATTGGAAGCTAAGTAATTGAATTCAAATTGGAAGTGAACTAATGTAAATGTAAATTAGTGGATGTAAACTAATTGAACAGGAATAAATGAATGTTAGTAAAAACATCCAATGTTAATGAATCAATTGGAAAAACCAATTCATTGAATATTAATGAGAATATGAATGAATATTGATTTGGTTATGGATGATAGTTGTTTGATGGTTGCATTTGTTGTTTTGTTGCATTTGCTATATTGGCATATGTAGTTGTTTTAGTGATATATGTTGTATATTGATGTTATTTTCATATATGCATGTTACTCATTTGTTTGTTGAGTGTATAGTAGGTGCGGATTGCGCTTGCTTCGCATTTGGAGCTCGCTTTCGCGCTATATTAGCCGTATACGCTCGCTAATAATATATAAGGTACATATCTCGGATTAAATATCGTACTTTTACACCTTTTTCCCTACGGGATACCTCATCACTTGATGAGATGTATATTTGTGGTATATATACATTGTCATTTTTTTTCGGATCGAGTCGCGCAAAGGAGGCTATGGCGAATTTTTTCGAAAATTTAAGGCGTTAGAATATTTTTGAGTAATTTGAAAATTTTAAAAAAACTAAGTATGGTTAGAAAACTTAGTAAAAGTTTTTGTAAGAAGTTTAACTATTGGATTTTTGGAAAAGTTAAACACTTAAGAGATTTGTAGATCTAATTTGAACAGTTTGTTTGAAAAGTTAATGGATTTTGTGAATTTTTCTTACTTTGTAATTTCGAGGACGAAATTCTTTTAAGGGGTGAAGTTTGTAACGACCCAGAATTTCTGTCAATTAAAAATTTGATTATTTAATTAATTTTGAATATTAATAAGTGAAATTAATAAGTCGAATAATTCATTATTCGAATAACTAGATTTAATTGGGTAATTAAATCGATAATTTAATAGTTGAAATTCCAGAAATAATTGAAATCTGTATTAAATATGATTAAAAATGGTTTATGAAGTTATATTAAATCATATTGAAGTTATAGTGATGTTTTAGAACTATTAAAATTTAATTTTAAGTTAATCTGTGAAAATTGAATATTTTAATATTTAATTGATTTGAGAAATTAGCCATTTTTCAAACAGTCTCAGAATTGGACGAAACAAGTTCCATTGGATCCGTAATAGTTTGTTGTTATCGGATTTCAATTTTCGTAGCAATTAGAGTTGTCTTTTGACCGTGGCAGCTCGAAACGCATCGAAATTGTTTTAATATTAATTTGGCGAGTTAAAATAGTCATTTTTCAAAAAGTCTCAGATTTCAACGAAACTAGTTTCATCAGATCCGTAATGTTAAATTATTGTATGGTTTCAAATTTCGTGTCAATTGGATGTACCGTTTGTCCGGGGCAAGCCAAAACGCATCGAAATCAGTTTGAATCGGTTTAATTTAAATTTGATCGTTTAATTACGTAGCTCGCACAGATGACCGAATTAGCTCCCGAAACACATTCCATTATGTTCGGAATGTGGGGTAAACCTTAGAAACGCCAGTCGGAACGCTTCGTTTGGAGTTCGGAAAATCCGGGATGAATAGTGTTTCGTAGCATTTTCTATATAAGGACTTCATTATCTTCATTTGCAAACTACAATTTAAACCCTAGGTCAGAAAACCCTAGCCGCCACTTTGCAATACACGGCCAGAATTTCATCCCCTTTCTCCTCAATTATCTTCAAATCCACAAACAATTAGAGGAAGTTATCAACTACAAAAGTGAAGAGGGTGGCGAGATCTTGAAGATGAACGGTGATGATCGAATTTGGTGAGGCGAATCAACGATAATTGGCTCGAGAAGGCCGGCCGTTCAATCTTATTTTGCATGCAGTAGGAAGGGCCGAGCTCGATGCTATTCACGGTGGAGGTGGGGTTTGCGTAGGCCTTCGATTTGGTGGTGGAGTGATGATGTTTCGAGCGTTGTAGAGGGGTGCGAAATTTGATGAAGTGGACGACTAACATGGGTTTCACGAACGTGATGAAACCTCGGAGGAGAAGTAGAGACGTTAGGCCATGATTTTTCTCAAGCAATCCAATGGCCCAGATCTGATTGGGTTAGAAAATAGAAAATAGAATTGTATATTTATTTATATTAAAGATCGTTCAAAACTTTAAAATGTGATAACTTCTTCATACGAGGTTCGTTTTGGACGAAACGAATTGTGTTGGAATCATATGGACGAGCACTACGCAATGGAGCTGGATTGGAGTTGATTGGTGTGATATCCCGGAATTTCTGGCAATATCAATTTAATAATCTATATAAATAATTAAATTGATTTGATAATCTTTGTTATTAAAAATGTTTAAATTGGTTTAATAATCTTCATTAATAAATATTTAATTAGTGAATTTTATCTTTTAAAAGCTAATATAAATTGTTTTCTATTTATAATGTATATATTTTAATAAGAAGTCCTTGAGTTTAATTTAATAAAGGGATGTTTTCAAACTTATAATATATATGGATGTATATATTATGATTTGAAGCTGTAAAATTTAGTATAAGTAATTTATTAATAATATGATAATCTCTTTACCAATCAGAATTATTTAAATTTGACAAATTGTTATTTTCAACAATATTAATAATGTATTGTTTTATATAGAGAGATAAATAGATTTTAAAGAAATAGAATTGTTATTTTCAAATTGAATATGTACTTATATATGTATATATATATAAGTTGATTTTAATTTAGTTTTCTTTGATTTGAATTTGAATTTGGATTTGATTTTGAAATTCAAAAGATAGATATTTTGAAATATTTGGTTTTAAAAATATTTGTTTAAGCTTTTATTTATATATAATTGGTTTTATTTTATTTTCTTTTAAAATAATTCTTATATGTATTTAGATAAGTATTTATAAAAGCTTTTTATTAATAGCTAAAGTAAATATTAATTACTTAAATGACATGTGTAAATCTCAAAAGGCTTGTTTTACCAAGTGTTAACTAATAAAACAATATAGTGACAAATGTCATTTTTTAAAATTAGTTTTCTTTTTATTTTTAATAAATCATTTTACCATTATAAACATATGCCTTCTTCTCCTCAATTCTTTTCCTATTTCTCTTTTCTAATACAAAGAAATTTTTGGCCTGTATAAACTCAAACCAATTCTCTAACAAAATCTGAAACTATTTCCTCAAACCAGAAACATATTCAAATAAATAAGCATGTAACTCATTTTTAAAGGAACACTGCAAATCATTTTCAAAAAAATGGAATCAAAGCTTGAGCATTTTCTTTTCAATCTGGAAGACTGCATTTGTTCTTCAATTCTGTTTGTAATCAAGTTTCAGTAGCATGCAAAGCTTCTTGGGATTAAAGCATTCCAGTTTCAAGTTTTTAAAAGATCAAAGCATTTTTCCAGTAATTAAAGTTTAAAAGTTCCAAGCTTTTTCAAAATAAAAATGGAAGCTCTTTCCTCATTTTAAATATGGTGAGTAAATTTCTTTTAAAAACATATTAAACCTGATCTTACTTGATGCTTGTTGAAGTAATATAGTATGTTATGTCTATATAAATGCATAGATGTGAATGTATAGGTATATAGTGTGATGCATGTGAAATATTTGAAATCTATACAGACATGTTCTCTATTTTATAACCTTGTGAGAAAACTCAACTTAAAATATATCTCAATGATCTATGAATTGAAATCTTAGAAAAGTAAGTTACTTTATTTTTAAGAGTTAATTATAAAATATGGTTGCATGCAAATATTGTTGAAATAAATCTGTATGTATGAATGTATTTATGTGTGCATGTCTAATTGAATATGCGTTCTCCTCTGTTTTTATATTACAGAGATTAAATTTAGCTCAAATTCCAATTTCTCCTCCTCTGATCTCTGTTAGGCTGTAGTTTTCAATCAAATTAAGTTTGTTTTAAACTTGAACTTGGATCTAAAAATAGTTTAAAAATGTTTATATAGATATAGTATCTATAAATTAAGATTTACAGTAAAAAAATATAAACATGTTAAAATCAATGGTAACAATTCTTTGATTCAAGTATATAACTTGAATCAGCTTGGGTAAATATGATTTTTAAGATGTAAATTATGATTTTTAGATTAGAATTGAGTGTGCACTTCGGGATTGTCTGGAAATTGGTTTTTGGGTGATTTCTGGTGATAAACACGATAGTGGACCTCGAGATCGTGGCAGTAGCTGCTGGAATGGTTGTCGAATTCGAGAAAATACTAGTTTAAATTCTAGATGCCTGTGGTGGCAGTAGTTTATCGAACTAGGGTTTTAGTCTAGTTTGAAAGCGAGGTCGGAAATTGGGATCGTGGTTCGTCGTGAGGATATCGGACTGGCTCGGAGGAGGTGGGATTGATGCATTGAGGTGTTGCGCATTTTCAGGTGAGGTCGCGTGATTTTCTGATGGGCGAGGTCATCGGCGTCGATGGTTTTCCGATGGTGATGGTTTCTGTCCAGTTTCTTTGGTTGGGTTCGTCGAGTTCGATTTTGATCGTGATATGGTTCGTGGGTTCTGAGTGATCAAGTCGTTAGAGGGGAAGGTCGAAGACTTGTCGGTGACCGTAGCGATGATCGGAGGTGGCTGTAGCGTTGGTGCACGTGCACGTGATGTTGGAGTTATATCAGTTAATCGAATTTGGAAAGAAGGTGAAGATACTCGGGGATGGTCTTGGGGAAATGAGAGTTCGACTCGAAGTAAAGAGGGAGAATGAAACTTGAAGTAAGATTCGGGCATTTGAGTGTTTGACTCGAGTTTTTCGATCTGGGTATATAATAAGTTTAAAAACTTAAATTTAATCAAGTTTAAATAATTTTCAAATCAATTCTTTATAAAATAAAACTTGTTTTATTTAAGTTAGAAATTAGTTTAAATGTTTTTAAAATTAACTAAGTTTAAAAGAGTTTTAAATTATAAATATATATATAATCTTTGTTTTTTTCGAAAAGTTTATTTTAATGTTGTAATTGAGACAAGTGTATTAAATTTTTGATAAATCAAGAAGAAATGATTTTGTGTAAACTAAATTCAAGTTTGAATTTAATAAGATTTAAATGATGAAATTAAGTAAATTAATTAAGGTAATTAATTTAATAATATTTAATTAGAGTGTTTAATTAAGGTAAATGGTTTATCTTAATAAATTAAGGTCTTATTAATAAAAGTAATTAAAGTATAATTACTTAATTAATTAAAGATAATTAATTTAAGATAATTAATTAGTTTAATTAATTTAGGATAATTACTTTGAAAATTGATTAAGTATAATTACTTAATATAATTAATAAAGTATAATTGCTTAGTATAAGTAATTAGTGGTTAATTAATGTAATTAATAAAAGGATAATTACTTAAATGAAAGTAATTAGAGTTAATTAATGGAAGTAATAAAAGGTTAATTTCTTAATGGAAGTAATTAAGGAATTAATTACTTAATGTAATTAATTAAGTTTAAATGTAGTTTGTTTAAGTAAATTAGTTAGGTTTAATTAATTTAAACACTTGATGGTTTGATAAATAATTACTTAATATAATTAATGGATTGTAATTACCTAGTAAAGTAATTAATGGTAATTACTTGATGTAATTAATGGAAGATGATTTAAGAATGGAAGTAATTTGAGTTTAATTACTTTTTGTAATTAATCAAGGGATTAATTAAAGAGAATTAATTAAGGAGTAATTAATTTATTTAATGAAGTAATTAAGGGAAGTTAATTACCAGATGAGATTAATCAAAGGTGATTAATAAATGTGGTTTAATTAAAGATTAATTACTTAATGAAATTAATTTAAATAGGATAATTAATTAAGAGTAATTAGGGATCATTAATTAATATAATTAATGATGTAATTAAGGATTGATTAATTAAAACTAATTAATCAATAATAAGTTATTAAAGAGTATTTAATTAAGGATTAAGGTAATAAATTATAGTTAATTAATTAATAAAGTAATTAAAGGTTAATTACTATAATGGTTAAGGATAATTAATTTATATAATTAATTAAGGATTAATTACTTAAAGTAATTAAAAGATAATTAATCAAGGATGATTAATTGAAATGAATAATTAGAGGATAATTAATTAATTGATTTATAATAAATTAATGGTTAAGTAAGCAGGATTTATAGAATGAAGTAATTAATTTAATTTATTTTAAATTAATTAGAGATGAAGTAAATTAATTTAATTCATTTTAAATTAATTATAGAATGATGATTAATAAATCATTGCTTATGGATGCTGTTTGATATTGGATGCTTTGCATGGTTTGAGATCTCAGATATGAGATATGTGACGTTGTGTGATATGGATACTTTGGTTGCATTGTGATGATAATATGAATTATCTGTTTGTGATGATAATGTAGATTATCTATTGAGATGATGTGAATTATCTATTTGTGTGTATATAGATAATGAATTGAATTGTTTTAACTTTAAAACAACTTGGCCTTAAAAGATACGTTTTGGATTTCGATGAGACCGGGATCGGGTTTCCAAATTTGGATATCCGAATACCACATCGATCCAAATTAACGATAGGTCGTGAATCTCAAGTGAAGATGAAGATTCAGAATGCAAGGGTTATTGTCGTTAACTCTGAGGGTGATTCCAAAACGAGTGTAACGAGATAATGCCTTCGGTTTCGTTCGAACCCGGAACGAACTTGTATGGATTGAATGCTTTTAGAACATCGTCAGGTGGACGATGAGCATTCTAAGTGATGTGTTCTGATTAAAGGTAATCGTAGCCTCAAGCCTCATCAATCGGGAATGGCTAAAATAGGGGAGGTGCAGCAAGGCTTCGTGGGTAGCGCCCACTGAGAGTAAGGTCATCCCTGTCTAGATGTCCCTTTTTATTTTCGGCTTAGTGGTACGGTTGCTGATCACAACCGTGGGGTGATTTTATTCGGAATTATCCAGTAAGGGATGGTTCCGGCTTTGTGTTGCAGGGGATTGGGAGTAATCCTCGGTACTGTGATCTAGGCCACGTACTGTGACGGGCGGTACCCTAGTAGCCCTGCCATTGTATGGAAATCCAACTTCCAATATGTGATCTTGGACTTGATTGTATAACCCACTTTGTGGCTAGTATGCTGGAATTTAATAATGTAACAATTTCAGCTATGTGAGTATTTATTTGAAAACCATAGACCCTATTGTAATATAACTGAATTTCCTATCAAATGTTTGGTTAGCGTAAGGTAAAAACTTACCCATGTTTATGTGTGGGGAGTCTTACGTGATACCTTTTGTTTCAAAGTTTTAAAGTTAAGTAACTTTAACCCGTTTACTCACACCAGACCCATGTCTGACCCAAGTGTTTATTTTCTGTTTTATTAAACTCTTGGGTACTCAAATTTTTACGAGTAGCCAATGGATTCAGGTTAGCTTTGACGAATCTATGGAGGAGATATGGAGCAGGAGGCTTCAGCATTCGTAGATATATAGTGTTCCGTTGTTTTGATCTCTTTGTTGTATCTTGTGTTGTATGATAGACAGGTTTTATAACTGTCTAATGTATTGTGTTGTGTAAGTTGTGTACTCTGATTATGTAAAGACTATGTAATAGTTATGTGATATATTATATTTTGTTCCGTTTCTGCTGTGAGATTCTGATATTGTTTAGTTCTTTCTTCTCTTCTTTTCTCTTTTCTATCCCTTTCTTTCTTATTAATGATGCGTCATTCTGTGGAATGAATGGCGTCCCATTACAGTGGTATCAGAGCGCTAGGTTGAGTGAATACCTAGACTCTAGAGTGGTGTCTATCTTGAGAGCGCGTATTTGTAATTTTTATATAACTATATATATTATTTGTTTCTACCTATTTTGATTGGGTTACATGTTCGGGTTTTCCAATATGAGTTATAAAGGTAGATAGGGTAGTGGTGTGTGTAACACGACAACTACCAATGGTTGGAGTTTGAATGTTGAGGTTGGAAGTATCTGACGAGACTGTAGACCCAATACCGTCTCGAGTGAGCTTTGCTGTGGTGTAGGATTTCATCGATCTTTAAAGGAAACCTGTTAAGGTTCGGAGTTTATCTTTGAAGTTGGATGAGCAGAAGTGAGTGATGGTATCTTGGTAACTTCTGAAAGAAGTAACTGTGTGATGAAACGCAGTGACTATGGATGTCTCCGAAGATGTTTTCTTTTGGAGCGAGTTGAGGAAGTATGTCTGCTTCGGTGTTGTGGCTGAGTTCAGCAGAGTGTTTGGGTCCGAGTTTCTCGAAGAGCTTTGGTTAGGAAATTTTTGGCATCTGTGGCAGCAGTGCAGCCCGGAGTGTTCTGTGTGTTGGCAGGAAGTGGATCCATTTCTTCGATGGATTGGATAGATAAGTGTAAGCTGTTCTGAGTGGTAAAGGGAGAATAGCCTGTTTGTAATTAGGCTGGGTTGATCGCAAAAGTGACTTGCGATAGTTGAGGGTTCTCTTGAGTTATTCGAGATTTCCGGATGTCTTCAGGGAAGTTAGAGGTTTGTCCGCATTTGAAGATCGAGTTTCTTATCGACTAGGATTCCAGGAGTGGTATCGGTGGTTCAGCTAGTTGAAGGTTGATTCCTAGAGATGGAGTTTGGTGAAGCAGCTCAGGTTTTGATGGAGTATCTGAGTTTTCTTTATGGATTTATTGGACCATACTTCTGGGATGTGTTGTCTAGTCTGTGCTCGATGTCATCATCAACATTTTCTTCTGTTTCGGATCAGAGTTGTGTAGCGGAAGCAGTTTGGGAGTGCATCTGCTTTTCTTTTCCAGATAGGAAAAGGAAGTTATGTCTTCTATTGTTTGAGGAGTAGAGTTTGTTTTTGGTTTTGGTTGATCTTGAGGAGATCATTTTGTTGGGTTGTTTTTGATCTAGTTTATTTCTAGAGACATCAGCAAAGGTTGAGCTGATCTGGAAGGATGTTGACAGCCCAGGATCGTCAGAAGAGTTTTATGGATAAGAGACGGAGGAATTTGAATTTTGAAGATGGAGATTTGATTTTGGATAAGTTTTCTCCGATCGAAGGAGCTATAAGATTGGATAAGTCTGGAAGTCAGCTCTGAGGTATTTTCGATCTCTTCTGTGTTCTGATTTGGATAAGAGCTTGGTCTACAAGGTTGAATTTCTAGTTTGGATAATTGGTATTCAATGTGTTTCATGTATCTATGAGGGAGTACGTGTTTGATCTATCTCTGGTTTTGGAACCAGCAGTTCAGAGAGATTTGGTTGTTGAGTCAGACTCGTCTGTAGTCTGATATCCTGTCTAGTTTTGTAGATCTAGATGAGTAGTAGCTCTGTAGCTTAGTAGTATCGATTGTTTGGATTCTGTAGAGCGAGTATCCCGGTATTTATACTTGGGAAACTCTAGGAAATTCTATCCAGAATTTTTTCTGGATAGTTAGAATTGTTTGTTTGGATGTTTGGTTGCTATGGTTGTTAGCATATGGATGATAATATATGATTGTGTTTTAAAATTAAAATCTTTAATGAGATTATTAAATTATCTTTGTTTTTAATTTCGGGGACGAAATTCTTTTAAGGGGGGAGAAATGTGACATCCCGGAATTTCTGCCAATATCAATTTAATAATCTGTATAAATAATTAAATTGATTTGATAATCTTTGTTATTAAAAATGTTTAAATTGGTTAATAATCTTCTTTAATAAATATTTAATTAGTGAATTTTATCTTTTAAAAGCTAATATAAATTGTTTTCTATTTATAATGTATATATTAGTATATATTTAAATAGGAAGTCCTTGAGTTTAATTTAATAAAGGGATGTTTTCAAACTTATAATATATATGCATGTATATATTATGATTTGAAGCTGTAAAATTTAGTATAAGTAATTTATTAATAATATGATAATCTCTTTACCAATCAGAATTATTTAAATTTGACAAATTGTTATTTTCAACAATATTAATAATGTATTGTTTTATATAGAGAGATAAATAGATTTTAAAGAAATAGAATTATTATTTTCAAATTGAATATGTACTTATATATGTATATATATAAGTTGATTTTAATTTAGTTTTCTTTGATTTGAATTTGAATTTGGATTTGATTTTGAAATTCAAAAGATAGATATTTTGAAATATTTGGTTTTAAAAATATTTGTTTAAGCTTTTATTTATATATAATTGGTTTTATTTTATTTTCTTTTAAAATAATTCTTATATGTATTTAGATAAGTATTTATAAAAGCTTTTTATTAATAGCTAAAGTAAATATTAATTACTTAAATGACATGTGTAAATCTCTATAGGCTTGTTTTACCAAGTGTTAACTAATAAAACAATATAGTGACAAATGTCATTTTTTAAAATTAGTTTTCTTTTTATTTTTAATAAATCATTTTACCATTATAAACGTATGCCTTCTTCTCCTCATTTCTTTTCCTATTTCTCTTTTATAATACAAAGAAATTTTCAGCCTGTATAAACTCAAACCAATTCTCTAACAAAATCTGAAACCATTTCCTCAAACCAGAAACATATTCAAATAAATAAGCCTGTAACTCATTTTTAAAGGAAGACTGCAAATCATTTTCAAAAAAATGGAATCAAAGCTTGAGCATTTTCTTTTCAATCTGGAAGCCTGCATTTGTTCTTCAATTCTGTTTGTAATCAAGTTTCAGTAGCATGCAAAGCTTCTTGGGATTAAAGCATTCAAGTTTCAAGTTTTTAAAAGATCAAAGCATTTTTCCAGTAATTAAAGTTTAAAAGTTCCAAGCTTTTTCAAAATCAAAATGGAAGCTCTGTTCCTCATTTTAAATCTGGTGAGTAAATTTCTTTTAAAAACAGATTAAACCTGATCTTATGCTTGATGCTTGTTGAAGTAATATATTATGTTATGTCTATATAAATGCATAGATGTGAATGTATAGGTATATAGTGTGATGCATGTGAAATATTTGAAATCTATACAGACATGTTCTCTATTTTATAACCTTGTGAGCAAACTCAACTAAAAATATATCTAAATGATCTATGAATTGAAATCTCAGAAAAGTAAGTAACTTTATTTTTAAGAGTTAATTATAAAATATGGTTGCATGCAAATATTGTTGAAATAAATCTGTATGTATGAATGTATTTATGTGTGCATGTCTGATTGAATATGCGTTCTCCTCTGTTTTATATTACAGAGATTAAATTTAGCTCAAATTCCAATTTCTCCTCCTCTGATCTCTGTTAGGCTGTAGTTTTCAATCAAATTAAGTTTGTTTTAAACTTGAACTTGGATCTAAAAATAGTTTAAAAATGTTTATATAGATATAGTATCTGTAAATTAAGATTTACAGTAAAAGAAATATAAACATGTTAAAATCAATGGTAACAATTCTTTGATTTAAGTATATAACTTGAATCAACTTGGGTAAATATGATTTTTAAGATGTAAATTATGATTTTTAGATTAGAATTGAATGTGCACTTCGGGATTGTCTGGAAATTGGTTTTTGGGTGATTTCTGGTGATCAACATGATAGTGGACCTCGAGATCGTGGTAGTAGCTGCTGGAATGGTTGTCGAATTCGAGAAAATACTGGTTTAAATTCTAGATGCCTGTGGTGGCAGTAGTTGATCGAACTAGGGTTTTAGTCTAGTTTGAAAGCGAGGTCGGAAATTGGGATCGTGGTGCGTCGTGAGGATATCGGACTGGCTCGGAGGAGGTGGGATTGATGCATTGAGGTGTTGCGCATTTTCATGTGAGGTCGCGTGATTTTCTTATGGGCGAGGTCATCGGCGTCGAGGGTTTTCCGATGGTGATGGTTTCTGTCCAATTTCTTTGGTTGGTTTCGTCGAGTAAGATTTTGATCGTGATATGGTTCGTGGGTTCTAAGTGATCAAGTCGTTAGAGGGGAAGGTCGAAGACTTGTCGGTGACCGTAGCGATGATCGGAGGTGGCTTTAGCGTTGGTGCACGTGCATGTGATGTTGGAGTTGTATCAGTTAATCGAATTTGGAAAGAAGGTGAAGATACTCGGGGATGGTCTCGGGGAAATGAGAGTTCGACTCGAAGTAAAGAGGGAGAATGAAACTTGAAGTAAGGTTCGGGCATTTGAGTGTTTGACTCGAGTTTTTCGATCTGGGTATATAATAAGTTTAAAAAATTAAATTTAATCAAGTTTAAATAATTTCCAAATCAATTCTTTTTAAAATAAAACTTGTTTTATTTAAGTTAGAAATTAGTTTAAATGTTTTTAAAATTAAATAAGTTTAAAAGAGTTTTAAATTATAAATATATATATAATCTTTGTTTTTTTTTTGAAAAGTTTATTTTAATGTTGTAATTAAGACAAGTGTATTAAATTTTTGATAAATCAAGAAGAAATGATTTTGTGTAAACTAAATTCAAGTTTGAATTTAATAAGATTTAAATGATGAAATTAAGTAAATTAATTAAGGTAATTTATTTAAGAATATTTAATTAGAGTGTTTAATTAAGGTAAATGGTTTATCTTAATAAATTAAGGTCTTATTTATAAAAGTAATTAAAGTATAATTACTTAATTAAAGATAATTAATTTAAGATAATTAATTAGTTTAATTAATTTAGGATAATTACTTTGAAAATTGATTAAGTATAATTACTTAATATAATTAATAAAGTATAATTGCTTAGTATAAGTAATTAGTGGTTAATTAATGTAATTAATAAAAGGATAATTACTTAAATGAACGTAATTAGAGTTAATTAATGGAAGTAATAAAAGGTTAATTTCTTAATGGAAGTAATTAAGGAATTAATTACTTAATGTAATTAATTAAGTTTAAATGTAGTTTGTTTAAGTAAATTAATTAGGTTTAATTAATTTAAACACTTGATGATTTGATAAATAATTACTTAATTTAATTAATGGATTATAATTACTTAGTAAAGTAATTAATGGTAATTACTTGATGTAATTAATGGAAGATGATTTAAGAATGGAAGTATTTGAGTTTAATTACTTTTTGTAATTAATCAAGGGATTAATTAAAGAGAATTAATTAAGGAGTAATTAATTTATGTAATGAAGTAATTAAGGGAAGTTAATTACTGGATGAGATTAATCAAAGGTGATTAATAAATGTGGTTTAATTAAAGATTAATTACTTAATGAAATTAATTTAAATAAGATAATTAATTAAGAGTAATTAGGGATCATTAATTAATATAATTAATGATGTAATTTAGGACTGATTAATTAAAACTAATTAATCAATAATAAGTGATTAAAGAGTAATTAATTAAGGATTAAGGTAATAAATTATAGTTAATTAATTAATAAAGTAATTAAAGGTTAATTAATATAATGGTTAAGGATAATTAATTTATATAATTAATTAAGGATTAATTACTTAAAGTAATTAAAAGATAATTAATCAAGGATGATTAATTGAAATGAATAATTAGAGGATAATTAATTAATTGATTTATAATTAATTAATGGTTAAGTAAGCAGGATTTATAGAATGAAGTAATTAATTTAATTTATTTTAAATTAATTAGAGATGAAGTAAATTAATTTAATTCATTTTAAATTAATTATAGAATGATGATTAATAAATCATTGATTATGGATGCTGTTTGATATTGGATGCTTTGCATGGTTTGAGATCTCAGATATGAGATATATGACGTGATGTGATATGGATGCCTTGGTTGCATTGTGATGATAATATGAATTATCTATTTGTGATGATAATGTAGATTATCTATTGAAATGATGTGAATTATCTATTTGTGTGTATATAGATAATGAATTGAATTGTTTTAACTTTAAAACAACTTGGGCTTAAAAGATACGTTTTGGATTTCGATGAGACCGGGATCGGGTTTCCAAATTTGGATATCCGAATACCACATCGATCCAAATTAACGATAGGTCGTGAATCTCACGTGAAGATGAAGATTCATAGTGCAAGGGTTATTGTCATTAACTCTGAGGGTGATTCCAAAACGAGTGTAACGAGATAATGCCTTCGGTTTCGTTCGAACCCGGAACGAACTTGTATGGATTGAATGCTTTCAGAACATCGTCAGGTGGACGATGAGCATTCTAAGTGATGTGTTCTGATTAAAGGTAATCGTAGCCTCAAGCCTCATCAACCGGGAATTGCTAAAACAGGGAAGGTGCAGCAAGGCTTCGTGGGTAGCGCCCATTGAGAGTAAGGTCATCTCTGTCTAGATGTCCCTTTTTATTTTCGGCTTAGTAGTACGGTTGCTGATCACAACCGTGGGGTGATTTTATTCGGAATTATCCAATAAGGGATGGTTTCGGCTTTGTGTTGCAGGGGATTGGGAGTAATCCTATAACATCCCACCTTTTTGTATGCTTAAGCAGACACACGTGCCAACTTAAACCATACAGAAGGGTGGATTGTTATGGGGTAAATAAGAAAAAGTGGAGAAATAAAAGAAACAAAATAGAATCTTGCAGCGGAACGATGAAATATAATAATCAAATAACAGTTCATGAAGCTGTTTTACAAAACATTTGATTATACTTATACAATACATATCAGAGTTACACATACTAGAGAATGATAATTATGCTGCGGAATACAATGGTGTAGTGGAATATATAACAAATAGTAATAATAAAATCTTCGTCTTCGTCCTCCAGACATAGGGCCTTCAAATCCTGAAATGCTCAGGCTGACCCGAGCGAATTGAAAAGACAAAACACTCAAGTCAGAACTAAAAGATCTTATGTAAGTTAAATCAATGAAATAAATATGAGTGTAAACGACGTCAGAGTTGTTTACGGGGTTTGACATCTCCTATCCAGTGTCTAACGTGAGTGCAGTAACTTAAGAAATGTTCGGGATTCACATCTCTTAAGGATCCATTAAACTATCTACTATGTAGTAATATTCGCTATATACAGTAGTGTCTAATCAGTAAAGTATAATCATATAGAAAATAGCGTTAAGGGGATGGAGAACCTTAACGTGGTGGGATCTTAAAATCATAATCGTAGTAAAGCTCGATATGGTAGGTGACACGGCACACAAGGCAATGCCAGGGTAGATATACCAATTACGCACATGGACTGATGGAGCGGATAGCAGCCACTACCGTCCACCTCGAACAACACTCCCAAATCGAAGGGTGGCCACCAAAAATCAAAAAGTAATAGAATGGAATCGAAGAAGTGCGTCCGATAAGAGGTGCTACCTCACTGGTCCGAGATAGCTCCTGTTTTAGCCACCTTATGGTAACTCACGGGAGTTGGGTCCACGTATATACCTTAGGATCGTCATCACCATCCTACTTCATTCTGGAAACTCCACCGCGTACACAGTTGTCAAAGTGGTTTTCGGTATCGACAGAGAGTATGTCCATATCCGATCCCGGTCTCTTTAACAACCAATCGTTATTATAACACAGTGGTCATTTTAAATATATATATATATATATATATATACTTTTAAAAACACAATCATTGCCCTTTCAAAACATATTCTTTATTTCAAAATAGTATATACATCAAAAACCAAAATATTATTGCCATTTCAAACCATATCCTTTACTTCAAAATAGTATATACTTTAAAACCAAATTATTATTGCTATTTCAAAACATATCATTTACTTCAAATTAGTATATACTTAAAAACCAAATTCAATAATATATCATTAAAAAAATCCAAATTTTCAATCACTAATCTTTCTTAAATTTAGATAACTTGAAATATTCTTTTAAATCATCTTAAACCCAAAACCACATTTTGAAGTCATATTTCTAAATTTTCAATTTCAATAGGTTTCAAATCCATATATTCACAGATAATTCTTAAATAAATTCTATTTCAAATAAATTCATTTTTCAAATCATATTACTTTCAAAGTTATAACAATTTCGAAAACCAATACTTTGAAAACAATAATACCTTAATTTCAATAAACATTTCAATTTTGATATATTTCAAGACTTAAATATTCCAAAATTCCCAACCAAATCTGATAATCTTATATATACCTTAATTCAATTTACAATTATTTTGTTTAGAAATATTTATTTAATAAATTCAAGATCACTTAAATAAAGCTCAAACTTGAAATATTCGTAAATCAAACTTAAAACATCATCAAGTTACACATAGCTCAAATTTTAGAATTAAACTATATATAAAATAATATTTATATAATATCAAAATTTAATATTTATTAAACTGTATATTTCGTTCCAAATCATAGAAAATCACTTTAAAATATTTTATATATAGACCGCGGTGCCTGTATAAAATTTTCTATCCTATGGTCAAGTGATACGGATATTTATCATTTCAATTCGTAATATAACAATAAAAGTTTACGGTTATATATCATTTCAGACCGCAATCACGAATGAAATGATGCATAATAACTTGCAGTTTATACAATATAAAATATAGCATCCATTCATCCAAATATCAATAAACAACCATTTATTACAATCATCATCCAATTTAAACAAAACATCAATATGAAGCATATAAAATATAACAGGCATCAACGAATAGTTTATATTCAATAAAAATTAATAACTATTCAACTGACAGTTTATATGCAATAATAAATAAATTTAACTGGCAAATTATATGCAATAATAAAAGTAAATAACAATTAAATTTAACTAAATGTTATCTAACTGAGATGATGATTAAATATATGCCCAAACAATCATAGATAAATTTTAAATCACATCAAACTTTAATTTAACAAACATAAGAAATCTTAGAAGTTGTAAGTGGGTTAAAACACTCACCTTTTGAATTTAAATTGAATTTAAATTGAATTTAAACCCAAAAATATGACCGTCTCAGAATTCGTCCAAACCAGCGTCATCAGGTCTGGAATTTCAATACGATCCTAACAAAAAAACCGCGCGTGAAACGGAGTTCGTATGTGAAAGATATAGCGATTATTGTGGTTGAATTTAATTTTTTTTTTAAAAAGAGAACACATTCACATACTTGCCACGTCATCACCCTTCCTCTCCCACTTTCTACAGGAACGCACGCAACTCACTTCCTAGGCAAGAAACGAAGCACGCTCGAACCAAAATGAAGGCATTGACCACAATTTTGACCGAGGTTTCCTACCGACTCCGACTGCCGTTGAACACGGTACCACCACCATCGTCTCAAGCTCGACGAGCCGCACCTTCACCTACCACCGCGCCTGCCTCCGGTCGCCGCCGCCCCCGTTTTCACCAAACCCAAACCCTCGATTTCCGGCCAACCCAAGCACTTTCTGACCACCAAACAACCACCAATCAACTCCCCTCGACGAGATCTACAATACCCCTATTTCAATTTCGTCAATTGATGTTGAAATCAAAAATGCCCAATTCGACTTTGACCGCGATTTCTGATCAATCCGGTCACTGTCTTGAAAAACGAATAGCAGACGTAGGTTCGCATCATTGATATCTTCGATATATATTTTTTCGGAATTTTTCTGAGGAGTTTGAATTTTTGTAGTTGATTTTTGATTTGTTTGGATATAGAATTGTTTGTTGCCATTGAAGAAGAGTAGTACAGAAGTTTCTGTACGTACTGAAATGAGGAATAGAGGATGCTAGTGTTTATAACAGCCTATGTAACGACCCGATATTTTCAACCATTCGCATCCATTATAAGTGTATAGGTAGACACTCATGCCGGAGTTGAATTGCTCAAAATACCGCGTTGTAAATAAAATTTGGCAAATCTCAGAATATACAGTAAATAAATATAATCACAGATCACAGACACAGAGTAAAATAATGCAGCGGAAGTAAAAGAAATAGTAGTTCATGAAGCTACTATTAAATATATCAGAGTTACATAAGATATAACAGAAGAAATAGAATACAAAAAAGTCTCAATATAATAACCAAGTACAAGCTGAGTAGAACAACGGAATTGAAATAGATAGGACATGACAAGCAGATAATCTCCAGCGATTCAAATCTCCAAGCGAGTGGAAATCCAAATCTGTGAATAACTCAGGCTGACCCGAGCGTAAAGCAAAACACAAAACACTTGAGTCAGGACAATATATACTTATATAATGTAAACCAACTCAAGCAAACTGTAATAAGGGTACAAGTAACTTAGAAGATGCTTGGGACCGCCCATCCTCTAAGGATCCGTTAAAATACCTACTATGTAGTAATATTCGCTATTATAATAGTGTCTAAATAAGTAAAGTATAATCATATAGAAAATAACGTTAAGGGGATGGAGAACCTTAACGCGGTCGGATCTTAAAATCATAATCGTAGTAAAGCTCGATATGGTAGGTGACACGGCACAACTAGGCAATGCCAGGGTAGATATACCAATTACGCACACGGACTGATGGATACGCATAGCAGCCACTACCGTTCCACCTCGAACAACACTCCCAAATCGGAGGATGGCCATCTAATCAATCACAAGTAAGAGTATAATATCGAAGAAATGTGTCCGAGAAGAGGTGCTACCTCACTGGTCCGAGATCGCTCCTGTTTTAGCCACCTTATGCCAACTCACGGGAGTTGGGTCCACGTAACATACCTTAAGAACGTCGCCACCATCCTACTTCATTCTGGAATCTCCACCGCGTACACAGTTGCCAAAGTGGTTTTCGGTAAGACAGAGAGTATGTCCATATCCGATCCCGGTCTCTTTAACAACCCAACGTTATTATAACCCGTGGTTATAAGTTTAAAAACAGTTTATACTTCAAAATAGAATATCATTTCAAATCCAAATCTTTATCAAAATAAAGATTAAATCAATTCCAAACCATTTCCATATTTTTAAAATATCATATCATTTCAAAACTTCATTTCAAATCATTTTAATATTCCAAATATCATTTGAGTTCAAATCTAAATATTCAACTTTAAATACCTTTTAAATTTAAAGGTATACTTCATTTATTATCATTTCAAGTCACCTTTTAAATAGTTTATATTCTAATCAAATAATTCATTTAAACCTTTTAAAAGTGTAATTATTATATTTTCAAATTAAGTATTCAATTTCCAAAGTTTCAAACCATTCTGACTTCGTTTACTAAGTCAAAAACCCTAATTATTAAAATTTCAGCATTTCACAGCATTTAAAAACAACTGCTATAAGTTATATTTGAAAACATTTTTAATTCAGCAAAGACAGCACTTAAAACTGCTGTTAAAACTCAGTTTTAGTTGAATTATAGTTCAAAACAGAAAAGACAGCATTTCAGAAGTGCTGCGGTAGTTCAGATTTCAAAACAAGGGTTAAATTTGGTTTCAGCAAAGACTGCAGACCATTATAGCATTTCCAAAGAATGCTATAATATGCCTGAGTTCAATATTAGCCTATAAGTTCAACTACAGCAACTACATCATTTCAGAAATGTTGTAATAGCTCTTTTTACACAATTTTTGTTCAAAACAGAATCTATAGCATTTCTGAATGCTATTAAAAGTAGATTTCAGGTGTTAGTGTATTTCCAGCAATTAAATAACTTTAATTTAAAACACATAAACATTTTAAAAATCATATTTTAACATTTAAAATGTTCATTTACATATCATTTAACATATATCTTTTCACAATAAATTTCTTATAATTAAATCCAATTTTCAACAATTTACTTAATAAGTTTAAGTGTAAAAGTTCCAATTCTTCACATTTCAACAAATAGACTTAACACTTCAAATTTAAATTACCATTTCACAATTTAACAAAATTTCCAATTTTATTTAATTAACTTAAACCTTTAATTAAAACCAAATTTCACATTTCCTAGTCAAGTTATATTTTAAAAGATCACTTTTTAACATTCACTTATTTAACCACTTAAATTCATAGAAAAATCAATAATACTTTAATAAATCACTTAAATTCAAATTTAATCAAATTATCATATTTACCATTTCCAAATAAAATTTAATATCCATTTTATTTATATAACTTAAATATCATTTTTAACCCAAAATTCCAAATTTCCAACTTAAGTTATATTTCAAAAATCTAGTTAAACCATTCATTAATTACATTTTTAACACATGGAAAAAAAATCATAATTTCTTTATTTTAAAACATTTCAAAATCTATTTAAATCAAATTTCATAAATTTATAATTTTTTAAAATACTTAAAAATATCCAAAACACTTTATAAAATAACCACGGGCCTGTATATAATTTTCTAACCTAGGTCAAGTGATACGGATATGTATCATTTCAATCCGCAGTTTAAAAAAAAAGAAAAATCCGGGTTCTATCATTTCAAACCCGCAATCCCAAGTTAAAATAAATAAATAAAAATCATTCAGGCCTATCATTTCAGCCCATAACGATTTTTGCCTATTCTAAAGTCCGTTCGGGTATGTATCATTTCAACCCATAGTGATTCTAATCTACAGGGAACTTGCAATGGTGATAACAGATATAAATAACAGAATAACATTAAATAACAGTAACATATGATATAACAGGTGTAATAACAGGTGTGAACATCATATGATAATAATATAAGCATATATAACATGATAATATACATTACATATTCGAACGGTGTCGGTTTATCATTTATATAGGTACATATTGTCTGGTGAGAATAACTCACCTTTTATGCTGGAGATATCAATTAGAATGACACAACGGATCCAGAAGGCACGACCTTTGATTTGAGTGGAGAGAAATAGCCAAGATATCATCTTGTAAACAACCCCAAAACAAGACAATATACACAAGTGAATATTAACCCAAAACAATATCGAACAAATTGAAATACAAAGCAATAAAGACAAGACTTTGCCTTTACCATTCAAATGCTTGACCATAGGGGATCAAGTGCTTAGCCATGATGTGTTTGGGCTCAGGTTAGCATCATATAGGTCAGGTTTAGCACACCTAAGCATGGCAACATGAAGTGATGTGAAGGGTAGGAGATGCAACATGAAGAATATCAATGGACAAGACAAATAGGTGAAGTTTTGGTCACAACAAGGCTCGACTTGGTCATTGCTTGGCTCGGCCATGCATGGTACAGGTCTGGACAGTGGAGGGTTATGGTGCAGCAGCAGCCAAAGGTCATGTAGCAAGTGGTGGTGGTGGCTAAGGGGGTGGCTAAAGCAAGATATGGAGGGTAGGTGATGATATGTGTGGTCTAGGCAATGTTTTAAGGAGTTTTGTGCAAGTTTTGTGGTGCTAGCTTCAAGGGGAGGTCATGGCCATGGATGGATCTGAAATGATGGCTGGAGGTGATGCTAAGGAAGAGTGGTTGGGGATGGTGGTCGAGGCTATGGTGATAAGGCCGTGCAAATAGAAGAGGAAACAAGGCAAAAAAGTATGAAAAATTGAAGAAAAGTGAAAAGAGAGGAGGCCATTACCGAGGAACTTTGTAAGGCCGTGAAAAATGAATTGAGAAACAAAAAAATTCGTGAAAAGTGAGTGATAACTCATGGCCAAAACTGAAGGAGTGGGCAGCAAAATTAATTAAAGTGAAGGTTATGGAAATGAAGAGTTTCGGAGATGAAAAGGCTTCGGTTTCAAAAGCAGTTTCAAACTCTTCATATATTCACTATTTCTTTTTAAATTTTTATATAACTGAAAAACATATATAAATTCAGTTAAAATACGAAAATATAACAAATAAAAAAATATAAATAAATAAATATTAATTATAAATAATTAAATCAAGAAAATAGCAAAAATGGTCAACTAGGCTAGAAAATTTGAAAATAAATGGTATAAACTTTAGAAAATTCATATGAGCTTGTAATATATTTTTAAACATAAATAATAACATAAAATAAAATACATTCACAAAATAAATATATAAAATTTAATTTAAATATAATTTTAATGAAGAAAATAGCAGAAAATAAGAAAACAGCCTTTAAAAATAGGAAATCAACACACCAAACATTGGAAAAATTCTATTATCAATTTAAAATATAAAAAGAAAAAAATATACATAAAAAACATATTGACACATAATAAAATAAAATATAAGAATAAAATATGATTTATAAAATTTAAACTAGGCAAAATTGCACAATAAAACAAATTATACTAAAAATTGAAATGTACATAACTTTTACATTTTAACTCCGTTCTCAACGAAACGAAAAGTAGTCTTCAAGTTATTACATATATTTTTATAATAAAAGATAAAATTTATAATTTCAAACTTTTAAATTTTTAAGTTTAAAAGTCAAAGTTTGACTATTTTAACCAAAATTCACATTTTTTGGAAATATTAAATTTAGTCATATTTGGAATTCTAATCCACATACAAAATCAAAGTTTTTATATTTACAATAACAAAATTTTCTTTTCATAAATAAAGCTTTTAAATCTGGAAAAATCAATTTAAAAATAATTGTAAAATACAGGGTTGTTACACTCTCCCCCACTTAAAACTTTTCGTCCCCGAAAAGGAACGAGGTATGGGAAAGCACCTAAAAAGATAAAATGAATAGAATTAAGACAAGATGATAAGAATATTGGAATTACACCTGATAACTATTGTTATAGCAAGTTTAACAAGATGGAGGTGATCAAATCAAGAACACAAACACGAAAAAGATTCTCTAGAGTCTGAATCACCCTTTTCACTTGAGCGATGGTCCATGGATGGAAAAACAGTGTTCAGATCCAGATGAGTAACAAAGATTATCAAAGATTACAGAAAGATTTCTAAACGGACTGGTATAAGCAATAGCCTTCCCTTTCTGTAACAAGATAAGAGAAATGAGGACAACCAAAAGATAGTTTGGAAAACAAAATAAGATAATAAACTTGAAACCATAATGCTTTGAAATCATAACAATTTTAGGGATGTTTATCATTTGGAAATCACACTACTAAAATTATAACACTTTGGACATGTTATTCTTTTAAAAAAAACATAATACTTAGAAAATCATAACACTTTGGACATGTTATTCTTTTAAAAAAAACATAATACTTAGAAAATCATAACACTTTGGACATGTTATTCTTTAAAAAAACATAATACTTAGAAAATCATAACACCCTAAAAAAAATCTTCATTTAAACCATTTTAATCCAAGATCAAACAATATTCATTTTACAGTTGTAACATTTCTATGTTCATTCAATTTTAAAATTTTCCAAAACACTGTATTTTCAAAACAGCATCACTTATAAAATGCTACAGTAGGTATATTAGTACTTCAAATCAGTTTAATTCCAGAAATATTCATTTGGATATTATTTAACTTATGACTTATTAAAACAAACTTTTATGAATGGAATATCCAAATTAAACTATACTTCATTTATTAAGTTAAAAGTTCACTATTTTAGTTAGCTCTTAATTTAACACATAGCCTAACTCTTTATTTAAAATACCCATTTCATAAATAGATATTCCTTTAATAAATTACACTTAAAATTCCATTTGAAAACCAAATTCTCAATTATCAAATTTTAGTGATGTTAAAATACATTTTAACTATTTAAATCATAATCATTCATTTTTCAAGACATATCTATTTCATAAATAAAATATTTATATAGCAAATATAACAATCAAATTTCTTTACACATTTATTCATTTAGACATCAATTAAACTATGAATTCAAGTTAAATAAACTTTATTACAAAATGTCCAATTCAAATGTATTTTACTTTATCTATTCAAAGATTTATTATACAACATATTCATTTCAGGAAATAACCTTTATTAAAATTCCTAGGTTAGACTTAAGGTTCCATAGTAAATCAAATTTGATTATTAAGTTATTTAAATAAAATCTCTTTAAATTTCTTTTTCACTATTTGCCTCTGTTAATCTTTTATAACTAAAATTTAAGTGTATAACATGTATTTAACCACTCAAATTTTATTTATAAAAATCCTTTTTATATTGTATATTATCCAATTCCATAATCAACTTCTGTGTAATTTAGGTAAGTTATATTGGAATGAAATTGTGTGTTATACAAGTAAAACTTTCCAATTCAATTATCTCAAGTTTGAATCATTTATTCAAAATTTTGATTTTCTTCTTATAACTGAAATTATTCTTTAAAATAAAATTTAAGAATTAAACTTCCGGTTCCTTTCAAACTATTTAGAGATAAGTAATTATATATACATAATATGCCAAATCAAATTTAAATCATATATCTATATATATTATAATCCAGTCATGTTTTAGAAATTCAAATCAATTAGATTTTCCAAAACAAAGCTGTAGCAAGACTACAGAACGGTCTCTTCACTTCGAAACTCGAAAATGAACGTCGATGATGCTGCAGTCATCACCGAAATTATTTTCCAGCGACAAAGAGAAGAGCACTTAATTTTTAAACTTTAAAATCCTTTAGAGACAAATTTTTATTCAAAATATTTTAAATAATATCCTTTTTAAAAAATTTAAACACAAGGTTTGAAACCATCGGAAATTAAATTCTTTAAATTTCTTGTTTTAAATTCATTTTAGTTCCCAAATCAAATTTATAAACAACTATTTATAAATTCATTTGTAGAACAATAAATGATAAATCAAGCATTATCATTTCAAATTATCAATTTAAATCAATTTATTAAGTTCCATAAAATTATATATCCAAATTTATTTCATTAACCAAATTTTAAAATAATATTGTGTCAATTTGTTCTGTCAAAGTGTTTTAGAAATCCTATCGATAGCGTTGATCAGACGAATCGATCGGAAACCCAAATCAACATCAACAACTCAAACAACATAATCTATAAAACAAAACATAGAGTTACAAGTACAATTTAAAATGTTTGGAGATAGTTTGGAAACAAAGACAAGATGATAAATTAACAAATTATGAAGATGGATAAGCTTAGGTAAATCGCGGACAACCTTAACCGGGTCAACCGTGACTTAATGAATAAGATCAAATGTGGATTTTCTGGGGTAAATCTACATCCGATCTCAAGAGATAGAGTTTGGAATAACAAAAGATATTAGCATCTAAACCAAGGATAGATATAAATCTCTGGTGAATCGATGCAAATTTGTAAAGGAGTTTCCCCCTTTACCAGAAAATTAGAATATTGGCGAGACAGCCAATTCACTATAAAGATCATTCGAAGTGGAGTTATGTGATACTCCAAAATCAAAAGAAGATGAATAGTGAGGGACAAGAATGAATTTTGGAACCGCAGGGAACGTTCCAAAAATTCAAAGGAAATTCAAATCAAGAGGAAAAGATTCAAACTCGAACGAAAGTGATTCTGTAAATAAATCTACTCCATATGCTGAGTTTTGCCTCAAAGCCAAAGCTTTGATACCAACTGTAACGACCCGATATTTTCAACCATTCGCATCCATTATAAGTGTATAGGTAGACACTCATGCCGGAGTTGAATTGCTCAAAATACCGCGTTGTAAATAAAATTTGGCAAATCTCAGAATATACAGTAAATAAATATAATCACAGATCACAGACACAGAGTAAAATAATGCAGCGGAAGTAAAAGAAATAGTAGTTCATGAAGCTACTATTAAATATATCAGAGTTACATAAGATATAACAGAAGAAATAGAATACAAAAAAGTCTCAATATAATAACCAAGTACAAGCTGAGTAGAACAACGGAATTGAAATAGATAGGACATGACAAGCAGATAATCTCCAGCGATTCAAATCTCCAAGCGAGTGGAAATCCAAATCTGTGAATAACTCAGGCTGACCCGAGCGTAAAGCAAAACACAAAACACTCGAGTCAGGACAATATATACTTATATAATGTAAACCAACTCAAGCGAACTGTAATAAGGGTACAAGTAACTTAGAAGATGCTTGGGACCGCCCATCCTCTAAGGATCCGTTAAAATATCTACTATGTAGTAATATTCGCTATTATAATAGTGTCTAAATAAGTAAAGTATAATCATATAGAAAATAGCGTTAAGGGGTTGGAGAACCTTAACGCGGTCGGATCTTAAAATCATAATCGTAGTAAAGCTCGATATGGTAGGTGACACGGCACAACTAGGCAATGCCAGGGTAGATATACCAATTACGCACACGGACTGATGGATACGCATAGCAGCCACTACCGTTCCACCTCGAACAACACTCCCAAATCGGAGGATGGCCATCTAATCAATCACAAGTAAGAGTATAATATCGAAGAAATGTGTCCGAGAAGAGGTGCTACCTCACTGGTCCGAGATCGCTCCTGTTTTAGCCACCTTATGCCAACTCATGGGAGTTGGGTCCACGTAACATACCTTAAGAACGTCGCCACCATCCTACTTCATTCTGGAATCTCCACCGCGTACACAGTTGCCAAAGTGGTTTTCGGTAAGACAGAGAGTATGTCCATATCCGATCCCGGTCTCTTTAACAACCCAACGTTATTATAACCCGTGGTTATAAGTTTAAAAACAGTTTATACTTCAAAATAGAATATCATTTCAAATCCAAATCTTTATCAAAATAAAGATTAAATCAATTCCAAACCATTTCCATATTTTTAAAATATCATATCATTTCAAAACTTCATTTCAAATCATTTTAATATTCCAAATATCATTTGAGTTCAAATCTAAATATTCAACTTTAAATACCTTTTAAATTTAAAGGTATACTTCATTTATTATCATTTCAAGTCACCTTTTAAATAGTTTATATTCCAATCAAATAATTCATTTAAACCTTTTAAAAGTGTAATTATTATATTTTCAAATTAAGTATTCAATTTCCAAAGTTTCAAACCATTCTGAGTTCGTTTACTAAGTCAAAAACCCTAATTATTAAAATTTCAGCATTTCACAGCATTTAAAAACAACTGCTATAAGTTATATGTGAAAACATTTTTAATTCAGCAAAGACAGCACTTAAAACTGCTGCTAAAACTCAGTTTTAGTTGAATTATAGTTCAAAACAGAAAAGACAGCATTTAAGAAGTGCTGCGGTAGTTCATATTTCAAAACAAGGTTTAAATTTGGTTTCAGCAAAGACTGCAGACCATTATAGCATTTCCAAAGAATGCTATAATATGCCCGAGTTCAATATTAGCCTATAAGTTCAACTACATCATTTCAGAAATGTTGTAATAGCTCTTTTTACACAATTTTTGTTCAAAACAGAATCTATAGCATTTCTGAATGCTATTAAAAGTAGATTTCAGGTGTTAGTGTATTTCCAGCAATTAAATAACTTTAATTTAAAACACATAAACATTTTAAAAATCATATTTTAACATTTAAAATGTTCATTTACATATCATTTAACATATATCTTTTCACAATAAATTTCTTATAATTAAATCCAATTTTCAACAATTTACTTAATAAGTTTAAGTGTAAAAGTTCCAATTCTTCACATTTCAACAAATAGACTTAACACTTCAAATTTAAATTACCATTTCACAATTTAACAAAATTTCCAATTTTATTTAATTAACTTAAACCTTTAATTAAAACCAAATTTCACATTTCCTAGTCAAGTTATATTTTAAAAGATCACTTTTTAACATTCACTTATTTAACCACTTAAATTCATAGAAAAATCAATAATACTTTAATAAATCACTTAAATTCAAATTTAATCAAATTATCATATTTACCATTTCCAAATAAAATTTAATATCCATTTTATTTATATAACTTAAATATCATTTTTAACCCAAAATTCCAAATTTCCAACTTAAGTTATATTTCAAAAATCAAGTTAAACCATTCATTAATTACATTTTTAACACATGGAAAAAAATTAATAATTTCTTTATTTTAAAACATTTCAAAATCTATTTAAATCAAATTTCATAAATTTATAATTTTTTAAAATACTTAAAAATATCCAAAACACTTTATAAAATAACCACGGGCCTGTATATAATTTTCTAACCTAGGTCAAGTGATACGGATATGTATCATTTCAATCCGCAGTTTAAAAAAAAAGAAAAATCCGGGTTCTATCATTTCAAACCCGCAATCCCAAGTTAAAATAAATAAATAAAAATCATTCAGGCCTATCATTTCAGCCCATAACTATTTTTGCCTATTCTAAAGTCCGTTCGGGTATGTATCATTTCAACCCATAGTGATTCTAATCTACAGGGAACTTGCAATGGTGATAACAGATATAAATAACAGAATAACATTAAATAACAGTAACATATGATATAACAGGTGTAATAACAGGTGTGAACATCATATGATAATAATATAAGCATATATAACATGATAATATACATTACAGATTCGAACGGTGTCGGTTTATCATTTATATAGGTACATATTGTCTGGTGAGAATAACTCACCTTTTATGCTGGAGATATCAATTAGAATGACACAACGGATCCAGAAGGCACGACCTTTGATTTGAGTGGAGAGAAATAGCCAAGATATCATCTTGTAAACAACCCCAAAACAAGACAATATACACAAGTGAATATTAACCCAAAACAATATCGAACAAATTGAAATACAAAGCAATAAAGACAAGACTTTGCCTTTACCATTCAAATGCTTGACCATAGGGGATCAAGTGCTTAGCCATGATGTGTTTGGGCTCAGGTTAGCATCATATAGGTCAGGTTTAGCACACCTAAGCATGGCAACATTAATTGATGTGAAGGGTAGGAGATGCAACATGAAGAATATCAATGGACAAGACAAATAGGTGAAGTTTTGGTCACAACAAGGCTCGACTTGGTCATTGCTTGGCTCGGCCATGCATGGTACAGGTCTGGACAGTGGGGGGTGATGGTGCAGCAGCAGCCAAAGGTCATGTAGCAAGTGGTGGTGGTGGCTAAGGGGGTGACTAAAGTAAGATATGGAGGGTAGGTGATGATATGTGTGGTCTAGGCAATGTTTTAAGGAGTTTTGTGCAAGTTTTGTGGTGCTAGCTTCAAGGGGAGGTCATGGCCATGGATGGATCTGAAATGATGGCTGGAGGTGATGCCAAGGAAGAGTGGTTGGGGATGGTGGTCGAGGCTATGGTGATAAGGCCGTGGAAATAGAAGAGGAAACAAGGCAAAAAAGTATGAAAAATTGAAGAAAAGTGAAAAGAGAGGAGGCCATTATCGAGGAACTTTGTAAGGCCGTGAAAAATGAATTGAGAAACAAAAAAATTCGTGAAAAGTGAGTTATAACTCAGGGCCAAAACTGAAGGAGTGGGCAGCAAAATTAATTAAAGTGAAGGTTATGGAAATGAAGAGTTTCGGAGATGAAAAGGCTTCGGTTTCAAAAGCAGTTTCAAACTCTTCATATATTCACTATTTCTTTTTAAATTTTTATATAACTGAAAAACATATATAAATTCAGTTAAAATACGAAAATATAACAAATAAAAAAAATATAAATAAATAAATATTAATTATAAATAATTAAATCAAGAAAATAGCAAAAATGGTCAACTAGGCTAGAAAATTTGAAAATAAATGGTATAAACTTTAGAAAATTCATATGAGCTTGTAATATATTTTTAAACATAAATAATAACATAAAATAAAATACATTCACAAAATAAATATATAAAATTTAATTTAAATATAATTTTAATGAAGAAAATAGTAGAAAATAAGAAAACAGCCTTTAAAAATAGGAAAATCAACACAGTAAACATTGGAAAAATTCTATTATCAATTTAAAATATAAAAAGACAAAAATATACATAAAAAACATATTGACACATAATAAAATAAAATATAAGAAGAAAATATGATTTATAAAATTTAAACTAGGCAAAATTGCACAATAAAACAAATTATACTAAAAATTGAAATGTACATAACTTTTACATTTTAACTCCGTTCTCAACGAAACGAAAAGTAGTGTTCAAGTTATTACATATATTTTTATAATAAAAGATAAAATTTATAATTTCAAACTTTTAAATTTTTAAGTTTAAAAGTCAAAGTTTGACTATTTTAACCAAAATTCACATTTTTTGGAAATATTAAATTTAGTCATATTTGGAATTCTAATCCACATACAAAATCAAAGTTTTTATATTTACAATAACAAAATTTTCTTTTCATAAATAAAGCTTTTAAATCTGGAAAAATCAATTTAAAAATAATTGTAAAATACAGGGTTGTTACAGCCTATTTATAGACAAAGTGAAATAGAATAGATAGACACGAATTATAAATGTGCTAAACGATAATTGGCCCAAAAAGCCCGTTCTGACTCCGGAACGAAATTGGGTGAATCCATATATCAAAATAGGTGTTTTAAAATATTTTAAACGCAATGGAAAAGGTTTCAGGTCCAAATTGCTTCGTATAAAGAAGTTATGCTGAAAACAATATTTTCAAATTGATTTCAATTGCATAAATTTCAAGACGTTTCGAGTCCGTACGATCAAACGACAAGTCCGATCGCTACGAAACTTGAAATACTATTATAATTCATCGTTACGGATCTGATGAAACTAGTTTCGTCTAAATCCGAGTCAGTGGCCAAAATTGCTATTTTTATATTAATTGAGTAAATTAAAAATTTATTATTAAATCAACTTTCAAATTTTAAATTTTAAACTCACAAATTTTATCACCTTATATTTCTCAATTATTTACAATGATTTAAACAAATCTTTATGTCCATTTTAGAGTTGATAAATCTATAAATTGCAGTGTTAAATTTTCTATTTCATTATATTCAAAATTATAAATTAAGTTCCCAAAATTTCTATTAAACTAAATATCAATGATTGTTCCATCTATAAATTTTAAGTAGATGGATTCAATGTTGGGTTCAAAACTATTATTTTAATATTCTTGAATTTCAGTTTAAATCTCTATTAACGTAAAATTTAACACTTAATTCCAATTAAATTTCAATGACCAAATTTTCCTAATTTAAATTCAATTAAATAAACAAATCTAATTCCCATTCTTATTATTCAACAAATTATTATCCTATAACATATTTAACCTTTGGTTATGTTTTGTTACATAAATCTTCCAATTTCACCTTTATTCGTATTAACTCTTTTATTTCCACTTTTTGTGAAATAACTACCCTATCCAATATATGACACTAAATTTATTTCCTTGCATTAATTTACACCTATTTACATTAACTAGAATAAATATTATATTCCTAAATGTACTTCTATCAATTAAATGCATTAATTAAGGTTATAAAATACTTTACGTTCTATAAAAATCTACAACATTAAATTTACATTCAATTAATTACTTTACATACTTTACGTATTAATTTCTCAATTAACTTAATTTGAACTTATTTCCCAATCTATCAATTACTACCTAAAGTAAATTTAAGCTTCTAAAAATTTACATTCCCACTTCCGTTACTATACTATTAATTATTAGAGTAATGTTTATTATAAAGAATAACATCATAATTGCTTAACATTTAAATGAACTTTAATTCCAAATAAATTCATTGACCAATTAATTAGGTAATTTATAATAGTTATTATTACCTTTAAATTTATCTCCAACTAACGTACTACCTTATTACCTAAATTTACGAATAAATACTATTACAATGTTTTATTGCATAAATCAATTTAATCCTTTCCTTTATCCCTTATATGCCATTACAATTAAATGTTGGCATTTATTTCCATACTACCGATGCATTCACTTATGTTCTATCCAAACATTCATTTAGATTTTATATCCATTAATTTATTCAATATTGACATCCACTTACTCAAATTTACTTCCATTTGTATAGTTGCAATTAAATTCAGTTATTATTTCATTAATACTATGTCCAATTTATTTCTTCCAGCATTAATTACACAATCAAGTTTAATTAACCAATTATAATGGTTTCCACTATTTCTTCAATTGGATTTCATTCCAATTGTCAAGAATTTATTTTATTTACCAATGCAACCTTTAATTCCTAACATTCGCTCCAATATAAATTATAATATTTTCATTTCTTTCTACATTAAATTACAAAAATCAATTTAAATTAACAAATTAAATAGTCGAAATTTACGGGTCGTTACACTCTCCCCCACTCAAAACTTTTCGTCCCCGAAAAGAAAAAGAAGGGAAAAGAAGAATTAAATAAACCATACATCCCATTCAAAATATTAACTTTATAAACAATAATTTACAAAAGTTATTACTTTAAATAAAATATACCCATTTTATAATCATTAACTCTTTTTATACTTAAATAAATAAAGTTTGGAAAACATTTTCAAAATATTTTCTAAGCCAAAATTTTACGGAAAATTTCGGCAGAGTCTCCTTTGTACGGAGAGACTCGGGAGAAAATGTAATATCAAATATAACAAAATATCATATATAGTATCAAAAATATTATATCCCTATACGTGAGAATATATAAAATGGCGCTATAAAACCGTAATCCGAGAACGTACCTATTTGTCGGGCAAACAACGCTTAATTATGAAACCAAAAGCAGTAGCAATTGCTTCCATAACCTGTATTTCACTTATATAGTCCAAAAGGGTTAATAATTATAAAAATTGAAATATTTGGAGTTGTTTAAATCAATAACAACAATCAACATAGCAACCATCACTTGCAACAAGCAAACAACCATCACATAATTCAACACACATCAATCATTCATTCATATCAAACACAATAAATAGTTGTTCGGGTTCAAAACTTCAAATTGTACGGAATGAAAATAAACTACTAAGTGTACCCTTTTACTCAACAGCCTTAGGTGAGACTAAATAGATTATTCCTACATCCAAACAATATTAAAGTGTCCTTGCCCAAACAACCATAAGCCAAACAAACAACAAATTCAACAATAGATCAAGTTCATTATTATTAATTTCATTCCATATATTGTTGCTTGATTTTCTCTATATTCATTATTTTTATACATTAAATCAAATTCCTTAGTAGGTAACTTTTTTAACTTAAGTTTACAGTCATTTTCCAGTATTCATCTTTTATTCTTATTTTATTCTGAGGTAACTTCAACTTATTACTTAAGTTTATTATTATTATTTTTTAATACTAAAATCCATAACAACTAGAACATCAATACTTATTAATTTCATTTATTCATTTCTTAAAAATATTCATGTTCAATTTTAGTTACTTGGCATAACAGTTATACTTTAATTCTTATAAATAAAAGAAATTTACTGAATATTTCATTACATAAGTTTACTTGTACAATTTACTATACATTTCCTTATTAAACATTTTCAACTTTTATAAATTTTTGGTAAGTTATATTTATGCTTTTAAAGAATGAAATTGAAAGTTTTACAAGTTTTCTCATTTCCTTTAATTATTTTAATGTTCAATAATTATTTCCTTTAATTCATAGGTTACAATTTCAACTTTCATTTAATACCATTTATAACCTAGCATTTAAATCTCTTATTTCCTTTAGAGGTTTCAATTTTATTCATTACCTACGTTCCAATTCACTTCAGTAATTAGGACTATTTATTAATGGAAACTTAAGAATTAAATACCGGGTTTTATTCAAAAATCATTTTAAAATAATAGATAATATATATACTTATAATTTATATATCCAATTATATTTAAAACACTTTAAAATAAAATAATCTTGTAGTAAAACTACTACAGTGGTCTTCCCACTTTGAAACTCGAAAATGAATGTCGATGATGCGGCCGCCATCACCGAAATTATTTTCCAGCGACAAAGAGGGGAGTACAACTTATTTCTTTGTGGAATTTCTTTTAAAACATTTCTTTCAAATTCAATTGAAATATTTATATCAGAAAATACTTCTAAATAATATTATTATTATATTCCAAAATTATTCGAAAGAAATTTCCAAAAACCCGGAACTTAAGTTCTAAATTTCCAATTTTCATTTATTTTATTTTCAACTTAGTTTCAACTATTATTTATATTTTCATTACCTAACACCCAATCTATAGCAACCAAATATATATCTTTATAAAATATTTTTATATATAGAAAATATAATAGGCAAAGTTATTTCATTCACCTATATTGAAACAAATATTATGTCGGTCTGTCCTATTAAGTGTTTAGAAATCCCTATTGATGTCATAGCGTCCCATGCACCAACCGGAATTTATAAATATAAAACGGAACCGATTAACACAATATTAAAACCTTTTTATAACACTAACAAATACGCTCTCTCATATATATACACTCAGCGACTCCCATAGGGTATTACTACCCTATTAGTAAAGAGTCAAACCCCACAAAGCTAAGGTTTATCGCTAAACCAAGGCTCTGATACCAACTGTAACATCCCACCTTTTTGTATGCTTAAGCAGACACACGTGCCAACTTAAACCATACAGAAGGGTGGATTGTTATGGGGTAAATAAGAAAAAGTGGAGAAATAAAAGAAACAAAATAGAATCTTGCAGCGGAACGATGAAATATAATAATCAAATAACAGTTCATGAAGCTGTTTTACAAAACATTTGATTATACTTATACAATACATATCAGAGTTACACATACTAGAGAATGATAATTATGCAGCGGAATACAATGGTGTAGTGGAATATATAACAAATAGTAATAATAAAATCTTCGTCTTCGTCCTCCAGACATAGGGCCTTCAAATCCTAAAATGCTCAGGCTGACCCGAGCGAATTGAAAAGATAAAACACTCGAGTCAGAACTAAAAGATCTTATGTAAGTTAAATCAATGAAATAAATATGAGTGTAAACGGCATCAGAGATGTTTACAGGGTTTGACATCTCCTATCCAGTGTCTAACGTGAGTGCAGTAACTTAAGAAATGTTCGGGATTCACATCTCTTAAGGATCCATTAAACTATCTACTATGTAGTAATATTCGCTATATACAGTAATGTCTAATCAGTAAAGTATAATCATATAGAAAATAGCGTTAAGGGGATGGAGAACCTTAACGCGGTCAGATCTTAAAATCATAATCGTAGTAAAGCTCGATATGGTAGGTGACACGGCACACAAGGCAATGCCAGGGTAGATATACCAATTACGCACACGGACTGATGGAGCAGATAGCAGCCACTACCGTCCACCTCGAACAACACTCCCAAATCGAAGGGTGGCCACCAAAAATCAAAAAGTAATAGAATGGAATCGAAGAAGTGCGTCCGATAAGAGGTGCTACCTCACTGGTCCGAGATCGCTCCTGTTTTAGCCACCTTATGCCAACTCACGGGAGTTGGGTCCACGTATATACCTTAGGATCGTCGTCACCATCCTACTTCATTCTGGAAACTCCACCGCGTACACAGTTGTCAAAGTGGTTTTCGGTATCGACAGAGAGTATGTCCATATCCGATCCCGGTCTCTTTAACAACCAATCGTTATTATAACACCGTGGTCATTTTAAATATATATATATATATATATACTTTTAAAAACACAATCATTGCCCTTACAAAACATATTCTTTATTTCAAAATAGTATATACATCAAAAACCAAAATATTATTGCCATTTCAAACCATATCCTTTACTTCAAAATAGTATATACTTTAAAACCAAATTATTATTGCTATTTCAAAACATATCATTTACTTCAAATTAGTATATACTTAAAAACCAAATTCAATAATATATCATTAAAAAAAATCCAAATTTTCAATCACTAATCTTTCTTAAATTTAGATAACTTGAAATATTCTTTTAAATCATCTTAAACCCAAAACCACATTTTGAAGTCATATTTCTAAATTTTCAATTTCAATAGGTTTCAAATCCATATATTCACAGATAATTCTTAAATAAATTCTATTTCAAATAAATTCATTTTTCAAATCGTATTACTTTCAAAGTTATAACAATTTCGAAAACCAATACTTTGAAAACAATAATACCTTAATTTCAATACACATTTCAATTTTGATATATTTCAAGACTTAAATATTCCAAAATTCCCAACTAAATCTGATAATCTTATATATACCTTAATTCAATTTACAATTATTTTGTTTAGAAATATTTATTTAATAAATTCAAGATCACTTAAATAAAGCTCAAACTTGAAATATTCGTAAATCAAACTTAAAACATCATCAAGTTACACATAGCTTAAATTTTAGAATTTAACTATATATAAAATAATATTTATATAATATCAAAATTTAATATTTATTAAACCGTATATTTCTTTCCAAATCATAGAAAAATCACTTTCAAATATTTAATATATAGACCGTGGTGCCTGTATAAAATTTTCTATCCTATGGTCAAGTGATACAGATATTTATCATTTCAATTCGTAATTTAACAATAAAAGTTTACGGTTATATATCATTTCAAACCGCAATCCCGAATGAAATGAAAATGCATAATAACTTGCAGTTTATACAATATAAAATATAGCATCCATTCATCCAAATATCAATAAACAACCATTTATTACAATCATCATCCAATTTAAACAAAACATCAATATGAAGCATATAAAATATAAGAGGCATCAACGAACAGTTTATATTCAATAAACATTAATAACTATTCAACTGACAGTTTATATGCAATAATAAATAAATTTAACTGGAAAATTATATGCAATAATAAAAGTAAATAACAATTAAATTTAACTAAATGCTACCTAACTGAGATGATGATTAAATATATGCCCAAACAATCATAGATAAATTTTAAATCACATCAAACTTTAATTAACAAACATAAGAAATCTTAGAAGTTGTGAGTGGGTTAAAAAACTCACCTTTTGAATTTAAATTGAATTTAAATTCAATTTAAACCCAAATATTTGACCGTCTCAGAATTCGTCCAAACCAGCGTCATCAGGTCCAGAATTTCAATACGATCCTAACAAAAAAAACCGCGCGTGAAACGGAGTTTGTATGTGAAAGATATAGCGATTATTGTGGTTGAATTTAATTTTATTTTTAAAAAAAAAAGAGAACACATTCACATACTTGCCACGTCATCACCCTTCCTCTCCCACTTTCTACAGGAACGCACGCAACTCACTTCCCAGGCAAGAAACGAAGCACGCTCGAACCAAAATGAAAGCATTTGACCACAATTTTGACCGAGGTTTCCTACCGACTCCGACCGCCGTTGAACACGGTACCACCACCATCGTCTCAAGCTCGACGAGCCGCACCTTCACCTACCACCACGCCTGCCTCCGGTCGCCGCCGCCCCCGTTTTCACCAAACCCTAACCCTCGATTTCCGGCCAACCCAAGCACTTTCAGACCACCAAACAACCACCAATCAACTCCCCTCGACGAGATCTACAATACCCATATTTCAATTTCGTCAATTGATGTTGAAATCAAAAACGCCCAATTCGACTTTGACCGCGATTTCTGATCAATCCAGTCACTGCCTCGAAAAACGAATAGCATACGTTGGTTCGCATCATTGAGATCTTCGTTATATATTTTTTCGGAATTTTTCTGAGGAGTTTGAATTTTTGAAGTTGATTTTTGATTTTTTTGGATATAGAATTGTTTGTTGCCATTGAAGAAGAGGAGTACAGAAGCTTCTGTACGCACTGAAATGAAGAATAGAGGATGCTAGTGTTTATAACAGCCTATTTATAGACAAAGTGAAATAGAATAGATAGACACGAATTATAAACGTGCTAAACGATAATTGGCCCAAAAAGCCCGTTCTGACTCCGGAACAAAATTGGGTGAATCCATATATCAAAATAGGTGTTTTAAAATATTTTAAACGCAATGGAAAAGGTTTTAGGTCCAAATTTCTTCGTATGAAGAAGTTATGCTGAAAACAATAATTTCAAATTGATTTCAATTGATTTCAATTGCATAAATTTCAAGACGTTTCGAGTCCGTACGATCAAACGACAAGTCCGATCACTACGAAACTTGAAATACTATTATAATTCATCATTACGGATCTGATGTCCCTTTTTATTTTCGGCTTAGTGGTACGGTTGCTGATCAAAACCATGGGGTGATTTTATTCGGAATTATCCAGTAAGGGATGGTTCCGGCTTTGTGTTGTAGGGGATTGGGAGTAATCCTCGGTACGGTGATCTAGGCCACGTACTGTGATGGGAGGTACCACAGTAGCCCTGCCATTGTATGGAAATCCAACTTCCAATAAGTCATCTCGGACTTGATTGTATAACCCACTTTGTGGTTAGTATGCTAGAATTTAATAATGTAACAATTTCAGCTATGTGAGTATTTATTTGAAAACCATAGACCCTATTGTAATATAACTAAATTTCCTATCAAATGTTTGGTTAGCGTAAGGTAAAAACTTACCCATGTTTATGTGTGGGGAGTCTTACGTGATACCTTTTGTTTCAAAGGTTTTTAAAGTTAAGTAACTTTAACCCGTTTACTCACACCAGACCCATGTCTGACCCAAGTGTTTATTTTTTGTTTTATTAAACTCTTGGGTACTCAAATTTTTACGAGTACCCAATGGATTCAGGTTAGCTTTGACGAATCTATGGAGGAGATATGGAGCAGGAGGCTTCAGCATTCGTAGATATATAGTGTTCCGCTATGTTGATCTCTGTGTTGTATCTTGTGTTGTATGATAGACAGGTTTTATAACTGTCTAATGTATTGTGTTGTGTAAGTTGTGTACTCTGATTATGTAAAGACTATGTAATAGTTATGTGACATATTATATTTTGTTCCGTTTCCCCTGTGAGATTCTGATATTGTTTAGTTCTTTCTTCTCTTCTTTTCTCTTTTCTATCCCTTTCTTTCTTATTAATAATGCGTCATTTTGTGGAATGAATGGCGGGTCGTTACAATTGGAGATAGTGAAAATTTTGGATAAAATTAAACGCGTGTTTAATTTTATTCGAAATAAAACGCTGCAATCGTTTTAAAAGCAAAGGTGAGAACTTCTCACTCAATCGAATTGTTTTGATGTAAAATTTTAAATAGTTAGATTTAAAATTGTTGATTGTATGCCTAGATGATAAATTGTTGACTATTGTGATAAATAGACATTATACGCCGTATATTAAGCGGAGGTTATTTATTAAAAACATACACCGCGATAATTCCACATTGAAGTGGAATTGGTATTATATATGTATATAGAAATATATATATATATATATATATATATATATATATTGGAATATGTATATATTGGAGTTGTTGATTTCCCGCATTGTATAGCGGCTGAGACCCTATTGCGCCACATAATAGCGGTTAATATTTATAAATCCTATATACCGCAATAATTTCACTTTGATGTGAAATTGGTATTGTGCTAACATCTGTGGATGCAGGGAAATAGGTTGGAGGGATCTAACTGGATTCCTCAAACAGTTGAATTTATTTCAATGTTGTGTGCTGATTTATTTATAATCATTGTGTGATTATATTGTGATGGAATCTGTAGACGGCTATAAATTAGCCGAAGATATTTTTGGTATCGATGTATACCAGAAATATTTAAAATTGGATTTTTGAAAATATAAGTTGAAAATTTATCGAAAAATTTATTTTTGATAATTGGATAAATTTAAAAGGAATTTTAAAAGATAAAAGTCTTATTTTTGAGCCGTTGAATTTAATTTCAAATTTGGGAAAAAGAGCTTAATAAATGGATTTTGTATTTTTAAATAGATTTGAAGAGCTAAAGGAATTTATTTTAAAAGGAAATAATTTTGGAAATGTTTGGAAATTTATTTGGTTTAAATTAATCAGATAATTAAATTAATCCTACTTATAGGTGTTTGGATTATATTGGATGTTGAATTGTTTGACATCTTTGATGTGTGATACTTTGTGATATATTCTAATTTGTGTGTGATTTATGATCTATTTATCTGAAATCTGTGAATGAAGATAAGCGTTATAATTTATACCGCTTGTCAATTATATTGTTATATTTGATCTGTGATGATTGAATGTTGTTGCACTATTGTGTTAAACCCTTGGACTACACAATACACACACAAATGTGGATTTCACGTGGAAATCGGTTAAGTCACATTTTTATCAATTTTGGAAAAATTGAGTTTTTGAATCCAAAATGGTTTCGGAATTGGAATTGAAAGTTTTTGAAAATGAGTTTAAAAAATAAAAGTTATTTTAAATAACTTAATAGAACCGGAATTTAAATCATTGGATTTAAGTTTGAATTCAATATTTTGAAATTGAATTCAATGAATTGAGGATTTTGGTTTAAAAGATTTTATAAGTATAAAAGGCGTTTTTATGGTTTTTAACCAATTAAAATACGGTATTGGGGAAATTTAAATTTATAATTCAAGTTTATACTTGAATGGCTTTAACCTGTGTAAATGTAACCAGTTTTTCCCAAAATGAAACTATCCGTTTTCAAATAATAATGGCTTTCATAAAGTGAAAAGATTTCCAATTTGTATTGAAACTTTTCAAATTGAAATGAAATTGTAAATAGTTTGGAAAACTATGAATTAACCTTTGTAATGATAATTAAACTTTATTTTGAAATAAAAGAGTATTTCAAAAGGTGTATCTTTTATATTATAAAAGACTTGAATTATGAATAGTTTTGAAAGCTATAAATTAAATCTTAATTTACAGATTTAATAGGTTAATTCAAATTGAAATGGAAATTGATTTGGAAATCTGTGAATGAAACTTTGTGAAAATGGGTAAACTTTGTGAAGTAAATCTTTTTGTTTAAAGATTTGAAATGGTAATTTGTTTAAACCATTTAAAAGAAAGGATTTGGGTAATAAGTTGTGACTTAATTAAAATCCTATATCCATATGTTTTGAATATTTGTGCTCACTATTCGGGTTAGCCGGGAAAAGACCTTTGTGTCATACAACCCATTCTGAATTTGTGATACGACGATATGGGTCGTATTGAAGACCGGGTATTTGTGAAAACGATAGGATGACATATCGATTGTCTCTACACCGTTAGCTACGGTATAGAGATTTCCTTTGTGATGGGAAGTTTTATCGAGATTGTGAATACCCGGATTGCAAGGGCTTCTTTTGAAGTGCCTTCGGTTCTGTTCGAACCCGGAACAGACTTGTATGGTTACGTGTATGACATTACATTTTGAGATGTAAAGCTGATTTCTTTCAAATACATTTCTGTTGGTGGCGAAGAATTTATTCTCTTAGCTTAACACCCTTCTCTGAGACGTACGAGCTCAAAGGTTATGTAGTTGAAATTTATCAGCGATATATTCCCAATTTGGTAATGTGGCATGTTGAGTGTTGCTGTGATAATGATAATTCATTGATCATTTGTGATCAAAGCGTGGCTTTGTGAAAAAGCGTAGCTTTGTGGACGAGACTTTGTCACAGCCTCACAACCCGAAAACGGTCGAAATAGGAATGTTGCGGCAAGGTTATGAGGGTCGCGACCTTTAGGGTATGTCATTTCCTTCTGGAAAGGGGTGGTATCATGGTATGGAGCCCATATACTTACTCATGTGGACACACTTTATTTATTATGTGTGATGTTGTTACCAAGCGCTCGGATAAAGGTCCCAAAGGACCGGGGGATGGCATATTCGTGAGTTACCTAGTTACAGGGGTAACCCGGCCTTGTTGGCAGAGAGCAGTTTGTCTCTCGGAGCGTCCAGCCAGAGGCGTTTTCTTTCGTTGCATAGGAAGTTCCTTAGCCTGACCATTTGTTGGCAAATCCATTTTCCAATACGAACATTGTACGGTTTTAGTTGTAGAACCTGCCATTTACTTATGGTGGCGCCCCACTGTTTAGATGGTAGCTATATTAGGCATAGTTCGGAATGTCTATGTTGGCTAAGATTAATATTATACTTTCGAAATGTTTTTCTGCACTATGCACTAATAATAATAATCCAATGATTTGCATAGTAAGCATCTTTGACTATCATAAGAAGAAATCTTCTCCAATTCTGCGTTTGCATTGTGTGTGTGGCGGGAGGTCTTATGGTAGTTTCATTTTCCAAAAGCATTGCGAAATTGTTTTATTTTCTTTGTTGTTGATTGTTTAAAGATAAACTGTTTTATTTCTCACACCAGTCACCATGACTGACCTGGAGTTTATTGTTTCCTTCCTAAACTCTGGGTGCCCACCAATTTCCACACGGGCAGTCTAAAGTCTGGTTATTAGGTCATTCTGGATTCAGGAGATGCTGTGGAGCTCAATGGCGAGCTAGATGGCGAGACGTACTCCCGTATATGATATTATTATTCCCTTGTGTATTCTGTATGAGGACTAGTTATATAACTGTCCAGTGTTGTATATTGTTGTTGTAAACTCTGATGATTATGTAATGTTTAAAATGATATAGTTCTTTGATTTAAAGATTATTCATTTATCTATTATATGTTGTTCCGCTGCGAATGTGAGATTCTGATATTGTTCTGTGTTCTTTTTCTTTCTCTTTCTTCTGCCTTCTTCTACCTCTTCTTTTTCTTCATAACAATTCGGTTTTCCAGCATTCGATTGCTCGGCAGTTGCTAGAATGAATGTATTAATGTCGATTTTCGAGCGACGGAAAATCGCGTTCGTTACACTTTCCATAATAATTGTATTTTCCATTGTACTTCTTTTAACAATATTCCAAAGCATTTCCATTTTTTATATATATAAATATACATGTGTATGTGTGTGTGTACATATGTGTGTGTATATTCCCTTATATAAATTTTCATCTTTATTTATTTTTCATAATTTAAAAGGATATATACATTTATCCTCAGAAAATGCCTTTGAATCAAATTATAACAAGTATATCATTTTGTATATAAAATTCTTAAATTTAATTATAACAAAATAAAATGTCAACGAGCCCCAATATTTTAGTGATTCATCCATTGGCTACAATGTTGATTATCCATAATTTTACATCCATAATGTCTTGCCACTATCTCTCTTCATAATAATCTCGTGGCTGCATACGTCATTTGAAATAATTAAATTTAGAAAACAATGTATTCATTTTTTTACACATTTATTTGTAAAACAATATAAACTCCAAGTAAAACATTTCTTATTGCATTTTCAAAATATTGTGCCAATTTGTGTCTCGTTTAAGCATTTAGAAATCTTTATCGATACATTAGCTACTCGTATCAACCTGAATTCATAAGCCACTCTATGGAGTAATTGACACAAATAATCCTTAAAATTTTCTTTCAATCACTTTATAACTTAATACTCATATTTTACAAAAATTATTTGCTTACTTACAAAAAAATATATTACTTTCGATGTTTATATATATGTAAACATACATTATCAACCATTTGTAGTCAAAACAATACATCATACCATATTTAACTATTCACAACAGCAAGCAACCATTTAATTTTGTATTATATCTTATTTTATTTAATTAACCATACCTCTAAGTTAATTTTCCATTTTATATAAAGTAAGCTTTTAAAGTAGTTTTCAACTTTCAAGAGATGATTTCTATTAAAACTAATTTTAAATAAATATTTACAATTTCAGTGCAACCGATCATTTATCAACAAATCAAACTTATATAACTAATTAATGGGCTCAGCGGAAAGCAGTCCATCTGCTTCCCCTGCACAACTCTAATCACTAATGGATCATGACATAACAATATTTGATTATAGCCATCTAAGGTCTCATTTATGATATCCATTAAATTTCACTCTTTATACAAGTGAGTTCCAACTTTAACGAAAATTTTATAACTATAATTTGTATAGTAATTCAAAATTTTTATAAATACATCACGTTGATTATTCCTAATAACCATTTATATTTATATCCTAGATAGGAAATAAATTCAAAATTCAACCTTCACACTCAAGGGACGGAAATATAAGTCTTTCTAGGCCAAGATTTGTATCTCTTATATTCTACTTTGTTCTGAACCTTAGCTCTGATACAAAGTTGTAATGACCCTACTGCTATACTCATATTATGAAAGAATATTATAAGTAATGTTGTCTAATATCACAGAGAATATGGCTGGTTAAGGGCGACCTAATGTAAATATATCTTTAGACTAACAATGACAAGTATTTATTACCTTTCTTGAGAATCCAAATTGAAACTTTGACGTGTAAAATATTAATACAAGGTAATAAACACACAAGTTTAAAAATATTCAAAACAGTATATAAACTAGATAAATCAAAGTCATAGTCACATATCATAGTGAAATATATACATCATATAACATAATAAAATATGAGCTTACAAAATATCAGTACTAGACCCACATAAATATCTGCATCACATCCAAGACATCGTATCAGGTACAGGATAACTACTGAATAATATATATGACAGGTTGTCTCAAGTATCAATAAATACAATCACAAAGTAAATTCAAAATGTCAAAATAGTTTACTCCAGTACTAGCAAAATATCGAAAAGACAGCGAGTCCCTATACCTGTACAGTCTCGGCCTGACCCAAGTATTATAAATAAACGGGTCAAACTATATCTAATCAAAAGTGTAGATCACATTCGCCTTAGTAATTACAAAAATTTAACTAAATGTCCTAAAGTAGATAGTGAAATTCCAGTATTACTAAAAGCTAGTAAATTCCACTCAAACTTTTTTTAACAAGTTATAATAATAACCGAAAGAATTGCAAGGAAAGTTTGATACCAATCCGACAATTCAATTGTTTAGTAAAATTCCTTATTTCATAAAAAAATATGAAATCTCAATAAAATTTCAAATTCATAATAAATAAAATAAAAGAGTTTTAAATTAATTTTATATACACAAAGATATAGTTTCCTAATATCACTTTTTAAATCCTTAAATTCATTTTAAGGAAAAGTTGTTTATTTACAAAAGCTTTAAAACACTTTCAAAATCATTTAAAATTCTTTTAGAACTAAAATCAGTTGAAACTGAAATTATTACTTTCATAATAGCTTTTATAAAAATAATATTATATTTTCTTTTGCCTCTAAAACATTTTCAAAATTATAATATACTTATAATAGTAAATTTTAAAAGGTTTTATGAATAAATATTACTCATCTTTAAAATTCTTTTAAAAACATTTAAACAATTCAAAATAAATCCATTAAAAATGCATCTTCTAGAACCAACATCGCTCTACAAAATATCATTCCATAATATAAAATTTATTAATGATTCGAGTTGCTTTATAAAAACTTCGAACATACGATGAAATACATGTATCAACATATCATAAAATTTAATTCACCAACGGACGAAGTTATGTTAGTAAATTTACACACACACAACAGTTCATTTATCACCAAACAATTAACCAACCACTAGTATGCATCAATATTTCATCCAATTCAATCATCAACACCTAAGTATTATCACACAAATAACCATACCAAGGCATGCAAATGGAGTTCATATTTGTACAGATAGAACTGTGAGTTAAAAATAACTCACCGATTCGAAGAGCAGGAAAGATTTACTCGACAACGCTCCTCTTCCCTGTCGCTACCAAAATGCTGCTCAATGCCCTATCCTTTGCCACTATCGGTGATGCCTGCCCATACCCACATGCCATCGCCGCCTGAACATCGTCCTCCAGCCTCAACATCGTCAGTCGTGGACATCAAGCTCTAACCATCAACACAAAGCATGCATCTTCTGACTCTATCGGTTGCTTGCCTAAAAAATAATAGTGCATGACCCTAGTTCTCATGCTTGCCACTCGAGCCACCTCTACCTTTACCAGGACACAAAATCTCATGTCACAAGCATGCCTTCCCTATCTTGCATCGGCCTCTATCATGATTTCGTTCCCTGTTTCGTTTTCTTTTCGCAAATTGATTTAGGCATTAGGGCTGAAGATAGTAGCGAGGGTTGGGTATCGAATTAGATTAGGAGTGTTAATTAATAGCAAGGGTCTTGAGTGAGCTAGGCTGAGAATTGGGGTCAAGTTTTAATTATTCTTTGCATTGATGTAAAATAAAATTATTTTTCTCCTACTATTTCAATGATATAAAAATTATTTCCACTTTTAAAATATTTTATATTTAGCAATAACACTTTATCCAGTTTTATATGTATTTTCTAAAAAGCTATTAATTAATCTGATTTGCTAAACCAAAAATCTATTATTAAATGGACTTCAATTAAGTAAGAAGTAATCTTCAAAATAATAGTTACCAAAATCGAATACAAACATTTTATTTTAATTAAATTTGTATAATATTACGGCTTCGAAAAATAGGGTTATTACAAAATAACTCAGACTCCCATTTCGCAAGTTTCAGCTTCTCATGTACGGAGTTCTCTATTTAAATGCTTAAGACTACCTTCTTAGCTTTCATTCGATAAGCTTACTAAGGAAAAAAGAACAAACAATGTTACGAGACCCTTTATTAAAAGAGCGTGAATAAGGAGCTCCGACTGAATTTGGAAATTGAAAGTCTGGTTAAAGAATATAATGAATTGTCTAACAAATATAAGCATCTTTCTAGTGACATTGTGCGGTTAATGTTTTTTAAGGAAAAACAGGCTGCCCCTCGCTTGGAAAGAGCTCGCCTTCATCTGGAAAAAATTATGAAAGAGAATGCGGAATTGATGACCTCCCTTATGTGTTAATCGATGATAGAAATGCTTTGGTAGAGTTTCTCTATAAGTTTTATTCTAGGGGAAAGTTTGTTAACTTTTCTTACTTAGGCAAGAATAGTAGGGGTTTAATTAGGCATCTTCATAAAAGATACTTGGACAAACATGGGTCTGATTCCCATCTTATAGACTATTGGAACCTTCCTTAGGTGGCGAGCATTCCACATTCTTCTTTACTCTCTTCTCTCCAATAAGATTAGGTATAACAAGGAGAGATTTATTTCTGAATTTTATAAGGAATCAATATTGTATGAACCTAAATGATTATATGAATGTAATTAGTGATTCGAGTAGCTTATAAACTTTATCACTTATAAATTTCCGTTTTTTGTTTATTTTGATATATTGTACATATTAAGGAATCCTCAAGTAGTCCTTTTCCCATGAATTGAGTAAATCTATCAAGTTAAAGAGAGACTTTAAAGAGAAGGTCTTAACTCTCAGAACATCTCTGTTAGCAAAACATTGTTTTTTAGAAAACTATAGAAAATTTATACACTATTCCCACACCTTCATTTTGATTTCGTAGGTGATGAGAAGGATAATCTGCTTAATAAAATTCGAACTAATCATGCCAAATCGATATGTAGTCAAAGTAGCCCTCCAACCGGAAAATGGGACTATCGTCAACTTCCTCTAGTTGATACCCCAGAAAGGATTAAATTTACTTCCAATTCTACCCTTACCATGTCTATTGGGTCACTTGAAAAGGCCAAAACTATTATCTAAAAGCTTTAAGAACTAGTTATAAATGGCGCTAATGTAATTTTAAATTAAATCGTAAACCTTTATTGTTTAAGGGAGAAAATTCTTTTTATGTATTGATTTTCTTTCCTATTTATATGTTAGGAAAAACAATTGACTATTGTGTCTAGTGGTTCGGATATCTTCTCTCGACTTGATTCTATTAAAGATAGGCATAAGGAAAAACTCGAGAAGAAATGCTCTTCTTAAGGCACTTTGTCCTTAAAATTTCTAGAAAATCCTGATGTGCAAAACTGGCTTAACAAATACTACAAATAGAGGTCAACAATTAGAGGTTTGAGAGAAATGACTTCTAATTTAGAAAAGCAAATTAAAGAAAGGGATGGAAGGATCCAGGAAAAGGGGAAGATAGACACAATTGTCCAATTCGGACCCTCAGTCTTAATTGTCGAAGTTGATGCAGAAATTACGTGCTTACACCAAAAGCTAACGGATCTTGAGATGGAGTTATAAAAAAGTAAAGTAAATAGTCAATCTTTGGAAGTTATTGTAGGTGGAGGCGATTCTAGCCTTCCCATTCTTACTCGTTTGATTGGTCAAGAAATGTTATTTGCCATGTTAAACCCTCATTAGAGCTTGGATGATAATAAAATTTCCAAATGGAGTCAAAGACTTAGGTTTTAATGTATGCAATTTATAAAAGAACAATAGAGGGATAAGTTTTCTACTCAACTTAACGTTAATAAAGCTAAGGTTGAGGGACTTAAGCATAAAAGATGCAGTACTGATCAAGAGATTGAGAAATTGAAAGGTAAGATCAATATTCGACCATGCGTTGAATATTCAAATTGCTTCGACTCATGATACAAATATTGTTTGGTAGAATGAGAGGAAGCTTAAATAGCTTTTAAATTTGGCAATTCATGACATTATCGATTCTTCCTCGGTAGGTTGGCTCAAAGCTTTGACTCGTAGCTTCTATTTTTTTTTAATTAAATTATCTTGTTGTCCAATGTTTTGTTCCTACAACTTTTGTGCATAATACATTAAATTGTAAAAAAGATTATACATGAATGAATGTTATCTCGAATGTACCGTATGTACTTTTTATTTTGAGTTTTCTTAATTAGATATACAACTTGCTTTCCAATAATATGGTATATAGCCTCGAACCAAACACTGGTTTTCTTTGAAATTGTTTGACGATTGACATCTTTCTTTAAGGTACTGATACCCTTCAACATAAATATGGTCCATTATAGAATCATGAATGGAAGACCAAAGAACCATCTAGCAGAATAATCACCGCTGAATAGAAGACAAGAAATCCATTTTGGTAATAATATGGATAGAAGACCATAAAATCCAACCAGCAATATAGAAGACCAAAAAATCAATTTGGCAATAATAGAAGACCAGACAATCCATCTGACAATAATATGGATAGAAGAAATCCATCTAGCAATAATATTGATCAAAGACCAAAAACTCCATATGGCAATAATAGGAGACAAAAAAATCCATCTAGTAATAATATAGATAGAAGACTAGAAAATCCATTTGGCAGGAGATTAGAAAATCCATCTGTAATAATATGGATAGATGACTAGAAAGTCCTTTCGGCAATAATAGAAGATCAGAAAATCCATTTGGAAATTATATGGACAGAAGACCAGAAAATCCTTCTGGAAATAATATGAATAGAAGACCATAAAATCTGCAATAACTGGACACCAGAATCCATTTAGCAACAATAAAATAATAGAAAATCCAGCTAGCAATAATGCTTTCTTTTAGGTTAACGGAGAAATCTTGCTTTCTTTTTCTTAATACATGATAATTTATTTGATAGATCTTCCTCTAGAAGATCACTTGATTTATTCCTTGGAGTACAAATGGCTCATTTTTGATTGATCTACCTCTAGAAGATTGCTTTTGCTTTGGAGCGCTAACGGCTCACTTTTGACAGATCTTCCTCTAGCAGATTGTTCTGATCCGTTCTTTTGGAAATAGTGTGATTGACTCGATTGAATACATCAAGTGCATTTGGTTAGCTATCTTAAGTAGAAGAAAATACTTATCCGACCTCCCTCTAGGAGCTGCTTCAGTTGGGCATTATAGTCTGTACCGAAGGTGTGATATCCCGGAATTTTGAACAATATCAATTTAATAATCTATATAAAATATTAAATTGATTTGATATATCTTTGATGATAAGATATGAATTGATTTAATAATTTTCTTTTAAATGTATATTTAACTGATAAATTATCTTTTAAAGGCTAATAAATTGTCTTCTATTTATTTATATATATATTTGTATATATTGTAAATAGTCAATGTCTGTTTTAAATTTGATTTAAATTCTATATTAAATAAATAACCATTTGGCTTTAAAATATACTCAAGATTAAAAGTTAAAATTGTCTAAATGATTTTAGCTTAGATTTAAATTAAATAAAAGGTTTGTTGTTCTTTTTAAAGTATAGCTTGATAAAATTAGTAATTAAGTGATGAATTCTTTTATAAATTATTTTAATTTGATAATGAGCTTTATTTATAATATAATGTCTATATAAGTAGATTTTTATTTTAAATAGGAATTGTTATACATATTTTAAATTTATATAAATCTCTAAAATAAATATAATATATAGATAATAAAATATACCTTATGAACATTTAAAGTAAGTATAAAGTATAATAATAATAGGTAATTAATTATTTGATAGTTTATGTTTTAAAATAAAATAAATGCATTTATGTTAGGAGATAGAAATAAATAACAAGTTAACATAATACCATAACCATAACCATATCAAAACTTAAGTAAAAGCTTAAGTAAAATATATGTACACTATAGCAAAGTATACATGTTGCAGGCAAGTAAAATTCATCTCTGTACATACGAATGAAGATAGGAAGTATGCTAAGCTAAGTAAACAAAAATAAACATAGGTAAGATTTCTAAGTACATAAAAGAATAAAGAATTGGTTGTGTAGTCTTGATATGGAGCAAGGCATTGAATGCCATCACCAAGTACACGAGATATTTAATTTTCAGCTTCTTTTTAAAATAAAATCCCTGAATTTTCGTGTACTGGTCAATAAACAAGTGAGCATACTTGTTTTATTTATCAATTGCCTCATTCCATTTCGTATACAAAAAACCAAGCACCCAGTTTCTAAAAGTCTTAAAACAAATACAAACCTAAGGAAAGAAAGAATGGGAAAAAAATATACAAACCTGAAAACAACTAGAAGGCCAAACATTTCAGTTTCAAGATTTCCAGATCAAATTCATGTTCAAGTTTCAAGCTGTTCAAATTTTCTGGGATCAACAACTAAGAATATGCAAGTTTCAAAATCCCAGTTTCAAGCTTCCTGCTTTCAAACAAAAATCAAGTTCTCTGTTTTAATAGCCTGGTGAGTAAACTTTAAAAACTAAACCTTAAATAATCTGGAATGTTTGAGTTAAGGTTTGTTTATATGTATGTGTTGTGCAAGTTTCAGTGCAATTATGTAAGTGTGTATATCTGTTGCTTTTAAATATCTCAGATCTTAGTCAAGCCTCTAACTTTAAAACTGAAACTTGAGACATCCTTCTGTTTTGATGCATGTGACTTTTAGTTTAAGTAACTTGTGAAGTATGTATGGAAATGTGTTTGTATGATGGTTTTTGAGACACTGTAACTTGTGAATATGTCTAGATGAACCACTGTGATCATCTCTGTTTTTAAGTCCAGAGATTTAAACTTAGATCGAACTTCAGATTCTTCTTACTCTAAGCTTCTTTAGGCTTAAGTATGTAAACCAAAGTTTGTTGTTTTAAACTAGACTAGGCTTTAAAAATAATTGCAATAATCATAGGTAGGAACATTGTCTGGAAACAATGAAAACACAGAGCCACTTGAAACTTGTTAAAAATCAAACATTTAATTTTGTTGATTTAATTATATATCTGAAATTGTATCTAGAAGATAGGATTTTTAAAATCAATATTACAATTTTTAGTGTAGTATTGAGTGTGTTCTGTGGTGATGTCTGTATTTTGAGTTATTGGGTCTCTCTGGCGATCTGGTTGGCCTGGGGGTTTGTCGTGTTTCCTGGAGGTGGTAGAACGAGTGGGGATTTCGGCAAAATTGTCCAATGGTGGTATATGTCAGAGGGGAGGTGGCGATTGTCACCCAAAGTTTAGAACCCTAGTTTTTGCTTAGCTAGGAAAATGGACCACCGTGGTCACTATCGTTGATCGAGCTTGACCGGGCTCTGGGGAATGGAAGTTGACGCATAGAGGGAGTCGAGGCCGGAGGGGTTGAGCTGCCGATGATCGGAGCGACGAGCAGTGGCGTTGCCAGGTTTGGCGTGTTCGAGATGTTGGGTTTCCAGGCTTCAGTTTGAAATCGAATTTCGTATTCGAGTTGAGATGGGAGAATCTGGTGGTGATAATGGTGTTTGGGCATGAACGTCGACGAAGGAGTGTCGTCGAACTTGATCGGGGACGATCGAATTCGCTGTGCACGTGCACGGTGATCCTCTGGTGGATGATAAGAAGTTTGGGGTAGCAGGGAAATGATACTCGAGTTTCTCGAGTAAATGGAAGAAAGGCCCGAAGTTTTTATTTGTTTGACTCGAAGTAAAATAGGGTAGGCTCGGGTATATTTGTGTTGCCAGTTTTAAAGTCTGTAAGGCTTTAAGTTTTGAATTTGGAAGCAGGGTTTTAACAGAGTTAAAAACCAAAAATTTAAATGTGGATTCAAATTAAGTTTTGTCTCCATAGTTTTAAAATAAAAATAAGTTTTATAAAATAAAATGTTTTAATAACTTTAAATTGTTTAAAGAATATTTTAAAGAGTGTTTTAAATCTTGCTAAGATAAATTTGTATTTATTTGAATCTAAAAGTAAAATGAAATGTAAAAGTAAATGCAAAAGTAAAATGGTTCAAATACACTTGTAAGTGATAATTTGATTTTAGATAAGGAAATGTTTTATTCTTAAATAAATGAAAATGTAGGAGTTGAGACTATTAAAATACATATTAACTAATTTGATTAATTAATGATGGAATTAATTAATTTAGTAATTAAAAGTTAAATTAGTTAATTAAGGTTTGATATAATTAATTGGAAATAAATAGATATTTAAGAATCATTAATTAAATAAGAGTTGAATTTTAATCTATGATTATAAATTAATAAAGTAAGCAAGAATTAATTAAGTGATATTGAATACTTAATTAATTAAATAATTTAGGATTTATTAATGAGTTATTAAAGATGAAATGTAATTGTAAATAGATAATAAATCTTAATTTAATTACTTTAAGTAAATTTAAGAAGTGTTAATGATTAATAAAGATTACTAACTAGTATTATAAAATAATGGATTAATATGATCATTTGATAATTTATTAGGTTTATTAATTTAAGATAATAAATGGTGAATTATATAAGTATAATTTACTTAGGGAAGTAATTAAGAAATTAATTTCTCATTTTAATAAATCAAGTTTAATATGAATTGTTTAAGTTAATTAATTAAGTTTAATTAATTTAAATAACCATTTGTTGATATGATAAGTATAATTACTTAAGGAAGTAATTAATTGTGATGATGTAATAATGAAAGTAATTTGAGTATAATTACTTTGTATAAATTAATCAAGGGATTAATTAGAGAATAATTAATTATGGAGTAATTAAATTATTAATTGAAGTAATTAAGGGTAGTTAATTACTGAATGGAGTTAATCAAGGTGATTAACATTTGGTTTAATTGAAGATAAATTACTAAATGTAATAAGTGTAATTAGAGATCATTAATTATAGTAATTAATGATGTAAGTTAAAATGGATTTATTTGGAAATAATTAATAAATGAAGGAATTCATTAATGTAATTAATTAAAGAAGTAATGTAATTAATTTTAGTAATTTAAAGGTTACTTTCTATAATTGGTATAAGATAATTAAATTGTGAAAAATAATTAAATGATAATTACTTAAATGTAATTAAAGATAATTAATCAAGAATGGTTAATTAAGATGGAAAGTAGAGAATGATTAATTAATTGACTTGGAATTAATTAAGGGTTATGTAAGCAAGATTAATATTGATGAAGTAATTAATTTAATTCACTTTAAATTAATTAGAGATTTGTAATTAATTTAATTCATTTTAAATTAATTATAAATGAGGTGATTATTAATCTTTGTTTATATATGATGGATGATATTGATTTCCATGATTGATTGTGATCTCAGATATATATCTATTGTGTTATGGATGCTTGTTTTAAATATGATAATATTGATTATCTGTTTGAGTATGATAATATGGATTATCTGTTTATGATGATGATGTTATATCTATTGTTATATTGTGATTTATCTATCTGTGAGTATATAGGTAATTGAATTTAAATTGTTTTAACTTTAAAACAACTTGGCCTTAAAAGACACGGTTTGGATTTCGATGAGACCGGGATCGGGTTTCCGTATACCGGGATTCTAGGTCTGGAGACCCGAATACCACATCGATCCAAAATAACGTTAGGTCGTGAAATTCAAATGGAGCAAGTGAAGACTCGAGGTATAAGAACTATACGTCAGTATAACTCTGTGGGTGATTCCGTAATGAGTTTGATGGTAATAGTACTTATAGATTCGAGATGGTGATTCAGAATGCAAGGGTTATTGTCGTTAACTCTGAGGGTGATTCCAATACGAGTGTAACGAAATAATGCCTTCGGTTTCGTTCGAACCCGGAACGAACTTGTATGGATTGAATGCTTTCAGAACATCGTCAGGTGGACGATGAGCATTCTAAGAGATGTGTTCTCTAAAGGTAATCGTGACCTCAAGCCTCATCAACCGGGAATGGCTAAAACAGGGGAGGTGCAGCAAGGCTTCGTGGGTAGCACCCACTTGAGAGTAGGATATACCCCTGTCTAGAGGTTCCTTTTTATTCGGTAGTGGCAGTTGGTCTGCAGCCATCTGCGGGGTTATTCTATTTGGAACTGTTCAGTAAGGAACGGGTCCGGCCTTGTGTTGCAGGGAACTTAGGTTGGGTTCTCGGTACGGTGATCTAGGCCACGTACTGTGACGGGCGGTACCCCAGTAGCCCTGCCATTGTATGGAATCCAAAATCCAATAAGTGCCATCGGATTTGATTGTATACCTATGTATGCTGGAATTTAATGAATGTAACAATTTCGGCTATTTTCTATTTACTTGAAAACCCTAGACCTATTATAATATCACTGGATTTCCTATCAAAGTTTTGGTTAGCGTAAGGTAAAAACATTTCCATGTTTATGTGTGGGATGTCTTACGTGATACCTTTGTTTTCAAATAATTTTAAAACTTAAGCAACTTTAACCGTTTACTCATACCAGACCCATGTCTGACCCGAAGTTTATTTCTGTTTTTTTTTCATAAACTCTCGGGTACCCAAATTTTTACGGGTAGCCAAGGGATTCAGGTTAGCTTTGACGAATTGTGGAGGAGCAATGGAGCAGGAGGCTTCAGCGTGTAGATATATATTGGTTCCGCTGTGTTAGTGTTTATCTGTATTTCCGCTGTGTTATATTTCTGTGTTGTTTGAGATGTATCGAGTTGTATTAACTAGACAGGTGTTTATAACTGTCTAGTATGTGTTGTATTATCTGTGTAACTCTGATGTATATGATATTATGTAATCTATTATGTGATATATTATATTTTATTCGTTCCGCTGTTGAGATTCTGTGGTTGTTTCTTCTTCTTCTCTATCTTTTCTACTTTCTCACCCCTTTCTTTCTTTTCGATGATGCGATTTTCCGGTAGTGGAATTTCGGGTCGTCACAGATGGTATCAGAGCGTTAGGTTGAGCGAATACCTAGGCTCTGGAGTGGTGTCTATCCTGAGAGAGCGTACTTGTAATTTTTATCTATATATATATATGTATCTATTTCTACCTATCTGTTGGGTTACCTGTTCGGGTTTTCCAATATAAGTTATAAAGGTAGATAGGGTAGTGGTGTGTATAACACGACTACCAATGGTTGGTAGTGTATCTATCGGGACTGTAGATCTAATACCGTCTCGAGTGAGCTTTGTTGATGTAAGGATTTCATCTATCTCTGTAGGAAACCTGTAAAGGTTCGGAGTCCATCTTTGAGTAGATTTGGATCTGTCGATTGGACAGAAGCTAGTGATGATATCTTGATATCTCAGGGATTAGTAGCTGTGTGATGAGACACGGTGACTATGGATGTTTCCGAAGATGTTTTCTTCGGAACAAGTTTTAAGAAGTGTATCTGCTTCGGTGTAGTGGCTGTGTTCAGCAGGGTGTTTCTGTTGGTTGAGGTTCGAGTTTCTCGAGGAGCTTTGGATTTGGAAATTCCTTAGCATTGGTGTCAGCAGTGTAGTTCGGAAGGTCCTGTATGCTGGTAAGGAAGCTTTCTAGCTTAGCAATGGAGTTCAGAAGCAGCAGAGTGGTTCCGTTTCTTCGTTAGGTTGGCTAGTTAAATGTGAGCTGTTCTGTTTGGTAAAGAGAGAACAGTTTCTTTGGATAGTAGTTTGTGTTGATCGCAAAAGCGACTTGCGATAGTCTGAGTGTTCTCTTGGGATGTTAGAGATTTTTCTGGATGTCTTCAGGGAGTCAGAGTTTTGTTAGCATCTGGAGATTGAGTTTGGTATCGACTTGATTCCAGGAGTGGTACTGATGGTTCCGCTTAGTAGTAGGATGTTTTTTTTTAAGGAAGATTTTAGTGAAGCAGCTCAGGATTTTGGAGGAACTTCTGAGTTTTATTTTTGGATCTGTTGAACCATATTTTTGGAAAGTGTTTTCCAGTCTTTGCTTGTGTTCGTCATCAGCATTTTCATCTGCTCGGATCAGAGTTGTGCAGCGGAAGCAGTTTGGAGAGCATCTGTTTTATCTCTTCCAGATGTGTGCAGTAAGATCTGTCTTTTGATTCTGGAATAGAGTGGAGTTCTGAGTTGTGGTTGATCTTGGAAAGATCATTTTGTTGATTATTTTGGTTCAGGATGTTTCGGGAGGGCATCAGCGAAGGATAAGCTGATCAGTAAGGATGTAGGAGTCCCAGGATCGTCCGAAGGAATTTGGATTTAAGAATTGGAGATTTGATTTTGGATAAGTGTTTGATCTTCAGGAGTGAATTTTCAGTTTGGATAACTGAGATTCGTTGTTTACACGTGTCTCTGAGGGAGTACGTGTATGAGTTATCTCTGGTTGTAGAACCAGCTGTTCAGGGAGTTTCGGATGTTGAGTCAGACTTGTTTATAGTCTGGTATCCTATCTTGTTCGTAGATCTAGATGTGTGTAGCTTTGTAGTATTGATTGTTTGGATTCTATAGAGCAAGTAACCCGGTATTTATACTCGGGGAAACTCGAGGAAGTTCTATCAAGTATTTTATCTGGATAGTTTGATTTGTTTGATTGGATGATTGATTGCTATGGTTGTTAGTATATATTGATGATATATGCTTGTGTTTTTAAAATTAAATCTTTAATGAGATTATTAAATTACCTTTGTTTTAAATTTCGGGGACGAAATTCTTTTAAGAGGGGAGGAATGTGATATCCCGGAATTTTGAACAATATCAATTTAATAATCTATATAAAATATTAAATTGATTTGATATATCTTTGATGATAAGATATGAATTGATTTAATAATTTTCTTTTAAATGTATATTTAACTGATAAATTATCTTTTAAAGGCTAATAAATTGTCTTCTATTTATTTATATATATATTTGTATATATTGTAAATAGTCAATGTCTGTTTTAAATTTGATTTAAATTCTATATTAAATAAATAACCATTTGGCTTTAAAATATACTCAAGATTAAAAGTTAAAATTGTCTAAATGATTTAGCTTAGATTTGAATTAAATAAAAGGTTTGTTGTTCTTTTTAAAGTATAGCTTGATAAAATTAGTAATTAAGTGATGAATTCTTTTATAAATTATTTTAATTTGATAATGAGCTTTATTTATAATATAATGTCTATATAAGTAGATTTTTATTTTAAATAGGAATTGTTATACATATTTTAAATTTATATAAATCTCTAAATTAAATATAATATATAGATAATAAAATATACCTTATGAACATTTAAAGTAAGTATAAAGTATAATAATAATAGGTAATTAATTATTTGATAGTTTATGTTTTAAAATAAAATAAATGCATTTATGTTAGGAGATAGAAATAAATAACAAGTTAACATAATACCATAACCATAACCATATCAAAACTTAAGTAAAAGCTTAAGTAAAATATATGTACACTATAGCAAAGTATACATGTTGCAGGCAAGTAAAATTCATCTCTGTACATACGAATGAAGATAGGAAGTATGCTAAGCTAAGTAAACAAAAATAAACATAGGTAAGATTTCTAAGTACATAAAAGAATAAAGAATTGGTTGTGTAGTCTTGATATGGAGCAAGGCATTGAATGCCATCACCAAGTACACGAGATATTTAATTTTCAGCTTCTTTTTAAAATAAAATCCCTGAATTTTCGTGTACTGGTCAATAAACAAGTGAGCATACTTGTTTTATTTATCAATTGCCTCATTCCATTTCGTATACAAAAAACCAAGCACCCAGTTTCTAAAAGTCTTAAAACAAATACAAACCTAAGGAAAGAAAGAATGGGAAAAAAATATACAAACCTGAAAACAACTAGAAGGCCAAACATTTCAGTTTCAAGATTTCCAGATCAAATTCATGTTCAAGTTTCAAGCTGTTCAAATTTTCTGGGATCAACAACTAAGAATATGCAAGTTTCAAAATCCCAGTTTCAAGCTTCCTGCTTTCAAACAAAAATCAAGTTCTCTGTTTTAATAGCCTGGTGAGTAAACTTTAAAAACTAAACCTTAAATAATCTGGAATGTCTGAGTTAAGGTTTGTTTATATGTATGTGTTGTGCAAGTTTCAGTGCAATTATGTAAGTGTGTATATCTGTTGCTTTTAAATATCTCAGATCTTAGTCAAGCCTCTAACTTTAAAACTGAAACTTGAGACATCCTTCTGTTTTGATGCATGTGACTTTTAGTTTAAGTAACTTGTGAAGTATGTATGGAAATGTGTTTGTATGATGGTTTTTGAGACACTGTAACTTGTGAATATGTCTAGATGAACCACTGTGATCATCTCTGTTTTTAAGTCCAGAGATTTAAACTTAGATCGAACTTCAGATTCTTCTTACTCTAAGCTTCTTTAGGCTTAAGTATGTAAACCAAAGTTTGTTGTTTTAAACTAGACTAGGCTTTAAAAATAATTGCAATAATCATAGGTAGGAACATTGTCTGGAAACAATGAAAACACAGAGCCACTTGAAACTTGTTAAAAATCAAACATTTAATTTTGTTGATTTAATTATATATCTGAAATTGTATCTAGAAGATAGGATTTTTAAAATCAAGATTACAATTTTTAGTGTAGTATTGAGTGTGTTCTGTGGTGATGTCTGTATTTTGAGTTATTGGGTCTCTCTGGCGATCTGGTTGGCCTGGGGGTTTGTCGTGTTTCCTGGAGGTGGTAGAACGAGTGGGGATTTCGGCAAAATTGTCCAATGGTGGTATATGTCAGAGGGGAGGTGGCGATTGTCACCCAAAGTTTAGAACCCTAGTTTTTGCTTAGCTAGGAAAATGGACCACCGTGGTCACTATCGTTGATCGAGCTTGACCGGGCTCTGGGGAATGGAAGTTGACGCATAGAGGGAGTCGAGGCCGGAGGGGTTGAGCTGCCGATGATCGGAGCGGCGAGCAGTGGCGTTGCCAGGTTTGGCGTGTTCGAGATGTTGGGTTTCCAGGCTTCAGTTTGAAATCGAATTTCGTATTCGAGTTGAGATGGGAGAATCTGGTGGTGATAATGGTGTTTGGGCATGAACGTCGACGAAGGAGTGTCGTCGAACTTGATCGGGGACGATCGAATTCGCTGTGCACGTGCACGGTGATCCTCTGGTGGATGATAAGAAGTTTGGGGTAGCAGGGAAATGATACTCGAGTTTCTCGAGTAAATGGAAGAAAGGCCCGAAGTTTTTATTTGTTTGACTCGAAGTAAAATAGGGTAGGCTCGGGTATATTTGTGTTGCCAGTTTTAAAGTCTGTAAGGCTTTAAGTTTTGAATTTGGAAGCAGGATTTTAACAGAGTTAAAAACCAAAAATTTAAATGTGGATTCAAATTAAGTTTTGTCTCCATAGTTTTAAAATAAAAATAAGTTTTATAAAATAAAATGTTTTAATAACTTTAAATTGTTTAAAGAATATTTTAAAGAGTGTTTTAAATCTTGCTAAGATAAATTTGTATTTATTTGAATCTAAAAGTAAAATGAAATGTAAAAGTAAATGCAAAAGTAAAATGGTTCAAATACACTTGTAAGTGATAATTTGATTTTAGATAAGGAAATGTTTTATTCTTAAATAAATGAAAATGTAGGAGTTGAGACTATTAAAATACATATTAACTAATTTGATTAATTAATGATGGAATTAATTAATTTAGTAATTAAAAGTTAAATTAGTTAATTAAGGTTTGATATAATTAATTGGAAATAAATAGATATTTAAGAATCATTAATTAAATAAGAGTTGAATTTTAATCTATGATTATAAATTAATAAAGTAAGCAAGAATTAATTAAGTGATATTGAATACTTAATTAATTAAATAATTTAGGATTTATTAATGAGTTATTAAAGATGAAATGTAATTGTAAATAGATAATAAATCTTAATTTAATTACTTTAAGTAAATTTAAGAAGTGTTAATGATTAATAAAGATTACTAACTAGTATTATAAAATAATGGATTAATATGATCATTTGATAATTTATTAGGTTTATTAATTTAAGATAATAAATGGTGAATTATATAAGTATAATTTACTTAGGGAAGTAATTAAGAAATTAATTTCTCATTTTAATAAATCAAGTTTAATATGAATTGTTTAAGTTAATTAATTAAGTTTAATTAATTTAAATAACCATTTGTTGATATGATAAGTATAATTACTTAAGGAAGTAATTAATTGTGATGATGTAATAATGAAAGTAATTTGAGTATAATTACTTTGTATAAATTAATCAAGGGATTAATTAGAGAATAATTAATTATGGAGTAATTAAATTATTAATTGAAGTAATTAAGGGTAGTTAATTACTGAATGGAGTTAATCAAGGTGATTAACATTTGGTTTAATTGAAGATAAATTACTAAATGTAATAAGTGTAATTAGAGATCATTAATTATAGTAATTAATGATGTAAGTTAAAATGGATTTATTTGGAAATAATTAATAAATGAAGGAATTCATTAATGTAATTAATTAAAGAAGTAATGTAATTAATTTTAGTAATTTAAAGGTTACTTTCTATAATTGGTATAAGATAATTAAATTGTGAAAAATAATTAAATGATAATTACTTAAATGTAATTAAAGATAATTAATCAAGAAAGGTTAATTAAGATGGAAAGTAGAGAATGATTAATTAATTGACTTGGAATTAATTAAGGGTTATGTAAGCAAGATTAATATTGATGAAGTAATTAATTTAATTCACTTTAAATTAATTAGAGATTTGTAATTAATTTAATTCATTTTAAATTAATTATAAATGAGGTGATTATTAATCTTTGTTTATATATGATGGATGATATTGATTTCCATGATTGATTGTGATCTCAGATATATATCTATTGTGTTATGGATGCTTGTTTTAAATATGATAATATTGATTATCTGTTTGAGTATGATAATATGGATTATCTGTTTATGATGATGATGTTATATCTATTGTTATATTGTGATTTATCTATCTGTGAGTATATAGGTAATTGAATTTAAATTGTTTTAACTTTAAAACAACTTGGCCTTAAAAGACACGGTTTGGATTTCGATGAGACCGGGATCGGGTTTCCGTATACCGGGATTCTAGGTCTGGAGACCCGAATACCACATCGATCCAAAATAACGTTAGGTCGTGAAATTCAAATGGAGCAAGTGAAGACTCGAGGTATAAGAACTATACGTCAGTATAACTCTGTGGGTGATTCCGTAATGAGTTTGACGGTAATAGTACTTATAGATTCGAGATGGTGATTCAGAATGCAAGGGTTATTGTCGTTAACTCTGAGGGTGATTCCAATACGAGTGTAACGAAATAATGCCTTCGGTTTCGTTCGAACCCGGAACGAACTTGTATGGATTGAATGCTTTCAGAACATCGTCAGGTGGACGATGAGCATTCTAAGAGATGTGTTCTCTAAAGGTAATCGTGACCTCAAGCCTCATCAACCGGGAATGGCTAAAACAGGGGAGGTGCAGCAAGGCTTCGTGGGTAGCACCCACTTGAGAGTAGGATATACCCCTGTCTAGAGGTTCCTTTTTATTCGGTAGTGGCAGTTGGTCTGCAGCCATCTGCGGGGTTATTCTATTTGGAACTGTTCAGTAAGGAACGGGTCCGGCCTTGTGTTGCAGGGAACTTAGGTTGGGTTCTCGGTACGGTGATCTAGGCCACGTACTGTGACGGGCGGTACCCCAGTAGCCCTGCCATTGTATGGAATCCAAAATCCAATAAGTGCCATCGGATTTGATTGTATACCTATGTATGCTGGAATTTAATGAATGTAACAATTTCGGCTATTTTCTATTTACTTGAAAACCCTAGACCTATTATAATATCACTGGATTTCCTATCAAAGTTTTGGTTAGCGTAAGGTAAAAACATTTCCATGTTTATGTGTGGGATGTCTTACGTGATACCTTTGTTTTCAAATAATTTTAAAAGTTAAGCAACTTTAACCGTTTACTCATACCAGACCCATGTCTGACCCGAAGTTTATTTCTGTTTTTTTTTCATAAACTCTCGGGTACCCAAATTTTTACGGGTAGCCAAGGGATTCAGGTTAGCTTTGATGAATTGTGGAGGAGCAATGGAGCAGGAGGCTTCAGCGTGTAGATATATATTGGTTCCGCTGTGTTAGTGTTTATCTGTATTTCCGCTGTGTTATATTTCTGTGTTGTTTGAGATGTATCGAGTTGTATTAACTAGACAGGTGTTTATAACTGTCTAGTATGTGTTGTATTATTTGTGTAACTCTGATGTATATGATATTATGTAATCTATTATGTGATATATTATATTTTATTCGTTCCGCTGTTGAGATTCTGTGGTTGTTTCTTCTTCTTCTCTATCTTTTCTACTTTCTCACCCCTTTCTTTCTTTTCGATGATGCGATTTTCCGGTAGTGGAATTTCGGGTCGTCACAGAAGGCTGGTTTTTTGCTTTTTTCGGGCCATCTTAGACAGTACCAAAGGCTTACTTTGTCCTCCCTTTAGGAGGTACTTTGACCAAGCCACGTTGGTGAGATCAAAGGCTTGCAGATGTTTTGGCCAGGTTGTTTTCAAGCATGACCAAAGGCTTACTCTGACCTCACTCTAGGAGCCTAAGCAGGCCGTTTTCAAGAGAGAATAAGAGCTTATGCTTTGGCCAGGGCACGTAGGCAGGAGCGAAGGCTGAGACAGTGCTTTGGCCAGGCCGTCTTTGGCGGGACCAAAGGCTTGCTTCGTCATCCTTGTCTAAGACGCTTTGATCAGGACATCTAGGCAGGATCAAAGGCTTTCTTCTTTTGTTTTAGGAGTTTCTTTTCCTCCTTACCCATGTAGATATACTTATTTTATGTAGAGAATTCTTCCTTCATTGTCGACTTGTTCAATATCTTTTTACAAACTTTTTAAGCTTTCCTTGTCTTATGAAATTGTTGATCATTCCTTCCAAGCTTCGACATCGGTAAGTGTCATGGCCATTTGACTAGTGATAATAACAATATTGTCCTCCAATATTTTGTTCATTCTTTGGTCACTTCTTTTGAGAAGGCCAATAGTTTAGCGCTTCCTTAGTTAAGAAGTAAATATCCTCATAAGGAGCAGTAAAAAAATAGTTCTTCAAAAATCATGAACATTTGGAAGATGATTCCTTTGAATTCCATTTATCTCTTTTTTTGTATGTGACAGCTATCTTCTATAGAAAATTTCCTCTTTAAAGAATTTTGAGCTTTATCCAATCTATGAAAAGCTTAAGCACTTTTTTCCACTTTTGAGTGAATCGGTCAAAATCCTTTGTTATTTCTCCTTCAAAAATGCTTCCCCTTTGCTTGGAGTTGAATTCTCTTTATCATTTCTATAAAGTTGTTACACTTTATATCCTTCTTTTGTAAAGTAATGATTGGTGTAAGCCCTATGTGAAATGGGTTTAGGCTCCATTTGTCCGTATCATAAGAAGCTACTTGTCTTCTCTTATCTTTCATGATTTGTAATGCTATGATTCTTAGTACTTGCTCCTCATGAAGTTGAGGATCACTGGTGATTTGGTAAGTTGGCCTAAATACTTGAGGCATGGAAGATCCTTATTCAGAATTAGCCATTATCCAAGTAAGGTAAGATGGTGTTTGGAATGGTTCTTAGATGGAATATGCTTGGTAGGGATAAGTCATTTAAGCGCTGCATATGTAGGTTAAGGGTAGTTTCACTTGTGGGTTATGCAGAAATGGAGGTTCCAGCCCTCCTTCAAGCACTAAAATGTTGGCGAATTTCTTCACTAATGCCCAAAAATTGTAAAGAAGGAGGAATTTGGTTGAGGGAAGGCTTGACTAATCCTTATAGATCTCAACTACTATTGGCAAAAGAGACACTTGGTTGAGAAAGGCCTTAGGTAAATAGGTTTATTATGTTCAAGTCCATAATGAAGTCATAAACTGTTTATGTCAAAGCTATACTCAAACCCATGTTGAAGCCATCAATCAATGTTGAACAATCTCATGCAAGTAGAAATCGAGACTATGAATGTTTAGGAATTCGAAGCAAGTTATGATTAAAAACACAAGTGCTTTTGAACTAAAAACAAGCTATCAATCATAATATCTTTATTCATATGCCATGCAATGGTTGAATATACAAGGACTAGATTGCAATTGGTCAAAAAGTACAATTGGCACCAAAATCCCCAAATTGATTTAGGATTACAAAGTTTGTAATGTACGAAGTGAGAAAAGAATGATTCGCCACCTTCTCCATGCCCCTAGATTGGCATTTATAGGAGTTGTATGGCGCTACATGGAAGCCATGCGGCATGATGGTACTTCGGCATCAAGGTTCATCTCGATGGCGCTCAACGTTATGCTTGATTTTGATAATCTACGTTATCCCTTTGTGTGTTGATGAACTATGACATCATTAAGGTACGGTATTGATAATAAGGGGCATTGATAATAGGAGGTATTAGTAGTAGACGGTGTTGATGATAGGCGGTACTGATAATAGGCATCGTTGAAGTGGTACATATTGCCTAAGAGGCGACATCAATAAGAGGCGGCATTGGCGAGGAGTGGCATCAGAGGGGAGCGACATCACTTGAAAAATGTTAGCACTAGAGATATGCGGTATTAATTAGATGCAATATTAGTTAGATGTGATATTAACTAGATGTGGTATCTACCCTTGCTTTAATGATGCATTCAATCTTTTTGAGTAGTGGCTTACGACATGGCGCTCTCCGACATCATCACTGCCTTGATGAGACATAGCGCTAGCTTCATATGGTATCATATACTGGTGATATGTGACATAGGACATTATTCAGTAAGCTTTATTGATGGAGAGTAGCATTGGTGATATGAGGCATCATTGTGAGCCCTCGACATTGGTTGGATGACATGTCACTTCCATACTTTTGTTATTTTTTACATATGCAAGATCCTCTGTTATTTGATAATATCTTTTTCATGAATGTAACATCATCTGATGGCCCTTGTTGAAGAAAGGTGGCATTAATGGTGTGCGACATTGATGTCTTGTGTGCTAGTGGCATTCAATATTCCATATCGCATTGATGACCTCATTTAGCTGCAAGATTCTTTGATCTCGGCATTATTGTTGTTGACATGCCCTCTTGCCTTTGAGATCAATATTGGTAGCAACAGCTTATTTAAAGGTGAGTTAACTCACCAAAATTCCTGCTAATGCTCATGCATTCACGAGTGGTCTAAAAAAGAACGCCGATAAATTTTAGCTCCAAAATTCCACTCTCTCCAAACTCGATGAATCCAATTATAATGCATAACTTCAATATGAGTCCAATCCAAACAATCGTGTCCAAAACTGACCTCGTATGAAAAAGATATAGAATAATGAACATTTCGAAATGAATTAATTAATCACTTAAATAATTAACTAATTATGATTGTTAATTACATTCAAAAACCCTAATCCTTATTCGTTCAAAACCGAGCTGCCTCATTTTCAAACACCACTGCCGCCGTAGGCCACCTTCGGCCATTGCACTCTTTCCACAACCTCCTCAGACCAAGACGAACCGATTGCCACCATCCTTGCCTCCGCACGACGCATGTACCTTGAGATTGAGCCCAAAAATATTGCCACCATTGAACCTAGATCCCGTCGCCACAAGGCACCACGCTGCAATCAAACCAATCAACTTCTTCATCTCACTCCTTCGTGCATTTTCATATTGGGACCATCGCCCTATTCGGCCTCTAGCTGTGACACTGAACATGGACCATCAGATGGACCTAGGGCTTGGATAGGTTTGGGCAAATGAGAAAGAGATGGGACTCCTTTTATAGACTTTACTTTTCCACTATTCATCCCTAAAAATCACGAACTCCAATCGAGGCATCCTCACTGGTGTTCCTAGCCTAATACCCCTATTCTTAACTCAATGGAAATAGTTTCGAGACCTAATTCCATCATATACAAAAGTTATCTTTTATAATCAAATTATATTATTGTTTTAATTCTTTAAAATTAACTGTTACGCATTTCTAGGTCGCACCATCACACGGTACGTTTGATCATCATGAAACTCGCCGGCGTATTTTGCCTTATTATTTCTGTACCAATGGCACTAGTTTCGTCAAAATCCAAAATAGTGCCCCTGGATGATAATTTCACGTGTTTTGATAACGTTTTATATTTTCGATCCCATTATCGATATTTATTTGAACTATTTATTACTGTAAATAATGAGTTCACCATTATTATTTATTAATTAAAAGGAGTTAAATAAGGCTACTAAATGCATTTCATTGATATTTAATTCATCAGATATTTAAATAATCCCTATATTTGAATATAAGTCATTTATATTTTTTTGGGGATGTTACATTCTCGCCACTTAAAAGAATTTCATCCCGAAATTCCCAAAGGAAGAAATGTCCTCTCGCCTTTAGGCTTTTAAAGTTCCTTATATACAGAAAATTTAGGCAGAACCTCCTTTTCGCGGCTAGATCCGAAAAACTACAACTCGCCACAAGTGGTGCAAACCAACAAAGAAAACAAATGCCCAAAAGTGACCTCCCATATCTGAGGCATAAAATCATCAACCAATCACCAAACTCTAAATCTACTACATACCACTTTTTCATTTGATTTTTTGCCAGCAATTTACTATCTTGGTGCGAATGCAGGTGCACAAGAAATCAAATAGTAATCTCTTGCTTCCTTGTAGCTATCTTGTTCTTACAAAATTCAAAAGAGAATAATGTTGACAAAAGAGCAATACACTAGTTATTTCTATCATAAGCACAAGCAACATAAACAATATAATAACCATATGCAACTAGGTAATATGATGCAACTCTAGTGTGACATAAAGCCATATGCAACCAAAAGCATTATAACAACAACATGCAAAAAAGTATAGAGAATACTCTGTGATAAAATACTAAGTATCTAATCTTTTCAAAAGATATATTTAGAACTAAATGCCCAAGTTTATTATATTCAAAGTATATTTTCAAATTCCTCCGAAGAGAAATATATCAAAACAAAAATGAATTATGACAAGAAAGGGGCTCCTCCTACCGAAGCACGATATAATTCTATAAGCAAAACAACAAAGAGCATCCAGGTATTTCGGTTCCTCCTAAAACAGTAACTAGAGTAAACAAATATACCCGGCGAGTCTTCCAAATTGTAAAACTTCCAATCACCCCAACTTTAGTTATAACAAAATATTTGAAAAACCACTTCACAAAAACTCCTTTCAAATATCAAGAAATAATAATACTTCACCAAAGTTTTCAAAATAATATTGTTATTATTTCTTTTACAAATTCTTTTGAGATTGCTTTTTCGAAAGCACCGGGATTCAAGTCCTAATAAACAACAAATTTATAAACCGTAGTCTATAATATCACACTATTTATCAATTTAAATTCCATAAAAGAATAAACTAACACTTAACATAATTTAAAATGTTAAATGACTAACAAAATATATTTAGAAATTTTCTTAAGTTCACCACTTTCTTAATTGACTAAGGATATAAATAATTTCCTAAGTATACCATTACGCTCATCACCCTTTGGTTATTACTTAGAAGATTATCTAAGCTCCCTTAAATAAAATTGAAATTCACTCCTGAAACTTTCCTAAGACACACAATAAAGCTTATAAATATACTTAATCATGTATGATGTACATAAATCATTCGTACGCAATATCCGATCCCACCACTTGCTCGAATAAATAGACTTTACTTTCGAACTTGTATCGCTCAATCGACCTCCCTAGTGCGGACTCCGATCAGGTACCTTAATTAGAAATATCCATTCTTCATACATAGCCATATACTATATAGAAAACATTATCATATCAAGAATCCGAATCAAGTGTTCCCTCTCAAGAATCAAGTGAGAAATATGTTTTTTGAATGGTGTGAAATGCCTTAAAGTTATGTACTCGAATCCTAGATCAATAACCATGCAAATGAAATGATCTACGTATAACTTACGTATATAATCTTATTGGTTTTTTAACCACACCAATCTTTTTGTAAATCACTTTCATTTTCATTTATAGTATTTCATTCAATACTAAAATTATTTATGAATTACTTCACAAATTTTCACTTAAGTTTACAAATAGATTATAAAGACTCATCTTTATAAAACATTAAATTAAAAACTTACCTCACTTTTATTTACTTGTGTAATACTCTTCTACATCCTAAGAGTATATACGCAAAATATTAATTTTATTTTATTTGTATATATTTTTTATTTTATTTTCTCAAAATTCAAATAAAGGTCCAAAAAAAAGGTAATAAAACTGAGTTGATTACTCTGACCTCTTTGCCTATCTGGTCCAGAAAGCAGCTAAGAAGAGTAGGATGCTAATATCCAAACTCCATCCCAGAGCCTAATTTCTTTAGTCATCCCTAAGGTAAAGATGTTTATTAGTCGGCCTAATAACATCAAATTATTTATGAAACTTAGATGTTTAAACAAAAACTATGGTTTTAATAGAAGAATGCCTATTAAAACCCTTCTATCTAATTTAACCAATTTAAAATTTTGTGTTAAATTTCTCTTTTCTATCTAAGAGTTTAAAATTTTCACTTATCAAAACATTAATTTATCGAAATACCTTTTATTTTATATCAATTGTCAAACACTAAGAAAATTGGTGCTATTAGTAATGTTAAGGCAATGTGTATGTTATTTTGTTCTTCAGACAAAAATGAGTTTAATAGAGTAAGTGTGTGCACATCCGCATATGAAATTTGGTATACTCTTAAAATAACCCAAGAAGTACAAACAAGGTCAAACAAAGTAAGATTTCCTTGCTTAAAAATCAATTTCAAAACTTTTGAATGAAGCAAGAAAAAACTATAAATGGCATGTACTCTATATTTCAAGACATATATAACTCACTTCTAGCATTAGGAGAAAAAACATCAATTTTGATATTATTTTAAAAATCCTAAACTCTTCAATGGATGTGTGAGAACGAAAGGTCTTAGCTATTGAAGAAGCTAATGATATTTCAACCATTAAAGCAGAAGAGTTAATTGTAAATCTCATGTACTACGAAGTAAATTTGCAGGCAAAACAGGTACAAGCCCAAGATTGGAAAACAATGTCATTTCAAGCAAAGAATGAAGACTCCAATGAAGATAATGATGACATTGTATTTCTTGCCAAAAATTATAGAAAATTTTTGATGTTAAAAAAGAATAGAAAATTTGGTAACAATAGAAATAGCAATGACAATCCATCAACATCTTCAATCAAGTGGTATGATTGCGAAAAAATATGTCACATAAAGAAAGATAGTCCTGAAATTAAGAAGGAGAAAAATAGCTTCATAAACGAAAATGAAAAATTTAACGAAAAAAAGAAGCAAGCATTTGTGATAACTTGTGATGATTTGGACTCAACTTCTTCGTCAAATAGCGATAGCGAGTCCAAGCAGGCAAATGTATGTTTCATGGCTATTAATGACGATGTAAGTGAACTCTCTTTCGTTGAACTTGTTGAAATAAATTCATAGTTATTAGATAAGCTAAAATATTTGAAAAGAAAATACAAAGATGCTTTAAGCAAAATTAAATAGCAACGATTTAGAAGTTGGCATGCTGAAAGATGGAAAGAAAATATTAGAAGAAGAATTAGTAAAATCGCAGGTATCGAATTAAAATCTAAGATTTCTAAATTAAATAGTGAAATGGAAACTCAGAAAAGTGAAAATATAAGACTAACAAAAGAAAATTTGGATTTAAATACCAATATTAATACATTAGGCCCAGAACTAATAGACCTTAAAACTAGATTAGAAAATATTTCTAAAAATGTTTCTAATTTTAATAAAGGTAGAGAAAACTTATCTAGAATTATTAATAATCCATAATCTTCTTTTAATAATAAAGGTTTGGGTAAGAATAAAACTAGTAAGGAAATAAAAGCTAATCCTAATAAATATATTTCATTATATACAAGTTTCAAAAAGAAAGAGGATAGTCAAAAGAAATTTATAAACAAGCCTAAAAATTTAAAGATATAGCTTTCGAAGACTAACAACCTCTCATAAGAAATAAGTATACACAGACTTTTATATCTAGTATACACAAAAATTCAAATTATATTTTCAATGGGAACACAGACCCTCTTAGGTATGGTTTCCTAAGAATGAACTCTTAGTAACCTATCAGAGGATTTGGGTACCGACACAATTTAATATTTTTTGCAAGTACCAAATAAAAAAGGAGGAAAATGGATACTAGACGGTGGTTGCTCCAAGCATAATATAGGAAATAAAGATATGCTAACAAATATTATCTACTTAGATGGAGGATCCGTTACTTTTGGAGATAACTCTAAATGATACATCATTGGAAAAGGAGACTTGAGCAACAATGGTATTTCTAATTCACCTCTTATTACTAATGTTTTATTTGTTAAAAATTTAAAACATAATTTATAAGTATTAGTCAATTATGCGATAAAGGTTTTAGTAAATATTTCTCAAAAGATAAATGTAATACTGTTCGATCGTAATAAAAATATAATTTTCAAAGGAATTAGAGATTTAAATATTTATGTTTTAAATATGAAAATTAATCACAATATAGACATGAGTTTAATAGCCAAAGATAATGATCCCTGGCTATGACACAAAAGATTTAGTCACATAAATTTTAAAGCTATTAGTAAACCATCTAAAATGAATTTAGTAAAAGGTCTACCAAAGATGAGTTATGAAGTAAATAATATTTGTGAAGCATGCCAGTTAGAAAAATTAACTAAATCATATTTTAAATCTAAGAAAATTATTTTTACATTTCAAAATCTCGAACTACTACATTTGGATCTATTCGGTCCAACTCAAGTTCAATCCATAAATCATAATAAATATGTATTTGTAATCGTAGATGATTTCTCTAGATACGCATGGACATTACTTTTGAAAAACAAAAGAGATATTTTGAAACATTTAAAACTTTTGCTAAGAGAATTCAAAATTTTGAAAGTTTAAAAATTAAGAATATTAGGAGTGATCACGGTTGCTAATTTGATAATGAACTATTTGGTAATTTTTGGGGTATTAGCAATAACTTTTTATTTCCTCAAACTCCACAACAAAATGGAGTTGTCGAAAGGAAGAACCGGACGTTATAAGAATGTGTTGGGACTCTACTTAGTGATAGTAAGCTACTAAAACATTTCTAGGAAGAAGCCGTGTCTACTGCTTATTACGTCTTAAATCTTGTCATGAGTTGACCCTTAACTAAGCATACACCATCAAAAATTTCAACTACAGAAAGCCTAATATATCATATCTATGAATTATTGAATCAAAATGTTTTATATTAAATACAAAAGAGTCAAATAGGAAAATTCGATTCGAAATTGGGTGAAGGAATATTTATTGCTAATTCGTAAAGAAGTAAAGCATATAAAGTCTATAATAAACGCATAAAAATAATAGAGGAAACACTACATATTTCATTTGTTGAAAATTCCAAAAATAATAATAATGACGAGGAAGAAATAATAGACACAAATTAGCATATATTAGAAAATAATAGTAATGACCATCCAATCTGCACAATTCAAGCGACAATAAACCACACACGTCCAACCCAAATCACACGAAAGATAGATAGTTATGGGAAAGAAAGAGCAAAGAAGAAGAGAAGAAGAAGAAGAAGAGAAGAAGAAGAAGAAGAAGAAGAAAAGAAACTAAAACAACACAGAATCTCACAATCGCAGCGGAACAATATATATAATATATATCAACGATCTTTACAAAGAGAGACTGTCAAATATATACATCCACCAGAGTACAACAATAATCAAAATATCAGGCTGGACAGTTATAACATCCTCTCCTCATAATTGCGGATAATTATCATAACAAAATAGTGGAAAATAAACTTATATGTGAATACAACTTGAAGACCTCCAACTCGTCTCCTAAGCTTTAATGCATCCATAGCAAATCTGTAAATACACTCGGTCCAACCCGAGCATTATAACAAAATAACACCCTAGTCAGTCTGGAAAACCAGCATGAGAAAACACACCCAACTGAACTTTTAAAGTTATAGAAACCTTTCGAAAATCAAAAGTATCTCGTATGACCATGCCGCACATAAACACGGATGGGCTTTTACCTTACGATAACCATAACACTTTAGATGAAATTCTCTGATATTATAATAGTGTCTAGATACAAATACTTATTAACCATAGCCAAAATTGTTACATTAATTAAATTCCAACACAATAGGTATACAACAAAAACCGTATAGGCTCGTATTGGAGAATGAATTCCATACAATGACCGGGCTACTAGGGTACCGCCCATAATGGTGCATCTCTATATAAAATAACACTAAGGTCATACCTATCGACCCTAGAACTGGCCTACCCTTCACTGGATAGGACCAAATATGATCACCCTTCCGTTAATGGGCCCCGAAGCATACAAATGAGAGATAATAGCGACTCTAGATAGGGATGATCATATCCTACTTGGGAGCAACCCACTTACCCCTGCCGCATCTCCTATGTTTTAGTCATTCCCGGTTGATGAGGCTTGAGACTACGTTTTACCTTTTATATAGCACTTCCTACTTGGAATGCTAACACTACCATCCAGGCAACCAGCATTAATTCATACAAGTTTGTTCTGGGAATGAACGAAAAAATTGAGAGTTCCATCTTCAAGATGTCTTCACCTGATAATGCATTTGTTGGATCGAAGTGGTTTTCGGATAACATACCCGATCCTAGTCTCTTCGAAACAACTTTCGAGCCTGTAAACTCAACCCCGGTTCTTTAGGAAATAAACATGCAAAGATAAGATCGGATATCACTTCCTAACCGTTAGTGGATGGATTTCCTCATCATTGTCCTAGGAGAACGAAACAAGATTTATACGCATAGTATAGCATCATCAGAGATGACTGTGCCATATAACTCACGTATTTCTCCTAGATAATTTCAAAGTTACGTCTGGGTCCAAATTCGATAGTCAGTTATTTAACTATCGAGTAACAAATATTCATTTAGGAATTTAATTCCATAGGGAAAACCGACTTTGGTTAAGCACCAAGCAACAGTATGCCTTCTTAACAAATCCTTCCATTAACTCAAATCACTTGGTAAATATTTGTACCAAAATACTTTTACAAAGATTCATTAACAAACCCTTATATTTTCAATACTTGAAATATATCCATATATGTATCTCAATGGTATAATTATATTCACCAATACTGAGGACGATCCTCTTTCAAACAAATCTAAATCATTTATAAGCTCCCTTATAAATCCACAAAAACATTTAATAAACTCCTTTTATAAATCTATAAACCCATTTTAAAATTCTTTTATAAATATCTAAAACTATTTATAAAACTCTTTTATCCTTTAGCCCATCTTCCCTTTTTATTTTCCGAAACATATTATAAGATTCCTCTTATAATCCACATATGTTTATAAAAACCTTATTTATAGATCTTGAAATCATTTAAAATAAAATTCTAATCTTTTCTCTTAAACACTACTATATACTAAAAACATTATAAATAAATAACTTTGAAACATCTTTAAATAATAATTAATAATTTCCAAAACATTGTTAAATAAACAATAATAATTTATCTTCAACAATATTATAAATAAATATAACTTATTTCCAAAACTTTATTTATAAATAATTATATTTAATTTTAATCCATACTGATAAGTTTAAATAGTTAACCATTCAAATAGTAAAATATTGATAAAATAACTTTTAAAAAATATTAATATAAATTAACAATTTTTGTAAACATAATTATATGTCCATGATAAAAATCCATACTTAAATTTCCACAAAATTGTTTCCATATTTATAAAACTATATTTATAAATCTCTTTTATGTTATGAAACTTTCTTTCATAAAATCTCTTTTATTATGAACCTTATTCATAACTCCATCCCTTTATAAATCTCACTTATTCATAAAATCCATTCAACATAATTTTCAACCATTTTTTTTACCTTGCCCCCATAGGTATAACTTTCTTTTATAATTTTTTAATTTATAAAATATCGTTTAACAATCTTAATTTACCCTCACATTCAATTTCCAAAATAGAATCAACTATTTTCTAAAATATCATTCCATATCTTATAATAAATCCTCCATTCGATCTATATTTTTTTCCAATCTATCCAATGATAGTAGTTTCCTTTTTTATAAACACCGTTTATAAATCCATACTTTTACTAATGAAAATATGATTTTACAAATCTTTACTTTCTTCGTAAAATATCATTTTTATAAATTATCATATTTCTAAATTTCACCTTTATAAATAAATTATAGTATATGTACTTATGTATATATATCATTTTAGATAAGATGGTTATTAAATATTCATATTAAAATATTTCTATTTTCCTTTTAAAAACAATATCCATTTATTATAAAAGGCTGACTTGCCTTCCAAGGTCTTAAAAATCTTTATTTACTATTCAAAATCTTTATTTAAAATATTTTATAAAACTATTAAATTATAATATCCAAAAATCATACCTTTAATATTAAAATAAATTACTTCTTCAAACAATTCAAGAATAATTATTTAAAACATATATAATTTTAAAAGTAACTTTGAAATACTTTTTTTAAATAAATCACTATTTTATGGTATTTTAAAATACCAAAATATAAGGTCCAATGCCACTGAAGGACTAAATAAACAAAATCATATCCATGTCATCAATTATAACATCTAACATATCATACATCAATTTATATGAAAATAAATCAACAGTATGAGGAATCCCATCGGATCCCTCCAACATGTCCCTCTACATCACATACATTATATATTCATAAATGTAAATCAACCACTTCAAGGCGGGATTCATATACAAAGGGTCATACACTCTTACACGGGAAGGTAATAGGGTCTCATCCGCTCCAACAGGCAGGAATATATCCAAACCAACAATATAATTTAGTAAATTATCTGGCAGTCAATAACAGTCATCAGTAGAATATTCGCACATTCAAATAAATAATTTTATCGACAAAAATATTTCTAGCCAACCAAAAAGGTGAGATATACTTACTTTGATATTTAGTCTCACCAAACGTTCCATTTTGAACTAAAATTGAATGGTCATTCAATTTTACCCAAAATTTCGATTAGCTACGAATCCATCCAATCCAACTTCATAGCGTAATATTCGCTAATACGAACACAACGCAACTTGTCGCGCTCGATTTGGACCTCGTATGAGAATGTTACGAAATTATTAATATACGAGATAATTAATTTTATAATTAACTTAATTCAATAAAAAAGTTTAAATGTTAAACCTTTGTCATTCCCTCATACGCGCACTTCTATCCAAGTGCGCTTTCGTTTTTTTTCCGATTGAATCGGATCGTACCTCCACCACTGCCGTCAACCGCCACTTGTCAACCCCATGCTCGCGTCGCCCTCCACCTCCACTCAGTGGCACGCGCACGCATCAATGATCGCTGAAAGCCAATATTACAGCTCACGAACGTGAGCAAATTACCACTGCCTCTGTTCATCGATCGACGATGTAACGACCCAAAATTTTGAACAGATTAAATTGAAAATATTTAATTAATTTTAAATATTTGAACGACGATTTAATTTGAATCCCCGATATAACTTTGAATTTGGTGATTAAATTATAAAATTTAATCTATTGAATTGAATAAAAGATTTAAATCTTCAATTTCAGCTGAAGAAAAAAATATTTCGAAAGCTTTTATAATTCGTATTTATATCGCTGAAGATAATAGAAGCTTCAGAATCGAATTTGAAAGTGAATTGTTCAGTTTGAAATGTATATCGTTCAACCGATATTTTAAAATAGCGTTCCGGGGCACAGTCTCGGAATTCGACGAAACCAGTTCCATTGGATCCGTAATATTGTACTATTATCGGGTTTCAAATTTCGTATTTATCGGAGTTGATACGTGAGCATACGGTAAGCAAACGCGTTGAGATTTTATCGAATTCAAATTTAATTTTCAATTTTAAAATTCGTCAACATCAGCCACCCTAAGTTTTCTAAGCAGACCTACTCTCTGTAAATCGCGTACTCCTGTCTCCCCTTCATCTCGTTTATACCTCACGCGAGAAATCATTTCGTTCAAAATTAAAGCAAATGTCAGAACAGAGAAACAAATTAATGGCTGCGCCTCCTCTTCTTTCGAAAATCAAAAAGGCAAAATCCAAACTGAATAACCTTCGTTCGTTTCTCCCCGTCCCTTCATTTTAATCCACAAATTCCCTCCGCAGTTCAAATTAAAATTAGAAAGAAAAAATAGAAAAGGCCGAAGCCCTTTTCTCTCATTCAACAAATAGCAGAAAGGGGGAGTTCGAATCAATCGAGTCGTTCGCGTGGGGCTCGAGTGGGGCATCGCGAAGCGATCGCGACTTCGTGGGCGAGGCGGAGCGGTGGTCTGGAGATGTGGCATCGAGTCGCGTGTCTCGAGTCGTGGGAGATACCGGGGGGAAGTCGAACTGCGACGAGGCAAGAGGCGCGTGTAGCTAGGGTTCGCGGTGCAGCACGCCGCGGTGAGGGGACTGTCGAAGTCGATGTACTCGAGGCGATGGGTTTCGAAGTCAAGAACGTGATGAATTCGCGATGGTAGAATGCTCGCGTTCGAGCTCGACTTTGGGGATGTCGTGATGGCACATGCGATTAGGGTGTGGGTGGCGGTTGTGAGTGTCGCTATTCTCTAGAAGGTCGAGACGATGGGGCAGGCGGCAGGCGTGGTCGAACGTGAGTGAGCTTTGGAAGACAGCGAGCGCGAGGCAGTCTTGTATCGAGTTTTGTTAACAGTAAGGTATAATTTCAAGTTATTTCGATTTCAATTAATACTAAAATATTTATGTATATATACCCAGTAAAACAGAACTCTTTTCTTTTCTGTTTAATTTAGGAAAAAAATGTGTATTTGAATGTAGGGGATTTTGAGACAGTTTTTTTTTTTAAAAAGAAAAAAAGAAAATCAATTATCTTAGTTATGTAGTTTCAAAAGAAAAATATAGATACACATTTAAAGTTTAAAACAGAAAATATATACAGGAAGGTGTATATGTTATTATTTTTCGAATCAAAGATTTATATGTATAATTTGTATACAGTAAAGGAAGTTTGAAAATATATATATAGAAATTTTTATAATGTTTGAGATGTATATAGTAGTGAGATTTAGTGTTACAAGTTTAAAAAGGAATTTTGGATATTAAAAGAAATTTGACTTTTAATTTAAATAGTTACTTAATTAAGTCGTTAGTTAGAAATCAAAATTTATTGATTTATTGGTTAGTGAATTCAAATATTAATAAATTTTATAACTTATTTATACAAGGATTATAAATCGAGAAAACAAGTCAAAATGGAGAATGGATTGCAAAATAAAGAGCTGAGGTGAGATTTTCTCACTCGAAGGAAATTTGAATTTACAGTTATTATTGATTGATGATTGTTATTGGATGTGCTATTAGATATGATAGGATATATCTATATATATATAGCAATATATACATATTGGCATATGTATATATTGGATTGATTGATTTCCCGCCTCGTATAGCGGATGAGACCCTATTGCGCCGTTAGTAAGCGGATTTATAAAAACCTATATACCACGATAATTCCGTACTGGAGCGGAATTGGTATTGTGCTAACATCTTTGGATGCAGGGAAACAGGTTGGAGGGATCCAACTGGATTCCTCAACTGTATTTATTTATTTACAGATATTGATATATATTCTGTTATCATATTGATATATGATATTTGACTGTTGTGATGGACTAATTGATGCTGTTGCATCATCGGATTCAGTTTTGAAATGTAAAAATAACGACTTTTACTTTAAAAAGGTTTTTAAAGTGATTTTTGAAAATATATGTTTTATGGAATTTTTTGAATCGATTTATAAACGTAAGATTTTAAAGTTATAATTTTTAGTGAAATATAACCGAAGTGTCGTTTTTGAAATAAAAGTCGATTTATTTATAAAATGATTTAAGTTGGGATTTTGAATAACTATAAACGATTTGTATAGAAAGATTTATAAAATTGATATTTTATAAATCAAAATATTGGACTTATAAAACGAATTTTTATAAGTGTTAGAAAGAAGTATAAATGGATTTCATAAGTGAATGAAATTAATAGATTTATAACGTGAAGTTATAAAGTAAATAGATATTGTAGAATAAAAGATTTATAAGAAATTTACTTATAAATTTGACTTTTGCACTTAGATGGGATATAAATAGAAATTGCAAAATGAAATGATTTTTATAAGTTGAAATCGTTATAAAGTACAAATGTGATTTATAAACGTTGTTTTATAAATTCGAAGTCACTTATTCTTATAAGTGAATTTTTGAAGTTAATAAAATGAGATTTATAAACCGGAGTTGTTATAGAAAATAGAAAATGGAATTTATAAACGTTGTTTTATAAATTCGGAAACCAATCGATTGAATTTGATAAATTAAATATAGAAGATTATCAAAGGAGATATATTCGCGATTTTGGATAGCGAATTATTATTGAAATAAAACGTGTAGAAAATAGTGAAATGTAAATAGTAAAGTATATTCACGATTTTGGATAGTGAATATATTGTTAAGTAAAATGGATAGTTTTGGAAAAGCGATATTGTAAAATGAAGTTAATTGTTTTAAAAGATGTTTTAAACGTGTTAAATATCGAAATCATAGATTTCAACATTTATTGTTGAAATAGACGTTTTCGAGAAATATAAGGAAATGGTGGACTATAACACTGTTGTTATAGTAAATGATTTCCGAAAGGAAATGGTTTATATAGTATTGGGATTTATATACCTATCTTAATTTCGAATCCCTATACTAGTGATTTTGAGTCGTCGTAACGATGTTTTACGTAACATTCGTTTTGACTCAAATAAATGTGTTTAAAGAGAATGATTTCCTTAAAGTATGAATATGTACTTAATATTGATTTAAGTATATCGAATATTTTCAAATGTTGAAAATAAATGATTTGTGAAATACTTATTTTTAAATAAGTATGGAATTGCTTTTCCAATATGAAACGAATGGTTTGAAACTTTATCTTTTAAAGATAATTTGGAAGGTGGATATTTGAAATTTGTTTTCAAACGGTTAAGTGTGGAAATTTTATATCTAGTAAAAGATATTTTTGGAAAATAAATAATTTGGAAAATTATTTGGAATCTGATGATGTTGCGCATCTTTATTGATAGTTAAATAACCGACTATCAATAATTACCTTTAGATAGGTATTTGTTGTGAATTGGATGAATTTGAATGCCACACTTATTTTAAATAATCGCTCACTATTCGGGTTAGCCGGGAAAGGACCATGGGGTCTTATAACCCATTCCGAATATGTGATATGTCGCTATGAATTGCATTCGAAGACCGGTGTTGAAGACCGGATATTTTTGAAAACGGAAGGATTACCGTCGAGTTACTCTACATCGGCTGATCTCCGATTTAGAGGTTTTATCACCCTTAGTGACGGGAAGTCCCGACGTGATTAGAAATTTATCCGGATATGCAAGGGCTTCGTGAGAAGTGCCTTCGGTTCTGTTCGATCCCGAAACAGACTTGTATGGATTGTGTGTCTGACGTTACAATTTGAGATATAAAGCTGATTTCTTTCAAATACATTTCTGTTGGTGGCGGAGAATTTATTCTCTTAGCTTAACACCCTTCTCTGAGACGTACGAGCTCAGAGGTTATGTAGTTGAAATTTATCAGCGATATATCCCAATTTGGTAACGTGGCATACTGAGTGTTGCTGTGAAATGATCGGTGTTTGATCATTTGTGATATGATCATTTGTTTGATCTTATATCTTTGTGATCATAGGTTGATCATTTTGTTTGACCCGAAGCAGGGCTTTTTGAGAAAGCGTAGCTTTGTGGACGAGACTTCGTTGAGCCTCACACCCCGGAAATGGTCAAAACAGGAAGGATGCGGCAAGGTTCTAGGGAGTAGCGCCCCTTAGTGTATGTCATTCCTTCTGGATAGAGGTGGTATCATGGTATGGAGCCCAGATACTTAACCTATGTGGTTGCTGCATTATTATCTATGTGGTTTGTTGGAAATCGGGGATCCTCGGGAAGATCGGGGGATGGCATACGCGTGTCAGTAGTTACCTATTTTTGCAGAGGTAACCCGGCCTTGTGTTGGCAGAGATCTAACCGTAATGTTAGGTTATTTCTCGGGTCGTCTATTCCAGGGACGTACCCATCGTGGAAAAGGAAGTTCCTTAGCCTGACCATTTGTTGGAAATCCAAACTCCAATACGTGATTTGTACGGTATTAGTTGTAGAACCTGCCATTTACGTACGGTGGTCACCACTGTTTAGATGGTAGCTATAGTAGGCATACGATACTGGTCGTATGTTGGCTAAGATTAATATTATACTTTCGAAATGTTTTCGACACTATGCACTAATAATAATATCAAAAATGATTTGATTTTGCGTAGTAAGCATCTTTGACTATCATAAGAAGAAATCTCCTCCAATTCTGCGTTTGCATTGTGTGTGTGGCGGGAGGTCTTATGGTAGTTTCATTTTCCAAAAGCATTTCGAATTGACTTTAAAATTCTCTGCTGTTTATTTTTAAAGAATAACTGTTTTACGATCTCACACCAGTCTCCATGACTGACTCGGAGTTTATTGTTCCCTTCTAAACTCTGGGTGCCCACAAATTTCCACACGGGCAGCCTAGAGTTATGTTATCAGGATATTCTGGAGCTTTGGAAGCAAGCTGGATGACGAGACGTAGTATTTGTATCTGATAGTATTTATTCCGCTGTGTATTCTGTATGAGGACAAGTTTATATAACTGTCCATTGATGTGATGTATTGTATTGAGTTGTATATTGACTCTGATTGATGTATGTATAAAATGATATAGTTCTTTGTTTTAAAGATTACTGATTTATCTATTATATATTGTTCCGCTGCGATATGTGAGATTCTGATATTGTTTTCTGCTTCTGTATCTGATGTTGTGTTGTTGTTCTTCTTTCTTTTTCTTCTATCTTCTTCTTCTACCTTTTTCTTCTTTCTTAAAACCATAACTTTTCGGGTTTCCGGCATTCGATGGCTCAGCAGTCGATAAAGTGAGTATCGATGTTGAATTTTCGAAAGTCAAAAATTTTCGGGATGTTACATTTGGTATCAGAGCATATGGTTAAGCGACAACCCTGCTCTGTTGGGTGTCACTCATTAGAGATAGAGTCAGTAGTACTCTAGAATGAGTTGAGTGTAATAATAGATATGAGCGCGTATTTGTTATTTGAATATAAAAATTGTTTTATATTGTGATGATTGGTTTGTTGAGTGGTATATGGATTCTGGTCGGTATTGTCCGTACAACTCTATCGATAGGGATCTCTAAACACTTATATAGAACAATTCGGCACAGTATTGTTTTAAATAGGGTAAATGAGATAATTTTGCCCAAAACTATTTTTGTATAGAAAGGAAATAATTTTCTATAAAGTACTATAGTATATGGTTGCATGGATGTTAGGAAAATGATAATATTGAAATGTTATCATTATTATATGAAATCGGATAAGAAATTGAAATCATAACTCCAAAGTTAAGAAATAAATTCATATACAAATGAAATTTAAAGAATGTAAATTATAAATGTGAATTGTAATTTAAAATGGAATTCCAGAGGAGTATTTGGAAGTGTTTTGAAAGAATCTGGAAAATTTAGAAAATTTGGAAAGTTTAAATCATTTTTGAGTTGAAAATGAATTTCGAAGGATTTGAAAAGTATTTTGGAAAGATGAAAGCTCTAAACTCTTTTCGGTCGCTGGAAAATAACTTCGGTAATGACTGCAGCATCACTGATGTTCATTTTCGGGTTTCCAAAAGAGGAATTGCTGCCAAATTGTTTTGAATAGAAGTTGTTTGAAAAATTTGGATTTTGTTTTGAAATTCAAAGGATAATTTGAACAGTTTTCAAAAATGGTTTTTGAAATGTTGGTAAACTCTGGAATACTATGTAGAAATACTTATGAAATATGAAATAAGTTGATAACTTATACAGTTTGAATTTTGATAGAATAAATTTAACTTAAAGAATGAAGTTAAAATTAAAGCAAGTATAGGTGAATCAATTAAATGAAAATGGAATTCCAGATAGATATTGGAAAATTTAAAATTCATTAATGAAATGAATTTGTAATATGAATATATAAGTGATTATATAAATCGAAATGAAAATAAGTTGATAACTTATAGAATATTTGAAATCTGAGTGGAATGAAATTCAAATTGAAGACGAATGGATTAGTAACTGAAACTAATTTAAAATGGTGCAGTATGAATGAAAGCTAATCAATAAAATTCATTATTCAGAAATTGAACTGAATCCAATTAAATGTTGGAATTGAATTCAAATGGAATTGAAATGTAAAAAAATTGAACGAAATTGAATATATAACTTCAATAGTGAATTAGAGATGATATAAGAAGTATATATTGAAAGTTTTGTAATTGAATGTACGAAATGGTTTGAATATATGCAACTAGATATTATGGCTAGTAGGATATACAGGTATAAATGAATTGGATTTGATTTCAAAGATAAATTTGAATTGCTCGACAAAAGGTATGTATTTAAATTTCTATATGAGATTTGCTGATTTCTTGTCTAGCCGCTTGGCTTTTTCTTTTTCTTTTTGAAATCTGAGAGTCCGTAGGGACGTTTTGTAGTCGTACCGTATTAGCCGCGCAAAGGAGACGCTGGCGAAATTTTTCGAAAATTTCGAGTGTTAGGAAAATTTTTGAGAAAATTTTGAAGTTAAAATTTGAATTTAAACTCGAATTTGAATTTTGAAGTTAAACAATGTTGTTTTGAAACTTATAATTGAAGTTGGAAATTTAGTTGAATGATAACGAATCTTTAGTAGAAAGATTTGTTTTGAAAAATTTGATAAAACTATTGAATTGTGAAAAAATAGTAGACGAATTAAGGACCATTTTTCCTAACTTGTAATTTCGAGGACGAAATTCTTTTAAGGGGGGAAGTCTGTAACGACCCAGAATTTTAAACAGATTAAATTGAAAATATTTAATTAATTTTAAATATTTGAACGACGATTTAATTTGAATCCCCGATATAACTTTGAATTTGGTGATTAAATTATAAAATTTAATCTATTGAATTGAATAAAAGATTTAAATCTTCAATTTCAGCTGAAGAAAAAAATATTTCGAAAGCTTTTATAATTCGTATTTATATCGCTGAAGATAATAGAAGCTTCAGAATCGAATTTGAAAGTGAATTGTTCAGTTTGAAATGTATATCGTTCAACTGATATTTTAAAATAGCGTTCCGGGGCACAGTCTCGGAATTCAACGAAACCAGTTCCATTGGATCCGTAATATTGTACTATTATCGGGTTTCAAATTTCGTATTTATCGGAGTTGATACGTGAGCATACAGTAAGCAAACGCGTTGAGATTTTATCGAATTCAAATTTAATTTTCAATTTTAAAATTCGTCAACATCAGCCACCCTAAGTTTTCTAAGCAGACCTACTCTCTGTAAATCGCGTACTCCTGTCTCCCCTTCATCTCGTTTATACCACACGCGAGAAATCATTTCGTTCAAAATTAAAGCAAATGTCAGAACAGAGAAACAAATTAATGGCCGCGCCTCCTCTTCTTTCGAAAATCAAAAAGGCAAAATCCAAACTGAATAACCTTCGTTCGTTTCTCCCCGTCCCTTCATTTTAATCCACAAATTCCCTCCGCAGTTCAAATTAAAATTAGAAAGAAAAAATAGAAAAGGCCGAAGCCCTTTTCTCTCATTCAACAAATAGCAGAAAGGGGGAGTTCGAATCAATCGAGTCGTTCGCGTGGGGCTCGAGTGGGGCATCGCGAAGCGATCGCGACTTCGTGGGCGAGGCGGAGCGGTGGTCTGGAGATGTGGCATCGAGTCGCGTGTCTCGAGTCGTGGGAGATACCGGGGGGAAGTCGAACTGCGACGAGGCAAGAGGCGCGTGTAGCTAGGGTTCGCGGTGCAGCACGCCGCGGTGAGGGGACTGTCGAAGTCGATGTACTCGAGGCGATGGGTTTCGAAGTCAAGAACGTGATGAATTCGCGATGGTAGAATGCTCGCGTTCGAGCTCGACTTTGGGGATGTCGTGATGGCACATGCGATTAGGGTGTGGGTGGCGGTTGTGAGTGTCGCTATTCTCTAGAAGGTCGAGACGATGGGGCAGGCGGCAGGCGTGGTCGAACGTGAGTGAGCTTTGGAAGACAGCGAGCGCGAGGCAGTCTTGTATCGAGTTCTGTTAACAGTAAGGTATAATTTCAAGTTATTTCGATTTCAATTAATACTAATATATTTATGTATATATACCCAGTAAAACAGAACTCTTTTCTTTTCTGTTTAATTTAGGAAAAAAAATGTGTATTTGAATGTAGGGGATTTTGAGACAGTTTTTTTTTTTAAAAAGAAAAAAAGAAAATCAATTATCTTAGTTATGTAGTTTCAAAAGAAAAATATAGATACACATTTAAAGTTTAAAACTGAAAATATATACAGGAAGGTGTATATGTTATTATTTTTCGAATCAAAGATTTATATGTATAATTTGTATACAGTAAAGGAAGTTTGAAAATATATATATAGAAATTTTTATAATGTTTGAGATGTATATAGTAGTGAGATTTAGTGTTACAAGTTTAAAAAGGAATTTTGGATATTAAAAGAAATTTGACTTTTAATTTAAATAGTTACTTAATTAAGTCGTTAGTTAGAAATCAAAATTTATTGATTTATTGGTTAGTGAATTCAAATATTAATAAATTTTATAACTTATTTATACAAGGATTATAAATCGAGAAAACAAGTCAAAATGGAGAATGGATTGCAAAATAAAGAGCTGAGGTGAGATTTTCTCACTCGAAGGAAATTTGAATTTACAGTTATTATTGATTGATGATTGTTATTGGATGTGCTATTAGATATGATAGGATATATCTATATATATAGCAATATATACATATTGGCATATGTATATATTGGATTGATTGATTTCCCGCCTCGTATAGCGGATGAGACCCTATTGCGCCGTTAGTAAGCGGATTTATAAAAACCTATATACCGCGATAATTCCGTACTGGAGCGGAATTGGTATTGTGCTAACATCTTTGGATGCAGGGAAACAGGTTGGAGGGATCCAACTGGATTCCTCAACTGTATTTATTTATTTACAGATATTGATATATATTCTGTTATCATATTGATATATGATATTTGACTGTTGTGATGGACTAATTGATGCTGTTGCATCATCGGATTCAGTTTTGAAATGTAAAAATAACGACTTTTACTTTAAAAAGGTTTTTAAAGTGATTTTTGAAAATATATGTTTTATGGAATTTTTTGAATCGATTTATAAACGTAAGATTTTAAAGTTATAATTTTTAGTGAAATATAATCGAAGTGTCGTTTTTGAAATAAAAGTCGATTTATTTATAAAATGGTTTAAGTTGGGATTTTGAATAACTATAAACGATTTGTATAGAAAGATTTATAAAATTGATATTTTATAAATCAAAATATTGGACTTATAAAACGAATTTTTATAAGTGTTAGAAAGAAGTATAAATGGATTTCATAAGTGAATGAAATTAATAGATTTATAACGTGAAGTTATAAAGTAAATAGATATTGTAGAATAAAAGATTTATAAGAAATTTACTTATAAATTTGACTTTTGCACTTAGAAGGGATATAAATAGAAATTGCAAAATGAAATGATTTTTATAAGTTGAAATCGTTATAAAGTACAAATGTGATTTATAAACGTTGTTTTATAAATCCGAAGTCGCTTATTCTTATAAGTGAATTTTTGAAGTTAATAAAATGAGATTTATAAACCGGAGTTGTTATAGAAAATAGAAAATGGAATTTATAAACGTTGTTTTATAAATTCGGAAACCAATCGATTGAATTTGATAAATTAAATATAGAAGATTATCAAAGGAGATATATTCGCGATTTTGGATAGCGAATTATTATTGAAATAAAACGTGTAGAAAATAGTGAAATGTAAATAGTAAAGTATATTCATGATTTTGGATAGTGAATATATTGTTAAGTAAAATGGATAGTTTTGGAAAAGCGATATTGTAAAATGAAGTTAATTGTTTTAAAAGATGTTTTAAACGTGTTAAATATCGAAATCATAGATTTCAACATTTATTGTTGAAATAGACGTTTTCGAGAAATATAAGGAAATGGTGGACTATAACACTGTTGTTATAGTAAATGATTTCCGAAAGGAAATGGTTTATATAGTATTGGGATTTATATACCTATCTTAATTTCGAATCCCTATACTAGTGATTTTGAGTCGTCGTAACGATGTTTTACGTAACATTCGTTTTGACTCAAATAAATGTGTTTAAAGAGAATGATTTCCTTAAAGTATGAATATGTACTTAATATTGATTTAAGTATATCGAATATTTTCAAATGTTGAAAATAAATGATTTGTGAAATACTTATTTTTAAATAAGTCTGGAATTGCTTTTCCAATATGAAACGAAGGGTTTGAAACTTTATCTTTCAAAGATAATTTGGAAGGTGGATATTTGAAATTTGTTTTCAAACGGTTAAGTGTGGAAATTTTATATCTAGTAAAAGATATTTTTGGAAAATAAATAATTTGGAAAATTATTTGGAATCTGATGATGTTGCGCATCTTTATTGATAGTTAAATAACCGACTATCAATAATTACCTTTAGATAGGTATTTGTTGTGAATTGGATGAATTTGAATGCCACACTTATTTTAAATAATCGCTCACTATTCGGGTTAGCCGGGAAAGGACCATGGGGTCGTATAACCCATTCCGAATATGTGATACGTCGCTATGAATTGCATTCGAAGACCGGTGTTGAAGACCGGATATTTTTGAAAACGGAAGGATTACCGTCGAGTTACTCTACATCGGCTGATCTCCGATTTAGAGGTTTTATCACCCTTAGTGACGGGAAGTCCCGACGTGATTAGAAATTTATCCGGATATGCAAGGGCTTCGTGAGAAGTGCCTTCGGTTCTGTTCGATCCCGGAACAGACTTGTATGGATTGTGTGTCTGACGTTACAATTTGAGATATAAAGCTGATTTCTTTCAAATACATTTCTGTTGGTGGCGGAGAATTTATTCTCTTAGCTTAACACCCGTCTCTGAGACGTACGAGCTCAGAGGTTATGTAGTTGAAATTTATCAGCGATATATCCCAATTTGGTAACGTGGCATACTGAGTGTTGCTGTGAAATGATCGGTGTTTGATCATTTGTGATATGATCATTTGTTTGATCTTATATCTTTGTGATCATAGGTTGATCATTTTGTTTGACCCGAAGCAGGGCTTTTTGAGAAAGCGTAGCTTTGTGGACGAGACTTCGTTGAGCCTCACACCCCGGAAATGGTCAAAACAGGAAGGATGCGGCAAGGTTCTAGGGAGTAGCGCCCCTTAGTGTATGTCATTCCTTCTGGATAGAGGTGGTATCATGGTATGGAGCCCAGATACTTAACCTATGTGGTTGCTGCATTATTATCTATGTGGTTTGTTGGAAATCGGGGATCCTCGGGAAGATCGGGGGATGGCATACGCGTGTCAGTAGTTACCTATTTTTGCAGAGGTAACCCGGCCTTGTGTTGGCAGAGATCTAACCGTAATGTTAGGTTATTTCTCGGGTCGTCTATTCCAGGGACGTACCCATCGTGGAAAAGGAAGTTCCTTAGCCTGACCATTTGTTGGAAATCCAAACTCCAATACGTGATTTGTACGGTATTAGTTGTAGAACCTGCCATTTACGTACGGTGGTCACCACTGTTTAGATGGTAGCTATAGTAGGCATACGATACTGGTCGTATGTTGGCTAAGATTAATATTATACTTTCGAAATGTTTTCGACACTATGCACTAATAATAATATCAAAAATGATTTGATTTTGCGTAGTAAGCATCTTTGACTATCATAAGAAGAAATCTCCTCCAATTCTGCGTTTGCATTGTGTGTGTGGCGGGAGGTCTTATGGTAGTTTCATTTTCCAAAAGCATTTCGAATTGACTTTAAAATTCTCTGCTGTTTATTTTTAAAGAATAACTGTTTTACGATCTCACACCAGTCTTGTAACGACCCGACTTCCTATGCCCAGGAAATCGTATCGTTTTGAAGAAAAGAAAGAGGTGAGAAAGTAGAAAAGAAAGAGAAGAAGAAGAAACAACATCAGAATCTCAATAGCGGAACGAATAAAATATAATATATCACATAAATTAATACATAGTATCATATACATCAGAGTACACAGACAATACAGCAGATACTAGACAGTTATAAACACCTGTCTAGTTAATACAACTCACACATCACAGAGATACAACACAGCGGAAATACAAAATAAACTCTAATCACAGCGGAATCACTATGTATCTACACGCTGAAGCCTCCTGCTCCATTGCTCCTCCAGAGTTCGTCAAAGCTAACCTGAATCCCTTGACTACCCGTAAAAATTTGGGTACCCGAGAGTTTATGAAAAACAGAAATAAACTTCGGGTCAGACATGGGTCTGGTATGAGTAACAGGTTAAAGTTGTTTAACTTTAAAAATCATTTGAAAACAAAAGGTATCACGTAAGACATCCCACACATAAACATGGAAATGTTTTTACCTTACGCTAACCAAAAACATTTGATAGGAAATCCGATGATATTATAATAGTGTCTAGGGTTTCCAAGTAAATAGAAAATAGCTGAAATTGTTACATCTATTAAATTCCAGCATACTAGCCACAAAGTGGGTAATACAATCAAAACCGTAGGGTCACGTAGGGAAATTGGATTTCCATCAATGGCTGGGCTACTGGGGTACCGCCCGTCACAGTACGTGGTCTAGATCACCGTACCGAGGAGTACGCCCGCTCCCCTGCATCACAAGGCCGGACCCATCCCTTACTGGACAGTTCCAAATAAGATCACCCCACAGTTGGCGCGACCAACCGTACACTAAACCGAAATAAATAGGGACATCTAGACAGGGGTAAACCTTACTCTCAAGTGGGGGCTACCCACGAAGCCTTGCTGCACCTCCCCTGTTTTAGCCATTCCCGGTTGATGAGGCTTGAGGTCACGATTACCTTTACAGAACTCATCTCTTAGAATGCTCATCGTCCGCCTGACGATGTTCTGAAAGCATTCAATCCATACAAGTTCGTTCCGGGTTCGAACGAAACCGAAGGCATTACCTCGTTACACTCGTATTGGAATCACCCTCAGAGTTAACGACAATAACCCTTGCATTCTGAATCACCATCTCGAACCTATAAGTACTATCTTCGTCAAAACTCATTACGGAATCACCCACAGAGTTATACTGACGTATAGTTCTTATACCTCGAGTCTTCACTTGCTCCATTTGAATTTCATGACCTAACGTTATTTTGGATCGATGTGGTATTCGGGTCTCCAGACCTGGAATCCCGGTATACGGAAACCCGATCCCGGTCTCATCGAAATCCAAAACGTGTCTTTTAAGGCCAAGTTGTTTTAAAGGTTTAAAACAATTCAAATCAAATTATCTATATCAACAGATAGATAAATCACAATATCACAGATAAATAATTCACATATCAGTATAAATGGATGATCTATATCACTATCATATTCAACAAAGCATCCATATCACAAACAAATACTACTCATCTCATATCTGAGATCAAATCAATCAATCAATGGGATATCAACATCAACCATCATACATAAGCAAGGATAATAATCATATCATTGATAATTAATCTAAAATGAATTAAATTAATTACCTTACCCTTAATTAATTTAAAGTTAATTAAATTAATCATTTCATCATTATTAAACTTGCTTATTACCATTAATTAATTAATTATCAATTAATTAATCACCATCCCATTATTCATTTTAAATTAATCAACCCTGATTAATTATCTTTAATTACATTGAAGTAATTATCTTCAAATTATTTCCACTGATTAAATTGCTTTTAACCACAGATAGAAATTTGATCTATACATTACCACATTTATTAATTAACTAAAGTTAATTATATTATTTAATTGATTACATTAATAAATCTCTTATTTATTAATTATATCAGATGAATCCATTTTAATTCCAACATTAATTGGTCTCAAATTACATTTCCAATTTCATTATATCGGAGACATTAATTACTAACTAAACCAAAATATTAATCACTCCTTGATTAATCACATATAGTGATTTAACTCCCTTAATTACTTTATTAATTACACTTCATAATTAATTATCTCAAATTAATCTTTTTGATTTATCTTACAAAGTAATTATACTCAAATTACTCCGTTAATAAAACAACATCCCGTTAATTACATTCTGTAATTATCCATCAATTACTTCCTTAAGAAATTGTGCTTATCACATCATCAATCTGATTAATCCAAATTAATTAAAATAAATTAATTAACTCGAACAATCAAATTACTCAATAAATTATAATGTGTAATTAATTCCTTAATTTCTTCCCATTAATTAATTACACTTAAACAATTACAATGTTGATTATATTAATTTAATCTAAATAAATTAATGAAAAATCAATTATATTAATTAATTATAAGATAATCTAGTTAATGACCTTCATTAACATTTATTTAATTACTTTTTTTTTTCTAAAGTAATTAACTATATGAATCATTATTAATTATAAGTTAAATTAACCATTCCTTAATTAATTAAAGTCTAATCTATGATCTTTAATTACATTTAATTATTTAAACTTATAATTACATATTTAATCAATAGAAATTATCAAATATCATTCTAATTATCTCTATAGTTAACGAATTAAATCTTAATCTTTATTACTTAAGGAAACTCATTTCTCATTATTGATTCAATTTTCACTTCAATATGTCTGAACACATTTATTTCTTTTTTTGAAACTAAATTAAAACAATTCTTCGTTATGAAGAATTTTAAATCAAATTTTCTTAAATTCTAAATATTTGAACTTATTTAAAGTATTTAAATTTATAAATATTTCTTTACTTCAAAATCTGGAATTTAACTTTCTTTAGTCTTAGTTAAATTTTGATTCAATTTGAAACTCAACAGTTTAAAACTGTTAATTGGGTACAGTTTAAAAACTGTGAACAAAGACTACCCGAGTTCCCTCTAAGTTTACTTCGAGTAAAACATAAAAAGGCTCGAGCAAAACTAGGTTCTACTCGAGATATTCTCGAGTATTTTCTCCCTACCCAACCCAAACTCAACAGGAACAAGAATGCACGGTATCGCTCGCGTGCACGTGCACGGTGGCGCCGTGCCCCTCAGGCCATCGTCGACGATCTCCCCTGTCGACCATCGCCCAACCACTCCAGACTCTCGATCGAAATCGAGTGATCGACCATACCTGGAACCAAAACACAGCTCCTCCACCTCAGCCTGGAACCACATCGCATCCGCAACCCTTCCATCAGAAGACCTGAAACTCCAGCCACCCCCTCGTCAACACCTTCCCTACCACCTCGCCAAAGCTCGTGACCCTCGATCGCCTAATGACGTCGTATGAAACGAAAGGACTCAACGTCTCAAAACTAGGTTTAGGAAAAGGAATCGCTTGCCACCGCCGCCACAGTGAACGTGAGCACCTCCGGTTATTTTTCCCATCATCGCCATAGACCCCTCCACCTCCACGCGAAGACCCGAACTCGACAGAGCCTCCAATCGCCTAAACTTGATCGAAAACTCCATTTTCGATCAACCCCAAACTGCTCTTCCCCCACTCCACTAAAAATTATGATATTTGTTTTAAAAATCCTATTTTTGTATATAGATTCACTTTGTAAACTTTGAATTCTTAAACAAGAAATTTGGTTTGAACTTATTTTAAAGTGTTACTTAGTTTCTTGACTTCCAGTGGCAAACTACAGGTTGTTTCAACTTATATACATTTTTAACACTTAGCTTATAACTAAACAAACAATATTTGTTTACATAATAAGTTCCAACAATTTCTAGATCAAGAGATGATGTTTTGTTAACATAACTACTTAAAGAAATAAGTAACAGGCAACATACTTATCAGAGTATCAGGTGTACATATATACACAGATTTGCACAATCAAATATATACAAAATAGATATTATCACAGAGAAACAGAACATACTTCATATTAATCTTAAGTTATATTTTTAAATAAAATGTTACTCACCAGTAAACAAAGAAGAATAGAACTTTTTTTTTTCTTTGCAAGCAGTTTTGAAATTCTTTGAGGAAACTGGAAACTGTCCCCTGCCTTGATCTTCAGACATCTTGCTCTTGTTTTATTTGTAGTTGCTAATAATGTTTTGATGAAGGCTTGTTTAAGCTTTTCAAATGAAGTTTACATTAGTTCATTTCAGTTCGAACTGAAATGGAAAGGGATAGAAAAAAAAATGGGTTCCAGCTTGAAGTATGTAGAAGGTTACAGGCTTTGTATTATATTTTTTTCTTTAAAACAAAAGGTCAGAGATATTTTGGAGAATGGTGGCTGAGATGAAATTTTATACAACTCGAATTGATTTTCTTTTTGGCTGCCAAGGGTAAGGGCATTAAATGCTTTGTACCGTGATGTCTCATTTTCTTATAATTTTTTTTTTCTTGCTTAGCTTCACTCACAAGCTACAAAAATATTATACTTTGCTAATTTCTTTTGATTCTGGTTGCCTGCAATATCATCATTCGAACATCAGTTTTATACTATGCCAGCTTTGCTCTTTGTTTCTTCAACTATGCAGATTTTATAAAGGCTGGAAATCTTCTTTAGTGCTATGTTTTCTTGCTTACATTTTAAAGTGTAGTTGAAATATAAGTGAATGTTAGTTCCATTGTTCTCTTGCCTAGTTATTATTTCCTCTAGTTTGATTATGTAGTGTAAATGTTCTGTTATCCTAGTATGATGTTTTATTAGTTAGTGTATTTGTTTTATAATTTATAAAGCTATGAAATCTTACCAATGTATTGCTTAATATGTTGTTTGATTTGTTTAATGGGTTCGTTGTATAATTTATAAACTATAAAATTTATCTCAATGAAGTCGTTCCATTTGTATTATTGTTAATTTGTTATTTTCAATATGTATATTGGTTACTTATATTATTGTATTGTATTTCTAGCTGAATACTTTATACTATTTCTACTTAAAAATATCATCCAAATAAATTACAACTTATAAATTTGAAACGGTTCATAAAGAAATTATATTTTTATTAATACTATAAAAGTTCGTTTATCAACATTTAAAAAAGATTAAACAAAAGAAATCATTTATTTTATAATATACCCAAAGTAACATTTGACAAATTGAATTAAAAACTCATATATATTCTTCAACTAAAATTTAACAAGTTATACTTTTGTAAAGAAAAGAAAAATGAAATTCTTTATTAATAAATATAAATCTAAGCCAAATTAGAATAAGCTTAAAACAATTTAACCATTTATCTGAATATTTAAAACCATATATATATTTATCAAATAGCTTTGAAAAGTCATTCCAGAATAAATAATAATTTCCAAATCACTAATATATATATATAAGCAATTTGAAAACAAAATTTATCAATAAAAATTAAAACAGAACTTACCTGTCTACGATATATACCAGTATATATATTCATTATAAACAGAAAAATCATTTATTAATTTTAAAAGATATAACTCACCAATATGATATTTATCAGAAGAAAATATCAATTCAAGTTTATAATTCAAAAATATATCCAATCAATTTAATATTTAATATAAATTATTAAATTGATATTGCTCGAAATTCCGGGTCGTCACATTCCTTCCCCCTTAAAAGAATTTCGTCCCCGAAATTTAAACAAAGGTAATTTAATAATTTATTTAAAATTTTAATTTAAAACACATGTATATATCAATTAATGCTAACAACCATAGCATCCAATCAACAAATCTATCTATCCAAACAAAAAATCTGGACCAGATTCTCTCGAGTTTCCCCGAGTACAAATACCGGGTTACTCGCTCTATAGAATCCAAACAGGCAATATCTCTAAGCTACCGAGCTCCTACTCCTCTAGATCTACAGAACAAGGCAGGCTATCAGACTACAGACGAGTCAGACTCACAACCAACTCTCCTGAACTGCTGGTTCCAAAAACCAAAAAATAGAATCTCACACGTACTCCCTCAGAGATACGCGAAACACAACGAATCCCAGCTATCCAAACTGGCAATTCACTCCAGAAGAACAAACACTAACTTCTCCAGAACACAGAGAAAAATCCAGAACACCTCGGAGCTAATTTCCCAGACTTACCAAACTAAACAGCTCCTTCAATCAGAGAAAACTCATTCAGAATCAAATCTTCGATTCTGAAATCCAAATTCTTCTGTCTCTTATCTACCAAACTCTTCGGACGATCCAAATCTGCCTTCATCACTACCAATCAGCTAAACCTCTGCTGATGCCTTTCAGAACAAATCTGAATCCAAAAACAATCCAGTAGACGATCTTCTCCCTATCAATCAAAATCAGGAACACAATCCCTACCATTATCCGTAGAAAACAACTTCTCCTTTCCCAGAAAAGAAAAACAGACGCACTCCCAACTGCTTCCGCTGCACAACTCTGATATGGTAGATGAAATATAGATGATGCACACAAGCACAAACTCCCACTAATACCATCTGTGACGGACCTAGGCTTTGCAACCATCAGTCATCAATCACAACTGGTAAGCTCCTCAACTATTCCGAAAATATGGTTCAACGGATCCATAAAGAGAAAACTCAGAAGTTCCTCCAAAAACCATCGGTACCATTCCTGGAATACAGTCGATACCAAACTAAATCTCCAGATGTTAACAAAACACTGACTTCCATCCATTACCGCTCAATTATAATTTGTTTGTTTATTCATAAATTTAGTTTTCAATAAATAAATTTTGTTTCCCAACACTTATTACTTCCAGTCCACTTCTATTAATTCTACACTTCACTTTCATTTGACATGATTTAGTTACATTCCAATTTAATTCAAACTTTAAGTTTTCCAAACCCATTTATTTATTTCACAACATTTTAAATTTACTTCCAGAGTTTAAGCAATTTCCAAAGTACAAAATCTCCTTTGAAATCAACTATATCCAAAATTCTTTGGCAATTCAAATATTCTTTTGAATTTCAAAACCAAACCCAGTTCACAAACAATTCCAATTTAAAATAATTTGGTAGCAAACTTTTCTCTCGGAAATTCGAAAACGAACATCGATGATGCTGCAGTCACCACCGACGTTATTTTCTAACAACCAAAAGAGTTCAAATGCTTTTATTTCCTTTAAACATCTCAAATATTTTAAATTTTAAATCTTTCCAGATTTCATATCCAACTCAAAAATATCCTTGAAATAATACCATATTTTTTTCCAGAACCTTTGAAAACACTTCCAAATCCAAAGAATTTAAATTTTCTCAAAATTCCAGATCCATCCAATTTCTATTCAAACATTACCCTGGAATTTTATTTCAATTTCAATTGCAAATCACATTTATAATTCACATTTACAAAATTCCATTTGGTTATATGAATTTATTTCTTGACTATTGATTAAATTCCAATTCTTATTAAATTTTCCCAATGACAATGATAATCGTTCATATTATCATTTCCTAACAATCAAGCAACCATACATAACTATAAAAATTTTCGAAAATCATTTCTTTTATATACAAAAATAATTTGGGTAAAATTATTTCATTTACCCTATTTTAAAACAATATTGTGTCGGTTTATCTTGTTAAGAGTTTAGAAATTCCTATCGATATTGTGGCATCCCACACACCGACCAAAATCTATAAACACCTAACCGATAAGTCAACACAATATAAAACAATTTTATATTCACTAACAAATACGCTCTCTCAGGAAAGAAATCACTTAAGAGCCTAGGTATTCGCTCAACCTAGTGCTCTGATACCACCTGTAACGACCCGACTTCCTATGCCCAGGAAATCGTATCGTTTTGAAGAAAAGAAAGAGGTGAGAAAGTAGAAAAGAAAGAGAAGAAGAAGAAACAACATCAGAATCTCAACAGCGGAACGAATAAAATATAATATATCACATAAATTAATACATAGTATCATATACATCAGAGTACACAGACAATACAGCAGATACTAGACAGTTATAAACACCTGTCTAGTTAATACAACTCACACATCACAGAGATACAACACAGCGGAAATACAAAATAAACTCTAATCACAGCGGAATCACTATGTATCTACACGCTGAAGCCTCCTGCTCCATTGCTCCTCCAGAGTTCGTCAAAGCTAACCTTAATCCCTTGACTACCCGTAAAAATTTGGGTACCCGAGAGTTTATGAAAAACAGAAATAAACTTCAGGTCAGACATGGGTCTGGTATGAGTAATAGGTTAAAGTTGTTTAACTTTAAAAATCATTTGAAAACAAAAGGTATCACGTAAGACATCCCACACATAAACATGGAAATGTTTTTACCTTACGCTAACCAAAAACATTTGATAGGAAATCCGATGATATTATAATAGTGTCTAGGGTTTCCAAGTAAATAGAAAATAGCTGAAATTGTTACATCTATTAAATTCCAGCATACTAGCCACAAAGTGGGTAATACAATCAAAACCGTAGGGTCACGTAGGGAAATTGGATTTCCATCAATGGCTGGGCTACTGGGGTACCGCCCGTCACAGTACGTGGTCTAGATCACCGTACCGAGGAGTACGCCCGCTCCCCTGCATCACAAGGCCGGACCCATTCCTTACTGGACAGTTCCAAATAAGATCACCCCACAGTTGGCGCGACCAACCGTACACTAAACCGAAATAAATAGGGACATCTAGACAGGGGTAAACCTTACTCTCAAGTGGGGGCTACCCACGAAGCCTTGCTGCACCTCCCCTGTTTTAGCCATTCCCGGTTGATGAGGCTTGAGGTCACGATTACCTTTACAGAACTCATCTCTTAGAATGCTCATCGTCCGCCTGACGATGTTCTGAAAGCATTCAATCCATACAAGTTCGTTCCGAGTTCGAACGAAACCGAAGGCATTACCTCGTTACACTCGTATTGGAATCACCCTCAGAGTTAACGACAATAACCCTTGCATTCTGAATCACCATCTCGAACCTATAAGTACTATCTTCGTCAAAACTCATTACGGAATCACCCACAGAGTTATACTGACGTATAGTTCTTATACCTCGAGTCTTCACTTGCTCCATTTGAATTTCACGACCTAACGTTATTTTGGATCGATGTGGTATTCGGGTCTCCAGACCTGGAATCCCGGTATACGGAAACCCGATCCCGGTCTCATCGAAATCCAAAACGTGTCTTTTAAGGCCAAGTTGTTTTAAAGGTTTAAAACAATTCAAATCAAATTATCTATATCAACAGATAGATAAATCACAATATCACAGATAAATAATTCACATATCAGTATAAATGGATGATCTATATCACTATCATATTCAACAAAGCATCCATATCACAAACAAATACTACTCATCTCATATCTGAGATCAAATCAATCAATCAATGGGATATCAACATCAACCATCATACATAAGCAAGGATAATAATCATATCATTGATAATTAATCTAAAATGAATTAAATTAATTACCTTACCCTTAATTAATTTAAAGTTAATTAAATTAATCATTTCATCATTATTAAACTTGCTTATTACCATTAATTAATTAATTATCAATTAATTAATCACCATCCCATTATTCATTTTAAATTAATCAACCCTGATTAATTATCTTTAATTACATTGAAGTAATTATCTTCAAATTATTTCCACTGATTAAATTGCTTTTAACCACAGATAGAAATTTGATCTATACATTACCACATTTATTAATTAACTAAAGTTAATTATATTATTTAATTGATTACATTAATAAATCTCTTATTTATTAATTATATCAGATGAATCCATTTTAATTCCAACATTAATTGGTCTCAAATTACATTTCCAATTTCATTATATCGGAGACATTAATTACTAACTAAACCAAAATATTAATCACTCCTTGATTAATCACATATAGTGATTTAACTCCCTTAATTACTTTATTAATTACACTTCATAATTAATTATCTCAAATTAATCTTTTTGATTTATCTTACAAAGTAATTATACTCAAATTACTCCGTTAATAAAACAACATCCCGTTAATTACATTCTGTAATTATCCATCAATTACTTCCTTAAGAAATTGTGCTTATCACATCATCAATCTGATTAATCCAAATTAATTAAAATAAATTAATTAACTCGAACAATCAAATTACTCAATAAATTATAATGTGTAATTAATTCCTTAATTTCTTCCCATTAATTAATTACACTTAAACAATTACAATGTTGATTATATTAATTTAATCTAAATAAATTAATGAAAAATCAATTATATTAATTAATTATAAGATAATCTAGTTAATGACCTTCATTAACATTTATTTAATTACTTTTTTTTTCTAAAGTAATTAACTATATGAATCATTATTAATTATAAGTTAAATTAACCATTCCTTAATTAATTAAAGTCTAATCTATGATCTTTAATTACATTTAATTATTTAAACTTATAATTACATATTTAATCAATAGAAATTATCAAATATCATTCTAATTATCTCTATAGTTAACGAATTAAATCTTAATCTTTATTACTTAAGGAAACTCATTTCTCATTATTGATTCAATTTTCACTTCAATATGTCTGAACACATTTATTTCTTTTTTTGAAACTAAATTAAAACAATTCTTCGTTATGAAGAATTTTAAATCAAATTTTCTTAAATTCTAAATATTTGAACTTATTTAAAGTATTTAAATTTATAAATATTTCTTCACTTCAAAATCTGGAATTTAACTTTCTTTAGTCTTAGTTAAATTTTGATTCAATTTGAAACTCAACAGTTTAAAACTGTTAATTGGGTACAGTTTAAAAACTGTGAACAAAGACTACCCGAGTTCCCTCTAAGTTTACTTCGAGTAAAACATAAAAAGGCTCGAGCAAAACTAGGTTCTACTCGAGATATTCTCGAGTATTTTCTCCCTACCCAACCCAAACTCAACAGGAACAAGAATGCACGGTATCGCTCGCGTGCACGTGCACGGTGGCGCCGTGCCCCTCAGGCCATCGTCGACGATCTCCCCTGTCGACCATCGCCCAACCACTCCAGACTCTCGATCGAAATCGAGTGATCGACCATACCTGGAACCAAAACACAGCTCCTCCACCTCAGCCTGGAACCACATCGCATCCGCAACCCTTCCATCAGAAGACCTGAAACTCCAGCCACCCCCTCGTCAACACCTTCCCTACCACCTCGCCAAAGCTCGTGACCCTCGATCGCCTAATGACGTCGTATGAAACGAAAGGACTCAACGTCTCAAAACTAGGTTTAGGAAAAGGAATCGCTTGCCACCGCCGCCACAGTGAACGTGAGCACCTCCGGTTATTTTTCCCATCATCGCCATAGACCCCTCCACCTCCACGCGAAGACCCGAACTCGACAGAGCCTCCAATCGCCTAAACTTGATCGAAAACTCCATTTTCGATCAACCCCAAACTGCTCTTCCCCACTCCACTAAAAATTATGATATTTGTTTTAAAAATCCTATTTTTGTATATAGATTCACTTTGTAAACTTTGAATTCTTAAACAAGAAATTTGGTTTGAACTTATTTTAAAGTGTTACTTAGTTTCTTGACTTCCAGTGGCAAACTACAGGTTGTTTCAACTTATATACATTTTTAACACTTAGCTTATAACTAAACAAACAATATTTGTTTACATAATAAGTTCCAACAATTTCTAGATCAAGAGATGATGTTTTGTTAACATAACTACTTAAAGAAATAAGTAACAGGCAACATACTTATCAGAGTATCAGGTGTACATATATACACAGATTTGCACAATCAAATATATACAAAATAGATATTATCACAGAGAAACAGAACATACTTCATATTAATCTTAAGTTATATTTTTAAATAAAATGTTACTCACCAGTAAACAAAGAAGAATAGAACTTTTTTTTTCTTTGCAAGCAGTTTTGAAATTCTTTGAGGAAACTGGAAACTGTCCCCTGCCTTGATCTTCAGACATCTTGCTCTTGTTTTATTTGTAGTTGCTAATAATGTTTTGATGAAGGCTTGTTTAAGCTTTTCAAATGAAGTTTACATTAGTTCATTTCAGTTCGAACTGAAATGGAAAGGGATAGAAGAAAAAATGGGTTCCAGCTTGAAGTATGTAGAAGGTTACAGGCTTTGTATTATATTTTTTTCTTTAAAACAAAAGGTCAGAGATATTTTGGAGAATGGTGGCTGAGATGAAATTTTATACAACTCGAATTGATTTTCTTTTTGGCTGCCAAGGGTAAGGGCATTAAATGCTTTGTACCGTGATGTCTCATTTTCTTATATATATTTTTTTTCTTGCTTAGCTTCACTCACAAGCTACAAAAATATTATACTTTGCTAATTTCTTTTGATTCTGGTTGCCTGCAATATCATCATTCGAACATCAGTTTTATACTATGCCAGCTTTGCTCTTTGTTTCTTCAACTATGCAGATTTTATAAAGGCTGGAAATCTTCTTTAGTGCTATGTTTTCTTGCTTACATTTTAAAGTGTAGTTGAAATATAAGTGAATGTTAGTTCCATTGTTCTCTTGCCTAGTTATTATTTCCTCTAGTTTGATTATGTAGTGTAAATGTTCTGTTATCCTAGTATGATGTTTTATTAGTTAGTGTATTTGTTTTATAATTTATAAAGCTATGAAATCTTACCAATGTATTGCTTAATATGTTGTTTGATTTGTTTAATGGGTTCGTTGTATAATTTATAAACTATAAAATTTATCTCAATGAAGTCGTTCCATTTGTATTATTGTTAATTTGTTATTTTCAATATGTATATTGGTTACTTATATTATTGTATTGTATTTCTAGCTGAATACTTTATACTATTTCTACTTAAAAATATCATCCAAATAAATTACAACTTATAAATTTGAAACGGTTCATAAAGAAATTATATTTTTATTAATACTATAAAAGTTCGTTTATCAACATTTAAAAAAGATTAAACAAAAGAAATCATTTATTTTATAATATACCCAAAGTAACATTTGACAAATTGAATTAAAAACTCATATATATTCTTCAACTAAAATTTAACAAGTTATACTTTTGTAAAGAAAAGAAAAATGAAATTCTTTATTAATAAATATAAATCTAAGCCAAATTAGAATAAGCTTAAAACAATTTAACCATTTATCTGAATATTTAAAACCATATATATATTTATCAAATAGCTTTGAAAAGTCATTCCAAAATAAATAATAATTTCCAAATCACTAATATATATATATAAGCAATTTGAAAACAAAATTTATCAATAAAAATTAAAACAGAACTTACCTGTCTACGATATATACCAGTATATATATTCATTATAAACAGAAAAATCATTTATTAATTTTAAAAGATATAACTCACCAATATGATATTTATCAGAAGAAAATATCAATTCAAGTTTATAATTCAAAAATATATCCAATCAATTTAATATTTAATATAAATTATTAAATTGATATTGCTCAAAATTCCGGGTCGTCACAAGTCTCCATGACTGACTCGGAGTTTATTGTTCCCTTCTAAACTCTGGGTGCCCACAAATTTCCACACGGGCAGCCTAGAGTTATGTTATCAGGATATTCTGGAGCTTTGGAAGCAAGCTGGATGACGAGACGTAGTATTTGTATCTGATAGTATTTATTCCGCTGTGTATTCTGTATGAGGACAAGTTTATATAACTGTCCATTGATGTGATGTATTGTATTGAGTTGTATATTGACTCTGATTGATGTATGTATAAAATGATATAGTTCTTTGTTTTAAAGATTACTGATTTATCTATTATATATTGTTCCGCTGCGATATGTGAGATTCTGATATTGTTTTCTGCTTCTGTATCTGATGTTGTGTTGTTGTTCTTCTTTCTTTTTCTTCTATCTTCTTCTTCTACCTTTTTCTTCTTTCTTAAAACCATAACTTTTCGGGTTTCCGGCATTCGATGGCTCAGCAGTCGATAAAGTGAGTATCGATGTTGAATTTTCGAAAGTCAAAAATTTTCGGGATGTTACAGACGATCTAACTGTTCAACAAGCTTGTATCGTCGTGGTCCACGTTTTCCTAGTTGAAATCCTTGGCTAATTTCACGTCTAGAGGCTCCGATCGACATTAGATGATTTAGTTTAATGGTGGCTGAGAATTCATTTTAGGGTTAGGGTTTGCAAATGAAGATAGTTGAAGGCCTTTATATAGAAAATTTTATGGCACTATTCATCCATGAAAATTTCGAACTACAAACGAAACGTGCCACCTGGCGTTCTATATGCTATACCCCTATTCCGAACACAAAATATATATCGGAAGACAATTCCATCATAGATGGAAGTTAACTTTTCAAATTGATATATGTTAAATTAAATTACTTTAAATAATTTCTACTCGTTTCGAACTCGCACGACCAAACGATACGTCCGATCACCATGAAATTCAACGGCATACAATAATTCACTATTACGGATCCAATGAAACTGGTTTAATTACTTTACTTATTTCCAATATTAAACTCATAAGTTTAATTATCAAATAAATTGCTATAGTTGAAATTCATGTTATTTTATTTGTAATATTAACTTTTTAATATTTAAAATCATTTAAATATTCCAAATTCAAATGACTGAATTTCTGGGTAGTTACATTCTCCCTCCTTTAAAGAATTTCGTCCTCGAAATTACCGGTAAGAAAAATTTCACAAACCCATTAACCTTTCAAAACAATTAGTTGAAATGGATTTCCAAATTCTTCTAAGTCGTTTAACTTTTCTAAATCAAATAGTTCTAATTTCTTATAAAAAGTTTTCTAACTCTTTCAATTCCTAATTTAAATTTCCAAAACTAACTAATACCATTCCAAATTATAAAACCGAAATCAAAATTTTAGTTATAAAAAAGTTTCCAAAATTTTCAAAAAAATTTCGAACGCCTTAAGTTTATGAAATTTTTTGCCAGCGCTCTTTTTGGAGGCTCAATCGTAAATATTTACAATATATATGTATAAATATAATCACAAATATACATCTTATCTTCGAGGATGACGCATCCCGTAGAGAAAAATATAAAAATACAGTATGTAATCCAAGATGTGTAGCTTATTTTATCATTAGCAAAGAATAGACAACCAATATAATGCGAAAGCTAGCTCCAAATGCAAAGCATACGCCATCCGTACCTACTAATCACTCAACAAACAATGAGAACAAGTATGTAGAATGTTACATTTCTATATAATATATAATATACCATAACAACATGCAATTTAGCAAATGTAACAAGAGAAACCATTAACCAAATTATATTCATCCAATTTTTTTAGTCCACAAATCAACTTGCATTTTCAAATGTCAACATTATATTTATGCACTTCCATTTCTTCTTATCATGTAATTTATTCACTCCTAATTTATTCACATTCATTTTACTAACATTTAACTAATTATCATTCAATCCATCTGCATTCAATTGATTTACATTCAATTTAAACCAAGTTCTATTATTCGCGTTAATTTTACTTACACTGATTTATCCACATTCAATTGACTATTATTCAATTTATTTATTTTCAGTTGATTTGCATCCAATTCATTAACATTCATTTATTCTCATTTACTTTACTTACATTCACCTTCAATTTAATCTATGGTTAACAACGATCCATTGCATACTAATTCGTTTATGGGCCATTTCCATAAAACAATTACTTAAGATTATTCCAGCCATTTCACACAACTTATGTTTATATTTCATCACAACTTAAGTTCATATTTAATTTTATCAAATAACCTTCCAAACTATATTTTCATTTTACAACTAAAATCAAATTCCATTTTATAAACCAAATTTTTATTCATTCCATCACTTCACTTAATCCATTTCAAATCCAATTCAACTTCATTTAACCTTTCTTTAAGTTAAGCTTCATTCCCTTTATTTCATTACTAAATTTTATATAACTTTATTAAAGATAAAATTTTAATCTCATATCTCAATTCGAATTTTCTTTTCATGTCTATATCATTTTCAAATTTTGTTAACGCTAAAAAGTGAACGCTAACACCCGGTGTGTGTAATAGATTCGTGAAAGCACCACCCGTTGGTACGGGAACAGAAAACAAGCTGAAAATAGCAGTAAAACGTTAAATAACAACAGATTTATAGTGGTTCGGCCCGTAATTGAGCCTACGTCCACTTTATAGTCTTTTATTGCTGATTTGATTACAATTCGATACAATATTCTTCACAATACAATGCAATTTGATCATGAAAACACTCTTGACTGCTAGCTCAATCTTCGATGATGAAACTCGATGAATCCGTGTCGGATGTATGAAATTCCTCTCGAAGCTTGTTGTAGTGTCTCGAGTATTTGAAGATCTTTGTATGCTGATTGAGTTGAGAGTTCGGCAGAGTAACGACGCTTGAAGAAATGGCTGGCCAAAAGTCCCCTACTTGTTGAAGTTTGAGGGGTATTTATAGGGTAGAATTTGACTCAGGAAATTTTCCTAAGTCTTTAAGTCGTGGCCGACTTATAGAAGTCTTAGGTCGTAAGTCGGCGACGAGATAAAGCACTTGTACCGGTTGATACTTCCAGAACGAGTTAGTAAGTCGTGCGCGACTTAGTTTAAGTTGTAAGTCGGCAACGACCTAAAAGATGCAATACTGTTTTCGTTCCCTTAAGTCGGTGAGCTTTTAGGTCGGTGCAAAGTTAAGTCGGCAGCTCTTCTCAGTAATTAGATCGGCAACTGTTGGGTCAGAGCTTTCTTAGGTCGTAGCCTGTTAAGTCGGAGACCTTGTTAACTCGGAGCCTTCCTTAAGTCGGAGAGTATCTTAACTCGAAGTCTTTCTTAGGTCGTAGCCTGTTAAGTCGGTATATGTTTAGGTCGGAGGCTACTTTAGCTCGCACAGGTAACATCCCGGATTTTTCGACTTTCGAAAATTCGACATCGATACTCACTTTATCGACTGCCGAGCCATCAAATGCCGGAAACCCGAAAAGTTATGGTTTTAAAAAGAAGAAAAAGGTAGAAGAAGAAGAAAATAGAAGAAAAAGAGAGAAGAAGAACAGAAACAATAACAGAATCTCACATATCGCAGCGGAACAATATATAATAGATAAACACTAGTCTTTTAAAACAAAGAGCTATATCAGTTTATACATACATCAATCAGAGTCATATACAACAATGGACAGTTATATAACTTGTCCTCATACAGAATACACAGCGGAATAAATACTATCAGATACAAATACTACGTCTCGTCATCCATCTTGCTTCCAAAGCTCCAGAATATCCAGAATATCCTGATAATCTAACTCTAGACTGCCCGTGTGGAAATTGGTGGGCACCCAGAGTTTAGAAGGGGAACAATAAACTCCGAGTCAGTCATGGTGACTGGTGTGAGATCGTAAAACAGTTATTGTAACGACCCAGAATTTTTGATGATTAAAATTCAAATATTTAATTAATTTTAAATATTAATAAATGAATTTAATAAGTCGAATGATTTATTTTTCGAATATTGGGTTTTATTTGAGAATTAAATCGATAAATTAATAATTGAAATTTCAGAAATAATTAAAAATCGAGTTTAATATGATTGAAATTGATTTGGAAAATTTTATTTAATCATACTGGAGTTATAGAAATATTTTAGAACTCTTAAAATTGAATTTGGAGTTAATCTGTGAAAATTGAATATTTTAATATTTAATTATCGACTTAAAAATAGCCAATTTTCGAACAGTCTCAGAATTGGACGAGACCAGTTCCATTGGATCCGTAATAGTTAGTTATTATCGGATTTCAATTTTCGTAGCAAACGGAGTTGTCGTTTGACCGTGGCAACTCGAAACGCATCGATATCGTTTTAATTTTAATTCGGCGAGTTAAAATAGTCATTTTTTAAAAAGTCTCGGATTTCGACGAAACCAGTTTCATCGGATCCGTAATGTGAAATTATTACATGGTTTCAAATTTCATAATTTTTGGATTTACCGTTTGTCCGGGGCAAGCCAAAACGCCTTGAAAGCGATTTAAATCGGTTTAATTTAAATTGATCGTTTTTCTCCATATCTCACACAGACGACCGAATTAGCTTCCGAAACACGTTCCATTGCGTTCGGAACGTGGGGTAAACCTTAGAAACGTCAGCCGGCACGCTCGATTTGGAGTTCGGAAATTTATCGGTGAATAGTAATTTGGCAAATTTTCTATATAAGGACCATTATCTTCTATTTTGCAAAGAAGATGAAAGCCTAACCCTAAATCTCTTCAGCCGCCACCTCCAAATTCGAAGGCCAGAAACACACTCAATTCATTCTCTCTGATCTCCTCATCCGTTCACTTTCATCCAAAATCACCAACTACAAAGTAGTAGATCTCAACGAATACTAGCTATCCAACGGTTAAGATCTGAAATGGCGAAGCGAGGAGGCTGAAATGGAGCCGCGTTTACCATCAGGTCGGGCACGAATTCCCAGGTCAGATCAGGGCCGAGCTCCACCTTGTCACAGCTGAAGGCAGCTCTGGGCGATGGCGTTCGAATGGTGGTGGTATGATGGGTTTCAGGCGATCGGAGGTGGGGTCTTGGACGGTCAAAGCTTGGCAAATGATGGGTTCTTGAACGTGATATTCACGTAAGGGAGGAAGAAGAGAAAGTAGGGGGAGCGGCCAAGATCTTCAATTGGAAAGCAACGGCCAGGATGTGTTTTGGGTATAGAATTAACTAAAAATGTTGTAAATTTAATTATATTAGAATCGTGTAACTTCAAAAATGCATATCTTTTTGCTGCGAGGTCGGAATGGAACGAAACAAAATGCGTTGGAATCGTCTCGACGTGTACTTCGCTATGAAACTGGATTGGAAGCGATCGGGGTCAATGAAAATTTTGAGTGAAATTAAACGTCCGTTTAATTTCATTCGAAATAAATCGCTACGAATTGCTATCGTAAAATCACGGTGAGATCTTCTCACTCAAAAATTGAAAGTGGAATTTTCAGTTATTGATTTGATTGCTATTGGATGTGATATTAGATATGGTAGGATATATCTATATATATATATATATATATAGCAATATATACATATTGGCATATGTATATATTGGATTGATTGATTTCCCGCCTCGTATAGCGGATGAGACCCTATTGCGCCGTTAGTAAGCGGATATTTATAAAACCCATATACCGCGATAATTCCGTACTGGAGCGGAATTGGTATTGTGCTAACATCTTTGGATGCAGGGAAACAGGTTGGAGGGATCCAACTGGATTCCTCAACTGTATTTACTTATTTACAGATATTGATATATATTCTGTTATCATATTGATATATGATATTGACTGTTGTGATGGACTAATTGGTGTTGTCGCATCATCGGATTCAGTTTTGAAATGTAAAAATAACGACTTTTACTTTAAAAGGGTTTTTAAAGTGATTTTTGAAAATATACGTTTTATGGAATTTTTGAATCGATTTATAAACGTAAAATTTTGAAGTTATAAAAGTTAAGATTTTTGTGAATTATGACCGTAAGGTGATTTTTGAAATAAATAGTTTAAGCAATTTATAAAATGGTTTGAACTGAGATTTTCGGATTTTTGTGAACAGTTTATTTAAAAGATTTAAAAAGTTGATATTTATAAATTTAAAATATTGGAATTTTAAAACGAGATGATAAGTGTTAAAGATGAAATTTATAGAATTATAAATCGTGAGGATATGGAATTTATAGATTCATAAATTGTGAAATTATAAAATGGATGATACTGTAGAATAAAAGATTTATAAGAGATTTACTTATAAATTGGATTTTTTTGCCTTTAAATGGAATATTGATCGAATTATTAATAAAGAAGATTTATTTAATTGAAGTCGTTAGAAAATAGAAATAGAATTTATAAACGTTGTTTTATAAATTTGAAGTCAATTGGATTTGATAAATTAAAATGTTAAAGGAGATATATTCGCGATTTTGGATAGCGGATTATTATTTAAATAAAATGTGTAGAAAACATTGAAATGTGGTTAGTGAAGTATATTCACGATTTTGGACAGTGAATATATTGTTAAGTAAAATGAACTTGTTTTGGGGAAAGCGATATTACAGAAATGAAGTGATTGTTTTAAAAGATGTTTTAAAATGTGATAAGTATCGAATACATAGATTTCAACTTTTATTGTTGAAATAGACATTTTTGAGGAATTTAAGGAAATGATGGACTATAACACTGTTGTTATAGTAAATGGTTTCCGAAAGGAAATATTTTTGTATGGTATTGGGATTCATATATCTATCTAAATTCCGAATCCCTATACTAGTTATTTTGAGTCGTCGTAACGATGTTTTACGTAACATTCGTTTTGACTCAAATAAAATGTGTTTAAAGAATGATTTCCTTAAAGAATGAGATATATACTTAATTTTGATTTAAGTATAACGAATATTTTCAAATGTTGAAAATAAAAGATTTGTGAAACACTTATTATTAAATAAGTATGGAATGTTTTCCAAAATGAAATGAAACATTTTGAGATTTTATCTTCTTAAAGATAAAATGAAATTGAATATTTGAAATCGATTTGAGAATCGTATATCAGTAGATATTTTGAAAATATAAATTCACTATGGAATTTATAAAAGAAAGGGAAGTTGTTTAAAAAAAAAATAAACGTTAATTTATTTTTAAAGTGTGGAAATATTATATCTAGTAAAGATATTTTTGAAGATGAAATAATTTGGAAAATTATTTGGAATCTGATGATGTTGCGCATCTTTATTGATAGTTAAATAACCGACTATCAATAATTACCTTGAATGACATTTGTTGTGATTGGATGGATTTGAATGCCACACTTATTTTTGAATAATCGCTCACTATTCGGGTTAGCCGGGAAAGGACCATGGGGTCGTATAACCCATTCCGAATATGTGATACGTCGTTATGAATTGCATTCGAAGACCGGTGTTGAAGACCGGATATTTTTGAAAACGGAAGGATTACCGTCGAGTTACTCTACATCGGCTGATCTCCGATTTAGAGGTTTTATCACCCTTAGTGACGGGAAGTCCGGACGTGATTAGAAATTTATCCGGATATGCAAGGGCTTCGTGAGAAGTGCCTTCGGTTCTGTTCGATCCCGGAACAGACTTATATGGATTATGTGTCTGACGTTACAATTTGAGATATAAAGCTGATTTCTTTCAAATACATTTCTGTTGGTGGCGGAGAATTTATTCTCTTAGCTTAACACCCTTCTCTGAGACGTACGAGCTCAGAGGTTATGTAGTTGAAATTTATCAGCGATATATCCCAATTTGGTAACGTGGCATACTGAGTGTTGCTGTGAAATGATCAGTGTTTGATCATTTGTGATATGATCATTTGTTTGATCTTATATCTTTGTGATCATAGGTTGATCATTTTTGTTTGACCCGAAGCAGGGCTTTTTGAGAAAGCGTAGCTTTGTGGACGAGACTTCGTCGAGCCTCACACCCCGGAAATGGTCGAAACAGGAAGGATGCAGCAAGGTTCTAGGGAGTAGCGCCCCTTAGTGTATGTCATTCCTTCTGGATAGAGGTGGTATCATGGTATGGAGCCTAGATACTTAACCTATGTGGTTGCTGCATTATTATCTATGTGGTTTGTTGGAAATCGGGGATCCTCGGGAAGATCGGTTACGATCGGGGGATGGCATACGCGTGTCAGTAATTACCTATTTTTGCAGAGGTAACCCGGCCTTGTGTTGGCGGAGATCCGGTTAGGTTCTCGGGTCGTCTATTCCAGGGACGTACCCATCGGGGAAAGGAAGTTCCTTAGCCTGACCATTTGTTGGAAATCCAAACTCCAATACGTGACTTGTACGGTATTAGTTGTAGAACCTGCCATTTACGTACGGTGGTCACCACTGTTTAGATGGTAGCTATAGTAGGCATACGATACTGGTCGTATGTTGGCTAAGATTAATATTATACTTTCGAAATGTTTCTACACTATGCACTAATAATAATATCAAAAATGATTTGATTTTGCGTAGTAAGCATCTTTGACTATCATAAGAAGAAATCTCCTCCAATTCTGCGTTTGCATTGTGTGTGTGGTGGGAGGTCTTATGGTAGTCTCATTTTCCAAAAAGCATTGCGAATTTGTTTTATTTTCTTTGTGAAAGAATAACTGTTTTACGATCTCACACCAGTCTTGCTATATTACAGCATGATAGGGGGTTCTCGCTTCGCGGTTTGGTGGCGAACGGGAGACTCTTACCCCTACATGTCCCTGAGAGGGATGGGTTGGTTAGGCGAAGGCCGTGACAGTCGAGAGGCTGGCCGTAAAAGCAAGTTTGGGGTTCTAGTGTAAGCCACGATGGGGCTGGGATGGTTGAAATGAAGTGTTTGTTTTAAAAGACTAGTGTTTATCTATTATATATTGTTCCGCTGCGATGTGTAAGATTCTGATATTGTTTTTCTATTTCTGATGTTGTTCTGTTGTTCTTCTTTCTTTCTTTCTTCTTCTTCTCTTTTTCTTCTATTTCTTCTTTCTAAAACCCTCACTATTGGAGTTTCCGGCACTCGATTCCTCGGCAGTCGATAAAGGGAGTATCGATGTCGAATTTTCGAAAGTCGAAAATTTCGGTACGTGACAGCGTGGTATCAGAGCATATGGTTAAGCGACAACCCTGCTCTGTTGGGTGTTACTCATTAGAGATAGAGTCAGTAGTACTCTAGAATGAGTTGAGTGTAATAATAGATATGAGCGCGTATTTGTTAGTGAATATAAAATTGTTTTATATTGTGATGATTGGTTTGTTGAGTGGTATATGGATTCTGGTCGGTATTGTCCGTACAACTCTATCGATAGGGATCTCTAAACACTTGTATAGAACAATTCGGCACAGTATTGTTTTAAATAGGGTAAATGAGATAATTTTGCCCAAAACTATTTTTGTATAGAAAAGAAATGTTTTTCTATAAAGTACTATAGTATTTGGATGCATGGTTGTTAGGAAGTAATAATATTAAATTATTATCAATGAAATTGAATAAGAAATTGGAATCATAACTCCAAAGTTAAGAGATAAATCCATGTACAAATGAAATTTAAGAATGTAAATTATAAATGTGAATTGTAGTTTGAAACGGAATTCCAGAGAAGTATTTGGAAATGTTTTGAAAAGAATTTGAAAATTTTGGAGATTTGGAAAGTTTAAATCTTTTTGGATTTGAAAATGGATTTCAAGGGTTTTGAAAAATGTTTTGACGGAATGAAAAGCTCTAAACTCTTTTCGGTCGCTGGAAAATAATTCCGATGATGATCGCGACATCACCGGTGTTCATTTTCGGGTTTCCAAAAGAGGAATTGCTGCCAAATTGTTTTAAAAGGAAGTTGTTTGAAAAAAATTGGATTTTGTTTTAGAAAATTCAAAAGATAAATTTGAATTGTTTTCAAAAATGATTTTTGAAAATGTTATTAAGACTCTGGAATTGAGTATTGAATTATGAAAATAAAATTGTGAATGAATGAATCAATTTGCAATTGCAAGTACATGAATGTAAATTGAATTCGAATGGAAATCCAGTTTAATACAAGTGATTGTAAACCAAAATAGTGAATTGTAAATAAATTTTGGGAACGAACAAAAGTGAATAAAACTGGAGTTAAAACTGAATATTGAAAACGAATTTGAATTATGTGAAATAAAATGAAGTTTTGAGATTAGTTTGAAGTGAACTAAAGTTAATTGATAAAAATTCAATATTCAGAAGTCGAACTGAATCCAAATTAGATTGGAATTGTGAATTAAATTCAAATGAAATTGAAATGAAAAATTGAACGAAATTGAATATGTAACTTCAACAGTGAAGTAAAAATGTATAAGTAGTTTATATTGAAAATTTGTAATAAAATTTACAAAATGGTTTGAATATGTAACTAGATATTATGGCTAGTAGGACATACAGGTGTATGAAAGGAATTGGATTTGATTTCAAAGATAAATTTGAATGGCTCGACAAAAGGTAAGTATTTAAATTCCAATATGAGATTTGCTGATTTCTTGTCTAGCCGCCTGGCTTTTTCTTTTCTTTTTGAAATCTGAGAGTCCGTAGGGACGTTTTGTAGTCGTGCCATATTAGCCGCGCAAAGGAGACGCTGGCGAAATTTTTCGAAAATTTAGGGCGTTAGAAAATTTTTGAGAAATTTTTGAGTTAAAATTTGAATTTAAACTCGAATTTGAATTGAGAAGTTAAACAATGTTGTTTGAAACTTATAATTGAAGTTAGAAAGTTAGTTGAAGTAATAATGAATCTTTACTAGAAAGATTTGTTTTGATAAATTGATAAAACTATTAGATATTGAAAGATAGTAGACGAGTTAAGGACATTTTTCCCTAACTTGTAATTTCGAGGACGAAATTCTTTTAAGGGGGGAAGTTTGTAACGACCCAGAATTTTTGATGATTAAAATTCGAATATTTAATTAATTTTAAATATTAATAAATGAATTTAATAAGTCGAATGATTTATTTTTCGAATATTGGGTTTTATTTGAGAATTAAATCGATAAATTAATAATTGAAATTTCAGAAATAATTAAAAATCGAGTTTAATATGATTGAAATTGATTTGGAAAATTTTATTTAATCATACTGGAGTTATAGAAATATTTTAGAACTCTTAAAATTGAATTTGGAGTTAATCTGTGAAAATTGAATATTTTAATATTTAATTATCGACTTAAAAATAGCCAATTTTCGAACAGTCTCAGAATTGGACGAGCCCAGTTCCATTGGATCCGTAATAGTTAGTTATTATCGGATTTCAGTTTTTGTAGCAAACGGAGTTGTCGTTTGACCGTGGCAGCTCGAAACGCATCGATATCGTTTTAATTTTAATTCGGCGAGTTAAAATAGTCATTTTTCAAAAATCTCGGATTTCGACGAAACCAGTTTCATCGGATCCGTAATGTGAAATTATTGCATGGTTTCAAATTTCATAATTTTTGGATTTACCGTTTTTCCGGGGCAAGCCAAAACGCCTCGAAATCGATTTAAATCGGTTTAATTTAAATTGATCGTTTTTCTCCATATCTCACACAGACGACCGAAATAGCTTCCGAAACACGTTCCATTGCGTTCGAAACGTGGGGTAAACCTTAGAAACGTCAGCCGGCACGCTCGATTTGGAGTTCGGAAATTTATCGGTGAATAGTAATTTGGCAAATTTTCTATATAAGGACCATTATCTTCTATTTTGCAAAGAAGATGAAAGCCTAACCCTAAATCTCTTCAGCCGCCACCTCCAAATTCGAAGGCCAGAAACACACTCAATTCATTCTCTCTGATCTCCTCATCCGTTCACTTTCATCCAAAATCACCAACTACAAAGTAGTAGATCTCAACGAATACTAGCTATCCAACGGTTAAGATCTGAAATGGCGAAGCGAGGAGGCTGAAATGGAGCCGCATTTACCATCAGGTCGGGCACGAATTCCCAGGTCAGATCAGGGCCGAGCTCCACCTTGTCGCAGCTGAAGGCAGCTCTGGGCGATGGCGTTCGAATGGTGGTGGTATGATGGGTTTCAGGCGATCGGAGGTGGGGTCTTGGACGGTCAAAGCTTGGCAAATGATGGGTTCTTGAACGTGATATTCACGTAAGGGAGGAAGAAGAGAAAGTAGGGGGAGCGGCCAAGATCTTCAATTGGAAAGCAACGGCCAGGATGTGTTTTGGGTATAGAATTAACTAAAAATGTTGTAAATTTAATTATATTAGAATCGTGTAACTTCAAAAATGCATATCTTTTTGCTGCGAGGTCGGAATGGAACGAAACAAAATGCGTTGGAATCGTCTCGACGTGTACTTCGCTATGAAACTGGATTGGAAGCGATCGGGGTCAATGAAAATTTTGAGTGAAATTAAACGTCCGTTTAATTTCATTCGAAATAAATCGCTACGAATTGCTATCGTAAAATCACGGTGAGATCTTCTCACTCAAAAATTGAAAGTGGAATTTTCAGTTATTGATTTGATTGCTATTGGATGTGATATTAGATATGGTAGGATATATCTATATATATATATAGCAATATATACATATTGGCATATGTATATATTGGATTGATTGATTTCCCGCCTCGTATAGCGGATGAGACCCTATTGCGCCGTTAGTAAGCGGATATTTATAAAACCCATATACCGCGATAATTCCGTACTGGAGCGGAATTGGTATTGTGCTAACATCTTTGGATGCAGGGAAACAGGTTGGAGGGATCCAACTGGATTCCTCAACTGTATTTACTTATTTACAGATATTGATATATATTCTGTTATCATATTGATATATGATATTGACTGTTGTGATGGACTAATTGGTGTTGTCGCATCATCGGATTCAGTTTTGAAATGTAAAAATAACGACTTTTACTTTAAAAGGGTTTTTAAAGTGATTTTTGAAAATATACGTTTTATGGAATTTTTGAATCGATTTATAAACGTAAAATTTTGAAGTTATAAAAGTTAAGATTTTTGTGAATTATGACCGTAAGGTGATTTTTGAAATAAATAGTTTAAGCAATTTATAAAATGGTTTGAACTGAGATTTTCGGATTTTTGTGAACAGTTTATTTAAAAGATTTAAAAAGTTGATATTTATAAATTTAAAATATTGGAATTTTAAAACGAGATGATAAGTGTTAAAGATGAAATTTATAGAATTATAAATCGTGAGGATATGGAATTTATAGATTCATAAATTGTGAAATTATAAAATGGATGAAACTGTAGAATAAAAGATTTATAAGAGATTTACTTATAAATTGGATTTTTTTGCCTTTAAATGGAATATTGATCGAATTATTAATAAAGAAGATTTATTTAATTGAAGTCGTTAGAAAATAGAAATAGAATTTATAAACGTTGTTTTATAAATTTGAAGTCAATTGGATTTGATAAATTAAAATGTTAAAGGAGATATATTCGCGATTTTGGATAGCGGATTATTATTTAAATAAAATGTGTAGAAAACATTGAAATGTGGTTAGTGAAGTATATTCACGATTTTGGACAGTGAATATATTGTTAAGTAAAATGAACTTGTTTTGGGGAAAGCGATATTAAAGAAATGAAGTGATTGTTTTAAAAGATGTTTTAAAACGTGATAAGTATCGAATACATAGATTTCAACTTTTATTGTTGAAATAGACATTTTCGAGGAATTTAAGGAAATGATGGACTATAACACTGTTGTTATAGTAAATGGTTTCCGAAAGGAAATATTTTTGTATGGTATTGGGATTCATATATCTATCTAAATTCCGAATCCCTATACTAGTAATTTTGAGTCGTCGTAACGATGTTTTACGTAACATTCGTTTTGACTCAAATAAAATGTGTTTAAAGAATGATTTCCTTAAAGAATGAGATATATACTTAATTTTGATTTAAGTATAACGAATATTTTCAAATGTTGAAAATAAAAGATTTGTGAAACACTTATTATTAAATAAGTATGGAATGTTTTCCAAAATGAAATGAAACGTTTTGAGATTTTATCTTCTTAAAGATAAAATGAAATTGAATATTTGAAATCGATTTGAGAATCATATATCAGTAGATATTTTGAAAATATAAATTCACTATGGAATTTATAAAAGAAAGGGAAGTGGTTTAAAAAAAAAATAAACATTGATTTATTTTTAAAGTGTGGAAATTTTATATCTAGTAAAGATATTTTTGAAGATGAAATAATTTGGAAAATTATTTGGAATCTGATGATGTTGCGCATCTTTATTGATAGTTAAATAACCGACTATCAATAATTACCTTGAATGACATTTGTTGTGATTGGATGGATTTGAATGCCACACTTATTTTTGAATAATCGCTCACTATTCGGGTTAGCCGGGAAAGGACCATGGGGTCGTATAACCCATTCCGAATATGTGATACGTCGTTATGAATTGCATTCGAAGACCGGTGTTGAAGACCGGATATTTTTGAAAACGGAAGGATTACCGTCGAGTTACTCTACATCGGCTGATCTCCGATTTAGAGGTTTTATCACCCTTAGTGACGGGAAGTCCGGACGTGATTAGAAATTTATCCGGATATGCAAGGGCTTCGTGAGAAGTGCCTTCGGTTCTGTTCGATCCCGGAACAGACTTATATGGATTGTGTGTCTGACGTTACAATTTGAGATATAAAGCTGATTTCTTTCAAATACATTTCTGTTGGTGGCGGAGAATTTATTCTCTTAGCTTAACACCCTTCTCTGAGACGTACGAGCTCAGAGGTTATGTAGTTGAAATTTATCAGCGATATATCCCAATTTGGTAACGTGGCATACTGAGTGTTGCTGTGAAATGATCAGTGTTTGATCATTTGTGATATGATCATTTGTTTGATCTTATATCTTTGTGATCATAGGTTGATCATTTTTGTTTGACCCGAAGCAGGGCTTTTTGAGAAAGCGTAGCTTTGTGGACGAGACTTCGTCGAGCCTCACACCCCGGAAATGGTCGAAACAGGAAGGATGCAGCAAGGTTCTAGGGAGTAGCGCCCCTTAGTGTATGTCATTCCTTCTGGATAGAGGTGGTATCATGGTATGGAGCCCAGATACTTAACCTATGTGGTTGCTGCATTATTATCTATGTGGTTTGTTGGAAATCGGGGATCCTCGGGAAGATCGGTTACGATCGGGGGATGGCATACGCGTGTCAGTAATTACCTATTTTTGCAGAGGTAACCCGGCCTTGTGTTGGCGGAGATCCGGTTAGGTTCTCGGGTCGTCTATTCCAGGGACGTACCCATCGGGGAAAGGAAGTTCCTTAGCCTGACCATTTGTTGGAAATCCAAACTCCAATACGTGACTTGTACGGTATTAGTTGTAGAACCTGCCATTTACGTACGGTGGTCACCACTGTTTAGATGGTAGCTATAGTAGGCATACGATACTGGTCGTATGTTGGCTAAGATTAATATTATACTTTCGAAATGTTTCTACACTATGCACTAATAATAATATCAAAAATGATTTGATTTTGCGTAGTAAGCATCTTTGACTATCATAAGAAGAAATCTCCTCCAATTCTGTGTTTGCATTGTGTGTGTGGTGGGAGGTCTTATGGTAGTCTCATTTTCCAAAAAGCATTGCGAATTTGTTTTATTTTCTTTGTGAAAGAATAACTGTTTTACAATCTCACACCAGTCACCATGACTGACTCGGAGTTTATTGTTTCCCTTCTAAACTCTGGGTGCCCACAAATTTCCACACGGGCAGCCTAGAGTTATATTATCAGGATATTCTGGATATTCTGGAGCTTTGGAGATAAGCTGGATGACGAGACGTAGTATTTGTATCTGATAGTATTTATTCCGCTGTGTATTCTGTATGAGGACAAGTTTATAAAACTGTCCATTGTTGTATATTGACTCTGATTGATGTATGTATAAATTGATATAGTTCTTTGTTTTAAAAGACTAGTGTTTATCTATTATATATTGTTCCGCTGCGATGTGTAAGATTCTGATATTGTTTTTCTGTTTCTGATGTTGTTCTGTTGTTCTTCTTTCTTTCTTTCTTCTTCTTCTCTTTTTCTTTTATTTCTTCTTTCTAAAACCCTCACTATTGGAGTTTCCGGCACTCGATTCCTCGGCAGTCGATAAAGGGAGTATCGATGTCGAATTTTCGAAAGTCGAAAATTTCGGTACGTGACAGTTATTCTTTAAAATAATCAACAGAAAAATTTTAAAGTAAATTCGCAATGCTTTTTGGAAAATGAGACTACCATAAGACCACCTACCACACACACAATGCAAACGCAGACTTGGAGGAGATTTCTTCTTATGATAGTCAAAGATGCTTGATACGGAAAATCAAATCATTTTTGATATTATTATTAGTGCATAGTGTAGAAAACATTTCGAAAGTATAATATTAATCTTAGCCAGCATAGGCATTCCGCACTTATGCCTACTATAGCTACCATCCAAACAGTGGTGACCACCATAAGTGAATGATAGGTTCTACAACTAAAACCGTACAAGGCTCGTATTGTTTCTTTGGATTTCCAACAAATGGTCAGGCTAAGGAACTTCCTATCCACGATGGGTACGTCCCTGGAATAGACGACCCGAGAACCTAACGTTACGGTTAGATCTCTGCCAACACAAGGCCGGGTTACCTCTGCAAAAATAGGTAACTACTGACACGCGTATGCCATCCCCCGATCGTCACCGATCTTCCCGAGGATCCCCGATTCGCAACAAACCACATAGTAAAAATGCAGCAACCACATAGGTTAAGTATCTGGGCTCCATACCATGATACCACCTTTATCCAGAAGGAATGACATACACTAAGGGGCGCTACTCCCTAGAACCTTGCTGCATCCTTCCTGTTTCGACCATTTCCGGGGTGTGAGGCTCGATGAAGTCTCATCCACAAAGCTACGCTTTCTACAAAGCCCTGCTTCGGGTCAAACAAAATGATCAACCTATGATCACAAAGATATAAGATCAAACAAATGATCATATCGCAAATGATCAAACACTGACCATTTCACAGCAACACTCAGTATGCCACGTTACCAAATTGGGAGTATATCGCTGATAAATTTCAACTACATAACCTCTGAGCTCGTACGTCTCAGAGAAGGGTGTTAAGCTAAGAGAATAAATTCTCCGCCACCAACAGAAATGTATTTGAAAGAAATCAGCTTTATATCTCAAATTGTAACGTCAGACACACAATCCATACAAGTCTGTTCCGGGATCGAACAGAACCGAAGGCACTTCTCACGAAGCCCTTGCATATCCGGATAAATTTCTAATCACGTCCGGACTTCCCGTCACTAAGGGTGATAAAACCTCTAAACCGGAGATCAGCCGATGTAGAGTAACTCGACGGTAATCCTTCCGTTTTCAAAAATATCCGATCTTCAACACCGGTCTTCGAATGCAATTCATAACGACGTATCACATATTCGGAATGGGTTATACGACCCCATGGTCCTTTCCCGGCTAACCCGAATAGTGAGCGCTTATTCAAAAATAAGTGTGGCATTCAAATTCATCCAATTCACAACAAATACCATTCAGGGTAATTATTGATAGTCGGTTATTTAACTATCAATAATGATGCGCAACATCATCAGATTCCAAATAATTTTCCAAATTATTTTATCTTCAAAACATATCTTTACTAGATATAAAATTTCCACATTTCAAAAATAAATCGACGTTTATTTTTCTAAACAGTTTCCCTTTCCTTTATAAATTCCAGAGTGAATTTATATTTTCAAAATATCTACAGATATACGATTTTCAAATTGTTTTCAATATTCAACTTCATTTTATCTTTAAGAAGATAAAATCTCAAAAACGTTTCATTTCATTTTGGAAAACATTCCATACTTTTTTAATAATAAGTGTTTCACAAATCTTTTATTTTCAACATTTGAAAATATTCGATATACTTAAATCAATATTAAGTACATATTCATTCTTTAAGGAAATCATTCTTTTTAACAACATCTATTTGAGTCAAAACGAATGTTACGTAAAACATCGTTACGACGACTCAAAATCACTAGTATAGGGATTCGAATTTTTAAGATAGATATGTAAATCCCAATACAAAAAACATTTCCTTTCGAAAATCATTTTCTATAACAAAAGTGTTATAGTCCACCATTTCCTTAAATTTCTCGAAAACGTCTATTTCAACAATGAATGTTGAAATCTATGCTTTCGATTCATAATACATTTTAAAACATCTTTAAAATGTTTAACTTCATTTTAAAGTATCACTTCTTTAAAAAAATGAATCCATTTTATTCAATAATATATTCACTGTCCAAAATCGTGAATATAATTCACCTAACCAAATTTCAATCATCTCTACACCTTTTATTTCAATAAAGATTCGCTATCCAAAATCGCGAATATATCTTCTTTAATAACCTCCTACATTTAATTTATCAAATTCAATTGATTTCGAATTTATAAAACAACGTTTATAAATTCTATTTCTATTTTCTAACAACTTCAATTTAATAAATCTTCTTTATTAATAATTCGATCAATATTCCATTTAAAGGCAAAAATCCAATTTATAAGTTAATCTCTTATAAATCTTTTATTCTACAGTTTCATCCATTTTATAACTTCACAATTTATAAATCTATAAATTCCATATCTTCACGATTTATAATTCTATAAATTTCATTTTTAACACTTATAAACTCGTTTTAAAATTCCAATATTTTAAATTTATAAATACCAACCTTTTAAATCTTTTAAATAAACTGTTCACAAAAATTCGAAAATCTCAGTTCAAACCATTTTATAAATTGCTTAAACTATTTATTTCAAAAATCATCTTACGGTCATAATTCACAAAAATCTTAACTTTTATAACTTCAAAATTTTAAACGTTTATTTATTTAAAATAAATCAATTAAACAATTCAATAAAACGTCTACTTTCAAAAATTACTTTAAAATCCTTTTAAAGTAAAAGTCGTTATTTTTAAAGTTCAAAACTTGAATCCGATGATGCAACAGCACCAAACAATCAATCGCAACAATCAAATATCATATATCATCATATGATAACAGAATATACATCAATATCTGTAAATAAATAAATACTGGTGAGGAATCTAGTTGGATCCCTCCAACCTGTTTCCCTACATCCAAAGACGTTAGCACAATACCAATTCCACTTCGAGGTGGAATATCGCGGTATATGGGTTTTATAAAAATATCCGCTTACTAACGGTGCAATAGGGTCTCATCCGCTATACGAGGCGGGAAATCAATCAATCCAATATATACATATGCCAATATGTATATATTGCTATATATATATATAGATATATCCTACTATATCTAATATCACATCCAAGCAGTCAATCAATCAATCAATAACTGTAAAAGAAAATCCACTTTCATTTGAGTGAGAAGATCTCACCATGATTTTAATTCTGATTTCAGCGTTTATTTCGAATAAAATTAAACGGGCGTTTAATTTTACCCGAAATTCAAACTAGCTCCAAACGACTCCAATCCAGTTGCATCGCGTAGTATTCGCAAATACGATTCCAACGCACTTCGTTATGAAATTTTTCGACCTCGCAGCAAAAAGTTATAGCAGTTTAAAGTTTGTACAATTTAAAACAAAATTCAATTTACAATTTATTTACTTCTAAAACCCTACGTTCAATCACGATCGCACGTTTCACCCTGAAATCCCAGCCGTGCACTGCTTCTTCCCTCCCAGTTCAAACGCACGCGAGATATACCCATCAGCCGCCTTCTTCAATGAATTCTAGAGCGAGCTTTGACGAACAAGTCGCCGATCAGGGAGCACCATCGGGAAGCTTGCATACGCGCGTGCCACCACCCAGCAACCAGTCGAGCTCGGCCCCCAGTTTCCATCGTTTTTCGTGCACGAACCAGCCCTAAACGCGACAAAATTGAAGCCCCTACACTTCACCATTTCAGATCTTAACCGTATAGATTCGAAGCTCATTGCGTGCTCTTCAACTTTGATGTTGAACATTCGTCGAATTGATGAATGGATTAGAAGAATTTAAGGGAGGAAGGAGAGAGTTTTTCTGGCCGTTGGTTTCAATGGAGGCGGCTGCTGTTAACAAACCCTAGGGTTTTTATTTTTCTTTATTTTTGTGAAAAAATGGGTATTTATAGAGAATAAAACGAACACTATTCATTCCGTTTTTCCGGAATCCGATTTACGCGCGGTAACTGGCGTTTCTGGGGTTTATCCCGTGTTCCGGACACAATGGAACAGGTTTCGAAAGCTAATTCGATCATCTGTGTGAGATATGGCAATAAACGATCAATTTAAATTAAACCGATTTAAATCGATTTCGAGGCGTTTTGATTCGTACCGGACAAACGGTACATCCAAAAATTATGAAATTTGAAACCATGCAATAATTTCACATTACGGATCTGATGAAACTGGTTTCGTCGAAATCCGACACTGTTTGAAAAATGACTATTTTAACTCGTCGAATAAAAATTAAAATAATTTCAATGCGTTTCGATCTGCCACGGTCAAACGACAACTCCGTTTGCTACAAAAATTGAAATCCGATAATAACTAACTATTACGGATCCAATGGAACTAGTTTCGTTCAATTCTGAGACTGTTCGAAAATTGGCTATTTTTCAGTCGATAATTAAATATTAAAATATTCAATTTTCACAGATTAACTTTAAATTCAGTTCTGAAAGTTCTAAAATATTTCTATAACTCCAGTATGATTAAATAAAATTTTACAAATCATTTTCAATCATTTTAAACTCGATTTTTAATTATCTCTGGAATTCCACTATTTAATTTATCGATTTAATTATCAAATAAAACCCAATATTCGAAAAATAAATCATTCGACTCCTAAATTCCATTTATTAATATTTAAAATCAATTAAATATTCGAATTTTAATTATCAAAAATTCTGGGTCGTTACAGACTTCCCCCCTTAAAAGAATTTCGTCCACGAAATTACAAGTTAGGAAAAGTGGTCCTTAACTCGTCTATTATTTTTCAACATCTAATAGTTTTATCAATTCATCAAAACAAATCTTCCTACTAAAGATTCTTTATCATTTCAACTAACTTTCTAGAATCTTTCATAGTTTTCAAACAATTATTGTTTTACTTCAAAGTTCAAATTTAAATTCAAATTTCAAATTTAAACTTTCAAAATTTTCTAACACTCGAAATTTTCGAAAAATTTCGCCAGCGTCTCCTTTGCGCGGCTAATACGGTACGACTACAAAACGTCCCTACGGACTCTCAGATTTCAAAAAGAAAAAGAAAAAGCCAAGCGGCTAGACAAGAAATCATCAAAAACTCATATTATAATTCAAATACGTACCTTTTTTCGAGCAATTCAAATTTATCTTCGAAATTAAATTCCAATTCCTTTATAACCTGTATATCCTACTAGCCATAATATCTAGTTACAATATTCAAACCATTTTGCAAATTTTATTACAAAATTTTCAATATCAACTGCTTATATATCTTTACTTCACTGTTGAAGTTACATATTCATTATCATTCAATCTTTACATTTCCCATTCATTTGTATTTAGTTTACCATTTCAACTAAATTTGGATTCAATTTACTTTCAATTCTGAAATATTGAATTTTATCAATTATCTGTCATTTACAACTGCACTATCTTAAATTAGTTCCAATTACTAATTCGAATTAATATCAATTCAATTTATTTTAATTCTACTTCGTTTAAATCTACTTACATTTAAACTGGATTTCCAATTTCCATACGAATTTTAATTCATCTTTCATTTACAATTATTCAATTCAATTCATTGCTTACAAATTCGAAATGAATTTCAACTTTCAATTTCATTTTCATTTAACTGATTCACTTATAATTACTTTAATTTAACTTCGTTCTTTAAGTTAAATTTATCCTATCAATATTCAATTGGTATAAGTTATCAACTTAGTAATATTTAATAAATATCTTTATATAGCATTCCAGAGTTTACCAACATTTCAAAAACCATTTTTGAAAACAATTCAAATTCCATTTGAATTTCCAAAACAAAAACCAAAATTTTCCAAACACTTTCCATTTAAAACAATTTGGCAGCAATACCTCCTTTGGAAACCCGAAAATGAACACCGGTGATGTCGCGATCATCATCTGAATTATTTTCCAGCGACCGAAAAGAGTTTAGAGCTTTCATCTCTCCAAAATACTTTTCAAAACCTTTGAAATTCATTTTCAAATCAAAAATGATTTAAACTTTCCAAATCTCCAAAATTTTCAAATTCTTTTTAAAACATTTCCAAATACTTCTCTGGAATTCTACTTCCAATTATAAGTCACATTTATAATTTACATTCTTAAATTTCATTTGTACATGGATTTATCTCTTAACTTTGGAGTTATGATTTCAATTTCTTATTCAATTCCAGTGATGATAATTCACTATTATTACTTCCTAACATCCAAACATCCATATACTGTAATAATTTACAGAAAATCATTTCTTTTATATACAAAAATAGTTTTGGGTAAAATTATTTCATTTACCCTATTTAAAACAATACTATGTCGGTTTATCTTGTTTAGAGTTTAGAAACCCCTATCGATTACAGTTAGCTAGACTGCACCGACCAGAATCCATAAACAATCAACCGATAAGTCAACACAATACAAAACAATTTCATATTCACTAACAAATACGCACTCGTATCTATTATTACACTCAAACTCATTCTAGAGTACTGCTGACTCTATCTCTAATGAGTATCACCCAACAAAGCAGGGTTGTCGCTTAACCATATGCTCTGATACCACGTGGTAACATCCCGGATTTTTCGACTTTCGAAAATTCGACATCGATACTCACTTTATCGACTGTCGAGCCATCGAATGCCGGAAACCCGAAAAGTTATGGTTTTAAAAAGAAGAAAAAGGTAGAAGAAGAAGAAAATAGAAGAAAAAGAGAGAAGAAGAACAGAAACAATAACAGAATCTCACATATCGCAGCGGAACAATATATAATAGATAAACACTAGTCTTTTAAAACAAAGAGCTATATCAGTTTATACATACATCAATCAGAGTCATATACAACAATGGACAGTTATATAACTTGTCCTCATACAGAATACACAGCGGAATAAATACTATCAGATACAAATACTACGTCTCGTCATCCATCTTGCTTCCAAAGCTCCAGAATATCCAGAATATCCTGATAATCTAACTCTAGACTGCCCGTGTGGAAATTGGTGGGCACCCAGAGTTTAGAAGGGGAACAATAAACTACGAGTCAGTCATGGTGACTGGTGTGAGATCGTAAAACAGTTATTCTTTAAAATAATCAACAGAAAATTTTTAAAGTAAATTCGCAATGCTTTTTGGAAAATGAGACTACCATAAGACCTCCCACCACACACACAATGCAAACGCAGACTTGGAGGAGATTTCTTCTTATGATAGTCAAAGATGCTTGATACGCAAAATCAAATCATTTTTGATATTATTATTAGTGCATAGTGTAGAAAATATTTCGAAAGTATAATATTAATCTTAGCCAGCATAGGCATTCCGCACTTATGCCTACTATAGCTACCATCCAAACAGTGGTGACCACCATAAGTGAATGATAGGTTCTACAACTAAAACCGTACAAGGCTCGTATTGTTTCTTTGGATTTCCAACAAATGGTCAGGCTAAGGAACTTCCTATCCACGATGGGTACGTCCCTGGAATAGACGACCCGAGAACCTAACGTTACAGTTAGATCTCTGCCAACACAAGGCTGGGTTACCTCTGCAAAAATAGGTAACTACTGGCACGCATATGCCATCCCCCGATCGTCACCGATCTTCCCGAGGATCCCCGATTCGCAACAAACCACATAGTAAAAATGCAGCAACCACATAGGTTAAGTATCTGGGCTCCATACCATGATACCACCTTTATCCAGAAGGAATGACATACACTAAGGGGCACTACTCCCTAGAACCTTGCTGCATCCTTCCTGTTTCGACCATTTCCGGGGTGTGAGGCTCGATGAAGTCTCGTCCACAAAGCTACGCTATCTACAAAGCCCTGCTTCGGGTCAAACAAAATGATCAACCTATGATCACAAAGATATAAGATCAAACAAATGATCATATCGCAAATGATCAAACACTGATCATTTCACAGCAACACTCAGTATGCCACGTTACCAAATTGGGAGTATATCGCTGATAAATTTCAACTACATAACCTCTGAGCTCGTACGTCTCAGAGAAGGGTGTTAAGCTAAGAGAATAAATTCTCCGCCACCAACAGAAATGTATTTGAAAGAAATCAGCTTTATATCTCAAATTGTAACGTCAGACACACAATCCATACAAGTCTGTTCCGGGATCGAACAGAACCGAAGGCACTTCTCACGAAGCCCTTGCATATCCGGATAAATTTCTAATCACGTCCGGACTTCCCGTCACTAAGGGTGATAAAACCTCTAAACCGGAGATCAGCCGATGTAGAGTAACTCGACGGTAATCCTTCCGTTTTCAAAAATATCCGGTCTTCAACACCGGTCTTCGAATGCAATTCATAACGACGTATCACATATTCGGAATGGGTTATACGACCCCATGGTCCTTTCCCGGCTAACCCGAATAGTGAGCGCTTATTCAAAAATAAGTGTGGCATTCAAATTCATCCAATTCACAACAAATACCATTCAGGGTAATTATTGATAGTCGGTTATTTAACTATCAATAATGATGCGCAACATCATCAGATTCCAAATAATTTTCCAAATTATTTTATCTTCAAAACATATCTTTACTAGATATAAAATTTCCACATTTCAAAAATAAATCGACGTTTATTTTTCTAAACAGTTTCCCTTTCCTTTATAAATTCCAGAGTGAATTTATATTTTCAAAATATCTACAGATATACGATTTTCAAATCGTTTTCAATATTCAACTTCATTTTATCTTTAAGAAGATAAAATCTCAAAAACGTTTCATTTCATTTTGGAAAACATTCCATACTTTTTTAATAATAAGTGTTTCACAAATCTTTTATTTTCAACATTTGAAAATATTTGATATACTTAAATCAATATTAAGTACATATTCATTCTTTAAGGAAATCATTCTTTTTAACAACATCTATTTGAGTCAAAACGAATGTTACGTAAAACATCGTTACGACGACTCAAAATCACTAGTATAGGGATTCGAATTTTTAAGATAGATATGTAAATCCCAATACTAAAAACATTTCCTTTCGAAAATCATTTTCTATAACAACAGTGTTATAGTCCACCATTTCCTTAAATTTCTCGAAAACGTCTATTTCAACAATGAATGTTGAAATCTATGCTTTCGATTCATAATACATTTTAAAACATCTTTAAAATGTTTAACTTCATTTTAAAGTATCACTTCTTTAAAAAAATGAATCCATTTTATTCAATAATATATTCACTGTCCAAAATCGTGAATATAATTCACTTAACCAAATTTCAATCATCTCTACACCTTTTATTTCAATAAAGATTCGCTATCCAAAATCGCGAATATATCTTCTTTAATAACCTCCTACATTTAATTTATCAAATTCAATTGATTTCGAATTTATAAAACAACGTTTATAAATTCTATTTCTATTTTCTAACAACTTCAATTTAATAAATCTTCTTTATTAATAATTCGATCAATATTCCATTTAAAGGCAAAAATCCAATTTATAAGTTAATCTCTTATAAATCTTTTATTCTACAGTTTCATCCATTTTATAACTTCACAATTTATAAATCTATAAATTCCATATCTTCACGATTTATAATTCTATAAATTTCATTTTTAACACTTATAAACTCGTTTTAAAATTCCAATATTTTAAATTTATAAATACCAACCTTTTAAATCTTTTAAGTAAACTGTTCACAAAAATTCGAAAATCTCAGTTCAAACCATTTTATAAATTGCTTAAACTATTTATTTCAAAAATCATCTTACGGTCATAATTCACAAAAATCTTAACTTTTATAACTTCAAAATTTTAAACGTTTATTTATTTAAAATAAATCAATTCAACAATTCAATAAAACGTCTACTTTCAAAAATTACTTTAAAATCCTTTTAAAGTAAAAGTCGTTATTTTTAAAATTCAAAACTTGAATCCGATGATGCAACAGCACCAAACAATCAATCGCAACAATCAAATATCATATATCATCATATGATAACAGAATATACATCAATATCTGTAAATAAATAAATACTGGTGAGGAATCCAGTTGGATCCCTCCAACCTGTTTCCCTGCATCCAAAGACGTTAGCACAATACCAATTCCACTTCGAGGTGGAATATCGCGGTATGTGGGTTTTATAAAAATATCCGCTTACTAACGGCGCAATAGGGTCTCATCCGCTATACGAGGCGGGAAATCAATCAATCCAATATATACATATGCCAATATGTATATATTGCTATATATATATAGATATATCCTACTATATCTAATATCACATCCAAGCAGTCAATCAATCAATCAATCAATAATTGTAAAAGAAAATCCACTTTCATTTGAGTGAGAAGATCTCACCGTGATTTTAATTCTGATTTCAGCGTTTATTTCGAATAAAATTAAACGGGCGTTTAATTTTACTCGAAATTCAAACTAGCTCCAAACGACTCCAATCCAGTTGCATCGCGTAGTATTCGCAAATACGATTCCAACGCACTTCGTTTTGAAATTTTTCGACCTCGCAGCAAAAAGTTATAGCAGTTTAAAGTTTGTACAATTTAAAACAAAATTCAATTTACAATTTATTTACTTCTAAAACCCTACGTTCAATCACGATCGCACGTTTCACCCTGAAATCCCAGCCGTGCACTACTTCTTCCCTCCCAGTTCAAACGCACGCGAGATATACCCATCGGCCGCCTTCTTCAATGAATTCTAGAGCGAGCTTTGACGAACAAGTCGCCGATCAGGGAGCACCATCGGGAAGCTTGCATACGCGCGTGCCACCACCCAGCAACCGGTTGAGCTCGGCCCCCAGTTTCCATCGTTTTTCGTGCACGAACCGGCCCTAAACGCGACAAAATTGAAGCCCCTACACTTCACCATTTCAGATCTTAACCGTATAGATTCGAAGCTCATTGCGTGCTTTTCAACTTTGATGTTGAACATTCGTCGAATTGATGAATGGATTAGAAGAATTTAAGGGAGGAAGGAGAGAGTTTTTCTGGCCGTTGGTTTCAATGGAGGCGGCTGCTGTTAACAAACCCTAGGGTTTTTATTTTTCTTTATTTTTGTGAAAAAAATGGGTATTTATAGAGAATAAAACGAACACTATTCATTCCGGTTTTCCGTAATCCGATTTACGCGCGGTAACTGGCGTTTCTGGGGTTTATCCCACGTTCCGGACACAATGGAACAGGTTTCGAAAGCTAATTCGATCATCTGTGTGAGATATGGCAATAAACGATCAATTTAAATTAAACCGATTTAAATTGATTTCGAGGCGTTTTGATTCGTACCGGACAAACGGTACATCCAAAAATTATGAAATTTGAAACCATGCAATAATTTCACATTACGGATCCGATGAAACTGGTTTCGTCGAAATCCGACGATGTTTGAAAAATGACTATTTTAACTCGTCGCATAAAAATTAAAATAATTTCAATGCGTTTCGATCTGCCACGGTCAAACGACAACTCCGTTTGCTACAAAAATTGAAATCCGATAATAACTAACTATTACGGATCCAATGGAACTAGTTTCGTTCAATTCTGAGACTGTTCGAAAATTGGCTATTTTTCAGTCGATAATTAAATATTAAAATATTCAATTTTCACAGATTAACTTTAAATTCAGTTCTGAAAGTTCTAAAATATTTCTATAACTCCAGTATGATTAAATAAAATTTTACAAATCATTTTCAATCATTTTAAACTCGATTTTTAATTATCTCTGGAATTCCACTATTTAATTTATCGATTTAATTATCAAATAAAACCCAATATTCGAAAAATAAATCATTCGACTCCTAAATTCCATTTATTAATATTTAAAATCAATTAAATATTCGAATTTTAATTATCAAAAATTCTGGGTCGTTACACACACTGTTAGGTCGTACTGTTCCTTAAGTCGTCTCCTGTTAAGTCGCGAATAAGAGGATTAACATTTGCCCCTCGAAGTGTGTGCCTAAGTCGTAGGTCATATACTTCGATCTTCTTAACTTGATTTTTGATTAGGTCAGAAGCGACTTAACAGAAGTCTTAGGTCGTACACCGTGCAAGTCGACTCACCTTCCAGCGTATAAATAGCTAAGCCATTCCTCCTCTTCCTCACTTATTCTTCTTCTCGATTCAGCCATTGACGCAATTTACAGCTTTCAGAGATAAATTTCATCCATCCAATTGCTGATCACCTTCCTGTTATACTTCGTAAGTTGATCCGATCCAAGTTTACCCATGCCCATTGTCGAATTGATAACTCCCCAGTTTTTGACTTCCATTTGTTTTTAAACGCCACGATTCATTATGAATAACTCTTCGACTGTCCTGCAATTGCCACCGACTATGCTGTAGTTGTGATAGGGCAGTAATGCATATGATTTGCAGCAAATCTGATTCAATTTGAATTGGCTTTTTGGGTGATCCAATGGTGTGATGGAATGAGGATCGTCATTGACTGTGAGGTTATTGGGCTAACGGGTCAAGAGTTAGGGAAGAAAGTTGGTTGAGGTACTGACTCGGTCATGACTTAGTGAGTTCACGCGATCCAGTGATTTCCTTGATTTAAGTCGGAACCGACTTAGCAGTTTCATGTGACCTAGGTTTTTGTTTTGAGTCGCTTCCGAGTTAGGACTTGGCAGATTTCTTGTTGCCTCGAACTAGTTTTTGCTTCTTTATCTGACCTAAGACTCGGGGACTACTGACCTTAACCCAAGGAGAATTTTTCTTAAGTCGTCACCGAGTTAGTACTTGAGTCTTCGGCGACTTAGCAGATGACTTTTAAACTTTGCCTGGACCTCGAACTGTTGAACTATGAACTGTGTTGCATTCTTTAACTTGGAACATAATACTTTTGACATGAATTTCTTGACTTGAAATGCTGGAACAGATTGTCTAATTTTAACTGTTTGAACCTTCCCACATGCCATATTTATCTTACAAATCAACAATCTGTTTAATCACAACATTCACAGAATACTGGGACGAATATACTGCCACTGATTGCCCACATCAAATGACAGATTAGTCGATAAAGAAAAAATCAAAATCAATTTAAATGAACTGCATGAATGAAATGTTGTACAATAACCAATTCAAGTGAAGTATTAAAGCAAAATCGTAATAGCCAACTGAAATTGATTTGTTTGCATTAACACTGTACTTAGATATTAACAAGTTCTGAAATCTCATAATCAATCGATTGTCGACTAGTTTAATTCCAGTTGTGTTTACTTGTTATTTTTTATTGGTTCTGCACAACACTTCACACTTTTTAGGAAACGTGCACCTTAATATTTGATCATCCAGATCCTTGTGTAGAATGTCATCTCAACAAGAAGACTTGGAACCACCTGGAGGAAACTTCCCAATTGCTACTCCACTGAACGATCCTCCGGAAAGGACCCCTACCACTCTGAGCCATAAAGTTTTTCGTCAATTATGAACTCAGTTTGGCATTGCCGAAGCTGACGCTTTGTTCCCTGGAATAGATGATACTGCTGATAGACCGCCCCATGGCTTTGTCGCGGTTAACCGCCAAATGTGTTTGAGTGGAGCTATCCCACTATTTAACAACTGTCTTCGAGAACTTCTCCTTCGATTATCTGTCTCCCCTTTTCAACTACACCCTAATGGCTACTCCATCCTGCTGGGACTGTGTGTGCTTTTTAGGAGAACGCTGGGCCGTTTTCCCAATTTTGGAGAAATTCGCTTCCTGTGCACATTTACAAAGCACAAAGACCATCCTTCCATTACAGTTGTGAGAAGTGTTAGAAATCGCAAGTTGATCGTTGGTCTCCCTGATAGTGTTCATAGTTTTCTAAATCAGTTTTTCTACGTCCGCTGTCCCCCAGGATTTTACGCCATCTGGAGAGTAGGAAGTAAGATCATTTGTCTCTGTTTCTTATGTTTTTTCGAACTTGCCGAAGTCCGAGTTACCAAGTGTTAACTTTGCCCTTTTCTTTTCAGCACTTCCTCCTCCTTCTAGAAATCCCGGTCACAAAGCGACTTTTGAGAGGCTTATGGCAGTGCCAGTCGAGGAAAGGAGTATTCAATTTCTGTTGACAGACGAATTTTTACATCGATTCGGGCTTCAACACTCTTCCCGCTTTACTCAGCCACATGAAGTCCCTGATTCTCCATCTACGGAGTCGGATGCCCCTGCTTCTGCTAAAGAACCTTCACCGAAAGAACTTACCATTGAGACTTCATTGGTAAAGTGTTCTACTTCTACTGACATTGCGGGGTCGTCCAGTAAGTTATCACTTGCCCCGGTTATTGAAGAAAAGGAAGATCTTCACATTTCTGAAAAGATGGCTGAGGTGGAAGTTGAAAAAGATAATTTTCCCGTGCATCATGGCGACGATACTTTTAACAATCTGAGCGATACCATGATAACCTCTCAGGAGCTCTTTAAAGATGATGCTTCTAAAGCGATCTCTTCTGTTATCGAAGCCACTTCTTCCTTGCGACAAACCACAACGCCTTCTTCACAAGCCGTTGCCACTACCACACCACAGAGTGGTTTGTAATCTGATGCGCGTAGCTTACACGCCACACACACTTAGGATTTTTAGCACTTTTATGCACTTAAATTCTCTATTTCGAAGATTTCTAAGAATTGTTTTTTCTTCAATTTCAGGGTCTACAATGGTGCGTAGTGGCTCGTATTATGACAACTTTAGGCGCTACGGAGGGCGCGATAATTATGATTACAGACGCTATCTCCCCGCTCGCAAAGAATCCGACGAAGAGCGAGCCATTAGAAAAGCCGAAGAGAGGCGTTCTTATGAAGAACAGCAGAGGAGGAGAGACGATGAGTCTTACAAAAGAAAGTATCAGGACGATAAAGGGAAGAGACATGCTACCGATGACCCGAGTAAGCGGGTTAAACTCAGTGACAAGGACGCGTCTGCAATATCCGAAAAGACCGACGCTCCTATCTCTTCCGATATTCCGACCAGCTCTCCTCCTTTAAAGAAAACCGATATCCAAACGATCATCAGCAGACCCCAGTATCAGGTTAAAGATGGTCCTCCAATGCTTCAAAGCCGGTTTCCAAACTGGTGCTTAAAAGGAGTACGCTTTGATCTGGATTTGGTCCCGATTGATAAACAAGCCATGCTCAGAAATTTGGATGCTGTCAAACTTAACATTGAGCGGATGTCGCAATGGCAAAAGCTTGTCGATGAACTTCAGAGAGTCAACCACATGAACCTCGAAAACATGCTGACTCTCGAGAATGATAAGGCTGAGTGGGACAAATGGTGTGAGCAGCATGATGCTGAAATGAAAAGCATTACTGATGATCATGGGAGGCTTGAAGCCGAAGTTGAAAGACTCAAAAATGAGCTTGCTACTTCCTCCACTTCTTATTCACAGAAGGAAGAAATGCTCCAAAAGCAAGTTCGAGATGCCCATGCTGCTCAGCGAGATACTGAAATGAAACTTGAAGCAGAACAGCATGTTACTAGTAAGTATCGCGATGACGTTGCTCAACTTCGGGAGAAAGTCAGTTCTCAAGACTTAGAAATTACGAGATTGCAGTCTCAGCTATTGAAGGCTGAAAGAGAGCGTGATGAAGCTCTTTCTGGTAAAGCTGCAGCTGAAGAGTCCCATAAGGCAACCATAGCCACCATTGACACGACTTTATTTGACTTTTATGTCCATTGCGTCTTGGGGCATGGGTGCCTTTCATTTTTGGGACTGGAATATGAAGTAACTTTAGCTGAAGTATGGGAAGCGATCATTAATATGTTGGGCGGCGCCGATTATGATGAAGCAGATCTTGAAGCTACTTATTTAAATGAGAGCGCCCATGCTGCACTTACCAAAGGAAAATAACAGCTTTCCCGAGTGCGAGCCAAAGCGGCGGGAGAGAAGCTTCCTGAAAAAGAAATACTTCCTGTTGCCCCGGTTCGCATTTCGGCATCAGCTGAGGTTGATATTGTTGGCTCTAGTTCTCACTCTTCGCCTCCTGCTAAAGTTGGCAAAGAAATTGTGACCACTCCTACAGAGGAAGAGGCTATGAAGGACTTTCAGGCTCAGGATTTTGAGATTGATCTCGCCAAATCGGCTTCCCCAGGTAACTTTGACGTCAACCCAGTTCCAGTGAATGACTCATTAGATTTGACTGAGCTTGACGAACTTCTTACTTATTACTTAAGCCTAGACGAACCAATATCTTCTCTTATCTTGGAGAATAGTGATTTTAACTTCTTTTCTTCTATAGCAGAAGCACCGAAAGCTGCGCCAACTTCTCCTTCTTCAGTTGTCGTTCCTCCTTCTTCTCAAGTTACTCCTCTTCTAGCTTCTCAACCAGGATCGCAAGAAGAGAAGATTGAAGCTCTTAAAGACTTGGACGATCCGGTTGTTTCACAAGAGCCAAAAACTGGGGAACTTGAAGAAGGCGAGAAGACTCCGGAGCAGTCTAACGACGACGACACTAAGCTTTCAGAGTTTTTTACTCCAGGCAGTGAGTCTTCCTCGAAAAAGAAGGGAAAACGCGCAATTTCGAAGAAAGGCAAGAAAAGCTCTTCTACCGCTAGAGAGGAAGCAGAAGTTGATCCGGCTGTGCCTCTTTCTCCTTCTTCTCCGACTCATCCACAACGGCCTCCGAAGCTAATTATAAGGCCGGGTAGAGGCTCTAAAGGCGGGAAGAAGGAGAAATGAGCCTGATTTTGTCTTTTCTGTTTTTTTGTGAGTATTGACCGGAAGTTGTGCGGATGCCGGTCTCCGCTTCTTTTGTAATCTGCACAATGTAAATATTTTATAGTATGGAATAAAATAACTCTTTTACTTGTACAAATTCTTGTGTATGTTTTTCATTTGAAGTGTAGAATAAACGATTCTTTTTACTTGTACAAACTTTTCGTCTACGCTTGAGAATGCATTTATTCTACACCTTCTCTATGTGATATTGTAGTGAACTTGTGGTATGTTGCTTTGCATATTACTTCTATTAACGTGACTGAATTGTATAATGTTGCCCCCATACCACAAGTGCATTGCAATATTTCTCGTTTTTACAAGACTGATACTCTTATATTAGAGAATAACTATTCCACTTTTGAGGAAGGAACCATTCTGCTTTTAATAGAGTATATCTCGTTTTTGGAGAAATTTTTACTTTCTCTTTCTGTCAGAAGAACACTTCAACTTTCGGGGATGATCACTTTTATTTGTTAATAAGTGGATCTTCCTGCGCAGTGAAGTGAGCTTCTGAAGAATACTTTGATTTGTTTAATGCTTCCGAAGAAGACTTTGTTTTTGTGCCTTTGAAGAGAGCTTGTATTTGGTGCTTCAAGCATGGTGAAGCATGCCCCCGAAGAGGTCTTTTCGTCTCTGAAGAGAAGCAATTTTGGTCTCCGTAGAGAAGCAATTTTGGTCTCCGTAGAGAAGCAATTTTGCATTTCAGCTCTAGTGAAGTGGGCCTCCGAAGAGGAGCATTTTACACTTCAACTCTGGTGAAATGTGCCTCCGTAGAGGGCTTGTGCCTCTGAAGAGGGCTTTTTGATTTATGCTCCAAGCATGGTGAAGCGTGCCTCCGAAGATGGCTTGTGCCTCCCAAGAGGGCTTGTGCCTCCGAAAACGGCTTTTGATTGCCTGGAAGTTGCTTTCTCATGGTCAGATGGGTCCACGGGGCAGGCGTAAGTTGCTTGATTGGATGTTTGTTTGTACAAATGATCGCAATCAATTAACAAGGTGCCCCTTCGGTGGTCCCACCGATCTTTTTGATTGAGGAAAGCACTCCCATTTATTGGCGTGCCTCGTTAGAGGGCTTTTGATTGCTTGGAAGTTACTTTCTCATGGTCGGATGGGTCCACGGGGCAGGCGTAAGTTGCTTGATTGGATGTTTGTTTGTACAACGATCGCAATCAATTAAAAAGGTGCCCCTTCGGTGGTCCCACCGATCTTTTTTATTGAGGAAAGCACTCCCATTTATTGGCGTGCCTCGTTAGAGGGCTTTGGTTGGTTAGTGTGCCAGGAAGGTTGCGTCTTAGGGGAAAGTAGATCCACGGGATGGACACAAGCTGCCTGATCGGATGCATCACAATCAGTTAGCGAGGGTCCTATTCCTTCTGCTTGGGAAGGTGTCCCTTTAGTGGATCTACCGGCTTTCCTGTTGAGAGGCATACCTCCCTTTGGCCGCTTCCATGTTTGCCTGCTCATGTTGTCTCATCATCTGCCAATCTGCGATCCTTTATCATCGTTTCCAAGCGCATCTTCCTTTCTATTGCAAGTAAACTGCTTTATCCGAAGAAGTAGACTTCACTGTTGAATGACTCCACAGAGTAAACGCAAGTTATTTGGTTGGATGCCTTTTTTATATCAACGATCGCAACCAGTTAACGAGGGCTTGACACAGTGGAGTCGTCAACTTTTTGTGTGAAGTTCCTCTTGCATGGGATTTGAGTTTGGAATTTTTTGTTGCTTGAAATTTGTTTATTGAGTGACTTATAAGGCTCGCTTGGCTTTGTGACGGGTGAGCTTTGCTTTAATGACCTGCAACATTAAATCGATATTTTAGCAATACACTTAGAGTATTTACACATCGAAATATAACAGGCATTTTGTAATAAGAACACGGAATTTATAGTTTTTCATTATTGAATCACACTGATTTCTTAGCGATTTACAATGCAAAAGTTATACATCCATCATGATTTTACAAATTTAAGCAATGCTGTTAAGTAAAAAATAGATGCAAGTAATTGTTGTTTCAGAATCTCCAGGCTGGATTTCCATTTGCGCTTGATTCATAGCTTTTGGATTTTTATGCCAGAGAAAGTGAAAGATGCCCCAGCCGCAGTTTTGTTGGTAATTAGTAGTCATCCCAACTTCTGCCTACTAGGTATGGATCTCCTGTGACAGCATTAATGATAAGCTGCTCGGACTCTTGCACTGCTGTGTTGTTGCGGGAGCCGGATTGATGTATAGGATGTTGTTGTCCCTGAGTAGATGAGGTTGGATCAACTCCGCCTTTCTTCACATACTGTTGAAGTTTACCCTCTTTCAGTAATTCTTCAATCACACTCTTTAACTGGCGACATTGATCAGTATCATGGCCTGGTTGATTGTGAAATTGGCAGAATTTCCCATTACGCATGGCACCTCTCTTCATCTCCGGTGGCTTAGGATACGTGACAACATCTTTTGTGCAAAAAAGATATTTTCCGGTGTATCAGTTAAAGGAGTAAAATCCGAAGGATTAAAGCGGCGAAGTTTCTTCTCATTTCCCTGGCCTTTTCCTCCTTCATTTTCCCTTTTTTGACTTTCAGATTCTCTTTTATTAGATGCAACATTGTTATTATGAACTTGGGCAGCAGCTACTTTCGATGTCGTAGAAAGGCTTTCAAGGCGAATGAACTCGTCGGCCTTTTTATAAAAAATTTCAAGCGAGTTCGGTTCCTTCATCTTTAGCCATATTCCAAATTTGCTCGATTTATCAATGGCTCGCATCAAATAAGCCAGGATCATGTGTGGCTCTGCATTTTCTACTTCGGCCAAAGCTATATTGAAACGGCTCAAGAAAGATTTGATTGATTCCCCGGGCGCTTGTTCAAGGTTAGACAGTGACATTATATCCTTAGCTTTTGAAGCATACAATCTGAACTGTTCTTTGAACTTTTGCGTTAAGTCGGAGAACTTATCTACAGACCGAACTGGAAGCTTGGTGAACCAAAGTAAAGCCACACCTTCCAAGTACACTGGAAAGTATCGACACTTGATCTCGTCTGATGCTCTCGCGCCGGTCATATGCCAGTCGTACTTGTACAGGAAATGATTAGGGTCACTCGTTCCCCTATAGGCTTGGATAGTAGGAGGTACAAACTTCCTTGGAAACTCCGCTTTCAGGATTTTTTCAGTAAACGGAGTTCTGCTTGGTGCAAATCCCCAGTCACTCTCGTTCTCTTCCCTCTGCATGCTTTCCTTCATGATGCGGCCAACCATTTCAGACAGGTACTCTTTATCATTCAGAGACATCTCCGGACAAGTATCAGCCCTTCTCTCGGAAGCTTGCCTGGGCACATGTTCGGGACAAGTTGGCTGCGGCATAGAACCTTCAGGTTGGAAAGGCGGCATTTCAGGAAAAGTTGTTTGATGATTTTCTGGATGACGATTTGCCCCAAGTAGAGCAGTTAATCTATCCATCATCAAAGCGTTTTGAGTCTCAATTCGTTGATATAATCCAGAAACTGCTTCATCTAATTCAACCCTTGTGACCCCAATGGTAGGAGTCGTTTGGTCTGCTGTTGGGGAAGCGGAAGTTCCTTCATGAGCAGTTTCGGATCTAATTGGTCTACCTCTTCTCCCAGGAGCCATTATTTCAGATAAACTTCTGGTTTTCAGAGAGATTCTTTCAATAAGTCTTCCGGAGCAATGGTGGAAGTACGCCTGAGTTCAATTCTCAGTGAAAGCACCAAAATGTTAACGCTAAAAAGTGAACGCTAACACCCGGTGTGTGTAATAGAATCGTGAAAGCACCACCCGTTGGTACGGGAACAGAAAACAAGCTGAAAATAGCAGTAAAACGGTAAATAACAACAGATTTATAGTGGTTCGGCCCGTAACTAAGCCTACGTCCACTTTATAGTCTTTTATTGCTGATTTGATTACAATTCGATACAATATTCTTCACAATACAATGCAATTTGATCATGAAAACACTCTTGACTGCTAGCTCAATCTTCGATGATGAAACTCGATGAATCCGTGTCAGATGTATGAAATTCCTCTCGAAGCTTGTTGTAGTGTCTCGAGTATTTGAAGATCTTTGTATGTTGATTGAGTTGAGAGTTCGGCAGAGTAACGGCGCTTGAAGAAATGGCTGGCCAAAAGTCCCCTACTTGTTGAAGTTTGAGGGGTATTTATAGGGTAGAATCTGACTCAGGAAATTTTCCTAAGTCTTTAAGTCGTGGCCGACTTATAGAAGTCTTACGTCGTAAGTCGGCGACGAGATAAAGCACTTGTACCAGTTGATACTTCCAGAATGAGTTAGTAAGTCGTGCGCGACTTAGTTTAAGTTGTAAGTCGGCAACGACCTAAAAGATGCAATACTGTTTTCGTTCCCTTAAGTCGGTGAGCTTTTAGGTCGGTGCAAAGTTAAGTCGGCAGCTCTTCTCAGTAATTAGATCGGCAACTGTTGGGTCAGAGCTTTCTTAGGTCGTAGCCTGTTAAGTCGGAGACCTTGTTAACTCGGAGCCTTCCTTAAGTCGGAGAGTATCTTAACTCGAAGTCTTTCTTAGGTCGTAGCCTGTTAAGTCGGTATATGTTTAGGTCGGAGGCTACTTTAGCTCGCACACTGTTAGGTCGTACTGTTCCTTAAGTCGTCTCCTGTTAAGTCGCGAATAAGAGGATTAACAAATTTTAAGTTCAAAAACTTGTTATCTTATGTTTTCTCAAAACATTTAGATAGAATTTTTCAGGATTTGAAACACCCAGTTTTATTTCAAATCATTTTGAAATCATATATTTACATAACCCCTTTATATATCAAATTCCACTTCTGGAATCAAAAACAAATTTTTTTTACTTAAACAAAACTTCAATGGTAGCAATTCCTTAATTAGAAACTCAGAAATGAATGTCGGTAATGCTGCAGTCATCATCGAAATTATTTTCCAGCGACTGAAGTGAGTTTAGTGCTTTCTATTCCCTTTAAATCCTTTTAAAATATTTCTAATCAATGTATTTTCTGAATAATACTATTATTATTTATTCTAAAACCTTTGAAAAACAATTTTTCAAATTAATGAAATTTAAATTTTCAAATTCCTTGTTTTACTAAAACAATTACAACTTTTATTAAAACAACCAACATCAAATGATAATAATCAAATATTATAAGTCACTAATAACAAAACGCATCATATATAGTTGTAATAATTTCTGAAAAATTATTCTTATAAATAAAAAATATAATTTTGGTAAAATTATTTCATTTACCAATTCTCAAAACAATACTCTGTCGGTTTTTCTTGTTTCAGTGTTTAGAAACCCTACTGATAACGTAGCATCCTACGTACAAACTAGAATTCATAAGCCACTCAATAGATAAATTAACACAATATATAATGTTTTTATATCAGTAACAAATACAAGCTCAATTATATATATATATATATACATATATATATATATAGACACACACACATACATCGAAACTCATAATAAGGCATTTTATTAACTTATCTCTTAATGAGTTGCCCCACCAAAGCCAAGGTTCTCGGGTTACTTCGCTCTAATAACAAGTGTTACGACCCGCCAATCTGCACATCTCAAGTTGACAATAAACCATACATGTCCAACCCAAATCACATGAAAAGACAGATAGTTATGGGAAAGAAGGAGCGAAGAAGAAGAAAAGAAACTAAAACAACACATAATCTCACAATCGTAGAGGAACAAAATATACAATATAATATCAATGACCTTTACAAAGAGAGACTGTTATATACATGCATACATCTAAGTACAACAATAATCACAATCATCGTCCTAGACAGTTATAACATCCTGTCCTCATAATTGCTACTAATTTTCATAACAAATAGTGGAAAATAAACATATACGTGAAATTTCTTGAAGGTCTACAACCCATCTCTGGAGCTATCGAAATCAAATCTGTAAATATGCTCGTCTGACCCAAGCATCATAATAAAATAACACTCGAGTCAGTCTGGAAAACCAGCATGAGAAAACACACCCAACTGAACGTTTAAAGTTGTAGAAACCTTTCGACAATCAAAAGTATCTCGGAAGACAACGCCACATATAAACACGGATGGGTTAACTAAAACATTTTATATGAAATTCTCCGATATTATAATAGTGTCTAGATACAAATACTTATTAATCTTAGTCGCTATTGTAACATTAATTAAATTCCAGCATAGTAGGTATACTACTAAAACCGTAAAGGCTCGTATTGGAGAATGAATTACACACAATGACTGGGCTACTGGGGTACCGCCTATCACAGTGCATCTCTAGAGAAAATAACACTGAGGTCGAACCTATCGACCCCTATCAACACAGGACCGGCCTACCCTTAATTGGATAGTACTGAATATAATCATCCCTCTGTTAATGGGCCCTGAAGCAAAAATATGAGAGGTAATTGCGACTCTAGATAGGGATGATCATACCCTACTTGGGAACAACCCAATTAGCTCTACTACATCTCCTCTATTTTATTCGTTCCTAGTTGATGAGGCTTGAGGCTACGTTTTACCTTTTATATCGCACTTCCTACTTGGAATACTAACACTACCTTCCAAGCAACACTTCAATGCAATAATTCATCCATACAATTTCGTTCTGGGACATAATGAAACAATTGAGAGCTCCTTCTTTAATTCAATCATCTTCAAGATGTCTTCACTTCGAAATGCATTTGTTGGATCGCAGTGGTATTCAGATAACATACCCGATCCCGGTCTCTTCGAAAAAAAATTCGATAATTCCCGGTAAACTCGACCCTGGTTCTTTAGGAAATAAACAGTCAAAGATAAAATCGGAGATCACCTCCTAACCGTTAGTGGACGTATTTCCTTATCATTGTCCTAGGAGGACCAAACGAGATTTATACGCACAGTAGAGCATCATCAGAGATGACTGTGCCATATAACTCACGTATTTCTCCTAGATATTTCTAAAGTTACGTTTGGATCCAAATTTGATAGTCGGTTATTTGACTATCGAGTAACAAACATTCTATCAGGAATTTAATTCCATATGGAAAATCAACTTTGGTTAAGCACCAACCATAACTAGGCTTTCTTAAAAAATCCTTCCATTAACTCAAATCACTTTGTAAATATTTGTACCAAAATACTTTTACAAAGATTCATTCACAAACCCTTATATTTTCAATACTTGAAAAACATTCATATACTTATCTCAACGGTATAATTATATTCACCAATACTGAGGATGATCTTCTTTTGTACAATTCTAAATCATTTATAAACTCCATTATAAATCCACAAAACCATTTAATAAACTACTTTTATAAATCTATAAAACCATTTCTAAAATTATTTTATAAATATCTAAAACAATTTATAAAACCCTTTTATCCTTTAACTAATCTTTCCTTTTCATTTTCTGAAACATATTATAAGTTTCCTCTTATAACCACATTTATATATAAAAACCTTATTTATAAATCTCGAAAAAATTTAAAATAAAATTCTAATATTTTCCTTTAAACACTACTATATACTAATAACAATATAAATAAATAAATACTAACTTTAAAACATCTTAAAATAATAATTAATAATTTCCAAAACATTCTTAAATAAACAATGTTAGCACCAAAATTGGTCACTAACCTAGTTGAGAAAGATTGTGTAGAGAGATTAATGAAGAAAGTAAATTAAAACAGAGAATTGTACACTAAGTTAAATGCAAAGACATGAACATCAGATTTATAGTGGTTCGGCGTAACTGCCTACGTCCACTTTGAAGTTAATCTTTATTGCTTTACTCAATGATTGATTACAGATACAATCCGTACATCAACTACTCGAATACAATTGCTAAGTAAAAAGATTGAGTCTTGAAAGCAGTAGAGTCTCCTCGGTGTTCTATCAAAAAGGTCCATTTCACTGTGCCCATGCCCCTCTATTTATAGACGAAGATGGGTTGGACTTACCTCTTAGGCCTATGAGTGAGATACCTCGGCCCATGGTGAGTGACTTTTGCGTGCCGAGCCGTAAATGCCGAACGACGAAGGCTGAGCCACATGTTCAAGTCGGTCGAAGCTTCTATGCCGAACGAAGCAGTGCGTTGCGCTAAATGCGTAGAGCGAACAAGGCTGTAGTGCCGAACGGGGTACGGGTGCCGAGCGAGACTTTTGCCACACGATAATGAATGCCGAGCGAGGTTCATGCCGAATGAGCATAGATGTTGAGCGGCGCTTGGATGCCGAACGAGGACATATGCCGAACGACGCTTGGATGCCGAACAGGTATAGATGCCGAGCGGCGCTTGGATGCCGAACAGGTATAGATGTCGAGCAGCGCTTGGATGCCGAACGAGTACAGATGTCGAACGAGTATAGATGGCGAGCGGCGCTTGGATGCCGAACGAGCATAGATTTCGAACGGCGCTTGGATGCCGAACGAGGATAGATGCCGAATGGCGCTTGGATGCCGAAAGAGTATAGATGCTGAACGCCGCTTGGATGCCGAACGAGGACAGATGCCGAATGGCGCTTGGATGCCGAACGGGTATAGATGCCGAGCGGCACTTGGATGCCGAACGAGGACAGATGCTAAACGATCCAGTTGTGCCGAATGACCTAATTGCCTGGTCAAACCTCCAGGTAACACTTGCCCCCCAAAGTGCATCATGTGGTCAAACGTGATTTGTTTTGAATCATGAGCACTCCATACTCTCCCCTAAACTCTCGCTTTGTTTCTCCGGGAGGGCTTTCTTGAATGCCGAATGAAAAATTGGGTGCCGAACGATATTGGACGCCGAACGAGGCCTGGATGCCGCACGACATTGGATGTCGGACGACACTTGGATGCCGAACGACCCTGCCTTGACCGGTTCTACTGGTTGATGCCTATTCAGCTTCCTTCCTCTATAAAAGCTGATACTCCTTCTCCTTCTCCCTTTTACTCTTATTTCTACACCACATTACTAACACACTCATGTCTTCCCAATCCCTCGCCAACACCTTTCCAGCTCCTTTAATCCCCGAGTCTCCTTGGTTACATCCCGATTGCCTTCCACAGCGAGCCCGAACAGATCTCTACTTTCAATTGAAGTATCTCGCCAGATTCCTTTCCCTTCTCTTAGGTATGGAAACTTCACATACCCGAATCTCTCCGATTAGAGACTTTGGATGAGACTCGAATTTATAACTTTCCCTTAATCTATAAGTAACGGAAGTCTCGTCGATTAGGAAGTTGTATTTGAAGTTTAAACATGCCATAGGATTAAACGGAGTGGAAGTTGGAAGAAGGTGTTAGCCCGGTGAGAGCCGGTGAGGTTTGAGATGCCCGGACGCTGGTGGCATGTGAATTGAAGTGTGGGAGTAAAGGTGTAAGGTCGAGGTTGGGCTTTGACGCCGACCGATGCGGCTCGATATGATCACGGCACGGCATGACTTGTTCATGCCGACCGGTGAAGAGGAAATACCAGAGTGAAGTCAGGGTTAACTTTAGCGTGCCGAGCGACGTGGCTCGGTACGACTACGGTTCGGCATGATTCTCTTGTGCCGAATGGTAGAGAGGAAAGGTGAGGGAGTGTTGTTGTCGAGGGTAATAGTGTCGAATAATGAACTTAGGCCGGACGGCATTTAGGCCGAGCGGGATTGAGGCCGAGTGACATTTAGGCCGAACGGCAGTTAGGCCGAGCGGCATTTAGGCCGAGCGACTTTTAGGCCGTGTGTTTCAAGTGTCGCTCGATCTTGACCTTTGATGAATAGATAACGACAGTCGAAATTGTTCCAACTTGAACATAACCCTTGTTGAACTCACTTATTTCCCATGCCTATTCATATGACATAAAACAAGGACAAGGACACAAGCAAACCAGCATATCGAACTAATCCAGACTGATGACTCCCCGGTTTCGACAAGTATGAGTTTGAATTTAAATCGATAAAAACAGATAATAGCCTTTAACATATAGTGCCAATATCCAAGTCCATAATTGAAAAACGTTATAGGGTAGGTTTCCGGAGACGATCAGCGATGACGGTCTTCGAAGATGACAGTTCAAAGTTCAACTTTATATCATCAACTCTGTGACTTTTAATTTCTCAGCACTTATATTTGAATGATCGCACTGGTTCACACACCACACGGGGGGGGATATCTATGCTTTTATGTCTAACGCCGATTATTTTCCAAGTATAGTTTAAAAAGGTGCTCTGTTGGATTCGACCTTCATTAGAGATGTCTAGAAAATCTAGCTCTGCTACGATCTCAGACATACCTGGGCCATCCTCTCGACAAGAAGTTGTAGATACTTCGAATCCGTCAACTACCCCTGCTCAAAACTTACCGAGCGTTGCGATAGCATTCGTCGACCTGGCTCCTGACACTCTGGAGGCAGCTATTTTCTTAGATGACCCAACCGATTCACATTTCTCAAAGATTAACGAAAGTACACTCCGTTGGATATGCTCTGTCCATGGAATCCCTTTCGATGACGTGTTAGTTCCTTCGAGGAATGATCGTCCGCATTTGCCCCTAACCGGATATACAGCCTGCAATAAGTTCATGTGCTGGGTTGGCAGCGTTCCACCCTTCAACTCCTTCCTTCGCGACTTATTGCAATATATCGAGATCGCTCCTTCACAACTGCCTCCGAACAACCATGCTTTCTTATATGGCACTTGCATCCTCTTTATGAGTGTCCTCTTCAGGCTTCCGACTCCAGGAGATATCCGTTATATTTATCGCTTCAAGAGACGGTCAGATAGCCCATCTTTCATATTTCTGGAGCCATATAGTAAATGCCAAATCCTGACTGGGGCATGGAGCAAATTTGCCTAGTACAAGCAAGAGTGGTTCTACGTTTGTTTTCCTTCCGGTTCGCTAGGAGATCGGTGGAAGGGAGTAAGTTCGTTTTCTAGATCAACACTTGAATTTGGCGGAATCTGCATCTTTTCTGACTCTTTATCCACTTTTTCAGGTATCAATCCACGTCCCGAAGGCTCCAGATACACTGAAGCGGTGTCAACTATCTGAGCTCTCCCCGTAGAAGATCGGGACATCAAATCTCTCATTTCAAATGAGTCACTTGCGAGATTCGGGCTGCTGGCGGAAGGTCGCCGAATAAACCTTCCCCAAGGCGTCACTCTATCCAGACCTGCCTCAGGCAAGGGAAAAAGGCAGGCTGGGCCTTTAACACGTAACGCTCCTGACAGGCCAGAAGAGGGAGAAATTAGAGAAGGCAAGACGCCCGAAGTACCGGGTGAAAATGTTAGTCCCACCCAGGACCCGACGGTCGAAGTCCATGATATTGAAACGTCATCTTCCCCTTCCAAGGGAAAAAAGAAATTGACTTATAGGTTGAGGAGGAAGAAAGTGGGCGAAACTTCTAAAGTTACTCTTATTCCAAAGGAGAGGGAACCTTCCCCCCAACCTTTAGGAAGTTCACTGAAAGGTATATCGAATCTCACCATCCCTGACGATCTTCTCAATTATGATTTCGATGACTCAGAAGTGCTTAAGGTTCATTCGCCCGCCAGAGGCAATGCATGCGATCAAGTCCACATCTAGGGAGAAAAAACTCCTATTAGTAAAGATAAAGAAACTGGTCCGTCGGGGGGAACACTAGGACACACACGGACACGTTCACTTCACCCTACACTTCAATCCTTGCCATCACCCCGATCTTTTCTAACTTGTCGTTATTCTCATTCTATGCAGGTGACATGGGACGCTCCCACGGATTTGATCGTCTTCACGGCTCATCAATTTTTCATCATTCTGGCTGGGATTCGGGCACCGGCAAACGCCGGGACAGGGACGACTCTGGAGACCGAGACAACCGTCCCCGAGAGTCGACTTATCGAAAGAAATCACACAGCCAGCCTTCATACTCCCGCGACCTTCCTTCTCAAACAGAACAAGGTAGAGAGAAGTCTTCGCTGAAGCGGTCTCAACCTGATGTTCCCCGTGACCAACATTCTGGCCTATCTAGCACACGGCAGTCTCGGGAACATCGTAAGAGAACGGAACTTTCAAAGCCATCTCCCCCTGTTCCTGCAGTAGACCCAACGATATCGGAGAAGCTGGCCGAGCTTAAAGTTAAATTTCCCAAAATATACTTTGATGGTCTAAAGTTCCTTCCAGCAATCCATCACATTCCGGGACATGTTAAGCATAGTGCCATCGCTTGCAACAACGACGTTTATGTTCAACATGACGTGTTTGTCCATCTAGTTGAAAAGGACTCGGAAATCTCTATCGAGCGTCAGAAGGAAATCAACCGCCTGAAACTTGAAGCTATCTCGATAAGGACATTATCAAAAATCAGGATGAAGAGCTCTCATCGTATAAGTCCCAGCTTGAGGCTACCAAACAAAGTGCTTAGGATACTGTAGAGGCCATCACTCGTCTAGAGACGACTCATAAGAAGGAACTTGACGAAGCGGTCCAACGCTGTGGGGACCTGGCTTTAGAAAAAGATTCTGTTCAAAAAGAAAGGGATGCACTCGCCCTGCAGGTTAAAGAGTTGAAGGAGCTACTCTCTAAGGAGAAGGAAGAGAAGATAGTTGCTCAAGAGGAGTCTCGAAGATACTGCAACGAGATTGTTGATACACGTCTCTTGAAGACAAAGCTCGACGATGAGCTTTTTAAGGTCGGGACAATGAAGGATGAAGCCCGTGAAGAGGGCAAGAGAATAGCTTCCGCGGAGATTGACTCCCTCCTTGAGGCGGCTGTAGAGGCCGACAAAGAGGAGATCAAGTGCCTGTTCGACCCGCTGATAGCTGAATACAACGCCCGCATTCTCATGCATCGGGACTTGACTTTTCTTGGCGTGGGCTATCTCGAATCTCTAGCCGAGGCATGGGAAACTTTGATTAAGATTAGAAAGGTGGAATCGGGCACCGAGGAGGTCGACGAGGATGCTTTAGTGAAAGAGTTTCTCATGGGGAACGAGCCATCGGACTTGTCTGTAGCTATGGCTCTCTTTGGTAAATGCTCCCCTCCATCAAAGGAGAAATATGACATGATTGGTCCGTCTAGAACCGGTCCTTCAGTTCCTCCTCCTACTCAATCAGTTGATCGGCCAGTACTTGATCCGTTCGATCAGCACACCGGTTACGATTCGGAAGACCCTGGCCTCGGCATTCACATGCTATCTCCCATTCTAGAGGGTGATACTTCTCGAACGGTCGAACGCCAGCAAGAAACCGGTATATAACTCTCTTTCTTAAAGCTTGGAGAACCGTCGCTTTCGGCGAGAGGTTATTGTATTCTAACGTTCGCCTTTTGTGTTTTTATGCAGGCTGCTCTGATCCTGAACCGACTCCAAGGAGCGATGATGCCACAGAGGAGATGGGGAAAGCGAGCGATGCTACTCACGCGGGAGTAACTACTGGTCCTGATGCTCAGGTGATTGGGGCGTTGACGATGATAAGTCTGAAACTTCATCCCCAGTCGAAGTGAGTGACGAAGTCGAAATTACAGGCGCCTCAGGACACACTTCGAAAGTTAGTATGAAGGAGCAGCTTGCTGAAGAGAAAAAGAAGAAGGTTGAGATCAAGTCCGAGTCCCAAGTAGTAGAACTTGAAAACCCGTTGAATAGGCCTCTAAAAGTCATTCTTCCTAGCAAATCCAAACCACTGGATGTTCCTCCTCCCACTCCTGACACCGCTTCTTTGGTGGGCAAACGTCCAAGAGAAAGCGTGTGGGAGAGGAGTCATCCGAGAAAGCAAAGGAGGAAAAGAAACTAAAGAAACCGAAGTAGTCACTACACTCGTTCAACGAGGTTTAGCTTAGATCATGTAATTACTTGCATTTATTTATCTTCATAGTCAATGTAGTTTTGACTCCGAGTTTTGGAGGAGTGGTTGTACAACCCCATTTTGGATCAATGAATAAAGTTTAGTTTCTTCGTCTTTTAAATGACTCCTGTTTTTTAGCTTTCTGTATAACTGTGGTCAAAACTCAAGTTCTTGTGAGTCACATGAACCTCCAATCCATTTTCACATGGCTCAGAGATTCTTTAGAATCGTACATCTCTTATTTCACATTTTTGGTACTTGGAATATTTTTTAATCCGCGCTCTGGGGACTTAGAGTACTCCAGTCCGCGCTCAGGGGACTTGGAGATTTAAGTCGTTTATACTCTAGGCCGCGCTCTGGGGACTTAGAGTACTCCAGTCCGCGCTCAGGGTACTTGGAGATTTAAGTCGTTTATACTCTAGTCCGCGCTCCGGGGACTTAGAGTACTCCAGTCCGCATTCAGGGGACTTGGAGATTTAAGTCGTTTATACTCTAGTCCGCGCTCCGGGGACTTAGAGTACTCTAGTCCGCATTCAGAGGACTTGGAGATTTAAGTCGTTTATACTCTAGTCCGCGCTCCGGGGACTAAGAGTACTCCAGTCCGCATTCAGGGGACTTGGCGATTTAAGTTATTTATGCGAGTTCGTACATCAAACAGAAAAATATAACTCCAGTTGTTTGCCGCTGGATTATAAGGCACATAAACATCGGTAATTCATAGAAAACATGGCTTCAAGCCTTTATTAATGAAAACAAACTGAATCATCCGATTACATGCTTAAAAGGAAACTAAGAATCAATGGAACAAAAACATATAGGAAATAATTACACCTAAAACATGAAAGAAACAAGCTAAATATAATAACGTCGCAAATGTTCACTATTCCATGCTTGGGGGAGTGTCATGCCTTCAACGGTCGCTAGCTTGAATGTTCCCTCTCCAAGCTTCCGTTCTATGACATATGGACCTTCCCAGTTGGGATTCAAACGTGATGGTACCGGGAAAACTCGTTTCAAAACGAGATCACCCATGTCAAATACTCTCGGGCAGACTTTATCGTTATAATATTGCTTGACTCGGTGCCTATATGCTGCCGCCCTTAATTCGGCTTCTTCACATTTTTCATCAACGAAGTCCAGTGATTCTAACAAGAGATCCTAATTCATCTTAGGATCATAATGTGTCACCCGATGTGATGGAACTTCAAGCTTCACGGGTATAACAGCTTCTGTGCCATATACTAGTGCGAATGGAGTGTGGCTCGTCGCAAACTTGTGGGTAGTTCTATAAGCCCATAGCGCTGTTGGAAGTTCATCTACCCACTTGCCTCCAGCATTTTCCAAACGCTTCTTCAATATGGACTTGATTATTTTGTTCACAGCTTCAACTTGCCCATTAGCCTTCGAATGAGCAACTGCGGCGAACCTTTTCTCAATGCCGTACTTTAAACAGAAATCTTTGAATTCCCTACTTTCAAATTGAGTTTCGTTGTCTATAATGATGTATCGCGGTAGGCCCAAGCGGCATATAATGTTTCGTACAACGAAATTAATGACCTTCTTGGAGGTAACTGTGGCTAAAAGCTCTGCCTCAGCCCATTTGGTGAAGTAGTCAACCGCAACTATCGCGTATTTTGCACCACCTTTGGATATCGGCAAAGAACCGACTATGTAGATTCCCCAGATTGCTAACGGCCAGGGACTAACCATTTGCGTGAGTTCCGTTGGTGGAGCTCTCGGGATTTTCGTGTATCTTTGACACTTGTCACATTTTCTTACATAGTCTGCAGCATCCCGATTCACAGTTGGCCAATAGTATCCGTAGAAGAGGATCTTTTTTGCCAGTGTCTGCCCCCCATTATGGTCGCCACATTCACCTCCGTGAACTTCCTCCAAGACCCGCTTTGTCTCATCATGGGCAATGCACCGTAGTAAGGGGACCGAGAAACCCCTCTGATACATTACTCCTCCCTGCATCACATATCATGCGGCTTTGCGGATGACCTGCCGTCTTTCACTTCTTCTTTCAGGCAAAGTCCCGTTAAGAAGGTATTGTTTGAATGGGGTTATCCACGACTCCTTCTCGATTCCCGTTTCCAACACAAAAATCGACTTCCATCACATCTATGCTTGGAGCATGTAAGGTTTTGATGGGAACTAATCCCATTTGCTGTGCATCGCTAGTGCTTGCGAATTTGGCCAACGAGTCGGCTTCCTTGTTTTGTTCACGCGGGATGTGCGAAATGTCATAATGTTCGAAGTTCGCCAATAGTTCCTAAACCAAAGTTTGGTACGGAGCAAGCTTTTGTCCCTTTGCTTGGTAATCTCTCGCACTTGGTACACCACCAGCTGCGAGTCACAAAGGATTTCAACTGATTTTACCGCGAGTTCTCCAACGAGCTTTAAACCTGCAATCAGTGCTTCATATTCTGCTTCATTATTCGTAGCCGGGAAATTGAGCTTTAAAGCGTAACAAATCGACCGATTTTCTGGAGTCACAAGAACTACACCAGCCCAGAGCAACGGTCGTTTGACGCCCCATCGCTGTACAATTTCCATCGAATGGGGGGAATGACACTGCGATTATCTGGCTCGTTTGATACAGTAAACTCAGTGATAAAGTCAGCTAATGCTTGCCCTTGTATGGCTCTCCGTGGCAGGTAGGTGATATCGAACTGACTCAACTCGATATTCTATTTTAACATCCTTCCAGAAGTTTCTGGTCGTTGGAGTACCTGCCGCAAGGGCTGATCGGTATAAATACAGACTGAATGTGCCTGGAAGTATGGACGCAGCTTACGTGATGCAATCACCAAGCAGTAGGCCAACTTCTCAATTTTAGGATAATTCCTTTCTGCCCCCGTCAAACGTTTACTAACGTAATACACCGGCTTTTGAACTCGGTTCTCTTCGCGGACCAGAGCCGCACTTATAGCATGCGGGGATACGGCTAAGTATACGTACAACATTTCGTGGTCTACTAGTTTCGACAACACAAGAGGACTTTCCAAATGCCTTACCAGAGCCCGGAATGCTTCCTCACAGTTGGACGTCCATTCAAAATTCCACTTTCCCTTCTTTATTATATCGAAGAAGGGAATACACTTGTCTGTGGCTTTGGATATGAATCGACTCAGTGCAGCCACCTTTCCGTTCAAGCTTTGTACCTGTTTTATGGTTCTAGGCGCTTGTATGTCTCGAATAGCTAGAATCTTTTCCGAATTAGCTTCAATTCCCCGGGCATTAACAATGAATCCCAAAAACTTCCCTGACGAAACGCCGAAGGAGCACTTCAGTGGGTTGACCTTCATCCCATAATACCTGAGTATGCCGAACATCTCTGCTAAGTCTCGAATGTGGTCGTTTGACTGCCGTGACTTCACGAGCATGTCATCCACAAAGACTTCCATTGTTCTACCAGTCTGATCTTTAAACATTCGATTCACCAAATGCTGATAGGTTGCTCCCGCTTTTTTCAATCCAAAAGGCATCACTATGTAGAAATATAGCCCAACGTCTGTGACAAAACTAGTGTGTTCCTGGTTTGGAATGTGCATCGGGATCTGATTTTATCCCGAGTACGCATCCATGAACGACAATAACTCGTGTCCTGCCATGGAGTCGACCAACTGATCAATTCTAGGTAATGGGAAACTGTCCTTAGGGCATGCTTTGTTAAAATAGGAATAATCTACACAAGTTCTCCATTTCCCGTTGCCTTTTTTACTAGCACAGGGTTTGACACCCATTCAGGGTAGAGGGCGTCGCGAACGAACCCCTTAGTTTTGAGCTTGTCCACCTCCTCTCTGATAGCAGCGGACCTCTACGGGTCCATTCCTCTCCTTTTCTGTTTGACTGGGACGTACCTCGGGTCTATGTTCAACATATGACTCGTGATAGCGGGAGAAATGCCGCACATGTCGGAATGTGTCCAAGCGAAAACATCGAGATTCACTCGGAGAAAATCACTAAGGTCCTCGGTCATCGAGGGACTGAGTTGTGATCCAATCTTCAGTACTCGCAATGGATCATCTCGGCTGACTGAAATGTCAATCGTCAGTTCAACCGGTGCTGCTTTTTCTTCCCTGGGTTCCTCATCGTCGTCTCTGGGATCTATGTCTCTGTAGATCCGAGAATTTTTCCCGAGCCAGGGCTCGGGCATTACTTGTCAATTGTCAGTATTCTGAATGGGGACGAAATTGTCGGCAACTTTTCCTTTTTCCCTACGCTGGGCTTCTCGGAGCTCAGCCACATAACATGCATGACCGGTCGCCTGGTCTCCATGAACAACACCTACTCCTTTGTCAGTGGGAAATTTTAAAGTTAAACACCACGGGGCCAATGCTGCCCTAAACTCAGCCAGGGCCGGTCGGCCCAAAAACACATTGTATGGAGAATCTACATCCAAAACTACAAAAGGTAGGATTCGCACCCTCCTATGCTCACCTTGTCCCAGTTCAACTGGAAACTCAACATACCCCACTGCATCAGTCGCTGCACCATTAAAGCCATGTATACGAGCTTTAGATGGCTTCAAATCCTTCGTCTCCATCTTCATCTGGTCATAAGCCTTCTTGAAGATGATATTGACAGAACATCCACAATCAATTAAAATTCTTTTCACAAAAGCTGGCCCGATTGTTGCAGATATGACCATCGGGTCAATGGTAGGAGCCTCCACCTGGTCAGCATCTCTGCTCCTGAATACTATATCGTCTGTCATCATGCGCAGCTGTTTAGCAGGGGTCCCATCCTCCACTTTGGAACAACACTAAAAATCTGCATGCCTCAGGGAATTAGCATACCGCTCCATTTCTTGCCCGTTCTTATCTGCAGGGTGAGGTCCGCCGATGATCGTGTTTATGACCAGTCTGCCCACAGTCCGAGCAGGCTCCTCGGGGTGACGTGGAGCTGGTGCACGATCGGGATTGGACGTTTCCTGTCCACCTTCTTGCGGATTCTTTACAAACTCCTGTAACTTTTTTCTACCTAATCAACTTCTCTATAGCGCCGTGTAGGTGTCTGTACTCTTTAGTATTGTGCCCATAAGTCTCATGAAAGCGGCAATACTTCCCGGTCCGCTTTTGTTCCTCGATTGACTCCTTTGGTCGTGGCTTTCTGTACTGAAAGGTATTGCATGTTGATAGGTAAATATTCTCAAGGGATGCACTTAGTGGGGTGTACTCGTTATAGGTTGGAATTCTCGACTTCCATTTCCCCGCTTCTCTCTTCTTCCCTTGATTTCTTCCTCCGGATTCCTTAGATTGCCCGGGCTTGTTCTGGACATTGACCTAAACTTTCCCCGAGTTTCCTCCGGATTGCTTCACAGCAATGTTGCTTTTCATGGTCTCCTGAACAGGCCCTAGTGCCTTATCTCGCCTTATACACCTGGCTTCCTCTCTTCTTATGAACTGATGTGCCTTTGAGTAAAAATGCTCTAGCGTAGTTGGAGGTTTTCCTGCTAGCCAATCTCCAAACTCTGAATCCGGATCCACACCTCGCATCATAGCCATAAGAATCGCGTGATCATTAGGATTACTGACTTCAGTAGCCGCAACATGGAATCTCTGCAAACACTCCTTCAACGACTCCCTTGGAGCTTGGATCACACTTGATAGAGACATCACGTCCTTGGGACGAATAGCATGTATTCTGAACTGTTCTATAAATTTCTTTGCCAACTCCTCGAAACTGGATACGGAACACGGAGGAAGTCGGGTGAACCACATGGTAGCGATCCTAGATAGAGTTATTGGGAAGCATCTACACTTGGTTGCATCATTCTCTCAAGCTGAATCCATCATCCATTCGTACCTCATCACATGTTGCCTAGGATCGTTCTTTCCTTCTGATGCAGGCCACATACTAAGTCGTGACCGACTTAAGGAAATTGAAGGTCTATGTCGTGACCGACTTAACCAAGGCAAAGATATGAGTCGTACACGAGATAGCATAAGTCGTACATGAGATAAGGAGGTAGATTTGATTCGTCCACGACTCAAAGGAGCGCTACGAGATAACAAAGGAAATGCGCGAGTTAATGGAGCGGCATTGAGTCGTCTTCGAGCTAACAGTTCAGATGAAAAGGAGCTACGACTCAACTGGGGAGAAGGCCTAACTCATAACCGACCTAGTGAAACGATAAGTCGTGACCGACTTAGTATAACTCGGCAACGACTCAGTAGAGATATACGGGTTATCAAATCTCTTAAGTCACCAGGACGATCTACCGAGTTATGCAGTGAGAAGGCAGGTCGATCTATCGAGTTACGACTTAGTTAAGTCGTACCATCTTATGTCGCTGAAACCTGAAGCCATGGATTCTCCTACCGAGTTAATCTGAACCGCTGCTCTTAAGTCGCTACTACGTTGAGTTGCGTAGAGTTGTTAAGTCGGCAACGACTTAAGTGGTGTTTTCTATTTGTATTTTTCTGTCTTTAAGTCGTATGTCGCCATGTACTAAGTCGTATATTTCTAATTTGTGTTGTATTTTTTAGGTCGTACCAGGTTAGGTCGGCCATGTTGATAAGTCGCTGTCTGTTGTAACTAGGTCGTTGCCGACCTAAGATTGAGTCGTAAGTCATAAGTCGTTGGTCACTTATGATGAGTCGTAGGTGATGAGTCGGAAATGACTTAAGACTTGTGTAATTTTCTGTGGCATGTGTTGTAGCCTATAAATAGGCAAGTTGTGTCATTTTGTAAAGGTTGTTGATTTTTGAATAAAATTCTCTTTTGTTAGCTTTGTGCTTTCATTCAAATTGGTAGTTGAGTGTAATCTCCTATCTCCTCTCTCGGATAATCGAGTGCGCTCGATTCAACGATTGCAGAAGTCGATTCGCAGAATCAAGTGCGCTTGATCAACGCTCGAAGAATTGAAGATCTCTCCTCACGGTATCGTGCGCGATCAACATGTCAGAGATAGCTAGAATTCGGTATCTTCGGATCAACGAATTTGGGTATTTCAGTATCTTCCATTCCACCGATTACTACATTCATCGATCTACATTGTTTTGATTAATCCGCTGTGTCAGTTTTGGTATCAGAGCTCGTTCTAGCCAATCATAGCTAGATTGAGACTTGGAGCCTAATCATTTTGGAGTTTTGAAGAAATCAAGTTGAGCCGAGCATCTCCAATCAAGTCGGCCGAGTTAGTAGAGCTTGTTCGAAGTTGATTCGATCGGATTTGTGTTGGAGGCCGAGAATTTCGTTCATCGTGTTCATCGCGATTTGCAACAAAAGTGGAAGTTTCGATCCATTTCATTTTGGATCAAAGTTCGAATTGTGTTTGAATTTGAAGAGTTTGTAAAGTTTCAAATCATGCCGCCGAGAAGAGCTAATCGTCACCAAAACGTTGAAGCTTTGTATCGAAGAGAAGAAGCAGATGAGATGGAGCAAAGAATCAATGAAAATTTTAGTGTAATGCTTGACGAAGGAATTGGTCGGTTAGAGAAGATGATGTTAGAAATGAATCAAAATCGGAGAAGGGCTTCTCCTGAATCTAACCATGGGGGAAGTAGAGTCTCGCCACATTCCAATCGAGACAGAAGTGTTGACGATGATCAAAGGCGTGGAGGAACGTGAATGATCGTGAACGAAGGAATGTAGATAGAAGGGATGTTGGTGGAAGACGTGATGGTAGTAGAGATGTGGGTGGACGAGATAGACAACGATATACATCTGATTTTAAAGAGGAGTATGATGGTGGTAGTGTTCGAGGACAAGGACGAGGACAAGGAAGAAATTACTCTGAGTATGATCACAAGTGGGAGTCGGGGATGAAGACTGAAATTCCTGAATTCAAAGGTGGTATGCAAGCGGAGGAGTTTTTAGATTGGGTGGCTAATGTTGAAGGGATTTTTGACTTCAAAGAAGTTCCAGAACATCGTAGAGTGAAGCTGGTTTCTACAAGGTTGAGGGGTAGAGCTTTGGCATGGTGGCAGCAAACCAAACTTACACGTGAACGAATGGGGAAGTCAAAAGTTGAATCTTGGGAGATGAAGAAATTGATGAAAGCAACGTTCTTACCTTACAATTATCAATCTTTGATGTATCAACGTTTGCAGACCTTGAGGTAGGGCACAAAGACTGTTAATGACTATGCTGATGAATTTTATCAACTTATTGCGAGGAATGATATTATGGAAACGGAAGAGCAGCTGACATCTAGATTCATTGGGGGATTGAGAATGCAGATCCAGGATATGGTGAATATGTTCGATCCAAGATCTGTGGCAGAAGCACATCAGAAAGCGTTGGCTTGGGAGAAACAGGGACGACGAGGAGGTGGTGTATTTACTAATTCCAACAATCAAGTGAAGGGTGTTAGTGGGAGTTCTAATGTTCCTAAACCTATCAGTAGACCAGTGGTGAAGGAGGTTGAGAAGGCAAAGGTTAACAACGGTTTCAAATGTTACAATTGTCAGGAATTGGGTCATAAAAGCAATGAGTGTCCAAAGCCAAAGAAGAGAACCATGATTGCAGAAGTTGAAGATGAGGATGTTGATGGAGAATATTTTAGTCCAGTTGAGGATGAACAGGATATTGCGTCGGGAGACGAAGGTTGTAATCTAATGCTGAGGAGATCGTGTTTGACACCGAAGCAGGAAGAAGCTAGTTGGTTGAGGAGTAATATCTTCCAGTCGACATGCACTATACTGGGAAAGGTGTGTAAATTTTTGATCGACGCAGGAAGTTGTGACAATATTATTTCAACCGAGGCCGTAACAAAGTTGAAGCTGAAGACAGAGAAACACCCGAATCCATACAAGTTAGCATGGTTGAGAAAAGGAGGAGAAGTGAAAGTGGATAGACGAGTTCGTGTTCCATTCTCTATTGGGAAGAAATACAAAGACGAGATCTGGTGTGATGTAGTAGAGATGGATGTTTGTCACTTACTATTGGGAAGACCATGGCAGTATGATCGAGCAGTACAACATGACGGTCGGACCAATAGCTACAGCTTTATGTTTGAAGGCACGAAGATTATCTTAGTTCCAAAGAAAAAACAACCAGGAGAAAGTAAGTCAGAGGAGATTGAAGAGCTTAAAACTTTGTTATCTTTGAAGGAATTTGTTAAGGAGGTTGAGGAAGAGTCGGAAGTATTCTTGTTGATTGGGCGAGAGAGCAGTGAAGAGGTTGAAATTCCAGAGGAAGTAAAACCAGTTTTGAAAGAATTTGACGATGTATTTCCAGAAGAGTTACCAACGGAGTTGCCACCGTTGAGGGATATACAACATCAGATAGATCTTGTTCCAGGTGCTGTGTTGCCACACAGACCACATTATCGAATGAGTCCAAAGGAACATGAAGAATTGAGGAGGCAAGTAGAGGAGTTGCTTGAACAGGGGCGTGTGCAAGAGAGTTTAAGTCCTTGTGCTGTACCAGCTTTATTGGTACCCAAAAAGGATGGAACGTGGAGGATGTGCACAGATAGTAGAGCATTGAATAAGATCACAGTCAGATACAGATTTCCGATGCCGAGGCTTGATGATTTATTGGATCAGATCAGTGGGTCCGTAATCTTTTCTAAGATTGACTTGAAGAGCGGTTATCATCAGATTCGCATTAGACTAGGGGATGAATGGAAGACAGCATTCAAGACGAGGGAAGGATTGTACAAATGGCTGGTAATGCCGTTTGGTCTATCGAATGCACCAAGTACGTTCATGAGGGTGATGAATCAAATTTTCAGGCCATACATTGGGCAATTTGTGGTGGTTTACTTTGATGATATTCTGATCTACAGTGCTAGTACAGAAGAGCATGTTCAGCATTTGAAAAAAGTGTTAATTATTCTTCGTGAAGAACAATTCTATGCTGCTACAAAGAAGTGTGTTTTTATGGCGAGGAGTGTTTTATTTCTTGGGTATGTTGTGTCGGAAGAAGGAATACAGGTTGACCAAAGTAAAGTCGAAGCTATCAGAGATTGGCCGCAGCCCAAGACGATAACGGAAGTTCGTAGTTTTCACGGGTTGGCTTCATTCTATCGAAGGTTTATTCCACACTTTAGTAGTGTGATGGCACCGGTTACTGATTGTATGAAGGGGAAGCAATTTTCTTGGTCGGAGGAAGCAGGGGTTGCTTTTGAACGGGTCAAAGAACTTTTGACGACAGCACCAATTCTAGTGTTGCCAGATTTTCAGCTAGTGTTTGAACTACATACTGATGCATCCAAGGTTGGGATTGGAGGGGTGTTGAGTCAGAGGGGACGTCCGATTGCATACTTTAGCGAGAAGTTATCAGGAGCAAAGATGAGATACAGTACATATGATGTAGAATTTTATGTTGTTGTGCAATCTATTAAACACTGGAGACACTATCTATTTCAGAAAGAGTTTGTTCTTTACACTGATCATGAGGCGTTGAAGCATTTACAAGGACAAGATAAGATTTCAGCGAGACATGCATCGTGGATTGCATATCTGCAACAGTTTACTTTTGTTGTTAAACACAAGTCAGGGGTGACGAATCGTGTGGCTGATGCTTTGAGTAGGAGGAGACATTTGTTGACTACACTGAAGGTTGAAGTGACGGGGTTTGAAATGTTGCCAGAATTATTTGTCAATGATCCTTACTTTGCGAAGGTGGTTGATAAAGTCAAGGAGGGAAAGACGGATGAGTTTTTGATGGTAGATGGTTTTCTGTTCAAGGGAAATCGATTGTGCATACCTGATTGTAGTTTGAGAATGAAGATTGTAAAAGAGCTACATGAAGAAGGACATGTTGGGAGAGACCGTACATTACAGTTGATTTCACAGTCTTACTTTTGGCCATCAATGAGGAAAGAAGTGGAAAGGTTTGTGGAACGATGTCATATCTGTCAGGTTTCGAAAGGAACTGCGACTAATGCTAGATTATATATGCCGTTACCTGTACCAACTAAACCATGGGTTGATGTGAATATGGACTTTGTGTTGGGGTTGCCGAGAACACAGCGTGGTAATGATTCCATTTATGTGGTGGTTGACCGATTTTCGAAAATGGCACATTTTTTTGCTTGTAAGAAGACGGCGAATGCTGTTCATGTTGCTCAGTTGTTTTTCAAAGAGATATATCGACTTCATGGATTGCCAGAATCTATTGTGTCGGATAGGGATACTCGTTTTCTGAGTCATTTTTGGCTAAGTTTGTGGAAAATGGTTGGAACGAAGCTGAAGTTTAGTAGCGCTTATCATCCGCAAACGGATAGACAGACCGAGGTCGTGAACAGATCGTTGGGAAATTTGTTGAGGTGTCTTGTGCAAGACAATCTGAAGAGTTGGGATGTGAAGTTATGCCAGGCAGAGTTTGCTCATAATCATGCTGTAAATCGAAGTACTGGGTTCAGTCCATTCCAGATTGTTTATTCAAACTTACCAAAGGGGCCGTTGGATTTAACGGTAATACCACACTCGAAGGGGACAATTAAGAAAGTTGCTGATTTTGTTGAGGGGTTGGCGGAATGTCATAAAATCATTCAGGAACGATTGGAGAAAGCGAATGAGAAATATAAACGTTCTGCAGATCTGAGGCGAAGAAACGTTGAATTTAATGAAGGAGATATGGTATATGCTGTGTTGACAAGAGATCGTTTTCCAATAGGCGCTTATAACAAATTGAAAGCCAGAAAAATTGGTCCTGTAGAAATCGTCAAACGGATTAATGAAAATGCTTATAAATTGAAGCTGCCGGAGGATGTGTACACGTCGGACGTATTCAATGTTAAGCATCTCGTACCTTATCATGGGGATGAGCGTACTGCGGAGGGGGAAAGTGCAAATTCGAGGACGAATTTCTCTCAACCAGGGGAGGATGATGCGGGCCACATACTAAGTCGTGACCGACTTAAGGAAATTGAAGGTCTAAGTCGTGACCGACTTAACCAAGGCAAAGATATGAGTCGTACACGAGATAGCATAAGTCGTACACGAGATAAGGAGGTAGATTTGATTCGTCCACGACTCAAAGGAGCGCCACGAGATAACAAAGGAAATTATCGAGTTAATGGAGCGGCATTGAGTCGTCTTCGAGCTAACAGTTCAGATGAAAAGGAGCTACGACTCAACTGGGGAGAAGGCCTAACTCGTAACCGACCTAGTGAAACGATAAGTCGTGACCGACTTAGTATAACTCGGCAACGACTCAGTAGAGATATACGGGTTATCAAATCTCTTAAGTCACCAGGACGATCTACCGAGTTATGTAGTGAGAAGGCAGGTCGATCTATCGAGTTACGACTTAGTTAAGTCGTACCATCTTATGTCGCTGAAACCTGAAGCCATGGATTCTCCTGCCGAGTTAATCTGAACCACTGCTCTTAAGTCGCTACTAAGTTGAGTCGCGTAGAGTTGTTAAGTCAGCAACGACTTAAGTGGTGTTTTCTGTTTGTATTTTTCTGTCTTTAAGTCGTATATCGCCATGTACTAAGTCGTATATTTCTAATTTGTGTTGTATTTTTTACGTCGTACCAGGTTAGGTCGGCCATGTTGATAAGTCGCTGTCTGTTGTAACTAGGTCATTGCCGACCTAAGATTGAGTCGTAAGTCATAGGTTGTTGGTCACTTATGATGAGTCGTAAGTCGTAGGTGATGAGTCGGAAACGACTTAAGACTTGTGTAATTTTCTGTGGCATGTGTTGTAGCCTATAAATAGGCAAGTTGTGTCATTTTGTAAAGGTTGTTGATTTTTGAATAAAATTCTCTTTTGTTAGCTTTGTGCTTTCACTCAAATTGGTAGTTGAGTGTAATCTCCTATCTCCTCTCTCGGATAATCGAGTGCGCTCGATTCAACGATTGCAGAAGCCGATTTGCGGAATCAAGTGCGCTTGATCAACACTCGAAGAATTGAAGATCTCTCCTCACGGTATCGTGCGCGATCAACGTGTCAAAGTTAGCTAGAATTCGGTATCTTCGGATCAACGAATTTGGGCATTTCAGTATCTTCCATTCCACCGATTACTACATTCATCGATCTACATTGTATTGATTAATCCGCTGCGTCACCTTCGTAGGCCGGGATAGTCGGCATGCTAAACTTTTTGGGGTACTCAGCCTGTAGAACAACGTCTGTGAACGGAGTATGACTCCTGGATACTCCCCAATCATCATTTGATAAGCCTTGATTCTCTTTCATCAACTGTCTATTCATAGCTGTAAGGTCTGGGGTTTGTATGGAAGATGGAAGGTTGGAGTCTGTCCTACGAGACTGATCAGGTTGATGCCTCCTCTACTGGCGGTCTGCCAAACGTGCATCTTGAAGTTCGCATCATTGGCATCTTGGTGAGTCGGGCGTCCAGCCTCCACCTGTGTTTCAGCTCCTAAGTTCCCCATTCCTGCTCGGTTGCGGTCTCCAAGGTGTAAATGATCCCCAGTTGTTTGATCGGCTGCACCTGCCTGCGTAGTTTCAGTCTTGCGGCGTCTACGCCTAGGAGGTTCATCGGACGAAGTCGAGCTGTCAGATGAAGAGTAAGGAGCTTGACTACCCCCAGCATTCTAATGATGTTGTTGAGTGAGTTGAGCCATAAGGTTGGCGTTAGCTTTCATCTACTCTCCAAGTTGTCTCTTGCTTTCCATGAGCTCTCTCATCAAGTCATTGAACTCTGATCTGGTGACAACTTGCATTTGGTCCTGGGCGGCAGTCCCTGCACCTAGATTTGCATGCTGATTGCTAGGTCCTACTTGTTGTACGCTAGCGGTCTCATAGGCATCCGCATTATGAGAGGCTGATCTGGTACGTGGTCTTCCCATTGTAGAGTTATCGATAGGAACTCTGAGTAGAATCAACGGACGTCTAATAAATGACTCGGATCTTCTTCGGGGGATTTATTCAATCCAGTAGCTTCAAAGCAGATCCTTGTGGCCTAAGAATTTGATTCTCAGTGAAAGCACCAAAGTTTTAGCACCAAAATTGGTCACTAACCTCGTTGAGAAAGATTGTGTAGAGAGATTAATGAAGAAAGTAAATTAAAACAGAGAATTGTATGCTAAGTTAAATGCAAAGACAGGAACACCAGATTTATAGTGGTTCGGCGTAACTGCCTACGTCCACTTTGAAGTTAATCTTTATTACTTTACTCAACGATTGATTACAGATACAATCCATACATCAACTACTCGAATACAATTGCTAAGTAAAAAGAATGAGTCTTGAAAGCGGCAGAGTCTCCCCAGTGTTCTCTCAAAAAGGTCCATTTCACTGTGCCCCTGCCCCTCTATTTATAGATGAAGATGGGTTGGACTTCCCTCTTGGGCCTATGTGTGAGATACCTCGGCCCATGGTGAGTGACTTCTGCGTGTCGAGCCGTAAATGCCGAAAGACGAAGGCCGAGCCACATGTTCAAGCCGGTCAAATCTTCTATGCCGAACGAAGTAGTGCGTTGCACTAAATGTGTAGGCCGAACAAGGCAGTAGTGACGAACGGGGTACGGGTGCCGAGCGAGACTTCTGCCACACGATAATGAATGCCGAGCGAGGTTTATGCCAAACGATCATAGATGCCGAGTGGCGCTTGGATGCCGAACGAGGACAGATGCCGAACGGCGCTTGGATGCCGAACTTCGCTTGGATGCCGAACGGGTATAGATGCCGAGCGGCGCTTGGATGCCGAACGAGTACATATGCCGAACGAGTATAGATGCCGAGCGGCGCTTGGATGCCGAACGGGCATAGATGTCGAATGGCGCTTGGATGCCGAACGAGGACAGATGCCGAACGGCGCTTGGATGCCGAACGAGTATAGATGCCGAACGGTGCTTAGATGCCGAACGAGGACAGATGCCGAACGGCGCTTGGATGCCTAACAGGTATAGATGCCGAGCGGCGCTTGGATGCCGAACGAGGACAGATGCCGAACGGTTCAGAATGCCGAACGATCCAGCTGTGCCGAATGACCTAATTGCCTGGTCAAACCTCCAGGTAATAGACAATAATAATTTATCTTCAAAATTATTATAAATAAAAATAATTTATTTCTAAAACTTTATTTATAAATAATTATATTTGATTTCAAACCATTGTAATAAGTTTAAATCATTAACCATTCAAATATTAATATATTGATAAATCACTTTTAAAAGAGTATTGTAACGACCCGATATTTTCAACCATTCGCATCCATTATAAGTGTATAGGTAGACACTCATGCCGGAGTTGAATTGCTCAAAATACCGCGTTGTAATTAAAATTTGGCAAAACTCAGTATATACAGTAAATAAAATAATTACAGATCACAGACACAGAGTAATATAACAATAATGCAGCGGAAACAAAAGGATAGTAGTTCATGAAGCTACTATATGTATATAACAGAGTTAAACAAGATACAACAGAGGTCTCGAATACAATAGATGTCTCAATACAATAATCAAATACCAGATCTGAATACATCACTGGAATCAACGGAATAACTGAAAGCAGGATCGATAGATAGCTGGATCTCCAAGCGAAGCTCCAACTCCAAAGGTGAGTCCCAAATGCTGTATCACTCAGTCTGACCCGAGCATAAAGCAAAACACAGAACACTCGAGTCAGGATTAACATTCTTATATTAATAAATCCAACTCAAGTGAAATATCAACTGAAATACAAGTAACTTAAAGGATGTTTGGGATAACCATCCCCTAAGGATCCGTTAAACTATTTACTATGTAGTAATATTCGCTATTATAATAGTGTCTAAATAAGTAAAGTATAATCATATCGGAAAATAGCGTTAAGGGGATGGAGAACCTTAACGCGGTCGGATCTTAAAATCATAATCGTAGTAAAGCTCGGTATGGTAGGTGACACGGCACAACTAGGCAATGCCAGGGTAGATATACCAATTACGCACACGGACTGATGGATACGCATAGCAGCCACTACCGTTCCACCTCGAACAACATTCCCAATCGGAGGATGGCCATCTAGTCAAATCACAAGTAAGAGTATAATATCGAAGAAATGCGTCCGAGAAGAGGTGCTACCTCACTGGTCCGAGATCGCTCCTGTTTTAGCCACCTTATTGCCAACTCACGGGAGTTGGGTCCACGTAACATACCTTAAGAACGTCGCCACCATCCTACTTCATTCTGGAATCTCCACCGCGTACACGGTTGTCAAAGTGGTTTTCGGTATCGACAGAGAGTATGTCCATATCCGATCCCGGTCTCTTTGCCAACCAATTGTTATTATAACACCGTGGTCGTTTCAAAATAGTTTATACTTTAAACCAAAATCATTATCATTTCCAACCCAATTTAATACGATATCATTTCACTTCCAATATCCATTTTCAAAATCATATTACTTTCCAAAGTTATAATGCTTTCGAAATCATAGTCTGGAAATCACAGTATTTTGGCAATCATAACACTTTCCTTTTAAACAGTTTAGATATTAAAATTTCGTTATAAAATAAATTAGTTTTCCTCAATTTTCACAAAATCGATTCAAATTAACTCAAATTCCAAAAATTTAGTTTAATCAAATCTCAAATCATTCGTTTCAACTCGATTTAACTTCTAAATAAACCATTTCAAATTATCAATTTCAAATACGTATCTAAACCATAAAATAAGCCATTTCAATTTGAATATATTTCAAAGCTTTTAAATATTCATCACTTCAAAACTAAATTTGATAAATTTATATACATATCAAAATTCACTTTACAATTATTTAGTTTTGAAATATTAACTTAATCATTTCCATAACATCTAAATACAATTTCAATTTACAATTTAAATAAACAAAAATCTCATTTAAATATTTATACGTTTGAAATATCCAGTTAAGTCACCCTTTCAAATTTCAAGTTGTAAATCATTTCTTTAAATTTCAAATTCAATACATTTCAAATCAAACTTATTTAAGTATAATTCTTAAATAACTATAATTTCAATCAATTTCAAATCATTATAAATTCTATATTTGAAAATATAGATATTAAATAAATACTTAAACATATTATTTATCAACTTTATTAAATCAACTTTAATAAATCTTTAAAATCAATATTTATCAAAACCATATATTTCTTTTCAAAACCAAAGAAATCATTTTCAAAACATTTATATATAGACCAACGGTGCCTGTATATAATTTTCTATCCTATGGTCAAGTGATACGGATATTTATCATTTCAATCCGCAATTTAAAACATATTCGGGTATATATCTTTTCAACCCAAAATCCCAAATTCAATTCAATTGAAAATCGCTTGGGTTTATCATTTCAACCCATAACGATTTTCTCCTATTCTACAAGATCGTTCGGGTATGTATCATTTCAACCCATAGTGATTCTATACTAAAAGGGAACTTGCAGAGTGATAACAGATATGATAATAAAATAACACAGTAACAGGCATATATCATAAGTATAAATAACATACAATGGTGTCGGAGGTCATAGGTGAACATATACAGGTAATGACATATATAACAATGTAAATAACTAACATCAGCATATTTCAATTAATATTTCAATTGAAATCAAATTTAATAAATATAAGAACATTAATCGTGAGTGATTGCTCACCTTTCGAGGCTGGAGAGATTTGTCACTAGAATGGATTACGAATCCAAGCACGAATTTCAAAGCAAAAGCGGGATTGGCACGATTTCGACGAACAAAGCTGATGTATAGAAATTGATGAAAACGAATCAGAACTATCTTGATAAATTGGAACAAAATATACATTATAAATTTTCCTCTAAACCAAATTTTTTAAAACACATTTAAAATAAGATATATATATATAAAATTTCAGATCAAAAATGCAGACCATTCAAGTACATGCAAACCACGATTTATATATATTCGTGCAAACAAAATTTTATATTTAAGCAACTACACAACAACATATGTATACCGTATATATAAAATTACCATATATATCCTTCCTATACCGAACATATTATATATATATATATCAAAATTTTAGTATACTTATGTAAGTTAACAATATATATAAAGTTCTGGGAATATTATTTGTTAACAAATTTGCCAATGTTATATACATATTCAAAATCCAACAGTATATATATATATTTTTAGAACACTGTATATATATTGTTATCAAACTATTTCAAACATATATTATAGGATAATTTTTTCTGTAAATAAAAGTTTTATAACAGATGCAGACACTCAAGTATGTCATATAAATGTAAATCACCATACTTAAACATATAAATATATAGACCACAATCGAACTATAAATACAAGTTAAGTTTATAAATACTGTCATCAATATATAACCTATACGTGGATGTGACATATATTTACAAATTGCTTAAAAAGAACTAATACATGATTGACTAGCAACATACTATACATACACCCATTATATACCTGCATACCCTTTTTATATAACATAAATATAAAATCAACTGATTAAAAACTAGTACACTTCTTTAAATATCCTTAATATGAACATATAGGCAGACTGTCCTATGATATACTTCCTATGATATACGGCAATTGCAACTGTGCAAATGAACTGATACTCATATTTGCTTACTTTATTACATAATGTATATCAGATTATGATTGATTGAAACCGAGTTGTGGTTTATGTACTTAAAACTTAATACTATATATGCAGATCTTCCAGATTTGCCATATATAAATACAAACACAAAATGTATGCAGACAGGCAATATAGACTTATAAACAACCTCTCATATAAAACCTTTATACTGTAATGAAAAATAAAAATACATATAAGTTATAAATAAACATGTGTTCTAATATATAACTCATATATAGTTTCATATAACAGATCTTATATAAGTTATATGTATATACAGGCCATAAAGAAATCTATAAACAAACCTCATAACTCATATATACTAATATATATAACATGCTTTGGTGATGTTGTTATTATATATATATTTAAAACCATACAAACCGAGAATATAAAACAAACGCTTTCAAACCATATAAAAGCATCGGAAAAGAAACAAGAACACTCTCTGTATAGACAAGAACAACTGCATATATAAATAGATGTATTGCCTAATCTATATACTATATGTATTCATACTTACAGCATCAAAATTTGCATGCTTGCAACCAGTTATCAACTCACGTTTTAATCAAAAGGAGAGGAAGAAGCTTGGAGTTGCGGCTGCTGTTGAGGAAGATGGGCTAATGGGTCAGTGGTGAGTGGAAGGCCGAAGTGGAGGGGACGTGGTCGAGGTCAGGTGGTGGATCTTGGGTTGATGGAAGTCATGTGTGGCTGCTGGGATGATTGATGGGCTCGGCTGCGAAGGTTCTGGTAGCATGGGAAAGAAGGCATGGGGTGAAAGTGGTGATGGTTCTCGGTTGGAGGAGTGGGAGGCGTGGCGGTCGTGGGTTGTGAGGCACGAAGTAGGGGAAGGCCGGAAAGGTGAAAGTGGCGAGACGAGCTGGGGTTCGGTGGTGGTGTCCGGGCAGGGGTAGATCTGGTGGTGGCAGGCGTAGGCGTGGTGGCGAGGTCAGGGTTTCGGTGATGGTCTAGGCTCGAGTAGAGGGACGAGGCGGGTGACTGACTTCGGTTGGGAAAACATGGGGTCGTGGGGTTTCCTGCAAGGAAGAGGAAGCATCTGGAAGGGTTGAGGAAAAAATATAAAGGAACGAGGCAGAGAAGATTGCAAATGAGAGAGGGGTACAGGAAGAGTCACGAGATGGAGAAAAATATGAGAGTAAAAGGAGGGTGAATCGGTCTAAACTGAAATGGTGGAATTTGAAATAGCAATGGTCTAAAGCTTTGATTCCGGAGAAAATTTATTAAAGCAATTGATATTTGGTTTGGGTAGCACGTTTTATTTTTTGAAACCGAAGGAACGTTAAAAGTCATAACTAATGGTACCGCTACAGCGAACCATTTTATTATTTCCGTCGCGTACCGGACCTCAAAATATAGAAATAAATATACCGCAGAGATCAGCACGACGAGATGATCAAAACGGTACACAGATATCAGTGATACGGTCATCCGATCAAAAGTCGATAACCGGTACCAGAAATGCTGCTATTTTAACAGAAATAAGATAAACGGAGCAACAGAAGTCCAAATTTGACGAAACGAAAGATGACGTCTCACTCAGAAGATGATTTACAAATTTTCCATGTAAAAATATTTAGGTTTGAAAAACATTTTATTATCATCATCTATTTTTAACTGATTAAATTGAAATTTACGCACAAAATAAATTTTCATATTTCCGGATGAAAATTTACCAGTTGCTATGTTTAATTAGACGCATTCCAAATATCAAATTTATATTTCAAAATTTTATCGTTTAAAATTTCACAAAATTTAACTAATTACGTTATTTAACAGTTAAAATTTACGGGCCGTTACACTCTCCCCCACTCAAAACTTTTCGTCCCCGAAAAGGAAGGAGGTAGGGGAATAGAAACAACCAGAACGAAAACAGCTTTGAAACAAAATAAACAACAAAATTTTAAAACTATACAAGATTCAAATTAAACTAATTAATATCCAACCTTTTGGTTAAATCCCTTAGAGTTCACCTAAATTATATCAAATCTAATTATTCCTAAATTTATTATCTTATTATCTAGTCATCCTCAATTAACAATTTCTAAGTCATCAAATTTGTATAATCATTTATTATACTCATGTTTTATTCGACAAATTAAATTCTTTTATTCCAAATTATTATTAAGTTTATTTCACTTAATATATATCTTATTACATATATTTAAACTATATAAATTAATTTAAACCATATATTTCAGTTTAAATCAATTTATATTCAATAATTGATTTTTTTCTTTTTTCAAGGTATTTCCATACTTTAAACAAGTTTCAATTTATTAGTTCCTTCAAACAATTTATTTGTCTCATTTATTATTCAATTAACTTATTAATTTATTTATTTCGATTAATATTTATAACTAAAATTTAAGTGTATAACCTTTATTATATCCACTCAAATTCTATTTATAAAAGTCATTTTATATTGTATACTATCCAATTACATTTTTAACTTCTGAAATTTTTTTTTTTTTTTTTTAGGTAAGTTATGCTAAGATGTAGTTGAGTATTATACAAATAAGATTTTACAAATTCAGTTATTCCTAGTTAACTATTTATCCAAGAATTTGACTTTAGTTTATAATTGAAATCATTTTTAATCAAAAATTTAAGAATTTAAATCTCCGATTTACTTCAAACAATTTAGAGATATATATAATATTTTTATATCAAATCAAATTAAATTTTAAAATAAGATACCTATATATATATAAATCAAATTATATTGAAGAAATTCAAATCGAATATTTTTTTTTTCAAAACAAAACCGTAGCAAAGCTACAGAATGGTTTCTCCTCTTCGAAACTCGAAAATGAATGTCGATGATGCGGCCGTCATCACCGAAATTATTTTCCAGCGATAACGAGAAGAGCACTGATTTAAACATTTAAATTCTTTGAAAACCATTTATTCGAAAATACTTTAAATAATATACATTTTAAGACTTTAAATCAAAGTTTGAAATCACCAGAAATTTAATTCTTAAATTCTCAATTTAAATCCATTTCAATTCCAAATAAATTTATAAACAATAGTTATTTTGCCATAGTCAATGACTTACAAACAATGAAATGATAATCAAATATTATCATTTTCAACAACCAAATTATTTAACTTTTAATTCCAGAAAATTTTTCTTATATATTTAATATAATCATACAAATTTATTTCATCTATCAATTTTGAAAATTTATATTGTGTCAGTTTGCTCTGTTCAAGTGTTTTGGAAATTCTATCGATAGCGTTGATCAGACGAATCGATCGAAAATCCAAATCAACATCAACAACTCAAACAACACACTATAAACATCAACAATTTTATATTAATTTCAAATACACTCCCTCACACGATGATTCCAGAATTGGATTCCAACACAAGGATAGAGATCCAAATATAGAAGGGCTCTTATCAAAGAGAATTCTAATCTAAAATAGATTGGCTCGAAACGAAGGTTAGATGATTGCATTTCAAACAGGAAGATGGATAAAGTTGTATAAATCGCGGGCAACCTTAACCGGGTCAACCGTGACTTCATAGATAAGATCGATATAGAATTCTGAAGCAAATCGACATTCGATTATCAGAGGTAGAATTCGGGTATAGCCTAAGATAGCAGCATCGTAAACCGAGGATACAGAAATCTCCGGTGAATCAATACCGATTGTAAAGGAGTTTCACCCCAGTACAAATTATTTGAAGATTGGCGAGACCGCCGATCTATTATAGATATCATTCAAAATGGAGTTATGGGGTGCTCCAAAATTAAGTAAACACGAATAGGAGAGACAAGAATGGACTTTGGAACCGAAATGAACGTCCAAAAATTCAATAGAACCGAGTCAAAGAAGAAGGAATTCAAGCTCGAACGAAAGTGATTCTGTAATTGAATTTACTCAATATGCTGAGTTTTGCCTAAAACCAGAGCTCTGATACCACATGTAACGACCCGATATTTTCAACCATTCGCATCCATTATAAGTGTATAGGTAGACACTCATGCCGGAGTTGAATTGCTCAAAATACCGCGTTGTAATTAAAATTTGGCAAAACTCAGTATATACAGTAAATAAAATAATTACAGATCACAGACACAGAGTAATATAACAATAATGCAGCGGAAACAAAAGGATAGTAGTTCATGAAGCTACTATATGTATATAACAGAGTTAAACAAGATACAACAGAGGTCTCGAATACAATAGATGTCTCAATACAATAATCAAATACCAGATCTGAATACATCACTGGAATCAACGGAATAACTGAAAGCAGGATCGATAGATAGCTGGATCTCCAAGCGAAGCTCCAACTCCAAAGGTGAGTCCCAAATGCTGTATCACTCAGTCTGACCCGAGCATAAAGCAAAACACAGAACACTCGAGTCAGGATTAACATTCTTATATTAATAAATCCAACTCAAGTGAAATATCAACTGAAATACAAGTAACTTAAAGGATGTTTGGGATAACCATCCCCTAAGGATCCGTTAAACTATTTACTATGTAGTAATATTCGCTATTATAATAGTGTCTAAATAAGTAAAGTATAATCATATCGGAAAATAGCGTTAAGGGGATGGAGAACCTTAACGCGGTCGGATCTTAAAATCATAATCGTAGTAAAGCTCGGTATGGTAGGTGACACGGCACAACTAGGCAATGCCAGGGTAGATATACCAATTACGCACACGGACTGATGGATACGCATAGCAGCCACTACCGTTCCACCTCGAACAACATTCCCAATCGGAGGATGGCCATCTAGTCAAATCACAAGTAAGAGTATAATATCGAAGAAATGCGTCCGAGAAGAGGTGCTACCTCACTGGTCCGAGATCGCTCCTGTTTTAGCCACCTTATTGCCAACTCACGGGAGTTGGGTCCACGTAACATACCTTAAGAACGTCGCCACCATCCTACTTCATTCTGGAATCTCCACCGCGTACACGGTTGTCAAAGTGGTTTTCGGTATCGACAGAGAGTATGTCCATATCCGATCCCGGTCTCTTTGCCAACCAATCGTTATTATAACACCGTGGTCGTTTCAAAATAGTTTATACTTTAAACCAAAATCATTATCATTTCCAACCCAATTTAATACGATATCATTTCACTTCCAATATCCATTTTCAAAATCATATTACTTTCCAAAGTTATAATGCTTTCGAAATCATAGTCTGGAAATCACAGTATTTTGGCAATCATAACACTTTCCTTTTAAACAGTTTAGATATTAAAATTTCGTTATAAAATAAATTAGTTTTCCTCAATTTTCACAAAATCGATTCAAATTAACTCAAATTCCAAAAATTTAGTTTAATCAAATCTCAAATCATTCGTTTCAACTCGATTTAACTTCTAAATAAACCATTTCAAATTATCAATTTCAAATACGTATCTAAACCATAAAATAAGCCATTTCAATTTGAATATATTTCAAAGCTTTTAAATATTCATCACTTCAAAACTAAATTTGATAAATTTATATACATATCAAAATTCACTTTACAATTATTTAGTTTTGAAATATTAACTTAATCATTTCCATAACATCTAAATACAATTTCAATTTACAATTTAAATAAACAAAAATCTCATTTAAATATTTATACGTTTGAAATATCCAGTTAAGTCACCCTTTCAAATTTCAAGTTGTAAATCATTTCTTTAAATTCCAAATTCAATACATTTCAAATCAAACTTATTTAAGTATAATTCTTAAATAACTATAATTTCAATCAATTTCAAATCATTATAAATTCTATATTTGAAAATATAGATATTAAATAAATACTTAAACATATTATTTATCAACTTTATTAAATCAACTTTAATAAATCTTTAAAATCAATATTTATCAAAACCATATATTTCTTTTCAAAACCAAAGAAATCATTTTCAAAACATTTATATATAGACCAACGGTGCCTGTATATAATTTTCTATCCTATGGTCAAGTGATACGGATATTTATCATTTCAATCCGCAATTTAAAACATATTCGGGTATATATCTTTTCAACCCGAAATCCCAAATTCAATTCAATTGAAAATCGCTTGGGTTTATCATTTCAACCCATAACGATTTTCTCCTATTCTACAAGATCGTTCGGGTATGTATCATTTCAACCCATAGTGATTCTATACTAAAAGGGAACTTGCAGAGTGATAACAGATATGATAATAAAATAACACAGTAACAGGCATATATCATAAGTATAAATAACATACAATGGTGTCGGAGGTCATAGGTGAACATATACAGGTAATGACATATATAACAATGTAAATAACTAACATCGGCATATTTTAATTAATATTTCAATTGAAATCAAATTTAATAAATATAAGAACATTAATCGTGAGTGATTGCTCACCTTTCGAGGCTGGAGAGATTTGTCACTAGAATGGATTACGAATCCAAGCACGAATTTCAAAGAAAAAGCGGGATTGGCACGATTTCGACGAACAAAGCTGATGTATAGAAATTGATGAAAACGAATCAGAACTATCTTGATAAATTGGAACAAAATATACATTATAAATTTTCCTCTAAACCAAATTTTTTTAAAACACATTTAAAATAAGATATATATATATAAAATTTCAGATCAAAAATGCAGACCATTCAAGTACATGCAAACCACGATTTATATATATTCGTGCAAACAAAATTTTATATTTAAGCAACTACACAACAACATATGTATACCGTATATATAAAATTACCATATATATCCTTCCTATACCGAAAATATTATATATATATATATCAAAATTTTAGTATACTTATGTAAGTTAACAATATATATAAAGTTCTGGGAATATTATTTGTTAACAAATTTGCCAATGTTATATACATATTCAAAATCCAACAGTATATATATATATTTTTAGAACACTGTATATATATTGTTATCAAACTATTTCAAACATATATTAAAGGATAATTTTTTCTGTAAATAAAAGTTTTATAACAGATGCAGACACTCAAGTATGTCATATAAATGTAAATCACCATACTTAAACATATAAATATATAGACCACAATCGAACTATAAATACAAGTTAAGTTTATAAATACTGTCATCAATATATAACCTATACGTGGATGTGACATATATTTACAAATTGCTTAAAAAGAACTAATACATGATTGACTAGCAACATACTATACATACACCCATTATATACCTGCATACCCTTTTTATATAACATAAATATAAAATCAACTGATTAAAAACTAGTACACTTCTTTAAATATCCTTAATATGAACATATAGGCAGACTGTCCTATGATATACTTCCTATGATATACGGCAATTGCAACTGTGCAAATGAACTGATACTCATATTTGCTTACTTTATTACATAATGTATATCAGATTATGATTGATTGAAACCGAGTTGTGGTTTATGTACTTAAAACTTAATACTATATATGCAGATCTTCCAGATTTGCCATATATAAATACAAACACAAAATGTATGCAGACAGGCAATATAGACTTATAAACAACCTCTCATATAAAACCTTTATACTGTAATGAAAAATAAAAATACATATAAGTTATAAATAAACATGTGTTCTAATATATAACTCATATATAGTTTCATATAACAGATCTTATATAAGTTATATGTATATACAGGCCATAAAGAAATCTATAAACAAACCTCATAACTCATATATACTAATATATATAACATGCTTTGGTGATGTTGTTATTATATATATTTAAAACCATACAAACCGAGAATATAAAACAAACGCTTTCAAACCATATAAAAGCATCGGAAAAGAAACAAGAACACTCTCTGTATAGACAAGAACAACTGCATATATAAATAGATGTATTGCCTAATCTATATACTATATGTATTCATACTTACAGCATCAAAATTTGCATGCTTGCAACCAGTTATCAACTCACGTTTTAATCAAAAGGAGAGGAAGAAGCTTGGAGTTGCGGCTGCTGTTGAGGAAGATGGGCTAATGGGTCAGTGGTGAGTGGAAGGCCGAAGTGGAGGGGACGTGGTCGAGGTCAGGTGGTGGATCTTGGGTTGATGGAAGTCATGTGTGGCTGCTGGGATGATTGATGGGCTCGGCTGCGAAGGTTCTGGTAGCATGGGAAAGAAGGCATGGGGTGAAAGTGGTGATGGTTCTCGGTTGGAGGAGTGGGAGGCGTGGCGGTCGTGGGTTGTGAGGCACGAAGTAGGGGAAGGGCGGAAAGGTGAAAGTGGCGAGACGAGCTGGGGTTCGGTGGTGGTGTCCGGGCAGGGGTAGATCTGGTGGTGGCAGGCGTAGGCGTGGTGGCGAGGTCAGGGTTTCGGTGATGGTCTAGGCTCGAGTAGAGGGACGAGGCGGGTGACTGACTTCGGTTGGGAAAACATGGGGTCGTGGGGTTTCCTGCAAGGAAGAGGAAGCATCTGGAAGGGTTAAGGAAAAAATATAAAGGAACGAGGCAGAGAAGATTGCAAATGAGAGAGGGGTACAGGAAGAGTCACGAGATGGAGAAAAATATGAGAGTAAAAGGAGGGTGAATCGGTCTAAACTGAAATGGTGGAATTTGAAATAGCAATGGTCTAAAGCTTTGATTCCGGAGAAAATTTATTAAAGCAATTGATATTTGGTTTGGGTAGCACGTTTTATTTTTTGAAACCGAAGGAACGTTAAAAGTCATAACTAATGGTACCGCTACAGCGAACCGTTTTATTATTTCCGTCGCGTACCGGACCTCAAAATATAGAAATAAATATACCGCAGAGATCAGCACGACGAGATGATCAAAACGGTACACAGATATCAGTGATACGGTCATCCGATCAAAAGTCGATAACCGGTACCAGAAATGCTGCTATTTTAACAGAAATAAGATAAACGGAGCAACAGAAGTCCAAATTTGACGAAACGAAAGATGACGTCTCACTCAGAAGATGATTTACAAATTTTCCATGTAAAAATATTTAGGTTTGAAAAACATTTTATTATCATCTATTTTTAACTGATTAAATTGAAGTAAATTTACGCGCGAAATAAATTTTCATATTTCCGGATGAAAATTTACCAGTTGCTATGTTTAATTAGACGCATTCCAAATATCAAATTTATATTTCAAAATTTTATCGTTTAAAATTTCACAAAATTTAACTAATTACGTTATTTAACAGTTAAAATTTACGGGCCGTTACAAGTATTAATATAAATTAACAATTTTTTTAACATAATTATATTTCCATGATAAAAGTCCATACTTAACTTTCCACATAATTATTTCCAAATTTATAAAACTATATTTATAAATCTCGTTTATTTTATGAAACTTCCTTTCATAAAATTCCTCTTATTTATGAACTTTATTCATAAATCCATCCCTTTATAAATCTCACTTGTTCATAAAATCCATTCAACATAATTTTCAACCATTTTTTTAACCATGCCCCCATAGGTATAACTTTCTTTTATAAATTACTTTCAGTACGTGCCTGCCATTATGTTTGTAGAACCTACTTTGTGGCTAGTATGCTGGAATTTAATTGATGTAACAATTTCGGCTATGATTAATGTTACTTGTATACTAGACACCAATATAATATAACAGGATTTGATGTGAATTGTTTTGGTTATCGTAAGGTAAAAACCCGTCTGTGTTTACGTGCGGGCGTGGTATTACGAGATACCTTTGTTTTTATAAAGGAAAGTTTCTATAACTTTAAAATAAATTTAGTTGAGATTTATTTTCTCATGCTGGTTTACCAGATTGATACGGACCTTCTTCCCTTTCAATGCTCGGGTCAGACCGAGTATATTTAAAGATTTAGATTTGGATGCTTTGGAGCTTCAACAGATGAGCTGGAGGTCTTTTGGTCCTATTCACATATATGTTTATTTTCCGCTGCATTGTTGTTTAAATTATCAGCGTTTGTAAGGACGGGTTATTATAACTATCCAGGCCGATGATTAGTGATTGATTATGGTACTCTGATGGATGTATGTATATTACAGTTTCTGTTTTGTAAAGATCATTGATATTATATTATATGTTGTTCCACTGCGATTGTTTGATTCTATTATTGTTTTAGTTTCTTTTTTTCTTCTTTTAGTCTCCTATTCATCTATGCTTCTCTCTTCTCTCTTTCCTTCTTTATCATGATTATCCGTCTTTCCATTCGGTTTGGGTTAGGCTTTTATGGTTTATTATCAGCTCGAATCGGGACAGATTTGCGGGTCGTCACAATGCCCCAGAAGGCTATTTTCACACGTTAATTAAAATGAATTATTATAAAACCAAATTAATCGCTTTTAAATTTACATTAAAAGTTTTACTATCTTCATTCTTATTAAATAGAATTTAAATCAACTTTTGAAATCATTTTTATCCAACCAAATCCATGCTTCAACTACTTTAATTATTTCCAATATTAAATTCAATAATTTAATTATCAAATAAATCGCTATAGTTGAAATTCAAGTTATTTAACTTATAATATTAACTTTTTAATATTTAAAATCAATTAAATATTCCAAATTCAAATGACTGAATTACTAGGCCGTTACAATAATTCTATAGAAAATCTAATTAAAAATAATCCACCTTTGGAAAATGAATTAAAATCACCTCCACGTATACTAAAAAAATCATCCAATTGAAAATATAATTGGTGAAGTAAATACTAATGCAAAACTAGACATCAGTTAAATCAAATGGGTCATATCGTGTTTATAGCTAATATAGAACCTAAAAATCCTAAGGAAGCTTCAACCGATGACTGTTGGGTTTTATATATGCTAGAAGAGCTGAATCAATTTGAACGAAATAACGTTTTGGAATTGGATCTAAGATGAAATGATCAAACAGTCATTGGTACGAAGTGGGTATTTAAAAATAAAGCTGATGAAAATGGTAATATAACTCGAAATAAGGCTAGATTAGTTACACAAGGTTTTAATCAAGAAGAGGGGATGGACTATGAAGAAACTTTTGCTCCTGTCGCAAGATTAGAAGCAATATGTATCATATTAGTCTTCTTTTGTCTTCATAACTTTAAACTTTATCAAATGGACGTTAAAAATGCATTTCTAAACGGTTTTACTGAATAAAATGTTTTTGTAGAACAACCACTTCTTTCTAAACATGAAAATTTTCCTGATCACATCTACAAACTTAATTAAGCTATTTATGATTTGAAACAGGCACCCCGTGCTTAGTATGAATGACTAAAATGCTATCTTACAGCTTTAGGATTTGATATTGGAATATTTGATCAAACTTTATTTATTAAAAGAGATAAGAAAAATATATTATCATATAAATTTATATAAATGATATCATATTTGGATCTACAAATTAAAATTTGTGTAAAGAATTTTCAAATATAGTGAAAAGTGAATTCAAGATGTCTCATATAGGAGAACTCTCCTATTTTCATGGGTTACATATAAAACAATTAAGTAATGGAATTTTTATTAATAAAAAATAATAATACAGTAATTTAATAAAACGATTTAGAATGGAAAATACATCAAATAAACCGACACCCATGAGCACTACGGTTCATCTTGACACATACAATATTTTTACCATACTCTTTCCGTTAAAATTAAAAATATCTATTTTTTAATGATATTTTGGAGGAACTAGGAAAATGTGGTAAATTGACACATATGAGCACTATGGTTCGTCAAAGAAGATAACACGATCGATAGTCAATATGTCAATTATAAGGAAAAACATGTTAGAACCTCATATTTCGATAGTGACAACTATACAAGAAAGTATTGCATATATTATAAACATTTGTACGAAATTAGCTATTTAAAGAGATCAACATGATGAAGACAAGACGATGATGGCACAACATTATAATATCTATCATAGATCATTAGTCTATAGAGTATATATGTGACGCCCCACCCCAAGACCCACATTAAAAAAGAGTATTACTGGGTAATACTGTCTGCTAATGTGAAGAATATGGTTGGTTAGGAGCGACCATCTATAGCATTGTCTTAAACATCTATTAAGTATGTCGATTAATGCTCTATTTTTTTTTCTTTCTGAAGAGGATCGACATATCCAATAAATGCTTAATACAAAACTATAGCGGCTAACGGATCTCTCAGAAAAAAATACAACAACAAAATGTACAACACATCATAGAACAACAAACAAACAGATATATATATATATATGTAGACATATACACTGATACATCCCAATATGATACAAAATGATACATCATAAGTGGTTCGAAGACCACACTATATACAACGAGTCAAAAATATATACATATCAGAGTCAAACAAAAGGACTACAACCACCAAAGGTGATAAACAAATATCCAAGCGGAAGCATCAAAGCGAAGCTAAGTCCAAAATAAGGTATCTAACCTGAAATAACTCGGTCTGACCCGAGTATAAAATACACGGGTCAGTCTAGCTAAAACATCAGATGTATAATAGATAAGTGATAATATGAGGCAATAGATAAAGGGGTAATAATTCTTCTCAAATGAGAAGAAGTAATAATAATAACATTTCCATAACTCAAATGAACTAATCACACTTAAGTATATGAACCCTTGAAGGAAGCAAACTCAATGATAATAATCAACTAAGAATCATAAATGCCTCATATCATCGGCGAAATACCTAAAACACTATAATGGTTTCGACGAACCATATCTCCTAAATAGGAGAAATCACAAATCACAAATCTTGCCAAAATGGCAAACACAAATATCATCTCAAAATAGAATAACCCCAAAATTCGAAATACGCCTCATCTCATCAGCTTATACAAATCTCAACGCTAAAGAATGATAATATGAATCACAACATAAATAGAACTCGACTAGGAGTTCGAAACTCCGAATGTAATCACCATATAGTCAATAGTGTAGCACTCGGACTAAATAAACAACTTCACAAAGACGACTATGGTGAAAATATATTTAAATCATCAAAACTCTAGAAATCATCAAAACTAATAACTCGAGGAACTCAATTAAGAGTTCAAAAACTCAGAAAATCTCATAACTCGTGGAACTCAATCAAGAGTTCAAAACCTCATAAATGAAATCACCATATATAAATAAAATCTCAGATAACTCTAGGCTATAAAATATACAAAACAGCATCTCAAAATGGTGAAATCATAATAAAACACAAAACTCAGAATTCCCAGATTGGCCAGATCCCCGATTGCATGCCGAAGCAATGCTGCACGTGCCATACTCATTTCCAGTACTATATATTAGGTACCTCTTTCTTAACGACCGAAGTCGTAATACTCGTAACGACCGAAGTCATAATAACTCATAACGACCAAATTCGTAATACCTCATGATGACCGAAGTCGTGATAACTCATGACGATCGAAGTCGTAATATCTCGTGATGACCCAAAGGTCTATAATACTGGCATAACTCGTGAATGTGTCACAAACTCTCAGACAGGAACCGGAAAAGTGTTAACGTGCGTCCCACACCACACGTTCTCACTTAACGGTTTACCAACTACTAATCAATGCCAAATTAGAAAACAGAAATCATCAAAATCACAAAATATCATAAAGCTCATAACTTGCCTCGTATCATCAGCAAGTACAAAAGGACATCGTGATGGTTTCTCATAAACCATAATTCCCAAATAGGAAATCTCAAACCCATGACTTGCCTCATATCATTGGCAAGTATAAAAGACGTCGTGATTGTTTCTCATAAACCATAATTCCCAAATAAGAAATCTCAAACTCATGACTAGCCTCATATCATTGGTAAGTATAAAAGACGTCATGATGGTTTTCACACCATAGCTCCTAAAATAGGAAATCTCAAACTCAAGGCTGGCCTCATATCATCGGCAAGTACAAAAGACATCGGGATGGTTCTCATCGACCATAACTCCTAAAATAGGAGATCTCAAACCTCAAAGTTCACCATAGAATGGCAATGTCACAACCCGTTTTTCCGTACTCTTTGAATCAGCAATAAACCACACATGTCCAACTCAAATTGCATGAAAAGACGGAACATGAAAGTTAATAAATAAAATAGACAGAACAGAATCTCACACGAATGGAATAATATATAATATTGAACAATGTCTTTATAGCAGAAAACTTTTAAAAAATATATATATCAGAGTCTAAACTAAATTCAGCTTGGACAATTATAAACATCTATCCTTCCAATTGCTAACAAACATCAAACAAAAACAAACAAACAGCAACGGATAATAGAATATGTTATACGTAGATGAATATTTCCATCTCTCCTCTGGAAACTTCAACCGTCTTCGACTAAACCTGAAACTACTCGAATCTGACCCGAGTATTGAAAATACCCGGATCAAGCTTGAAAAACCAACATGAGAAAAATTCAATAATAAATGACAGTGTCATATATCAGCCTTTGAATAAAATCCTTTGAAAAGAAAGAGTATCTTATAAGACCACGCCCACACATAAACACGGACGGGTTTTTACCTTATGGTAACCAAAACACATTTATATCAAAACATTTGATATTATTTTTAATGAAATATCTTTGAAAACATTTGCAAATAAACTTATTAATCTTAGCCAATATTGTTACCATTATTAAATTCCAACATACTAAGCTCTACAAACAAGTCCATAGGTACTTATTGGAGAATGTATTTTCATACAAATGACCAGGTGAAGGGACTACCTTCCGATGGGTGAACCTCTAGATGGATGTCCCGAGGCACAGAACATTCGCCCTCTACCAACACAGGACTGGCCTACCTCTTTAACTAGGTAGTACCGAATATGTCATTCCCCGGTCGTTACCGACCTTTATCCAAGATCTCACTTCGCATACATCCACATTAATTTACATCCCGATTTAGCCTTGCTACATCTAACCTTGTTTCGGTCATTTCCGCTTGATGAGGCTTGAGGCAACGATTACCTTTTCACATAGCACATATCATATCCCTGAATGCCACATTGCCATTTCCGTTGACTATTAATTGCCTTCCACAAAAATACAACCCTTAAGCTCGTATGTCTCAAGGAGGGCGTTAAGCTAAGAGAAGTTGCCTTCTCCGCCACCACAGATGTATGTTTGTAAAACCAATGTACGTAGTCTTTAGAAATGCAATGTTAGACAAACGTCCATAAAAGTTGTCCAGGAACATTACAAACCGAAGGCACTCTCCTACTACCACTAGTAGCGAGTAGTCCTTGCAATCCGAAAAATCTCCACAATGAGGAGAACACTGCTATAAATAACTCTATAATGGGAGCTACCCTAAGCATGTCAACAAGCAGTCCTCACGCTATAAAGATCCACGGTTTTAATAATCATTATCTTCAACATGTCTTCACATTCGAACGTATACATTGGTTCGAAGTGGTTTTTCGGATAGGAATCACCCAAATCCGACCCCGGTTCCTTCGAAGCCAATCATCGATAAAAAAGTGAATATGAGTATACAGGATCATTAAGTCTCTTTTCACTTTAACTCTTTTCGGATGATTTCAAAATCTCCTTCTTTTGACTTAGAATAATTCTAAGTAATTCATTCTTTTGCTTTGGATAATATCTCAAATTTCCTCGGTTAACTCTCGATCCAAATTCCTTAACATTTAGGCGGGTCAAAAACAATGTTATTTAAGACATCGTTTACGATAAACCATAAAATCAATCTTAGCAAACATTTTTGAGTAAATAGGACCATATAAATCATTCTAATTTTTCTCAACATCAATTTTTGTATTCAACAAGTGTAATGTGCGGGATAACAGTGAAATCACCTTTTAAATTCCACGAATAGGACGAGTTCCCTTTTCGAATTTTAATACCAAGTATAAGAAGATTATCTCTATGCAATCCAAGTTGTAATTTGTTCATTTTAGAGATTGCTTAAATTTTGGATAATACCGATCTTCTTTTTATTTTGGAAACTTAATACAATCTTTTTAGAGCATCCGGGCTTTTCTTTCGATCCGTTCCACCCCTCGCCTAAGAAAAGAAATCATAAGTCAGGTAAGTTCAGGGCATTGGTTGCTCCATCCCTAACCATAGTTAAACACCTTGTTTTATCTTCTCAGATCTCACAAGCGGGACGAATGTACTAGTCGTTTCTACATACTCAGTTTTGCATTTTATTTTGGAATTGATTATAAAAATTCCAAATTTTCTTTCAAATGCTTAATTTTCCTTTTAAAAACATTCATAGTTGATTTTAGGAAAAATCGTTACATTTAAACTTATATTCAAAAAATTATAGAATTCGCAGCATAAAAGTGCTACGGAAAGTGCTATATAAGCTTAATTGATTTAATCAACTTTTTAATATTTGAAAATTCATATTTTCCACTTCAAATATCTTTTAAACTATTTAAATGGATTTATCAAATTTATTCCATATTTTTCCATAATTAAAAACGTTCATTTAAACGGATTTCCTGTTATGGTCACTTAACTACACTAGCGCGATTTTTCTAGAAAATTGATTTGGACATAATTCAAAATCTACTCAACGAAATTATTATTTTCTTTCTTCGTTCAGAAGATATGGATATAATAGTCCGGAATTTTCTTATCTTGAAGAATTCCAAGCTATATTCCACTTTACACATTCAGTTGAACTTTTCGGCGCGAAATCACGAACTACCGTTGCGCGACGCACCTAGTTTTAACTTATTTTTTCGATATTTGAACTAATCTATTCAAATTGAATTTTATCACTTATAAAATTATTACAAATCGTTTTAAATCAATAATTTCACTTTGTAAAGTATTTAAAAGTTATTTTCACCATTTCCATATTATAATATTATTATTACTATTATTTTAATATTAAAATTTAAAATTCCAATTTCAGTTCAATTTCAATTTTAACTTCAAATTAAACTCAATTAAAACTTAGATTTCAAATCTAATCTCAATTTAAATTTAAATTTCAACCTTAATTTCACTTTCAACTTTCAAATCGATTTCGATTTCAATTTACTATTCATCTCAATTTCAATTTCAATTTCACTATCCTTTTTAATCCCGTTTTACTTCACATTTCAAATTCTCTTTTATTTCTACTTTAACTTCAATTCCAATTGAAAAGGGACTTATTTTTCCAAAGTATCTCATATCACCAAAATTGGGCCTTTAACAAAGAGATCACTTAATCAAAAATGATAGAAATTTGATGTCCAAATTAACATCACAATCATACAAACGATCATATGACATTAACATATTCAACACGGGTATAGTACGATAAAATTCATAACATTACTATGGATTATCCAATATTCAAACAATTATTCAAACATCCATATCATAAAACGATGATTATCTTATCATAGCAAATCAATATAAATTATATAGTGGTGAGAATTTTCTCACCTTCATATCCACTCCGTCAATCTTTTACGTGAGATACGCGCCTCTCGAACTAACGTGCTATTTCCAAGCGTCTTGACTTTGTCGCTTTACTTTCGTTCTCTTTTTTTTAATTTTGGTGTGGCCGTGGGCTTGAATGGAGGGTACGGCCTAGGGTGGAGTGTGTGTGACTTTGGGTAGGCGGGTAGGTGGACTTTTGAGAGGGAGTAGGCTCGGCTTGGTGGTCTAGAGTTAGGCCGTGGGGTCCTTGAACGGTGTGCATGGGGTTTTGGGCCTGGGTAGGTGGGGTGTGTGGGGTGCGTGTGTTATAGTAAGGGGGTAGAGGCGTGTAGGCTTGGGTAGAGGGGTTTAGGTGGAGGGTATGGCCAAGTTGAGGTGGATAAACCTCGGGTTAGGGTGATGTTTAGGTGGAGGATGAAAAAATGAAGAAGTAGAGAAGTAGTTTGTAGTTTGTAGAATGAAAGTGAAGTGAAAAAAAGAGATTTAGGCTTGTGTTTATAGGTGGAGAATTGAGTGGCAAATGACATTAATACCCTCTTCATCTTTACATTTAAATATAAATTTTTTTTACATGAAAGGAGAGATTGGATGGGTATTAAATGTGATGTTAAAAAGAGAAATGATTACTTATTATTGTTTAATTTAAATACACAAAACGAGGGAAGACTTTTCATTGATTAGATATGAATTTATGGGTTTTAGGAAGTGTATAAGTTTAATAATAAGAGGTGTCACCATTTTGTGGTTTGTAAGTATTTTAATACTTAAGTTTTCTCTTTTTCTATGCTTATATATACCATCTCATTAATGAGATATGATATAAAGACATGATGTGGTGTATTAAAGTTTAAATTAAATTAAAATTTGCCAAATCATGTCTTTTTAATTTGTTTATTTAATTTAACTTTTCAAAAGTAAACCTCTTTTGTCTTTTAGTGCTAAATGTAAAGTGTTTTAAAAGTTTTTTAAGTTGTATTTATGCATAAGTGTATGTTAGAAAATGTATCATGTTGCAACAACTTGACGACAACTTGTTTTGGTTGAAAATGGAGTTTTTTTAAACAAATTTTACAGTCAAAATTTGACGTTTTTCGTTAAGTTATATATTGAAGTAAAAGGAACTTTTAAAATGAACTTTTTACTTCTTGAAATAAATTAAAACATGTTTCTTTATATTTTAAAATCATATTTAATTAATATCAAAATCTCTAATTTTACAGTGTATAAAACTGATAAAATGCGACAAATTTTGGTTATTTTTGTAAAACGATTATTAACATATTTTTAAATATATTAATATACTTTTATTATCTTTATTAGTTGTTTTAAATAAGATTTAACTTATAAAAAAAACTGTTTATTTAAGACTTTATTTATTTTTAACAAAACTTGACTTTTGTTGATTTGTTCTAAAATCCAAATTTTTACTTTTTAAATTATAAATTATAAATAATTTCTTCATTATTATCTATTATATATAACTTATTTATCTAAGGTTTAAACCTTTTTAAAATTTAAAAAAAAAACTAAATCTCTTACTTTCGAAGTAGCGAAATTACGGGTCGTTACATTCTCCCCTACTTAAAAGCATTTCGTCCTCGAAATGTAATCGAAGATACAGAACTATAAAGGTCAACAATATATGGAAAAGGTATACTGCTACTTAATGTTGATCATGAAATACAATCATCGATCCTAGTCCCAATCTGAGTGCGTACTCACACTTGAGGTGAATACATAGTCATAAGTCAACTATCTACATCAGTCAAACAAAATATTATACTAAAGGACTAAATCCCATATCTTAGCGCATACTACATGCTTAAGATAATAACAACTGCTATAATACAAACCCAAAATGTCCCAAAATATCTCTAAGTGTGAAACACTACCCATCGGACGAACCCTCTGATGGTGCCTCCAAGTCGATCTCTACTGGTTACTCTACTTCCTCCCCGTCCTCAACTATCTCCTTATCATCTATCATCTCTGGAGCTACGTCCCAACCAACTGGTTGCCACTGCAGGCCTCCCGAAATCCATGGAAAATGCTCCTCCATCTCAATATCCTCCAAACCGAGATCCTCGGCAATCTCTGGAATGTTGAATATGCGACTATATGATTTTTGTTTGATGATAATAAACATATATATATTCATTTAAATGTATTTGTTAATGTACTATTTTATTTTTCACATAATTAATGGATATTTGCTGAATAAAATAAATAACACTGAATTTAAATTCAAACGGATATATTCAAACAAATATCTATTACAATTTTGAATAGTACAAATTCAAGCTCTCACTATATATATACAATTTCAATTACAATACAATTTTGACTACATCACAATTCTCATCTACAAATGCACCTCACTACATTTCACTCACACTCGTATTTATCTTCAACTCTATTCCAGATTGAATCCAGCATCTGAGTAATCTGCAAAAATACACACTGACGTAGTAAAATTGAAATAGAAATATTTTTGCAGTGTAAAATAAAAAGTGATTTTGAAAATATTATTTGCCTCGGTTATTTGGGTTGTTCGTCAACATTTAATTTTGAATTCATCATATACGAACAGCTTGTGAAATGCACAGTGTATCACTGTACATGCCACAAGGTCATGCACACCGATATATACACTTGATAAAATTACAGGGACAGGTGAGCACAAGGTCAAACCCAAATCAAAAGCCGGGTTCAACACAAATAAAGTCACGACACGAGCACAAGGTCAAACCCGAGCTTTAAGCTGGATTCAACACAGGTGTACTACAAAACATCACAAAACTGTCGAGCACAAGAATTCAAATAAGAACTCAAATACAATCAAACAAGAACACAGTCTCGACCAAAACAACACCAGACTCGATCAAGTCATACGCATGAAAACAACGACTGTGATCAATATACATGCATAATACCACTGCTTCATATACATGACAACCAGAGTGCATGGATGAGTTCAACTGCATGAACACACAACTCAAAGGCATGAAGCAATACAAAGGCAGTTCAATAATCAAGTGCAGTCACCACTAAACAAAACCAAACTACACAGTGAAGACATGTACATGAACAGAGACATGTATATATACAACTACATGATGACCAGACCAGACTACATGAATACATGGAGCAATGCAACAGTCAATAATGAAGACAAGCTACTGAACTCCAAGCAAGAGCAAGTGACAGTGATCAATATGCAGTGTAGTGATGGATATGCTCAATATATGAACATATATGAAGTCACACAGAAATAATCAAGCAATTTCAAATTAACAGTTTTATCAAACTGAAGTCAGGTGTATCAAAGTCACAACATCAATATACATGAAGTATGAACACATAAACAAATATGATCTGAGTCGAATCAGTAAAAAACATGCACAGGTAAAGATATCAAGTGCAACCAGATCATCTCAAGCATTCAAGCAAACAGAGTCAAAAAACCAAGGATGAACGACTCAAAGTGTCAACTGCAATAACATGGTGAAATGGCAACAAGCAACAGATAAAGTGGCCGAAGTAAAAAAGAAATCATCGTCACAGTCAAGTCAGAGCCGTGGCGATCAAGGCAATAAAAGAACGGAACAAATCAGACAAGCCGTGGTGGCCAAGAAATTGAAGAAAGCCGTGGGAATCAAGCAACATAAAATTATACGAAATTGAACAAGTCAGAACAATCACCAGCATCAATATTAAATCAAGTGGCCGAGATAAATTAGTTGACGAATTCAAATAAATTCAAACGAACGAAAATCAAGGGGTTCGAACCCTATATAAACAATCTACATCATCGTTAATTAGTCATCGAGTTCAAGCAAGCAAATCAGAAGAAGCAAAAGGCATAAATTACATACTGAAGTTAGGAGTCGAACTTGACCAAAAATTTGGGTAGCCGTGTGCAAAGCAACGAAGAAATAATTGATCGTCAAAGCAATCACTACAACAACCACCTGAACGATCAACAAAGTCGGCCCCTTCAATTTTTCCAGAGCCCTAATTTTCGAACAGAGCAAAGAGGAACGAACGAGCAATCAAGTCCGCCATTATTACAAACAAGGAATGGGCTGACATAGATAAAAAGGAGAAAGGGATTTACTCTTATTACTTTAGTGATTTTGGGCCGGCCTTGTTTCATTTACTTTGGGTTTATAAGGGTTATAATTAAATTAGGGTTTTGCTTGATTTTAAATTTGTTTTTTAATTTGTATTTTCTTTTAAACGGTTGTATTTTCTAGTCATGTGACTAGGGTACAAACTACGTGGTGTAGTTTGAGAATTCGCAACTTAGTGGCTGAGTTGTGGTAGGGTTTTGAGCGTAGAGTTAGGTTAGTCGACAGCGGGTGTCTTGAGTTTACGTGTGTAAGCGTCTGACTATCTAATTTCTAGTAGAAACCTTGAGGCAGCACGTAGGCAGGGTTTTGCCGAAGCTGGGTAAATCTGTGTGTTCTGTTTTTATTCTGCTATTATCTGTGCTGCTATTATTATGTGATCTGTGTTGAAATTATTTTATAAACTTCCGCAATAATTTTTATAATTGATATTATCACCCTATTCACCCCCCCCTCTAGGGTGAAATTGATCCTACAAGTGGTATCAGAGCTAGGAATAGAAGTCAATTTTTTTTTTAAAAATTCGATTTTTCAAAAATCAATTTGTATTTTTATTTTTTGAATTTTTAAAATGGCTTCTTTTAATAATGCCTTTGCAGAGGGTCAGTCGATAGTTAGACCTCCAATGTTCAATGGTGAATATGCTTATTGGAAAAATAGGATGAAAATTTTTCTGAAAACCATTGATGCTTGGAATATTGTTGAGACAGGTTATAGAAATCCAACTATAATTGTAGATAATCAGGAAATAGACAAACCAATGGATCAATGGACAGATCTTGAAACTAAACTACAGAATACTAATGCTAAAGCTATGAATTCTATTATTTGTTCATTGGATCAATTTGAATTTAATCGTGTCTCACATTGTCTAACTGCGCAGGAAATATGGCATACACTCGAAGTGACTCACGAAGGAACATCTCAAGTCAAAGAATCACGCCTTGCCATGCTAAGCAGCGAATACGAGAACTTCACAATGGCCAAGGAAGAAAATCTCAAAGAGATGTTCGGGCGACTTTCCAATATCGTATATAAATCAAAAGCTCTTGGAAAATCATACACAGAATTGGAAATAATTTGGAAAATCCTCAGAGTCCTTCCACGAAGTTTTGAAGCCAAAGTAACTGCCATTGAAGAATCAAAAGATTTGAAACAACTCAAAGTTGAAGAACTCAACGGAAATCTCACCACTTATGAGCTAGAGATGAAATTCAAGGAAGAACGAGAAGGAGGTGATACTCGAAAGAAATCGATAGCTCTCAAAGGAACAACTGAAAGTGATGATGATGACGATGATGATGGTGCAGCAGAACTAGAGCTGTTAATAAGGAAATTCAAAAAGTGGAATCACAAATATGGAAATTCAGCTCTAAATCAAAAATTAAAAAGCAGAATAGCCAAAGTACTAGACCACTCAGAAGAACAGAAGATCATCTGTTACAAGTGCAACAAAACCGATCATATAAAGCCCGATTGCCCACAAAATAAATTCATCCATGGAAAGAAACAGAAAAAAAAAGTTTTGCAGCCACTTGGGATGAAATGAATGAGGATGGTCAAAGCACTAGCAGTGAAAGCGAAAAAGCAGAGTTGTGCCTTCGAGGTGATATAAATGATAGTGATGATGACTAGCCAAGTGAGGTATCAAAACTTACCCATTCTAAGTTGATTATTTATTTCCACGAAGTAAACGACTGTTTTGAACGACTTAGGGAAAGATACGCTAAACTTGAATCACAAAGAGATAGTTTGATAGAATTAAATGAACAACTTGATCAATTAGATAAAACCAATCAAAGTAGGATCCCTAAGTGTGATAAGTGTCCAACATTCCAAGATGAGATTAATAAAATTAGAAATTAAAATTAAATCGCTTGAAAATGAAATTCTGATTTTGATAATGAAAACACAAGGAAAGAAAACTCAATTAAAAAGTGCACTCAATTATTGAATGAAAACGAATCACTCAAATCACATGTCCAACAATTGTCTAGTACTTTAGATAAATTTTCCAAAAGTGAAAAGCATTGAATATGCTATTAGGGAAACAAACTACCAATATTGATAGACAAGGACTTGGGTATACTCAAACAGAACGGTATAGAATTGAAATTAAACAAGTCAATTCAATGTGCACAATTTGTAGAAAAATTGGACACAATCAAAATAATTGTTGGTATAGACCCAAACACATGAAAACAATTCCAATTTTGGTTCCAAAAGGCACGAATATAAAATCCCTTAAAGTTAAACAAATCTGGGTGCCGAAAGGAACATATAGAAATAGCTTTGGGTCTCCACAAAATTATTTTTCAAAATGTTTTGCCACTAACAACCATGGACCTATAAAAACAAATAGGTCACAAAAATCTTTTACCGTGTAGGTGTGGTGGCAGGCTAAGGAACATCAACTGTTTTACTTGGATTCTGGCTGTTCCAGGAACACAACGGGCGACAAATCACAGTTCCTTAGCCTAGTACAAAGGTGGCAGAATCATAATGGACAACAACGAAAAATTTATCGTAAAGGTAAAATAGGTAATGGTATATTTAGTTTAAACGATTATATTAAATGTGATAATCTGCACCATAATCTGAATTAAATCAGCCAGTAATGTGATAATGAAATGAATGTTGATAATGATTCTGACTTTTTCAAAATCGGTGGCCAATTATATTCATATGTCAAGAACACTTTAAAAATCTCTTGAGTGTTTGAACTATTTTCATATAGATTTGCTTGGATTAATAATGGTGTTTTATTGATGGATGATTACTCATGATACATGTGGATATATTTGACTTGACATTATATTTTTTCTTGAATACATGGTTTCAATTTAAATTCAAGAGAATTTCATTTAAAAGCTGTTAAAATTGATTTTAAGGAATTTGTTACAACTTCATGATCTAGTTTATAACTAATGATAATCTTGAGTGAAAGAAAATTCAGATGTAGATTACACTGGTAATCTAGTTGATAGAAAAATTACTAGTGGAACGTGATTTATGTTGAGACATTCAGTAGCTGCATCGAATTTCAAAGAAAATATCTGCATATTTTTCATTTCAAATATTTTTCAAATAGCAGACAATTTTCTTATAAAAACCCTTCTAGAAAATCATTTTTGTTGACCTTATTTCAGATTAGTCATTTTGAAAATTTTGATAATTATCTTTGAATTAGATTTTAAATCACTACATTAACTAATCTGACCCCCTACTAATTATCGAAAAGGTAAATAGTGAGTGAAAAAGTGATGAGCGTTGATATTAATCATATATTATAACTTGAGATGGTATAATTAGTAAATTTCTTTAAAAATTTAAACAAGAGTTATAAAAACTTTTGTTTGGTAAAAATTCCATGACCATTTCTATTTCTATCATATTTCTATCAACCATCACTCATCAAAATCCAATATAGAATGTCAATATGTGGTATTTTAAACATGAATCATTTGTTTTTCATTTTGTTTTTTTAAAATAAAAAAATCCAAAGTATTCACTCTCATTTAAAAGTCCTCACAGTTATGCATGGGTGAATTACTTGGATTTTTGATTATGTGCTTCCATGCTAATTTAAAAGTCCTCACGGTTATGCATGTATGAAACGCATATCAAAATTAATTAATTAAATAGACAAGTTGATTCTAATCCCATTTAAAAGTTCTCACGGTTATGCGTGGTTAGAAGATACTTAAATTCATTTATTTTTTTTAAATTTGGAATACTACTAATCTCATTTAAAAGTCCTAACGGTTATGCATGATTAGTAGATATTCAAATTCCTGATATAAATATACCACAAATAGACACAACTATATGGTTTTATATGGTGACATCATCCCTATCATTCTAAAGTGGAATATGCGTCAAACAAATTATTTATGATTTTTGTTTGATTTTTTATTGAAATTTAATATTTATACTCAATTGAGTATTAATGTTGTATTAATGTCTATCACTTTATTTCTATTTTTCTAACACTATTACTCTTTTGCTGATAACAAAAGGGGGAGAGAAAAGTTAAGATTTTGGCAAATAAAGGTCAAATATTTTCTATTTGCATCTAGGCTCATTTTCATATTTTTTACATGCATATGAAGGGGGAGCATGTGTAGAGAGGGAGCATTCAAATAGGGGGAGCAAATTGAATGATCAAATACATTTAATAAATTCAAAATCTTAAACATATGTTTGTTATCATCAAAAGGGGGAGATTGTTGAATATGCGACTATATGATTTTTGTTTGATGATAATAAACATATATATATATTCATTTAAATGTATTTGTTAATGTACTATTTTATTTTTCACATAATTAATGGATATTTGCTGAATAAAATAAATAACACTGAATTTAAATTCAAACGGATATTTTTTTCAAATAAATATCTATTACAATTTTGAATAGTACAAATTCAAGCTCTTGCTATATATATACAATTTCAATTACAATACAATTTTGACTACATCACAATTCTCATCTACAAATGCACCTCACTACATTTCACTCACACTCGTATTTATCTTCAACCCTATTCCAGATTGAATCCAGCATCTGAGTAATCTGCAAAAATACACACTGACGTAGTAAAATTGAAAAAGAAATATTTTTGTAGTGTAAAATAAAAAGTGATTTTGAAAATATTATTTGCCTTAGTTATTTGGGTTGTTCGTCAACATTTAATTTTGAATTCATCATATACGAACAGCTTGTGACATGCACAGTGTATCACTGTACATGCCACAAGGCCGTGCACACCGATATATACACTTGATAAAATTACAGGGACAGGTGAGCACAAGGTCAAACCCAAATCAAAAGCCGGGTTCAACACAAATAAAGTCACGACACGAGCACAAGGTCAAACCCGAGCTTTAAGCTGGATTCAACACAGGTGTACTACAAAACATCACAAAACTGTCGAGCACAAGAATTCAAATAAGAACTCAAATACAATCAAACAAGAACACAGTCTCGACCAAAACAGCACCAGACTCGATCAAGTCATACGCATGAAAACAACGACTATGATCAATATACATGCATAATACCACTGCTTCATATACATGACAACCAGAGTGCATGAATGAGTTCAACTGCATGAACACACAACTCAAAGGCATGAAGCAATACAAAGGCAGTTCAGTAATCAAGTGCAGTCACAACTAAACAAAACCAAACTACACAGTGAAGACATGTACATGAAAAGAGACATGTATATATATAACTACATGATGACCAGACTAGACTACATGAATACATGGAGCAATGCAACAGTCAATAATGAAGACAAACTACTGAACTCCAAGCAAGAGCAAGTGACAGTGATCAATATGCAGTGCAGTGATGGATATGCTCAATATATGCACATATATGAAGTCACACAGAAATAATCAAGCAATTTCAAATTAACAGTTTTATCAAAGCCGAAGTCAGGTGTATCAAAGTCACAACATCAATATACATGAAGTATGAACACATAAACAAATATGATTTGGGTCGAATCAGTAAAAAAACATGCACAAGTAAAGATATCAAGTGCAACCAGATCGTCTCAAGCATTCAAGCAAACAGAGTCAAAAAAACAAGGATGAACAGCTCAAAGTGTCAACTGCAATAACATGGTGAAATGGCAACAGGCAACATATAAAGTGGCCGAAGTCAAAAAGAAATCATCGTCACAGTCAAGTCAGAGCCGTGGCGATCAAGGCATCAAAAGAACGGAACCAAATCAGACAAGCCGTGGTGGCCAAGAAATTGAAGAAAGCCGTGGGAATCAAGCAACATAAAATTATACAAAATTGAACAAGTCAGAACAATCACCAGCATCAATATTAAATCAGGTGGCTGAGATAAATTAGTTGACGAATTCAAATAAATTCAGACGAACGAAAATCAAGGGGTTCTAACCCTATATAAACAATCTACATCATCGGCAATTAGTCATCGAGTTCAAGCAAGAAAATCAGAAGAATCAAAAGGCATAAATTACATACCGAAGTCAGGAGTCGAACTCGATCAAAAATTGGGGTAGCCGTGTGCAAAGCAACGAAGAAATAATCGATCGTCAAAGCAATCACTACAACTTCCACCTGAACGATCAACAAAGTCGGCACCTTTAATTATTCCAGAGCCATAATTTTCGAACAGAGCAAAGAGGAACGAACGAGCAATCAAGGCCGCCATTTTTGCAAACAAGGAACGGGCTGATATAGATAAAAAGGAGAAAGGGATTTACTCTTATTACTTTAGTGATTTTGGGCCGGCCTTGTTTCATTTACTTTGGGTTTATAAGGGTTATAATTAAATTAGGGTTTTGCTTGATTTTAAATTTGTTTTTTAATTTGTATTTTCTTTTAGCGGTTGTATTTTCTAGTCGTGTGACTAGGGGACAAACTACGTGGCGTAGTTTGATAATTCGCAACTTAGTGGCTGAGTTGTGGCAGGGTTTTGAGCGTAGAGTTAGGTTAGTCGATAGCGAGTGTCGCGCGTTTACGTGTGTAAGCGTCTGACTATCTAATTTCTAGTAGAAACCTTAGGGGCAGCACGTAGGCAGGGTTTTGCCGAAGCTGGGTAAATCTGTGTGTTCTGTTTTTATTCTGCTATTATTTGTGCTGCTATTATTCTGTGATCTGTGTTGAAATTATTTTATAAACTTCCGCAATAATTTTTATAATTGATAGTATCACCCTATTCACCCCCTCCCCCTCTAGGGTGAAATCGATCCTACATGGAACGGGAGATTCTATCTCCTACATGGGTGTACCCATCTCCCAAATGATCTGCTCATCACTCTCCGAATCATCATCCTCATATAACCATGCATCGTAAATCCCTGAGTCTTCTGTCTCCATTGCCACAGCTTCTTCTATCAACAGCTCGATCTCCTCTGATTCTTCCATGGGTTCCTCTATAGGCTCTTCTTCCTCAGGCTCCTCATCCTCAATCAAAGGATCCAACATCCAATCATCTGCCTCATCGTCGGCCACTACCCCTGCATCAATATCTGTGCCTACTGGCAACACATCCTCCTCATCTGAAATAACTATCAAATCCTCATTTTTTTACATATATATCAGATGGTCGAATAATCCTGGTACTATCCCCGAGGGCTCCCCTACTTGCATATCCTCCTCATCACTCGAAATCGGTGTATCCAAAACTTCGAAGTCTTCGTATTTAGACAAGGCTTCCTTAAATCTCTGCCTAATTGCTTGTCTTTCTTCCTTGGTTACTTTCTACAATTTTATATAAAAGAACTTAAAATCAGTTATCATTTCTTATCAAAGATCCTATCTCAGCTTTATTTATTTCATCTCATTTTATTAAGTGCTTCTTACTTAATTATTGTCGTTTTTCTTTTCATTCTTTTTAAATGGGATTATATCTTTTTAGCTTTTCTAATAAGTTCTAACAGAATTTGGTATTGGCAAAGGAGCAAAATGATAGTCTATATATATTGATTCCCAAAATACATTCATACTATGTGACTTCTAAGAAGTACACTCAAAAAGTTTTACAAAAGTTATACGGTTAAAATACTTAGATGGTGTTTACTAATACATGCCTACTAACTTATGCTTCCACAACCCCTTTTCCTTTTTCTACAGCAGTAGGTGGACGAGTAAGGGTAACCAAATGCCTAGGCTATTATTCCGTCTTGAGCATTGGACAGACTCTGGGTACATGTTATATAATATTGCAGAAATAACAATTCTTCGCGGTAGCTTTCTTAAAGGTCTTGGTTTTTACTCGTGATCTACATTATTTTACAAGGTGCCCTCTTTGTCTACATTTGAAACAACAAACTTTGTTCTCCTTATGCCTTTTCTTCTTGGTTGGTACTTCAGTAGTTGGCTGTGGAACAGCATCTTCGAATTTCAGGGCATTGCTTATCATCTCCCTAAATGATCCATGGATGAAGCTTACCATGCTATGCTGGAGCTCATCACACTTGCTTAACCAATCCTCAACTTCCATGATCTTTTCTGATCCCAAAAACTTCGTTTGACTTAGGATCTCAAATTCCCGACAAAGTGAAGCGAAGTTCAGTGGTTTTGGTCTTTCCTAAAAAGAATATTATTTTTCTACATATTATCATCAAATACCTTATAGTCAAATTGTGAAACTTAATTCACAAGGTATTTGTTCTTAGTCCTTTTAAATTAACCCATTTTATACTTATCAAATTGTTATTATATCTTAAGGCTAAATGTCTAGGGTTTTATGATAAAACTTCTAAATCCTAGTTCTCAACCAATTGATTCTATATGAAATATCTTATAGTCAAATTGTGCAATTCTAATCACAAGATATTCATACTTTAGTTTTACTAAGCTAAATTACAAACAATCCTAATTTCTAACCAAAAATAATAATATCCCCTTTGCATATTTGAAATATAAACCCAATGTAAAATTATTTTATTTACCAGCTTTTTAAAACAAAACCATTTTTATAAAATTAACAAATACGCACTCATATATATAATTATCTCATAACTCATTCTACGATGTTACTAACCCTATCTCTAATCAGTTACTCATCCTAGGATATTACTAATCGTATTTCTGATGAGACTTACCCCAATCAGGCTTCGGTGTTTGCTCAACCAAAAGCTCTGATACCAAATGTCACGATCTAGGGTTTTCAACCATCGACAATGGCCACTTTCCGCCGTAGCTAACACCGGTACCTCATGCTTTGCTTTTACGACCAGCCTCTCGACTGTAAACCAACCCTTCGATACTCGATCTCAGGGACATGTAGGAATAAGAGTCATCCGTTCGCTACCTAACAAGAAGCGAGAACCCCCTATAATGTACGAACCTCACTAAGCAAAACGGATAATAGAATATGTTATACGTAGATGAATATCTCCAGCTCTCCTTTGGTAACTTCAACCGTCTTCAACTAAACCTGAAACTACTCGGATCTGACCCGAGTATTGAAAATCCCCGGATTAGGTTTGATAAACCAGCATGAGAAAAACTCAATAATAAATGACAGTGTCATATATCAGCCTTTGAATAAAATCCTTTGAAAAGAAAGAGTATCTCATAAGACCATGCCCACACATGAACAAGGACGGGTTTTTACCTTATGATAACCAAAACACTTTTATATCAAAACATTTGATATTATTTTTAATGACATCTCTTTGAAAACATTTGCAAATAAACTTATTAATCTTTGCCAAAATTGTTACCATTATTAAATTCCAACATACTAGGCTCTTCAAACAAGTCCGTAGGTACTTATTGGAGAATGAATTTCCATACAAATGACAAGGTGAAGGGACTACCTTCCGATGGGTGCACCTCTAGATGGATGTCCCGAGGCACATAACATAGGCCCTTTACCAACACAAGATCGGCCTACCTCATTAACTAGGTAGTACCGAATATGTCATTCCCCGGTCATTACCGACCTTTATCCGAGAGCTCTCTTCGCATAGATCCACATTAATTTACAACCCGAACATCATAGCGGGAAGAAATATATCTAGAAGGGAATGATCATACCCTAATTGGGAATGACCCACTTAGCCCTGTTGCATCTAACCCTGTTTCGGTCATTTCCGGTTGATGAGGCTTGAGGCAACGATTACCTTTTCACATAGCACATATCACATCTCTGAATGCCAAATTGCCATTTCCATTGACTACTAATTTCCTTCCACAAAAATACAACCCTTAAGCTCATATGTCTCAAGGAGGGTGTTAATCTAAGAGAAGCTGCCTTCTCGGCCACCACAGATGTGTGTTTGTAAAAACCAATGTACGTAATCTTTAGAAATGCAATGTTAGACAAACGTCCATACAAGTTGTCCAGGAACAGGACAAACCGAAGGAACTCTCCTACTACCACTAGTAGCGAGAAGTCCTTGCAATCCGAAAAATCTCCACAACGAGGAGACCACTACTATAAATAACTCTATAATGGGAGCTAACCAGAGCATGTCAACAAGCAGTCCTCAGGCTATGAAGATCCACGGTCTTCAATAATCATTATCTTCAACATGTCTTCACATTCGAACGTATTCATTGGTTCGAAGTGGTTTTTCGAATAGGAATCACCTAAATCCGACCCCGGTTGCTTCGAAGCCAATCATCAATAAAAAGTGAATATGAGTATATAGGACCATTAAGTCTCTTTTTAGTTTAATTCTTTTCAAATGATTTCGAAATCTCTTTCTTTTGACTTAGAATAATTCTAAGTAATTCATTCTTTTGCTTTGGATAATATCTCAAATTTCCTCACTTAGCTCTCGATCCAAATTCCTTAACTTTTAGGCGGGTCGAAAACAATGTTAGTTAAGACATCGTTTACGATAAACCCTAAAATCAATCTTAGCAAACATTTTTGAGTAAATAGGATCATAGAAATCATTCTAATTTTACTCAACATCAATTTCCATATTCAACAAGTGCTATGGGCGGAATAACGGTGAAATCACCTTTTAAATTCCATGAATAGGACAAGTTCCCTCTTCGGATTTTAATACCAAGTATAAGAAGATTATCTCTATATTATCCTGTGCAGCTAATGCCCCGCTATTACCCCGCTATAACCCTGCTATATCTCATAGCGGATTTCTACCGCTACGATTTTTCCATATAGCCTCAAATATAGCCTTTCCGCTTTAAGCCCCGCTATTTCCGCTATATCCCGTTATTCCCGCTATATTCCGCTATTTCCGCTATATCTTCTACAAAAGAAATGAATTGAAAAATGACATTTATATATTATAAAAATTAAGAAATTAATTTATTTAATTGAATTTTTAATATATTTTCAGAAATGAAAATACTCTAATATTCTATTAAATTCTATTATGTTATATAACAGTTTTACGTTTGTTTACAGTATATTCGCACATGTTTTTATTTAAAATTATTTATGTATTAATTATAATTCAATTGAATGTTAATTTTTCATTTAATTACCATTTGTATATTTGTAAAAACATTAAGTACGAGTTTTATATGCTATTTTAGAGTCATCCGCTATATCCCGCTATATCCTCGATGTATCCCCGCTATGACTTTTTGCACCTCCGTCGCATTAAATCTGCCGAGAGCTTTAACTGCATAGATACTATCCAAGCCGTAATTTGTTCATTTTGGAGATTGCTTAAATTTTGGATAATACCGATCTTCTTTTATTTTGGAAACTTAATACAATTTTTTTAGAGCATCCGGGCTTTCCTTTTGATCTGTTCCACCCCTCGCCTAAGAAAAGAAAACATAGGCCAGGTAAGTTCAAGACACTAGTTGCTCCATCCCTAACCTTAGTTAATCACCTTGTTTTATCTTCCTAGATCTCACAAGCGGGACAAATGTACTAATCATTTCTGCATACTCAGTTATCCACTTTATTTTGGAATAGATTATAAAAATTCCAAATTATCTTCAAAAGTTTAATTTTCCTTTTAAAAACATTCATAATTGATTCTAGGAAAAATCGTTACGTTTAAACTTATATTCAAAAGGTTATAGAATTCGCAGCATAAAAGTGCTGCGGAAAGTGTTATATATGCTTAATTGATTTAATCAACTTTTTAATATTTGAAAATTCATATTTTCCAATTTATGTCTCTTTTAAACTATTTAAATGGATTTATCTAATTTATTCCATATTTTTTCATAATTAAAAACGTTCATTTAAACGGATTCCGTATTATGGTCACTTAACCGCACTTGCTCGATTTTTCTAGAAAATTGATTTGGACTAAATCCAAAATCTACTTAACGAAATTTTAATTTTCTTTCTTCGTTTAAAAGATATGGATATAATAGTCTGGAATTTTCTTATCTCGAAGAATTCCGAGCTATATTCCACTCTATACATTCATTTGAATTTTTCGGCGCAAAATCGCGAACTACCGTTGCGCAACACACCTAGTTTTAACTTATTTTTTCGATATTTGAAATAATCTATTCAAATTGAATTTTATCACGTATAAAATCATTACAAGTCATTGTAAATCAATATTTTCACTTTTTAAAGTATTTAAAAGGTATTTTCACCATTTCCATATTATAATATTATTATATTCCTATTATTTTAATATTAAATTTTAAATTCCTATTTCAGTTCAATTTCAATTCTAACTTCAAATTAAACTCAATTAAAACTTATATTTCAGATCTAATCTCAATCTCAATTTAAACTTAAATTTCAACCTTAATTTCACTTTCAACTTTCAAAATCTATTTCAATTTCACTATTTATCTCAATTTCAATGTCACTATCCTTTTTAATCCCGTTTTACTTCATATTTCAAATTTTCTTTTATTTCTTCTTTAATTTCAATTCCAATTGAAAAGGGACTTATTTTTTCAAAGTATCTCATATCACCAAAATTGTGTCTTTAACAAAGAGATCACTTAATCAAAAATGATAGAAATTTGATTTCCAAATTAACATCACAACCATACAAACAATCATATGACATTAACATATTCAATACGAGTGTAGTACGATAAAGGCCATAACATTACTATGGATTATCCAATAATCAAACAATTATTCAAACATCCATATCATAAAACGATGATTATCTTATCATAGCAAATCAATTCAAAAATCAATATAAATTATATAGCGGTGATAATTTTCTCACCTTCATATCCACTCCGTCAATCTTTTACGTGAGATATGCATATCTCGAACTAACGTGCTATTTCCAAGCGTCTTGACTTTGTTGCTTTCCTTTCCTTCGCTTTTTTTTATTTTGGTGTGGACGTTGGCTTGAATGGAGGGTACGGCCTAGGGTGGAGTGGGTGTGGCTTTGGGTAGGCTCGGCTTGGTGGTCTAGGATTCGGCCGTGGGGTCCTTGAGCGGTGTGCATGGGGTTTTGGGCCCGGGTAGGTGGGGTGTGTGGGGTGCGTGTGTTATAGTAAGGGGGTAGAGGCATGTAGGCTTGGGTAGATGGGTTTAGGTGGAGGGTATGGCCAAGTAGAGGTAGGTAAAGCTCGGGTTAGGGTGATGTTGAGGTGGAGAAGAAAAAATGAAGAAGTAAAGAAGTAGTTTGTAGTTTGTAGAATGAAAGTGAAGTGAAAAAAAGAGATTTAGACTTGTCTTTATAGGTAGAGAATTGAGTGGAAAATGACATTAATACCCTCTTCATCTTTACATTTAAATATACATTTTCTTTTACATGAAAGGAGAGATTGGATGGGTATTAAATGTGATGTTAAAAAGAGAAATGATTACTTATTATTGTTTAATTTAAATACACAAAATGAGGGAAGACTTTTCATTGATTAGATATGCATTTATGGGTTTTAGGAAGTGTATAAGTTTAATAATAAGAGGTGTCACCATTTTGTGGTTTGTAAATATTTTAATACTTAAGTTCCATGCTTATATATACCATCTCATTAATGAGATATGATATAAGAAATGATGCAGTTTATTAAAGTTTTAATTAAATTTAAATTTATTAAATCATGTGTTTTTAATTTGTTTATTTAATTTTACTTTTCAAAAGTAAACCTCTTTTGTCTTTTAGTGCTCAATGTAAAGTGTTTTAAAAGTTTGTAAAGTTGTATTTATGCATAAGTGTATGTTAGAAAATGTATCATGTTGCAACAACTCGACGACAACTTGTTTTGGTTCAAAACGGTGTTTTTTGTTGATAAATTTTACAGTCAAAATTCGACCTTTTTCGTTAAGCTATATATTGAAGTAAATGGAACATTTTACTTCTTTAAATAAATTAAAACATGTCTCTTTATATTTTAAAATCATATTTAATTCATATCAAAATCTCTAATTTTACAGTGTATGTAAAACTGACAAAATGCAACAAAATTTGGTTATTTTTGTAAAACGATTATAAACATATTTTTAAATATATTAATATACTTTTATTAACTTTATTAGATGTTTTGAATAAGATGTAACTTATCAAAAATATATTTATTTAAGCCTTTATTTATTTTTAACAAAACTTAACTTTTGTTAATTTGTTCTAAAATCCAAATTTATACTTTTTAAATTATAAATTATAAATAATTTCTTCATTATTATCTATTACATATAACTTATTTATTTAAGTTTTAAACCTTTTTAAATTTAAAACAAACTAAATCTCTAACTTTCGAAGTAGTGAAATTACGGGTCGTTACAGGCAATCACAAATACTTACTCGAAGGTTTAGAACTTCAACGGCTTCGAACGAACAAGTTCGGAATTACCGAAAAAGTAAATGCACGTGTCTCATACTACATGTTTTACTAAATCGTTTAATTCTCTTCCTCATACGCTCGAAGAATGCAAAAACATGTATTTTATCTATAAAATAATTTGTTTGGGAAAATAAGTTTTTAAAACCATTTTTCGAAATCGTTTTTGGAAAACAACTTTGAAAATTCCCTTATTATAGAGAATATATAACTTTTATAATTTGGAAATAATTTAAAAATAATATACAACAAATATTTCAAAAATCAGTTTATTTTAAAAATTATTTCAAAATTTATTTAGAAAAACCCATGCTCGAGATCATGGAAAAACATCGAAAACATCGAAAACCGACATTCAAAAATATCTCCAAAATCGATTCATATTTGAATCACAAATCCACCAAAATATTAGCTAGCCTATTGATAGGCATCTTAACCTTCAAACTCAATCCAAAAACTCCACGAAACCAAGTAACAAAGGTGGAAAACAAGCTCAAAACAGTAGGCAGAACAAACATAGGAAAGCCCAGAAATAAGGCACCATAGGTCGACCTCCAGGTCGACCTTACTAATCCATAGGTCGACCGTACAGTCGACATGCAGGTCGACCTAGGCCACGCACTTTTCCGGATTGGTTTTTGCAGCATCGAACTGATTGTCAAGCATTGATCTCAGATAGCAAATGAAAGAATTAAGCTACAAAACTTTGCATGCATAAGCTACAGCTTCTAAACGATGATCCGGAAAAGATCCGGTAGAAATTCATCAAGAGAATAAGAAGATATAGTCAGTAGAGGAAGCACTAAAACAAGATATGAACTGTAAACGAAAATTTATAAAAATTGTTTACAGCTAGCTATCGCACAAATTTGACTTTGCATTGCTTCATTTCGGCTAGAAGTTGTGAGTTTAATACTCACCTTGACATTTTGAAGGGCAAACATGCAAAAATCGGAAGATAGATGAGAGCTTTGGCCTCCTATAAGCTCTAAGAACTTGAAAATGGAGTATACAGAGACATGCAACAACAAATTCTCAATTACAGACAAACACCATTTCACAAAACTGAAATTTGATGAAATATTTATAATTTGGAGTTGATTACCTATAGAGAATTTCTTTAATTTGAAAGAAAATAGCAAATTGATTAAAGTAAAAAGGAGATTTGGCTTTAGATTTTGAAAAGAGGAATGATTTCTTTCTCTGTATTTAATTTTTACTATCAATGGAAAAAGAACGCACTGGAGTTTGAGAAGAAGGATTTCTCATCTCTTTACAGGTTATACCAAAATGGGCTTGGACCCAAAACTAAATAATTAGCTTAAGTAAATCATGTTTATCACTAAATTCCAATATACACATATGTTAATAAATCAAACAACATATTTTACAAAGTTTCAACATAATAAAATTACACAAATACATTTTCATGTTTTACCAACATTTTGATAACTAATAAAAAGATAATTTTAGCTATAAAAATGTTTTTATTATTAAAAACTCCCATTTTTTAATAAATAACCAATTTTACATAAATAAATACATAAAATGCTATTTTTAACTTCGAAAAATTACACAAAATTATTTTCTTCTGTAATAAAATGCAACAAACAATTTTCCATCAATTTTGTGATCAAAACTTATTTTTAAACCAAATTTCATCTTTTTATTTATAATAAACACATTTAAAAATCAAATACTTCCTTTAAAAATTATTAAAAGGAGCATTTGGCAATAAGTACAAGAATTATTGCATTATCTCTAAATAAAATCATATTTCTCTCATTTTTAAACAAAATAAAGTTTCCAAACTTTATTTTCTCATTTATTTCCAAAATCCATTGTTTATTTAAAATAAACAATTAAAATCTTAAATTTATTTTTATTTCATAATATTAAATTATAACTACCATTATAATTTAATATTTACAAGTAATCACCAAAACCAGGGTTGTTACAGACTCTCCCCTTATAAAAATTGTGTCCCCGCAATTTCTAGAGAAGATCTATATTCAACACTATTATTTCATCAAGCAAAAGAGATAGACAAGCTCGAATTTCAAATTTCTTACTCTCAACACAGGATGATAGAAAACCAAGATATAATTGCTCGATAAATTCAATATTTTCAAAGTGTAATTACTGGGATTATTGGACCATTGAATTTCTTCAAGCAATACATCATGATTTCGAAAGCATCTCACCTTCAAAACAAGAACACAAACAGTGTGCTACTCAAAAGATCAATCGAGTTAGATTGATTTTCTCAGAAGCTTCATGAATAGAGTCAGGATTTAGCATTGCTTTAACCCGGACTCCAATCAACAAGATGATTATCGACATGACTTTTCGTGTGTCAGTATGGAAAGAGCCACACTGATATTAGGTTGACAACAACAGAGGTAAGAAAATTTGATGAGAGGTGGTTCTTCAGATGCCACCCAAACTCAAATGACCGCATAAATGCAAGTTGTTAGACAATTACACTAAGGCAAAATAAACACAAGGAATCAATATATATATATATATATATTAATTTACAATCGAAATTCTTAAAGTTTCAAAACTCATTATATTCACAATCATATACTTAATTTTCAACACTTGAAAAGTTTTCAAAACTTCTTAATATAGCAATTTATAAATGACAAATAAATTCAAACTCATATTCCCTCTTGATACAAAATTAAATTTCCAAAAGAATTTTATAATTCCATATCAACAAATTCTTAAGATAAAATTTAAAATCTTACCACTCTTTATTTTCAAACAACCAAAAATTTCAAAACAAGTTACATATTCAACATGTATAACTCTGCATTAAAATATCCAATAAACAATTTAAATTTTTAACCAAAGCATTATCTAATTTTTGAATACATCATTTACAATAAAACATAATTATATTAGAATTCATAAATTCCAAATAACATAATGGCATTGCCTCGCCATTGATTTATATTGAATAACCATATCGATTGGCTGCAGAGTTGACCAAATGATTAAAACTGCCTCGCCACTCATCCAACCCTTACTATGGTTCAATAGTTGCATCACACATTCGAAATATAATTTAATTCTCAAACCATTTTAATTTATTTCCAAACTTAATCTTATTAGAACTCAATTTATTGTGTCTGATTGTCTCATCATAGTGTTTTTGAAATTTCTATCGATAATGTTGATCAGGCGCATCGACTAGAATTCTTAAAGCACTCGATGGACAACCCAACACAAAAATCATTTTCTATAAAAAGAAATACCTCATATATAATGCACAAAATATTCTTTGTTTACCTCAATAAACAAAAATCAATTTCACTTAAAAAAACATTTCTTCAATTTCAAAGATTTGAAAATTCAAATTGTTGCATATACTCAAAATCAAAGAACACAAAGAGAACTCATCGAGATATTCCCAGAATACTTGATTCACAAGGTTGACGGAATAAACTAGTGTGTTTGTTAATCCGAACATTATAACGAGCCATTTACAAGAACTATACGAGTACGGAATGCGGTAAGAGGAATGCTATCCTCCGTGACTCGTAGCTGCCGAAAATCGGTGTAAGGTCAAGCTGAAGAATGACCCTAGCACCACTCAATCGATCGAATAAGAGATCAATAAGATATAAGGGTAAGGGTAAGATATCTTCTCGGATGAGAAGAAGTAACACTAATAACATATCATTACTTCAAGTGAAGTAATATCACAAAGTGTATCAACGACCGAGTATCCTAAAAGGATATCTCAAAAGAGGCAAGAACGACAATAACAGTTAAATTTAATTAATCGCCTCATTTCCCCAGTGGACATCCTCGTAGGAGGATAACGGAAAGGCTAGGAACTGGGAATGAGGTCGATACAATACTCGGTTGCCCGATTAGGTGACAAACCCAAAACGGACTCACATAGATCAACAAGTCACAACAACTAGAATTCGAGATACATCATCATCATCTCGAAACTCCAAAACAAATTAAGGTACTTCAGAATTATCATCAAAATTCCGAAGGACAAGAAACAACAAATCAGCCGAATTAGGATACCCAAATATAGGATCCTTCCAGAACATCCAATTGCACCTGATAACACACAAGCCAATCCATCCCCAAAATCATTCCAAACTCAAGATAGAAATAGCGTGTAACTTTGCATAGAAAGAAAACAACAAGGAACAACCTCAAAATTCTCATACATCATGCTAAGTATTGCGGATCCCCTCAATAGGATTTGCAATCCTCAAAGAAGTAAAATGACAAGGTAATCCAATAGCATCAACAAATTCCTCAGATGCGGATGAGTGTTAAGCACCCGTATCGAAGAGGACTTGAATAAAACAATCACAATTAGGGTTTCCCCTAGGGTGAGATATCATCAATTCAATTATGGAGTACTACGGAATAAAATATATTCCTAGACATATTCCAAACTTATATCTACTACATAGGACACGAAAAGGCTAAGGACATAATAATTAAAGGATTTGTAACACTTGTACCAAACATGGATGTATCGTAATATATGTTTATGTTCTGTGTTTGTCATATTTTGTTCTGAACTCGGCTCTAACACCAAGCTATGATGCCCCACCCTGAGACCTACATTAACAAAGAGTATAACTGGGTAATATTGTATGCTAATGCGGAGAATAGGGCTAGTTAAGAGCGACCATCTATAGCTTTGTCTTAAACATCTATTAAAAACGTCGATTAATGCTCTATTTTTTTCTTTCTTAAGTGGATCGACATATCAAATAAATGCTTAATACAAAACTATAGTGGCTAACGGATCTATCAGAACAAAATAATATAGAATGTACAACACATCACAGAACAGCAAACAAACAGATACACACACACATATACACTGATACATCCCAGTACGATACAAAATGATACACCATAAGTGGTTCGAAGACCACAATATATACAGTGAGTCAAAAATACATACATATCAGAGTCAAACAAAAGGACTACAACCACAAAAGGTGTTATACTGATATCCAAGCGGAAGTATCAAAGCGAAGCTAAGTCCAAAAGCAGGTATCTAACCTGAAACAAATCGGTCTGACCTGAGTATAAAATACACGAGTCGGTCTAGCTAAAACATCAGATGTAGAATAGATAATTGATAATATGAGGCAATAGATAAAGGGGTGATAATTCTTCTCGAATGAGAAGAAGTAATAATAAGAATGTATCCATAACTCAAATGAACTAATATCACTTAAGTATATGAACCCTCGAAGGAAGCAAACTCAATGACAATAATCAACTAAGAATCATAAATGCCTCATATCATCAGCAAAATCCATAAAACACTATAATGGTTTCGATAAACAATATCTCCTAAATAGAAGAAATCACAAATCTCACCAAAATGGCAAACACAAATATGATATCAAAATAGAAAAACCCCAATATTTGAAATACGCCTCATCTCATCGGCGTATACAAATCTCAACGCTAAGGAATGATAATATGAATCACAACATAAATAGAACTCGACTAGGAGTTCGAAACTCCGAATGTAATCACCATATAGCCAATACTGTAGCACTCAGGCTAAATAAATAACTCCACAAAGACGACTATGGTGAAAACATATATAAATCATCAAAACTCTAGAAATCATCAAAACTCATAACTCAAGGAACTCAATTAAGAGTTCAAAAACTCAGAAAATCTCATAACCCGTGGAACTCAATTAAGAGTTCAAAACCTCATAAATGAAATCACCATATATAAATAATATCTCAGATAGCTCTAGGCTATAAAAGATACAAAATAGAATCTCAAAATGGTGAAATCATAATAAAACACAGAACTCAGAAATCCCGGATTGGCCAGATCCCCAATTGCATACCAAAGTAATGATGCATGTGCCAAACTCGTGTTCAGTACTATATATTAGGTATTTCTCTCTTGACGACCGAAGTCGTAATACTCATGAAGATCAATGTCGTAATAACTCGTGATGACCGAAGTCGTAATACCTCGTGACGATCGATGTCATGATAACTCGTGACGACCGAAGTCGTAATATCTCATGATGACCCGAAGGTCTATAGTACTAGCATAACTCGTGAATGTGTCACAAACTCTCAGACGGTAACCCGAAAAGTGTTAACATACATCCCATACCAGACGTTCTCACTTAACGGTTTACTAACTGCTAGTCAATGCCACATTAGAAAACAGAAATTATCAAAATCACAAAATCTCAGAAAGCTTAACTTGCCTCGTATCATCGGCAAGTACAAAAAGACATCGTGATGGTTTCTCATAAAACATAATTCCCAAATAGGAAATCTCAAACTCATGACTTGCCTCATATCATTGGCAAGTATAAAAGATGTCGTGATGGTTTCTCATAAACCATAATTCCCAAATTGGAAATCTCAAACTCATGACTTGACACATATCATTGGCAAGTATAAAAGACGTCGTGATGGTTTTCACACCGTAGCTCCTAAAATAGGAAATCTCAAACTCAAGGCTTGCCACATATCATCGGCAAGTACAAAAGACATCGGGATGGTTCTCATCGACCATAACTCCTAAAAATAGGAGACCTCAAACCTCAAATTTCGCTATAGGATGGCAATCAAAAATACTTACGCAATGGTCTAGAACTTCAATAGCTTCGAACGAACAAGTCCGGAATTAACCGAAAAAGTAAACGCACGTGTCCCATACCACATGATTTACTAAAACGTTTAATTCTCTTCCTCATACGCTCGAAGAATACAAAAATGTGTATTCTATATATAAAATAATTTGTTTGGGAAAACAAGCGTTTAAAACCATTTTTCAAAATCGTTGTTGGAAAACAACTTTGAAAATTCCCTTATTCTAGAGAATATATAGCTTTTATAATTTGGAAATAATTTAAAAATATTATACAATAATTATTTAAAAAGTCAATTTATTTTAAAAATTATTTCAAAATTTATTTAGAAAAACCCATGCTCGAAATCAAGGAAATACATCGAAAACATCGAACACCGACATTCAAAAATATATCCAAAATCGATTCATATTTCAATCACAAATCCCCCAAAATATTAGCTAGCCTATTTATAGACATCATAGCCTTCAAAACTCAATCCAAAAACTCCACGAAATCAAGTAGCAAAGGTGGAAAAACAGGATCAAAACAATAGAAAACAATAGGCAGAACAAACATAGGAAAGCCTAGAAATAAGGCACCATAGGTCGACCTCCAGGTCAACCTATGGGTCGATCTTATTAATCCATAGGTTAACCGTACGGTCGACATGCAGGTCGTCCTAGGCCACGCACTTTTCCAGATTGGTTTTTGCAGCATCGAACTGATTTTGTTTAAAAATGAAAGAATTAAGCTACAAAATTTTGCATGCATAAGTTACAGCTTCTAAACTATGATCCGGAAAAGATCCGGCAGCAATTCATCAAGGGAACAAGAAGATATAGTCATTAAAAGAAGCACTAAAACAAGATATGAACTGTAAACGAAAATTTATCAAAATTGGTTACAGCAAGCTATATTTTGCACAAATTTGACTTTGCATTGCTTCATTTCAGCTAGAAGTTGTGAGTTTAAAACTCACCTTGACATTTTGAAGAGCAAACGTGCAGAAATCGGAAGAAAGCTGAGAGCGTTGGCCCCCTATAAGTACTAAGAACCTGAAAATGGAGTATACAGAGACATGCAACAACAAATTCTCAATTACAGGCAAACCCCATTTCACAAAACTGAAATTTGATGAAATATTTATAGTTTGGAGTTGATTACACGTAGAGAATCTCTTTAATTTGAAATAAAATAGTAAATTGATTAAAGTAGAAAGGAGATTTGGCTTTAGATTTTGAAAAGAGGAATGATTTCTTTCTTTGTATCTTTTGTTTATAGTAAACACATTTAAAAATCAAATACTTCCTTTAAAAATTATTAAAAGGAGCATTTGGCAATAATTACAAGAATTATTGCATTATCTCTAACTAAAATCATATTTCTCTCATTTTTAAACAAAATAAAGTTTCCGAACTTTATTTTCTCATTTTATTTCCAAAATCCATTGTTTATTTAGAATAAACAATTTAAATCTCCAATTTATTTTTATTTCACAATATTAAATTATAACCACCGTTATAATTTAATATTTACAGGTAATCACCAAAACCAGGGTTGTTACGATATATGTTAAAATCTCTTCAAAGTGGTATATACACATATACACTTTCAAATATTTCTCAAAGTTCTAAAACCAAAAAGAGCATAGAATCAGTTATAAAACTACTTTGTTCAAGTGTTTGAAGATCCCTATCAATAACCTTAATTACTCGCATTGACCAGAATCCATAAGCCACTCAGTATATCAACCAACACAATATAAAACATTTTTATATCACTAACGAATACGCGCTCATATATGTATACACTCAAACTCATCCTAGGGTGCTACTGACCCTATCTCTAATGGGTACCCCACCAAAGCCAAGGTTCTCGCTTAACCTTCGGCTCTGATACCAAATGTAATGACCGGCATTTTTCGACCCTCGAAAATCGATACTAATACATTCACTATATCATATGCCAAGCAATCGAATACCGAAAAGCTTGATTGTTAGTGAAAAAGTAAGAAGGAAGAAGATAAAAAGAAAACTAAACAATAGAATCTCACAATAGAATGAATAATCTATAATATACCACAAATCTTTACATAAAAGAAAAACTGTAATATGTGTATATACAAACATCAATCAGAGTATACTAACCTATTTCAGCCTGGAAAGTTATAACAGCATGCCATCATAATTGCTGATAAACACAACAATGAATACAGTGGAAAATAACCATCTACGTGAATATGTCTCGGGGCCTCCAACTCGTCTTCTGAAGCTCCAAAGTATCCAAACCAATCTGGAATATGCTTGGTTTGACCCGAGCATTATATAAAATAACACCCGAGTCAGTCTGGAAAACCAGTGTGAGAACAACACACCAAATTAGATTTAAAGTTATGAGAAAAATCTTTTGAAATCACAAGTATCTCGTAAGACCACGCCGCAAATAAACACGAATGGGTTTTAACCTTACGATAACCAAACCATTTTCTATAGAAAATCCATTTATATTATAATGTCTAGGGGGCAAAGTAAAATATGAATATACCTAAAATGCTTGCATCTCAGGTTTTAGCATAGTTGGGCATAACTAAGTCTGTAAGGCGCTTATTGGAGAATAGATTCCATACAATGACTGGCTACTAGGGTAGCGCCCATCACGGTGTATCCCTAGATCAAATAAACTGAGGACCTTGCCTGGAACCCCTGCCAACACAGGACATGCCTACCCCTTGTTGGACAGTACCAAATATGATCAACCCTCCGTTAGTGAGCCCTGAAGCATACAAATGAGAGATAATAGCTACTCTAGATAGGGATGATCATACCCTACTTGGGAGCGACCCACTTAGCCCTACTACATCTCCCCTGTTTTAGTCATTCTCGGTTGATGAGGCATGGGGCTACGTTTTAACATTTATAGCACTTCCTACTTGGAATGCTAATATTTCCTTCCAAGCAACAATGCAATACTAGCATTCATCCATACAAGTTCATTCTGGGACTGAATGAAACACTTGAGAGCTCCGTCTCCATATCCATCATCTCCAAGTTGTCTTCACTTCAAAATGAATTCGTTGGATCGAAGTGGTTTTCGGATAACCTATCTGATCTCGGTCTCTTTGAAACAACATTCGATATTTTTTGGTAAACTCAACCCCGGTTCTTTAGGAAATAAGCTGTCAAAGATAATATCGGAGATCTCCTCCTAATCGTTAGTGGACGGATTTCCTTATCATTGTCCTAAGAGAAAAAAACGAGATTTATATGCACAGTACAGCATAATCGGAGATGACTTGCCATCCAACTCACGTGTTTCTCCGAGATATTTCCAAAGTTACATTTGGGTCCAATTTTTATAGTCGGTTATTTAACTATCGAATAACAAACAATCACTAGCCTCCTTTTTATAAATCTTTTATAAAAAAACCCACTTTGTAAATTAGTTGTATAAGAATACTTTTACAAAGGTATATCCGCAAATCCCTATATTTTCAATACTTAGAAAATATCCATATTCTTATCTCAATAGTATACGTATATCCACATAATTGAGAAAGATATTTCTTTTTATTCAATTCAGAAATCATTTATAAAACTCCTTGTAATTCGTTAAAACAATTTATAAGCCATTTTATAAATCTTCTAGACCATTTATAAAACTTATTTTATACATTTCAATAACTTACGAATTTTTTTCATACATTTCTAAAACTCATTTATAAATCCTTTATAAATCTCTAAAACCATTTATAAAACTTCTTTTATAAATCTATAAAACAGTTTCTAAAATTTGTTTATAAATATTTAACAATTTATAAACTCTTTAACCTTGTAAATAATCTTTCCTTAAGTCTTCAAACCATTTTATAAGCTCCTTTATAAAATCCAACTCTTTCAACGCTATTCATGGGTCTCGAAAACATTTATAAATACTTAGAAATCTTTTACTTCAAAACACCATTATATAATAATAATTATTAACAATAAACATTATAAACAAATAAATGAAAATTATTAACTTTAAAAACATCTTTAAAATAATAATAAATAATTTCAAATTATTATTTAAGAAGCAATAATAATTAATCTTTACCATTTTTTTATAAATAATAAAATTTATTTTCAAAACCGTATTAATAATCCTTATTATTAATTTCAAACCATAATTATTTTTGAAATAATTAACCCTTCACATTTTAATAAATTCTTTAAAACCATATTACTATAAATAAATTACTTTAAAATGGTACTAATATAAAATAAATTTAAAATAATATTACTATGATTAATTGACTTTGAAACAATATTATAACTAAATAACCTTAAAATAATATTATAATTAAATGACTTTAAAGCAATATTAATATAATTAAATAAATAATCCCTGGAACAAAATATTTTCGAAACCCAATTTCGAATTTAAAAATCATTTCTCGTCTTCAAAAACCTTTTCCGACTTAAACGACAATTTATAGTATTTTTAAAATACTAATTTGAGGCCAATAGCCACCCAACACTTAACCAATATCGATATTGATTTTCTATCACTATTGATATTCATTATTCAATAACCATGTTCATTATTCAATAATCCATATAAAGAAATATTATTGAAACAATTCAACAATAGCGAGGAATCCCATTGGATCCCTCTAACCTATTTGCCCCTGCACCACAAACTTTATATAATCATAAAATATAAATCAACCGCTTTGAGGTGGGATTTTTAAACAAAGGGTCATCCGCTCTTACACGGGAAGGTAATAGTGTCTCATCCACTCCAGGGGTGGGAATATTCAATGAACTAAAATAAATATAGCAATTCATCCAAACAATAAAATAATAATTTTTTATCAACAATATATCATACTAGTTAACCAAAAAGGTGAGTTTAACTCACCTAAATTTCTGTTGCCCTTTGCGCTTTCTGGTTCCGTCCGAACTCGAACGACGTTCGAATCCAGCGTATAATTCAATAAGCTGAAGTCTCCACCAAACTAATTCCATCTCGTAGTCTATGTCACCATGAGCATGACGCAAAATTTTGTGGGTCAACCGTATGTAAAATAAGTGAGTTATGGATTTTTAAAGTTACAACTTTTAAAAAAACAATTAAATAAAAAAACTCTCACCCAAAAAAATGGGCCAAGCCCACTAACACAGATCGGACCTGCTTCCTCATTTCTTCCCCAAATCCACTGACACCTGTAGCTCCCACTCCCGTGCACGCCTCCTCATGCCAACGACACACCAAAATTGATCGCCATCGTCTATGCCGCCACTGCCAATCGTGTAACAACCCTGTATTTTGTAATTATTTTAAATTGAATTTCTTGATTTAAAAACTTTATTTTATTTATTAAGTGGAAAATTTTGTTATTTTAAATATTAATTATGATTTTTATGTGAATTATAATCCCAAACATGAATAAATAAAGTATTTTCCAAAACTGTGAATTTTGGTCAATATGTTCAAACTTTGACTTTTAATTTAAAAATTTAAAAGTTTGAATTTTTGAATTTTATCTTTTATTATGAAAGTAAATAAATTTTCAAGTATACTGCTTTTTGTTTCGTTGAAATCTAATTAATATTGTGAAAGTTATGCCTTTTACACTATAAGATGTAATTTGTTGTATTTAACAAAATTGTTATTTTAATTTTATATAAATAATATTTTGTTGTCATGTCATGTTCTAATTTATGTTTACATGTGTATCATGATGTTTTGTGTATATATTTTAGTTTTAAAATATTTTAAAAAGTGTAATTGAAATTTTCTAATGTCAGTTGTATTTTGTTTACAATTTTTAATTTCTAGTTTCAATTAATTAAAGTAATTCTTTATTTATTTTTCTATTTTCTTAAAACCTTATTTTATTTTAATTTCCACTTTATTTTGTTCAGCATTTATTTTATTTACTTTTTTTAGAAGGGTTGTTATAATTTTCCAAAGTTAATTGCATTTTGTTTGAAATTTTAAGTCTAGTTTCAATATTTGTATATATACGTTTTTGATTTTAAAGGCATATCTTCAAAAGGTATTTATTTAACGTTATTGTATTTATTGGTTTGTAAAAGCTTCTTGTATACACCTTTCTTTAATATATAGGTAACTGATCAATTAGAATACGTTATCTATTTTTAAATGGAGGCATACGTTACGTTTTGATTTATTACCCCTTTTGCTTTCCATCCATTGATTTCGTACCATAACTCCTCAATATTTTGGTCGTTTATTCCTTATTTTTTGCCGTGAGTACTTATTACTTTCTTTCACGTGAAAACACTTTCTCATCCACAAATTTGCAGCCATCATTTCAGATCTGAAAATAGGTAATGGCATCTCTCCTCTTTTCTACTTTTTCTCTTCATTTTTCCTTTTGATTTTCAATATTTTTCCTTGGCTTCTTCTCCTTTTTGCTCGGCCATAGCCTCACCACCTTCACCTTCCTCCTCCTCCCCATGATCCACGGCAACAAACCCTCCTACCCCTCTGACTAATCATGGTCGTGACCCCTTTGGACCAAAGCTCCACACAAAATTTATCAAAAACCCTTAAACTATGCATGTAGCCTAGCCTAGCTTCTTCACCACCAACATACATCACCTTGGCCACCCCCTATTGCTCCACCACCACGTAGATACCACCACTACCCATCACTTTAGCCTCTGTCCAGATCTGACCTGACATGTACAAGCCATGGCCGAGCCATAGACCTATGTAGCCGAGCCTAAAAAGTTCACCAAAATTCCACCTTAGTGCCTTAACACCTTGTATTCAGGTTATGTAACCTCTACCACTTCCTATTCCTTCTAGCCCATGCCTTTTAGGTCCAAACCTAAACCAAAACCATGTTGTGGCTGAACCTATAAAGCCTTATGGTCGAGCAAATTTGAGTGGAGATCAAGCAAAAATGGTTTAAAAGCTTTGTGTAGTCAATTGTCTATTTCTATTTCAATTTGTTTCAATATATTCTTTTGTATTGTATTCATATTTATATCTTGCTTTGTTTATTTTGTGAATACAAGATTAATTTCTTGGATCTCTCCACTCAAATCAAAAATCCTACTTTTGTGCTTTCCAATTTCTGTTTGTGTGTTTTGTTTGCGAACTCCAGCTTTATAAAGGTGAGTAATCACACTTGACATTCATACTTATATAACTGTGAATTGATAGCAAGTGAAAGTGTAGAAATAATTATATTATGTTATACCTGCCTGTGATGTATATTTTATGATGTTAAACCTGTTATTAACTTGTCACATCATCTGTTATATTTTATTTATTTTACTGTTTATTTTATTCTGTTTATCACACTTCAAGTTCCTTGTAGAATAGAATCACTATGAGTTGAAATGATACATACCCGAACGAACTTTAGAATAAGGGAAGATCGTTATGGGCTGAAATGATAAGCCTGAGCGATTTTTATTTACTTTTATTTAACTTGGGATTGCGGGTTTGAAATGATAGAACCCAGATTTTTCTTTGTAAATTTCAGATTGAAATGATATATTATCTGTATCACTTGACCTAGGTTAGAAAATATTATACAGACCCGTGGTTATTTTATATATTTTTCTGGAAGTTTTAAGTATTTTAAAAAATGGAAATTTTGATATTTTGATTTAAATTTGGTTTTAAAATGATTTAATAAAGTGAAAATGATTTTTCTATGTGTTAAATATGTTAAATAAATGAATGGAAAAATTGTGATTTTCAACATAACTTAATTTGGAAACTTGTGATTTGATTTTTAATGAAGATTTAAGTTAATTAAATAAAAATGGAAATTAAGTTTTATTTATGAAATGAAATTCAAATTTAAGTGTAAAGATAAATTGTTAAAAATGTAAAGAATAGGAAAACTTTACACTTGAATTAAATAAATGAATTGTTGAAAAGTTGATAATTATTGTAAAATTTTCCTTTATAAAATTCTAAATTAAAGGGTAATTAAATGACCATTTTAAAAGTGGAAAATATGAAATTTTATAAGTTAAAATGATTTAAATTGAAGTTAAATGGTTGCTGAAAGTTTAATGAAAATTTGGAAATTCTTTTAGTAGCACTTTAGAAATGCTATCATTTCGGAATAATAACTAAAATCTAAACTAAATGAATCTGCAGCACTTTGTAAGTGCTGTAGTTACAGCAGTAAACTAAAAGGAAATTTAACTAAGGGCTATCACAGCACTTTGCAAGCGCTGTCTTTGCTGAATTGAACTAAAATCTTTAAATAGAACCCTGAACTATTACAACAGTTTTGTAAATGCTGTCTTTTCTAAATTGAACTATTTTTTTCAACTAAAACTGAACTATTACAGAAGTTTTTAAAATGCTGTCCTTGCTGAATTGAATTGTTTTCAAATGTGACTTACCGTAGCATTTTCTAAGTGCTGCGAAAGCTGAAATTTAAATTGTTTGAAGTATTTAAGTGAATAAATGAGCTCAGAAAAGGCTAAATTTTTGGGAATTGAATATTTGATTTGTAAGTATAATGACTTCATATTTAAATGGTGTAAATGAATTATTTTGATTTGAATATAAACCACTTTGAAATTTATGAGTTAATATAATGTTTGAAATTTGTATAATTGAATGAATGAACTTAAAATGTTATAACTTTGGTAATGAATATTAATTTAGAAGTATTATGATTTTTCTAAGTATTATGAGGTCCTAATGACAATATTTCAAGTGTTATGATTTCCAAGTATTTTGGTTTCAAAAAGTTTGGTTTCAGAATTTGTTATGACTTTGGAAGTATTATGTTTGGAAATGAAATTAATTGGAATTGTATTTAATTAAGAATTGTCTTTAAATATATATTAATTTGAAACTTGTTGAAATTAAAGATTTAAGGATATGACTTTATAAGGTGGTTTGACTTAAGATGATTTAAAAGAATATTTTGAGTTTAATAAATTGAAAGAAACTTTCAGTGATTTGGAAATTTGGGTTGAAATATAAATGATATTTTGATTTGGTTTTGGAATTTAAATGAGATATTATTGCTTTGATTTTTGAAATGGAAATGATATATTATTGAATGGGTTTTGAAATGGAAAATGATATATTTTTGAATTGGTTTTGAAATGGATATGTTTTTGGTTTGAAAGTATGTATTATTTTGAAATAAATAATATGATTTTGAAATGGTTAAAAGATGTATTTTGATTTGAAACATAAACTATTTTGAAATTTATAACCACGGGTTATAATAACGATTGGTTGTTAAAGAGACCGGGATCGGATATGGACATACTCTCTATCGATACTGAAAACACTTTAACAACTGTGTACGCGGTGGAGTTTCCAGAATGATGTAGGATGGTGGTGACGATCCTAAGGTATATACGTGGACCCAACTCCCGTGAGTGGGCATAAGGTGGCTAAAACAGGAGCGATCTCAAGCCAATGAGGTAGCAGCTTTGATCGGACGCACTTCCTCGATACCATTCTATTACTTTGTGATTGTTTGGGTGCACCCCATGATTTAGTAGTGTTGTTCGAGGTGGAGCGGTAGTGGCTGCTATGCGTTTCCACCAGTCCATGTGCATAATTGGTATATCTACCCTGGAATTGCCTTGTGTGCTGTGTCTGTAGGATCTAGATTAACCCTGGAGGGGGGGTGAATTGGGTTATAGCAAATTTTCTCGAATTAAAAACAAACTGCAGATAAGTAAATATACTGAAAAGTAAATCACACACAAAATTTACCCAGCTTCGGCAACCCCTGCCTACTGTTGCATTCCCAGATTTCTATTAGGATTAAACAGTCTCCCGCTTACAAACACTCTAACAGACTCACACATCCTGCTACCGCCTATAGAGTTTTGCAAACTCACAAACCCTGCTCACTGAACTAATCCTAACTAGACAATCTGACACTACCTAAAACCTAGGTGGTGATTTACCCTGATTTGATTCAAAGAGTACAAACTTTAAAACAAGACAACAAAAAAAACAAGAGCAAAAATTAAAATAGAAAACTTGAAAAACAATTTTTGCCCTTAAATAAACCCGGCCCAAATAAAATTAACCAAAAACTAAAGCCTTGTTTTAATGATCAAGGCCGACCCCTTTTATTTTTATCGGCTCGCTTCCGTTTTCTTTTGTTTATCTGATGGAATCGAAAGAAACGGCGGCTCCGATTTGTCTTTTCTTATCTCCTCTGAAATTATGGCTTCGGCTCTCGTTGTTCCTATGTGCAACTGAAATTAGGGCTTCGGCCTCGTCTTGCTTTTGAGAGATTGATTTGACTTTGGCCTCGTGAAATTTGGGCTGAAGTCGCCGCTTTCACTTTGATTGCTTGATGGCTTGCTTGCTTGCTTTCTTGCGGCTGATTCGAACAAGGCTTGATTTTGTAAGTAAACTTCTCTGATTTTGATTGTTGATTTCTCTGTGTTCGAATTGATTTGAGATGAAGATGATTTCGGAATTGATTTTATTCTTTTTGCTCACTGTTTTTGCTCATTCTCGAATACATTATTTGCCGATGATGTTAACCATTATATAGGGTTCGAAACTCTTATTTTCATTCGTCTGGAATTAATTTGAATTTGTCAATTCTTTTTCTCGGCCGCTTGATAATGTTTGAACGATTGTGATATTTGTGACTTAGTCAAATACGTATATTTTTGACTTGATTCACACGGTTTTGATTTTAAATCGTTTGATCTTTTCCTTGATCGATACGGCAGAAACTTTCCTCTTTTAACGTTGGTTTTTGACTTTTTCAAATTGTACTTGATTTCATTTGACGATGTTGATTCTTCGGTCTGCATTCACATTTCTTCTGGCTTCAAGTATAGTCTTCATTGCTTATAAATAATCTCGAGTTCATCTCTGTCTTCGGCTTTGACCTTTTCTGATGATGTTGTGATTGACTTCGGCCATTTTCTTTGATATTGGTCTGTAGCTTGACTTGGCTGAGTTTCTGGCTTGACTCTGACTTTGGTTACTTTGGCCATTTGTGTTTAAATGCCTCTGATCATTGGTGACCTGTAGCATACTTGATACATATATTTACACACAAATGCTTCACTTTTGAAGTTCGATTTTCTAGTCTATGACTTCGACCTGTAGCATTGCATATATGTAGCTAGTACACACTTGTGATGAGTTTGCATTGCTGATTCAGTTGTGTGCTTCTGATTTAACACTGTTGTGTGTTTGTTCGAGCATTGCCTTCATATGATCTGTCTCTGGTAGCACTTTCGACCTTGTTCGATCCACTGGTCCTTGTATTAGTACATTTGATGCTTCCCTGACCTGTGCATTCTATTCACGTGTGTTCATCCCGTAGTGTAGTTTTTGTTGCCTCTGTCCGATTGCCTTTGGTTTCTTTGGTTACTGGTTATATTTCACTTGCTTGTAGTTGTGTAGTTGATTCATTACTTTTTCATTGTTGTTTGGATATTGAGCTGCTTCATGTTTCACTGTAACCTTCATGTAGAGGCTGCACTCGATCTCTAAACTTAATATTGATTCTGGTTATACATTGCGTACCCATACATCTCTGTAGCATTGTTCCTTGTCATTGGATATTGTTCACTGTTTCAATGTTGTAGTCTTTGTACTGTTGTTGCTTTGACAATTGATCTTGGGTCTAGTTCCATTTGTTATTTACTGGTATCACTTGACAATTGCCTTAATCTGTACTTATTTGGATTGATGTTGAAGCTAATGTGGCATTTGTGACCTGATCCATATGTATACAGTTGCAGTTTCATTGCTTTACTGTCACTACCTATTTGTTGTGCACTTGAACTTGTATTTGGCTTGATGGTAGTTACTGGATTCATGTTGTTGTGCATTGATTTGATTGAGGCTGCTGTGTTCATGTGGTCTGGTCATTCACTTGTTAAGGCAGACTGTGCTTGATGTCTTGTCTCTGACCATTCTTCACTTGTTTATACTCATGTGTAGCTTAACTTGTTCATTGAGTCATTGATTCATTGTTGTATTGGTTTGGACTTGCAGTTTGTTTTCTGGTCTTAAGTTCTGGTTTGTTGAGACTGGTCATTCATTTTACCGTTGTCTTCATTGTTGTATTGAGTTCAGTCATGATAGCAGTGACTTGTCCTCTATTGCCCTGTGTTGAATCCAGCTTAAACGCTCGGGTTTGACCTTGTGCACGTGTTGTGACTCTATTTGTGTTGCACTTGAGTTGAACCCGGCTTTTCTTTTGGGTTTGACCTGTGCTCACCTGTCCCTGTAACATTATCAAGTGTATATTTCGGTGTGCACGGCCTTGTGGCATGTACAGTGATACACTGTGCATGTCACAAGCTATTCGTGTATGATGAATTCAAATATGATGACGAACAACCCAAATAACTGAGGCAAATATTATTTTCAAAATCCATATTTTGTTTTATACTGTAAAAATATTTTATTTTCAATTTTACTGCGTCAATGTATATTTCTGCAGATTGCTCAGATGCTGGATTCACATTGGAATGAAGTTGAAGATAAATACAAGTGTGAGTGATATGTAGTGAGGAACTGATGTAACTATGAAATTGTGATGTAATTGTATTGTGACTGAAATTGTATAGTTATAGTGAGAGCTTGAAATTGTACTATCAAAATTGTAATAAATATTTGTTTGAATAAAATATTCGTTTGAATTCCAATTCTGTGTTATTTATTTTATTTAGCAAATATTTATTTTATCTGTGAAAAATAAAATAGTACAATATCAAATACATTTAAATGAATGTATATATGTTTATTATCATCAAACAAAAATCATATACACGCATATTTAACATTCTCCCCCTTTTGATGATAACAAACATATATTTAAGATTTTGAATATTGTTAACGCTAAAAAGTGAACGCTAACACCCGGTGTGTGTAATAGAATTGTGAAAGCACCACCCGTTGGTACGGGAACAGAATATAAGTTGAAAATAGCAGAAAAGCAGTAAATGAACAACATATTTATAGTGGTTCGGCCTGTAATTGAGCCTACGTCCACTTTATAGTCTTTTATTGCTGATTCAGTTACAATTTGATACAATATCCTTCAAAATACAATACAACTTGATCATGAAAGCACTCTTGACTACTAGCTCGATCTTTGATGATGAAACTCGACGAATCCGTGTTGGATGTAAGGAGTTCTTCTCGAAGATTATTGTAGTGTCTCGAATGCTTGAAGATCTTTGATTGCTGAATGAGAGGAGACTCCGACAACGTAACGGTGCTTGAAGAAATGAATGGCCAAAAGTCCCCTCCATGTTGGAAGTGATGGGGTATTTATAGGAGCAGCTCTGGATTCTGGGCAGAGAAAAATGCTAAGTCTTAGGTCGCGTACGACCTTAGTTAGGTCGTAGGTCGCGAGCGACCTAAGCTAGGTCGCAGTCCCCTTGCGACTTAAGAAACCAGCTGATGTAGTAGCACTTGGCTTCATTTGAACAAGTGGTAGGTCGCAAACGAGTTAGGAATATATGTGGGAGCTTTAGGTCGTTGAAGTCTTAGCTCGTTTGCCTCTTAGGTCGTAGGTCGCTGAGCTGCTTTAGTAATTAGGTCGCTAACTGCCTTAGGTCATGAGCTTCTATAGGTCGCAAGCTCTTTCTGTAGTTAGGTCGCAAGCTCCTTTAGGTCGCAAGCTTCTTTAGGTCGCAACACTGCTAGGTCGCGAAGTTCTTGAGATAGTTAGGTCGTAGACTCCCTTAGGTCGCAGAGCCTCCTAGGTCGTAGACTTCCTTAGGTCGCAGAGCCTCCTTCAACAGTTAGGTCGCGACATTCTTTAGGTCGCTATGTTCTTAGGTCGTAGGTCGTCAACCTTTTAACCCGCAAACTGTTAGGTCGGAGCTCTTCTTAAGTGGTAGTCTCTAGGTCGCAACATTGCTAGGTCGCAATGTTCCCTGTAGCTTTAAGTCACAACATTGCTAGGTCGCAGTATCCCCTAAGTCGTAGGTCGTTGGGCTACTTCAAGAGTTAGGTTGTGACATTCTTAGGTCGCGTCTTTCTTAGGTCGTGACATTCCTGTAGCTTAGGTTGTAGCTTCACTAAGTCGCGGAATTCCCTAAGTCGTGACTTCGTTAGGTCGCAAAGCTTCTCTTATGTCGCAAAGTTTTAGGTCGCTTAAAGGAATTAACATTTGCCCCTCGAGGTATATGACTATGCCATAGGTCGTATACTTCGATTCAACCTTGCTAAGTCGTGGACGACCTAAAACTTCGTGCCTATTCGCCTTCCATTCTCAGCCCATATAAACTGTTAAGTCGCTTTCTTCCTCCTAATCCTTCTGCTCTAATTTCCCGTTGCTATTGGCAAATCTTTGAACCCCCAAGAGAGAATTCAACTTGTTTAAACGACGATTCATCCTTTCTAACAAACTACGTAAGTGAGTTTCGATATCTATCTCACCATAATCGCCGCCCAATCACGAGTTCATGCTCTCTAACCCAAATTTAATTCCATGCATTTGTGTTTCGTTTTTTGAATGATTGTCACAATCGACATGTTAACATGATTCGTGAATGCACGGTAATGTTTGTAATGAATCGAAGAACTTGAAATTGATTTACTGGGCGATTCGGTTGGTATGTAGAGATGAATGGGATTCAAGAAGAGGATGAATCGTTTTCTTTATACTAGCAGTATCGGGTTATTGGATCAGTAAGATTGTTTGGAGAAGAAGCCAGCGACCTAGCAGATCTGGATGACTTTAAAAGTTAGGTCGTAAGGTTCTTGGCGACCTACGCCTTGCGATCTAAAAAAACATCTGCAACTAAAACGAAGCTGACCAACCTCTTTTGCGACCTAAGAATTCTCAACCTATGCTAAGTCGTATGCGACCTAGGACATGGAGTAAATTGCATTGCCTTGATCCACAGTTACATTGTGCGACCTAAATATGCCCCGACCTATGATAGGTCGCTGAACGACCTAGTACTTGAAACAAATTTGTAAAGCCCTGAACGCTTCAAATTGGACAGCACGACTTAAAATTGCTCCGACTTATGCTAGGTCGTGAACGACCTAGGACTTAGAAATTTAGGCAGAATTTGGCTGATTTTTGAATTTGAATTGTTTTAGACTTCGTTGTACTTCTTTTCAGATTGCCTTAACTTTAATGCTGATAACCTGTTTAGAAGCAACATTCACAGAAAAAATGGGACGAATATACTGCCATTGATTGCCCACATCAAATGACAGATTAGTCGACAAAGAATATCAAACTTAAATGAACTTCGCGAATGAAATGCTGTGAACTAACAAATCTAAGTGAAGTATTAAAGCAAAATTGAAATGATCAACTAAAGCTGATTTATTTGCATCAACACAACACTGTTCTTGGACTTAAGAAATTAAGCCCCGAAACTTTATAATCGACAAGTATCAACTAGTTTAGTTTCATTTATATTTGCTTGTTATTGCGTTAGTTTTGCACAACACTTCACTCTTTTTTAGGAAACGTGCACCTTAATATTTGATCGTCCAGTTCCTTGTGTAGAATGGCATCTCAACAGGAAGACTTGGAAATAGCTGGAGAAGCTTTTCCAATTGCTACTCCACTGAACGACCATCCGGAACGGACTTCTACTACTCTGAGCCACAAGGTCTTCAGACAATTGTGCATCCAGTTCGGCATTGCCGAAGCAGATGCTTTATTTCCTGGGTCAAGCGACACTGCTGACAGGCCGCCTCTTGGCTTTGTTGCTGTGAATCGTCAAATGTGCTTGAGTGGAGCTATTCCGCCCTTTAATGATTGTCTTCGAGAACTTCTCCTTCGGCTATCTATCTCCCCTTTTCAATTGCACCCTAATGGATACTCCATCCTGCTGGGACTGTGTGTGCTTTTCAGGAGAACGTTGGGCCGTTTTCCCAGTTTTGCCAAAATTCGTTTCTTGTGCACATTTGCAAAGAACAAAGATCATCCCTCTATTACACTTGTGAGGAGTGCCAGGAACCGTAAACTAATTTTGGACTTGCCCGAAAGTGCCCATGGGTTCTTGACTCAATTCTTTTACGTCCGCTGTCCTCCGGGATTTTATGCCATCTGGAGAGTCGGAAGTAAGATTGCCTCTTTCCGATTTGTTTTCAAGACTTTTCAGAATTCGAACTGTCAAATGCTTAACTCCATTCTTTCTTTTTTGCAGCGCTTCCTTCTCCACTTCGAGATACCAGTCACAAGGTGACTTTTGAGAGGCTTATGGCGGTGCCGGTAGAGGAGAGGAGTATCCAGTTTCTATTAGATGATGAGCTTTTGCACCAATTTGGGCTTTTACATTCTTCCAGGTCGACTCGGATTTATGAAATTTCTAGTTCTGATGTAGAAATGTTAGCTGCTTCGGGCTCTCAAGTAGAGCCATCGAATGCCCCAGTTTCTGCAGAAAAAGTTGCATCAGAAACACCTATCGTAGAGGCTGCCTTGATAAAGTGTTCCGCATCCACTAATGTTGTAGGGTCAGTCAGCAAGTCGGCACTTGCCCCAATTATCGAAGAGGAAGAAAATCCTCGAGTTTCTGAAAAATCAACTGATGTGGAAGTTGAGAAGGAGAATTCTGCTGAGCATCATAATGATGACACCTTTGATGACTTGAGTGACATAATGATAACTTCTCAAGAGCTTTTCAAGGATAATATTCCAAAGGCGAACTCTCCTGTCATTGAAGCGACTTCCTCTTTGAAACAGACCTCGACGCCTTCGACACCTGTCGTCTCCGTTCCCGCACTAAAGCGTGGTTTGTAGTTTGACGCACGTAGTTCGCACGCCGCACACACTTAGGATTTTTCTGCACTTATAAGCATTTACTCTTTCTTTCTAGAAATTTCTAAACTTTACTTCTTTTCCGTTTTCAGATTCTCCAATGGGGCGCTCCAGCTCATACTATGACTCATTTCAGCGCCATGGAGGTCGTGGATCATATGACTTTAGGAAATATCTTGGTGACCAGAGAGAGACAGATGAGGAACGGGCCCAAAGGAAGGCTCAAGAAAAATGGGATTATGAGCAGCGGCAGAGAAGAAGAGATGCTGATCGATATGATTCTTCTTACAAAACTTACGATTCTCATAAGCGGAAGTCTTATGATGACAAAGGGAAGACTTATATTACTGATGAATCGAGCAAACGGTCTAAGCCAAGTGACGCGTCTGCTATTTCTGAGAAGACTAACGCTCCCATTTCTTCTGATATTCCGGCCGGCTCTCCTCCTTTAAAGGAATCTGATATTCAAACCATCATTAACAGGCCACAATATCAAGTTAAAGACGGCCCTCCAACGCTTCAGAGCCGATTTCCGAATTGGTGTCTAAGAGGAGTCCGTTTTGACTTAGATTTGGTTCCCATTGATAAGCAGGCAATGCTGAGAAATGTCGATGCTGTCAAGGTTGATATTGAAAGAATGTCTGGATGGCAGAAGCTGGTTGATGAACTTCAAAGGGTCAACCATATGAACCTTGAGGCGATGATGACCATGGAGAACGATAAATCAGAATGGGACAAATGGCGTAAGCAGCATGATGCGGAGATGACGAGCATTGCAGACGACAACGTAAAGCTTGCATCTGAAGTTAAGCAGCTTAAGGAAGATCTCGCCTCATCTTCTGCATCGCACACTCAAAAAGAAGAAGTCTTTCAGAAGCAAGTGCGGGATGCACATGCTGCACAGAGGGATGTCGAAATGAAGCTTGCCGCCGAACAGCACATTACTGAGAAATATCGCATAGAAAACACCGAACTGCAGGAAAAGGTCACCTCCCAGAACGTGGAGATTGAGTTACTAAAGTCGCGACTCACTAAAGCTGAGACAGAGCGTGATGAGGCTATTACTGGTCGGGTTGCTGCCATTGCCGAAAAAGAAGCGGCTGAGCAGTCACATGAGACAATGAAAGCAAACGTCAGCTCTACCTTATTCGACTTCTATTTACACAGCGTTCTGGGTCGTGGGAGCCTTGCTTTTCTGGGTCCTGATTATGAAATCACTCTGGCTGAAGTGTGGGAAGCCGCACTTGATATGCTTAGCGGGGCCGGCTATGATGAGTCGGAACTTGAGGAGCGCTATCTTGATGATGAGGCTCGTGCCGCTCTTGTTAAAGGAAAGGAGCAGCTTGCTAAAGTACGGGCTGAATCAACGGGAGAAGAGTTTTCAAAGGAGAAAGCTCCTTTAATTGCCCCTGTTCACACTTCCACTTCGGTCGATGTAAACATTATGGATTCCAGCTCTCATCCTTCACATCCAGTTGTGACCACTCCTACAGAAGAAGAGGCAATGAAGGACTTTCAGGCTCGGGAATTTGAGATTGATCTCGCCAAACCGGCTTCTCCAGGTAACTTTTGTCGAGATGAATTCAGTGAATTGCTTATCCGACTTAACCGAGTTCGACGAACTTCTTACTTATTACTTAAGCTTTGACGATCCACTATCTTCTTTTTTCTCGAAGAATACTGATTTTGATTTCTTTTATTATGCAGCAGACGTGCCGGAAACTGCACCAATTCTTCCTTCTTCAGCTGCCATTCCTCCTCCTTCTCAAGTTACTCCTCTTCCAGCTTCTCAACTAGGTTCACAGGAAGAACCGATAGCAGCCCTTCAAGGTTTGGACGAACCACCTGCTTCCGAGGAACAGAAAGCAGAAGATCTGGAAGATAGCGAGAAGACCCCGGAGCGGTCTTTTGACTACGACACAAAGCTTTCTACATTCCTTACTCCGGGGAGTGAGTCTTCTTCCAAGAAGAAGGGGAAACGTGTGGTTTCGAAGAAAGGAAAGAAAAGTTCTTCTGCTGCTGGAGATGAAGCAGAAGTCGATCCGGCTGAGTCTCTTTCTCCTTCTTCTCCAATACGTCCTCCGAAACTAATTACCAGGCCGGGTAAAGGCTCCAAGGGTGGGAAGAAGGAGAAATGAGTTTGATTTTGACTTTTTTGCTTTTCGCATGTATTGACCGGAGATTGTGCGGATACCGGTCTCCGCTTCTTTTTGCAACCTGTACAATGTAAAATTTTCTCATAGTATTGAAATAAATAACTATTTTACTTGTACAAATTCTTGTGTATGTAGGAATATATCTGTTTTTCATTTGAACTGTAGAGTAAACGGTTCTTTTTACTTGTACAAACTTTTGTCTGTGTTTCAAGAACGCATTTATTCCACATCTTCTTTATGTGATATTGCAATAAACTTGTGGTGTGTTGCTTGTATATTACTTTTATTAATGTAACTGAATTGTATAATGTTGCCCCCATACCACAAGTGCATTGCAATATTTTTCGCTTTTACAAGACTGATACTCTTATATTAGAGAATAACTATTCCATTTTTGAGGAAGGAATCATTCTGCTTTTAATAGAGTATATCTCGTTTTTGGAGAAATTTTTACTTTCTCTTTCTGTCAAAAGAACACTTCGACTTTTGGGAATGATCACTTTTATTTGTTTAAAAATGAATTTTCCTGCACAATGAAATGAGCTTCTGAAGAAGGTTTTGATTTTTGTGCCCCAGTAAAGGGTTTATTTTTGGTACTTCAAGCAAGTTGAAGTACGCCTCTGCAGAGGTCTTTTGGTCTCTGAAGAGAAGCAATTTTGGTCTCCGAAGAGAAGCAATTTTGGTCTCCGAAGAGAAGCAATTTTGGTCTCCGAAGAGAAGCAATTTTGGTCTCCGAAGAGAAGCAATTTTGGTCTCCGAAGAGAAGCAATTTTGGCATTTCAGCTTTGGTGAAGTGGGTCTCCAAAGAGAAGCATTTTGCACTTCTACACGGGTGAAATGTGCCTCCGAAAAGGGCTTTTTAGCATTTCATCACTGGTGAAGTGGGTCTCCGAAGAGAAGCATTTTGCACTTCTACACGGGTGAAATGTGCCTCCGAAAAGGGCTTTTGCCTCCGAAGATGGCTTGTGCCTCCGAAGAGGGCTTGTGCCTCCGAAAAGGGCTTTTGATTGCTTGGAAGTTACTTTCTCATGGTCGGAGGGGTCCACGGGGCGAACGCAAGTTGCTTGATTGGATGTTTGTTTGCACAAACGATCGCAATTAACTAACAAAGTGCCCCTTTGGTAGTCCCACCGATCTTTTTGATTGAGGAAAGCTCTCCCATTTATTGGCGTGCCTCGTTAGAGGGCTTTGGTTGGTTGGTGTGCCAGGAAGGTTGCTTCTTAGGGGCGAGTAGATCGACGGGACGGACGCAAGCTGCCTGATCGGATGCATCACGATCAGTTAGCAAGGGCCCTGTTCCTTCTGCTTTGGAAGGTGTCCCTTCGGTGGTTCTACCGGCCCTTTTATTGAGGAGCAAAATTCCTTTTGGTTGCTTCCGTGCTTGTTTGGCCATGTTCTCCCATCATCTGTCCATTAGCGATCTTTTATTATCATTTCCAAGCGTATCTCCGTTCCTTTTGTAAGTAAATTGCCTTATCCGAAGAAGTGAACTTCACTGTTGAATAACTTCATGGGACAAACATGAGTTGCCTAGCTGGATGTCTGTTCATATTGACAATCATAACTGGTTAATGAAGGCTTGCCCCAGTGAAGTTGCCAACTTTTTATGTGAGGTTCTTCTTGTATAGGATTTGAATATGGAATTCTTTGTTGCTTGGTATTTGCTTTAATAAATGATTTGTAAGGCTCGCTTAGTTTTGCGATGGGTGAGCTTTGCTTTAATGACCTGCAATATTAGATCGACATTTTAGCAATACATTTAGAGTATTTACACATCGAAATATAACAGGCATTTTATAATAGAAAACACAGAATGCATAGTTTTTCATTATTCAGTCACGCTGATTTCTCAGCGGTTTACAATGCAGAAGTTACACATCCATCATCATTTTTTATAAATTTAAGCAACGCTGTTAAGCAAAAAATGGATGCTAGTGATTGTTGTTTCAGAATCTCAGGACTGATTTTCCATTTGCACTAGATTTGCAGCTTCAGATTTATATGCCAGGGAAAGTGAAAGATGCCCCAGTTGCAGTTTTGTGGACAATTAGCAGTCGTCCCAACTTCTGCCTGCTGGGTGTGGACCTCCTGTGACAACATTAATGACAAGCTTTTCTGAATCTTGCACTGCAGTGTTGTTGAGAGAATCGGATTGATGGGTAGGACGTTGTTGATTCCGAGTGGATGAGGTTGGAGCTACTCCGCTTCTCTTAACGTATTGTTGGAGTTTACCCTGCTCCAGCAATTCTTCAATCACATTCTTTAATTGGCGACATTGGTCAGTGTCATGGCCAGGTTGATTGTGAAATTGGCAGAATTTTCCATTACGCTTTGCACCTCTCGTCATTTCAGGTGGCTTAGGATAGCTGACAACGTCCTTTGTTGCAAAAAAGATATTTCTTGGTGTATCAGTTAAAGGAGTAAAATCTGAAGGATTAAAGCGGCGAGGTTTCTTTTCATTTCTCTGGCTCTTTCCTCCTTCATTCTCCCTTTTCTGACTTTCAGATTCTCTTTTATTAGATGGGACATTGTTATTATTAGCTTGGGCAACAACCACTTTCGATGTCGTAGAAAGGCTCTCAAGGCGAATGAATTCGTCGGCCTTTTTATAAAATTTATCGAGTGAGTTCGGTTCCTTCATCTTTAGCCATATCCCAAATTTACTCGATTTATCAATGGCTCGCATCAAATAAGTCAGGATCATGCGTGGTTCCGCATTTTCTACTTCGGCTAAAGCTATATTGAAACGGCTCAAGAAAGATTTGATTGATTCTCCGGGAGCTTGTTCAAGGTTAGACAGTGACATTATATCCTTAGCTTTTGAAGCATACAATCTGAACTGTTCTTTAAACTTTTGCGTTAAGTCGGAGAACTTATCTACAGACCGAACTGGAAGCTTTGTGAACCAAAGTAAGGCCACACCTTCCAGGTATACTGGAAAGTATCGACACTTGATTTCGTCTGATGCTCTTGCACCGGTCATATGCCAATCGTATTTGTATAGGAAATGATTAGGGTCACTAGTTCCCCTATAGGCTTGGATAGTAGGAGGTGCAAATTTTCTTGGAAATTCCGCTCTCAGGATCCTTTCAGTAAACGGAGTTCTGCTTGGTGCAAATCCCCAGTCGTTCTCATCCTCTTCCCTTTGCATGCTCTCTTTCATGATGCGGCTAACCATTTCGGACAGGTATTCTTTATTGTTCAAAGACACCTCCGGGCAAGCATCAGTTTTTCCCTCGGAAGTTTGCCCGGGCATATGTTCATGACAAGTTGGTTGCGGCATAGAACCATCAACTTGGAAAGGTGGCATTTCAGGAAGAGTAGTTTGATGGTTTTCTGGTTGACGATTTGCCCCGAGCAGAGCAGTTAATCTATCCATCATCAAAGCGTTTTGGGTTTCAATCTGTTGGTATAATCCCGAAACTGCATCGTCCAATTCAGCCCTGGTGACTCCAAAGGTAGGAGTCGCTTGGTTTGTTGTTGGGGAAGCGGAAGTCCCTTCGTGAGCATTTCCGGATCTGATAGGTCTACCTCTTCTTCCAGGAGCCATTATTTCGGATCTGGTTTTTAAGAGAGGCTCTTTTTATGAATCTTTGCGAAGCAACGGTGGATGATCGCCTGAGTTGGGTTCTCAGTGAAAGCACCAAAATGTTAACGCTAAAAAGCGAACGCTAACACCCGGTGTGTGTAATAGAATTGTGAAAGCACCACCCGTTGGTACGGGAACAGAATATAAGCTGAAAATAGCAGAAAAGCAGTAAATGAACAACAGATTTATAGTGGTTCGGCCTGTAATTGAGCCTACATCCACTTTATAATCTTTTATTGCTGATTCGGTTACAATTTGATACAATATCCTTCAAAATACAATACAACTTGATCATGAAAGCACTCTTGACTACTAGCTCGATCTTTGATGATGAAACTCGACGAATCCGTGTTGGATGTAAGGAGTTCTTCTCGAAGATTATTGTAGTGTCTCGAATGCTTGAAGATCTTTGATTGCTGAATGAGAGGAGACTTCGACATCGTAACGGCGCTTGAAGAAATGAATGGCCAAAAGTCCCCTCCATGTTGGAAGTGATGGGGTATTTATAGGAGCAGCTCTGGATTCTGAGCAGAGAAAAATGCTAAGTCTTAGGTCGTGTACGACCTTAGTTAGGTCGTAGGTCGCGAGCGACCTAAGCTAGGTCGCAGTCCCCTTGCGACTTAAGAAACCAGCTGATGTAGTAGCACTTGGCTTCATTTGAACAAGTGGTAGGTCGCAAACGAGTTAGGAATATATGTGGGAGCTTTAGGTCGTTGAAGTCTTAGCTCGTTTGCCTCTTAGGTCGTAGGTCGCTGAGCTGCTTTAGTAATTAGGTCGCTAACTGCCTTAGGTCATGAGCTTCTATAGGTCGCAAGCTCTTTCTGTAGTTAGGTCGCAAGCTCCTTTAGGTCGCAAGCTTCTTTAGGTCGCAACACTGCTAGGTCGCGAAGTTCTTGAGATAGTTAGGTCGTAGACTCCCTTAGGTCGCAGAGCCTCCTAGGTCGTAGACTCCCTTAGGTCGCAGAGCCTCCTAGGTCGTAGACTTCCTTAGGTCGCAGAGCCTCCTTCAACAGTTAGGTCGCGACATTCTTTAGGTCGCTATGTTCTTAGGTCGTAGGTCGTCAACCTTTTAACCCGCAAACTGTTAGGTCGGAGCTCTTCTTAAGTCGTAGTATCTAGGTCGCAACATTGCTAGGTCGCAATGTTCCCTGTATCTTTAAGTCACAACATTGCTAGGTCGTAGTATCCCCTAAGTCGTAGGTCGCTGGGCTACTTCAAGAGTTAGGTTGTGACATTCTTAGGTCGCGTCTTTCTTAGGTCGTGACATTCCTGTAGCTTAGGTTGTAGCTTCACTAAGTCGTGGAATTCCCTAAGTCGTGACTTCGTTAGGTCGCAAAGCTTCTCTTAGGTCGCAAAGTTTTAGGTCGCTTAAAGGACTTAACAAATATATTAAACGTCGTAGAGAATTGAGAATTTTCATTTGTTTTAATTCTCTATTTGATTGCGAACTCATCAACTCAAACAAGTGAAAGTAGAATCCCCTGTGTGAATGAAATCATGCTCGTAAAAAGAAGTGCTTCGAATCATTGCTATTTGACTCGGACCTGTTCTGAAAAAGTCGAGGTATTTCGAATTGTTTGTTGAATGTATTTGATCATTCAATTTGCTCCCCCTATTTGAATGCTCTCTTTCTACACAATACTCCCCCTACATATATGCACGAGAATAAAATATGCAATATGAATCTATATGCAACTAGAAAATATGTGAATTTTATTTGCGAATTTTATTTTCCAAAATCTTAACCTTTCTCTCCCCCTTTTGTTATCAGCAAAAGAATAATAGTGTTAGAAAAATAGGGATATAGTGATAGACATTAATACAATATTAAAAACTCAATCGAGTATAAATGTTGATTTCAATAAAAAATCAAACAAAAAATCATAAATACTTTAATTGACGCATATTCCACTTTAGAATGATAGGATGATATCATCAAATAAAACCATATAGTTGTGTCTATTTGTGGTACATTTATTTCAGGAAATTTGAATATCTACTAACCATGCATAACTGTTATGACTTTTAAATGAGATTAGTATTCTAAATTTTTATTTTTATTTTAAAAGTGAATTCAAGTATCTTCTAACCACGCATAACCGTGAGGACTTTTAAATGGGATTAGAATCAACTTGTCTATTTAATCAATTAATTTTGATATGCGTTCCATACATGCATAACCGTGAGGACTTTTAAATGAGCATGGAAACACATAATCAAAAATCCAAGTAATTCACCCATGCATAACCGTGAGGACTTTTAAATGAGAGTGAATATTTTGGATATTATTATTTATTGTTAGAAATATAATAAAATTGAAGCACAAATGATTTCCCGTTTTAAACTACAACATATTGACATACTATATTGTCTTTTGATGAGTGATGGTCGATAGAAAAATGATAGAAATAGAAATGATCATGGAATATTTATCAACAAAAAGTTTTTATAACTCTTGTTTAAATTTCTAAAGATATTTTCTAATTATACTTTCTCAAGTTATAATATATGATTAATATCAACACTCATCTTATTTTCAATCACTATCTATCTTTTTAGATAATTATTAGGGGGTCAGATTAGTTACCATAGTTATTTAAAATCAATTTCAAAAATAGTTATAAAATCAAATTTTCTTAAATAACTAATCTGATACAAGGTCAACAGAAATTATTTTCTAGAAGGGGTTTTTAAGAAAAAATTCTGCTAAAATAGAAATTATTTCAAGTGAAAAATATGCAGATATTTTCTTTGAAAAATGATGCAGCAAATGAATGTCTCGAAATATAATCACGTTCCACTAGTAATTTTTCTATCAACTATATTACCAGTGTGATCTGCATCTGACTTTAAATTTCACTCAATATTCATTCGTTGGACGTCATAGACCAGATTGTGAAATTTCAACAAACTATCTCAGAATTATTTTCAACAATTTTTAAACGAAATTTTCTTGACTTTTAACCATCAAACAAATATCATAGTGTCAGATTTAGAAACCGTAGGATCAACAGTCATTAAACCATCATCATTATTTTAAAGCAATTTCTTAACGTTTCACCAATAAAGTTTCAACAGTTTTAACAATTTCTAAAATCTTTTTTATAGCATGAGTACTCAGTAATCAATCAACATCATAATTTGACCAAACAGATTAAGTTCAATAAAAAAATGGTTGGTCAACTTTTAAGCACAAATCAAAGTCATAGATAAGAACAAGTCATGTAAGATCATATCAAGTAAGTTAGAATCTGTCAACAATCATAAATACTTCAAGTAATTCTATTTAAAGATGATTGGTTAATAAAAAAATCAGAATTAACATCATCAATCATTTCACATAACTGGCTGATTTAATTCAGATTATGGTGCAGATTTTCACATTTTATCTATCGTTTGAAAATAAATACAATTACCTGTTTTACCTGTACGATAATCTTCGTTGTTTTCCCATTGTGAATCTGTCACCTTTATACTAGGCTAAGGAACATTGATTTGTAGCCTGTTGTGTGTCTGGAACAGCCAGAATCCAGATAACACTAATGTTGTTCCTTAGCCTGCCACCACACCTACACGGTAAAAGATTTTTGTGACCTATTTGTTTTTATAGGTCCATGGTTGTTAGTGGCAGAATAATTTGATGAATATATTTGAGTAGACCCAAAACTATTAATATATGTTCCTTTTGGCACCCAAACTTGTTTTGTCCTTTCATTCTTGTTCCAATAGACATGAAATTTGTTTGTAGAATTCTTAGGAACCCAAACTTGTATAAATTTTGTTTTCTTGTTCCTATGACTACAATTTTCAACACATTGTTCAATTATTTCACTTCTAGTAAAGACACTCTTACCTTTTGCACTATCCTCAACTTGTGTTTTCCCAAAGCCTAGTCCTTTTCTGTTGTTAGCAAAAAGTTGATTTCCCAATAACATGTTGAACGACTTTTCTCCTCTTGAAAAGTTATTCAGTGATTTCTCAAGATTTTGGAATTTGGTTTTTAGTGTTGTGTTTTCAGTCACAAGTGAGGTGCATCTATTTATGAAATCCTTTTTCCTAGTGTCAATTGTTTCCCTAAGATTCAAGTTTTCTTTTTCAAGATTCTCAAAGCTATTCTTCAGTTTTGATAATTCTGAATCTAAAATTTTTACATTTTTTACAGTCTAGGTTTTGAATATTTTCAAGTTCAGTTTCTAACCTAAAATTTTCATGGGCAAGTACTCTTCTATCAGATTTCAGTTTTTCAATTTTAGATTCAAGAGCATCAACTGTTTTAGTAAGATTAAGGCACATTAAAACAAGATATTTATAAGAATAGTCACCTGCCTCACTAGATTCCTCTGAGCTTGCTTCTGAATCTGATTTTGCCATAAGACCCAAGTTAGCCTCCTCTGAGCTATCATTCGAAACTTCCTCTCCTTCTTCATCATCCCAAGTTGCTGCAAAGGCCTTCTTCTTCTTTTTCTTTCCTTTGTTGTTTTTGAGAAGTGGGAAATTTTGTTGGAAGTGGCCAGGCTTCTTGCAGTTAAAGCAGGTCAACTCACTATTGAAATTGTCAGAATCTTTTGACATATTACCACTCGTTTTCTTCTTGCGTGGCCTGAATCTCGACAATTTTCTAAGATTATTGACAGCCATTGCAAGTTCTTCAATTGGATCTTCTTCATCGTTCTCTTCTTTGCTCTTTAAGGCAATCGTCTTCTTCTTTGATTCGGAGTTGTTGCGTTCCTCCTTTTCTTTTAGCTCAAGCTCATATGTCATCAAGTTGCCGATCAAATCCTCCATGTTCAGTTTACTCGGATCTTTGGATTCTTGTATTGCCGTGACTTTTGCCTCAAAGTTCATCGGTAAGACTCGTAGTATCTTCCTCACTAGTTCTACCTCAGTGAATACCTTCCCAAGTGCTCTAGCATTGTACACCAAGGTTGAGAAGCGTCCAAACATGTCCTTTATGCTCTCGCCTTTGTCCATCACAAAGTTCTCGTATTCATTGCTGAACAGGGCTAGACGAGACTCCTTGACTTGAGAAGTTCCTTCGTGTGTCACCTCCAAGGTATGCCAAATTTCCTGTGCTGTTGTACAATGAGAGATTCTATTAAATTCAGTCTTATCAAGAGCACAGATCAAAGCATTCATAGCTTTAGCATTTGTAGTTTGTAACTTCTTATCGTTAGCATCCCACCTATCCTTTGGTTTAGGAATCTCAGTATCACCAACAGTTATAGTGGGAGAGTTATAGCCAGATTCAATAATGTCCCAAACATCATAATCAACAAAACTAAGATAAATACCCATCCTAACCTTCCAATACACATAATCATTCCCATTAAACATGGGTGGCCTAACAATAGATTGCCCCTCAGAAAAAGAATTATTTGGTGGATTCATAACTCTAGAGTTAAAAAAAAATTACCGGGCTCTGATACCACTTGTAGGATATAGATTAACCCTAGAGGGGGGGTGAATAGGGTTATAGCAAATTTTCTCGAATTAAACACAAACTGCAGATAAGTAAATATACTGAAAAGTAAATCACACACAAAATTTACCCAGCTTCGGCAACCCCTGCCTACTGTTGCATTCCCATATTTCTATTAGGATTAAACAGTCTCCCGCTTACAACACTCTAACAGACTCGCACACCCTGCTACCGCCTATAGAGTTTTGCAAACTCGCAAACCCTGCTCACAGAACTAATCCTAACTAGACAATCTGACACTACCTAAAACCTAGGTGGTGATTTACCCTGATTTGATTCAAAGAGTACAAACTTTAAAACAAAACAATAAAAAAAACAAGAGCAAAAATTAAAATAGAAAACTTGAAAAACAATTTTTGCCCTTAAATAAACCCGGCCCAAATAAAATAAACCAAAAACTAAAGCCTTGTTTTAATGATCAAGGCCGGCCCCTTTTATTTTTATCGGCCCGCTTCCTTTTTCTTTTGTTTATCTGATGGAATCGAAAGAAATAGCGGCTCTGATTCGTCTTTTCTTATCTCCTCTGAAATTAGGGCTTCGGCTCTCATTGTTCCTCTGTGCAACTGAAATTAGGGCTTCGGCCTCGTCTTGCTTTTGAGAGATTGATTTAACTTTGGCCTCGTGAAATTTGGGCTGAAGTCGCCGCTTTCACTTTGATTGCTTGCTGGCTTGCTTGCTTGCTTTCTTGCGGCTGATTCGAACAAGGCTTGATTTTTTAAGTAAACTTCTCTGATTTTGATTGTTGATTTCCCTGTGTTCGAATTGATTCGAGATGAAGATGATTTTGGAATTGATTTTATTCTTTTTGCTCACTGTTTTTGCTCATTCTCGAATACATTATTTGCCGATGATGTTAACCATTATATAGGGTTCGAAACTCTTATTTTCGTTCGTCTAGAATTAATTTGGATTTGTCAATTCTTTTTCTCGGCCGCTTGATAATGTTTGAACGATTGTGATATTTGTGACTTAGTCAAATACGTATATTTTTGACTTGATTCACTCGGTTTTGATTTTAAATCGTTCGATCTTTTCCTTGATCAATACGGCAGAAACTTTCCTCTTTTAACGTTGGTTTTTAACTTTTTCAAATTGTACTTGATTTCATTGGACGATGTTGATTCTTCGGTCTGCATTCACATTTCTTCTAGCTTCAAGTATAGTCTTCATTGCATATAAACAATCTCGAGTTCATCCCTGTCTTTGGCTTTGACCTTTTCTGATGATGTTGTGATTGACTTCGGCCATTTGCTTTGATATTGATCTGTAGCTTGACTTGGCTGAGTTTCTGGCTTGACTCTGACTTTGGTTACTTTGGCCATTTGTGTTTAAATGCCTCTGATCATTGGTGACCTGTAGCATACTTGATACATATATTTACACACAAATGCTTCACTTTTGAAGTTCGATTTTCTAGTCTATGACTTCGACCTGTAGCATTGCATATATGTAGCTAGTACACACGTGTGATGAGTTTGCATTGCTGATTCAGTTGTGTGCTTCTGATTTAACACTGTTGTGTGTTTGTTCGAGCATTGCCTTCATATGATCTGTCTCTGGTAGCACTTTCGACCTTGTTCGATCCACTGGTCCTTGTATTAGTACATTTGATGCTTCCCTGACCTGTGCATTCTATTCACGTGTGTTCATCCCTTAGTGTAGTTGTTGTTGCCTCTGTCCAATTGCCTTTGGTTTCTTTGGTTACTGGTTATATTTCACTTGCTTGTAGTTGTGTAGTTGATTCATTACTTTTTCATTATTGTTTGGATATTGAACTGCTTCATGCTTCACTGTAACCTTCATGTAGACGCTGCACTCGATCTCCAAACTTAATATTGATTCTAGTTATACATTGCGTACCCATACATCTCTGTAGCATTGTTCCTTGTCATTGGATATTGTTCACTGTTTCATTGTTGTAGTCTTTGTACTGTTGTTGCTTCGACAATTGATCTTGGGTCTGGTTCCATTTGTTATTTACTGGTATCACTTGACAATGGCTTGAATCTGTACTTATTTGGATTGATGTTGAAGCCAATGTGGCATTTGTGACCTGATCCATATGTATACAGTTGCAGTTTCATTGCTTTACTGTCACTGCCTATTTGTTGTGCACTTGAACTTGTATTTGGCTTGATGGTAGTTACCGGATTCTTGTTGTTGTGCATTGATTTGAGCTTCTGATCTGTAGCCTTTGTGCATTGATTGAGGCTGCTGTGTTCATGTGGTCTGGTCATTCACTTGTTAAGGCAGGCTGTGCTTGATGTCTTGACTCTGACCATTCTTCACTTGTTTATACTCATGTGTAGCTTAACTTGTTCATTGAGTCATTGATTCGTTGTTGTATTGGTTTGGACTTCCAGTTTGTTTTCTGGTCTTAAGTTCTGGTTTGTTGAGACTGGTCATCCATTTTACCATTGTCTTCACTGTTGTATTGAGTTGAGTCATGATAGCAGTGACTTGTCCTCTATTGCCCTGTGTTGAATCCAGCTTAAACGCTCGGGTTTGACCTTGTGCACGTGTTGTGGCCAAGGTTTTAAATCTCGCTCATCTCGGCCGAGATCTCGGCCGAGATCTCATTTTCAAGCCTGGGCGATTCGAAACAGGCTATTTCATTTGAATCTCGTCTGACCCAAATCTCGGACGATATTTCGGTATCTCGTTCAATATCTCGGACGAGATTTAATAGCGAGATATCGGCCGAGTTGTTGAATTTTGGAAAAAATCAACTCTTCTTCTGTATTGAGCTGACTCATCCTTTACCTTAATTTAAGCCTTCTTAATTGTACTTTTTTAACCCTTATTTCTTGTATAAATCTCATTTAATATTCGTCTCTTATTTTATGGCAGTGACGAATGTAAGAAGATGATAAAATCTACATCGATTATGGTAAGTATTTCACTTTATGGTTTTCATTTAGGTTTCTGATCCAAATTAATTTACATCCGATTTCAATGTTCTTTTTTTGACACTTTCTTGAGTTTTTTTCCTAACCCTATTTTTTTGTAGCTATAAATTTTAAGCTTCACTTATTTAACTTTATGTTCCAAATGGATTCCCAATTTGATTTCATTTAGTCTTTGCTGCTATAATTTTTTTCCTCAAGGCTTATTTTTAAGTAATAAAGGAATTCTATTTCATTTATTAATTTCATTTGATGATTACATGTTCATTCGTACATCATTTTTTTGCTTTTCTTATAATATTACTAAATGTTTGAAAATTGTTTGTACTATATATGTTATTTTCTACATTTGTTTGAAATTTCTATGTTATTAGTTGCTTAATGAGATTTTGTTTGCTAATAATTAAATACTATAATCAAACTAGAATATTTTAATTCTACTTGTAGACATTTGTATTTGAAGTTATAAAATTAAGATTTCCCTTGCAGCACTATAAATCATAAAAGGTAGAAATGAGACATTATATTGTGTAGAAAAGTTAAGAATGATCAAATAAAGTAAATGTGCATATATTATGGCTTGTTTCTTGTCTACTTTATCTCATATGACATTATATTGAACATTATTCATGAAATCTAGTTATTTGTTTATTTTACATGATACAAGTGATATTTTTCCATACTAAATTACTAATGATAAGCATGTGATATATTCAAGGTAAGTGCATAGTGTTTTCCTTAAGGTAGTGAATAGTATTATAAATTTAGGTGTATGAAAATTAATTTTCGACATAACATATACTCTGAGATAACTCCGAAATGAATTTTAGAAACCGAGATGTAAATCCGAGATGGACGATCGAGATGCACTCATCTCGTTCAAGATCTCACCTGATACGAGATGAGCTCTCTAAATTCTTCGAGACGAGACGTGACCGAAATCCGAGATTTAAAACCTTGGTTGTGACTCTATTTGTGTTGCACTTGAGTTGAACCCGGCTTTTCTTTTGGGTTTGACCTGTGCTCACCTGTCCCTGTAACATTATCAAGTGTACATTTCAGTGTGCATGGCCTTGTGGCATGTACAGTGATACACTATGCATGTCACAAGCTATTCGTGTATGATGAATTCAAATATGATGACGAACAACCCAAATAACTGAGGCAAATATTATTTTCAAAATCCATATTTATTTTTATACTGCAAAACATTTTATTTTCAATTTTACTACATCAATGTATATTTCTGCAGATTGCTCAGATGCTGGACTCACATTGGAATGAAGTTGAAGATAAATACAAGTGTGAGTGATATGTAGTGAGGAACTGATGTAACTATGAAATTGTGATGTAATTGTATTGTGACTGAAATTGTATAGTTATAGTGAGAGCTTGAAATTGTACTATCAAAATTGTAATAAATATTTGTTTGAATAAAATATTCGTTTGAATTCCAATTCTGTGTTATTTATTTTATTTAGCAAATATTTATTTTATCTGTGAAAAATAAAATAGAACAATATCAAATACATTTAAATGAATGTATATATGTTTATTATCATCAAACAAAAATCATATACACGCATATTTAACAGTGTCACCTACCATATCGAGCTTTACTACGAGTTTCTATTTGTGTTGTACCTATGGAGTATATTCTCGTAGCCTCTTGGGGTATGCAGGTACTGTATAGACTATTGGCACTATTATGTGTTAAGGGCTATATGGGTAACCCCTTAACGCTATTTAAAAGTATGTTTATTTTAGTATTAGACAGTATTATAATAGCGCAATATTACTACATAGTAAATAGTTTAACGGATCCTTAAAGAATGGGCGATCCCAAGCATTCTTTAAGTTACTTGTACCTTTATTACAGTTCACTTGAGTTGGTTTACATTGTATAAGTATGTATGTCCTGACTCGAGTGTTTTGTGTTTGCTTTACGCTCGGGTCAGACTAAGTGATACAGCGTTAGAGACTCACCTTTGGAGCTGGAGTTTTGCTTTGAAGGTCCAAATATCTATTCATTTTGTTATCCAGTTGATTCCAGTTGTATTCTGAGTTGTACCTGATTATCTTACTGTTACTCCTCTTGTATCTTAATTAACTCTGATCAGTTTGCCAAATTTTTATTTACAACGTGCTATTTTGAATTATTCAAGTCCGACATGTGCAGATGCGAATGGTTGAAAATAGCGGGTCGTTACAGTTGGTATCAGAACTCTGGTTTTAGGCAAACTCAGCATATAGAGTAAATTTAATTACAGAATCACTTTCGTTCGAACTTGAATTCCTTCTTCTTCGATTCGGTTTCCTTGAATTTTGGAATGTCCCTTCGGTTCCAAAGTCCATTCTTGTCCTCCCCTATTCGTGTCTTCTTGATTCTGGAGTGTCCCATAACTCCACTCCAAATAATCTTTCTAATGAATTGGCGGTCCCGCTAATATTCTAATGACTTGTAAAGGGGTGAAACTTCTTTACAAAAAGCATTGATTCGCCGAAGATTTCTATATCCTCGGTTTAGATGCTAGTATCTCTTATTATTCCAAATTCTATCTCTTGAGATCGAATGTAGATTTACCCCAGAAAATCGACATCAATCTTATTCGTTAAGTCACGGTTGACCGGGTTAAGGTTACCCGTGATTTATATAGGCTTATCCATCCTCCCTATTCTGTTGTTTAATCATCTTATCTTTTGTCTCCAACTTATATTCAAATCAGAGTTCTCTTTGATTTGAGTCCATCAAATCTGAGTCCCTATCCTTATTTTGAAAATTAATCTTGTATTTGAAAATTTTATACTTTAAAGATGTTTTATATATGGTGTTGTTTGAGTTGTTGATGTTGATTTGGGTTTCCGATCAGTTCGTCTAATCAACGCTATCGATAGGATCTCCAAAACACTTGAACAGAAAAAACTGACACAATATGGTTTTTTTAATTTAGTAGATGGATAAATTTTGTATAATTATAATATGTATAAGGATAATTTTCTGAATTTTTATAATTAATGGAATTAGATGTTAAGAAATAATAATTGACTTTGTATGTATTTTATAATCATTGGCTTTAGTTTCATATCTAAATAATTAAACATGGTTATAAATTAATTTGGAAATTTAAATAGATTTAAATCAAGAATGTGAGAATTTAATTTCTGATGATTTCGAACTTTGTTTTGAAAGTTTTACAAGAATATATTATTTAAAAGTATTTCTAGTAGAAATTGTTTCAAAGGATTTTTAATTTATAAACCAGTGCTCTTTTCTTTGTCGCTAGAAAATAATTTCGGTGATGACTGTAGCATCATCGACATTCATTTTCGAGTTTTGAAGCAAAGAGAGCATCTTGTAGTTTTGCTATAGTTTTTCTTTGGAGAATTAAATTGATTTGGCTTTCTAATTATGACTTAATTTATAATATATGTGATTTAAGAGTTGATTTGATATATGTTGTGTATATTTAATTATCTCTAAAATAGTTTGAAGTTAATCGAAAATCTAATTCTTAAATTTTATCTTAAAGGATAAATTCAATTATAAAAGGGAAATCAAGGTTTGAATAAATATTTAAGCTTGGATAATTGAGTTAAGAAAATTTTATTTGTATAATATTCTCTTGCATCCCCATATAACTTACCTAAATTATCAAAAGTTAAATATGTAATTGGAAAATATACAAAATAAAGAGAAATTTTATAAATAAAACTTAAGTGGGTATAATAAATGTTATACACTTAAATTTTATTTATAAAGGATCAATAGAGGTAGATAGAGAAAAAGGGTTAATTGAATAATTTACAATATAATGATATTTAAAAGAAATTATAAATAAATTGAAATAGTTATAATAAGTTAAATACACTTAATATATATAGGATTTGATATATTAAGTGGAATAAAGAAGAATGAAATTTAATGAATAAAGATGAATATAATAAATGATTGTTCAAATTCATGACTTTATAAATTGTTGATTTGATGATGAGATAATGAGATTTAAAAATAATTAAGATTTATTTAACTTAAGTGAAACCAAATTAATGAAATTAATTATTAATGTAAGTTGAAATTTTCATGATTTTAAAATTTATTATCTTATTCTGTTTTCCAATCTATTTTCTTTCTGGTTGTTCCATTCTCCTACCTTCTAAGTAGGAAATCAAATTCGAATTGGTTAGCCTTGGAGCTACTGTTTCCTCTCAGCTTGATCTTACCACTGAATTTCACCAACTCAGTGTTGCTGAGGAAAGTATTCCCGAGACTGCTTTCCGTACTGAGAATGGTTTTTCTATGAATAGTTAGTCATGCCTTTTTGTTTGGCTAATGCTCCTACTTTCTTTGTTAATTTGATGAATCGTGTTTTCATATTGTGCTTAATAAGTTTGTTCTAGTCTTCTTTCTTTCTCTTTTCCTTCATTATTTAACTTTTCTATCTCTTCTGTGGTTCTTACTTCTCCCTATTCTGAATCTGAGCACTGCTTACCATCCATAGATCGACGGTCAAACGGAAAGGGTGAATCAGATTCTCGATGATCTTTTTCATGCTTGTGTTCTTGATTCTGGAGGATCGTGCGAAGATCAACTCCACCTTGTTAAACTTACCTATAACAACAGTTATCAGGTATAATTTCAATCTTCTTGTCATCTTGTTATAATCCTATTTCATTCTATCTTTTTTTGTGTTTTCCCGTACCTCATTCCTTTTCGGGGATGAAAAGTTTTGAGTGGGGGAGAGTGTAACAGCCCTGTATTTTGTAATTATTTTAAATTGAATTTGCTGATTTAAAAACTTTATTTTATTTATTAAATGGAAAAAAAATTATTTTAAATATTAATTACGATTTGTATGTGAATTATAATCCCAAACATGAATAAATAGATTATTTTCCAAAATTGTGAATTTTGGTCAATTGTTCAAACTTTGACTTTTAATTTAAAAATTTAAAAGTTTGAATTTTTGAATTTTATCTTTTATTATGAAAGTAAATAAATTTTCAAGTATACAGCTTTTCGTTTCGTTGAAATCTGATTAACATTGTGAAAGTTATGCCTTTTACACTATAGGATGTAATTTGTTGTATTTAACAAAATTGTTATTTTAATTTTATATAAATAATATTTTGTTGTCATGTCATGTTCTAATTTATGTTTACATGTGTATCATGATGTAATGTATATATATTTTAGTTTTAAAACATTTTAAAAAGTGTAATTGAAATTTTCTAATGTCAGTTGTATTTTGTTTATAATTTTAAATTTCTAGTTTCAATTAATTAAAGTAATTCTTTATTTATTTTTCTATTTTCTTAAAACCTTATTTTATTTTCATTTCCACTTTATTTTTTTCAGCATTTATTTTATTTACTTTGTTTAGAAGGGTTGTTATTATTTTCCAAAGTTAATTGCATTTTGTTTGAAATTTTAAGTCTAGTTTCAATATTTGTATATATACGTTTTTGATTTTAAAGGCATATCTTCAAAAGGTATTTATTTAACGTTATTGTATTTATTGGTTTCTGAAAGCTTCTTGAATACACCTTTCTTTAATATATAGGTAACACATCAATTAGAATACGATATCTATTTTTAAATGGAGGCATACGTTACGTTTTGATTTATTACCTCTTTAGCTTTCCATCCATTGATTTCATACCATAACTCCTCAATATTTTGGCCGTTCATTTCTTATTTGTTGCTGTGAGTATTTATTCCTTTCTTTCACGTGAATACACTTTATCATCCACAAATTTGCAGCCATCATTTCAGATCTGAAAATAGGTAATGGCTTCTCTCCTCTTTTCTACTTTTTCCCTTCATTTTTCCTTTTGATTTTCAATATTTTTCCTTGGCTTCTTCTCCTTTTTGCTCGGCCATAGCCTCACCACCTTCACTTTCCTCCTCCTCCCAATGATCCACGGCAACAAACCCTCCTAGCCCTCTGATTAATCATGGTCGTGACCCCGTTGGACCAAAGCTCCACACAAAATTTGTCAAAAACCCATAAACTATGCATGTAGCCTAGCCTAGCTTCTTCACCACCAACATACATCACCTTGGCCACCCCCTATTGCTCCACCACCACCTAGATACCACCACTACCCATCACTTTAGCCTCTGTCTAGATCTGACCTGACCTGTACAAGCCATGGCCGAGCCATAGACCCATGTAGCTGAGCCTAAAAAGTTCACCAAAACTCCACCTTAGTGCCTTAACTCCTTGTATTCATGTTATGTAACCTCTACCACTTCCTATTCCTTCTAGCCCATGCCTTTTAGGTCCAAACCTGAACCAAAACCATGTTGTGGCTGAACCTATAAAGTCTTATGGTCGAGCAAAGTTGAGTGGAGATCAAGCAAAAATGGTTTAAAAGCTTTGTGTAGTCAATTGTCTATTTATATTTCAATTTTTTTCAATATATTCTTTTGTATTGTATTCATATTTATATCTTGCTTTGTTTATTTTTTGAATAAAATATTAATATCTTGGATCTCTCCACTCAAATCAAAAATCCTGCTTTCGTGCTTTCCGGATTTCTGTTTGTGTGTTTTGTTTGCGAACTCCGGCTTTATAAAGGTGAGTAATCACGCCTGACATTCATACTTATATAATTGTGAATTGATAGCAAGTGAAAGTGTAGAAATAATTATATTATGTTATACCTGCCTGTGATGTTTATTTTATGATGTTAAACCCTATTATTAACTTGTCACAACATCTGTTATATTTTATTTTATTTTACTGTTTATTTTATTCTATTTATCACACTGCAAGTTCCCTGTAGAATAGAATCACTATGGGTTGAAATGATACATACCCGAACGGACTTTAGAATAAGGGAATGTAACGCCCCGTCCCGAAACCCACATTAGTAAAGAGAATTATCAAGTAATTCTGTCTACTAATGCGGAGAATAGGGTTGGTTAAGGGCGACCGAATAGTAATGCATTAGCTAATGACTAAGTATGTCGAAATCTTACCAATTTTTTTTTCGAATTCCATATAGTTGACACACTCAGTGATTCACTAATACGATACTATACGGCTAACGGATCTATTCAGAACAAAGCACAATAATATCATAACATGTAACAGAAACAGCAGTCACAGATAATATATATATATACTGATACAAAACCAAACATCTGATGTAATACCGTTCACCACATAATATAATACAACATCATCCCATAAAAGAATATATACATGAAGTGGTAAATAAAAGATCCATCAAAAGTGGAGATATCCAAGTCCATAGTCATGAGCCCACAAAAGATAGCAAAACGGATCCAAGCATAAAGGATAGTCAACCAACCTAACCTGCAACTCGGTCTGACCCGAGTGATAAACACACGGGTCAGGCAACTGAATCTTATCGTTAGAAAGGAAATACGATAAGGTATAAGGGAAACATACATCAAGGGATCAATAATTGATAAGAATGACTAAGGTTGATATCAAGGATTGTCTATCTCTAAGATGTTATAATTCTACACTAACTTTGGTTAATAATAGGGGATTCATGCATATAAAGAAAACATTCGAATATGATTCATGAATAAATAAACTTGTCAAAGTGGTAAATGAAACCCAAGTATAAAACCATAAAATTGAAATCACCAAAATCCTCAAGAACTCATATTTCGCCTTATTCATCTCTATAAGGCTAAGTAAACACATCAAAATATGGTGAAATCAAAATTCTCTTAACTCATAAAATAAATCTCAGATTGGCCAATAATTACATGCTAAAGCATGTTGCACGTGCTAAAGTTCTCAGACTAGTGCTAGTAATATAGTTAGGTACCCAACAAAGATCTCAAAGGCGACCAAGGTCACCTTTTTCAGATTTCTCAGATTCTCAGATTCTCAGATGACCCGAAGGTCATAGCACTAGTAATTCTAGAATGTGTCGCTAACTTTCGGAGAGTAATCTGTAAAGTGTTAACCTGTGTCCCATACCACACGTTCGCACTAAACAGTTTACTAACCGTTAGTCAAATCCACATTAAAATAGAAACTCAGATGTTCCCAAAAGTCATATACCTTGCCTCATATCATCGACATATGGTATAAAATACTAAGCTCAAACTATTCGCAAATCAAGTGAAAAAAAAAACAAATCATCAGAAAACTAATCAACCAAAGCAATTACCACACAAGACTACATGCAAGTGCTCAAAATGGTGATCTTGCATCAGCTATTTCGATCCTTTAATCACAGAATTTCAAAAAGTGATACAAATGAAAGTTGTCACATTCTTTCTGCAGTTTCCAGAACTTTAAAAATTATAGGATTTGGACAAGAAACGCAAAAGTTATGCACAAAATACTAACTCAGGTTTGCACAAAACACTGTGTACACTACAACAACAAGACAGCGAGATTGCAAGAGGTTTTTCAACATTTTAATCAACGAATTTCAGAAAGTGATACAAATAAAAGTTGTCACACACTTTCTGAAGTTTCCAAAACTTTAAAAATTTTGATATTCCGATCAGTAGTGAAGAAGTTATGATTGAAATACTACCAAGAAAGAAATTATTTGCGCTGCCTGTCAACACAGGGCAGCGATGAAAATGATAATTTTCCACTATGTAGACTTCTAACTCAGTCAAAACCAAAAACATGAAAGTTGTGGAATATTTCACAAGGATTACAGAACATCCAAGAATTCGAAATTCTGATAAAAAAAAACAAAAGTTATGGCAAAAACACTAATCAGCCACTAGAATATTCTGGGCTTAATCCCTCTCGGATTTTCATCTTTGACAGCAACTAAGAAGGTCCAAACGGACTCAAAACCCAATGAAATTTAGCATGAACAAACTATAATCAGTCCTCTACAATCTGAAAAAAGAGTGGCATCAATCCGACACCGGACGAGCCAGATATGAACAAAACAAAACAGGGCATTTTCAGCAACAATCAATATAGAACAGAGGTGAAATTCAACATATTTAACCAATTATTTCAAGCGAGAGATTAATTGCTACTGAAATTTGTTCAATTACAGTTGCTATAAGCCTTAGCTTACCTATTAGCAGCAAAAAGAAGGAGATTTGAGCTTCAAAATGGAGACTTTCCGCTGGTTATGCCTCTCAAGAACTCGAAGGAGCTGAAAAGAAGACATGCAAAGGAAGAAATCTTCAATAAACGAAATTACAGTAAACAAATATGAATTTCTCCTCAAATTCAAGATAGAGAAGGATGGAGATTACCCTTTTGTTGAATTAGACCTGAAATTCTATTGATTTAGCAAAGAACTTGTTAATTATGGCTAGGGTTTGAGAAGGCAGCCATTGTTTTTGTGTTTTAGAAGTTTTTGAGGAGAAGCGTATACAATCTGAGAAGAAGAACGTACTTTTCCTCCAGATGTTTCTCATTAGGACTAATGGGTATGGGTTAGGTAATTAGGCCCAAAATTAATTACTTAGCAAACAAAAAAAAAAAACAAAATTTGTTTAAGTTTATTTACACTTATACAATGTTTAAATCTTCATAACTTCCACATTTTTAATCCGTTTTTAATGATTTTGGATGCGTTGGATTCGTTAAGTCATCTAGTTTTTTATAAAATTATCAAAATATAAGTTTCAACAATTTTGTTATTTAATTTCCATTTATTATTCAATTTAACCAATTTTCCCATAATTGCAAAATAACTTGCAAATTTAATACAATTGGTTAAATAAAAAGATGTTATGCACCCAAAACAAAACAAATACATGTTTAGACATTAATAAATCATTTCTCACATTTTTAATCATATTTATCATGATTAATTATTTTATTACTCATTCTCATATATATTTAATTAAATAAAATGACAATATTGGCAACAAACACAATATTGTTCAAACTACATTCGGATTCATTAAATAAAATAAATGCTTTATTTCACATACATGTTCATCATGTTTAGGCACATTCACAATTATTTATTCTTTTATTTTTATTATTAAACAATAAAAGGTGGTTATTGGTACATCACCAATATCATTTTATTAACTATAATAAATACCAACAATTGATATTTATCCACCCAAATTCTCAAATAAAGTAGTTAACTTTATTTTCCTCCATCTTAAATTTATTTCAACCATTAAAAATTGAAATAAATCTCATTTTATTACCTTCACCCAAGATTTATTCATACAATATTGTTTATTTCAAATAAACAATATTATACATCATTTTCTTCTTGTTAAATTATTTTTCTCCATTATTAAATTATAATTCTCATTATAATTTAATTTTTTTTTAAGATAAATCTCCAACCCAGGGTTGTTACAGACTCCCCCCCTTAAATAAATTGCGTCCACGCAATTTCTTAAGGAAATCCGTAATACCACAACAATTCAATCATGAAGGAGAAGGAAATTGCTTGAGAAAGAAAGTTCTCACCGATATCAAAAGAAGAAAGAAAACCCGGAAAAGAACGCTCGATAGATTCTCTGGTTTCCCAAGTGCAATCTTTCGGATTCTCTGACCATTGAATCTTAACAAGAGGAACGTTCTTGCTTCGAAGGCGTCTCACCTCCAAATCAAGCATGCGAATAGGCTGCTGAGAAGTAGATAAACTTGGTGAAATCTCAAGCTCAAGCTGCTCGGAAGGATCAATGACTGAATCTGAATCTCGAATACATTTCCGAAGTTGAGAAATGTGGAAGACATCATGAATACCCGATAAATGAGATGGCAGAGACAATCGATATGCTACAGGACCAATGCGCTCAATGATCGGAAGTGGTCCTATAAAGCGAGGAGCCAATTTCCCAGTGGAGCTAAAGCGCATTACTCCCTTCATAGGAGATACACGAAGGAATACAAGATCACCCACTGCGAATTCCAGAGGCTTCCTGCGGTTGTCCGCGTAGGATTTCTGACGATTTTGTGCCTCTTTCATCCGCTGTCTAATCAAAGATATCTTCTCAAAAGACTCACGAATTGAATCAGGACCGAGAATGAACTTCTCGCCCGATTCTAACCAACAAGAAGGCGAACGACACGGTCTACCATAAAGGGCCTCAAATGGTGCCATACCGATACTGGATTGGAAGCTATTATTATAAGAGAATTCAACCAATGGAACGTGATCTTCCCAAGAACCACCGAAATCAAGAATACACGCACAGAGGAGGTCTTCAAGCACACGATTCACCCTCTCAGTCTGCCCATCAGACTGGGGATGATAGGCTGTAGAGATATTTAGCTTTGTACCCAAAGCTTGCTGAAAGCTAGTCCAGAAGTGACTAGTGAACAAAGGATCACGATCACAAACTATCGAAGAAGGAACACCATGTAATCGAACAATTTCCTTAATATAAAGCTTCGCTAAAAGAGGAGCATTCCTATTAGATTTAATAGGAACAAAGTGTGCGGATTTAGAGAGACGATCCACAATAACCCAAATGCTCGAATGACCCAACCTCGAACGAGGTAGGCCATCAACGAAGTCCATCGAAACCTGGTCCCACTTCCATAGTGGAACCTCTAAAGGTTGAAGGAGACCGGATGGCCGCTGATGCTCGGCCTTGACAAGCTGACAAGTCACGCAATTACTTACATAACTTGCAATATCCCGCTTCATGACTTCCCAATAATAATGGCGATGCATATCCGCGTACATCTTACTGCTACCCGGATGAATAGAATACTTAGAGCGATGACAATCGTCAAGTATGTCACGCCTAAGAGCTAAATCAGAAGGAATCACAATACGGTTTCTCAACCGGAGACAACCATGAGAATCAATCGAATAATCCCGCAACTCCTCATTATGGGACTTGGATGAGCATGACTGAATGAGATGCATAATACCATCATCACGTCTCTGCGCCTCGGAGATACGATTAAGAAGAGATGGTCGAGCATCCATGCTAAATAAATAAGCTGGAGAATCAGAAGATGATGCACGATCACGAATATCAAGACAAGATAGAGTCTCCAGAATATCCCATTCGGCTAACATCAAGGAAACTATCGCCGAATGCTTGCGACTAAGCGCATCAGCAACACGATTGCCCTTCCCAGGGGTATACTCAATGTCAAAGTCATATGAGGCGAGAAACTCTAACCATCGCTGTTGCCTCATATTAAGATCTTTCTGCGAAAAGAGATACTTGAGAGACTTATGATCGGTGTAAAGAATGAAGTGCTCTCCTAAAAGATAATGACGCCACATCTTCAAAGCGAAGACGATAGCTGCAAGTTCTAAGTCATGGGTAGCGTACCGAACCTCGTTCGGACGTAATTGCCTTGAAGCATAGGCAACAACCCGATCCTTCTGCATAAGAACCGCTCCAAGACCACTAAGGCCGGCATCGGTATAAACGATGAGATCTTGATTCCCCTCAGGAACTACAAGCACGGGAGCATGAGTAAGGAGTTCCTTCAATCGCCGGAAGGAAGTCTCACACTTATCAGACCAATTATAACGAACACCCTTCCTAGTAAGACTAGTAAGAGGAAGAGCGATACGAGAGAAATCCTTAATAAAGCGGCGGTAATAACCGGCTAATCCCAGAAAGCTACGAATCTCATGAACATTCTCAGGCCTCTTCCAATTCTGAATAGCCTCAATCTTAGACGGATCGACTGAGATGCCATTGGAAGATACAACATGACCTAAGAATTTCACTTGCTTCTCCCAGAAGTGACATTTAGAAAGCTTTGCCTTGAGTTGATGCTTGCGGAGAGTACTCAAGACAATTCTAAGATGTCGAGCATGATCTTCTTCGGATCTAGAATAAACTAAGATGTCATCGATGAATACAAGGACGAACTTATCGAGATATTCCCTGAATACTCGATTCATGAGATCAACAAAGAAAGCAGGAGTGTTCGTCAATCCGAACGGCATGACGAGCCACTCATATGAACCATATCGAGTGCGGAAAGCTGTAAGTGGAATGCTATCTTCCGCAACACGAAGTTGATGAAAACCCGTGGCTAGGTCCAACTGAGAAAAGACCTTTGCACCACTCAACTGATCGAACATGTCATCAATACGAGGCAATGGGTAGCGATTCTTGATGGTTACCTCGTTAAGCTTGCGATAGTCGACGCAAAGCCTAAGAGTTCCATCAGACTTCTTCACGAATACCACCGCGGCACCCCACGGTGAAGAGCTAGAACGAATGAGATGTTTGGTTTCGAGATCGAGGAGTTGCTTCTTAAGTTCCTCATTCTCCTTAGTAGACATCCTCGTGGGAGGACGACTAGCTGGTTGCGCCCCAGGGATGAGATCAATACGAAACTCTATGGCCCGCTTGGGTGGCAAACCCGAAACAGGCTCAAACACATCAGTGAAGTCACAAACAATCGGAATACGAGACACATCATCATCACTATCTTGTGAATCAAGAGAATGCAAAGAGGCTAAGGAATCAACATCGGTATTCTGGAGAATCAGGGATAACTGAGAAGAGGAATCTGGATGTCGAAGATAAACGACTCTGTCTGAACAAAGAATCCTGGCATCGTATCGAACTAGCCAGTCCATACCAAAGATCATATCAAAACCAAGCGAAGGAATAACGTGCAGATTCGTACGGAAAGAAAATCCACAAAGCATAACCTCAACATCATCACAATATAAGCTAAGGGTTGCAAACCCCCCAACAGGATTTGCAATCCGCAAAGAAGTAAGCAAACATGAAACATCCAAAGAACAAGCATCCATGAGTTCCTTTGATACGAATGAGTGTGACGCACCCGTATCAAAGAGCACTCTAATCGATCGATCATGAAATAGAATGGAACCTTCAAGAATAGAAGGAAATATACCTTTCGGCTGAGATGCATCACTAGAAGCTGCTGCTATATTAAGATTTCCCGGATGAGAACCCTTGTTCTTCTTAGGACAGGAGAAAGCCATATGTCCTTCGGCCTTGCAATAATTGCACTTCTTAGGCTTTGGACACTCACGGGCTGGATGGTTAGGAGAACCACAGTTGTAGCATGCGAAAGGCTTAGGCTGAGAAGGAGCTTGGGATTGTGAAGAAGACGATCCACCTTGCTTCTTCTTCTTGGAATGAGGGAATCTAGGCTTGCGGAAAGGAAATCTCTTCTTCTTAGGATTAGACTGAATACTAACTTCTTCGTCACTCTCCTTCTCGTTCTCGACTGCCTCGAGATGGAGAGCGGAATCAACCAACTCTTCGAAGGAAAGCTTGAGTTGGAGCATTAAGGACTTCTTCAAATATTTCTTAAGTCCGAAAACAAACTTAAGATTCTTCTTGTATGGTGTACTAATGAATTCTAACCCATACTTAGAAAAAGCCTCGAAAGAAGAAACATAATCTGATACTGCGGAATTTCCTTGCTTCAACTCGATGAAGCGGCGAGTAAGAGAAGCTTTTTCAGACTCAGGTACGAACTTAAGCTCAAATCTATCTCGGAATTGCTGCCATGTGAGGGTAGTCTCATCCACCTCAGCAATAAGAAGCTCATACCAATCTAAAGCACGCTCTTGTAGCATACTAGATGCCACAAGAACTCGATGATGATCTGAAAGCTCCATGCGTAAGAATATACGCTCACAAGTACGAAGCCAGGCTTGGACATCAAGAACCGACTCAGAGCCTTTGAATGGCTTGCCTCCGAGGTGAGAGAAGTCACTGCAAAGTCGTGCAAACACAGACTTACGAGGAGATGAAGATGGAACAGAAGCGGGAGGTTGAGTGCTCCCAAGAAGCTCTCGAATCTGATCGGTAGTCATATAAATGCCTTCGGGTCGGGAACCACTGGACGGTCCCGCTGCCGAAGTGCGACCTCTACCTCTACCAGACATAGTTGAAAGATAAGATAAGAAAAGATTATTCACAGGGTAGATATATATATCACAATAGAAATGCAGTAGGTAAGGAATACTACGGAATAGTATTTAACATTCCTAGACGTATTCCCTCCTATCTACCCCGAAGGAATCGAAAGGATAAGGACTTGACTAGGCTTGGCCACTTCTAAGGGATGAGATGTATAAAGGTGTTACACTAGATGTATGGTTCTTAGCGTCTGTTGTTCTGTATTTATTCTATTTTGTTCTGAAAGCTAGCTCTGATACCAAGCTGTAACGCCCCGTCCCGAAACCCACATTAGTAAAGAGAATTATCAAGTAATTCTGTCTACTAATGCGGAGAATAGGGTTGGTTAAGGGCGACCGAATAGTAATGCATTAGCTAATGACTAAGTATGTCGAAATCTTACCAATTTTTTTTCCGAATTCCATATAGTTGACATACTCAATGATTCACTAATACGATACTATACGGCTAACGGATCTATTCAGAACAAAGCACAATAATATCATAACATGTAACAGAAACAGCAGTCACAGATAATATATATATTTACTGATACAAAACCAAACATCTGATGTAATACCGTTCACCACATAATATAATACAACATCATCCCATAAAAGAATATATACATGAAGTGGTAAATAAAAGATCCATCAAAAGTGGAGATATCCAAGTCCATAGTCATGAGCCCACAAAAGATAGCAAAACGGATCCAAGCATAAAGGATAGTCAACCAACCTAACCTGCAACTCGGTCTGACCCGAGTGATAAACACACGGGTCAGGCAACTGAATCTTATCGTTAGAAAGGAAATACGATAAGGTATAAGGGAAACATACATCAAGGGATCAATAATTGATAAGAATGACTAAGGTTGATATCAAGGATTGTCTATCTCTAAGATGTTATAATTCTACACTAACTTTGGTTAATAATAGGGGATTCATGCATATAAAGAAAACATTCGAATATGATTCATGAATAAATAAACTTGTCAAAGTGGTAAATGAAACCCAAGTATAAAACCATAAAATTGAAATCACCAAAATCCTCAAGAACTCATATTTCGCCTTATTCATCTCTATAAGGTTAAGTAAACACATCAAAATATGGTGAAATCAAAATTCTCTTAACTCATAAAATAAATCTCAGATTGGCCAATAATTACATGCTAAAGCATGTTGCACGTGCTAAAGTTCTCAGACTAGTGCTAGTAATATAGTTAGGTACCCAACAAAGATCTCAAAGGCGACCAAGGTCACCTTTTTCAGATTTCTCAGATTCTCAGATTCTCAGATGACCCGAAGGTCATAGCACTAGTAATTCTAGAATGTGTCGCTAACTTTCGGAGAGTAATCTGTAAAGTGTTAACCTGTGTCCCATACCACACGTTCGCACTAAACAGTTTACTAACCGTTAGTCAAATCCACATTAAAATAGAAACTCAGATGTTCCCAAAAGTCATATACCTTGCCTCATATCATCGACATATGGTATAAAATACTAAGCTCAAACTATTCGCAAATCAAGTGAAAAAAAAAACAAATCATCAGAAAACTAATCAACCAAAGCAATTACCACACAAGACTACATGCAAGTGCTCAAAATGGTGATCTTGCATCAGCTATTTCGATCCTTTAATCACAGAATTTCAAAAAGTGATACAAATGAAAGTTGTCACATTCTTTCTGCAGTTTCCAGAACTTTAAAAATTATAGGATTTGGACAAGAAACGCAAAAGTTATGCACAAAATACTAACTCAGGTTTGCACAAAACACTGTGTACACTACAACAACAAGACAGCGAGATTGCAAGAGGTTTTTCAACATTTTAATCAACGAATTTCAGAAAGTGATACAAATAAAAGTTGTCACACACTTTCTGAAGTTTCCAAAACTTTAAAAATTTTGATATTCCGATCAGTAGTGAAGAAGTTATGATTGAAATACTACCAAGAAAGAAATTATTTGCGCTGCCTGTCAACACAGGGCAGCGATGAAAATGATAATTTTCCACTATGTAGACTTCTAACTCAGTCAAAACCAAAAACATGAAAGTTGTGGAATATTTCACAAGGATTACAGAACATCCAAGAATTCGAAATTCCGATAAAAAAAACAAAAGTTATGGCAAAAACACTAATCAGCCACTAGAATATTCTGGGCTTAATCCCTCTCGGATTTTCATCTTTGACAGCAACTAAGAAGGTCCAAACGGACTCAAAACCTAATGAAATTTAGCATGAACAAACTATAATCAGTCCTCTACAATCTGAAAAAAGAGTGGCATCAATCCGACACCGGACGAGCCAGATATGAACAAAACAAAACAGGGCATTTTCAGCAACAATCAATATAGAACAGAGGTGAAATTCAACATATTTAACCAATTATTTCAAGCGAGAGATTAATTGCTACTGAAATTTGTTCAATTACAGTTGCTATAAGCCTTAGCTTACCTATTAGCAGCAAAAAGAAGGAGATTTGAGCTTCAAAATGGAGACTTTCTGCTGGTTATGCCTCTCAAGAACTCGAAGGAGCTGAAAAGAAGACATGCAAAGGAAGAAATCTTCAATAAACGAAATTACAGTAAACAAATATGAATTTCTCCTCAAATTCAAGATAGAGAAGGATGGAGATTACCCTTTTGTTGAATTAGACCTGAAATTCTATTGATTTAGCAAAGAACTTGTTAATTATGGCTAGGGTTTGAGAAGGCAGCCATTGTTTTTGTGTTTTAGAAGTTTTTGAGGAGAAGCGTATACAATCTGAGAAGAAGAACGTACTTTTCCTCCAGATGTTTCTCATTAGGACTAATGGGTATGGGTTAGGTAATTAGGCCCAAAATTAATTACTTAGCAAAAAAAAAAAAAAAAAAAAATTTGTTTAAGTTTATTTACACTTATACAGTGTTTAAATCTTCATAACTTCTACATTTTTAATCCGTTTTTAATGATTTTGGATGCGTTGGATTCGTTAAGTCATCTAGTTTTTTATAAAATTATCAAAATATAAGTTTCAACAATTTTGTTATTTAATTTCCATTTATTATTCAATTTAACCAATTTTCCCATAATTGCAAAATAACTTGCAAATTTAATACAATTGGTTAAATAAAAAGATGTTATGCACCCAAAACAAAACAAATACATGTTTAGACATTAATAAATTATTTCTCACATTTTTAATCATATTTATCATGATTAATTATTTTATTACTCATTCTCATATATATTTAATTAAATAAAATGACAATATTGGCAACAAACACAATATTGTTCAAACTACATTCGGATTCATTAAATAAAATAAATGCTTTATTTCACATACATGTTCATCATGTTTAGGCACATTCACAATTATTTATTCTTTTATTTTTATTATTAAACAATAAAAGGTGGTTATTGGTACATCACCAATATCATTTTATTAACTATAATAAATACCAACAATTGATATTTATCCACCCAAATTCTCAAATAAAGTAGTTAACTTTATTTTCCTCCATCTTAAATTTATTTCAACCATTAAAAATTGAAATAAATCTCATTTTATTACCTTCACCCAAGATTTATTCATACAATATTGTTTATTTCAAATAAACAATATTATACATCATTTTCTTCTTGTTAAATTATTTTTCTCCATTATTAAATTATAATTCTCATTATAATTTAATTTTTTTTTTAAGATAAATCTCCAACCCAGGGTTGTTACAGACTCCCCCCCTTAAATAAATTGCGTCCACGCAATTTCTTAAGGAAATCCGTAATACCACAACAATTCAATCATGAAGGAGAAGGAAATTGCTTGAGAAAGAAAGTTCTCACCGATATCAAAAGAAGAAAGAAAACCCGGAAAAGAACGCTCGATAGATTCTCTGGTTTCCCAAGTGCAATCTTTCGGATTCTCTGACCATTGAATCTTAACAAGAGGAACGTTCTTGCTTCGAAGGCGTCTCACCTCCAAATCAAGCATGCGAATAGGCTGCTGAGAAGTAGATAAACTTGGTGAAATCTCAAGCTCAAGCTGCTCGGAAGGATCAATGACTGAATCTGAATCTCGAATACATTTCCGAAGTTGAGAAATGTGGAAGACATCATGAATACCCGATAAATGAGATGGCAGAGACAATCGATATGCTACAGGACCAATGCGCTCAATGATCGGAAATGGTCCTATAAAGCGAGGAGCCAATTTCCCAGTGGAGCTAAAGCGCATTACTCCCTTCATAGGAGATACACGAAGGAATACAAGATCACCCACTGCGAATTCCAGAGGCTTCCTGCGGTTGTCCGCGTAGGATTTCTGACGATTTTGTGCCTCTTTCATCCGCTGTCTAATCAAAGATATCTTCTCAAAAGACTCACGAATTGAATCAGGACCGAGAATGAACTTCTCGCCCGATTCTAACCAACAAGAAGGCGAACGGCACGGTCTACCATAAAGGGCCTCAAATGGTGCCATACCGATACTGGATTGGAAGCTATTATTATAAGAGAATTCAACCAATGGAACGTGATCTTCCCAAGAACCACCGAAATCAAGAATACACGCACAGAGGAGGTCTTCAAGCACACGATTCACCCTCTCAGTCTGCCCATCAGACTGGGGATGATAGGCTGTAGAGATATTTAGCTTTGTACCCAAAGCTTGCTGAAAGCTAGTCCAGAAGTGACTAGTGAACAAAGGATCACGATCACAAACTATCGAAGAAGGAACACCATGTAATCGAACAATTTCCTTAATATAAAGCTTCGCTAAAAGAGGAGCATTCCTATTAGATTTAATAGGAACAAAGTGTGCGGATTTAGAGAGACGATCCACAATAACCCAAATGCTCGAATGACCCAACCTCGAACGAGGTAGGCCATCAACGAAGTCCATCGAAACCTGGTCCCACTTCCATAGTGGAACCTCTAAAGGTTGAAGGAGACCGGATGGCCGCTGATGCTCGGCCTTGACAAGCTGACAAGTCACGCAATTACTTACATAACTTGCAATATCCCGCTTCATGACTTCCCAATAATAATGGCGATGCATATCCGCGTACATCTTACTGCTACCCGGATGAATAGAATACTTAGAGCGATGACAATCGTCAAGTATGTCACGCCTAAGAGCTAAATCAGAAGGAATCACAATACGGTTTCTCAACCGGAGACAACCATGAGAATCAATCGAATAATCCCGCAACTCCTCATTATGGGACTTGGATGAGCATGACTGAATGAGATGCATAATACCATCATCACGTCTCTGCGCCTCGGAGATACGATTAAGAAGAGATGGTCGAGCATCCATGCTAAATAAATAAGCTGGAGAATCAGAAGATGATGCACGATCACGAATATCAAGACAAGATAGAGTCTCCAGAATATCCCATTCGGCTAACATCAAGGAAACTATCGCCGAATGCTTGCGACTAAGCGCATCAGCAACACGATTGCCCTTCCCAGGGGTATACTCAATGTCAAAGTCATATGAGGCGAGAAACTCTAACCATCGCTGTTGCCTCATATTAAGATCTTTCTGCGAAAAGAGATACTTGAGAGACTTATGATCGGTGTAAAGAATGAAGTGCTCTCCCAAAAGATAATGACGCCACATCTTCAAAGCGAAGACGATAGCTGCAAGTTCTAAGTCATGGGTAGCGTACCGAACCTCGTTCGGACGTAATTGCCTTGAAGCATAGGCAACAACCCGATCCTTCTGCATAAGAACCGCTCCAAGACCACTAAGGCCGGCATCGGTATAAACGATGAGATCTTGATTCCCCTCAGGAACTACAAGCACGGGAGCATGAGTAAGGAGTTCCTTCAATCGCCGGAAGGAAGTCTCACACTTATCAGACCAATTATAACGAACACCCTTCCTAGTAAGACTAGTAAGAGGAAGAGCGATACGAGAGAAATCCTTAATAAAGCGGCGGTAATAACCGGCTAATCCCAGAAAGCTACGAATCTCATGAACATTCTCAGGCCTCTTCCAATTCTGAATAGCCTCAATCTTAGACGGATCGACTGAGATGCCATTGGAAGATACAACATGACCTAAGAATTTCACTTGCTTCTCCCAGAAGTGACATTTAGAAAGCTTTGCCTTGAGTTGATGCTTGCGGAGAGTACTCAAGACAATTCTAAGATGTCGAGCATGATCTTCTTCGGATCTAGAATAAACTAAGATGTCATCGATGAATACAAGGACGAACTTATCGAGATATTCCCTGAATACTCGATTCATGAGATCAACAAAGAAAGCAGGAGTGTTCGTCAATCCGAACAGCATGACGAGCCACTCATATGAACCATATCGAGTGCGGAAAGCTGTAAGTGGAATGCTATCTTCCGCAACACGAAGCTGATGAAAACCCGTGGCTAGGTCCAACTGAGAAAAGACCTTTGCACCACTCAACTGATCGAACATGTCATCAATACGAGGCAATGGGTAGCGATTCTTGATGGTTACCTCGTTAAGCTTGCGATAGTCGACGCAAAGCCTAAGAGTTCCATCAGACTTCTTCACGAATACCACCGCGGCACCCCACGGTGAAGAGCTAGAACGAATGAGATGTTTGGTTTCGAGATCGAGGAGTTGCTTCTTAAGTTCCTCATTCTCCTTAGTAGACATCCTCGTGGGAGGACGACTAGCTGGTTGCGCCCCAGGGATGAGATCAATACGAAACTCTATGGCCCGCTTGGGTGGCAAACCCGAAACAGGCTCAAACACATCAGTGAAGTCACAAACAATCGGAATACGAGACACATCATCATCACTATCTTGTGAATCAAGAGAATGCAAAGAGGCTAAGGAATCAACATCGGTATTCTGGAGAATCAGGGATAACTGAGAAGAGGAATCTGGATGTCGAAGATAAACGACTCTGTCTGAACAAAGAATCCTGGCATCGTATCGAACTAGCCAGTCCATACCAAAGATCATATCAAAACCAAGCGAAGGAATAACGTGCAGATTCGTACGGAAAGAAAATCCACAAAGCATAACCTCAACATCATCACAATATAAGATAAGGGTTGCAAACCCCCCAACAGGATTTGCAATCCGCAAAGAAGTAAGCAAACATGAAACATCCAAAGAACAAGCATCCATGAGTTCCTTTGATACGAATGAGTGTGACGCACCCGTATCAAAGAGCACTCTAATCGATCGATCATGAAATAGAATGGAACCTTCAAGAATAGAAGGAAATATACCTTTCGGCTGAGATGCATCACTAGAAGCTGCTGCTATATTAAGATTTCCCGGACGAGAACCCTTGTTCTTCTTAGGACAGGAGAAAGCCATATGTCCTTCGGCCTTGCAATAATTGCACTTCTTAGGCTTTGGACACTCACGGGCTGGATGGTTAGGAGAACCACAGTTGTAGCATGCGAAAGGCTTAGGCTGAGAAGGAGCTTGGGATTGTGAAGAAGACGATCCACCTTGCTTCTTCTTCTTGGAATGAGGGAATCTAGGCTTGCGGAAAGGAAATCTCTTCTTCTTAGGATTAGACTGAATACTAACTTCTTCGTCACTCTCCTTCTCGTTCTCGACTGCCTCGAGATGGAGAGCGGAATCAACCAACTCTTCGAAGGAAAGCTTGAGTTGGAGCATTAAGGACTTCTTCAAATATTTCTTAAGTCCGGAAACAAACTTAAGATTCTTCTTGTATGGTGTACTAATGAATTCTAACCCATACTTAGAAAAAGCCTCGAAAGAAGAAACATAATCTGATACTGCGGAATTTCCTTGCTTCAACTCGATGAAGCGGCGAGTAAGAGAAGCTTTTTCAGACTCAGGTACGAACTTAAGCTCAAATCTATCTCGGAATTGCTGCCATGTGAGGGTAGTCTCATCCACCTCAGCAATAAGAAGCTCATACCAATCTAAAGCACGCTCTTGTAGCATACTAGATGCCACAAGAACTCGATGATGATCTGAAAGCTCCATGCGTAAGAATATACGCTCACAAGTACGAAGCCAGGCTTGGACATCAAGAACCGACTCAGAGCCTTTGAATGGCTTGCCTCCGAGGTGAGAGAAGTCACTGCAAAGTCGTGCAAACACAGACTTACGAGGAGATGAAGATGGAACAGAAGCGGGAGGTTGAGTGCTCCCAAGAAGCTCTCGAATCTGATCGGTAGTCATATAAATGCCTTCGGGTCGGGAACCACTGGACGGTCCCGCTGCCGAAGTGCGACCTCTACCTCTACCAGACATAGCTGAAAGATAAGATAAGAAAAGATTATTCACAGGGTAGATATATATATCACAATAGAAATGCAGTAGGTAAGGAATACTACGGAATAGTATTTAACATTCCTAGACGTATTCCCTCCTATCTACCCCGAAGGAATCGAAAGGATAAGGACTTGACTAGGCTTGGCCACTTCTAAGGGATGAGATGTATAAAGGTGTTACACTAGATGTATGGTTCTTAGCGTCTGTTGTTCTGTATTTATTCTATTTTATTCTGAAAGCTAGCTCTGATACCAAGCTGTAACGCCCCGTCCCGAAACCCACATTAGTAAAGAGAATTATCAAGTAATTCTGTCTACTAATGCGGAGAATAGGGTTGGTTAAGGGCGACCGAATAGTAATGCATTAGCTAATGACTAAGTATGTCGAAATCTTACCAATTTTTTTTCCGAATTCCATATAGTTGACATACTCAGTGATTCACTAATACGATACTATACGGCTAACGGATCTATTCAGAACAAAGCACAATAATATCATAACATGTAACAGAAACAGCAGTCACAGATAATATATATATATACTGATACAAAACCAAACATCTGATGTAATACCGTTCACCACATAATATAATACAACATCATCCCATAAAAGAATATATACATGAAGTGGTAAATAAAAGATCCATCAAAAGTGGAGATATCCAAGTCCATAGTCATGAGCCCACAAAAGATAGCAAAACGGATCCAAGCATAAAGGATAGTCAACCAACCTAACCTGCAACTCGGTCTGACCCGAGTGATAAACACACGGGTCAGGCAACTGAATCTTATCGTTAGAAAGGAAATACGATAAGGTATAAGGGAAACATACATCAAGGGATCAATAATTGATAAGAATGACTAAGGTTGATATCAAGGATTGTCTATCTCTAAGATGTTATAATTCTACACTAACTTTGGTTAATAATAGGGGATTCATGCATATAAAGAAAACATTCGAATATGATTCATGAATAAATAAACTTGTCAAAGTGGTAAATGAAACCCAAGTATAAAACCATAAAATTGAAATCACCAAAATCCTCAAGAACTCATATTTCGCCTTATTCATCTCTATAAGGCTAAGTAAACACATCAAAATATGGTGAAAACAAAATTCTCTTAACTCATAAAATAAATCTCAGATTGGCCAATAATTACATGCTAAAGCATGTTGCACGTGCTAAAGTTCTCAGACTAGTGCTAGTAATATAGTTAGGTACCCAACAAAGATCTCAAAGGCGACCAAGGTCACCTTTTTCAGATTTCTCAGATTCTCAGATTCTCAGATGACCCGAAGGTCATAGCACTAGTAATTCTAGAATGTGTCGCTAACTTTCGGAGAGTAATCTGTAAAGTGTTAATCTGTGTCCCATACCACACGTTCGCACTAAACAGTTTACTAACCGTTAGTCAAATCCACATTAAAATAGAAACTCAGATGTTCCCAAAAGTCATATACCTTGCCTCATATCATCGACATATGGTATAAAATACTAAGCTCAAACTATTCGCAAATCAAGTGAAAAAAAAAACAAATCATCAGAAAACTAATCAACCAAAGCAATTACCACACAAGACTACATGCAAGTGCTCAAAATGGTGATCTTGCATCAGCTATTTCGATCCTTTAATCACAGAATTTCAAAAAGTGATACAAATGATAGTTGTCACATTCTTTCTGCAGTTTCCAGAACTTTAAAAATTATAGGATTTGGACAAGAAACGCAAAAGTTATGCACAAAATACTAACTCAGGTTTGCACAAAACACTGTGTACACTACAACAACAAGACAGCGAGATTGCAAGAGGTTTTTCAACATTTTAATCAACGAATTTCAGAAAGTGATACAAATAAAAGTTGTCACACACTTTCTGAAGTTTCCAAAACTTTAAAAATTTTGATATTCCGATCAGTAGTGAAGAAGTTATGATTGAAATACTACCAAGAAAGAAATTATTTGCGCTGCCTGTCAACACAGGGCAGCGATGAAAATGATAATTTTCCACTATGTAGACTTCTAACTCAGTCAAAACCAAAAACATGAAAGTTGTGGAATATTTCACAAGGATTACAGAACATCCAAGAATTCGAAATTCCGATAAAAAAAACAAAAGTTATGGCAAAAACACTAATCAGCCACTAGAATATTCTGGGCTTAATCCCTCTCGGATTTTCATCTTTGACAGCAACTAAGAAGGTCCAAACGGACTCAAAACCCAATGAAATTTAGCATGAACAAACTATAATCAGTCCTCTACAATCTGAAAAAAGAGTGGCATCAATCCGACACCGGACGAGCCAGATATGAACAAAACAAAACAGGGCATTTTCAGCAACAATCAATATAGAACAGAGGTGAAATTCAACATATTTAACCAATTATTTCAAGCGAGAGATTAATTGCTACTGAAATTTGTTCAATTACAGTTGCTATAAGCCTTAGCTTACCTATTAGCAGCAAAAAGAAGGAGATTTGAGCTTCAAAATGGAGACTTTCCGCTGGTTATGCCTCTCAAGAACTCGAAGGAGCTGAAAAGAAGACATGCAAAGGAAGAAATCTTCAATAAACGAAATTACAGTAAACAAATATGAATTTCTCCTCAAATTCAAGATAGAGAAGGATGGAGATTACCCTTTTGTTGAATTAGACCTGAAATTCTATTGATTTAGCAAAGAACTTGTTAATTATGGTTAGGGTTTGAGAAGGCAGCCATTGTTTTTGTGTTTTAGAAGTTTTTGAGGAGAAGCGTATACAATCTGAGAAGAAGAACGTACTTTTCCTCCAGATGTTTCTCATTAGGACTAATGGGTATGGGTTAGGTAATTAGGCCCAAAATTAATTACTTAGCAAACAAAAAAAAAAAAACAAAATTTGTTTAAGTTTATTTACACTTATACAATGTTTAAATCTTCATAACTTCCACATTTTTAATCCGTTTTTAATGATTTTGGATGCGTTGGATTCGTTAAGTCATCTAGTTTTTTATAAAATTATCAAAATATAAGTTTCAACAATTTTGTTATTTAATTTCCATTTATTATTCAATTTAACCAATTTTCCCATAATTGCAAAATAACTTGCAAATTTAATACAATTGGTTAAATAAAAAGATGTTATGCACCCAAAACAAAACAAATACATGTTTAGACATTAATAAATTATTTCTCACATTTTTAATCATATTTATCATGATTAATTATTTTATTACTCATTCTCATATATATTTAATTAAATAAAATGACAATATTGGCAACAAACACAATATTGTTCAAACTACATTCGGATTCATTAAATAAAATAAATGCTTTATTTCACATACATGTTCATCATGTTTAGGCACATTCACAATTATTTATTCTTTTATTTTTATTATTAAACAATAAAAGGTGGTTATTGGTACATCACCAATATCATTTTATTAACTATAATAAATACCAACAATTGATATTTATCCACCCAAATTCTCAAATAAAGTAGTTAACTTTATTTTCCTCCATCTTAAATTTATTTCAACCATTAAAAATTGAAATAAATCTCATTTTATTACCTTCACCCAAGATTTATTCATACAATATTGTTTATTTCAAATAAACAATATTATACATCATTTTCTTCTTGTTAAATTATTTTTCTCCATTATTAAATTATAATTCTCATTATAATTTAATTTTTTTTTTAAGATAAATCTCCAACCCAGGGTTGTTACAGGGAAGATCGTTATGGGCTGAAATGATAAGCCTGAGTGATTTTTATTTACTTTTATTTAACTTGAGATTGTGGGTTTGAAATGATAGAACCCGGATTTTTCTTTGTAAATTTCGGATTGAAATGATATATTATCCGTATCACTTGACCTAGGTTAGAAAATATTATACAGACCCGTGGTTATTTTATATATTTTTCTGGAAGTTTTAAGTATTTTAAAAAATGTAAATTTTGATATTTTGATTTAAATTTGGTTTTAAAATGATTTAATAAAGTGAAAATGATTTTTCTATGTGTTAAATATGTTAAATAAATCAATGGAAAAATTGTGATTTTCAACATAACTTAATTTGGAAATTTGTGATTTTGATTTTTAATGAAGGTTTAAGTTAATTAAATAAAAATGGAAATTAATTTTTATTTATGAAATGAAATTCAAATTTAAGTGTAAAGAGAAATTGTTAAAAATGTAAAGAATAGGAAAACTTTACACTTGAATTAAATAAATGAATTGTTGAAAAGTTGATAATTATTGTAGAAATTTCCTTTATAAAATTCTAAATTAAAGGGTAATTAAATGACCATTTTAAAAGTGGAAAATATGAAATTTTATAAGTTAAAATGATTTAAATTGAAGTTAAATGGTTGCTGAAAGTTTATTGAAAATCTGGAAATTCTTTTAGTAGCACTTCAGAAATGCTATCGTTTTTTAATAATAACTAAAATCTGAACTAAATGAATATGCAGCACTTTGTAAGTGCTGTAGTTACAGAAGTAAACTAAAAGGAAATTTAACTAAGGGCTATCATAGCACTTTGCAAGTGCTGTCTTTGCTGAATTGAACTAAAATCTTTAAATAGAACCCTGAACTATTACAGCAGTTTTGTAAATGTTGTCTTTTCTGAATTGAACTATTTTTTCAACTAAAACTAAACTATTACAGCAGTTTTTAAAATGTTGTCCTTGCTGAATTGAATTGTTTTCAATTGTAACTTACCGTAGCATTTTCTAAGTGCTGCGAAAGCTGAATTTAAATTGTTTGAAGTATTTAAGTGAATAAATGAGCTCCGAAAATGCTAAATTTTTGGGAATTGAATATTTGATTTGTAAGTATATTGACTTCATATTTAAATGGTGTAAATGAATTATTTTGATTTGAATATAAACCACTTTGAAATTTATGAGTTAATACAATGTTTGAAATTTGTATAATTGAATGAATGAACTTAAAATGTTATAACTTTGGTAATGAATATTAATTTAGAAGTATTATGATTTTTCTAAGTATTACGAGGTCCTAATGACAATATTTCAAGTGTTATGATTTCCAAGTATTTTGGTTTCAAAAAGTTTCGTTTCAGAATTTGTTATGACTTTGGAAGTATTATGGTTGGAAATGAAATTAATTGGAACTGTATTTAATTAAGAATTATCTTTAAATATATATTAATTTAAAACTTCTTGAAATTAAAGATTTAAGGATATGACTTTATAAGGTGGTTTGACTTAAGATGATTTAAAATAATATTTCGAGTTTAATAAATTGAGAGAAACTTTCAATGATTTGGAAATTTGGGTTGAAATATAAATGATATTTTGATTTGGTTTTGGAATTTAAATGAGATATTGTTGCTTTGATTTTTGAAATGGAAATGATATATTATTGAATTGGTTTTGAAATGGAAAATGATATATTTTTGAATTGGTTTTGAAACGGATATGTTTTGGGTTTGAAAGTATGTATTATTTTGAATAAATGATATGATTTTGAAATGGTTTAAAGGATGTATTTTGATTTGAAACATAAACTATTTTGAAATTTATAACCACGGGTTATAATAACGATTGGTTGTTAAAGAGACCGGGATCGGATATGGACATACTCTCTGTCGATACCGAAAACCACTTTGACAACTGTGTACGCGGTGGAGTTTCCACAATGAAGTAGGATGGTGGCGACGATCCTAAGGTATATACGTGGACCCAACTCCCATGAGTTGGCATAAGGTGGCTAAAACAGGAGCGATCTCGGGCCAATGAGGTAGCAACTCTGATCGGACGCACTTCTTCGGTACCATTCTATTACTTTGTGATTGTTTGGGTGCACCCCTTGATTTGGGAGTGTTGTTCGAGGTGGAGTGGTAGTAGCTGCTATGCCTTTCCACCAGTCCATGTGCGTAATTGGTATATCTACCCTGGCATTGCCTTGTGTGCCGTGTCACCTACCATATCGAGCTTTACTACGAGTTTCTATTTGTGTCGTACCAATAGAGTATCTTCACGTAGCCTCTCGGGGTATGTAGGTACTGTATAGACTATTGACACTATTATGTGTTAAGGGCTATATGGGTAACCCCTTAACGCTATTTAAAAGTATGTTTATTTTACTATTAGACAGTATTATAATAGCGCAATATTACTACATAGTAAATAGTTTAATGGATCTTTAAAGAATGGGCGATCCCAAGCATTCTTTAAGTTACTTGTACCTTTATTACAGTTCACTTGAGTTGGTTCACATTGTATAAGTATGTATATCCTGACTCGAGTGTTTTGTGTTTGCTTTACGCTCAGGTCAAACTGAGTGATACAGCGTTAGAGACTCGCCTTTGGAGCTGGAGTTATGCTTTGAAGGTCTAGATATCTATTCATTTTATTATCCAATTGATTCCAGTTGTATTCTGAGTTGTACTCGATTATCATATTGTCACTCCTGTTGTATCTTGGTATTCCTATTGTATCTTAATTAACTTTGATGAGTTTGCCAAATTTTTATTTACAACGTGGTATTTTGAATTATTCAAGTCCGACATGTGCGAATGCGAATGGTTGAAAATAGCGGGTCGTTACAAATCGACTAACCATACTTCCACGAGATTAAAAGCACCTTTGACTTTCCCTCTGTCGACACCGATTGAATCGTGCCACACCCACCAGTAAACGGTAAACGATTGTCGCGATTGCCACCAAAACACAGTGCCACCTCTCACCTATCTTGATGGACTCGTCTTCGAATAACAAGTTCCCTGCCACCCTTACTTCAATCCATCCCCTTTTCTAGCTTTGCCAGTCCCCAACCCTAGTTCGGCCTGCTAGTCGATCACCAACATCCATCACTGCCTCCATAAATAAACATACCAAAACAAAGCCTCTAAGATTTCGAGATCACAGAACCCATTTCCAAATTCATTTGATGAGGTTTAGATTTGATTCTAATTTTTTTTTCTTTCTTCTTCTTACTGGCAGAGCCTTAAATAACAAAGGAGGGATGGGAGATAACATAGAGGAGGGTGTAGGCTTGTGTACGGGGTGGGTGTGGTCTGAAGGTGATGGGTCATAGTAGATGGAGATGGGTATGGGCTTGTACGGGTCTGGTTTGAAGGTGATGGGTCATGGGCTTGGCTGTGCAAGGTCAAATCTAAGTATATATGTATTATTTAAATTTAAAATATCAAGTTATATAATTTCGAACCGCAATTGAGATGTGGCGTCTGGTGTTCTATATGTTATACTGCTATTTAGAGCGCAATGGAACTTGTTTCGAGGCCTAATTCGATCGTACATAGAAGATAGCTTTTTGAACCCAATATTTATATTGAATTTTCGATATTATTTCTACGCCTTTCCATCCCACGGGGCCAAACAATTTATCTAATTGCCATGAAATTTGACAGCATATAATAATTCATTATTACGGATCCAATGAAACTTATTTCATCAAAATATGAGACTGTGCCCTGGAAGGCTTTTTTCACCCGTTAATTTAAACGAATTATTATTAAAAACCACATTAATCACTTTTAAATCTAAACTAAAAGTATATTCTCTTCATTTTATTAAATAGAATTTAAATAAGCTTTGAAATTATTTTTATCCAGCTTAAAACCCAAGATTCAATGATTTAAACGAATTTCAATTATCAAATTCGACAACTAAATTATCCAATAAATCGCTATATTTGGAATTCAAGTTATTTAATCAATAAAATTAACTTTTTAATATTTAAAATCAATTAAATATTCCAATTTCAAGTGGCTAAAATTCTGGGTCATTACAGATGTTTTGTATATACTCTTAGGATGTCATGGAGTATTATATGAAAATGAAATTAAGTTGTATAACTATTTATAAGCTTGAAGTTATGTTTTATGAAATGATTTGCAAATGATTTTAGTATAGAGATGTACTATTTGTGTAGAAGAATGGAATAAAAGATATTGGTATAGTTATGAAACCAATAGGATAAGTACGTAAGTTGTACGTTGATCGTTTTGTTCCCATGACTATTCTTGATCCAGTATTCGAGTACATGGTTTCGAGGTAATTTACACCGGTCCGAACAAGGATTTTTCGTTAGATTCTTGACGGTGAACACCTGATAAAGATTCTTGATAAGATCCTAAATTTTTTTATCATAGTATATGGGTATGTTAGGAGAATAAAGGTTTCTAGTCAAGAAACCTGATCGGGGTCCGCACTGGAGAGGTTAAGTGATCTATACTAGTTGGAAAGTAAACTTTTGTGATTGAGCAAGTGATCGGATTTGATATTGTGTATGGATGGTCTATGTACTTCATACGGGCTTTAGTATATTTGCATGTTATATGTTGTTTGCTTATGGAGAGCTTAGGTGATTACTCTTCGATTTCCTATGAGGTAGCATGAATTATCATCTAAGTAATAACCTGATGTTGTTAAGTATAAATTATGCTTTATAGACTATTTATCATCCCTCTACAATTAGAGGATTTTGAACTTGGGCAAACCATGAGTTTTGTTTGCTAAGTGATTTAATGATGTTAAGTATTGCTTTGCAATTATTTCTTTAGTTGCTTATGTTTGAAGTTCGAGGACAAAATATTCTAAGTAGGGGATAATGTAACGATCCGGTATTTTGGATACTTCTTATTTAGATATTATGGAATATGATGAAATTCATCTATTCAGTTTTGAAGAGGCCAGGATCGATAAGTGTTTACTTATAGAAATCCACTTCAAGACTGAGATATATGTTCTATATCTTGGAAGTAGATATGTTCGAGATGCTGGAATCCATATGTGTTTTCGAGATTTGTTCGAGATGTGGGGATCTAATTATGGATCCATGTTCTGTTCGAGTGATGAAGACTCATGTGAAAGATGCCAAACATGACCTCAACATCATAAATGGCTGAAGACAGAATAGGCTGCACAATCTGGGGTTTAGTTAACCCACGAAAGGGCATTGTTAACTCCATATCTAGAGTATACTTATCGATGTTGTGTACGAGAGCAGGTGGTATTTGGTACTATGTGTTTCCTGTTTATGTTCGGGCGTGGGCCTTTATGCTTTACTTATAGCATATTTTATCTAGAAATACACGACGCTTGGAAGGTAACTTTTGATCTTTGTTCATGGAGTTCGGATTTAGTTTCTTCGATGAGATCTCCGTGGAAATCCATTATGCGAATGTTCCTTACCAGTTTTGTGTGTACCCATTAATATACTATTGAATGTAACCATTCTAGCTATGTTATAATATTTATATTCTAAATCCTAGACATTATCTATTATATCATCATATTTACATATTAGATGGTGGTTCTTTTGAGGGGATAACCGTTATTGCATTCTATGCGGTCTCAAAAGTATTATTATATGTTGGTTACATATTTCTTGAGTTTCTCATACTAGAATTATGTATGACACATGGCTTTTGTTTTTCCTAAGATTCTCATGTGCTCTTTCGAGTAGTTTGAGAATGGCAGGTTTTCATTAATGTTCTTTGGAGCTCGAGAAGACGAGCTGAATGTTTTACCTACCATTGTAATCTTATTTCTGCTACATTCTATGTTGTGCATATCAGCATTTTTGCAAACAGTTTGTTATAACTGTCTAGGCTGATAATGGTACTTAGGTTTTGTATCTTCGAAATTTCTGTATCGGAGTAACCCTTTGTAAAATTCCTTTGATATTATATATTACCGTTCTGTAAGTGAGATTCTAATGTTGTGTTCTCTTCTTTTTTGTCTATTTTGTTTTCTTTTTATTTTACCCAAAATTTCCATCTTTTCGGCACTTGGGTGCTCGGCACATGAGTACCGTGGATGTATTAGTGTCAACATTTGGGGGTCAAAAAGTCATAGATATAAATTGTCATAGATTGACGATGCGCAAAGAAGGATATCAAAATCGATAGTTGATGAATCAATTATTGGAAACTAACTAGTACTACCCTAGGGAAAATAATCAAGTGGGAAAAGTTAGGGCATTGTTGCCTCCTATCACGACTCGATAGCATTCTTTACTTTAAGAATAGCAAGAGTTTAAATGCCCAAACGACCAAAAAAATTGTCTTGAATCAACAAATACTATGATGATAGCAGGATCGATAATTAATAAGTTAACTATCAGGAATAATATGTTAGCACCTCATATTTTGGTAGCGACAACTATACAAGAATGTATTGCATATATTATCAACACTTGTAGAAAATTAGCTATTTAAAGAGACCTACATGATGAGGACAAGATGATGATGACACAACATTATAATATCAGTCATTGAGTCATTAGTCTAGATTATATACATGTTAAAATCCCTTCAAAGTGCTATACATACACTGCCGAATATTTCCCAATGTTTTAAGACAAAAAAGAGCATAGAATTAGTTGATTGAGTGACTTGATTCAATCGATTAATGTATCTTTATACACTTATTTTCCAAACAATATTCAGTCGACTAACTTACCTTATTTAGACGACTGAATCTTCTATTTTTTTTCACCGTTTCCTTATGGGATAAAAATTCTTATAACTCAGTCGACTAACCTACCTATTTCAATCAACTGAATGCCGTAATAGCTATTTTTTTAAATAAATTACTAAAGGGTCTTATTCTCTATAAAGAGTCACTTCCCTCGAACAATGGCTGCAACTCTTCGATAAGTTGTCATGCTTCACTAATAGTTGCATCTACTCATTTTCTATATAAAGCAATCTCTATTCTTGAATTCATAATCATTCTACTCTCTTTATTTTCAATATCTTGTCTTGAATTCTCCAAGAAGTCAATATATTCACATTGCTTTCAATTTGATCACTTGCACATTCGTATATACTTCTTTTGTGATCAACTCACTTCCAATTCTTCACAAATACACAAGTATACCACTTTAAGGAAGATTATACAAAGTTTATACTTATCTACTCATTCATGCTATTCAAGAGAACATGAAGTCACAAGCTTAGCAAATCGTTGTATCAAAGTACTGTTGGAGATCTTCCGGTTAGAAGTCCTATTCGGCGGCTCAGGCATTTGTAATGCCTATTACTCTGGCTTAAGTGAGGGTGTTGCTTAAAATCCAAAGGGAATCTGGGACTGGACGTAGAACGGGAAGTTCGAACCGGTACAAAAATCTCTAATGTGATCGTTTTTATTCTCCTTACTTTATTTATTTCCGCTACTATTATATACAAATTTAGTACAGTTATTCATATTACTCGATCCATAGAGACTTTCATTTGGTACTTGAGCTACACCATCAAATAACTGTTAGAAAGTTTTTTGATATTTCAAATAGTGTGGATAGTACTACATCAAGTTTTGTTAATGGTCAATCACTTCACAACCACCACTTTTTAATGTACTAAATTATAATTATTGTCAACTAGGATGAGGATACATATGCAAGCTAATGCTTATGACAATTGAAATATCACTCAACAAGAATATATTGTGCCTACCACTGACTATGCACAATTGTCAAACCCTTAGAAAGTTGATGCTACTAGTAATGTTAAGGCAATGAGTAGGTTATTTTGTTCTTAAGACAAAACGAGTTTAATAGAATAAGTGTGTGCACATCCGCATATCAAATTTGACATACTCTTAAAATAACTAAAGAAGGTACAAACAAGGTCGGAAAAGTAAGATTTCCATGCTTAAAAATCAATTTCAAAACTTTTGAATGAAGCAAGATGAAACTATAAATGACATGTTCTCTAGATTTTAAGGCATATATAACTCACTTCTAGCACTAGGAGAAAATACATCGATTTTGAAATTATTTCAAAAATCTTAAACTCTTCAATGGATGTGTGGAAACGAAAGGTCTTTGCTATTGAAGAAGCTAATGGCATTTCAGCCATTAAAGCAGAAGAGTTAATAGGAAATCTCATGTACTATGAAGAAAATTTGCAGGCAAAATAGGTACAAGCTCAAGGTAGGAAAACAATTGCATTTCAAGCAAAGAATGAAGACTCTAATGAAGATAATGATGACATTGCATTTCCTCCCAAAAGCTTTAGAATATTTTTGAAGTTAAAAAAGAATAGAAGATATGGCAATAATAGAAATAGCAATGACAGTCCATTAAGATCTTAACTCAAGTGCTATGATTGCGAAAAAATATGAAACATAAAGAAAGACTATCCTGAACTTAAAAAGGAGAAAAATAGCTTCAAAAACGAAAATGAAAAATTTCAGGAAAAGAAGAAGCAAGCCTTTGCGGTAACTTAGGATGAATTAGACTCAACTTCTTTGTCAAATACTGATAGCGACTCCGAGCAAGCAAATGTATGTTTCATGGCTATTAATGACAGTGTAAGTGAAATATCTTTCGATGACCTTGTTGAAATAAATGCTTAGTTATTAGATAAGCTAAAAGATTTGAAAAGAAAATACAAAGATGCTTTAGGAAAATTAAATAGCAACGATTTAGAAGTTGACATGGTGAAAGATAGAAAGAAAATTTTAGGAGAAGAATTAGTAAAGTCTCAAGATTTTGGTATAGAATTAACATCTAAGATTTCTAAATTAAATAGTGAAATGGAAATTTAAAATGTGAAAATATTAGACTAACAAAAGAAAATTTGGATTTAAATACCAATATTAATACATTAGGCATAGAATTAATAGACCTTAAAACTAAGTTAGAAAATATTTCTAAATATGTTTTTAATCTAATAAAGGTAGAGAAAACCTATCTAGAATTATTAGTAATTCACAATCTTCTTTTAATAAGAAAAGTTTGGGTTATAATAAACTAGTAAGGAAATAAAAGCTAATCCTAATAAATATAGTTCATTATATACAAATTTAAAAAAGAAGGAGGTTAGTCAAAATAAATCAGTAAACAAGCCTTAAATAATAAAGATATAGGTTTCAAAGACTAACAACCTCTCATAAGAAATAAGTATATACAGACTTTTATATCTAATATACACAGAAATTTGAATTATATTTTCAAAGGGAACACCAAACCCTCTTGGGTATGGTTTCCTTAGACCTAACTCTCAGGATCCTAACAGAGAAAGTGAGTACCAATACAAATTTAATATTTTTGTGGGTACCAAATAAAAAAGGAGGATAATGGATACTAGACAGATAGTTGCTCCAAGCATAATATGGGCAATAGAGATATGCTAACAAATATTATCAACTTAGATGGAGGATCCGTTACTTTTGGAGATAACTCTGGAGGATAGGTCATTAGAAAAGGAGACTTGAGCGACAATGATATTTCTAATTCACCACTTATTACTAATTTTTTATTAGTTAAAAAATTTAAACAAAATTTATAATTATTAGTTCAATTATGCGATAAAGGTTTTTGTTTATATTTCTTAAATGATAAATGTAATATTATCGATCGTAATAAAAATATAATTTTCGAAGGAATTAGAGAAAGCAATATTTATGTTTCAAATATGAAAATTAATCAAAATATAGACATGAGTTTAATAGCCAAAGATAATGATCCTTGGCTATGACATGAAGATTTAGTCACATAAACTCTAAAGCTATTAGTAAACCATCTAAAATGAAATTAGTAAAAGGTATACCAAAGATAAGTTATGAAGTAAATAATATTTATGATGCATGCCAGTTAGGAAAATTAACTAAATCATATTTTAAATCAAAGAAAATTATATCCATGTTTCCACATCTCGAACTACTACATTTGGATCTATTCGGTCCAACTCAAGTTCAATGCATAAATCATAATAAGTATGTATTTGTAATCGTAGATGATTTCTCTAGATATGCATGGACAATATTTTTTAAAAATAAAAGTGATACTCTTGAAAATTTTAAAACTTTTGCTAAGAGAATTCAAAATTTATAAAGTTTAAAAATTAATAATATAAGGAGTGATCATGGTGGCTAATTTGATAACGAACCGTTTGATAATTTTTGTAACAAGAAGGGTATTAACCATAACTTTTTATTTCCTTAAACTCCACAACAAAATGGAGTTGTAGAAAGGAAGAACCGGACGTTATAAGAATGTGTTAGGACTCTACTTAGTGAGAGTAAACTACTAAAACATTTCTAGGAAAAAGCCATGTTTATTACTTGTTACATCTTAAATTGTGTCACTAGTCGACCCTTAACTAAGCATACACCATACAAAATTTTCAACTGTAGAAAACCTAATATATCATATCTAAGAATTTTTGGATCGAAATGTTTTATATTAAATACAATAAATCAACTAGGAAAATTCGATCCGAAATCCGATGAAGCAATATTTATTACTTACTCATAAAGAAGTAAAAGCATATAGAGTCTATAATAAACGCATAAAAATAATAGAGGAAACACTACATATTTCTTTTGTTAAAATTTCAAAAGTAATAATGATGATGAGGAAAAAATAATAGATACAAATTAACATATATTAGAAAATAATTATAACGACCCGCCAATCCGCACAATTCAAGCTGACAATAAACCACACATGTCCAACCCAAATTGTACGGAAAGATAGATAGTTATGGGAAAGAAAGAGTAAAGATGAAGAAGAAAAGAAAGGGAACTAAAATAACATAGAATCACACAATCGCAATGGAACAATATATATAATATAATATCAATGATCTTTACAAAGAGAGACTATTATATACATACATCCATTAGAGTACAACAACAATCACAATCATCGGCCTGGACAGTTATAACATCCTGTCCTCACAATTACTGATAATTTTCATAACTAAACTGTAATAAATAAACAGATACATGAATATGACTTGAAGACTTCCAACACATCTCCTAAGCACTAATGCATCCAAAGAAAATCTGTAAATATGCTCGGTTTGACCCGAGCCTTATAAAAAAATAACACCCGAATCAGTCTGGAAAACCAACATGGGAAAACACACCCAACTGAACTTTTACAGTTATATAAACCCTTCGAAAATCAGAAGTATCTCGTAAGACCACGCCGCACATAAACACGGACGGGTTTTTATCTTACGATAACCATAACATTTCATATGCAATTCTATGATATTATAATATTGTCTAGAACAAATACTTATTAATCTTAGTCAAAATTGTTACATTAATTAAATTCTAGCATAATAGGTATACAACTAATACCATAAAGGCTCATATTGGAGAATGAATTCCAAACAATGACTGTGCTACTGGGGTACCGTCTGTCATGGTGCATCTCTAGATAAAGTAACACCAAAGTTTAACCTATCGACCCCTGCCAACACAGAACCAGCCTACCCTCCACTAGATAATACCGATTATGATCACCCCTCCATTAATGGGCCCTGAAGCATACAAATGATAGATGATAGCGAATCTAGATAGGGATGGTCATACCATACTTAGGAGCGACCCATTTAGCCCTGTTGCATCTCCTATGTTTTTGTCATTCCCGGTTGATGAGGCTTGAGACTACATTTTACCTTTAATATAGCACTTCCTACTTGGAATGCTAACACTGCCTTCCAAGCAACAATGCAATACCAGCATTCATCCATACATGTCTGTTCTAGGACTGAACAAAACAATTAAGAGCTCTGTCTTCAATTCCATCATCTTCAAGATGTCTTCACTTCGAAATGCATTCGTCGGGTCGAATTGGTTTTCGAATAACTTACCCAATCCCATTCTTTTCGAAACAACTTTTGATAATTTTCAATAAACTCAAACCCCTTTCTTTAGGAAGTAAACAGTTAAAGATAAGATCGGAGATCACCTCCTAACCATTGATGGATGGATTTCCTTATCATTAACCTAGGAGAACGAAACAAGAATTATACGCACAATACAGCATCATCGGAGATGATTGTGCCATATAACTCACGTATTTCTCCTAGATTTTTCTAAAGTAACATTTGGGTCGAAATTTGATAGTCGGTTATTTGACTATCGAGTAACAAAAATTCAATCAGGAATTTAATTCCATAGGGAGAACCAACTTTGGTTAAGCACCAAGCAACACTAGGGCTTGTTAACAAATCCTTCCATTAACTCAAATCACTTTGTAAATATTTGTACTAAAATACTTTTACAAAGATTCATTAACAACCCATTATATTTTTAGTACTTGAAAAATATCCATATACTTATCCCAACGGTATAATTATATTCACCAATACTGGGGACGATCCTCTTTCGTACAATTCTAAATCATTTATAAACTCTGTTAGAAATCCACAAAACCATTTAATAAACTCCTTTTATAAATCTATAAAACCATTTCTAAAATTCTTCTATAAATATCTAAAACTATATATAAAACTCTTTTATCCTTTAGCCAATCTTCCTTTTTCGTTTTTTGAAACATATTATAAGATTCCTCTTATAATCCACATTTGTTTATAAAAACCCTATTTATAGATCTCGAAAACATTTAAAACAAAATTCTAATCTTTTCCTTTAAACACTACAATATACCAATAACATTATAAATAAATAAATACTAACTTTAAAACATCTTAAAATAATAATTAATAATTTCCAAAACATTCTTAAATAAACAATAATAATTTATCTTCAACATTATTATAAAAAAAAGCGTTAGCCATAAAATCCATTCAAGAGCAGTAGTATGAAAGGTTAATGAGAGTATTATGTTTCGACGGAGTTATAGACATGGGTTTCGATAAAGGTCATAAGAAGACGTTTCGAAGACGTTAAGAAGGTTTCGAAGGACTCGGAGGGACCAACTGCCCTTATAGTGTGAAGGATTTCGGTTTAGATAGAAACAGGACTACCCTTCCGCCACATTCAACCTTTCGACATGGATAAATAAGCAAAGATAGCTTCGGAACCCCTTTCGAAGGGAATGGATGATAATCTTCCACTTATGCGCCAACCTTTCAAAACCAAAGGTTTCGCCTATATTAAACCTCTTTTGAAAGCATATCTAAGCCATTCGAACTGGTCGAGGCCAAAGACATCAGGAGGAAGTTCCGCATTGATCAATAGATAAGCATTTGGAAGCTTCCAACAATGACGGAACCATTAGAGATTCAATGTCTTCGATGCCCCTATGAAAAGCCTTCGACGGCGTCGGAAGGCTCCCATCGTTGCTTCTGATGACAACAAGGCAACCCTAAGAGAAAGACGCATTATAGACCTTCCAAAAACGTCGAAAGCAATTCTGGAGAAAGCAGAGAAAAGAAATACTAATGACTTAACAAAGGCGAAAGGTTTATAGAAGACCCGTTCAACTCAGTCGAAAGGTCCAGGAAAATGAAGAAAGCGCATGGGGGAGTCAAAGGATACGAAGGATTAGAAAAACCATATCTTATAATATTTCAAAATTTATACCCAATTATATCTTTATTTCTAAATTATTTAGTAATGCATATAACTACAGAGAAATTCTTCAAATACTAAATGTTATCAAACATATACACTAATATTCGTAAAGTTTCAAATACTATAAATAGAATGACGCCAGTGTTCGCAGTTGTGCACTATTATCCAATGACTACAGGCTTCAGTTAAAATATACAAAAACATATAAAATATCTCTTAAAAATCATTTGCCAAATACTAAATATGATCTCTTATTTTCAAAACTAAAACAATTATAAACTTTAAACATCACTTTTCCAAAATTATACGCTTTTATTAATTTCTCATTTAAAACATTCAACTCTAACTGAAAATACTTTAATTTTCAAAAAAATATTTATATCTTTCTGAATCATCGTGTCCAAATGTCTTCAAGCGTTTAAGAATCCCCATCGAATATGTGTGCACCCGCATCGATAAAACTCCTTAACACACTCAATGAACAAATTAACACGATTTTATTTCAAAATTTATCTATAAGCATTGACTTCGAAAATCATTTGGTATATTAATTTCAATAAAAATTTACCAATTTATTTTCAAATTCACATTCAATACTATACTTATAATATATACTTTCTAAAAGATTTCAAATTAAAACATTTCCAAATTACCTTTAATTACAATCATATATATAAATATATTTTACAATAAACCATTTCAACATTTTTTAATATTAAATAGATACAATGCACAATTAGAATAGATATAAATCAATACCACAATTCACTTCACTACTTGGGTGAATTAGACAAATGTCAAATTTAAATTTAACACCAGTGATTTCAAATAGCTAAACAAACATAAGAGACTAAAATAAATTCATTCAGTGGATTGAAAATCTACTCATTAGTTTCCACTGCGCTCTCTGATCAAAATCAAATCAAAACTCTATGACACAATCTTAATCCAAACATCATAATACAATATGAAGCCCATCCAAAATCATAAAAAAATACTAATCGTTGGACTAACCACTTTAGTCCTCGCTACTCCAACCATTTAAATACACAGACTTGAAGGAAAAGAGATTATATATATAGACACACACAACCATATATATAAGAACATATATTTGTACAATCACAAATACGTCCTCTGATGATTACTCCCAATAGTCAACCTATATATTTACATATTTTTTTATATAACATATTTTTTATTATTAATGAAAATACCCAACACTCCCAAGGAACATGGACCCTATGTCTCATCCAAGGTCCTGACTCGTGTCTCTGATGTACGATGTATTATTCTGAACCTTGCTCTAATACCATTTTGTAAGCACCCCACCTCTATATCCATCTTATCTAAGAGTATAACAAAGTAATATTGTCAGATAGTATGGAAAATGTTGCTATATGGGGTACATACGTGAGTATTTCCTTGGGCTAACACTGATATGTATTAATACATCAAGTAAATAACTTATCTATACTACATAGTATCGGTACAAAGCAAAAAATACATGTGCCTCTAGGATCGAACAATACATAATATATGGGAAATAACAGAGAACACAAAGTCAAATGAAGAGTTATCATCATATAATATATAATATAATACAAATACAATAAGAGTACATCTTAACTCAAATTTCAACAATCTCAATGTAATGTGCTGAATAATATACATCTTACTGTTCAAATATATAGTGAATCGACGTCATATATAACATGCTACAAAAATCTTAATATTAGTCTCCTCTAAGCCCACTAAATCAAATACTAGTCATGTCGTCTCTGTACCTATTATGTCTCGAACTGACCCGAGTATTATAAATAACACATGGGTCAGACTTTGTCTAAACAAGTAACTATAATATAGGTTGCTCAATGTAAACATGGAATAATAATATAATAACAATTTAATATATGTTAACAAGAAATCTTATCAACACCTCAAAGAAAAATTAGAAATGTGGATGACCCCTTCGAAACCACCTTTCGAATCAGTTGAGCCCTACGAAACAACCTTTCAAATCGATTGTGGTAATATATGGTAGTCACCTAATGTGATTTAAAGGGTTTTAAGTGGGTTGGAAGGGTCCCACTCCTTTAAAATAAACCCCTTCGATAGGCATTGTTGTTGTACACCATAGCTGAATCCATAATCAAGCAATGAATCAGAATCTATGTATTCGAAAGTACCATGTATTTTCTTTAATAATTTTCATGAATACAAGAGCTTAAGTATTACAAGAAACTGAAATCCCCAATTTGATTTAGGAATTAGGGTTTACAAACTCAAAAAAGGATTTAAGTATTAGTAGAATCAATCCAGATCCCTTAAACAACACCCTTAGGGTCTTATTTATAGGCGCAGGTTGGACCCTTTTGCCTTAGTTATTTCAACGTAGTCGAAAGGGTGCCTTGATGACCTTTTGTCACTGTTGAATTCATGGTGCCTTTTCTAACACTTCTTTCGAATGGGACATGGGTGCTTTCGACTCCATCGGAAGGTATAGGAGCGACCTTTATCTTGTTGTTGGTTTGTTGGATAAGAAGGAATGGATGGTAAAATGTATTCGAAAGGCACACATCCAACGCTTGTGGGAGGTGATGATGCTTTCCTTATTTAAGCTTTCAGAACACTTGAATCTTCCATCATTAGGTATTGAATCGGTCTACACTCCACTTACAAGCAATTTTGGAGGCTTTCGACACTAACGAAAGGGGTATTTTCTCGGCTCCGAATGATTTATAGCATAGTAGAAGGCTTTTTTGACTTCGTCATTGTTGTTAATATCTGCTACCAACATGATATATTGCTACTCGAATGAGTAAGGAAGGGCATTTGGATGGTTTCCAAATGGTATAATGGTGGTGAAAGGATCATTGCGAAAGGTTACTTTAGGAGGCTTAGTTGTGGATGGTCGCTTTCGAAAGTATTCCTGTTGATTAGTGCAGAAGACCCATCTTCTAGTACTTGAGAAAGCAGTACCGGTCACATGTGAAGTCATCCTTATACTTGCGGAAGGGTTCAACTGATATGAAAGGCTCATCTATGCTTTCAAAAGGGATGCTTTGGTAAAATGTTCCTCTATGGAAAGTAGAAAATGGCGAAACCAACTGTTTAGAAGGGTTTGATACATATGCAGAAGTTTGTTATTTGATACCTTCGAAGGGTGCTTTTAACACATATGAAGCTTGTTAAACGATGGATTTTCTATTGATTAGAAAACCATTGAAAATATATCATTATAGAAACCGCAAGCGCAGGGCGTATAATTGTAGTACATATGCGAGAACGGATCGATCCATAGGAAAAGAATTAAATCCTAATATTACTCAATCAAATTAGCCCAAAGTTTTGAAATTATTTTAAACTAAGAAAATTGTACAAAATAAACTAGATCAAAAGTGAATAAAACTATGAGACTAAGGAGCAATTTGGAGGCAGATCCACTTCCGATCATTCGTATAAATCAACACAAAAATTATCAATATTCTCTCCTTTTAATTTTAAGTAGAAATGATTGATGTGTTTATTATAAGTATGATTTATTTGTGCTATTAATTAGCGTAACTTAAACCATTAAACTCTAACATACCATTTTCCTGAAAATGACATGAAATTAAAAAATAAAATATATTTTAAGTATGATCTACTTACTATGAACTAGTAACATAGAGCATCAAATTTTGATTCTAGTTTCACTTTCATTGTCAAAATCATCTTTAAATGATAGGGAAACTTGTGTTTATGTTTAATTAAGCATAGTTTATTTGTTGTGAAGAACTTAGGCTATCAAATTCAATATAAAAAATTGAAATTCCAAACACGTCAAAATTTCCATTAAGCACAAAAAAGAGATTATTTGCAACCAAATTGGTCACAAGCACCTAAGAATAGATTTATATATAGAAGTAAATGAAGAAGGTAAAATTAAAACAGAGGAATAAAATAATCTAACAAGCAAATCAAAGCAATAATCAAGAACATAGGTATTTATAGTGGTTCGGCGTTGTATGCATATGTCCACTTTGAAGTTTTTCTTTATTGATTCGCTAACAGTTTGATTGTAGCAGCAAATAGCAAGAAGTAAGGATAAACTTGATTACAATAAAGGCTAATGTAACCAACAACGTAAAGATCCTCAGAATGACCCTCTGAGCCAGTATTTATAGGTGAAGGTGACCACCAATCTCCCTGAAACTTCGGCTATAGGACCTTCTAATCCATATGGACCCACCATAGGGGTTGCTAGGCCAAACTGCCAATGAAGTGGGATCGGTACCGACCCCATCATTATCGATTCTTGCACAACGATCCCTATGGTGGCTTCTTCTTTCTTAGATATGTTGGCCCTTCAAATATCAAGTCATTTGGACTAGTGGAGCTCATGCTTTTTATAGATCTTTGGCTCAACTTCCCTTTGCAAGTTATTTTCTGCCGAACCCTCCAAATAGATATATGTCAGTCCGTCGTTCTTAGGCCATCTGACACGCGGTCCTTAGGGTAGGTTCACTAGGGCCATATACCTTGCTCTCCAAATTTCATTTTCTTTGGACTTCTAGATCCCAAGATATTTATCGTTGAATCAAGAATGAACTTAGTTTCTGGCATATGCCGATCCCTTCTTGATGGACTCGAGTATACCAATCCCTTGCCTATTATCAAGCTATGACAATCCATCTTTCAAAGGCTATGTCGATCCATCTTTCGTTGATGATGCCGATCCATCTCGCCATGACCATGCCGACCCATCGGCTTTCACCTACGTCGATCCCTCCTTTGCTACAACCATGCCGACCCCTTGCCTATCCAATCATGTCGATCCATCTTACCTTGACCATGCCGACCACTTGCCTATCCAATCACGCCGATCCATCTTTCCTTGACCATGCCGATCCATCTGCTTTCACCTACGTCGATCCCTCCATTGCTTTGACCATGCCGACACCTTGCCTATCCAATCATGTCGTCCCTTGCTTTTCCAAGCCAATATCCATATTTTAAGCATCTGGCATTCTTTATCTACCAACTCTATCCAATTTTGGCTTCGTATAACCATCTGTACATTACTTTTGGGTCAACCATTGCTCTGTGGTCATCGTTCTTGATAACAGTTGAATCTTCCATCTATAATCAGTCCAATATAGTCGGGTCAGCATACCGAGTAACACTTTCCCCCTAAAGCACGTCTTGTGAGTAACATGACCTGCTTTGAATTAAAACAAGTATGAATTTTCGGAAAGAGGTTCATCTAGCTTCTTGGATGATTGTTATGCCCTTATAAAATCTTTTATCCAAGGCATTGAATTTTTCATTGATTGCTATGACGCTTGGTCGATTCCTAATAATATAAATCCAAGGCCATATTCCGTTAACATATATAAATCTGATTATGCAAGACTTATAAACTTTTTTATCTGGTCCAACCTTGAACCTGAAAGTTTCAGGTTAGATTTCAATTTCCACTGATTTCAAAAGGTCGAACTTTTGAACCACTCTCATGCATATTCATATACATGTTTTTGCTATTGGCTCCCGGACGTGTTCGAAGGCTCATAGGTCGTTGCTAATTTATAGAACCTTTGGTATGTTCACGTTTACAACCAAACCTCCATGATCATTCTTCATTTCAATTTTTTTTATTTTTTTAATCTTCTATATGGATCAACATTCATTGTGGCGATCCATCTTTGTAACTATGCAAATAGGGATCGGTAAGTTTCTCTGCCGATCCCTCTCCCCGTATGACTTGTTCAATGTTCCTACAGCCGAACCCTCTTCCATTCATATAAATACAAGCCTTACTATCTCCCCACTTCACTTTTTCTACTTACATGTCTTCGCATAGAACTTCCTTGCCAAACCCAAGCTCTCCAAACTTGAACTTCAAATCCATCCATGATTCCAGCCATTCCACGAACTCGCCCTTCCTTCGTTTATAATTATAAAATCCTCAACAGTTCATCTCCGTATTAATTCAAAACTCCACGTTTTCATATAGGTACGAATTTGTAATAACTCTTTCAATTACATGATTAGGTTATCTGCCTCGAGCTGCTGATGCAAGCATAAGATGGCGAACGATCTTAGGGTTGTTAAGGAGTGTTGGAACAAAGGTTTCGGTAGGTCGAATTAGGTGTAGGAAGAAGGAAAGAGTAGTTAGAGCGAGAGCTCGGCGAGGGATTATAAGGGAAGAAGAGTTATGGGTAGAGAAATGATGGGTTCAGTGGTTTTGGTGACTCTGGGTGAGGGATCGGTAGGGTAGGCTTCAATGGAGTGATCGGAAATTGATTCGAGAGTTGAGAGCGGAGAAGGATAAAGAATGTGAGGGTTCGGCGACGGGTCTTGATAAAGGAAAGCCTAGAAGTTGAGTGACATAAGGATAGGTAGATTGTGACACGACAGTGATAAGGGTCATTTGCTTTAGTTGTGGAGAGGGATCGATAAGGAAGGTTTACGAAAGGGATCGGTATTGGGTAGTGATTTAGGGATCGAAATTCCCTGCTCTGGGATAGGGTTCAGTGTAAAGGCTTTTGATGGAGGGATAAGTGGTTGTGGTTAAGTAGAGGGATCGGCATAGGATCTCTTGGGAAAGGGATCGGTATTTGAATCCTAGGGATCGGCATGCACCTTATAAACTAATTCCAACTTAGCCTGTTCCAACAATCACCACTAGTTCGCCTTGCTGACCTTGAACATATGATAACAATGGACAATCTAACATGCATACTTAAACTGTCGAACTTGAGATTGAATAATCAAATTTCTAGAACCTTTAATACGGACTAAGTGACAAACTTGCAAATGAACTTTAGTAACAAACTTTATATTTTGATATGCCAATAGTTGATCCCAAAGCTTTCGTAGCCGATCAATATTCTTGCCAGTTGAGACAGTCAATGATGACGGTCTCTCTTGACAAAACTCCCAAGTCTCGTCGTTTTATTTCGTTTTTCTGATTTCAAACTGTTTATATCTATTATATACTGCACTGCACTACACTAGTTTACACATAGTACGGGGTAGTATCTTATTTTTTCTAATCTCGATTATCTACAAAGTATAGCTGATATAGATTCAAGACGCTCTAAGTATTCATTTGACATGTCTTCTGATTCAGTAATGCGACACACTAGTTCTGAGGCAAAGTCAAGTTCCGCAACTATATATGGTAGGCTTTCTCCTAGCCATCATATGGAACAAATAGAAGTTTCTAACCCACAAGCCGATCTTTTCTCAGATATTCTAGTCCATCCAACGGAAAATATAAGGCATGCTCCTATTGTTGTAGAGGGTGCTATTCTTTTAGATAATCCAGTGGATTCACAGGCATCTCGAATTAGCGAGGCTGCTCTCCGTCGGCTATGTTCTATCCATGACATTATGTTTGGGGATGTCTTGGTTCCTTCAAAACAGGACAGACCTCACTTGCCCCCAAACTGGGTACACAGCATGCAATAATTTTATGTGTTGGGTTGGATGCATACTGCCCTTTAATTCATTTGTCTGAGAAATGTTGAGATATCTTGGGATCGCCCCAACACAATTTCATCCCAATAGTAATGCTTTTATTCAAGGAACTTTATTGCTTCTCATGAGTGTTTTATTCCATCCTCCTACTCCCGAAGATATCAGATTTATCTACAACTTCAAATGACGATCAGGAAGCCTTTCTTATATCTTTTTCGAACCTTTGCTAAATTGCCAATTTCTGATGGGCGCTTGGAACAAACTATCACTGTTTAAGCACAAATGGTTCTACGTGCGTTGCCCTCCTGGATTCGCAAGACGATGGTTAGAAGGATGTAAGAATTACCTTCACTTCTCTCTCAATTTCACTAATTCAATCATATTCCTTTGAATCCACTAACATCCGGAGTATTTCAGGTGTTCACCCACGTCCTGAAGGCACTAACTTTTCAAGAGCTGTCGCTGCCATCTGCGCTACCCCCGTGTAGGATAAGGACATCAAACTCCTTGTAATTGACAAGTTACTCTCCTTGTTCGGGCTATTAGAAGATGGCCGTAGTATCGGACTTCGTGGAAGTGCGACATTACCAAAAAAATGTTGCAGAACAAAGGAGGGATAATGTCAACCCCATCGTCCCCCTGTTGAGGGGACTCGGGACGATACCGAGGAGGGCGAGGTTAAGGATTCTCAATCTGAGAAGCCGGGAGATGTCGATGCAGGCCTTCAGAAAGCACCAGTGGTTAAGCCTTCGCAAATCGGGCAAACCCAAACACCCTCAAAAAGAAAGAATAGGTTGGCATACAGACTTCATAGAAGAAAAACTGTTGTAGATCCAGAGTTTGTTATTACTCCTGTTGAAGAGGAATCATCCTCTCAACACTTAGAAAGTTCGTTAAAAGGATTTTCGAATCTTCAAATTTCAGATGACATCGTGTCCTATGACTTTTTGAACATTATCATTGAAGGACTCAACTCTCCCACTAAAAGTGGCGAAGGCATCCGACCTTCTCATAGAGGAGAGAAAATGTAGAGAGTAAGGCTATAGCCATCGGTCTGTTATGGGGAACACTAGGACACTCACAACCACATGCACTTCACTATACACTTTTCGTTAATCTTTCGTACGAAAATTACTAATATGCTTTCATTTGGTCTTTACAAGTGCAATGTCTCAATCCAGAGCCTTCGATCGCCTCAGAAGCTATTCAGCATACCACCGATCTAGCCAGGATTCAGAGTCCACATGACATAGGGAGAAGGACAAGGGATGCGGTGAGAATTATCACTCTAGGGAATCTTCTTCCTCTTCCAAATGCAAATCCCGGTCCCAAACATCACATCAAAGCGAATAGTCTAACTTTCCTACTCAAAGTAGACACCATCCTTCCTATCATGGCCCTCACGTCGCTGCATCTCACGAGCAACATACCGGCTAGCTCTAGACAATCTCGTGAGCATCGATTAGGCAAACATCAACTTGCTACCTCTGATCCACCTTTGCCGACTATCGCTCCCGACGTTTCCACGGCAAAGAACTTAGCCAAGCTCAAGGCCACTTTTCCAAAGATTTACTTTGATGGTCTTAAATTCCTTCCTTCCATTCCCATAATTCCTAGGAATGCCAAGGAAAGTTCTCTCACATGCATCAATGACGTATTTGTGTAACCTGAATCATTTATACACTTAGTGGAAAAAGTCTCCTAAGTATCCACCGAGCGTCAGCATGAGATAGATCTCCTTAAGTTGGAAGCTATACAAGGTAAGGATATAATCAAGCATCAAGACGCTGAATTGTTAAAATTTTATACCCAACTTGCTGAAGTGGAGAAGAACGCCAAGGAAACATCTGAGGCAGTAAACCGTTTGGAAGTTTCTCATAAAAAGGAGCTCGACGCGGCACTTCATCATAGCGGGACACTCGCTTTAGAAAAGGACTCCTTCCACAAGGAGAAAGATGCTCTGGCTCGCGACCTTGAGGAACTTGAAGAACATCTAAAGAAGGAAAGGGAGGAAAAAATCGAAGCTTAAGAGGAATCGCAGAAGTATTACGAGGAAGTTTTTGAGGCTAGAAGCTAAAGGCTAAACTCGATGAGCAATGCGTCAAAATCAAAGCACTTAAAGAAGAAGCTCGAGAAGAGGGCCGACAAGGTAACTCCCAAGTGGAAGCTACCATGCAGTTCGGTAGGAATGAGATTAAGGACTTATTCGACCCATTGATCATTGAATACAATGCCAAAGTCCTAATCCATCGCAACTTAAGAATTCTCGTAGAAATTTATCTCGAATCGCTCGTTTAAGCCTGAGAGAACATCGTCGAGGTGAAGAAAAAGGAGCTGGGTGAAGCTGAGCTCAACGAAGAAGAATTAGTTAGGGGAAATTTTCGCGGAAACGAGCCTTTGGTCTAGCTGCTGCAAACCTTCAATTTTTTATTGCTTCTACACCTACCGAAGGAGGAGAACATATTATCAAGTCTTCAGGGACTGATCCTAAAGGTCCCACTTCATCCCAAGTAGCCGGAACTTGAATTTCTCTTAATATGGAGTAGGATCTTGGCTATGATCCGAACAGGCCCGGCTTCGAATCCATGATGTTATCCCTCATTTTATAAGGAGGCACCCCAGCAACTACAGAGATTCAACCAGATGCTATTATTTCGCTTTACTCCTTAGTATTTGAAAAGTTTCCATTTTTCACGCGTAATGGGTATGAGCTAATCTCCCAGTTTTATCAAATCTTGCAGGTCTTCCAAGCCCCAGTCAAACTCGTAGAAGTGGTGCTGCTGCAAATCAATATGGGAAAATGTTTGAAGAACCGGCTGTTGCTAATGTTCTACGACCCGATGCTCAATTCATCGGTGCCCTTGATGAAAATAAGACCAAGGTTCCACTCCCAACCGACGAATCGAATGACTTAATAATTACCGGTGCCTCGAAACACATAGATAAGACCAGCACGAAGGAGTAGATCGAAAAGGAGGAACTGTTGAAAAGAAAGGTCAAAATTGAACCTGCAGAGGTGGACGTTGATTTCCCTCATCCTGTGCCATTGTAAATTATTCCACCGGGTAGGTCGATCCCAAACGAACTTCCTCTTACCTCCACTAGATCTCCGGCTAAAGGTGGTAAGGGTTCCCGAAAGAGAAGCATAAGTGGCTCTACCCCCGAGAAATCCAAAAGAGAGAGTAAGTCAAAGAAGTAGTTGTTGCTTCAGCTTGATGTATATAGTTTGCATGGTTGCTTCTTTTTCTAGTTGTTGTAGTACGGGTATGAATCCCGATCTTTTGGAATAACTTGTTCCGAAATTTTGTCACCTGTTGTATAAATAAAAGCTTTTGTTTTCTTTTATGCTTCGTGCGAATTGTTATTTGAGTAGTTGAATGATTACTTTCCATTCAATATATTTGTAATTTCTTACTTGTAAATTCTGGTAACAACTCACCAACTCCATCCCAAGGCCTCCATGTGGTCGTGGCCTCGAGTCGTATAAAACACCAGGCTCGGGCCTTAGTGTTACACTGTCGGATTCAGGGTTTTCTGAATAACTGTGCTTCTTCCCTCGGCATTGATTTGGCGAGGCCAGTCGAATTCCATCCTTAGCTAGTTTATACCCCTCTTGTCGGTTTCAGGCCTAAGTTTTTGGAATAGAGAACGGTCGAAATCCATTCATCATTTCATTCATGGTTATATCCACACTCTAGGGACAAGGTTCAGTTGATGGGTGGTCGGTGCACACCCATATTATGTTTATACTCTAGTCCGCATTCTAAGGACTCAGAGTTATCTCGCGGGCGGTCCGTTTCCACCCAGTTTATGTTTATACTCCATTCCACACACTGGGGACTCAGATTTATCTCGCGGGTGGTCGGTTTCCACCCGATTTGCGTTTACACTCTAGTCCACACTTTGGGACTTAGAGTTGATTCGCAGGCGGTCGGTCTTCACCCGATTTATGTTTATACTCCAGTCCGCACTCTAGGGATTTAAAGTTGTTTTGCGGGCAGTCGGTCTCCGCCCGATTTATGTTTATACTCCAGTCCGCACTTTGGGGACTTAGAGTTGTTTCGCGGGCAGTCGGTCTCCACCCGATTTATATTTATACTCCAGTCTTCACTCTGGGGACTTAAAGTTGTTTTGTAGAGAAGTCAAGTCGTACTCTTTTTTGGTTGAGTAATTTTCCCCCCAAAATTCAGGGTTTTGATTTAACGAGCGATCGATCATATCTCGGTCGCTTTGATTTTTTGTTTCAGTCCGACAGTCCAAGTAGGAATTTTTCAATCTCTAGATTGTCGGCCACATTCGTTCCTTTTTACGTATCCCATTCTTTGGATTATGAATGGGAATTATCAAACGAACAAGTTGATTGAGCTCATCTAGTTTGATCCCATCGGGGGTTAGCACGATTGATTGATTCCAAACACTAAAGCTTGTTCATACACATCAATATCAATTAGTTACCAAACATAAATACAGAGGAAGCCTGAAGCTTTATTCATTAAATGGAAAGGAACAATATAAACTGCCTTATTACATATTCGGAAAATCAAATTATAAAGCAAATTCTGGAAATATATACAACTAAAGTGTAAAGGAAATAAACTAAGTGAAATAGTGTCGTAAATGTTCGCTATTCCATGCTCTTGGAAGTGTAAATCCATCGATAGTCGCTAGCTTGAAAGTTCCTTCTCCAAGCCTCTGTTCAATCACATATGGTCCTTCCAAAATCGGATTCATTTGTGATGGGGTAGGGAAGACCCATTTCAGGACGAGATCGCCAACTTCGACGGTTCTCGGTCGAACTTTAGTGTTGTTATACCGGGTGACTCGTTGTCGGTTTGCAGCTGTTGTCAAATCATCTTCTTCGTGCTTCTCGTCTATAAATTCCAAAGATTCCAAGAGGAGATCTTGATTTTTTTTGGGATTGGAGTAAGTCACTCGATGAGAAGGTACTTTGAGCTCAATAGGAATAACGACTTCTGAACCGTAAGCGAGGGCGAATGGAATAAATCCATTTGCAGACTTGTTAGTGGTTCTGTAAGCCCAAAGCACCGTATGAAGTTCATCCACCCACTTACCTCTAGCCTTCTCCAAACGCTTCTTCAGAATTAACTTGATGATTTTATTTATAGCTTCAACCTGTCCATTTGCCTAAGGGTGAGCGACCGCTGTAAATCTCTTTTCAATACGATATCTTTGGAAAAAAAAATTAAACTCAGTACTATCGAATTGAGTCCTATTAACAGTTACAATAATCCATGGGAGACCAGAACGACATATGATGTTACAGACGATGAACTTGATTACTTTCTTGGTTATGATCATAGCTAAAGGTTCCGCCTCGGCCCATTTGTTGAAGTAATCAACTGCTACAATGGCATACTTCGCGCCACCTTTAGAGTTTGGTAAAGAACCAATAATATCTATACGCAACATAACGGACGGCCATAGGCTGACCATTTGCATATATCTGGTATTTATCACATCGTCTTACTTAATCAACGGTGTCTCGATTTACGGTTGGCCAATAATACCCATAACGAAGTATTTTCTTTGCTAGAGTTTGCCTCTAGTGTGATCGCCACATTCCCCTTCATGAACTTCTTTTAAAACACATTTTGTCTCATCTTGAGCGATACACCAAAGTAGAGGGATTGAGAAAATCCTCTTATACGTGACTCTTTCTTGTATAATATATCGTGAACTTTGCGAAGGACTTGTCGCTTTTCATTTCTTTTATCAGGCTGGACTCCGTGTAGTAGATAGTCTTTAATTGGAGTCATCCACAACTCCCTTTTAGATTCTACTTCTAGTATTTGATCGATGTCCATCATGTTCATACTTAGGGTATCTAATACTACGATTGGTACCAAACCCTTCTACAGTGCATCGCCAGTACTAGTGAATTTTGCCAACGAATCAGCCTCTCTGTTTTGATCACGTGAAATATGCGAAATGTCATAATATTCAAATTCTGTTAACTACTTCTGAACTCGGGTAAGATATGTCGCAAGATGTTGTCCCTTAGCCTGATAGTCTCATCTAACTTAATACACCACCAATTGTGAATCATAAAAGATTTCAAGAGATTTAACTCTAAGTTCTTTAGCGAGTTTAAGTCCAACAATCAAAGCTTCATACTCAGCCTTATTGTTTGTTGCTAGAAAGAAAGCTTCATAGCATAACAAATCGACTGGTTTTCAGGAGTGACAAGCACAATCCCAGCTCCAGAACAATGATCATTAAATGCTCCATCACTACATAATTTCCATTGAACAGTAGGGATTTCACTTCATTTTGGAAGATCATCTTGCACAGTAAACTCTACTATAAAGTCTGCCAAAGCTTGTCCCTAGATAGCTCTTCGATGGAGATAAGTAATGTCGAATTGGATGAGCTCAACGTTTCATTTGAGTAACCTCCCAAATGTCTCAGGTCACTGTAGGACTTATCGTAACGGCTGGTTGGTGTAAATATTGATCGGATGTGTCTGGAAGTATGGACAAAGCTTTCATGATGCAATCAACAAGCAGTACGCTAACTTCTCTATTTTTGGATAGTTCCTTTCTGCTCCTGTCAATCTTTTACTAACGTAATACACCGGCCTCTGGATCTGATTCTCCTTGCGAATCAAGGCAGCACTTAGCATGCGCTGATATAGCCAAATAAATGTACAACTCCTCATGATCTACCGGCTTTGACAAGATAGGGGTTCTCTCCAAATGATTCACAATAGCTTGAAACACATCTTTACAATCCTGCATCCATTCGAAGTTTCATTTTCCCTTCATAATCAAATCAAAGAAAGGAATCATTTGTCGGTAGCTCTAGAGATAAATTGACGTAATGTGGCAACCTTCCCTGCACTTGTATAATGGTCCTTGGTGCTTGGATATCACGGACAGCCCGAATCTTCTTTCGATTAGCTTCTATTCCACGAGCATCGACAATAAACCCCAAGAACTTTCTCGATGCAACACCAAATGAACACTTCAATGGATTGATTTTCATCTTGTAATATCAGAGAATGCCAAACATTTCTACCAAGTCTCTGATATGGTCGCCTGATCATCGTGACATCATGAGCATATCATCCACATACATTTCCATTGTTTTTCCAATCTAATCTATGAACATCCTGTTAACTAAGCGCTAATAAGTTGCTTCAACATTCTTCAATCTAAATGGCATTACTACATAACAATACAGCCTAACATCTGTAACAAAACTGGTATGTTCTTGATTGGGGATATGGATCGGGATTTGGTCATATCCCGAAAACACATCCATAAAAGATAGCAATTCATGTCCTGTAGTTGAATCATCCAGTTGATTAATCCTTGGAAGGGGAAAGCTGCCTTTTGGACATGCTTTGTCCGAATCTAAGTAATCAATGCACATTCTCCATTTTCCATTCACCTTCTTCACAAGTATGGGATTAGATAACCATTTAGGATAGAGAGCGTCGTGGATAAACCCATTAGCTTTTAGTTTATCCACCTACTCATTAAGAGCGGCAGATCTCTTCGGATCCATTCCTCGTCTTTTTTGCTTCACCGGAACATACTTCGAATCAATATTCAATGCATGGCTCGCAATGGCAGGTGAGATTCCACACATGTCAGAGTGAGTCCAAGCGAATACATCTAGATTCGCTCAGAGAAAACCAATAAGTCCTTTCATCATCGAGGGGCCGAGCTGTGACCCATGCTTCAAGACTCGTAGTGGGTCGTCGTGGCTGACCATGATATCAATCGTCAGCTTAACCGGTGTGGCCTTAGTCTCTTTGGGCTCCCCTTCATCATCTCCCAGATCTATATCTCTATAGAACCGATAGTGGTGCCCGAGCCAAGCCTTAGGCGCTGGTTGTCAATCTTTGGTTGTTTAGATGCGGACAACTTTGTCCACACCCTTCCCCTTCTCCTTGCATTGAGCTTCCCTCAACTTAGCTACATAACATACAAGTTTAATCGCCTGATCGCCATGAACAACTCATATACCATTATCCGTCGGAAACTTCAGAGTTAAACACCATAGGGCAAGAACTACCCGGAATTCAGCCAGGATCTGTTGGCCTAGAAAAACATTGTATGGAGAGTCAACATCGAAAATAATAAACGATAAGATTCACACTCTCCTTCGTTCACCTTCTCTCAATTCAACAGGTAACTCCATGTATCCAACAGCCTCGGTCGTAATGCCATTAAAACCATGAATACGAGCTTAGATGGTTTTAAGTCTTTGGCTTCTATTCCCATCTGATCATATGTCTTTTTGAAGATTATATTCACCGAACTTCCACAATCAATCAAAATCCTTCTCACCAATGCGTGACAACTATAGCTGAAATGACCATCGGGTCAATTGTTGGAGCCTCTACTTTGCCCGCATCCCTATTCCTAAACACAATATCATCTGCCATTGTACGTTGCTATTTTGCTAGAGCTTTATCTTCTGTATTCGAATAGCTTTCAAAACCTACATGCCTTATTACGCTAACATAGCGCTCCATATCTCGCTAACTCCTGTCCGCAGGGTGCGGTCCTCTAACTATCGTATTTATCAACAGTCTTCCATCGGTCCATGCAGGCTCCTCAGCCCTATGCGGAGCTTATCGAAGATTAGGGTCAGAAGTTCCCTGCCCGCCAACCTGTGGGGCTTTCACAAACCATTGTAGCTTCTTTTCCCGAATCAAATTTTCTATAACATTCGTGAAAAGACAATATTTCTTGGTCTGCCTCTGTCTCTTCGATGACTCTTTTGGAGGCGGCTTCCTGTATTGCATGGTATTGCAAGTGGATAGACAAATATTCAGCAGGGACATGTTCAGCGGCGTGTAATTGTCATACATTGGAATTCTAGGCTTTAATCTCCCATGCCTCTTTCACTCTCTATTAATATCTCGGTCTTTCATTAATTGATTCGGCTTATTCTAAACAATCACCTGTACTTTCTGGAAGCTGCCATCAGACTGTTTTACTCCAATATTACTCTGTACTACTTCTCCACTCAGTCCTGCAATGTTCTTTTCCTTAGAGGACCTGGCTTCCTCCTTCCTCGGAAATTGAGTTGCCTTTAAATAGAAGCGCTCCAACATGGCAAGCAGTTTTCCAGCTAGTCAGTCACCAAACTCGGATTCTGGATCAATCTTTCTTGTCACGGCTATAAGTATAGCATGATCATTTGGGTTACTGACCTCCTTGGTGGTGGTATGATATCTCTTCAAGTAATCCTTTAATGATTCCTCTAGGGTGTGGATCACGCTGGAAAGGGACATCTGTCTTTAGGACGAGTTGCATGCATTCAGAATTGCTCTACAAAATTTGTTGCCAACTCATCGAATCTCGAAATTAACCGCGGAGGTAGTCTCGTGAACCACATCATTGCTATCCCGGAAAGGGTTATCTGTAAACATCTGCACTTGGTCGCATCGTTAGCTCTGGCAGAATCCATCAACCATTCGTATATCATAATATGCTACCTGGGGTTGATTTTTCCCTCGTAGGCAAGCATTGATGGCATGTTGAACCTTCTCGAGTATTCTGCATATAGAACATTATCAATAAATGGGGTATGGCTTCTCGAGATTCCCCAGTCATCATTAGTCAAGTCTTGATTCCCTCTCACCAACTGTCTGACCATGTTGATAAGTGCAGCATCTAGAAGGGTGGTGCAAAGCGCTGCTCATACTCCACCTCATGCGAATGGTCCGGTCGATGTCTATGGGTCGTTTCATGCCTTCTTGGTTCACCATCCTCTTGACGCGCACATTGAACATTTATCTCGTCGTCATTCCAGCAGGGAATCTGGTTCTCATTTGATTGAACTCCACCATCCAAGCTTCCAGGAAGAACTCCAGCACGATTCCCTAGTTGTAGTGGGGAATCCATCCTCTAGAGGAGGGATCGATAGCGATCAGAACAGAGGGATCGGCACCGATCGATCTTGGCAGACCATATTGGTCTCTTCCATGCAGCACTCCGATGTTTCTACGTAATCTCCTTCGACCCTACAAAGCTTATGCCTATGGTATTCATCCGACGAGCGTAAACTTTCTGATGCCAAGTAAGGAGTATGATCTCTTCTGGCCTTTCCATGTTGTTGTTGAATAATCTGGTTCATCGGGCTAATATTGGTCTAAATTTGCTCATTTAGTTGTCGATGGTTTTCCATCAACTCTCTCGTTAGATTATGAAATTCAGCTCTGGTTATGAATCAGCAGGGTTCTGAACTTTAATCAGATCAACATTCAAATTTGCAGGTTGGTTGCTTGGGCCTCCTTATTGAATACTAACCGACTCATTTCCATCCACATTCTCAGAAGCAGATCCAGTATGTCTCACCATTATCGATCTCCTTGCTTAGATTTCAGTAAATCTGTGTAGTATATTCAACTTTATGAAGATAAATATGGATCTCCTTCTGGGGATTAACTTAATCTAGTAGAAACAAATGGGATCCTAACTGGTTGAGAATCAGGTTCTTAGTGAAAGCACCAAAATGTTTACAACCAAATTGGTCACAAGCACCCAAGAATAGATTTATGTAGAGAAGTAAATGAAGAATGTAAAATTAAAACAGAGGATTAGAATCAACTAACAAGCAAATCAAAGTAATAATCAAGAATAAAGGAATTTATAGTGGTTCGGCATTGTACGCCTAAATCCACTTTGAAGATTTTCTTTATTGATTCACTAACAGTTTGATTACAGCAGCAAATATCAAGAAGTAAAGAAAAACCTGATTACAATAAAGGCTAATATAACCCTCAGCGTAAGGATCCTCAGAATGACCACCTAGGCCAGTATTTATAGGTGAAAGTGACCACCAATATCTCTGAAACTTCGACCGTAGGACCATCTAATCCATATGGCCCCACCATAGGGGTCGCTGGGCCCAAATCCAAATGAAGAGGGATTGGTATCGACCCCTTGATTGGTTGATTCTTGGGCAGCGATCTCCATAGTGGCTTCATCATGCTTAGATATGTTGGCTCTTTAAATATCAAGTCATATTGACTAATGGGGCTCATGCTTTTGATTGATCTTTGGCTCAACTTCCCTTTGCAATCTATTTTCTGCCGAACGTTCCAAATGGACATGCCGATTACTCATTCTTAGGCAATCTTACACGCGATCCCTAAGGTAGGTTCCACAAGGTCCACATACCTTTCTCTCCAAATTTCATTTGCTTTGGACTTCTAGATCCCAAGATATTGATCGTTAAAATCAAGAATGAACTTGGTTTCAGGCAAGTGTCGATCCCTTCTTGATGGATTCGAGTACATCGATCCCTTACCTATTATCAAGCCACGACGATCCATCTTTCAAAGGCTATGCCGATCCATCTTTCAGAGGCTATGTCGATCCATCTTGCTTTGACCATGCCGATCCATCTTGCCTTGACCATGCCGAACCCATTTGCTTTCACCTATGCCGATCCCTCCTTTGCTTCGACCATGCCGACCCCTTGCCTATCCAATCATGCCGATCCATCTCGCCTTCACCATGCCGACCCCTTGCCTATCCAATCTTGTCGATCCATCTCGCCTTGTCCATCCCGACCCATCTACTTTCACCTACGTTGATCCCTCCTTTACTTCGACCATGCCAACACCTTGCCTATCCAATCATGTCGATCCCTTGCTTGTCCAAGCCAATATACATATTTCAAGCATTCTGCACTATTTATTTACCGACTCCATCCAATTTTGACTTCATATAACCATCTGTACTTTACTTTCGGATTCTAAAACAAATTCTCCGTTGCCATTATTCTTGATAACAGTCAAATCTACCATCTGCAATCAGTCTAATATAGCTAGGTAAGGATATCGGGTAACAAAGATCATAAATGAAATCATTATGTTAATTTAATATGATTCATGAGAGCTTCATTACTCCTAAATTGAAGGGGTTTAGCTTCTCATATTTGATTGCATGTTAACATTAAGTGATTTCAATACAAAATAAATGAAGAGAAGTGCTAAATTAAAGAAGAGAGAACTGACTACTTGCATAAATTAAATCTACACTAATTGCATGAATTAAAAGAGAGCATAAGATAGTAAAAGAGTATAAAAGAAAGTTGCATAAAAAATAACAAGGCTAAAAAGCCATTAAAGAGACATTTTATTTAACATTGATTTTGTTCTACCACTTGCATAAAAAAGAAGAGCTAATTACATGAAACATAAGGGGTATTCATACAAGCTTAAAACCCTAATTCCCTTTTTAGGGGACTACCATAATGCTCTCGAGATTGTGTAACCTCCAAGTAATCATTAGAGGATTAATTAATCCCAATAAAATGCATTTAAGTCTCCATTAACATATGCATGCACTTTTAATTATGGTCCATTGTTAGTGGGCATGTGGGCTCCTCCACGTTGCATGAATTCTTTTATTTCCTTTCTTCATTTCCTTTCAACATATGTGCATGCATACATCCATGAAGCTCCATCTAATTTGCAATCAATTTCCTACAAATAAAAATAAAAACATGCAAATAAATTTTCTCAATATTAATTCACACACAAAATTACCATTTTGCCCCCAAATGAAAATGAATGAATGATGATTTGAAAACCATTTAGATTTTGGCTTAAACATGTAAAATACCATAATATGATCATTTATTTTAACAAAAGAAGATTAAATATAGGAGTAAAAATATACACTTTTACATGCACATCAAATACCCCCACACATATCTTTTTATTCGTCCTCGAATAAATACTAGGATAAATTCATTTTCGTAGGAAACACGATTGCATTGAGCGTATGGAAGAAGCCGTTACACCTCTAGGTGTCCCTAGTAGGATGAGTGTTGTCTCGTAATGGTTTTCAGTGGATACTACGCACAAAATCCAAATGCCATATGCAAATTCTAATGTGACTACATGATACAAGTTTTCGAAAATATTTACAAATGAAGAATTTACTTTTAAATTGAGAGAAGTAAGTTATATAAGTTTTGGTTATTATTAAGAAATTTTAGTCTTTTTACTCATCGAAACTTCCAACAAGAATTAAGGTATCATCACATTTAGACTCTAGTTTGGCTAGTTGTTTCGGTTGATAACATAGTGGAACTATGAAATGAATCCCTCAGTTGATTATCAAAGTTTTGCAAAGTGGAATTTTTATTTCTTTTGAATAACAACTCAAATCAAATAGGTAAAGATAGTGCTTGGATTTCAATTGCTTTCTCTCTCTATTTTGAAAAAAATATAAACAATATTATTTACACACCAAACTTAGATAAACTGAGGCCAGATGTACTGATCATGCACTACCTTTTGGCCTCATGTGAGAAGAGTACAGTGCGTGGTGAGCGTGCACACTTGCGTATAAACACATTACTCTAGGTGTTTGTTATTATTATTTTAATTTTATTTACGTACACTGAACTTAGAAAAACTAAGGCCAGATATACCGATCATGCACTGCCTTTCGGGCTTACGTGAGAAGAGTACAGAGCATGGCGAGGGTACACACTTACGTGTGAACACATGACTCTAGGTGTTTCTTATTTTTATGAATTTTCTTTTAAAATAGAGAGTTATGCAAAATCATCTTAGCACCATTTAACTTAGAAGATCAAAAATGTTATCGCCTTTACTTTAAATCAACCACTCTTTTAAACAAATATTACAACTAGGATATACTTCATAATTATCACATATGAACCTTCTTATATACTAGTTACACTATATTTACTTGTAAGCAAACTTTTTTTTTTAAGACAAGTAAATTTTCAAAAAATTCATTTTAATAACCAAAAATGTATACTTATTCTACCATGTTTCTTTTAAGAGTAAATCAATATGCAAAAAAAAATTGTTTTCAGTTTTCTTGTTTTTTGGAAAGAAAATGCAAAAAACAAACCATGAAAAATCAAAATAATATGAGACTCCCCGCACTTGATTTTGACTATGTCCCCAATGTCAGTCCAAGGTATAATGAGTGTAACGGAGAAAAATATGTACAAATTTACAGGAGAGGGTTAAAATTTCTTACTAGACACAGTGTGGCTCATAAAGAATCATGAATTTCTCCTCTCGATCACTCCCCAACTCCAAATAAGGTTTTAAACAATGATCATTGATTTTAAAAATCAATCCAGCCCAAGGGTTTTCTATTTCTATGGCGCTGTGTAGAAAAATAGTATGTACCATGTATGGTCCTGTCTACCTTGATTTTAATTTTCCAGGGAACAAATGAAGTCGGGAGTCATACAAAAGAACTCTTTAATTAGGCAAAAATGTTTTTCTTAGGATTGACTTGTCTTGAAAAACTTTTGTTCTTTCTTTGTAAATTTTCTCATTTTTATACGTGTTGTTCCTAATCTCCTCTAATTCGTTGAGTTTCAATTTTCTATTTTCGCCAGCGTTTTCCAGGATCAAAGTTTATGTTCTTAATCGCCCACAACGCTTTATGTTCAAGTTCGATAGGTAAATGGCACACTTTACCATATACTATCCTAAAAGGAGACATTCCAATTTTTGTGACCAATCTTTTCGATTTTTATTTACGGTTTTCTCCAAAATTTCTTAATTTGGCGATTTGAAACTTCAACTTGACCATAGATTTGAGGATGATAAGGAGTGGATAACTTATGGGTTATCAAGTATTTCTTCATTAGAGTTTCAAATGATCGATTACAGAAATGGGTTCCATTATTGCTTATTATTGTGCGAGGTGTTCCAAACCTCGAAAAGATGTCTTCTTTTATGAATTTCACAACAACTTTGTGGTTATTTGGTTTACATGGATTGGATTCAAACCATTTAGAGACATAATCAATAGTAAGAAGAATGTACATATTTCTGAATGGGAAATGCTCCCATAAAGTCAATACCCCAAACGTCTAAGATTTCAATAGTAAGAATGGGGTTCAAAGGCATCATGTTTCATCGAGGTATTTTTCCTAACATTTAACAACGATCACTAGTTTAGCAGAAATCAAATGCATCTTTGAAAAGCGTAGGCCAATAAAACCACATTAATGCACCTTTTCCACTGTTTAGGACCGAAGTGACCACCATTAGCTTGGTTATGACAAAATGAAAGAACACTCTTAATTTCAAAATCCAGGATGCAACGTCGAATGATTTGGTCGAAACAATACTTAAACAAGTATGGATCATGCCAATAGAAGTACTTGACTTAGGAAAGAAATTTGTATTTATCTTATTTCGACCAAAATGAATGAGTTTCCTTAACGACTAAATAGTTCACTATATTGGCATACCATCGATTAATGGAAACGGAAAGGAGTTGTTCATCAATAAAGTTCTCGTTGTTTGGTAAAAAAGATGGTGCATTTGGAAGATGTGACAAATGATCAGCAATTACATTATTGAATACTTTTTATCTTTGATTGTAAGGTCAAATTTTTGGAGTAAAAGCATCCAATGGATTAAACAATAGTTAGCATTTTTTAGCGAAAAGGTACCTAAGAGCGGAGTGGTTAATGTAAACAGTAATGTGTAAGCCAATTAAATATGGTCGGAAATTTTCGAGCACAAAGACTACCGCTGGAAGCTCTTTTTCGACGGTTGTGTAATCGAGTTGAGTATCGTTTAGTGTCATACTAGCGTAGTAAATGACATGAAGAATTTTGTTGATGCGTTATCTTAGGACAGCACCAATCGTAGAGTTAGAGGTGTCGCACATTATTTCGAAAGGAAGATCCCAGTTGAGTGAGCAAATGATTGGAGCGGAAATGAGCCGATTTTTGAGATGTTCGAAAGCAGAAACACAGTCAGAATTAAAGTCAAATGGAACATCATTTCCAAGAAGAGCCATCAGAGGTTGAGCAATTTTATTAAAGTCTTTCACAAAGTGTCGATAAAAACCAGCGTGTTGTAGAAATGAACGTATGTCCTTGACAGATTTTGGAATGGTTGGATTCGCAAATACGTTAACTTTTGCTTATCTACCTCAATTCCTTTGATTGAAATGACATGCCCAAGAACAATGCCATGTTTGACCATAAAATAGCATTTTTTTCCAGTTTAACGTTAGGGTCCTTGCATCGATTCAGAACCATCTCGAGATGGTGTAAGTACTCAAAAAACGAATTTCCAAAGATGGAAAAATCATCCATAAATACTTCTAAAAAGCATTTGATCATGTCAGAAAAGATGCCGATCATGCATCTTTGGAAAGTAGAAGAAGCGTTACAAAGGCCAAATGGCATACGTCGATACGCAAAGATGCCAAAGGGACACGTGAAAGTCGATTACTCTTGATCTTCAGGAGCAATCAAAATTTGGTTATCGCGGAAATAACCATCGACAAAGCAATAGAATTCATGGTCAGCTAAAAGTTCAAGAATTTGGTCAATGAAAGTAAGAGGAAAGTGATCTTTACGTGTCGTAGCATTTAATTTTTGATAATCAATGCAAACAAGCCAACCCGTTTGAGTAATTGGGCCAACCCACGAACTATCAAAAATGGAGTATATAATTCCGTTATCGAGGAGTTTAAGAATTTCGTCTCGAACCGCATCCTTAATTTTAGGGTTAAGCTTTCATTGCACGTCAGGTTCAGGCTTAGCTTCGTCAACTAAGTGGATACGATGTTGAATAGGGGTGGGACTAATTCCATTAATATTGGTAATCAACCATCCAATTGCTTCTTTATCAGGAGAAAGATTTGAAGAGATTATGATAGGAAACATTTCATTGCACCTAAGTATGCGTACTTAAGGTGATCAGGAAGAGGTATGAGTTTTAACCTAGGAGGGTGCTTAATCAAAGTATTTGGTTGCAGTTCTGACTCAACCATGAAGGTTCAAACAGAAGCGCACTTCAATCTCGTTAGGCTCATCTTGAAATAGTTGTTCATATTCGGTCTTGTGTTTGTTGTTAAGGTCAACAGTTTCATTGTCAAAATTTTCTTTAATGGAGCTAACTTCCAAAGTTTGGTCAAGTGGTTTGTTCGATTGATTTTTGAGATTGAAGATGTTAAGATTCAAAGTCATGTTTCCAAAAGAAATTTTCATCGAACCATTTTGAAAATTGATTAAGGCATTTGAAGTGGCTAAGAACGGTCGTCCCAAATTCAATGGAATTTGACTCATTGGATTATTCATAGGTTGTGTCGTTAGGACGATGAAATCGACAAGGAATATGAATTGATCGATTTTGATGAGTATGTCCTCGATTTCTCCCATGGGTTTCTTTATTGAACGATCGGCAAATTGAAGAGTTACTTTTGTTGGTTTTAGTTCACCCAAGCCAAGTTACTGATAAACTGAATAAGGAATCAAATTGACACTCGCACCCAAGTCTAGTAAGCACATATTAATCGTCGTGTCTCATAGCATGCACATGATCATCGGACATCCACGATCTTTGTATTTTTTTGGGATTGACTGAGACAAGACTTCGCGTAAGACCAGTAACTAAGAAAACTTTCTTGGGCACATGAGTGTGTCGTTTTTGATTACACAAATCTTTCAAGAATTTACCATAAGTTGGGACTTGTTGAACGATATCAAGAAGAGGAATGTTCACTTTGACTTGCTTGAAAATTTCCAACATCTTTTCCATTTGATTGGAACGTTTCTTAGGTCGAGTCGATGTGGAAATGGAATTCGATACTCAGTAGATCGGTCTACTTGAGTAGAAGAAGAATTTGGATTGGGATTTGATTCAATATTTGACTCGATGTTTTGTTCAGAATCGCTTGTCATTCTTGAAGTGTCAAGAGGAGTTTTCGGTCTATCTTTTGGATTGACAACCTGGTTATCGATTTGTTTACCAGAACCCAAAGTTGTCATAGCATTCATTTGGTTCACATTGTTACTTGAATGACATGAGCTTGATTCAAGTTCATGTTTTGATTTCTTGCGTTTGGAACTGGCTAATTTGGGAACGTGCCTCGTTAACGTTAACTCACAGAAGTGGTTAATTGACTCATTTGAATTTCAAATTTAGCAATTGATTGACTCGTATTCTGCATGTATGAGGTTAACAAAATTTTCAAATTTATACTTGATTGGAGGTTTAGAGTGGTTGCTTTAGCCAATGTTTCAAGACTTTTCTCAAGTGAAGTCAATCGTTTATTGTCTTGGGGAGCGAAAGATTATTGCGGTTGATTTGGAGATGGAGCTGCAAAATTTTGTTGAAAGTGTTTAGGCTGAAATGGAGGATTTGAAACATTGTTCAGAAATTATTGAAATTTGGGATGAACCAAATTCGCGTTATAATTTTCTTGGTTCCATACAAAGTTAGGTTATTTTCTCCAACCTAGATTATACGTTGGAGAAAATTGGTCAATCTTAATCTTGTTAAAAGTATTGAGTTGTTCTATAGAATGAGGACACTGAGCGGCTTTGTGATTCAGATCATTACATTTATAATACAATGGTTGGAAAGCTTGGTTCATTTGATTGGATGAGAAAACGTTGTCGAATTTATTGATCATTGCTTCGATTTTCTCTTCCAAAACCAACGATGATCCTAACGAGTATACACTTAATCGTGAATTAATGGATTTTTTGTATGAACGTTCCCATTGGGATGATTTTTCGGCCAAGTTCTCAAGGAATTGCCAAGTATCATCATGATGTTGGGTGATAAAATTGCCTTGGCACATCGATTCAAGCATGGTTCGTGAACTATTTTCAAGTCCATCGTATAAGATTTGGCAAAGAGTCCTTTTTCAAAATTATGGTGCAGACATTTTAATAAAAGCTCTTTAAATCTTTCAAAGTATTTTCCAAAAGGTTCACCCCTGAATTGATGAAAATTCACAATTTTGTTTATTATTTTGGTTGTTTTTTCCATGGGGTAGAATTTTTTAAGAAAAGTTTAACGAATTCATCCCAAGTTTGATTGAGTTCGACGGTAAGTAGTACAACCATTTTTCCGCATAATCGGTAATACAGTGGAATTAACCTAAGTTTGATTCCACCATCACATAGTTGTTGGAGTTTAATGGTTGCACATACTTGTTCGAATTTCGTTAAGAAGATATATGAGTCATCGTGTTCAAAATTGCCAAATATCGGGAGTGTGGCAATATGATTTGAATGAATTTCGAAGTGATTACGCATTGGGGTGGGTAATGTGATACAAAAAGGAATAGAAACTCTATCGGGAACGATTCTATCCATGAGAGTTTGAGGGGCGTTTTCATTGGCCATTAAATGAATTGTCATTGTGTCATGAGTCCAGGTACTCATGCACAAGTGAAAAGGTCAAGGACAGAAAGACGTGAAAATCAAGGTTAAGAGAATGAAACAATGTTTAGAATGAAATGAAGTGAAAAATTCTTTTCTTTTAATTTTTTTTAAAGAAAAATATTTACCGAAAAGAATTTATTTTTCAAAAGGGAGATTTGATTTGTTTTGTTTTTAGGATTTTTAAATTTTTCTTCCTTTTAAATTTTTTTTGTTTTGGAAAAGATTTTTTTTAATTTTTTGTTTTTTTCTTTTTAAAAAAAATAATTAGGTAAAATGCTTGTTTTTGGATTTATGTTCGAATTTTTTTTCAAAGGAAATTATTTATTTTGATTTTTTAGTTTTTTATTTTTGCTTTTAGATTTTTTGTTTTGTTTTTTATATATGCATGAACTAATGCAACTAAATGAATGCAAGGACTTAACTACAAGTTTTCTGTCCTTAGTACCTTCTAACTCAAAATTGTATAATCACACTTTGACTAAATCCAACAAAATAGTTCTTAACCATGTAACGAATAGGGGTTATCGGTGCACCATGAATCACACCATAGTAATGCGGCCAAAGGTTTAAGTATCTTCAGAGAAACAATCGGTATAATATTTATGAATCACTGCAATATTTATAAATGATTATTGCTCTACCGTAGCTAAGACACCAAGAAATAAATTGTTAAAAGAAGAGAACTTGTCAAGATACAATTAAACCCTAGATGAGCTCGCAACTCCCTTAAGTCTAATGTCTAACCGTTATTATTAGTCAAATTCTAAGATGATATGCAATTTGTGGGTCAAGGAAGGGGTAATTGAATCCCCCATCTTGTGTGAAGTTGGGTATTGCCCTTAGAAAAGAAAATAAGATGAAATGAATGCAAAACAGAAATTAAACGTGCATTAACAATGCAACTACGAATGAGATTTGATTTTGTTTTTGTTTACGGATTTCTAAAATGCAAGCTACCAACAATGCAGAAATGAAAACAATAGATAAGAGCATGATACCAGGGCATGTAGAATTATTATTAATTTAGTTTTAAAATCAGCGATTTTTTCTTTAAGCAAGCAAGTAGAACAGCGCAATTATTTGGCAAGCAGTTCCTTTTGCAACTTGTAATTCGCAACCTGAAAATTTGAAAATGAATATTATTATTTTTTAGAATGAGAAGAATTAAATATAAAATAAAAATTTAACTAAACACTAGCACTACACCCAAAAAACACATTTTTTAAAGGATAAAACAAAAGAAAACTTAAAACGAAGGTAAAACAAAAATAAAAGTGAAAGCTAAACAAGAGAAAAAAAATTAAACTTAACCTGAATTACCCAAGTCAATTTTTTTAAAAAAAACCTAAGATGGGAAAATAATTGAATTTATATTCAATAATAATAATAATATGTATAAACAGAAAAAAGAAGGCCCACAAGCCCAAAATCAATTCTTTTACAAATAGTATACAAGAAATTCCCAATCCCGTCTTCTCTTTAAAAAACATATCATGAAAGAAGAAGAAGAAAAAATTAAGAAAACATGAAATCAAAGAAAGAAAGAAAAAAGAAAATTGACGACGATTCTAGGTGATGCTGCGATTGCAGTGGCGGAGATGGAAGCGGGTGGCGGTTGCGAATTTAGGGTGCTTGAGTTTGGTAAAGGCGATTGTTCGTGCGATGGTGTGGAAGAGAGGATCGTGGATTTTTTGTTTGGAAGTTTAGATGGAGGTTGCGGGTCTATGTGATTGTTGATATAGTGGAGGAGGAGTGGAAGTGCGGTTATCTTTGCATCGTTGAAGGCTGTGATATGGCGGTGGTGTGGTTTAGGGTTGGGGATTTGGAGATTGGGGAGGTTGTTGAATGCAGCTTTGTTTAGGATTGTGTTGGTTTTTTTTCGCCGTTGTGATTGTGATGCAGGCAGTTGTTGATGGTGATGTAGTAGGCCAATGGTATTCAGATGTAGGCATTGGAATTACAGAGGGATGGTTCGATTTTGGAGGAGATTCGAGTACCTTCTTGTGAAGTGAAGTAGTGTGGTTACTAGCTGGGTTGTGGTGGAATTTGTTACTCGCAGCGGAGGGTGAGGTGATAGGCAATGGAAGGAGGAGGAGTTGTTTGTATGGTTGGTGATGAATGTGCAGGTTGGTTATGGTGGTGTTCGGGTATTGTGATGTTTGAAGGAGGGAAGAAGGATGGTGGTTTTGTTTTGTGTGTTGAAGGTGTATTTGATTAGGTGGTCATGGTGAAGCAAGTAAATAGGAACTTGCATGGAGTTTGTGGAGGATGCAATTGAGGAGCAGGTGAAAGAGGGAAGAAGTTTGTATTGTTTGGTTGTGAGTTGAGGCTGAAGTTGGTAAGGTTTTAGAGCTTGTTTGAGGGATAATTGTAACGACCCGCTATTTTGGACCATTCAAAATAACAGATTGTAATAAAAATTTGGCAAAACTCAGCATATGCAGTAAATAAATCAATCACATAATCACAGACACAGAGTAATACAATAATACGCAGTGGAATAGATAAAATAGTAGTTCATGAAGCTACTTTATAAACATCAAAGTTAGAAATAAAATACAACAGAATATCTCAAATGCAGTGAAGTCTCCAGTACAACAGATGACTTCTCTGAACAAATCAACTAGAAGAGCTGAAAGCTGAGGCGATAGTTGGATCTCCAAAGGAAGCTCCAAACTCCAAGGGTGAGTCTCAAATGCTGTATCACTCGGTCTGACCCGAGCGTAAAGCAAAACACAAAACACTCGAGTCAAGATTAACATTCTTATATAAATAAATCCAACTCAAGTGAAATATCAATTGAAATACGAGTAACTTAAAGGATGTTGGGATAACCATCCTCTAAGGATCTTCAGAACTATCTACAAGGTGGAAATATACATTTTAACACCGTGGTCATTTCAATTAAATTTATACTTCAAAACTCCAAATATCATTTCATTTCAAATATATCTATTTTTCCAAAATAGTATATATATTAAATGATTTAAAAGGTAAAGTATTTAATTTCCTCAAGTCTAGCAAATCGATTCAAATCAACTACAAATTCCAAATTCAAATTTATTCAAAGTTCAATCCATCAATTTAATTCATTTCTAAACAGATCATTTAAATTTTTAATATATTTCAAAGCTTTAATATTCAACATTTTCAAAGTTAAATTTAACAGTTTCATATAGCTCTTGATTTAACTTCATTATTATTTAGTCAGGGAATATTCACTTAATAAATTCAATACCATTTAACTAGCCTTAAATTTCATTTTTACTAAATATTTCCTTAAACTTTATTTTAACAAGAAATATTCATTAGATTACTTATGAATCAAACTCAAGTTATGAATCATATCTTACATCTCAATTTCAATAAGTTTCAAATCGGTTTAATTAAATAAAATTCTTTATTGAATACAATTTCAACTAAATTCAAATTATCTTTCTAACCTTAACTTATTCAAATTATTACCAAAATCTATTTTGAAATATATTTTAAACACTCAACATATTATATGTATTTAAATCAATCATTCCCATTTATATATAATAATTTAAGGCTCAACATTTATTAAAACCATATATTTCTTTCCAAAACCATAGAATTCATTTTTAAAATATTTATATATATGGACCAACGGTGTTTGTATATATATTTATCATATGGTTAAGTGATACGGATATTTATCATTTCAATCCGAAATTTAAATATATACGGGTAGATATCATTTCGACCCGTAATCCCAATTTCAATTCAAATGAAAATCGCTTGGGTTTATCATTTCAACCCATAACGAAATTCTCCTATTCTAAAGTCCGTTCGGGTATGTATCATTTCAAACCATAGTGAAATCTATACTAACAGGGAACTTGCAGAGTGATAACAGATAATATAAAATATAACAACAGGCATATATCATCAATAGAAATAACAGATACTAGTGTCAGATGTCATAGGTGAACATATACAGATAATAGTAATAACAGGCATATAAATACTAGATACTGGTGTCAGATGTCACCGGTGAACATACAAATAATAGCATATATACAACAATGAAATTTACTAACAGCATCATATTTCAATTGTCGTTTCAATTGAAATCAAATTTAATAAATACAAGAACGTTAATCGTGAGTGATTGCTCACCTTTCGAGGCTAGAGGATAGACAATGAAACGAGCTACGAATTCCAAAGCAACACTAGATGGACACGATTCGATGAAGAAACAGGCACGACAGACAAAGCTGATAGATGGGAAATCGATGAGAACTAATCAGAATCAATTTTGATATAAACCAAAAATGTATATATCATTATTATTATTATTTCCTTGAAACCAATATTTAATTAAAGACAAATGTTAAAATAATATATAAAATTAAAATCATTGTTTTAAATTAAACACATAAAATAAAACAAACATGCTAACATAATAAAATTTGAAATAGTTACATATATATACTCACATATATTGTGTTTGTTCATTTGAAAATATCTATATATATACACAATTACTAACATAATCCAAACAGCTCATAAAATCATTACATAGTAAAATTTGAAATATATATATATTAAATTTCCCATAGCTAACCAACCACATACTAGCATATACATAAACATTTATATATATATATTCTACAGTATTTGAAACCAAACCCACTAAACAGATGACACAAAATCTTTAGACCCAACTTAATAATAAAAATCCAGTAGCTTATTTTATTAAAGCTTATATATACTTAACAGGTCCAGCATAAACTTATATAAATATATCTATACTTACAAAAGTTATTTACAAACTTACCTATAAAATATATGACTATCCCAAATATAAAACTCTGGATAATTTAATATTTAGGCTTTTAAATATAATAATAATGTATGCTAATCACATTTTGCAGCATTGAATTCATAGGTGAGAATGTAAATTAAATTTTCATCAGTATTACAAAAATCAACCAGCTGGAGTCTTTTTTTTTATATATAACGCAAATGTAAAACACAATTAGTACTAAATATAGGCTAAAGAAAAATCAGTGTACATCAGAAACTCGGGTAATCATTTTAATGGCATTTCCTACATGCCTAAGTGAAAATATAAACAAACGAACTGAATTAAAATTTTCAAAGGCAAGTGTTAGAGACTTAAATACAGAAACTCATGAGTAACATATGCACATCAGTTTTTTTTTGCAATTCATGCATCATCAATTTGATGCAAAATTGTATAAATATTTGAAGTAACGAAAAAGAAAAAAAAACAAAATCTGAACAGCCTACGCAAGTAAAATGGAAACAGAGAGGGAAGAACGAATCAAAGTATTTTATCTAAAAAAAAACATGTACAGATAAACAAGTAACTTGATATCTGATATAACTTGATATCTGCTTATATATAAAACTGCAAAATTTATGTAGAGCCAACAAACAAGTCTATATATAACAGATTTATAAATTAAAATCAATATATCAGCTATATATCTATTTAAAACCAAACTCTAGTGAAGATATGTAAACATAAACTCATGTATGCTGTTGAATGAACAAAAGCTATAACCAATATCGTAACAGATCTAAAAATAAATAAAAATAAAGCAAGCAACTTATAAAACTCAAACGCAACAGAGCATATATAACATATGCCTGTACCTCAACAAAAGGAGAGACGGCCAGCAGGCGGTTCAAGGAGCAAGGGGAAATGGCTTGGCGTTTAGGTGGGCGGAGGCAGAGAAGAGAAACCTGGTGACGGAGGGAAGGAGGAAAAATGAGGGAGGGCGGAGGCGGATCTGCATCAGGAGCGCATGGGCTACGGAGTGAGAGCGGAAGGTGAAGGTGGCGAGATGAGCAATGGAGGGTGCGTGGTTGGGGTCAGGCGCGCGGAGGGGTGAGTGACGGGACAGGGAAGAGCGGTTCACTGGAAGTGGGGTTCGGCTGGTAATTGCCTGGGCTCGGGCCAAGGAGTTGCGGATGATGCTGGTGGCGGTGGAGGGGAGAGAGAATGAGGCGAGGTCAGGTGGTGGAGGGATGCCGTGGGTGGTAGCTAGTTAGGCGAAGGGATGGGAGTTTGGAAGAGGAAAGGAAAGTTGGTTGCTGTATTGTTATTTGTGAAAATGGAAGAGGAGCAGCAAAGGCAAATATAAGTGAAGAAATGAACAGGCACACAAATGAACCGTTCAAAAGAATACATCTTATACCAATTCATACGTTTAGACTTTCAAAAAAAAAATAGTATGGAATGGAAATGGTCACCCTGGAATTTAGCTGGAAGATTAAAGCAATTGATGGTTGCTTGGATACCACGGTTACAGTTTAAAAAGGGCAAAGAGAAATAAAAAGTCACGGATTCGGTACCGATACAATATATAGTTTGATTGTTTTCGCCGTGTACCGGACCTCAAACACAGAAATGAATATACCGTTAAGATCAACACGATGAGACGATCAAAACGGTACACAGATATCAATGGTACGATCGTCCGATCAAAAGTCAATAATCGATACCGAAAAATGCTGCTACTTTACCAGAAATAAGATAAACGGAGCAGTAGAAGTCCAAATTTGGAAAAACGAATTTCGCAGTCTGATTCAGAATGATCTGAATAAATTTTCTCCTGTTGACATATTTTGGTTTTGGAAAACTTTTAAATTCACTTTTATTAACCGGTTTGATTTGAAATGAAATTTCACAGGAAAACAAACTTCAATATTATCAAATGAAAATTTACCAGTTGCTATATTAAAATAGACGTATTCCAAATAATAAATTTTTAATTTCAAATTTTATTGTTTAAAATTTTACAAATTTCCAGTTAAATATACTTTTAAAACCATTAAATTTTTCGGGTCGTTACACTCTCCCCCACTCAAAACTTTTCGTCCCCGAAAAGGAAGGAGGTAGGAGAATAGAACAACCAGAAATAAAAGTAGTTGAAAGTCAAGATTAAACAATTAATTTGAACTATATAAATTTTACTTAAATTTGAAAACTTCATTTGCAATTCAATTGTCTTATATACTTTAAAACTTTTTTCAAGATCCATTTGCAAAATTTCTTGCTTCCTTACAATTACCATTTATATGCTTAAATAAAAACTTTATAAATATATGAAAACTATTTGAAAACAATTATTTACATTATTACTTATATTTACAAAGAAGCTATCTGAAAACATTAATCCATAATTCATAAATTTATTAATTTATCTCAAGATACTTTACAAATATTATCAATAATCAATAATCATTTACTTTAAATATGTTTTATTTAATTAATAACTTCTAAAATATTTATAACACTAATTTTTTTATTAAACCATGTAGTATACAAATAAACAATATTTAAAAGGATATAGTCAACAAGGAAAAGAAGGAGGATTTGGAAAAGCAGAATATTGGTAAATAAATAAAGTTGAGCAGATAAGGTAGATTCAAAAGAATAGTATCAGGCACGAATAATTAATTTAGAACCATAAGGGTTTTAATTTCAAATATTAATAGAAAATTCCTTTGTTGGAAATAATTTTATAATAAATTTCCTTTATAATAAAATATTTTTATAACTCGATGTTTCAACAAGTTTATCCTTGTTCCTGTAGACTCTGGTAGTGCGTTGATCAGGCGCAAAACTAGAATTCTCCAGGTACTTAGTAGACCTGTTTCAACACCCAGTGAAAATACTGGAAATTTAAAAAAAAAAACAGATATGGAAAGTACAATCCAAACAAAACGAACAAAACCTTTGTCCAACCATGGTTCGCAGATACACAATGGTTACGCCTGGTTCCCCCAGGAAACAATCCATATCCGTAAGCTTTCTCAGCCCTGCGAGTTACGCCATGATGACTAGTAGAATGCAGGATACACAATGGTTACGCATGGATCCCCCAGGAAACAATCCGTACCCCCAGGCAAGACTCAGCCAAGCATTTGCGCTACTATTCGCGACCTACACAGAATGCAGGATACACAATGGTTACGGCTGGATCCCCCAGGAAACAATCCGTACCCCTAGGCAAGACTCAACCAGGCAGTTGCGCTATGCAGTCACGAGAGAACAATAAGACCATGGGTAACGCCATGGAATTCGAAGGACACTCGAGTATCATATCCGGAAAACCAAAATCAGAGAGAATAATATCGATAGAATGAATCCAAGATGTGGCCACAAATCGGATATCAAGCAGAAGGCACTTTCCATATCTTTACTTCGAAAATATGTATCATATAGTACCTTTTCAAATCACTTTCAAATATCGTACTTATATAAAATCCATTATATATAAGATTTAATTTTCAAATCAAATACTTTCCAAAATCAATAGTATATCAAATCATACTTATATAGACTTCAATTATATAAGATTTCGCTTTCAAATTGAGTACCTTTTCAAATCTATAGTTTTCGAATCAATTTCATACTCATACAAATAAATTTTATATAAGTTCGACAACTCCCAAATCAAGTTTTTTAGTAACATAAGGTTCTCAAATTTCAATTTGTTTCAATATCAGTTCAATTTCAAAATCATATACAATTTCACCAAATTATTTCTTCTCAAATTAAATATCTTTAGTTTCAAAGCTTCCAAAATAATAGATTTAGAAAATAAATCCAAATTTCCAAATCAATATAATTTAAGTCAACCAATTCAATTTCAAAATCATCTTATACTTACGTAAGGTCCATCTTATATAAGGATCAAATTTTTCAAAATAAATTTCGCTGTATGAAGAGCCATATGGGATTTGAATATCTTTGCTTTTATGGGTTATATATCTTTGTAATTTAAATTGGAAATTTTCTTTTAGTAAGCAAAGATATTCTAACTCGACAGCCTTCAATTTCAGCATCAAAATATATCAATGATAATAGAATATAAGGTGTACATACGCCATCATTTCGAAGAATCACATTTGATCGCTCGCTCGATCACACAAGTTCGCTTTCGAACTAGTATTGTCCATTCGACTTCCTTAATGCGGATTTTCGATATGGTTTCTCAACTAGAAGCTATCAGTCTCCTTGCATAGCCATATACTATGATAGAGAATCCTAGAATCAAGCCCAAAATCCATATCAAATATTCGCCATCAAGAATCGAATGAAAAATCCTAACACGAAATGGTGTATTCACCTCGAACTTGTGTACTCAAACTTGGATCAAATTAATTATGCGAATAAAACAGCAGACGTACAACTTATATATTCATTCCAACTTGTTAAATATATAGTTTCATAAAGATGTTACTAAGTTAAAACATTTAATTAAACTTATTCAAAATATTTTGAAGACCAAATTCTTTTCAAAGCATTTTGAATCTAAATTTCATATTAGAAAAATTTAAAATTTCCTTATTCGTTTACTTAACAAAACAGTTTCAACTTATTAAATCATATTACTACATTCTTAAACATTCAAAACAAACTTATATACTTTATCAAACAATTCATACTTTTCAAAAAATTTAGCTTTGAAAAGTTAACCTTGATTTGGAAGTGTTCGAACCTTCGAAATAGTTGAAGAAATCATTTTCAAATTCAAGAAATGGAAATCAACAAATCAGTAAATCAATTTCAAAAGATAAGTTTATATCAAATTCGAAACTCGAAGACTGAACACCGGATTACTTCAAATCATTTCAAATATATATATATATACTTTGAATATCAAATCTTACTTCGAAATTTGAAATCAAAATTGGTTTCGCAAAATCACTCGCATAGCAATGCTACTAAAGTGGCCTATCCCCCACTCTGAAACTCGAAAATCAACGTCGATGATGCGTGCACTCATCACCGAAATTATTTTCCAGCGACATAAGTGAGTTTTGGACTTCTATTTCCTCAAACTTCTTTTGAAATTTCTTCGAAATCATTCGAAACTCATTAAAATCATTTGAAACATTTCTTATTCAGAAAATACTTTTAAATCATATTATTGTTATAATATATTTCAAAATCTTAAAACCAATTTCAACAACCCGGAGTTCAATTCTCGAATTTCAAATTTAAATCCTTCAATTATAATCATTTTTAGATAAATCAAATTTCTTATATAATTTTTTTTTCAAAATTACAAATCCTTTCGAAACCTCAAATTCTCATTTTAAAATCTTTATCGAAAACATTACACTTTTATATATAGAATATGATAGTTTCGATATATAAAACAATTTCTAAAATATAAACAAGCCTGATTTTCAAAGAATGGTTCAAGAATGGATTTCAAACAAAGATAGAAATTCAACTTAGAGGGACTCTATCAAATAGGATTCTGATTCGAAGATAAGTTTGAACGAAAAATGAGGTAATTAACTTACAAAATAGGAGATGGATATACTTATACAAGTCGCGGGCGACCTTAACCGGGTCAACCGTGACTTCAGGAACAAGATCGATGCAGAATTCCAAGAAAAACCAACATTCGATCGCAAGAGATAGCGGTATCTAAACCAAAGATATATAAATCTCCGGTGAATCAATGCCTATTGTAAAGGAGTTCCACCCCTTTACAATCATTCAAAGATTGGCGGGATCACCTATTCTTATAGAGATCATTCGAAGTGGAGTTATGGGATACTCCAGAATCAAAAGAATACAAATAGGGAGAGACAAAAATTGAATTTTGGAACCGCAGGGACGTTCCAAAGTTCAAAGAAAATTCGAGTCAAAAGGAAGAGATTCAACTCGAACGAAAGTGATTCTGTAAATAAATTTACAATATATGCTAAGTTTTGCCTAGAGCCAAAGCTCTGATACCAACTGTAACGACCCGCTATTTTGGACCTGTAACAACCCGAGTTTTTCTAACACGAAAAACCGGACCATTTGGGTAAAAAGAAGAGGTAGAAGAAGAAGAAAAATAGAAAACAACAACAAAATCTCACATACGCAGTGGAATAAAATATAATAGATAATAACAGATCTTTACACAAAAAGAAATCTATATCTGTTTACATATACATCATCCAAATACATCATCAGAGTACATCACATCAATATCATACAACTGGACAGTAATCATAACTTGTCCTCACAATCTGAATACACAGCGGAATATATAACTCAAATACGGAAGTACGTATCGCCATCCAGCTCCATAGCATCATTTCCTGTAATCTATAATACTCGGTCTGACCCGAGCATCATATAAAACAATACCCGAGTCAGTCTGGAAAACCAGCGTGAGAAAATCACACTCAAATTGATTATTAAAGTTTCAAAAATTCTTTTGAAAATAAAAGCATCTCGTAAGACCACGCCACAAATAAACATGTCGGGTTTTTACCTTACGATAGCTAAAACACTTTATATCAAAATCCTCTGATATTATAATAGTGTCTACAGAAAGTAAAATAGAATCTAGCTGAAATGCTTGCATCTCACATTTCAACAATATGTAACGACCCTGAATTTTGAACAATTTAATTTGAGAATATTTAATTAATTTTAAATATTTGAATGATGATTTGACTTGAATTTCAAATTATCAGAATGAATTGGCGATTTAATTTTTGAATTTAATCTATTGAAAAATTGAATAAAATTTGAATCTTCGATTTTAAGCCGGTTAAAAATAATTTAAAGGCTTAGAAAATTCATATTGATAATACTGATGATAATAGAAGCTTCAGAATTGAATTTGAAAGCGATTTGTTCAGTTTTGAAAATGTATCGTTTAAATTGAATTTAAAAAAATAGTCTTCCGAGACACAGTCTCGGGATTTGACGAAACCAGTTTCATTGGGTCCGTAATATTGAATTTTTACCGGATTTCAATTTTCGTATTTATCAGAATTGTTTTGTGAACGTACGTCGTATAAACGCGTATAAAATTTAAATCGAATTCAAAATTGAATTTCTGTAACAACCTGGATTTTTGCTCAAAATCATAATCATCGGCAAATGATTAAAGTTGTCAGATATTTGCTGTTTATTGTTGGAAAATTTTATAACGATAAAATCTTCGTCAAATTGGCAATATAAATTTCTGTTAATTTTATTGAAATTGGTAAAGGATTTGGAATTCTTTTGTTAAATTTTATTAATACAAAAATGAAATAAATACACGTAGCTAAATTTTAACATGATAAGTTAAAAACAAAACAAGTTAAAGAAAATGATATTTGCAAAAACAAAATTTGATTTAAAAAGAAAGTAAAAAAATAAAATAAACCATACCCTATATCATACCGGCCCATACCCTAACCCACGTTTTACCCCTTTTCTCTGATAAAACACGTACCCGCCCCTCTCCTCACTCATTCGTTCAAACCCTAAATTAAATCAAACGAAAGAAAAGAAAAAAATGGCGATTTGGAATTAGGGCTTCAGCGTTTTTTTTTGATTCGCTGGCGAATTGAAGCTTCGGCCTCGTCTATTTTCTTCGCTCGTTCATCACCATCGCGGCCCCGACCTTGCAGATCGATAGTGGCTCTCGTCGAACAAAGGTGAGTGATTTTATATCACTCACATCTAATTTAAATTTTGATGATTTCTGTCTTGTTCTAATTCATGAATTTCTAATGGACTTCGACTTTGTTTTCCTCGGCTTTGGTATTCTTGTACATTTGGTAAGTCAGGTCATTCAATTTGTATTGTTTTGGACTTTGAGATGAAGGTTGACGTTGTTCATTTACGTCTGGTTTTGATTTATAATTGTTCGAATTTTCCTATTTTGACATTGCTGTACAACTCGTCTGCATTTTTTTTCTTGTTCGAAGTATCGCATGCTGCTAGTTTTCGAGTTGCTCTGTTACTTACCAACCATTTCAAATTCTTTGTCTTTGTTTAAAACCGGTGCTTGCATTTGACTTCGGTCCACTTCGTTTATTTTGTGATTACAAGCTTCACAGTTTTGGTTAGTGTATTTCGGTGACTTCGGCTTTAACTTAGGCCTGTAGTTGTTTTCGACTGAAAACTTGATTTTGTTCATGGCATCGATTATGGTGCTTGGTGAACTAGTGGGTATTTTCTTATTGAATTTGAAGTGCTTTGTCTTAAGTTTGAATTGAATCAGTGGTTCCATTAATGATGTTATACTTGTGTTGTCTCTGCTATATTTTTTTTGCTGAGACTACACTTATACTGTCCACTGTTTTAATTTGAGCTTGCACTGTTTATTTTGCATATAAAACTTGGATCCTTTGTTCCATCACTGTTGTATCTGGTTTGGCATTGTTTCTAACTTGATACTGTCTGGCTCTTTTTGAAGTTGCATCTGTTAGATTGTAGTCCATGTGTTCACATTGATTATGTGCACTATGCCTTAGCCTTGCTTGTGCATTGCCCCATACATCGGTTACATCCACATTGTCACTGTTTGATATAGTTGCATTTTGGCCTTTATACATATGTCTGCAGTAACGTATGTATATACATAATTGATATGTATATATGTATGTTCGAATTGCATTTTATTTTCTCTTGGAATGATTGACTGTATTTTGAGATTGAATTATGACTTGGTGGAGTTGTTGTCATTACCATTGGCACTGACTTCATTTGGTCTGCACTTTGATGGTCGGGTTGCATACTCCCCGGTACCCTTATGTGCTTTGTTTTCTTGGAGAATCTTCCGGTTGTTTCATTTTGAACTGATTGAGTTCATTGCTATGTTGTTTTCACTTGATTTTGGAACTGGCTTTGAGTTTGGTTATCTTGTCGAGTCTGGCATTAATAATTTTTTTTTAAAAAAAAAAAAAAACTTAAACAGTACCACTAGTATATAACCTGATCTAAGTCCATATTTTAAATATATATACTGGAGACATTTGAGTCTTGTTCATACCATCTGGCACTATGCTTCGAATATACGAGCAGTTTCACTTTACAGTTATAACTGTCTCGACCCTTCAAACTAGTTGATGTTGATTTTTGTGATCTCAGATTTATTGCATTTTGCTTTGAACTGCATCTTCCTGTTGGCATATTCTCTTGATATTTTGGAAATTGAGCCCTGATATCCATGTGGTGGCTGCATTTTTCGTTGCAGTCCTACCCTTGTTTCTATGTGTGACTTTATATTCAGTGGTGGCAAGGCAGTGCACGCGTGCGTGTGCACTGCAGCCACCCAAACTCGACAGTTTTGAATTGATCTTTCTTTTGCTCGTGATGCATTGATCTTTTATGCTGTATTGGCGAGGCCGTACACGCGTGCGTGTACGGCAGCCAATAACACTATTTATCTCTGTTGATGATTTAAATCTGCTGATTTATTGCTTAACACTGTTAAGTGTTATATTTTCGTTATCCGATTTCTTTGTTGAAAGAGTCGGATAGACGAGAATTATTGTGACTGTCGTCTATTTGATTATTACTGCCTTTATGCACTAATAAACTGGTTTGAATTAGACTGACCTGTGTATTATTTTCTTTTGAATATAATACTCGGGTCAGACCAAGTATTCTTACAGCTTGAAGATTTTCGAGCAGCGAAGTTAGAGAGAGAGTAAAGAACCATTTTTAAATTCAGAAGAAAATTGTATTTTATGATATTCCGCTGTATCTGTATAAAATTGTATAAACTCTGATGTATTCTAAAAGATTTATAGAAATGAAATAAAGATTCATTTGTTTTAATTGATTGTTATTATCTGTGTTTCTGTGGCTGATTCTGTTTAAACCTTATAAACTAAATAACAATTCGTCTTTTTGAACGTTTCTAGTTGGTTTAAATACCGACTGGAGACGGTCAAAAGGGGGAATGTTACAGAGTGGTATCAGAGCTTTGGTTTACACAAAGCTTAGTTTATGATGTTTAATATGAATAGTTTTTAGAAACACTTTAAAAAGGAAACGTTTTTCAAATCCAAAGAAGTATAAAATTGTTTTAGAAATGAAAATTTTTTTTACTTAAGAAAAGTTAAATTGAATTGAATTAGTATTAATAAATATATGATTTGAAATTTAACTTAAGGAAGTTAAGTAAATTGAATTTGATTTGACAAATTATTGAGATGGAAAGTTAAACTTAAGAGATAAGTGATTATATAATATGAATTGGGAAGTTTAAATTAATAAGTTGTATAACTTATAAAATGAGAAAATTTAAGTAAAACCAGTTTTTAAATGGTTGAACAGTTTTGTTAAGTAAAACAAAATCTGAATTTTGAATAGTGATATGAATTTGACTTTAGTAAAGTTAAATAAAATAGAATTTCAAATAAATTTGAGACGAACTTAAGTTTTATGGTGAAAATAAATGCAAGTAGAGATAAAATGAAACATGGCTTAAGTAATAGTGAATCAAATTGAATTTGATATAAAAATGAATTGATAAAGTGATGTAATGAATATGAATTTGAATTATAGAAAGGAAATTCAACTTTAATTGTAAAAGTGAATTAGTGAATATGGTGAGTATAAAAATTCGATCTGAATTAGAATATAAACTAATTGAAATTAAGTGTGTTAAACCAAATTGGATGTAAGCAGAATAAATAAATTTGGTTAAATTGAATAAATTTGGTTTTGCCAGTTGATCGTATGGAAATTCATTAAGTATTAATGAAATTGAATTAATGGAAATTGAAAGCTAAGTAAATTGAATTCAAATTGAAAGGTAAGAAATCTAAATAGAACCAAATTTGATTTGAATTGAAAGCAAACTAACTCGAATATGAATTAGTGAATGTGAACTAATTGGATATGAATGAATGTTAGTAAAAATCCAATGTGAATAAATCAAATGCGGTTAGATTGAAAACCAAGTCGATGAATGATTTACTAAAGAACTAGTTGATTATCTTGGAAATGGAAAACTGATAAATTTATATAATAGTTTAAATTGAAAATTTTGAATTATTATAAACGGCTTAAATTGAAGATTTGAAAGTGTTAATAAAATATTGGAATTGTATAAGTGTTAAAAGTGAAATATTTAATGGATTTCATAAGTGAATGTTAATTACAGAATTAAAAAGTTTACAATGTGAAGTTATAAAATGAATCGATGTTGCGAAATAAAAGAATTTATAAGTAATTTACTTGTAAATTAAAAATTCTGATATAAAATTGAGTTATAAAGGAATTGGTTAATAAAGCAATTTTTATGAATTGAAGTCTTTATGAATAGAAATGGGATTTATAAACGTTGTTTATAAATTCGAAAATGACTTATTTTGATAAGTAAAATCTTTATAGTTTGTTAAAAGATGTATATTCACAAATTTTGGACCGTGAATATATTATTGAATAAAATGGACATGTTTTGGGGAAATGATATTTTTAAAACGAAGTAAATTGTTTTAAAAAGATGTTTTAAAAGGCATTGAATATCGAAACCATAGATTTCAACATTCATTGTTGAAATAGACGTTTTCGAATATAAGGAAATGGTGGACTATAACACTGTTGTTATAGTAAATGATTTCCGAAAGGAAATGTTTTGTATAGTATTGGGATTTATACATCTATCTAAATTTCGAATCCCTATACTAGTAATTTTGAGTTGTCGTAACGATGTTTTACGTAACATTCGTTTTAACTCAAATGAATATGTGAAAGAGAATGATTTCCTTAAAGATGAAATATATACTTAATTTTGATGTAAGTATATCGAATATTTTCAAATGTTGAAAATTGAATGAACTTGTGAATTACTTATTTTTATATAAGTATGGAAATGTTTTTCCAAATATGAAATGTTGTGAATATATTCCGTAAGGAATAAATGATTTGAAATTCATTTTTGAAGTCGAAGTTGAAAAGTTAAATGAGGAATTTGAACAATTTGTTCAATTTGAAATTTTTCAAAAGATTGAATCGTTAAGTTAAAATTGAGTTTAACTTCGACATCAAAGACAATATAAGTTGAGCTTTGAATTTCAGATGATGATTTGGATTGCATGTCTAACATTGTGAATTGATGACATAGCAATTGATCTCTATTAAATATATATCTGTTGGTGGCGGAGAATTTATTCTCTTAGCTTAACACCCTTCTCTGAGACGTACGAGCTCAGAGGTTATATATCGATAGACATCAATTCTGTGTTGAGAATTGACGATGTAAGCGTGAAATCCAAATCGAATGTGAAAGTCGATGATAAATGGAATTATGAATATGAATTAGGTTTGAGATAACCTTAAATTTCCAAATCGACTTAGAGGAAAATTTTGAAATCCTCTATTTTGTTATGAATATGGATATGTAAGTTTTTAGAACTTATATATATGAATGCGGTAAATTTGAAACCGTTAGTGTAGAAAGACATGGTTATGGAAATCTTATGTATGTTTACATAGATGTTATATGTACGAAATGGGAAATGGAAGTACTACATATATGATATTATGTTTTCTAAACTAAGGATGTGGAAAAGTACCTTCCATTTATTATTAAAGAAGGTATTGGAACTCGTGAAGAGTATCCATTTGAAATTCGTAGCTACGTAGAATTTTAGTCAGAGTGACTATTTGAATCGGAAATCCTTCGCGATAGTTCATCGCGATGAGATTAGATTTGATTGATGATGTTAGCGTAATTTGAGGGGCGAGATGCCTACAGTTACAAGCGATTCCATTGGGATAGTGGCGTAACCGCCGAGTAAACTGCAATCTAATGCCAGGCGAAATTTGAGGGGCGTGATGCCTACAGACACGAGCGATTCTACTGGGATAGTAGCGTAACCGCCGTGTGTACTGCAATCTATGGCGACAACCATGGCGAAATTTAAGAGATGAGAAATCTACAGCCACAAGCGACTCTACTGGGAAAGTAGCGTAACCGCCGGGTGGAACTGTAATCCATGGGGGAACGTGCTTTCCATATCCATTTTTAAAAGAATTTTTAAAAAGTATTTTCACTGGGAATTGAAGCAAGTATGTTTAGTACTTGGAGATTTTTAGACCTGCGCCTGGCCAGCGTATGCCTAATGTCTGTGAGAACGAAGATGGACTTGTTAAATTTCGAGTTAGCAAGTATTTTCAAACTGTAAATAGCAAATCAATGATTTGAAAGTAAAATTACGAAATTCCTACCTAATGAATTAAGGAAGAGGATCTTTGAAATGTTTTGAAAGTCCACAGCTTTGGAAGAGGTATATTATATAAATCTCTAATGTGAAGAATTTTAAGTTTGAATCTGAGTTGTAAATCGAAAATGTTGATAAAAAAAAACTTTTGGGTTTTGATTTTAGAAAATCAATGAATAAAAGAGAAGTTAAACAAAACTAGTGAGATTAAACAAATGGAATGAATCTTATATTCATTTATTTGTATTGAGTTTTAAGTTAGTAAATTTTTTTTTCTAGTGTATAAATATCGATGAAATTTTAACAACCTTTCCTTTTCGTGGACGAAAAGTTTTTAAGGAGGGGAGTTTGTAACGACCCTGAATTTTGAATAATTTAATTTGAGAATATTTAATTAATTTTAAATATTTGAATGATGATTTGACTTGAATTTCAAATTATCAGAATGAATTGGCGATTTAATTTTTGAATTTAATCTATTGAAAAATTGAATAAAATTTGAATCTTCGATTTTAAGCCGGTTAAAAATAATTTAAAGGCTTAGAAAATTCATATTGATAATACTGATGATAATAGAAGCTTCAGAATTGAATTTGAAAGCGATTTGTTCAGTTTTGAAAATGTATCGTTTAAATTGAATTTAAAAAAATAGTCTTCCGAGACACAGTCTCGGGATTTGACGAAACCAGTTTCATTGGGTCCGTAATATTGAATTTTTACCGGATTTCAATTTTCGTATTTATTAGAATTGTTTTGTGAACGTACGTCGTATAAACGCGTATAAAATTTAAATCGAATTCAAAATTGAATTTCTGTAACAACCTGGATTTTTGCTCAAAATCATAATCATCAGCAAATGATTAAAGTTGTCAGATATTTGCTGTTTATTGTTGGAAAATTTTATAACGATAAAATCTTCGTCAAATTGGCAATATAAATTTCTGTTAATTTTATTGAAATTGGTAAAGGAATTGGAATTCTTTTGTTAAATTTTATTAATACAAAAATGAAATAAATACACGTAGCTAAATTTTAACATGATAAGTTAAAAACAAAACAAGTTAAAGAAAATGATATTTGCAAAAACAAAATTTGATTTAAAAAGAAAGTAAAAAAATAAAATAAACCATACCCTATATCATACCGGCCCATACCCTAACCCACGTTTTACCCCTTTTCTCTGATAAAACACGTACCCGCCCCTCTCCTCACTCATTCGTTCAAACCCTAAATTAAATCAAACGAAAGAAAAGAAAAAAATGGCGACTTGGAATTAGGGCTTCAGCGTTTTTTTTTGATTCGCTGGCGAATTGAAGCTTCGGCCTCGTCTATTTTCTTCGCTCGTTCATCACCATCGCGGCGCCGACCTTGCAGATCGATAGTGGCTCTCGTCGAACAAAGGTGAGTGATTTTATATCACTCACATCTAATTTAAATTTTGATGATTTCTGTCTTGTTCTAATTCATGAATTTCTGATGGACTTCGACTTTGTTTTCCTCGGCTTTGGTATTCTTGTACATTTGGTAAGTCAGGTCATTCAATTTGTATTGTTTTGGACTTTGAGATGAAGGTTGACGTTGTTCATTTACGTCTGGTTTTGATTTATAATTGTTCGAATTTTCCTATTTTGACATTGCTGTACAACTCGTCTGCATTTTTTTTCTTGTTCGAAGTATCGCATGCTGCTAGTTTTCGAGTTGCTCTGTTACTTACCAACCATTTCAAATTCTTTGTCTTTGTTTAAAACCGGTGCTTGCATTTGACTTCGGTCCACTTCGTTTATTTTGTGATTACAAGCTTCACAGTTTTGGTTAGTGTATTTCGGTGACTTCGGCTTTAACTTAGGCCTGCAGTTGTTTTCGACTGAAAACTTGATTTTGTTCATGGCATCGATTATGGTGCTTGGTGAACTAGTGGGTATTTTCTTATTGAATTTGAAGTGCTTTGTCTTAAGTTTGAATTGAATCAGTGGTTCCATTAATGATGTTATACTTGTGTTGTCTCTGCTATATTTTTTTTGCTGAGACTACACTTATACTGTCCACTGTTTTAATTTGAGCTTGCACTGTTTATTTTGCATATAAAACTTGGATCCTTTGTTCCATCACTGTTGTATCTGGTTTGGCATTGTTTCTAACTTGATACTGTCTGGCTCTTTTTGAAGTTGCATCTGTTAGATTGTAGTCCATGTGTTCACATTGATTATGTGCACTATGCCTTAGCCTTGCTTGTGCATTGCCCGATACATCGGTTACATCCACATTGTCACTGTTTGATATAGTTGCATTTTGGCCTTTATACATATGTCTGCAGTAACGTATGTATATACATAATTGATATGTATATATGTATGTTCGAATTGCATTTTATTTTCTCTTGGAATGATTGACTGTATTTTGAGATTGAATTATGACTTGGTGGAGTTGTTATCATTACCATTGGCACTGACTTCATTTGGTCTGCACTTTGATGGTCGGGTTGCATACTCCCCGGTACCCTTATGTGCTTTGTTTTCTTGGAGAACCTTCCGGTTGTTTCATTTTGAACTGATTGAGTTCATTGCTATGTTGTTTTCACTTGATTTTGGAACTGGCTTTGAGTTTGGTTATCTTGTCGAGTCTGGCATTAATAATTTTTTTTTTAAAAAAAAAAAAAAAAACTTAAACTGTACCACTAGTATATAACCTGATCTAAGTCCATATTTTAAATATATATACTGGAGACATTTGAGTCTTGTTCATACCATCTGGCACTATGCTTCGAATATACGAGCAGTTTCACATTACAGTTATAACTGTCTCAACCTTTCAAACTAGTTGATGTTGATTTTTGTGATCTCAGATTTATTGCATTTTGCTTTGAACTGCATCTTCCTGTTGGCATATTCTCTTGATATTTTGGAAATTGAGCCCTGATATCCATGTGGTGGCTGCATTTTTCGTTGCAGTCCTACCCTTGTTTCTATGTGTGACTTTATATTCAGTGGTGGCGAGGCAGTGCACGCGTGCGTGTGCACTGCAGCCACCCAAACTCGACAGTTTTGAATTGATCTTTCTTTTGCTCGTGATGCATTGATCTTTTATGCTGTATTGGCGAGGCCGTACACGCGTGCGTGTACGGCAGCCAATAACACTATTTATCTCTGTTGATGATTTAAATCTGCTGATTTATTGCTTAACACTGTTAAGTGTTATATTTTCGTTATCCGATTTCTTTGTTGAAAGAGTCGGATAGACGAGAATTATTGTGACTGTCGTCTATTTGATTATTACTGCCTTTATGCACTAATAAACTGGTTTGAATTAGACTGACCTGTGTATTATTTTCTTTTGAATATAATACTCGGGTCAGACCAAGTATTCTTACAGCTTGAAGATTTTCGAGCAGCGAAGTTAGAGAGAGAGTAAAGAACCATTTTTAAATTCAGAAGAAAATTGTATTTTATGATATTCCGCTGTATCTGTATAAAATTGTATAAACTCTGATGTATTCTAAAAGATTTATAGAAATGAAATAAAGATTCATTTGTTTTAATTGATTGTTATTATCTGTGTTTCTGTGGCTGATTCTGTTTAAACCTTATAAACTAAATAACAATTCGTCTTTTTGAACGTTTCTAGTTGGTTTAAATACCGACTGGAGACGGTCAAAAGGGGGAATGTTACAGTTGGGCACAATCAAAACCGTACAGGCACGTAGGGAGAATGGATTTCCAACGAATGACTAGGCACTGGGGTACCACCTATCACAGTACGTGGCTTAAATCACCGTACCGAGGAGTACGCCCGCTCCCCTGCAACACAAGGCCGGAACCATCCCTTACTGGATGATCCCGAATAAAATCACCCCACGGTTGGGATCAGCAACCGCACCACTAAGCCGAAATAAAAAGGGACATCTAGACAGGGATGACCTTACCCTCCAGTGGGAGCTACCCACGAAGCCTTGCTGCATAACCCCTGATTTTCAGTCATTCCCGGTTGATGAGGTTCGAGGCTAAACGATACCTTTTAGAGAACATATCCCTTAGAATGCCCATCGTCCGCTGACGATGTTTCGCAAGCATTCGTCCATACAAGTCCGTCCTGGGTTTGAACGGAACCGAAGGCACTACTCCTACTACATCCATTTTGGAAATATCCTCAGGATTAGTAGCGACTAGCCCTTGCACTTCACTGCTCCATCTTCGACTCCGAAATCGTTACACGAAACGTACAAACCGGATCGAAGTGGTATTCGATTGCTCATCTTAGTCGTTTCCATTTGATAATTACAATTTCAAATTATAACTCTTAATGGTTTAAAGAAATGAATTCCCATTTATGACTTACAATTTCATTTCTATTCATAAGTTTTAACTTACTTACTTAAGACCTGGGACTATTCATTTAATTCCATTTTCATCTTTACAATCAAATTTTCAAATTATTACACTTAAGAACTTAAGAATATGAATTTCTTTACACAATTATAAGCATTTTACATTACCTTTATATCCAATTCAATTCGACTTCAACTTATTTACATTTAATTCAATTCCAATTCTCAATTTTATTTAACTTATCTTAAGTTAAATTCAAATATATTTATTCTCCTTCATATACTCGAATTAAATTTTAATTCCAGGATACAAATTTTATACAAGTTTTACAATTCATTCACCTTCAAGTTCTCTAACTCTTTTATCTACCAACTTATATTACTCATTGAGTTAATTTCATCTCATAATTATAATCCCAGAATTTAACTTTCATTCCCTTCTTATTTAAATCAACTTCATTCTATACTTTATGTTGTTGATTCATTTAAATTTCCACATTTATATTTTAAATAGAATTTCCAGAATCCAATTTAAAACAGTTTGGTAGCAATTTCTCTTTGGAAACTCGAAAATAGACATCGATGATGCTGCAGTCATCACCGAAATTATTTTCCAGCGACCAAAAGAGAATTTAATGCTTTTATCACTCTAAACATTTCAAACATTTTTAAATCCCAAATCCCACCAGATTTCAATTCAATTTCAAAAATATTCATGAAATAATATCACTATTATTTCCCCAAAACCTTTAAAAACTATTTTTAAATCCAAAGGAATTTAAATCTTTCCCAAAACTTCAAATTCAAAATCCATCCAATTTTTATATCCAAACATTACTCTGGAATTCTATCACATTTTATTTCAAGTTATAAGTCACTTTTACCATTTACATTTACAAATTTCATTTGTTTATGAATTTATCTCATTTGATTATAAATCACATTTGTAATTCACATTTGTATATGAAGTTTTATTTCAACTTATAAATTACATTTATAATTTATATTCTCAAATTCCATTTGTTATATCAATTTTATTCTTTAACTTTGGTTATACTTTTCCAATTTCTGATTCAATTTTTACACAATGATGATAATAATTTAATATCATCGCTTTCTAACAACCAAGCAACCAAATATCTAATTTACAAAAGTTATCATTTTATATATAAAAATAATTTGGGCAAAATTATTTCATTCACCCATTTAAAACAATATTGTGTCGAACTGTTCTATTCAAGTGTTTAGAAACCCCTTCGATACAGTTGTCCAGACTGTGCCGACGAAGGTTCATATGCCACTCAATAAACCAACCAACACAATATAAAACCATTTTATATTCACTAACAAATACGCGCTCATATCTATTAATACTCTCAAAATTCCCACCAGAGCCAAGGTTATCGCTAGCCTAAGCTCTGATACCACTGTAACGGTCTAGGCTTTTCAACCATCGACAGCGGCCTCAACTGGTAGGCTTTTCAACCATCCCAGCCCCACCGTGGCTTACATTGGTACCTCGAATTTGCTTTTACGGCCAGCCTCTCGACTCGCAACCAACCCCTCAATGGGACATGTAGGGGTAAGAGTCTCCCGTTCGCCACCAAACCGCGAAGCGAGAACCCTCTCCCGTTCTCCACCAAACCGCGAAGCGAGAACCCCCTATCATGCTGTACTGTAGCAAACCCGATCCCGGTCTCTTCGAAACGATCAGCGCATTTGGCCAATATTGATAGTCGGTTATTTAACTATCAATTAACATCCACAAGCAACCATCACACAATAAATAATTTCCCACATTATTTATTTGCCCAAATATCTTTTCAAGATATATTTCTAAATTTTCAAAGCTCATTTGAAAACCGTTTCAAACAGTTTCCGCTTACGGAATACATTTCCCAAATAATTATTTCCACTGAATCACTAAGTACAAAATACTTTTAATTTTAAAATAATTTAAAAACACCAAATATATTTTATAACATTGAAATTTTAAAACTACTTTAATACTTTATCAAAATATATATTTTAAGAATATTTAAAATAAAACCACTTTATAAATATAAGCTGACTTCCTCTTTAAAACATAATACCAAATTACTTTTATAAAACTACTACCATAATAGATTTTTGAAACTACTTACTTTAAAAAGTTAACATTTAAAAATAATAAATTTTCTAAAACATGTTTTTTAAAACATATTAAAACTTTTAACTTATATTTAAAACTACCTTGAAAACGTACTTGGCTATCCAGAGAAATACACTTCTCATTTCCATCCTTTAAAAATAAACCAACATTTATTTTAAACCAATTCATATCCCTTTATAAATTCCCACCTTGAATTTATATTTTCTAATATCCACTGATATTTTATTTTACTTTATAAACCCAGTTTATAAGTTCCAAAACCTCATTTCTCTTCTAAAATTCCAATTTTAAACAACTAAATCAATTCCCAATTGATTTCTCAATTTACTCTACTTACTTTGAAATAAATTTCCTTTGCTACTTCATTTATTCCAAAATACATTAACCTTTAGATTTTTATTCCTTATTACGAGTTAAACCCCTTTTTACCAATATCAATTACAGATTTCCAAAACTCCTCATTTATTCTTTAATTAACTTTAATCCTTAATTTCAAAAATAACTTCTTTTATTCTTCAAATAATATCACTTAAGTATAAAATTTATTATCCCTTGTAGATTCAAAATCCCCTTATTTCATATTTGTTAAAATTCCAAATCACCTTATTTTTATTTCAATTCGTTATAAATTTTATCCCAATTCCTCGAATTATTTTACTTAAACTTTTACTCCTTGATTTCTTTCCAAAAATTCAATTCCATAGATTTTATAATTTATTATACTGGACAATCCAAATCAACCACATCATCCAATATAAAATCATCACATAATATCAAATATTCAGAACATAGAATATTAAATAATCTAATAATTTTGAGGAATCCAGTTGGATCCCTCCAACCTGTTTCCCTGCATCCACAGACGTTAGCACAATATAAAATACCAATTCCACTTCAAGGTGGAATATCGCGGTATATGGGTTTTATAAAATATCATCCGCTATTATGCGGCGCATAGGGTCTCATCCGCTATATAAATGCGGGAATATCAACAACTCAAATATATACATATGCCAATATGTATATATTGCTATATACTACTATATATATAATATAGCATATTCAATCAATGCAATCATCCAATCAATTATTTAAATTTAACCATTTAAATTTAAAATAAAATTCAACTGAGTGAGATTAACTCACCTTTGATCTATTAGCATCTCATTTCCAATTGAGCTTGCTTCCTTCTCGAATTTTAAACCTTGAATAACATTATACGATTTATTAATATTTGAACTTACCAAACAATTCATTACCACTTAATAGGTTTAAATTTTAACTTATAATTTGATTTAACCCAATTTTCCCTTTGAAATCTCTAGTAAAAATAATTAAATAAGTTAATTTTAAACAAGTGAATCACCTTAATTTCTTATTTAAGATAAACTAGTTAACCCTACTCATAACCAACTAAATGAATTAAAGTTTTAATTTCCTTAAATTAAAGTTAAACAGTAAGTAATATATACATAAACCTGAACCAATTCTATATATAGTTCTTCATGGATGTCTTCAAATCTAAAAGTGTACATGTATATATTTAAAACTATTTTTCTCAAATTCTATAAAAATTTCTATTTAACCTATATACGTATTAAAATTTCAAAACGGTTCTGTCTTTGAAATTTCACTGCAAATTTTAAAATCTCATTTATATACTTTATCTACATGCATATATCTTTCATACTGAAAAATCAATCTTTGAGTTATAAAAAAATTCTTAAAAGAAATAAATTTTTATACCTTACAGTTAAATCCAATCACAGCCTGTGACGAGCTCAATCCCACACTTCACAGTCAAGCACGCTCCTTATTAGCCTCGCGACCACTTCATCTCGATTGCCCCATCGCGGTTCCGACGAACTAATACCCCAAATCCCCAAACGCGAGCTTCAACCATCGCGACTCTGACGATCGTCCCCACGCGCTTGACCTGACTACCACCAACAAGCTGTCGCGAGACCATCCCCTACCGCGAGCTCCAACCTGCAGCCCTTCGACGCCCAACGCCGCGACCCATACCAAAGCAAGTCGCGGCCCCAAAATCGCGTGCGTACGCCGCCCCATCGCGATACCCTTGTCAGAAACGAAGGGCTCAAATCCTATCTCCACGCGACAGAAAACTCCACGCGCCTCGACCTTACTTCCTGAAGATGAGCGCCGAGATTCGAAGTTGAGGCCCAGATCCAAGTCGCGATTCCCCTTTATCCGCCATTTATTTTTATTGTTATATTTTTTTCGAACGGAAGGGACTAGTAGGCGAAAGGGAAATGGAGTTATTCGAATTCGTGAAATTAGAAGAGGGAAAAATATGGTTTCGATTTCTGAATGAATTCTTGAGAGGAAGCTCGGCCATTATATTATATTTTCCGTTTAATAATGACTGGAATTGAATTGAAAAAACGAGGAAGGAACTAGCAGTTTTTAGAAGGAACGAGAAGTGTACGATGGAAGATAAGGGTAGCATGTTAAAGTGAAGATGAGATGGCTTATACTAGAAGCTTGACTAATTAAATTATTACCAATTAAATTTTCAGCGTGTTTATATATCGTACACTCACACACTAATTCCGATCAATACGAAATTTGAAATCCGATAATAACTCAATATTACGGATCCAACGGAACTGGTTTCGTCGGATTCCGAGACTGTGCCTCGGAAGGCTATTTTAAAATTCATTTTAAACGATTTATTTTTAAAACTGAACAAAACTCTTTGAAATTCCATTTTACAAGTTCTATCATCTTCAGTATTATTAATATGAATTTTACGAGCTTTCAAAATATTTTTAGTTAGCTTAGAATACCAGATTTACTATTTTATCCAACTTCAAATAATTTAATTTAATAACTAAATCACCCCAAACAGCGATATTTGAAATTTAAGTTAATAATTAATCTCTGAATATTTAAAATTAATTAAATATTCCTATTTCAAATGTTCAAAATTTCTGGGTCGTCACATTCCTCCCCCCTTAAAAGAATTTCGTCCCCGAAATTACCAATTAGGAAGAATGATCCAATACCCATTACTATTTCCCAAGTTCAAACAGTTTTAACAATACCCAAACAATCTTTTATTAATGATACACTAATCATCTTTTAACTTCCCAAACTTAATCATAAGTTCAACCCATACCACCTACTTATCCATTCAAATTTAAATTTGAATTCAAATTTTAACTTATCAAAATTTTCCAAAATTTTTCTCTCCCTAAATTTCCGAAAAATTTCGCCAGCGTCTCCTTTGCGCGGCTAGCTCGGTACAACTACAAAATGGCTCTACGGCTTCAAAAAGAAAACAAAAAGCCAAGTGGCTGGATCAAAACCCAATCAAATTTCATATAGAAATTCAAATACATACCTTTTTGTCGGCCATTAAATTTTATCTTCTAAAATCAAAAATCCCAATTTATCCATTGCTTTTATACACCTGTATATCCTACTAAGCAATAATATTCAATCACAATTTCAAAACCATTCTAGACATTTCTTTACAAATTTTCAATATTTGCTTTACTTAAGCCCGTACGATGCACATATATCATCCGTACGCAATATCACATTCGATCGCTCAATCGATCACATAATTTCACTTCCGAACTAGTATCGTCCACCCGACTTCCTAGTGCGGACTCAGATCTGGTTCCTTAATCAGAAACCGTCATTCTCCTTGCATAGCCACCAACTATGATAGAGAATATCCAGAATCAATCAACAATCCATATCCAGGTTCGCCATCGAAAATCGAGTGAAAAATTCCAACTCGGATCGATATATCTATCTCGAAATTCTGTGTTCGACATCTGGACCAAATAGCTATGCGAATAAAATAATATACGTACATCTTACGTATAAATTCCAATTGATTACCAATTATATCAATTTTCTTTTATTCACATTCATTTTGATTGTTATCCCCTTATTCACAACTATCCCATTTCACAACTTCAGTTTTAGTCTTCATTCAACTATTCACTTAGTATATATTTTTTTTTATTTTTCCATTCCAAAATTACTAAGTATATTTCCAATACAAATTTTCTTAAGAATTTCATTCTTCAATTCTTAAGTTCATATAAATTTTCTTATACTTATTTACTACTTCACCACCGAAGTGTATATATTCAAATTGAACTCCCATTTCATATGAATTCCAACTTACTTCAATTTACTACTTCATTTCCAATTTTTCCTTAAATTCAATTCATCTCCAACTTCCATAAAATGAATTTTATTTAGCTCGAAAACAATCCAAGTTAATTCATTCAATAACTATTTCTCAACTTATTTAAACCACTCCTCTGTTGAGTTCAGTTTCCATTCAACATTTACTTAAGTCAATAACTTAAGTTTATTTTCCATTTAACCAACCCTTTAAAATTTTATTTCCATCTTTTCATTTGATTCTTATTTAATCAAATTCCATCCATTTATTTATTAAATCTAATTGGTTCATTCACTCAATCATTATGAATTTTATTTTCCATACTCAATTCATCTGGAATTATTTTATTAATAACCAGGCCATTTCCAATTTATTTTCACTTATTTGGATTCATTTGAAATTTAAACCATCACTATGTTAATCCAATTTCATTAACTAATTTATTATCTCATTAGTTCCTTCGCTGGTTAAAATTAAATACTTGCTTTTTAATTCCAAATATCACTTCACTTAATTTTCTTAAGTTCAATATATTTTATAATTCAAGTTTGGATTTATTTAAAAATTAAGATTGCTCATCTTAGTCGTTTCCATTTGATAATTACAATTTCAAATTATAACTCTTAATGGTTTAAAGAAATGAATTCCCATTTATGACTTACAATTTCATTTCTATTCATAAGTTTTAACTTACTTACTTAAGACCTGGGACTATTCATTTAATTCCATTTTCATCTTTACAATCAAATTTTCAAATTATTACACTTAAGAACTTAAGAATATGAATTTCTTTACACAATTATAAGCATTTTACATTACCTTTATATCCAATTCAATTCGACTTCAACTTATTTACATTTAATTCAATTCCAATTCTCAATTTTATTTAACTTATCTTAAGTTAAATTCAAATATATTTATTCTCCTTCATATACTCGAATTAAATTTTAATTCCAGGATACAAATTTTATACAAGTTTTACAATTCATTCACCTTCAAGTTCTCTAACTCTTTTATCTACCAACTTATATTACTCATTGAGTTAATTTCATCTCATAATTATAATCCCAGAATTTAACTTTCATTCCCTTCTTATTTAAATCAACTTCATTCTATACTTTATGTTGTTGATTCATTTAAATTTCCACATTTATATTTTAAATAGAATTTCCAGAATCCAATTTAAAACAGTTTGGTAGCAATTTCTCTTTGGAAACTCGAAAATAGACATCGATGATGCTGCAGTCATCACCGAAATTATTTTCCAGCGACCAAAAGAGAATTTAATGCTTTTATCACTCTAAACATTTCAAACATTTTTAAATCCCAAATCCCACCAGATTTCAATTCAATTTCAAAAATATTCATGAAATAATATCACTATTATTTCCCCAAAACCTTTAAAAACTATTTTTAAATCCAAAGGAATTTAAATCTTTCCCAAAACTTCAAATTCAAAATCCATCCAATTTTTATATCCAAACATTACTCTGGAATTCTATCACATTTTATTTCAAGTTATAAGTCACTTTTACCATTTACATTTACAAATTTCATTTGTTTATGAATTTATCTCATTTGATTATAAATCACATTTGTAATTCACATTTGTATATGAAGTTTTATTTCAACTTATAAATTACATTTATAATTTATATTCTCAAATTCCATTTGTTATATCAATTTTATTCTTTAACTTTGGTTATACTTTTCCAATTTCTGATTCAATTTTTACACAATGATGATAATAATTTAATATCATCGCTTTCTAACAACCAAGCAACCAAATATCTAATTTACAAAAGTTATCATTTTATATATAAAAATAATTTGGGCAAAATTATTTCATTCACCCATTTAAAACAATATTGTGTCGAACTGTTCTATTCAAGTGTTTAGAAACCCCTTCGATACAGTTGTCCAGACTGTGCCGACGAAGGTTCATATGCCACTCAATAAACCAACCAACACAATATAAAACCATTTTATATTCACTAACAAATACGCGCTCATATCTATTAATACTCTCAAAATTCCCACCAGAGCCAAGGTTATCGCTAGCCTAAGCTCTGATACCACTGTAACGGTCTAGGCTTTTCAACCATCGACAGCGGCCTCAACTGGTAGGCTTTTCAACCATCCCAGCCCCACCGTGGCTTACATTGGTACCTCGAATTTGCTTTTACGGCCAGCCTCTCGACTCGCAACCAACCCCTCAATGGGACATGTAGGGGTAAGAGTCTCCCGTTCGCCACCAAACCGCGAAGCGAGAACCCTCTCCCGTTCTCCACCAAACCGCGAAGCGAGAACCCCCTATCATGCTGTACTGTAGCAAACCCGATCCCGGTCTCTTCGAAACGATCAGCGCATTTGGCCAATATTGATAGTCGGTTATTTAACTATCAATTAACATCCACAAGCAACCATCACACAATAAATAATTTCCCACATTATTTATTTGCCCAAATATCTTTTCAAGATATATTTCTAAATTTTCAAAGCTCATTTGAAAACCGTTTCAAACAGTTTCCGCTTACGGAATACATTTCCCAAATAATTACTTCCACTGAATCACCAAGTACAAAATACTTTTAATTTTAAAATAATTTAAAAACACCAAATATATTTTATAACATTGAAATTTTAAAACTACTTTAATACTTTATCAAAATATATATTTTAAGAATATTTAAAATAAAACCACTTTATAAATATAAGCTGACTTCCTCTTTAAAACATAATACCAAATTACTTTTATAAAACTACTACCATAATAGATTTTTGAAACTACTTACTTTAAAAAGTTAACATTTAAAAATAATAAATTTTCTAAAACATGTTTTTTAAAACATATTAAAACTTTTAACTTATATTTAAAACTACCTTGAAAACGTACTTGGCTATCCAGAGAAATACACTTCTCATTTCCATCCTTTAAAAATAAACCAACATTTATTTTAAACCAATTCATATCCCTTTATAAATTCCCACCTTGAATTTATATTTTCTAATATCCACTGATATTTTATTTTACTTTATAAACCCAGTTTATAAGTTCCAAAACCTCATTTCTCTTCTAAAATTCCAATTTTAAACAACTAAATCAATTCCCAATTGATTTCTCAATTTACTCTACTTACTTTGAAATAAATTTCCTTTGCTACTTCATTTATTCCAAAATACATTAACCTTTAGATTTTTATTCCTTATTACGAGTTAAACCCCTTTTTACCAATATCAATTACAGATTTCCAAAACTCCTCATTTATTCTTTAATTAACTTTAATCCTTAATTTCAAAAATAACTTCTTTTATTCTTCAAATAATATCACTTAAGTATAAAATTTATTATCCCTTGTAGATTCAAAATCCCCTTATTTCATATTTGTTAAAATTCCAAATCACCTTATTTTTATTTCAATTCGTTATAAATTTTATCCCAATTCCTCGAATTATTTTACTTAAACTTTTACTCCTTGATTTCTTTCCAAAAATTCAATTCCATAGATTTTATAATTTATTATACTGGACAATCCAAATCAACCACATCATCCAATATAAAATCATCACATAATATCAAATATTCAGAACATAGAATATTAAATAATCTAATAATTTTGAGGAATCCAGTTGGATCCCTCCAACCTGTTTCCCTGCATCCACAGACGTTAGCACAATATAAAATACCAATTCCACTTCAAGGTGGAATATCGCGGTATATGGGTTTTATAAAATATCATCCGCTATTATGCGGCGCATAGGGTCTCATCCGCTATATAAATGCGGGAATATCAACAACTCAAATATATACATATGCCAATATGTATATATTGCTATATACTACTATATATATAATATAGCATATTCAATCAATGCAATCATCCAATCAATTATTTAAATTTAACCATTTAAATTTAAAATAAAATTCAATTGAGTGAGATTAACTCACCTTTGATCTATTAGCATCTCATTTCCAATTGAGCTTGCTTCCTTCTGGAATTTTAAACCTTGAATAACATTATACGATTTATTAATATTTGAACTTACCAAACAATTCATTACCACTTAATAGGTTTAAATTTTAACTTATAATTTGATTTAACCCAATTTTCCCTTTGAAATCTCTAGTAAAAATAATTAAATAAGTTAATTTTAAACAAGTGAATCACCTTAATTTCTTATTTAAGATAAACTAGTTAACCCTACTCATAACCAACTAAATGAATTAAAGTTTTAATTTCCTTAAATTAAAGTTAAACAGTAAGTAATATATACATAAACCTGAACCAATTCTATATATAGTTCTTCATGGATGTCTTCAAATCTAAAAGTGTACATGTATATATTTAAAACTATTTTTCTCAAATTCTATAAAAATTTCTATTTAACCTATATACGTATTAAAATTTCAAAACGGTTCTGTCTTTGAAATTTCACTGCAAATTTTAAAATCTCAGTTATATACTTTATCTACATGCATATATCTTTCATACTGAAAAATCAATCTTTGAGTTATAAAAAAATTCTTAAAAGAAATAAATTTTTATACCTTACAGTTAAATCCAATCACAGCCTGTGACGAGCTCAATCCCACACTTCACAGTCAAGCACGCTCCTTATTAGCCTCGCGACCACTTCATCTCGATTGCCCCATCGCGGTTCCGACGAACTAATACCCCAAATCCCCAAACGCGAGCTTCAACCATCGCGACTCTGACGATCGTCCCCACGCGCTTGACCTGACTACCACCAACAAGCTGTCGCGAGACCATCCCCTACCGCGAGCTCCAACCTGCAGCCCTTCGACGCCCAACGCCGCGACCCATACCAAAGCAAGTCGCGGCCCCAAAATCGCGTGCGTACGCCGCCCCATCGCGATACCCTTGTCAGAAACGAAGGGCTCAAATCCTATCTCCACGCGACAGAAAACTCCACGCGCCTCGACCTTACTTCCTGAAGATGAGCGCCGAGATTCGAAGTTGAGGCCCAGATCCAAGTCGCGATTCCCCTTTATCCGCCATTTATTTTTATTGTTATATTTTTTTCGAACGGAAGGGACTAGTAGGCGAAAGGGAAATGGAGTTATTCGAATTCGTGAAATTAGAAGAGGGAAAAATATGGTTTCGATTTCTGAATGAATTCTTGAGAGGAAGCTCGGCCATTATATTATATTTTCCGTTTAATAATGACTGGAATTGAATTGAATAAAAGAGGAAGGAACTAGCAGTTTTTAGAAGGAACGAGAAGTGTACGATGGAAGATAAGGGTAGCATGTTAAAGTGAAGATGAGATGGCTTATACAAGAAGCTTGACTAATTAAATTATTACCAATTAAATTTTCAGCGTGTTTATATATCGTACACTCACACACTAATTCCGATCAATACGAAATTTGAAATCCGATAATAACTCAATATTACGGATCCAACGGAACTGGTTTCGTCGGATTCCGAGACTGTGCCTCGGAAGGCTATTTTAAAATTCATTTTAAACGATTTATTTTTAAAACTGAACAAAACTCTTTGAAATTCCATTTTACAAGTTCTATCATCTTCAGTATTATTAATATGAATTTTACGAGCTTTCAAAATATTTTTAGTTAGCTTAGAATACCAGATTTACTATTTTATCCAACTTCAAATAATTTAATTTAATAACTAAATCACCCCAAACAGCGATATTTGAAATTTAAGTTAATAATTAATCTCTGAATATTTAAAATTAATTAAATATTCCTATTTCAAATGTTCAAAATTTCCGGGTCGTCACATTCCTCCCCCCTTAAAAGAATTTCGTCCCCGAAATTACCAATTAGGAAGAATGATCCAATACCCATTACTATTTCCCAAGTTCAAACAGTTTTAACAATACCCAAACAATCTTTTATTAATGATACACTAATCATCTTTTAACTTCCCAAACTTAATCATAAGTTCAACCCATACCACCTACTTATCCATTCAAATTTAAATTTGAATTCAAATTTTAACTTATCAAAATTTTCCAAAATTTTTCTCTCCCTAAATTTCTGAAAAATTTCGCCAGCGTCTCCTTTGCGCGGCTAGCTCGGTACAACTACAAAATGGCTCTACGGCTTCAAAAAGAAAACAAAAAGCCAAGTGGCTGGATCAAAACCCAATCAAATTTCATATAGAAATTCAAATACATACCTTTTTGTCGGCCATTAAATTTTATCTTCTAAAATCAAAAATCCCAATTTATCCATTGCTTTTATACACCTGTATATCCTACTAAGCAATAATATTCAATCACAATTTCAAAACCATTCTAGACATTTCTTTACAAATTTTCAATATTTGCTTTACTTAAGCCCGTACGATGCACATATATCATCCGTACGCAATATCACATTCGATCGCTCAATCGATCACATAATTTCACTTCCGAACTAGTATCGTCCACCCGACTTCCTAGTGCGGACTCAGATCTGGTTCCTTAATCAGAAACCGTCATTCTCCTTGCATAGCCACCAACTATGATAGAGAATATCCAGAATCAATCAACAATCCATATCCAGGTTCGCCATCGAAAATCGAGTGAAAAATTCCAACTCGGATCGATATATCTATCTCGAAATTCTGTGTTCGACATCTGGACCAAATAGCTATGCGAATAAAATAATATACGTACATCTTACGTATAAATTCCAATTGATTACCAATTATATCAATTTTCTTTTATTCACATTCATTTTGATTGTTATCCCCTTATTCACAACTATCCCATTTCAGAACTTCAGTTTTAGTCTTCATTCAACTATTCACTTAGTATATATTTTTTTTTATTTTTCCATTCCAAAATTACTAAGTATATTTCCAATACAAATTTTCTTAAGAATTTCATTCTTCAATTCTTAAGTTCATATAAATTTTCTTATACTTATTTACTACTTCACCACCGAAGTGTATATATTCAAATTGAACTCCCATTTCATATGAATTCCAACTTACTTCAATTTACTACTTCATTTCCAATTTTTCCTTAAATTCAATTCATCTCCAACTTCCATAAAATGAATTTTATTTAGCTCGAAAACAATCCAAGTTAATTCATTCAATAACTATTTCTCAACTTATTTAAACCACTCCTCTGTTGAGTTCAGTTTCCATTCAACATTTACTTAAGTCAATAACTTAAGTTTATTTTCCATTTAACCAACCCTTTAAAATTTTATTTCCATCTTTTCATTTGATTCTTATTTAATCAAATTCCATCCATTTATTTATTAAATCTAATTGGTTCATTCACTCAATCATTATGAATTTTATTTTCCATACTCAATTCATCTGGAATTATTTTATTAATAACCAGGCCATTTCCAATTTATTTTCACTTATTTGGATTCATTTGCAATTTAAACCATCACTATGTTAATCCAATTTCATTAACTAATTTATTATCTCATTAGTTCCTTCGCTGGTTAAAATTAAATACTTGCTTTTTAATTCCAAATATCACTTCACTTAATTTTCTTAAGTTCAATATATTTTATAATTCAAGTTTGGATTTATTTAAAAATTAAGATTGCTCATCTTAGTCGTTTCCATTTGATAATTACAATTTCAAATTATAACTCTTAATGGTTTAAAGAAATGAATTCCCATTTATGACTTACAATTTCATTTCTATTCATAAGTTTTAACTTACTTACTTAAGACCTGGGACTATTCATTTAATTCCATTTTCATCTTTACAATCAAATTTTCAAATTATTACACTTAAGAACTTAAGAATATGAATTTCTTTACACAATTATAAGCATTTTACATTACCTTTATATCCAATTCAATTCGACTTCAACTTATTTACATTTAATTCAATTCCAATTCTCAATTTTATTTAACTTATCTTAAGTTAAATTCAAATATATTTATTCTCCTTCATATACTCGAATTAAATTTTAATTCCAGGATACAAATTTTATACAAGTTTTACAATTCATTCACCTTCAAGTTCTCTAACTCTTTTATCTACCAACTTATATTACTCATTGAGTTAATTTCATCTCATAATTATAATCCCAGAATTTAACTTTCATTCCCTTCTTATTTAAATCAACTTCATTCTATACTTTATGTTGTTGATTCATTTAAATTTCCACATTTATATTTTAAATAGAATTTCCAGAATCCAATTTAAAACAGTTTGGTAGCAATTTCTCTTTGGAAACTCGAAAATAGACATCGATGATGCTGCAGTCATCACCGAAATTATTTTCCAGCGACCAAAAGAGAATTTAATGCTTTTATCACTCTAAACATTTCAAACATTTTTAAATCCCAAATCCCACCAGATTTCAATTCAATTTCAAAAATATTCATGAAATAATATCACTATTATTTCCCCAAAACCTTTAAAAACTATTTTTAAATCCAAAGGAATTTAAATCTTTCCCAAAACTTCAAATTCAAAATCCATCCAATTTTTATATCCAAACATTACTCTGGAATTCTATCACATTTTATTTCAAGTTATAAGTCACTTTTACCATTTACATTTACAAATTTCATTTGTTTATGAATTTATCTCATTTGATTATAAATCACATTTGTAATTCACATTTGTATATGAAGTTTTATTTCAACTTATAAATTACATTTATAATTTATATTCTCAAATTCCATTTGTTATATCAATTTTATTCTTTAACTTTGGTTATACTTTTCCAATTTCTGATTCAATTTTTACACAATGATGATAATAATTTAATATCATCGCTTTCTAACAACCAAGCAACCAAATATCTAATTTACAAAAGTTATCATTTTATATATAAAAATAATTTGGGCAAAATTATTTCATTCACCCATTTAAAACAATATTGTGTCGAACTGTTCTATTCAAGTGTTTAGAAACCCCTTCGATACAGTTGTCCAGACTGTGCCGACGAAGGTTCATATGCCACTCAATAAACCAACCAACACAATATAAAACCATTTTATATTCACTAACAAATACGCGCTCATATCTATTAATACTCTCAAAATTCCCACCAGAGCCAAGGTTATCGCTAGCCTAAGCTCTGATACCACTGTAACGGTCTAGGCTTTTCAACCATCGACAGCGGCCTCAACTGGTAGGCTTTTCAACCATCCCAGCCCCACCGTGGCTTACATTGGTACCTCGAATTTGCTTTTACGGCCAGCCTCTCGACTCGCAACCAACCCCTCAATGGGACATGTAGGGGTAAGAGTCTCCCGTTCGCCACCAAACCGCGAAGCGAGAACCCTCTCCCGTTCTCCACCAAACCGCGAAGCGAGAACCCCCTATCATGCTGTACTGTAGCAAACCCGATCCCGGTCTCTTCGAAACGATCAGCGCATTTGGCCAATATTGATAGTCGGTTATTTAACTATCAATTAACATCCACAAGCAACCATCACACAATAAATAATTTCCCACATTATTTATTTGCCCAAATATCTTTTCAAGATATATTTCTAAATTTTCAAAGCTCATTTGAAAACCGTTTCAAACAGTTTCCGCTTACGGAATACATTTCCCAAATAATTATTTCCACTGAATCACCAAGTACAAAATACTTTTAATTTTAAAATAATTTAAAAACACCAAATATATTTTATAACATTGAAATTTTAAAACTACTTTAATACTTTATCAAAATATATATTTTAAGAATATTTAAAATAAAACCACTTTATAAATATAAGCTGACTTCCTCTTTAAAACATAATACCAAATTACTTTTATAAAACTACTACCATAATAGATTTTTGAAACTACTTACTTTAAAAAGTTAACATTTAAAAATAATAAATTTTCTAAAACATGTTTTTTAAAACATATTAAAACTTTTAACTTATATTTAAAACTACCTTGAAAACGTACTTGGCTATCCAGAGAAATACACTTCTCATTTCCATCCTTTAAAAATAAACCAACATTTATTTTAAACCAATTCATATCCCTTTATAAATTCCCACCTTGAATTTATATTTTCTAATATCCACTGATATTTTATTTTACTTTATAAACCCAGTTTATAAGTTCCAAAACCTCATTTCTCTTCTAAAATTCCAATTTTAAACAACTAAATCAATTCCCAATTGATTTCTCAATTTACTCTACTTACTTTGAAATAAATTTCCTTTGCTACTTCATTTATTCCAAAATACATTAACCTTTAGATTTTTATTCCTTATTACGAGTTAAACCCCTTTTTACCAATATCAATTACAGATTTCCAAAACTCCTCATTTATTCTTTAATTAACTTTAATCCTTAATTTCAAAAATAACTTCTTTTATTCTTCAAATAATATCACTTAAGTATAAAATTTATTATCCCTTGTAGATTCAAAATCCCCTTATTTCATATTTGTTAAAATTCCAAATCACCTTATTTTTATTTCAATTCGTTATAAATTTTATCCCAATTCCTCGAATTATTTTACTTAAACTTTTACTCCTTGATTTCTTTCCAAAAATTCAATTCCATAGATTTTATAATTTATTATACTGGACAATCCAAATCAACCACATCATCCAATATAAAATCATCACATAATATCAAATATTCAGAACATAGAATATTAAATAATCTAATAATTTTGAGGAATCCAGTTGGATCCCTCCAACCTGTTTCCCTGCATCCACAGACGTTAGCACAATATAAAATACCAATTCCACTTCAAGGTGGAATATCGCGGTATATGGGTTTTATAAAATATCATCCGCTATTATGCGGCGCATAGGGTCTCATCCGCTATATAAATGCGGGAATATCAACAACTCAAATATATACATATGCCAATATGTATATATTGCTATATACTACTATATATATAATATAGCATATTCAATCAATGCAATCATCCAATCAATTATTTAAATTTAACCATTTAAATTTAAAATAAAATTCAACTGAGTGAGATTAACTCACCTTTGATCTATTAGCATCTCATTTCCAATTGAGCTTGCTTCCTTCTCGAATTTTAAACCTTGAATAACATTATACGATTTATTAATATTTGAACTTACCAAACAATTCATTACCACTTAATAGGTTTAAATTTTAACTTATAATTTGATTTAACCCAATTTTCCCTTTGAAATCTCTAGTAAAAATAATTAAATAAGTTAATTTTAAACAAGTGAATCACCTTAATTTCTTATTTAAGATAAACTAGTTAACCCTACTCATAACCAACTAAATGAATTAAAGTTTTAATTTCCTTAAATTAAAGTTAAACAGTAAGTAATATATACATAAACCTGAACCAATTCTATATATAGTTCTTCATGGATGTCTTCAAATCTAAAAGTGTACATGTATATATTTAAAACTATTTTTCTCAAATTCTATAAAAATTTCTATTTAACCTATATACGTATTAAAATTTCAAAACGGTTCTGTCTTTGAAATTTCACTGCAAATTTTAAAATCTCATTTATATACTTTATCTACATGCATATATCTTTCATACTGAAAAATCAATCTTTGAGTTATAAAAAAATTCTTAAAAGAAATAAATTTTTATACCTTACAGTTAAATCCAATCACAGCCTGTGACGAGCTCAATCCCACACTTCACAGTCAAGCACGCTCCTTATTAGCCTCGCGACCACTTCATCTCGATTGCCCCATCGCGGTTCCGACGAACTAATACCCCAAATCCCCAAACGCGAGCTTCAACCATCGCGACTCTGACGATCGTCCCCACGCGCTTGACCTGACTACCACCAACAAGCTGTCGCGAGACCATCCCCTACCGCGAGCTCCAACCTGCAGCCCTTCGACGCCCAACGCCGCGACCCATACCAAAGCAAGTCGCGGCCCCAAAATCGCGTGCGTACGCCGCCCCATCGCGATACCCTTGTCAGAAACGAAGGGCTCAAATCCTATCTCCACGCGACAGAAAACTCCACGCGCCTCGACCTTACTTCCTGAAGATGAGCGCCGAGATTCGAAGTTGAGGCCCAGATCCAAGTCGCGATTCCCCTTTATCCGCCATTTATTTTTATTGTTATATTTTTTTCGAACGGAAGGGACTAGTAGGCGAAAGGGAAATGGAGTTATTCGAATTCGTGAAATTAGAAGAGGGAAAAATATGGTTTCGATTTCTGAATGAATTCTTGAGAGGAAGCTCGGCCATTATATTATATTTTCCGTTTAATAATGACTGGAATTGAATTGAATAAACGAGGAAGGAACTAGCAGTTTTTAGAAGGAACGAGAAGTGTACGATGGAAGATAAGGGTAGCATGTTAAAGTGAAGATGAGATGGCTTATACAAGAAGCTTGACTAATTAAATTATTACCAATTAAATTTTCAGCGTGTTTATATATCGTACACTCACACACTAATTCCGATCAATACGAAATTTGAAATCCGATAATAACTCAATATTACGGATCCAACGGAACTGGTTTCGTCGGATTTCGAGACTGTGCCTCGGAAGGCTATTTTAAAATTCATTTTAAACGATTTATTTTTAAAACTGAACAAAACTCTTTGAAATTCCATTTTACAAGTTCTATCATCTTCAGTATTATTAATATGAATTTTACGAGCTTTCAAAATATTTTTAGTTAGCTTAGAATACCAGATTTACTATTTTATCCAACTTCAAATAATTTAATTTAATAACTAAATCACCCCAAACAGCGATATTTGAAATTTAAGTTAATAATTAATCTCTGAATATTTAAAATTAATTAAATATTCCTATTTCAAATGTTCAAAATTTCCGGGTCGTCACAGGACCATTCAAAATAACAGATTGTAATAAAAATTTGGCAAAACTCAGCATATGCAGTAAATAAATCAATCACATAATCACAGACATAGAGTAATACAATAATACGCAGCGGAATAGATAAAATAGTAGTTCATGAAGCTACTGTATAAACATCAGAGTTAGAAATAAAATACAACAGAATATCTCAAATGCAGTGAAGTCTCCAGTACAACAGATGACTTCTCTGAACAAATCAACTAGAAGAGCTGAAAGCTGAGGCGATAGTTGGATCTCCAAAGGAAGCTCCAAACTCCAAGGGTGAGTCTCAGATGCTGTATCACTCGGTCTGACCCGAGCGTAAAGCAAAACACAAAACACTCGAGTCAGGATTAACATTCTTATATAAATAAATCCAACTCAAGTGAAATATCAATTGAAATACGAGTAACTTAAAGGATGTTGGGATAACCATCCTCTAAGGATCTTCAGAACTATCTACAAGGTGGAAATATACATTTTAACACCGTGGTCATTTCAATTAAATTTATACTTCAAAACTCCAAATATCATTTCATTTCAAATATATCTATTTTTCCAAAATAGTATATATATTAAATGATTTAAAAGGTAAAGTATTTAATTTCCTCAATTCTAGCAAATCGATTCAAATCAACTACAAATTCCAAATTCAAATTTATTCAAAGTTCAATCCATCAATTTAATTCATTTCTAAACAGATCATTTAAATTTTTAATATATTTCAAAGCTTTAATATTCAACATTTTCAAAGTTAAATTTAACAGTTTCATATAGCTCTTGATTTAACTTCATTATTATTTAGTCAGGGAATATTCACTTAATAAATTCAATACCATTTAACTAGCCTTAAATTTCATTTTTACTAAATATTTCCTTAAACTTTATTTTAACAAGAAATATTCATTAGATTACTTATGAATCAAACTCAAGTTATGAATCATATCTTACATCTCAATTTCAATAAGTTTCAAATCGGTTTAATTAAATAAAATTCTTTATTGAATACAATTTCAACTAAATTCAAATTATCTTTCTAACCTTAACTTATTCAAATTATTACCAAAATCTATTTTGAAATATATTTTAAACACTCAACATATTATATGTATTTAAATCAATCATTCCCATTTATATATAATAATTTAAGGCTCAACATTTATTAAAACCATATATTTCTTTCCAAAACCATAGAATTCATTTTTAAAATATTTATATATATGGACCAACGGTGTTTGTATATATATTTATCATATGGTTAAGTGATACGGATATTTATCATTTCAATCCGAAATTTAAATATATACGGGTAGATATCATTTCGACCCGTAATCCCAATTTCAATTCAAATGAAAATCGCTTGGGTTTATCATTTCAACCCATAACGAAATTCTCCTATTCTAAAGTCCGTTCGGGTATGTATCATTTCAACCCATAGTGAAATCTATACTAACAGGGAACTTGCAGAGTGATAACAGATAATATAAAATATAACAACAGGCATATATCATCAATAGAAATAACAGATACTGGTGTCAGATGTCATAGGTGAACATATACAGATAATAGTAATAACAGGCATATAAATACTAGATACTGGTGTCAGATGTCACAGGTGAACATACAAATAATAGCATATATACAACAATGAAATTTACTAACAGCATCATATTTCAATTGTCGTTTCAATTGAAATCAAATTTAATAAATACAAGAACGTTAATCGTGAGTGATTGCTCACCTTTCGAGGCTAGAGGATAGACAATGAAACGAGCTACGAATTCCAAAGCAACACTAGATGGACACGATTCGATGAAGAAACAGGCACGACGGACAAAGCTGATAGATGGGAAATCGATGAGAACTAATCAGAATCAATTTTGATATAAACCGAAAATGTATATATCATTATTATTATTATTTCCTTGAAACCAATATTTAATTAAAGACAAATGTTAAAATAATATATAAAATTAAAATCATTGTTTTAAATTAAACACATAAAATAAAACAAACATGCTAACATAATAAAATTTGAAATAGTTACATATATATACTCACATATATTGTGTTTGTTCATTTGAAAATATCTATATATATACACAATTACTAACATAATCCAAACAGCTCATAAAATCATTACATAGTAAAATTTGAAATATATATATATATTAAATTTCCCATAGCTAACCAACCACATACTAGCATATACATAAACATTTATATATATATATTCTACAGTATTTGAAACCAAACCCACTAAACAGATGACACAAAATCTTTAGACCCAACTTAATAATAAAAATCCAGTAGCTTATTTTATTAAAGCTTATATATACTTAACAGGTCCAGCATAAACTTATATAAATATATCTATACTTACAAAAGTTATTTACAAACTTACCTATAAAATATATGACTATCCCATAATATAAAACTCTGGATAATTTAATATTTAGGCTATTAAATCTAATAATAATGTATGCTAATCACATTTTGCAGCATTGAATTCATAGGTGAGAATGTAAATTAAATTTTCATCAGTATTACAAAAATCAACCAGCTGGAGTCTTTTTTTTTATATAACGCAAATGTAAAACACAATTAGTACTAAATATAGGCTAAAGAAAAATCAGTGTACATCAGAAACTCGGGTAATCATTTTAATGGCATTTCCTACATGCCTAAGTGAAAATATAAACAAACGAACTGAATTAAAATTTTCAAAGGCAAGTGTTAGAGACTTAAATACAGAAACTCATGAGTAACATATGCACATCAGTTTTTTTTTGCAATTCATGCATCATCAATTTGATGCAAAATTGTATAAATATTTGAAGTAACGAAAAAGAAAAAAAAAACAAAATCTGAACAGCCTACGCAAGTAAAATGGAAACAGAGAGGGAAGAACGAATCAAAGTATTTTATCTAAAAAAAATGTACAGATAAACAAGTAACTTGATATCTGATATAACTTGATATCTGCTTATATATAAAACTGCAAAATTTATGTAGAGCCAACAAACAAGTCTATATATAACAGATTTATAAATTAAAATCAATATATCAGCTATATATCTATTTAAAACCAAACTCTAGTGAAAATATGTAAACATAAACTCATGTATGCTGTTGAATGAACAAAAGCTATAACCAATATCCTAACAGATCTAAAAATAAATAAAAATAAAGCAAGCAACTTATAAAACTCAAACGCAACAGAGCATATATAACATATGCCTGTACCTCAACAAAAGGAGAGACGGCCAGCAGGCGGTTCAAGGAGCAAGGGGAAATGGCTTGGCGTTTAGGTGGTTTAGTGGGCGGAGGCAGAGAAGAGAAACCTGGTGACGGAGGGAAGGAGGAAAAATGAGGGAGGGCGGAGGCGGATCTGCATCAGGAGCGCATGGGCTATGGAGTGAGAGCGGAAGGTGAAGGTGGCGAGATGAGCTGTGGAGGGTGCGTGGTTGGGGTCAGGCGCGCGGAGGGGTGAGTGACGGGACAGGGAAGAGTGGTTCGCTGGAAGTGGGGTTCGGCTGGTAATTGCCTGGGCTCGGGCCAAGGAGTTGCGGATGATGCTGGTGGCGGTGGAGGGGAGAGAGAATGAGGCGAGGTCAGGTGGTGGAGGGATGCCGTGGGTGGTAGCTAGTTAGGCGAAGGGATGGGAGTTTGGAAGAGGAAAGGAAAGTTGGTTGCTGTATTGTTATTTGTGAAAATGGAAGAGGAGCAGCAAAGGCAAATATAAGTGAAGAAATGAACAGGCACACAAATGAACCGTTCAAAAGAATACATCTTATACCAATTCATACGTTTAGATTTTCAAAAAAAAATAATAGTATGGAATGGAAATGGTCACCCTGGAATTTAGCTGGAAGATTAAAGCAATTGATGGTTGCTTGGATACCACGGTTACAGTTTAAAAAGGGCAAAGAGAAATAAAAAGTCACGGATTCGGTACCGATACAATATATAGTTTGATTGTTTTCGCCGTGTACCGAACCTCAAACATAGAAATGAATATACCGTTAAGATCAACACGATGAGACGATCAAAACGGTACACAGATATCAATGGTACGATCGTCCGATCAAAAGTCAATAATCGGTACCGAAAAATGCTGCTACTTTACCAGAAATAAGATAAACGGAGCAGTAGAAGTCCAAATTTGGAAAAACGAATTTCGCAGTCTGATTCAGAATGATCTGAATGAATTTTCTCCTGTTGACATATTTTGGTTTCGGAAAACTTTTAAATTCACTTTTATTAACCGGTTTGATTTGAAATGAAATTTCACAGGAAAACAAACTTCAATATTATCAAATGAAAATTTACCAGTTGCTATATTAAAATAGACGTATTCCAAATAATAAATTTTTAATTTCAAATTTTATTGTTTAAAATTTTACAAATTTCCAGTTAAATATACTTTTAAAACCATTAAATTTTTCGGGTCGTTACAATAATGGCTGCTACTGGTTGTGTGGTAGTTAAAGGTTGAATGAATGAAGATGGAAGTTGTGGGTGAAGTGTGTTGGTTGTTCGCGTCTGGTTGTGGATGGAAGAAGGTTTCGTTGTTAGCATGGGTAGGAATTTTGGTGGTTGGAGAACTTGAATTGGATGTTGATCGAATTGATTTGATGTTGACGCAGCGGCGGAATACAAAATTTGATGATACGATGAACGTAGCAATCGATGGATTGATGAATACTAAAATGCCCGAATTCGTTGATCCAAAGATACCGAATTCTAGCTATCCCGAACTCGTTGATCGCGCACGATACCGGGTTCAAAGATCTGCGATTCTTCACACGTTGATCTAGCACACTAGATTCCGTGAATCGGCTTCAACAATCGAAGATTCGAGCGCACTCGAATGTCGAAGGTGGAGATAGGAGATACACTCGACTACCAATTGGGTGAAAGCACAAAGCTATCAAAACAAGAGTTTTTATTTCAAATCAACTAAACTATTACAAATGGCACCACTGGCCTATTTATAGAATTTAGAAATCAAAACAGAAAAACTGTACAACTCTTAGGTCGGAGCCGACCTAAAAACATTACGACCTAAAAACCAGCCGACCTAACATAGACGACCTAAAACAGTTGCGACTTAAAAACATCACGACTCAAACAATTGCGACCTACGACTTAACAGTTCCACCAGAGCATCCGACTTAGCATACATGCCGACTTAAAGAACAGACGACTTAAAACACAGCAACGATTCATCTTGACTTAAGGAATCAACGGTAAAGATTACGGCGGCATAAGAGATCCACGGCTTCAAGCTTTTGCGCGATTTATCTTCCTCTGCGACCTAACTCAAGTCGTAACTCGGTAGCGACGCCTGAGTTAAGTCGTAGACGACTTATGCTTCCAACTTCGTTAAGTCGTGGGCTTTCACTAGGTCGTTGGTGCGACTTAAAGAACTTGTTATCTCGCAAATCTTCACTAGGTCGCTACCGAGTTATACTAAGTCGTTGGGGTGACTTAATGGCTTCGCTAAGTCGGTCACGACTTATAGTTTCGCTAGGTCGGTCACGACTTATATCTTCAGTTCTGTTAACTCGGTCACGACTTATGCCTTCCACTCTGTTAAGTCGGTCACGACTTAGGCCTTGGACAATTATAGCTTGGCATGCTGCATCAGATGTGCTATGTATTTACGATGGAGGAAGAGGATTGTTGAGTGAGTTATGAACTAAGGAAGTGTGGTAGAGGTGATGAGGCACTGACTGTGTTCAGGCAGCGTGATTGGCACTTCGATTTTGTTATGGTTGAAATGTGGTTTGTTGACCAGAGTTCCGTGTTGGTTGCTACAGTCGAGGGAGGTTAAGTTTCTGGTTGATGGTCGAGTGGTTTTGATGTGCGGTCAAGTAGTATGAGGAAGAAGTATTTTTTTTGGTTGAGGTCTTTGAAGATGAAGAGGTGAGGCTTGTTGTTGATGATGATAGAGACGGTGGTGAGGTGGTGAACTATTGGTGATGGACAGTTGATGGTAGGGTTTGGATGGTTTGTAGATGCAGTGATGTAGGTTCTGTGATGTGAAGGAGGAAGTGGGTGTTTCTTGTTTTTAGTTTGGCAGAGGTGGTTTTGTGTGGAGATTAAAAATATGTAGGGAGTTTCTAGTCGGGTTTGAAGTAATGTTTCAGGTTGATGAACTATTGTAGGAGGAAAATGCAAATGAATGTGTAATGCTGCAAATGAAAATGAATTATTGTAGGTGGATTAAGAATAGAAATGGTAAGGGAAATTCAAATGTATACTGCAATTGCAAATTTTTTTTGAAATGCAAAAGAAAGTGTGAGGATATGTTGAGATGTTGGATGGTACCAGATTAAATGAAATGCAATGCAAACCAAAAAATGCATAGAACCCAGAATTTAAATAGTAAATATAAGACAGAAATGTAAGCAGTAATAGAAACTAAAATAAAATGAAATGGATATTTTTTTTACACAAAACTAACACTAACAAAAAAAATTAATTTAAAGAGTAAAATTAAAATAGAATTGCTGTCTTCGGCAACAGCGCCAAAAACTTGTTAAACGATGGATTTTCTATTAATTAGAAAACCGTCGAAAATATATCGTAATAAAAACTGCAAGCACACGGTGTCAATCGTAGTACGTATGCTAGTATGGATCGATCCACGGAGAAAGAATTAAATTTTAATATTACTCAATCAAATTAGTCTAAAGTTTTGAAATTGTTTTAAACTAAGAAAATTGTGGAAAATAAACTAGAGCAAAAGTGAATGAAACAATGAGATTAAGGAGCAATTTAAAGGCAAATATGCTTCGAATCATTCATATAAATCAATACAAAATTTGTCTATAATCTCTCCTTTTAATTTTATGTAGAAATGATTGATGTATTTATTATAAGTATGATTTATTTATGCTATTAATTAGCACAACTTAAATTATCAAACTCTAACACACCATTCAAACCCACTTATAAATTCTCATGAAAATTACATGAAACTAAAAAAAAAATCTATATTAAATTTTAAGCATGATCTATTTACCATGACAGTAACATAGAGCTTCAAATTTTGATTCTTGTTTCACTTTCATTGTCAAAATCATATTTAGATGAAAGGGAAACTTGTGTTTATGTTTAGTTAAATATAGCCTATTTGTTATGAACAACATAGGCTATCAAATTCAATATTAAACAACAAAATTCCAAACACATAAAAATATCTAGTGAGCACAAAAGAGATATCATAAATGAAATCAATATGTTAATTAATATGATTCATGAGAGCTTCATTACCCCAAAATTAAAGAGGTTTAGCTTCTCATATTTGAATATATGTTAACATAAAGTGATTTCAACATAAAATAAATGAAGAAAAGTGCTAACTAAAACAAGAGATAACTAACTACTTGCATAAAATAAATCTACACTAATTTGATGAATTAAAAGAGAGCATAAGATAATAAAAGAGCATAAAGAAAGTTGCATAAAAAAGAACAGGGCTAAGAAGCCATTAAAGAGACATTTTATTTAACATTGATTTTTTGCTACAACTTGCATAAAAAATAAAAACTAACTACATGATACATAAGGGGTATTTATACATGCATAAAACCCTAATTCCCTTTTTAGGGGACTACGAAAAATACTCTAGAGATTGTGTAGCCTCTAAGTAATCATTAGGGAATTAATTAATCCTCACTAACATGCCTTTAAGTCTCCATTAACATGTGTGCGTGCTTTTAATTATGGTCTATTAGTTAGTGGGCATGTGAGCTCCTCTATATTGCAGGAATGCTTTTATTCCCTTTCTTCATTTACTTTCAACATATGTGCATGCATACATCCATGAAGCTCCATCCAATTAGAACTCAATTTCCAGCAAATAAAAATACGCAAATAAATTTTCTCAAAATTAATCCATACAAAAAATTACCATTTTGCCCCACATGAGGATGAATGAATGATGATTTGAAAACAGTTTAGATTTTGGTTTAAACATGTAGAATAACCTAATATGCTCATTTATTTTAACAAATGAAGATTAAATATGGGAGTAAAAATATATACCTTTACATGCACATCAAAACTCTTTTATACATGCAGAACCAACTGTTTTGGAAGGATCAACTGAAGCGGAAGGGTAGCATTAAGCCCTTTCAACCACTTTGGAAGCCCATAGTTCATTTAACATTTTCAGAAGCTTCCCTTCTACTCTTTCGAAAGGTCTTACTATCACCATCGTTCTTCAAGAAGCCTTCTTTTGTATTATTTTATTCTTTGATAAGGTTGATGTGATTTTTGATGATAACAATATAAACATATCATCAAATGTTATGTTAAAGGATGTATATAAATATAATAAATGTGTATAATGCCATAAATAATCATCTAGGCATCACATCACCCAAATATTTCAAACCAATTTGAAACCAATCAACACCAATATCAAAATATGTCATCACTCATATAGAAACACATTAAATCAAAAATCACATAATCAACGCTAAAAGTTAAATCATACATATCGAAAAATCATTACCAAATCTAGAAATATCAATAAAAGAAATATCATGAAGTAAAATAGGGGTAGCATGAAGCGTTGCCTAAATATATCTCTCACTCTCGATAAATAAAACATCATCATCAATATATTCAAAATAAGATAAGTTGCCTACTAATACAAATAAGAATCCACTATATTATGATCATATATCTTAGATATAATATTATCTCCACGTATATATCTATCAAAAAGCAACTTGATGGGAAATCACTGTACGACATACACGAAGTCCCAACTAGGGTCATATATATATAATAATAATAATATGTGGCACCCGGGTAACATCAATGCTACTGTTACATTGTAATATATAATAATAATAATAATAGGTCTAGGTGACACTAAGGGCAAACATGCGCATAAAAGTACCACAAAGGTATTTCAATATAGTGTCACAGATCTGAGGTGTGACCCGACGATAAGGCCAGTAGGGTAGTTTCAAGCTATCAGGTCCTCTCCAAAAAACAAAATTTGGAGTACATTGTAATAGTGGCATATAAAACCAAAATTAATAGACCCAAAGTCTAACTAACTATAGGCACGAAGCCATATACCAATACGTATCACCCCACAGTGTCCACTCTATTCCCATCATGTAAGTGTCATCAACTTACAATGAATAAACGAATAAATATCATAACAATGTCTCATACCACTACGTGATATTTAAACCATTACTCACTGCTTATAAACTACAATCAGTCCCACACTATTCTACACAACAAGTCCAAAGAATAACCGATGAAATATTACCGAATGCCTCATCCCAAATGGTACTATAACTTCGTTTATTCAGATTTCTCGTTACGTGGAGTTGAACATCATAAAATCATATCAAGGATGTCATCACCGTATCATCGCAAACACCAATCAAATCTATAACATCTTCGAATCATTCATATAGTTATTATTCAATAAATAAGGAAGAAATATTATAATAGTAATATAAAAATAGATTATCCAAATAAATATTAAATAAACAAAACAATACTTAATAACAAATCATTCGCAACATATAATTTTGTATAACAAAATTAATATTAAGAATTGGACAATAAAAAATAAAAAATAAATACATAAATTCTAGAATTGATTAAAAAGTTAACTAAACAAAAATAATTTAAATATTATTTACATTCAACAACAAATAAATAAACATTTAAATAATGATTAAATCTTTCACATTTTATAACCTTAATATAGCATATTATTTTCTTATAAATAGTTAATTTAGTAAAACAAAATATTATATCACATTACATTTTGTAATTGATTTCCAATATTTTATAAATTAAATAATAGTTAAATATTTACTATAACATAAAACTCATTTCTTCTTTTGATGAATTAATAACAATTTATAAAACTAATAATACACACAAAAGTTATTCTATAAATTTTTATAAATAATTACTATTTTAAAGTAACTTTAAACATCCAAATTAATATATGTATATATATATATATATTTATGTACTTCAAAACTTTTTTTATAAATTAAAATTTCCTATATTATACTTTGAAAATTATAAATATTAATTTTCGAAATTTTTATAATTTATTTTCCTTTTAAACTATACTACATCAACTAATTATAAAACATTCAAACTTAATTTAATTTATTCATAATCAAATAAATTCATCATCAAAACTAGATATGTATATATTGTTATATATTAAGATTTCCCGCCTTTATAATATGACAATTAAAACTATTTAAATAATAAAATTACAATTAGTTTGTTAATTTGTTATGTTTATATTTATACTCGTATACATCTATTGTATCCAGTGATAATATTAAAGTTCAAGAGTAGATTCATTTATTTAAATTCAAAGGTAAAACATATTCTAATTTTAAGTTACTAAAGCTTGCCTAAGTATAGGAATGCACTCACCCACAAAATGGAACCAAATTCATATTCAAATTGTTTAGCCTGTAAACATGCTTCTTTATAGATATAACAGTTAGATAAATTATAAAATAGTAGCACTTTTCTTTAACAAAAAACGATTAAACTAAAAATCAAATATGGTAACGCAGAGCAATGCAATGTCAAATACTTAGCACAGGAACAACAACAAATCACGACACAAAGATATGAAAACATTCTCTCAAAAGTATACACACACCATACATATACATATATATACTGATACACACATAAAACTCAGAGCTTGTCATACACGCATACACAAAAATTCCCTCACGAACACATAAAACTAAACCCAGGTACACACATGAGATACTAGTGCACTAACGCGTCAACACAGCCTAAACATAGAACCAGTTACACACTTATACACACATAAACCTACATTCAGAGCTATGAAATGTACTGCATAAATCTAACATAGACACACTCACGAATACACACATAAACACGGCATGAAAAGATGGGCTAATGGTAGACCTAGGTTCACCGCTCATAACACAATACATAAAACACATAGCGACCAAGAATCAACTGAATTCAAGCATATAATTGTAGAGATAATAATTAAACATAGAATTTGTGATTGTTGTAACTCACAAGAATTTAGCATTTTCATCCGCCTTCTTCTACAGTCGCACGCACTCACCCATCTCGCCATCGCACGGACCTTGGACCATGTCAGAGATCCAAAACAACATATAAAACACCATACTTAAATTTGGAAATTTCATATATTTTATATAATTTTATTTTTAACTTTTGAAGTGGTGGAAATATTGGTGAGCTTGCTTCATAATATCGAAAATTCACAGTGGGAAGAAAGGTGCTTAAATATATTTGTGAAGAGAGGAGAAATTTCTAGGTAATGGTCTCAGGTACAAGGCTTCGGCCTAAAAATATATGTATATAGTTCCATTCCCCTTTTATTTTAAAAGAAATTTTCTGTTTGATTCTAAATAACTCCAAATTCCTATTAAAACCTACCTCTTTATAAAATCAATATTATATCTCAGCCATAACACTTTTATAAAATATTATTTTCATAATTTTTAACCCATTTAAATTTAAATATCATATTTGTTTAAAAAATAAAAAAAATTAGTTTAATGATTTCCAAAACCAATTTTTCAAATAAATCCCCAAATTCTAATTTAATTATTATTATTAACTCTAAATAATTATTTCATAAAAATCGGGTTGTTACAAAGAGAGTTGGATTGATTGTGGTAATTTGAGATGATGAAATTGTATTCGTGGAAACCCAAGAGAAATATAATAAACCACTAGATCCAATTAATGCTTTCATTCTATTTTAGCTTCTCTATTATAATACAAGAGAATTACAACCAAAAATAAAGAAAATGCCATTGGAAAACATTGCTTTAGATCTGCCTAAAGAACTCACTGCATCGGATAATCAGTAGGCTGACCGGGGGATCAGTTATCTGACGTTGTTGGGCGTGTTCTCACCCAGAAGACCTCGAGACCAAGAGGCTTGATTCATCCATCCAGGCTCGCCTAAACTCATCCGGCATTCTCGTTCTCCAGAGCCCATTCGGCAGTCACTCATCCGGCATTCTCGTCCTCCAGAGCCCATTCGGCATTCTCGTTCTCCAGAGCCCATTCGGCGGTCTCATGCAGCTGTCGAACCAACCTTCGTCCCTACCATCGGACCAAAGCACCACCGGACCAAGCTCCTCCCAGCACCACCGGACCAAGCTCCTCCCAGCACCACTGGACTAAGCTCGTCCCAGCATCTACCGGACCAAGCTCTTCCCACCATCTACCGGACCAAGCTCTTCCCACCATCTACCGGACCAAGCTCTTCCCACCATTTACCGGACCAAGCTCCTCCCAGCATCTACCGGACCGTACTCCTTTCGGGCCAACAATACCAGGCCAGGTCGCGTCAGCCCAGGCCCACCAGCTGTTATATACATCCATGACCCCTACCCCTAGCCTCACTCTATAAATAGAGGGGCAGGGGTACAACAATGGGGACAAGTGGGAGAGCTCAAGCATGGAAGGAACTTTCAAACAAACAACTTTCTTTTACTTGTATCAAGGCTTTGTACTTGTAATCAAAAGAAGAGAAGAGAAATAACATATAAAGTGGACGTAGGCACATTCTGGCTGAACCACTATAAATTTGCGTGTCTTTTTACAGTTTAGCCCCTGCTTTTCATATATTTGCATAAATCACTCAAATCGCTAAGAACAACATAAGATCTACTAAATCATACTACTTTGAGGTGTTTGTCCATTTTTTGTGAAAACATTTTTGGTGCTTTCACTGAGAGCTAGAAGCTCGAAGCTTCAGCTTCATCCGCTTAACAAGTTTTCCTAACAACATCGTCCGCCACTTGGAAAACATGCCTCCCAAACAGAGAAAAGATGTTAACAAAGGAAAAAACATCGCATCCAGCAGTCTTCCAGATCCAGCTGTCACGAATCAAGTAAATCGTCCTCCTCCAGCAACAGTAACAAATGAAGAACAGGCTAACCCAACTACTCCTGCCACAGAACAGCCTGCAGCAATTACTAGAGCAGATCTGGACAGAGTTGTGGTTGAAGTAACTAACCGCTTCACGTCCCAGCAGGAAGCCTTGGTGGACCATCTCATGTCACGCTTAAGGGACGCTGAAGAATCCAACCGCAACACTGAATCATGGGGCGAGTCCCAGTCTGGAGGATCTCAGAGACAACAAAGATCTTCCTTCTTCGAAGGAGCTAACGGTGGAAGTAACCATGGTAGGAGCCGAGACCGAGCACAGCCCGAAGTTAGGCCTGAGGAAACGTTTGGTACCGAACCCGACGGGGGAGGTACCGGGCGAAGGTCAACTGTAGCTGAGCCTGTCATGCTGCATAACCACAGAAACGCCAGTGAACGGGGCCGAGCTAGAGTCCAGCCCGAAGTTGGACCTGAGGAAGTGCTTAGATCAGAACCCAGCAGGGGGAGATCAAGGCAAGGGCCAACTGTAGCTGACCCGAGCATGCTCCCAGAAGACCAAAGGCAGCCACTGGAAAATATGAGGAATGATAGACGATACCATCCCTACAGGTCATCTGGACGGAATCAATCCCACAGAACAGAACCAAACTCATTTCTATCTGCTCCAAGTTCTGATGAAAGGATGGCATGCTTATTCAGAGAGTGTGTCCAACGGGAGCAAAGATATCGAGGGATAGGCGCTAGGGTAACCAGCCCTTTCGCCCGCAATATCGAAATTGCTATCACCCCCCGAGAATGGAAGATGCCAACAATGGAACCCTACAAAGGGACCTCCGATCCCGTTGTACACTTACAGAGGTACACGCAGCATATGCTCATGAGTGGGGCGACAGAGGGAGTACTATGCAAATGCTTTCCGCTCTTCTTAGCAGATCTTGCTACCTCCTGGTTCTGTCATCTACCCCAGGGATCCATCAGCTCGTGGGAAATGTTGAAAGAAAAGTTTATCAGTCAGTTCCGCATTCATGTGGAACAACCTAAGGACGCTTATTCCTTATCCAGTGTCAAACAGAAACCTGGAGAGAAGCTGCAGCAATACCTAACCCGATTCAACGCCGCAGCAGCCGCAGTCCAAGATGCCGATGAGAAGCTTATCCTAATGGCCCTCTGTAATGGTGTGCATCCGGAGACTAAATTCGCTAGAAGGTTGACGAAAGAAAAACCAGCTACTTTACCCGATTTCTACCATGAAGCCGGGAAATATATGAGGCTTGAGGATGGTGCCGTCGAGGGGCAGTCAGGACAGCAAAATAAGGCAACTCATAGTAACGCCCCTGCTGTGGCAAGGGACGTTTGGAGAAATGACTCCAGAGACAATGCTGGGGGCAAGAAGGGAGAAAAGCGCCTATATCAGCCAGGACCAAGATTCGATACTTACACTCCTTTGAATGAGACCGTCGAAAATATCTTCCTTGTCACCCAAGGCGAAGTTAGATACAAACGCCCACCATACAAGAAGGAATCAGATAATGCACAGAAGTCTGGAAAGTTCTGCCGCTTCCACGAATCTCACGGGCATGATACCAACGAATGCCATCATCTCCGAGATCTGATTGAGGAACACATCAGAAGAAAGAAACTGGAACGTTATGTAAAAGGTCAGGACAGGACCACAGCTCCTGCCAATGAAAACCCAAGGCTACCCTCACCGGGGGTCGACAGAGGAAACCGCAACACTAGCAGCTCTAGCCAAGAAAAGATAGTGGTCCATACCATCTCAGGAGGGCCACACATCGCAGACAGAAGCTGGAAAGAGATGGAAAGATACAGAAAGTCGCTTAGAGACAATAAAGACTACGTCAATTCGGTTATAGAAGAATGTCACCCGAAGAGGAAAGAAAGTAATGACATCACATTCGGTAAGCGTGACCTAGAAGGAAGGCAATACCCTCACATGGATCCCATGGTCATCTCTGCCCGACTTGGTCCCGCCGAAGTATACCGAATCCTGGTAGACACTGGAAGCTCGGTAAACATCCTGTTCAAACACGCATTCGACAAAATGAAGCTATCAATGAAGGATGTATCCCCTTGAGATAAACCACTACACGGCTTCACTGGAGATGCGAAGATGCCCCTCGGGCAACTGGACCTTTTTGTTGAAATTGGAAGCCATCCCCGTTCTGCTGTACGGAAACAAACGTTTGTGCTAATAGAAAACCAATCGGCCTACAACGCCTTCTTAGGAAGGCCATCCTTGTCTGACTTCCAAATTTTCTTAGCCCCATGGTGCCTAAAGATGAAATTCCCAACGAACAATGGAGTAGGGGAAGTAGAAGGAGACCAGGACATTGCTAGAGACTGCTATGTGACTGAACTTCGCAACAACCACAGGAAGGATAAAGGGAAGGGTGTAAAGATTGCCCTCTGCACAAAAAGTCTGGAAGCATAGCAACTAAAGAAAGCCCCTCCTCTTCGATATACCAGCAACCCTTTCAATGAATTAGACCCTAGGGACAAAGAGGAGGAGGCCACCGCTGAGCCTGCAGAGGCTATGGAGTTTATATCTGTAGACAAGCACGACTCAAGTAGACTATTGAAAATTGGGTCCCAACTAAAAGCCGAGTTGAAGGAACAACTCATCGATTTTCTCCGCCACAACTTGGATGTATTCGCTTGGTCACACGCTGACATGACCGGAATCTCCCCCGACATAGCATGCCACGTATTAAACATTGATCCTACCAAGGCGCCTGTAAAACAAAAAAAGAGAAGTATGGGGGCAGAGCGATCAGCAGCCCTCGATGAAGAAGTAAAGAATCTACTCGCCAATGACTTCATACGAGAAGCTGTTTACCCGGAATGGATCGCCAACCCGGTACTGGTAAAGAAGGCTAATGGGAAGTGGCGGACCTGCATCGACTTCTCCAACCTAAACGACGCCTGCCCAAAGGATTGCTTCCCACTTCCCAGAATCGACCAACTTGTAGACAGCACAGCCGGGCACGAGCTCCTATCTTTTATGGACGCATACTCAGGATATAACCAAATTCCTATGCATACTCCCGACCAAGACAACACTAGTTTCATCACGGACCGAGGTTTATACTGCTATAAGGTAATGCCTTTCGGACTTAAAAATGCAGGAGCCACATACCAGCGCCTCGTCAACAAGATGTTTGCAGGGCTAATAGGACAAACTATGGAAGTATATGTGGATGACATGCTGGTAAAGTCAAGGAAAGCCAAAGATCACGTAAGCCACCTAGGCGAAATGTTCCAGGTACATCGACAGTATGGAATGAAGTTGAATCCACTAAAGTGCTCCTTCGGAGTATCATCGGGAAAATTAAGATACCTTCCACCCGAAAGGAAATGCAAAGTCCATGCCCGAGGGATTGAAGCAAACCCTGAACAAGTCCGAGCGCTAAGGGATATTAAGATACCTTCCACCCGAAAGGAAATGCAAAGCCTAAATGGAAAAGTGGCCGCCCTAAGCCGATTCATCTCCAAGGCAACGGACAAGTGCGTCCCCTTTTTCGAAGCTCTAAAGAAAGATAAGGGAAAGTTCGAATGGACGGACGAATGCTTAACCGCTTTCCTTAACCTAATCGAACACCTCCAGAAACCACCGGTACTCTCAACTCCAAGCGAAGGCGAAGAATTATATCTATACCTTGCTGTGTCATCTCACGCTCTAAGCGCTGCCTTGGTAAGGGAAGACAACTGCACGCAACGACCAGTTTACTTCATCAGCAAAAGGTTTACTGGGGCAGAAGTCAGATATCCTAAACTTGAGAAGTTAGCATACTGTTTATTAATCACATCACGGAAATTGCGTCACTACTTCCAGTCCCATTCCATCAAAGTCCTGACCGATCAACCGCTGAGGCAGGTACTCCATCGTCCCGACACTTCTGGGCGATTACTTAAATGGTGCATTGAACTGAGTCAGTATGATATCACCTATCACCCTCGCACCGCCATCAAGGGACAGGCCATGGCTGATTTCATTGCAGAGTTCACTACCAACAAAGATCAGGGGCAATTGGAAATAACAGAAGATATCAAGTGGAATCTCTTTGTGGATGGTGCATCAAACGAACAAGGCTCGGGGGCAGGTGTGGTAATAATCACTCCTAGGGGAAACAAACTGCACTATGCTATAAGGTTGGAGTTCGCTGCCACCAACAACGATGCAGAATATGAAGCAGTGATAGTTGGACTAGAAATTGCCATAGAAATCGGGGCCAATTCTTTGTGTCTTCACAGCGATTCTCAACTTATTGTTAATCAAATACTAGGAGAATTCCAAGCTCGAGAAGAACGACTCATAGCATATCTAAAGAAGACCAAGTTACTTCTCCGCCGATTGGACCACTACTTAGTCAAACATATCCCTCGGGAGGAGAACCGAGAGGCCGACGAATTAGCAAAGCAAGCAAGTGTGAGAGACATCACCATCTTCGGGGCAGTAACCATCTCAAAGCAACTGGCCCCAAGTTTTGAGCAAGTGAATCTGATAGCTGCAACCGAAGAAGCAACTTGGATGACTCCCATCCGAGACTACCTACAAAGTGGCACTCTACCCAACGGGCGTAACGAAGTCAAGAAAATCTTGAGGAGAGCATCCCGCTACACAATACAAGAAGACATCCTCTATCGGCGCGGATTCTCTAACCCGTTATTAAGATGTGTCGCTGGGAGAGAAGCCAAGGAAATCTTATCCAACATCCATCAGGGGAGCTGCGGAGATCACACCGGAGGGCAAACATTAGCAAAAAAGATACTCCGGTACGGATATTTCTGGCCCACCTTAAGCAAGGACGCCTTAGACTTCGTCAAGAAGTGTGACAGATGCCAAAAATTTGCTAAGATTCCACGGCTACCAACAACTGAGATTACTCAAATGACCAGCCCTTGGCCCTTCGCAATATGGGGAATTGACTTAATCGGCGAGCTACCGATGGGCCGAGGCGGGGCCAAATATGCTATAGTGGCAGTTGATTATTTCACCAAATGGGTGGAAGCAGAACCTCTGAATAAAGTATCTTCAGCAAAAGTTATTAACTTCTTGATCAAAAATGTTCTGTGCAGGTACGGAGTCCCACTCAAAATCATATCAGACAATGGACTTCAATTTGACAGCGAGGAATTCGCCAACTAGTGCCGAGAGCACGGAATTCATAAAAGCTTCTCATCCATAGCGTATCCCCAGGCAAACGGACAAGTCGAAGCAGTCAACAAAATTCTGAAGACTCTGATAAAAAACAAGCTCGAAAAGTCAAAGGGCGCTTGGGTGGATGAACTCCCTACGGCACTGTGGGCCTACCGCACATCTTTCAGAACATCAACGGGGCGCACTCCTTTCTCTTTGGCATACGGATCGGAGGCTATGCTCCCAGTTGAAACCATTGTGCCTTCCCACCGTAGGATCCACTATAACCCGGAAGAGAATGAAGAGCTCCTCCACATGTCTTTGGATCTAGTTGAGGAGAGAAGAAATGATGCAGTCCTTAAAACAGCAGCCCACAAGCAGAAAGTGGCAGCGCAGTACAACTCCAAAGTCAAGCATCGTACCTTACAAGAAGGGGATCTTGTCCTCAAGCGAATCTTCCCTCGCCCCGGAGCACTAGACCCAATCTGGGATGGACCATATGTAATTCATAAAGATCTCCACAACGGAGCTTATATTTTGTCAACAGTGGACGGAGAGGTGTTCCAGAGGGCATGGAACATCCAGCACCTTCGTCGATACTTTTCTTAACTTGTACTGCCCATATGAAGTGAATTAACAAAGAGAATCAGTGGACGTAGGCCTTTTCATGCCGAACCACTTTAAAAAACTTTGTCTCTTTTTTAACTTGTTCCTTTATGTCTTGGCTACTTGTTAACTTTATCCTTTTCTGTTGAACAAAATCCTACGCGTATAGTATCTCCACTCAAAGCACTCCACGACGCAACTTCACCTGGGCAAAACCTAACAGGTACTATGCGAATCTATGCCCTCGCCAATGAGACACTTTTGCTCCAGCATCCCTCTGCTGCGGGTTAACTCATTGCTCGCGACGGCCCTTAAAGCCAACTGTAATGAGCCGATTATAAGCCACCGAGAAGGCCGACTATAGCCGAGGCAGCTCATTACGGCGTTAGGCTCGTCGGCAACTGTGAACCGACTATAAGCCCCAACATAAGGTGTGGCCAGCCAGGGGCAGTTCACAGTTGACGATCGACACCCACGCTAGCCGGCCACAGTAAATCGAATAATACCCATGATTACGGGCCATAATGGCCCGGGTAGTTACTGTGCGCGATCTCGGCTTCGATGTGTCTTAAGTGCGGCTGTGGTAAAAAAGAATTAACTCCCCGCGGAGGCGTAAGATGGGTGACAAATGTCTCCAAGACCCACAGCTAGGGAAAGTGACTACAAAACCCGTTTGCCACGAACTTAAGCACATCGAAGGCCTTCCGTGATTGGAAGTTTTACTATTTCACATATATCAATTTTACTTAAAAAGTTTTCCTCCTATCCTCTATAACAATCCATAAAGTACAGGATACAGAGTAGGAGATACTCGCCAATGGATGCAGAGATTCACAATCGGATGGCAGGGCATCCAACTACTTTCCATGCTCGATCATACAAGATATTCGAAACTGCCATCTACAAACAGAACATGAAAGGCAGTATTTTCTTCCTTTATGTGCAAATGCATGACTATAATTTGTTCACACCACACACTAACATTGCAAGTCATGGAATTATGTCTTAAACCAGAACCCGACATCAAACACAATTTAATTACAAGAATATACATAGCTATATTTCTCATACGACAGGCCAAAATAACAGCAAACATTCAAAAGTCGACAAAATCAGCTTAAGTTAAAGAATTACACGTCGAAAATAAGACTATTTATTTCAAGTGGCAAAATATTACAACCGAAAGGTTACTTTACTATTTTTCGACTAACATATACAACACTGTCAAATCCACAAAAAGAGTTTTTCCAGGTATAATCAAGGGGCCAGCTGCAGTGGAGCTTTATCCTTGTCCTGTTGACCCCCTGTCCAGTCAGAAAAAGGATTCATTAGCAATAAGCAACCAAGTTGATGGAGAAACTAAAAAGGGAGACTTACCAGCGCCTGCTTCCTGACTATCCTGATCATCATCCTCTACCTGCACGCCTACCTCATCAGCGGCAAGCAACCGCATACCTTCCTTCACCGCCACCTTCTCCTCCTTGGCAAACTGAGCAGTGACCGCATCCATGCTGAAGACCACGCCACCATCTTTATCCGCATCGGCCTTAGCCTCCTCCAAAGCCCGAAGATAGATCTTAGCCATGACCCTAGGATAATCATCCATCCAAGATAGGTGGCCCTGCTTCCAAGTTCGGAAGTACATGTCCTGAAGCATTTCATCCATCATCCCCTCATTCTCCTCAAACTCCCTCATCCGGGCCTCGGAAGCCGACAACCTTCCAACAGCAGCTTCTCTCTCCAAACGGTATCTCGAGCAGTCAGCCTGAAGGGATTTCCGCATCGCCTCCATCTCCTCCTTCAGCCTAACCTGAGCGAGCTCTACGGCTTCAAGCTTCCCCGACAGCTCCTCTACCCGCTCAAGATCCGCCCTCCGAACCTCATCCACTGTCGAGATGGCCATATTTATCTGTTCCTTGCAGGCGGCCTCCATCTTCCGCAGTTCCGCCTTACTAGCCTCCTCCATAGCTTTCCTCAATCGCCCGGAGGCAGCCTCATGCTGAGAAATCTGAATGGCCTGGTCAGCGAGCTGTTTGGCCTGGTCCGAAACCATCAATCTTAGTTGGATGTTGGCACTCCCAATCTCCTCTCCAGCCTTAACCAGCCGGGCATGATGCCCCATCAGCTTCCTAGTCTCCTCCGCCACCCGATCAATACTAGCCTTGGCCTCGTCTCCCATGGTAACTATCCGAGTGGTAAGTAGATCAAGATCTAAGGACTTAGCCTCATCAAGCACCCGTACCATGGGATTGCGGGGAAGAAGGTGCTCACCAGTAACCTCGTCAAAGGTAATGTCGTGGGAACTTGGATCCAGATCAGGATGACCCGCAAATGGATTACGAGCCAAGTCAGGACGGTCGATATGAGTAATAGAAGGGTTTCCGGACGGGTGCGGAGAAGGTGCAAACTCGCTGTCCTCCTCCGTGATATCATGAAGAGGCTGAGCCGGGAGCTGAGGACCGGGCGAAGGTTCGGATAAAGGACGACTCCTCTTTCTCTGCTGAATACCCTCTTCGATAACCCCGAGAAGAGGACGGTAGCCGACTACATCCCCGGAGCGGTGGGTCGAAGGCTTCGGCTTGACAGAAGTTTTGGAAAGCTTGTACTGTTCAAGCCTGTGCCGAAAATCTGAGGCCTTGGCCGTTTTACCTGCTCCTGATATGAAGAAAAAGTGTCACAAACATATATTGATCTATAATTCGAGAAAACACGGCAAATTAAAAGGTAATAAGAAAGGAAACACATCTGTGGTTGTACAAACCCTGGGGAGGAGTAGGATACTGCAATAAGTCCTGGATTTCATTCCAGGATGGGAGCGGGTCATAAAATATTCCTAAGTCCCTATCATAAATGGAGCCCGCAGGAATCAAAAGTTCACCTTGAGTCGTCGGAGCCACCTTGGCTGGAATAGTCTGAGGAGGCTCGCTTGCACCAGTTCCAGCCTTGTCAGTTTTCCCAGTTTTCTCTACCAAAGCCGGATCTTCGTCCAGCCCTTCGAAGGCCTGGTGAAACGCATCATCTGTCCACTCCTGAATCTCACCCGCTTGCCCAGGAAGCAAGGCCCCGATGCCATCGCCACCTTTATCACCTTCCCGACCGTCTCCACCCTCACCTTTTTCCTCCTCTATGTCTTCCTCCTCCTGGGTAAGTGGGCAATTGCTGGGGGAGGGACCTTCCGACTTCTTGAGTTTCTTACCTCCGACGGCTGGAGGTTTTGTGAAAGGCTTCCTCTTGCTACTCTCTACCGTAACACCTCCCTTAGTCTGAACAGCCACCCGCTCCTCCGCCGTTTCCCTCAGCTTGACTACTGACTGCTGTGGAAGGATTAAGTTATACTCCAGAAGGGTCGCATTTCTGATCAGGAAGGCAGATGATCTATATTTCCCGAGAATAGCTTCTATCTCAGCCGCCGTCTGAACCAGGCGGTCAGTCTCCACAATCGCAAAGCCACCTATCGCTAGCAAAAATGAGAAAGTATGAGAAGAAGCATCGCAATCGGAATGGAAATTAGAAGTAAAAGCATCAACTTACATCCAGAAGTAAAGAGCCGAATTGAGACGGAGTCGTCCCTGACAAAGAACCACTCCTTCTTGAACATGCTGAATTTAGAATACAGATCCAAGACCGGCTTGAAGGTCACGGCTGACTCCAAGCTAATGTATGGGGACCCCTTCTTATAGCCCCTCAGATTATATAGATACCGGATCTCCCGGTTGGAAGGAGCACGACCATACTTCCTCTGGAAAATGACAAAGAGGCTCACCAATATAGCATAGGAGTTGGGTTGAAGCTGGAAGGGGGCCACCTTTAGATATGTGAGGAAGCTGGCTATCCAAGCGTTAAGAGGAGGTATGGCACCACACATACAGTGGTATCTGCTATAGGCGAAGTACCCTTCAGGTGGATCGTACGGCATAACTTCTCTCCCTGGCAACAGCAAGTGCGCCCTATCAATCCCAAAAGATCGGGAAATGACATCAAGCTGCTCCTCCTTGAGGGAGCTAGGAAAGCAATCGGGCGGGGAGTTCAGAAGCTCCTGAGGGCCGTACCCGTCCACTAGTGATCTCGGGGTAGATCCATGACGTTCCGGACCTGGCCGAACAGGGGGCACTGAGGAAGTTTCTCCTTCGCCCTGGGACTTCTTTTTATCCGAGCGGGTTTCTGCTTTTCGAGACATTTATCTACAACACCGGAAAAGCATATTGTTAGAACAAAGGATGTAAACAAGTAAGTATATAATATGGAATTTCACTCATAAAATCAAAATTCTCAAACTCCCGTTGTCATTCGGTAAAGTAAGTGCAGAATTCTCAAGGTCATTCGGTAGTTTCTCATGTCCATTCGGCATTTAAAGTCATCGGTTTCCATCCGGTACTTGCCCATTCGGCATTCTCATCTGGAAATTTCATTCGGCATTCTCTTCTGGAAAGCCCATTCGGCAGTCTCATCTCGAGGAATTCGTTCGGCACTCTCAACTAATATTCATTCGGCACGTATGACACGCGCACTTCATTCGGTGGACAAAGACAAAAAACCATTCGGCTAAGGGAAATTGAGTACTTGGTTCGGCAAGCTGAAATGGTTCGGCAGAGGATTAGAATTTGATTCGGCTAGGTGACTAACTTGGCTTGGCTGTTTCGTTCGGTAGAGGGTAATAGAGGCCCTGGGCCCTTACTTATAGACAACTATAGACGACCAGACCAGCTGATTCGGCGAAAGCATCCAAGCTGACGTCATTAGTTTTAAAAAAAACAAAGCGCGGCACATTCCGGCATATGCCCCACTTTGGGGGGCAAATGTTGGGCGTGTTCTCACCCAGAAGACCTCGAGACCAAGAGGCTTGATTCATCCATCCAGGCTCGCCTAAACTCATCCGGCATTCTCGTTCTCCAGAGCCCATTCGGCAGTCACTCATCCGGCATTCTCGTCCTCCAGAGCCCATTCGGCATTCCCGTTCTCCAGAGCCCATTCGGCGGTCTCATGCAGCTGCCGAACCAACCTTCGTCCCTACCACCGGACCAAAGCACCACCGGACTGTCACATACCGAAATTTTCGACTTTCGAAAATTCGACATCGATACTCACTTTAACGACTGCCGAGCAATCGAGTGCCGAAAACTCCAATAGTGATGGTTTAGAAAGAAGAAAAAGTAGAAGAAGAAGAAAACTTGAAGAAAGAAGAGAAGAACAACAGGACAACATTAGAACAGAAAACAATATCAGAATCTCACATATCGCAGCGGAACAATATATAATAAATAAACACTAGTCTTTTAAAACAAAGAGCTATATCAGTTTATACATACATCAATCATCAGAGTCAATATACAACAATGGACAGTTATATAAACTTGTCCTCATACAGAATACATAGCGGAATAAATACTATCAGATACAAATACTACGTCTCGTCCTCCAGCTTATCTCCAAAGCTCCAGAATATCCAGAATATCCTGATAATCTAACTCTAGACTGCCCGTGTAGAAATTGGTGGGCACCCAGAGTTTAGAAGGGAAACAATAAACTCCGAATCAGTCATGGTGACTGGTGTGAGATCGTAAAACAGTTATTTATCTTTAAAATAAACAACAGAAAAATTTTAAAGTAAATTTCGCAATGCTTTTGGAAAATGAAACTACCATAAGACCTCCCACCACACACACAATGCAAACGCAGAATTGGAGGAGATTTCTTCTTATGATAGTCAAAGATGCTTACTACGCAAAATCAAATTCTTTTTGATATTATTATTAGTGCATAGTGTAGAAAACATTTCGAAAGTATAATATAAATCTTAGCCAGCATAGACATTTCGAACTATGCCTACTATAGCTACCATCCAAACAGTGGGGCGCCACCATAAGTGGATGATAGGTTCTACAACTAAATCCGTACAAGTGTCGTATTGTTTCTTTGGATTTCCAACAAATGGTCAGGCTAAGGAACTTCCTATCCACGATGGGTACGTCCCTGGAATAGACGACCCGAGAAATAACCTAACATTACGGTTAGATCTCTGCCAACACAAGGCCGGGTTACCTCTGCAAAAATAGGTAACTACTGACACGCGTATGCCATCCCCCGATCGTCACCGATCTTCCCGAGGATCCCCGATTTCCAACAAACCACAAAGTAATAATAACTGTGCAGCAACCACAGAGGTTAAGTATCTGGGCTCCATACCATGATACCACCTTTATCCAGAAGGAATGACATACACTAAGGGGCGCTACTCCCTAGAACCTTGCTGCATTCGTCCTGTTTCGACCATTTCCGGGGTGTGAGGCTCGACGAAGTCTCGTCCACAAAGCTACGCTTTCTCAAAAAGCCCTGCTTCGGGTCAAACAAAATGATCAACCTATGATCAGAAAGATATAAGATCAAACAAATGATCATATCACAAATGATCAAACACTGATCATTTCACAGCAACACTCAGTATGCCACGTTACCAAATTGGGATATATCGCTGATGAATTTCAACTACATAACCTCTGAGCTCGTACGTCTCAGAGAAGGGTGTTAAGCTAAGAGAATAAATTCTCCGCCACCAATAGAAATGTATTTGAAAGAAATCAGCTTTATATCTCAAATTGTAACGTCAGACACACAATCCATACAAGTCTGTTCCGGGATCGAACAGAACCGAAGGCACTTCTCACGAAGCCCTTGCAAATCCGGATAATTTTCAATCACGTCAGGACTTCCCGTCACTAAGGGTGATAAAAACCTCTAAATCGGAGATCAGCCGATGTAGAGTAACTCGACGGTAATCCTTCCGTTTTCAAAAATATCCGGTCTTCAACACCGGTCTTCAAATGCAATTCATAACGACGTATCACATATTCGGAATGGGTTATACGACCCCATGGTCCTTTCCCGGCTAACCCGAATAGTGAGCGCTTATTCAAAAATAAGTGTGGCATTCAAATTCATCCAATTCACAACAAATACCTATCTAAAGGCAATTATTGATAGTCGGTTATTTAACTATCAATAAAGATGCGCAACATCATCAGATTCCAAATAATTTTCCAAATTATTTCATCTTCCAAAATATCTTTATTAGATATAAAATTTCCACACTTCAAAAATAAATCAACGTTTATTTTTAAAACGAATTTCCATTTCCTTTATAAATTCCATAGTGAATTCATATTTTCAAAATATCCCCTGATATACGATTTTCAAATCGATTTCAAATATTCAATTTCGATTTATCTTTAAGAAGATAAAATCTCAAAACGTTTCACTTCATTTTGGAAAACATTCCATACTTATTTAATAATAAGTGTTTCACAAATCTTTTATTTTCAACATTTGGAAATACTCGATATACTTAAATCAAATTAAGTATATATTTCATTCTTTAAGGAAATCTATTTTCTATAACAACATCAATTTGAGTCAAAACGAATGTTACGTAAAACATCGTTACGACGACTCAAAATCACTAGTATAGGGATTCGAAATTTAGATAGATATATAAATCCCAATACTATATAAAACATTTCCTTTCGGAAATCATTTACTATAACAACAGTGTTATAGTCCACCATTTCCTTATGTTTCTCGAAAACGCCTATTTCAACAATAAATGTTGAAGTCTATGCTTTCGATTCATAAGACATTTTAAAGCACCTTTAAAATGTTTAACTTCATTTTACTTAACATTTTATTCACTGTCCAAAATCGTGAATAAAATCTACTTAACCCCATTTCAATCATTTCTACACATTTTTATCACATTCAATCTATTTTCGAATTTATAAGCACGTTTATAAATTCTATTTCTCTTTTTAATAACAACTTCGACTTATAAACCTTCCTTTATCAACTTCTATACTTAACTTATCAAAATAAGTGACTTTGGGTTCATAAACAACTTTTATAAATTTTAATTCCATTTGTAAAAGCTTCAATACCAAATCAATTTCAATGTTGATTTCTAATTTTATTTTCAACGTTTGAATAAAACTTCCACATTGATTTCTCAAAAATTCATTTCTAAATATTAAATCAATTACAGATTGATTTCAAATTTTATTTACCACTACTAAATAAATTCCTTATTGAATTCATTTTACATTGATTTCACAACTTATTTTAATTTACCAATTAAATTTCAAACTGAATTTCCAACTTATCTTCTTTTAAATAAATTCCTTTTTAAGAAAATAAATTTCAATCGTTTCTTTCAATTTATTTAGAAATCCAGATTTTAAATTAATTTCCTCAATTTAAAATCACTATTATACGAAATTCATTTATTTAACATTTTCACTTTATTCTGGAAATAAATTCGATAAGATTATAAAAATTAACTTTTTATACTTTAAAATTCCTTTCTTCGAATTTATTAAATTTCTAAAATTAAATTCATTTAGAAATTTCTATTTTGATTTCCAAAAATTCAATTTCGTTTATTTTTGGAATCCAATGATGTCAAAACATCCATTCAGCTAAATCTTAGCATTCAAACAATTTCCAGACATCAATATGGTCAATAACATCAATATAATCATTCACAGATTCATATCACAGTATAAATAAATTCAATCAATGTGAGGGGTCCAGTTGGATCCCTCCAACCTGTTTCCCTGCATCCAAAGATGTCAGCACAATACCAATTCCGCTCCAGTACGGAATTATCGCGGTATATAGGTTTTATAAAAATCCGCTTACTAACGGCGCAATAGGGTCTCATCCGCTATACGAGGCGGGAAATCATCAATCCAATATATACATATGCCAATATGTATATACTGCTATATATATAGATATATCCTATCATATCTAATAGCACATTCAAACAAATCAATCAATAACTGCAATTCAATTATAAATCTGAGTGAGAAGATCTCACCTTTTTATTTTGCCATCCATTTTCATTTCGTCTTGGTTTCTTTGCAATTTAAACCTTTGATTTAAATTTGCAGTCCATTTCCATTTCAGCTCGTTTTCTTCACAATTTTGACCTTGTATAACAATTGTACGATTTTAATTAATATTTGACCTGAATCGAATAATTTAAATTTCTATTGGGTAAATTTAATTAGCCAATGATTTTATTAAATTTTGAATCAACTTGAAAGGTAAATTACCATTTAAATAGATTTAATTAACCAAATTCTCTAGATAAATAAAATTTAGGTTACAAAAATAATTAAATAGATTAACTTACAAATAAATCACCTTAATAATTTATTTTAAAATAACTTGTGAATTTAAAATACCTGTGTACATATGTATTTTATTTCTTTCTTTCCGAAATCTCAGATATATACAAAATTAAATTAAACAGAGAATACCTCCACTGTACGAAACCCAGCCATGCTCGCGAATCGACGAGCACTGCTCCTCCACGAACTCGACTGGAAATTTCCCTGACACACTCGATTCCGGCCTCACCTGACAACGCACACTAACCAGCAAGCACTTGACCCTGGCCTCGATCTTCGTTCCATTGACGACGACCCAGACTCCACTGCGTGCTTGAAATCGAGTTCATCAAAACTCCTTCCTATCACCACAGCTTCGAGTCGAGACTCCAGTAGCCACCGCCACGAATTTTGAAGCCACCTCCCTTGCAACTTGCGCGCGAGACGATGCGCTTCTTCCCCAATCACCGCGACACTGTCACACTTGCCCACGAGCTTCCCAATGCTCGCGCCACCCAAAGTCATCCCCTTCGAGAACATCGCCGAGTTCCCCCCTTTCCAGTTTCACGCTACATCGCACGCGACCCATTTCGCGTACGCCTGCTCTTCGATGTTGCCGTCGCGACGCGCTCGACCCCCTCCCCTCGCGCCACCGAGTTGCGAACGAACTCGCGATCGATTTGGGTACTTAAGAATTCGTGGATTTAAATGAAAGGCGGCCATTGTTTTCTTTTTGATTTGTGGACTGAGGAAGTATAATTTAAGTTGCGTGATAATTTAAAATGATGGGCAAGTATCGACATTATAAAATAAAACGACATGATTTTAGGCGCGATTTCAGGGCGTGAGGTAAGGGAATAGATCGTGTTAGGGATGGTGAAAGAAAGTAGGCTGAGGTTGACCAATTATTTAAAAATTAAATTCAAATTGAATTCGTTTTAAATCTCACGCGTTTACTCGCCGTACGGTCGCGTATTAACTCCGAAAAATACGAAACTTGAAATCTGACAATAATTCAACGTTACGGACCCAATGGAACTGGTTTCGTCGAATTCCGAGACTGTCTGAAAATTGACTATTTTAAATATCGATTCGAACAATTAAATTCAAAACTGAACAGAACAGTTTCAAATTCAATCCTGACAGTTCGATTAGCTTCGGTATTATCAATACGAATTTTAAAAGCTTTCGAAATAATTTTCTTCAACTTAAAATTGAAGATATAAATTTTTATTCAACCCTCAATATATTAAATTTTATACTTTAATCGTCAAATTCAAATGTATATCGGGGATTCAAATTAAATCATCGTTCAAATATTTAAAATTAATTAAATATTCTCAATTTAATTTGTTCAAAATTCTGGGTCGTTACACGGACCAAGCTCCTCCCAGCACCACCGGACCAAGCTCGTCCCAGCATCTACCGGACCAAGCTCTTCCCACCATCTACCGGACCAAGCTCTTCCCACCATCTACTGGACCAAGCTCTTCCCACCATCTACCGGACCAAGCTCTTCCCACCATTTACCGGACCAAGCTCCTCCCAGCATCTACCGGACCGTACTCCTTTCGGGCCAACAATACCAGGCCAGGTCGCGTCAGCCCAGGCCCACCAGCTGTTATATACATCCATGACCCCTACCCCTAGCCTCACTCTATAAATAGAGGGGCAGGGGTACAACAATGGGGACAAGTGGGAGAGCTCAAGCACGGAAGGAACTTTCAAACAAACAACTTTCTTTTACTTGTATCAAGGCTTTGTACTTGTAATCAAAAGAAGAGAAGAGAAATAACATATAAAGTGGACGTAGGCACATTCTGGCTGAACCACTATAAATTTGCGTGTCTTTTTACAATTTAGCCCCTGCTTTTCATATATTTGCATAAATCACTCAAATCGCTAAGAACAACATAAGATCTACTAAATCATACTACTTTGAGGTGTTTGTCCATTTTTTGTGCAAACAGACGTAATCCAGCTAAAACCAGCATCGGCTAAATTGTCAACTATTCAAGGATAAAAACTTGCTTACTCCTTCAAGCGGTCAAATATTTACCTTTATATAGTCGACTGAAAGTTCCCGTAAAAGCACTGCTTCTGTCCATGATAAATTTTCCATAGGAGCTCCTAATTGCGAACCATTTTGAACCGTTAGAATCTCATTCAATCCTATACATTTTCATTAATATAGTATTGCCAAAATTAAAAATACCACCTACATACTATGTAGATATCTTTATCTCAAATGGATATACCATATGACACCATGTCATCATATTAATCTCAAACTTCTATTAATACCATCACACCAAAAGACAATCACCGTCTCATATTTACTCTTCAATAAATATAAGATACTACTTCCAGAAATGTGCCACCAAGTTGCACCTAGTACTCTAGGAAGCGAACAACATTTGGGCAACACTGGAACATCCCAACCAGTAATGCTTTTGTTAGCATATCTACCACACTATCTTTTGTGTGCACTTTCGAAGATAAACGAGTCTATCCTCATCCATGACAATAGAAAAGACATTCAAATTTCAACGTACTTCGTTTGAGAGCTAAGCACCATGTTTTTCGAAAAATAGATAACACTTTAGTTATCATAATGAACATCAACATTATCATGTATATAAAACCCAAGTCACACACTAACCTCTGCAAATATAGTGCGTCATTTGCTGCATCAACTTTTGCAATCAACTCCTCCTCCATTGTCGACAAAGCAACCACTATTTGCAATTTTGACCTTAAACTAATGGTCTTGCCACCAGAAGTAAATACATGTTAGGAATTTGATCTTCCCCCGTCTCTATCCATGGCGTAGTCTGAATCATAATAACTAACCAACTTGCAATATACAACGACGCTTCCATTAAACAAATGACCATGACTAGAAGTCCTACTAAGATATCTCATGATAACTTTCATGGGTTACCAATGTGATCTACCCAGAATAATCATAAACTAACTAATTATAGGATCGACTACATTGGTAGTATGGTTAAAATGGTGAATTTTAGAAGTAATACTTTTTATTGATTTGCGTTTTGTGTTTATATAAGTTACAAATTTATACTAAATCATATTTAGTATTTATTAATAAAAGAATTTGAACTTAAAATATTTATTTGTTCATTGTTATTGAATAACAATATTTTATTATTAACTCAAGTAAAATTTAGTTTATTGATTTAATTTTATATTTTAATTTTTTGACATGTTCATATTCATAATAAGAACATTTTAGCTATATTAAAAGAGTTTATATAACCTAAGGATAATATGGGAATGTGTGTGTAATTAATTATTGTGATTACGGTTAATAATTATATAGGTTAAGGTCGTATAGAAATGATGATGTCAAAAGTTATTATCTATGCGTGAAAATAATTATATCTACATTAATATAAAATATATAAATATTTTGTGTGTGTGTATAATGTACTTTGGCTTTTAATTAATCAATAAGATTCGAATATGTATATAAATATTAAATATGGTATTATTAATGTATGTATATATGTTTGTACAAATATTTAAAAAAACATTGACTTACAGGTAGATATATTTGTTTCAAATAAATTATTTAGATTAAATTGTACACACACACACACATACATATATATATACACATATATATACATATACATATATATACACATATATATACATATAAATATATATATACACATATATATACATATACATATATATATATACATATATACACATATATATATATATATTAATTCATAAATATTTTTGTGATTGATAAAATAAAACTTTGCATTAAAAATGTTTTCACTAATTCAAAATGGAACCTTTTTACTACAGCCAAGAGTAATATGTGTGTTGATATATATAATTATTTATATTTTTGAATCTATATGGATTTATATGTATATAAATGTAGTTTTTGATCTTTCAAACAATTAGATTGTAAAACCATTTTGAACTTTTTAAGTAAAAAACATAATTTTTTAATAAAGCCGAGGTCAAATTAAAAAAAATTATTAATACTATTACTAAATCCAAGAATAATTTAGACAAATATAACCATGTATATTGTGATGTATATTACTATATTTATATATTTACATATATGTATGTGTATATATAGATCAAAAAGTTAAGAAAGTTTATATATCTATATGTATGTAAGCATGTATATATAAATATTTATTATTAAAGACAAAATCATTAATATATATGTATTTTAAAATATAATTATTTTCTTTAATTCGTTATTAAAATTATAGTTAAATAATTGTCAATATTTTTAGCATGGCCGAATTTAACATGATGAAAAACACATACATGCGAATATTATAATTATAATTATATATGTATATAAAGTACAAATATTACCTCATCCTAATGATCAGGTTGATCGTCAAACACCTTGGTTATTGGTTATCTTCTTTATTTCCTTCGCAACAGTTTGCAACACCATCTTCTTGCCTTCAACATTTTTTTTAATTGGAGGCTAGGGCTAGGATTTCTTTCCTATCTTAGGTGGAGAGAAAGAAACCTATTTCTTGCCATTTTAGGCATGTATAACAGATAACTTTCCATCGTCCAATCAACCATTGATCTTTCCATATTCCAAAACTATAACCTCAAATCACCGATAGCATGGTCTACCAGCATGTTTGAATGTTTAGAATTCAAAAAAAAAGTCCAAAAATATTTAACAATTAAACCATTTATTTAATTCATCAATCCAATATTGTTTATTGATTAAATCAATGTTCAACATTTATACGTCAATTTCAATAGTTTCCATCATTTAAATAAATAATAAAATGCCATTAAAATTTTAATACAACATTTTATCTAATTTTATTGTTAATTTATCAAATTTAAAAATTAACATAGTTTCGGGTAAACGTTCAAGGCTAGAAGATTATTTGGAGTAAATCCAATTTTTAAATCTATCTTAAGCTCACCTAGTAACGATATTTATATAAATGTAATCATTTTTTCATCACTATATCAATTAGATATCTTGAATTTGTCAAAGGTCAAAAACTCTGTTAATATACATATTTTATTGTATACACTATATTAAAGTCCTTAGTTCAAATAACCTTTATTGGTTAACCGATTTACTATGGCCAAAGATATTGACTTTAAATTTTCAACCAATTATGATGATACTAACCTTTACAACAAAAAGGCGGATCCTCCCTTCAGTAGTCTTATACTTTAAGTAGTTTAATGTGCACCCAATTATATCGTTAATGTGGTTGCTAAATAATGTGATTAACCATAATGAAATTACAACCTATTAACTTATGATCAATGGTACTCTCAAGTTAGAACACAACTATATGTCATTACCACGAGCTCTTCTATTTTGACCTAGTTTTATTGACGCATAGAAGATTCTCGTTGGGTAGTTCTGTGATTGTTCTAAACAAACACAAGTACGTAACCTCTTAGTGTCCATAACGTTCATGAGTAATTCGTTGTACATCGTATGGAGAACGTTATTTAAACCTCAAATTTTGGTTAAATAACTTCACAAATCCCTAAACCTTCACTCATTATTTCATATGCGTGTTATATGAAGTTTGAAATATAAAGTTGACATATTGCTGAATTGAGACACTGTGAAGTCAATTAATTTATTTTCTACTTATTGTTAAAGTCCGAGAAGTTGATAGAATTGAAGTCCTATTGTAGTATCTTCAGGCAGTGGAGTTGTAGTCCATTTCGGTTGTCACGGTATTTGTAGAAACATGTTCCTTCAGGTAAAGTGGTGATTTAGTGAAATTCCTAAAAGGAGTTCTAGACTAGACGTATGACGAGAGTTTCAAAGCATTATAAATTTGTTGTGTGATCTACTTTATATTTTCTACCACATTTACATTTATATTTTTAATGGCACATATATCCGATACTTGACAATTCGACTTTATAATAACTTAAGGTATAGAGAGTCATTTACTTTGTCTTTGGCTCCAGATTTTATTTCGATTCCAAATAGAGAGAAAGGTTGAAGGTATTTGATGGTGGCTTTAAATAGCCCCATCCTCTCCCACTCAAACCACATAGAATATAATAAACTCTATCTTCCATTAGAAATTGGTCAAAGCCATGAAACCGGATTTGTATAGTGAGTTCGAGGATAAGGAACAAATGATCTAAAGAGAAAAAACTAAAAATTGTTTCTCATGTTTAACAAAAAAAAGTATTATTCATATTACAAGTTATGTATTTGTAGTTGCAATTTTTTTTTTTAAAATATATGCACATTTTTCTTTTGGGTGGTAAAAATATTATTTTTAAGATAAATATTTGAATTGGTTAAAATCATTTAAGTTTCAAATTTTAGAAAAAAATATATATCAACATGCATATATATATATATATATACACACACATATATATCTGTGTGTGTGCGCGCATATGTATTTGTTTATGTTTATGTTATTTAAGCCTCTAAAAGATGTATGATAAAATGAAAAAGAACATTTTCTTCATACTAGAAAATATATATTATTATTTAAATAATTTCCCCAGACTGCAAATATTTGTGGTTTATTGAACCAAAAATATTTGTTGTGTAAACTGTAAATATTTGTAGTATATACTACAAATATTTGCGCTTTGCAAAAAAAGTTCAAAAAATGTCATAACTTTTTTGGTCATATTAACCTATGGTTAAGTGTAGGTTTGATCTTCAAAGAAAATAGAAAAAAAATCATTTTTGAAATAATTTTACTGAGGTAATTTAAAACAATTTTTTGAGAAGGGTTTTGGTATATTATGTTTGAAAATAAGAGGCAGATCCTAATTTTCACTTCAAATAACTCCTTGAAAATTATTTCCTATATCCTTTTCCATATATTTTTCAAAAATTAAATCTACATTTAATTAGAAGATAATACGAAGAAAAAAAATTATAAAATATGTGCATTTTTAGAAAAAAAATCATTGATATTTCAATTTAAACTGCAAATATTTGCAATTTAAACTGCAAATATTTGCAGTTTTAGCTGCATATATTTGCACTCTTTGTAGATTATTTGCAACTTTGCAAAAAATAATTTTTGGATATTTCGTGGGGCCTGTTTTCAAAATAGGTAGAAGTGTATTTTGAAAGTTAATTTTTGACAAAATTTTCCATTTATTGAAACTAATCATTCACTACAATCCCACTTTTCTTAAATTATGGTCAGTACTCTCTTCCTCATGCACTGTTCTAGCCAAATTATATTCTTGTTTCCAAGCTTGAAATTTATGCATTACATCTATTGGAAATGTTTGTACATCCAAAGTTCTTAAGCATGAAACTCCATTGATCAAAATCAATCCACAAGCATTTATCTTGCTTCCAAAACACAAGTTGAGTTCTATATGGTGCAGGCGTTTTATTATAGACCGAATATCACTGAGTTCATTTGGAAAATGGCCTTCTGATTTAGCAATTTTCGCCTACTCTCAAATTACTTATGTTAGTATTTTGATATGGTATGTTTTTTACCTCTAGGTGATGAATTACAACTGTGGATTGGTAGTAATGGAATGGTTTCTTATCTAAATTGAAGAACATTTACAAATGTGTTAGCCAATCAAAAGATCGTTTGAGGTCATATGTCTTCAATTTTACCCTTCATATATTGGTGCATTTTCCATATATAAGACCATAAAAGAGTGGGATTTGTTGTTTTTTAATTTTATGTTATTCCTTTACTTCATGACAGTGTTTATACATTTTTTATGATTCAATGTATGATGTGAAATTTTATGGAGTTTAGTTATTTGATTGAAACAGAATGGAGAATGTTCATGTGTGAGTACTACTTGAAGACCTAAATCAATGTTCACGTATAAAACCAAATACGGTACTACATGCAAAATACATTTTTTAGTTGATTTTACAAATGACTTGTTGAGTTTTCATGTAAATTTAATAGTTTATGCGTATTTAAACCCTAAGAAGTAGATACATGAATTTGAATATCATTAGTCAAAATTAATATCTGAAACAAAACTGATTATAAATTGAAATTTTATTTTATGAACATGGGACTGATTTAAAATCGTATGTCAATCTTAAAAATTCAATAATACAAATTTAACAACTGAATTCTAGCATTAGTTATAAATATTTACTAATGATCATAGTTTCTGCCAGTATTGGAGAGCTAATGAAACCATTGTAATGTCTCTTTTTTAGGTGAAAGGCACATACCCAACTTACATGCTTCAACAAATACATGAACATAAAATATTTTCACAAAATAAAAGTGGTTTTGAATAATGTTAATCACATAATTTCAATATCAAAAGTAATGCCACAGGTGATAACATCGCAAAAGAATTGGTGCTGCTAGGCTCAACGTCGAAGATCAAAAGTGCCGCATGAGATTAATAACGTGTAAAGTCAATGTTGTCTCTTTTTGGTGTCGTCCCTCACCCACATCGCACTTCGTCATGTCGCAGCTCATTAACGTCGCATTCCATCAACAAGGAAAAAGGAGAATGACATATTTGATAAAAACCACATAAGTCTCGTGCCAACTATCATTGATGTGAAATGGTTTGCAGACTCCGCATCTCATCATTGTCGATTCCAATTAACGTTGCACTATATCATCCATCGAAAGATACAGCTTATCACAATGTCACCAAACAACTGACATCATTGATAGACCACGCGCAAGTCATCAGTTCCACTTCCTATTGATGCCACCCATTTAATAACGCCGAATCTCATTGGAATGAGTCACTATCAATAGTTCGCTTTACAGTTCGGTCACCATCTATCCTTGCACTACTGATGATGAACATCATCAACATCCACGGAGGTTGGATGTTAGTAGATACAGATCCAATTCAACACTGTCATTAATCAACGAAGAGCACTGATCATCAACGCCGAGAGTCATCAGCACCAACATTACACAGATGGAGTCACTTCTCACTATATTGCCTTATGTTGATGCCGCTTTCCATTAAATCCCAATGCCGCTAACTATCAATCAAAAGTTTCTCAACACATAAGCTGGTTGATGCGAAGGCCACATTATTCACAAAGTCTATGAAGGCCGATGTTCTAAGTGGCATTGTTGATGATGCCTAAGTCAAGCTCACCGAAGACATCCCAGGTGGGATGGAGCTGCACCACCTTTGTAAATATGGACCAAGGGATGTGAAAATGGGGGAAACCATTTTCTTCTCTCCAATATTGAAGTCAAATTCTTGAAAACCCTAATCTGAATTGGGGACAAACTCTATTTGACTGTAATCATGCATAATCAATAAAAGAAGAACTTGGACATGTTCATTGTTTTTTACTGTGCCTTGTCGAACATTATTGAATTGGACTTGCATATGTTCGAACTCATCAAGATCGAAACTCAACATAAATTTTTAGAGGAGCTTTGTACTTGACGAGCACATATATGCATAATTATATGGACATTGGACTTTGAACATAAGAACATATTTCATAGCCCATTGATGAGCTTAATGGATTACTACACAAATTTGTTTCTCATATTAATTACCACTTAAGAACGTATGATATAATTTGGGCCCTTTTTGGAACACCTTTCTTGAATGCCAATATGGATTCTTGGGAATATTAAACCAAAATTACTTTAAAGAATCTCAAGTACGATGAACCAAGAAAGCATATGGACTTTCACATATTTTACCTCAAAGGCCTATTGACATCATAAATCTATTAACCAAAAGTCCACTCAAGAGTGAAGGCATGGAAGAAAATGGCTTCCAAAACCATAAAAAGAAAGCTTCCGAAAGTATCAAGGGGTGGTATCCAAAGGCCTCGTATGGGTCACGCAAGTGTTGGAAAGAGGTTCCGTCATGACTCAAAAAAAGTGTTTCGAAGGTATTAAAAATAGCTTTCGAAGGAATCAGATGGATGCCGCAAGCATTGTGCACTTCCATAGGAATTAAAAGCCTAGGCTTTAACTAACACTACCCCTTTTGCATAGGTCGAACCTTTCGAAACGATTGGTTCTTCCACTATTTACTTCTCGTAGAAGAAAAGTCAACTCGAACTATCCTTCTGCAAATATTAAAAGTTGAGCTTCCACGATAGTTAAATAGATTACTTTCAAAAACATTCTTTCGAAACCATCATTTGTCCACCATTGAACTCCATCTGCATTAAATAGTCCTTCCACCGCCATTACAACTTTCGAACCAATCCAAACACCCTTCTGCACATGAACAAGTAACCAAACATAACTCTGATTCTAGATTTCAAAGGTGATGAAGGGTTTAGAAATGCTTCTGCTTATACTTAAATAGCACAATGAAGTACCATAATTCATTTGCCACCAAAAGAAGTGCACCTTTCGATGGTGTTGCAAGCTCAAGAAGTATTCGAAAGTGGTATTGTGACACCCCGCACCTCTAGGCATCCTGAAAATCGGACATGACTAGAGGCACGGGTTGTCAGGTGAAATAAAAATCCATAACATAGCATAGAGACTAAGGAAACAACATAAAATGATTAAATTATTACAGCGGAAGAAAATTTTAACTAATTATAAATTAATAGCAAAACAGCTTCTTTAAAAACAACATTATCCCAAATTTATTTCTGAAACCAAAAGTACCAAGTAGTCTCCACCAAAACATAAAACATAACAAAGTTCACAATATAGGTCCCCATATATAGAGTAAAGTATGTAAAAGGGAAACGAAGTACATGAAACAAAAGAAACAAAAGCTAAAGATAACAACTGCTCCAATGACCCTCCAAGCTACAAAGAACTACAACCTAGACCTACCCTCCTATGATTTGGGGAAAATAGGAATAATAGGAATGGGTCGGACATAAAGTCTGGTGAATAAAAAATAAAATGAAGCAAAAAGAATAAAACTGTTTAATTCCAGGTCTTCCCCGGATATCGCAGAGGGTGAATAATATAATGCAATGAATCCTTCTTAGATACAGTTCCTAAGAAGCCAAAGTCCGTGGTCACTCTAGGGAAGTCAACCATGTAGTAATACTAAATGTCAATCGGCCTGTCGGGCCTGCTATCCTTACCTATCCACGTGCTATAGCATGAAAGTCATGCTCTTCACCCGTGCACTGTGACTAAATGCCTTTTACGTCTAACCGGCGCCTACTCAAACAACCTGCAGGACCCCGAAGTTGCGCTCAGGCTCCGCCAAACTAGACTCCTATCCTCCAGTCTCCTCGGTCACCAACATGGACTTGCCCCTATCCAAAGTGTCGGTCCTCCGAATGAGCGCCCGCAGCTGGGTCGGCTGCGCAAAATCCTCCAATGATCTGCCTAAAGAAGCCTACATCAGAGCACACTTGTCATATTCCATCTGCGTTGATCTCCCTGAAGAAGCCTACGATTGTGGATGATATCTATCCTACGTACTAGCAACCTATGAAAGGTAACGAATTTCCTTGTGAACCTACATGCCCGCTCCTAGTACTTATAGCCAAAACTATATTTTGGTCTTAACTGCATGAAACACCTATCTAGACCTTTACAAGGTCTGCATACCAAATCGCTTCCAGATTAATTAATTTTACCATTACAGTTTACATACTGTTTATTTCCATTAATCTGCTTTAGGCCATTTTTACATCCGATTTGGTTATTTCACAATTTCCCTTTTTCTTACATAAATGGTGTTTCAATTTCACGTCCGTTCAGTCCATATGGTTTGCATGTAATTTTTATGCCATTTTGTTACAGATTTACACTAGCCTTTAGGGCCCATTTCGTTTACATTTATTTTCCACCCTAATTTACGTTCTCTTTTTAGAGATTTAATCTATACAAAAAATTTATCCAATAGCCACAAAAAATTTAATTACACAAAATTCCACTTTTACATTTTTAGGCCACACATGAAACAAACAATTATGCCAATTAGACTTCCCAATTTTGTTCCAAAACCATATTCAAAATTATGTAATTATATCAATCAAAACCATAATTTTATTCAAGTAACATATTCTGAATTTATTCAACTAAACTGTTCTACCATTAGAAATTGAATATAATTCTAATTCAATTTAATTACCCAATCTTAATTACGCTATGAAACGTCAATAACAATTTGTTTGTTCCAAATTTCAACCCAAACATGAACTAGAATTGAGAAGTGGAAGAAGAAGAAGATACAATAATTTATGTCATAAAACGTGAATAGACAATTTATATGTCACATATTTTAAACCAAACATGAATTAGATTTACGAAGTGAAAGAAGAAGAAGAAGTTACAATAATTTACATCTATTCTCAATTAATGACAGAAATTAATTCATATTAACATGCTAGAAAAGAACTGAAATTGAACTACTTTGTTTTTCTATTTCATATTAATTCCCACTCATATGGCACTTGAGCTTGCATAAATTTGAAAAAATCTTTGCTTCAATCTTTCTCCCTTCGATTCTTCTAAATTCCCAAAATTGCTTGAATATATATAGATAGTTTAATTTGGTAGAGATTTGTTTATTTAGTAGAGAAAAGAAGGAAGAATAATACACACTAATTTTACTATAGAATTATGGCTACGGCTGAATAAGAGATTAGGTTTAGGTTAGATGGTTTATTTATAGATTGTTCGAGTGAGTATAATCCATTAGATTATTTTAGATTAAATCGCGAGTTCTTTCATACACTTAATGGTTATCCATTCTAGCCCATACACATCACTCAACCAATAAAATTTAGCCATCTCATTCTATTACATCACTGGAGCGAATGGGAAGTCGCCATATGTCAGAAACAATGCTGAAATACATAGGAAATTTGCTGGAAATGAACCAGCTAAAAAAACATCGCTCCAGATTTTGGGCGACAACGAGACTTGATCCCTTGTCATTGAGGAAGTCAACATGTGCCTTTACCACTGTACCAAATGCGCTTTTAATTTCTTTTTATTTATATTTCCCGTAAAATATCGGGGTGTTACATTCTCCCCCTTAAAGGATTTCGTCCTCGAAATCTCCAAAGACGGAAAAACGTAATTAACAACAAGCATTAAAGAACTACATCCATCTACTCAACCATCTTCCATTTCTACCATTGTCATTATTTTTAACTGTTTCAATTTATGATTTATGCAAATTGAAATGCATATGAACTTACCTAATGCGAAAAAGTAGTTGGTCTACTGATTCAGTTGACCACCTGTAATGCAAGTATGTTTATGCCATGCAACCAAACGTATGCAATTACCCTAGTATAATTGATAATTCTATATGTAGTTTCAATCATTCACCCAAATGCACCATCCATATGCAACATCCATTTACACACACACACACACACACACATACACATATATATATATATATACACATACAACCATGTGCAAATGCAATAGATAACAGGCACGCATATGCATGTGTGTGTACCTAGTTGGCCGATTATCCTAATAAATACTATCAAGTGCATGCAATGAATCCATTTGCAAACATTGGCATCCACTTGTAATCATTTGCATCCATCAAACATAAATTTCCATAATGACATGTTTGCATGCAAGCTACCATCCATAGGTTTCTCCTAAAGATTATCGAAAAGACACTAACTAAGGAAAGATCAAAGATCAAGATAGAATATTTGAAGTGTACTTTCAAATAGAAAAGGATAAGAAGTTCAAATTCTCTCCTCAGATTCCCTTGTCCACTCCTTGGTGTCATCTCCCCACTGAACCTTCACTAGATGAACTTCCTTATTGCATAATCTCTTGATACCATGTTCCAATATACGAGTGGGTGAACGACGCACAAGTGATTCGCACTCTACCTCCACTTCCCTTAGCTGATCGGGTTCCTACTACTACTGCGGAATCATGTACACACTTCCTCAGATGCGAAACATGCAAAACATCGTGAACTCCTGCCAACTTATCTGGAAGATCAACTTTGTATGCCACTTTTCAAATCCGTTCGGTAATAGGGAAGGGTCCTACAAATCTCGACGCCAACTTATCGACTAAGCCAAATCTCATAATGTTTCTTCGAGGAAAAACCGTGACAAAAACCATATCTTCAACCTTAAACTCCAAATATGAATGTCTTCTATCGGCATATGACTTTTGTCTATCTTTTGTAGTATTCAACCTCTTACGAATCAAGTGCACCTTCTCGGAAGTTTCCCTCACCAAGTCTGGTCCAAGCAAGATCCTATCCGTGGTATCCCACCAACATGCTGGTGATCTACATGGCCTGCCATAGAGAACCTCGAACGATGCCATCCCAATGCTTGCTTAATAACTATTATTATACGTGAACTCCACCAAAGGTAGGTGGTCTTCCCAAGAGCCTCTGAAGTCAATGATGCACAATCTGAGCAAATCTTCCAAAACCCTATTTACCCTCTCAGTTTGTCCATCTGTCTGAGGGTAATATGTCGTGCTTAGATTCAATTCCATTCCCAAGGCTTGCTGAAGACTCCTCCAAAACTCGCTAGTGGATAATGGATCTCTATCGCTCACAATGCTGGCGGGAACTCCATGAAGCCTAACTATCCCCCTTACATAAAGAGTCGCCAAAGAAGCTACCGTCCTATTACTCTTAATGGGTATAAAATGAGCGCTCTTCGTCAGTCTATTTACAATGACCAAAATTCTTGTGTTCCCACTCCGTGACCTTGGTAATCCATCCACGAAGTCCATAGAGACGCTCTCCCATTTCCATAATGGAATATCCAATGGCTGCAACAGTCCTCCGGGATTCTTCTGTTCCGCCTTTACCCTTTGGCAAGTGATGCACTCCGATACATACTCTGCCACCCTATTCTTCATTCCGGGCCAATAGAATACCCTCTTCATATCCCGGTACATCTTATCACCACCGGGGTGCACTGTCATCCTAGAATGATGTGACTTGGACAACACCGCATCTACTGAATCCTCACTACGAGGAACACAAAGTCTACCATCCCTTCTAAGACATCCTCTAGTGTCCATGGTATAATGCCTAAGATATGCTGATGGCTCTCCTTTACCAAGCTTATCTAAAATGTCCATTAACTCTTCGTCCTCACCTTGCCTTGCTCAATCTACTTCATCAAAGTAGGTTGGATGTCGAGGGCTGCTAATAATCCCGGAGCTAAATCCGATGGAGGTCTAAAATAAAAGGTAGTAATGCACTCCAAATGCTTCCATTCCAAAAACAGAGGACTTAAAACCACTTTGCGTCTACTCAACGCATCCGCCACTACATTACCCTTGCCAGGGATATAGGAAATCTCAAAGTCATAATAGGCTAAAAAACCCATCCATCTTTTCTGTCTCAAATTCAAGTCTTTCTGAGAGAATAGACACTTCAAAGACTTATGATCCATGAAAAGCTCAAATCTTTCTCCTAAGAGGTAGTGCCTCCAAGACTTGAGAGCAAATACTATAGCTGCCAACTCAAGGTCATGCGTCGGGTAGTTCTTCTCATGTGTTTTCAACTGTCTACTCGCATGGCACATTACCCCACCGTCTTGCATCAGTACTGCCCCTAGCCCCGTTCCACAAGCATCCGTATAAACGGAGAAAGGGTTGATTCCATCCGGTAATACTAATATGGGCGCGATAGTCAAAGCTTCCTTTAATCCACCAAAGGCATCCTCACACTTGGCATCCCAAACAAAAGCCGAGTTCTTCTTGGTAAGGCAGGTATATGAAAAAGGACTGTCCTTAATGAACTTCCGATAGTAACCCGCAAGACCAAGGAAACTCTGTACGTCCGTGGCATTTTAGGAGTCTGGAAATCCAGTACCGCTGCAACTTTCGTCGGATCTACTGCAAGTCCATCCTCCAAAATGATGTTTCCCAGAAAGCGAACCTCATTCCTCCAAAAGTGGCACTTGGAGAACTTTGCCTTTAACTTATGTGCTTACAGGGTCCTAAGCACGTCTTCCAAGTGAACAGTATGCTCCTCCTTGCTTCGCGAATAAACCAAAATGTCGTTGACAAACACCACCACAAACTTGTTCAACGATTCGCGAAATACTCAACTCATCAGGTCCACAAAATATGTCGGAGCATTGGTTAGCCCAAATGGCATGACTAACCACTCAAATAACCTATCCGGAGTCCTAAACATGGTCTTCTTGATGCTATCCTCTGCCACACATAATTGATGAAATCCCATGGCCAAATTGAGCTGCAAAAATACCTTGGCTCCTACTAGCTGGTCGAAGAGATCGTCTATACGGGGAAGAGGATAACGATTCTTCTTTGTCGGCTTATTAAGCTCCCTATAATCCATGCAAAGCTTGAGAGAGCCATCCGCCTTAGTGGCAAAGATGACGGGTGCGCCCCACTCATAAATGCTCCTACGAATGAAGCCCTTCTCCAAAAGCTCTCCAATCCGCTTGCTCAACTCATGACATTCCTTAGGAGCCATATGCCTTACCGGTAAAGCAACCAGTTTGGCATTATTGACAATATAAACCTTGAACTCGATATCTCTTCGAGGTGGAAGGCCAACAACCTCCTTGAACACATCTAGAAAGTCTCTAACAATGGGTACCAAACTCAAACTATCGGGCGATAAGTCAAGAGAATAAAGGTAGCTCAACATGACTAATCCTTTAGGATCACAAGATACCTCCAAGATATGTCCACTACAAGTGCCTAACCTCACTACCCCTTTATCGCAATCAAGAACAGCACCATACAAAGTTAGCGAATTCATACCAAGAATCAACCCGAACCTGGAAAAGCCCAATACAAAGGAACTACAGTCAAACTCAACCCTTAAAATAAACAATTTCAAATCCCTACATAACATGGAAAAATAGGTCGATCCTCATATGGGATTTGATACTACTATCGGGTCGGTCACTAAGCAAGCATCAAAACAAAGACCCTCTACCAGAGTACTAGATATACAAGAGTGCGTAGCTCCAGAATCAAATATGGTGCGAATAGGAAAATTAGAGATAGATAACACACCTTCGATGATCACCTTCTTTCCCTTGTCCACAACTGGACGAGTACTAGAGGAAGGAGCTGCCTCTAAAACATAAGCCTAAGCAGGCTGTGAAGGTGTCTGTGAACTGTCCTTGGGCTTCGACGGACAGTCCTTTTTCATATGCCCGACTTTATTGCAAAGATAGCACCTCGGCCTCGGTCGCTCTCCTGCCCCTCTACAATCCTTAGCGAGATGACCTGGTTTCCCACAAGTATTGCACTTCCAGTCGTTCCTTGGAACTATCCTTTTTCCACCTGACCCTCCTCCTCCTATCCTCTTTGCTTTCCACTGCTTCTTCCCATCACTCTTCTAATCCACATCTCCTTTCTTCTCAGTAATAGCAAGTAAAGCCATCTCTACCAATCCCTTAAAAGTGGCTCCCATCGGAACGTGGCTCATCGCCAAACTCTGCAGTGGCTGACAAAACCCTTAGCAAACTTTAGCGCCTTCTTATAAGGAGTATTGATCAGGTATAGTCCAAATCTAGTAAGCTCGTTGAATTGATTAAAATATTCCTTAACTGTCATATCCTCTTGCTTGAGCTGTATAAATTTCTCTAACTGCACTCCCTCTTTAGCCTGCAATAAGAATTTCCTCTCGAACCTAGTATGAAAATCGGCCCAAGTCAAATTATCATCCTTAGCCTTCACAATCTCCCACCAACAAAGAGACTATCCCTGCAACTGCCATGAAGCCAACTGCCTCCGAACGAAGTTCTCCAATCCCATAAGTCTAAATATCTGCTCACAATTACGGATCCAAGCTCTCGCCTCAGTATATGACTCGGTGCCAAGAAACGGCTTGCCTCATAAGCTGGTGTAGTCCTTGCATAACTTGGAAAAATCGGGAATGCCTAGCGGACGGGCTGGAGCCCCTTCCATCGGAGAAACATCACTAGCTAGTGCCTTTGCTCGTGCAGTAGCCTGCAAATAACATCCGAACCAAGTACACGTATTAAGGCCTAGAACTTCGGGGATATCTTGTGGTTCAGAAATTTCTATCTATGGATATTAAAATGATGGGATTAGGTATTCCACAAATACTTCAATAGATAGGGAGGAAGAGATTTAAGGACCCATTTCTAAAATTTCTTTTTTTCCCAAAATATATACATATACTTTTAAAAGTATTATTTGGAATATCCTTTAAAAATTATTCGAAAACCTTTATATTTTTAAAATATTTTTAGGATTACCGAAACCTTAGCCCTGATACCAACTATGACACCCCGCACATCTAGGAACCTTGAAAATCGGACATGATTAGAAGCACGAGTGGTTGGGTGAAATAAAAATCCACAACATTACATAGAGACTAAGGCAACACCATAAAATGATTAAAGTGGAAATTAGCCACAAGGGCCTCTTTAGCAGGTGGAATTAGTTTCTAGGACACACAACTGAAATAATTACTTTCAAGGACAAAACGCAAAATAATTAGTTTCTAGGGCCTAAAAACCTATGAAATTATGTCTTTGAAAGTAATAGGACTGCTGACTTTGTCCTTGAAAGTAATTATTCTGCTGACTTTGTCCTTGAAAGTAATTATTCTGCTGACTTCGGCCTTGAAAGTAATTTCTTTGAATGTGTGTCCTAGAAACTAATTGGACTGCAAAGTTTGTCCTTTTGGTGAAATGCCCCATGATTAAAATATTACAGCGGAAGAAAACTTTTACTAATTATAAATTAATAGCAAAACAGCTTCATTAAAAACAACATTATCCTAAATTTATTACTGAAACCAAAAGTACCAAGTAGTCTCCACAAAAACATAAAACATAAAGAAGTTCACAATATAGTTCCCCATATATAGAGTAAAGTATGCTAAAGAGAAATGAAGTACATAAAACAGAAGAAAGAAAAGCTGAAGATAACAACTGCTCCAATGACCCTCCAAGCTGCAAAGAACTGCAATCTAGACCCGCCCTCTTATGATTTGGGAAAAATAGGAAAAATAGGAACATGTCGGACATAAAGTTTGGTGAATGAGAAATAAAAAGAAGCAGAAAGAATAAAATAGTTTAATTCCAGGTCTTCCACGGATATCGTAGAGGGTGAATAATATAATGCGGTGAATCCTTCTTAGATATGGTTCCTAAGAAGCCAAAGGCCATGGTCACTCTAGGGAAGTCAACCATGCAGTAATACTAAACATCAATCGGCCTGTCGGACCTACTATCCTTACTTATCCATGTGCTATAGCGTGAAAGTCATGCTCTTCACCTGTGCACTGTGACTAAATGACTCTTATTTCTAACCGGCGCCTACTCAAACAGCCTGTAGGACTCCGAAGTTGCGCTCAGGCTCCGCCCAACTGGACTCCTATCCTCTAGTCTCCTCGGTCACCAACGTGGACTTGACCCTATCCAAAGTGTCGGTCCTCCAAATGAGCGCCCACAGCTGGGTCGGCTGCGCAAAATCCTCCAATGATCTGCTTAAAGAAGCCTACGACGGAGCACACTTGTCATGTTCCGTCCGCGTTGATCTACCTGAAGAAGCCTACGATTGTGGATGTTATCTATCCTACGTACTACCAACCTATGAAAGGTAATGAATTTCCTTATGAACCTACATGCCCGTTCCTAGTACTTACAGCCAAAACTATTTTTGGTCTTAACTGCATGAAACAACTATCCAGACCTTTACAAGGTCTGCCTACCAAATCGCTTCCAGATTAATTAATTTTACAGTTACAATTTACATATTGTTTATTTCCATTAATCTGCTTTAGGCCATTTTCACATCTGATTTGGTTATTTCACAATTTCCCTTTTTCTTACATAAATGGTATTTCAATTTCACGTCCGTTCAGTCCGTATGGTTTGTTTGTAATTTTTATGCCATTTTGTTACAGATTTACACTAGCCTTTGGGGTCCATTTAATTTACTTTTGTTCCACCCTAATTTACGTTCTCCTTTTAGAGATTTAACCTGTACAAAATTTTTATCCAATAGCCACAAACCATTTAATTACACAAAATTCAACTTTTACATTTTTAGGCCACATATGAAACAAACAATTATGCCAATTAACTTCCCAATTTTGTTCCAAAACCATATTAAAAATTATGTAATTATATCACTCAAAACCATAATTTTATTTAAGTAACATATTTTGAATTTACTCAACTAACCTGTTCTACCATTAGAAATTGAATAACAATTCTAATTCAATTTAATTAAACCAATCTTAATTACGCCATGAAATGTGAATAAAAATTTGTTTGTTCCAAATTTCAACCCAAACATGAATTAGAATTGAGAAGTGGAAGAAGAAGAAGATACAATCATTTACATAAATTTCAACCTTATTTATGCCATAAAACATGAATAGACAATTTATATGTCCCATATTTTAAACCAAACATGATTAGATTTAAGAAGTGAAAGAAGAAGAAGAAGTTGCAATAATTTACATCTATTCTCAATTAATAACAGAAATTAATTCATTTTAACGTGCCAGAAAAGACCTGAAATTGAACAACTTTAATTTTCTATTTCATATTAATTCCCCCTCACTTGGCACTTGAGCTTGCATAAATTTGAAAATAGCTTTGCTTTAATCATTCTCCCTTTGATTCTTCTTAATTCCCCAAATTGCTTGCTTATATATAGATAATCTAATTTGGTAGAAATTTGTTTATTTAGTAGAGAAAAGGGGGAAGAATAATACATGCTAATTTTACTGTAGAATTATGGCGACGACTGTATAAGAGATTAGGTTTAGGTTAGATGGTTTATTTATAGATTGTTCGAGTGAATATAATCCATTAGATTATTTTAGATTAAATATTGTTCTTTTATACACTTAATGGTTATCCATTCTAGCCCATACACATCACTCAACCAGAAAAGTTAGCCATCTCATCCTATTACATCACTGGAGCGAATGGGAGGCCACTATATGTCAGAAACAACGCTGAAATACGTAGGAAAATCACTGGAAACGACCTAGCTAAAAAAACATCGCTCCAGATTTTGGGTGACAACGGTACTTGATCCCTGGTCACTAAGGAAGTCAACATGCGCCTTTACCACTGTACCAAATGCTCTTTTAATTTCTTTTTAATTATATTTTCCATAAAAAATCGGGGTGTTAGAGGTAACAATGAATATCAAATCAATATCCATTAATAGATTGCATTCGATGGAGATGAAAGGGCTAATTTAAGCATGCAAAAAGACCCAAATACTAACCTACCTACAACCTCGAAACCAGAAGGTCAAAGGTGGAAGGATGGATGCGAAAGGTTGGTAAAGAGACCTTTCGATAGCTTTGGAAGGATGGACACGGAAGGGTTGGTAATCAAATTTTAGGGGTCATATTTTAGGACCATATATTTTTGTTTATCAAATCAAATTCTTTTACCCCTAAATCAAATTAGGGAAAAATTCAATTACTTGTAATCAGTTGTGAGAAATAAAAATAGAGGATGCATGGGTTGATATTGGTTTCGAACATGAGAATTATCATCTCGGCCATTAGCTTGTGTAATGACTAATTTCACATGATACACACTTATCTTCTTAACCCTTTACTAGAATATGCTATGCTATAGAGCCTATTTGGATATTTTGAATTTAGAGCACATTATCATTTTGTCCAAAGCCCTTACCGCACTAAAGTGATGTGATGATGATAATTCAACATCAATGAGTCAATTGGACTTATGACATATATCCAAAACAAGGTTCTATTGCACATTAAGTCAACTCTTTACCCAAATTGGTATATATGGGGTTCTGAATCCATTCGAAGGAATTGGACCTTCGAAGGGGTTGTCTTTGTAACCGTTTAATCAAACCCTTCGGGAGAACTTCTTCATAGGCATTTGAATACTTTCAAATATATCTTGGCTTTCAAAGGAGATCACCCCATAGTTGATGTATCGACACCTTCGAAGGGGTCCATTTGAATGGGTTCTTGACCTTATTTTTATCCCTTCGAAAGAGGCAATAAATAGGACTGCAGCATTGAATCTAAGTTCTGACAATACAAACATTTTTGAAGTCCTTTGAAAGGAATCTTCTTCTAATTCTCTTTCATTCCGATGCATCTTTGGATGTTGACGATTATGTCATTAAAATTTTTGGTGCTAGAAGGAGCGCTTGAACCTCCGACCTTGTTCTTTCCTTATAGACTAATTATGGAAAGTTTTATTTATTGTAGGAAAATGAAATAAAAAAACACAACAGTTTTGGAGGAAAATATTACGCTCACCTTCAACTTAGAAGGCACTGTGCCAGGACAACCATCAACTCAAATGCAACCTAATGATGATGCGGCTAGGATAAATCATTTGTAGCAATGTCTACTGGAGAAGCATGAACTCCCAGAAGCAGCCCTTACTTAGAAATCTTCTAAAAATGCCAAGCCAACAACAGGGACGAATTGGCCTCCATGAGGAGGAATCTGAAGGCTTGCACGTTCGAAGGAAAGAGCAAGACTGACCTAAGATCATCAAAGAAGAAGGAACGTTATGCAAAGATGATCACCAAGGTAGAATAAAAGATAAATCTTTGAAGCAATCTAGAATCTCAACCTCAAAGGAATATAATCAAAATAAAAAAAGCTATCATGATACTGAAGCATATTTGAAAGACGTGGCAGAGAAAGATGTTAAAGACATGTTGAATACTAAAGATAAAATAACTTTAGATGTGGAAGTGAATGATAACGATCGAGTAGCTTCGTTTATTGATGAAATCATGGAAACAACAATTCCATCTCATCTTAAGGTTCCAACTATAAAATACCACGACACTAGTTATCCTGATGACCACCTAAAGTATTTTGACAGCCAAATGGACCTTTATAATGCCTCGAGGGCAGTACGATGCAGATTATTCCCGGTAACTCTTCAGGGGGTTGTGCAAAATGGTACCGCCAATATCGAGAGAAAACTATCTATTTATGGAAACAATTCTCATACGAATTCACCGCTCAATTTTGTATATGCAAAAATCAAACAATCGACTACACCATCTTGGAAAACATCATGCAAAGGCAAGGAAAATCATTGGGTGAATATCTCAAATTGTTCAATATAGAGGCATTGAAGGCCAACGACATGAACGATAGGGATAAGCTAACTGTAGTTCATTCAAAATTGATAGAAAAACACACCGTTTTGGAAAGAGATCTTCGTCCATGGATGTAAAATGTACAAGACTTTCATTTTCAAGCTAATAAATTCATTCGGATGGATGAGTTATACTATGATAAAAGGAAAGCTTACCCTAAGAAGGATTTTGGAAAATTTGGAATCGATCCAGGACACAAAAGGTCGTGGTGAGAAGACTCCAACACCAATTCAGTTACTTTGAACAAGCCATTGTCTTATATCTACGCTACAACTAAAGAAAAGGTTGATTTCCTAACTTCATTCAAGGCTAAGAACTTCCCCGAGCAGAGAAGGGGGTGACTGTTGCGCTTATCATAAAGCAAATGGCCATAAGATAGATGAATGCTAAGTGCTAGTCGGGATTGTTCAAAAGATGATCCATGAAAGACATCTGAAAGTGTTTGTCCAAGATAAATAAAAAGCACCACGAACTAACAATGAACCCAAAAAATTCCCTAGTAATGTTGTGAATGTTCTAGAGGATGAAGATCGTTGAATTTAAGTTCATCCTTGAACATGATTGTTGTGATTCATGGGGAACCACATCCAGCAAGAAATAGTAAGGGATCTAGGAACAAATATATGACTTAATATAAAAATGCCAAATCCTGTCATCACTCCACAAGAGCTAAAGAAAAGAATCCATCATACCCATAATGACCCCCTTATGTTTACAGCTCAAATCGGGCTTGCCATAGTATCTAAGATTCTGGTAGATAACAAAAGCGCGGTTAATGTCATCTTCAAGCACCCTTTCGATCAGATGGGCATTCCTGAGGATAAACTAGAGCCTATTCTTGAACCTATCTTTAGGTTCAATAATAGGGGGTCGACACCGGTAGAGCAAGCAAAGCTATTAGTACAGATAGGTCGGGCACCATGCTGCAGAACTTTTGAAACTCTCTTTGTGATCATCGACCGGCCTTCATATTACAATGCATTCTTTGGTCGTCCTATGGTGGATGAGGTGGATGCTTTCGTCTCACCAAAATACCATATGGTAAAGTTCTTGACTAAAAAGGGTTGGGGTGTAATTCGAAGAGAATAATTTAGCTCCCCTGAAATGTATTTTGCAACTCTCAGTTAACACATAAGGGAGTAATCTTCTTAATATGATTCTTTTACTATTTATTAGCCTTTGAATGACGGATTTTTACATCCAACATTCGAAGCAAAAATAAGATCTAATAAAATGAATAAATGTGTTTTTGAAAGGTACATCTCTCTTAGAGGGAAAAGGAAGTGGACCGATGCTGACTTTGTAGAAGAAGGCGAGATCATCGCAAATTGGATTGATGATTAGAAGTGAAGAGGATAAAGTCTAAAGAGGATCTTGAAGAAATATGTATAGATCCAACTGATTCAACCAAAATATTCAAAGTGGGAAAAGAGTTAGGGAACAACTTGAAAGCAAACTTGATTCAATTACACAAGGACGTATTTGCATGGAACCATTTAGATATGGTCGTAATTGACCCCTCAATTATGTGTCACACACTAAATATTAACCCGAATGTGACTCCTATCCAGCAAAGGAAAAGGTAGTTTGAAAAAGTTTGATCTGACGCCTTGAAAGAAGAGGTTAAAAAGCTACTTGAAAATGGATTCATTCGGGATGTTTTTTATCCAAAATGGTTAGCAAACCCTGTGTTGGTAAAGAAGTTTAATGGAAAGTGGAGAACTTGTGTTGATTATACTAATCTAAACAAAGCATGCCCGAAATCTGTTATCCACTACCCAGAATAGACCAGTTAGTTGATATGATTACCAGACACAAGCTATTGTCTCTCATGAATGCTTATTCAGTATATAAACAAATTCACATGTTCAAGCCAAACGAAGAATATATAAGCTTCATTACTAATTATTGAACTTTCTGTTATAAAGAAATGCCATTCGAACTAAAGAATGCAGGAACTACTTATCAAAGATTAGTCAACAGAATGTTCAAAGAACGGATTGGTCAAAATATGGAGGTTTACATGGAGGATATGCTAGTAAAGTCATATGAAGCTGAGAGTCACCTTAAAGATCTTGAAGAAATGTTTGAAGTATTACGAAGGTATCAAATGAAACTAAGCCTCAAAGATGTTCTTTCGAGGTTCATTTCAGAATGTTCTTAGGATACATTGTTAGCGCACCAGGGATTGAAGCCGGTCCTAACCAGTTCCAAGCTATCAAAAACATGGCCGAGCCCAAAACAAGAAAAGGAGTAATTAGTTTGAATGGTAGAATTGCAGCTTTGAGCACATTCATCTCTACTGAAACCGATAAATGCATTCCATTCTTTAGTGTAGTCAAGAAAAGAAAGAACTAAGTGGCGCGAAGACTACAAGAAAGCCTTCTAAGAATTAAAAAATCATTTGGAAAAGCCACCGATATTATCTAGCCTTGAGAATGGACAAAGCTTATACTTATATATGGCAGTATCAGAGCATGAAGTTAGTTCGGCTCTGATTAGAGAAGGAAATGAAACTCAGCTTCCCATTTATTATGTGAGCAGACCATTTAAGGATGTTGAAGTTCGATACCCAGTCATAGAAAATTTGGCTTAATGTTTGATACTTATCGCATAGAAACTCAGAGCATACTTACAAGCACATCCGATCAGAGTATTGACTAACTTTCCACTTAAGCAGGTTATCAATAAACCCAAGACTTCGGGTAGGCTAGTAAAATAGGAATTGAAGTTAGCCAATATTACATAGAATTTCAGGCATGAGCAGTAATCAAAGGGCTAGCATTAGCAGACTTTATCAGTAAGTGTACAGGATTTGTTAAAGAGCAGTCAGAGAAAGGAATGGATCAAAAGCGCATCAAATGAGCAGGGAGTCGGAGTAGGGTATGTCATAATCACATCAGACGGAAACAGCCTAAACTATGCAATGAAGCTAGGTTTTCCTATAACAAATAACGTAGCTGAATACGAATCGATTGTCCCAGGACTAACTCTAGCCTTACAACTCAAGATCTTGAATTCAAATATTTAGCGATTCTCAACTGATGGTAAATCAGATAAAGCAGATATATCAAACTAAAGACGTTAGACTATCCCTATATGTGCAAGAAGGTCCTGAAAAAGCTTACCCTATTTCAAGATTTTTATATACACCAAGTTTCAATGGGCAATAATGCCAAGCAGATTGATTTGCAAAATTGGCTAGTTTAAGAGGAGCTCCAGAAACCCATATCGTACAAATAGGGTATTAAGAAAGTCCCAGTATTGAAGAAAAAATGTTTGAACTAGGGGAAGAACTATTAGTTTTAACTAGATCCCAAGCCATTAAACAAGAAAGAGAAGAAAGAGAAATTGATGAAGAAATTTCATATGAAGAACCCATTCATCCAAAAACAGATAACTGCTACAAGAACACTTGGATGACACCTGTTGTATAATATCTTACCAATGGAATATTACGATCTGACAAAATAGATACTAGGAGAATTAGAAGTCAAGCTCTGACCTTCACTATAATGGATGGAATTCTTTATAAGAAAGGATATGCTCTTCCTTACTTAAGAAGTATGAATTCTGAAGATGGGTTGAAATTACTAAAGGAAGCGCACACGGGGTTTAGTGGGGACCATTCCAATGGGACAAAGTAGGCTAAGAAAATAATTGGACAAGCTTTCTATTGGCCTAAAATGACAAGTCAAGCTATAGAGTACGTAAAGAAATGTGAAGGGTGTCAAAAATACTCAAAGATTCCCCATTTACCACTAAGCCACTAAACCCTAATCTCCAGTCCATGACCATTTGATGTATGGGGAATCATTTTGATTGGACCATTGCCAATTTCTAAAAAAAAGGCAACGTATAATGTAGTTTCCATTATTACTTTACTAAATGGGTAGAAGCAAAACGCTTCCTAAAATCACTTCTAAGAAAGTACTTAGATTTGTTATTAAGGACATCATTACTAGATTTGAGATCCCATATAAGATTTTATTTGAAAATGGAACACAATTTGAAAGTGAAGGGTTTTCTCAATTTTGCCATAAGAATGGAATCGTAAAAAGTTTTTCTTCCATAGCACATCCAAAGGCTAATGGAGCCGTCAAAGCTGCCTTCAAGGCTATTAAGACCATCTTGAAAAAACGACTGAATAAGGCCAAATGAAACTGGATGGAAGAATTACCCTTTGTACTCTAGGTATATCATACATCCACCAAAACTACTACACATCATGCCCCTTACTCTCTAACATACCGGTGTGAAGCAATGCTACCAGTCGAAATTGAAATACCTTCATGCCAAAGAATTGCATACGCATTTGATCCAAACAAGAGTTGAAGAAAGAGTCATTGGATTTCATACGTGAACTAAGAGATGAAGCAGCCAAAGAAGAATATCAACATACTACAATTGGAAAGTAAAGACAAGATCATTTCAAGAAGGGGATTTAGTGCTCCAAAGGGTGATGGCAAACACTAGAAGTCTTACAGATGGGATGGCTAGGACCAAACTGGGAGGATCCACTAATTGTGTGCAAAGTAATTCCTCCCGGAGCATACAAATTATGTCTACTAGATGGCAATATGGTTCCTAGGACATGGAACATGGAACATTTGCGACAATATTTTCCAACATTGGATGAATGAAGAACCTCTTTTCTAAAAAAATGTACATGGTTGGGAGTAGAATTCTCCTCTAAACTTGGAAATTACCTTAAATGCTCATAAGCCTTTGTCCGCGCCAAGATGGCTAGGTCAAAGCGCCTTCTAGAGGGAGATTAGAGTAAGCCTTTAGCCACGTTGGAAATGGCCAGGCTATAGCATCTGCAACCTATGAATGCGTCTATGTGGCCAGGTCAAGGCACTTCCTAGAGGGAAGACGGAGTAAGCCCTTGAACGCGCCATGCTATGGCCAGGTCAAGGCAACGACCAGCCTTCAGTCCTACCTATAAGGCCTGGCTAGAGCACCTCCTGGATGGATGATAAAGTAAGCCCTTGATCCTGCCACGCTATGTCCCGGTCAAGGCATTAAAAAAGCCTTTTGTCCCAATTATAAAACCTTGGTGGAGTACCTCCTGGAGGGAGGTTGGGTAAGTCCTTAGGTCCTGCTTGTGGATAAGCTAACCAAACGGATCAGACAACGATGGACAAAGATGTCCAAGCCCAAGAAGTGACACACAAAGTAGTAACAACATACAAAGCCTAAAGGGTAGCACAAAAGGAATCAAGAACTAGAGAGGTGACACAAAGCAAAAGATTCAAACAATTAAAGTCCAAAGAGTGGTACAAAGCAAAAGACTTAGATGAGAATTTCTGAACTTCCATTATTCAAATAATGTTTTCCAATCTTTTCTTCTTATTACCAGGAATAGATTTCTCGTCTTCTATTATTTCTGGATGATACTTCCAGGACTGCTTTCATACGAATTTATGGCCTTCAGCTAAGTTCTAGAAGATGATTTCTGGACTTCACTCATTAATACCCAAATCTGGGTTTTGGATCTTCTATTATTAACTTCAAGATTTTTATTATTGACTTGTGATCTTTTACTAATTTCTTGATCTGTCTTACTAATATACCCAAATTTTTGTCTTGGATCTTCAACTATTAACTTTTTAGCCAACACTTGTCAACATCCGAATCTTGGTTCCAGGTCTTCTACTAATATAACCAAAATTGAATTTCTAGTCTTCTCTCATTATTATCGAAGTTGGATATCGGGACTCTATTATTAACGGACAAGAATTTCTGGCCTTCAATCATTCCCAATTGTGGATTTCTCATCACTTATTATCATTATCTCCAGATAATAATCTACTAACTTCCATTATTCCTAGATTTAGAATTCTTGAATTCTACTATAAGAAATTCTAATACTATCTCCAATAATATTATGGGCAAACTACTAGACATATTCTTGCATAAACTTCAAACCGATGATAAGAAATGTTGCCTACTTTATACTTTACAGGAAAACAAGATTGATGAGGAAGATCAAATGATTCAACAAACACAAAAGAAAAATGTTGTCAAAGCTATCAAAAAGCAGATTTAGAAAATGACCATACAAGTACAGATGAGCGCTACAGCCCAGGGGATATTTATATAGTTTACATAATCTAAAAAATTATTTACAAAGCATATTATACAATATGAGAGTGTACCTTAAAGACCTTGTACAACCTTATCTAAATTCTCAACAATCAATGCATCAATAATATGGCATATTGATTTACAAAAATTTCTTCGAATTTCTTTTCCTTCTTCTTAATTTCCTCAGCGTCACCAATAGACATGATATGAGTCTTTAGAGCATGATTGAAAGCTTCTTTTGCACCTTTAAGAGTCTTGTTCTTCCTTTCCAAATCAGCAATATGCTTTTGAAGAGGATATCTTTCTTATTTCAGTTTTTGAATCTTGGCTGCATACTCATTATTGCATTGTGATTATCTTTCTTTTTGCCGATTGTCGAAATATTTCATCATTTCGAATTTGACTTTTCGCCACCATTCGCCAACTACATTTTCATGCAAACCTGGAAGAGTGTTTGTTATAGTAGGGAAATTTTGAATGGCTAAGGAATGATACCTTGTTGATTTACCAACAGTTGGAGTGATTGGAGAAATTGGTAAATAAATATTTGGAATATCACCTCCCACAATAACCTCCAAAGATCTGCATTGAGCATGACTATCCTTTAGTTTTATTTCCAAATAACTTACCTATTGGAAAAGCTTGGACATCCCATGATCAAAGTTGATCGAAGGATTTAATTTAATTTGATGATTCAATTAAGAAACCATTTCATCTTTCTTCTTGATATCCACTTTGAGACTCGTGATTTCATCACTAAGGTCTCCGGTGATTATCTTTTGGAGCAAAAATCTCCTACGCCATTCCAGCACTTAAGTGTTATCTTGAAGTTTGGCAAACAATGGATCTTTAGATATGCTTCTCTTTTCAAGACCCACAATCAATCTATCCCTAAGATTGGTGAAACAAGATGAAGGATATGATGAGAGAGATGTAGTTGCTAATTGCATTTCCTATTCAAAAAACAAAAAGAAACAAATTAATACCCAAAGAACAAATTTCTTTTATTACAATATTAAGGTTACAACTCAAGAGGAAATAAAACAAAGGGTACATTATCATTGTTATAATCAAGTACTTACTTTGCCCTATCATGCTTAAAGTCTAGAAATAGCATTTTTAACTTTATCTAAAGAGTTAGCCGAAATAGTAATAGTTGATTCAAAAGTGGCATTAAATCCTTCTAGGGCAATAACTGGAGGACATTTTCTATAATCTCATTCTTCGGTTGTAGGACCATCATGACCACAAATCAATTTTGTATGATATGTCCGAAATTCCTTAAGGAGCTTTTCCTTTTATTTGCCTAAAAAATCAAAGTGAAGTCGGGATGTTGCATATAAAGCTTTTGTAGATCTCCAAGAAAGCAATATCAGACCAATCGTGAGGATTTCAAGAGCAAGGCCTATTCTAAATAATCTCTTCTTAATTTGACATATTTTCCTAAATAAACCCTAGTAATTGGGCTGCTTGAGGGATATTTACTCTATAATGATATATTAAAATAAAACTAAGTATAAAAGAACTAATACAGAAAGTCCATAGATCAATATAAGTACATGATTACAAATTTTCTTCTGGTTCATACAAAATTGATTTCTTAAATAACTCATAGATTAACTTATCATTATAGTATTTAAGTTTGTCTAGAGGCAATGTGCAAGGAATTGAGTTGACATGTGGTAAGTTGCAGCAAGCCCCAGGGTGAGGATCAGACCCAAATTCTTCTAAGTATCTCTTGTATAGGTATCTAAGTAGACCCCCCATTAAAATCACCTAAGTATGAAAAATCTATAATCGAATGTATGCAATAAGCTTTATATAGAAAGTCTATTAGGATATCTCTATCTTCGATTAGCATCTAGAAGAGTGTCATTAATTCTTTATTCTATTCTAAAAGCTTGTCATAACAAAGACGTGCCTTTTCAGTCAAGGGGCTGCTTCTTGATTTTTTAAAAATGCTAATACTGTAGCGCTTTTGTTAAGCTTATAATACTTTTCAAAGAGTGCATTATGTTCTTTAATTTTTTATCTAACTCCCTATACAGGCTATTTATTTTCGCCTGTTTCCTTTTAGTCATTGTTTTATAAAGGTGTATGGATTTCTTTCTTATCTAAAATAGAAAGATATTAGCCAGTGTTATCTTGGAAGTGAGAGACATTTTGATAAAGAAATCCATACCTAAGAAATTGGAATTGAAGTTTATAGGGTCTGGTTTTTCCTTTTTTGCTCCCAGTATCAAAATCGGCGTCATCTCTTTGAGGATCAGAGGAGTCAGGGAATTATGTCCGACTCTCTTCGTGGGCGATAGGATTAGGGATAACTTTATCTGATGCCCTAGAAGTTTCACCATCACCCCCTTCATGAGAATCATCATGATCACCCTCATTACCACCAATACCCTGACCTTTATTGTCATTATTAGGGTTGTCATCATCATTGTCATCGTCATTTTCATCTTCATCAACAACAACTTTGTCGTCCTCTTCGTCTTCCTCCTTGTCTGAATCAGAATATTCTTATGCAGGAGGGACTTCAAAATATAGTAGCTTACTGGCATCAGTTTATTATCTATCAGGGACCTCAACCCCTTGCTCCATTTCCTTTATTTTGGCCCTAAATATTTTAACTAGCACATAGTTAAGAGAGGGAAAACTTAGCTCTAGGCACTTCTCTATATTATCGGAATAAGCTAGCATGAGTGCATCCTCACAAGAATTTACGATGATATCATTCAGAGAAGTGCTCGGAAATTGAGACACCTTTTGTTTAGCCTCATAAATGGTTTTGATGGCCTTGAATAAAGAATCATTTTTCTTCTCCAACTTCTTTTTGAAAGAAGTACACTTCTTCTTAAGAGAAACATGTTTAGCGTTAACCCTAGCCATTTCGTCCTTAAACTCTTTCAAAGTCATTTTCAAATCTAAGACTTTATCGGCTAAGATCTATCTAGCCTTCCTCTCTTCAAAATTTGTAGATTATACTTGTGCAAGAGAAGCGCTTAATCTTTCTCATTCCCTCGCCGCGTTAACCTTGGTAGTAGTAAGGGAAGTGATATGGTTATTTAGAGTTAAGACTTCTTCTTTGAAATTTGATATCTCAGCAGAGGACATAGAAATGTTTTCTTGAAGAGAGTACCAGCTTTTGGAGATCTGAAAGGAAAAGTAAGACATGAGTTAGGATTCAGTATAAAAATAGTAGTAAGAAAATCAAGCAGTATGCATATACTAGAAGTTGTTGTTCAATGAGAGATCAACAATGGCTCAATGGATCAGATACAAAGGTAGCGACTGAATAGGAAAAAATGAGGGAGAGCTCATAAGTGATCGTACAACATTCTCAAAATCATTAGGAGGCACTAGTGATTGGGTCTAGAGGGATTCAACTCCTGGAAGGAGTTAAAGTGCCTAAATTCTTCTGCATTTGCTCGATAATGCTTGGAGAATCGGATACAACCATGAGACATAAAGTTTTCCTTTGAGGGAATTATTCTAGTTTGACCAGCAGTTGCAGAAGGTAAATCGTCCACTGAAGAAGTGCGATCAAGAGTAAGGTCGTCTAAAGCTTTTCCTACACTAACAAATTCACCCTCTTTTGCGGTGGAGAGAAGACTAAACATCAGTAATTTTGGCCATCTTAGGAGCAGAGCCCGCGGAAGTCACTTCATTTAATTTTATTTTAGCAATCATACTTGACCTAGCATGGGCTTGGGTCAGAGCTAGAGCGTTAGGTTCTAAAGATGGAGGAGTGGATCCTTTATAGTTAATTCAGTCAGAGGAGTAGTTGTTAAAACCAAAAAGTATAGATTAGCAAAAACAATCTAAAGAATAACATGACGACAAGTTATAAACAATACACTTAAGTTTACCCGGTTGATCGGTACAAATTGGAGACAAAGGTGAAAAATTCTTGGGGTCACCCAAAGCTAGGAAGCGTTTACTTTTTGAAGTATGTTGGACAAGGGGAGGTAGACTAAGAATCCTCTGGCCTTTTGGTAGAAGGGAATGTTTCTGGTAGTTAAAGGGAGTCAGTAATGCAAGACTATTCCCAATGCGGTTTTAGGTAGAAGTCGGCAACTTTACAATTCTTTTGCCTTCATCACCGGGATCCTTAGGAGCAGGACCCAATAAGAAAAAAATATTCAGCAAAAGAAAACAAGTTAATAGAAATAATGGTAATGGTCTACTTACGAGGAGAAAAGAAGGCTCCATTAATTCTTGGAAAGCATTTGATGTAGAAGAACTACGTTTCCAAATCCTTAAAGTTGTTTATTCCCTCTAAAACCGATTTCTTGAGAGGGTCAGCTTGAAAAATCTGGCTATTCAAATTGCTAAGTTTGATGAGGCGTACTAAGTAGTTAAGAACTTCACTACTAGAGAAGAAATTCTTGACTCTAAGGCCATAAGCTCTAAGGAGATGAGATATGTATATACGTTGGGTGATAATTGGATAGGAACTATTCCAGGATGACTTAGAAATCTCAACAAGAACTCTGGAAATGGAATAAAACTCCCATTCCAAATATGGACGGAGGTGTAAGAAAAATGTACCTTAGGAGGATTTTGAATGGTGTCTTTATCGTCAAGAGGACTAGCTTCAACTCATGTAATCATAAAGTCATTGAGGATCGCATAACTTCACCTTGAGAAGTTATAAGAGAATACCTTGAAACAGCTTCAACCTTCTTTGCAGAAGATTCTAGTTCTGGGAACATATCCTTTTTAGATCTCTTAGAAGTTCTTTTAATGCCCATGATTCTGTCAGGTGATATAATTTCACCAAAGTTATGATTTATTCCACTACCAACACCTTCCGAAGGTGTCGAAAGCCTATTACAACGGCTCATATACCCGCCGTAGTATTTGGTTCCGTGCCTTTGAAGGGGGTCAAAATTAATTAAAAATATATGAATCAGTAAGATTTCGACGGCATCGAAACCAATGTCAACGCCATCCATTTCATGGCATATATGCACCTAGGCATACCCTTCGACAACATCGAAACTCATAGATTTTAATCTATAATAATATGTGCATTATCCATGCAACATCAATTTGAAAATGAACATTGTCGAAATGCCATAACCAAATTAAGTCAAAAGGATTGAAACAAAGTAGCGTTGACACTAACGAAAGGACATTGAGACGTTTCGATAATGTTTATGTTTGGAAAGTGATGATAGCTACATTCCAATTGATTATTATGGGTGTCGAATGAGTCGAAAGGGAATAAAAGAATTTTGAGGCGTCAACAAAAAATTGAAATAATAACTAACATATGTGATTACCTCAATTTTGGGGTTTCGATTAAATCGAAAGGTTGATGAAGGGTTTTGATGATAACAAAAAGTGTATTAATCTCAATTCAATTAATCGTAGGAGTCGTTAATTTTTAAATTTTAATACCCTCCAAGGTGAATTAAAATTGAGCATAATAGGCGTCGATCTTGAATCAGCATACAACGGAGGCAAATAACACCAAATTTGGCAAATTCAAGTTCGAACCCAAAATGGTACCATAGATTAATCGAAATTGTCATAGAAAATGAATTTAGAATCATCTTACACGAACGACAAACTTGAATCAATTTAAAATTTTAAAACATTAACATCAAATTAAACCCTAAAAATTTAAAATCAAAATTGAACATGAAAATTTGATTTTTTATAAGAAGCAATAGATACTCAGCTGAGATTTCAATTTACGACTCCTTAAATTACGAATTTAATGAGAGGTTGAAATATCTGATTCTTGCTCCAAGATTTTTTATTGTAGGTAAATGTGAAGGGGGAAGAAGGAAACATAATTTATAAGCAAAGCAAGGAAAGACATTCTTTTTTCAAAAGGTGCGAAAACATTGTACCAAAATAATGATGGGTGTCGAAATAGTTGACTCTAAAAGTCAAGAGCATCCCTTCGCTAGCAGGGGGTAAATGTTATCATCAAGAATCACTTCAACCTTGTCGAAGCCTAAAAGAATGCAAAAGAAGGCTTCTTGAAGAACAATAGTGATAACAAGTCCTTTTGAAAGAAACGAAGGGATGCTTCTGTAAATGTTAGATGAACTATGGGCTTCCAAAGAGGTCGAAAGGGACAAGGCTACCCTTCCACTTCAGTTGATCCCTTTTGAAAAAGTCACTTCTGCATGCATAAAGGGGATTCGTATGTGTTAAAAATGCCTTCCGAAGGCATCAAAAGAAAGGTTCTGCATTAATCAAGGGGATTACTTTTGAAAGCTACCTTCCACAACCATCTTCTATCCACCAAGAAGTCTCCACCATTATAATTGACCTTTCGCAATGATCCATCCGCCACCATTAAATCCTTTCGAAACCATCCAAATTCCTTCCTCACCCATTCAAGCAGCAACATATCATGTTGCACCAGATCTTAACAACAATGAAGAAGTCCATGAAGCCTTCTACTATGCTACAACCCTTTCGAAACCAAGGAAATACCCTTTCAACAATGTCGAAAGCCACCAAAATGCATATAAGTGTATTTCAAACCGATTCGATTCCCAATGATGGAATGAAGATTTAAGTGTTTCGAAAGCTTAAACAAAAAAAGAATTATCACATTTTGCCAGCATTGAATGTGTAACTTTAGAACACGTTTGAACATCCTTTCCTACTTATCCAACACTTCAACAACAAGATAAGGGTCGCTCTTATACCTTATGATGGAGTCGAAAGCACCCATGTCCCATTCGAAAGCAATGTTAAAGAGGAACTCTGAATTCAACAGCGGTAGAAGGTCATTGAGGCACCCTTTCGACTATGTCGAAAGGTCTGATGCGAAAGGATCCAACTTATGCCTATAAATAAGACCCATGAGGTATTGTTTGGGGGATCCGAATTCATTCGTTCTATACTTATTCTTCTCTTAAGCTTGTAAACCCTAATTCCTAAATCAAATTAGGGATTTCACTTTATTGTAATACGTAAACACTTGTATTCGTGAAAATTATCAATAAAGCAAATACATGATACTTTCAAATATGTAGATTCTGATTCACTGCTTATTTATGATTTCGATAATAGAGTACATGTATAAATGCGTATCGAAGGGGTAACTTTCGAAGGAGTAGGGTACTTCCGACTCAATTAAAACCCCTTAGATCCTATATTGTCATAACCTTAGATTACTTCAGCCTAATCGAAAGGTGGTTTCGAAGGGTTCTTAGACTACTTCAACCGATTCGAAGGAGGGGTCTTAGATTACTTCAACCGATTCAAAATATGGGTCTTAGATTACTTCAACTGATTCAAAAGGTGGTGTTAACAAGAAAACATATCAACATCTCCAAAGCTATGTGGTTAACAAGAAATATTATTTACGTTTCAAAAGAAGATTTTTAGAAGTGATCACTCCCTTCGAAACCCCTTTTGATTGGGTTGACTTGGACAAATTGCTTTAGGATGGTGGTCTTATGAAAATATTAATGGTAATTAACAAATGCAATCAACCTTATTGAAATGAAGGTTAAGAAGAAGGCACCTCTTTCGAAATCTCTTTCCTGAGTAAGTCAAAAGAGGTTATTTATATCACACAGTCATTCCTTTGAACTGTGTGAAAAGGGACATTCTTCCTTTAAGGATAAGTGTTTTCTTTCGACATCATTGTATATACCCTTTTGGGAAGAACTCCTTTGAAAGGGTTGTATGTATTGTAGTGTGTGCACCTTTCGAAGGAATTCATCCATATAGTGTTGCTTATCGTTTTCAGAATAGATCCCATTCAAAACGTCCCTTTTGACCAAGTTGAAAGGGGTTTTGCTCTTTCGAAGTAGATCTAATGTATAATATACAAGCTCTATGTAACATCCCCATACTTGGAGGGCCAAAACTAACGGCTACGAATGCTGCAGTCATCCATAGTTATTAATCCTCGACGACCAAATACGGTGGTGTTAGATTCATTGATACACAGAAACACATGAATATGAAAAAATCTTAAACATCAAACAAAATCACAATCCATATGAAAACATTTCCAATTCATTACATAATACCATGTTCGTAAACCACGTTCAGAAAATTATATTGATTACAACATATGCCCAGAGCGACATATGAAGATGCCACCTGGGATGATCAAAGTAAATATAGGCAATATAACAACTTTGCCATTCAACAACATAGCATAATCAAAAAAAAGAACTCTAATAGCTATCATGCCTCTTGCACTTCTTCGGAAGCTTATTCATCTTAGAGATACCTAAAAACCTCAAATCTCAAACTACTCAAAATCAATTGAGTACCCGAGAGTTTAAGGGGAAAACATAAACTTCGGGTCAGACATAAAGCCTAGTACGAATAATAATCTACCATCTTAAATCATTTAGATATCTAGGGAGACCACACAGCTTAACGGAACAGGTTTCCCCTTACTAGTATCTCAAAACCACTACAAAACCATATAATGTGCCTCTGCATCCACAAAGATTAGAACAATTCAAAATAGTATATTATGATGATATGCAAAACAATTGAATAAATTCTGGATCACCCATCCACATTCAATTTTAGACTATCTGTCTCAATTATAGTTTCTAGGAGTACTATTAACCTATTAGTTTTCATGGGCTAACTAATAACCGGTTAAACATGTAAGGACTCCCTTTCCAATTACATAGTTTTTGTGGGATCACTATGAACCTATTGGTAACTCCAATATTACTCTTATCCTAATTTTCATGGGTTGACTAGGAACATATTGGTAACCCCAATATCATTTCTTCTTACCCTAGTTTTCATAGGTTGACTAGGAACCTATTGACATATGTCAATATTACATTCGGATATAGTTTTCAAGGGCTAACTACAAACCTACTAGCCTTGCCAGTATCCAATCATAGTTTTCATGAGCTTACTATGAACCTATCTATTTTACATCTTCCTTTACACATAGTTTTCATGGGCTAACTATAAACCTGTCTATCTGACATATTCTCTTAGACATAGTTTTCATGGGTTAACTATGAACCTATTGGCCCCTTCCAATATCATACAGTTTTCATGGGCTTACTATGAACCTATTGGCCCCTGCCAATATAATTCCTTTATATTTTAGCATTCTATATTTTAGTCATGCTAACCTCCTGAATGCAATTCTACTCGTTATGGAGTTTTTTCAATTTATATTCACTATTGGGTTAACCTAACTGATTCGCCTACCCTTTATCCCCAAAATGCAGTTTATGGGCCCATTATGAAGTGAATATATTCATATTAAAAGTAGCAATATGAAACATTGCAATACCACTCCTGTGGGTTTAAAATAAAATATGGTTAATCCCCTTAACCTATTTCTTTATGAAAGATAACTTCTTCTTAAAACCATTATAAAACTACTTTAATATTGCCATGGGTTTTTCCTTTAAAAATAGTGTTTGGGTCATAAAACCTTTCGATACCTTCGATACCTAGCTTTCAACTTCATAGGATAACCTCCTTCGAAAGCTCTTAAAAACATTAGGCCCTGCCGTATAATACTTTAAATTCTACCTTTTGAAACCTTGCGAATATATTAAAGTATTAGCATATAACTTTAGATGCTTTAGCTTCGAAACCAGTTGAAAGTAACCCTTTCGACACTTATGGAAGTAATCCTTCCGAAACCATTGAAAGTATCCCTTTCGAAAGCATTGGGTTTATACATAAAACATAATTTGGCTCAAAGTGAGTATAGTCGAAAACATCTATTACGAAACCGTCTTTATCATTTATAAAACATCGGGGAACCATGATGGCATCGGCGCCATCTCTTTCGAAAGCATAAAACATCTGGGTAAAACATAAGAAGGTTGGTGTCAAAACCCTTTTCGAAATCATCACCTTCGAAACCCTTAACCCCTTTCAAAAGCTTTAGGAAGTGGCTTAAAGTTTACCAAACAAAATAACTTTCGAAAGCATAGATATCTTCTATGTCATCGAAAGGTCAAAGAATGGTAGCAAGGTATCGACTAGGTCAGAACCCCTTCCTTTAAAACATTCTTTCTTAAGTATAGAACCCAGTCGAAAGCATTTATAAATAAAAGGCAACCCTTCCAAAACCTCTTTAAATCCTCTTTCGAAACTCTACCTTTCGCCTATCTCCAATCCAATGCGTATCATCGTAGTGATACCTTGTGTATTGGTTTTGGCATAGTTGGTGTCGACAAAGATGAAGGCAGAAGCTACTGTGTCGAAAAGAAATTTCCTAAGTAGGCGAAACCACTTTTCTAAGCAGACAAGGTTTAATTCTTGTTTAAGTAAGCTTTCCTCTAACTAACATGCCACGTGTCAACACCAGTTTGGTTGCCTTAACTTTTTCATAAATAATTGCCGCTAATCCACATCTAAACCATGGTTAAGTTAATCAAACAACCCCTTCAAATTTTTGCAAAGAAGTCCCTCTTCTAGAAAAAATTATTCTACATAGCAAATCACTTAAGAAAAATCCCCAAAAATTCTAGAAATTCACTTTAATCTTGTTATCTAACATATCAAAATTTCAGACCCAAATTATCATTATATTTTCCAAAATAAATTATAAACCAAAATAACCATATTTTCCTTTGAAAATTGATAATTATTTTTCCATAGCTTGGAAAATTCTCAAAATTGAAACCCAACTCCAAAATCGTGTTTCTCATAACATAAAATTTTCCTATGGCATTTAAACATCGTTTAATCTCGGTTTTGATCTAAAACCGTGCTAAATCTCTTTTAAACAACCTTGTCTAAATCAATTAAATCATGAATCAAGCATATCATCATCCAATATATCATAAAAATGAATTTATCCCTTAAATCTGAAAATATATGATTTAAAACCAAAATAGAGATGGAATTATTATTCACCTTACTCTTGATAAGGAGATTGGATTGAGATTGATTTCCCCTAAGCTTGATTTTCTAACTTTAATTTCAATTTCTCTTGATCTCTTAATGGCCGGCCATTGCTCTATATTTTGTTTGCATTTTAAAATGATATGAATGGGAAGTAAGAAGGTGGGAACGAAATATATATAAGGGTGGAAGCTAGGGACGGTAATTCCCAATATACCCTTGTGTGACCAAAACCCATTCTTAAGCACATTAATTAGTTCATTAGGCACAACCTTAATTAATTAATTCAAGTCTCAATCCCCTTATCATTTACATTTATATTATTCTATTTTATTTATTTAATTCAATCTTCTAAATAATTTTATCAAAAATTAGGGGTGTTACAGGCTCCCCTCCTTAAAGAATTTCATCCTCGAAATTCAGTAAGGACTAAATATCAAACATAGCAATCATGTGTAACGACTCCTAACAGCCATACTAGTCTACCTCACTAGGAAATATCTATATAAATCTAATATAGACATACCCTCAAAGCAGATCATGATAAGTATCTCGAATCCCGTCCTCTGTCTACCAAGTATAGTCCTTCTTGTTGTCGCTCCACTGAACTTTCACCAACTTGACTGTCTTGTTCCTTAATCTTTTCTCATCTCTCGCAACAAACCAAATTGGTTGTCTAATAAAAGTCAAATCAGGCTCTACTACCAAGTCCTCCAACTCTGTCTGATGAATAGTGTCCTCTGGATCATGCACATACTTGCGAAGATAAGACACATGAAACACATTATGGACACCTGCCATATTGCTCGGCAACTTAACTCTATATGCGAGCTTTCTAATCATTTATAAAATTTGGAATGGACCAACGTATCTCGAGGCCAACTTTCCCGACTTCCCAATCGTACCACACCCTTTATCAATGATACCTTAGAAAAAACCCTGTCTCCCACTGAGAACTCCAGGTCTTTACGCCTCTTATCTACGTAACTCTTCTGCCTGGATTAAGCTTCCTTCATCCATTCTCGGATTAACTCAATCTTCTATGACACCTCCCTCACCAAATTTGGATCTAAGACCAATCTATCTCCAGTCTCCAACCAACATGCAAGGGATTTGCATGGCCTTCCATTCAAAGCTTCAAAAGGCGCCATTCCTATACTAGTCGGGTAACTATTATTATAGGAAAACTTAATCAAATGCAGGTGATCCTCCCAAGATCCACCAAAATCCAACACACAAGCTCTCAACAAATCTTCGAGCACCTTATTGACTCTCTTTGTCTGCCCATCCGTCTGTGGATGATATGAGGTACTCATCTTGAGCTTAGTGCCTAATATATCTTGTAGACTCTTCTAGAATTCACTAGTGAATAAAGCATCTCTATCACTGACTATGCTACTAGGAACTCCATGAAGTCTAACTATGTTCTTCATGTACAACTTCACCAAAACTGTTGTCGTCCTGGTCGACTTTAATGGAATTATATTGGCACTTTTGGTCAACCTATTCACAATAACCCACATGCTTCCATTTCCTCTCCTTGACCTTGGCAACCTATCAATAAAATCCATGGATATCGAATCCTATTTCCACACTGGAATATCTAGAGGCTGAAGTAACCCACTTGGCTTCTGATGTTCGGACTTCACTTATTGACAGTTTACATTCTGTCTAACCCACAAGCCAACATCCTTCTTCATGCCTTCCCAACAGAAACTTCTCTTCATATCTTGATACATCTTAATCCCTCCAGGATGTATCGTAAACTTGGATCGATGACATTCCTTAAGAACTTCTTTTCTTAAGTTCTCCACATCTGGAACTCATAAGCGTTCTTTTTTTCTCAACCATCTTATATGGTCAAGATAAAAATCTTTCAAATCATCGACGTCAGTTCCGACCTCAAGACTTTTGATCCTCTTAGCTAATAATGGATCCTACTTTTGCTTAGAACGAATTCTCTCGATCAACGCTGGTCGAACTTCTAAATAGGGCATCATGGCAGTACCCTGACTAAAGCTAGCAACCGATCTTAAGTGCACACCACAACTGGCTAAAGCTTCTAGATCTTTCCATTCTAACAACATAGCTAACACAACATTCTGATGTCTTCTGCTAAGAGCATCTGCTACTTTATTTCCTTTCCCTGGGGTATACTCTATACCAAAATCATAAGCAACCAAAATTTCCAACTGTCTCTACTGTCGCATATTCATCAACTTCCGAGAGAATAGATATCTTAAAGATGTATGATCGGTATACAACTCAAATTTCTCTCCTAAGTGATAATGCCTCCAAATATTCAAAGCAAAAATCACCGCTGCTAACTCTAAATCATGTGTAGGATATCTTACTTCTTGCTGTCTAAGCTACCTAGATGCGTAAGCAATGACTTTGCCCTTCTACATCAACACTGCTCCCAAATCCATTCCCACACACATCTGTGTATACCACCAACCCTTGGTTACCATCGGGAACTTCAAACACTAGAGCATTGGTCAACAAATGCTTTAACTTAAGGAATGCTTCCTCACATTTGTCGGACCAAACAAACTTCACTTCCTTCTTGGTAAGCTTAGTCAAAGGCGCTGTTATCCGCAAGAAATCCTTGATGAATCTCCGGTAATAGCCAGCAAGGCCAAGAAAACTTTCAATCTCAGTCACCGTCTCTGGTCTCTTCCAATTGTTTGCAGCTTCGATCTTATTTGGGTCAACTGACAATCCTTTCTCTAAAACCACATGATCAAGAAACTTAACCTCTCTCATCCAAAAATGACACATGGAAAACTTCGCCTTTAGCCGATTCTGCCTCAGCATCTCTAGCATAACTTTAAGATGATCCTCATGTTCTCTCTTATCTTAGAGTATACCAAAATGTCATCTATAAACACCAACACAAATCAATCCAAATACTCTCAGAAGACTCGATTCATCAAATCCACAAAGAAAGAAGGTGCATTTGTCAATCCGAATGGCATCACTAACTACTCATACGAACCATATCTAGTTCAAAATGTAGTCAAAGGACTACTGTCCTCTGCCACTCTCAACTGATGGAACCCCGTCGTCAAATCCAACTGGGAAAACACTTTGGCTCCACTTAACTTATCAAACAGATCATCAATTCTCGGCAAAGGATGCTTATTCTTTATCGTTCTTTCATTCAGCTTACGATAGTCGACACACATCCTCAACGACCCATCAGGTTTCATCACGAATATCATGGCCGCTCCCCAAGGGGAACTGCTTGGTCTAATAAAATTCATTCCTTCTAGATCCACTAGCTGCACCTTCAGTTCCTTCATCTCTGTCAGTGTCATCCTGCTAGATGGTCTACTTATAGGTTCAGCTCCTGGCACAAGATCTATCCAAAACTCAACAGCTCATTTTGGTGGTAGCCTTGTGACTTGCTCAAACACATCTGCATACTCTCTTGCAATCCGAACCTGACTTAACTCTTCACCCACTTCCATTGCACTTAACAAAGCACAACAACTCTGGTCAGAATTCTGTATTGAGAATATAATTCGGTTATGACTATCTTGGTGCCCCAAAGAAATCTCCTCATCCTGGCAGAATATCCTGGCCTCATACCTCCTCAACCAATCCATACCCAAAATGGTTCCGAAATCTACGAAATCGTACATATAAAACTGCATGCAAACTTTTGACCTACCTAATCAAGTTCTAACTGGTCACATCATATCCCCAAAGTTGCATATCCTCCTAGTGGATTCACAACCCTTAAGGAAGTAACAAAGTATGTGGGCTCTAAGCATAACCTATCGACCAAATATTGGGATATAAATGAATGTGATACACTGTATCAAAAAGTTTCCTAACTGGTATGCTCTGAATCAAAAACGTACAATCCATCACAGACTTTCCTTTAACAGCTGTAGTAGGCTTAGCTGATGTTCCAGTAGCAAAAACCTTTCCCTTGTCCGCCCTAGTTGGCTCGGGACATTGGTTCTTGTAGTTCCCCACTTGATCACAGTTAAAGCACTTTACATTCTTCTTGTCTGGAGCCTTCTTTCCCTTGCTTGACCTTCACTCATTAGCATAATGACCCTTCCTCTCACATTTGCAGCACATCAAATTAGCCTTTACCTCTTTGGCCGCATCCCTTTTCTATGCTCTCTTCTTCTTAAAGAATTTCCTCTTCTTTCCCTGAGGACATTGGGATTCAACTGGCTTCTCTCTAGCTGAAATAACAAGCATCTCCTCATGGCAAATGGTCATCTCCACCACCACATTAGAAGGATCTCGGATATGGATCATGGTCATCCTAGCAAGCTTCGGTCTCAATCCTTGAATGAACCTTTCATTCCTCCTAACATCAGTGTCAACCAAAGCATATCCATATCGAGACAGCTCATCAAACTTAGCAGCATACATGATCACTAACATTTCTCCCTAAAACAAATCCATAAACTTTCTCATCAGTGTAGACTTAGCAAATTCAGACAGAAACCTCTGCTCAAACCTTTTCCTGAAATCATCCCATGTCAACTCTTCCTTCGGTACCCCGACGGTAATACTATTCCACCAGTGAAGCACTTCCCCTTGCAATTGTCTAGAGGCTAGCCTTCACTTTTTCTCATAATCCAAGCCTAAATTAGTACAGATCCTTTCACAACTCAGTAGCCAATTCTCATCTTCAACAGCATCCTCCGTTCCAACAAACGGTTTTCCACCCAACCTGGTGTAGTCTCTGCTTAGCTTACAATAGTTATTTCCAATTGGAGCCATAGGATTTGCTCCTCCAACATTACGCACAAGTCCATCGTGCAAGAGATTGGCCAACAACTGATACAAAATCCCCGCATCTACTGGCGGATTTCCAGCACCTACATTGGCTTCAACATTTGGATAAGCATTAGCCTGTCGACCTTGGTTCCTCCTGGCATTAGGTCTAGCATTTCCATGGTGCTTCCTCCACGTAGATTTCCTCTTTCGTTTCTTGCTTCATATCTTCTATCTCGTAAATCTACATATGAGACTTAGTAATATATAGAAGAAAGGTCTAAGAGAGAGGGGAACACGTACTTATATATATGTATATCAAATACAAGTACGTTACTATAACGTTAACACAAAACGCGATCATATTTTCAAATACACTGGATTATGTTTAAATATCTTTCAGGTTTAAATGCCTTTTAAAGTTTCATAAACCTATGCTCTGATAACAACTTGAAACAACCCCTTACTTGGAGGCCCAAAACCAACGGCTATGGATGATGTAGTCATCCATAGTTATTAATCCTCGGTAACCAAATACGGCGGTGTTAGATTCATTGATACACAGAAACACATGAATATGGAAAAACCTTAAACTTCAAACAAAATCACAATGCATATCAAAACATTTCCAATTCATTAGATAATCCCATATTTGCATACCACGTTCAGAAAGATATATTTATTACAACATACGCCCAGAGTGACAAATAAAGATGCCCCCTAACAACTTTGCCATTACAACAACATGGCGTAATCAAAAGAAAACAGAACTCTAATATCTATCATGCATCCTGCACGTCTCCCGAAGCTTATTCTTCTTAGAGGTACCTAAAAACCTCAAATGTCAAACGACTCAAAATCATCTGAGTACCCGAGAGTTTAAGGGGAAAACATAAACTTCGAGTCAGACATAAAGCCTGGTGTGAATAATAAACTACCATCTCAAATCATTTGGATATCTAGGGAGATCACGCCGCTTAGTGGAACTGGTTTCCCCTCACTAGTATCTCAAAACCTCTATAAAACCATATAATGTGCTCCTACATCCATAATGGTTAAAACAATTCAAAATAGTATATTATGATGATATGCAAAAAAAATCAAATAAATTCTTGATTACTCATCCCTATTCAATTTTAGACTATCTGTCTTAGTTATAGTTTCTAGGAGTACTATTAACCTATTAGTTTTCATGGGCTGACTAATAACCGGTTAAACATTTAAGGACTCCCTGTCCAATTACATAGTTTTCATGGGATCACTATGAACCTATTGGTAACTCCAATATTACTCTTATCCTAGTTTTCATGGGTTGACTAGGCACTTATTGGTAACCCCAATATCCTTTATTCTTACACTAATTTTCATGGGTTGACTAGGAACCTATTGACATCTATCAATATTACATCCGGATATAGTTTTCATGGGCTAACTACAAACCTACTGGCCCTACGAGTATCCAATCATTATTTTCATGGGCGTACTATGAACATGTCTATCTAATATCTTCCTTTACACATAGTTTTCATGAGCTAACTATGAAACTATCTATCTGACATCTTCTCTTAGACATAGTTTTCATGGGCTAACTATGAACTTATTGGCCCATATCAATATCATACAGTTTTCATGGGCTTACTATGAACCTATTGGCCCTTGCCAATATATTTCCTTTATATTTTAGCATCCTATATTCTGGTCCTACTGATCTCCTGGATGCAATTCTACTCATTCAGGAGTTTGTTCAATTTATATTCACTATTGGGTTAACCTAACTGGTTCTCCTACCCTTTATCCCCAAAATGCAGTTATGGGTCCATTATAAATTGAATACATTCATATTAGAAGAAGCAATATAAAATATAGTAATACCACTCATGTGGGTTTAACACAAAATATGGTTAATCCCCTTATCTTATTTCTGTATCAAAGATAGCTTCTTCTTAAAACCATTATAAAAACTCCTTTAATATAGCCATAGGTTTTTCCTTTAAAAATAGAGTTTGGGTCATAAAACCTTTCGATACCTTCGAAACATGGCTTTCGACTTCATAGGCTAACCTCCATCAAAAGCTCTTAAAAACATTAGGCCCCTACCTTATAAAACTTTAAATTAAACCTTTCGAAAGCTTTTGAATATATTAAAGTATTAGCATAAAACTTTAGAAGCTTTAGCTTCAAAACCAGTTGAAAGTACCCCTTTCGACACTTATGTAAGTAACTCTTCGGAAACCATTGAAAGTACCCCTTTCGAAAGCATTGGGTTTATACTTAAAACATAATTTGGGTCAAAGTGAATATAGTTGAAAACATCTGTTTCGAAACCATCTTTATCATTTATAAAACATTAGGGAACCATAATGGCATCGACACTATCTCTTTCGAAAGCATAGAACATCTGGTTAAAACATAAGAAGGTTGGTGTCAAAACCCATTTCGAAACCATCATCTTCGAAACCCATAACCCCTTTCGAAAGCTTTAGGAAGTGGCTTAAACTTTACAAAAAAATACCTTTTGACAACATAGATATCTTCTATACGATCGAAAGGTCAAAGAACGATAGCAGGGTATCGACTAGGTCAGAACCCCTTCCTTTAAAACATTCTTTCTTAAGTATATAACCCAGTCGAAAGCATTTATAAATTAATGGCAACCCTTTCGAAACCTTTTTATATCCTCTTTCGAAATTAATTGCTTCGACACCGTCGAATGCTTAAAACAAAACATAGGCTGGCGCTTTTCATTTTAAAAACAAACTGAAGTTTTGACCCCTTCGAAAGTTTTGCTTTCGACACAATACCTTCCGCCTATCTCCAATCCACTACATACCATCATATTGATGCCTTGTGTATTGGTTTTGGCATAGTTGGTTTCGACAAAGATGAAGGCAAAAGCTACTATTTCGAAAGGTGCTTTCCTAAGTAGGCGAAACCACTTTTCTGAGCAAATCAGGTTTAATTCTTATTTAAGTAAACTTTTCTCTAACTAACCTACCATGTGTCAAGACCAGATTGGTTGCCTTAACGTTTTCAAATTCTTTTTCAAAAATAACTGCCGCTAATCCAGATCTAAAACATGGTTAAGTTAATCAAACAAGCCCTTCCAATTATTGCAAAGAAGTCCCTCTTTTAAATCAATTTATTTTGCATAACAAATCACATTGGAAAAATCCCCAAAATTTCTAGAAATTCATTTTAATCATGTCATATAACATATCAAAATTCCAAACCCAAATTCTCAATATGTTTTTCAAAATAAATTATAAACCCAAATAACCATATTTTCCTTTGAAAATTCATAATAATTTTTCCTAGCTTGGAAAATTCTCAAAATTGAAACCCAATTCCAAAATCATGTTTCTCATAACATAAAAATTTTCAATGGTATTTAAACATCCTTTAATCTCGGTTTTGATCTAAAATCATGCTAAATCTCTTTTAAACAACCTTGTTTAAATCAATTAAATCATGAATCAAGCATATCATCATCCAATATATCATACAAACGAACTTATCCCTTAAATCCGAAAATATATGATTTAAAACCAAAATAGAGATGGAATTATTATTCACCTTGCTCTTGATAAGGAGATTGGATTGAGATTGATTTCCTCTAAGCTTGATATAGCTTTAATTTGAATTTCTCTTGATCTCTTAATGGTCGGTCATTGCTTTATATTTTGTTTGTGTTTTAAAATGACGTGAATGTGAAGTAAGAAGGTGGGAATGAAATATATATAAGGATGGAAGCTAGGGGCGGAAATATCCAATATACCCTTATGAGACCAAAACCCAATCTTAAGCCCATTAATTAGTTTATTAGGCACGACCTTAATTAATTAATTCAAGTCTCAATCTCCTTATCACTTACATTTACATTATTCTATTTAATTTATCTAATTAAATTTCCTGAATAATGTTATCAAAAATTATGGGTGTTACACTCTATATCATATGTGCAATGGGATATCATCTCGGATAACGTAAAGTTCCATGAACTTATTAAGATCAATACATTATCATCATCTTGGTTTATCATTAAATATCATTAAATACGATGATAATGTGATTCATATGCATATTATCCAAGTTGTTCCAATAGTATCGCACAAGACAAAAAGGAATTAAGAAGATAAGCTAGCATCATGTGCAATTGATCATTAAACAAGCTAATGATCGAAATGATCTCCCTCATGATCAAAATCTTTATTGAATCTGTGTGCTTCCTCTTTTAACAGTAATCCAAATTGAGTTACAAGTAAGGGTGCCTTTCCCATAATTTTATTTAGGGTTATAAAGATTTGATTTTGCTAAGAAATTAGAGAATGTGTTTGGGATTCCCAAAATCTAGTCCCCAAAATCGAACCATTAGGGTCGTATTTATAGATGCAGGTCAGCCCCCTTTCGTGCCCATCCTTTCGATTTAATCAAAAGTTCTTCCTCCAATCTTTTGTGTGCATGCTTTTGACATGGTCGAAAGGCCATCCTTCAGTTTTCTACGCGCCTGCTTTCGATGCTTTCGAAAGGCTTTCCTTTTGAGCTTTCTCAACCATTCTTGCGCCTCCGCCTTTTAATTCCAGACCTTTTGACCCAGTCGAAAGGAACACCTTAACTACCTTTCACTATAGCTAAAGTCCGAGTGCCTCTTTTTCTTGCTTTTTACTAGACTGCTTTCGACTTTGCCGAATGGGTGGTAACAGTGCTCTTCACTTAGTGTTGCTATATTATTGCAAGTGAGAAATGAGTTAGGCTTTCACATTGCTTCGAAAGGAATAAAGAGTTGTAATCGAGTCTTAGCGAAAGGACACTTGGCCTTCATGTAGGATTTTAATCATACTTTCGAAGGGTTCTGACAATTTTGAAAGGCTTATCCTTGCTTTCTAAAAGCGTATTGGAATCAATTTTTCATGTGGTAAATTGACAACGATGAAACCTTCTATTTTAAAGGAAGTGGTTGATGTGTTCAAGCCTTTCATTCAACACCTTCGAAAGGTGTTTCGAACCCGTTCCCGATTTTCTTATATATGTGAATCCTTCTGCTTTGAAAGGTCTTAATGAGGTGGAATGGTAACCTTACCTTCTTTTTCCCCTCATTTCGAAAGCTATTGTCATGTTTATCATTTGTAATGGCACCTGGTGCTTGCAACTCCTTCGAAAGCCATCTTAATGCCTCTGAAACGGTCTTCTTTGAACTTTGGCGAAACCTATGTCTTCAATTTTAGTAGAGCCTAGCACTTATATAAGCCTCCTTTCATACCTTTATTCTTAAGTGGATTTATGGTTAAAATCCCCCCCCTATGAAAGAAGCTTTCATTCTTTAGGATAAAACTTTAACAACTACTTTGTTTTTAATAACCTCATCTTCTTGCAAAATTCAAAGAAAATAACATTTTCTATCGTTTTCTCATTACTTATATAAATATATGCTTCATTATTTGGAATAAAAGTTAATATAATGGAGCTTCTAAACCATAAAGATTAACTAGTCATCATTGTGAGTTAATAAAGGATATGAAATCTATAGTTGAAAATGATTGGGAACCAAGGACTCTTGTTTCGAAATATTGTGAGTCCTACCATTCAATTTTTTGTAGTTAAAAATGACATAAATTGAAATCCCATGAGATAATAGTAAACCAAACCTGTAATAATTGAAGTCCAAGAAATTTCCATTGGAGACAACAAATGTTTGATAATAGAAGGTCATGAGCAACCATTTGGAAATAAGTTATTGTAATCCATGAATCCTTATTTGGGGATAAGTAATAGGTATTTTGAAAATCCTTTTGGAGATAATAATGATCCATGGTCTAAGATTCATATGTTGATAAATGTTGTTCAGAGCAACAAACTAATAACCTTGATTTGGGTATTAAGATGACAAACTCAAAGTTTTGATTGAAGACTAGAAGTCCATTGTAATCTCTATACCAACTGCTTTAAAACCCAGATTCGAAAATTAATAGATAAAATCCAAAAATTGATGGTAAAAGACCTGAAACTCAAATTCAAGTATTCGGAAGTTCAAAAATCTAAAACCCAGATTCGGGCACTAATAAGTGAAATACAGAAGTCAATAGTAAGATATTTGGAGCCCAGATTCGAGTTTTAGTGGCTGATAATCAGGAATGGTCTTCATAATTGAACTCTTAATCCCAGATTCAGGTATTAGTGGTGGATAATTAAAAAAATAGTAATTATCTTCATAATAGAAATCTTAAGCCCAGATTAGAGCATTAATAAGTGAGGCCCGGTAATTAATAATAGTCCCGAAATCCAGATTTGGGTATGATGAAGACCATCAATTATTGGTAAGGCCCTAAAAACCTATTTCTTGTATTATAAATGAAGTACTGAATTTAATAATGAATGACCCAAAACCTCGATTCGGGTATTAATAAGTGAAGTTCAAAAATTCTTCTTTGATGATTAGTTGGAGTCTGTAGATTCTTATTTAATCCTTTTGTTCCGCTCTTTGGGCTTTGTCTCTTTTGACCTGTGTCAACACTATAGGCCTTGTATTTAGTTGTTGTTTGGTTTGCTGCTTCTCGAGCTTGGATGTCTTAGTCCATCATTTGATATGCCGCTTCTCTGGCTCGGACGTCTTAGTCCATTGTTTGATATGCTGCTTCTCGGGCTTGGACGTCTTAGTCCATTATTTAATATGCCACTTCTCGGGCTTGGACGTCTTAGTCCATTATTTAATATGCCACTTATCGGGCTTGGACGTCTTAGCCCATTGATGTCCGGTGTGCTTGGTTAGCTTATCCACAAGTAGGACCCAAGGACTTACCCAACCTCCCTCCGGGAGGCGCATTGACTTGGCCATAGCATAACGCAGCGAAGGGCTTATCGATGCTTTAAACTGGCCATAGCATGGCTCGGTTAAAGGCTTACTCTAACCTCCCTTTAGGAGGCACCTTGACCTGGCCATAGTGTGGCGCGACTAAGGGCTATTCGATGCTTTAACCTTGCCATAGCATAGCATGGATAAAGGCTTACTCTAACGTCCCTCCAGGAGGCACCTTGACCTAGCTATAGTGTGGCACGGCCAAGGGCTTGTCGATGCTTTAACCTGACCATAGCATGGCATGGATAAAGGCTTACTCTAACCTCCCTCCAGGAGGCGCTTTAAACTAGCTAACTCGGCGCAGACAATGGCTTTGACTGTTAAAGGTAATGTCCAAGTGCAAGGTGAATTTTACTCCCAACCATGTAGACTTTTCTTTTGAAGAAAGATATGCTTTATTCATTCACTGTAGAAAAATATGTTCGCAAGTGTTCCGCGTTCCATGTTCAAGGAACCATACCGTCGTCTGACCGACATAACTTGTAATCTCCAAGGGGAATTACTATGCATATAATTAGGGGACCTTCCTAGTTTGGTCCTAGTAGTCCACCCGTAGGATTTCTTGTGTTTTCCATCACCCTTTGGAGTACAAGGTCTCCCTATTGAAATGATCTTGTTTTCACTTTTGAGTTGTAACACTTTGAAGTTTTTCTTTGATGTTCTGTCATTCAGTTAGCCGCTTCATCTCTCAATTCATGTATTAAATCTAGCAATTGTTTCTTTAGCTCCTAGTTTAGATCAAATGCATATGCGATCCTTCGATGTGAGGGTATTTCAATTTCAATTGGTAACATCGCTTCACACCAATACGTTAAAGAATAGGGGTATGTCCTATCATTATTCTAGTAGGCGCTCAATAAGCCCATAGTACAAGTGGTAACTCTTCTACCCAATTCCCTTTAGCTTTATTCAATCGCTTTTTCAGGATAGTCTTTATAGTCTTATTTGCAGATTCAACGACCCTATTTGTCTTTCGATGTGCCACAGAAGAAAAGCTTTTAATAATCCCATTCTTATGACAAAACTGAGAAAACTCTTCAATTTAAAACTGCGTTCCGTTCTCTGATATAATCTTATGGGGAATTCCAAATCTGGTTATAATTTTTTTAATGACGATTCTGAGCACTTTCCCAGAAGTGATTTTGGGGAGTGGTTCCGCTTCTATCCATTTAGTAAAGTAGTCTACGGCGACTACAACATATTTTTCTCTTCCTTTAGAAATTGGCAAGGGCTAATTAAGTCAATTCCCTATATATCAAAAGGCCATGGAATTGAAATTGAGGTTAATTGACTTGGTGGTAATCGGGGAATCTGCGAGTATTTCTGTCATCTCTCACATCTCCTTTCATATTCACTGGCTTGGCTTACCATTCGAGGCCTATAAAAACCTTGTCCTATTATCTTTTTTGCCAACTTTGCCTAGGTAGAGTGGCCTCCACAAAATCCTTCATGCGCTTCCACCAATAATTTCATCCCATATTCCAGGCTCATATATCTTAAGAATGGTAGTGCATATCCTTTCTTGTAAAGAATTCAATCCACTATTGTGAAAGTGGAAGCCAATCGCCTAATTTTCCTAGCCTCCCCCTTGTCAGATGGTAATATCCCTTTAGAAAGATATTTGACAATAAGCAACATCCAAGTGTTATTATAATAGTCGTCTGTCCTTGGCTGATTGATTTTCTTATTTGGGATTTCTCTATTAATTTCCCTTTCTTCTCTCTCTCTCTTATGACATGGCTTGGGACCTTGTTAGGACTAATAGTTCCTTTCCTTATTCGGGTGTTCCCTCTTTAATACTTGGATTTTCTTGGTATCCTACTGGCCTAACCTGAGCTTCTGGGGTTCCCCTTGAACTAGCCAACGTTGCTAACGAATCCTCCTATGAGTTTTCTCCCCTTGGAACTTGATGTATAGAAAAATCTTCAAATAAAGCGAGCATCTTTAATATATTTTTTACGTATAGAGATAGCTTAGTGTCTTTAGTCGAATATAGTTGCTTTATCTGGTTTACCATTAATTGGGAATCACTAAAGATTTGAATTCATGGGATTTTGAGCTCCAATGTCAAAGTCAACCCTGCCACCATCGATTCATATTCGGCTATATTGTTTGTTGCCGGAAACCCTAACTTCATGGCATAGTGTAGGCAGTGTACGTCTGGTGTTATTATGACATATCCCGCTCCAGCTCCTTGTTCATATGATGTGCCATCCATAAAATAATTGCCACATAGGTTTTTGATTTCTTTCCTTTTTCGATTGTTCCTTAAAGTTGGTACACTCATTAATAAAGTCCGCCAATGCTTCCCCTCTAATAGCTGCCCATGGCTGAAACTCAATATCATACTAACTAATCTCAATTCCCTATTTTACTATCCTACTCAAAATTTCAGGCTTACTGAAAACTTGTTTGAAGTGGAAATTGTTCAATATCCTGATTGGATGTGCTTAAAAGTATGCTCTGAGTTTTTGTACTGTGTGTATCAAGTAATAAGCTAGTTTTTCTAACACTGGGTACTGAACCTCTACATCCTTTAACCGCCTGCTCACATAATAAATAGGAAGTTGAGTGCCACTTTATTCTCTGATCAAAACCGAACTCACCACATGTTCCGTAATTACCATGTATAGGTACAGGACTTCACCATTCTTAGGAGTAGATAGAATTGGCGGTTTTTCCAAATGGTTTTTCAACCCTTGGAAAGCTTTCTTACAATCTTATCGCCATTCTAAGTTTTTCTTCTTGATAACATCAAAAAAGGGAATGCACTTATAAATCGCCTTAGAAATGAACCTGCTTAGGGTGGCTACCGAACCATTTAAACTCATTACATCTTTGCCAGTTTTGGACTTAGCCTTGTCCTTGATAACTTGAATCTGGTCTGGGCTGGCTTCAAACCCTCGAGCTTTAATAAGATAGCCTAAAAACTTCCCGGAATGGACTCTGAAAGAGCATTTCTAGGGATTTGGTTTCATCTGATATTTTTGTAATACATCGAACATTTCTTTTAGATTTTCAAGGTGACTTTTAGCCTTATAATATTTCACTAGCATGTCATTAGCATAAAATTGCATATTACGACAGATATGTTCTTTGAACATTTTGTTGACTAATCTTTGATAGGTAACACCTACATTCTTTAATCCAAAAGGCATTGCTTTCTAGCGGTAAATTCCCAAATCAGTAATGAAACTGGTATGTTCCTCATCTAGCTTGAACATGGGTATCTGATTATATCCTGAATATCCATCCATGAGACAAAATAATTTGTGCCCACTAGTTGCATCAACCAGGCATGTCCGTGGCAATGGGAAACAATCTTTCGAACATGCCTTGTTTAAGTCAGTATAGTCGACGCTAGTCCTCCACTTTCCATTCGATTTTTTCACAAATACAGGGTTCGCTAGCCATTTTGGGTAGTAGATTTCCCGAATAAATCCATTTTCAAGGAGTCTTTTAACTTCCTCTTTTAGTGCATCGGGCCGCACTTTATCTTGCTGTCTCTTTTTCTTTCTAATAGGGGTCGCTTTTGGATTGATGTTTAGTGCATAACATATAACTAATGGATCAATACCCACCATATCTGAATGTGACCATGCAAATACGTCTTTATTGGATTCAAGGAACTGAATAAAGTCCTTCTTCAAGTTGCTATCCAACTCCTTTCCCACTTTGACTACTATAGTAGAATCATCTGGGTCTACACTTGCCTCCTCAAGGTCTTCTATGGGTTTTATTCTATCCATTTCCCCATGGCAATCAATTAAGTGATGATTTTTCCTTCTTCTACGGAATTAGCATCCACCCTCTTTCTCTTATTTCCAAGGGAATGTACCTTTCATACATACGTATGTTAGTCTTATTATATCTAATCTTTGCTTCGAATGTTGGAAGTGAAAATCCATCATCCAAAGGCTGAAAAACAGTAGAAGAATCAAAGTAAGAGAATACTACCTTTTGTATTGATCAAGCGTAGCAAAATGCATTTCGCGAGAGCTGAAATGCTTTCCGCGGATAGTGCCCCGACCTCTCTTATTTAAGAATTTCACCATCAGATATTTCGATGAGGCAAAAGCATCAACATCATCAAGTTCGCATCTGCTAAAGAAAGAGCTGTAATAGGATGGCTGGTTAATGATTACAAAGAAAATTTCAAAAGTTTGTTAACATGGTGATACTCTAATATGTACGAGCAATTTTACTTGTCCTACAGGGGTCGATCCCTTGTTCTTGAACCTAAAGATTAGCTTAAGGCTAGGCACTGGCTTGTCTTCTGGAATGCCCATCTGGTTAAAGGCATGCTTAAAAATTACATTGACTAGGCTACCAGTATCCACAAGAATCTTGGACACTATAGACAGTCTAATTTGAGCTCTGATCATTAAAGGATCATTGTGTGGGTGAAGGACTCCCTTCTTCAGCTCTTGGGGAGTAACGACAAGATTTGGCATTAGGATGTTGAGTCATAGATTTTTAAGTGGGTGCTCTTCTAGAATGGAGAAAACACCTTCTCCAGCCTCTTTGATGCACCCGTTCCTGGCCCCCTTGCTGTCATCGATTATATTAGCTGCAGACCCAAGCTTAATGGGTCTTCTTCCTGCAAGATGTTAACAACATTACTAGGAAACTTTTGCGGACCATCCCTAAACCATGGTGCTTTTTGTTTGTCCTGAATGAAATCCTTCAAATGCCCCTCATGAATTAATTTCTGAGTGATTCCCACCAAGACTCTGCATTCATCAGTATTGTGGTTGTTTTCTTTATGGTAAATGCAATAGTCATCCCCCTTCCTCTGTTCTGGGTAATTCTTAGCCTTAAAGGAAGTTGGGAAGTTGACCTTCTCCTTTGTCATAGCATAAATATAAGACAATGGCTTATTTAAAGCGATTGAATTAGCATTAGCTCTTCCCATCTTGTTCTCTTATGTCCTCTATCAAATCCAAACCTTTCACTTTCCTTTTTAGGATTGGCTTTCTTTTTGGCGTGATACAATTCATCCATCCAAATGAATTTATCAGCCTATAAATTGAAGTCCTGTAGATCCTTGCACCCATGAATAAAGAGTTGTTTCCAAAATTGTGTATTTTCTATTAGCCCAGAATGTACTGCAATGAGCTTATCCTTGTCATTCATGTCTTTAGATTTTAATGCTTCTGCATTGAACCTTTTGAAGCAATCTCCCAATGACTCTCCCTGTCTTTGTTTAATGTTGGCCAGAACTATGTAATCGATTGTTGGGTCCTTGCATATACAGAATTGGGCAGAAAACTTATAAGAAAACTACTTCCATGAATAAATTGACTTTTCATGATACTGACGATATCATTCGACTGGGGACCCTTGAAGAGTTACTTGAAGCAGTCTGCATCGAACGGCTCCAGAATCATTATACAGATCCATTTCTCTATCGAAAGATATTAAGTGATTATCGGGATCTGTACTACATGATACTTCAGAGTTGGGACCTTTACATATGATGGGATAACTGTTGACATGATTTCATCTATGAAAGGTGCTACTCATTCATTATCATTTGCTTTCTCATCCAAGGTCCTCTTTCCTTTAGGCATTTAGCATGTCCTTAATTGCTTTTTCTGCTACATCCTTCAGATTAGCTTCCGTGTCACGATAATTTTTCAGGTTTGGATTATACTCTTTTGATGTTGAGCTTCGGGACTGCTTGAGTGATTTTTCCAGTACCCATCCTTGATGATCGAATTTAGTTGTAGGACGCTATTTCTTTTTTGAAGATGTCAAGTCAATTTTGCTCTTGTCTTCATTTGTATAAGCCCTCAAATTTCTTCTTGGAGTGATCAGCTCATCTCCATTCGCTGGTTTTGCTATCTTGGAAGACTTTTGAGACAATGCTGGTTTGAAAAGTTCTTGCATCTCCAGCAATTGTTGTTCCAAGTGCTTTATTTTGGTTGCATTTTCATCTTTTTGAGCAGAGGTTAATGGTTGCCCTTGCACAACCCCCTCCAAGTTGAAAGTTGATGTTATGTTTTCTTCTAAAGTTGTGGTGTGAACGACCTCTTTATCCATTTGACTAAGTCTTATGGATTTCATTTTCCTACACCAAGTTAAACAATCCATAATTAGTCTATAAGATAGCCATAAGGGCGGAGGATTGAGCCCTCCTTTTAGTGCTATAAATGTTAAAAAGAAAACTTGTCAACGTCTCCAAAGCTATGTGGTTAATAAGAAATATTGTTTACGTTCCAAAAGAAGATTTTTAGAAGTGATCACACCCTTTGAAACCCTTTTTATTGGACTGATTTGGATAAATTGCTTTAGGAGGGTGGTATTATAAAAATATTAACGGTAATTAATAAATCCAATCAACCTTATTTAAATGAAGGTTATGAAGAAGGCACCTCTTTCGATACCTCTTTCCTAAGTGAGTCGAAATAGGTTATTTATATTAGACAGTCATTCCTTTAAACTGTATCAAAAGGGGTAATCTGCCTTTAAGGAGAAGTATTTGCTTTCGACGTCATTGTTTATACCCTTTCGGGAGAACTCCTTTGAAAGGGTTGTATGTATTGTAGTGTGTGTGCACCTTTCGAAGGAATTCATCCATATAGCGTTGTTTACCGTTTTCACATCAGATCTCTTTTGAATAGTCCCATTCAAGCAAGTCAAAAGGGGTTTTGCTTTTTTGAAGTAGATCTATTGTACAATATGCAAGCTCTATATCATATATGCAATGGGATATCATCTCAGATAACATAAGTTCCATGAACTTATTAAGATTGAAACATTATCATCATCTTTTTTTATCATTAAATATCATTAAACACGATAATAATTTAATTTGTATGCATATTATCCAAGTTGAACACATGGCATCTCACAAGTCAAAAAGGATTGAAGAAGATAAGCTAGCATCATGTGCAATTGATCATTAGACAAGCCAATGATCGAAATGATCTCCCTCATGACTTTAACATTAATCCAAATTGAGTAACAATTAAGAGTGCTTTTCCACCAAATTTATTTAGGGTTACAAAGATTTGATTTCGCTAAGAAATTGGAGAATGAGTTTAAGGTTCCCAAAATCCGGTCCCCAAAATCGGACCCCTAGGGTCATAATTAGAGATGCAGGTCGGCCTCTGTTTTGGGCCCATCCTTTTGATTCAATCGAAAGGTCTTCCTCCAATCTTCCATGTGCTTCCTTTTAACATGGTCGAAAGGCCTTCCTTCAGTTTTCTTTGCGCCTTCTTTCGATGCTATTAAAAGGCTTTCCTTTTGAGCTTTCTCATCCATTCTTGCGCCTCTACCTTTTAATTTCAAACCTTTAAACCTAGTCGAAAGTATCACCTTGACTACCTTTCGCTGCCGTTAAATTCCGAGCGCCTCTTTTTCTTTTCTTTTACTGGACTGCTTTCGACTTTGTCAAAAGGGTAGCAGAAGTGCTACTTGCTTCGTGTTGCTATACTATTGCAAGTGGGAAATGAGTAGGGGTTTCACATTGCTTCAAAAGTAATAGAGAGTGACAACTGGGTCTTAGCAAAAGGACACTTGGCCTTCGTGTAAAATTTTCTTCAAGCTTTCGAAGGGTTCCAACCATTTCGAAAGGCTTATCCTTGCTTTCAAAAAGCTTACTGGAATCAATTCTTCAAGTGGTAAATTGACAATGGCGAAACCTTCTATTTTGAAGGAATTGGTTCATGTGTGCAAGCCTTTCGTTCAACACCTTCGAAAGGTGTTTCAAACCCATTCCTGCTTTTCTTAAAGATGTGAATCCTTCTACGTTGAAAGGTCTTAATGTGGTGGAAGGGTAACCTTACCATCTTTTTCCCCTCTTTTCGAAAGCTTTTGTCATGATTATCATTTGTAATGGCACCTGCTCTTGCCACTCCTTCGAAAGCCATCTCAATGCCTTTGAAACGCTCTTCTTTGAACTTTGGCGAAACCCATGTCTTCAGTTTTAGTAGAGCCTAGCACTTTTGTAAGCCTTCTTTCATACCTTTGTTCTTAAGTGGATTTTATGGTTAACAAGTGATTTCAAAGGGGTCATTCACACTTCTAATTTCGCTTTGGGATATTGACAAGATTTCTTGTTAATAAAAGACATGGTAGAAAAAATAGCAAAAGATATGCTTAATCTCATGGGAAAGAGAACTCTAGACAATAAGATTAACGTTAATCATTAAGAAGCTCCATTCAAAAATGATATCACGTCCACAACAATTCCTTCTCATCTCAAGATTTCATCCATCAAATACAGTGGAACGACTGATCTAGATGGCTACTTATTGGCTTTTGAAAGTCGCATGTGCTTGTACTACATTTGGAGTTGTGCATTGTATAATTTTTCCAACTACTTTTCAAGGAGCAACACCTAAATGGTACTGACTATACCAAGAGAAAACTATCTACTCCTAGAGCAATTTTCTTAGGAATTCTTGGCATAAATCTGCATTTGCAAAGATCCTACTATCGACTACCCTGTGCAAGCTAATTTCAAACGTAGACTAGGGGAATTATTGGGTGGTTATCTAAAGAGGTTCAACACAAAGGCCCTAAAGTTAAAAAGTATGACCGATAGGGATAAGGTGGTGGAGGTACATTCAGGACTGATTGAGCAAACCCCATTTTAGTGAGAACTCTATATACATGGGTGTAAGGACTTGTAGGATTTCCATTTTCAAGCTGATAAATTCATTTGCATGGATGAAATATGTCATGCCAGAAGGAAAGCCATGGTCAAAAGGGAAATAAGTAAAATTAGTCACAACTGCAACCATGAGAAGCTAAGATGGGAAGAAGCTTCAAATACTAACCATGTTGCTTTGAACAAACAATGTCCTACATATACGCTACAATGAAGGAAAGTGTCGACTTCCTGATTTCTTACAAGGCCAAAACTGATCCTGAATCGAGAAAAGAGGGAGATTGTTGTGCTTGTCATTAATGGAACGACCATAAAACCGACGAGTACTGAGTACTGGATGGCATAATTTAACAGATCATCTATTCCGGACACCTGAGGGAATTTGCTAAAGATAATTAGAAAGCTGAAAATGATAATCAAAGACAGCCAAGTAACGCTGCAAATTTGGTAGAAGGTGATATTGAGCCAGATTTCATTTCACCTCTCTATAGAATTGACGTTATCCATAGAGGCCACACTTGGTTGGAAATAGCAAAGTAGCAAGGAGCTGCTATGTTAGAGAAACAAAGGAAGGAATTTTCTCCATTCAAGAGGAACCGCCACTCAAGAACCCAAGATTCCAAATTCATACACATAATTTAACCATCACACCACAAGATTTAAGAGGGGTTCGCCATCCGCATAATGATCCGCTTATGATCACCACGTAGATTGGACTTTTCGTGGTCACTAAAATATTGGTGGATACCAAGAGTCGGTCAGCGTAATTTTTAAGCATTCATTTGACCAGATGGTAATCCTGAAGGAAAAACTTGAACCAAGTTTTAAGACAGTCTTTGGGTTCAATAATAAAGGCCAACTGATGTAGGACAAATAAAGATTCTTATGCAAAAGAGAATCCCACCGTGCTCTTGGACTTTTGAAACTCTCTTTAACATCATGGATCAACCTTCATATTATACGCCTTTTTCAAAAGACCAACTTTGGACAAAGTTGTTACTTTTGTTTTGCTAAATTATTTTATGGTGAAGTTCCTAACCAAAAGCAGATAGGGAACCATAAGAGGAGAATAATTTAGTGCTCGTAAAATGTACTTCATAACTGTTGAGCAAAATGAACGAGACTATATTTCATGTTATTATTCAGACAACAATAAATTAATTCAAAGTGATACTAAAAAGCTTTAGATGATGACTCTCTAAACTCATCACCCAAAGCATAAACAGAGCCCATTAGAAAGGCTAAACATGTGTTGAGGAAATTTCACTTCTCCAGGAAGAAAAGAAATGGGAAGGAAGAAAATTTGATGGAAGACGAAATAGAAGATGAGGAAATCGTCACTAAACTAGACTATAGAAATGAACAAGGTAGAATGGAACCCATAAAAGATCTTAAGGAAATACGCTTTTATTCGCTTGATATAATAAAGACAGTTAAGATTGCAAAAGAGTTAGATAACAGACTCAAAAGGGAGCTGGTTAACTTTCTTTAATCCAACAAAGTTGTATTTGCCTAGATCTACTCAGACATGGTTGGAATAAGTCCAACCTTAATGTGCAATGCATTGAATATAGACCCAAATGTCGCACCAATCTGGCAAAAGAATGGCAGTTCAATAAAGTCCAGTCCCATGCTTTAAAAGAAGAAGTGAAAAGATTATTCAAAAATGCACTTATTAGAGAAGTACTTTATCCAAAGTTGTTAGCTAATCCAGTGCTAGTCAAGAAATCCAATGGGAAGTGGAGGACTTGTGTCGATTACACTGATTTGAATAAAGCATGCCCTAAGGATTATTATCTGCTCCCGAGGATAGATCATTTAGTCACGAACATCAACTCTTATCTTTCATTGACGCTTATTCTATATATAATCAAATTGCGATGTTTAAACTAGATGAAGAAAACACCAATTATACAACAGATTGGGGAAAATATTGCTACAATGTATTTCCCTTTGAATTGAAGAATGCAAGAGCAACGTACTAGAGACTAGTGAATAGAATGTTCAGGGAACAAATTGGTCGGAATATGGAAGTATATGTAGAATACATGTTGGTCAAGTCCTAAGAGAGAAGTAGTCATCTAAAAGACCTAGAAGAAATGTTTGATGTATTGCGAAGATATAAGATGAAAATTAACCCATAAAAATGTTCTTTTGGAATTTTGATCGGCAAATTCTTAGGGTATATTGTCAGTGCAAGATGAATTGAAAATAACTTTGACCAAATTCTAGCCATTAAAGATATGGCAGAACCTAGACAATAATGAGCCCGAATGGGAGTGTAGTAGCATTGAACATATTCATTTCCAAGGCCAAGACAAATGCATTCCATTCTTCGACGTGATTAAAAAGAACAAAAACTTCGAATGGAGTGAGGATTGTCAAAAAGCTTTTAAGGATCTGAAGGACAATTTAGAAAGACCACTAATTCTCTCTAACCCAGTAGATTTGGAAAGTTTTTATCTCTATATGGCAGTTTCTGAACATGCAGTTTGCTTAGTATCGTTAAGAGAAGAAAAAGGAATTCAACTTCCAATATACTATACCAATAAAAGAATCAAAGGAGCGGAAATTAGAAATACAGTTATAGAGAAACCGGCGTACTGTTTGATGCTCACCATGCAAAAATTGAGGACTTATTTTCAAGCACATCCAATAAATTTTTTAATTAATTTCTCACTCAAGCATGTTTTTAGTAAGCCAGAAACTTCAAGAACGTTGGTTATATAAGGAATAGAGCTTAACTAATACAATGCCAAATTCCTACCCCGAGTGTCAATTAAAGGACATGCACTAGCTGATTTTGTCAATAAGTGTACCAGATTCATTAAAGAGCAATCAGAAAACGAAAATGATCTAAAACCTAAGTGGCAACTATTTGTAGATGGAGCCTCAAATGAACAAGGAGCTGGGGCTAGATATGTGGTTATAACTCCTGATGGATATCATTTGCACTATGCAATAAAGTTGGAGTTTCCAACTACCAACAATTTGGAAGAATATAAATCCATGATAGAGGGACTTACCCTAGGCCTCAAATTGAAAATCCCTAAAATCAAAATTTACGGTGATTCACAATTAGTGGAAAATCAGGTGAACCAGAAATATCATAAATAGAATGTCAAACTAACTTTATATGTCAAAATGATATTGAAAATGTTGACCCAATTTGAAGATTTCTCAATACACCAAGTACCAAGAGCCAAAAACTTCCAAGTTGATTCTTTGGCAAAGTTGGCAAGCTAACGGGGAGCACCAAATGCCCAAATTGTCCCAGTAGGCTACCAAGAGAATCCTAGTATAAACGAGAAAATCCCAATCCAAAAAATGAAACCTTATTATTGACCAGGTCCCAAGCCTTAACATGCAAGGAGAAAGAAGTCGATGTTGAGGCCGTTCATTTAAACCCTCCTCATACGGAAACTAATAATAACATGAGAATAATTGGATGACTTTTATCGTCGAATGTATAACAAAAGAAAGGCTGCTAACAGTTAAAAACGATTCAAGAGGAATAAAACGCTAGGCTCCAACTTTTGTCATGGCAAACGACATACTTTATAAAAAGGGACGTTCGCTTCCTTACCTAAGATGTGATGATCCTAAAACATGAGCAAAATTGCTAAGGGAAGCCCATGAAGGATTCTGTGGAGACCATTCCAATGGTATGAAATTGGCCAAGAAATTTATGAGGTAAGGCTTCTATTGGTCTCAAATGACTAGTCAAGTCATTGATTAGGTAAGATATGTGAAAAATGTCAAAAACTCTCTAAGATCTCACATCTACCGTCAAGTGAATTGACTTTTATCTCAAGCCCATGGCCTTTCGATGCATAGGGAATTGACCTAGTTAGGCTATTACCGGTATCCAAAGGAGGAGCTTGGTATGCAATAGTAGTTATTGATTACTTCATAAAGTGGGTAGAAGCCGACCCGCTTTTGAAAATCACATCGGGAAAAGTTCTCAAGTTCGTAATTAAGAATATCTTTATAAGATTCAAAATTCTGTGCAAAATAATATTCGACAATGGAACTCAATTTAAAAGTAAAGAGTTTACCCGATTCTGTAATAAGAATAGAATCATCAAAAGCTTTTCATTTATAGCTCGTCCCAAAGCAAATGGAGTTGTTGATGTAGTCAATAAAACTGTAAAGACCATTTTAAAGAAGCAACTAGATAAAGCAATAGGAAATTGGGTAGAGGAACTACCTCTCGTTCTATGGGCATAAAGAACATCCACTAAAACTACAATAGGACATACCCCATATTACCTAACATATGGATGTGAAGCCATGATCCTAATTAAGCTTGAAGTACCTTATCATCGAAAGATTGCATATGCCTTTAATCCGAATCAATAATTAAAGAAAGAGCATCTATACTTAATCAATGAGTTAAGAGATGAAGTAGCCATACGAACGCATAAATATCAACAAAGAATATCCAAGTACTAAAACTCTAGAGTAAAAGGAAAATCATTCCAAAAATGAGATTTAGTGCACCAAAGAGTAATGGAAAATACTAAGAATCTAGCAAATGGATCACTCGGACCAAATTGGGAAGAACCCCTAATCTTATAGAAAGTTATCCTACCTAGGACCTATAAACTATATCGGCCAGATGGCAATGTCATAGCAAGAAAATAGAATGCCACACATTTGCGACCATATTTCCAAACAATGTCTGAATAAAGAAGTTGAAGAAGAAGAATTTATCATTTCAATCATTGAAAGGATTAGGATATTCCTAAGATAAATGATCTGGCTATAAAAGGCCTCTGGCTATCCAAGGCTATGGTCATCAAAGACCTTATAAAAGCCTTCAGTGTGCACATCATAGGCCTCCCCGAAGTACCTCCTAAAGGGAGGATGGAGTAAGCCTTTAGTGCCATCATCAAATGCCTCACTAAAACACCGAACAAGCCTCAAGTGCTGTCATCAAAGGCCTCACTGAAGCGCATCCTATATGGAGGATGGAGTAAGCCTTTAGTGCCGTTATCAAAGGCTTCACTAAGCACCGATCTAGCCTTTAGTGTCATCATCAAAGGCCTCAATGAAGCGCCTCCTAGAGAAAGGATGGGCAAGCCTTTGGCATGTCCGAAGCACTGAACTAGCCTTTACTATCGTCATCAAAGGCCTCACTAAAGTGCCTCCTAGAGGGAGGTCAAGTAAATCTTAGGTTTTGCTTAAGATAACTAACCAAATGCATCGAACAACAGACCTAAATCACCACCTAAGACGGTGATAAAATGTATGAGCCATGTAGTGCTCAAAGTCAATCCATCTTCTAAAGGAAGTTCTATCAAAATTCGAACCTAGTAGTGCTCCAAATCAACCAATCTTCTAGAGGATGATCTATCGAAATCCAAGCCAAGTAGAACTTAAAATCAAACAAATCTTCTAGAGGAAGGTCCATCAGATTGAGCTATTCATGCACCCTGACAAACATTATTTTCAACTATCGAATAAGAGATTCTAGTCTTCTATTATTATTGCCAGATATGGGTTTTTGGTCTTCTATTATTATTGCAAGGTAAGGATATCTGTTCTTTTGTTATCATTGCCAGATAATGATTTATGGTATTCTATTATTATTGCCAGATATGGATTTCTTGTCCTCTATTATTATTGGGAGATATGGATTTCTAGTCATCTATTATCATTGCTTGATAAGGATTTTTAGTGTTCTGTTATTATTTCCAAATAAGGATTTTTTAAATTCTATTATTATTTGCAGATATGGATTTCTGGACTTTTAATATTATTTCCAAATAAGAATTTCTAGTCTTCTATTTTCATTGTTGGATATGAATTTATGGTCTTCTGTTTTTATTGCCAGATATGGATTTCTGGTTTTCTATTATGATTGCCAGATAAAGATTTCTGGTCTTTAATTATGATTGCTAGATAAGGATATTTAGTCTTCTATTATCACTGCCAGATAAGGATTTATGGTCTTTTATTATTATTTCAAGATTTAGATTTATGTTCTTATATTATAATTTCTAGATAATGATTTCTGGACTTCTATTATTATTGCCAAATATGGATTTTTATTATTTTATTATTATATTTGGTCTTCTATAATAATCAAATGGATTTTTGGTCTCCAGTTATTGTTAGAGAAAATTTCTAGTGCCTCTCCCCGTAACATTACTAGATAATCTTCTGGGCTTCCGCTTGAAAACCTATGGTTATTTATTAACATCTTAGAATAAGATTATAATCTTAATTCATACAGATATTATAGGCAATAAATGAAAATTCCTAACTCAATCAAATCCAAAAGGGGAACTGCTAATGAAAGATATCATTAACTTCATGTTTTATTGTAAACCAAGGCCATCAAAGGAATCTCACTAAAGATTGGGAAATACGAATAAATTCTTGGATTTACTCTAAAGAGTAAAAAACTTCTTTTATACAAGGGGACTCTAAATATTAACCACATAATTTCAATATCAAAAGTAATGCCATAGGTGATAATATCGCAAAAGGAAATTGTGCTATTAGGCTTGACGTCCAAGATCAAAAGTGCCACAGGAGATCAATAAAGTGTAAAGTTAATATCATATCTCTTTGGTGGAACCCCTCACCCACACCGCACTTCTTGATGTCACATGTCATCAACATTGTCCATCAGCAAGGACAAAGGAGAACATCGCGTTTGATCAGAGCCGCATAAATCTCACGCCAACCATCGTCGAAATCAAATGGTTTGAAGATGTCGCATCGCATCTGCTTTGATTTTTAGTAACGTTGCACTTAATCATCCATCAAAAGGTACAGCTTATGACTGTTACCATCAGTATTCACTTTAATCATGTCGAAACCATGAAGAATATAAAAGAGGGATTCGAAAAGAGTGATAGCAATAACAGGATCTTTCGAAGGAGTCGAAGGGATGCATCTACAAAAGTTGAATGTTCTATGAGCTTTTGAAGAGATCGAAATGTTACAAAAGCACCCTTTCACTTCCATCGTTTCCTTTTGAAACAATAGCTTCCGCATGCATGAAGATGTTTCGAAAGAGTTAAGGAACACCTTTTGAAGGGAACGGACTGCAAGCCTTCACATGCGAGCCAAACCTTTCGAAACACTGGGTTTAGCCTTCATTCACATCCCACGGATGAACACTTGGACAAAGCTACCCATTCAAAAGCAAAATTAGCCTTTCGAACCAGTCGAGACAATTCACATTTATAAAGTAAAGCTCATGTAAGTTCAATACGACATTCGTATACACTAGAAGATAGGGTTCCACATCAATCAACAAGTATGCCTTCGAAATTTACCTTCCACATTCAAACCTTTTATGCTTCAGCTCCTTCGAAGCCCTGAAGGTTCACCTATCTTTAGAGTCGAAATCCCATGTCCATTCCTACTTGTAGTAGCGCATCAACAACAAAGTGAAGAGCTCGTATACACCTTTCGACCAGCTCGAAAGCATTCGAGTTCCACTTCAAAGCAAAGCAGAAGGATGCCCAAATGTTAACATCAACAAAAGGTCTCCAAGGCCGCCTTTCGACCGGATCAAAAGGACTGATTCGAAAGGTGCCAACCCACACCTGTAAATAAGACCCTAGGGGTCTGGTTTGTGAGATTTGAATTCATTTACTTCATTCTAGTACTTTCTTGAATTTATAAACCCTAATTCTCAAATTAGATTAGGGATTTCACTGATTAGTGTACTTAAGCATCAAGTAGTAAATAAATATATTGTTCAAAGTAAGTTTATGGTATTCTTGGATATATTAATTGATTCAAAGTTTTTATGTGGTTTCGAATATAATCTTCTTGTACAACATGATCGAAAGGCTACCTTTGGAGGGAGTCGAAACCTTTCAACTCAACTAAAATCCCTTGATCATTAGTGTTTAACGACAAATTTCCTATCGAATTAGAAAACAGTCAATCAAATTTTAAATAAAAAATAACCGCAAGTGCATGGCGTACAATTCTAGTACGTGGCGAGTGCTGGTCGATCCGTTGGGAATTGTTTAGATTTAAAATTCTTTTCAACAAAATTAAGCTAAGATTTGAAGCCGTTTTAAGCTAAAAAATGTAAAAACTAACAAACTCTAGAGTGGATAAAAATATGAGAATTTGAAGGCAATTTAGAGGAAAATCCTTTCTCATGATCACATAAATCAACAAAATAAAATTATGATCTCTCTTTTGGTCATTAGTGAATTTAATTGATGTGTTTATCATAAGTATGGAATATTTGTGCTATTAATTAGCCCAATATAAACCATCAAACTATAACACATCCATTAATCCACTTTTTAACTCTCATGAAAAATGATAATGAATTTGAAAATAATTTCTATTCTAAGCATGATCTATTAACTATTGATTAGAAATATAGACCATCAAATTTTGAATTTAAAATTACTTCATTACCATAATCATATGTAGACGAAGTGGTAATTTGTGTTTGTGTTTGTGTTTGTTTAAGCATAGCCTATTTCGTGTCAACAACATAGGCTATCGAATTTAAAGCTAAAACAACGAAATATAACCCATTCAAATATTTTTAATAAGCACAAAAAGTGGTCAAAAATTATCAATATGTTGGATATACATGATTAAGAGAGCTTCATTGCCCCTGAATTGAAGGGGTTTAGCCTCTCATATTTGTTATCATTTCAACAATTGTAGATTTCAACATGAAATAAAAACAAGAGAAAAATTTAGGCTAAGTAAAAGGAGAGCTAATTAAAATGAAATAAAAGCTATTCTACTTGCATAAATATAAAGATCTGCACTACTAACATGAAAGGAAAAAGCATGTAAATTAAAAAGAACAAGAATTAAAATTGCATTAAGAAGAAAATTACATAAGATGAATATAATGGCAAAGTAGCCATGAAACAAAAAGAGGGCTTATATTATATTTTTGAGTCTCAAACTAAACTAACTATAGTTTTGAAACCCTAATCATATTTTTGGGAACTAACCAAACTAACCCTCTAGGAAGTGTGGCCACAAAGTTATCATTAGCATGTGTTAATCCTCCACTTAATGTGCATGTAACTTTAATCTTCATTAGCACGTGCATTAGCTTCTAAGTGTACATCATGGTAAGTGGGTAGGTGTGGTCCTCCATGTTGCATGGTTTGAATTATTTCCATCTTCATTCCTTTGTTTTCTCTTATGCAAGCATATTTTCCATGAAAACCTCTTGTAATTTCCATCCAATTTTCCTAAAAATAAAAATAAAATGTGGAAATAAATATTCTCAAATTAATTTATGTTCAAAAATGACCATTTTTCCTCTAAATAAAGATGAATAAATGATGATTTAAAAATAATTTGAATTTTGGTTTAAACATGTTAAAACACATTATACGCTCATTTATTTAATTAAATTCGATTAAATATAGAGGTAAAAATATGCACATTTACGTGCACATCAAATACCCCACACGTATCTTTTTATTCGTCTACGAATAAACAAAAACTAAGATAAATCTGTTTTCATAGGAAACAAGATTGTATTGAGCGTATGTAACAAGCCGTTAAACCTGTAACGACCCGTAAATTTTTGATAATTAAAATTTGTTAATTTAATAAGTTTTGTTATTTAAGATTTGAAGAAATAAAAATTTGTGACTTATTAATGAAAATAATAACTAGAATGAATTGTAACAATATTAATGTAGGTTAACTATTAACAATTTCTATGAAATTCCAATTAATTGAAATAATGTAAATGATATAACTTGGGTATAAATTGAATGTAAGTAAATAAATGTAAATGTTGTATAAACTTATGAACTAGTATAATTAATGGTAATCAGAAAAATTTAGTGTTATGAAAACAATTGTAACATTTATTGTGAATAACAAACCTATAAATTTGATTATTGGTCAATAGTGACAATTATTATATGTTACCAATTTATTTAGGCTATTAAATTTAAATTGGAAACCAATTGAAATTAAATGGAATTAAATATTACATTAACAGAAATCTATATGAAAATTGTGAATGTAATAAAATAAATAGAAATGTTAATTATACTCATAATGTAATAATTGGTTTAATAAAATAGTGAAATCAAGATAAATAAATCAATTTGGGATTTTAAATTTGATTTAATGTGTGAAATTGACAAAATTCAATATAGTTGAAATATAGAAATTAATACAAATAAAAGATGGAAATTGGAGGATATTAATGTAATGAAATGTAAACCATATGTTAGCTATGTTTATAGAATAATAATTGATTAAGTATAAAGGTTTGTATCAAATAAAATCAAATTATTGGAATTAAACTTTAATTAATTGGTTTTATTTCAGTTGAATTTGAACGTTGTAATTATTGAAATAATCAACACTGAAATTGATATGTAAATTTACTTTAAATATTTTATATGTGTCTAGGTAATCAAAAATTGATGAAATTTGTTGATAATTAAATTTGAAATGAAAAGTGATTTATTTAATTTAATAGTTAATTTATTTAATTAATGTGAAAATAACCATTTTGGCTACTAACTCGGATTTCGACGAAACTAGTTTCATCGGATCCGTAACGGTAAATTATTGTAAGATTTCAAGTTTCGTAACGATCGGACTTGTCGTTTGATCATACGGGCTCGAAACGTTTAGAAATCAATTTAATTGAAATCATTTTGAAATAAGCTATTTTAACATAACTTCTTCATACGATGGAATTAAGACTTGAAACCTGTTCCATTGAGTTTAAAATATTTGAAAGCATCTATTTTGATATATGGGTTGACCCATTTTCGTTCCGGAGTCGAAACGGGCTTTTCGGGTCGTTTATCGTTCAAACCCAAATCGATCGTGTTCATTCGTTTTATTTTTTCTGATCTACATATAAATAAACTGTTATAAACCCTAGTGTTCCTCAACTCAGTTTGTCTGTACGTATAATTTCATTTGTCCCTCTATTTCCAATGGCAGACAAACCCTAATTCCCAATTGAAAATTCAAAATCAAAACCAAATAGAAAATTAAAACTCCTCAAACAATATCAAATTTTATATCGATTTGAAGCCCTCGAGCATCGCAAGTGGTCACTCCTCAGGGGGAGGGTCGACCGGAGTTGCTCGTCGTTCTGGCGTGCGTTGATTGGTGTAGCGACGCGTATGGTAGCAGGCGTGAGCGAGTGAAGGTCGGCGACGCATTTGAGTTCGTTCGTAGGGGGTAGGTTTTTCGCGTGCGTTACGGCATGCTGACGTGGTAAAGGAAATTTATATATATTATTTTATTTTATTCTTAGTTTGAAATCGTATAACTTCTAACTGCTATAATTTTCACATACGAGGTCCGTTTTACGCATGGTTTGATCCGCTGGGATTGTATCGAAATTCAGGCATTTTGACGCTGGTTTGGACGAATTCGGAGACCGTTCAAATTTTGGGCTTATTTTGAATTTAAATTCGATTTAAATTCAAAGGTGAGTGTTTTAACCCACTCATAACTTCTAAAATTTCTTATGTTTGTTAAATTAAATTTATCATGTGATTTGAAATTTATTTATGACTGTTTGGTATATTTTAAAGCATCATCTCAGTTAATTTGAATTTATTTGAAATTAAATCGTTATTTAATTTATTATTGAATATAAATTGCCAAATAAATACCTATTATTGATTATCAGTTCTAGATTGATATTTATTGATTGATTTGGATGATGTTTGTAATGGATGTTGATTGTTGATATTGGATGAATGTATGTTTTATTTTATATCGTTATAAACTTCATGTTCACTATGGGTTGAAATGATACATACCCGAATGATCAATAGATTAAGGAAAAATCGTTATGGGTTAAAATGATAGACTCGAGCGATTTTTTGGATTTTACTATTAATTCGGGATTGCGGTTTGAAATGAGAAATAACCGTATCATTTTAAATTGTGGATTGAAATGATAAATATCTATATCACTTGACCCTAGGGTAGAGAATTATATACGGACACCGGATAGGTTAGATTTAAATGATTTTGAATCCTTTTATTTTGCTTTGAATTAAATGATATTTTTTTTAAATAACATCTGATTTATATAAATTGAATTTTTACCAAATTTCGAGTTATATAAAAAAATTGAATTGTTTTAAAGGAATGGTTAACGGAATAAAAAATTGAAATGTATAGTGAACTTGAAATACAAGTGAAGTTTATCGAAATTGAGTTATTAGAATCGTTGAAGTATAACTTTGAAATATATTGAAATTTGAGTAATTAAATCAATGTTTCAACATGGATTTAAGCGATATTGAATTTAATATTTATTTAGAATTCTGAATCGAAAAATTTGAAATTGGGTTTTAGGGACATTGAAATGGTCAAAATGTGTTGGAACGAAATAAATAGTTTAAATTGATATAAATTTCAAATTCATATTTTTATATAAACTGTTTTAAATATATTATTTTAAAAAGACTTTAACTATTAAGATTTTCAAAATTTTAAACAAATTAAACCATTTGGCTTATTTTAAACCTAATTAATCTATTTTAAAGCTATTTAATCTATTTAATTATATTTAATCTATTTTAAATCTATATTAACTATTTATAACTATTTAAAACTAATTTCTTATAAATTCCAAACTATGTAAAATGGATGGGTTTATATTCAAATTATTGATTTTTAAAGTGAATGTGGTTAAGCAACATTATAACCTAAGTTGGGATCTAAATAGCATATTTGGTTTAATATGATAATTTTGAAATGAGAGTTTAACCTATTTTGGAAATATGACTTTTGAAAGGAAATATAATTTCGAACTATGATTTTAATGTGATATAATTTCGAAAGTAAGTAATGATTTCGAAAATGATATGATTTGAATTGAATATGATATTTTGATATCAATTATGAAATGATTTTGGAAATGTAAAAGAACCATTCGGTGTGTAATAAGCAATTGGTTGTTAAAGAGATCGGGATCAAATATTGTCATACTCTCTATCGATACAGAAAACCACTTTGACAACTGTGTATGCGGTCGAGATTCCAGAATGAAGTAGGATGGTTGGCGATGATCCTATATGAGGTATATACGAGGACCCGACTCTTGTGAGTTGGCTTAAGGTGGCTAAAACAGGAGCAATCGATGTGCTAAGTGAGGTCATTCCTTCGATCGGGCATATTTCTTCGATACTATATTCTGACTTTAAGATTGATTTGGTGGCCACTCCTTGGTTTTTTATTTGGGGGTGTGTTCTGAGGTGGGCGGTAGTAGCTGCTATGCGTTACCACCGATCCAGAAGTGTAATTGGTATATCTACCCTGGCATTGCCTAGTTGTGTCATGTCACCTACCCTAGCACGCCTTCTACGAGTTTGGTTTGTACCATACCTATGGAGTGCCCTTTGACGACGTCCAGTACAGGGGGGATTACGGTACTGTATAGACTATGGGAAATAAAAATGTGTTAAGGGGGAAAATGTAATGCCTTAACGCTATTTTACTACTTTTACTTTACTGTAGACATGTTATAATAGCGTATTGTACTACATAGTAGATAGTTTAACGGATCCTTAGGAGATGTGAATCCCGAACATCTCTTAAGTTACTACACTCACGTTAGACACTGGATAAGAGATGTCAAACCCCGTAAACATCTCTGACGTTGTTTACACTCATATTTATTTATCGTTGATTTGACTCACATAAGATCTTTTAGTTCTGACTCGAGTGTTTTGTCTTTTCAATTCCCTTGGGTCAGCCTGAGCATTTCAGGATTTGAAGACCTTATTTCTGGAGGACGAAGACGATGATTTGTACTACTATTATTTACTATATTTATTCCACTACATTCATACTGTTCCGCTGTATTATTTGTTTATCTCTGATATGTGTAACTCTGATTTTTGTATTGTATAAGTATAATCATATGTTTTGTATACAGCTTCATGAACTGTTATTTGATTATTATATTTTGTCATTCTGCTGCGAGATTCTGTTTTGTTTTTTCTTTCTCTACTTTTTCTTATTCACCCCAATAACAATCCGCCCTTCTGTATGGTTTGAGTCGGCACGTGTGCCTGCTTAAAACGTCCAAAAAGGTGGGATGCTATAGTTGGTATCAGAGATTTGGTTTAGCGATAACCTTAGCTTTGTGGGGTCTAACTCCTTATTAATAGGTTAGTAATACCCTAGGATGAGTCGTTGAGAGTATATATATGAGAGAGCGTATTTGTTGGTGTTATAAAAGGTTTTTATATTATGTTAATTTGTTCCGTTTTGTATTTATAAATTCTGGTTGGTGCATAGGAAGCTATGACATCGGTAGGGATTTCTAAACACTTAATAGGACAGACCGACACAATATTGTTTTGAAATGTAAGTAAATGAAATAATTTTACCTATTGTATATTTTTATATATAAAATAATGATTTATAAATGATATATATTTGTTTGTAATATGTTGGTTGTTAGGTAGTGAAATTTATAAATAGTAGTTGGAAATAAGATTTGAAAATAAAATAAATGGAATTTGGAAATTTAGAACTTAAGTTCCGAGGTTTTTTGGAAATTTCTTTCGAATGATTTTGGGATATAATAATAATATTATTAGAAGTATTTTCTGATATTAATATTACAATATAATTTGAAAGAATTGCTTTAATGGAATTTTGGGAAGAAATAAGTTCTGTACTCCTCTCTCTATCGTTGGAAAATAATTTCGGTGATGAGTACACGCATCATCGACATTCATTTTCGAGTTTCAAATTGGGAAGGCCATTGTAGTAGTTTTACTACAGATCTATATTGATAAACAAATAAAAATTTTAAGTTTAAATATGATTGGATATAAAAGTTATGAGTATATATATATGCATGTATGTATGTATGTATATATGTATGTATGTATTATTTTAAATAATTGAAATGGAACCCGGCATTTAGTTCAAATGGAACCCGGCATTTAGTTCTTAAGTTTCTATAAATTAGAGATTTCAATTATTGAAATGGAATAAAAAATTTAACTATTTAATAATTGAAACTTCTAAATGAAAATAAGAAATTATATGCTAAGTTATAACTGAAATATACAAGGAATTTGAAATTTGAACTTGTAAACGAAAAGAATATGAAAATAAGGAATGATAACTATTGAACCTTAAGATAATTAGAATAAGTAAGTCAAACTTGTGTAACTTTCAATTGCATTCTTAAAGACATATATATATATATATACACACACACACACATATATAAAACTTACCAATTATAAAAAGTTGAAATGTTAAAAGAATATGTAATGGAAAATTTTACAAGTAAAACTTATGTAATGAAAGTGTTCAATGAAATTTACTTTTATAAATAATAAATTTGATCTAAAAATAGTTATAAACTTGAGTTAAAATTTTAATACTACTAATTAAATGAAATAGAAAAGGAGTACTGTATGTAAAGGATTTTGAACTTAAGTTAATATTGAAACTAATTATAATTAAAGTAAATAATAAAATGAATGTAGTGCAATAAAAAGAAATTGACATGATATGAATAAATGAAAATGAATTTTTATAAGTAATAAATGAAAATAAATGAAATAACCACTGAATGAATGAATGGGAATAAGATTTTGTAAGAAGTAAATGTAAAATTTAAAGAAAGTAATCACTGAATGAATGAAAGAAAAATGAACAACAAATCTTGTGAAAAGAAATTAATAAGAATAAACTTAAATAATGTTGGAAATCTGTTGTTTGTTTAGTTTATGGATTGTTTGGGAAATGATACTTCTAATTGTTTGGATGTATGAATAATCTATTGATTTTTATCTAAGACTGTTGAGTAAATGGTATACTTAGTAGTTATTTGTCATTCTATGCGATTAAAAGTGTCTTAACCCGAACAAACTATTTGTTTTGCTTACTATGGATGAATGGTTGACTATATTGATTTCATATGATGATTGTTGTAACAACCCAAAATTTTTGTAAATATTTTTAATTTATTTTTATTTGAAAACTTTGATTTTTAAATCATTTTTAATTGAAAGTTGGAATTTTTCCAATGTATTTGGATTTTTGTTTCCATTTTTATTTCCTAGTACAATAAAATAAACATTTTCTGAAAATTTTATATTTTGGTCAAACTTTGACTTTATTTGAAAATTTGAAAATTTAAATTTTTAAATTCTGATCTTTTATTTGAGGATGTATATAATTCTAATATCCATTATGCTTTTCGTTTCATTAAATTCTGATTTATACTTTGTAAATTGGATAACATACAGCGTTTTAAAAGCAATTAATTTCTGCGTTTTATTTTATATGTTTCTATGTCCATCTCCTTATTTTATTTTTCAATAGTGTTTGTATAAACTTTATTTTTATTTATTGAATATTTCTTTGTATATATATCTTGTAATTAATGGCTAGGAAACAAATTTATTAGACGTATGTTACTTTGATTTAATTTGGCATAGGTTACATTTGGTTTATTTCTTGCCTTTATTTGCTTGTCCTCTTTAAATTCCTACCATAGCCGTTCCTAAATTGTAGCCGTTCATTCCCTATCAATTCACGTGAAAAAGAACAGTATCTCATCTCATTTTCCATTTGTTTCTTTTTATTAAATAGGTAACAAATCCCTTCAAATCTCTGGCCGTTTAAAACATTTAATTGCTTGCCGTTTCTTTCCACTTAATTAGCCGTGAGAAAAAAACTCCTCTAGTAATTACTTATCCACGTACAAAAACTTTCCCACATCTCATTCTCACGTTCATTTTCATTCTTGAGGAAAAAATGTAAATTTTTCCATGGCTTCTTCCTTTTTTTATTCTCTTTTTCATTTTGTTTTCACTTTGTCTCAAAGCAAGTGCTCGGCCTCTACCCATCCTCTTCCTTCACCGACTATCACCACCACTTCATCACCACCCATGACCGGCCTCCATTACCGTCTCCACTGGCCAGACCATTGCCGTGGCGACCATGTTGAACTTCCACCACAAAAACTCCAAGCAAACCATAGCCGAACCCTTTATTCCATCACCACTTCCTTTTTTTCACCTCGGCCTTAGCCTTGCCATCACCTTCTCCAGCGCGTGAGTGACCTCATCACCGACATTTGGCCACCACTTGACCAGATCTGACCTTTAGTTGAACCAGACCGAGCCATTTAGACTATATGGCCGAGCATGTGTGAACCTATAACCACTTTTGCCTTGACTCTTTGTATTCATTCGCTTTGTAACCCCACCTCTCTTCATATTCTTACCTAGGCCGAACCATTTAACTAAGATCTGAACCATGCCGAGCACTACTAGACCATGGTCAAGCCATTTTGGGTTGTAGCCGAGCCACTTGCATTGGTCTAGCCAATGATTGTTCTTTTGATCAAGATTTGTTCATCATTTGGTTTATATTCTTTTGTAAATTATATTCTTATGTATGTTATATATTTTGGTTGTTACAAGATCTTGGCTCTCCATCCACTTGTAGTTGATTCGTGCTTTGATTCGTGCTTTGTCGTGCTTTGCGAGGTTTGGTTGTGTTTTGATTTGGATCTCTAGTTTTAGAGGTGAGTTATTCACGCTAGACATTCGTACTTATATAATTGTGAAACAATTGCATGTGAATTGTAAAAATTTATATGTTATATTGATATGTTCATATATGCATGTGATATGATTATATGATGTTAAATTCTGTTTATGTATTTATTGTTTCTCACATTGCAAGTTCCCTATAGAATAGAATCACTATGGGTGAAAATGATACATACCCGAACGGACTTTAGAATAAGGAAAAATCATTATGGGCTGAAATGATAGGCTCGAGTGATTTTTATTGTATTTGATTAACGTAGGATTGCGGGTTTGAAATGATAGAACCCGGATTTTTCTTTTTAAATTACGGATTGAAATGATATATTATCTGTATCACTTGACCTTGGTTAGTAAATATTATACAAACCCATGGTTATTGTATATATTTTCTGGAATTTTTTAAGTATATTCAAATGTAAAAATATGATATTTTAACTTAAATTTGGATTTAAATGATTTAAATAAAGTTTTAGTGATTTTATGAGTTAAAATATACAAGTAAATAAATGGGAAAATGTATTTTGAAAATATGACTTAACTTGATAAATTGGGAAATTTGGCTTTCAAAGGAAAATTTTAAGTTAAGTAAATAAAATGGAAACTTGGTTTAATTTATTAAATGGTTTTAAAATAAGTATTAGGTCATTTTTGTTATGTGGAAAAAGTTAAGTAATAATGTATTTTTGACTTAATAAATGAATTTGAGTCTAAATTGAATATTTTTTTATAAAACAAAATGTATTTTAATGAAATCATTAGTTATATGATATCCAAATGGACATTTTTGAAGCGAAAAATATGATTTTTAAAATTAAAATGGCTAAAAATTGAAGTTTTAATGTTTCTGAAAATTTTATATTAAATCTAGAATTAATATTGGTAGCGCTTCAGAAATGCTGTAGTATTAAGACAGCATTTGCTAAGTGCTATAGTTTCTGAAATATGACTAAGTTCTGAAAAAAATAAAGGGCTACTACAGCACTTTGTAAGTGATGTTGTTGTTGCTGAAGCTAACTAAAATCTGAAGTAATAAACTACTGCAACACTTGGTAAGTGTTGTGGTTACTGAAAGTAAACTATATTCTGAAATAAATAAAGGGCTACAGTAGCACTTGGTAAGTGCTGTTGTTGCTGAACTGAACTGTTTTGAAACTAATATACCTACTGTAGCACTTTGTAAGTGCTGCTGTTTCTAAAATTTAACAATGTTTTGAAATACTACTATATCTACCGTAACACTTTATAAGTGTTGCTGTTTTTTGAAAATACAATGTTTGAAATTTTGTAATTGAATGAATGAACTCAGAAAATGCTATAATTCTAGAAATTTAATATTTGATTTGAAAGTATAATGACTTCATATTTAAATGATTCAAATGAATATATATATGTTTTGAAATAGAAATGATATCGTTTTGATTTGGGTTTTGAAATGTTGGTTTTTGAAATGGAAATGATAATTTGATTTTTGGAATATAAACCATTTTGAAATTTATAACCATGGGTTATAATAATGATTGGTTGTTAAAGAGACCGGGATCGGATATGGACATACTCTCTGTCGATACCGAAAACCACTTTAACAACTGTGTACGCGGTGGAGATTCCAGAATGAAGTAGGATGGTGGCGACGATCCTATTGAGGTATATACGTGGACCCGACTCCCGTGAGTTGGCATAAGGTGGCTAAAACTGAAGCGATTCTCGGGCCAATGAGGTAGCACCTCAGATCGAACACACTTCTTCGATACCATTGTATTACTTTTGTGATTGACTGGGTGCACCCCTTGATTTTTGGAGTGTGGCTCGAGGTGGGCAGTAGTGGCTGTTATGCGTTTCCACCAGCCCGGATGCGTAATTGGTATATCTACCCCGGTATTGCCTCGTTGTGCTGTGTCACCTACCCTAGCGAGCTTTACTATGAGTTTGGTTTTGTGCCGTAGCATGTGGAGTATTGAGGGAAGCTCCCGATCTGGGGGTATTCTGATACTGGATAGACTACTGGGACTATTATGTGTTAAGGGCTATATGGGTAACCCCTTAACGCTATTTAAAAGTAAGTTTATTTTACTATAGACATTATTATATTAGCGAAATATTACTACATAGTAAATAGTTTAACGGATCCTTAGAGGATGGGCGGTCCCAAGCATCCTTTAAGTTACTTGTACCTTTTATTACAGTTCACTTGAGTTGGTTTACATTGTATAAGTATGTATGTCCTGACTCGAGTGTTTGTGTTTTGCTTTACGCTCGGGTCAGCCTGAGTATCAGCTTTGGATTTCACCTTCTAGAGCTAGGACTGCTGGAGATCATCTTTTATTTAGTTGCTATCTATTTCCATTCAGTATTTCTATGTCAGCTTTGTATTTGAGACATATGTATTTGGGATCTCTACTATACTTATGTATTCAGACTTCTGTTGTATCTGTTTTTCAGACTATGTATTTTGAATCTGTTTTGAGACTATGTATTGTAGTGGCTTCATGAACCACTATTTATTTTATTTTCCGCTGCGAGTTATTCTGATATTCTGTGTCTGTGATTCTGTGATTGGTTTTATTTGCTCCAAATTTATTACAATCTATTGTTTTGTGTTATTCAAGTCCGACATGTGTTGTTTTATTGTCGATTTGAATGGTCCAAAATAGTGGGTCATTACAATTGTATGATGTGGTTGCAAGTGACTGTTGTTTTATATTGATTTGTTTTGTTGGTGGTTGAAACAACTTTAATTATTTCATTTGATATAATTATTAACCTTTTTGGATTATATAAGTGAAATATAGGTTATGGAAGCAATTGCTACTGCTTTTGGTTTCATAATTAAGCGTTATTTGCCCGACAAATAGGTACGTTCTCGGATTACGGTTTTCTAGCGATATTATATTGTTTTTCCCGCTGTTGGGATATATTATTTTGAAAATGTGATATATAATTGTTATTATTGATATTATTATTTCTCCCAGACCTCTCCGTACAAAGGAGACTCTGCCGAAATTTTTCATGAATTTTGGACTTAGAAAAAATTTTGTAAAATGTTTTCCAAACTTTTATTTACTTGAATATAAAAGGATTTAAGTGTTATAAATTGATATATTTTGTTTAAATTATTTGATTTTGTAAATTAATTTTTATAGATTTAATATTTTGAATAAGATATATTAATTTTCTTAATTCCTTCTTTTCCCTTCTTTTTCCTTTTCGGGGATGAAAGGTTTTTAGTGGGGGAGAGTATAACGACCCGTAAATTTTTGATAATTAAAATTTGTTAATTTAATAAGTTTTGTTATTTAAGATTTGAAGAAATAAAAATTTGTTACTTATTAATGAAAATAATGACTAGAATGAATTGTAACAATATTAATGTAGGTTAACTATTAACAATTTCTATGAAATTCCAATTAATTGAAATAATGTAAATGTTATAACTTGGGTATAAATTGAATGTAAGTAAATAAATGTAAATGTTGTATAAACTTATGAACTAGTATAGTTAATGGTAATCGGAAAAATTTAGTGTTATGAAAACAATTGTAACATTTGTTGTGAATAATAAACCTATAAATGTGATTATTGCTCAATAGTGACAATTATTATATGTTACCAATTTATTTAGGCTATTAAATTTAAATTGGAAACAAATTGAAATTAAATGGAATTAAATATTACATTAACAGAAATCGATATGAAAATTGTGAATGTAATAAAATAAATAGAAATGTTAAATATACTCATAATGTAATAATTGATTTAATAAAATAGTGAAATCAAGATAAATAAATCAATTTCGGATTTTAAATTTTATTTAATGTGTGAAATTGACAAAATTCAATATAGTTGAAATATAGTAATTAATACAAATAAAAGATGGAAATTGGAGGATATTAATGTAATGAAATGTAAACCATATGTTAGCTATGTTTATAGAATAATAATTGATTAAGTATAAAGATTTGAATCAAATAAAATCAAATTATTGGAATTTAACATTAATTAATTAGTTTTGTTTCAGTTGAATTTGAACGCTGTAATTATTGAAATAATCAACACTGAAATTGATATGTAAATTTACTTTAAATTTTTTATATGTGTCTAGGTAATCAAAAATTGATGAAATTTGTTAATAATTAAATTTGCAATGAAAAGTGATTTATTTAATTTAATAATTTATTTATTTAATTAATGTGAAAATAGTCATTTTGTCCACTGACTCGGATTTCGATGAAACCAGTTTCATCGGATCCGTAATGGTAAATTATTGTAGGATTTCAAGTTTCGTAACGATCGGACTTGCCGTTTGATTGTACGGGCTCGAAACGCCAAGAAATCAATTTAATTAAAATTTATTGAAATCAATTTAAAAAGCTGATTTTAACATAACTTCTTCATACGATGGAATTAAGACTTGAAACATGTTCCATTGAGTTTAAAATATTTGAAAGCATCTATTTTGATATATGGGTTGACCCATTTTCGTTCCGGAGTCGAAACGGGCTTTTCGGGTCGTTTATCGTTCAAACCCAAATCGATCGTGTTCATTCGTTTTATTTTTTCTAATCTACCTATATATAACCTGTTATAAACCCTATTTTTCCTTAACTCAGTTTGTCTGTACGTACAATTTCATTTGACCCTCTCTTTCCAATGACAGACAAACCCTAATTCCCAATTGAAAATTCAAAATCAAAACCTAATCGAAAATTAAAACTCCTCAACCAATATCAAATTTTATATCGATTTGAAGCTCTCGACAAGCGTAGGGAAAATTTGCAATTCGTTTTTCAATTCAATACATCGTTTGTCTAGAAATTCAAAATGAACCTCGGTCGTTCATACGCCACAATCTCGATCCAACGGTGGATTTGCGACCGTAGGATGATCGGGCAGCGCCATGGCGAAGAGGGAGTCGAGCGGGTCTGGGGGGAGATGTTCGTTCATGCTTTAGGTCGAAGGTTTCGCCAGATTTTGGCTTCAACCGTAGTCGGCGGCGGTGGCACCCTCGAGCATCACGAGTGGTCGCACCTCAGGGGAGGGTCGGTCGGAGTTGCTCGTCTTTCAGGCGTGAGCGAGCCAAGGCCGGCGGCGCATCTGAGTTCGTTCGTAGGAGGTAGGGTTTTCGTGTGCGTTACGGCATGCTGACGTGGTAAAGGAAATTTATATATATTATTTTATTTTATTCTTAGTTTTAAATCGTATAAATTATAACTGCTATAATTTTCACATACGAGGTCCGTTTTGTGCACGGTTTGATCCGCTGGGATCGTATCGAAATTCAGGGCAATTTGACGCTTGTTTGGACGAATTCGGAGACCGTTAAAATTTTGGGCTTATTTTGAATTTAAATTCGATTTAAATTCAAAGTTGAGTGTTTTAACCCACTCACAACTTCTAAAATTTCTTATGTTTGTTAAATTAAATTTATGATGTGATTTGCAATTTATTTATGACTGTTTGGTATATTTTAAAGCATCATCTCAGTTAATTTGAATTTATTTGAAATTAAATCGTTATTTAATTTATTATTGAATATAAATTGCCAGATAAATACCTGTTATTGATTATCAGTTCTAGATTGATATTTATTGATTGATTTGGATGATGTTTGTAATGGATGTTGATTGTTGATATTGGATGAATGGATGTTTTATTTTATATCGTTATAAACTGCAAGTTCACTATGGGTTGAAATGATACATACCCGAATGATCAATAGATTAAGGAAAAATTGTTATGGGTTGAAATGATAGACTCGAGCGATTTTCTGGATTTTACTATTATTTCGGGATTGCGGTTTGAAATGATAAATAACCGTAATATTTGAAATTGCGGATTGAAATGATGAATATCTGTACCACTTGACCCTAGGGTAGAGAATTATATACGGACACCGGATTGGTTAGATTTAAATGATTTTAAATCCTTAAATTTTCCTTTGAATTAAATGATTTTTTTTGAAATAACATCTGATTTATATAAATTGAATTTTTACCAAATTTCGAGTTATATAAAAAAATAATTGAATTGTTTTAAAGGAATGGTTAACGGAATAAAAAATTGAAATGTATGGTGAATTTGAAATACGAGTGCAGTTTATCGAAATTGAGTTATTAGAATCGTTGAAGCATAACTTTGAAATATATTGAAATTTTAGTAATTAAATCAATGTTTCAACATGGATTTAAGCGATATTGAATTTAATATTTATTTAGTATTCTGAATCGGAAAATTTGAAATTGGGTTTTGGGGACATTGAAATGGTCAAAATGTGTTGGAATGAAATAAATAGTTTAAATTGATATAAATTTCAAATTCATATTTTTATATAAACTTTTTTAAATATATTATTTTAAAAAGACTTTAACTATTAAGATTTTCAAACTTTTAAACAAATTAAACCATTTGACTTATTTTAAACCTAATTAATCTATTTTAAAGCTATTTAATCTATTTAATTATATTTAATCTATTTTAAACCTATATTAACTATTTATAACTATTTTCTTCTAAATTCCAAACTAAGTAAAATGGATGAGTTTATATTCAAATTATCGATTTTTAAAATGAATGTGGTTAAGCGACATTATAACCTAAGTTGGGATCTAAATAGCATATTTGGTTTAATATGATAATTTTGAAATGAGAGTTTAACCTATTTTGGAAAAATGACTTTTGAATGGAAATAAAATTTCGAACTATGATTTTAATGTGATATAATTTCGAAAATAAGTAATGATTTCGAAAATGATATGATTTGAATTGAATATGATATTTTGATATCAATTATGAAATGATTTTGGAAATGTAAAAGAACCATCCGGTGTGTAATAAGCGATTGGTTGTTAAAGAGACCGGGATCAGATATTGTCATACTCTCTTTCGATACCGAAAACCACTTTGACAACTGTGAACGCGGTGGAGATTCCATAATGAAGTAGGATGGTTGGAGACGATCCTATATGAGGTATATACGAGGACCCGACTCTCGTGAGTTGGCTTAAGGTGGCTAAAACAGGAGCAATCGATGGGTAAGTGAGGTAATTCCTCCGATCGGGCACATTCCTTCGATACTATATTCTGACTTTGCGATTTATTTGGTGGCCACCCCATGATTTTTGATTTGGGAGTGTGTTCCGAGATGGGCGGTAGTAGCTGCTATGCGTTACCACCGGTACGAAAGTGTAATTGGTATATCTACCCTGGCATTGCCTAGTTGTGCCGTGTCACCTACCCTAGCGCGCCTTCTACGAGTTTGGTTTGTACCATACCTATGGAGTGCCTTCTGACAACGTCCAGTACGGGCGGGATTACGGTACTGTATAGACTATGGGAAATAAAAATGTGTTGAGGGGGAAAATGTAACGCCTTAACGCTATTTTAATACTTTTACTTTACTGTAGACATATTATAATAGCGTATTGTACTACATAGTAGATGGTTAACGGATCCTTAAGAGATGTGAATCTCGAACATCTCTTAAGTTACTGCACTCACGTTAGACACTGGATAAGAGATGTCAAACCCCATAAACATCTCTGACGCCGTTTACACTCATATTTATTTGCCATTGATTTGACTCACATAAGATCTTTTAGTTCTGACTCGAGTGTTTTGTCTTTTCAATTCCCTCGGGTCAGCCTGAGCATTTCAGGATTTGAAGACCTTATTTCTGGAGGACGAAGATGATGATTTGTACTACTATTATTTACTATATTTATTCCACTGCATTCATACTGTTCCGCTGCATTATTTGTTTATCTCTGATATGTGTAACTCTGATTTTTGTATTGTATAAGTATAATCAAATGTTTTGTATACAGCTTCATGAACTGTTATTTGATTATTATATTTTGTCATTCCGTTGCGAGATTCTGTGTTTTTTTTTATTTCTCTGCTTTTTCTTATTCAACCCAATAACAATCCGCCATTCTGTATGGTTTGAGTTGGCACGTGTGCCTGCTTAAAACGTCCCAAAAGGTGGGATGCTACAAAACCTCTAGGTGTCCCTAGTAGGAGGAGTGTTGTCTCGTGAGGGTTTTTAGCAAATACTACCCACAAAATCCTAATGCGAAATAAAAAATTTCAAAATGCAAGATTTATTTACAAAGAGATGAATGTAAGTTTTGAAAATATTTATAAATGAAGAATTTACTTTTAAATTGACACTAATAAGTTTAATGTAGGTTTTGGTCATCATCATGAAATTTAAGTCCATTTACTCGTCGAAATTTCCAACAAAAATTAAGTTATCATAACAAATAGACTCTAGTTTGGCTAGTTGTTTCGGTTGATAACATAGTGTAACTATGAAATGGATCCTTAGTTGATTTTCGAAGTTTATCAAAGTGGTATTTTCATTTCTTTTGAATAACAAGTCAAATCAAATAAGTGAAAATAGTGCTTGGATTTCAATTGCTTACTCTCTCTTTATTTGAAATTTTATTGATATTAACAATATTTACATTTTCTTAACTTAGAAAACTGAGGCCAGATGTATTACCCATGCACTGCCTTTCGGGATTACGTGAGGGGAATACGGAGCGTGACGAGTGAACACACAAGTGTGAACACCTATCGACTATAGGCATTATTAATGAAAAAAATTTATACACATACACCTAACTCAAATAAACTAAGGCCAAATATACCGATCATGCATTGCCTTGTGGGCTTACGTGAGAAGGGTATAGAGTATGGCGAGTGTACACACTTGCGTGTGAAAACATGACTCTAGGTGTTAAAAATATACATACCTATATATAAATATTTTTTCTTTTGTTTTTTTTTTGTTTTTTTGTTTGTTATATATTTTTTTTTGTTTTTTTTGAAGAGAGAGTTTTGCAAAATCATCTTAGCACCATTTAACTTAGAAGAAAAAAAATTGTTATATCCTTTTCTTTAAATCCATCACTTTTTTACACAAAGATTTTCAATTAGGATATACTTCATAATTATCACCCATGAATCTTCCTATATACTAATTAAACCATAGTTACTTGTAATTAAACTTTATTTTTATTTTTGTTGAGATAAATAATTTTTTTTTAAAAATTCTATTTAATAACAAAACCATATATTTATCTTATAGTGTTTTTTAAAAGGAATTTAAAAAGGAAATTTGTTTCTGGGATTTTTTTTGAGTTTTGGATAGAAAATGAAAAAATAAACCATGAAAGCTAAAAAAATGAAGATGGGACCCCCCACACTTGATTTTGACTATATCCCCACAATCAACCCAAGTGTAAGGACAAAAATAAAATAAAAACAACCTATATTTATATGAAAAGATTATTATTTACATGACATTTGAAAGTATATCATCAAAGAGTAAATGAAACGGTCTTCCAAAGACCAATTCATTTGTCTCGTCAAGTATGAGTGACAGGACACACCTTAAGCACAGAAAACCAAACCATAAAAGATTTCAAAGTTGAATGTTGATTTGGAAAAACAAATGTCATTTTTTTAAAATCGGTTGAGTTGTTTTATTTTTGGTGATTTTTGGGGTTGATAGAACAATTGGTTGGAATTCAAGTTTATTTTCACCAAATTGAAATTCAAACTAATCACTGAAAACTTCTTCAGAATTATTGATTTCGAAATAAAAATGGTGATTTAAATCTATCTCCTAGAATTCAACAATTCATCTTCAAAAAGTCCAAAATTTTGTGTTCATTAAATTCGTCATCCTTTGTTGAATTATTCACAAATTCATTGCATGTATCAATTTCAAAATTCAAAGTAGTTGTATTTACACTACGCCATAGATGGCCTACTGCAACGAAATTACATGGTGTTGCTAGCTATAATGTAACGATAGGTATGCTGATTTTTGTCTATTACAACACTCGCTTCAAGGTGTTAGCATAGGTATCAACAAGATGTTGCAGTAGCTATAGATGTATTAAAATTAAAAAATTAATAAAATTAGCAATCCGCGTGAATACGATCCAACGGTCTACATTTAATCTGGTTGTTAAAATGGATCACCACTGCAATTTGCCCCAAATTTTCGTTTTCCCGCCTAGTTCAGAGTAGATCCCCTTTTGGTTTTCATTCCAATTCGCCTCCTCCCATTCGCCTCCGCCACCAAATTATCACCCTCCTCTTCTTCTGCTTCCTCATTCGCCTCCGCCACCAAATTTTCACCCTCACCCCCAGCTACCCCCTGACCCATCGCGACCATCTAGCTCCAACCAGAGCCCCGTCACGACACCAAAACCCGAAGCCAAACAAAGTTTTCCATTCAAACCCCTTTTGCCACCGCTGTCGTCGCCATCAGCTCTCGCCTCCAACAGAAGACTTGCTCGCCACCAACCCCTATACCTTTCTCCTTTAGACTACTTCACCTGAAAACCCTTCTAGTGCCTTAATTTCTCCCAAAACCCGAACTGCTGCCCTCGAGATTTTGGTTCACTTCGTACTTTCCATCGCAAGTTCAGAGCACATCCCAGGCTGATCTCTTCGTACTTTCACCTATGATTGCGGTTGCTTCACTTGGTACTGGTAATTTCAATAAGATAGTACGCCCCCCATATGTTTGTGCTAATGCTCCTTTGGAACTTGTTAATGTTTCAGAATCTGGCTGTTGTTGCAGCTTGCAGCTATGTGAGCTGAGGAATTATTTGCAAAGACACGAATCGATTTATTCACTGCTAGTTGAACAATTGTTGAGTGAAAGGATTGTGTGAGCTGCACAGGCAGATTCATAGACAGTCGAGCTTGTGTGTTGGCAAGACTGGAAGGACCAAGTTTCATTGATGCAAGCTTTGAGTCCAGCGACCAAAAGGAAACGGTAATGGATGCAAGCTCTGAATGAACAGGCAGGAACTATTCAGTGGTGTAGGTCATAAATGCATAGGTCTGGAAACGTACAAGGAAGTGCGAAGATATTCAGTGATGCATATGTCAGAAGAAATGTGCAAAGCTATCGATATGGAAGAAACATACAAGGTCGATCCCCGCCGGGACTGCGGTGCCTCGGACCCCCGCCGGCGCTGCGCCCGGACCCGCTTCTCGGCTCGCCTTCGGCTCGGCACTCGGCTCGGCTCGTCATATATTTGTCAGTGTCGGTGTCTGTATAAATGGAAACTGCATATGTAATGAGTGAACTGAGTAATGTAGTAAGGAATATCTGTATATGTGAATATCAGTGTTATTTATCATTGAATTGTAAAATAGTGGAGTCAGGAATTTGTACTATTTTAAATGTTGAAATAAAATATTTATTTAAATAAATTACTGTTTGAATATCAAATTCTATGCAATAGCATTTTATTAAATAAATATTTATTTCTATTAAAAAATCAAATATGCTCTACATTGTGGGCCCCACAAATTCAGAAAGTTAATATCTATAGCAACATTTTGGAATGTTGGTACAGACACCTATGGATGTTGCCATAGACCCAAATAGGGTTCTATTGCAACAATATTTCTTATGTTGCCTTAGATAGTCAAAATGTTGCCTTTGAGGTCTGCGGCAACGCGGCAAAATGCATCACCGAGAAAGTGTTGCCTTTGACCTTTTTTAGCCTATAGCAACATTTTTTGGCACTTCCTGCATCACTTCTTTGGTGTTGCAGTATGCAATCTATGGCGTAGTGTTAATTTTTCAAAATAGGGAAAAGGAAGATCGAAATTTAAATTGAGTTTCACACCTTCAAAAGCATTGAAATCTAACTCAATTATCGTATTTTCAACAACTTCATTTAGATTGTCATTGTCATTTTCAATTTAAAAAGTTGTTATTTGAAAATTGTCAATTTTGGTAAAAGAAGGAGTATTATTTGACTCATCAAAAGTTGGGATTTGATTTTGTTTCTCACTTTGTTTCATATATGTTTCAAATAACAAATCCGAGTGATCATTGTAAATTTCATCCATTTGCTCAACAAAATCAAATTTGTAATTATTAACTTGAGGACTTTCATTTTGAAATTGTTGAGAGCAAAAATTGTCAATTGCACCCTAATCAAGATTATTCTCATTGCCAAAATTATTTGAAAAGTGGTTCGTATTTCCATTTTTAATTGAAATTCATTTTGGAGTTCGAAGTTGTATTAGCATGAGTTATAATCGAAATCATTTGAACTTTGAAGTGAATTCAAATCTTGATTATTTTGAAAATTTTGACTTGCATCATTACACAAATATGAATTACAAAAATCACTTATCCTTTTATTTTGTTGTGTAGAGAGTTCAAGTAACGACGAAATTGTTTCGATACCCTTTTCAAGATTTGAAGGTTGGTCATCATTTTGAAAACGTGGCGCAAAATTCAAATTGTGTGTACAATAGTTGTTATTAAAATATCCATAAGAATTTTGTGTAAAATTATATGGATTATATTGATTTTCACAACTATTGAAAAATGCATGTGAGTAGGCAAATTCAGACATTTTCAATAGTTTTTTTATAAAGGAAAAGAAAAAAAATATTTACCAAAAGGAATTTATTTAAAAAATGAAATTTGATTTTTATTTTGTTTTTTTGGTTTTTCAAATTTTTTTAGATTTCTTTTTTTCTATGAAAAAACAGACTTAAATTCTTTTTTAGATTTTTGATTTAAAAGTTTCAAATGAAAGGATTTAAAAAAACTAAGTTAAGAAATAATTACATTTTTTTGTTTTGGATTTTGAATTTTTTTAAATATGAATGAACTAATACAACTAAATGAATGCAAGGGTTTAATTATAAATTTTCTATTGTAATTAGCTCCTAACCCAAAATTGTATAATCACACTTAGTCTTAATCCAACAAGATAGTTCTCAGCAAGTAACGGACATGATTTATTGATGCACCACGAATCACCTTAGTAATGCAGCCAAAGGTTTAAGTACCTTTAGAAAAACAATCAGTATAATATTATGAATCACTGTAATATTTATAACTGATTAATGCTCTGTCGTAGCCTAGACACCAAGAAAATAAATTGTTGAAAGAGGACAACTTGTCAATATACAATTAAGCCTAGGTAAGCTCGTGACACCCTTAAAATGTCTAACCGTTATTATTAGTCAAGTTCTAAGATGAAATGCAAAATTGAAATTAAACGTGTATTAACAATGCCACTAGGAATGGATTTTTGTTTCTAAAATGTAAGCAACCAACAATGCAAAGCAAGGGCTAAGGGAACGATACCAAAGCGTGGAGAATTTATTAGCAATTATTTTAAAGCAGCATTTTTTTAAGCAAGCAAGCAGTTATTTTTTGGCAGACGATTCTTCTCCTAATCTGCTTTGACAACCTGAAATTTAAAAACAAGATATATATATAATATTTTTTTTAAATAAAAAAAAGTAACTAAAACATAGAAAAACAAAACCAATTAAAAATAACCCCTCTATTTTCTTTTAATAATAAAGAAAACTGTAAGAAAATTACACTAACCACAAACAAAGGAAAATATTCTCAATTTTTCTATACACGCTCAAAACAATCAAACTCTCAAAACCCGTCTCATTTTAAAACCAAATACACAATATAATTCACAATTGAAAACCAAACTAAATAAAAGATAACTCGAATTAGAGACCAAATACACAATCCAATTCATGAAATCTCTTAACCTGAAATTTCTCCACCCAATTAAACTTCAGTTTCGATTCAAAATGCAGTTTAATTTCTAGAAGTAAAGGTGATGGAGGCGTTCGAGTGAGGGCTTCAGTTGCGGAATTTCCTTGAATTTGGCGATTTGAATTGTTCGATGAGGTGGTTTGAATGAAGTACGATGATGGTCGAGGCGAAGGTGACGAAGGGGGTTCAGGCGTTGCGGTTTGATGTGAGGCTGTTGGTGGATTTATGTGGAGTTTGTTTGGGGTGTGGCGATCGATTGCTAGCGGCTGATGATGTTGATGATGGTCATATATGATTGGCAAAAGTGTGTCGCAGGAAGAGGCTGCTGGTAAAGGTAGCGACTGATGATCTTGATAGTAGGGGAATTTGATGATGGTCAGATATGATATTTTTTCTTTTTTTTGGTGGAGGTGGTCTGATGTGACGTTGGACAGAGGAGGGTGATTGAAGTAGACAACAATAGTATGTTTGAGGAGATGTTGAAGGCAAAGACAGTTAAAGGCAGTGTAGGCAGAAGTGATGGTTGTTCGTTTGTTGTAGAATGTGATGGTAGATGTTTGATGGAGCAATAGTAAGTGGAAGTTGATGATGTATAGGGATGCAGCAATGGTATTTGCAGTGTCAATTTGTGTACAGGGATGTAACAGTGGTAGGTGGCTGATGTGGGTTGTAGATGTACAAGGATGATGTATGTATAGAAGTGTAGTTGTATGTAGATAATTGTTGGGTTACTGGTTCGGAGATGATGTTGGAAGAGTGGTGGATGGTGAAGTGTTGTTAACAGCCGTGCACAGTTGTGCGGTGATGTGTATAGGGTAGAGGTCAGTGGGTATAAGGGGTGGTCCTAACTTGGTCAGTGAATGATTGGCAGTTTTGTTGGTTGTCTGTTGCAACAGGGGGTTGCTCGAGCAGAAGAAAAATTGTGAAGATTGTGTTAAAGGGGAATTCACATTTTTATGTCTTGTGTAGGGGGTGTGTGACTGTGTGTGTGCACATGCACAGAGGAGTTTGAGCACTACAGTGTAGGGGGAGAGTGGTTGGACAGTGGGCATAGAGTATGTCAGTGGAATTGAGGTATGGCATGAAAGTATGTTCTGTAATGATGAAGAAAAATGTGCAGTATGATGAACTGGCAAGTATGCACAGTGAGGTAGCAAGTATGTGCAGTATGATGAATAGTGAATGGTTATGTGAGTTGTGAGTTGGTTATGTGAGTCGTTGTGATTGAGGCGGGGGAGTGATTGGTATTTGTGTGCACAGTGGAGGGATATGCACACAGGCAGTGGAGAAGTTCCACGGTTGCCCAGAGATGTGCACTTGTGTGGTTAACGTCTGCAGTTTAACAGTGGCAGAGATGGTGGAATGGCAAGTGTTTGGTTGCTATGTTGATCTTATATGTGACGAATATGGAAGTAAGGTGATGGTGCACAGTAAGGTAAAGTGGAAATGTGCACAGCAAGGCAGAAGATGTATGTCAGTGCACAGTGTTTGTTTGTAGAGCTATGTAAATGAAAAACATTGTAACCTGTTAAATGAAAATGAAATAAAATATATTTTTTTAGAAAAATTGTATGTTTTTTTAAAATATGCAATGCAAATGAAAATAGACTAGAAAACAAGCACACAACACAATGAACACAAAAATCACAAAATAAACACACAACCAAATTTTTTTTTTATGCAAGTTAACACAAAAAACAAACACGCAATGAATATCAAATGAAAATAATTCCAAGAATAGAAAATAAAATCAAATAAATTCCCAAGCAACAGTGCTAAAAACTTGTTTGACGGTCAATTTCCTATCTGATTAGAAACTAGCCAAACAAATTTTAAATTAAAAATAACCGCAAGCGTACGGCGTACAATTCTAGTACGTGGTGAGTACGGGTCGATTCGTAGGGAATTGTTTAGATTTAAAATTCTATTCAATCAAATTAAACCAACATTTGAAGTTGTGTTAAGCTAAAAAAAGGTAAAAGCTAACAGAAGCTAGAATGGATAAAAATATGAGAGTTTGAAGGCAATTTAGAGGCAAATCCCTTCACATGATCACATAAATCAACAAAATGAAATTATGATCTCTCTTTTGGTCATCGGTGAATTTAATTGATGCGTTTATCGTAAATATGGAATATTTGTGCTATTAGTTAGCCCAATGTAAACCATCAAACTATAACACACTCATTAAACCACTTTTTAACTCTCATGAAAAACGACAATGAATTTGAAAATAAAATCTATTCTAAGCATGATCTATTAACTATTGAGTAGAAATATATGATTTTACAATCACTTCATTAATATAATCATATGTAGATAAAGAGGTAATTTGTGTTTGTGTTTGTTTAAGCATATCTTATTTGGTATCAACAACATAGACTATCAAATTCAAAGCTAAAACAGCAAAATTTAACCCATTCAAATATTTCCATTAAGCACAAAAAGAGATGAAAAATTATCAAAATGTTGAATCTACATGATTAAGAGAGATCATTACCCATAAATTGAAGAGGTTTAGCCTCTCAAATTCTATATCATTTCAACAACTGTAGATTTCAACATGAAATAAAAACAAGAGAAAAATGCAAACTAAGTAAAAGGAGAGCTAATTAAAATGAAAAAAAGCTATTCTACTTGCATAAATAAAAAGATCTACACCACTAACATGAAAGGAAAAAGCACTACAACAAAAAAGGTTATTTGAAACTTTTTTATTTTGTCTCTAAATGAAAGATTTTGTCTCTAAATTATATTTGACACCAACTTAAAACAAATAATACTGTCTTTAAAATCAGGTCTCTAAATAAACAGAGACCATAAATATTTGTCTCTAAATATATTAAAGACCCCACTGATGGTCTCAAGTAAGTCTCTAGATTAGAAACTCATTAGAGACAATTTTATGGGTCTTTAACATAACACTAGAGACCACATATACTGTTTCAAATCAATCCTTAATATAGATGTTATTATTAAAGAACTGAAACAAGAAATGCAACATATAGTATCAAAATACAGTGTTTCACGAAATGCAGCATACAGTATAATAATATAGTGTTATTACTATACAACTGAAACAGGAAACGCAACATATAACCACTTATATATAATGTTTCGGGATCATGACAAATCAATCAAAAAGCAAAATATAGTATCAAACTCCACACATAACTAGACAATGGACAAATTATTAAAACATGTAAAAACAATAGCAACCAACTGCCACTGCTAGAAAAACAAAATCCAGTGTATCCATTACATTAGGAAATAACTAAAAAAAATCATGCTTGAGTTATATCCATTCTAAAGTAAGCACATTCTAGTCATGAAAAAAAATTCGAACAAAATAAAACATATAAAAAGTTAAAAGAAAGGCCATACAGCAACAAGCTTCCCAACACAACATGCTTGATTCTGCTGATATTTTGAGAAGCTAGCAAGCATGAAGCATTCATGCATCATCTTCATATTGAGATAGAATGTTTCCTCGAAGGTTTGATGCTTGATAGATTGCTCTTGATTTGCATGATCTGCTAATAAGTTGTATTGAAAACTTTTATGCAATATTGTACTTGTATGAAGTGCTCTGTAAACTCTTCGTTGGGTAAGGCCTCCCAATGACTCAACCAAATTCGTGGATTCCACACATTTTCGTCTTCTAGTAGCTCATCTTTTTTCTTCATGTATGTTTCCTGAAACAATTTGAGATTGTAAGAACATATAGCATATGACAAAAAAACAACATAATAACAAAGAACTTACTGTATTGCCTTAATGGATGATGATAAAATTGTAATACACAATAAAATTATAATTAATCTAAAAATGTGATCATTATCAAATGTCTTGTATCATCTTATTATCATATGCTAAATCTTATTTTAGTAAAACATTCATATATGGGAAGATCCTGTTTGCAGTATTAATGCCACGTTCTCAGTTTTAAAAGGCTTTAAAAACATTTTACCAAAAGATATGCAGTGATGACCATGAATTCTATACTTTTGGCATCAAAGCAATATTAACTATCCAATAAGAAAAGGCTGCTATGAAGCTAATTTCAAATATTATTATGACAGTGCATATATTCAAGAAGTTAGATTGAAAATTCAATGTATGCATAGTCAAAGCAATATAAGTTGTCCAATAAGAAGTAGGTTGTCAAGATGGTAAATTCAAATACTCATGAGAGTACATATATTCAAGAAGCTAGGTTGATAATTCAATACCAAAATCCATTTTCTTTTATTATTGGTACTAGATGAAACCGTGAGCCTCTAGTTTGTCCTATCATTCTTTGGATACTTTGTCATATTGACGAACATCAATTCAGAGATGGAACCCAAAACATAAAGAGTCATTTAAAACAGTTCCAATTGGTTTGTTACTTGAAAATTTCTTCACAAAGGAGAAAATACTATTAGGATTATTAATTGGCTCAATATATTTAATGTGAACAGCTCTTTTAGTTTATTTATATGGATGGAATTTCCTAAATAAAGCTATACTATCTCATCTCACTCGAATTGACCCAAGGCATAATATCTCTAAATGCTTCTATCATATTTATCTCCACCATCAACATGGGTTTTCAATTTAAAAGAAGGCTTAAGCTCTTTCCTGCCACAGATGATGGTTCAGCTAGCTCTCATCTTTTCCTTCTTTGAGGGTATTCCATTTTGTCTATTTGTGCAGACAGTTACTTTTGTTGCATTTAACAAGGTGATTACTGCATAATACTTAGTATGGTACTTTTTCCTTTTTCCCCTTATTCTTCCATGGAGCAATCTGAAGCTAAAGTGGGAAGGGATTTGTTTGCATATTAGTATGGATGGTGTCGCAACATCACTGGCTCATGTGGGTATATTTATTAAAATTTAAGGGGGAAAGTGTCTCCATTCAGTTATGGTTGGCTAGCTTAATTTTCTTATTTGCAAGCACTTGGGTTTTGATTATGATTGTAAAGCATCTTCGTTACATGCCAATCTTCAAAGAATCAGCAATGTTTGATGGTGATGCTCGCAAATTTAAGCAACTTTTTTCCTTATATTATCTTGTTTAGCCAATTTTATTGTTTGCAATGCTAATTCGAAAAAGGCGGCAATTTCACAGTGCAAAGCCTTGTTACACTGCTTGTTGCTTCTAGTTGGACCAAATGAATGAACTCGAGCATGATGATTTCTATTATAATGAGAATGGGGCTTCAGATTTTGTGAGTAAGAAAAAAGAAAAAAAATCAATACCTAAATCCAGAGGAAAAAAGGAGATGATAACGGAAGAAGCAAATCTTCCCTGAAACTAGTCATTTTCATTTCTAAAGAGCGGGTCTTTTCTTTTTTCCTAGTTTTAGTGATTTTTATCTGAGATCATATTTTAAGCATTAAATTCCATTTTTTAAATAATAAATATGCGAAGTTAGATAAATTAAACAGACGAGAGGTGAGAGAGTAGAAGATGGTAAGGTGCAAAAATACAGATCTATGTATGAGATACTGAAAGAAAACAGAGAAAAATTCAATGATAAATTTAAGCATAGGCCTCCCAAAGCCCTAGATGAAGAGGATACCGAGTTCTTAGAAAATTTGGAGATGTCAAGGAGAGAATTTGAATGTGAATAATAAAATAAAGAACCTGGACAACTTTGCAGTTTTCAAGATGCTGTGGCAGAACATAATTCATGAACTAAAGGAAATTCCAGCAGTTTCTAAGCCTGAGGAAATGAAACCAGCTAAAAAGAAGGCTCAACAGTCTCATCCTACTAATTTTATTGTAGCAATCATGCTGTAGGCAAAGAAAGCTAAAACTGAAGCAGCTCGTTCAGAAAAACAACCCTAAAATTCTTTTTCTGTTGATAGACTCCCAAGGAAAACTCACTTTTGGACAAAACCAGAGCAAACTAGTGAAACATGTGAAGTTCATTAGATTAAATGTCATATGATGTTTGCATTGAGAAGTTAAGGTGAGGAACATGAGAAGTTCATTGGAGTAAACGTCAAGAGATAAAACCAGAGAAAGATTAAACATCATGTGATGTTTGTAATTGAGAAAATATGGGCAAACAAAAGCGAAGAAAAAAATAATTCAGGAAGTTGGTAAATATGCACAAAAAGGTTAAACACATTTGATACTGAAATTGCTCATATGGAGGACCAGGGTCATCAAAAAACAGAAATGCATAGAGTTTATTTTAATAAGTTATTTCAAGAATACTCAAATGACCATCCAATAGATATCCATGATATGGATTATGACCTTCCTAAATCGATAAAAAGAAATGAAAAATATTTCAAAATTTCGCATTTTATCCCCCCAAAAACATTGTGATAACTTGCAGCTATTACCATGTCAAAAACTTCATTAATTTATTATCGACGCTCTTCACTAGCTTATGAATTTTCTGACTTATTAGGATGAAGAGCTATACATTGCAATACCAAAAAAGGTCCTATGCTATTTACAGTGATATAGCTCAAAAACAATGTAACAACGGTAAGAAAACACAGATTAAAACTATCAAAAAAATAAAACACAGATGATTGGTCAAGTGGACATATTTTGGGCTATACCTTTAAATTGTACCCACAAGTTTTAAAATGGAAGTCGTATGCTATTTACAACAGTTTGTTACTACACTCTTTAGATTTATTAGAAGAAGAGAAGTAGATAAATTAAGTTGCATCATTAGGATGAACTAGTCATGTTAAAGCAGGAAAAGCTATAACTCATTTTTGATTCATTAAAAGGTCTTCTAAGAAATAGTTGTTTTCAAAATCTTCACAATATGCTTTTAATCATATTTTTCATCAATCATGTGGTTGTGTTCCTTGTGATTATTTATAAAACCAAAAAAGATTCTTGTGCACATTTCAACCATTCATGTTGTAGTTTATTTTGGTTCAAATAATCTACCTTGAATTTAGTCTTATCAAAGTAGTCACACATACAAAAAAGATCAAACATACAATAGCTTTGAAGCCCTTATGACTTTTTCTCAGACATCATCTAAATTATTTTTATGGGACAAATACTTTTTGCATAAAATGATATTCCTGATTCTTGAATACTTCTCAAAAGATAAATTTGAATATGGTACTTTAAATAATAATTATGGTCACTTTTATATTGGATTTAATCATACTTTACATCCCTATATCAGTTTTATATCAAACTATCATCATATAGTGATATTAAAGACATGAAAGTTTTACCCAAACTTTAAACAAAAATTGCTCCAAGTAATAATACAGTTTCAACGAAAGCATAGTAAAAGAGGATTCCAAATTCAAAAAGTGTAAGAAAAGTAGATAAAGTTTTAGGATGAGATATTTGTAGAGTTTCAATACTGAGTTTGATATTTTGTATGTAACTAAAATAGTAATGCTTTGTTTAGGTAAATAAGTGTATGGATTTGTTATTATTTTTAGTCAGAATAGTATGATTTCATACCTATTTGGAAGGCCTTAAAGCTGCGTAATGCCTAAATCTAAAGAGGATCATATGATCAACCATTACTTATTCTTACATTTGAATAAGAAATAAACTATATATTTTTTAAATAATAATATACAATAACATATGCTGCTTATCCTCGCTTTAGTAGCATAGATCATAAATGCTTACTTTGTTTTATTCAAAAAGTTGGAATAACTAATGATTTTACTGTGTTTCTTACCAGATTAAAAACAGTTGGGTTTAATATGAAAGTATGGATACAAAAATCTAACTCAAATGATCATTAAGGTAAAAATTTGTTGATCCTATAGTATAACAATTAAGAAAGTAGATTATATTGTAGGTATTAATTGCATAAATGATTTTATAAATAAGGGTATGTATAAAACAATCGTAGCTATAAAAAAATTACAAATTTTAGAGGTTAAAAGATTTTGGGAACTTAGTGTTGCAATATTGTTGAAAGTATTTGGATTTTTATAAATAGAATGATATATCTTGGTGTGGTAAATAGACTGAACCAGTTTGGTTAATTTGTTTTAATTTTTTGATCAACGAGATCTAAAAATAAATTAAAAAGTATAAAATAACTCACATGTACTTTTCGCGACTTGTTGTCGACAAACTCACAGGTCGATATAGAGGCACAATTTGCTTTTCCTTTTTCCTTCGCTTTTTCTCTTTTAGTATGCCAAGCTACCAAACTTTCTTGGAAATTCATCGGTTTACCCATCTCAAGTTCCTTTATATAACATATGATATATCAAATCACTACAAGTATTAATGAAAAAATGAAAGTAGTGTTTGAAGTTGCATTAAAACAATAATAGACTATTTATCATATTAATTTGCTATTTTGTTTGCAATAAATAACATAATGCTGAATTTCTACATGTGACATGTGACATGTGATATTCATGAATAGTTGGTAATTTAAATGTCAGACTACTTTAAATCTTATTGAAATTTCGGTCCATAAATTTAAAGATGAATGACTTTGGAATTTTTTAGTTTGTGAATTTTCTATCAAAAAGTGAACATGTGCTAAGATCAGCTTCTACCTATTGGTTAAAAAATATTGGAGCTGACTAATTACCACTAACTAGTTATGGCCTAGACAACAATGATATAATTTTGTTTAGGTAGGCTAACGATAACAATATAAAACAATCATATATGAAAACATAACTACTACAACATATGGATTCTAACATTTTTCCCACTTTCCATGCATATCAAAGTACATAAGGTTTATTACTTTGTTTTCTTGTCTAAAATTTTGCAATAAAAAGAAAGTTTTATAGCTTAGTAATACAAGGGATAAATTTGGATCTCAAATAAATAATTGTAATTCAAACTCGAATATGTTTGAACAAACACAAAGCTGAAAATAAAATTACTGAAATAAAAAATGGAGTGTTAGTTAAATACGTTTTTGAAAGGGTTTTGTGTACCAAAACTGAAAATAAGGGACATAACTAAATTTCCACTAACTAAAATTCATCATTTAAAAGTTTTAGGACAACTCGAAAGCAACTAAATAAACATCAATTGGTTATAAAACAGAATATGAATTACCAATAAGAGAGAACCTTTTTTCCAAGTTACAACTAGGCTTTGCTCCAATCAGCAATTTTGAACATTGACCCTAGCAATGAAATTAAAATTTCATGTTAGACCATCAATAATCAGATCGAGTTTTGTGATCAATAGCATAAATATAGCGTTTATATCATTGGATATCTCATATGAATTAAAAATTGACTTGAAAAATAGTATTTTTTGAACCATTCAATTTATGTGCTAACTACCAGTGAGCAAATACCTCGAATGTACAACTTTATGATAAAGGTGCATTGATCACTTTAAAAGAATAATCAAAATAAAAATAGTATTCAAATCTTCCTCGGTTGCAAAGAAATATCTAGGACAGTACCACTTCTTCAATTAAAAGATATATATCTATCACCAAACTTTAAGAAACAAAAGTAAAACACTAAAGTAAGATGTTTATTACAAAACTTTATTTCCTACACACCCAAGCTCAATTAAAAAAAATAAAATTAATTTATCTTCAAAACTTCATGGAAACAAGCAAAATATTACCATCATACTTTGATTTTCGATAATCTAATGGACAAAACAATTACATCTTCTTCTATCCAAAATAAGAAACCATACCCGAATTAAATAAACAATAATGACTCTCAACATCACAAGTGTAGTTCTACATCTCTTTATCCAATTTTTGTAGTCGAGTATAACAATTTCCTGCTTACTTATTACTAGTAAATAGCTTGAGACATAAGATTACACATTTATTGTGCATGCTAAAGTTAAAGCTCATCAATTTGGAGGCAATTGCTCAAACATGACATTATGTGCTGAATGAAAACAATAAAATGAGATATTTTAGATAAGTTTGAAATCTCGTGTCCTTGCTTATCAAATAAATATTATTTAGAAAATTAATCATTCATTTTTTTTCTTCTTTCTAGGAAGCATGGCAAGATACATGATTATATATGTACTAGCTGGCATGAAGGATTGAAACGATATTGCTTATTGGTAGAGCACGTTAGAAGTTGTATGTTTAGTGCAGTAAAGCTACGAAAAACTATTTCATTATGAATGTTAAACTTATAAATATTTCTATTAGATATGAAGTAACAATATATATTGAATATGCTTAATTTATCATTGTTGCAACTTCCAAGTTTGATGTACTCTCAACAGATAAATAAACTATCAAATGCTCAAGTTAACTTATTTTTCCATAAACTGATTCAACTACTGCTTTAGTACTCCTCAACTAGTGTTTTAAGCTACATAGTTTCACCAAGCTAACCAACTTCAAAAGCAAAAATAGAAAGTCAAAACTTCTTAGTCTAGCATTACTATAGGTTGGAAATGAAGAAATGGGTCTGGAAAGTGTGGTAATATAGTGAAATTGCAACCCAAGTATCTTTTTAGGATTCAGAATGAAAGAAACTGTGACAATACAAACATGAATTCGGTAAATTTATGCTAGAGGCTAATTTTTATTTTTAAAGTGATGATAGTTGTATCTATTCTTGTTATAAAAACAAAAAAAATGTTATTAGTTAATCCACCAATAAATTACAATTTACAGAAGAAAAATCATTGCATAAACTCATTCAACTATGTTGTGGATGAAGTAATAAAACTTGTAGATTCTAATAAGAATAAGCTATATCTCTCAATCAATCTTTTCCAGTATAACTAAAACAAAATGTGAATTATTATGGCAAACTCAAAAATCAAATCATCATCAACATAACAAATGCAAATTTTATCAAATAAACAACAATCGATAATCAATAAAAATGTTCAGCAACTGCAGTCAAATCGAAATAACCATTCAAAATAACTAGTGCAAAACAATTGGAAGAACAGACTATACATCAAAATTCTTATAGATTTACGAATAGATTTGGAAAAACTAACCTTGTTTTCTTCGAATAAACCTGTGTATCTCGGCGGCTCAAAGATTACTTTTTCCCCCTTTATTTCTGTTTGGCCATAGAGGATTAGCTAGGGTTTTAATTGATCGAGGAGGAATGATGCGTTGAAGGCAGGTATATTGATGAGAAATTAGAACGTGGAGAATAGCGAGATCAGAGGATTGATGAAGTGGTTGGGCTTGAGTTAATACATTGAGACCCACTAAAGACTTTCAATTGGTCTTTTGTAAAAACACTAGAGACACAACTATTTTGTCTCTAGTTGGACTTTGTTTAAAGACAAAATTCATTTGGGTCTTAAAATGTTGTCTCTATTTTACTTTTTTGTTGTAGTGAAGCATGTAAATAAAAAAGAGCAAGAATTAAAATTGCATTAAGAAGAAAATTACATAAGAAGAAGAAAATGGCTAAGTAGCCATGAAATAGAAAGAGGGCTTATATTTTATTTTTGGGCCTCCAACTAAAATAACTACAAGAGGAGGCTCAATGGAGGCTAAGAGGTTAATTACATGAACATATGAGATATTTATACAAGTTTTGAAACCCTAAACATATTTTTGGGAATTACCCAAACAATCCCTCTTGGAAGTGTGGCCACCAAGTTATCATTAGCTTGTATTAATCCTTCACATAAATGTGCATGTAACTTTAATCTTCATTAGCATGTACATTAGCTCCTAAGTGTACATCATGGTAAGAGGGTAGGTGGGGTCCTCCATGTTGAATGGTTTAAATTATTTCCATCTTCATTCCTACGTTTTCACTTATGCATGCATATTTTCCATGAAACTCTCTTGTAATTTCCACCCAATTTTCCTAAAAATAAAAATAAAATGTGGTAATAAATATTCTCAAATTAATATATGCATAAAAATGACCATTTTGCCCCTAGATGAAGAGGATAAATGATGATCTGAAAATAATTTGAATTTTGCTTTAACATGTTAAAACACCCTATATGTAACAGCCCGAAGAGGTTTTCGACCCCGAAAATCGACACTAATACGTTCATTGTATAGAGTGCCGAACAATCGAGTACCGGAAACTCCAGACTGTGGGTTAAGAAGAAAAAGAGGTAGAAGAAGAAACAGAAAACAACAGCACAGAATCTCACAATCACAGCGGAATAAAATATAATATACAAATAATAGTATTTGTATACAATGAAAAGCTGCAACTATCAATATATATACAAGACATCAGAGTACACAAATCTGGACAGTTATAATAACCTGTCCTCAACTACTGCCATACAGTCTATACTTCACAGCGAAATATAACCAATACGTCCCTGCCATCCAGCTCGTGTCCTGAGCTCCAAACGTCTTAACCTGAAAATCTGTAATACTCGGTCTGACTCGAGCATTACAATAAAGTAACACTCGAGTCAGGCTGGAAACCAGCGTGAGAAAACCTCTTTAATTTGAAATATTAAAGTTGTAAAAACGCCTTTGAACATCATGGTAACCCGTCCAACATTACGAGTTAGTACCTTTTTATATCCAAAACTTTGTTGATAAGTCCATTATTTAAAAAAAATTCTTTAAAAGCAGTTACTTACTTAAAATAGTCGAATTTACTTAATTTTATTTAATTCCAGCCTATTTGATTTTATAATCAAAACTATAAAGAATTTTAGTGCTTATTAAATCGAAGTGGTTACGGATATTACTAATATCCGATCCCGGTCTCTTCGAATCCAAACGTCATCTTTAAGCCCAATTGTTTTTAACAAACAATTCAAATTTCAGAATGCCAACCTTTCTATAAAATCCCATCACAAAGTCTATTCAAATAAAACGTCTCACGTTTTATAACAAATTACTCTTCCCTTATAAATTCCCATCGTGAATTTATAATCCCAAATTATCCACTGATAAATATTTCACTTTATTTATAAACCCAGTTTATAATTTCCACACCCTCATTTTCCTTTAACTCACATTTTCCAACCACTTAATCGATTCCCGGTCGATTCTCTGAATTAATTTCCATTTAAAAACTTATTTTGTTTTATCCAAATTTATTTCAAAATCTATTAATTCCAGTTTTATCCTTCTATTTGATTTAAAACCTTACTTAAGTCCGAAATACCAATTTCATACCTTTTTCCATAATTCCCCTTTTTTTTCCAACTCATTTTAAATCTTGAATTTTAAAAATAAATTATCTCCTTTAAAGCCGTATCACTTAAGTCCTCGACTCTTTTATTTCCCATTTATTTAATATCTCTATTATTATTATTTTCCACACTCGGACTTATTTAATAAATTCAATTCAAACCTTTATTCTTTTCCAAATTCAATCTTCATTTTATCCAAATTTACTATAGTTATTTTACTTAAAATTTCCTCTTTTATTTTCCTTCAAAAATCCAAACTTTATTATTTTTGACATCTTAACATATCAAATTATATCCAGCAAACCACATCATTCAATAATTCCAATTTTTTTTCAATATAATCTATCACAGATTATCAAATAAATCATAACACAGAATATGAAAATAAATTTCAGTATTTTGAGGAATCCAGTTGGATCCCTCCAACCTGTTTTCCTGCATCCACAGATGTTAGCACAATATCAATTCCACTTCGAGGTGGAATATCGCGGTATATGGGATTAATATAATATCATCCAAACCGGCTATTTTCCTTCACGATTTTGGACCTTGTAGAAACATTTACAGTTTATTAACATTTGAACTGATCGAACAATTAATTTTCCATTTTATAATTCAATTAACTAATAGTTTTAGTTTTAAAACAATAATTTGATTTTAAACTAATCTTCTATAATAATAATTAAATTATTAACTTAACAAATAAATTACCTTAATAAATTATTTAAAAATAAACTAGTAAATTAAAAGATCTATATGTATATTTATTTATTTCATTTTCCTTTTGAAACTACCTACATATATATATATATAAAATAATCTGTATTATCATTTAAAATTTCTACTTTCTAAACCTTATCTATATATAAACTATTTTCTATTTTGCTGTATACATATATATATATATATATATAAATCTTTAAAAATAAATAAATTGTCTTTATATTCTACGGCATATTAAAATCTCAGCTATCTATATACATACATACATACATATATATATATATATATCCTGAAATCTTTATATATATAAATATATATACATAAAATTTAATCTAATCAGAGAATACCTACAGCCTTCGACCTGTCGCCGGACCCAACCCCTCGCCATCGAACCCCAAGACGTCGTGCTCTGCCTCCTCCGCTCGAGTTCGTCGCGGCGCCCAAATGACCACTACCAATCGTCGCACAATGTCGCGAGCCATTGCCAAGCCATACGCAAACGTCGAGACCCCCCTAGCCTCGGTCAAGAACCACCGAAGTCGCCTGGATCGAATCCCCCAGAAATCGATCGATGTTTTCTTTTTCTTTTTTTTTCTTCTGGATTCGAAAGAAGAAGGGGAAGGGCAGGCGATTTGAATGAATATGAATTTGAAGAGAGGGGAAAAAGAAAATCTCGTTTTTTTTTGAACTGAAAAGGATGAAGGAGGAGGAAAACAATTTCGCTAATAAAATGAAGAACAAGATTCTCGTTCGCCATTTTTTCGATTCTCTTCTTTTAACTTGTTTGCTTGCTAGGATAAAACGTTCGGCCCTTTACTTTATTTATTTATTTTTTTCATCTTCAAAATGGCTGCTTGCGTGCTGAGATACACTAGCTACAGTGACTGAAATGAAGTGTAAAAAGCACTGGTGTGACATTATTTCAGTCGAAGGCTGACTATTGTATGTGAATAATTATATACATTAAATTGAATTTCAAATTGTCTCGATTTACACAACATAAAATCTCGACCTCCTATCGAGGCGTGCCGCTAGGCGTTTATAATGTTATACCCCTATTCCGAGCGCAATGGAAAAGGTTTCGAGTCCTAATTCGATCGTATGGAGAAGATAGCTTTTTGAACCCAGTTATTATTGAATTTTCGATATAGATTTTAGCGCGTTTATCAACCGTACGATCACACGACAACTCCAAACGCTACGAAAATTGAAATCCGATAATAATGCACTATTACGTATCCAATGGAACTGGTTTCGTCGAATTCCGAGACTATGTCTCGGAAGGCTATTTTTAAATGTAAATTTAAACGATATATTTTAAAACTGAACAAAACACTTTTAAATTCAATTTTACAGTTCTATTACACTCAGTATTATCAATATAAATTTTATAAGCTTTCAAATTATTATTTTACAAGCTTGAAACTCCCGATTTCATATTTTATCCAATTTTCAATTATTTAATTCAATAATTTAATTAACCAATAAATAGTGATATTTGAAATTCAAGTTAAAAATTAACTTTTAAATATTTAATACCAATTAAATATTCCAATTTCAAATGTCCAAATTTCCGGGTCGTCACATTCCTCCCCCCTTAAAAGAATTTCATCCCCGAAATTGCTAGTTAAGAGGAATGGTCTAACACCATTTATTATTTCCCAAATGCCAAACAGTTTCAACCATTTTCCCAAAACCACCATTTTATTAAAGACATACTATCACCCTAACTCACTTCTTAAACCCACCCATAAGTTCCAGACAATATTACTTCCTCAACTCTTTCAAATAAAAATTTAAAACCAAAATTTTAAATTATCAAAATTTCTTCAAAAATTTTCTAACTCCTTGAATTTTCGAAAAATTTCGCCAGCGTCTCCCTTGCGCGGCCAAATCGGTACGACTACAAAATTCCTCTACGGGCCCCCAAATTTCAAAAGAAAACAAAAGCCAAGTGGCTAGATTAGAAAATCATCAAATTTCATACTACAAATTTAAATACATACCCTTTTGTCGGGCAATTCAAAATTTTCTTCTGAAATCAAAATACAAATTTCCTTTTGCTTTTAAATTCCTGTATCCTACTTAGCAATAATATCCAATCACAAAATTCAAAATCATTTTATTCACTTTCTTTACGAAATTTTATTCATTTCATTTACAAAATTTCCAATATCTATTTCATTTAAGTCCGTACGATGCCCGTATATCATTCGTACGCAAATATCAAATCCAATCGCTCACTCGATCACACAATTTCACTTCCGAACTAATATCGTCCACCCGACTCCCTAGTGCGGACTCAGATCTGGCTTCTTAATCAGAAACCATCATCCTCCTTGCATAGCCATATACTATGATAGGGAATTTCCAGAATCAATCAAAAATCCATATCCAGGGTTCGCCATCGAAAATCGAATGAAAAATCCCAACTCGGATCGATATACTATCTCGAAATTTTGTGTTCGAATCTGGATCAAATGGCTATGCGGATAAAATAATATACGTACATCCTACGTATTAATTCCCAATTGATTCTTATTTATATCAATTCTTTTTTTTCACATTTGTTTTGATTCCTATTCACTTATTCACAATTTCCCTTTTCACCACTTTTATTAAACCTTCATTTAAATATTAACTTAGTATATTTCTCAACTGTAAACTTACTTAAGAATTTCACCATCCATTTCTTAAGTCCAGTATAAATATTTTATATACTTCTTATATTTATTTCCACTTTACCATTTAAGCTTTTATATCCATTTTCGTTTAACTTAAATTTCCAATTCTATTTAAATTCCATTTACCTTTCATTTTTTCCACCACCAAAACTATCTTTATAAAAATAATAAATACTTTTTATAACTCGATGTTTCAACAAGTCCATCTTTGTTCTCACAGAAATTCAGTCAAACGTTGGCCAGACGCAGGACTGAAAATCTATAAGTACTTAATAAACCTGTTTTCAACACCCTGTGAAAATACTTGGAAAAACTTTTGTGAAAACGTAGAAAACATTTTTTTTCCTTTTTGTGAGAATTCCCTGGAAATCATCACTCCCATCCACGATCGCAGTTAATCCGATGGTTACGTTGCCGTCCCGGCAAAATCCATAGACAACTGTAGGCCTCCGCGCCCCCCGATTACGCCATGGAACCCGCTACAGATCACAGTTATACCCGGGCTTTACGTTGCTATTACAGCAAAAAACCATATAACTGTAGGCATCAGCACCCTTAAATTTTGCTGCCAAAAGAATGAAACTTCTACACTTGACCATAGATCGCAGTCTACCGATGTTACGTTGCCATCTCGGCAAAATCACGTGTAGACTGTTGGCACTCATCCTCCATATGATTTTCGCTATGGTCCACACAGTAGATCGCAGTGACATCGAGTTACACTGTCGTCACAGCATAACCCAAATGCCCATGTAGGCATCAGCGCCCTCGACTTTCGCTACCCAACAATCCTTAGGAACCAGTTTGTCCAGACTCCTCAGAGGATCAACTTTAGAACCCCTCCTTAGGGCTCAAGGTAGTACCACCCTGTGGCACTCCTGAGAAGTTCATTCAAGGGAGCGCCTTTTTCCCCATAGCATTCTCAAAACATTTTGTACTATACACATATAGTACCTTTCAAATCATACTCTTTATATGTCGCACGTATAAATTTCAAAATCGATATCTCAAAATCGATAATTCTCAAATTTGGCTTTCCCACTTGTCAAAATTGATTTTTCCCAAAATCAAAGCCTTTCAAAATCAATTGGTCCCATTCTGACCAGTTTGAAATTTAGAAAATAGTTTGAATAGTTCAAAATAGTTAAGTAGTGGTAAAATAGTAATTTGTTGTAAAATAGTTGTAAAATGGTTAAATATCTAATATAAGATAGTTTGAGTTTGTAAAAGAAAGGTTGTATAATAAATGGCTTGGAAGAATAGATTCAAAACAGTTTATATTAAAATAATTTATTTGAAAATAGTTTCAGAGTCAAACTGGTTCAATTTCCCAATCTCCAATTCAATCAATTTTCAATCTAAATCTCCACTTCCATTTAAATTGATTCAATTTCAATTCAATTTGAATTAATTTCGATTCACAATCTAATTCAAATCAATTCCCATTTGAATTTAAACTTATTCAACTTTGATTACAACTCATTTCAATTCCACCTTTGAATTATTTCCAATTTCATTTTCACATTTTAAGCCATCTCGATTTATACAAATTCAAGTTAAATTTTCAAATGTTGATTTAATCCCTTAAATCAAATTAACCCCTAACCTTTTATTTAACCACCCAAGTCTTTTAAACAATTAAATTTTGAGTCCAAATTTCATTTTAAATTACTCTTACTTAAACTTATTTTCAAGGTTCGAGTGAGAGTTCGAACAAATCAATTACAGAGTTCAATTGATTTCCCAATTACACTTCAAATTTTTAACCCTAATTCCTTTTAAACAATTCTGTTTGATAAATTTATTCGTAACATTTCGAACTTAAGTTCAAAAATGATTCCATTTTCATAATTCAATTTTTTTTCTTCTAAAAATCAAGATCATTTAAATAATTTCAAATTAAAGTATTATTTCCATTTAATTTCAGCAATGGATATAGATATCATTTCAATCCACTTCTTAATTTATTTCAAACAATTCACTTTATAGAATTTGAAACCCGATTGAGACCATACATAACTCTCCTTTCAATTTGACCCATTTAACTTCCTTAATTTATGTTAACCCTCTTTTATTCAGCGACCTAGCGACCTACTCGACTCAACGACTTAAGGGAATGAGCGACTTAACTATCAAAGGCATATGCGACTTAACGATCTATAACAAGGTAATGACCTAGCGACCTATAGCATAAAGCGGCTCAATATGGCACGACTCAACGACTTAAGAACTCCAACGACCTAGCGACCTAAAAGACTCCTGCGATTCAACATGATAGCGACCTAGCTATTAAGTGAAGGCAGCGACCTAGCGAGCTATAGCACAAAGTGAACTAACGACCTAGCATGCTCCAGAGTTAAGCCGCATGCCCTGCCTCTTCTATTAGGCCGCTTACGACCTAATCTTGCCGAGATAACTACTGTGCTACACATACTAAGTCGCTCGCAGCATATATCTCGCCCAGAATGGTTCCATTAGGTCGCTAAAGACTTAATGCTACTTCGGGATCACTCTTAGGTAGCTCACGACCTAAAACATAACCGACCTAAACCCAGTTACCTCTATAAATACCCTGCCTACTCCGCACTTCAAGGGGGACGAATTTTTGGAACGCCAAGACTCTGCTGTTTTCTCTACTTGCTCCAACACTTCAAAGGCAAAAGACATTTCGAAGAACCGTCGGAAAAGACCAAGTCCGTTCAACATGAATCCAAAGAGCTTTTCTGCATCAAAGTTCTAAAGACTTGTCTTGATTGTGTTGTAATTGAAAGATGATTGTAAAAGTTGTAATCAAATCAGCGATAGAAGAGATTAAGTGGACGTAGGCTTGACTTTGGGCCGAACCACTATAAAAATTGTGTCTCTTTACTATTTTCTGCTATTCTTTGCTTGTTTTTAGTACTCGTACCAACGGGTGGTGCTTTCGTTATATCACAAATCACACCGGGGTGTTAGCGTACATTTTTAACGTTAACATTTTTGGTGCTTTCACTGAGAACCCAACTCAGGAGTGCTTTCATCATTGCTTCACAAAGATTTGTGGAAAGACTCTCCCTAAGAACCAGAAGTCTATCTGAAATTATGGCTCCTGGAAGGAAAAGTAAATCTACTAGATCTGGAGTTTCTCATGACAACACCGCCACTTCTCCCACGAAAAATCAAGCGGCTCCTAGTGTTGGAGTCACAAGGGAAGAATTGGATGCTGTAGTGTTTGGGTTGTATCATCAAATGGAAGTCCAGAACACTTTGATGTTGGACAAGCCGAATGCTTTGCTTGGGGTTAACCAGCAACCAGAAAATAATGAAGAAACCTTTGCTGAAGATGTTCATGATTCCCAAGGGAAAAGTATTCCTCAGAGGGCAGCTGGCACCGCCGAAGGGGCACCTCCTCAAGCTGGAGGTTCAAGGCCGCAGCCAACTCTTCGTGAACGTTTGTCCAGGCAAACATCCGAAAAAGTAGCTGACGTCTGCCCCGCGGGGCCTCTAAACGATGAGGAGTACCTCTCGGGAATGATTCGACAAATCATGAAGGACAGCATGCAAAGGAAGGAATATGAAAGTGACTGGGGGTTCGCTCCAAGCAAAAATCCTTTTACTGAAAGAATTCTGAAGGCTGAATTTCCAAAGAAGTTTGTTCCCCCACTATTCCAGCTTACAGGGGGACAAGTGATCCTAACCAATTCTTATACAAATACGACTGGCATATGACCGGTGCCAGGGCAACAAACGAGATCAAGTGTATATACTTTCATGTGTACTTGGAGGGAGTGGCCTTGCTTTGGTTCACAAAGCTGCCAGTTCGATCCGTGGATCAGTTCTCCGACCTAACTCGGAAATTCAAAGATCAGTTCAGGTTATATGCTTCGAAAGCCAAGGACATAATGTCACTATCCAGCCTCGAACAAAACCCCGGAGAGTCTATCAAATCTTTCTTAAACCGCTTCAATATAGCCTTGGCCGAAGTTGATAATGCAGAGCCTCGGATGATTCTGACTTACTTGATGCGGGCTATTGACAAGTCAAGTGAATTCGAAAAATGGCTAAAGATGAAAGAGCCAAATTCACTTGAGAAGTTCTACAGGAAGGCCGATGAATTCATGCGCTTAGAAAGCTGTTATGTGCTAACAAAGGTAGACATGGCTGAAGTCAAGAATAACAATGTTGCTACTAACAAAAAGGAATCTGGTGGTTAGAAGAGGGAGAATGACGGTAGGAAAGGGCAGAAAGATATGAAGAAACTTCGCTACTTTAAACCTTCAGATTTTACTCCCTTAACTGATACTCCAGAAAATATCTTTTTCGCAACCAAGGATGCTGTCGAATACCCCAAACCACCTGAGATGAATCTTGGGAAAAATGCTTTGCATAATGGGAGATCTGTCGGTTCCATAATCAACCTGGCCATGACACTAATGAATGTCGCCATTTGAAGAATTTGATTGAAGAGCTTTTGAGATAGAATAAACTACAACAATATGTGAAGAGAAACAGAAGTGACCCGACTTTATCTACTCAGGGGCAACAAGTTCCTGCTCATCAATCCAACTCAGGTGAGAGGACTGCAGCGCAGGAATCTGAAAGGCCTATCGTTAATGTTATCACAGGTGGTCCTCACCCAGCGGGCAGAAGTTGGGGAGAGATGGAGAGATATGCTCACGCTTTGAGATATGCCCCGGTGGAAGAAAGTTTTTTTGTCTTGGAAGAAGCTGCACCTTTAAAACAGCAAAGAACTTTTAACGATGACATCATATTCCGGGCTAGAGACTTTGTTGGCATTGAGGCTCCCACCATGGATCCCTTGGTAATATCTGCTGGCATCGGATCAGCCATTGTAAGAAGGGTGCTTGTTGACTGTGGCGCCTCTTGCAATATCCTCTTCAGAAAGACATTTGATCGAATGAAAATTCCAATGGCTGATGTCCAAGCTTCCTCATAGAAAATTGTTGGGTTCACTGGAGAACCAAAACAGCCTATTAGGACCATTGACTTATTTGTAGAGCTCGGAGAAGGAGAAAAGAAGGTGGTCCGAAAGCAAACTTTTGTGATTGTTGATGAATTCTCTGCTTACAATGCCTTCTTGGGTCGACCAACTCTTGCCGCATTTAAGGCCATTCTCTCCCCATGGTGCTTGACTATGAAGTTCCCCACTGATAATGGCGTCGGTGTTGTGAAGGGGGACGAAAATACCGGGCGAGAATGCTATTTCATAGAATTACGGGAAAGAAGGAAAAGAGAATTGGGTAAAGGTGCGGCAGCTCCGCTCCGCATCAAAGAACCCACCTTGTAGCAATTACGGGGTGGACCCTGCACTGGTGAGCACATTGGTGCACGAAAAGAGATTGATCCCAGAAAAACCAGTGCAGGGGAAAGTAGAGTGGTGCCAGTGTAAGTAACGGTGCCAATATCTATTGACCTGAATGACCCAAACAAGGTGCTGAATGTGGGTTCACAACTTGGTATGATGGTTCAAAATATGCTGATATCATTCTTAAAAGCAAATCTGGATGTATTCGCTTTGAGTCATGCCGACATGTGTGGAATATCTCCAGAAATCACAGTGCATGCTTTGAATATTAATCTAAAATTCACACCCGTAAAGCAGAAAAGAAGAACCCAAGTTCCTGAAAGGTCGACAACATTAAAAGAGGAAGTAGATCGGCTCATGCAAAATGGCTTCATCAGAGAATCCACTTATCCAAATTGGGTTTCTAATCCGGTGTTGGTTAAAAAAGAAAATGGGAAGTGGAGAGTATGCATCGACTTTTCAGACTTGAACAAAGCATGCCCCAAAGACTGTTTCCCGTTGCCCAGAATTGATCAGTTGGTGGATGGAACAGCCGGGCATGAATTATTGTCTTTTATGGATGCTTACTCAGGATACAATCAAATCATGATGCATGAGCCAGATCAGGAGTACGAGCTTCATCACTGATGTTGGTCTTTACTGCTATAAAGTCATGCCCTTCGGACTAAAGAACGCGGGGGCAACTTATCAAAGACTTGTTAATGCCATGTTCAAACCCCAAATTGGCAAGACTATGGAAGTATACGTTGATGTTATGTTGGTAAAATCAAAGAAGGTAGTAGACCACATGGATCATTTGGCAGAAATGTTTGCGGTCCTCCGAAAGTATAGTATGAAGCTAAATCCTCTGAAATGTTCGTTCGGGGTAGAGTTCGGAAAATTCTTGGGTTTCGTTGTGAGTGCTGGGGGCATCGAAGCTAATCCTACTCAGATTATTGCTTTAAGAGAAGTTAAAGCCCGTAGAACAAAGAAGGAATTGCAAAGCCTCAATGGGAAAGTCGCTGCTTTAAGTCGGTTTATTTTCAGAGTCATTTATAAATGCATTCCCTTCTTTGACGCTCTGAAGAAAGGAAAGAAAAACTTTTAATGGACTCCTGAATGTCAGAAAGCTTTTGATGAACTGATTCGTCACATGGAAATGCCTCCAGTACTTTCTCAGCCCAGCAATGGTGAAGATCTTTTCATGTATTTAGCGGTTTCATCTCATGCTCTCAGTGCAGCATTGGTACGGGAAGACGCAAAAGTTCAGCACCTGGTTTATTACATCAGCAAAAGATTCACTTGGGCAGAGATGAACTATTCAAAGCTGGAAAAGCTCGCCTATTGTCTATTGACCGCGTCTAGAAAGTTGAGGCCATATTTCCAGGCTCATCCTATTAAAGTCCTCACTGATCAACCTCTAAAGCAAGTCCTATTTCGCCCTGAAACTTCGGGTCGTCTTTTGAAGTGGAATATTGAACTCAGTCAATACGATATCACCTACCATCCCCGAAGAGCAATCAATGGACTAGCTTTAGCAGATTTCATTACAGAATACACAGATAAAGGTGGCAGTGAGGAAGAGGTGACTAATGACATCCTGATCCGAAGGAAATTATATGTTGATGGTGCAAGAAATGACTATTGCTCTAGAGCTGGGGTTGTGCTTGAAACCCCCGAAGGGCGATCATTGTGCTATGCATTGAGATTAGAATTTCCTTCGACAAATAATGAAGCAGAGTATGAAGCTCTTATTGCCGACTTGAAGATTGCTAAAAAACTGAACATCAAAGTATTGTAGATCTTCAGTGATTCCCAGCTTATTGTATGCCAAGTCAAGAAAGAGTTTCAAACTAAAGGAGGAAATCTGCCTACTTACCTGTCAAAGGCCTGGGAGCTTCTCGATAATTTTGATCATTATACAATCAGCCATATACCCCAGGAAGAGAACATAAAGGAAGATTCTCTCGCAAAATATTCAAGCTCTGGAGAAGCTCAATTATTAGGATTGGTCCCTGTGGAAGTCTTGTCAGCTCCAAGTACTGATGAGATGGATATTGATTGGATCATGGCTATGTCTCAAGAACAGGAGTCGTGGATGACCCCTATCAAGGAATATCTACTCAACGGCTCCTTGCCAGAAAACTTAAAAGAGCGCCAGAAGCTGTTAAGAAAAGCCCCGAGATATGTAATTCAAGACGGCCATTTGTACAGACGAGGATTCTCAATGCCATTACTCCGATGTGTAACCAAAGAAGAGGCTAAGACAATTTTAGCTGAGGTACACGGAGGAGAGTGTGGGGATCATTCAGGTGGCCAAACTCTTGCAAAGAAAATTCTCCGCTATGGGTATTTTTGGCCAGATATTAATCGAGATGCTGCTAGCTACTCCCGAAAGTGTGACAGATGCCAGAGATTTGCAAAAATCCCAAGAGCACCTTCCACCGTGCTAACACAGATGTTCAGTCCATGGCCGTTCGCCATTTGGGGGATAGATCTCATTGGGCCTTTGACGATTGCCAAGTCCGGAATCAAATATGCTATTGTTGCTGTTGATTATTTCACTAAATGGGCTAAAGCTGAACCATTGGCTACTATTACCTCTAAAAAGATGATAAACTTTGTGACTAAAAATATCATTTGGAGGTATGGTGTGACTCAGAAGATAATCACAGACAATGGTACCCAATTTGAAAGCGAAGAATTCCAGGACATTTACAAGCAATTCAAGATCTGAAAAAGCTTCTCAGCAGTGGCTCATCCACAGGCAAACGGGCAAGTGGAAGCAGTGAACAAAATAATCAAATCAACCATCAAAAAACAGCTGGAAAAAGCAAAAGGTGGTTGGGTCGATAAGCTGCCACTAGCGCTATGGGCATATAGGATTACTCACAAAACTGCGACTGGGCACACTACATTCTCATTAGCATATGGGTCAGAAGCAATGATTCCCGTGGAAATAAAGGTCCCCTCACACAAGAGAATTCATTTCAAACAAGCTGAAAATGAAAAGCTACAACTTGAAGCACTTGACTTACTTGATGAAAAAAGGAAAGAAGTTGAGCTCAGAGTTGCAGTTCATCAGCAAAGGATAGCCAGGCATATCAATTCTAAAGTTCGCCAACACAACTTTGAAATTGGGGATCTAGTCTTGAAAAGGGTCATGACAGCAACAGGAGTGTTTGGGCCAAACTGGGAAGGGCCATATGTCATAGGCAAAAAACTTCTTGATGGCACTTTCAAGCTCACAACTGTCGAAGGAGATCTAATTCCAAGAGCCTGGAACATCAATCACTTGCGTCCATATTTTACTTAGAAGCTATGCTTAAATTTGTAAAATGATTATGGATGTATCATTCTTGTATTGTAAGCCATTGTAAAATCAGTGTGACTCAACAATAAGAACTATAAAGTGGATGTAGGCCCAATTCTTGGCCGAACCACTAATCTTGTGTCTTCTACTACTATAAAATGACTGTCTCATTTCGATGTGCAAATATCTTAAATATGTTGCTAAAATGATGATTTAATATTGCAGGCTATCAAAGCAAAGCTTACCTATTCAATACATCGCAAGGCCAAGCGATTCCTACAAATCACTCAACAAACAAATGTCAAGCCACAAAAATTCCAGGTTCAATTCCTACATAAGAGGTGCTTCTCACAAACAGTTGGTGATTCCACCGAAGGGGCACCTTCCCAAAGTGAAGGTTCCATACCCTTGCTAACTGATTGCGATCGTTTGTGCAAACAGACATTCGGTTAAGTAGCTTCCGTCTGCCCCGTGGATTCACTTAACAATGAAGTACACTTCTCTAGAAGAATCGAACAACCTGCAAAAGAAAGGAACATGTACTTAGGAGTGATAACGAGGAATCGCTAAGGAACAGATGGTGAAAAGACATGGGCAAGCAGTCAAAAACAGCCAAAATGAAATGTTTTTCTCAAACAACAAGGTTGGTGGTACCACCGAAGGGGCACCTTCCCAAAGTGAAGGCACCGGGCCCTTGCTAGTTAATTGCGATCGTTTGTTCAAACGAACATCCAATTAGGTGGCTTGCGTCCGCCCCGTGGATCCATTTAACTGTGAGAAATAACTTTCAGGCAAATAAATGAAGCCCTCTTTGGAGGCACACTTCTACTCTCATGGGAACATTCTTCCCCAAAAAGTTGAAGTGCCAAGTAAAGCCCTCTAACGAGGCACGCCGAAAAATGAAATGTTTTTCTCAAACAACAAGGTTGGTAGTACCACCGAAGGGGCACCTTCCCAAAGTGAAGGCACCGTGCCCTTGCTAGTTAATTGCGATCGTTTGTGCAAACGAACATCCAATTAGGTCGCTTGCGTCTGCCTCGTGGATCCATTTAACTATGAGAAATAACTTTCAGACAAACAAATGAAGCCCTCTTCAGAGGCACACTTCTACTCTCATGGGAACATTCTTCCCCAAAAAAGTTGAAGTGCCAAGTAAAGCCCTCTAACGAGGCACGCCGAAAAATGAAATGTTTTTCTCAAACAACAAGGTTGGTGGTACCACCGAAGGGGCACCTTCCCAAAGTGAAGGCACCGGGCCCTTGCTAGTTAATTGCGATCGTTTGTACAAACAAACATCTAATTAGGTCGCTTGCGTCCGCCCCATGGATCCATTTAACTGTGAGAAATAACTTTCAGGCAAACAAATGAAGCCCTCTTCGGAGGCACACTTCTACTCTCATGGGAACATTCTTCCCGAAAAAAGTTGAAGTGCCAAGTAAAGCCCTCTAACAAGGCACGCCGAAAAATGAAATGTTTTTCTCAAACAACAAGGTTGGTGGTACCACCAAAGGGGCACCTTCCCAAAGTGAAGGCACCGGGCCCTTGCTAGTTAATTGCGATCGTTTGTGCAAACGAACATCCAATTAGGTGGCTTGCGTCCGCCCCGTGGATCCATTTAACTGTGAGAAATAACTTTCAGGAAAACAAATGAAGCCCTCTTCGGAGGCACACTTCTACTCTCATGGGAACATTCTTCCCCAAAAAAGTTGAAGTGCCAAGTAAAGCCCTCTTCGGAGGCACACTTCTACTCTCATGGGAACATTCTTCCCCAAAAAAGTTGAAGTGCCAAATAAAGCTCTCTAACGAGGCACGCCTAAAAAAGAAATGTTATCCCTCGAAAAAGTCGCTGATGGAACCACCGAAGGGGCACCTTCTCAAAAAGAAGGTTCTATGCCGTAGTTAACTGCTAGCGATCGTTTGTGCAAACCAAATATCCGATAAAGCAACTGACGCCTGTCCCATGGGCCCATTTAGCGATGAGATATAACTTTTTGGCAAACAAATCAAAGCCCTCTACGGAGGCCCACTTCACCGCGTAGGGGAATCCACTTTTCAAAAATAAAAGTGACCATCTCCGAAAGTTGAAGTGTTAAAAAAAAGAGAGAGAAAACTTCTCCGATACAAAGCACACTCTACTAAAGCAGAATAATATTTCCTAAAATCGGAAGAATTATTCTCTAGAATAAGAGTACAAGTCTTTTCAAAATGGAGAATATTGCAATAAGCCATGGTATGGGGACAATATAGCTACATTAACAAAAGCAACGCTCAAGCAGCATACCACGAGCTCACTGCAGTATCATACAAAGAAAACAAAGATAATTGTGCTAAAATAGGGAATAAATGCATTCACAAATACAGACAAAAGATTGTACAAGTAAAAAGAATCATTTTATTCCATACTATAAAAGATCTGTATACATGTGCAGGTTTCAAAAGGCGGGGGCCGGTACCCGCACAATCTTTGGTCGATACAAGTCTTTATATACAAGCAAAAAGCAAAAAAGAACAAGAAGGACAAAAACAAACTCATTTCTTCTTCCTCGCGCCGCCTTTGGAGCCCTCGCCTGGCCTAATGGTTAACTTCTTAAGTCAGCTTGAACTCTTTGGGGAAGAAGGAGAAAGAGGTGCAATTGGGTCCTCTTTTGCTTTCTCATCGCTAGCAGAAGCGTCCTTCTTTTTCTTTGAAATTTCGTGCTTTCCCCTCTTCTTTGAAGAAGATTCACTGCCCAGAGAGATAAGATCAAAAAGCTTTGTATCATCGGCAGTAAATTTCTCCGGGGTCCTCTCACCCTCCTCAAGTTCTTCAGCTTTCTGCTCTTGTGAAGCCGCCGGGTCATCTAAGCCTTGAAGAGCTTCTATTTGTTCTTCTTGTGATCCTGGTTGAGAAGCAGAAGGAGGAGTAACTTGAAGAGGTGGAGGGGCAACAGCGGGAGGAGGCGAAGCCTGTACAGCACTTATTGATTTCACTACAGAAGAAGAAAAGTTAAACATCAGAATTCCTCGCAAAAGAGAGGATATAGTGGCACGTTGAGGCTTAAGTAATAAGCAAGAAATTCATCGAGCTCATGTGAAGCAAACGAGTAGTCCACTTGAGCTAGATCAATGTGGAAGTTACCTGGAGAGGTTGGCTTTATCACGTCAATTTCATAGTCTTGGGCTTCGGTGCTTTCTTGGGCCTCATCTTCAGCATGAGCAGTTTTAGTTTCTGTTTCGGCTTTAGCAGGAGGCGGAGAGAAGGAACTGGAGCCAATAATATCAATATCAACTGAAGACGAAGGACGAGTTGGGTCGGTCAAAGGTGCCTTCCCTGGACGCTCTCCTTCCGCTGCTTCGGCTCGCTGATTGGCATGTTGTTCTTTCCCTCTGGCAAGGGCGGCACGACCCTCATCGTCCAAATAATGAGCCTCAAAATCCTCCTCAGTGTAGCCAGCATCTCTAAGCACTTCAACTGCTGCCTCACACACTTCATCCAATGTAAACTCATACTTTAGGCCCAAAAAAGAAAGACTGCCATGCCCCAAGACATTGAGAACATAAAACTCAAAAAGAGTAAAGCTAACATTGGCCTTAGTCTTCTCGTGTGATTGTTTAGCTGCTGCTTTTCCAGCAATGGCCTCGTCACACTCTCTTTCAGCCTTAGTAAGCTGGGCCTTTAACTTTGTAATCTCCATATCTTGGGAGCTTGTTTTTTCCCGCAGCTGAGCAATATCTTTGCGGTAGATTTCTACAATTTTCCATTCTGCCTCAAGTTTAGCCTCAACATCTCGTTGAGTAGCATGGGCATCTCTTACATGCTTTTGAAGCACCTCTTCCCTTTGAGTATAAGAAGTGGAAGAGGTGGCAAGATCATTTTTAAGCTTCTTGACTTCAGCCTCAAGCTCCTCGTAGTAAGCGGTGATGCTCTTCATCTACGCATCATGCTGATCAAGAACTTTTTGCCACTCAGACTTATCATTCTCCATGGTCAGCATAGCCTCAAGATTTGAACGGTTTACTCTTTGAAGCTCATCAACTAGTTTATGCCATCCAGACATTCTTTCTACATCAAGCTTGACGGCGTCAAGATTTCTTAGCATGGCCTGCTTATCAATTGGAACCAAGTCCTGATCGAAACGTACTCCTTTCAAACACTAATGCGGGAATCGGCTTTGGAGTACAGACGGAGGCTTCTCAACTTGATAAAGAGGCCTATTGATGATTGATTGAATATCAGCTTTCTTAAGGGCAGGAGAGCTGGAAGGGATGTCTAAATAGATAGAAGCAGCGGGCACTTGAGAAATTTCAGATGTAGACTTGTCGCCGTGCTTGGCTCGCTTGCTTGGATCTTCAGTTATATGACTCTTCCCCCTATCATCATGAGACTTTCTTTTGTGGGAGTCATCATCCCTTTAGTAAGATTCATGACGGTCGTCTCTTCTCCATAACGCTCTTCATAAGCCTGCCTTTCATGAGCTTTCCTAGTAGCTCTTTCCTCATCAGTCTCCCGAGGGGTAGGAAGATAGCGTCGGAGATCATAAGAATCACGCCTTGCATAGCGTTGAAAGTCATCATAATATGAGCCGCTGCATCCCATGGGAGAACCTGATAGTGAAGAAGAAACAAAATTTAGAAATCTTCGAAATAAAGAAGCTAAGTGCGCATAATTGCCAAAAATCCTAAGTGTGTGTGTTGCGTGCAAACTACGCGCGTCAAGCTACAAACCACTCTTTGGCTTACAAGTGATGTCAGCTTTTGCAGTAGGAGTCAATTCTTGGGCCAATGGAATTGATTGCAAGGCGGATGTCGCTTCAATTGCTGGAGAAGCAAGTTTAGGAGTGGTGGTGTCATGTTTAAAGAGCTCCTGAGAAGTCACCATGAGATCGCTCAGTCCTCCTAAAATATCAGACTTCCCAGAATGTTGAGGAAATTCCTCTTCTTCAATAACTGGGGGAAGTTTAGATTTGCCAGATAATCCCACACCATCAACAGAACTAGAGCATTTTACTAATGAAGTCTCTACAATAAGTTCCTTCAGTGCAGGCTCCTCTGTGGGAACTGGGGCATTTGACGCTTCTGCTTGAGAGCTGGGGACATCACAAGATTGGATAGATCGAGAAGAGTGCAGGAGTCCGAATTGGTGCAAAAATTCGTTCCTTTGTAGAAACTTAATACTTCTCTCATTAGCAGCTATGGCACTCAACCTCTCGAAAGTCAGTTTGTGACTAGAATCTTTAGAAGGAGGAGGAAGAGCTGCAAAAGTGAAAAATGAAGTTAGCACATGACAACTCAAATTTTGAAAAGCTCATAAATGAAGTAAATGGAGATAGGTAGTCTTACTTCCTACTATCCAGATGCCGTAGAATCCCGGGGGGCAACAAACATAGAAGAATTGGTTTAAAACCCCGTGAGCGCTCTCGGGCAGATCCGTAATTAACTTGCGGTTTCTTGCGCTCCTAACGAGAGTAATAGAAGGGTGATCATTGTTCTTCCCAAATGAACATAGGTAGCAGATCTCCTCGAAGCTTGGGAGGCGTTCAAGCGTTCTCCTAAATAGTACGCACAACCCCATCAAAATGGCATAGCCATTAGGGTGCAACTGGAATGGAGAAATAGTTAATCGGAGGAGAAGTGTTCTAAGAAAGTCGTTGAAGGGGGGAATAGCTCCATTCAGGCACATTTGATGATTGACTGCAATGAAGCCATGTGGCGGCCTATCGGCATTGTCGTTTACCCCTGGGAGTAGAGCATCTGCTTCAGCAATGCCAAATTGAATACATAGCTGGTTGAAGGTCCGTTTGTTCAATGAAGTTGGAACTCTTTCTGGAGGATTATCCATAGGGTCAGCAATCTGGAAAACATCATCGGTTCGATCAACTATCTCTTCTTGTACTTGTTGAGAAGTCATTCTACATAAGGAACTGGATATTCAAATATGAAGGTGCACGTTTCCTAAAATCGTGTGAAGTGTTGTGCAAAGCTACTGAAATAACAAGTAAATAAAGTAAAACTTGAAATAATACTGGTTGGCGCACGTCAATTCAGGAAGACTCAAGGCTTGTTATTGGATCAAAATTAATTGTAGTATCAATGCAGATAATATTTAGTGATAAGCAGTTATAGCTGTATGAATTTTGCATTAATGCTCCATTTAAGTCAGTTGATTCACATCATTTCACTTTTAATTAGATTCATATTATTTTACTTAAGAAAAATATTATCTCTTTGAATTAATCCATCACTCGATGTGGGCAGTCGATGATGAGTATATTCGTCCCAGTTTTCTGCAAATATTGTATTTAACAGGTTGTTAGCTTAAAAGTCTGTGAAAGAGTACAACAAGTTCAAGCAGTTCATTCTGGCAGTTCAAGTTGGAAGTTTAATCAGGTTCTAGCAAATTTTACCACTGTTCAAGTCCTGTTCATTCTCTAAGTCGTAGGAACGACTTAAGTTAGCTCGAGACTCTTTAGGTCGTCTAGATCATGTCCAAACGACCTAACATAGGTCGGGCTTTCCTAAGTCGCTTTGCTTGAGTTATGGAGTTCATTAGTTATATTCCTACAAGTTAAAAGCTATGTTGCGGGTTAAGTTAGGTCGCTGATTCGTTAAGTCGTTCTGATTTAAGTCGTGCGCTATTCTGGCAAGATAAGTCACATGTCAAATAAGTCGCAGTCCCTTATGTCGTTCAGAGCTTAATGATAAGTCGCTAAGTCGTACACTAAGTTAAGTCGTGCGATTCGTGTCCAAACTACTAAGCCCTAGGTCGTTCAAAGCTCCTAAGTCCATCATTTCCTAACTCTCCTTAACTCGCTAATTCCTCTTCATTCAACAACTCGTCTAACCCACTAACCCGTTAGCCCAATAACAGGTTAGCATCTCCACAATAAAATCCACCACCTCTCCACGCCACCAGATCATCCAAAACCGATTCAAATCGCCTCGGATCCATCATAAATCCGATGCACTACTGTGCTCTTATGAATTACGGTGACAACATGTCCGATAAAGATCAAAAATCGATCGTAACATGACTCATGGTGAAATGCGGCATGTGAAATCGGATTAGGGTCGAAAAACGGGGGATTCACGATTCGGTGATGGTCGTGGTTGGATAATGGTCGAATTCACTTACGTAGTATGATTGTAGAGATGATCGACGACTGATTAATTTGAATTCTTCTTCGAGAGCTTGGAAATTCTTCAAAGGCGGGTTAGAGTATTAGAGCAGGTAAAGAGAAGAAGGAGTGATCTAAGCGACTTATATATACAGGGGCAGTGGAACTCGAATCGGCACGAACGACCTATCTGTCTCATAAGTCGCTCACGACTTAGCGACTCATGATGGCGCGAGTTAAGAGATATCAAAGCACACGACCTAGCTCCTAGGCATATACTTCGAGGGGCAAGTGTTAACCCTCTTTTATTCAGCGACCTAGCAACCTACTCGACTCAACGACTTAAGGGAATGAGCGACTTAACTATCAAAGACATATGCGACTTAACGATCTATAACAAGGTAACGACCTAGCGGCATATAGCACAAAGCGGCTCAATATGGCACGACTCAACGACTTAAGAACTCCAGCGACCTAGCGACCTAAAAGACTCCTGCGATTCAACAGGATAGCGACCTAGCTATTCAGTGAAGGCAGCGACCTAGCGAGCTATAGCACAAAGCGACCTAACGACCTAGCATGCTCCAGAGTTAAGCCGCATGCCCTGCCTCTTCTATTAGGTCGCTTACGACCTATCTTGCCGAGATAACTTCTGTGCTACACATACTAAGTCGCTCGCAGCCTATATCTCGCCCGGAATGGTTCCATTAGGTCGCTAACGACTTAATGCTACTTCGGGATCACTCTTAGGTCGCTCACGACCTAAAACATAACCGACCTAAACCCAGTTACCTCTATAAATACCCCGCCTACTCCACACTTCAAGGGGGACGAATTTTTGGAACGCCAAGACTCTACTGTTTTCTCTACTTGCTCCAACACTTCAAAGGCAAAAGACATTTCGAAGAACCTTCAGAAAAGATCAAGTCCGTTCAACATGAATCCAAAGAGCTTTTCTGCATCGAAGTTCTAACGTCTTGTCTGGATTGTGTTGTAATTGGAAGATGATTGTAAAAGTTGTAATCAAATCAGTGATAGAAGAGATTAAGTGGACGTAGGCTTGACTTTGAGCCGACCCACTATAAAAATTGTGTCTCTTTACTATTTTTTGCTATTCTCTGCTTGTTTTTAGTTCCCGTACCAACGGGTGGTGCTTTCGCTATATCACAAATCACACCGGGGTGTTAGTGTACATTTTTAACGTTAACAAGTTAAATCTCAATTTCATCTTGAAATTTCCAACTTTACTTGATAGGTCCAAACTTATTTAACTTCTCCTAAGTTAAATTTCAATTCATTTAATCCATTCAACTCTACTCAGTTTAAATTCTCCCTTCAAATTTAAATTTTCTATCGACATTACTATTTATTTCAAATCAATTTTGAAATCACATGTATCCACATATATATACATTTTATCCCATTGTCATCTCAAGTCAAAATTCCAATTTTAAACCATTCTTGGTTTTCAATTTTAAACAACTTCATTTCCAAACACCTCTTGTTTTAAAACAAGATTCATATGTTCAAAATAAACAATATTACTTATTATTTTCTTTAACCCCTTTTTGAAACAATTCCAAAATTCTTTTGGCTTAGATTTAAAGCTTCACAATTTAAATCTATCTTTAATTTATAAGTCACATTTTATACATTTAACTTATTCTATTTTACTTTCTTAAAACATTTCACTCTGTTTTATTGTTGTTTATCCTGAGTAATATTACTTATTATATCTTTTAACACTTCTATAAATTTTCAAAAATTTAAAACTTAGGTTTGAGTCTATTTTTAACTTAACATATTATGTATAATTTATTCTTACCCCAACTTTTTATTTGGTTGTACATATGTTTTACTTAGGTCTTATTTAATTTTAATAACAACAACCAATTACCCAAATATACTATAATAATTTGAAAAACTATTACTTTATATATACCAAAATATAAGCTTATATCAAAATCATTTTTAAACTCATTATATAAGAAAATAACAAGTACGCCCTCATATAATACAATCAACTCATCCTAGGGTACTACTGACCCTATCTCTAATGAGTAATCCCTACCGGAGCCAAGGTTCTCGCTTAACCTTTCTGCTCTGATACCACTGTAACAGCCCGAAGAGGTTTTCGACCCCGAAAATCGACACTAATATGTTCACTGTATAGAGTGCCGAGCAATCGAGTGCCGGAAACTCCTGACTGTGGGTTAAGAAGAAAAAGAGGTAGAAGAAGAAACAGAAAACAACAGCACCGAATCTCATAATCGCAGCGGAATAAAATATAATATACAAATAATAGTATTTTTATACAATGAAAAGCTGCAACTATCAATATATATACAAGACATCAGAGTACAAAAATATGGATAGTTATAATAACTTGTCTTCAACTACTGTCCATACAGTCTATACTTCACATCAGAATATAACCAATACGTCCCTACCATCCAGCTCGTCTCCTGAGCTCCAAACATCTTAACCTGAAAATCTGTAATACTCGGTTTGACCCGAGCATTACAATAATGTAACACCCGAGTCAGGCTGGAAACCAGTGTGGGAAAACCTCTTTAATTTGAAATATTAAAGTTGTAAAAATGCCTTTGAACATCATAGTAACCCGTCCAACATTACGAGTTCTTACCTTTTTATATCCAACACTTTGTTGATAAGTCCATTATTTAAAAAAAATCTTTAAAAGCGGTTACTTACTCAAAATAGTCGAATTTACTTAATTTTATTTAATTCCAGCCTATTTGATTTTATAATCAAAACTATAAAGAATTTTAGTGCTTATTAAATCGAAGTGGTTTCGGATATTACTGATATCTGATCCCGGTCTCTTCGAATCCAAATGCCATCTTTAATTCCAATTGTTTTTAACAAACAATTCAAATTTCAGAATGCCAACCTTTCCATAAAATCCCATCACAAAGTCTATTCAAATAAAACGTCTCACGTTTTATAACAAATTACTCTTCCCTTATAAATTCCCATCGTGAATTTATAATCCCAAATTATCCACAGATAAATATTTCACTTTATTTATAAACCCAGTTTATAATTTCCACACCCTCATTTTCCTTTAACTCACATTTTCCAACCACTTAATTGATTCCCCAGTCGATTCTCTGAATTAATTTCCATTTAAAAACTTATTTTGTTTTATCCAAATTTATTTCAAAATCTATTAATTCCATTTTTATCCTTCTATTTGATTTAAAACCTTACTTAAGTCTGAAATACCAATTTCATACCTTTTTCCATAATTCCCCTTTTTTTCCAACTCATTTTAAATCTTGAATTTTAAAAATAAATCATCTCCTTTAAAGCCGTATCACTTAGGTCCTCAACTCTTTTATTTCCCATTTATTTAATATCTCTATTATTATTATTTTCCACACTCGGACTTATTTAATAAATTTAATTCAAACCTTTATTGTTTTCCAAATTCAATCTTCATTTTATCCAAATTTACTATAGTTATTTTACTTAAAATTTCCTCTTTTATTTTCCTTCAAAAATCCCAACTTTATTATTTTTGACATCTTAACATATCAAATTATATCCAACAAACCACATCATTCAATAATTCTAATTTTTTTTTCAATATAATCTATCACGGATTATCAAATAAATCATAACACAGAATATGAAAATAAATTTCAATATTTTGAGGAATCCAGTTGGATCCCTCCAACCTGTTTTCCTGCATCCACAGATGTTAGCACAATACCAATTCCACTTCGAGGTGGAATATCGCGGTATATGGGATTAATATAATATCATCCGCTATTATGCGGCGCATAGGGTCTCATCCGCTATATAATGCGGGAAATCAATCACTCCAAATATATATATATATATATATATATATACTAGATATAATATCACATCCAGATTGATAATAAATTACCAATGCAATCAATCACCTATAATTTAAATTTAGCTAGTAATCCAATTTGAGTGAGATTAACTCACCTTTGCCCTTTCATTTGCAATCCGATCCAAACTGGCTATTTTCCTTCACGATTTTGGACCTTGTATAAACATTTACAGTTTATTAACATTTGAACTGATTGAACAATTAATTTTCCATTTTATAATTCAATTAACTAATAGTTTTAGTTTTAAAACAATAATTTGCTTTTAAACTAATCTTCTATAATAATAATTAAATTATTAACTTAACAAATAAATTACCTTAATAAATTAATTAAAAATAAACTAGTAAATTAAAAGATCTATATGTATATTTATTTATTTCATTTTCCTTTTGAAACTACCTACATATATGTATACTTATAAAATAATCTGTATTACCATTTAAATTTCTACTTTCTAAACCTTACCTATATATAAACTATTTTCTATTTTGCTGTATACATACATATATATATATATAAATCATTAAAAATAAATAAATTGTCTTTATATTCTACGGCATATTAAAATCTCAACTATCTATATACATACATACATATATATATATATATATATATATATATATATATATATATTTTCCAGAAATCTGTATATATAAATATATATACATAAAATTTAATCAAATCAGAGAATACCTACAGCCTTCGACCTGTCGCTGGACCCAACCCCTCGCCATCGAACCCCAAGACGTCGCACTCTGCCTCCTCCGCTCGAGTTCATCGCGGCGCCCAACTGACCACTACCAATCATCGCCCAATGTCGCAAGCCATTGTCAAGCCATACGCAAACATCGAGACCCCCCTAGCCTCGGCCACGAACCACCGAAGTCGCCTGGATCGAATCCCCCAGAAATCGATCAATGTTTTTTTTTCTATTTTTTCTTCTAGATTCAAAAGAAGAAGGGGAAGGGCAGGCGATTTGAATGAATATGAATTTGAAGAGAGGGGAAAAAGAAAATCTTGTTTTGTTTTGAACTGAAAAGGATGAAGGAGGAGGCAAACAATTTCGCTAATAAAATGAAGAACATGATTCTCGTTCGCCATTTTTTCGATTCTCTTCTTTTAACTTGTTTGCTTGCTGGGATAAAACGTTCGGCCCTTTACTTTATTTATTTTTTTCATCTTCAAAATGGCTGCTTGTGTGCTGAGATACACTAGCTACAGTGACTGAAATGAAGTGTGAAAAGTATTGGTGTGACATTATTTCAGCCGAAGGCTGACTATTGTATGTGAATAATTATATATATTAAATTGAATTTCAAATTGTCTCGATTTACATAACATAAAATCTCGACCTCCTATCGAGGCGTGACGCTAGGCGTTTATAATGTTATACCCCTATTCCGAGCGTAATGGAAAAGGTTTCAAGTCCTAATTCGATCGTATGGAGAAGATAGCTTTTTGAATCCAGTTATTATTGAATTTTCGATATAGATTTTAGCGCGTTTATCAACCGTACGATCACACGACAACTCCAAACGCTAGGAAAATTGAAATCCGATAATAATGCACTATTACAGATCCAATGGAACTGGTTTCGTCGAATTCCGAGACTGTGCCTCGGAAGGCTATTTTTAAATGTAAATTTAAACGATATATTTTAAAACTGAACAAAACACTTTTAAATTCAATTTTAACAGTTCTATTACCCTCAGTATTATCAATATAAATTTTATAAGCTTTCAAATTATTTATTTACAAGCTCGAAACTCCCAATTTCATATTTTACCCAATTTTCAATTATTTAATTCAATAATTTAATTAACCAATAAATGGTGATATTTGAAATTCAAGTTAAAAATTAACTTTTAAATATTTAAAACCAATTAAATATTCCAATTTCAAATGTCCAAATTTCCGGGTCGTCACACTATATGCTCATTTATTTAATTAAATTCGATTAAATATGGAGGTAAAAATATGCACATTTACATGCACATCAATTTGGCCCTTATCTCAATCCACCTTGAACACTTCGATAAGATGTTTTGATCGGGTCCTAAACTAATTGAATTAGTTCGAAAGGTATTTCTGAAGAGGGGATCGGGTGTTTCGACCGTGTCGAAAGGTACTAAAAAGGTGTTTTAACTATCTTTATCTATTCGAAAGGTGTTAACTACCTTTATCAGTTCAAAAGGTAGTTTCGAAGGGATCACCTATATTTTAAACTCTACTTTGGGGTGTTGGCAAGTTAGGGCTCGAACTTTCTGAGTTTCCAACTTTGCTTTCCTCTAACCCAATTCTATTCCAAGCTTACCTACTTTAGATTTTACTTCGCCATGTTTATCAAAATCAAAAGGTCCGAATAAGGATCCTCAGAGCCACATCTAATTGAAATCTTCCATATGACAGTTAATGATTCTAAGCTAAATGAAGAGAAAATGTCGAGATTTGAAGCTTTAAGGATCATAAAGAAAAAGAGGGCTGAATCTTATGACCTAGATAAATTGAGTTTAAACCCTTTTCACATTACCTCCACACTTAGCTTTTCCTTAGGAGGAACAAAAAATGAAAGTGATAACTTGTTTGACCAAATAAGGAAGACAATTCAACTCTATACCAAATGCATAATTTTTAAAGAGGGAATGATGGCTGATTACAATACCATTGCACAAAAATGGCATCAAGCAATGAGTGGGACATTGCCTACTTGTGAGTTTCAGAAGATGATGAAAAGAAAAAGGTCGTTAAGGATGAGCTTCAGAACCAAGTAATAAAAGATCTAGAAACCATCCTCAAAAGACAAATTTCAAGTCGAGACTCCCTATGTAATGCAATATGACTACATCGATTGAGAATGTCTACTTGCTAACCAAGGAGGAGCTTAACTATTAGTCATCCCAAAAGAAAAGGCCTAAATATGAAAGGAATCGGGGTGGATCCTACTGCCACTATCATATGATGAATGGGCATGAAACAAATCAATGTAAATCATCTGAAGGAATTGTGATGAACTTCTTCAGACAAAGCAAAATCGGTAGATTTGTAAAGAGATCCTAGTCAAATTCAATAAAGCATCACTTTTACAAGAAAATTCTACATGGATGGGAGTAGAATTCTCCTTACACATGGAAATTATCTTAAACAGTCAAAGCCTTTTTTCATGCCAAGTTAGCCAGGATAAATCGCCTTTTGGAGGGAGGTTAAAGTAAGCCTTTAACTGCACCATGCTATGGCCAGGTTAAAGCATCGACAAGCCCTTGATCGAGCCATGCTATGGCTAAGTCAAGGCGCCTCCTGGAGGGAGTTAGAGTAAGCCTTTATCTGTGCCACGCTATGGCCAGGTTAAAGCATCGACAAGCCCTTAATCGTGCCACGCTATGGCCAGATCAAGGCACCTCTTTGAGGGAGGATGGAGTAAGCCCTTCGTCACGCAACGCTATGGCCTAGCCAAGGCACTGAATAAGCCTTCAGTCTGGCCTATAAGGCCTGGCTGGAGAATCTCCTGGAGGGAGGTTGGGTAAGTCCTTGGGTCCTGCTTGTGGATAAGCTAACCAAGCACACCAAACAACAACGAACTAAGATGTTTCAGCCCGAGAAGCAGCGTATCAAACAACGGACTGAGATGACCAAGCCCGAGAAGCGGCATATCAAAAAATGACAACATACAAGGCCTAAAGGTGGCACATATGAAAAGAACCAAAATGCAAAGAGTGGTGCAGAATAGAAGGCTTAAATAAGAATCCACCGCCTCTGACTAGTTACCAAAAGAGAATATCAGAAATTCACTCAATACAACCCGAATCTAGGTTTTGGGTCTTTTACTATTAATATCTGGTCTTTACCATATGCGAATCTGGATTTCGGGGCTACTACTATTAATTTCTGGACTTTACTTATTGGTGCTCGAATCTGGGCACTGAACTTCTATTATAGAGACCTTTATCATGGATTCCAGACTATCATCCACTAATACCCGGATCTGGATTTTTGGTCTTTTAACTTACTAATTTCATTCGTTAATGCCCGAATCTGGGTTCCAGAGCAATTGATATTGATATTTCTATGAATTTCTAGTCTTCAATTAAACTTAAGATCTATCCTACTAATGCTCGAATCAAGGTGACTGGACTTCTACTACAAACTTTCAGAGGATGATTTCTTGACTTTTATTGATTTTCTATTAGTTATTTCCTGAAGAGAATTTCTAAAACTTCAATAATTGAAACTAGAATTGGATTTTTGGTTCTTATGATCGGATTTTTGACATTGTTCCAATATAGTTGGAGCCGGATTCTTGGCTCTCTCCCATAATTACCAAAGAGGAGTTTCGAGGCATTCAACCGTGTCCAATTATGGAATTACTTCTCACATATTATCAATATTTTTACATAATGATATGTTAACTTCCATTACTGGGACCTTTTGAATTCTTAATACTAGCACTAATAATGTGGATAAACTACTATACAAATTTCAAGTTAGCAATAAGAAATATTGCTTACTTTGTACATTTCAGGAAAATGAGATCATTAAGGAAAAGTGAATGGGCTAGCAAATAAAGAAACCATAGCACAAGTTATCAGAAAGTAGATTCAGAAACAACATTGTAAGAAAAGACTACTGACTAGGTGATATTTACACAATTTACATAATTTATAAAATTATTAACAAGTATACTACATAAGTGTATGTTTCACAAATCATAAACTGCCTTATCTAGATTTTCAGCAATCAAAGGATCGACGATATGTCGAATCGCTATATAAAGAATCTCTTTAAGCTTCTTTTCCTTTTTTATATCATCAGCATCATCAATAGAGTCAATATGAGCCTTTAAAGCATGGCTATAAGCTTTGTTAGCACCTCTAAGGGTTTTATTCTGTCTCTCTAAATCAGTGATATGCTTTTGAAGAAGATACTTTTCGTGTTCAAGTCTTTGAATCTAAGCTGCGTATTCATTAATGAATTTTGAATATCTTGCCCTCTACTGGACATCAAAATATCTCATCATTTCGAACTTGACCTTCCTGCGCTATTCTCCTACTGTCTTCTCATCTAAACCTGGAGGAGGTTTAGTTGTAGTAGGAAATTTTTTAATTACAAGTGATGAAGATCTTGTTGATTTTACGACAGATGAGGTGATTGGAGAAGTCCGTAAATCGATATTCGGCTTGACTACCTTTTAACTTAATATCCAAATCGCTTATCTACTGAAGAAGCTCAAACATCTTATGATCAAAATCAATCGAAGGATTCGATTTAGTTTGGCGCTTTAACATGGAAATTGTTTCATTCTTGTTCTTGATGTCCACTTCAAGATTAGCGATCTGATCATTGAGATTCCTAACAGTTGTCTTTTGAAGCAAATGTCTCCTCTGCCATTACAATGCTTCAGCATTGCCTTGAAAACGAGCAGATAGAGGATCCTTCAGTAAATGCCTTTTTTCAACATCTGCAATCAATCTGTCTCTAATGCTAGTAAAGCGAGATAAGATATCCAATGAGAGTGGTGCAATAGCTTGCAGTGAGTCCTATTTAAACAAAAAAACAAAGTCAAGACTCAAATAAACAATCTCTTTATTACAACAAAATAAATTACAACTCAAGAAGAAATAAAACAAAACGTATAATCTCATTGTTATAATCAACTACTTATTTTATGCTTAAAGTTGAGAAACAATATTTTTGACTCTGTTCAAAGAAATATCTAAAAGAGTAACTGTCGAATCAAAAAGGGTATTAAACCCTTCTGGGGTAATAATTGGAGGGTATTTGCTATAGTCTCATTCCCCGATGGGAGGACTATCATGACCGCATATTAACTTGGTATGATATGTTCGAATTTCCTTGAGAAGCTTTTCTTCTTCTTCGCCAAGAAAATCAAAACGAAGGCGGAGGTGTTCCATATAAAGTTTCTGCAAGTCTCTAAGAAAGCAGTATCTAGCCAATTTTGAAGATTTCAAGAGTGAAGCCTTTTCTAAATAATATCTTCTTAATTTGACATATTTGCTTAAATAATTTCTAGAATTAAGACTGCTTGAGGGACATTTAATCTTTGATAACATAATAATATACGACTAAGTATAAAAGGAAACTAGTACAGCAAATTTACAAATCAATGTTATTACATAATTACAAATGTTCATCCGGTTCATACAAAATTGACTTTTTGGAATAAATCAAAAATAAATTTATCCTTATAATAGAGTTTTTCTGGAGCCAACTCATGAGGGTTTGATTTGACCTGCAGTAAATTCCAACAAGCCCTCGGGTGTGGATTAGATCCAAATTCATATAAATATCTCTTATATAAATACCTAAGTAGACACCCAATAAAATTTCCCAGGTAAGAAAAATCTACAGTCGGGTGCCTACAACAGGCTTTGTATAAGCAGTCTATCAAGATGTCCTTTTCCTCAAACATCCAAAAGAGAGCTATTAATTCCCGATTCTCTTCCAAAAGTTTATCATACCGAAGGCGTGCCCTCTTCAGTTTGAGGGCAACTTCCTGGTCTTTGAAAGATGCTACCACCGTGGCACTTTTATTAAGCTTATGATATTTGTCAGAGAGTGCATTATGTTCTTTTAATTGCTTATCTAATTCTCTATACAAGTTATTTATTTCTGTTTGTTTTCTTTCAAGCTTTGTTTTATAAAGTTACATAGATTTCTTCTTCATCTAAAATAAAAAGATGTCAACTATTATTATCTTGGAAGTGAAAGCCATTTGGACAAGGAATCCCATACCTGAGAAACAGGAACTGAAGTTTGCATGACCTGCTTTTTCTCCCTTCATTCTTCAACATTGATGTTAGCAGCCTCTTAATAAAGGTTAGAAGGCTCGGAAAATTCAGGTGGGCAAGTTTCACAATCAATAGGATCGAAGTTAACCTTTTCTGAAGCCCCGGGGATATCATCGCCATCATTTTCATGAACATTGGCATGACCGCCTCTATTACCACCTGAACCCTGACCTCTATCTTCATTATCATCATTATTATCATCATCATATCATTATCGTCATTATTTCCACCTTCCCTTGCGACGACTTCATCATCATCATCTTCTTTATCATAATCGGAATCTCCTTCTAAGGTAGGGACTTCAAAGGATAGGAGTTTGGCAGCATTAATCTCTTCTCTCTCTGGGACTTCAACTCCTTGCTTCATTTCTTTGACCTTATCCATGAATCTTTTGGTTAGAGAACGATCAAATGAAGGGAAGCTCAAGTCTGGGCAGTATTCAATGTTGTCAGTATAAGCAAGCATAAGAGCATCTTCGTAGGAATTCACAATGATGTCGTTGAGGAAAGTACTCAGAAATTGTGACGCCCTTTGCTTAGCTTCGGAAATAGTATTAATAGCCATTGTCAACGATTTTTCTTCTTCCCCAGCTTCTTCTTGAGAGAGGATTGTTTAGCAGCCATCCAAACTTTCTTGTCCTCGGCCTCTTTTAAAGCCATTTTTAAGGCCAAATTTTCATTGGCCAAAATTTGTTTTGCTTTCCTCTTCTCATAGATTGTAGATCTCGCTTGATTGAGAGAGGTCCCTAACCTCTCATGTTCCTTCACTGCATTATTTTTGCCAGTAGGAAGGGAGGTAATCTGATTGTTTAATGTTAAAATTTCTTCTCGAAGCTTGGACGCCTCAATGGAGGACGTCGAAGCACTTTCCTGAAGAGAGTACTAGCTCTAAGAAATATAAAATGAAAAGTACGACATGGGTCAACATTCATTAGGAAATAGTAATAAGAAGGTTTAATAATATGTAACGTACCAGAAGTTATTGCTCAATCAAAGATTGGCAATGATCTATTTGGCTAGGAACAGAAAAAGGTGGATGAATGGAAGTAAATTTGGAAGAACTCAAGATTTACTATACAATCCTCTCAAAATCATCAGGAGAGACTGGTAATATGTACCTTGAGGGTTTCAACACCTGAGAAGGAGTGAAAGTTATTGTTAGCTATAAAAATTCACTTAAGAATAAAGGTATAGAAGAGGACCTATAAAAGTGATGGGTTCTAGAAAATTAGAGGATATGGGTTTCGTTAAAGATCAAAAGCAGCGTTTTGAAGGTATTAAGATGGCTTTCAGAGCAGTCGCAAGCACCAGGTGCAACTACAAATGACAGGCAAAACAAAAGCTTTCGAAGGGGTGAAAAGAAGGCAGGGTTACCCTGCCGCTTCATCTAGACTTTTCGACGTAGATGATTCCACATATATAAGAGAAGTTAGTACAGGTTTTAAACACCTTTCAAAGATATTGAATTATAGACTTGCAAACAAGAACCAACTCCTTCAAAATAGTAGGTTTCGCCATTGTCAATCTACTACATGAAGAAGTGATTCCAATACACACCTTTTGAAAGCAAGAGCAATCTTTTCGGAACGGTTGAAATCCTTCAAAGGCATGAAGAAAAACTCCACATGAAGGCCCAGCATCCTTTCACTATGATACAATCGTCATTCACCATTCCTTTTGAAGCAATGAGAAAGCCCAACTCATCTCCCGCCTACAACGACATAGCATCAAATAGCGAAAGACACTCTTACACCCCTTTTGATGAGGTCGGAAATAACCCAGAAAGAAGCAAAGTAAAAGAGGCATTCAATATTCAACGGCAGCGGAGAGTTATCAAGGAAACCCTTTCAACTGGGTCGAAAGTTTTATTACAAGAAGATGGTGGCATAAGAATGGATAGGAAAAGTTAAAAAAGTGCCTTTCGACCACATTAGAAGAAAGCATGCACAAGGAGAAAGGATGGCCTTTCGACCATGTTGAAAGGATGCATACAGAAGGTCGAAGGAAATACCTTTCGACCACTTCAAAAGAAGGCATGTAGAAGGATAAAGGAAGGCCTTTCAACCATGTCGAAAGGATGTGTGCAGAAAATTAAAGGAAGACCTTTCGACTGAAGTGAAAGGGTAGATGCAAAAGGGGGCCAACCTTCATATGTAAATACTACCCTAGGGGTCCGAGTTTGGGGACCGAATTTTGAAAATCCTATATTCTTTCTTCTATTTCTTAGTTAATCAAATCTTTGTAGCCCTAAATCAACTTGGGAAAAGCTATCATACTTGTAACTGAATTTGGATTAGTGATAAAGGGGAGGTGCATGGATTTAATAAATATTTTGATCATGAGAGAGATCATTTCGATCATTAGCATGACTAATGATCAATTGCACATGATGTTTACTTATTTTCTTAATTTCTATTTGTCATATGTGACGCAATTGGAACGACTTGGCTAATACATATACGAGGCACATTATCATCATGTTTAATGATATCAAATATTAAACAAAGATGATAATAGTGATTCGATATGGATAAATTCATGGAGTTTGTGTTGTCCAAGATGTTATACCATAGTGTATAGAACATAGAGTTTGTGTATTGTATATTGAGTCCACTTTGAAAGGAAAAATACCCTTTCAATCTGATCGAAAGGGAAGTTTTGAAGGGGATTTGATGTATAGATTCCAAATTTTGCTAGCTGCACTAACTCGTTCGAAAGGTGTATACACATAATAATAGATATAACCCTTTTAACTAAGTTCTTTCCAAAAGAGCATATACAATATCATCAAAAGGAAACACTCTTTCTTAAAGGAAGAATGGAACTTTTGACACAATCGAAAGAGAGAAATATACAATATGAATAGCCTCTTTATACTTACTTAAAAGGAGGCTTCAAAGAGGATGCTTTCTCCTTAACCTTCATTTCAATAAGGTTGATTGGACCTATTAACTACAACCAGTATTTTAATGAAACCACCCTCCACAAGCAACTTGTCCAAACAACTCATTCAAAAAATGGTTTCGAAAAGAGTGACCACTTTTAAAAAATCCGCTTTTGAAGTGTTTACATCGTGTCTTGTTAATCACTATGCTTTGGAGATGTTAACTGTTAATGGTGAAAATTGAACGCTAACACCCGGTGTGTGTAGTAATAACGTGAAAGCACCACCCGTTGGTACGGGAACAGAATATAAGCTGAAAATAGCAGAAACCGGTAAAGGGACAACAGATTTATAGTGGTTCGGCCCGTAATTGAGCCTACGTCCACTTTATATTCTTTTATTGATGATCTGGTTACAACTTGATACAATTCACTTCGAATACAATTCACTTTGATCTCTCAAACACTTCAGATTAATAACTCAAACTTTGATAATGAGATCGGTTGAATCCATGTCGGATGTGTAGAATCTCGTTCAAAGCTTGTTGTAGTATCTTCAATGCTTGGAGTTCTTCAAGTGTTGGATGAGTTGAGAATTCGGCAGAGTAATGACGCTTCAGAAAATGATTGGCCAAAAGTCCCCGTCATGTTGAATGTAGCATTGTATTTATAGAGGGATCTGGACAAGAATTTTTGCCAAGTCCTAAGTCGTGGTCGACTTAAGATGAGTCGTAAGTCGTGGCCGACTTAGCAGGCCACAGTATCAGTCGTAGCATTGGATTTTTACTCAGTGGCTTTAAGTAGTGGACGACTTAGGCTAAGTCGTGAGTCGCAGCTTAAGTGGTAAGTTTGTTCATTTCAGGCAATACCAGAAGTCTTGACTCGCTGACGAGCTAGGAGGCCTCTGTGTTCAATGAGAAGCAGCGCTTTATTTGCTTAGGTTGTCCACGACACATACTAGGTCGTAAGTCGTAGGTGGCCTTAAGTCGTCGAGGCCATTAAGCTGTTATCTCCCTAAACCGTTAAGTCGTAGACTTCCTTAAGTCGTAAGTCATGGATTGCCTTGAGTCGTTAATTCGTTTAAACTTTAAGTCGTAGACTTCCTTAAGTCGTTAAGTCGTCTAGGTCTTGAGTCGTAGGCTCCTTTAAGTCGTAGACTCCTTTAAGTCATTAAGTCGTAGGTCGTCCATTTCCTTAAGTCGTAGGCTCCTTTAAGTCGTTAAGTCGCATATCCTTCTTGAGTCGTGCAGTTCCTGAGTCGTAGAAAATTAAGGGTTAACATTTGCCCCTCGAAGTACACGCCTAAGTCGTAGGTCGTGTGCTTCGACTTATCTTGACTCGCGTGTGCCGATTCGAGTTCCATTGCTTCAAGATATAAAAGGCTTGAGTCGTTCCTCCTACTTCCTTCTTCTCCTTACCTATCTCCTAAGTCGCTTCTACCATTAGCATTTCTCCGAGCTTCCTCAAGGCGATTTTTTCCTTATTTCAATCACCGATCCTTGATCCTTCACTGCGTAAGTATTCCTGCTTCCTCCTCGATCCCTGATCATCGTTAATTCGTGAATTCCTCTCCTTGTTCTTAATCCATCCCCTTATGCAATGCTTCATTGCGAATCTCGCTATATCGATAGTCCGTGAACTCGATTCCGTTTGATTTAGCTTTAAACGATTGGGGCGATGAAGGCGATGGGTTGTAGTGTTTTGGACTTAACCGATTAGAATGGCAGGGCTTTGGTTTTACGGTGATCTCAAATTGGTTTTTTGGATGATTTAATAGTATGGAAAAAATGAAGGTTTTTGTTAATGGAGGGGTTAACGGGTTAGGAGGATAAAGGGTTAGGAGTTAAGGAGAGAAGTCAGTTGGTCACACGGAGCGAGGTATTAGCCTGGTCACGACTTAGCAATCTTGTATGACCCATGAACTCACTCGACTTAAGTCTTTAACGACTTATCTGCTCACGACATAAGCCTTGAGTCGTGGCCGGGTTAGGACTTAGGAAATTTACGTTACTTTGGACTGAAGCCCTTTCCCTTCTTATCATGCCTTGCGACTTAAAGATTAACGACTTATAGGATAAACGTCTTGACAAGTACTGCCGACTTAAAGCATCAACGACAACTGAAGCGACCAAGCTTAATTTTCCTCATACCCCTTAGGTCGTGGACGAGTTAGCCAGAGAACCAACGACTTAACTTAACCCGTAGGAAAGATTCTTAAGTCGTTGGCGAGTTAACACTTGAGTCGTTGGCGACATAGCACTTGTACTTTTAAGCTTTGCTTGAACTTTGAATTATTGAACTTTGAATTGCTGAACTTTGCTGCATCCTTTCACATATCACTTTAACTTGCAAGCTAACAATCTGTTTAATACAACATTTATAGAAAATTGGGACGAATATACTGCCACTGACTGCCCACATCAAATGACAGATTAGTTAATAACGGATAATAAACTTAAATAGATTGTGTGAACGAAGTGCTTTAAATCAACAAATTCAAGCAAAGTATTAAAGCAACATTGAACAGTCAACTGAAAATGACCGGTTTGCACTAATACGGTACCTGAACTTTAAATTAACAAGTCCTGAAATTTGATAATCGATCAATTGTCGACTAACTTGATTCCAGTTATATTTACTTGTTATATTTACTTGTTATCTTTATTAGTTCTGCACAACACTTCACACTTTTTAGGAAACGTGCACCTTCATATTTGAATATCCAGTTGCTTGTGTAGAATGACTTCTCAGCAAGAGGATATAACAGTTCAGACTGGAGAGGCCACTCTTATCCCGGCTCCATTAGTCAATCCTCCCGAAAGAGCTTCTACCATCTTATCGTACAAAGTTTTTCGACAATCGTGCATTCAGTTTGGCATTGCTGAAGCAGATGCCATTCTTCCTGAGAAAAGTAACACCGCTGACGTTGCGCCTCCTGGCTTTGTAGCAGTTAATCGACAAATGTGCCTGAGCGGGGCCATTCCACCTTTCAACAACTTTCTCCAGCATCTTCTTCGTCAACTGGCCATCTCCCCATTTCAGCTACATCCCAACAGCTATGCCATTCTGATGGGGTTGTATGTATTATTTAGTAGAGCGCTTAACCGTCTCCCTAGTTTTGACGAGATCTGCTACTTATGTTCTTTTACCAGAACTAAGGATCATCCTTCGATCACTGTTGTGAGAATCGCCAGAAATCGTAAATTGATTGTCGGCCTCCCTGACAGTGCCCATGGGTTCTTAACTCAATACTTTTACGTTCGCTGTCCCCCGGAGTTTTACGCTGTGTGGAGGGAAGGAAGTAAGATTATCTATCTTTATTTCTTCTATTCTCTGTGTTTTGTGAAGTCCAACTCGTCAAATGTTAATTTCTCTTTTTCATTTCAGCGCTCCCCCTTCCTTCTTGGGATCCCAGCCACAAGCCAACTCTGGAGAGGCTCATGGCCGTATCAACTGAAGAGCGGGACGCGAAATTTTTGTTGAAAGACGAATTTCTTCACCAGTTTGGACTTCTTCACTCTTCTCGCTCTACTCAACCTTGCGAAATTCCTGATTCCCCAGGAAAGGCGTCTGATGCCCCAGCTTTTGAAGAACCTTTACCGCAAGAGCCTACCATTGAGGCTTCACTAGTGAAGTGTCCTGCCTCTATTGACGTTGCCGGATCATCCGGCAAATCTATGCTCTCTCCGGTTATCGAAGAGGAGGAGCCTTTTCAATGCCCCAAGAAGGCATCCAATGAAGGGGTTGAGAAAGAGAGTTCCGCTCAGCATGACGGCGAGGACATTTTTGGGGATCTTAGTGACTTAATGGTGACTTCACAGGAGTTATTCAAAAATGATGCTTGAAAAGCTATTTCTCCTGCTGTCGAGGCGACTTCTTCTTTACAACAAGTTTCGACACCTTATACACCAGTCGTTGCCGTTCCCACACCAAAGCGTGGTTTGTAGTTCGATGCGCGTAGTTTAAACGCCGCACACACTTAAGATTTTTCGGCTCTTATACGCACTTATCTTCTTTTTCTGGAGATTTCTAAACTTCATTTCTTTTTCATTTTCAGATTCTCCGATGGGGCACTCTGGCTCATACTATGACAAATTTCAGCGCCATGGAGGCCGCGGGACTTATGACTTTAGGCGATACCTCAATGCCTCGAGAGAAACAGATGAAGAAAGATCTATTAGGAAAGCTCAAGAGAGGCGGGACTATGAGCAGTGGCAGAAAAGAAAGGATGATGAACGATACGACTCTTCTCACAGAGACGATGGTTCCCACAAAAGAAAATCCCATGATGAGATAGGGAAGAGTCACATTACTGGAGAACCAAGTAAGCGGGTCAAGCCTAGTGACGCATCTGCAATTTCTGAAAAGACCGATGTTCCTAACCCTCTTGACATATCTTCCGGTTCTCCTGCTTTAGAGAGAACCAACATTTAGACAATTATAAACAGGCCTCAGTATCAGGCCAAGGATGCCCCGCCTAAACTTCAAAGCCGATTCCCAAACTGGTGTCTAAAAGGAGTTCGCTTTGACTTGGACTTGGTTCCCATTGATAGGCAGGCCATGCTGAAGAATCTTGATGCTGTTAAGCTTGACATTGAGAGAATGTCTGGATGGGAGAAATTGGTTGACGAGCTTCAACAAGTTAATCATATGAATCTTGAGGCCATGTTAACTATGGAGAATGATCATTCAGAGTGGAAGAAGATTCTCAAGCAACACGATGCGGGGATGACGAGCATCCTTGACGACAATTCAAGACTTGAGTCTGAAGTTAAGAAACTCAAAGATGAGCTTGCTACTTCTTCTTCCTCCTACACTCAAAAGGAATAAATTCTTCAAAAACAAGTTTGCGATGCTCATGCTGCCCAACGGAATGCTAAGGCTCAACTTGAATCTGAAAAGAGGATGACAAAAATCTATCGCACCGACATTGCCCAGCTACGAGAGAAGGCGAGTTCCCAAGACTTGGAAATTACGCGGTTGCGAGCTCAACTGTCAAAAGTTGAAAAAGAGCGCGATGAGGCCGTTGCCGGAAAAGAAACGACTGAGCAGTCGCATGAGGCGACGAAGGCCACAATCAGCTCTACCTTGTTTGACTTTTATATTCATAGCTTCTTGGGTCGTGGGAGCCTCTCCTTTCTGGGCCTTGAATACGAGATTACTCTGGCCGAAGTGTGGGAAGCCGCAATTGATATGTTCAGCGGTGCCGGCTATGATGAAGCAGAGCTTGAGCAAGTTATCTTAACGATGAAACTCGTGTCGCTCTTGCTAGAGGAAAGGAGCAACTTGCTAAAGCGCGAGCTGAGTCGATGGGAGATGAAAACCCGAAAGAGGAAGCTCCTTCAACTGCCCTCGTTAATACTTCAACTTCGGCCGATGTTAACATTATAGACTCTAGTTCCCATTCTTCGCTTCCTGCTAAAGTTGACACTGAAATTGTGACTACTCCTACCGAGGAAGAGGCTCTGGAAGATATGGAGGCTCAAAAATTCAAGATTGATCTTGCAAAGCCGACTTCTCCAGGTAACTTTGATGTCGACCCAAATCAAGTAGATTGCTCATTTGACTTGAATGAGATCGATGAACTTCTTACTTACTACTTAAGCCCTGATGAGCCACTATCTTATCTTTTTTCGGAGAATACTGATTTTAACTTCTTTTCTTCTGTAGCGGAAGTACCGAGAGCTGCGCTAACTTCTCCTTCTTCGGCTGTCGTTCCTCCTTCTTCTCAAGTTACTCCTCTTCCAGCTTCTCAACTAGGATCGCAAGAGGAGAAAATTGAAGCCCTCAAAGACTTGGACGATCCGGTTGTTTCGCAAGAGCAAAAGACCGGGGAGCTTGAAGAAGGCGAAAAGACTCCAGAGCAAACTTATGATGACGACACAAAGCTTTCTGATTTTTTTTACTCCAGGCAGTGAGTCTTCTTCGAAAAAGAAGGGGAAGCGCACGATTTCAAAGGAAGGGAAGAAAAGCACTTCTGTCGCTGGAGAAGAAGCGGAGGTTGATCCAGCTGTGCCTCTTTCTCCTTCCTCCCCGACCCGTCCACAACGGCCTCAGAAACTAATCATTAAGCCGGGTAAAAGCTCCAAAGGTGGGAAGAAGGAGAAATGAGCTTGATTTTATTTTCTCCGTTTTGCTTTTTGCTTTTTCATGTGTTGACCGGAGATTGTGCGAGTACCGGTCCTCGCTTTATTAAACCTGCACATGTATCAAAATTTATAATATGGAATATAATGATTCTTTGTTTGTACAACTTTCTTGTATATATTTGTGAATGCATTTATTCCATGTGTCTGCACAAGTTTCTTTGTATGATATTGCAGTGAGCTCGTGGTATGATGTTTGAGCATTATTTAACATAGCTATGTGCCCCTGTACCACGGCTCATCGCAATATTCTGAAAAGACTTGTACTCTTATTTTAGAGAATAACACTTCTGTTTTTGAGGAAATATTGTTCTGCTTTCAATAGAGTATGCCTTGTATCGAAGAAGTTTTCTCTTCTCTTCCGTTTTAGAACACTTCAACTTTCGAGGATGATCACTTTTGTTTATTGAAAAGTAGATTCTCCTGCGTAGTGAAGCGAGCTTCTAAAGAATGTTTTGACATTTCAATCCTGATGAAGCGGATCTCCGAAGAGAGATTTCTGCACTTCAACTTAGGTGATATGTGCCTTCAAAGAGGTCTTTTTGGCATTTTTGAGAAGTAGCATTGTGACTTTTTGGAGTATCATGGACCCCGAAGAGTAGCATTTGGACTCTATGGAGTAGCATGGACTTCGAATAGTAGTGTTATGCTCTGTGGAGTAGTGTGGACTCCGAAGATTAGCATTTGGACTCTGTGGAGTAGCATGGACTCCGAAGAGTAGCGTCATGCCTCCGGAGAGGTCTTCTGCTTCCGGAGAAGTCTTGAGCCTCCGAAGCAATTTCTTGCCTACAAAGAGAGCTTGTGCTTCTGAAGCAATTTCTTGCTTACGAAGAAGTCTTGAGCCTCCGAAGCAATTTCTTGCCTACGAAGAGAGCTTGTGCTTTCGAAGCAATTTCTTGCTTACGAAGAAGTCTTGTGCTTCCGAAGCAATTTCTTGCCTACGAAGAGAGCTTGTGCTTCCGAAGCAATTTCTTGCTTACGAAGAAGTCTTGTGCTTCCGAAGCAATTTCTTGCCTACGAAGAGAGCTTGTGCTTCCGAAGCAATTTCTTGCTTACGAAGAAGTCTTGTGCCTCCGAAGCAATTTCTTACCTACGAAGAGAGCTTGTGCTTCCGAAGCAATTTTTTGCTTACGAAGAAGTCTTGTGCCTCCGAAGCAATTTCTTGCCTACGAAGAGAGCTTGTGCTTCCGAAGCAATTTCTTGCTTACGAAGAAGTCTTGTGCTTCCGAAGAGGTCTTTTTGGCATTTCAGCACTGGTGAAGTGGGCCTCCAAAGAGAGATTTTTGCACTTCAACTCCGGTGAAATGTGCCTCCGGAGAGATCTTTTTGGACTCCGAAGAGTAGCAATTGTTGCTTGTGTCCTTTCACCATCTTCTCCTTAGCGATTCCTTATCATTTCTTCAAGTACATGCCCCAGTCCTTTGCAAGTTGCTTTGTTTTTTGCCAGAGAAATGTACTTTGTTGTTGAGTGATTTATGGGAATCGCTAAGTCTCGTGATGTGTTGAATAAGTAAGTTTTGCTTTGATAGCCTGCAATATTAAATCGACATTTTAGCAATATATTTAAGATATTTGCATATCGAAATGAAACAGGCATAACATAGCACTAGAACACAAGATTTAAAATTCTTTATTATTAATCTGCACTGATTTCTCAGTGGTTTACAATACAAGGGTTATATATCCATCATCATTTTACAAATTTAAGCAATGCTGTTAAGTAAAAATTGGATGCAAGTGATTGTTGTTCCGGAATCTCGGGACTGAATTTCCATTTTCGCTGGAATCATTGTTTCTGATCCGTATGCCGGTTAGAATGGAGTGTGGTCACCTGCGGTATCAGGACCACCTGTGACAACATTAATGACAAGCCTCTCGGAATCTTGCACCGCATTGTTGTTGCCAGAGCCAGATTGATGGACAGGATGTTGTTGCCCCTGAGTGGATGAGGTTGGGTCGACTCTGTTTTTCTTCACATACTATTGGAGTTTACCCTGTTCCAGCAACTCTTCAATCACGTTCTTTAACTGGCGACATTGGTTAGTGTCATGGCCAAGTTGATTGTGAAATCGACAGAATTTCCCATTATTCACTGCATTTCCTCTCATCTCAGGCGGTTTGGGATACTTGACAACAAATTTTGTTGCAAAAAAGATATTTTCCGGTGTGTCAGTTAAGGGAGTAAAATCGGAAGGATTAAAGCGGCGAGGTTTCTTCTCATTCCCCTGCTTCTTTTTTTCATCATTTTCCCTTTTCTGGTTTCCAGATTCTCTTTTGTTAGAAGCAACGTCGTTATTCTTGACTTCGACAACAACTGCCTTCGCTGGCATATGAAGGCTTTCTAGGCGCATGGATTCGTCGGCCTTTTTATAAAACTTCTCAAGCGAATTCGGTTCCTTCATTTTTAGCCATTTTCCAAATTCACTTGATCTGTCGATGGCTCGCATCAAGTAAGTCAGGATCATACGGGGTTCTGCATTATCTACTTCGGCCAGGGCTATATTGAAACGGTTCAAGAAAGATCTGATAGATTCTCCAGGCCCTTGTTCAAGGCTAGACAGTGACATTATATCCTTAGGTTTTGAAGCATACAACCTGAACTGATCTTTGAACTTTCGAGTTAAGTCAGAGAATTGATCTACGGACCAAACTGGTAGCTTAGTGAACCAAAGTAGAGCCACTCCTTCCAAGTACATTGGAAAGTATCGGCATTTAATCTCATCTGATGCCCTTGCACCGGTCAGATGCCAGTCGTACTTATACAGGAAATGATTAGGGTCACTTGTCCCTCTATAAGGCGGGATAGTAGGAGGTATAAATTTTCTCGGAAATTCTGCTTTCAGGATCCTTTCAGTAAACGGAGTTCTGCTTGGTGCAAATCCCCAATCGTTCTCATTTTCTTCCCTCTGCATGCTCTCTTTCAAGATTTGGCGAACCATCCCTGATAGGTACTCCTCATTGCTCAGAGGCATTGTCGGGCAGACGTCAGCTCTCCTTTCGGAAGTTTGCCTGGGCATATGTTCGCAAAAAGTTGGCTGCGGCCTTGGACCTTCAGCTTGGAAAGGTGGCATTTCGGCGGTGCCAGTTGCTCTTTAAGGAATATCTTTCTCCTGGGAATTATGAGCATCTTCAGTGAAGACTGTTTCATTGTTTTTTGGCCGTTGATTTTCCCCAAGTAGAGCGTTTAATCTATCCATCATTAGAGCGTTTTGAGCTTCAATTTGCTGATATAATCCCGACACTGCGTCGTCTAATTCAGCCCTTGTGACTCCAACGGTAGGAGTTGCCTGATTTGCTGTTGGGGAAGCGGAGGTTCCCTCATGAGCATTTCCGGATCTGGTAGATCTACCCTTTCTTCCAAGAGCCATGATTTCAGATAAACTTCTGGTCTTTAGAGAGATTCTTTCCACAAACTCTTGCGGAGCAATGGTGAGAATATTCCTGAGTTCAATTCTCAGTGAAAGCACCAAAATGTTAACGGTGAAAATTGAACGCTAACACCCGGTGTGTGTAGTAATAACGTGAAAGCACCACCTGTTGGTACGGGAACAGAATATAAGCTGAAAATAGCAGAAACCGGTAAAGGGACAACAGATTTATAGTGGTTCGGCCCGTAATTGAGCCTACGTCCACTTTATATTCTTTTATTGATGATCTGGTTACAACTTGATACAATTCACTTTGAATACAATTCACTTTGATCTCTCAAACACTTCAGATTAATAACTCAAACTTTGATAATGAGATCGGTTGAATCCATGTCGGATGTGTAGAATCTCGTTCAAAGCTTGTTGTAGTATCTTCAATGCTTGGAGTTCTTCAAGTGTTGGATGAGTTGAGAATTCGGCAGAGTAATGACGCTTCAGAAAATGATTGGCCAAAAGTCCCCCTCATGTTGAATGTAGCATTGTATTTATAAAGGGATCTGGACAAGAATTTTTGCCAAGTCCTATGTCGTGGTCGACATAAGATGAGTCGTAAGTCATGGCCGACTTAGCAGGCCACAGTATCAGTCGTAGCATTGGATTTTAACTCGGTGGCTTTAAGTAGTGGACGACTTAGGCTAAGTCGTGAGTCGCAGCTTAAGTGGTAAGTTTGTTCATTTCAGGCAATACCAGAAGTCTTGACTCGCTGACGAGCTAGGAGGACTCTGTGTTCAATGAGAAGCAGCGCTTTATTTGCTTAGGTTGTCCACGACACATACTAGGTCGTAAGTCGTAGATGGCCTTAAGTCGTCGAGGCTATTAAGCTGTTATCTCCCTAAACCGTTAAGTCGTAGACTTCCTTAAGTCGTAAGTCGTGGATTGCCTTGAGTCGTTAATTCGTTTAGACTTTAAGTCGTAGACTTCCTTAAGTCGTTAAGTCGTCCAGGTCTTGAGTCGTAGGCTCCTTTAAGTCGTTAAGTCGTAGGTCGTCTATTTCCTTAAGTCGTAGGCTCCTTTAAATCGTTAAGTCGCATATCCTTCTTGAGTCGTGCAGTTCCTGAGTCGTAGAAAATTGAGGGTTAACATTAACCAAATTTCTTGTTAACAGTTCCCAAATCTCTTTGCATTTGCTCGATAACATTAGGAGAATCATAAACGATAATGCGAGATATAAGATGGTCCTTTGAAGGAGTTGCTTTGGATTGATCAATGGAAGCTTCAAGAATAGGACCCTCTAAAGTTGCACCCACGTCAGCAGTTTCACCTCTTTTGGAGGCAGAGAAGACTGGACATCCACAACCTTAGCATTCTTAAGAGATGTGCCTACTGCAGCCATCTCGCCCAATTTTCTTTTGGTGATCATCTTCAACCTAGCGATGGCCTGGTTTAAGGATGGTGCACTAGATGTAGAAGTTGGGAGAACTGGATCACTTACGATTAATCCGACCTGAGGAGCGGTTGCTACAATTCAAAAAGTAAAAGTTAGTACAGTAATCTAAGAAGTAATACAACAATAAGATGCAAGTACTATGCATAAGCTTACCAGGATGATTTGGGCAAATTGGAGACATCAGAGCGAAATTCTTAGGATCACCCAAAGTTAAAAAACATTTGCTCGGAGAAGTATGTTGGACAAGAGGGGGTTGTCCAAGAACTCTCTCACTAGTAGGGAGAAGTGAATGTTTCCGAAGATTGGATGGTGTCAACAGTGTAATCCTAATCCCGATGCTAGTTGAAGTAGTGATCAATAGCTTTACAATTCTCTTATCCTCATCGTTGAGGTCTTTAGTAGTAGGACCTGATAAAAAAATGTAGATCAGCAAAAGAAAATAATTGAATAAAGATAAAGACTATGATCAACTTACAGGGAGAAGAGAAGACTCCACTGATGTTTGGAAAACATTTGACAAAAAAGAACTGCGTCTCCAAGTCTCTAAATTTATTTACCCCCTTTGAAATTAGTTTTTTTAGGGGGATTAGCTCTAAAAATATGGTTACTCAGATTGATAAGTTTGACTAGGCGAACTAAATAGTTGAGAACTTCATCATTTAGTGAAGGAATGACTAATTCTAGAGCCATAAGTTCAAAAGAGATAAGATATGTGTAGACATTAAGTGATAATTGGATAGGTGCAATGCCAAGATGGTTCAAGAACTTAGACAAAAAATTTGGGAAAGGAAGGAAGTCACCATGCCAAATGTGAATGGCAGTATAAGTAAAGTATCCTTTGGGAGGATTTTAATTGGTATTGCTATAGCCAGGGGAATGGCTTCTGCTCTAGTGATTCCAAAGTCGTTCAGAATAGCATAGACTACATCCTGAGAAGATATCAAAGAATGTTTGGAGATGGCTTCCATCTTCTTTGGTGAAGATTCTACCTCTGTAGCTTTGTCTTTTTCAGTTTTTTAGAGATCTTTTTCAAGCCGATGATCCTATCAGGTGAAATTATTTCAGTAAAAGTTATAATTTGTTCCATTATTAACACCTTTCAAAGATGTCAAAAACTTATTTCAATAATTCAAATATCAACCAAAGTATATAATTGTGTATCTTTGAAAGAGTGTTAATGTCAATTTGGGTCATGAAACTCATTGAGCTTCCGACGATGTCGAAGGGGTGGATGGAATAGAAACACCCTTCGACAATGTCGAAAGCCCAGGAAAAATTTTACTATCAAAAGGAATAGCCGACCTTACATTACTAGTTTGAATATATATACGTTAACAACATTCCACAATCAATCCAAATAAACCTTTTGACAATGTTGAAACCCACAAATTTTGTTTGTTTTACTCAAAGAATATGAATATTGTCGAAACTCTAAAAACTTATTAAGTCAAAAGACTTAGGTCCAAGTGATTTTAATACAAATGAAAAGTCTTTGCAATGTTTTGATAAGTTTATAAAAATGATAGTGATCTCTTGTTAACTACAAATGGTTTCAAGTGAGTCAAAAGGGAAGTATGGTTTCGAAAACATATAAACAGCTAAACTTGTTTCAATATGGGAGGTTACGATCAAGTCGAAAGGCTTGATTCGCTTTTCAACTTAAATGGGATATACTATTCTTAATCCAATTTATGATAAGAAGTGTAAATTTCTAACTATCAATACCTTCTAGAGTAAATTAAAATTGAACATGAATCCAATGACATGTTAAATCCACTTTTATATACATTAGGCTTCGAATCCTTTAAAATAAAAGTTGGGCTTTCGAAAGTATATATTATATGATCATTAAATTAAACCCACTAAGGCGACTTCTTCAAAAGGTGTCAGAATACAATGAAACATATTTCTGCTTTCGAAGAAGTCCATCCCATGTTGACCAAATTAATAACCCCTTCGAAGGGATCAGCTAAAAGGTATATACTTGACTTCCTTCCGAACCCTTCGAAAGAGGTTGGAGAAGCATAGCACAGTTATCCACCTCAACCACTTTCGAAAGGGCTTAAAAGTCAAGTTACAATATTAAGTTGTGATTCGTATGACTTAACTTTCTATGTTAGGCTACTGGGAAAAAAAAATTCTTTTCCCAACTAAATTTTCAATCCAACACTTCAAGTGGCCAATAATTAAATTGAGTCAAGCATGATTTTACGCTCAACAACATTGAAAACACCAAATTCAAGTTTTAATTATTAAAAAAAAAACGAGTTAGAATCGAGTGCAATAGAACTCGAGCTTGCGTTCATACGTAATAATAGCAAATAACACCAAATTTGATGAATTCCAAATGCAAATTGACACGGCAAATTGAACAAAATAAGCATAAAAATAAAATTAAGGATAATTTCATACGAGCAAGGAATTTGAATCATATTCAAAAATTAGAATAGCAGAACAAATTCAAACCTAAAGAATTTATGATTGGAATTAAATGTAATAAATCAATTTGAAGAATAAAAACAATGGAAATCTAACTTGAATCCAAACTCGAGTTTACTGAAACTAGGAATTTAGAAAGAAAATGGAAATTTTTTATTCTTGTTGTAAGCTTTTAATGGAAGGTAAACGAAAAAGAGAAGAAGAAAGCGCAATTTATCTAAGTAGCAGATGCAAGGAAAGCCGTCCGATCAAATTTAAAGGCATGGCCAAGATCTACCGGGGAATATCAAAAGGCAGGAAATTTTATGGGTTTCGAAATGGTTGATTTGGAAAGTAAAGAGCATCCCTTCGCCGGGGTGGGGGGGAGGGCAAGTGTTACCATCAATATTCACTTCAACCTTTTCGAAAACATGAAGAATATAAAAGATGAATTCACAAAGAGAGATAGCAATAACATGACCTTTCGAAGGAGTTGAAGGGATGCATCTGCAAATGTTAAATGTTCTATGAGCTTTCGAAGAGGTCGAAAGGTTACGAAAGCACCCTTTTGCTTCCATTGTTTCCTTTCGAAACAGTAGCTTCCGCATGCATGAAGACGTTGCGAATGAGTTAAGGAAAAATTTTCGAAGGCAACAGATTGCAAGCCTTCACATATGTGCGAAACCTTTCGAAACACTGGGTTTCGTCTTCATTCATATCCTACAGAAGCACACTTGGACAAAGCTATCCCTTTAAAAGAAAAAATAGCTTTTCGAACTGATCGAGACCATTCACGGTTATAAAGTAAAGCTCATTTAAGTTCAATACAAGATTCATATACAACAGAAGACAGGGTTCCGCATCAGTCAACAAGTATGCCTGCAAAAGTTACCTTCCGCATTCAAACCTTTTATGTTTCAACTCCTTCGAAGCTTTGAAGATTCACCTATCGACAGAGTCGAAAGCCCATGTCCATTCCTACTTGCAACAGTGCATCAACAATAAAGTGAAGAGCGCGTCTACACCTTTCCACCAGCTCGAAAGCATTCAAGTTCCATTTAAAAGCAAAGTAGAAGGATGCCCTAATGTTAACAGCAACGAGAGGTCTCCAAGGCCGCCTTTCGACCGGGTCGAAAGGACTGATTCGAAAGATGCAAATCTGCACCTATAAATAAGACCCTAGGGGTCTAGTTTGTGTGATATGAATTCATTCACTTCATTCTTATACTTTTTGAAATTTGTAAACCATAATTCCCAAATTAGATTGGGGATTTGACTACTTTGTATACTTAAGCTTCAATTAGTGAAGAAATATATTGTTTAAAGTAAGTTTTTGGTATTCTTGGATATACTAACTGATTCAAAGTTTTTATGTGGTTCCGAATATAATCTGCTTGTACAACATAATCGAAAGGCTACCTTTCGAGTGAGTCAAAACCTTTCAACTTAACTAAAATCCCTAGATCATTAGGCCCTTACCTCAATCCACCTTGACCACTTCGATAGGAGGTTTTCGACAGGATCCTAAACGAAATGAACTAGTTCGAAAGGTATTTCTGAAGAGGGGATCGGGTGTTTCGACCGTGTCGAAAGTTATTAAAAAGTTATTTTTAACTATATTTATCTCTTCGAAAGTTGTTAACTGCCTTTATCAGTTCAAAAGGAGATTTCAAAGGGATTGCCTATATTTTAAACTCTACTTTGGGGTGTTGAAAAGTTTTCTTGTTAACGATGACAATGTCGCCAATCCATTGACATCGTTGATAGACCACGCTGCAGGTCATCAGTTCCACTTCCTGTTGACGCTGCCTTTAAATGACGTCGAATCTCACTGGAATGAGTCGCTATCAATACTTTGTTTTAGATCTATCCTTGCGGCGTAGATGAAGAACATCGTCGACGTCCACAGAGGTGGGATGATAGTCGATACAGCTCAAATTCTACAATGTCGTTAATAAATGAAGAGCGTCGATCATCAACGCCGAATGTCATCAACCGCCAACATTACACGGATGGAGTCACTTCTTCACTATACTACCTTATGTTGATGTCGCTCTCCATCAAATCCCAATGCCACTAACTATCAATTAAAAGCATCTCAAGATGGTTAACGCCGAAGACCATCAATATTCACAAGATCTATGGATGCCGATGTTCTAAGTGGCATCATTGATGCTGCCGAAGTCAAGCTCGCCGAAGACATTGGAGGCAGGATGGAGACGCACGATTTCTATAATTATGGACATAGGGGTGCGCAAATAGGGGCAACTTTTTTCTTCTCTCCATTCTTGAAGTCAAATTCTTGAAAACCCTAAATTGAATTGGAGACAAATTCTATTTGACTATAATCTTGCATAATGAATACGAACAAGGACTTGGATAGACTATGCCTTATCGAACATTATTGAACTGGACTTGTATATATTCGAACTCATCAAGATTGAAACTCGACCTAAATTATTTAGAGCAGCTTTGAACTATGACGAGCACATATATGCATAATTATATGGACATTTGACTTTGAATAAAAGAACATATTGCATAGCCCGTTGACGAGCATAATGGATTACCGCACAAATTTGTTTTTCATATTAATTACCACTTATGAACATACGATATGATTTGGGCCTTTTGTGGAGCAATCGTCTTGGAAAGCAATATGGACTCTTGCGAATATTAAATCCAAATGACTTTAAAGAATCCAAAGTACAAGGAATAAAGAAAGCATATAGATTTTCACATATTCTACCTCAAAAGCATATTGACATCATAAATACATCCGTTAATGATTCTAATACGCACTAAGTCTGATGAGTTGGCCCTTGATATTCTACTAAGATGACATTGATTGAGTCATGCTTGATCATGTCATTGTATATGTCCAAATCAAGGGCTAATTTACCACAATTGTCATCACGGGTATTATACCAGCTTTTGGTCTAACAAATAATAACTTTTAAATAACTTTTAGTGAATGATGTCTTCGAGAAGTGTTCGAATAAGCTGAAATTATAGTAAAATTCTGTTATAACTATAATGAAATAAGTAATAAGCAAGAATTACTTGCTTTTGACTTATCTACTTATTAACAACTAATTTTATATCTTTATAAGCAATTGGGCAAACACATCACACATAAAACACCCATTAATTAAGTTGGACTGGCTACTTAAATTAACTGTTAAACGTACTTGAACTTTCTTGCCTATTTGAGAACATGGAGATATGCTTGTTTACTTTTGCCCTTGGAAAAAAAGGATTATCACCCTCGCAACAATTGTTTGTCCCAATCCAAATTGATTACTTTACATATGCATCAAATAAAGTCACAACTAGCAGCATCAGATCCTAAACAAACAGCATCTGTATCGATTAGTGACGCATCCTATTCCCCTCTTTGAATATTAGAAACACCACATGAAAGATGTTGCTGTAAAAATATCCACCAAAGATTCTATCACGGAAAGCGATTTTTTGTTACAAGCTTTATGCTTCCACTACACAAGAATATAAACCAAATTCAGTTAACAAATGACCCACCATTAACATCAAAGAATATATTCTCCTCCTTTTAAAACCCCTAACAATAACCTTCATGATCTTCCAAACAACACCACACAATGAGAGCTTCAAAACCGTTTCTCTTCATTTCCGCATTCACTGCATGCATACTTCTTCTTCTTCTCACGCCATATCCCCTCATTGCAAAACTAGTTATGTGGCTGGCTCCGCTAATGCTATCGACCTTGTCATGTTTCGCTTCTTTTTACATGTTTATTTCATCGGAAAGGAGAGCGACAAGGGAAGTGCTACTTGTGCATGGGGAAAGAAGCGTGCGTGGAGTGGTTCAGGTTTACGATGATGAAGTTAACTGCAGTTTGTATAGGGATCGTGTGAATGCATGCTGTTATGTTGTTAAATATGAAGATGAAGGTGATGAAGATGTTACTTTTGCAGGGAAAGTGAAGGTGGAAATTGATAGGTTTGGGGAGTTTGAAGATGAAGTGGAGGCTTGCATGGTGGATAGGATTGCTGAAAGAGCGTGGAATAGTTACTTTGGTAGGAGTTCAAGGTGGCATTCTGGTAGAAATGACTAGTCGTTCAATCACATGTTGCTTATGATGAAAATCCATCACTGTTTACGTTAGTTTTAGGCACAGGAAAAAGATATATTCACGTTTTAAAGCAATTTGTAGCAAATGCAAATGCTTTTATATATGGAAATTTTACCAATATAGACAAGTTTTAAAACTTAATAACAACTTTAGCCCGCTTTTAAATATATTTACAGAAATAGACCACTTTTTTTTTTCTGCAATTTTACGATGGTGATTTTTCAAAAATCGCCAATAGGCAATTTTCGATAGTTGGCGATTTTCGAAAAGTCGCCAACTAAGAAATATGTTATTTCCTTTGGGCGATTTTTTGAAAATCGCCTGTTGAAAAATCGCCAACATAAAATTTCAAAAAAGAAAATGGTCTATTTTTGTAAATAAGTTTAAAAGTGGACTAAAGTTGTTATAAAGTTCAAAAACTGGTCTATGTTGGTAAAATTTCCTTTATATATTACATAAGCATAACATTTGATTTTGTCAGAAACTTCAAATTTTGTCAGAAACGACTAGTTATTCAGTCTACTGAGATTTCAGCGACTCAATTGATTGGATGCCTAAAAAATAAGGCAAAATGATATTTGTCCCAAACTTTATTTTTTTCCGGTACAACTTTTCAAGTTAGTTGTATGCACCATGTTTTATAGTAAACTGAGGTTACTCCTGGCACCATAATCAGATATTGAACTCTTGTATATCACCCACACACATAGGCTGCAACTTCAAAATTTATATCTTCTAAACCACAGCTCCAAATGATAAGACTATTACCAACAATCCGACATGTTCACTTCACTCTCTCTTGCTTTTCAACTGAACGAAGGGACTGCGTGCTCAGGTAACCGCGAAACTATCCATGAACCAGTGAAGTTAAATAATTGTTAGGATTTATAACGGCGAAGCTTTCGTCGTGATAAATTTATAACGGCGAACACTTCGTTGTTCTATATTTATAACGGCGAAAGCTTTGCCGTTATAAACTTATGCCGCTACAACTTATAACGGCAAAGCTTTCGCCGTTATAAGTTTATTACGGCGAAGATTTCGCCGTTATAAAAATTGGCCACTGTTCAGTGAATTAGTCATGAAATTGGTTTGAACTAGTCACGAGAAAGTAAACAAACCGCACCTGGTTACTCCGTGTTTAGTTTTTAAACTGAAGAAGCCATAATTAGTTGTGTCCTTAGTTGTTTTGTCATTAGGATGACAAAGAAATTCTGGTTAACTATGATATATTGTTTCACATATCCAACTTGATACAATATATCCCAACCAAAGCCTACAAACCACTCCACCTAGAATAAATATCAATCGCGTCCAAGATAACAAGAACAAGGATGTTTCCCTAATTAGCTTGGGCAACGCCATTACCTTCCAACAGAGTGATGAAAGTACCCACTTCTAAGATGGTAAAAACAATCAATCTCACTAATAAGAGAAGAAATAACAACATCTCCACCAAACTCCGAAGAAGATACTTAAAGCCCCCCCCCAGCCCCTCGCCCTCTCAATATGCCACCTTGTGGCACCATGAACTTCAACAAACAAATCAAGTTTGAACAGTGCTTGAACTTAGCTACAGGCTATGACTTTGTTAACAGAGTGAACCTTAGAGGATATTATGTAATTTAATTATGTAACTTAACTCTTACGAGAAATCTTGTTAGAAAAAAGTATGGGGTTGGTTTTATTATATATGAATGTATATGTAATGTTAAGAATACGTTATTGGTATAAGTAAAAATTCGTAGGACAAACGGTTTAGTTAACCGTAGTTATGAAAGAGTTCTCTTTCATAACCATGAGTACTGGATCGTAACAATAAATACTTATCTATAAATATTCACTATAACAAAATACTCATTTCGCAACTGACAATGCCAGTTGTAATTAGTCTATTGCAACTGTCAGTCGTCAGTCTTAATATGCGAAGTTGTCATTTGATATGTCGAGAGTGGGATATCGATATATTAGTAAGAGTCAATTCTAGTGTACATCTCACTTTCCATACGATAGATAATGAGTTACTGATAACTTTTAGAGGCACTAATAGATTACATACGTGTAATCATTATGAACAATTATAGAATAAATCAGTGAGAGTCTTCTAAAGTTTATTGTATCTGTGATAAATAAAATACCTCACGTGACGTTGTGAAGTAGCCTTTTGATTTGAGAGTAATGTGGATCTCATAAGTGGAGACCCTACTTTCATTGCGGCCAATCAAATGGTATTTGTTCATTATATGACTATAATCGGGTATGTGTCGGACCATAAAGTGAAACACTAGAAGAAACGTTTCCTCTCCTTCGATATAGAATGATAGTGTCATCGAAATTGGATTTTAACATGAAGTCATAAATCACTAGCTTGAGTAGTAAGGTTAGTTGAAAAATGTTATCGAAATGGACTAAGTGACTTCAAAGGTCAAACTTAGAAATTAAATATAGAGGCCGTTAGAGTATGGATCATTAGCCGAACTCTAGATTTCCAAGTGACATAGTGTTGACAAAGAAACAAAACATGCATAACGTATCGTTACTTAAGAGTGTCTCTTAAATATGGTTAATAAGTAGAATTTCACCTAGATGATATGTAAGGATTTGAACTTGCGTTTACAACTATGCACCAACAAAGTTCGTATGAGCTTTAATGTTTGAATTGTTCAAAAATTATCGAGGACTACGTGTCACACCTAAAGTGATGCAGCGGAAATAACAGAAATGGATACAACGATGAAAGTAGTAATCGATGGATTGAAAATACCAAAGACCCAAATCCGTTGATCACGAAGATACCGGATTCTAGCTATCTCTAACACGTTGATCGCGCACGATACCGTGTTAAAAGATCTACGATTCTTCGAACGTTGATCTTGCGCACAAGATACTGTGAATCGGCTTCAAATCCGTTGATTCGAGCGCACTCGAATACCGAAAGTGGAGATAGGAGATAACACTCAACTACCAATTTAAGAAGAGGCACAAAGCACTCAAACAAATTTTTATTCAAAATCAACCAAATTTATAAATGACCCAACATCCCTATTTATAGGGTTACAACTCACACGACTCAACATAGGTCGCTAACGACCTAAACATCACGACCTACGACCTAACAGGTAAGCGACTTAACCAATACAACATGAACAACATACGACTTAAGGAAAATATAGGTACAACACATTACACGAATTACAATTATACGACCTAACAGAAATAGTTACAACACACGCGACCTAAGCTCCACGCGATTTAAGTCAAAGCGGCATATGCGGCATAAGGTCGTTAACTCGCTTGAGCGACCTAAAGAAGTGGCTCCTGAAAATCTTCAAGTGACCTACCAACAGAGCGACATACACTACACCAAAACAGGCAAATTCTAACATTTATAAGTGTTACAAATAATTTCAGTAACACTTTTTAAGTGTTACTAATGGACTGTGAGGAATGGATCGGCCAAATTTGTAACACTTATAAGTGTTACAAACATACGTATTACTAACACTTATAAGTGTTGGTACCTAAATATACGGTAACGCTTATAAGTGTTGGTAACGAAATATACGGTAACACTTATAAGTGTTGGTACAGAAATATACGGTAACGCTTATAAGTGTTGGTAACGAAATACACGGTAACGCTTATAAGTGTTGGTACAGAAATATACGGTAACGCTTATAAGTGTTGGTAATGAAATACACGGTAACACTTATAAGTGTTGGTATAGAAATATACGGTAACGCTTATAACTGTTGGTAATGAAATACACGGTAACTCTTATAAGTGTTGGTATAGAAATACACGGTAACGCTTATAAGTGTTGGAAAATGATTATTTAGTAACATATATATATATATACACACACCAAAATTTAAACGCAAAGTTTAAATATAAACACACTGCAAATAATGGTTTTCATATCACAAATAATTCATCATACATATTCAATGCAAAGTTAAAACGCTCTGCAAATGTAGTATAATATATCATAAACAATTATTTACATATCTAAAATACCACAATGTCGTATATTTGGATATTATTACAACATAAGCTTCAAAAAATATATTTCAAAATACACTTAAAGTTTAACTTACGGTTAACCTAACTATTCCTGATCATCCACTCCAAACTCTAATGGTTTTGAATATTCTTCACCGTCCATTACAACAATCCAAAGAATCCTTCTTCAAGTTCCTGCATTTAATATAAACACTCGATAAAAACTTGTACCTTCAAAATCAAAAGGTTAAAGACTGAGTTACAACTCAGGTTCTAATTTTTTTTGTATTTATGAATTCGCAAACTTAGTATGCAAAATACATGTTAATCAAACTCAATTAGCATTTGCGAATTGAGTTTGCAGACAACACTAAATGCTCGGTAACTAAATAGCAAACACACAGTCATATGCAAACCCAAATGAACAAATGCTAACAGATGTTACGCCTATAGTTTCAAGAAAAAATGTTAACTAAATAGCAAACACAGTATACATATTCCGCTCATTCATTTGATACTTGTTTGGTCTACTAAGAATAGAACAACAAAAAGCTTGGATATTTTATTAAAATTAAGAACAGATGTTAAAAGGGTTACGCCTATAATTTCAAGAGTACTAGATTATGACTATTACTAGTATTATTAGTAAACTTTGATCTGCCATTAGTTTTCCAAGTGGAGACTGCCACTCAAACAAAACCTCCAAATCTTAATGGAATTATTAGCTTATATATGGTTTCAAGTTTCAATAAATGCATTTTTTTCATTTGCATCATGAAACAATTATTTTCATGAAAACTTACATATGCCACAATGCTTGTTACACTTTTTTTCCAGTTCAGAAATGTATTCCATGCGAAATAACATATATTATATATTAAATTTTTTTCATAATGAAAATAACTATCTTATAGTATGTTATAAATTTAACTAGATTTGCTAACTTTTATTTCTTTGCATATGGAAAATTATTGAAATTTTTTTAAGTGTTAGAATTTTCGAAAAAATTCAGCAGAATCTCCTTTGTATGGAGAGTCATTTGCAATTTCATAAATATAAGATAAACAATATACATCGATCACACGGTTCGAAACACAATATGTTACTTTATCATTTCTGTATTTTAATCCAAAAGCGTACCTTTATTTTAACAGTTTAAGCAACTTACTCAGCTATTAAGCATGCTTAAGCCAGCAAAGGCAAGTTTGCGCCACGATACAATCCAAATAGCCTTTATGTACCTGTGCTTAACTCAAATCAAAAGATAAGTTATGCATATATACAAAGTTTGATAACATGGCCTACATTCAACTTCCTTAAACAACTGCACTGACCACCGACATACATAATCACATCAGTCACATACAAACTGCCAAATTGTGCTTTCAAAACATCCAAACCACTTAACTGCAGTCCACTCCCATAACATAACTTCTGTGCATCTCCACATTCACACGTTCACATATCACTTCGTATACAACTCACTGCAAACTCCAAGACTTCCCAGTTACCTGCACACTTCACAGTGCCTTCAACATTTCACTTTTGCAACATCCATCTTTGTCAAAACTGCTACATCCATCATTTCCACTAACCCCGGCCATCGATTGCTGCAATCTTCACTTACCAAACTTCCCACCCACCTATGAACATCCACAAACAACCATCAGCTGCCTTACAAAACTGTCAAGAACATATATACATTCACTGTCAAAACTGTCAATAACATATTACAAACCTGTGCATGTGCCCATAACCTCACCACCTCACTGCTTCAACTACCCACAGAAGTGCAACCACTTCTAGTCACAAGCATACCAACTATCTTTATTCATTACTACAAAGCAACTACACTTCACATTACAGCGCATCCCTGCCTTAATTGCCACTGTCTGTCATCATAAAACATATCCACTTCTCTGCTTCACTTTCCCACTGCCTTACAATACATTTCACTGTTGACATGACAAACCAAACCAACTTGCAATTTCAACTTCCATACATCAACACTACACAACTGTGCAACCACTACATTCACATCACAACTACAACTTCATTGGTACATCACCTACATCACCACATCATCAGTCATCACCAGTCACACAACTCATCACCACCCTACATCCTCGCTAACTCATCAATACGACCATTCAACCTCACATCGGCCATAACTTCACGACTCCAAGCACTTGCCTTCACTCACCACAACATCTCACCACTAGAAAACCTAACCATCAACCTCTGTGAATACTTACTATCACCAGCAATTCACATCACCGCCCAACTGCAAACTAACCACACTGCTTCCTTTGCACTGTCAACCACACAAACAACCCAAGTAAAGTTTTGCATATATTTCATTTTCATTTTTTTCATAAACTTGGTCTTCCAACTTAATTAACATAAGTTTATATGCTATTTGCATATTACTTATTAGAGAAGTTTGTTTATAAGTTAAGCTAGATGAAAATTTGTTTAACAAAATAATGGGAGGCATATTAATAAACACAATGTAGTTTTGCATATTACTGCTGTAGAGCTGTAGAGCTTGCTAAACCAAGCACTATTACTACAGTAAGCACAGCTTCTCCTATAGCAAGTTGCAGCTCAATTGAATAGATTACATTAAAGGCTGGTAAATTACATTGGTAAATTACACTGAATAAATTACATTAAAAGCAAAGCTGCTAAATTACAGTGAATAAATTACAGTAAGAGCAGAGCTTGCAAATACATATATGGTTGCTAAATTACATTAAAGGCATACAGGATATAACTTGATTTTTAAAACCAAAAGCTGAAAGCTTTTGTATTCAATCAATCTAATTGAATAAATTTGCACATTGATAACTTATAATATACCATACTAATTTAAACTTCACAATAGCTTATTGAATAAATTTCAGTACTTTTTTTTATTATAGTAAATTTAGACAATAGTAGTTAAAAAAATTGTATAAATTGGTAACATTGATTCTGATTTATGGTATTAATAGATTTGTATATGATTTAGAACTTACTATAGTGGTTAAAATATTGGATAAAGGTAGTACTTATCATATTAGATAATTTTAGCCTGTGCATGTTAATAGAGTTGAGTTGACTATTATGACTTTTCCTATCTATAATCCATGCTTCTGAAAGATTACAACTAGCTAGTATTTAAGATTATGGCCTTCATCACTTTGATAAGTACCTTTGCTCTAAGTAGAATTGTGTCAAGCTAAACACAACTTAAGCTTAATCAGTCCTAATTTACTATTAAACAACATTAAAGAACATAAACGGCTGATGATATATTGATTTTATGATAGTGCAATCTAATAATACTTCAACTTTCAAATTAGTTCATGCAACAATTACTGAGAATATAGATGTGCAAATGCATGGTACATATTGCAGTAAATTTTCCTAAATGTAAGTACTGTGTATCTTAGTCATAAAACTTGGCCAAAGACTTACTCTTAGAGATGCTAAGCTTGGTGCCAGATTTTCCACAGTAGCAATATGGTCTTTTTGATACCAAAAGATATCAAAATCTTTAAAGCTGTATATGCAAGTTAATATATTTTTTACAAACTATTTTAGGTTTGCTTTTGCAAACAAAAATAAACTAGTAGTTAATAGTTTAGAAGCAGAAGAAAAATAAAAAATGGCAGAGTAGAGAAAGAAACTAAGCAATCTGGTTATTCCTATAAAAACAAAATCTGAATAACTTGTTATGTGTCTCTAAATTCTCTGCTTTTTTTAGTATGTTAACATAAATGATACCTTCATCTGAGTGCGTTTGTTTTGGAACCAGAATTTAACTTAACGAGGTTTAAGTCCCAACTCTTGGCTCAGCTTTAATCGCTGCTTGTCGTCTGGGTGAGGGCATTCCTTAAACACCCTACATTTATTGAGTTAATGTTAGTGAATTATGGTCAAAGAAAAACAATTTTATAAAACTATTGTGCAGGATATGACTTTTTATACTATGTTACTCCTTAAGGCCATTGATAGATGGTATGTATTATTTGGTTAGGAAAATTTATATTGAAATCAAGATTACACACACATACATTTCATCAGTAAAAATAATTTTACTCGCTTAAACGATGCTCAAGTTCCAAAAATCAGAAACCTCAGCCATCAACCGTTGAACCAAGTGCAAACAAATATTGGAGTCTATTGCCTTCCAAACCAAGGAAATAAGAGCATACCACAAGTAGAAGTCCCACCATTACGGCATTACCAATGTTCAATTTCTAATTTATGGCAAGGCTATGTACAAAATTATATAAGTAAAAATAAATAATGCTAAATTAGATCTATACAATCAACCAAACTAGATCCATACAAAAAAAAGCTTATAGAATCTACGCTCGTATTAGATGAAAAACTATACATCCGTGAAAGGAAGATCCAATTTTTTTCTAGCGAAAGACAAGAGGTTGATATTTGTTAACTTAAAATAAAATTAACGTTGTCATTTGTTTAGCATCGGATATCTTGAATTGTTTTTATAATTTTAACACCCCAAATTACCTGAAACCGCACCTCAACTAAGTCATGTGACTATCCTCAGCCAACAAATTGCATCGTCGAACTCACCTCCACATCTCCATATTGGCATCGACCAAGTCAGCAGAAACATTCCTCTACTAGAACTCAACTGCCGAAACCAATACTTCATCCCCTTCAACAACTCTGTACTTCATTCACGACAAGCAAACTCTAAACTTCGCTCACCAATCCATCAAATCATCCTCACTGCTTCACTTCACTACAGTTCAAACCCTGACTATTTTCACACTGCAACCCACATCATTCATCACTATCCAAAGATTCCAAACCACACTTCTACCTGATACTTCATATCCACATCATTGCACTGTCACAGTCCCCCTCCTCCGCCACTTCCATTTGAACTGTCTACTGCCTCACAACATCAATTTTAATCCTTTCACAGCTGAATTTATCATATTAATCCTTTTTTTGATATAATATTTAATTGTTTCTCAAGTCATTTAACATGGCAATTTTATACAGGATCAATGAAAAAATAATCTGAAGCTCATATCTAACAAACTACTTGGGTTTTCATCACTTGAACGAATAATATCATAAAAATCAACAGCTAAATTTGTGCATGCTTATGCACGTATGGTGGATCAAAACTTTGTTATCACCACACCACATAAACACCCATTTTTATAGTACGTCCTTTAACAAGTTATGAAACATTGGATTATTCAAATCAAGCACTCCATCCTCTCCTTCACATATCGGATTGTAACAAACATAAGGTAGGAAAATAATTTTTAGCAATAACATCTCACCAAATTTTGAAATAAACTCAATCTGCCTTGTTAAATGGTCCACAACTATCCTAATTGAATCCTCCTTCCTCTGTACACTCTCATGCACACAATTTTGTATCGCTGTGTCATTAAACATAACCAAATTATCACTGTAATCTTTCACTATCCTCTGTGAATCATCTAAGCCATAGTCCTCTCCTTCAGCAAATAAAACCATGTCAGTACTAGTTGTTGATTTCAACTTAACTTTCATACTCGCCATATCCTGTTTATCCATCTTCTTCTTATTGTACATTAATACAATGGAACCCTCATCTATATCCGAATCTTCAATATCAGGAAGCTTAACTTATTCACAAGCAACTTTATCAACATCACATAATCCTTCACATTCAAATGAACATAATATTTCAAATCCATTGCTCAATACAATCTCAACAAAATTGATAATCTTGCACTTATATACTTATTTAGGATTCTGCAAACCCTTCTCCCCAACGTTAACTCCCCAACACAGTTTGATATTGATATGAACAGATTTGTCATCAAATCGATTAAAATAATGAACTTTTGGACTATATTTCAATACCGCTGGATCCAAGAGCATTATATCGGACTTGAAAGTAATTTAGCATTGATTCTGCACCTGTGTATTCCATATCAAATCTGAACTATTGTCTTCTATTTTTAATATACTTTCAAATCTAAGGAATGCACCGGATTGTTTCTTCCTCATATTCTCATTATTCATGTTATTACTTTCCAACCCAGACATAGTAAGATTTTCAGAATAGAAATTAACAACAGAATTCAAAGCATCAAAATGTCAGATAATTTTATCGAATAGATTAATCCTTCTACCTTCTCTCTAGAATAACTATCAAGAAATATATTCCTTAATTCTAAAAACTCCCGACAGAAAATAGTACCCATGATCCTTCAGATTCAAAGGTTTCGGCAATGGTGGATATGGTAGATTATTCTTCAAACTCAAAATCTTCATATGACCAAACAACCTAGAAGCAATATGATATTTTCAGAATCAAAATTTATAGTAGAATTCAAGAATAAAGCAAGTGTGGAAGATGTAGGAACAGAAATATGCTCTGAAATAGAGAATATAAAAACTACAGAAACTAACAAATTGGGTTCCAAAGTTCCAGAGATAGCAGTATCCACCGAAGGCATTTCACCAAAACTACCAGAAATTGCAGCTAAACTCTTTTCAACATCTACCTATCCTTTAAATAAGATCAACATCTACCTATCCTTCAAATCGAGCCAAAGACCAAAGCTTTCTTCAAAGAACAACAGGATAATTCAAAATCAAAATCGAACCTAAGTCGACGTACCTGGAGATGACGCGCAGGATGGATGTGACAGCAGAGAGTCGGTTTTCTTGGATTTGGCCATGGAAATGTAAATCAGAAGACGGAAAGTAGCAGAAGGAAGAGAAGTTGAAGGTTTGGAGGAAGGCAAGAAGAAGAAGAAGTGATACAGAGAGTAAGTTTTTATAAAGTTGTTTCTTATTATCAAATGACTGTATACCAGTGATACTTATACAACCCAGAATCACAGCGTATCAGTGATACGTACACACACATGGGCCTAAACACACCCAGCCCATTACAATTAATGCATACAACATGTTCGATCAATTGACTATCACACTGAACACTCAAGTCCTTCTTCGAACAGGTAGCCTGATGACCATTGATGGCTTCTCCGCTTGGCTCTGACGATGTGGCATGTCACAACTGTCCCTCTCTTCAATTTTTGACCTTGTCTCAAGGTCAAAGACAGGAAATCGAGCTACTAACTTCCAATAATCCTCCCAAGTAGCTTCTTCAACTGGTTGTTGCTTCCACTTTACCAAAACTTCAGTTATAGTACCATGAGATGATCGAGCTGGACGACGAGCAAGAATTCTTTCTGGTTCAGCTATTATCTCTATCGAAGAAGTGGGTAAGTCTTCTTGTATGATAATATTAGTTCCCACTTTTTGCTTGAGTTGTGACACATGGAACACTGGGTGAATATTAGCTGTTGATGGTAAATTCACCTTATATGCTACTGGACTGATCTTTTGTATAATTTCAAATGGACCGTAAAACTTTGGTGACAACTTTGTAGTTTTCTGATTACTAACAGACAATTGTCTGTATGGTTGTAATCGAAGAAACACCCAATCTCCAACTTGAAATTCTCTTTCAGACCTGTGAGCATCAGCATATTTTTTCATTCTCTCTTTAGCTTTTCTAATACTATCTTTTAAGAGTTGCAAAGTTATGTCTCTTGCATATAGTTCCTCTTCTACTGCTTGGACTTTTGCTGATTTTGGAACATAAGATAGTATGGTAGGAGGTTGCCTACCATAAAGTGCTTCAAATGGTGTTGTTTGAATAGGCAGCTTCCATGTAGTATTATACCAAAACTCAGCAAGGCTGAGCCACTTAACCCATTCATGTGGTTTGTGGCCAGTAAAACATCTCAAGTAACATTCTAATATCTTGTTAGTGATTTCTGTCTGGCCATCTGATTGAGGATGATAGGAAGAGCTCATAGCTAAGGAACAACCTTGCAGTTTGAATAGTTCAGACCAGAAGTTACTAGTAAAGACTGAATCTCTGTCACTTACAATGGTTTTTGGTAACCCATGCAACTTATGTACCCCATCAAAGAACACCCTTGCCACTTGTTGTGCTGAATATGGATGAAAAAGTGGGAAAAAATGAGCATATTTAGTTAGTCTATCAACTACAACAAAGATAACGGTGAATTTATTACATTTAGGTAAACCAGTAATAAAATCCATACTAATGTCTTCCCACACTTTTTCTGGTGTTGGCAATGGCTGCAATAATCCTGGATATTGTATATTTTCTGATTTGTTCCTCTGGCATATATCACAGTTTTTTACAAATTGTTGTACATCAGTTTTCTGTCCATGCCAAAAAAAAACTTGTTTCAATTTTTTCAAAGTTCTTTCAATTCTAGAGTGACCCGCTAACGGTGTAGAATGATATTCTATCAGTAAGAGTTGTTTTACTTTATTATCATCTGGACTTATAATGATTTTCGTTTTGTAGAAAAATAAGCCATCAATTTTCTTGTACTTCTGTGCATCTATTTTCCCTGACTGTAATTTATCGTCCAGGTCTTGAAAATATGGATCTGAAAGAATTCTTTGCTTAACCTCTTCTATCCAATCACATTGTACCATAGAAACTGCGTGAAGTTCTAGTGAAGGTGAAATTAAAGTTTCTGGTGGAGAATTGTTTTGTTCATTTCTTCGTGACAAGCAATCAGCTACTGTATTTTCCTTGCCAGCTTTGTATTCGACCACAAAATCAAACCCATGTAACTTAGCAAGCCATTTGTTTTGTATTCCTGAGTGGAGCTTTTGCTCTAAAAGATACTTGAGGCTTTTATGATCAGTTTTGATAATAAACTTCCTTCCAAGTAAGTATTGTGACCATTTTTTTAATGCTAGCATAAGGGCTAATAGTTCTTTTTCATATACTGATAAGTACATGCTTCTGCCTTTCAATGCCTGACTAATATAAGCAATTGGCTTATTGTTTTGCAACAGTACAGCACCCATTCCCACTCCAGATGCATCACACTCCACTACAAAGTCTAGGGAAAAATCAGGCATAGTAAGTATTGGAGGAGAGACTAGGCAGTGCTTCAAGGTATCAAATGCCATTTGAGCTTCTTCAGACCAAGCAAATGAATTCTTCTTTAACAGATTGGTAAGTGGTTTAGCAATGATTCCGTAGTTTTTCACAAATCTTCTGTAGTAACCTGAGAGTCCCAAAAATCCCCTTAATGCTTTTAAACTTGTAGGAGTTGGCCATGCTTGAACTGCCAATGTCCTGTCTGGATCCACTGCAATACCCTTATGAGACACTACATGTCCCAAATAAGAAACTTCAGTCTGTGCAAACTGACACTTAGAGAGTTTTAAAACTAACTTGTTGTCTTGCAATATCTGCAGTGTCAATGAAATATGATGTAAATGATCATTCCAATTTCTACTATAAATCAATATATCATCAAAAAAGACTAGCAAAAACTTCCTGAGATATGGTTTAAAAATAGAATTCATCAACGCTTGAAATGTTGATGGAGCATTAGTAAGACCAAATGGCATCACCATAAACTCATAATGTCCTTCGTGAGTCCTAAATGTTGTTTTATGAATATCCTCTTCATGCATTCTTGTTTGATGGTATCCTGACTTTAGATCAAGCTTAGAAAAAAAAATAGAACCAGCCAATTCGTCTAACAATTCATCAATTAATGGTATAGGAAACTTATCTTTGATAGTTTCTTTGTTTAGTTCACGATAATCAATGCACATTCTCCACGACCCATCGGATTTTTTAACCATGACCACCGGAGCCGCATAAGAACTGGAACTTGGTCTAATTATCCCAGATTGTAGCATTTCTTATATCATTTTTTCAATCTCATTTTTTAAATGAAACGAATGTCTGTATGGCCTTAGACAAACAGGTTTGGCATTTGGTAGTAATGGAATTCGATGGTCACATTGTCTAGATGGAGGTAATGAAGAAGGTTGAGTAAAAACAGCAGAGAAATTATTAAGGATAAGTTGTAAGTCTCGAGAAATAGCAGGTGAGGAAGATGTGGAATTTTTATGGAGGAGTTTCAGTGGTGGGCTTGTAGTATCAGAGTTTGTCATATGTATCATGAAGCAGATACTCTGGCTATTGAACTCTTTGGTAATAGCATGAGCTGAAACTATCTGAGTCTCTTTTGGCTGCAATCCTTGCCAAACAATCCATTGATCAGATAAGGCAAATTTAACCTGGAGCTTTTTAAAATTAAAAATAATGTCATCTAGTTCTTGCATCCATTGCACCCCTAAGACCACTTGACACCCTCCTAATGGAAGAAGCAGGAGGTCTACTTGAATTTTTGTTCCTTGACATGATATTTCTACACCAGAACAAATGCCATGACCATAAAGTTTTTCTCCACTGGCAATGTAAACTTCAAATTGCTTAGTAAAATCAATATGCAGTCCCAATTTCCTTGCTAAATCAGTGTTAATAAAATTGTGTGTAGATCCGGAATCGATGAGCATGTTGATCATTTGGCCATTAATGTTTCCTTGAAGTCTGATAGTATTGTTTGCAACTACGCCACACATTGCTTCCAAAGAAATATAGGGTATAATGTCTGTACTTTGTTCCAATGCCTGTGAGTTATTTTCTTCTTGTGCATGCTTCTCCTCATTCAACACCGGTTCATGACCTTCCAGTGTTCCTTCCAAAACAAATAAATGTTTATTTTGACACTTATGCCCAGGGTACCACTTTTCATCACAAGTATAGCATAACTCTTGACTTCTTCTTCTCATTATTTTAGTTGAAGAGAGCTTTTTTGGTTGGGAAGGAAGTGAAGCTTTGGGAGTAAATTCTGTAGGGGGTTTAAATGTATTTTGTTTCGGATGAGGGGTGATGAAGCTTGTTGAAAGGAATGATAAGGTCTGAATGGATATTGATAAGGATGTCTTGTTGATTTCTTCATTAAATTGCATTTTTCTTCATTGATTTTTGCTAATGCAATTGCTTCTCGCAGGCATGTTGGTTGAGCAGATAGTAACTCATATTTAATCTCATCTTTCAAGCCCCCCACAAAACGATCAAGAATATACTTTTGTGGTAATTTGTCAAGTAACCCGAGTATTTGTTCAAACTTACTTAGGTATTCTCTCACTGAACCAGTCTGTTTCACAAATGACAGGGCTTCAAAAGGTCTATGAAGGTCAGTTGTGCTAAATCTATTAATGATCTCCTCTTTGAAAATTTCCCACACAAGGTAATTATCTACATTTATAGACAGCCAATGGAACCATTGCAGTGCCTCATTTCGAAAGTGAAATGAGCAAAACTGTACTTTATCCGAATCAGGCAAGTGATAATATCTAAAAATGAGCTCTACCTGTTTAATCCATGCCAACACATCACTAGATCCATCATATGTAGGGAAATCCAATTTAATTGACTTATTATGCAGGAAAGAGGGGGGAGTATGCAAAGTAGAGTGTGAATTACCATTTCCATTTCCAACATTTAAAGGCACAGATCCCATACCTGAAGTAGGAGTTGATCCTAAAATACTAGAAGATGTATTGAGGTTCGGATGATTTTAAGGTACTGGAATGTCTCTGGTATCTTTGCTTTGCTGAGATTGCTTGAGATCTTTCAATTCTTGAAAAATTAAGTGCAATGATTGTTGAAATTCTTGAATCGATGATTGGATCTGGTTACTATTAGTTTGAATTTGTGACGCAAAGTGAGAATTAAGTAGCTCTTGTTTTTGTAATTGAGCTTCTAATCTTTGTAAAGTTGATTGGATTTCAATTTCAGGTTGATCTGGATCTGATTGCACAGGATCGAGAGGTGAATCTGATACCACTTGTGACAGCAGAGAGTCGGTTTTCTTGGATTTGGCCATGGAAATGTAAATCAGAAGACGGAAAGTAGCAGAAGGAAGAGAAGTTGAAGGTTTGGAGGAAGGCAAGAAGAAGAAGAAGTGATACAGAGAGTAAGTTTTTATAAAGTTGTTTCTTATTATCAAATGACTGTATACCAGTGATACTTATACAACCCAGAATCACAGCGTATCAGTGATACGTACACACACATGGGCCTAAACACACCCAGCCCATTACAATTAATGCATACAACATGTTAGATCAATTGACTATCACACTGAACACTCAAGTCCTTCTTCGAACAGGTAGCTTGATGACCATTGATGGCTTCTCCGCTTGGCTCTGACGATGTGGCATGTCACAATGGATTGGGAACCAATTAATAGGATGTAGAGATGAAGCGGTTGGGAAATCATTAGTAGAATGGGAAATCATTACCTGGAGAAGAAAACGAGGATGCGCGCGATTGGGAAAGCGGGAACCCTAATTAAATTAAAAATTAGGCGGCCAATATTGGAGATGAAGGGAAAGCATTAGAAAGATATGCGTATACAAGATTACATAAGCGTCCAATTTTTAGTGAGTTATTTACAAATTTACCAACTGTTGTAACACTTTTTTGTGTTGTAAATTATAACTGATGTGTTGGAAAGTTTATAAAAAACATTATTTATATTTCCCAACACTTTTTTAGGTATCCTGACACTTTTTTATTGTCAGTAGGCTGTAACGTTTATAAGTGTTGGAAATTAACAAATGGAAAATGTTGCAAAATCACTATTTTGGTATAGTGATAAGGAAAAACCTTCTTCATGCGACTTAAAACCATCAGCAACTGGATCTTCTTCATGCGACCTAACTAGGTCGTAGGTCGCTGGCAATGACAGTAATGATTTGGTTTGCTTGGTTTGCTCGTTAGGTCGTATTACATTAGGTCGCGTGCGAGTTGCTTCTCCCTTCTCTCTTAGCTCGCCATCCCCTAGTTCCAATGCATACTCTGTCTCGTTAGCCCATAAGTCGTTAGGTCGCACGCGACCTAAAATATCGTTAGGTCGCTCACGACCTAGTGTTGTACCGCGCTGCATCATCCTCCCCCGGTTGACAAGAATTCGTCCTTGAATTTGCACCTTCCTTTTCCACAACAAGCTCATCCCCATGATACGGAATCAAGTATTTGACGTTGAAAACGTCTGTAGTGTGAATATGATCCGGCAATTTCAACTGATACGCATTATCATTGATCTTCTTCAAAATTTCTACTGGACCAATTTTTCGAGCTTTCAACTTGTTGTAAGTTCCAACAGGAAAACGATCTTTCGTTAAATGGCGTAAACCAAATCATCTTCTCTGAAGTTCACACTCCTTCGCTTCTTATCCGCCAGTTGTTTATACTTCTCGTTTGATGCAAGCAATCGTTCATGAACAGTTCTATGGCATTCTGTCAACCCACCAACAAAATCAGCAGCCCGCTTAACTGTTCCCTTCGGTTGTGGCACTATCGTCAAATCCAACGGCCCCTTTGGCAAGCTTGAATATACAATCTAAAATGGACTGAAACCAGTACTACGGTTAATACCATGATTATGAGCAAACTCCGCTTGACATAACTTCACATCCCAACTCTTCAGATTATCCTTCACAAGACACCGCAACAAATTTCCCAATGATCTATTCACCACTTCCGTTTGCCCATCTGTTTGCGAATGATAGGCGCTACTAAAATTCAGCTTCGTTCCAACCATCTTCCACAAACTCAGCCAAAAATGGCTTAGAAATCTAGTATCCCGATCAGAAACAATAGATTCAGGTAGCCCATGTAATCGATACACCTCTTTAAAGAACAATTGAGCAACACGGACGGCATCAGCTGTCTTCTTACAAGCTATGAAATGTGCCATTTTGGAAAATTGATCTACCACCACATATATGGAATCATTCCCACGCTGAGTTCTTGGTAACCCCAAAACAAAATCCATGCTAATATCAACCCATGGTCTAGTAGTAACAGGTAATGGCATATACAATCCCGCATTCGTCGTTGTTCCTTTGGAGACTTAACAAATATGACATCTCTCCACAAATCTTTCAACTTCTTTCCTCATAGAACACTACTACAAAACAGGCCATTTGCATCGGTTGTTTACCCCCTTTTTGCATCAGTTCAACAACCGATGCATATGCAACCGATGCAATAGGCTTAACACTTTTGCATCAGTTCTGAAACCGATGCAAAAAGGTCCTTTTTGCATCAGTTGTTACTAACATTCTGAAACCTGATGCAAAAAAGCCATTCTCAGAAACCATTATTACAGTACTCAAATATACTATATATATTATTGATTATAACAAACAATTATTGCATGCAATATTACAATCATTCAAAATTAAATTTGATGGCGAATACATAATCAGATTTAATACATAATCATTCAATATTACAATTAATAACTTCATACTTTGCACTACATACAACCTAAAGAACAATTACAACAACACTCCATCTTCCTTTCCATACTCTTCACAGTGCCAAACACATCACCGCAACCCCCAAAGCCAACATCTATACTTCATAACTCACATTGTCGTGCACAGACAAACTCATACCTAGTTGCATAATGCTGCAAATTCCACTTCTTCAAATTCTCTGTCCATTTACTTTATCATTCAACAACCTGCACTGTGAATAGTCACAACAAACTGCCATATACCTTTCAACAACATCCTTTTCACATTACCTATCACTCGAACACTTTTTCATTTCATTTGCCTGTGCATTTCATTTCCTACCTTCTAACCACCATCACATATACCATCTACCATATCACACAAGCCAATCCATCAACCTGATCAATATCACCTTGCTTCAAAGCCTCCAGCACATTCCTATTTCTTCACATATATTTCTTCACATTTCTATTTCTATTTCCAGCAACATCGCTTCATCAACATATCCATCAACAACTTCCATGTAACATTCAACACCACTCAACAACTTCATATCACTTACTCAAAAACATTCAATGCCACTGTCTTCACTGATCATGGCAGCACCATTCACTTCAAACACACTGCCATCTACTTCCTCCTACACAACTGATCATCCACCACCATACACATTCATCACAGCTTACCACCTACTACATATCACAAGATTTACATCTACCATAACTGTCAACCACATAACTTCCACACCCACTACCTGTTCTCCCTTCTCATAACATTCCGAACACACCCTGCAACTACCATCTGCACTGCCTCGTGCAAAACCAAACATCATAGAACAACAGCATCGATCAAAACAGTTATTGCACTCTGCATCAAAACACACTGCCTAATCAACATCCTCTACTTAGCATACCCACACCTGACCCAAACACAGTCCAGCCACCTGCTATCATCCACCTAATAGCGTTCAGATCTTCAAAGTACAACCAATATTAAACTCAATTGGAATTTACTTACTAAAAAGTGTTTGTGGAGTTCTTGGATGACTAACAGATATATTCACTTTAATTACAATAAGAAACTCTTCACCTGATCAAAGCACAATGAAATTACCTGAACGAAGTCGCGAACCCAACCATTTCACCTTTAATCCAGACTCTCGAGCATCACGACAACACCATTGCACTTCCTCCAAAATCGAACACCTGAACACCACAACGAAATCATGTACATTACGATGGGCTTTTCCACCACCATTTGTCGCCACATTTATCTCTTGACTTTGTACTCTTCTGCTCGTGCTCACATTCTGTTAGATAAGGTCAATCAGTATTTGCCAATTACAAGTGTCTATGTGTACGCATCTGTCTCATTATGTGTATTGTCAAATTATATGTAATCAGAATACATGAGCACCTGTAAGAATTCTAGCATTTGTTGTTCGATGGTTCCACGCATTGCTAAGGTCTCCACGTATATTGGTCGAGTAGCACCCATACGGTGAGCACGACTAATCACTTGTTCCTCCATGCTGATTACATGTAACAATGTTAAATGACTTCAAAAATAAACAAATGAACATGAAGTATAAATTATAAACAATCATATCCATGGAAGCATGTATATGTCGTTAGGATTTAAAGGCAAGACCGTTTACAACATGAATCGATCTAGAGTATGTATTTTTGGCTTCAGACATCATTTGGCCTATTAATTTATCTGCATCTATACAAAATAATAGTATTTATTTTTGGCTTCAGACATCATCTGGCCTATTAATTTATCTGCATCTATACAAAAGAATATTTTTGAACTGAAGAGGTGTAAAGGTTTATTAGTTTAGCAATATCATCCAATGAAGTTGTGAACAATGAAATATACAGTTATTTTGATTTTCAGTTGTGAACAATGAAACTTCATCAAACGCCCCTCTACGTATCTTTTGTTATTTTTAATCTGTAAAAAACTAGTCATTAATTAAATCATAGCAATGTAAATTTAAATAAGCATACATTCTTAATCCCCATGAAATTTAAACTATTGACCTCGATTAATGAATGTGGAACTCGACTTTACTCAAGTGCTCAGCAACTGCTGTTCTATTTCCTATGAACATTCTTGCCATGAATCGTAGCGCTTCTTCGAAATGATCTACTTGCTCTTCAAAATGGTAATGCTGCCCCTGAATTTCATAATATTTCATTTCTTAGGCAATTAGCTTTTAGGTTAATATTATGAGAATGCTTTACTATTCAACTTTGAATATAATGGCAATTACCAGGTTGTTTACAGTCTCTGCTCTGATACCTGCAGCCCTAGAAGCAATGTTGAAGCCTCTTAGTACTTCAGTTCTTCTAGCATTTGCATAGGCCGGAACTAGTTGTCGAAAACCCAGCAATCGAGCTGCATAACGTTAACATACAAGAAAGGCAAATTTGGTAAGAGGCTGATATTGTTAAAATTATTCATTTAACTGTCAAACAATAAACTGTGAACAATAAAACAGAAAAAAATGAAAGGGGATGAAAATTAGAACATAAACAACATACAATATAATATCTCATCAAAAAATAAGCTAAATTAAGGTTTTAATTTGCTAACAGTATAACATACAGTATAATATCCATAGACTGAGATTTTCCTTATTTTTTTCTTTTGAATGTTAAGGAAAAATGCAATTTTTGGAAGAATATGTAAACTTAGGGTATCTCATGTCTGTAATTTACTTCTTAGAGATGAAAATTAGAACATAAACAACATAGCTGGTTAGTCATATCTAAACTAAGCTGAGATATCCAGATTTCGTATGAAAAAAAAGTATTACCTTAACGAAATGAAGAAAAAATACTACTGTCGTTCTAATAATTAATCAAGGTATGAAGAAAAAATGTATTTATATGTTTCTTCATTCTGATCATTTCATTCTCCAATAGTAAAGCCAAAAACTACTTGTTCTCAATGCGATTAAGTTTGTTGAATTTTAAACTAAAATAAGAAACTTGCACAAAAATGCATGGCAAAACTGTGTTTAAAACTGTACTAATTAGAAAATTGGCATCTTATATGTTACATGAATATAAAATAATATTATTAATATGTGCACAAAAGAAATATAAATACATGAAACATTGTAACAAAAGTTAAGCTGAAATATAAATATTATTTATATGTGCACCACTGCCCTGCTTTATTTAGTTTATAGTTGAAAAGTGTTCGTGATACATCAGCACATTGTATAATCTATTTTCAAGGCAACTAGTATATATCTAAGTACAAATAAACCAAAGATAGAAGATTACTAATTATTTATGTAGGCCTAAGTACAAAAAAATCAGCATGTCAGAAGATTACTTCTGTTGGCACATGTGAAGAAGCTGTCAATGCAGTAATTACATATGCTACACCAATCAAGGACAGAATTAACTAGATGGCCCCTTACGAAACTTATTAAGCTATATTTAATATGCTCTTTTATACTATACTAAATAATTGAATACAGTTACAAGTTACAGCAATGCAATACCTATATTTGTGCAGAAATTAATGGCTGAAGTCATTTTCTAATGCGCCAAATTGTGGAAGTTCATAAGGAGCTTCTAAGTTAAACCAAACTGTATGAAGTTGTAAATAGGAACAAATAACAAGTAATAAGTAATAACTAAATTCTTTAGTTTAAACCATCAGTTTAAAATCTGACGATTTTAACATTATGATTTAAACTTTAAAAAACCTACAAATCCATCAGTTTTTCTTATTAATGACTCTGGCTCAGATCGTTATCTAAGACATTTATATAACACAACTGTGTCTGCATACTATACATATAATCATCAGTGCAATAGTTCTTTCAAGCAATAGTTTTCAAAAAAGGAGAATGTAGAAGGTTGTGTCCAAGGCTGTATAAGAATACTCGTTTAACACAGAACAGTTAAGATGTTCATCTGCTTTAGTACTTTCATGATTTTAAGAATATCACGATAACATGAAAGATCATCAATAATAAAGGACGTACATCTTCTCTATTAATAATGTAAATGTAATGGAACATGTTATTTTGAAACTTTTTTTACCGTAAATCAATAGTTATCCTTCAAAAACTAAATATGGTCAAATAATGACTTAACAAAGGACACGTGTGCCTTTTCATGTAAAACTCTTTCTTCCAGCAAACAAAAGAAACAGAATTGATAGTGAATGGTAATTATTTTAACTAAAATGACCAAAACAAAATACAAAAACAAAAATTGAATGTTAGCTTTAGCATATGTTAAGGGGATTGGACTCAATACCTCTTAACAACAACTCAAGCTAAAAGTCTTACCACTTGAGATAAAATTTAAAACTTCAATGTATTTTCATAGAAAGACAAAGTAAAGATTTTGCACAACATAAACATAATTTTTCAATAAAATTTGTATCACATGCATAGCATTATATATTATATAATTCAGATTTATTTTATTACCATAAAAAATATTTCAAAAAAAATACAAATAAGTCACAAGCAAAGTATAGTGCAATTTGAATATAATAGAGTATATTTCAAATGTATCATTCAAAATTACATAGGCGCAATGTCTGTGCAAAGTACTAATGTGAAATAATATAGTAACACGTATTTATCAGTAATCCCTTATATAAAAATCATCAACCCCCAACATAACATAACAAACTAAGAATAAGATCAAAGAAGAATGAAAAATATATGAAAAATCTCACCTTAGTTACAGGCACACAATAGAACTATTGAGTTTCAAAACACCTCACCAAACACTACACATCATCCTAATACCCCACAGTCAAATAAGGAAATAGAAACAAAGGATACAAGCAATGAATCTACGACTAAGGGAGAGAGTAGTAAAGCAGCTAATAAAGGGAAACAATAAGCATATATCAATCACTACAACAAAAATACCCTTTCACAACTGCCAAAAACAGTTGTAATAGATCTATTACAACTGGCACTCGCCAGTCTTTATATCTGCAGTTGTAATAGAGCGGGATTATTTTACAAGGGGTACGTACAGTTGCAAAAGCAGTTGTAAAAAGTCTTTTTACAACTGCAAATAGCAGTTGTAAAGAGTTATTTACAAGTGCTTTCGGCAGTTGTAAAAGGCTTTTTACAACCGTAATTTGCACTTGTATTAAAGTTTATCGTAACAGCCAAAACCAGTTGTTATAAGTCTCTTTTGCAACTGTCAGCAGCTGTTGTAATGGAATCTTTTATAACTACTTTTCGCAGTTGTAAAAGACTTATTTACAACTGTTTAAAACAGTTGTAATAAATATTTTAACAACTGTTTTCGCCTGTTGCGTTAACATTATACAACAGTTTGTAATAGTTGTAGTAGGATCTACTATAACTAGTGACGACAGTTGCAACAAATATTTTTAAACTGTTACAAACAAATATAATTCATCTTTTCACAATTGCTATTAACCATAAATATCATGATATTATAATTAAAACCAATATTTCATTAATAATAACCACAACCATTCAACTTGAAACAACACGAACCATTCACATTCAAAAACAATCCAAGTTTACACAATTTATGAATTCATAACTCCGTTTCAAAACATAACTAAATCCATAACATAAATTGGTAAAAGTACATATACGTACTAATCAAAAGAGATAAAATTTTTATGCCAAGCAATAGGCGTCCCGACCGCTTGTCCAATCGTATAGATATCTGAAGTAGGACTAAATAGAAGAGCTTCAGGATCCACCACCGCATCGATCCAAACTTTCCAAGTATCTGCTCCTAGTGGTACATGATGCACTAAAACAGTAAGGTCGGTAGATGCGACTGTTGCTTCTGCGACAACATTCCTTTACCAACTCAATAATTTGCGCTTTCTAAGCTGCTGTTGAAATTGTATATTAACACCAGTTATGACGTTGTTGCTATTCCGATGAGACTGCAAAAATAAAGCATTATGGTTGAAAAAAATAAAGCATTATGGTAACTGATTTCATGTTGTTTGTGATATCTTAAAGCATAAGGTGTTTCCCCTTTGTATGTGTCCGAAGTTTGGATATGTCTGAAGTTTGTATGTAGGTCCGAACTTTGGATAGGAAAGTTCTTGACATTTAAGGTCATGAAACATTGGTTATGGATTAAGTAAAACTGCTGTACACATAGGTTTGAATGAGATGCTCTTTCCATTATTTCATATTTATTTTAATGCATTGCGTACATGTATACATGAATATTCATTTAGATATATAAGTATAATAGTGTGCTTTCTATGGTCTTTAAACTTGTAACATGACTATGAGATGTGGAATGCCTTGTTATATTCTTAGGACATGGTATTTTTATTTAAACCATAATGCATAATAAAAATAAGTCATGTTCACTCAGATCATCAAAATGCAGTTATGCTATGCTTGTCTAACAATTATGTACTTCTCCTAGTTTTTCAAGCATAACTTGATGTTTCTTTAATTTAGGCCTTCAGGCATTAATTGCAGCTGCTAGCATTCAGACAGTAAACAACAATTGTTTTAAAACAAGAAGCAATGATCAATCAAAACGTAACTGTAATGAATGAAGTTGGATTTTTATTTCTTACTTAACAAATTGTTCAATATATAGCCCAAAAGGAATGCAGTTATGCTCTGCTTGGTCTAACAATTATGTACTTCTCCTAACAACTTTTTTTCAAATTGACTAAAAGGATGTTCACATATTTCCATCCGATGTTATAAATGTCATATAGAAATGTATGAGGGCAGGTCAATCATAAAAAAAAAAGTGTTTACTGGTCCATCTTTTGCAAAAATCATTGTAGTGTGATTTAGTTTTCACCCTAAATGGTACAAAACAACCGAATGGCTAAATGGTAGCCCTGCAATTTTCCTATCGTAGAATGTTCAGATTTGAACCCATACAAAAGCTCCGGTTGCATACAATTTCTAGGAAGAAATGGTCATTAAAATTTTAAAATATATCAGTTGTTATGTCCAATGTAAAACGCCGGGTTAGTTAATAATAGGTTGAACAAGTCGAGTTTCATTTACGTCCACTATATATACTGCATTAGTTATCCCCTCTGCTTATTCATTGAAACAACCAAATAGCAAAAACATCATAGCATGAAATAGCTAATCAAGAAAGCCACACTGATGCTGCATTTCTTCTACTGCTACTTGTCAGTTTGGGAGACACTAAAACCTATTTAGACTGCGGAGAAAAATGGAGCACAAAATCAAACCGCGGGTACAGAGATAATGTGAATAGGGTTATAGGAAGAATGAGGAAGTTCACAATTAAGAATGCAGATTTGGTTTACAGAACATACGAACTCTTGGCATATATATCTGTTATTTTTTTTCCACAGTGCAGGGGAACATCCTAATAACTTTTGGCATCTACTGTAAAAATTAATCAAACTTCTTAATAAGTTTTAGCATCAAATGTGAATACTAAAAAAGAAATTGATTTCCTAGACAGGAAATAAAACTAAAAAAATGCTAATCACCATTTAATCTAAATACATACTTTGAACATGACATTGTTTCGGAAATACCTGAGGCGTATTGCCACGAGGAGTCACTGGTTCTTCCGCTACATTTTGTTTACCATTGATGTTCTGTTGAAAAAAAAAATGTTAGACACGCATTAATAAATTAAACGTATATCAATTACTCATTAACACGGTGAATCAATTATAACTTACGGCCATAAACAAATCAGAGAACTCTTTCATTTGAGCCTGGAAGGTTGTAATTTGATTTTCTAAGTCACGTGCTTTTTTTGAACTAATCATACGAACTCTGAACTGAGTTGGTGTAACCCCAAAACCTAGCCCCCTTATTATACCTCTGTGTTTACGACCAAAAACCTTCGACACTCCATCTTCGTTCAATGATATTGTTCATTGAGAAATTTGAGTGTTTTTATACTCTTTTATCTTAACCTACAAATTCAAAAATGTTCATTTTTCATATGTCGCAACATTAAATGTAACATTCAAATACTAGAGACAATTGCAAAAAATACATGTCAAGTAAAATATATCAAATTCAACTATGTAATCGGTGAAATGGTTAAATGGAGTCAAAATCAAAATATATTTTCATTTGACTTAGCTTAGAATGTTGAAACCGAGGAGGAGTTATCGCTTAAATATTCTAACTCGACCAACTATTACACCTGAGGAGAAGTTGTTAAAAGTTCCTTTATTACAACTACTGAAATAGAACAGTTGTTACAAGATACCTATTACAACTGCTGAAATAAAATAATTGTTAAAAAATACCTATTACAACTGTTAAGAAAAAACAGCATAGAAAACTAAATATATATAGCTTTATTATTTACGACTAAAAAAATTCAAACGCTAAATGGTGATAGTTTTCAAATTGCCTAGTTATATATTTTAAGTGATATAATATAATGATATTTTAAGTTATAAAGATATATTCATTTAGCTTTTCAAGTTGTTTACTTCTATGCTTTTATGCTAAAATAAACCGGTTAAAACATTCTTGAAATTGTTTTTTTTTCCTTGTAACTTTGAGTGTTATTCTTGATTTTTTATTAATTCAGTGATGATGAGTAACTAAAACAAATTTATTGATCTTATTATTATCGATGTGGTTAAATCTAGTTATTTTCCAAAAATGTGTCTGAAACCAAATAACGCAGTAAAGAATCCGTTAACAGTGTTAAAAAGAAAAATAAGGCATTTAGGCCAAAATTCCACATAAGTTGGTGGAAAGAAAACCAACCACTGTGATCATAAGAAGCAAAGCTTGACTTTTAAGTTTTACATAAATAGCTCAAATTCAGATTTCTATAAGAATAAGCAACTTCTACTCATACGCTCCACTCAAAATCGAAATCCATGGAGCAGGTCAAGGTTCCAAGAGTGAAATTGGGCTCTCAAGGCTTTGAGGTAGTTATCATCCACCATGCTTTTAATCAATTTTTTATTTTATTTTTTAAATCATTTTAATACACATCGCTTCTAAATGAATATTATTCCTTTGTAAATGCTTAGGTATCCAAACTAGGATTCGGTTGCATGAACCTTCCGGGAGCATATGACTCTGCAGTTCCTGATGAAGATGGAATTGCGATTTTGAAGCATGCTTTCAATAAAGGAATCACATTTTTTGATACTTCTGATGTATATGGGCCTCATACAAATGAGACTTTAATTGGCAAGGTATGAATGTTATTCATGTCTTAATGCTAAAATTTCACTATAAAGCACTTGGGTATTTTTCTTCCAACGGCCTGCTAATTTAAATTTGGATATGCTGAAATTTATACAATATAATGATATATTGTGGGCGAGAAGAAAATTTAGTTGTTGGTATCTTTTTAGCTCTAGTTAACTAACAGTTGTTACAGATAGGCAATGGTAATTGATTTTGAGCATGTTCAACATATCATACATGTAGGCAAAACTATTTATAAGTAGATTACTTGAGTTTAGATGTTTGAGAACTTACCGTAAGAAGCTTATATGAACATAAGTAGCTTAGAAGTTAAACTTGAAGAAAGAACTATTAGCTGACTATAACTTGGATGATATAAGTCCATAGGTTATTGATACGGTTCTAAGCTATTAACATAGGATAGAAGAAGAATTTAGAGGAGAGAAGAGGGACTGGAAGAAAGAAAACAAGAATAGAGAAGATAATTTTCAAATTCAGCCTGCTATTTCATTGCATACTACTGTTTATATAGCTATTACAATCATTTGTAGCCAATCATTTGTAACAACCCAAGGACACGTGGTCCACTCCAGCTATTACATTTGTTATAATTCTCTCAGCATGTAAAATAAACAATTATCTATAAAAGAAATAAATTGGTTATAACTGCCTTAGTGCTTTCTTTTGCATGCTGTGCTATTTTATAATGTGATGGCATTCTAGAAGCATCTTTGGGTCTTGTGTGTGCTGCGCTATGCACAGTGGCTGGTGTATCCATATCAGTTATCTTACCAAGTACAGACATATAACTAGAACAGTTATACTTGTTGTTTCAAACTATTTACAAGGAAGATATCGTCATTGAATATTCATTATCCTTTTATATGAATATGTCCAGTTCATTAATTTGGTATACATTTATTACTTATATGTAATAATAGTCAAACTCCAGAGTTAACTTATTGTAAAATCCAATTACATTTGAACACTTTATACTTCTATATTGCTCCAATTAAATTTTTTATGAAGAGGTATTTTTGGATTATCTTTTTTGCACATAGGCAATAAAAGAATTGCCAAGAGAAAAGATACAATTGGCTACGAAATTTGGAATTGTTCCTCGATCGAGTTCTATGATCATGAATGGAAAACCGGAATACGTTAGATCTTGTTGCTTGGCCAGTCTTGAACGTTTAGGGCTCGACTACATTGATTTGTACTATCAACACTGAATCGACCAAACCACTCCTATCGAAGAGACCAAGGATTGAGGATCTGGCCGGAACCACGAGATTTCGGCCATCTCGTCTCAGTTCCGGCCATCACCGGGATGGGATTAGGTCAAAATCCCGTCCCGTTCGAACTTCAATTAAAAAAAATCACGAAAAGGAGAAAAGGGCAAGAGCCGAATCAAATTGCGCGCTAACATCCAAAATCGAAAACGGAATGCAAACAGAAAATCGACCCGTGCTTGTACAGTGAAAGCATAAAATTTTTGCTTATAAATAAAACGACTGCGAACATAACTTACCACTTGTGCTTCAGTAATCAAATTCGAGCAAGAAGGTCACCGATTCGCGCAAATTCGAGCAAGAAATATCACCGATTCGCCGCGTTGATCTTAGAGTTGGCAGAAGAAGCGAAAGTTCGACATCGCCATGTTGATTTGGAGTTGGCAGGAGGAGAAGCGAAAGTTCGACCTCACCGCGTCTTCAGCCCTAGCTTGCTTGCTTTCGAATGAAGGTGAGTTTTCATCTTTGTCTTCTGCCCTAGCTATCGAGACTTTTTATTTTTTAAATTCGTTTGTGTTTTAATTTCTTCAAACGAATGAAAATAAGCAACCACTTTAAATTCCTTTGGGCCTGGTTGTTTTAGCCGATATAGAGACCAAAACAACATTGTTTCATGTGGCATATTGTTTTCGGCTATTTTTTTGTTCCATATTGTTTCATGTGGCATATTGTTTTGGTCTGTGTTCCATATTTTTTTGTTCCATATTGTTTTGGTCTGTGTTCCATATTTTATTGTATGCTATATTTCTATATGAATTTGAATCGTTTATCGTACGTTTTCTTTAAAAATGCAAAAATCCAATATCAAGACCGAAACCGAAACAAAATCCGAAACGAGCGAAATGACCGAAACTGACCGAAACAAACAAATTTTCAAATGACCGAAACCGAGACCGAAACCGAGTTCTCGAACCTTGGAAGAGACTATAAGCATCATTTATTTTGAACAGTTGAACTGGATATTGTCCACATATGAGAAATATATATATTGATCATGTGTTGTATATACTATATAGAACATGTTTTATGGTTGGTCACATTAAACTGATTATTAGTAGCTTATTTGCATTTGGATGTTTTGAACATCCTAATCCTTATGAGAAATTAACATAATTATGTTAGAATTGAAGATTGAAGAAACAATTATTAAATTTTAATTTAATTTCAAATGTAATTTTGATCAAGTAAATAGTAAAAATAGTAGATGCTACTATTTAATATTCAACATCGATCTGTCCAATTATATAATTTGATACACATATTAATCAAACACCAAAATTAACTTATTTTAACTTGAAAATCGAATTATATCCGAGCACTTTCACTTTTTTTATCATTCAATCAAAACTACTGAAAAATTACTGTACAAAACTCCTTTTTAAGGTGATCTAAAATAAATAGTTGCCAAATGAGCTCTTAAAGAGGGTTTCAACTATTTCTGAAGATATAAGATAAATCAAATAAAATGATTTTTGGTGTATGTACATAAGGAGCTGAAGAAACTAGTAGAAGAGGGGAAAGTGAAGTACATAGGGCTTTCATACTAACAAGCTATTTCAATAATTGACGGACAGATTAAACACTTGAGGAGAAATATAGTTCAACTCAATAATTGAATTCAATATATATGCACTTCTATATGTGAATTATACACAAGCTATCAGATTAGCATTATAAGGGATTACAAACACAACGTTAAGTGAGTTTTCTCTATGTGTGTGTTGCTGAAGCAAGTGGCCTAGCCAGCTGCATAGTAACTGTGCAACTCTAAACCTAACTAGCTCTAGAACTAATAATTAAGCTGTACACTATATATATGAAGTGCCTCTGCATACCTTAATTTACAATGCCATAATTACTTAAAACTGGAAGTGCGTTTTCAAGTTTCATTTCTAATCATTGTCCATGAAGCAAAATCATATTTGTTTTGCCTTCCAGCTTCAAAACCTATGTATGTTCTGCTTACATTTAGATGTTCCACTTACATTGCTTCAAAGTATTTACTGCACTACCATAAGAGAGATGCTATGTAGTTCAGCTGACACACAAGACTATAACTAGTTTGTAAGTGCATGCACTTGTGCACGTGCATACAGATGGACGAAAATTAGAATGGAAACATCTTTGGTAACAACATTGGCTTATTCTTGTCCAGATTTTATGTGCATTTTTTTTTTGGGACTGCACTTAAATTCAATAATGAAACGAGATCATGGACTCTTAACAGGGACTTGCCAGTAAGTTCAAAAAAACATAGATATCTTGTCATATAACCATTCCTTGTTTTTAATCTTTCTTACTTTATACAAGCACACCTGTTCAAATTCTTAATGTTTTGCATGTCATTCCCACAGGAAGGTAGCTATGAGTACAAGTATATAGTAAATGGCGAATGGACATGCAATAAATCAGAGGCAATTACAGGGCCAAATGGAGATAGTCATGTAAATAATTATATTCAGGTAAAATTCATTGATAGAACTTTATCCTTATTTAACCATACAAATTGCATTAACATTTACTTTTGTTTATAGGTCGCAGTAGTAGTTCCAATGTTAAAACAGAGGAGCTGTACAGGAGGTTAACAAGCAATGATGTTTTCCTCACATCATAGGAAAGACAAAAGACGAGATTATTTAGATACATGTAGTCAGTAAGTGTATAGTATATTGATGCTAATGTGCATATATATTATATATTATATATTATGAATTTTCTATAGTTCTTAACTGAAGTTGTACATAAATAATCAATGTTGAGATTTGTAAACTCCATTGAACTAGTTTTTAGTTGATTATCCAAGGAGATATAAGAAACATATTGATTTATGTATCGAATTCAAGATCAAAGGATCAAGGTTTGAAGTTAATTCATGTTTTGGTATATTACTAGTTAAACATGTATTCGGGTAAGATTGGTAATAATAAAAAATCAGAACTATCCAAGGACATAGATACTAGTTAAACATGATGCAGGTAAGATTGGTGAATTACCAAACTTAAAAGAACTGCAGATGCTCTTTAATATCTTCACTGCTTCCTTTATATTATTGTTCTCTGTTTCTGAATATGAAAGAACCTTGCTAATAACAACTTCAATGGACTCGTTCCTTCTTCAGTTGCAGATAACAACAATATCAAATTAGTGTAAGTACGAATATAATTTTGTCAAATTATAAATATATCACTTTTCTACTTATATGGAACATTGATATTTTATAGTCTTTTACCTTTTAAGAATTACTCCATCGTGATTGATGGCAACTCAAATCTTTGTCAATCATACCAGTCATGTAAAACATTCAACAGTTATAGACCGCCATCCTCCAAATGAATCTATTGATTCTCCTACTAGTACAACTACAAAGAGAAATAAATACATCAAGAGAAGAAAAGGATCTAGGAGCAACTATAAGCGGAGAACCTAGATTAAAAAAGAATGAAAAAGATCAAACCTTTTGAGCAATAGCACGAGCGAGTACAAGCGGCGAGCATAAGCGATCTAGGAGCGATAGTTGTGGCCTGCAATCGGCGACGGCGACGATTTAGGGCTGCGACTAAATTATTCCAAGGAGGGAAAACGAATTTTTTTGCTGGTTTAGGTTTTTCTTTGGCGTTTAGGAGCGATTTAGGTTTTTATTTTTACGTTTGGGCGGCCGAACAAATGAAAGGAGGGAGATCGAATATAATACTATACTAGTCAACCTTATGAAATATAATACATGTTACAACTATTGAAAACAGTTGTGATAAATAAATATTACAACTGCTATACAAATATACTTGTTAAAAGTGCCTTTATTACAACTGCTGAAATAGAACAGTTGTCACAAAATACCTATTACAGCTGCTAAAATAAAATAGTTGTTAAAATATACATGTTACAACTGTTAATTTTTGCTGTTTGTAAATGAAAGGTTGTAATATGGTTGTGTTGTTGTAGTGAATGTTACTATAGAAAATAAGTTTGGAATACTTAGCTCGGATAAAGAGGAGGATTCAGAAGATCAATCTTCTTAGCTTGAACGAGGACTTATAAGCATTTGGATATAACTCCGGCTTATAAGCATATAAGTGTTGAGATTTTGAAAAATCTTACAGATGTATAAGTTGCATTCGAGAGCTGAATAGTTTCCTTAGGATGCTACCAGTTAGCTGATTCTTGTTGAAATGGCTTTTCATTGATATATGATAGATGTCAGCTGAACTAAAAATGCAACCAACTACTTATTATTTCATCACCGTTTAAAAAAATTGTACTTACAAATGCTTAGCATTACGGAGTTGGCCGAGCCCTGGCAATTTTTTATTTGAAACCGGTATTGTTCCACTGATTTGATTGTCTGCTATATCAAACCAGTACAGGTTTGATAGCTTGCCAAATGAAGGAGGAATTGTACCACTAAACTTATTTGAATTTAAAGCCCTAAAATTAATTTTGGTAAGAGTTTCATTAGTTTCTCAAATTATTTACATTGAGAATGACAATGAAGTACTTACAAAAATGAGAATTTTGCCTGTTCACTTCCATCCAAACACTGTTCCATCCAAACCACTCTTCTCTGCACAGTGATACAACTTATTGCCTTCACATTGCCTCTATTCTATCCCATACCCACATCGCTGACCTGCTTCAGACCATCCATCCACCATTGCATCTGACCTTGTCCACCATCTTGCTTACAACATTTCACATAACCACTCCCTACTTTCCTTTCATACAACAGACAATACTTCCATCACAACTAACCTTCAAACCACACGAGCACCACCATTACCTTTATAAACTGCTTCACTACATCATTTGACAACCCCACAGTACTGCCTACAAACGATTTCAAATACATATCATCCAACAAACTTCAATACCGACCATCGCCTGAACCAACATCGCCTACGACACTAGCAGATCCAACTACGACCTCATTCACCTCCACTCACCGCCCCAATCGAACTCCTACAACATCACCAACCAACATCAAACTCGAAGCCCTATCGCAACCTCACCCAGTTCGACGACATTGTTCCCCAGCTCCTCATCCAATCGCCTGCAATTGCTTCAATCACTACCCAAATCACCCAAAGCGACTACCATCGTGGAATCGCTCTCGAATACGAACTGTGGAATCTATAGAAATTGATCGCTTAACTGTGGAATCTCGAATACGAACTGTGGAATCTATAGCAACTCGAGAAACCATTTTAGGGTTTTTTTTAAGCAGGCGAATTATTTGGAGAAAAGAATGGGAGCGGCGAAAAATAATTGGAAAGGCAGGATGTAACATGTGAGCAACTAATAACCTAAATAATATTGCATCGCCTCTGCTGAGGAACCGATGCGAAAATTATTATCTTGGACGTAGTTGCATCGGTTGACTTTAAAACCGATGCGACTAAAACTATTTGCATCGACGTATTTGCATCGGTTGTTGGTGACAACTGATGCAAATTTGATTTTTTATTACCTATTGCTTTCCACGTACCAATTGCATCGGTTATTAAGACAGAACTGATGCAAATAGTTCTATTTGCATCAGTTTTTACTTCAACCGATTCAAATGAGGCAATGCAAATGGCCTGTTTTGTAGTAGTGGAAGGCCAAAAGTATGATTGCGAAATCAACTGCAATGTACGATCTCTTCCCACATGTCCTTCCTCATGCAATTCTTTGATAATCTTCATTCGCAAACTACCCTCTGGTATACACAATTGATTTCCTTTGAAGAGAAAACCATCCACCAACACAAACTCGTCCGTCTTTCCCTCCTTGACTTCATCTACAAACTTTGCAAAGTAAGGATCTTCAACACACAATTCTGGCAACATTTCAAACCCCGTCACTTCAACCTTCATTGTAGTCAACAAATGATTCCTTCGAATCAATGCATCTGCCACTCGATTCGTAATTCCTGACTTATGCATCACCACAAATGTAAATTGTTGCAAGTATGCGATCCACGAAGCATGCCTGGCTGCAATCTTATCCTGTCCCTGCAAATGCTTCAATGCTTCATGATCAGTGTACAACACAAACTCCTTGTGAAATAAGTAGTGTCTCCAATGTTTTATGGCTTGCACAATAGCATAAAACACTACATCATATGTATTATATCTCATCTTTGCTCCCGATAGCTTCTCACTGAAATATGCAATAGGACGTCCTCTCTGACTTAACACCCCTCCAATTCCAACTTTAGATGCATCAGTATGTAGCTTAAACACTAACTCAAAATCCGGCAAAACTAGAATTGGTGCTAACGTCAAAAGCTCCTTGATCCGCTCAAAAGCATATCCTGCTTCCTCTGACCATGAAAATTGCTTCCCCTTCATACAATCAGTAACTGGTGCCATCACGCTACTGAAGTGTGGAATAAATCTTCGACAGAATGATGCTAAACCATGAAAACTTCTAACTTCTGTTATCGTCCTGGGTTGTGGCCAATTTTTGATTGCTTCAACTTTATTCTGATCCACCTGTATACCTCCTTCTGATATAACATATCCTAAAAATAAAACACTATGCATCATGAACACGCATTTCTTCGTTGCAGCATAAAATTGTTCCTGTCGCAGTATCATCAACACTTCTCTCAGATGATGCAAGTGTTCTTCTGTGCTTCCACTGTATATCAGTATATCATCAAAATACACCACTACGAACTTCCCAATAAATGGTCTAAAGATCTGATTCATCACCTGCATAAATGTACTAGGTGCATTCGAAAGACCAAATGGCATAACCAGTCATTCGTACAACCCCTCACGTGTCTTGAACGATGTTTTCCATTCATCCCCTGGTCGAATTCGAATTTGATGATAACCACTCTTCAAATCGATCTTCGAAAAGATAGCAGCTCCACTTAGTTGATCCAACAAGTCATCCAATCTAGGCATAGGAAATCTGTATCTCACTGTAATCTTGTTTAGTGCCCGACTATCGGTACACATCCTCCACGTTCCATCCTTCTTCGGCACTAACAAGGCTGGAACTGCACAAGGACTTAAACTTTCCTATACACGCCCCTGTTCAAGCAATTCTTCCACCTGCCTTCTCAACTCCTCGTGCTCCTTTGGACTCATTCTGTAATGTGGTCTATGTGGTAACACAGCTCCCGGAACCAGATCTATTTGGTGTTGTATGTCCCTCAACGGTGGTAACTCCGTTGGCAGCTCTTCAGGAAATACATCTTCAAATTCTTCCAGCACTAGCTTTACTTCTTCAAGAATTTTAACCACTTCATTACTCTCACGCCCAATTAACAAAAATACTTCAGGTTCATCTTCGACTTCTTTAACAAACTCCTTCAATGATAGCAAAGTTTTCAGCTCTTCAATCTCCTCCAACTTGCTTTCTTCTTGTTGTCGCTTCTTTGGAACTAAAGTGATTTTTGTGCCTTTGAACATGAAACTTTAGCTGTTGGTACGTCCATCATGTTGCACAGCTCTATCATACTGCCATGGTCTCCCCAACAACAAATGGCATACATCCATATCCACAACATCACACCAAATTTCATCTTTGTATTTCTTCCCAATCGAAAAATTAACACAAGCTCTTCGTCCAACCTTCACCTCCCCACCTTTCCTCAACCAAGCTAACTTGTAAGGCTTCGGATGCTTCTCGGTCTTTATTGCCAACTTCTTCACAGCTTCCGTAGAGATGATATTGTCACAACTTCCCGCATCAATAACAAACTTGCACACCCTTCCCAAGATAGTGCACGTTGACTGAAAGATGTTACTCCTCAACCAGCTAGTCTCTTCCTCCTGCTTTGGTGTCAAGCAATTTCTCCTCATCATTAATGAATACCCTTCATCTCCCGACACTTCTTCCTCCTCCGCAACATGTGGTGAATTAAAACATTCAGCTTCTACATCCTCATCCTCAACCTCAGCTATCATTACTCGCTTCTTTAGCTTCGGACATTCATTGCTTTTGTGACCAAGCTCCTGACAATTGAAGCATTTGATACCACTATTGACCTTGGTCTTAGCAACTTCACTAACAACCGATTTTGCAACAGCCTTGGAAATGTTCGCATTGCTACTAGCCCCTTTCATTTGATTGTTGGAATTTGTAAACACACCACCACCTCTCCTACGTTGCTTCTCCCAAGCTAGAGCTTTTTGATGTGCTTCAGCAACAGATCTGGGATCAAACATATTCACCATATCTTGAATCTGCATTCTCAACCCTCCAACGAATCTAGCGGTCAACTGTTCCTCCGTCTCCATGATGTCATTCCTCGCAATCAATTGATAAAATTCATCCGCATAATCATTTACTGACTTTTTTCCCTGTCTCAGATTCTGCAATCGTTGATACATAAGAGATTGATAATTGTGTGGCAAGAAAGTAGCTTTCATCAACTTCTTCATCTTCTCCCATGAATCAATCTTTGACTTTCCCATCCTCTCCCGTGTAAGTTTTGTTTGCTGCCACCATGCCATAGCTCTCCCTCTCAAACGTGTAGCAACCAACTTAACTCTTTGATGCTCGGGAACTTCCTTAAAGTCAAAAATCTCTTCAACATTAGACAACCAATCAAGGAATTCTTCAGCTTTCATACTACCCTTGAATTCTGGAATTTCAGTTTTCATCCCCGACTCCCATCGACGATCATCTTCAACATCCCTATATGCATTTCGTACTTGGTCTTAATCTCGATAATGAATATTACTTCTATCACTCTCTTCATCATAATCACGTGTACTTCGATATCGATCTCGACCTTCAACATCTCTTCGATCACGCATGTCTCTTCTACTATGTCTTTCATCATCACGATATGGCTCATACTCAAACTCACGTGGAGTTCTTCTCTCTTCATCTCGAAATACATGGTGATCTCTTCTTATTGAAACTGATGACTCTCTTCTACCTCGATCAGATTGTGGCGACACCCTCCTCGCTTCCGTAACTGATGGTGAAACTCTATTTCCTCCATGGTTCGAGATTGGCGACCTTCTCCTTTGACTTTGATTCATATCAATCATCAATTTCTCCAATCTACCAATTCCTTCATCCAACTTCTCATTGAATTTGTTGCTAATGCGTTGTTCCATTTGTTCAACATCTTCTCTTTTGTACAAATCTTCAACATTTTGATGACGGTTAGCTCTTCTCGACGGCATTGTCGAATCAAACAATCTTTTACAACTCGGCTTGGACTTACAAAAGTGATGTACGGCCTTCAACTAGCTCGGATCTACACTTCAACTCGCACAAACCAACTTGACTCGGTTCGGCCTGATCTCTGAACAACTCTTCACTTAGCTCGGCTTCGCTTGATGTAGCTCGGCTTCACTAACTCGGCACAAAGTCTAACACTTTCCTTGGCTCGGCTGACACTCCTCAAACTCTTCTCCTTGGCTCCAAGACTCGGCTTAGCTATTATTGGCTAAGTCTAGCTCCGATACCAAATAATGCAGTGGAAATAACAGAAATGGATACAACGATGACAGTAGTAATCGATGGATTGAAAATACCAAAGGCCCAAATCCGTTGATCACGAAGATACCGGATTCTAGCTATCTCTAACACGTTGATCGCGCACGATACCGTGTTAAAAGATCTATGATTCTTCGAACGTTGATCTTGTGCACAAGATACCGTGAATCGGCTTCAAATCCGTTGATTCGAGCGCACTCGAATACCGAAAGTGGAGATAGGAGATAACACTCAACTACCAATTTAAGAAGAGGCACAAAGCACTCAAACAAATTTTTATTCAAAATCAACCAAGTTTACAAATGACCCAACATCCCTATTTATAGGGTTACAACTCACACGACTCAACATAGGTCGCTAACGACCTAAACATCACGACCTACGACCTAATAGGTAAGCGACTTAACCAATACAACATGAACGACATACGACTTAAGGAAAATATAGGTACAACATATTACATGAGTTATAATTATACGACCTAACAGAAATAGTTACAACACACGCGACCTAAGCTCCACGCGACTTAAGTCAAAGCGGCATATGCGGCATAAGGTCGTTAACTCGCTTGAGCGACCTAAAGAAGTGGCTTCTGAAAATCTTCAAGCGACCTACCAACAGAGCGACATAAGGAAAAACCTTCTTCAAGCGACTTAAAACCATCAGCAACTGGATCTTCTTCACGCGACCTAACTAGGTCGTAGGTCGCTGGCAATGACAGTAATGATTTGGTTTGTTTGGTTTGCTCGTTAGGTCGTATTACATTAGGTCGTCTGCGAGTTGCTTCTCCCTTCTCTCTTAGCTCGACATCCCCTAGTTCCAATGCATACTCTGTCTCGTTAGCCCGTAAGTCGTTAGGTCGCACGCGACCTAAAATATCGTTAGGTCGCTCGCGACCTAAAATTTGCGACCTAGTGTTGTACCGCGCTGCATCATGAAGTCTAATAACCGTAGTTCTCAATGTTTGTTTAAAACTAGTTTATAAACAATTTATAAATGTTATAAACTATTATGAATAAAAATAATAATAACTACAACGATTATATCAAAATGTTTATTATTTAAAAAAATAGAATATCAATACATAAATAGGTTAAATGTTTAAAACACCCAAAATAACTTCCAATTTCCACATGGCATCCTCTCTAATATCCGATAAAAATCCCTTCATTTCCAATTAAAGACATAAAATACCGTAAATACCCCTAACACAATCATTATTACATCGAAAATAGTTATGCACAAATTCATTTCTCTTGCAAAATCATTCTCATTATTCATAAAAAGAAAAAACTAAAATTTACTCCAGTAATGGCGACACAATGGAACAATTATTACTACACGATCAGTGAAATGACGCGCAAACCCGTACCCCTTAAATCGACACTATTTCCCAACATATCGACTCAAAGTGAACGGAAATACGAACCATTAGGGTTAAAGAAGAAGGAGGTAGAAGAAGAAGAAACAAAATAACAACAGAATCTAACCATCGCAGCGGAATAAAATATAATAGATAATAACCGATCTTTACAAAAAAGAAACTATATCTGTTTATACATTACATCATCAGAGTACAACATCAGAGTACAATATAATCAACATCACAATTCAGGACAGTTATAATAACTTGTCCCACATACAGAATACACAACATACACAACACAGCGGAATATACATCATATACGTGTGATACGTCTCGCCATCTAGCTCGTCTCCTGAGCTCCACAGCATCATATCATGTATCCTATAATACTCGGTCTGACCCGAGCATTATAGTTAAATAACACCCGAGTCAGTCTGGAATATCAGCGTGAGAAAACCACACTCAAATTGATTATTAAAGTTTCAAAATCCTTTGAAATCAAAAGCATCTCGTAAGACCACGCCACAAATAAACATGTCGGGTTTTTACCTTACGATAGCTAAAACACTTTTTATCAAATCCGTCTGATATTATAATAGTGTCTATATACAAATACTTATTCAAATAGCCGAAATTGTTACATCTATTAAATTCCTGCTAATAGGTATACAAACAAAACTGTAAAGGCATGTAGGGAGAATGGATTTCCAACTAATGACTAGGCACTAGGGTACCACCTGTCATAGTACCCGGTCTAGTTCAGTGTACCGAGGACCACGCCCGATCCCCTGCAACACAAGACAGGAACTACCTAAGGGTAATTCCAAGTAAGATCACCCCATGGTTGGGATCAGCAACCGCACCACTAAGCCGAAATAAAAGGGACATCTAGACAGGGATGACCTTACCCTAATGGGCGCTACCCACATAGCCTTACTACATAACCCCTGATTTTCAGTCATTCCTGGTTGATGAGGCTTGAGGCTAAGCGTTACCTTTTTAGAACCGTTTCACTTAGAATGCTCATCGTCCACCTAACGATGTTCCGAAAGCATTCATCCATACAAGTCCGTTCCGGGTTCGAACGGAACCGAAGGCATTATTCCTACTACATCCATTTTGGAATCACCCTCAGGATTAGTAGCGATTAGGCCTTGCACTTCATTGTACCATCTTCGATTCAAACTCGTTTCCCCACGAAACGTACAAACCAAATCGAAGTGGTGTTCGGAAAATAAATCCCGATCCCGGTCTCTTCGAAACGATCAGAGCATTGGCCAATATTGATAGTCGGTTATTTAACTATCAATGAACATTCACAAACAACCATCAAAACAATAAATAATTTTCCAAATTATTTATTAATCTCAAAATATCTTCGCAAGATATATTTCCATTTTCAACCATTTTTGAAAATAATTTCCAAACCACACTCTTCTCATGGAATAAATTCCCAAATATTTATTTCCACTGAAAACACCAAGTACAATTACTTTAGATTTTTAAAATAATTTAAAAACACTTTATTATAAAATATACTTTAAACAAAACATTTAAAACACTTAATTATAGAATATACTTTTAAACATTTAGATTTAAAAATACTTTAATACTTTATTTTATAAAAATATACACTTTAAGAATATTTAAAATAAAGCTACTTTATAAAATATAAAACTAAATTTTTATCTTTTTAAAACATAATACCAAGTCACCTTTATATAATTACTACTCAAATAAATTTGAAAAATTCTTGCTTTAAAATTCTAAACATTTAAACATTTAAAAATAATAGATTTTCCAAAAAATACTTTTAAAACAACTTTGAAACTTTAACTTATACTTAAGAATTTGCTTTGAAAACGTACTTGGCTATCCAGGGAAATATACTTCTCTTTCACATCTTTAGAAATAAATCACTATTTATTTTTAATCACATTTACCCATTCCATTTATAAATTCCCACCTTGAATTTATCCTTTCAAATATCCACTGATATATATTACTTCACTTTTTATAAACCCAGTTTATAAATTCCACAGTTCCACTTTCCTTTCAAGACACGGTTTTAAATACTAAATCAATTTCCAAATTGATTTTCAGATTTTGTTCCATTTGAAATAAATTCCTTTACTCACTCAAATTCATTTCAAAACCCATTAACTTCATATTTTACTTCTCGATTATGATTTAAATTCTTATTTAACTGAAAATATCAATTTCATACTTTTCCAAATTCCTTCCTTATCCTTCCCAGTAAATTGAAACCTTGGATCACAATGAATTCTTCATTCCTTTAAATAATATCAGTTAAGTTTTAAAATTCATTATTTCTCTGTTTATTCAAAATCCCCTATTCCATACTCGGAATTTATCAATTAAAATTTTATAATCAGTTTTATTCTTCCCTAATTAATTCTTAAATTTATTCAAATTCTTTATAATTATTTCACTTACAAATTCTCAACTTTTATTTTCTTTCCCGAAAATCCAATTTATATATTTTTGTAACTCATTATACGAAATAAATTCAATCAAACCATAACATCCAATACTCCAATTATCAATATAATTCATCACAAGATATCAAATAATCATATCATAGAATATTTGAACTAAACTAATATTTGAGGAATCCAGTTGGATCCCTCCAATCTATTTCCCTGCATCCACAGACGTTAGCACAATATAAAATACCAATTCCACTTCAAGGTGGAATATCGCGGTATATTGGATTATATAATATCATCCGCTATTATGCGGCGCATAGGGTCTCATCCGCTATATAATGCGGGAAATCAGTCACTCCAATATACTATATACTACTATATAATATACCACATTCCATCAATTCAATCATTCAACCAAATATTTAAATTTAACCATTTAAATTTAAATAAAAACGAGAAGAGTGAGATTAACTCACCTTTGATTATTGTTTGCAATCCACTTCGATCTCGATTTGATTTCACCATGATTTAGACCTTGTAAAACATTATATGATTTATTATCATTTTGAACTAATCGAACAATAAATTTTTATTTATTAACTTAATTAACTAAGAATTTATTTAAACCAATAAATTTGATTTTAAACTAATCTTCCTAAAATAATAATAGTTAAATATATTAACTTAACAAATAAATCACCTAAATAAATTATTTCAAAATAACAAGTAAATTTAAAATATCTATATGTATATTATTTATTTCATTTCTTTTGAAACTACCTACATATATACCTATAAAATAATATATATTACCATTTAAAATTTCTACTTTCTTAAATCTTATCCTCATACAATTAAGTCACTGTATTTATATTGTAACGACCCACTATTTTTGTAACGAAGCGGATTTTTCGCGCTCGAAAATCGACATCCATACTTTACATCGTACTCGAATGCCACCAAACAGAGATATCAATATTTTATTTGTACAACAGGTTGATAAATGTTTTGTACCACCAAACAGAGATATTTCTTTTTATATGGAGGCTAAAATGATATTGTATGTACTTAGAGACGCAAACATTCAATGCTAATATCCTTTATGTTTTCAACCCTATCTATTTTTGCAAGCTACACTTATATATACATATTTCGGTGGCTGATAGAAAAGGTGTTGTGTACTAAGGGATATGGCATTAATTGCTTAAGTCCTTTCTTTTCTTTTGCTTGTTCTAGCCTTGCATATTTTCTTACAGGCTACATATGATATTGAGAAGATTTTGTGGGGTGCTAGAGACGTTTGCATTTATTACTTGGTTTATATTTTATATTCTTTCTTTTGCAAGCTTGCATACTTTATTTGATATAAGTTTTATTACTTCTTTTGTTTCTATTTATTACTTGAATAAATTCCTATTGTTCTATTTTTATACTAGTTTATAAATATGTAACTAAGATTTAAATTGGTATAAAACTATATATATATATATAATTTATTTAATAATATAGTTGAATCTCCATATTTTATTTTATTGTTAAGTTTTCCCAAATTTATTTACTTTTTGGTTATCTTATATATATAATTTTTCTAGCTTAAACATTTATTTATTTATTTTTTTAAAATTCATATGACTCAATATATATATTCTATGTGAATCGGGGAAAATCGCTTCAATTTAAAATAATTATACAATTTTAATTCAAAAATTCAATAAATTATAAATTAAATTAAAATCTAGGGTCGTTACAAGCTTCCCCCCTTAGAAGAATTTCATCCTCGAAATTCGCAGACACAAAAACAACATAGAGATAGACAGATTCGATCTCCTATAATTCCTCAAACTTACGATATGAATTCCAAACTCAAGTCGGAATATCTCAGAATACATACCAATTTATCCCTCTTCGGACTTTGGTATTCAAAAGAAATTAGAATAGAATTTCAAAACTTGGTTTCAAACGATATCGTTTTATTGATTTAATTCAATTTTATCCTCATTCTATTAATCAATTTAACTCAATATAAAATTTCCAATTTCAAATTCATTAAGGTTTAAATCAAAAGGCTGATAAGAAATCGATGAAGATACGAAGTAAGTATCATCTACAATGATTCGTAGGACATCAACGCACCGAAACTTCTTCTTGTAGGTGGTACGAAGCAATCAAAAAATTTGGAAAGACGAATCAAAGGAGATTGATAAGAAAGTTGTTTCCACTGTTGCAGGGCATTGACCATTTATAGTCGTATTCCCCTGTCCCCTATCTTGGCCTCTTCTTGCACTCATACTCACTATCAGTGGATAGTAAGAGAATTTACTGAGACGTTTAAACGGATATCTTAGGGATACACTCATTCTAGGGATACTTTACCCTATCTCTAATGAGTTACTTAATGTGTTATACTCCTGAGCTAAAGTTTAACCTTAGCTCTGATACCAAATGTAACGAAGCGGATTTTTCGCGCTCGAAAATCGACATCCGTACTTTACATCGTACTCGAATGCCATAGATTCAACCGTTCAAATCCGAGTCGCCGGAGCTTATAACACAGTTAAGTAAATAACACAGTGGAAGAAAAAAAGAATAATACATTGATATACAATATCTGATACAATATCTGATACAATAGAGTGATACAATGAATATCAATATACATCAGAGATATGATACAAGAAATAGCGGCGGAAAGAAAATAGATAACACCAGCAGCGGATAATCTCCATCTTCAAAATGCCAATCCAGATATAGCTCGAACTCCCAATAACGAGGCACAAAGATAAGCAAGTGCAGTCCATATCCAAAGACTAAACTAGATCCAGAAAATCTACTAATTCTGACTATCTGAAAAACCCAACTCTAGACTGCCCGTGTAGAAAAATTTTGAGCATCCAGAGTTTAGGAAAGAAACAATAAACTCCGGATCAGTCATGGGACTGGTGTGAGCAACAAAAACAGTTTATCTTTAAAACAAACAACAAGAGAATTTTTAAAGTCAATTCGCAATGCTTTTGGAAAATGAAACTACCATAAGACCTCCCGCCATACACACAATGCAAACGCAGAATTGGAGGAGATTTCTTCTTATGATAGTCAAAGATGCTTACTACGCAAAATCAAATCCTTTTTGATATTATTATTATTAGTGCATAGTGTAGAAAACATTTCGAAAGTACAATATAAATCTTAGCCAGCATAGGCATTCCGCACTTATGCCTACTATAGCTACCATGTTCAATAGCAGGTTACCGCCACATTCCATGGAAGGTAATACAAATAAACCGTACAAGTCACGTATTGTTTCTTTGGATTTCCAACAAATGGTCAGGCCAAGGAACTTCCCATTGCCACATGGAAACGCCTCTGGAAGGACGTCCCAAGAATCTAACCGGATCTCTGCCAACATAAGGCCGGGTTACCCCTAACTGGGTAACTACTGACACGAGTATGCCATCTCCCGGTTGTAACCAACCTTTAACCGGGGCCCAGCAACAAATCACAAAGTAAGATATATATACTTGCGACATCCACATAAGTTAAGTATCTGGGCTCCATACCATGATACCACTTCTAAGCAAAAAGAAATGTACATACCCTAAGGGGCGCTACCCCCAATAACCTTGCTGCATCTTTCCTGTTTTGACCATTCCGGGGTGCGAGGTTCGACGAAGTCTCGTCCACAAAACTACGCTTTTTCACAAAGCCATGCTTTGGGTCAACAGATGATCAAAGTAATGATCACAAAGATAAATGATCAAACAAATGATCATATCACAAATGATCAAACAATGATCATCACACAACAACACTCAGCATGTCACATTACCAAATTGGGAATATATCGCTGATAACCTTCAACTACATAACCTCTGAGCTCGTACGTCTCAGAGAAGGGTGTTAAGCTAAGAGAATAAATACTCCGCCACCAAACAGAAATGTATTTGAAAGAAATCATCTTTATATCTGAAAGTGTAATGTCAGACAAACAATCCATACAAGTCTGTTCTTGGTTTAAACAGAACTGAAGGCACTTCTTATGAAGCCTTTGCAAATCCGGATAATTTTCTAATCACGTTCGGACTTCCCATCACCAAGGATGATCAAATCTCTATACCGGGGACCAGTCGATGCAGAGACATTCGACGAGTTTTCCTTTCGTTTTCGAAAATATCCGGTCTTCACCACCGGTCTTCAAATGCTATCCATATACGACGAATCATTATTCGGAATGAGTTATTTGACACAAATGTCTTTTCCCGGCTAACCCGAATAACGAGCGCAATCTTTAAAAACATATGGATATTGGGATTTCAATTTAGTCACAACTTATTACCCAAAATCTTTTCTTCAAATGGTTTAAACAAATCACCATTTTAAATCTATTAAAAATAAACAGATTTAATTCATAGCTTTCAAAAAGAATTCATTCATAACTTGGAAAAATCATTTTTCAATTCAACATGAAATTCCTTAAACTTAAATTGGAATTTCATTTCTTATATGAAGGTTTTTATCATTTGAAAAACAACAGTTTTCATTTTGGAAAATCTGATTCATTCATACGAGTTAAAATCTTTGAGTTAAGTTCAAATTCTCAAACAATACTTTAAAATGGTTTAACCCATATATAACTTGTACAACATTTTTAATCCCTAGTTTCAAATCATTGGATTCAATTTCAAACTTGAATTCAAATTTAAATCCAATTATTTAAATTTTCAAAACTCGATTGAGTTATTCAAAATAACTTTTATCTTTGAAATTCTACTTCAAAAGCTTTTCACTTTAAACCCAAATTTCCAATTTCAAAATCAATTGAAATTAAAATTTCAATTTAAAAAAAAATTAAATTTAAATTATCTGTGACTGAACCGATTTCCACGTGAAATCCATATTTGTGTGTGTAAAGGTGTAGTCCAGGGGTTTCACACAGTGGTGCAATATCATTCAATCATCACAGATCAGAATACAGAAATAGGGTTGATAAGCGGTATTAACTATCACGCTTATCGTTCATTCACAGATCACAGATATATATCACAGATAAGTAAATTACAGATCACAACATAATCAGGATGTATCACAAAGCATCAAAAATCAGGGAATATCAAACAATTCAATCATTCAATACATTCCAAACATTCATAGGTAAGGTCAGTTAATTGTCTGATTAATTCTAATCAGATTAATTTCTTATGAATTACTAATCTTGGTTAATAAATCATTAATTAATTACAAACCAATATAATTAATCATCCTTTAAATCATTTATTAACTAACCATTAATAATTAATAAATTATCCTTAAATTAATTATCCTTAATTAATCACATTGATTAATTAGCCCTTAATTAATTATCTTTCCTTAATCACCTTCGTTAATTTATAATTCCTTAATTAATAATCTTAATTAATTAATCCTTAATTAATAATCATCCCTTAATTACTTCTACCAATTAATTAACCATCAATTACTAATTTAATTAAGCTTTAATTAAAGATTTAATTAACTTTAAGTCGTTCTTTAATCACATAAATACTTTAAAAGATAAATAATTTATCTTAATTAATCACTCGATTATCATTAAAATCTTAAATTTATAAGCTTCATAATTAATCATAATTAACACATAAGTTTGTTCCAAAAGTTAAAGTTAATTAAAAACAACATTTCATTTTAATTAACTTTTTAATCATATTATACTTTAAGAATTAATTTATAAATGATGATCACAAAATTAAATAACTTAAATTTTCTTTCAAATAAATTTATTTAAACCTTTGCTACCCTCTTTTTTTATATATAAAACTGTTTTTATCCTAACCTTCCAGACCCGAGTATTTTCAACGTTTCCCCGAGCTTGACCCGGAGCAACTCGCTCCATCATTTCCTTCGAGTCAACCCTTCATTTTCTCGTGCTCGAACTCGAGCCATTCTCTTCTTCCCCGATCTTCGACAACCACCTGATACCGATGATACATGGTGCACGTGCACCCATGGACCAACCACTTCTGGCCATCATTCCGATCACCCACATCTGGACGGTGACCCTGTCAACAAACTCAAACCCATAGATCACCGATATATTTAAGAAATTGAAATCGAGCAACTCGATTCTAAACTGGAACAAGATAGATCACCAAAACCCACCATGTATCGCCGCCACAGTTCACTGGACTTCTCGCGACTCCGACCCTAGCTACCTCAATAACTAACGAACCTTTTCGCCTTGGTCTAGTGCAACTCGACGCATCGCCGACGATGATACGGCCTTGAAACTCACGTTAACTTATCTGCTTATTAAACCCTACCAATCCATCACGCTATCGCCACAACACCTTATAAATTAAATCAACATTTTTCCGGTGATGGTCAACCTTTAAGCTATCTTTGGTAACGATTTCGATGATAATCACCATGTCGATCGTCGAAAATCGATGATTTAAGCGATCTCGATCAACTCGCATTTTATTTCCAAATACAAACTTAAAAATTCTGAAATGATTTTCAAAAATCATGATTTTGTAATACGAATTCATTTCTATGGTTAAAATTCGAAACCAAAATATTCGAATTTAAACTTAAATTTTTTGATCTTCCCTGTTACTTCCGATTTTGGTTTGAATACAAAATATTCTCTTCTGAAATTATCTAAAAAAATGAGTTTATAATATTATAAACATCTTCCTTTCAGGATTCATGACATGAATTTGTTTAAACAAGAAGATATAGATTTTTCTTTTCTTGAATTTATAAACCTGTAAACCAAGGACAGATAACAGTATACGTGTTCACAGACAAATACATGCAACACTTGCATATTTAGATGTACATATAAACATATTGGCCCATTTTCAAACATCTCTCATCACTTTACTATAATACCAATCACAACATCAAGTCATATAAACAAATTCAAGGTTAAAACAAAAGGTTGCTCACCTGTAAAGATAAAGAATGGAGCATAGTGAGGCCTGGAATTGCTTTTTCTTTTTGAATTTAAAAACTGGAATTGTTCTTTGGACTTTGATCTTTTTTTTCAGACTTTTGATTTTGTTCTTCCTTTGGTTTGCATTTTGTTTTTAAGTTTGGTTTTCAAACAATGTTTTTCTAGTTTGCCTTTCTCTTCTCAGGTTAATAAACGAACTGAGGTAGGTGAGATTGATAAATATAAAAAAAATTGAGTTTATAGGGATATCAATATTTGTACAACAGGTTGATAAATGTTTTGTACCACCAAACAGAGATATTTCTTTTTATATGGAGGCTAAAATGATATTGTATGTACTTAGAGATGCAAACATTCAATGCTAATGTCCTTTATGTTTTCAACCCTATCTATTTTTGCTAGCTACACTTATATATACATATTTCGATGGCTGATAGAAAAGGTGTTTTGTACTAAGGGATATGACATTAATTGCTTAAGTCCTTTCTTTTCTTTTGCTTGTTCTAGCCTTGCATATTTTCTTACAGGCTACATATGATATTGAGAAGATTTTGTGGGGTGCTAGAGACGTTTGCATTTATTACTTGGTTTATATTTTATATTCTTTTTTTTGCAAGCTTGCATACTTTATTTGATATAAGTTTTATTACTTCTTTTGTTTCTATTTATTACTTGAATAAATCCCTATTGTTCTATTTTTATACTAGTTTATAAATATGTATCTAAGATTTAAATTGGTATAAAACTATATATATATAAAATTTATTTATTAATAAAGATGAATCTCCATATTTTATTTTATTGTTAAGTTTTCCCAAATTTATTTACTTTTTGGTTATCTTATATATATAATTTTTCTAGCTTAACCATTTATTTTTATTTTTTTTAAAATTCATATGACTCAATATATATATTCTATTTGAATCGGGGAAACTCGCTTCAATTTAAAATAATTATACAATTTTAATTCAAAAATTCAATAAATTATAAATTTAAATTAAATTAAAATCTAGGGTCGTTACAAACTTCCCTCCTTAAAAGAATTTCGTCCTCGAAATTCGCAGGCACAAAAACAACACAGAGATAGACAGATTCGATCTCCTATAATTCCTCAAACATACGATATGAATTCCAAACTCAAGTCGGAATATCTCAGAATACATACCAATTTATCCCTCTTCGGACTTTGGTATTCAAAAGAAATTAGAATAGAATTTCAAAATTTGGTTTCAAACGATATCGTTTTATTGATTTAATTCAATTTTATCCTCATATTCTATTAATCAATTTAACTTAATTTAAAATTTCCAATTTCAAATTCATTAAGGTTTAAATCAAAAGGCTGATAAGAAATCGATGAAGATACGAAGTAAGGATCTTCTACAACGATTCGTAGGCCATCATCGCACCGAAACTTCTTCTTGTAGCTGGTACGAAGCAATCAAAAAATTTGGAAAGATGAATCAAAGGAGATTGATAAGAAAGTTGTTTCCACTGTTGCAGGGTATTGACCATTTATAGTCGTATTCCCCTGTCCCCTATCTTGTCCTCTTCTTGCACTCATACTCACTATCAGTGGATAGTAAGAGAATTTACTGAGACGTTTAAACGGATATCTTAGGGATACACTCATTCTAGGGATACTTCACCCTATCTCTAATGAGTTACTTAATGTGTTATACTCCTGAGCTAAAGTTCAACCTTAGCTCTGATACCAAATGTAACGAAGCGGATTTTTCACGCTCGAAAATCGACATCCATACTTTACATCGTACTCGAATGCCATAGATTCGACCGTTCAAATCCGAGTCGTCGGAGCTTATAACACAGTTAAGTAAATAACACAGTGGAAGAAAAAAAGAATAATACATTGATATACAATATATGATACAATAGAGTGATACAATGAATATCAATATACATCAGAGATATGATACAAGAAATAGCAACGGAAAGAAAATAGATAACACCAGTAGCGGATAATCTCCATCTTCAAAACGCCAATCCAGATATAGCTCGAACTCCCAATAACGAGGCACAAAGATAAGCAAGTGCAGTCCATATCCAAAGACTGAACTAGCTCTAGAAAATCTACTAATTCTCACTATCTGAAAAACCCAACTCTAGACTGCCCGTGTAGAAAAATTTTGAGCATCCAGAGTTTAGGAAAGAAACAATAAACTCCGGATCAGTCATGGGACTGGTGTGAGCAACAAAAACAGTTTATCTTTAAAACAAACAACAAGAGAATTTTTAAAGTCAATTCGCAATACTTTTGGAAAATGAAACTACCATAAGACCTCCCGCCATACACACAATGCAAACGCAGAATTGGAGGAGATTTCTTCTTATGATAGTCAAAGATGCTTACTATGCAAAATCAAATTCTTTTTGATATTATTATTAGTGCATAGTGTAGAAAACATTTCGAAAGTACAATATAAATCTTAGCCAGCATAGGCATTCCGCACTTATGCCTACTATAGCAACCATGTTCAATAGCAGGTTACCGCCACATTCCATGGTAGGTAATAGAACTAAAACCATACAAGTCACGTATTGTTTCTTTGGATTTCCAACAAATGGTCAGGCCAAGGAACTTCCCATTACCACATGGAAACGCCTCTGGAAGGACGTCCCGAGAACCTAACCGGATCTCTGCCAACACAAGGCCGGGTTACCCCTAACTGGGTAACTACTGACACGAGTATGCCATCTCCTGGTTGTAACCGACCTTTAACCGGGGCCCCAGCAAAAAATCACAGAGTAAGATATATATATACTTACGACATCCACATAAGTTAAGTATCTGGGCTCCATACCATGATACCACTTCTATCCAGAAGGAAATGTACATACCCTAAGGGGCGCTACCCCCAATAACCTTGCCGCATCTTTCCTGTTTTGACCATTCCGGGGTGCGAGGTTCGACGAAGTATCGTCCACAAAGTTACGCTTTGTCACAAAGCCATGCTTTGGGTCAACAGATGATCAAAGTAATGATCACAAAGATAAATGATCAAACAAATGATCATATCACAAATGATCAAACAATGATCATCACACAACAACACTCAGCATGTCACATTACCAAATTGGGAATATATCGCTGATAACCTTCAACAACATAACCTCTGAGCTCGTACGTCTCAGAGAAGGGTGTTAAGCTAAGAGAATAAATTCTCCGCCACCAAACAGAAATGTATTTGAAAGAAATCAGCTTTATATCTGAAAGTGTAATGTCAGACAAACAATCCATACAAGTCTGTTCTGGGTTTGAACAGAACCGAAGGCACTTCTTACGAAGCCCTTGCAAATCCGGATAATTTTCTAATCACGTCCGGACGTCCCATCACAAAGGATGATCAAATCTCTATATCGGGGACCAGTCGATGCAGAGACATTCGACGAGTTGTCCTTTCATTTTCGAAAATATCCGGTCTTCACCACCGGTCTTCAAATGCTATCCATATATGACGAATAATTATTCGGTATGGGTTATATGACACAAATGTCTTTTCCCAGCTAACCCGAATAACGAGCGTAATCTTTAAAAACATATAGATATTGGGATTTCAATTTAGTCACAACTTATTACCCAAAATCTTTTCTTCAAATGGTTTAAACAAATCACCATTTTAAATCTGTTAAAAATAAACAGATTTAGTTCATAGCTTTCAAAAAGAATTCATTCATAACTTGGAAAAATCATTTTTCAATTCAACATGAAATTCCTTAAACTTAAATTGGAATTTCATTTCTTATATGAAGGTTTTTATCATTTGAAAAACAACAGTTTTCATTTCGGAAAATCTGATTCATTCATACGAGTTAAAATCTTTGAGTTAAGTTCAAATTCTCAAACAATACTTTAAAATGGTTTAACCCATATATAACATGTACAGCATTTTTAATCCCTAGTTTCAAATCATAGGATTCAATTTCAAACTTGAATTCAAATTTAAATCCAATTATTTAAATTTTCAAAACTCGATTGAGTTATTCAAAATAACTTTGATCTTTGAAATTCTATTTCAAAAGCTTTTCACTTTAAACCCAAATTTCCAATTTCAAAATCAATTGAAATTAAAATTTCAATTTCAAAAAAAAATTAAATTTCAATTATCTGTGACTTAACCGATTTCCACGTGAAATCCATATTTGTGTGTGTAAAGGTGTAGTCCAGGGGTTTCACATAGTGGTGCAATATCATTCAATCATCACATATCAGAATACAGAAATAGGGTTGATAAGCGGTATTAACTATCACGCTTATCGTTCATTCACAGATCACAGATATATATCACAGATAAGTAAATTACAGATCACAACATAATCAGGATGTATCATAAAGCATCATAAATCAGGGAATATCAAACAATTCAATCATTCAATACAATCCAAACATTCATAGGTAAGGTCAGTTAATTGTCTGATTAATTCTAATCAGATTAATTTCTTATGAATTTCTAATCCTGGTTAATAAATCATTAATTAATTACAAACCAATAAAATTAATTATCCTTTAAATCATTTATTAACTAACTATTAATAATTAATAAATTATCCTTAAATTAATTATCCTTAATTAATCACATTGATTAATTAGCCCTTAATTAATTATCTTTCCTTAATCACCTTCGTTAATTTATAATTCCTTAATTAATTATCTTAATTAATTAATCCTTATTTAATAATAATCCCTTAATTACTTCTACCAATAAATTAACCATCAATTACTAATTTAATTAAGCTTTAATTAAAGATTTAATTAACTTTAAGTCATTCTTTAATCACATAAATACTTTAAAAGATAAATAATTTATCTTAATTAATCACTCGATTATCATTAAAATCTTAAATTTATAAGCTTCGTAATTAATCATAATTAACACATAAGTTAGTTCCAAAAGTTAAGGTTAATTAAAAACAACATTTCATTTTAATTAACTTTTTAATCACATTATACTTTAAGAATTAATTTATAAATGATGATCACAAAATCAAATAACTTAAATTTTCTTTCAAATAAAATTATTTAAACCTTTGCTACCCTCTTTTTTTTATATAAAACTGTTTTTATCCTACCCTTCCAGACCCGAGTATTTTCAACGTTTCACCGAGCTTGACCCGGAGCAACTCGCTCCATCATTTCCTTCGAGTCAACCCTTTATTTTCTCGTGCTCGAACTCAAGCCATTCTCTTCTTCCCCGATCTTCGACAACCACCTGATACCGATGATACGTGGTGCACGTGCACCCATGGACCAACCACTTCTGGCCATCATTCCGATCACCCACATCTCGACGGCGACCCTGTCAACAAACTCAAACCCATAGATCACCGATATATTTAAGAAATTGAAATCGAGCAACTCGATTCGAAACTGGAACAAGATAGATCACCAAAACCCGCCATGTATCGCCGCCACAGTTCACTGGACTTCTCGCGACTCCAACCCCAGCTACCTCAATAACTAACGAACCTTTTCCCCTTGGTCTAGTGCAACTCGACGCATCGCCGACGATGATACGGCCTTGAAACTCACGTTAACTTATCTGCTTATTAAACCCTACCAATCCATCACGCTATCGCCACGGCACCTTATAAATTAAATCAACATTTTTCCGGTGATGGTCAACCTTTAAGCTATCTTTGGTAACGATTTCGATGATAATCACCATGTCGATCGTCGAAAATCGATGATTTAAGCGATCTCGATCAACTCGCATTTTATTTCCAAATACAAACTTAAAAATTCTGAAATGATTTTCAAAAATCATGATTTTGTAATACGAATTCATTTCTATGATTAAAATTCGAAACCAAAATATTCAAATTTAAACTTAATTTTTTTGATCTTCCCCGTTACTTTCGATTTTGGTTTGAATATAAAATATTCTCTTCTGAAATTATCTAAAAAAAATGAGTTTATAATATTATAAACATCTTCCTTTCAGGATTCATGACTTGAATTTGTTTAAACAAGAAGATATAGATTTTTCTTTTCTTGAATTTATAAACCTGTAAACCAAGAACAGATAACAGTATACCTGTTCACAGACAAATACATGCAACACTTGCATATTTAGATGTACATATAAACATATTGGCCCATTTTCAAACATCTCTCATCACTTTACTATAATACCAATCACAACATCAAGTCATATAAACAAATTCAAGGTTAAAACAAAAGGTTGCTCACCTGTAAAGATGAAGAACAGAGCATAGTGAGGCCTGGAATTGCTTTTTCTTTTTGAATTTAAAAACTGGAATTGTTCTCTGGACTTTGATCTTTTTTTCAGACTTTTGATTTTGTTCTTCCTTTGGTTTGCATTTTGTTTTTAAGTTTGGTTTTCAAACAATGTTTTTCTAGTTTGCCTTTCTCTTCTCAGGTTAATGAACGAACTGAGGTAGGTGAGATTTATATATATAAAAAAAATTGAGTTTACAGGGATATCAATATTTGTACAAAAGGTTGATAAATGTTTTGTACCACCAAACAGAGATATTTCTTTTTATATGGAGGCTAAAATGATATTGTATGTACTTAGAGACGCAAACATTCAATGCTAATGTCCTTTATGTTTTCAACCCTATCTATTTTTGCAAGCTATACTTATATATACATATTTCGGTGGCTGATAGAAAAGGTGTTGTATACTAAAGGATAAGACATTAATTGCTTAAGTCCTTTCTTTTCTTTTGCTTGTTCTAGCCTTGCATATTTTCTTACAGGTTACATATGATATTGAGAAGATTTTGTGGGGTGCTAGAGACGTTTGCATTTATTACTTGGTTTATATTTTATATTCTTTCTTTTGCAAGCTTGCATACTTTATTTGATATAAGTTTTATTACTTCTTTTGTTTCTATTTATTACTTGAATAAATTCCTATTGTTCTATTTTTATACTAGTTTATAAATATGTAACTAAGATTTAAATTGGTATAAAACTATATATATATATATATAATTTATTTATTAATATAGATGAATCTCCATATTTTATTTTATTGTTAAGTTTTCCCAAATTTATTTACTTTTTGGTTATCTTATATATATAATTTTTCTAGCTTAAACATTTATTTTTTTATTTTTTTAAAAGTCATATGACTCAATATATATATTCTATTTGAATCGGGGAAACTCGCTTCAATTTAAAATAATTATACAATTTTAATCCAAAAATTCAATAAATTATAAATTTAAATTAAATTAAAATCTAGGGTCGTTACAATTTTGGACCATTCAAATCGACAATAATCAACACATGTCTGACTCGAATAATTAAAAAAAACATATTGTAATAAAATTTGGAGCAAATAAAATCAAACACGGAACCACAGACATAGAATATCAGAATAACTCGCAGCGGAAATAAAATAACATAGTAGTTCATGAAGCTACTATATACAAACTCTCAAAACATATACAAAATCTCATAGTCAAAATAGATACAATAGAAGTTAGGATACATAAATCAATAATAAAGAGACAATACTAAATAGTAAATAACTAGATTAGAAGATAAGGAATAACCGATGGACAGATAAGCTCCAGCAAATCTCTAGCTCCAGAAGATAAATTCCAAAGCTGTGATTCTCAAGCAGACCTGAGCGTGAAGTAAAACACAAAACACTCGAGTCAGGACATACATACTTATACAATGTAAACCAACTCAAGTGAACTATAATAGCAATGCATAATAACTTAAAGGGTGCTTGGGATCGCCCATCCTTTAAGGATCCATAAAACCATCAATTAAACAGTAATAACAATATCACAGAAATGTCCATATCGAAGTAAACAATGCAACTAATAGTGTTAATGTGCATCACAACCATCTTCAGGAAATCAAATGACATACAGAGAAGTATACCCGTGGTTATAATATTCCAGAACAATATTTATACTACAAATTTAAATATCATTTCAAATCCAAATCTTTATCAAAATAAAGATTAAATCATTTCCAAACCATTTCAATTTATCAAAATATCATATCTTTTCAAAACTTCCTTTCAATCATTATTTGAATTCAAATCCAATTTATCAGATAAAATACCTTTTAAAATTCCAAAATATCATTCATTTATTTTTCTATCAAATCACCCTTTTAATAATTTATATTCCTATTAAATTAATTCATTTAACCTTTTAAAAGTGAAGTTATTATTCTTTCAAGTCAAGTATTAAATTTCCAAAGTTTCGAACCATTCTGAGCTCATTTACTTAGTTAAAAACCATAAACATTGAAAATTTCAGCCTTTCACAACATTTAGAAAAAGCTGTTATAAGTTATACTTGAAAACATTTTATTCAGCAAAGGCAGCATTTAAAACTATTGTAAAATCTCAATTTTAGTTGAAAATTAGTTCAATTCAGCAAAGACAGCATTTCCAGAAATGCTATAATAGCTCAGGTTTCATAATAAAGGTTTTCATTAAATTCAGCAAAGACAGCAGGCAACTACAGCATTTACAAAACAGTTGTAATAGCCCTTTATTAAATTTTAGCCTTTTAGTTTACTTCAACAACTACAGCATTTACAGAACTGCTGTAATAGCCTCTTATTTAAGTTTTAGTTCATTTCAGAAACGATAGCATTTCTGAAGTGCTATTAAAAGTATTTCCAGATTTTAGTGTATTTCCAGCAAACAATAAATCCCAATTTAAACCATTAAACATTTTAAAAATCATACTTTAACATTCAAAATGTTCATTAAAAATACTTTTAACTTGTGATTTTTATAATAAATTTTCTTATAAATAAAAACCAATTTTCAAGAATTCACTTAATAAAATTTAAGTGTAAAATTTCTATTCTCTTCATTTTAACAATTAAACTTAACACTTAAATTTTTATTTCTATTTTTCCAATATAATTAAATTTCCATTTTTATTTATATAACTCAAATTTTCTTTTAAACCCAAAAATCCAAATTTCCAAACTTAAGTTATATTTCAAAAATTAAAATTTAACCATTCATTTAATTACATTTTTAACTTATAGAAGAATCAAAATTTCTTTATTTAAACATTAAAAATCCAATTTAAATCCAATTATCATAAATTTACACTCTTAAACATATTTAAAATATTCAAAATACTTTATAAAATAATCACGGGCCTGTATATAGTTTTCTAACCTAAGACAAGTGATACGGATAATTTATCATTTCAATCCGTAATTTACAAAACAAAAATCCGAGTTTTATCATTTCAAACCCGCAATCCCAAGTTAATAATAATAAATAAAAATCACTCGAGCCTATCATTTCAGCCCATAATGATTTTTCCCTATTCTAAAGTCTGTTCGGGTATGTATCATTTCAACCCATAGTGATTCTATTCTATAGGGAACTTGCAGTGTGATTAACAGAAATAAATAAACAATATAATAAAATATAACATAGCAGATGATGTGACAAGTTTACAACAGGGTTTAACATCATATAATTTACATCACAGGCAGGTATAACAGGATATAACAATTCTACACATTCACTTGTTGTCACTTAACTAATTATATAAGTATAAATGTCATGAGTGAAAACTCACCTTTTTACGCTGAAGTTTTGCAAAACAAACACACAAACAAAAATCCAGAAAGCACGAAAGCACGACTAGATTTGGATGGAGAGAGAGCCAAGATGTAAATATTGTATTCATAAAATAAACAAAGCAAAATATGAAAATAAATACAATATCAAAGTTTAGATTGAAACAAATGGAAACTAGGCTAGACAAATACATCACCTAACTTTCCCATCAAATTTTCTTGACCTTTACCCACATAGGCTCAGCCACAAGGCTATTTTGGTTCAGCCACATATGTTTCCAGGTGCTAAAGGTCAGGTTGGATCTGAAATACATGGTTAAGTCAGGCATACAAATGGTCTTGGAAGTTACAAAGGGTGGAAGTGCAAAAGGCAAGGCAAAAGAGGTTTGGATTTGCAACATTTGGCTCAGCCACAAGCACACTTGGCTCGGCCAGGGCTAGTTCAGGTCTAGATAGTAGTTAGGTAGGTGGTCAAAGGTCATGTCATGGTAGTGGTGGTGGTCAAGGAGGTGGCCGTGGCAAGGAATGAAGGTAGATGCATGGCACATAGGAGCTCGGCTAGGCAATATTTGGTGGAGTTAGGCATTGTTTTGTGGATTCTGCAACATGAGATGGTCAAGGCAACTTCAGGTCAGAGGAGGGGGATGATTTGGCCATGGATGAAGTGGGAAAAAAGGGATGGTGGTGGTCGGTGAAGATGTTGAGGGGTTAGGCCGAGAATCTCGTGGAAGAATCAAGCAAAATCAAGTGAAAAACAAGGCAAACAAAGAAGAAAAGTGGAAGAAAAAGGGGAAGCCATTACCAAAGTTTCTCAGAAATGTTTGGCCGTGAGTTTTGCTGAATGGAATGTTATTTCACGTGAAAATGAGTTAAGGACCTCCCGGCTATCAATTAGAAAGGAACGACCAATGAATTAAAAAGTCTAGCAACAAAAAGTCATTGTTTTGAAACCTTTTGTCTCTCCAAATTTCCATTCTTTTTAATTTAATAAAAACCAATGATAATTTAGTAAATGAGTTTTAAAACTGAAACAAAGTAAAATAAAATGAAAATAAATAATTAAATTTAAAGAAAATAGGGAAAAAAAGAATTAAAGAAATTGCTTAAAATTTGGAAACAAGGTTCAAAAATTACAAATAAATCATCACTAGCTTAAGGAAAATATCTACTTCATTTTAAAAATATTTTAAAACAAAAATGTGAAGTAAAATAATTCATTTATATTTTCAAAATGGAATAAATAATTAAATTTAGAGAAATTAGAAAACGAACTAAAGAAATTGTTTAAAAATTCAAAATAGGACTTCAAAATTGCAAATAGAATATCACTAGTTTTAGAAAAATTATAACTTTACTTCTAAACCAATAAAAGTCAAGTAAAATAAAATAAATGCTGAAAAAAATGAAGAGTAAATGAAAATAAAATAAAGTCTTAATAAAATAGAAAATAAAAAAAGAATTTCTTTAATTAAATGAAACTGGAAATTAGAAATTATAAACAGAATACAACTAACATTGGAAAATGTCAATTACACTTTGAAAAATGTTTTAAAACCAAAATATATACATAACATGTTATTTTACCCATATAATTATAAATTAGAACAATACATGACCAAATAAAATATTATTTATATAATTTAAAATAAACAATTTTGTTAAATACAGCAAATTACACACAATATTGAAAAAGGCATAACTTTCACAGTATAAATCAGATTTCAACGAAACGAAAAGCAATATTCTTATAATTTTATTTACTTTCATAAAATAAAGATAGATTTCAAAAATTCAAATTTTAAATTTTTAAATTAAAAGTCAAAGTTTGACCATATTGACCAAAATTCACATTTTTGGAAAATATTCTATTTAGTCATGTTTGGAATTCTAATTCACATCAAAATAAAATTTATATTTAAACTAACAAAAATTATCCATTTAAATAAATAAAATAAAGTTTTCAAATCAGGAAATTCAATTAAAAATAATTAAGATATACAATTAAAATAATCAAAAAATACAGGGTTGTTACACTCTCCCCCACTCAAATCTTTTCGTCCTCGAAAAGGAATGAGGTACGGAAAACACAGAAAAGATTGAATAGAATAGGATTAAGACAAGATGACAAGAAGATTAAAATTATACCTGATAACTGTTGTTATAGGTAAGTTTAACAAGGTGGAGAATAGGAATTGCTAGAAGGGAAAATAGGACGAAAGACAAGGATGAGCCATTAATTTAAAACCATAAAAATTTCAATTGGAATTCTTTAATACTTAATAATTTGGTAAAATCCCTTTTTATTATATCCATAAAAGTCATTTAAATTCAACTTGTTAGTTAAGAAGTAAACAATATTTAAAACACCTTAAAATCTTTTAGAAAAGAAATAACTGATCAAAATATCCTTTATATAATATTTTATCAAAATACTTTTATAACTCGATGTCTTAACAAGTTTATCCTCGTTCCTGCAGACTCTGGCAGTGCGTTAATCAGGCGCAAAGCTAGAATTCTCCAAGTACTTAGTAGACCTGTTTCAACACCCAGTGAAAATACTGGAAAAGCTTTTAAAAACAGATATGGAAAGTACAATCCAAACAAAAAACAAACAAAACCTTTGTCTAACCATGGATCGCAAATACACAAAGGTTACGCCTGGATCCCCTAGGAAACATCCGTATCCGTAAGCTTTCTCAGCCCTATGGATTTCGCTACTAATACGACCTACATAGATCACAAGATACACAATGGTTACGCCTAAATCCCCCAGGAAACATCTGTACCCCTGGGCCATCCAGCCAAGTGAATTATGCTATGCAATCGCGCTCGTAAGACCATAGGTAACGCCATGGAATTCGATGAAAACTCGAGTATCATATCCGGAAAACCAAAAATAAGAGAAACATCCATAGAATGAATCAACAATGTGGCCACAAAGCGGATATCAAGAAGAAGGCACTTTCCATATCTTTACTTTGAAAATATGTATCATATAGTACCTTTTCAAATCACTTTCAAATATCATACTTATATAAAGTCCATTATATATAAGATTTTTTTTTTCAAATCAAAAACCTTTCCAAAACCAAAAGTATATCGAATCACACTTATATAGACTTCAGTTATATAAGATTTCACTTTTCAAATTGAGTACCTTTTCAAATCCATAGTTTTCGAATCAACATCATACTTATACAAACCAATTTTTATATAAGTTCGATAACTCCCAAATCAAGTATTTAAAATAAGGTTCTCAATTTCAATTTGTTTCAATATTAATACAATTTTCAAAATCATATACGCTTTCACCGAATTATTATTCCAAATCAAATATCTTCAGTTCCAAAGTTTCCAAAATAATAAATTTAGACAATAAATCCAAATTTCCAAATCAATATAATTTAAGTCAAACAATTCATTTCCAAAATCATCTTATATTTACATAAAGTCCATCTTATATAAGGATCAAAATTTTTGAAAATAAATTTCGCTGCATGAAAAGCCATATAGGATTGAACATCTTTGCTTACTAAAAGGATTTAAATTTAGAATAGTTTGGTATATAAAATAGTTTGTAAAATAGTGTGTATATAAAATAGTTTTTTTTTGAAAAATGGTTTTAAATAAAATAGTTTTGTATGTAAAATAGAATAAAATAGTTTGTATAGAAGAATAAAAGAAAAAAATAGTTTTGAAAAATGATTTTAAGTTGATAGTAGTTTTGCATAAAAGAAAAATTCAAATTAAATTACAAAGATATCCAACCCAACAACTTCCAATTTCAGCGTTAAGTATAACAATGATATTAGAATATAAGATGTACATATGTCATCATTTCGCAAAATCACATTCGATCGCTCGCTCAATCACACAAGTTCGCTTTCGAACTAGTATTGTCCATTCGACTTCCCTAATGCGGATTTCGATATGGTTTCTCGACTAGAAACCATTAGTCTCCTTGCATAGCCATATACTATGATAGAGAATTCTAGAATCAAGCCCAAAATCCATATCAAATATTCGCCATCAAGAATTAAATGAAAAATCCTAACACGAAAAGGTGTAATTCACCTCAAACTTGTGTACTCAAACTTGGATCAATTTAATTATGCGAATAAAATAACATACGTACAACTTATGTATCTATTCCAACTTGTTCAATATATAGTTTTATAAAGATGTTACCCAGTTAAAACATTTAAACTAAATTTTATTAAAAATATTTTGAAGACCAAATTCTTTTCAAAACATTTCAAATCTAGATTTCATATTAGAAAAAAAAAATTCAAAATAGCCTTATTCACTTACTTAACAAAACAGTTTCAACTTATTTAAATTATTACTACATACTTTAAACATACATACCAAACTTATATACTTTATACTTTTCAAAATTACTTAGCTTTGAAAAGTTAACCTTGATTTGGAAGTGTTCGAACCTTCAAAATAGTCGAAGAAATCATATCTCAATCCAAGGGTTGGAAATCACCAATAAATCAGTAAATCAATTCCAAAAGATAGAGTTATATCAATCAAATCCAAAACTCAAGGACTGAACACCAGCTCATTTCAAATTGTTTCAAATATATATACATATATCTTTTGAATATCAAATCACACTTCGGAATTTGGAATCAAAATTGGTTTCACAAGTCAATTGTTTGACAAAGCTACCGAAGTGGCCTCTCCCCCACTCAGAAACTCGAAAATCAATGTCGATGATGCATGCATTCATCATCGAAAATATTTTCCAACGACATTAGTGGGTTCTAGACTTCTATTTTCTCAAACTTCTTTTGAAATTTCTTCGAAATCATTTGAACCTCATTAAAATCATTTGAAACATTTCATATTCGGAAAATACTTTCAAATCATATTATTTAATATTTCAAAATCTTAAAACCAGTTTCAAAAAATGTCGGAGTTCAATCACTCAAATTCAGATTCAAAACCTTCAGTTATAAATCATTTTATATGAACCATTCCTTATAAATTTTCAAAATTTTCTAATCCTTTCAAAACTTCAAATTTTCATTTAAAAGGTATATAGAAAACATTTCACCTTTATATATAAAATATGGTCATCCTTATGAAAATAATAACTTCGATTAATACATAATTTTCAAAAGACAATCAACCACAAATTTTCCAATGGATGATTCAAGGATGAATTTCAAAACAAAACAGAGATTCAAATTTAGAGGAACTCTAATCAAATAGAATTCTAATTCAAAGATAAGCTCAAATGAAGATGAGATAATTAAATTACCAATAGAAGATGGATAAGCTCATATAAATCGCAGGCGACCTTAACCGGTCAACCGTGACTTCAGGAATATAATCGATGTGCAAATCTAAGGAAAATCGACCTTCGATCGCCAGAGATAGAATCTAAATAGAGCAGAAGATAGAAAACATCGTAAACCGAGGATACAGATATCTCCGGTGAATCAATGCCAATTGTAAAGGAGTTTCACCCCTTTACAAATCATTCAAAGTTTGGCGGAATCGCCGGTCTTTATAGAGGTCATTCAAAGTGGAGTTATGGAATGCTCCAATAATCAAAAGAATACAATTAGGAGAGACAAGAATGGATTTCAGAACAAGTGGGAGCGATCCAAAATTCAAAGGAATCCTAATCGAAGAAATCCCAACTAAGATAGAAGTCCAGAATTTTAAGGAAATCCTAATCAAAGAAATTACTAACAAGGTGGATACGAAAGGGATAAAGTCCAGAAAATTTTCTTTCAAAACAAGAAAATTTTATATCAAAATAATCTTTAAAAATCCTTTAAAAATCATTTGAAAATCATTTTAACTTCGATAATATGTTCTCTCACAAAGGAATGATTCTGAGATTGATTTCACTCATTCTAGGGTATTTCTACCTTATCTCAAATGAGTTTTTGCTCCGTAGGCTAAGGTTTGCCTAAAACCAAAGCTCTGATACCAAATGTAATGACCCACTATTTTGGCCCATTCAAATTGACAATAATCCACACATGTCTGACTTGAATAATTCAAAATAACAGATTGTAATAAAATTTGGAGCAAATAAAATCAAACATGGAATCACAGACACAGAATATCAGAGCAACTCGCAGCGGAAATAAAATACCATAGTAGTTCATGAAGCTACTATATACAAACTCTCAAAACATATACAAAATCTCATAGTCAAAATAGATACAATAGAAGTTAGGATACATAAATCAATAATACAGAGACAAATCCGAATAGTAAATAACTGGATTAGAAGATAAGAAATAACAGATGGACAGATAAGCTCTAGCAAATCTCTAGCTCTAGAAGATAAATTCCAAAGCTGTAATTCTCCGGCTGACAAGAGCGTGAAGTAAAACACAAAACACTCGAGTCAGGACATACATACTTATACAATGTAAACCAACTCAAGTGAACTGTAATAGCAATGCATAATAACTTAAAGGTTGCTTGGGATCGCCCATCCTTTAAGGATCCATAAAACCATCAATTAAACAGTATTAACAATATCACAGAAATGTCTATATTGAAGTAAACAATGCAACTAACAGTGTTAATGTGCATCATAACCATCATCAGGAAATCAAATGACATACAGAGAAGTATACCCATGGTTATAATATTTCAGAATAATATTTATACTTCAAATTTAAATATCATTTCAAATCCAAATCTTTATCAAAATAAAGATTAAATCATTTCCAAACCATTTCAATTTATCAAAATATCATATCTTTTCAAAACTTCCTTTCAATCATTATTTGAATTCAAATCCAATTTATCAGATAAAATACCTTTTAAAATTCCAAAATATCATTCATTTATTTTTCTATCAAATCACCCTTTTAATAATTTATATTCCAATTAAATTAATTCATTTAACCTTTTAAAAGTGAAGTTATTATTCTTTCAAGTCAAGTATTAAATTTCCAAAGTTTTGAACCATTCTGAGCTCATTTACTTAGTTAAAAACCATAAACATTGAAAATTTCAGCCTTTCACAACATTTAGAAAAAGCTGTTATAAGTTATACTTAAAAACATTTTTATTCAGCAAAGACAGCATTTAAAACTGTTGTAAAATCTCAATTTTAGTTGAAAATTAGTTCAATTCAGCAAAGACAACATTTCCAGAAATGCTGTAATAGCTCAGGTTTCATAATAAAGGTTTTCATTAAATTCAGCAAAGACAGCAGGCAACTACAACATTTACAGAACTGCTGTAATAGCCCTTTATTATGTTTTACCTTTTAGTTTACTTCAACAACTACAGCATTTACAAAACTGCTGTAATAGCCTCTTATTTAAATTTTAATTCATTTCAGAAACGATAGTATTTCTGAAGTGCTATTAAAAGTATTTCCAGATTTTAATGTATTTCCAACAAACAATAAATCCCAATTTAAACCATTAAACATTATAAAAATCATACTTTAACATTCAAAATGTTCATTAAAAATACTTTTAACTTATGATTTTTATAATAAATTTTCATATAAATAAAAACCAATTTTCAAGAATTCACTTAAAAAAATTTAAGTGTCAAATTTCTATTCTCTTCATTTTAACAATTAAACTTAACACTTAAATTTTTATTTCCATTTTTCCAATATAATTAAATTTCCATTTTTATTTATATAACTCAAATTTTCTTTTAAACCCAAAAATCCAAATTTCCAGACTTAAGTTATATTTCAAAAATTAAAATTCAACCATTCGTTTAATTACATTTTTAACTTCTAGAAGAATCAAAATTTCTTTATTTAAACATTAAAAATCCAATTTAAATCCAATTTTCATAAATTTACACTCTTAAACATATTTAAAATATTCAAAATACTTTATAAAATAACCACGGGCCTGTATATAGTTTTCTAACCTAAGACAAGTGATACGGATAATTTATCATTTCAATCCGTAATTTACAAAACAAAAATCCGGGTTTTATCATTTCAAACCCGCAATCCCAAGTTAATAATAATAAGTAAAAATCACTCGAGCCTATCATTTCAGCCCATAATGATTTTTCCCTATTCTAAAGTCCGTTCGGGTATGTATCATTTCAACCCATAGTGATTCTATTCTATAGGGAACTTGCAATGTGATTAACAGAAATAAATAAACAGTATAACAAAATATTACATAGCAGATGATGTGACAAGTTTACAACAGGGTTTAACATCATATAATTTACATCACAGGCAGGTATAACAGGATATAACAATTCTACACATTCACTTGTTGTCACTGTACTAATTATATAAGTATAAATGTCATGATTGAAAACTCACCTTTTAACGCTGAAGTTTTGCAAAACAAACACACAAACAAAAATCCGAAAAGCACGAAAGCACGACTAGATTTGGATGGAGAGAGAGCCAAGATGTAAATCTTGTATTCACAAAATAAACAAAGAAAAATATGAATATAAATACAATACCAAAGTTTAGATTGAAACAAATGGAAACTAGGCTAGACAAATACATCACCTAGCTTTCCCATCAAATTTGCTTGATCTTTGCCCACATAGGCTCAGCCACAAGACTATTTGGTTCAGACACATATGTTTCCAGGTGCTAAAGGTCAGGTTGGATCTGAAATACATGGTTAAGTCAAGCATACAAATGGTCTTGGAAGTTACAAAGGGTGGAAATGCAAAAGGCAAGGCAAAAGGGGTTTAGATTTGCAACATTTGGCTCAGCCACAAGCACACTTGGCTCGGCCAGGGCTAGTTAAGGTCTGGATAGTAGTTAGGTGGGTGATCAGAGGTCATGTCATGGTAGTGGTGGAGGTCAAGGAGGTGGCCGTGGCAAGGAATGATGGTGGATGGCACATAGGAGCTCGGCTAGGCAATATTTGGTGGAGTTAGGCATTGTTTTGTGGATTCTGCAACATGAGATAGTCAAGGCAACTTCAGGTCAGAGGAGGGGGATGATTTGGCCATGGATGAAGTGGGAAAGAAGGGATGGTGGTGGTCGGTGAATATGTGGAGGGGTTAGGCCGAGAATCTCATGGAAGAATCAAGCAAAATCAAGTGAAAAAGAAGACAAACAAAGAAGAAAAGTGGAAGAAAAAAGAGGAAGCCATTACCAAAGTTTCTCAGAAATGTTTGGCCGTGAGTTTTGCTGAATGGAATGTATTTTCACGTGAAAATGAGTTAAGGAACTCCCGGCTATCAATTAGAAAGGAACGGCCAGTGAATTGAAAAGTCTAGCAACCCAAAAGTCATTGTTTTGAAACCTTTGGTCTCTTCAAATTTCCATTCTTTTTAATTAAATAAAAACCAATGATAATTTAGTAAATGAGTTTTAAAACTGAAACAAAGTAAAATAAAATGAAAATAAATAATTAAATTTAAAGAAAATAGGAAAAAAAAGAATTAAAGAAATTGCTTAAAATTTGGAAACCGGGTTCAAAAATTACAAATAAATCATCACTATCATAAGGAAAATATCTACTTCATTTTAAAAATATTTTGAAACAAAAATGTGAAGTAAAATAATTCTTTTATATTTTCAAAATGGAATAAATAATTAAATTAGAGAAATTAGAAAATGATCTAAAGAAATTGTTTAAAAATTCAAAATAGGACTTAAAAATTGCAAATAGAATATCACTAGTTTTAGAAAAATTATAACTTTACTTCTAAACCAATAAAAGTCAAGTAAAATAAAATAAATTCTGAAAAAATGAAGTGTAAATGAAAATAAAATAAAGTCTTAAGAAAATAGAAAATAAACAAAGAATTTCTTTAATTTAATGAAATTGGAAATTAGAAATTATAAACAGAATACAACTGACATTGGAAAATGTCAATTACACTTTGAAAAATGTTTTAAAACCAAAATATATACATAACATGTTATTTTACCCATTTAAATATAAATTAGAACAATACATGACCAAATAAAATATTATTTATATAATTTAAAATAAACAATTTTGTTAAATACAGCAAATTACACACAATATTGAAAAAGGCATAACTTTCACATTATAAATCAGATTTCAATGAAACAAAAAGCAGTATTCTTAAAATTTTATTTACTTTCATAAAATAAATATAGATTTCAAAAATTCAAATTTTAAAATTTTAAATTAAAAGTCAAAGTCTGACCATATTGACCAAAATTCACATTTCTGGAAAATATTCTATTTAGTCATGTTTGGAATTCTAATTCACATCAAAATAAAATTTATATTTAAACTAACAAAAATTATCCATTTAAATAAATAAAATAAAGTTTTCAAATTAGGAAATTCAATAAAAAATAATTAAGATATACAATTAAAATAATCAAAAAATACAGGGTTGTTACATATATATACAAAAACTTGGCCTTACTGCATATTTTAAACTTGATTTTTTTTTTAAGAAATACCACTATTTACTAAATCATTTTATTTAATTTAATCTAAATAATTGTTAATTACCTTCCTGACAGAAACCAAAAACCGAGCAGACATCCACGCGACTACCCCGACCTACTTGTCGATCGATCCCCAAAGTCGAAGTCGAAGACATTGACGAAGCCTCCTTTCATCATTGAAGCTCGAGCACCTATTTCCCATCGCAACTTCCCTCGCCGAGCACCCTGTGAAGAACCAAATTATTGAGATAAAAATAATTTTTATAAAAATCAGTTAATGGAAAATATTCAAAGAATAAAATAAATTAAAAATAAATATAAAAAATAAGTGAAATAAATAAGGAAGAGGATAGTTGTTTTCAGTAAATGAAAATAAGGAGAAAATAACTTCAATAAATAATAATGAGAAGGAAAATAACTAAGTGTGAAAAAGTTTTATATTCACATATCTCATATATATATATTGCATATAAGTAGCCAGAGGAGTATAGAGTGATAAAATAAACTCTTATGATTATTAAAATATATGAAACCAGATTAATATTATATAGGTATAAATACATTTTATAATCAAGAGAAAACAAATGGCTTGAAACATTAGCAAAGAATTAATTGATAAAAAAATATATATGTGGACATTTCAGATTTTCCTTAAGAAAATAAGAATAATGTAGACAAGTCACATGAAAATAGTGTGTAGGTGAAACATGCAAATGGCATGTACACAGAAAAGAAGAAAGGCAACTGAAATACCTGAAATAGAATCAAAAAGAAAATGGCATATTTAGCCATAAAAACATATACAAAATTTTCTTATTTGTGTGGGGATAAAATGGGGGTTTTTACTCCACTAAAACCCTAGCTGAATGTTTTAAAAATCAAAGGATAAGCAGCAATTTATTTTTGGAAAGCAGAAAGATATTTTAAGAAAGAAAAAGAAGAGCAAACTCACACTGTTTTCAAGTTAATGCATTCTCGGGGAAAGAAGAAGGAAGGTGAGTGATTAATCATTTTATGAGATTTAAGGCATTAAGACCCAAGTTAAGGGCAGCCATATTACTTATATAAAATCATATCATGTTTTTGTTTAATTCTATTCTCTGGAAAAAAATGAATGTTGATCATGGTTGGTTCCTTGGCTGAGTCTTTGATTGATGTTTTGATCTGTTTTGATTGTTTTGATTAATGCTTTGAAAAGACAAACACCCTGATCATAGAAAAGGAATTCTATAACTTATAATCCAGTTTTTATATGGGAGTGAGTTAAACATTTTACTGAGAAATAGGGTACTAATGAAGAATGAAATAGGCAGTGTGAATAAGGAGATTCATGCTTATGTCTAGTTCATTTTAAAAAATGATATGAACAATGCCATATTATATATATATATGTGCTGATTTGTTCAAATCACAAGTTAATATGTTTTTATGGGTTTTTCTCAAAAACCTTACCCTATGTTCACAGTAAAATAAATGTAATGTTTTATATGACTTCACCAGATTTATGTAAGAAATGGGAATATTTCTGGATATAAATTTATGCAAGTCTTAGAAAATATGATTGAATAAAAATAACCTTAAAATGGGATGTGGTGTTTTACATGGATACTTGGTATATCTGGCTGAAATCCCAGAGTGGGTTTAATACTCTCTGATTTATGAAAAGAAGAAAAGAATAGGAAGCATTTCTAGAATTAATAAAATTCTCCTGAAAGAAAAATGAGAATGCTCTCTAGATTATAAAGCTAATCTAGGAGTAGTGCCTTGATCTATTCATCATTAGATGGATGATGGGTATGTGCATGACTTGTTTAAGTCCTGTATGCCTCTGTGTAAAGGTTAACAGAACTGAGCCCCTTTGCAATGCACACATGGTGTTCAATGGAAAGAGTTAAGACCAAATAAATGATAAATGGGGATTGAAAGATTGAGCTATAGAATTAAGGGAGTCAATCCATAGGAGTATATGTACATATAACTGAATTGTGTTGATGAATGAATGCTTGTGCGCATGTATGTTAGTATGAGCTTATATGTATATATATATATACTCAGATTTTAGTATGAATTTAAATAAGCATCAAACATATGAATCTCTGCACAGTGTTTAGTAATTACAAGTTATTTATAAACTATGATTTCACTCATACCAGAATATATTTTCTGACCCTATTTTTTGCCTTTGCAATCTTTGGGGTGTCTCATTTTCACTGAGGCAGTTCAAAGTGTTGCTGCACGGAAAGATGCTTGAGTAGCTTGCTTGTATGGATGTTTGAAGAACTTGCTGGTTTAAATATGCTTTAGAGAAGTAGAAGTTTAATTGTAATAAATAATCTAGGCAAACTCTCTTATGTCTTGTGTATTTCCAGGATTGGAACTTGCTTTGTTTTCTTGAAAAGAACATGTAAAGAAAGCTTAAGTATTATATGTGCTTGTGAGTTGTTGATTTATGTAGCAAACTCTGGAAATAAGCTAGGGGATTATGATGAAGGAGAGCATACCATATAATCTGATATGTGGATATATTCTCCTTGGCATGCTTGTTATGTTCAGCTATAAAGTTTAAGTAGTTTTAAAATAAAAATATGCTGAAGTATTAAGTGGATGGGTTGAAATGGTCTTGGCTAATCAGTATGGCTTGTACATGTCTTGTAATTGATACAAGTACATGCAAAAGTTTGAAGCTATAGTCTTCAGATTTCTGAAGCAAACCAGACCAATAGTGTAAGCTAATTTGAAATGCAACTTAATCCTATGATAGGTCTAGAACAAGGGTAGGATTATGACACCATAGAACCTGAAAATTATAAGTATACAAGGACTTAGGAATTGGAATTGGTAAAAATCTGGAACTGACTTCAATATGAAACTGAATTAGCAAGCCAGAAATTGGGATAGACAAATATAGACTCAACAAGAATGTAGAGTAATTTTGTAAGTGTTAAAAAAAAAGAATCCAGAACACCACATTTTGTAAGCTTTTAGCCAGGAATGTGCATAGACCTTTTTAAATCATATTCAACACCATTTCTAGTCTATATATCAGGATATGTATGACCTTTAGATCAGTTTACAATCTTATTACTCATATGATCATCACATGCTTCATGAACCTAAATATGTGCATTTTGCTTGACCTGATTTGCTTGTGCATCTTTGTGCATGTTTTGTGCATGTTTATGTCTGAATCCTGAATCTGGGATAGACTAATTAGTGATCCATTGATCAAACCAAGTTTTAATATGTTTTATCATCCTAAAGCAACCTATATAAATTCCTGAATTTCCAAAGATCAAATACATGAGTTATGAATCCACAAATTAATCAATCTGGTTTAGAGAATAATCAGGAAAATGAAGAAGAGATAATAGATGCTAATACTTGAATCATGTATTAGTCAATCTTTAGTCAAATAAAAGATTAAAAGTGTAGAAATAGTTATGTGACACAAAAACCTTCCAATTATGGAAAATATTGTGTGATAAAAATTTCTTTGCTACTTTACACTCTGATAGGCAAAGAAACATTTATATATCTTCATATATATAAATGATATGACTTGATTAAAATACTGATATTTTTATATTAGTAAATTCTGGATCTTGGGAAATTAATTAAAAGAAATGAAAGAGGTATTAAAAGAAGTGATCTCTGGTATAAAAAAAACTCAACTAAAAATCACAAAAATATAGTAGAAGAAAGTTGGGTCACTTCACACCCTTGCTCGATGCCAGGCACGCAAATGAGCATCTCCCTCAAAGTGCCACTGCGACACCACCAGAAAGCTTCCAGACCTTCACCAGAACCATTGTATGCGAGCGTGGCTCCACCCAACTTGATTGCACAATACGAGAGAGGCTCGGCTCGAAAAACTCTCCGATACGAGATTCATTGCTCATATATTGAATTAGTATATGGTTTGGGGATTTTAGATTTGAAACGAATTTCATTCAAACAAGAGATAGGCTCGAGATCTCTTTTTTTTAGAGAACGAAGAGGTTCTAATTTGGGGAAAATAACAGTGAGGATACGTGATATAAAGGAAGATGGCTCGGGATATTTTTGTTTTAAAAGGAAAGTGTGTTCGAGAAGCCTCTGTTGGCTATAGTGATCTTTGAATTAAAGGGGAAAGGTACTGATGGAAAGGAAACAGTTGATATGGGGATTTTGACCAGGATATAAATATATATTAATTCAAATTCAAATTGTCTCGATAAATGCAACCTAAAACTTCAAACTCTTATCGAGGCGTGCCGCTAGGCGTTTATAAAGTTATACCCCTATTCCGAACGCAATGGAAAAGGTTTCGAGTCCTAATTTGATCGTATGGAGAAGATAGCTTTTTGGACCCAGTTATTATATTTAATATTCGATATAGATTGCAACGCGTTTATATGTCGTATGCTCACACAACAACTCCAATCACTACGAAATTCGAAATCCGATAATAATACAATATTACAGATCCAATGGAATTGGTTTCGTCGAATTTCGATACTGTGTCTCGGAAGGCTATTTTTAAATATCAATTTAAATGATATATTTTCAAAACTGAACAAAATACTTTCAAATTCAATTTTACCACTTCTATTACCTTTAGTATTATCAATGTAAATTTTCCAAGCCTTCAAATTATTTTTAACAGGCTTAAAATTCCAGATTCAACAATTTACCCAATTTCTAATTATTAAATCCAATAATTAAATTATCCGATAAATAGAGATGTTCGAAATTCAAGTTAAAATTAGCTTTTAAATATTTAAAATCAATTAAATATTTAGATTTCAAATATCCAAAAATTACGGGTCGTCACATTCCTCCCCCCTTAAAAGAATTTTGTCCCCGAAATTGCTAGTTGAGAAGAATGGTCCAATACCCATTTACTTTTTCCCAAAACCAAACAGTTTTAACAACTTCCCAAAATCTTTTATCAAAGACACACTATTACTCTAACTAACTTCCCAAAGCCTTCCATAGCTTCCAACCAATATCACCTACCCAACCATTCAAATTTAAATTTGAAACCAAATTTTGAATTATCAAATTTTCTCAAAATTTTTCTAACTTCTTAAATTTTTGAAATTTTTTTCCAGCGTCTCCTTTGCGCGGCTAGCTCGGTACAACTACAAAATGCCTCAACAGGCCCCGGATTTCAAAAGAAATCAAAAAGCCAAGTGGCTAGATCGAAAAATCATTAAATTTCATACAGAAATTTAAGCACGTACCTTTTGTTGGCCCATTTAAATTTATTTTTTGAAATAAAAAATACCAATTTCTTTTGCTTTTTAAGCACCTGTGTCCTACTCAGCAATAATATCCAACTACAACATTCAAAATCGCTTTACACATTTCTTTGCAAACGTTTTCACTACAACAAAACAACCATATTACAACCTTTCATTTACAACCAGCAAAAATTAACAGTTGTAACAGGTATATTTTAACAACTATTTTATTTCAGCTGCTGTAATAGGTATTTTGTGACAACTGTTCTATTTCAGCAGTTGTAATAAATGCACTTTTAACAATTATATTTGTATAGCAGTTGTAATATTTATTTATAACAACTGTTTTCAATAGTTGTAACAAGTATTATATTTCATAAGGTTGACTAGTATAGTATTATATTCGATCTCCCTCCTTTCATTTGTTCGGCCGCCCAAACGTGAAAATAAAAACCTAAATCGCTCCTAAATGCCAAAAAAAACCTAAACCAGCAAAAAAATTCGTTTTCCCTCCTTGGAATAATTTAGTCGCAGCCCTAAATCGTTGCCGTCGCCGATCGCAGGCCACAACTATCGCTCCTAGATCGCTTATGCTCGCCGCTTGTACTCGCTCGTGCTATTGCTCAAAAGGTTTGATCTTTTTCATTCTTTTTAATCTAGGTTCTCCGCTTATACTTGCTCATAGATCCTTTTCTTCTCTTGATGTATTTATTTCTCTTTGTAGTTGTACTAGTAGGAGAATCAATAGATTCATTTGGAGGATGGTGGTCTATAACTGTTGAATGTTTTACATGACTGGTATGATTGACAGAGATTTGAGTTGCCATCAATCCCGATGGAGTAATTCTTAAAAGGTAAAAGACTATAAAATATCAATGTTCCATATAAGTAGAAAAGTGATATATTTAGAATTTGACAAAATTATATTCGTACTTACACTAATTTGATATTGTTGTTATCTGTAACTGAAGAAGGAACGAGTCCATTGAAGTTGTTATTAGCAAGGTTCTTTCATATTCAGAAACAGAGAACAATAATATAAAGGAAGCAGTGAAGATATTAAAGAGCATCTGCTGTTCTTTTAAGTTTGGTAATTCACCAATCTTACCTGCATACATGTTTAACTAGTATCTATGTCCTTGGATAGTTTTGATTTTTTATTATTACCAATCTTACCAGAATACATGTTTAACTAGTAATATACCAAAACATGAATTAACTTCAAACCTTGATCCTCTGATCTTGAATTCGATACATAAATCAATATGTTTCTTATATCTCCTTGGATAATCAACTAAAAACTAGTTCAATGGAGTTTACAAATCTCAACATTGATTATTTATGTACAACTTCAGTTAAGAACTATAGACAATTCATAATATATAATATATAATATATATGCACATTAGCATCAATATACTACACACTTTCTGACTACATGTATCTAAATAATCTCATCTTTTGTCTTTCCTATGATGTGAGGAAAACATCATTACTTGTTAACCTCCTGTACAGCTCCTCTGTTTTAACATTGGAACTACTACTGGGACCTATAAATAAAAGTAAATGTTAATGCAATTTGTATGGTTAAATAAGGATAAAATTCTATCAATGAATTTTACCTGAATATAATTATTTACACGACTATCTCCATTTGGCCCTGTAATTGCCTCTGATTTATTGCATGTCCATTCGCCATTTACTATATACTTGTACTCATAGCTAACTTCCTGTGGGAATGACATGCAAAACATTAAGAATTTGAACAGGTGTGCTTGTATAAAGTAAGAAAGATTAAAAACAAGGAATGGTTATATGACAAGATATCTATGTTTTTTTGAACTTACTGGCAAGTCCCTGTTAAGAGTCCATGATCTTGTTTCATTATTGAATTTAAGTGCAGTCCCAAAAAAAAACTGCATATAAAATCTGGACAAGAATAAGCCAATGTTGTTACCAAAGATGTTTCCATTCTAATTTTCGTCCATCTGTATGCACGTGCACAAGTGCATGCACTTACAAACTAGTTATAGTCTTGTGTGTCAGCTGAACTACATAGCATCTCTCTTATGGTAGTGCAGTAAATACTTTGAAGTAATATAAGTGGAACATCTAAATGTAAGCAGAACATACATAGGTTTTGAAGCTGGAAGGCAAAACAAATATGATTTTGCTTCATGGACAATGATTAGAAATGAAACTTGAAAACGCGCTTCCAGTTTTAAGTAATTATGGCATTGTAAATTAAGGTATGCAGAGGCACTTCATATATATAGTGTACAGCTTAATTATTAGTTCTAGAGCTAGTTAGGTTTTGAGTTGCACAGTTACTATGCAGCTGGCTAGGCCACTTGCTTCAGCAACACACACATAGAGAAAACTCACTTAACGTTGTGTTTGTAATCCCTTATAATGCTAATCCGATAGCTTGTGTATAATTCACATATAGAAGTGCATATATATTGAATTCAATTATTGAGTTGAACTATATTTCTCCTCAAGTGTTTAATCTGTCCGTCAATTATTGAAATAGCTTGTTAGTATGAAAGCCCTATGTACTTCACTTTCCCCTCTTCTACTAGTTTCTTCAGCTCCTTATGTACATACACCAAAAATCATTTTATTCGATTTATCTTATATCTTCAGAAATAGTTGAAACCCTCTTTAAGAGCTCATTTGGCAACTATTTATTTTAGATCACCTTAAAAAGGAGTTTTGTACAGTAATTTTTCAGTAGTTTTGATTGAATGATAAAAAAAGTGAAAGTGCTCGGATATAATTCGATTTTCAAGTTAAAATAAGTTAATTTTGGTGTTTGATTAATATGTGTATCAAATTATATAATTGGACAGATCGATGTAAAATGATAATGAATATTAAATAGTAGCATCTACTATTTTTACTATTTACTTGATCAAAATTACATTTGAAATTATATTAAAATTTAATAATTGTTTCTTCAATCTTCAATTCTAACATAATTATGTTAATTTCTCATAAGGATTAGGATGTTCAAAACCAAGGATTGAGGATCCGACCGGAACCACGAGATTCCGGCCATCTCGTCTCGGTTCCGGCCATCATCGCGACGGGATTAGGTCAAAATCCCATCCCGTTCGAACTTCAATTAAAAAAATCGCGAAAAGGAGAAAAGGGCAAGAGCCGAATTAAATTGCGCGCTAACATCCAAAATCGAAAAAGGAATGCAAACAGAAAATCGACCCGTGCTTGTACAGTGAATGTAACGTATCGGGTTTTGCCCGTTCGAAAATCAACATCCGTACTTCACATTGTACTAGAATGCCGCAGATTCGACCGTTCAAATCCGATTCGCCGGAGCTATAACACAATTAAGTAAATAACACAGCGGAAGAAAAGAATAATACATTGATATACAATATATGGTACAACAGAGTGATACAATGAATACCAATATACATCAGAGATATGATACAAGAAATAGCAGCGGAAAAGAAAAGATAACATCAACAGCGGAACAATATCAATAGAAATGATAACTCCAAAATGATCTTCAGACAAGAATGAATCCACAACTCCAAGATAAGCAACTCCGATGAATGAACTAGCTCCAGATAATCTACTAAACCTGAATATCTGAAAAGAAACCCAACTCTAGACTGCTCGTGTGGAAAATTATGAGCACCCAGAGTTTAGGAAGGGAACAATAAACTCCGGATCAGTCATGGGACTGGTGTGAGCAACAAAAACAGTTTATCTTTAAACAACAGCAAAAGAATTTTAAACATTGAAATCTGCAATGCTTTTAGGAAATGAAACTACCATAAGACCTCCCGCCACACACACAATGCAAACGCAGAATTGGAGGAGATTTCTTCTTATGATAGTCAAACATGCTTACTACGCAAATCATTGGATATTATCATTAGTGCATAGTGCAGAAACATTTCGAAAGTATAATATTAATCTTAGCCAACATACAACCAGTATCGTATGCCTACTATAGCTACCATCTAAACAGTGGTGACCACCGTACGTAAATGGCAGGTTCTACAACTAAAACCGTACAAGTTCCGTATTGGAGAAATGGATTTCCAACAAATGGTCAGGCTAAGGAACTTCCTTCCGCCGCATGGGAACGCCTCTGGCGGGACGTCCCGAGAGACAAACTGCTCTCTGCCAACAAGGTCGGGTTACCCCTGTAACAGGTAACTCACGAATATGCCACCTCCCGGTCCTTTGGGACCTTTATCCGAGCGCTCGATATCCAACATCACACATAAATAAGTGTATCCACATGAGTAAGTATCTGGGCTCCATACCATGATACCACCCCTTTCCAGAAGGAAATGACATACCCTAAAGGGCGCGACCCTCATAACCTTGCCGCAACGATCCTGTTTCGACCATTTCCGGGTTGTGAGGCCCTGACGAAGTCTCGTCCACAAAGCTACGCTTTGTCACAAAGCCATGCTTTGGGTCAACAGATGATCAACCTATGATCACAAAGATAAATGATCAAACAAATGATCATATCACAAATGATCAAACGATGATCATCACACAGCTACACTCAGCATGTCACATTACCAAATTGGGATATATCGCTGATAAATTTCAACTACATAACCTCTGAGCTCGTACGTCTCAGAGAAGGGTGTTAAGCTAAGAGAATAAATTCTCCGCCACCAACAGAAATGTATTTGAAAGAAATCTGCTTTATATCTCAAAGTGTAATGTCAGACATACAATCCATACAAGTCTGTTCCGGGTTCGAACAGAACCGAAGGCACTTCTCACGAAGCCCTTGCAATTCCGGATAATTTCCAATCACGTCCGGACTTCCCATCACAAAAGAGTGATATAAATCTCTATACCGGAGCAACTCGGTGCAGAGACATTCGACAGGTTGTCCTTTCATTTTCGAAAAATATCCGGTCTTCAACACTGGTCTTCAAATGCTATCCATAACGTCGAATCACTTATTTGGAATGGGTTATGTGACACAAAGGTCCTCTCCCGGCTAAACCGAATAATGAGCGTAATATTTAAAAACATATGGATATTGGGATTTCAATTAAGTCACAACTTAAACCCAAACTTTCTTTTTAAATGGTTTAACAAATTACCATTTCAGATCTTTTAAACAAAAAGATTCATTTTAACAACCTTAAATGGTTTAAACAATTTCCACACTTTAATCTTTTAAATAAAAGATTTAATCACAGAATTTCCAAATTAATTCCCATTTCAATTTGATTAACTCGTTAAATCTTTAAATCAAAGATTTAACTTATAGCTTTCGAAACAATTTCATTTCAAATGGTTAAACAATTCATCATTTTAAATCTGTTAAAAATAAACAGATTTAATTCATAGCTTTCAAAAAGAATTCATTCATAACTTGGAAAACCATTTTTCAATTCAGTCTTGAAATTCCTTTAATTAAACTGGAATTTCATTTCTTATCTGAAAGCTTTTATTCCTTTAAAACAAACAGTTTTTATTTTGGAAATCTGATTCATTTATACGAGTTAAGGTTCTTGGGTTAAATCCAAATTCTCAAAATTTTACTTTTAAAATGGTTTAACTTCATATAAACACATTTATAACATTTTTAATCCCTAGTTTCAAATCATAGGATTCAATTTCAAACTTGAATTCAAATTTAAATCAAATTATTTAAATTTTCAAACTTGATTAAGTTATTCAAAATAACTTTTATCCTTGAAACTCCATTTCAAAAGCTTTTCACTTTAAACCCAAATTTCTAATTTCAAAATCAATTGAAATTAAAATTTCAATTTCAAAAACATCAAATTTAAATTATCTGTGACTTAACCGATTTCCACGTGAAATCCATATTTGTGTGTGTAAAGGTGTAGTCCAGGGGTTTAACACAATAGTGCAACAAGATGAATCATCACATATCAAAATACAGGATATAGTTGATAAGCGATATAAACTATAACGCTTATCTTTCATTCACAGATCACAGATATATATCACAGATAAGTAAATTACAGATCACAACATAAATCAGGGTATATCACAAAGCATCATATATCAGGGATATCAAACAAATCAAATCATCTAATATAAACCAAGCATCCATAAGTAAGGTTAGTAAATTGTCTGATAAATTTGAATCAGATTAATTTCTTATGAATTACTTATCCTGGTTAATTAGCATTAATAAATTACAAATCATCTTGATAAATTATTCTTTAATCATTTATTAATTAACCATTAATAATAAATCAATTAACCTTTAATTAAAATTCATCAACCTTTAATTATTAAATAATTAACCTTTAATTATTTAATTCACCATTTTATTAATTGTCCTTGATTAATTACATTAATTAATCCTTTGATTATTTGATTAATCGACTTACTTAATCAATTTAATCATTTATTTAAGAAGTTATCTTTGAGTAATTAATTACCTTTAATTACTTATATTAATTATCCTTAACCATTCACAGTAATTAAACATTAATCACTTTTAATTAATATTCATAAATCTCTAATCAGTTGTTAATCGATCAAAATCGTTAGTTAATTAAATTAATTAACTGTCATTAATTAATTCTTGTAATAATTATCCTTTTGACTATTTTACTTAACTGACTAATCTTTAATTAATTATTCTCAAATTAATTACCTTAATTAATTAATCGCATAGATTTACTAATCACATTTATTAATTAATCACATAAATTAATTAATCAACCTTTATCAAGTTCAAAGTTTATTTTAAAATAACGGTTATACATATTAAACCACTTTAAACTTAATTACTTTAATATAATTCATTTTAAAACCTTTGAACTCAATTACTTAAATTTTTTTAAGCTTTTAAATCACATTACATTTTTACTTGCAATTTCAAGTTTTAAAACAATCATTTAACTTTTAACTAAAAGAATTTTATCAAAATCAAATTTAAACATCCGTTTTGGAATAAATTACTTTTAACAGCTATTTAATTTAAACTTGAATTTATACTTAACTTTTAATTTAACCTAGTTTAACTTTGTCATAATTTAAAGTTAAGCTTCAGAAGATTGAACAGGTTCTGGAATATGCAACAAAGCATCTACTCGAGCCTCCCCAGCTGCATCGAGTCTCACCCCAAAAACTTCGAGCAAACCATAATTTAACCCGAGTAAAACTCGAGTTCAAAAACCCCACAACGACTTCGAGTTAGATCCTGCTCTGCTTCGAGTTGAAACTTAGATTTCCCGAGACCAATACGAGGCAACCAAAATCCTGTAACCTCCCCAAAACCCAACAGCACAGCCCATCAGAAAATAGTGCACCGTGCACATGCACATCGTCAATCATCACCTCCGGTCGTCATCGCTATATCGAGCAAGTCGAAATCCATCCCTGTACCAAACTCCGATCGTCGAAACTCCGTCATGTCGCTGAGATCGAATTTCGAATGAAAATTCGAAACCTGGAAAACTTGAAAGCACCTCACCTCGAGACCTGACAACATGCTGTTCGCACCGCCTCGACCACCAGAAATGCTCCAACACCGGCTACGAACGCGTCTCCCTCTGGGCCACCATCCCTCAAAATCCCACGCAACTCGATCGGTCCTAGATGGTGAAATCACCTTGTCTACAGACACGCAAACAATCTCGGCTACAACCCTAGTTTAAGCTCGACTCGCCAATTCATACAATAGAAAAATCCTTCGACAATTTTCCTGTAACCATCGATACCCAGACTAACTTCGTGCAACGTTTCAGCATTCGAAAGTTATTTGATTTCTGGAAATTGGCAAAAATCCAATTTTGGTTCAACTAAAAGCTACTCCTTATACCCATCACTAAAAATCATCAATTTAGTTTTAAAAATCCTATTTTGAAGAGTGGATTCAAGTTATATAATCGAATCTAAAATTTAAAACATTTGAAATTGGCATAGATTTAAGATAGGCTCTGTAAAACTAAATTTACGACTGTAATACTTCACCAACATGCTTAAAACAAATTTTTATAGCTTGATTATGAGTAAGCAACTTACTTTGTTTTAAAATATAAGCCTGTAAATGATTTGAAAGAGGATGTTTTTATATTTTGATTATCTACTTAACCCTGTAACTACAAACAGGAAACAACAGTATATTCATTTGTCTCAGAACACTCATATATAAAATCACAGAGCTATCCAAACAAAATACATATGCAGGCACCATATGATCACAGATTCAGTCATACTTAATTTTTCAAAACTTGTGTTTACTCACTGGCATCAAAATATTTAAAACATGTTATGGGTTTAAGAAAAGTTACTCACTTGTCTTGAGGCTGAACAGAGCTTGCATTTATGTTGAACAGGCTTGAGTTTCTTGACTTCTCTGGTTTGCATAAATTTGGATTGTTGTTTCAATTTGAATTTTTTTGTTTTTGTTTAAAATGATATTTACTTTAGATTTTCTCAGCTGTAATTGAACGAGCTGATATGAGGAAGGCTTGATAAAGGAAATGGCTTTACAGGGTATTGTATTTGTTCAAGTGATATAGAGAAGATGTGTACAGATAGGATGTTACCTGTACAGGTGATATTTGCATTTGTTTGTACAACAATACAGGTATATTTTTCTTTGTATATTGCAAATTGACTTTGGTTTGTGCTAGAGTACTGATTCCATTAAATGCATGTTCCCCCCATGCCTACATACTTATCCCAATTTTTTTCCTAAGTACATAGGTTATATTATTATCTTCATTTCCTTCTTGCCTTGCATTTCGGCTGAGAAGAAATATTGGGTGGCTTCATTAAATGCTTGTACAATTCCTGTTTATAAAAATATTGCTTTGTACACTATTTGTATATTTTATTTTCTTAAAAATTTCAGCCTGAATCCTTTTATAATTGTTTACTATATACAATTGTTTGTACTATGCTTGTATATACGGTCTTGTTTAATGATACTATATATGCTACTGCTTTATTATGTGAAGCCATATGTTTAGTTTAAACTTTAGTATATTTTTAATCTCTTTGATAACTTTCAGCCTGCACACTTTTTATTTTGCTTATGTTATTCAAACTTAAACTATCAATATATAATTTACTTTCGTTATTTTATTTTAAACTTAACTATCCAATATTACATTCATTTACTATTATTTTTATTTTTATTTTTAAACCACTTATTAACAATTTAAATTCAAGTCAAAATATATATTATTATTTCAAATTTAGTCAGATATGTTCAAATACAGATATATATTCTCATATATACAATATTTTTAAATTTTTAAACGATTTATACAAATATACTTGGATATCGGGGAAACTCGCATCACCTTATATCGATTTATTTCACAAATATTAATTCAAAAATTAATAAATTATCATTTTAAATATTTATAAAATTCGGGATCGTTACAGAATTCCCCCCTTAAAAGAATTTCGTCCTCGAAATTGCCAAGGAGACACAAAGATAGATGAAGAATATTTCATCAACTCAAACTGAACATCTATTCTGCATTTGGCTTACCAAATCAGAATATCGATAATATATACAAGAACAAATCTGTTTGACACTTCACAAGATACTCGGGTTATCCAGATCTACGAGGTATACAGTGGCATCGGTTAGTTCAAAGTGATAACTAACCAGTCGTAGAATATACTGGGACCCAAAGAATAGATAGATCTATGGATACAATTTCAAATTTTCAGTTTAAACTAAAGTATACCTATTAACCATAACAATCAAAGCAACCAATACATCCAAACAAACAATTTTGGTCCATCCGGAGTTTATGTCCCATATTAATATATCGAATTCCTTCCTGGATTTACCAGAAACTATCGAAGAATTGAGAAAAGAATTGCTGAACAAAAGAGATAGATAGAGAAAAGATAGACAAAAAGATTGCTTCCTTGTTGTTACAGAGTATTGACCATTTATAATCGTATTTCTCTGTCCCCTATCTCATCCTCTTCTTGCACTCATATCTACTATCAGTGGATAGTAAGAGAATTTACTGAGGCACACGAACGGATATCTGAGGATTACTCATTCTAGATTTTACTTCACTCTATCTCTAATGAGCTACATAACGTGTTATACTCCTGAGCTAAAGTTCAACCTTAGCTCTGATACCACATGTAACGTATCGGGTTTTGCCCGTTCGAAAATCAACATCCGTACTTCACATTGTACTAGAATGCCGTAGATTCGACCGTTCAAATCCGATTCGCCGGAGCTATAACACAATTAAGTAAATAACACAGCGGAAGAAAAGAATAATACATTGATATACAATATATGGTACAACAGAGTGATACAATGAATACCAATATACATCAGAGATATGATACAAGAAATAGCAGCGGAAAAGAAAAGATAACATCAACAGCGGAACAATATCAATAGAAATGATAACTCCAAAATGATCTTCAGACAAGAATGAATCCACAACTCCAAGATAAGCAACTCCGATGAATGAACCAGCTCCAGATAATCTACTAAACCTGAATATCTGAAAAGAAACCCAACTCTAGACTGCTCGTGTGGAAAATTATGAGCACCCAGAGTTTAGGAAGGGAACAATAAACTCCGGATCAGTCATGGGACTAGTGTGAGCAACAAAAACAGTTTATCTTTAAACAACAGCAAAAGAATTTTAAACATTGAAATCCGCAATGCTTTTAGAAAATGAAACTACCATAAGACCTCCCGCCACACACACAATGCAAACGCATAATTGGAGGAGATTTCTTCTTATGATAGTCAAACATGCTTACTACGCAAATCATTGGATATTATCATTAGTGCATAGTGCAGAAACATTTCGAAAGTATAATATTAATCTTAGCCAACATACGACCAGTATCGTATGCCTACTTTAGCTACCATCTAAACTGTGGTGACCACCGTACGTAAATGGCAGGTTCTACAACTAAAACCGTACAAGTTCCGTATTGGAGAAATGGATTTCCAACAAATGGTCAGGCTAAGGAACTTCCTTCCGCCGCATGGGAACGCCTCTGGCGGGACGTCCCGAGAGACAAACTGCTCTCTGCCAACAAGGCCGGGTTACCCCTGTAACAGGTAACTCACGAATATGCCACCTCCCGGTCCTTTGGGACCTTTATCCGAGGGCTCGATATCCAACATCACACATAAATAAGTGTATCCACATGAGTAAGTATCTGGGCTCCATACCATGATACCACCCCTTTCCAGAAGGAAATGACATACCCTAAAGGGCGCGACCCTCATAACCTTGCCGCAACGATCCTGTTTCGACCATTTCCGGGTTGTGAGGCCCTGACGAAGTCTCGTCCACAAAGCTACGTTTTGTCACAAAGCCATGCTTTGGGTCAACAGATGATCAACCTATGATCACAAAGATAAATGATCAAACAAATGATCATATCACAAATGATCAAACGATGATCATCACACAGCTACACTCAGCATGTCACATTACCAAATTGGGATATATCGCTGATAAATTTCAACTACATAACCTCTGAGCTCGTACGTCTCAAAGAAGGGTGTTAAGCTAAGAGATTAAATTCTCCGCCACCAACAGAAATGTATTTGAAAGAAATCTGCTTTATATCTCAAAGTGTAATGTCAGACATACAATCCATACAAGTCTGTTCCGGGTTCGAACAGAACCGAAGGCACTTCTCACGAAGCCCTTGCAATTCCGGATAATTTCCAATCACGTCCGTACTTCCCATCACAAAAGAGTGATATAAATCTCTATACCGGAGCAACTCGGTGCAGAGACATTCGACAGGTTGTCCTTTCATTTTCGAAAAATATCCGGTCTTCAACACCGGTCTTCAAATGCTATCCATAACGTCGAATCACTTATTCGGAATGGGTTATGTGACACAAAGGTCCTCTCCCGGCTAAACCGAATAATGAGCGCAATATTTAAAAACATATGGATATTGGGATTTCAATTAAGTCACAACTTAAACCCAAACTTTCTTTTCAAATGGTTTAACAAATTACCATTTCAGATCTTTTAAACAAAAAGATTCATTTTAACAACCTTAAATGGTTTAAACAATTTCCACACTTTAATCTTTTAAATAAAAGATTTAATCACAGAATTTCCAAATTAATTCCCATTTCAATTTGATTAACTCGTTAAATCTTTAAATCAAAGATTTAACTTATAGCTTTCGAAACAATTTCATTTCAAATGGTTAAACAATTCATCATTTTAAATCTGTTAAAAATAAACAGATTTAATTCATAGCTTTCAAAAAGAATTCATTCATAACTTGGAAAACCATTTTTCAATTCAGTCTTGAAATTCCTTTAATTAAACTGGAATTTCATTTCTTATCTGAAAGCTTTTATTCCTTTAAAACAAACAGTTTTTATTTTGGAAATCTGATTCATTTATATGAGTTAAGGTTCTTAGGTTAAATCCAAATTCTCAAAATTTTACTTTTAAAATGGTTTAACTTCATATAAACACATTTATAACATTTTTAATCCCTAGTTTCAAATCATAGGATTCAATTTCAAACTTGAATTCAAATTTAAATCAAATTATTTAAATTTTCAAACTTGATTAAGTTATTCAAAATAACTTTTATCCTTGAAACTCCATTTCAAAAGCTTTTCACTTTAAACCCAAATTTCTAATTTCAAAGTCAATTGAAATTAAAATTTCAATTTCAAAAACATCAAATTTAAATTATCTGTGACTTAACCGATTTCCACGTGAAATCCATATTTGTGTGTGTAAAGGTGTAGTCCAGGGGTTTAACATAATAGTGCAACAAGATGAATCATCACATATCAAAATACAGGATATAGTTGATAAGCGATATAAACTATAACGCTTATCTTTCATTCACAGATCACAGATATATATCACAGATAAGTAAATTACAGATCACAACATAAATCAGGGTATATCACAAAGCATCATATATCAGGGATATCAAACAAATCAAATCATCTAATATAAACCAAGCATCCATAAGTAAGGTTAGTAAATTGTCTGATAAATTTGAATCAGATTAATTTCTTATGAATTACTTATCCTGGTTAATTAGCATTAATAAATTACAAATCATCTTGATAAATTATTCTTTAATCATTTATTAATTAACCATTAATAATAAATCAATTAACCTTTAATTAAAATTCATCAACCTTTAATTATTAAATAATTAACCTTTAATTATTTAATTCACCATTTTATTAATTGTCCTTGATTAATTACATTAATTAATCCTTTGATTATTTGATTAATCGACTTACTTAATCAATTAAATCATTTATTTAATTTCTTTTAGTTAAGAAGTTATCTTTGAGTAATTAATTACCTTTAATTACTTATATTAATTATCCTTAACCATTCACAGTAATTAAACATTAATCACTTTTAATTAATATTCATAAATCTCTAATCAGTTGTTAATCGATCAAAATCATTAGTTAATTAAATTAAATAACTGTCATTAATTAATTCTTGTAATAATTATCCTTTTGACTATTTTACTTAACTGACTAATCTTTAATTAATTATTCTCAAATTAATTACCTTAATTAATTAATCGCATAGATTTACTAATCACATTTATTAATTAATCACATAAATTAATTAATCAACCTTTATCAAGTTCAAAGTTTATTTTAAAATAACGGTTATACATATTAAACCACTTTAAACTTAATTACTTTAATATAATTCATTTTAAAACCTTTGAACTCAATTACTTAAATTTTTTTAAGCTTTTAAATCACATTACATTTTTACTTGCAATTTCAAGTTTTAAAACAATCATTTAACTTTTAACTAAAAGAATTTTATCAAAATCAAATTTAAACATCCGTTTTGGAATAAATTACTTTTAACAGCTATTTAATTTAAACTTGAATTTATACTTAACTTTTAATTTAACCTAGTTTAACTTTGTCATAATTTAAAGTTAAGCTTCAGAAGATTGAACAGGTTTTGGAATATGCAACAAAGCATCTACTCGAGCCTCCCCAGCTGCATCGAGTCTCACCCCAAAAACTTCGAGCAAACCATAATTTAACCCGAGTAAAACTCGAGTTCAAAAACCCCACAACGACTTCGAGTTAGATCCTGCTCTGCTTCGAGTTGAAACTTAGATTTCCCGAGACCAATACGAGGCAACCAAAATCCTGTAACCTCCCCAAAACCCAACAGCACAGCCCATCAGAAAATAGTGCACCGTGCACATGCACATCGTCAATCATCACCTCCGGTCGTCATCGCTATATCGAGCAAGTCGAAATCCATCCCTGTACCAAACTCCGATCGTCGAAACTCCGTCATGTCGCTGAGATCGAATTTCGAAACCTGGAAAACTTGAAAGCACCTCACCTCGAGACCTGACAACATGCTGTTCGCACCGCCTCGACCACCAGAAATGCTCCAACACCGGCTACGAACGCGTCTCCCTCTGGGCCACCATCCCTCAAAATCCCACGCAACTCAATCGGTCCTAGATGGTGAAATCACCTTGTCTACAGACACGCAAACAATCTCGGCTACAACCCTAGTTTAAGCTCGACTCGCCAATTCATACAATAGAAAAATCCTTCGACAATGTTCCTGTAACCATCGATACCCAGACTAACTTCGTGCAACGTTTCAGCATTCGAAAGTTATTTGATTTCTGGAAATTGACAAAAATCCAATTTTGGTTCAACTAAAAGCTACTCCTTATACCCATCACTAAAAATCATCAATTTAGTTTTAAAAATCCTATTTTGAAGAGTGGATTCAAGTTATATAATCGAATCTAAAATTTAAAACATTTGAAATTGGCATAGATTTAAGATAGGCTCCGTAAAACTAAATTTACGACTGTAATACTTCACCAACATGCTTAAAACAAATTTTTATAGCTTGATTATGAGTAAGCAACTTACTTTGTTTTAAAATATAAGCCTGTAAATGATTTGAAAGAGGATGTTTTTATATTTTGATTATCTACTTAACCCTGTAACTACAAACAGGAAACAACAGTATATTCATTTGTCTCAGAACACTCATATATAAAATCACAGAGCTATCCAAACAAAATACATATGCAGGCACCATATGATCACAGATTCAGTCATACTTAATTTTTCAAAACTTGTGTTTACTCACTGGCATCAAAATATTTAAAACATGTTATGGGTTTAAGAAAAGTTACTCACTTGTCTTGAGGCTGAACAGAGCTTGCATTTATGTTGAACAGGCTTGAGTTTCTTGACTTCTCTGGTTTGCATAAATTTGGATTGTTGTTTCAATTTGAATTTTTTTGTTTTTGTTTAAAATGATATTTACTTTAGATTTTCTCAGCTGTAATTGAACGAGCTGATATGAGGAAGGCTTGATAAAGGAAATGGCTTTACTGGGTATTGTATTTGTTCAAGTGATATAGAGAAGATGTGTACAGATAGGATGTTACCTGTACAGGTGATATTTGCATTTGTTTGTACAACAATACAGGTATATTTTTCTTTGTATATTGCGAATTGACTTTGGTTTGTGCTAGAGTACTGATTCCATTAAATGCATGTTCCCCCCATGCCTACATACTTATCCCAATTTTTTTCCTAAGTACATAGGTTATATTATTATCTTCATTTCCTTCTTGCCTTGCATTTCGGCTGAGAAGAAATATTGGGTGGCTTCATTAAATGCTTGTACAATTCCTGTTTATAAAAATATTGCTTTGTACACTATTTGTATATTTTATTTTTTTAAAAATTTCAGCCTGAATCCTTTTATAATTGTTTACTATATACAATTGTTTGTACTATGCTTGTATATACGGTCTTGTTTAATGATACTATATATGCTACTGCTTTATTATGTGAAGCCATATGTTTAGTTTAAACTTTAGTATATTTTTAATCTCTTTGATAACTTTCAGCCTGCACACTTTTTATTTTGCTTATGTTATTCAAACTTAAACTATCAATATATAATTTACTTTCGTTATTTTATTTTAAACTTAACTATCCAATATTACATTCATTTACTATTATTTTTATTTTTATTTTTAAACCACTTATTAACAATTTAAATTCAAGTCAAAATATATATTATTATTTCAAATTTAGTCAGATATGTTCAAATACAGATATATATTCTCATATATACAATATTTTTAAATTTTTAAACGATTTATACAAATATACTTGGATATCGGGGAAACTCGCATCACCTTATATCGATTTATTTCACAAATATTAATTCAAAAATTAATAAATTATCATTTTAAATATTTATAAAATTCGGGATCGTTACAGACTTCACCCCTTAAAAGAATTTCGTCCTCGAAATTGCCAAGGAGACACAAAGATAGATGAAGAATATTTCATCAACTCAAACTGAACATCTATTCTGCATTTGGCTTACCAAATCAGAATATCGATAATATATACAAGAACAAATCTGTTTGACACTTCACAAGATACTCGGGTTATCCAGATCTACGAGGTATACAGTGGCATCGGTTAGTTCAAAGTGATAACTAACCATTCGTAGAATATACTGGGACCCAAAGAATAGATAGATCTATGGATACAATTTCAAATTTTCAGTTTAAACTAAAGTATACCTATTAACCATAACAATCAAAGCAACCAATACATCCAAACAAACAATTTTGGTCCATCCGGAGTTTATGTCCCATATTAATATATCGAATTCCTTCCTGGATTTACCAGAAACTATCGAAGAATTGAGAAAAGAATTGCTGAACAAAAGAGATAGATAGAGAAAAGATAGACAAAAAGATTGCTTCCTTGTTGTTACAGAGTATTGACCATTTATAATCGTATTTCTCTGTCCCCTATCTCATCCTCTTCTTGCACTCATATCTACTATCAGTGGATAGTAAGAGAATTTACTGAGGCACACGAACGGATATCTGAGGATTACTCATTCTAGAGTTTACTTCACTCTATCTCTAATGAGCTACATAACGTGTTATACTCCTGAGCTAAAGCTCAACCTTAGCTCTGATACCACATGTAACGTATCGGGTTTTGCCCGTTCGAAAATCAACATCCGTACTTCACATTGTACTAGAATGCCGCAGATTCGACCGTTCAAATCCGATTCGCCGGAGCTATAACACAATTAAGTAAATAACACAGCGGAAGAAAAGAATAATACATTGATATACAATATATGGTACAACAGAGTGATACAATGAATACCAATATACATCAGAGATATGATACAAGAAATAGCAGCGGAAAAGAAAAGATAACATCAGCAGCGGAACAATATCAATAGAAATGATAATTCCAAAATGATCTTCAGACAAGAATGAATCCACAACTCCAAGATAAGCAACTCCGATGAATGAACTAGCTCCAGATAATCTACTAAACCTGAATATCTGAAAAGAAACCCAACTCTAGACTGCTCGTGTGGAAAATTATGAGCACCCAGAGTTTAGAAAGGGAACAATAAACTCCGGATCAGTCATTTGACTGGTGTGAGCAACAAAAACAGTTTATCTTTAAACAACAGCAAAAGAATTTTAAACATTGAAATCCGCAATGCTTTTAGAAAATGAAACTACCATAAGACCTCCCGCCACACACACAATGCAAACGCAGAATTGGAGGAGATTTCTTCTTATGATAGTCAAACATGCTTACTACGCAAAATCATTGGATATTATCATTAGTGCATAGTGCAGAAACATTTCGAAAGTATAATATTAATCTTAGCCAACATACGACCAGTATCGTATGCCTACTATAGCTACCATCTAAACAGTGGTGACCACCGTACGTAAATGGCAGGTTCTACAACTAAAACCGTACAAGTTCCGTATTGGAGAAATGGATTTCCAACAAATGGTCAGGGTAAGGAACTTCCTTCCGCCGCATGGGAACGCCTCTGGCGGGACGTCCCGAGAGACAAACTGCTCTCTGCCAACAAGGCCGGGTTACCCCTGTAACAGGTAACTCACGAATATGCCACCTCCCGGTCCTTTGGGACCTTTATCCGAGCGCTCGATATCCAACATCACACATAAATAAGTGTATCCACATGAGTAAGTATCTGGGCTCCATACCATGATACCACCCCTTTCCAGAAGGAAATGACATACCCTAAAGGGCGCGACCCTCATAACCTTGCCGCAACGATCCTGTTTCGACCATTTCCGGGTTGTGAGGCCCTGACGAAGTCTCGTCCACAAAGCTACGCTTTGTCACAAAGCCATGCTTTGGGTCAACAGATGATCAACCTATGATCACAAAGATAAATGATCAAACAAATGATCATATCACAAATGATCAAACGATGATCATCACACAGCTACACTCAGCATGTCACATTACCAAATTGGGATATATCGCTGATAAATTTCAACTACATAACCTCTGAGCTCGTACGTCTCAAAGAAGGGTGTTAAGCTAAGAGAATAAATTCTCCGCCACCAACAGAAATGTATTTGAAAGAAATCTGCTTTATATCTCAAAGTGTAATGTCAGACATACAATCCATACAAGTCTGTTCCGGGTTCGAACAGAACCGAAGGCACTTCTCACGAAGCCCTTGCAATTCCGGATAATTTCCAATCACGTCCGGACTTCCCATCACAAAAGAGTGATATAAATCTCTATACCAGAGCAACTCGGTGTAGAGACATTCGACAGGTTGTCCTTTCATTTTCGAAAAATATCCGGTCTTCAACACCGGTCTTCAAATGCTATCCATAACGTCGAATCACTTATTCGGAATGGGTTATGTGACACAAAGGTCCTCTCCCGGCTAAACCGAATAATGAGCGCAATATTTAAAAACATATGGATATTGGGATTTCAATTAAGTCACAACTTAAACCCAAACTTTCTTTTCAAATGGTTTAACAAATTACCATTTCGGATCTTTTAAACAAAAAGATTCATTTTAACAACCTTAAATGGTTTAAACAATTTCCACACTTTAATCTTTTAAATAAAAGATTTAATCATAGAATTTCCAAATTAATTCCCATTTCAATTTGATTAACTCGTTAAATCTTTAAATCAAAGATTTAACTTATAGCTTTCGAAACAATTTCATTTCAAATGGTTAAACAATTCATCATTTTAAATCTGTTAAAAATAAACAGATTTAATTCATAGCTTTCAAAAAGAATTCATTCATAACTTGGAAAACCATTTTTCAATTCAGTCTTGAAATTCCTTTAATTAAACTGGAATTTCATTTCTTATCTGAAAGCTTTTATTCCTTTAAAACAAATAGTTTTTATTTTGGAAATCTGATTCATTTATACGAGTTAAGGTTCTTGGGTTAAATCCAAATTCTCAAAATTTTACTTTTAAAATGGTTTAACTTCATATAAACACATTTATAACATTTTTAATCCCTAGTTTCAAATCATAGGATTCAATTTCAAACTTGAATTCAAATTTAAATCAAATTATTTAAATTTTCAAACTTGATTAAGTTATTCAAAATAACTTTTATCCTTGAAACTCCATTTCAAAAGCTTTTCACTTTAAACCCAAATTTCTAATTTCAAAGTCAATTGAAATTAAAATTTCAATTTCAAAAACATCAAATTTAAATTATCTGTGACTTAACCGATTTCCACGTGAAATCCATATTTGTGTGTGTAAAGGTGTAGTCCAGGGGTTTAACACAATAGTGCAACAAGATGAATCATCACATATCAAAATACAGGATATAGTTGATAAGCGATATAAACTATAACGCTTATCTTTCATTCACAGATCACAGATATATATCACAGATAAGTAAATTACAGATCACAACATAAATCAGGGTATATCACAAAGCATCATATATCAGGGATATCAAACAAATCAAATCATCTAATATAAACCAAGCATCCATAAGTAAGGTTAGTAAATTGTCTGATAAATTTGAATCAGATTAATTTCTTATGAATTACTTATCCTGGTTAATTAGCATTAATAAATTACAAATCATCTTGATAAATTATTCTTTAATCATTTATTAATTAACCATTAATAATAAATCAATTAACCTTTAATTAAAATTCATCAACCTTTAATTATTAAATAATTAACCTTTAATTATTTAATTCACCATTTTATTAATTGTCCTTGATTAATTACATTAATTAATCCTTTGATTATTTGATTAATCGACTTACTTAATCAATTTAATCATTTATTTAAGAAGTTATCTTTGAGTAATTAATTACCTTTAATTACTTATATTAATTATCCTTAACCATTCACAGTAATTAAACATTAATCACTTTTAATTAATATTCATAAATCTCTAATCAGTTGTTAATCGATCAAAATCGTTAGTTAATTAAATTAATTAACTGTCATTAATTAATTCTTGTAATAATTATCCTTTTGACTATTTTACTTAACTGACTAATCTTTAATTAATTATTCTCAAATTAATTACCTTAATTAATTAATCGCATAGATTTACTAATCACATTTATTAATTAATCACATAAATTAATTAATCAACCTTTATCAAGTTTAAAGTTTATTTTAAAATAACGGTTATACATATTAAACCACTTTAAACTTAATTACTTTAATATAATTCATTTTAAAACCTTTGAACTCAATTACTTAAAAAATTTTAAGCTTTTAAATCACATTACATTTTTACTTGCAATTTCAAGTTTTAAAACAATCATTTAACTTTTAACTAAAAGAATTTTATCAAAATCAAATTTAAACATCCGTTTTGGAATAAATTACTTTTAACAGCTATTTAATTTAAACTTGAATTTATACTTAACTTTTAATTTAACCTAGTTTAACTTTGTCATAATTTAAAGTTAAGCTTCAGAAGATTGAACAGGTTCTGGAATATGCAACAAAGCATCTACTCGAGCCTCCCCAGCTGCATCGAGTCTCACCCCAAAAACTTCGAGCAAACCATAATTTAACCCGAGTAAAACTCGAGTTCAAAAACCCCACAACGACTTCGAGTTAGATCCTGCTCTGCTTCGAGTTGAAACTTAGATTTCCCGAGACCAATACGAGGCAACCAAAATCCTGTAACCTCCCCAAAACCCAACAGCACAGCCCATCAGAAAATAGTGCACCGTGCACATGCACATCGTCAATCATCACCTCCGGTCGTCATCGCTATATCGAGCAAGTCGAAATCCATCCCTGTACCAAACTCCGATCGTCGAAACTCCGTCATGTCGCTGAGATCGAATTTCGAATGAAAATTCGAAACCTGGAAAACTTGAAATCACCTCACCTCGAGACCTGACAACATGCTGTTCGCACCGCCTCGACCACCAGAAATGCTCCAACACCGGCTACAAACGCGTCTCCCTCTGGGCCACCATCCCTCAAAATCCCACGCAACTCGATCGGTCCTAGATGGTGAAATCACCTTGTCTACAGACACGCAAACAATCTCGGCTACAACCCTAGTTTAAGCTCGACTCGCCAATTCATACAATAGAAAAATCCTTCGACAATTTTCCTGTAACCATCGATACCCAGACTAACTTCGTGCAACGTTTCAGCATTCGAAAGTTATTTGATTTCTGGAAATTGGCAAAAATCCAATTTTGGTTCAACTAAAAGCTACTCCTTATACCCATCACTAAAAATCATCAATTTAGTTTTAAAAATCCTATTTTGAAGAGTGGATTCAAGTTATATAATCGAATCTAAAATTTAAAACATTTGAAATTGGCATAGATTTAAGATAGGCTCTGTAAAACTAAATTTACGACTGTAATACTTCACCAACATGCTTAAAACAAATTTTTATAGCTTGATTATGAGTAAGCAACTTACTTTGTTTTAAAATATAAGCCTGTAAATGATTTGAAAGAGGATGTTTTTATATTTTGATTATCTACTTAACCCTGTAACTACAAACAGGAAACAACAGTATATTCATTTGTCTCAGAACACTCATATATAAAATCACAGAGCTATCCAAACAAAATACATATGCAGGCACCATATGATCACAGATTCAGTCATACTTAATTTTTCAAAACTTGTGTTTACTCACTGGCATCAAAATATTTAAAACATGTTATGGGTTTAAGAAAAGTTACTCACTTGTCTTGAGGCTGAACAGAGCTTGCATTTATGTTGAACAGGCTTGAGTTTCTTGACTTCTCTGGTTTGCATAAATTTGGATTGTTGTTTCAATTTGAATTTTTTTGTTTTTGTTTAAAATGATATTTACTTTAGATTTTCTCAGCTGTAATTGAACGAGCTGATATGAGGAAGGCTTGATAAAGGAAATGGCTTTACAGGGTATTGTATTTGTTCAAGTGATATAGAGAAGATGTGTACAGATAGGATGTTACCTGTACAGGTGATATTTGCATTTGTTTGTACAACAATACAGGTATATTTTTCTTTGTATATTGCGAATTGACTTTGGTTTGTGCTAGAGTACTGATTCCATTAAATGCATGTTCCCCCCATGCCTACATACTTATCCCAATTTTTTTCCTAAGTACATAGGTTATATTATTATCTTCATTTCCTTCTTGCCTTGCATTTCGGTTGAGAAGAAATATTGGGTGGCTTCATTAAATGCTTGTACAATTCCTGTTTATAAAAATATTGCTTTGTACACTATTTGTATATTTTATTTTCTTAAAAATTTCAGCCTGAATCCTTTTATAATTGTTTACTATATACAATTGTTTGTACTATGCTTGTATATACGGTCTTGTTTAATGATACTATATATGCTACTGCTTTATTATGTGAAGCCATATGTTTAGTTTAAACTTTAGTATATTTTTAATCTCTTTGATAACTTTCAGCCTGCACACTTTTTATTTTGCTTATGTTATTCAAACTTAAACTATCAATATATAATTTACTTTCGTTATTTTATTTTAAACTTAACTATTCAATATTACATTCATTTACTATTATTTTTATTTTTATTTTTAAACCACTTATTAACAATTTAAATTCAAGTCAAAATATATATTATTATTTCAAATTTAGTCAGATATGTTCAAATACAGATATATATTCTCATATATACAATATTTTTAAATTTTTAAACGATTTATACAAATATACTTGGATATCGGGGAAACTCGCATCACCTTATATCGATTTATTTCTCAAATATTAATTCAAAAATTAATAAATTATCATTTTAAATATTTATAAAATTCGGGATCGTTACAGTGAAAGCATAAAATTTTTGCTTATAAATAAAACGACTGCGAACATAACTTACCACTTGTGCTTCAGTAATCAAATTCGAGCAAGAAGGTCACCGATTCGCGCAAATTCGAGCAAGAAATATCACCGATTCGCCGCGTTGATCTTGGAGTTGGCAGAAGATGCGAAAGTTCGACATCGCCACGTTGATTTGGAGTTGGCAGGAGGAGAAGCGAAAGTTCGACCTCGCCGCATCTTCAGCCCTAGCTTGCTTGCTTTCGAACGAAGGTGAGTTTTCGTCTTCGTCTTCTGCCCTAGCTATCGAGACTTTTTATTTTTTAAATTCGTTTGTGTTTTTATTTCTTCGAACGAATGAAAATAAGCGGCCACTATAAATTCCTTTGGTCCTGGTTGTTTTAGCCGATATAGAGACCAAAAAAACATTGTTTCATGTGGCATATTGTTTTTGGGTATTTTTTTGTTCCATATTGTTTCATGTGGCATATTGTATTGGTCTGTGTTCCATATTTTTTTGTTCCATATTGTTTTGGTCTGTGTTCCATATTTTATTGTATGCTATATTTCTATATGAATTTGAATCGTTTATCGTACGTTTTCTTTAAAAATGCAAAAATCCAATATCAAGACCGAAACCGAAACAAAATCCGAAACGAGCGAGATGACCGAAACTGACCGAAACAAACAAATTTTCAAATGACCGAAACCGAGACCGAAACCGAGTGCTCGAACCTTGTTCAAAACATCCAAATGCAAATAAGCTACTAATAATCAGTTTAATGTGACCAACCATAAAACATGTTCTATATAGTATATACAACACATGATCAATATATATATTTCTCATATGTGGACAATATCCAGTTCAACTGTTCAAAATAAATGATGCTTATAGTCTCTTCGATAGGAGTGGTTTGGTCGATTCAGTGTTGATAGTACAAATCAATGTAGTCGAGCCCTAAACGTTCAAGACTGGCCAAGCAGCAAGATCTAATGTATTCCGGTTTTCCATTCACGATCATGGAACTCGATCGAGGAACAATTCCAAATTTTGTAGCCAATTGTATCTTTTCTCTTGGCAATTCTTTTATTGCCTATGTGCAAAAAAGATAATCCAAAAATACCTCTTCATAAAAAATTTAATTGGAGCAATATAGAAGTATAAAGTGTTCAAATGTAATTGGATTTTACAATAAGTTAACTCTGGAGTTTGACTATTATTACATATAAGTAATAAATGTATACCAAATTAATGAACTGGACATATTCATATAAAAGGATAATGAATATTCAATGACGATATCTTCCTTGTAAATAGTTTGAAACAACAAGTATAACTGTTCTAGTTATATGTCTGTACTTGGTAAGATAACTGATATGGATACACCAGCCACTGTGCATAGCGCAGCACACACAAGACCCAAAGATGCTTCTAGAATGCTAGCACATTATAAAATAGCACAGCACGCAAAAGAAAGCACTAAGGCAGTTATAACCAATTTATTTCTTTTATAGATAATTGTTTATTTTACATGCTGAGAGAATTATAACAAATGTAATAGCTGGAGTGGACCACGTGTCCTTGGGTTGTTACAAATGATTGGCTACAAATGATTGTAATAGCTATATAAACAGTAGTATGCAATGAAATAGCAGGCTGAATTTGCAAATTATCTTCTCTGTTCTTGTTTTCTTTCTTCCAGTCCCTCTTCTCTCCTCTAAATTCTTCTTCTATACTATGTTAATAGCTTAGAACCGTATCAATAACCTGTGGACTTATATCATCCAAGTTATAGTCAGCTAATAGTTCTTTCTTCAAGTTTAACTTCTAAGCTACTTATGTTCATATAAGCTTCTTACGGTAAGTTCTCAAACATCTAAACTCAAGTAATCTACTTATAAATAGTTTTGGCTACATGTATGATATGTTGAACATGCTCAAAATCAATTACTATTGCCCATCTATAACAACTGTTAGTTAACTAGAGCTAAAAAGATTCCAACAACTAAATTTTCTTCTCGCCCACAATATATCATTATATTGTATAAATTTCATCATATCCAAATTTAAATTAGCAGGCCGTTGGAAGAAAAATACCCAAGTGCTTTATAGTGAAATTTTAGCATTAAGACATGAATAACATTCATACCTTGCCAATTAAAGTCTCATTGGTATGAGGCCCATATACATCAGAAGTATCAAAAAATGTGATTCCTTTATTGAAAGCATGCTTCAAAATCGCAATTCCATCTTCATCAGGAACTGCAGAGTCGTATGCTCCCGGAAGGTTCATGCAACCGAATCCTAGTTTGGATACCTAAGCATTTACAAAGGAATAATATTCATTTAGAAGCGATGTGTATTAAAATGATTTTAAAAATAAAATAAAAAAATTGATTAAAAGCATGGTGGATGATAACTACCTCAAAGCCTTGAGAGCCCAATTTCACTCTTGGAACCTTGATCTGCTCCATGGATTTCGATTTTGAGTGGAGCGTATGAGTAGAAGTTGCTAATTCTTATAGAAATCTGAATTTGAGCTATTTATGTAAAACTTAAAAGTCAAGCTTTGCTTCTTATGATCATAGTGGATGGTTTTCTTTTCGCCAACTTATGTGGAATTTTGGCCTAAATGCCTTATTTTTCTTTTTAACACTGTTAATGGATTCTTTACTGCATTATTTGGTTTCAGACACATTTTTGGAAAATAACTAGATTTAACCACATCGATAATAATAAGATCAATAAATTTGTTTTAGTTACTCATCATCACTGAATTAATAAAAAATCAAGAATAACACTCAAAGTTACAAGGAAAAAAAAACAATTTCAAGAATGTTTTAACCGGTATATTTTAGCATAAAAGCATAGAAGTAAACAACTTGAAAAGCTAAATGAATATATCTTTATAACTTAAAATATCATTATATTATATCACTTAAAATATATAACTAGGCAATTTGAAAACTATCACCATTTAGCGTTTGAATTTTTTTAGTCGTAAATAATAAAGCTATATATATTTAGTTTTCTATGCTGTTTTTTCTTAACAGTTGTAATACGTATTTTTTAACAATTATTTTATTTCAGCAGTTGTAATAGGTATCTTGTAACAACTGTTCTATTTCAGTAGTTGTAATAAAGGCACTTTTAACAACTTCTCCTCAGGTGTAATAGTTGGTCGAGTTAGAATATTTAAGCGATAACTCCTCCTCGGTTTCAACATTCTAAGCTAAGTCAAATGAAAATATATTTTGATTTTGACTCCATTTAACCATTTCACCGATTACATAGTTGAATTTGATATATTTTACTTGACATGTATTTTTTGCAATTGTCTCCAGTATTTGAATGTTACATTTAATGTTGCGACATATGAAAAATGAACATTTTTGAATTTGTAGGTTAAGATAAAAGAGTATAAAAACACTCAAATTTCTCAATGAACAATATCATTGAACGAAGATGGAGTGTCGAAGGTTTTTGGTCGTAAACACAGAGGTAGAATAAGGGGGCTAGGTTTTGGGGTTACACCAACTCAGTTCAGAGTTCGTATGATTAGTTCAAAAAAAGCACGTGACTTAGAAAATCAAATTACAACCTTCCAGGCTCAAATGAAAGAGTTCTCTGATTTTTTTATGGCCGTAAGTTATAATTGATTCACCGTGTTAATGAGTAATTGATATACGTTTAATTTATTAATGCGTGTCTAACATTTTTTTTTCAACAGAACATCAATGGTAAACAAAATGTAGCGGAAGAACCAGTGACTCCTCGTGGCAATACGCCTCAGGTATTTCCGAAACAATGTCATGTTCAAAGTATGTATTTAGATTAAATGGTGATTAGCATTTTTTTAGTTTTATTTCCTGTCTAGGAAATCAATTTCTTTTTTAGTATTCACATTTGATGCTAAAACTTATTAAGAAGTTTGATTAATTTTTACAGTAGATGCCAAAAGTTATTAGGATGTTCCCCTGCATTATGGAAAAAAAATAACAGATATATATGCCAAGAATTCGTATGTTCTGTAAACCAAATCTGCATTCTTAATTGTGAACTTCCTCATTCTTCCTATAACCCTATTCACATTATCTCTGTACCCGCGGTTTGATTTTGTGCTCCATTTTTCTCTGCAGTCTAAATAGTTTTTAGTGTCACCCAAACTGACAAGTAGCAGTAGAAGAAATGCAGCATCAGTGTGGCTTTCTTGATTAGCTATTCCATGCTATGATGTTTTTGCTATTTGGTTGTTTCAATGAATAAGCAGAGGGGATAACTAATGCAGTATATATAATGGACGTAAATGAAACTCGACTTGTTCAACCTATTATTAACTAACCCGGCGTTTTACATTGGACATAACAACTGATATATTTTAAAATTTTAATGACCATTTCTTCCTAGAAATTGTATGCAACCGGAGCTTTTGTATGGGTTCAAATCTGAACATTCTACGATAGGAAAATTGCATGGCTACCATTTAGCCATTCGGTTGTTTTGTACCATTTAGGGTGAAAACTAAATCACACTACAATGATTTTTGCAAAAGATGGACCAGTAAATCCTTTTTTTTTTATGATTGACCTGCCCTCATACATTTCTATATGACATTTATAACATCGGATGGAAATATGTGAACATCCTTTTAGTCAACTTGAAAAAAAGTTCTTAGGAGAAGTACATAATTGTTAGACCAAGCAGAGCATAACTGCATTCCTTTTGGGCTATATATTGAACAATTTGTTAAGTAAGAAATAAAAATCCAACTTCATTCATTGCAGTTACGTTTTGATTGATCATTACTTCTTGTTTTAAAACAATTTTTGTTTACTGTCTGAATGCTAGCAGCTACAACTAATGCCTGAAGGCCTAAATTAAAGAAACATCAAGTTATGCTTGAAAAACTAGGAGAAGTACATAATTGTTAGACAAGCATAGCATAACTGCATTTTGATGATCTGAGTGAACATGACTTATTTTTATTATGCATTATGGTTTAAATAAAAATACCATGTCCTAAGAATATAACAAGGCATTCCACATCTCATAGTCATGTTACAAGTTTACAGACCATAGAAAGCACACTATTATACTTATATATCTAAATGAATATTCATGTATACATGTACGCAATGCATTAAAATAAATATGAAATAATGGAAAGAGCATCTCATTCAAACCTATGTGTACAACAGTTTTACTTAATCCATAACCACTGTTTCATGACCTTAAATGGCAAGAACTTTCCTATCCAAAGTTCGGACCTACATACAAACTTCAGACATATCCAAACTTCGGACACATACAAAGGGGAAACACCTTATGCTTTAAGATATCACAAACAACATGAAATCAGTTACCATAATGCTTTATTTTTTTTCAACCATAATGCTTTATTTTTGCAGTCTCATCGGAATAGCAACAACGTCATAACTGGTGTTAATATACAATTTCAACAGCAGCTTAGAAAGCGCAAATTATTGAGTTGGCAAAGGAATGTTGTCGCAGAAGCAACAGTCGCATCTACCGACCTTACTGTTTTAGTGCATCATGTACCACTAGGAGCAGATACTTGGAAAGTTTGGATCGATGCGGTGGTGGATCCTGAAGCTCTTCTATTTAGTCCTACTTCAGATATCTATACGATTGGACAAGCGGTCGGGACGCCTATTGCTTGGCATAAATTTTTTATCTCTTTTGATTAGTACGTATATGTACTTTTACCAATTTATGTTATGGATTTAGTTATGTTTTGAAACGGAGTTATGAATTCATAAATGTTGTAAACCTGTATTGTTTTTGAATGTGAATGGTTCGTGTTGTTTCAAGTTGAATGGTTGTGGTTATTATTAATGAAATATTGGTTTTAATTATAATATCATGATATTTATGGTTAATAGCAATTGTGAAAAGATGAATTATATTTGTTTGTAACAGTTGTAAAAATATTTGTTGCAACTGTCGTCACTAGTTATAGTAGATCCTACTACAACTATTACAAACTGTTGTATAATGTTAACGCAACAGGCGAAAACAGTTGTTAAAATATTTATTACAACTGTTGTAAACAGTTGTAAATAAGTCTTTTACAACTGCGAAAAGAGGTTATAAAAGATTCCATTACAACAGCTGTTGACAGTTGCAAAAGAGACTTATAACAACTGGTTTTGGCTGTTACGATAAACTTTAATACAAGTGCAAATTACGGTTGTAAAAAGCCTTTTACAACTGCCGAAAGCACTTGTAAATAACTCTTTTACAACTGCTATTTGCAGTTGTAAAAAGACTATTTACAACTGCTTTTGCAACTGTACGTACCCCTTGTAAAATAATCCCGCTCTATTACAACTGCGGATATAAAGACTGGTGAGTGCCAGTTGTAATAGATCTATTACAACTGTATTTGGCAGTTGTGAAAGGGTATTTTTGTTGTAGTGTTCATATCTACTTTACTTAAGCCTGTACGATGCACATATATCGTCCGTACGCAATACCAAATCTGATCGCTCACTTGATCACACAATCTCACTTCCGAACTAGTATCGTCCACCCGACTTCCTAGTGCGGACTCAGATCTGGTTTCTTGATCAAAAACCGTCATTCTCCTTGCATAGCCATAAACTATGATAGAGAATATCCAGAATCAATCAAAATCCATATCCAGGGTTCGCCGTCGAAAATCGAGTGAAAAATCCTAACTCAGATCGGTATAATTACCTCAAAATTCTGTGCTCGAATCTGGATCAAATTGCTATGCGAATAAAATAATTATGTACATCGTACATAATTAGCCCTAATTGATTTTTAACTATATCAATTCTCCTTTTTTTATTCACATTCATTTTGATTGTTATTCACTTAGTATATTTCTTCATTCCAAAATTACTTAGTATATTTCCAATACCAATTTTACTTAAGAACTTCACCATTCATTTCTTAATTTAATATAAGCATTTTATATACTCTTATATTATTACTCTACCACTTTAGTCTTTATATCACTTATTTTTAAACTGGACCTCCAATTCCATATGAATTCAATTTACTTCATTTTAGGATATTGAATTCTATTTACCTTTATCTCAAATTCCAATTTGAAATCATTCGTTGTTAATGAAAATTTTAAAAAATTTCTAACTCCCAAAATTTTGGCAGAGTCTCCTTTGTACGGAGGAGCCTTTTCAATTTGACAAGAGATATAAATATATATACATCGACCCACCCGGTCGGAAAACAAAAAAACAAACAACAGTTCATATTTCCTATCTTTTATTACGTAGGTGTACCTCTATTTAGCATTTTTAAGCAAGCGGCTTATTTATTTAGCAATTTGCCCGATCAAACCAGCCAAACGGCTTCCAAAATCCTGTACTTACTCAATTTAAACATTTAAGTGACAAATATACAAAGTTTATTAACATTTCACTTAATTTCAATAACTAAACATATGCATAACATAAGCAATATGCACTAAACACTTTCCATAAACAAATTATATGATTTCAAAACTAATTCAATTGCTTTCAACCAACTTATGTGCCATTTCATTAAATTTTAACGGTTTACAATTCAATTTAAGTGATGTACCACTCACTTACTTACCTCCAATTCATTTCTAATTCCAAACAACTCATATTCATGTCAATTGATTCAAAAATCAATGTTGTTTACTTCTATCAATTCATAGAATTTTATTTAATTCCGTTTGCGTCAAACGACAACCATTTCTATGCAAATTTAATGATATTCACTTAATAGAACATCCATTCTAGTTTATAACTAATTTAAATTGATACCAACTTAATTTATACTCTATTCTATTTCATTTCCAATTGATTCCGTTCAATTCATTTTGCATTCCATATTGATTACATCAAATACTCATTCTACAATTTATTTACAAACCAAACATTTGCCACATCAAATTGGTATTCAACTTGCATTTAACCAATTCAAGTTCCATTTCCATATTTCATTAACTAATTGATTATCAGTTAGTTTATTCAAATTTTATACCCAATATTTGATTTTTTTATTACAAAAATCACTTCAACTATTTACTTGAGTTCAATCTATTTTATAACTTAAGTTTTGATTTTTATTCATTTCCCAAAATACAAAACAATTTTATTTTGGCTCATTTACTCCACTTCTAAATTTTATAAATCACAAACTTATTTATGTCCATACTTTCATCATTCACAATCAATCCCATTCACAATTTAGTTTTTAACTCGGAATTATATATTTTATTTAGCCAAGTATATATTTTTATTCAATGGGTTTTAAATTCTTTTATAAGCCATCGATATCTATTTATTCCAATTCAATTTTATTTAACTTTCAGAGTTTTAAGCAATTTCTCAATACTCAAAATCACCTTTGAAATCAATTATCCAAAATCCTTTGTATTCTTAAAATCAAACCTAACTTTTGCAAACAATTTCAATTTAAAGCAATTTGGCAGCAATTTCTCTTCTGAAAACTCGAAAATGAACATCGATGATGCTGCGGTCATCACCGAAGTTATTTTCCAGCGACCGAAAGAGTTCAATACTTTTGTCGCTTTAAAAACAATTTTCAAATATTTTTAATTTCAAATCTCTCTAGATTTCAAATCCAATGCAAAATATTTATCAAATACTATCACCATCACTTCTCCAAAACCTTTGAAAACCATTTCAACTCAAAGGAATTAAATTTTCTTAAAATTTCAAATTCCAAATCCCTTCAATTCACATTTATAAACTTCAATTGTATTTGAATTTATTTCTTAGCTTTTAGTTATGGTTTTTGAAAGTCTATATGAGTGGATCGTATAGGATATATGCAAGTATAAACAACTAATTATATAATATAACTTGATAAACGATAGTAGCAAAGTAAATGAAAATAATCACACCGATATTTTATACTGGTTCGGACCTTCCGTCCTACGTCCAGTCCCGAAGCTCCTCTTCGGAATTTCCTTTCAACTAACCCTCACTTGACCCGGAGGAACAGGTTTACAATTGCAGAGTTACTTTGTCAAGAATGTGTTCTATAACACGGATGTTGACTATTGAGTACAAGTGCTTCCAATATATCTATCTAAAGAATATTTGAATGAGAAGTTCTGAATATATGGAAGAGTTAAATATAGGTAGTTGATTGCTTATCGATCAGGAATAAATCAGAGTATAAGAGATAAGAGTATAAGTAAGCAAGGTAAGTCCTTCTCTTGAATTCCTGATTCTATTTATAGTGATGAAGAGTCTCTATGTATAGTTGCCTTCATTAACAATCGTTGTATAGTTGCCCCTTTTGGTGATGAAGAGTTGCAGTGAAGAGGAGCGGATGTGTCTCTTCGGATGTGACAGTTGGTGTTTGAATTTACACAGTCGAGCCCATTTTCAGACGTTTGGAAAGTGACCTCAGACGTCCGGTCTTCATATATTTTTTGTGTCTGGTAGCATTTCAGACGTCTGAGTTTATAAACCAGACGTCTGGTCTTTACTTCTGTTTTATGTCTGGATGTATTTCAGACGTCTGAGTTCAGGATCAGACGTCTGTTTTCTTCTGAGTTGTGAACCAGAGGATTTCTTTAGACGTCTAGCTAGTGTCTTCAGACGTCTGAAACTTGTACATGTTGAGTTTGTGCATCTGTGTCATTGCTCCATTGATCCTATCGACTTGTAGTCTTTTGTAACGTTCTTTGAACCTTGTTTTTGTCTCTCTAGTGATGTTGTTCTAGCAAGTTTCATGTATATGTACATTTGATTTTCATTGTATAGTTGTTGTCATTAAAACCATGAATTTGATTTCCTAACAATCCCCCCCTTTTTGATGATGACAACTATACAATGTAATTTTTATAAATCTCCCCCTGAATATGTGCATTCCATTATCTCTCCCCCTTTGTCATTATCAAAAAAGAATGTGGGAATCATATTTGTAAATTCCAAAATCTTTCCTTTTGTTTCTTTAAGTACCTACAATAAATAAAAATCATTATTTGGTACCCACTTACTATGTTAGGGTCCGGGGGGTTAGATCTTTGGAAACCATACCCATTTGGGTGTGGTTGAACCTTTATAAATATAATTTTCATTATTAACTACCATATCAAAATAATCATCAATGTATTTTTCTCTATTTTTCCAATTAAAAGGATCCCAAATACTTAGATAATTTTTATTCATATTTCCGTTCAATGATTTTGTTCTTCTAGAGAAATTATAAATATTATTGACCATAGCAGTATTTGAATTTCTATAAGAATTTGATCTAGATTTTACTCAAAATTTAGTACTAGCACTAGCATTTTTACTATACATGAAAGCGTATCTAGTGCTATTTCTATGATCAGTTTTATTATATCCTAAACCACTTTTGTCACGTAAAGGTCTAGAACTAGATAAAATCATGTTTAAATCGTTTTGACCTTTATTAAATTTTGCGACTTCAGTGTTAAGTTTATCAAATTTAGCTTTGAAGTCGAAATTATTATTTTCAAAAGAAATATTACTGTTTTTCAAAATATCAATTTGCTTGTTTAATTTAGAATTCTCCCTTTTTATCGTACAGTTCTCATTTTCGAGAAGAAAAATTCGAGACTCTGAATTATCTAAAGATGATTGCAATAAATCGTTTTGTCTTTTCAAATCCGTAATTCCTTTTAAAAAAATTTCCTTTTCTTTATCAAAGATAGTATTTTTATTTTGCAAGACATTGATTTCCTCTAAAAGATCATTGTATTTATCTTCTAAATTCTCATTTTCTTTTTGTAGGAAATCTTTTTGTGAAACAAGTTCTTCTACAGTATTTTCAAAACATTTAGTTTGTTTTATCAAAAATTTATTTTCCTCTTTTAAACTGGAAATTTCTTGCTCACAATCTTTTAATTTTTCTAAAGCAATTTTATTAACTTTATTCAAGGTTTTACAATCTTTTAATAATTCATCATGTGCTAACATAAGATCTTTATATAAAGAATCTAAGCATACCAATTGTGATATGAGTTTAGCCATGAAGCAATTGTTTGTTTTCTCCTTTGATTCTTCTTTATTTCTCTTCCTCTTCCTATTGCCTTGAGTAGATCTCTTTATAGCCATTTATTCTAGGATGTTGTTACGATCACTAGAATCCCAGGCTCTGATACCAATTGAATGTCTATATGAGTGGATAGTATAGGATATATGCAAGTATAAACAACTAATTATATAATATAACTTGATAAACGATAGTAGCAAAGTAAATGAAAATAATCACACTGATATTTTATACTGGTTCGGACCTCCCGTCCTACGTCCAGTCCCGAAGCTCCTCTTCGGAATTTCCTTTCAACTAACCCTCACTTGACCCGAAGGAACAGGTTTACAATTACAGAGTTACTTTGTCAAGAATGTGTTCTATAACACGGATGTTGACTATTGAGTACAAGTGCTTCCAATATATCTATCTAAAGAATATTTGAATGAGAAGTTCTGAATATATGGAAGAGTTAAATATAGGTAGTTGATTGCTTATCGATCAGGAATAAATCAGAGTACAAGAGATAAGAGTATAAGTAAGCAAGGTAAGTCCTTCTCTTGAATTCCTGATTCTATTTATAGTGATGAAGAGTCTCTATGTATAGTTGCCTTCATTAACAATCGTTGTATAGTTGCCCCTTTTGGTGATGAAGAGTTGCAGTGAAGAGGAGCGGATGTGTCTCTTCGGATGTGACAGTTGGTGTTTGAATTTACACAGACGAGCCCATTTTCAGACGTCTGGAAAGTGACCTCAGACGTCTGGTCTTCATATATTTTTTGTGTCTGGTAGCATTTCAAACGTCTGAGTTTATAAACCAGACGTCTGGTCTTTACTTCTGTTTTATGTCTGGATGTATTTTAGACGTCTGAGTTCAGGATCAGACGTCTGTTTTCTTCTGAGTTGTGAACCAGAGGATTTCTTTAGACGTCTGGCTAGTGTCTTCAGACGTCTGAAACTTGTACATGTTGAGTTTGTTCATCTGTGTCATTGCTCCATTGATCCTATCGACTTGTAGTCTTTTGTAACGTTCTTTGAACCTTGTTTTTGTCTCTCTAGTGATGTTGTTCTAGCAAGTTTCATGTATATGTACATTTGATTTTCATTGTATAGTTGTTGTCATTAAAACCATGAATTTGATTTCCTAACAGTTTTCAGTTTCTTATTAAATCCCTACACAACAATGATAATAATTTAATATTATCATTTCCTAGCAACCAAGCATCCATATATAACTATAATAATTTTTGAAAAATTATTTCTTTTATATACAAAAATAATTTGGGTAAAATTATTTCATTTACCCTATTTTAAAACAATACTATGTCGAATTGTTCTATTCGAGTGTTTAGAGATACCTATCAATAACGTTAATTACTCGTATTGACCAGAATCCTTAAACCACTCAACAAACCAATCAACACAATATAAAACCATTTTATATCCACTAACAAATACGCGCTCATATCTATTAATACACTCAAACTCATTTTAGAGTACTACGAACTTTATTTCAATGAGTAATTCCCACCAGAGCCAAGGTTATCACCAGCCTAAGCTCTGATACCAAGTGAAATGGTCTAGGCTTTTCAACCATCGACAAAGACCACTTTCCGCCGTGGCATTCACTAGTACCTCGAATTTGCTTTTACGGCTAGCCTCTCGACTGCAACCAACCTAAGGCCTTATACTACCTCAAAGGGACATGTAGGGGTAAGAGTCTCCCATTCGCCACCAAACCACGAAGCAAGAACCCCCTATCATGCTGTAATATAGCAAACCCGATCCCGGTCTCTTCGAAACGATCAGCGCATTGGCCAATATTGATAGTCGGTTATTTTACTATCAATGAACATTCATAAACATCCTTCAAAACAATAAATAATTTTCCAAATTATTTATTAATCTCAATATATCTTCGCAAGATATATTTCCATTTTCAACCCTTTTTGAAAATAATTTCCAAACCACACTCATCTCATGGAATAAATTCCCAAATATTTATTTCCACTGAAAACACCAAGTCTATAGTGAGTACCCATCAAAACCTAGGTGTTAGCAAAATCCTAAGCTCTGATATCAGCTGCGACGACCCGCAAATCCATCCCGTTAAGAGCTGACAATAACCTCACATGTCCAGCCCCAAACCGAAGCGAAATACAAATAATCATGAGAAAGAAAGAAAGAAGAGAGAAGAAAAGAGAAGAGAAGAGAAGAGAAGAAAGAAAAAAAGAAGATGAAGAAAGAGAAAACAGAAGAAACTAAAACAATTACAGAATCTCACAATCGCAGCGGAAAAACACATAATATCATATCAATAATCTTTACAAAACAGAAACTGTAATATAACATACATACATCCATCAGAGTACAACAATCAATCGCTAATCATTAGCCTGGACAGTTATAATAACCTATCCTTACAATTGTTGATAATTTAAACAACAAAGCAGCGGAAAATAACATATACGTGGCATACGACCTGAAGACTTCCAGCTCTCCTGCTGAAGCTCCAAAGCATCCAAATCGACATCTGTGAATATACTCGGTCTGACCCGAGTATTGAAAGGGAAGAACGCCCGTATTAGTTTGGTAAACCAGCTTGAGAAAACACATCTCAACTGAATTTATTTTAAATTCATAAAAGTTTTCTTTTATCAAAACAAAGGTATCTCATAGGACACGCCCACATATAAAAACGGACGAGTTTTTACCTTACAATAACCAAAACCTTTCATATCAAATTCTATTATATTATAACAGTGTCTATTATACAAATAATATCAATCATAGCCGAAATTGTTACATTATTAAATTCTAGCAATACTAGCCACAAACGTGGGTTCTACAAACAAACTGGCAGGCACGTAGTGGAGATTGGTTTTCCATACAAATGACCAGGTGAAGGGACTACCATCCGACAGTACTTCTCTAGAGGAATGTACCGAGGTCCAACAGATGGTCCTTTAACAACACAAGACCGGCCTACCTCTAACATAGATAGTACCGAATATGTCATCACCCCAGTCGTTACCGACCTATCCAAGGGCGCTCATAGCATACATCCACAATAATTTACATCCCGAACGTCATAGCGGAAAGAAACATATCTAGAAGAGGATGATCATACCCTAATGGTTGCGAACCACATAGTCTTGCCGCATCTATCCTGTTTCAGTCATTTTCGGGTGTGAGGACAAAGGTCATGATTACCTTTTACATAGCACATATCACTATGAATGCCACACTGCCATTCCTTTGATCACTATTGACTTTTACAAACATACAACCTCCGAGCTTGTACGTCTCAAAGAAGGGTGTTAAGCTAAGAGATGTACGTTTATAAAAGTCAACAATGCAATCTCAAAATGCAATATCAGACATCCATCCATATAAGTTGTCCAGGAGTAGGACAAACCGAAGGCATTCTCCTACAACAACCTGTCGGGAATTACCCCTATGATTAGTAGCGAATAGTCCTTGCATCGAATATATCATAATGAAGAGACTACTGCTACTATATGTATATTTAGAATTTATCCCCAAACTATCAATAAGCATTCCTTCACTATGAAAATCCCAAATATAAATATCTTCCAAACCTGCACATCGAACGCATATACGTTGGTCCGAAGTGGTTCTCGGAGAAATCTGACCCCGGTCTCTCCGAACCAACAACGATAAAGAGGCCAATATTTGATAGTTGGTTATTTAACTATCAAAGCAACACACAATATCTAGCACCAAGAAATCACTAGGCCCATTAAATAATTCTTTTATTACTTAAATCACGTTCCAAATATTTACTTCAAATTATCTTTGAAAAAGATATATTCACACAACCATTTCAAACTATCGATATTTGGAAAACATTTCCATATACTTATATTAATGATTTAAGTATATTCACCAATCATTTCATTTTCAACACTTAGAAAATATTTCCATATACTTAAACCAAAAATAAGTATATATACAATCATTTAAGGAAAGTTATTCTTCAAACCTCACTTTATTTGGGTCAAAACGAATGTTGCGTAAAACATCGTTACGACAACACAAAATACTAGTATAGGGATTTGATAAATAAATAGATATGTAAATCCCATATACCATATACAAAATATTTCCTTTCGGAAACCAGTTACTATAACAACAGTGTTATAGTCCATGCCTTCCGTAACTTCCCTGAAAACGTCTACTTCAACAATAAATGTTGAAATATATGTTTCCTATGCATATCTCATTTTAAAACATTTCAAAACCATTTATTTCCATTTAGAATTATTACTTACAAAATATTTACTTTAAAAAGATAAATTACTCTTTTTGAAACCATTAACTCCATCAAAATATTTCTTTCAAAACTCCTTTAAATAAAAATCCATATCTAAATCTCAACATAAGTCGTTTCCATATTTATAAAACTATTTTCATAAATCTCCTTTCGATTTGATAAAAATTCTATATTATAAAATTCCTTTATTTATAAATTTCTATTTATAAATCTATTATAAAAATAATTTTACTATCAAAATCCACTTATAAATCCATTTCTTTATAAATCAAATTTATTTATAAAATCCATTTATAATTCCATTTACAAATCAACACCAAAACCATTTACTAATAACTTCAAATCCACTTACATAATAACTTCAATTCCATTTACCAAACACTTATATATTTCATTTATAAATCAACTTCTTTATTTATAAAAATCTCACTTTTATAAATCCTTATACAAAATTACCTGAAAATCTATTTCCAAAGTATTTCATAAACCATATTTTTAAATCATCAAAAATCTTAACTTTTTATTCGAAAACAAATTCCTTTCTTTTTAAAATAAATTAGAAATCATTAAAACACATTTACTACCAAAATCACTTCGAAAACCTTTTCAATTCAAAATCATCATTTTCAATATTTCCGAAATATCAAAAATAGGGCCCAATACTACCATAACACTAAATAAATCAAATCACATCAAAACATCATCATGGCATCCATAACATTATATATCATCATATATATGAAAATAATTCAACAGTGGTGAGGAATCATGTTGGATCCCTCCAACCTGTAACCTGCAACAAATATGCATATGAGAATATGTACAATGTCTGCTTCGAGGCAGACGCACGTACAAAGAGTCATCCACTCATACACGGGAACGTATAGGGTCTCATCCGCTCCAATATGCAGAAATATATCACAAGCGGAGGCGCTGGAGGGTGGCGCGGCTGAGGGGGGGTCTCGGCGAGGTCAACGGAGGTGCTTCATCGTGTAGGCGCGCGTGAGTTCGAAGAAAAATAATAATAATACGAGGGTGGCCTGGAGGTTTTCTCGTTCGTGCAAAATTTGGAGGGAGGGAAGATCGTTAACAGTAGGGTAAAAGTTTAATTGTTTGTATTTATTAAGTTAATTATATTTTTAATTATTGATATGTTGAATAATGGATAACTTTCTCGTGCGAGGTCCAAATCGAACAAAACAAATTTCGTTGGATTCATAGCTGTGAAACATACAACCTGGAAATTATTCGGAGTCGATTAGAGATAACAGGAATTTTAGATTAAATCGAACGGTGGTTCGATTTAATCTAAATTGAGCATTTGGCAAATTAAAAATCAAGGTGAGTAAATCTCACTCATTTGGATTACTTGTCTTAATATAAAATAGTTAAAATTATTTATTGGTTGATTGGATGAATTGATAATAATTTATCAGTTGGATGTTATATTATATATAGTAGTATATATATATTAGTAGTTGGTTATATTCCTGCCATTGGAGCGGACCAGACACTATGCGCTCCGCATAATAGCGGATGACCCTATATTATCGCGATATCCCGCCTCGAAGTTGGATTGGTATTTTATGTTATATAACATCTGTGGTTGCAGGGAAAACAGGTTGGAGGAATCCAACTGGATTCCTCAAATATTTTTTTTTCATATATAGTGAGATATGATGTGATTGAGTAATCTGTTATGGATTATTGTGTGATTTGATATATTGGATGCTATAGTAGCACTGGCTAAATTTTGGTATTTTAAATATCATAAATAATCTTTTTGAATTCTTAAAAAAAAATCAAAAGGGTGATTTTTGGAAATAAAAATATTTATATGGAAATTGGAATATTGAATAAGAAATGGGTTTGGATTAAATAAAAGATTTGATTTGGAATTCACTTAATTATTTTGTAAAGTGGTTCAGATAAATATTTTTGAAATTAATTTATCCATGGAATTTGGAAAAAATAGATTTTAATGATATTTCTAAAATTTTAAATGGAAGTTGAAATTGAATTTTTGAATGGAAATATTTATTGAATTTTGGATTATTTTAAAGAAAACAGATTTGGATAAAACAATGATTGATTTTGGGATTGTACTTAACTATTCGTTAAATGTTTAAATAGAGAGTTTAAAATAATTTATATAAGGGATATTTAGCAATGTATTTTTAAATGATATTTCTGAAATACGGATAAGGAGTTGAAATCCATATTTAAAATAGATTTGAAAATTAAGTGGGATTTATAAAGTGATAGATTTAAAAATGAAGTTTATAAATGAGGATGTTTTATAAACAAGTGAAACTGGAAATGAGTTTATAAAGTTATAAACAATGTTTATAAATAAAGTGGAATGATTATCATTTGATAAATTGGGAACATAAATTAATTGTGTGAATTTTAAAATAAAATACGGAAATCGGTTTAGAAAAGGAAATGGTGGATTCTATTTATGAATTTGGGAATAGCTATGAAATTGGAGACGCAAGTCGATCTATGAAATCGAGAGAGATTTATAAATATAAAAATGGTTATGTTGAATTTTGAAAATAAAATTTTATTTAGAAGTTAAATCTTGTTTTTAAAACGGAGATTTAATTTCTTAAACTATGGATTTTAAATACTGTAATAGTATTGAAATATTTTGGAAAGTTGGTTATTCAAATATTCAATATTAGTTGAAATGAAATTTTAATTTTTATAATAAGCTTTGAGAATCGATTATTATTACATATAAACGATTTATAAATTAGTTGTCGCCGTCTATTTAAAAGTGTTTTGATATTTTAAACAATTACTTAAACGTGTTTTGAAAATAAATTATGATCCTTTAAAATTACTTATTATATATATATATATACAGTTTTGGAAAATGATTGAAGTTATTTATAAATACTCTCGGGATTTGTAAATCGGGTTTTATTTAATGAATGAGATTTTATAAGAGAAAGCTTATAATGGAATTCTAGATACTTAAGAAAATTTCCAGAATGTTACATACGAGAACTTCGAAAATGAACCTGAATTCATAAAGGAAGTTATAAATTGTTAGTGGGGATTTTAAATAAGTAAAATCAATCTTGGAAATTGAAAAAGGAAATTATTAATAATTCCGAAAAACTAGGAGATAAGTTATGAAATATTCCCTAGGTATTGATATTAGAAATGATTTCGGAAAATAGACTTGCAATATTTCCCTAAGTATTGAAATATAAGGTTTTGGAAATATTTTAGCGACGAAATGATTTGTATAGAAATACTTTCCTAATTAATGAACTATAGAGGTGAGTTTGAAATATTTCTAAGTGCTGAGATGGTTTGAAAATATCCTCTTATGAATATAAGTATTTCGAATTGTTTCCAAAATATTGAATTATTGGAAGAGATCTGAATATATATCTTTGTAAAAATATTTTAAAATAAATGTTTTGGAAAATTTATAATATGTGCCTAGTGACTGTTTATGTCTGTAATTTGATAGTTAAATGACCAACTATCAAATCCGGCCAAATTCGTTGATCGTTTCGAAGAGACTGGGATTGGATTTAGTTATCTGAAAACCACTTCGATCTGATTCGTGCATTTACGAATTGTGAAATCTCGAGGATAATGGAGATGGTAATCTTGAAGGAGATTCGGTTTGTTCGGACCCAGAACAACTTGTATGGATGAATGCTATCTTTGCATCGTTGCTTGGAAGGCAGTGTTAGCATTCAAAGAATGAATGCTATTCTTAAGTTAATACGTAGCCTCAAGCCTCATCAACCGGGAATGACTATAATAGGGAGATGCAGCAAGGCTATGTGGGACGCTCCCATTAGGGTATAATCATCACTCATCTAGAGTGGACATTTATCATCATCACTATCTTTCATTTGTATGCGTTTCGTGGCCTATTAGTGGTGATCATATTCGGTACTTTCCAATAAGGGGTAGGCCGTTCTTGTGTTGGCAGGGATCGATAGGTTCGATCTCGGTACATTTTTCTAGAGGTGTACTGTGGCGGGCGGTACCCCAGTAGCCCTGTCATTGTATGGAATCCAATCTCAACTACGAGCCTTTACGGTTTTGATTGTAGAGCCTAGTATGCTAGAATTTAATCAACGTACCAATTTTGGCTATTTTAATAAGTATTTGTACTTAGACACTTTTATAATATCACTGTATTTTCTATAAAAGTGCTTTGGTTATCGTAAGGTAAAAACCCGTCGTACTTATGGGTGGCGTTGTCTTACGAGATACCTTTGTTTTCCAGAGGATTTTGATAACGGTAATAATTCCAATTGAGTGTGTTTTCTCACGCTGGTTTTCCAAATTGACTCGAGTGTTATTTTATTATAATGCTCGGGTCAGACCGAGTATTACAGATTCAACCTAGGATGCTATGAAGCTCAGGAGGCCAGTTGGAGGATTTCAGACGTATATCACGTACTCGATTATATTCCGCTGTGTGTGTCAGGCTGTATAGTCAGCACCGGTAGGGACAAGTTATTGTAACTGTCCAGATTGATTGTTGATTGTTGTACTCTGGTGATTGTGTGTATATTAACAGTTACAGATTCTTTTGTATAAAAATTTGCTATTATATATTATATATTGCTCCGCTACGATTGTGAGATTCTGTGATTGTTGTTTCTATTTCTTCTATCTCTTTCCATCTTCACCCCTAATGATCTGGTATTTCCTGCACTCGATTGCTTGGCATGCTATATAGTGAACGTATTGATGTCGATTTTTGAGGGTCGGAAATCCCATGCCGCTACAAGAACCGCTGCCTACGTGCGCCACCATCTGCTCCATCTTGCGCCATGCCCATGGCCACGCACACACTCATTCTTCCCAGTCGCGATAAATTTTTTTATCGCGCACGATCGAACATCGCATGCCTCAACACGAACGCCGCTCCGACCTGCTCCCTACGCCGCGCCACCTCCGCCTATGAACGCCCCCTCCACGCGACTATGCTTCATGTGCGTGTGTACGCGTCTCGTCCCGTCCAGATAACCATAGCCGAACCCAATGGCAGCCCCGAACGCGAGTTTAGGGTCCTTATATAGGCACACTCACAAAACACTATTCACACGAAATAATTCCGAACTCCAATCGAGGCGTGCCGCTTGACGTTCTGAATGTTTTACCCCTTTTTCGAACACAATGGAATATGTATCGGAGGCCAATTCGATCATATACAGAAGATAGCTTTTCAAAATTGAATTATTTTAATTAAATTTCCTTTAATTAATTTTTATGTGTTTCGAACTCGGACGATCAAAAGGTAAGTCCAATCGACATGAAATTTGACAGCATAGTATAATTCACTATTACGGATCCAATAAAACTGGTTTCGTCGAAATCCAAGATAGTGTTAAAAACGACTATTATTACACGCTAACTAAAATATAAAATTTCCAATTTCCGTTTATTCACTTTTAAATCAATTTTAAAGGTTTACTATCTTCATTCTAATTCTAATAGAATTTAAATCAACTTTAGAAATCATTTTCATTCATTTTATATTCAAGATTAAATTCTCTTTTTAATTATATAAACAGTTTCAAATATTAAATTAAACAATTTAATTATCAAATAAATCATTATATTTGAAATATAAATTATTCAACTTATAAAATTTACTTTTGAATATTTAAAATCAACTAAATATCCCAAATTCGAATGACTGAAATTCTGAGTCGTTACATTCTCCTTTCCTTAAAAGAATTTCATCCCCGAAATTACCAAGTAAGAAAATGCCATAAAATCCATTAACTTTTCAAAAAGAATAGTTAAAATAGATTACCAAATTCCTTCAAACCTTTTAACTTTTCCAAAATCCATAGTTAAACTTCTTATAAAAACTTTTCTAAGTTTTCAAATCCATTCATAGTTATCTTTTCAAAACAAACTAATATCGTTTCATTCATAGTTAATAACTAGTACTCTTTAAATAATCAACTAATACCATTTCTTCTTATAACTCAAAATCAAAGTATAGTTATCAAAAAATTTCCCAAAATTCTCAAAAAATTACGAACGCCTTAAATTTAAGAAAAATTTCGCCAGCGTCTCCTTTGCGCGGTTCAATCATAGTAAAATCACAACATATATATCACAAATATACATCTCTTCTTCGAGGATGAGGCATCCCGTAGGGAAAAAATGTAAAAGTACGATATGTAATCTAAGATATGTACCTTTTATTATATTATCGAGCATATACAACTAATATAGCGTGAAAGCGAGCTCCAAATGTAAAGCATACGCCATCCGCACCTACTAAACACTCAACAACCAATGAGAACAAGTATATGGAAAGTAATATCAATATATATCATATACTAATACAACAACTATATGCATACATAGCAAGTGCAACAAAAGCAACAAATGCAACCATCAAACAATTAATATTTATCCAATTAATTCATAACCCATATCAATTTACATTTTCTAGGGTCAACTTTTAATTTATTAATCCCCGTACGATGTACGTATATCATCCGTACGCAAAACCATACCTGATCTCTCGCTCGGTCACACAATTCCACTTCCGAACTAGTATCGTTCACATGACCACTCTAGTGCGAACTCGGTTCCGGTTCTTTGATTAGAAACATGTCATCCTCCTTGCATAGCTGTATACTATGATAGAGAACGTCAGAATCAATCAAAAATCCATATCCAGGGTTTGCCTTCAAGAAATCGAGTGAAAATATCCTAACTTGGATCGGTGTAAATCACCTCGAAATCGTATACTCGAATCTGGATCAAACAGTTATGCAAATAAAACAATATACGTACAACTTACGTATTAGTTCCATTTGAGTTCTTATTATATTTCATTTCTTATTCCATTCTTCTATTTACATTCAATTTCTTTATATTCATTCGATTCGTATTCTCTTGAAAAATCAAATTCAATTATTCATATTAATTTCACTTACATTCAATTCATTAATATTCACTTATTAATCTTCACTTCAAATTTCATTCATGTTTAACAACATTTCATTTCATATACAGTTTACTTAGTATATCTTCTTTTTAATACAAATATCATTTAGAAACCATTTTATAAAATTATTTACTTAAGTTTATATACACTTTATACAACACTTCTTATGTTTATTTTCACTTTACTACTTAAGTAAACTTCAATTTCTTAGTTTCATTACCAAATTTACTTTTCTTAACATTCATATTCAATTTCTATCAAACAACATTCTAAAACATATTCATTTCTTTTTACAACTCAAGTTAAATTGCATTTTATAACTTATGTTCCTCTTCATTTCAAAATTCAATTTCTATTTCATTTAACTCGTTTCATTAATTCAATACAAATTCAACTTTCTTTCATCCCACTTTACTTAACTTTAATTTAAATTTTATTATTTATAATTTAAATTCAAAATTAGATTTCTTTTCTTCTTAATATTCACATTTAACAAATTATACATTTTTTTTAGCTTAACATTATTCAAATTTATAATTTATACAAATTTATTTACTTAAAATTTTGTTTCCTTATTTTACCTAATTCATTTCAACTCGAATTCAATTCACTCTCATTTAAATTTTCTTAAGATAATTCGTTTTATTTCATATATCTCAAATTCCAATTTCATTTTTGTTTCCTTAACAAATTATTCAACCATTTTAAAATTTGGATTCACTTATCCAATTCAAATTCATAAGTTGTAAACTTGTTTCTTATTTATTCTATTTCAATTTTAAGTTCAAAAATTTATTTTCATTTATTTATCAAATCATACTTGGAATTTTATAATTAAAACTAGGTTTATCAAAACAAAACTTATTTTATCAAAACATAACTTAATTAGGAAATCATTACGGGTAACAATTATCACTTAGAGACTCGAAAATGATACTAATGATGCTGCAGTCATCACCCGAATTATTTTCCAGCGACTAAAGTGAGTTTAATGCTATTTATTTCTTTTAAATTCTCATTTTAATTATATATCATACTTATAAATTTATACTTATATATAATTTATATTTATTTCACTTTGGTTACATAAAATCATTTTATTTATTTATTTATATTTGTTTATATTTATAATAATAATGCTTTTATTAAATCATAAACAACAGATGATAATAATCAAGTATTATCATCCACTTGCAACCAAACATCCATATATAACTATAATATCTCTTGAAAAATTATCCCTTCATATAGATAAAATATAGTTTAGGTAAAGTTATTCCATTTACCCACTTTAGAAAGCGATACCGTGTCGGTTTGCCTTGTTCAAGAATTTTAAAACCCTATCAATAACATGGCGTCCCGTATATCGACTAGAATTCGTAAGCCACTTCAACAGATAAAGTAACACAATATAAAATATTTTATAATCACTAACAAATACGCACTCATATATATACACTCAAATTCAATCTAGGGTGCTACTGACCATATCTATAGTGAGTACCCATCAAAGCCTAGGTGTTAGCAAAATCCTAAGCTCTGATATCAACTGCGACGACCCGCAAATCCATCCCATTTAGAGTTGACAATAACCTAACATGTCCAGCCCCAAACCGAAGGGAAATACAAATAATCATGAGAAAGAAAGAAAGAAGAGAGAAGAAAAGAGAAGAGAAGAAAGAAAGAAAAAAAGAAGATGAAGAAAGAGAAAACAGAAGAAACTAAAACAATTACAGAATCTCACAATCGCAGCGGAAAAACACATAATATCATATCAATGATCTTTACAAAACAGAAACTGTAATATAACATACATACATCCATCAGAGTACAACAATCAATCGCTAATCATTAGCTTGGACAGTTATAATAACCTATCCTTACAATTGTTGATAATTTAAACAACAAAGTAGTGGAAAATAACATATACGTGGCATACGACCTGAAGACTTCCAGCTCTCCTGCTGAAGCTCCAAAGCATCCAAATCTACATCTGTGAATATACTCGGTCTGACCCGAGCATTGAAAGGGAAGAACGCCCGGATCAGTTTGGTAAACCAGCTTGAGAAAACACATCTCAACTGAATTTATTTTAAATTTATAAAAGTTTTCTTTTATCAAAACAAAGGTATCTCGTAGGACACACCCACACATAAACACGGATGAGTTTTTACCTTACGATAACCAAAACCTTTCATATCAAATTCTATTATATTATAATAGTGTCTATTACAAATAATATCAATCATAGCCGAAATTGTTACATTATTAAATTCCAGCAATACTAGCCACAAACGTGGGTTCTACAAACAAACTGGCAGACACGTAGTGGAGAATGGATTTCCATACAAATGACTAGGTGAAGGGACTACCTTCCGGCAGATAGAATGTCTCTAGAGGAATGTACCGAGGTCCAACAGATGGTCCTCTACCAACACAACACCAACCTACCTCTAACATAGATAGTACCGAATATGTCATCACCCCGGTCGTTACCGACCTATCCGAGGGACCTCTTAGCATACATCCATAATAATTTACATCTTGAACGTCATAGCGGGAAGAAACATATCTAGAAGGGATGATCATACCCTAACGGTTCACATAGCCTTGCCGCATCTACCATGTTCGGTCATTTCCGGGTGTTAGGCCAACGGTCACAATTACCTTTCACATAGCACATATCACTCTGAATGCCACACTGCCGTTCCTTCGATCACTATTGACTTTTACAAACATACAACCTCCGAGCTCGTACGTCTTAGAGAAGGGTGTTAAGCTAAGAGAAATTGCCTTCTCCGCCACCAAACAGATGTACGTTTATAAAAGTCAACAATGCAATCTAAAAATGCAATGTCAGACATCCATCCATACAAGTTGTCCAGGAGCAGGACAAACCGAAGGCACTCTCCTACCACATCCTATCGGGAATTACCCCTAGGATTAGTAGTGAATAGTCCTTGCATCAGATATTTCATAATGATGAGACTACTTCTATTATATGTATATTGGGAGTTTATCCCCAAACTATCAACAAGTAGTCCTTCACTATGAAAATCCCAAATATCAATATCTTCCAAACCTGCACATCGAACGCATATACGTTGGTCCAAAGTGGTTCTCAGATAAATCCGACCCCGGTCTCTCCGAACGAAGAACGATAAAGAGGCCAATATTTTATAGTTGGTTATTTAACTATCAAAGCAACACACAATATCTAGCACCAAACAATCACTATGCCCATTTAATAAATCTTTTATTACTTATATCACTTTCCAAATATGTACTTCAAATTATCTTTGAAAAATATATATTCACACAACCATTTCAATCTATCGGTATTTGGAAAACATTTCCATATACTTATATTAACTATATAACTATATTCACCAATCATTTCATTTTCAACACTTAGAAAATATTTCCATATACTTAAACCAAAAATAAGTGTATATACAATCATTTAAGGAAAGCTATTCTTCAAAACTCACTTTATTTGGGTCAAAATGAATGTTGTGTAAAACATCGTTACGACAACCCAAAATACTAGTATAGGGATTCAGTAAATAAATAGATATATAAATCACATATACTATATATAAAATATTTCCTTTCAGAAATCATTTACTATAACAACAGTGTTATAGTCCATGCCTTCCTTAACTTCCCTGAAAATGTATACTTCAACAATAAATGTTGAGTTCTATGTTTCTTATGCATATCTCATTTTAAAACATTTCAAAACCATTTAATACCATTTAGAATTATTACTTCAAAAACATTTAATTTAAAAATAAAAATTACTTTTTTTAAAACCATTAATTCCATTAAAATATTTCTTTCAAAACTCCTTTAAATAAAAATCCATATTTAAATCTCAACATAAGTCGTTTCCATATTTATAAAACTATTTTCATAAATCTTCTTTCGATTTTATAAAACTTCTATTTTATAAAATTCCTTTATTTACAAATTTCTATTTATAAATCTATTCTTTTATAAAACTAATTTTACTATCAAAATCCACTTATAACTCCATTTCTTTATAAATCAAATTTATTTATAAAATCCATTTATAATTCCATTCACAAATCAACTCCAAAACCATTTACTAATAACTTCAACTCCACTTACAAAATAAATCCATTTACCAAACATTTATAAATTTCATTTATAAATCAACTTCTTTATTTATAGAAATCTTACTTTTATAAATCCTTGTATAAAATTACCTGAAAATCTATTTCCAAAGTATTTCATAAACCATATTTTTAAATCATCAAAAATCATAACTTTTTATTCAAAAACAAATTCCTTTCTTTTTAAAATAAATTTGAAATCATTAAACCACATTTACTTCCAAAATCACTTCGAAAACCTTTTCAACTCAAAATCATCAATTTCAATATTTCCAAAATATCAAAAATAGGGCCCAATGCTGCCATAGCACTAAATAGATCAAATCACATCAAAACATCATCATGGCATCCATAACATTATATATCATCTTATATATGAAAATAAATCAATAGTGGTGAGGAATCCTATTGGATCCCTCCAACTTGTAACCTGCAACAAATATGCATATGAGAATATGTACAATGTCTGATTTGAGGCAGACGCGCGTACAAAGAGTCATCCGCTCATACACAGGAACATATAGGGTCTCATCCGCTCCAATAGGCGAGAATATATCCAAACTAACTAATATATATAATATATCATATATCATCCAAACAAGCATCAATCATCATAAATAAATTTATTCCAACTTTTATAAAAATATAAGCGAGCAAGAGAGAGTGAGTTTTACTCACTTTGGTTGCATTCGTCGTTCCAGCATTTATTTCGATTAAAAATGAACAGCTGTTCGAATTTAACAAAATTCCTACATGTTCCAAATCCAAACAATCCAACTCTAAAATGTAGTGCTCGTCAATACAAACCCATCGCGACTTGTTTCGTTTGAAATGGACCTCGTACGAGAAAGTTATGCATTATTAAACAACTGATAATTAATTATATAATTAACTTAAAATAAAATAATTAAACTTTATACCCTGTTAAAATTTCGTTCTTCCCTCCAGGCTTCCTTCTGCCCGCGCCTCTTTCTTTTTTGAAAATGCACGCTCGAACAATCGCGCGCGCGATCACCAGAATCGCCGCCTGCGTGTGCCACCAACCTCTCCACCTTGCGCCGTGCCCATGGCCACGTGCGCACTTGTTCTTCCCAATCGCGATAATTTTTTTTATCATGCATGATCGAACATAGCACGCCTCAACATGAACACCGCTCCGACCTGCTCCCTGCGCCACGCCACCTCAGCCTGCGAATGCCCCTCCATGCGACCGCGCCTTCATGCGCGCGCGTACGCGTCCCGTCCAGATAACCATAGCCAAACCCAATGGCAGCCCCGAACGCGAGTGATTTTACGCCGCCACGCTTCGCCTATGATGATCTCCACTGTTGATCCCATATAGATTGTTGAGCTCTACATTTTTGCAGTTGGGTCGGAAGCTAATATGGCCTCTAGTGGTTCGAATTGGTGGTGGCCGTTGGATCTGGGAAGAGAGGGAGAGAGATGGCGGCGGTTTCTCTCTTTGACTTTAGGGTTAGGCAAATGACAACGTTTAGGGTCCTTATATAGGCACACTCACAAAACATTATTCACACGAAATAATTCAGAACTTCAATCGAGACGTGCCGCCTGATGTTCCTAATGTTTTACCCCTATTCCGAACGCAATGGAATATGTATTGGGGGCTAATTCCATCATACACAGAAGATATCATTTCAAAATTGAATTATTTTAATTAAATTTCCTTTAATTAATTTTTATGTGTTTCGAACTAGCATGACCAAACGGTAAGTCCAATCGACACGAAATTTGATAGCATACTATAATTCACTATTACGGATTCAATAAAACCAGTTTCGTTGAAATCCAAGACGGTGTTAAAAATGACTATGTTTACACGTTAATTAAAATATAAAATTTCCAATTTCCGTTTATTCACTTTTAAATCAATTTTAAAGGTTTACTATCTTCATTCTAATTCAAATAGAATTTAAATCAACTTTAGAAATCCTTTTCATTCATTTTATATTCAAGATTAAATTCTCTTTTCAATTATTTAAATAATTTTAAATATTAAATTAAAAAATTTATTTATCAAATAAATCATTATATTTGAAATATAAGTTATTCAACTTATAAAATTTACTTTTGAATATTTAAAATCAATTAAATATCCCAAAATCGAATGAATGAAATTCTGGACTGTTACATGAAGGAGATGGGAAATATACCTTTTGGTCCTGAAAATATTTAATAATTATGTTTAAAACTCTAAATATTCTAATTACAATATCTTTTGCATATGAACTCTGATTCACTCGCGGTTTCTTTCATTGGACTCACGACGAAATTCCAGATGACATAGTACTGTTTTGGTGAGTTTGGAAACTATTGGAAATAGCGTGTTCGTATGGTTTACTTAATTTAATTAATTGAATTTAAATTGTAAAATAGATATCTATTGATGAAAAATTATACTTATTAATCTATGTTGAGATAAATTGATAATTGTTTGGATATTTTAGACATTTTGGATATGTTGAGCCTTGAGTTGATCGTTGATTGCTGATTTTTTATTATTAGATTTAATCGTAATTAATTATGGATTTAAAATATGATGGTTATTCATAAAAATAAAATAAGTGGAATTATGTAATAAGGATAAAATAAGATAAATAAATGTTTAATGCTATTATTTATAGTTTCAATGTGATGTTTGTAAATAACAGTGTTTGAATAAAATAAAATAAAACTAACTGAAGAATTTTATTAAGGTCATTATTTATGTATTTATGGGAAAATCCATAAATAATAACTAATTATATATTTTAAACTTAATTGGAAATGTTTATTATAATTATTCAACAAAGTGAAATTTTAAAAATAACAATAATACAGTTTTTGTGGAAATTATGTATGTTGTTTTGAAACAAATAGAAATGAACTGATTTTGGAGTATTTATGAATATTATTACTTTAGCGTAAAATAATAACACTGTTGATTTGAAAGGTAATTTGATGATATTGCTATTTTTGATATTTAATATACCATTTGGAAAGATTTGAAGTAATAAGTTTACAATAAAGTATTTTGAATTATATTATCATTTTTGGAAGAATTAGTATCGACTTGTGATAAATAAAAGGTTCTTTTAATAATAAACAATAATAAAATGATTTTATACTTTTGGTAATAATGGATGAAAATATTATTTGATGATTGTTGAATGTATGATTGATTATCGTAATTATTAACTATGTTTGATGCTTGTTAGCAGCGTCCCATTTCGATGAGTGTGCGATATTTTATCATTATTAATACTAGTTGATGGGTAATTAGTTATGCTTATTTGATGATAAATTTTGTGTTACTAATGTTAATTGTATTAGTACTCATTTGATGATTGATTTGTGTCACTGTTATGGGCTGATTAATACACATTTAATGATTTATACTTACATTGGTGATGCATTACTAAACGGATTATTAGTATGTATATAAGTATCCTCTTGTTTGATGATTGAAATTAGTATTGAATGTTGTTAATTATCGAGGTTGTGTGCTATTATCATTATATTAACCCATATGATGATTTGTTGAGATGGATGAGTAGGAATACTATTTTCTGCTTTTACTGTCTACAATGACCGCATTGATCGCATTGGTTGCATTATTTGTGATAATTGCAATGGTTGTAATGATTATATGATTGCAATGTACTAACAGTATTTGGATATAGGAGAAGAGTAGAAAATAGAACTACGTGGGCTTAATCTCCAAAAGGGGTACATAGGTAGTCTTTTCCTATGCAATAGCTATTGAGCATATGGCCATAGTGTATAGGGTTAGGCGCAGTCCAAAACATAGTTGAAACCATTTTTTTTCTTTTTATCCTATATATCTGTGCAGATCTAAAGTTGGAAATAAAAGTAGAATATGGAATGAAGATGGTGATTGCTGGGCTATACTAGAGGTAGTTGATTTGGTGTATTCTTTTATGCCATGATTGTATCATAATGACAATTGATGTATTGAAATATATAATGCTTGATGTACTAGATTTCTGTAATATTTTAATTATTAATACGAGATTTTATGTATATTGGTGTTTAAATTGCACTGTGAGATTCTTCCTTTTATTCCATTGTTTTGGAAAAATTAATCTTTTTATCTACCTACGGTCCACTGCATTTAATGTATGAAATTAGTTGTAAACATATTTGATGTCATTTATAATTCGTATTAGATTTTAAACATAGTAGGTTGTCACAGTCAGAGACATCATCTCTAGGTTGTGACAATGGCTAAGATGGAACAGATGATAAAGTACACAAACTTGAATATGCCACGGTAGCAACATGTAGAAATGGATATAACGACTAAAATACAAGAGCAGCTAGCAGTGTTAACTCAACTCCAGTACCGTGGTGAATCTCGCAGGCAAAAGAAAAGTAGGTGTTATCTCGCCTTTTGGCAAGGCCGTGCTACCAAGGACTTGACTAGAGACTGAAGACAATCCGCTCTGAAGATCAGTTATCTGCAAGTTCACGATGGACACAGGCAAACTTGGTCCGAGTCCAGATCAAGCCACAATTAGCATGATATGACAAACAGTGTTGTGCAAAGCAACATTCCGAATTTCAAGTCAATCGGAGTTCGAATGCTCAAGTTATGGATCGATCAAGAATCCCAAAGATATAATTCGTATCGATGATTTAGTATCGATCACTATCAATACGAGACACACACGACTCTAGAAATGCGAAGGCAAAGCACCGATCCATCACAATTTCAGTCCATATCCATCATTTCGTATCGATCAGCATCGATATGAAATTTGCACTACCCTAGGATATAGCATCCATCAGTTCATATCGATCACTTACTCGATCAATACAAAAAGCTGAGTTTATGGTCGATACGAGAAGCAGAGCACAAGATCGATCCCAATAGCAAAGCATCAATTGGATATGAAAGGAGTAGTCAGCCTGAAAGAAGCGGTCTCACCACTATGCACAAATCATGGATCTCCACAAAACGCGCATGCCACGTCATCAATACGTAGGGATCGATACGAAGGTATCGATACGAGGGCTTCGGCCACTCCATATTTGCAACCTTGATCGATCGGTAACTCGACAACCACAACTCCAAATGCAAAGAGATTTTCATAGCAAGTTGCACAACACATAGGGAACATCCATGATCGATCGCAGCTCAATTGAAGCAGTTTATGATCGATACGAACTAACTCTGGATCGATCAAGGGTCAATCCCAAATGACTCCAGATCGATCATATGGGCCCATCTGGACTTGAGAAAGAGTATTTCGAGATTCAATGCAGATATTTCCAGCTCCATACCTATAAGTAGCACCTCTATTGCAACTGAAAGGGACTTTTACGCTGCTGCTCGAGTTGAACTCCCTTGTAATTCGAGTGTTAGTGATTATACCATTGTAACTTAGTTTATAATCAGTAATAACATCAAAATCTTCAAAGTGGACATAGGCATACAACGCCGAACCACTATAAATCTCTGTTTTCTTTCTATTACTACTTATTTTCTTGGTGTGATCGTTAGATTAGCCTCATTTTACATTTTACTTCTTCATTCTAATCTCTTCAATTACACCCGGAGAGTGTTGTGCCCATTTTTGGTACAAACACTTTGGTGCTTTCATTGAGAAAACGTTGTTTTTTCTCTGATATAGTGGATCCTCTGCTGCTATTGGATTGCTAAAGTCTAAGGAGGAGATCCAGATCCATCTTCCAGTGGTTCCTTCTATTCTATTCAGATTGTTCCAGATTTAAGAAGAACAACATTCAACATGGTGCACACTACCAAAACCGCTTCCAATGCCGCTGATCCAAAAGGAAGGGATGGGCAAAATCCTGCTCAGCCAACTACTACACGCCAAACACCAACAAGAGCTCCAGATCCATCCGGACCATTAAGTAGAGAGGAATTTTAGATCCTCATGCATGAACTCACTCAAAGCCATCAAGAGTTCACTCAATAGATCTAGGCCAACATGGAACTTATGAATCGGCTGAATGAAGAAAGGTGAGGCAGATTTAGAAGGGAGCAAACCTCTTATTCCTTGTTTGAAAGCTCCGCGTCATCTGACTTCTATCACAGATCTACATGCCACCGATTAGATGAGAATTACGCGGAAGCCTCCAGGCACCCACATGCTGTGAACCCTGGACAGACGGGGACAGGTCCTTCTACAGAGCATGAAGCTGCACCCTCCTCCTGAGGGGGGAAACTTCCTTACAACACTGCTCATGACAATGTAGCTGCTGTTATAGATCTAAATGCTGAGATCCAGAACCAGCCAGATCCAGCCCCTCATCATCGCACTCATGCCCAGGATCCTCACTTCCATGAAGCCCGGGAGCCACGGAGGCGTGGAACGGACTATAGACAATGACCGGACCATTCTCGTGACATGGAACCTGACCATGCCTAGGTTCCGAACCTCTAGATGCCTGATATTCCAACTATGATACACCAGATGATTGAAGAAAGTCAAGGCCTCACAAATGATGATTGGGGAATTTCTAGAAGTCACACCCCGTTCATCTAACAGCCCAAAAAATTTAGCAATATTTTATTCTTTAATTTTAACTCTGGGGTTTTATTTTACGGAAGATGAATTTCTAAATTTAATTAAATAATCACCCAATATTTTTTTATATATATAAGTAAATTCTATAATTCTTATTTTGGTTAAAACTCAACATTTATTGAAGTTATAAATCTTTAAATTTCTAATTTTCCAATCTTTTAGTTTAGTTGAATATATTCATAACAAAGTTTTATTTCACTTTTGTTCTTTAAGAATGGATTATATACTTTTAAATTTAATCATTTATATTTTTCTTAGTTACGTTTAGTAATAGATTCTTAGTACTTGGTAAATGAATAAAAACCCAATGTAAACAATTCATGTTTTATTAAGTAATAGATTGCAAAATTTATGTATAATTAAACTGTTAATTACGCGTTTAAAAAGGCGCGTTATTTGATGGAATAAATAACGTATAAATAGGAAAACGTATAAAATTTAAAACCGTTGTTTTGTTATATTTTGGGCATAAACTATTGCGTCTGTTGTACGCACTTTTAAATATATTCACTTTCCTTCTGATTTAATAGAAACGTTATTCTCAAATTTATAACCGTTCACATTCAAATTTTTGCCTTGTTACTAAATCTATTGCTTTGCACTTTTAAAGGAGGAAAATTCATCCGTGCCTTGCCATTACGTTTAAAGATATTTCACCTTCCTTTACTTCCATTTGTTTTGATAAGTATAAAATCTTTAAGTTTCCATTTACCGCTCAAGCACAAATATAATGGCTTGTCGTTTCTCTCGCTAATAAATTCATACCCGTTGCAATTAATTGCTCCAATCGTTCTTGCCATTCCGTTTTTATTTATCAATGCATTCTCTTCTTAATATTTTCAAACGAGTGCAAATGCGAGCTAAATAAATTCCTGCCGTTTCTCCAAGCAATAAATTCTAGTTTTTATTTAAATACTCAATCTTGTACGCAAATAATTTTCATCATCTTCCCATTTTATAAATATTTCTTGCATTTTTAAATCAACGCATTTACTTCCTAACGAATTTTAAATGTGTACAAAATGTTCGCCAAAGATTTCTTGCCGTTTCCTTTTGCTAAATTCACTCAATCAATAACACTGTAAATATTCGCTCAAATCTTTCTTGCCTAGATTCTCGCACCTAAATCAACGCAAGATATTCTCTTGAATATTTACCCGTTCACACAAATTATTCTTTTGGTTAATTTTCCATTTCCGTTTTGAAGCAAATTGATTGCTTGCCATTTTATGTTCTCCTTAATTACGAAACCCATGGCATAATTCCATCACAACAAGATTTCCTACCTATTGTTTATAATAGGAATAGAACTAAATGGCATTGTATTACAAGTAAAAAATCTATGCTCAATCAACTCATGGCCTTTTTAAATATCAATATTTATATTTTTCTTGCTTATAACTTCTCATCTAAAATCAAAGCCTCCTCTATGATACGTTCAAAACAAAATATCTCTTGCCGTTTTATCACTTGAATCACGCAACGCTTATTTATAAATATACCAGTCACGAACACGTTTACTTCCTTGCTTTAAAATTTACGTGTAAACTTTACACTCTTTCCTTTTGCTTAAATTGATATAATTGGTATAAAATATTAATTTCCCTGCCTTTCAAATTCATTTGTTGCATTGTCTTTCACGTGCAACTTTCTACACTTGACTCTCCTATATATATGGAATAAAATCTTCCAATTGCTTCATACGTTTTTTCTAAAAAAAAATCAATTACTCTTGACCGTTTTCTCCCACAAAATTTACGCAAATCATCCTTATAAATTAAAACCCACGTTCCAATTTCTTATTTCATCTGTTGCCTTCATTCTCTTCGCGCGTGGGCATCAACATAAGGTAATGGATGAACTTTTATCTTTTTCTTTCTTTAATATTTTTTTCTCTTTCTTTTATTTCCATTTATCTACCCACTTTTTTTCCTATCATCTTATTCGATTTTGTTCCAATGCTTTATCAAATTTTGATATGTTCGAATGTGAAATTCATACTTAGTTTATTTATTTTACAAGTTTTGAATCGGGATGTCACATCTGCTGAAATTGATCGTGCCTTATGTACGCATGCTGGTGTAGATATTCTTTATTTTGTATCAAAACTCCAGCATCTAGAGGTGAGTAATTCTCACCAGACGATGTGTACTTATATAGTTGATAAACTGACATCACTTGAATCTGTAAATGCATATCATCCTGTTGTAACTGCTATATTATAATCATATGATGTTCACACCTGTATTTACACCTGTTATACTATATGTTACTGTTATTTCATGTTTTTTTGTTCATTTTTATCAGTTTATCACACTGCAAGTTCCCTGTAGATTAGGTTCACTATGGGTTGAAATGATACATACCCGAACGGACTTTAGAATAGGGAAAGATCATTATGGGCTGAAATGATAAGCCTGAGCGACTTTTTATTTATTTTATTTAACCTGGGATTGTGGGTTTGAAATGATAGAACCCGGTTTTTTCTCTCTGGAAACTGCGGATTGAAATGATATATATCCATATCACTTGACCTATGCTAGAAAATTATATACAGACCCGTGGTTTATATATTTTTCTGAAAATTTTAAAATATTTTAAAAAAATGTAAATATTATGATATTTTGATTTAAATTTTATTAAAATGATTTCAATAAAATATTAGTGATTTTCTACAAATTAAATAAGTGAATTAAGTAAATGGTGAAGTATAATTTGAAATATATGTTAATTTTGGAATTTATGATTTTGTTTTTAAATGGAATTTATGTAAGTAAGAATATATGACAAATTTGATCTAAAAGATGAATTTAATGATTTTTATTAAGTAATAATAATGTTTAAAAGTGTTAATGATTTTGTATAAATTAAAATATGGAATAAATGAATGTTTAAGTTGAAATTTTTGAAATATAACTTAAATTGGGAAATTGTGAATTTTGTTAAAAGTGAAATTTTAATTAAGTAAAATAAATGGAAATAAGTTATATTTTTGAAATTTAAATTTCGTTGTTAATTTAAGAATTTAATTTAAAGAAATGGAAATTTAACTGTTATTTAATTTGATTTTTGTATGGAAATTTGACTTTATAAAATCATAGAAATAAAGGTATTTAAATGATTGTTTTTAAATGTGAAATATATGATTTTATAAGTTAAAATGGTTTATATTAAAATTTAATTATGTGTGAAATTGTAAATAAAACTCTGAATCTGATTTGACAGCATTTTTGAAATATAATGTAAAGATATTACAGCATTGGAAAATGCTGTAGTTGTTTTAAATGAACCAAATAGCAAATTTGAACTAAGAGTTATTATAGCACTTTGTTAGTGCTATAGTTGTTAAAAATTAACTATAAATTTTAGTTGAAACTAAATTAAGATATTACAGCATTTTAAATGCTGTCTTTTGTTAATGAACTGTTTTAAAACATAACATTTCGTAGCATTTCCTAAGTGCTGCGAAAGTTGAATTTTCATTGTTTTAATAAACTTAAATGAATAAATGATCTTTGAAAAAGATTAAATTTTGGATATTAAATATTTAATTATTAAATATAATGAATTGACTTTAAATGATTTAAATGGGATAGTTGATTTGGGAAATACAACTATTTTGAAATGTGATTTAATGGTATTTAAATTTAAATTAAATAAATGAAGTTTTGAAATGAATTCGAAATGATATTAAATATTGGAATAAATAATTGAAGTTTATATTAGTATGAAAAATAATTGGTTTACTTGTAATTTGAATCTATTTAAAAGATATTGGACTTATGAAATATAGGATAATAAAGCCGTGGAATTTATTTTTTAATTTGAATAGTTGTTTTGTGGATTAAATCTATAATTGAAATTTATAATTTTTGAAATGGTCTATGGAAATTTAATTGAAATAAATGATTGAATTGAAACTTTGGAAATTTTAATACTTGATTTGAAAGTATAATAATTACACTTTTAAATGGTTTAAATGAATTATTTTGATTGAAATATAAACTATTTAAAAGGTGACTTGAAATGATAATAAATGAATTATATCTTTAAATTAAAAAGGTATTTAAAGTTGAATATTTAAGTTTGAAAGGATATGATATTTTGATATATTAAAATGATTTGAAATGAAGTTTTGGAAAGATTGATATTTTGATATATTAAAATGATTTGAAATGAAGTTTTGGAAAGATATGATATTTTGATATATTGAAATGATTTGAAATGAAGTTTTGGAATGATATGAAATTTTAAATATATTGAAATGGTTTGGAATTATTTAATCTTTATTTTGATAAAGATTTGGATTTGAAATTATATTCTATTTTAAAGTATAAACTGTTTTAAATTATAACTACGGGTTATAATAACGATTGGTTGTTAAAGAGACCGGGATCGGATATGGACATACTCTCTGTCGATACCGAAAACCACTTTGACAACTGTGTATGCGGTGGAGTTTCTAGAATGAAGTAGGATGGTGGCGACGATCCTAAGTTATATACGTGGACCCAACTCCCATGAGTTGGCATAAGGTGGCTAAAACAGGAGCGATCGACGGGCCAAGGAGGTAGCACCTCTGATCGGACACACTTCTTCGATACCATTCTATTACTTGTGATTGATTTGGTGCGCACCCTTGATTTGGGAGTGTTGTTCGAGGTGGGCGGTAGTGGTTGCTATGTGTCACCACCAGTCCAGATGCGTAATTGGTATATCTACCCTGGCATTGCCTTGTGTGCCGTGTCACCTACCATATCGAGCCCACTACGATTTTGGTTTAAAGATCCGACTACGTTAAGGTTCACCATCCCCTTAACGCTATTTTCTATATGATTATACTTTACTAATTAGACACTACTGTATATAGCGTATATTACTACATAGTAAATAGTTTAACGGATCCTTAAAGAATGGGAGATCCCAAGCATTCTTTAAGTTACTTGTACCTTATTACAGTTCACTTGAGTTGGTTTACATTATATAAGTATATATTGTCCTGACTCGAGTGTTTGTATTTTTATTTACGCTTGGGTCAGCCTGAGTATTCACAGATTTGGATTCCACTTTCTGGAGATTGGAATCGCTGGAGATTATCTGCTTATCTAGTTTTATCTATCTCAGTTCTGTTGTTCTATTCAGCTTGTACTTGGTTATCATATTGATACTTTTTTTGTACTTTATTTCTTCTGTTGTATCTTATTTAACTCTAATATATTTATATAGTAGCTTCATGAACTACTATTTCTTTTACTTCCGCTGCAATATTTTACTCTGTGTCTGTGATCTGTGATTATATTTATTTACTGTATATCCTAAGATTTGCCAAATTTTATTTACAACGTGGTATTTTAAGCAATTCAATTCCGGCATGAGTGTCTACCTATACACTTATAATGGATGCGAATGGTTGAAAATATCGGGTCGTTACAGTTGGTATCAGAGGTTTGGTAGCTCTAGGCAAAACTTAGAATTTATGGTAAATTTAGTTAAAGAATCACTTTCGTTCGAGCTTAAATCTTTCCTCCTTGATTCGAATTTCCTTTGAATTTTGGAACGTTCCTTGCGGTTCTAAAATCCATCCTTGTCCCTCACTATTCATCTTCTTCTGATTTTGGAGTATCCCATAACTCCACTTCGAATGATTTTTATAGTGAAATTGGCGGTCTCCCCAATATTCTAATTTTCTTGTAAAGGGGAAAGTTCCTTTACAATGGCATCGATTCACCGGAGATTTATATATATCCTCGGTTTAGATGCTAATATCTTTTATTACTCCAAACTCTATCTCCTGAGATCGAATGTAGATTTATCCCAGAAAATCCACATCGATCTTATTCTTTAAGTCACGGTGACCCGGTTAAGGTTGTCCGCGATTTATCTAAGCTTACCCATCTCTCTACTCTGTTTAACCATCATGTCTTTTGTTTCTAAACTACCTCCAACATTTTTAAAATTGTACTTTTAAATCTATATTTTATTTTATATTGTGTTGTTTGAGTTTTAGATGTTGATTTGGGTTTCCGATCGATTCGTCTGATCAACGCTATCGATAGGATTTCTAAAACACTTCGACAGAACAAACTAACACAGTATTATTTTAAAATTTGGTTAATGAAATAAATTTTGATATAAGTAAATTTATGGAACTTAATAAATTGATTTAAATTGATTATTTGAAATGATAATACTTGATTTATCATTCTATAAATGAATTTATAAATAAATTTGATTTGGAACTGAATGAATTTAAATCAAGAATTTGAGAATTTAATTTCCGATGGTTCCAAACTTTGTGTTTAAAGCTTTAAAAGGATATATTATTTAAAGTATTTTTGAATAGAAATTTGTTTCCAAAGAATTTTAAAGTTTAAAAATCAGTGCTCTTCTCTTTGTCGCTGGAAAATAATTTCGGTGATGACTGCAGCATCATCGACATTCATTTTCGAGTTTCGAAGTGAAGAAACCATTCTGTAGTCTTGCTACAGCTTTGTTTTGGGAAATTTAATTGATTTGAATTTCTAAAATATGATTTAATTTATAATATATATATATACGATTTAAATGTGATTTGACAAATTATGTACATACATTTATTTATCTCTAAATGGTTTGAAAGGAATCGGAAATTTTATTCTTAAATTCTATCTTAAATAATAACTTCAAGTATAAAAAGAAAATCAAAATTTTGAATAAATATTCAAGCTTGGAATGATTGAAATAGAATGTTTATATTGTATATTAATTTTAGAAAGTTTTATTTGTATAATTCTCAATTGCATTCCATTATAACTTACCTTAATTTTAGAAGTTAACAATGTAATTGGATAATATACAATATAAAAAGATTTAATAAATAAAATTTGAGTGGTTATAATAAATGTTATACACTTAAATTTATGTTATAAAAAAAGATTTACAAAGGTAAATAGAATAAAAGGTTAATTGAATAATCTACAATATAAATGATGTTAAAGGAACTAAAAAAAATAAATTAAAATACTTGTAATAAGTGTAAACATATTTAACATAGATGATAAAAATATATTGAGAGAAATAAATTTAGTTATAATTAGGAAAGAAAAATATTAATTTATTGAACACATTTTGAATATAACAAATGATTTTGAAACTTAAGATTTTAGAAATTTTTATTGGAAGATGAAGTAATGAAATTTGAAATAGTAAAATTTAACTTAAGTGAAATTAAATAAATGAAATCAATTGTTAATTTAAAATTTAATTTGTATGGTTTAGATTAATGATTCTATTTTGAGTTTCAATTTAGTTTCCTTTCAGGTTGTTTCTATTCCCCTACCTTCTTCCTTTTCGAGGACGAAAAGTTCTGAGTGGGGGAGAGTGTAACAGCCCAAAAATTTTAGCAATATTTTATCCTTTAATTTTAACTCTGGGGTTTTATTTTACGGAAGATGAATTTCTAAATTTAATTAAATAATCACCCAAGATTTTTTTATATATATAAGTAAATTCTATAATTCTTATTTTGGTTAAAACTCAACATTTTGTTGAAGTTATAAATCTTTAAATTTCTAATTTTCCAATCTTTTAGTTTAGTTGAATATATTCATAACAAAGTTTTATTTCACTTTTGTTCTTTAAGAATGGATTATATACTTTTAAATTTAATCATTTATATTTTTCTTAGTTACGTTTAGTAATAGATTCTTAGTACTTGGTAAATGAATAAAAACCCAATGTAAAAAAATCATGTTTTATTAAGTAATAGATTGCAAAATTTATGTATAATTAAACTGTTAATTACGCGTTTAAAAAGGCGCGTTATTTGATGGAATAAATAACGTATAAATAGGAAAACGTATAAAATTTAAAACCGTTGTTTTGTTATATTTTGGGCATAAACTATTGCGTCTGTTGTACGCACTTTTAAATATATTCACTTTCCTTCTGATTTAATAGAAACGTTATCCTCAAATTTATAACCGTTCACATTCAAATTTTTGCCTTGTCACTAAATCTATTGCTTTGCACTTTTAAAGGAGGAAAATTCATCCATGCCTTGCCATTACGTTTAAAGATATTTCACCTTCCTTTACTTCCATTTGTTTTGATAAGTATAAAATCTTTAAGTTTCCATTTACCGCTCAAGCACAAATATAATGGCTTGTTGTTTCTCTCACTAATAAATTCATACCCGTTGCAATTAATTGCTCCAATCGTTCTTGCCATTCCGTTTTTATTTATCAACGCATTCTCTTCTTAATATTTTCAAACGAGTGCAAATGCGAGCTAAATAAATTCCTGCCGTTTCTCCAAGCAATAAATTCTAGTTTTTATTTAAATACTCAATCTTGTACGCAAATAATTTTCATCATCTTCCCATTTTATAAATATTTCTTGCATTTTTAAATCAACGCATTTACTTCCTAACGAATTTTAAATGTGTACAAAATGTTTGCTAAAGATTTCTTGCCGTTTCCTTTTGCTAAATTCACGCAATCAATAACACTGTAAATATTCGCTCAAATCTTTCTTGCCTAGATTCTCGCACCTAAATCAACGCAAGATATTCTCTTGAATATTTACCCGTTCACACAAATTATTCTTTTGGTTAATTTTCCATTTCCGTTTTGTAGCAAATTGATTGCTTGCCATTTTATGTTCTCCTTAATTACGAAACCCATGGCATAATTCCATCACAACAAGATTTCCTACCTATTGCTTATAATAGGAATAGAACTAAATGGCATTGTATAACAAGTAATAAATCTGTGCTCAATCAACTCATGGCCTTTTTAAATATCAATATTTATATTTTTCTTGCCTATAACTTCTCATCTAAAATCAAAGCCTCCTCTATGATACGTTCAAAACAAAATATCTCTTGCCGTTTTATCACTTGAATCACGCAACGCTTATTTATAAATATACCAGTCACGAACACGTTTACTTCCTTGCTTTAAAGTTTACATGTAAACTTTACACACTTTCCTTTTGCTTAAATTTATATAATTGGTATAAAATATTAATTTCCCTGCCATTCAAATTCATTTGTTGCATTGTCTTTCACGTGCAACTTTCTACACTTGACTCTCCTATATATATGGAATAAAATCTTCCAATTGCTTCATACGTTTTTTTTTAAAAAAAAAATCAATTACTCTTGACCGTTTTCTCCCACAAAATTTACGCAAATCATCCTTATATTTTAAAACCCACGTTCCAATTTCTTACCTCATCTGTTGCCTTCATTCTCTTCGCACGTGGGCATCAACATAAAGTAATGGATGAACTTTTATCTTCTTCTTTCTTTAATATTTTTTTCTCTTTCTTTTATTTCCATTTATCTACCCACTTCGTTTCCTATCATCTTATTCGATTTTGTTCCAGTGCTTTATCAAATTTTGATATGTTCGAATGTGAAATTCATACTTAGTTTATTTATTTTACAAGTTTTGAATCGGGATGTCACATCCGCTGAAATTGATCGTGCCTTATGTACGCATGCTGGTGTAGATATTCTTTATTTTGTATCAAAACTCCAGCATCTAGAGGTGAGTAATTCTCACCAGACAATGTGTACTTATATAGTTGATAAACTGACATCACTTGAATCTGTAAATGCATATCATCCTGTTGTAACTGCTATATTATAATCATATGATGTTCACACCTGTATTTACACCTGTTATACTATATGTTACTGTTATTTCATGTTTTTCTGTTCATTTTTATCAGTTTATCACACTGCAAGTTCCCTGTAGATTAGGTTCACTATGGGTTGAAATGATACATACCCGAACGGACTTTAGAATAGGGAAAGATCGTTATGGGCTGAAATGATAAGCCTGAGCGACTTTTTATTTATTTTATTTAACTTGGGATTGTGGGTTTGAAATGATAGAACCCGGTTTTTTTTCTCTGTAAACTGCGGATTGAAATGATATATATCCGTATCACTTGACATATGCTAGAAAATTATATACAGACCCGTGGTTTATATATTTTTCTGAAAATTTTAAAATATTTTAAAAAAATGTAAATATTATGATATTTTGATTTATATTTTATTGAAATGATTTCTATAAAATATTAGTGATTTTCTACAAATTAAATAAGTGAATAGAGTAAATGGTGAAGTATAATTTGAAATATATGTTAATTTTGGAATTTATGATTTTGTTTTTAAATGGAATTTATGTAAGTAAGAATATATGACAAATTTGATCTAAAAGATGAATTTAATGATTTTTATTAAGTAATAATAATGTTTAAAAGTATTAATGATTTTGTATAAATTAAAATATGGAATAAATGAATGTTTAAGTTGAAAATTTTGAAATATAACTTAAATTGGGAAATTGTGAATTTTGTTAAAAGTGAAATTTTAATTAAGTAAAATAAAAGGAAATAAGTTATATTTTGGAAATTTAAACTTAGTTGTTAGGTTAAGAATTTAATTTAAAGAAATGGAAATTTAACTGTTATTTAATTTGATTTTTGTATGGAAATTTGACTTTATAAAATCATAGAAATAAAGGTATTTAAATGATTGTTTTTAAATGTGAAATATATGATTTTATAAGTTAAAATGGTTTATATTAAAATTTAATTATGTGTGAAATTGTAAATAAAACTCTGAATCTGATTTGACAGCATTTTTGAAATATAATGTAAAGATATTACAGCATTGGAAAATGCTGTAGTTGTTTTAAATGAACCAAATAGCTAATTTGAACTAAGAGTTATTATAGCACTTTGTTAGTGCTATAGTTGTTAAAAATTAACTATAAATTTTAGTTGAAACTAAATTAAGATATTACAGCATTTTAAATGCTGTCTTTTGTTAATGAACTGTTTTAAAACATAACATTTCGTAGCATTTCCTAGGTGCTGCGAAAGTTGAATTTTCATTGTTTTAATAAACTTAAATGAATAAATGATCTTTGAAAAAGATTAAATTTTGGAAATTAAATATTTAATTATTAAATATAATGAATTGACTTTAAATGATTTAAACGGGATAGTTGATTTGGGAAATACTACTATTTTGAAATGTGATTTAATGGTATTTAAATTTAAATTAAATAAATGAAGTTTTGAAATGAATTTGAAATGATATTAAATCTTGGAATAAATAATTGAAGTTTATATTAGTATGAAAAATAATTGGTTTACTTGTAATTTGAATATATTTAAAAGATATTGGACTTATGAAATATAGGATAATAAAGCCCTGGAATTTATTTTTTAATTTGAATAGTTGTTTTGTGGATTAAATCTATAATTGAAATTTATAATTTTTGAACTGGTCTATGGAAATTTAATTGAAATAAATGATTGAATTGAATTGAAACTTTGGAAATTTTAATACTTGATTTGAAAGTATAATAATTACACTTTTAAATGGTTTAAATGAATTATTTTGATTGAAATATAAACTATTTAAAAGGTGACTTGAAATGATAATAAATGAATTATATCTTTAAATTTAAAAGGTATTTAAAGTTGAATATTTAAGTTTGAAAGGATATGATATTTTGATATATTAAAATGATTTGAAATGAAGTTTTGGAAAGATTGATATTTTGATATATTAAAATGATTTGAAATGAAGTTTTGGAAAGATATGATATTTTGATATATTGAAATGATTTGAAATGAAGTTTTGAAATGATATTTTAAATATATTGAAATGGTTTGGAATTATTTAATCTTTATTTTGATAAAGATTTGGATTTGAAATGATATTCTATTTTAAAGTATAAACTGTTTTAAATTATAACCACGGGTTATAATAACGATTGGTTGTTAAAGAGACCGGGATCAGATATGGACATACTCTTTGTCGATACCGAAAACCACTTTGACAACTGTGTACGCGGTGGAGTTTCTAGAATGAAGTAGGATGGTTGCGACGATCCTAAGGTATATACGTGGACCCAACTCCCGTGAGTTGGCATAAGGTGGCTAAAACAGGAGCGATCGACGGGCCAAGGAGGTAGCACCTCTGATCGGACACACTTCTTCGATACCATTCTATTACTTGTGATTGATTTGGTGTGCACCCTTGATTTGAGAGTGTTGTTCAAGGTGGGCGGTAGTGGCTGCTATGCGTCACCACCAGTCCGGATGCGTAATTGGTATATCTACCCGGCATTGCCTTATGTACCGTGTCACCTACCATATCGAGCCCACTACGATTTTGGTTTAAAGATCTGACTGCGTTAAGGTTCACCATCCCCTTAACGCTATTTTCTATATGATTATACTTTCATAATTAGACACTACTGTATATAGCGTATATTACTACATAGTAAATAGTTTAACGGATCCTTAAAGAATGGGCGATCCCAAGCATTCTTTAAGTTACTTGTACCTTATTACAGTTCACTTGAGTTGGTTTACATTATATAAGTATATATTGTCCTGACTCGAGTGTTTGTATTTTTATTTATGCTCGGGTCAGCCTGAGTATTCACAGATTTGGATTCCACTTTCTGGAGATTGGAATCGCTGGAGATTATCTGCTTATCTAGTTTTATCTATCTCAGTTCTGTTGTTCTATTCAGCTTGTACTTGGTTATCATATTAAGACTTCTGTTGTACTTTATTTCTTCTGTTGTATCTTATTTAACTCCGATATATTTATATAGTAGCTTCATGAACTACTATTTCTTTTACTTCCGCTGCAATATTTTACTCTGTGTCTGTGATCTGTGATTATATTTATTTACTGTATATCCTAAGATTTGCCAAATTTTATTTACAACGCGGTATTTTGAGAAATTCAATTCCAGCATGAGTGTCTACCTATACACTTATAAGGGATGCGAATGGTTGAAAATATCGGGTCGTTACAGTTCACCAATGACATTTTACATGTGGAGCCACCCCGTCGATTTAGGATGCCGAGCTCGCTAGTGTATGAAGGAAATTCGGATCTCAACCAACATATTCTAAAATATGGCTCATGAATGCCGCTTGAGCTGACGATGCAGTTAAGTGTAGAAGCTTCCCTATCTCCTTAGGTGGTATTGCGACTATGTGGTTCACCCGTCTACAACCAAGATCTATTTCATGTTTTGACCAGTTAGCTACTAAGTTTGTTGAGCAGTTCCATATGCGTGCTGCAAGACTGAAGGATGTTAATACCTTGTCCAGTGTTACTCAAGCTCCAAGAGAGACTTTTTGGCATTATTTGGAAAGGTTCCACGCTGCTTGTATTGAAGTCAGCAATCCCAACGACAACTCTATTCTGATGGCACTGACTAAAGGGATCGATCCTGATTTCGAGTTTAGTGATTGGTTAGCTGGGAAACCCCCCACTTCTTTGGACCGCTTCTATGCAAAGGCAGCCCAGTTTTTTAGGAGGGAAGATGCTATATGGTCTAGGAAGTAGGACATCACGGGGCCCAGCGGCGAAGGCATCCAAAGTAATGTTGCAATGAAGCAGATCAGGGAGAGTTTCGATAAAGTACAGTTAAATATTCAGAATAAACAAAGTCAGCAGAAGGGTGATAGAGGTCAAGGAAAGAAGAGAGACCCTCATCATGGGAGACATAGAGCTCCTATGTTCGATCGATATACTCCCTTGAACACGCCGCTAGAAAATGTTTATCTTCAAACCTATAATACAAGACAGTACAAGAAGCTAGCTCCGAAACCATCATCGGAGAAGCAGATTCAGACCAGGAAGTTTTGTAGATTCCATGATGGTTATGGCCATAACACCAATGAATGCCATCATTTGCAAGATATCATTGAGAGTTTGATCAGAGAAAGGAAGTTAGAGTAGTTTTTCCGGGCACCGCAAGATGGTGGTGCGGGCCCATCTAACCCTAATCAGGATCAAAGCCAGGCTAGGCCTGAGGAACCCACGCGTACTGGCGGGAGGTTGGTAATTAATATTGTGAGTGGTGGTCCTCATCCAACTGATCGAAGTTAGAAGGAAATGGAGTCATATGCTAGTTCGATTAGGCATATGGACTTTGAGTGTTGTAGTAGTACTGATGAAGGGGCCCCGACAAAACAACAGAGGACGATGACATACGGCATCATTTTTAGAAACCGTGATGCTGATAGAGTCGAGGCCCCCATGATTGATCCATTGGTCATTTCTTCCTAGATAAGTCCTACTTGGATGAAGAGGATCTTGGTTGACAATGGAAGTTCTATAAATATACTTCTCAAGCTTGCTTACGATCAAATGCTGATGGAAGCGAAATATCTGAAACCGTGTCAGTCACGTATACATGGTCTCAATGGAAGTGCAACTATACCAGTTAGAATGGTGGATTTACCTGTTGAGTTAGGCGTTGGTGATCGCCGAAGAGTTTGGATGTTACAGTTTGTGGTGTTGGATATACATTCCTCATATAATGCTTTTCTGGGCCGACTGACCCTTGCGGAGTTTAGGGCAGCTATTGCCCCATGGTGTTTGACTCTAAAGTACCCTACTGACTATGGGGTTGGGGTTATACATGGTGATCGGGAGGCTGGCCGTGCTTGTTATGTTGTAGAGCTGCAGGATGTGCAGCGAAAAGAGAAAGGTATGGGCGTTGAGGAATCTCTCTACGTCCGTTTTTTTGGAGGATTAACAGTAAACGCCTGGGCCTGGGCTCGGGCGCCACGACCAGTTTCCTAAGGATCTTGATCCTAGAACAACGATGATGAAGGGGAAGCCATAGAATACCAGGCTTCCCCACCGGAGTTGACGATTGATGTTCCGATCAACGATAATGATGATTCCAGAGTGGTAAAGGTCGAATCTCATCTCGGCCCCCAGATGAGATAGGAACTGGTTGATTTTCTTTAGGCAAACCTTAATTATCGACCCGCGGCACATCCCAGTGAAACAAAAAAGGCGCGGTATGGATCCAGAGAGATCTGCCGCCCTGAATGAAGAAGTGGATAAATTCAAGGCTAATGGGTTTATTTGTGATGCTTTATACCCGGAGTGGGTATCGAATCCAGTGCTTGTCAGAAAGTCAAATGGAAAATGGTGGAAATGTGTGGACTACTCAGATTTGACCAAAGCCTGCCCCAAAGACAGTTTCCCGCTTCTCAGAATCGATCAACTGGTGGATTCAACAGCCAGACATGAGCTCTTATCTTTCATGGACGCATACTCCGGCTACAATCAAATCCCAATGCACCTTCCTGACCAGGAGCGTACTAGCTTTATCATTGATCTGGGACATTATTGCTACAAGGTGATGTTGTTTGGACTCAAAAACGTTGGAGGAACTTATTAGAGGCTCGTGAACCGAATGTTTGCAAACCAGATCGGGAAGACTATGGAGGTGTACGTGGATGATTTGCTCATGTAGTCACGGCTATCCAACAACCACATCGGTGATTTTAAGATGATGTTCAACATACTTCGACAGTACAGAATGAAGCTAAATCCATTGAAGTGTCATTTCGGAGTTGCATCTGGAAAGTTCCTTGGGCTTATTGTCAACGCCAGAGGAATAATAGCTAATCCCAAGAAGATCTGGGCGATTCGGAATCTCGAAACTCCCAGAACCATCAAGCAGGTGCAAAGTCTTAATAGGAAGGTGGTAGCCTTAAGCATCATTTCCATTGCCACGGACAAGTGCATTCCCTTCTTCGATCTGATCGGAAAAGGGAAACAGAATTTCGAGTGGACTGAGAAGTGCAAAGGCGCATTCTAGGCATTAGTACAACATCTGACAACACCTCCCATCTTGTCGAAGCAGGTTGATCATGAGAGATTATATGTCTATCTGGCGATTTCAGCCAATGCAATCAGTGCTGTGTTAGTTGGAGAACAGGATTGGATCCAATGATCAGTCTATTATATCAGCAAAAGATTGATAGGGGCAGAAAGAAACTACCCAAATATAGAGAAGCAGGCTTATTGTCTTGTTGTAGCCTCGAGAAAGCTCTGCCCATATTTCTAGGCTCATCCGATCACTGCTTACATCGACCAGCCGTAACGATAGATCCTGACACGACCTGAGACGTTTGGTAGATTGCTCAAGTGGAACATCGAGCTAAGTCAATTTGATATCACTTTTACCCCAAGGTGAGCTATTCAAGGACAAGTTCTGGCCGACTTCATACCTGAATTCACCGTACCGAAGGACTTGCCTGAAACCAGTGAATCTCCCAATTATATATGGAAGCTATACACCGATGGTGCAGCAAACGACTGGTGCTCAAGTGCTGGAGTGGTGCTCGAAACCCTAAAAGGGCGATCATTATGTTATGCTTTGAAGTTTGACTTTCATGCAACTAACAACGAAGTTGAGTATGAAGCCTTGCTTGCTGGACTGAGGCTCACTAAAGATTTGGGAGTCATTGCTATGGAGATTTACTGTGATTTACAACTGGTGGTGTGCTAGGTTCGAGGAGAATATCAAGCCATATTAGTGATTCCTAAATGCATCATGAAACCGCCATTATGTGCAAAGAGCTAAGTTCCATCTTACGGTGGGACTCATTCAAATAAAGAGTGATCATGATCCGGCCGGTCACTCGCTAAATGAAACCCCGAGCTCAAGGGAAAACAACAATCAATTAAAAGAGAGTTGAAACACGACAATTATCCAACAAAGTCCAGCTCCCAGAGTGTGAACTAAAGTGAAAACTCCAAAATTAGGACGTGAATCGACCGTCCAGCTCGAGGAGGATGGACCCGTCCATCTACGACCTCACTTGCATTGCTCGAGGAGGATGGATCCATCCATCCACGACCTCGCCTCCTTACATGGCTTGAGGAGGACGGATCCATCCATTCACGACCTTGCCTCTTTCTAAGCTCAAGGAGGATGGATCCATCCATCCACGGCCTCGCTTCTTTCCAAGCTCGAGGAGGAGTGTGATATGACCATCCACGACCTTAACCAACTCCTTATTCCCAGAGCGTGAATAAGATCCTAATCCTTAAACAGATGTGATCGACCGTCTGTCAACTGATTCTAGATTCTCGGAGTGTGAACTAGAGTATAAACATTAAACGGGTGTGATCAACCACCTACAAAATAACTTATGTCCCCGGAGTGTAGACGTAATCCTAAACAATAAGCAGGCGTGATCGACCGCTGGCATACAAATCTAATCCCCAGAGTATGGATGCAAATGCTAGCAAATGAGCGAGTGTGATCCGACTACTCAAACTCATGTTACTTTAACTTGGTTCCGACTAAGTTAAATAAAAGTTAGTGAAGGTGGAGGATGACTGCCAACTAACTACTTCAACTATCCCTAGAACTGGGGGCATAACTCAAGTACTAGCCGCTGACCGAGATAACCCAACGTTGGGACTCAACTCAACGTTTGATTATGACCCGAGGCCATGACCTTAGGACTTAAAGACCAAACTCAAGTTTGACTTAGAGACTAAAGCTTCATGAGTACATTGAATGGAAATGTGAATGCTTAAGTACTTAAACAAATAAACGTGGAGTTATGCCAAAAACAAAAAAGGAATTTTATTCATACTATTCTTTAGAAAAGAAGTACAAAATATTTCCAAAGAATTCCTATAAGCGGGGGGCCAAGCCCGCATCTATACATGGCCTATAAAAAGAAAAAGAAAAGAAGCTTATTCTAACTATCTACAAAAGAGGAAGTCAAATTGGAAATCTACGCCTTTGGTTTCCTGTCCCTTTTAACTTTCTTTGGCGTAGGTCCCCTCAAACAACCACCCGGACCTCTTTTGGAACGCTTGCATCTCCGGCTCGCTTCAGCTGGCTTGTCTCCAGCCAAGGAAATTGATGCAGTCTCCCCTGGGAGCCTGTGAGGATTAAAGTATCCCCTGTGTGTGAAGCTGGTGGAATAGTGGCACTTTCGATACCAGAAGAATAAGGCGCGCTAGTCTCAATCCTGGTGCCACCTGAAGAAATCACGAGAATCAGGATCAGGCCAGGACCCGCCATACCTCCGCTGGCTTTAAAATCTTGCTCAATCTCGACCTCAATTTCCCTCATTATTTATTCCTCCCGGTCCACATGCTCACTTATTGGGATACTACCAGTCGGACCCGAGGAGCCAGTAATAGTAACGTCTTCATCCACATTAAAGGGAATCTCAATGCTCGGATCACTTTGGCAGCTGAGAAGCACTTCCATCATTTGATCGTCAAACATACAACCACTATCATGCATCTCCCCAGCCGAAGTAGTAATCGTCATAGTTGTGGCCTTTGTTGTTTACGCCTCCTGCTCGTGATGAACTTCTTGACTTGCAGAAGGATTGGCCGATGCAAAATCTAAAGCTAAATAAAGATAAGAGAATATATTAATAATATCCTCTGATGATGTTCCTACATTTTAAAGAATAGGAGAAGTGTCCGAAATACCTTCCTTAGACTGGCTCTCGGGTTGAGCCAACATTCCTTCCGAACTGCGCTTGTAACAAACGGGGTTTTCGACCCTCGAAAATCGACATCAATACGTTCACTGTATAGAATGTCGAGCAATCGAGTGCCGAAAAACCGGTCCATTAGGGGTGAAGAAGAAAAGGTAGAAGAAGAAACAGAAAATAACAACATAGAATCTCACAATCGCAGCGAAACAAAACACAGTATATTGTTATCCCAACTTTTAGCAAAGCTGAGATACCAAAAACTGACTGAAAATCAATAATAACTAGCCATGAATATCAACTATGCATTGCAGGATAACCATGGATATCGATGAATTTTGTCCGAGTCCGGATCGGGCAGCAATTGACAAGAAAGGACAAGCAAAGCCATGAAAGCCAACGTTCCAAATTTCAGATTAATTAGAGTTCGTATGGACGAGATATGATTGATTCAAATTAAAGAAAGTATGTCGTTCGTATCCATCAAAAGGTCGAGAAGATGTTCTGTTCGAACCCATCGAATTCGTATCCATCAATATTTATTTTGTTCGAATCCATCAGGTTACACATACTTCGAATCGATCGAGTTCGAATCGACCAGTAACGTGATATCGGCCTGTTCGAATCGATCGATTTCGAATCGATCAAATGTCGCATCACTCTGTTCGAATCCATCGGATTCGTATCCATCAGGCATTGGCTTGTTCGAATCGAGTAGTTTTGTACACCAGAATGGCGCCAAAACTTCAATCTTGGAACGAACAAAGCGTAAGCAACCCAGTCAATATGCCACAGAGATCAGATCGATCCCTAAAATTAGCGCCACATCACTGCGCGTGCGTGCTTCCGATCGATACGACAGGAATGGATATGAAATCATGGTTTTGAACTCGGCAACACACGAAAATTGCAATTTCGTATCGATCATATCTCCCAAACCACAGATCCAAATGCAACGAAATTTTCACAGTAGCTTGCGTGCAAGGTAAAGAATGTCCCTGCCAAGTTTCAGCTCGATTGGATCATTTTTTGATGGATACGAAATGGTTTCGTATCGATCACAGATCGAGTCGAAACTTGGTGGGGTCGGTCGCGTGGGTCCACTCATGTGCCAGAAGAAGTCTTCCGAAATTTGAGCGTGATCTCAGCCTCATACGCCTATAAATAGCCCCCTGAAGCATGCAGAAAAGTGGGCTTTTTGGCTGTCCAACGTCTAGACTCTACCGGATTCAATTCTACTTCTTTCCTTTGTTGTTATACTCGAATTCATTCATTGTATCTGCTGTAATCATTTGTAATCAGCAAAGAACATCAATAAAAGATAAAAAACCATTGAAGTGGACGTAGGCCGGAGATAGCCGAACCACTATAAATCTCGTGTTCCTGTGATTTATTTATGGACTGTTGTTTGTTGCTTATTTAGATCTGTGACTTATGTTTGCCATATTGCTGATTCATACTCATAGTTTGGTGCTTTCACAACACTTGGGGTTTGTGACCATTTTTGGCGCAAACACTTTGGTGCTTTCACTGAGAACAACTAGCACCCGCTACACCAGATTCAAAGTTTAGATTTGAAAGTTTGAAGGATTCAGATTGACTCGACAATGACTCGACAAACAAGACAAAGAGCTGAGAGAAGCCAACAGGGAGGAAGTCAAGAGGCATCCTCTGGTGCTGGAGAAGGACAAGCTTCAATTTACATCACCAGAGATGAAATGGAAGCTATAGCAAATTCATTACAAGAGAGGATGATGAAGACTCAGCATGAGATGCTGTAGAATTTCTTTGAACAGATGAGAGCAGCAAATATGCAGAACCTTGGACCAACTACAACAACTGCAAGTGCTGAACAGGGAGTTGGGATTGCAGAAACTAAAACAGAGATCAAGCTCAAGGTCAGAATGCGGGACCAGAAGGAGATCAACAAGGACTTGGGGGCAGACCCTCTGGGTCCGATACTGGAAGACCGATGGTAGGGGCTCAACAGGCTAGAGCCAATGCTAATGACAACGAGCCACCCGAAGAGTACGTACCAGAGTTCCTTTCAAGACTCGGGGGGCAGGATAGAAACTTGACAGGGGGTCAACCCCTGGATAGAGATGATAGAATGATTGGTCTAGTGTGACGAATCATGAGAGGAGGATTGTATAGCGGAGGATTGGAAGAAGTCAGTCGGAGTCCGTTCACTCTGAATATCAGGAATGCAAGGAACCCTCCAAAGTTCAAACTTCCTATGCTGGATCCTTATGACGGGAAGTCTGACCCAGCGATGCATATTACTCGATACATCAGGCACATGGAAGTGTTGGGGGCATCCGAGGTAGTGATGGCTCGACGCTTCCCTCTATACTTGTCAGATTTGGCTGCACTTTGGTTCAGGCAATTAGAAACTGGATCGATCAGAACATGGGGCGAGCTTGTAGATTGCTTCATGAGACAATTTAGGGTTCATGTGACGCGACCCAAGAGTGTGGTGACTTTGGCATCGATAAAACAAAGGACCGGAGAGTCCATAAAATATTTTCTGCTATGATTTAATGCAACAGTGGCTTCTATAGATCGCCTGGATCCATCGATGATTTTGATGGCGGCAGTGGCAGGAGTTGGAGAAGGCACCGAATTCAAAGATTCTTTAACGAGAGACCCACCGCAAGATCTTGGAGAGTTTTACCATGAAGCTGAAAGATTCATTCGATTAGAGGAATCACGAGCCGAGAGGCAGGAAATAAATGCTGTACAAGGCGAAGGAACCGCCAGGGAACAGCCCAGGGCGGACAAAGGAAAGAGAAAGCAGGATGACGCACATGATGGTCCTGATAAACGGTAGAAATTCTGAAAGCCCAGATTCAGGCAATACACAGATTTGGTAGCAAGCCTGGAACGAATTTACACTGAAACTCGGGGGCAACTCCCCTATCGAAAACCACCCAGGAGAGAACCCACGGAGCGGGAGCGTAGAAACGGAAAATATTGCCAATTCCATGAGACTGGTTGGGCACACAACCGACGAATGTCGCCACCTAAAGGATGAGGTGGAAGAACATGCTAGGAGTGGTAGATTGCCACAATATGTTAGAGAACGGGCAGCGGCGGTAAGGCCTGAGCAACTACCACCTCCACCTAATAGAAACAATCCTGGATCGGGATCACGACTCGTCATCAACTGATTAAGTTGGCAAGGGCCAAATTCAGGATTTGAACTTCGGTCAAATAATTTCATTAGATTTTTTTTCAGAATAAAAGGCTACTCCACTTACTCATGTACGGGAACCAAAGAGATCCCTAGGCATGCTCTGAGATGGAGATAGACCGATCTGCCCGGAGAGGCAATGTTTAGTTTTTTCCTGATGTTCGAGATTTAACATCTAGGACCTAAATTTAATAAATAAACTTTAATTTATTGAAATAAACCTTTGACCGGAGAGTTAAAGGATGAGTATTATATACCGATATAAAAATGATCGCTTTATGACCCTACCCGGAGAGACGGGGTCCGGAGTGCAAGAAGTGGGTTGCTTCGTCGGAGAGCGACAGGATCGACTCACTTAACGTCATTTCCCATTCACCGGAGAGTGATTAGATCGGGATTCGATAAGAGCCCGGAGAGGCTATGATCGGCCCACGATTTAGGCTATGACATCGCTTAATGTTCAGATACACTGAACCGGAGTGCAAGAAGTGAGTCGCTTCGCCGGAGAGCGACGGGATCAACTCACTTAATGCTGTTTCCCCTTCACCGGAGAATGACAGGATGGGATCCAGCAGGAGCCCGGAGAGGCTACGATCAGTACAGAACGACCAAGACATCGCTTTACGCCCTAACTGGGGCCAGAGTGCAAGGGGTAGAAAGCAACGCCGGAGTGCAATAGGATCTTTCTATTCAATCGCCAAGTCTGGGATGGGCTTAGCAAGGGTCCGGAGTAACCGTTGATTGTCCGGAGAGACTATGGAGTTTCATTCTTAACTTCTACAGGAAGAAGTGGATAATGATTTGGCTTCGAACAGCCATGAACTCGATTGAAAATACCATAAGATTTGAATAAAGCATGAACTCACTACATTCGATTTGAGACTGATCAAAACACACCTTTTACCAAAAGGCATGTTTTGGGGGGAAAAGTGTTATCCCAACTTTTAGCAAAGCTGAGATACCCAAAACTGACTGAAAATCGATAATAACTAGCCATGAATATCAACTATGCATTGCAGGATAACCATGGATATCGATGAATTTTGTCCGAGTCCAGATTGGGCTGCAATAGACAAGACAAGACAAGCAAAGCCATGAAAGCCAACTATCCAAATTTCAGGTTAATTGGAGTTCGTATGGACGAGATATGATTGATTCAAATTAAAGAAATTATGTCGTTCGTATCCATCAAAAGGTCGAGAAGATGTTCTGTTCGAACCCATCGGATTCGTATCCATCAATATTTGTTTTGTTCGAATCCATCAGGTTCCACATACTTCGAATCGATCGAGTTCAAATCGATCAGTAACGTGATATCGGCCTGTTCGAATCTATCGGTTTCGAATCGATCAAATGTCGCATCACTCTGTTCGAATCCATCGGGCATTGGCTTGTTCGAATCGAGTGGTTTCATACACCAGAATGGCGCCAAAACTTCAATCTTGGAACGAACAAAGCACAAGCAACCCAGTCAACACGCCACAGAGATCAGATCGATCCCTAAAATTAGCGCCACATCACTGCGCGTGCGTGCTTCCGATCGATACGACAGGAATGGATACGAAATCATGGTTTTGAACTCGGCAACACACGAAAATTGCAATTTCATATCGATCATATCTCCTAAACCACAGATCCAAATGCAACGAAATTTTCACAGTAGCTTGCGTGCAAGGTAAAGAATGTCCCTGCCAAGTTTCAGCTCGATTGGATCATTTTTTGATGGATACGAAATGGTTTCGTATCGATCATAGATCGAGTCTAAACTTGGTGGGGTCGGTCGAGTGGGTCCACTCACGTGCCAGAAGAAGTCTTCCGAAGTTTGAGCGTGATCTCAGCCTCCTACGCCTATAAATAGCCCCTTGAAGCATGCGGAAAAGAGGGCTTTTTGGCTGTCCAACGTCAAAACTCTGCCGGATTCAATTCTACTTCTTTCCTTTGCTGTTATACTCGAATTCATTCATTGTATCTGCTGTAATCATTTGTAATCGGCAAAGAACATCAATAAAAGATAAAAACCATTGAAGTGGATGTATGCCAGAGATAGCCGAACCACTATAAATCTCGTGTTCCTATGATTTATTTCTGGACTACTGTTTGTTGCTTATTTAGATCTATGACTTGTGTTTGCCATATTGCTGATTCATACTCATAGTTTGGTGCTTTCACAACACTTGGGGTTTGTGACCATTTTTGGCGCAAACATATATAATAACATATTTTTATACAAAAGAATCTGTAACTGTTTAATACTTACAATCATCAAAGTACAACAATCAATATATCAAATTGGACAGTTATAATAACTTGTCCTCATACAACGAAAAATATTAATAAAGTACGGAAGTACGTCTCTGTCATCTAGCTCGCCTCCTGAACTCCATAGCTTCCTATCCTGAATCTGTAATACTCGGTCTGACCCGAGCATTATAATAAAATAACACCTGAATCAGTCTGGAAAACCAGCGTGAGAAAAACACACTCAATTTGAATTATTAACTTTTATCAAAATCCTTTGAAAAACAAAGGTATCTCGTAAGACCACGTCACACATAAACATGATGGATTTTTATCTTACGATAACCAAATCACTTTTATCAAAATCGTCTGATATTATAATAGTGTATAAACCAAGTAAATAGAAGATAGCTGAATTGCTTGCATCTCACATTTCAGCATAGTTGGGCATAATCAAAACCATACAACGCTTATTGGAGATTGGATTCCATACAATGACTAGGCACTGGGGTACCACCTATCACGGTACACGTCTAGAAAAATGTACCAAGGACCTAGCTGGGATCCCCTACAACACAAGTCCGACCCTATCCCTAACCTAGACAGGACCGAATATGTTATCACCCCGGGTGTTCCCACCCTTATCGAGAGCTCTTCCGCATGCGCCATCGTATCCATAATATAATATATCTGAGGGTATCTAGAAAGGAGATAACATACCCTAATTAGGTATGACCCACTTAGCCTTGCTGCATAACCCCTGATTTTCAGTCATTCCAGTTGATTAGGCTAGAGGCTACGATTACCTTTCAGAACAATTTTCACTTTGAATGCTCACCGTCCTCCAATGACGATGTTATGATAGCATTTGTCTATACAAGTTGTCCTGGACAAACCGAATCACCGTCTTCATCATCTTCACGGTATTCATTCGTAACATTCAAACTGGATTGAAGTGGTTTTTCGGATAATTAAACCCGATCCTGGTCTCTTCGAAACGATTAACGAAATTAGCCAATATTGATAGTCGGTTATTTAACTATCAATATAACATCCATAGGCAATCACTAGGCCATTATTTGTAATTTCTTCCAGAATACTCATTTCAAAATATCTTTACAAAGATATACGTTCACATCTTTAAATACTTTAATATTTGAAAACAACAATTTCAAATAATTATACCCGTAACAGGATAATTTCAAACCACCTCAATACTTAGAAATATTTTATTCCAATTCCATTTATAATTGAATACTTTGAAATTATTTCTATAATGATAACCTCGTAGTTAAAATATTTCAAATTCATCCCATCCAACACTTAGAAAATATCCTTAGGTATAACTTCTCGGAATCATTTATTTTTCCAATACTTAGAAAATATTTCATTTATTTCCTACTTTGCTCAAATCCCTTACAATTCATCCATAAGATCCTTATCTCATTTCTTTTATGAATTCTATTTCATCCTTCGAAGTTCACTTTTATTTAACTATTTTGGAAATATTCTTACTTTTTTTCCAAATTCCATTCTGAGAATTCCCTTATAAATCCCATATACTGAATAACCCCATTTCTAGATTTTCGAGAAGGTTTATGAATAAATTTAAAACATTACAAAACTATATATATATATATATAATAAGTATTTAAAAGAATGATAATAATTTATTTTTAAGACATGTTCAAATAATTATCTAAAATATTTAAACGCTCTTTATAACATCACTTTTCAAAGCAGGTTTAAAAATTTAGGATTTATTTAATTTTTTTTTAAGTATTTGAAAAATTCACTTTTGAAGTATTTCAATACTAACTAACTTTAAATTACATAGTTTAATAAATAAAATTTTCCTTTTTAAAATAAAACTTAACTTATCAATAAAAATATATTTTTAAATCTCAATAACCAAATTTCAATTTACAAATCTCTCTCGATTTCCATCACATCACTTCCATTTCGGTCTCCTTAACCATTTTCACTTCAAAAATAGTATCCACTATTTTTCTCTCACCCTATTTCCATATTCAAATATAAATTCTCCTTGCAAATTTATATTCCAAATTTATCATCCGATATCACTTTCCTTTGTTTATAAACATCATTTATAAATTTTTATAACTCCTTTGAGTTTCACTAAAAATAACTTCATTTATAAAATTCCATTTTATAAATTCAATTCCTTATAAATTCCATTTATTTTTGCCAATCTATTTTTAATACCGGTTTCAACTTCTTTCTATATTCTTTTTTTTCAGATATCTTTTGAAAATCTCTTATATAAATTATTTAAAAAACATCTCTAGTAAAATATTTTCCAAATAGTTAAGTACAAAACAAAAATCAAATTATTATTTTATCCAACTCGTTTTCCTTTAAAATAGTCCAAATTCCAATATAGATATTTTTATATCTAAAATCTCTTTAATTCCTTCAAATTAAAAATAATATTTATGGTATTTTAAATACCAAAAAATTTAGGCCAGTGCCACTATAACATCCAATTATTTAAATAACAACAATAATCTACAACAGATTATTCTAACACATCATATATCATTATATATGAAATTAAAATCAACATTTTTGAGGAATCCAGTTGGATCCCTCCAACCTGTTTCCCTACATCCACATATGTTAATACAACATAAATATACCAATCCCACTTCCAGGGGGATATCGTGGTATATAGGGTCATCTGCTATTATGCGGGGTGCATAGGGTCTCATCTGCTAAAATAAGCGGGAATATCAATCCAATTACTAATATATACCACTATATATATAATATATCATTCAATAGATAATAAATATTAAATCAACCAGGCATCCAATAATTAATTTTTAACTATTTAAAAAAATCCGATAATCCAAATGAGTGAGAAATTTTCTCCACTTGATATTTAGTTTCGATTCGTTCCAATTTTTTATTAATACCTGCCTCAACAAAATCTCCAATTAATTCCATATTATAAATTTGCGATATTTGTACCTCGTATAAATGTTATAGAATTTTATAAGCATTTCTTTTTAATAAATAAAATGTTTAAATTAATTTAAAACATTTTCTTTACCTCTAACTTAATTTCCCTTCCCAAACTACTGCTCGTGATACCCACAGTCCATCACCACATCACTACTGACTAACCCCGAACCACCAACCATGCTCGCCCTCCTTCGCTCGTACGCCCCTCCATCAAGCCGAAGTCGTGATCGATTTCTATTTTATTTATTTATTTATTTTTCAATCGGCGCCGCCACTGCCAGACATCGCGACACCCATCACCATCGCCTTCCACCGCGAGTGATTCACCTACAGCCCACAGTCGCTCGCCCCAAATCCAATGCCAATCCCCACGACCTCACGGTCGGGACTCCCTGCCCTAGCCCCAACCTCGTCGCATTGCCCCTAAAGGAATTCACGACTAAGGATTTCGCAAACTGTCACGCTGCCGCTTCCGTCGGCCCTAAATCGATCGCGCCATCATCCTTCCCATGCAGCCCCCCCTTTAGACGTCGCGCCTCTAATTAACGCACCAAATCCCAAATCAACCGCGACCATCATGAATGTGGACCTGGACAGCCTTCCTCCCCCTCGCGTGACTCGGTCTCCATCGTGATTCGATCGTTAGTCTCTTTTTTTATACGAATAGGAAAATTCGATTTCCCTCTTTTTTTATAAATGAAGTCGATTTCGATTTCGTTTCAACTGGAAGGTATAAGAGATGCACGATTTTGCGTGTATGTATATTTTATTTTCTTTCATTCGTTTTGAACTGATTTGGTTGGGAACAAAGTGGATGTGATTTTTGAATTAAGATGAAAGGTTGTGTGAAGGAGGCCAGCTACAGTAGCTCTGAAGTGAAGGGACAAAGGGTTGATGTGAAAATATAGGTCAAGTCAACATATAATTATATTATTTAAATTTTAAAATGTCTAGATTTACACAACTCAAAATCTCGAACCCCTATCGAGGTGTGTCGCTAGGCGTTTATAATGTTATAATCTTATTCCAAACGCAATGGAAAAGGTTTCGAGTCCTAATTCGATCGTATTGAGAAGATAGCTTTTTGGTCTGAAATTATTATATTGAATTTTCGATATTAAATTCAACGCATTAAATACCGTACGGCCAAACGATAACTCCAAACGCTACAAAATTTGAAATCCGATAATAATACACCTCACGGATCTAGTGGAACTGGTTTTGTCGAATTACGAGATTGTGTCCCGGATCGCTATTTTAACGCATCAATTAAATCGACAATTTCCAAAATTTACAAAATAGCTCAAAATTTCAGTTTAAAAAACTTACTAACTCAATTATAAATTCCAAATCCAATATTTTAAACCATTTAAATATTCTAAATTAATCGTTGAAAAATCTGGGTCATTACAGCACTCGATGATTGGAGAGAGATGTGGCATGTCGGGATCGTACCCTGGGACGACTAGGGGGCCGACATAAGATGTGGGCACAAGTTGAGATGCTGGGGGCACATTAGAAGCGTGTCATGGTGTTTACCCCCAGATACTTCTCCGGCCTTTGGGTATTTAGCAGCTAGGGCTTCTCTTTGGAGCGAGATAGTTGTGTCATAAAGGACTTTGGGCTCGTCTCCAATCAGCACTTGAGCATCCAATACAAACTCATCAACAGTTTCGACTTTTTGAATATTCTTTTCTTCCTTAACCAGGCGATTCCAGGCCTTGTACAGCTGAAATGGGTAATCTTCACCGAGCCAGTTCAGATTGTGGTATTTGATAACATTGGCGTTGTAAGTGACCAAAAGATCTTCGAATTCAGCGTCCGCCTTGGTCTCGGTGGTTTTTACTTCCTCTTCAATTCTGGCATCAACTTTTGCGGATTTTTGTTTTTCATTTTCCCTATCATTTGAAACTTCACAACTTCCTCACACACTTCTTGGGCAATCTTATTAGCGTCATCTCTTTCTTTAGTCGTCTCCAGTTGTTTTTCTTTTAGCACGGTGATTTCTTTTAGTGCTGCTTTCTCCCTTTCTATCGCAGCATCCCTTTCTTGGATGATCATGGTGTTGCAGTGCCCCATCTCTTGCACCAAGTCTATATGATTTTTTCTCATTTCTTCCATGGACTTCTTAGCTTCCTCGGCTCTCTGGCCAGCCTCCATCTCAGCTTTTCTTGCGTACTCGAGCTCATTGGAGAGCGCCTCTATTATCTTATCCTTGTGAGAAAGATCGCCCTCCAATTTCTCAATTGCCTTGGCTCGTTCGAAGGACACAACCGAGACCCGCTCTGCCGTCTTGACCAACTTACGGTATTGGCTATATGCATCGTGCATATAGTCTTGCACCAGTTTTTCTATATCGTTTGGGATTTTCTTCAAGTTGGGGGGAAAGTGGAAACCATCGAAGCATATATTTGGGAAATCCTTCTTCATTTTAGCAATGTGGATGGGTCCTTCCCCTATTGGCTCTATAGCGGTTTATACTATGACAGCGGGAGCGGCTGTTTCACTTTTGCGGCACTATTCACCGGTTTATGGAGTGTGATATGGTGTTGTTTGATGCGAGGATTCAAAAGAGGGCCTGCTGGGGCCAGAAGGTTTAGGAGGTATTTTCGGTGGTGGAGATCGCGACCTGGAGCGGCGCCTGCTTTGGTGTGATTTTTCTTTTTGCCTGTCGTAGGGTTGACGTTTTTGGCTAGAATGGTAGTCCCGGCCATAATCTCTCTCACTCTCGCGGCAATATGATTCAGAATGCGATCTAGACGACTAGCGTGTAGAGCGGAGTTTATCAAGCATAGAACCTTGCTTCACCATTGTATCTGCAAAAAAAGAAGGAGGAAATCAGTTATCGCTAGATATTAAGAAGCATATGATGAAATGTCATGTAGTGCAGTGGGGTGCCTGTATGCATATGCAAAACCCTCCAACCGACCGGTTGTAGCAGCTTTACTTATTGGAGTTGACTCCCCTGTATCTACTAAGGTTAAGCCCACGCTGGTTCTTAAAGGGGAGGGGAGCTCCTCTAACCCAAGATCAGGGAATGATGATATGTCCTCCGGGATAGGAATATCCGATAGCCCCTTTAGCGAGCTTTCTATCTACTGGGAAGAGGTCTCCGGACCTATAGAAGTAATCAAAAATTGAGTCGCTTTGGTAGTTTTTCGCCTCTTGATTTTATAGGCTAGAGCCTTCCCTTTCTTCTTTAACTCAGATGGTTGAGGGCCCTGCGGAGGCACGACCGTGGGCTCGCGACCAGCCTCTATGCCTTCATCATCGCGAGGCTTGTTGATTCTAATGTCGACCGCAGCCTGAGCTCCCTCGGCTGGGGGCATGGTAGGAGCCCGTCCTCTACCTTGTCTTACCGGGGCCACTCTTGGAATATCTGTGAGTCCCGTGCTCTGTCCTTCCTCTAAAGCCCCGCTGAAATCAAGTTGTCTTCGGTGAGAACATCATCTATTTCTCTTAATTCAATAGGCACCACCTGGAGTGTCCCCACTAACTCTTTATACTGTGCTCCTTCGGGCCGTAAAATAAAAGCTGTAAAAGAAACACATCAATGTATTCAGTATCGATCTATATTATCTAGTTATGGTTAAATAATGAAACAAGTAATAGCACTTACGTTTGAAAAGCCATCGCCTGGCGAATCCTGGTGGGCATCTCACAAAGAACCACTCCATTTTGAAGTAGCTCAACTTGCTCCATGTGTTTACCACCACTTGGCAGTTCCTAATAGCTTCTAGGAAGGTGAATGATGGACAATCCACCCGACTCTTAACATTGAATAAATATCTGATCTTGTTGACAGTCGGGGGATGGAGGAGATGTTCCATAGATATTATGTACAAGTTGTTGAGTAGCGCGTATCCGCTTCGTATCCGTTCGGATGAAGCGGAGAAGGCGCGATCCTCAGATAAAATAGCATGCCCTAATGAACTGGTTGAATGGGGGCATTGCTCTAGTCCAACACATAAATATGTTGCATGCGGTGAACCCTACCAGGGGATCGTGTGCTCTATCTTCCGGTCCTGGTAACCGGGTTTCTTCCAAAGGCAGTCCATGTCTAAGGCAAATTCTATCTAGCACCTCTTTCTATAATCTTGGACTGAACAGAATCTACTGGATTCATTATCACCACTACATCCGGCAGCTCATTCGGAGCAGGATTCACTATATCGATCGGGACGTCCGACCTATCTATTCTGGAGAATGGAGGACTTTAGTTTCTTGCTGTTCTGAGCTTCCAGGATCCATAGCTATTGAACTTAGTAAAAACCACTATTAGATAGTAAAAAACCCATATCCCTCCAATGCAAAGTGAGTGATCGTGTTGTGTAGTGAAGTGCTGCATAGTACTCTAAATTTCTACAAGGTCAAGAGATGGTAAAGAGACGTGACTTCGAGATCCGACCGGAGCGACCGTCATTGCTGACCCTCTCAGTCATGCCATTCTGACTTCGGAGAATGATCCATATTAAACTTTATTATTTTTAACAAGTCACAGTTCCATAGACGAGCTTTGAAGGATAGTCATATATGCAGTTCTACGGGAAAGTCCAAGTGTGCAAAGCTAAATGGTCGTCGAAGTCCAATGTTCAAATGTGCAAAAGATATGGAGTTCGTACCCATCATGTTCGAGTTCGGATTGTTCCCCTAAAGCAAGCTTTCATATCGATCACATGTCACTCGTTCGTATCAATCAATGATTCAGATCGATAACCTCTTCGTATCGATCGAACATTCGAATCAATGACTTGTTCGTATCGATCACTTCACCTATAGCCTTCATTCATATCGATGCTCTCCATATCGATCAGTTCGTATCGATCGGTCATCTCCCTCATCTCATTTCCAAAAGCAAGCTTTCGTATCGATCACATGTCACTCGTTCGCATCGATCAATGATTCAGATCGATAACCTCTTCGTATCGATCGAACATTCGGATCGATGACTTTTTTGTATCGACCACTTCACCCAAAGCCTTCATTCATATCGATGCTCTCCATATCGATCAGTTCGTATCGATCAGTCATCTCCCTCGTCTCATTTCCAGAGGCAAGCTTTCGTATCGATCATGAGACATAGTTATTTCGTCTCGATCAAGGGGGCAGAACGTCCGCTTCGCCCACTTATGTAGATTGATAGATCGATCCACAATCAGTGTCCGTATCCATCGATACAAAACCACTGCTCGCCTACCATCGATACGAACTCATGGTTTAAACCACATAAGCCTGAAACCAGTGGCTTCAAGCCCAGTTTCTCTCCTCCAGCTATCTATCTCATGGATCCATCTCCTCTCCTTCTTCTCCAGTTCCCCAATCGCCATTGCCGATTCCCTCAACTTTACCTCAGTTACACTCCAGCGCCAACGACACTGGAGATGGCGATTACGGTGAGCGAGGGGGCACGAAACTCGAATCTCGTCATTGTAGGTGCAATTCTATTAATTATTTACCTAGGTTCAAAAGATCTGGGATGAGGATTAATGATTTGGGGTTTTGGGGTTGAAAGTTCTGTAGTTTTTTTCCTTTTCTCTGTTAGGATACAAAATAGTAGTAAAAGTGAGAAAAGTATGCTAAGTAAAAAAGTATTTATACCCTCTTCGTATCCAACATAAAAAACAATTTGTATCCTGGGTTTCTCACCGAGTGAATTGGTCAAAATACCCATCGATACGAAACATGCACATGTGCTCTTGTACGGATCGTTCGTATCCATCGATATGAAGCGAATCTACGTTTCCATGTTTCGTACCCCTTATTACCAAGCGCATTTTAGGTAGCTATCTTTCATATCCATCAATATGAAGTGTGCTTTTGTATATTGATTAAAACTAATATGTATCCATCATTATGGAACACGCCTTTTGCAACTTCATCTCGTATCGATCACCATCGATATGAAATCCACTCTAATGCACCCCAGATCGATCCAGGAGAGGATCGATACGAAGAGGGGCATCAAAACAACCATCAGTCGTTTTTACAACTCGAATTTCACATCGATCTAGGTGAGGATCGATACGAAGTTCGATCCAAAAGGAACCATCAATCGATGACAAGGATTTTTTTCACCAAAATCCTTTTAAAAAAAAAGTTGACAACGACCCATGAACGTGCAAGCGTGAATGGGAGTAAGGTCCAAATACATACATGTACCTACATGCTATACTAACATTTGATTCTTGAAGTTAACGGGAATTGAATGCTTACCTGGTGACAACTAGAACAATGACAACAATTTGATAATACTCGATCTTCAGCTACAAAAAAAACTGCATGATCATTGGCAGTCGACAATTCAACACTTGTACTATTGGAAATCGACCCGGGTTCACATCTACCAAATATTACATCTCTTGATGAAGGGACAACAACTATTCAGTGAATCGGATAAGGTCATTTTAGAATGAAGATAGCATCTTTTCAAAGCACGTCAAGTTCACACAGGACGTACTTTGGGGGGCAAATGTTATTCCGCCTTTTGGCAAGGCCGTGATACCAAGGACTTGACTAGAGACTGAAGACAATCCACTCCGGAGATCAGTTATTTTCAAGTTCACGATGGATACAGGAAAACTTGGTTTTAGTCCAGATTGAGCCACAATTAGCATGATATGACAAACAGTGTTGTGCAAAGCAGCATTCTAAATTTCAAGTCAATTGGAGTTCGAATGCTCAAGATATGGATCGATCAAGAATCCCAAAGATACAATTCGTATTGATCATTATCGATACGAGACACACATGACTCCAGAAAAGCGGAGGCAAAGCACCGATCCATCATAGTTTCATTCTGTATCCATCATTTCGTATCGATCAGCATTGATATGAAATTCGCGCGACCCTAGGATATAGCATCCATCAGTCTGTATCGATCATTTACTCGATCGATATGGAAAGTTGAGTTTATGATCGATAGAGAAGCAATACACAAGATCGATCCGAACAACAAAGCATCAGATGGATACGAAAGATGTAGTCAGCCCAAAAGAAGCGGTCTCACCACTATGCACAAATCATGGATCTCCACAAAACGCGCATGCCATGTCATCAATACGAAGGGATCGATATGAGGGCTTTAGCCACTCCATATATGCAACCTTGATCGATCAATAACTCCACACCAAAACTCCAAATGCAATGAAATTTTCATAGCAGATTGCACAACACATAGAGAACATCCATGATCGATCATAGCTCAATTGGACTAGTTTATGATCGATACGAACTCACTATGGATCAATCAAGGATCGATCCCAAATGACACAAGATCGATCATGTGGGCCCATCTGAACTTGAGAAAGAGTATTCCGAGATTCAAGGCAGATTTTTCCTGCTCCACACCTATAAATAGCACCTCTATTGAAACTAAAAGGGACTTTTACGCTGCTGCTAGAGTTGAACTCCATTGTAATTCAAGTGTTAGTGATTGTACCATTGTAACTCAGTTTCTAATCAGCAATAACATCAAAACATTCAAAGTGGACGTAGGCATACAATGCCGAACCACTATAAATATCTATTTTCTTTATATTACTCATTATTTTCTTGGTGTGATTATTAGAATAGCCTCATTTTACATTTTACTTCTTCATTCTAATCTCTTCAATTATACCCGAAGAGTGTTGTGCCCATTTTCGGTACAAATAGTTGGAGAGATTCATCGTCATCTGGTTATAGTAAAGAAAGGTCCTCATCATAAAAATGGAATATAAAACCTGACCAAAGATCAATGCAGAAATAGATTGGGGAACATAGAAAAAAACTTCAAAAGATGGAGGCAATTAGCCAGCTCCAAAACCATTCGGCACCGATCAGTCACGATTAGTCGGTTGAGAGGCCCTTTCTACCTGATAGTGAAGAGGAGGTATAACTTGGTGATACGAGAGAAGGGTGAACTACTGGTCCTCAGGCTGGTGGTGTTGAAGTTAATGCTGGTGAGCCGACTAGGAGGGGACAAAGTCTAAGGAGGCATACATAGGCCTAAACGAATGGTTTCTCTAGTGCTATAGTGACCTAGACATCATCAGACTAAACCTAGACAGTTTGCCAAGACAAACACTCAAAGACATCCATGACGATCATTGTTCTGTAGTCTAAGATAGTGAAGAGTACAGTGCCGACATGATAAAGAGGCTGATGAATCAGAAACAACGGTGTTAGGATGACGAATGGGGTTCATCAATGATTTGGATCCCATTCAGCGAATATATTCTTATGGGAAGGTAACTAAAGAATTTTATGATGCCAACCATGCTAGGCTACAACGACATGACTGATCCTAAATAATTAATGCTGAAGAATGGATGGCACATATATAGTTTCCATGCAACAGATGTTGTAAGATGTGGATATTTTCCCATCTTTCTCGAGGGATTGACGATGTTGTCATTTTACTAGCTCAATCCCTAATCAATATCATTGTATGATTAGCTTGAAAGATTATTAATGGAACAATTTGAGATACATGCTTTTCAACTAAAGTATGCCATGTGATTATCGAATTTGCATTAGAGGTCCAGGAGGACCTAAAAAGCTTTTTAAAGAGATTAAATGTTGCTGTAATGAAAGTGACTAACCCTAAAGAGGAAATAGAGTAGAAGGCACTTATGAATGGAGTTCAGTTACATACTCACTTTGGAAGTTGGCTTATGAGGAAGGAGCTAGCTACTTTGAAAGAGTTTTACAGGAAAGCATCCCAATATCTCACTGCTACAAATTTGTGGTTTTCTAATGTGCATTTGGCATTGTTGCGGTGTCGCTAAATTTTTCGGCGAGGCTATAGTGATTTCAGAAGTATCAATAAAAAACTGAGCATCACTAGATTTTTTGGCTTCACTATGGAGTCACAACATTGGCATCGCTATGACGTCGCTAAAATTTAGCGATGCCATTACGATGCATGTTTATTTCATAAAAATCGCTAAATTTTTGTGATGCCATTATGACGCCAATGTTCTAAAGTAGAAAATTTATCGCAATGGCATCATTAAATTTTAGTGACGCCATTACAACGCTAATGTTCTAATGCAAAAAATTCGGCATAGTGGCATCGCTAAACTCTAATGATGTCATTACGAAGCTTTTGTGTTGCCTAAATGCTATGAGATTCAATGGCATTTCTCTGCATTTACCTCCTACAAACGCACACTAAACAAAATTATCATATCAATCCATATGGTATATGTCAAATAGATAACATAATCAACCCATATCATCACAAACAATTATATATACATACATATATACACACACACATGCGAAGCTTATTTTCTTAATCAATAAACTACGATAAACAAATACAATCTAAGTCTAAACATAAAAAAATCATAATTTGTAAAACACATAAATGTATGAACAACACCTCATAACATAAACACATATATAATACACAAATCATGTCCAAATGAAGCAACTTATATGTAACAACTCGGAATTTTAAACAGTTTAAAATTAAATATTAAAATTATTCAAATAATTGTATCTTGGATTTAATTCAAATAAAAATGATTTCAAAAGCTTATTTAAATAATAAAATGTTATTGTAAATTTTAGTTTATAATTTGATTAAAATTGTTTTAATAATAATTCATTCTAATTAATGTGTGAAACTATCATTCTAGGGCATTCTCTCGGATATTGATGAAATTAGTGCCATCAGATAGGGAACAATGAACTGTTATACGCCATCGAGTTTCATGACGATCGGACATACTGTATGGTCGTGCGTGCTCGAAACACGTAGTGTAAAAATAAAAGAGAATAAAATATTATTATTATTTGTCTATAAATAATCATCAACACTTAACCTAAATTTCATTCCCTCTTTCTCTTCATTTTCCAAATTTTGCCTGTGGGAATAAGTTGGCCGCCGTTTTCAATCGATTGTTCTCGGAGCCTCACTCGATAAAATTCAACGAGAGTGGATCATTTAGCTTTGTTTGGTGAGGGCAATACGATGGTGTGCTTTAAATGGGGCAATGGTGTTTGGTTTTGTTCGACCTTGGTCAGTGAACTAGAGTAGAGGCTGATCATTATTCGAGGGGTTGGATCGAGTAGGTGGTGGCGTTGTGCTAGTGGGTAAAGGCGAGTGGTTTGACGTTGGTTAGGGGAGGTGTGACACTGTTGTGGCGAATGAGACCTATAGGTTGTCGTTTTGTGAGGGTGGCAGTCACAAACCACCAGGGACCATTGGAGATGAAATCGAGACTATGGGTGGGTTCGTGGTGATGATAGGAGTTTATCGGCATATATGGGAGGCACTCAGGGTGGTCGAGGTGAAGTGCGACCTAGGTGTTGATTTGGGGGAAAATTGGTCGGAACTTTAACTAGGCGATGGTGCTAGGTTTTAGGGGTCGAGCACATCGGGCTCCCGTAGAGGGACTTGATGGTGAAGTCGGTTTGCAGAACCGTGGAGTTTTTCATCATGTCAGTAAAATGATGCACATGTTCGTGCATATCAGGTTGCGAAGGTATGAACGGAGAAGAAACGGACGAGGAAGGAGACAAGGTAATTAGAAAGTTAATTTGATTAGTTTAAATAATTATGTTTTATAATCAGATAACTTATAAAAATTATATCTTCTTCATACGTGGTCCGATCGAGGAGACGTTTTCGCCTTTGCGTTCGTATCTGGATTATCTACGCAATGGAGTTAGATTCGTTGAGTTTAGAGCCTGTTGGAATTTTAATCAAAATCAACGGCGTTTGATTTTGGACTATTCGGGAACCACTAGTACAAAACTGGTCATTTGTGTCGGTTGTGCAACCCCTGTTGTGTCGGTTTTACAACCGACTCATATGAAGACGACACAAAAGACATTTTTCTGTTATGTCGGTTGTACGACCGACACAAATATCAATCTTTTGTGTCGGTTGTTATTAAAAAACCGACACAAAACTATGAACAGTTGTGTCGGTCTTTCTAAAAGGACCGACACAAATCAGCTTGTATAGTGAAGCACACCGCCGTTTATTGGGTCGGTCCTTTTATAAAAACCGACACAACTGTTCATAGTTTTGTGTCGGTTCTTTAATAACAACCGACACAAATGATTGATATTTGTGTCGGTTATGTTTGTTTTTTCAACCGACACAATTGATATAAAGTTGTATCGGTTTCCTTTGAAGTAACAACCGACACAAGTAATATCTGAAGAAAAACAATATTATTGGATTATAGAAACAGTATGAAATTGAATTTTAATTTTTTATAAACCAACGTTACTATGAACTGATTGAACAAAAAATATAATTATATTATCCATCAACATAATTCATGTTTACAGACCAAAATATAATATAATCTATCACAAACATAACGTACATAACAAAATACCAACGTACGTTACAAAAGATCAGCGTACACAACCAACTACATCCAATTATACATGATATAACTAGCTAAATTCTCTCGAACCTCGTCTATCTCTTGTTGGTTATAAGAACCGTCTTGTACAAAGTCCTACAATTAAGAGAATTGTTATACAAAAGACAATAATTAAGTGATCAGGAATACTCTGCAATATATATAAAAGATCAGTCTAAGAGTTCCCTCAACAGCACTTCATGTTCAACCCTTGTCCTGAATTCTTGAATAAAATGGTAAATTTATATTGAATACTTTATTGGTAAGGTGACGTGTAGTGAAGAAACTATATCACTACATTCACCAAATAAAGTAACGCTTGAATAAAATCTACTTTTCTGAACGTTAATTATAAAAAATGCAATAAGGATATAAATGATTCAGTGGCATATGTACATCTATTATAGTACAGTCATGATTCTAGTTTAAAGTTTGAGCTTGTTTAATTATAACCCAACATGGATACTGCTCTAATTCTAGATCATAACGCAATATGACATGGATCCAATAGCAGCATTTCACCAAAACTTCCAAAGTTCACCACACAAACAAACCTTCCCGACCACCTAACTGTTGCCATCACTTCTCTGTTATATTCAACTTCGTAATTACAGTCACCCACCCATATCACTGTTGCATACACACTGTTGCATTATCCATCAGATTTCCCTTGCCATATCACCTCTACAACTCCAACTTCCCCCTGACTGTTGCATACACACTGTTGCAGTGATTCACCGCCACTACAACTGCTACTTACATTCAACTCTCTGACACTACCTCTGCACCTACCTTCAAGCAACAATCTCAATAAACTACCCATTGAACAACACTCCTACTCCATATCAATACACTTCTTTATCACAACCCAACCAGCATTTCATTTAATCTGAAATGTTGCCACCAATTATTTTGATAAAAACATTGACACTTGTTCCTATCGTGACTTCTATTGCAAAGTGGTAAGAAGAAATGTTGCCCTTCACCCAAACAAGTCACGTTGTACCCTCTTCAATGTATGAAAACCTTCACCCCCTAATTGTCTTTAATTAGTCGCTTCTGCCCTAATTAAGTCTAAATAATCAAAAAGCAATTAACTCAGACATTACTGCAACAATATCAAAGTGACCATTCACAATCCATTACAACCCCACAACAAATCTGAGCTATGGACGTTATTTGCCACTTTAGATTGATGACATTAGTAGTTTTCTTCTATAAATAACATGTTATTCTCCTACATTAGAGAAGGGACGTTTCAGATCTATTGATATCAAGATTATACCATCCATAGTAATATAGCTTTGTAATATTGCAAATCAAACGATAAAATAGCAAAATCATCCCAATGTACATAGATTCTTAGAAACTGAACCACAAGTCTGTTTGTCATTTGATCAATTCACACATATCTTTATGTCAGACTCTCATTAGAGATGGAACATACCATGTGGATCTCTAAACTATGTTCAAAATAGCCATAGGAGTAACAAATAAGTGTTCAGCAAGTTATAAAGCAAGAGACAATCCATTCTTGGGCTAAGATGTCATTGGATTTCAAGGTAGACTTCATAGCTTTTTGTGTTCATACAGTGAATGCGGGTGTAGCCAGTCGAAGCAGTCTGATTCACTAATGTCCTTTATTAGTGCAATTTTCAGTCTCACTATACAACGTATAATGAGAAGAGCACAAATTACTAAATGCTAGTTGTACTAATTGAGTCAGCTTGGAATTAGGTTAGAGAGAGCGGGAACGAACTTACATAGTGAAAACTCATCTGGAATTCATCGTGCTCACCCAAAATGCAATTATGCGCTCTACTTGCAAAATCAAACAAGTTGTTAACCCATTAGTTTCTACGACTCATGGTCTTACGAGTCATGAAGTATACGACTCATGGTCTTACGAGTCATGGTGCGTACGACTCATCAGGTTCAACGAGTTATGAAGTATACGACTCATGGTCTTACGAGTCATGGAATAAACGACTCATGGTCTTTACGACTCATCAGACTTGGAAACGTACGACTCATTAGGACTTACGACTCATGGTCTTACGAGTCATGAAGTATACGACTCATGGTCTTACGAGTCATGAAGTATACGACTCATGGTCTTACGAGTCATGGAGTAAACGACTCATGGTCTTACGAGTCATGGAGTAAACGACTCATGGTCTTTACGACTCATCAGACAAGTTTTCTACGACTCATGGTCTTACGAGGTTCAACGAGTTATGGAGATTTACGACTCATGAGAACTGGCGACTCATGAGGTCCTACGACTCATCACTCTTACGACTCATGAGGATCTGCGACTCATGAGAACTGACGACTCAGGAGGTCTCACGACTCATCAAGCTTATGACTTAAGGGCTATCAAACTGGAATCCAAGGCCCTGGCCTATGCTACTTTGATCTGATGAGTCGTCTACGACTTAGCACTTCTCTTCCAACTGAGCCGCAAGATTGACCATAAGGCGCCCACGAGACATCATAAGTCGAATACGAGTCACGACTTACCATGAGTCGGTCACGACTCATGACTTGGCCAAATTGAAAGCTCAGAAATCTGCTCCTATAAATACCCCATCACTTCCAACATTGAGGGGACTTTTGGCAATTCATTTCTAAAGCGCCGTTACTCTGTCAAACTCTCCAATCATTCAGCAAACAAGAATCCTTCAAGCATTCAAGACACTACAACAAACTTCGAGAGAAATTCTTAACATCCGACATGGATTCATCGAGTTTCATCGCCGAAGATTGAGCTAGTAGTCAAGATTGCTTCTTGGGATCGAGTTGTACTGTTTTCACAGGAGATTTGTACCAATTTGTAACCAGATTCAATAATAAAGAGATTAAAAGTGGACGTAGGCTGAATCTTAAGCCGAACCACTATAAACTGCTGTCTTTTACTGCATTTCTGCTATTTTCCTGCTTGATTTCTGTTCCCGTTACACGGGTGGTGCTTTCACAATCTTACTACACACACCGGGTGTTGACGTTCACATTTTGACGTTAACATTTTGGTGCTTTCACCGAGAATTCCAACTCAGGTTACCATTCCATCATTGCTTCACACAAGTTTGTTGAAAAGATTTCCTACAGAACTAGAAGTCTATCAAACATAATGGCTCCTGGAAGGAAACGAAAGGTTGTCAGATCTGAAAATGTTCATGATGATACCGCCACCTCTGCTTCACCAAGTCAAGCAGCTCCAAGCGTCGGGGTGACGCGAGAGGAGCTAGACGCTGCTGTATCCGGACTATACCAGCAGATTGAGACCCAAAACAATCTGATGATGGAAAAACTGAACGCTCTGCTTGGTGCCAACCAGAGACCAGTGGGTAATGAAGAAAACACCGCTGATGCTCTTCGCAACTCCGGAGGGAGGAATATTCCTCAGGGGGGATCAGGTGCTGCCGAAGGGGCACCCCTCCGGGCTGAAGGATCTAGACCATCGCCAATTTTCCACGAAGATCTGCCCGGGCAAACATCTGAGAAAATGGCAGAAGTCTACTCCGCAAAATCTTTGAACAATGAGGAATATCTTTCTGGCATGATCAAGCAAATAATGAAAGAGAGCATGCAGAGAGGTGAAGATGAAAGCGAATGGGAATTCGCGCCAAGCAAGACTCCATTTACCGAGAAGATCCTAAAGGCTGAATTTCCTAGAAAATTTGTTCCCCCCACCATTCCTGCTTATCGGGGAACAAGTGATCCAAACCAATTCTTGTATAAGTATGATTGGCACATGACCGGTGCGAGAGCAACTGATGAAATCAAATGCCGGTATGTCCCAGTATATTTGGAAGGAGTGGCACTTCTCTGGTTCACTAAACTCCCTGTCCGATCAGTAGATCAGTTTTCCGATCTGACTAGAAAGTTTAAAGAGCAATTCAGGCTATATGCTTCAAAGGCAAAGGACATAATGTCATTATCCAGTCTTGAACAGAATCCGGGAGAACCTATTAAATCATTCCTGAACCGTTTCAATATAGCTCTGGCGGAAGTTGATAACGCAGAGCCACGGATGATCTTGACCTATTTGATGCGTGCTATCGACAAATCGAGCGAATTTGGAAAATGGCTGAAGATGAAAGAGCCAAATTCTCTCGAGAAATTCTACAAGAAAGCCGATGAATTCATACGCTTGGAAAATCTTCCAGCATCAACAAAGGTGGAAAATAATACTGCTGCTTCGGAAAAGAAAGATTCTGGAGGTCAGAAAAGGGAAAATCACGAGGGGAAGAAACAAAAGGATTTAAAGAAGCCTCGCTTCTTCAAACCCTCAGATTTTACTCCATTGACCGACACTCTGGAAAATATCTTCTTCGCCACCAAAGATGATGTGGATTATCCCAAACCGGCCGAGATAAAACCAGGAAAGGGCGCTATGAGAAATGGAAAGTTCTGTCGTTTTCACAACCAACCTGGTCATGATACCAATGACTGTCGTCACTTAAAGAGCTTAATTGAAGAATTATTGAGAGAAAACAAGCTGCAACAATATGTCAAGAAAAACAGAAGTGATCCATCTTCATCTACTCAGAAACAACAACCCTCTAATCAGCCGTCAGGCTCAGGCAAAGGTGCTGCGGCACAAGAATCTGAGAGGCCCGTTATCAACGTCATTTCAGGGGGCCCACACCCAGCAGGCAAGAGCTGGGGTGAGATGGAACGATATGCTCACGCTTTGAAGTATGTCCCGGCAGAAGAAGATGTTTTTGCTGTAGAAAACACAGTACCCCTAAAACAGCAAAAGATTTCAGATAATGATATTTTGTTCAAGGCTAGGGATTCTATTGGTATTGAAGCTCCAACCATAGACCCCTTGGTTATATCTGCAGGAATTGGGCCAGCAATAGTAAGACGAGTACTCATCGATTGCGGTGCATCCTGCAATATACTTTTCAAGAAAACATTTGACCAGATGAAGATCCCAATGACCGATGTTCAGGCTTCCTCACAAAAGATCGTTGGTTTCACTGGGGAACCACAGCAACCAATCGGAACTGTCGATTTGTTCATGGAACTTGGTGAAGGGCAGAAAAGGGTAACTCGAAAACAAACCTTTGTGATTGTCGATGGATTTTCTGCCTACAATGCTTTCCTAGGCAGGCCAGCTCTAGCTGCATTCAAGGCCATTTTGGCCCCATGGTGCCTAACTATGAAGTTTCCTACGGAAAATGGTGTTGGTGTCATCAAGGGAGATCAAAATGCTGGACGTGAATGTTATCTTATAGAGCTTCGAGAAGCCAGAAAGAGAGAGATGGGTAAAGATGCGGCAGCTCCCCTCCGCATCAAGACCCCAACCTTATAGCAAATACAGGGTGGCCCCTGCACTGGTGAGCATAGCGGTGCAAGGCGGGAAATGGACCCCAGAAAATTCAGTGTAGAGGAAAATAGAGTGGTACCTGTGGAAGTTACGGTACCAATACCTGTCGACTCCAAAGACCCAAATAAAGTGCTTAATGTGGGTTCACAACTAAGTGCCATAGTTCAAAATACACTGATATCATTCCTAAAAGCAAATCTGGACGTGTTCGCTTGGTGTCATGCTGATATGTGCGGAATCTCTCCAACAATTGCTGTTCATACTCTGAATGTCGATCCGAAATTCACACCGATAAAACAGAAAAGAAGAACTCAAGGTCCAGAAAGATCAGCAGCTATAAAGTGGACGTAGGCCCGATTCTTGGCCGAACCACTATAAATCTTGTGTTCTTTACTACTTCATAATGCCTGATTTATTTCGATATATAAATACTTTAAATGTATCACTAAAATATCGATTCAAAATTGCAGGACATGATAACAGGGCCTGCTCATCACAAAAATAAGCGACCTTTATAAATCAGCTATTGCACAAAAAATTCCAAACTCAAATCCTACACAGAGAAAACTTCACATAAAGAATTGGCAACTTCACTGGGACAAACCTTTGTTCACTAGTTGAGATTATCGTTATGAACGGGCATCCAACTAGATAACTCGCGCTTGTCTCGTAAAGTCATTCAACAAGTGAAGTTTACTTTTTCAGATAAAGCAATGTACTTGCAAAAGAAAGGAACACGCGCTTGGAAACAATGATAAAGGATCGCGGATTGGCGGATGATGATACAACATGAGCGGGCAAACAAAGAAGCAGATAAAGGGAGGTATGCCTCTCAACAGGAAGGCCGAGAGATCCACTAAAGGGACGCCTTCCCAACCGGAAGGAACAAGACCCTCGCTAACTGGTCGTGATGCATCCGACCAGATAGCGTAGGTCCGTCCCGTAGATCCACTCGCCCCTGAGACGCAACCTACCTGGCACACCAACCAACCAAAGCCCTCTAACGAGGCACGCCAATAAATGGGAGTGCTTTACTCAATCAAAAAGATCAGTGGGACTACCAAAGGGGCACCTTGTTAGTTAATTGCGATCGTTTGCGCAAACAAACATCCAATCAAGCAACTTGGGCTCACCCGTAGACCTCTGACCATGAGAAAGTAACTTCCAGGCAAGCACAAGCCCTCTTCGGAGGCACAAGCCCTCTTCGGAGGCACAAGCCATCTTCGGAGGCACAAGCCCTCTTCGGAGGCACAAGCCCTCTTCGGAGGCACAAGCCCTCTTCGGAGGCACAAGCCCTCTTCGGAGGTAAAAGCCCTTTTCGGAGGCACATTTCACCAGGGTAAAAGTGCAAAATGCTTCTCTTCGGAGACCCACTTCACCCGAGTAGAAATACAAAAATTGCTTCTCTTCGGAGACCAAAATCAAGACTTCTTTGGAAGCACAAGACCTCTCCGGGGGCACAACAATAATCCACAAAGCATAATACTACTCTTCGGAGTCCACATGCTACTCCTCAGAAAATACCGAGACAAAGCCTTCCTTGGAGGCACACTTCGATTCTTTCGCTTCACCGCGTAGGAGAATTCACTTCTCAAAAGCATGAAATGAACATTTCCGAAGGTTGAAGCGTAAAAGTTTATCCGAAAATGAGACACACTCCGTTTAAATAGAACAATTATTCCCTCAAGAACGGAATAGCTATTCTATGAAAAATAAGAGTACAGGTCTCGCTAAAAGCGAAGGATATTGTTATGCACCTGTGGTATAGGGGCAATATCGTATGATACGGTTGCAACAATAAAAAGTAGTATTCAAGCAACATACCACAAGCACATAACAATATCATGCGAAACAGATGTGGAATAAATGCATTCTCAAACGCAGACAAAAAGTTTGCACAAGTAAGAAGAATCGTTTGTTCTACACTTAAAATAAAAAGATAGATCATTCTCACATACACAAGAGTTTGTACAAGTAAAATAATTGTTTTATTTAGTACTATAAAAATTCTTTACATACGCAGATGTCTCAAAAAGCAAAAGCGGGGACCGGTACCCGCACAATCCCCGGTCAGTACATGCAAAGAGCAAAAATAATGAGTAGAAAATTCAGCTTGATTATTCTTTCTTCTCACCACCCTTGGAGCTCTTTCCCGGCCTAATGATTAGCTTTTGAAGCCGTTGAGAGCGGGCAGGGACAGAAAGAGAAAGTGGTACAGCCGGATCAACTACTGCTTCCTCTTCAGTGGAAGTCTTCTTCTTTTTCTTTACAGCACGTTTCCCCTTCCTCTTTGAAGAAGACTCTCTCCCCGGAGTAGTCAGCAATGTTGAAAGCTTCGTATCGTCGTCAAAAGACCGCTCCGGAGTCTTCTCGATGTCTTCAAAATCCTCTGCCTTCTGTTCCTGTGAAGCAGCCGGATCATCCAAGCCTTGAAGAGCTTCGATTTTCTCTGCTTGTGATCCAGGTTGGGAAGCAGAGGGAGGAGTAATTTGGGAAGACGGAGGAACGGCAACCGAAGGAGTGAAAGCTTGTGCAGTGCTTGGTGCCTCCGCTGTAGAAGAAAAGAAGTTAAAATCAACATCCCCCGAAAATAAAGAAGGCATCGGTTCACCAAAGTTTAAGTAACAAGTAAGAAGGTCATCAAACTCGGTTAAATCAAGTAGCTGGTCCATTAGACCCGGAACTTCGCCAAAGTTACCTGGAGGAGTTGGTTTCGCAAGCTCGATTTCATATTTATCAGCTTCAGTTTCTTCCTGGCTTTTCTCTTCAATTTGGGAAAGAGGAGTCTCGGAAGTATCGAGTTTAGCTTCAGCATCCTTTGCAGCAAGTGGAGATTGAGAGCTAGAACCGATGATATCAACATCAGTCAAAGTTGAAGTATGGACGGGGGCAGGTAGTGATGTTGTCTTTTCTGGGTATTCTTCTACCGTTGCCCCGGCTCTAGCTCCGGCAAGTTGTTCTTTGCCTCTAATAAGCGCATCACGTGCTTCATCGTCTAGATAAAGCGCTGCAAGGTCTGCTTCCGCATAGCTGGAAAATGTGTCAAGTATAGTCTCCCAGACTTCAGCAAGTGTAATCTCATATTTGGGACCCAAAAAGGAAAGGCTGCCACGGCCCAAAACGTTGTGCATATAGAAGTCAAATAGAGTAGAATCGATGCTAGCTCTAGTGGCATCATGAGACTCTTCGGCCGCAACTTGACCAGCGACCGCATCATCACGCTCCTTCTCAACTTTAAGAAGCTTAGCTTTCAGCATCTCAATCTCTGCATTTTGGGACACAATTGTCCCCCGTAGCTCAGCATTTTCTGTGCGATATTTCTCAGTAATGTGCTGCTCAGCTGCAAGTTTCATTTCGGCGTCTCTTTGTGCAGCATGTGCATCCCGTACCTGCTTCTGAAAGACTTCTTCCTTTTGGGAATGCGATGCGAAAGACGAGGCGAGATCTTCCTTAAGTTGCTTAACTTCAGATGCAAGCTTTGCGTTGTCGTCTGCGATACTCGTCATCTCCGCATCATGCTGCCTGCGCCATTTGTCCCATTCTGATTTATCGTTCTCCATGGTCATCATTGCCTCAAGATTCAAGTGATTAACCCTTTGGAGTTCGTCGACAAGTTTCTGCCATTGCGACATCCTCTCGATATTGAGCCTGACTGCGTCAAGACCTTTAAGCATGTCTTGCTTGTCAATCGGAACCAAATCCAAATCGAAGCGCACTCCTTTTAGGCACCAATTGGGAAAGCGGCTCTGAAGCATTGGAGGGCCATCTTTAACTTGATATTGTGGCCTATTAATAATTGTTTGAATGTCAGACTTCTTTAGAGGAGGAGAGCCGGCCAGGGTATCAGAAGGGATAGGAGCGTCAGCCTTTTCAGAAATTTCAGACGCGTTCTTCTCATCGAGTTTAACCCGTTTACTTGGGTCATCAGTAACATGCTTCTTCCCTTTATCATCGTGATATTTTCTTTTATGAGAGTCATCGTCTCTCCTTCTTTGCTGCTCTTCATAAGCACGCCTTTCTTGAGCTTTTCTAGCTGCACGCTCTTCATCAGATTCTTTGCGGGAGGGAAGATAACGTCCATAATCGTAAGAATCGCGCCCTCCGTAGCGCCGGAAGTTGTCGAAGTATGAGCCGGAGCGTCCCATCGGAGAATCTGAAAAACGGAAAAGAAGTAAAGTTTAGAGATTTCCAGAAAAAGAGGATAAATGCTTATAAGTGCTGAAAAATCCTAAGTGTGTGTGGCGTGCAAGCTACATGCGTCAAACTACAGACCACGCTTTAGTGTAGAAACAGAAACGACTGGCGTGATAGGCGTCAGGGTTTGTTTTAGGGTGGAAGTCGCTTCAACAGCAGGAGAAGTCACTTTCGGATTATTATCCCTGAAAAGCTCTTGAGAAGTTATCATGATATCGCTCAAGCCATCGAAAGTGTCATCACCCAGGAACTCAGCAGACTTCTCTTTTCCAACTTCCGTATCGATTGATTTCTCAAAAACTCGGGGATTCTCTTCCTCCTCAATAATTGGGGCAAGTGCCGACTTACTAGCTGACCCTACAACATCAGTAAATGTAGAACATTTTATCAAGGCAACTTCAGCAGCGGGTGCTTCCGATGCAGCTTCTTCTACAGAAGCTGGGGCATTCGAGGTCTCTGCTCGAGAATCTGAAGCAGCTAACGTTTCCGCATCAGAACTCGAGACTTCATGAATTTGAGTCGATCTAGAAGGATGTAAAAGTCCAAACTGGTGGAAAAACTCATCTTTCAATAGAAATTTCACATCCCGTTCTTCAATCGGAACAGCCATGAGCTCCTCCAGAGTTTGCTTATGACTGGGATCCCTAGAGGGAGAGAGGAGCGCTGAAATGAGAAAGCAAAGTTAAACACTTAGTGATTCGGACTGTAAGATACTCAGAGAACAAGGAGAAGAAAGGATAGGCATTCTTACTTCCTTCTCTCCACACGGCATAAAAACCAGGGGGACAGCGAACATAAAAATACTGAGTCAAAAACCCATGAGCAGTATCTGGGAGGCCGACAACCAGTTTGCGATTCCTGGCACTTCTTATAACGATGATTGAAGGATGATCTTTGATTCTGACAAAAGAGCACAGGTAACAGATTTCGTCAACACTGGGTAGACGGTTAAGCGTTCTGCTGAATAATACGCATAGCCCCATTAGAACAGCATAACCATTGGGATGTAATTGGAATGGAGCGATTGCCAGTTGGCGGAGAAGATGTTGAAGAAAATTGTTGAAAGGAGGAATGGCTCCGCTCGAGCACATTTGTCGGTTGACCGCCACAAAGCCAGGAGGTGCTACATCGGCAGTGTTGTTCTTTTCAGGAAGGATAGCGTCATCCTCAGCAATGCCAAATTGAGTACACAATTGCCGAAAAGTTTTGCACAATAAAGTGGAAGGGGCTCTTTCTGGGGGGTTGACTAAAGGAGCTGGAATGAAAATGGACTCTCCGGTCTGAACTGTTACATCTCCTTGTTGAGAAGCCATTCTACACAAGCAACTGGATATTCAAATATGAAGGTGCACATTTCCTAAATAGTGTGAAGTGTTGTGCAAAATTAACAAAGATAACAAATAAATACAAACTGGAATTAAGCTAGTCGGTAACTGATCGATTATCAAATTTCAGGACTTGTTAATTTAAAAGTTCAGGTACAGTATTAAATGCAAACCGGATATTTTCAGTTGACTATTTCAATGTTGTTTTAATACTTTGCTTGAACTTGTTGGTTTAAAGCACTTCATACACACAATCTGTTTATGTTGATTATCTGTTATTAACTAATCTGTCATTTGATATGGGCAGTCGGTGACAGTATATTCGTCCCAATTTCTTTGTGGATATTTAATTAGATAGGTTATTAGTCTGCAAGCTAGAGTGATCTGTGGGGAAATGCAGCAGTTCATAGTTCAGCAGTTCAAAATGCAGCAGTTCAAAGTTCGTTCAAAGCCCAAGTCATGAGTCGCCAACGACTTATGTATTGACTCGTCCGCGACTGATGTTTTGACTCGTCCACGACTGATGTTCTGACTCGTCCACGACTTAAGGGTTACAAGGCAAGTCGGTCGTACTTCAGGTCTTAAGTCGTGAAAATAAGAGACTCCAGTCCAAAGCGGCATACAACCTAAGTCCTAAGTCGTCTACGACTCAAGAACTATGTCGTTAAAAAAAAAAAAACTAAGTCGTCTACGACTCAAAAGGAGGCTACAGTCCAAAGCGGCATAAAATCCTAAGTCCTGAGTCGTCTACGACTCAAGAATTATGTCATAGGAGATTTGACTCGTGAGTCGTACAAAGCTACTGAACCGTGGCCCTGCTAGCATCTCACTCGATTTGAACCCATTGACTTTTCTTCTAACCCGTTATCTTCCAAACCCGGTAACCTCTCAATCAAATTACGATCCCCATCCTAATTCCACGACACCATTGAACCATCCAAAGAGTTAAGTTCAGATCACCAAAGCCTCGTCAACCTAATCAATTAAAGCCTGAAGCGCAGTAACCCTGCATCTCCATCGCCCCATTCATCCAAAGATGAAATCGAGCAAAATCGGGCTCACGAACTACCGGTACGGTGGAATTCACAAATCAATGATGGATTAAGTATGGGGGGAGAATTCACGAATCAATGATGATTAAAGGTCAAGGATGGATCAGAAACACTTACGCAATAAAGAATGGAGAATCGAATTGGTAGATTGTTAGAAAAGGAAGGTATTGCCTCGAGAAAGCTTGGAGGAATAGTAATGGCGGATACGACTTAGGAGATAGGTAATGGGTAGAAGGGACGACTCAAGCATTTTATACCTTTGGGTAGTGGAACACGAAAAGGCATGCACGGGATAAGATGAGTCGAAGCACACGACCTACGACTTAGGCGTGTACTTCGAGGGGCAAATGTTAACCCATTAGTTTCTACGACTCATGGTCTTACGAGTCATGAAGTATACGACTCATGGTCTTACGAGTCATGGTGCGTACGACTCATCAGGTTCAACGAGTTATGAAGTATACGACTCATGGTCTTACGAGTCATGGAATAAACGACTCATGGTCTTTACGACTCATCAGACTTGGAAACGTACGACTCATTAGGACTTACGACTCATGGTCTTACGAGTCATGAAGTATACGACTCATGGTCTTACGAGTCATGAAGTATACGACTCATGGTCTTACGAGTCATGGAGTAAACGACTCATGGTCTTACGAGTCATGGAGTAAACGACTCATGGTCTTTACGACTCATCAGACAAGTTTTCTACGACTCATGGTCTTACGAGGTTCAACGAGTTATGGAGATTTACGACTCATGAGAACTGGCGACTCATGAGGTCCTACGACTCATCACTCTTACGACTCATGAGGATCTGCGACTCATGAGAACTGACGACTCAGGAGGTCTCACGACTCATCAAGCTTATGACTTAAGGGCTATCAAACTGGAATCCAAGGCCCTGGCCTATGCTACTTTGATCTGATGAGTCGTCTACGACTTAGCACTTCTCTTCCAACTGAGCCGCAAGATTGACCATAAGGCGCCCACGAGACATCATAAGTCGAATACGAGTCACGACTTACCATGAGTCGGTCACGACTCATGACTTGGCCAAATTGAAAGCTCAGAAATCTGCTCCTATAAATACCCCATCACTTCCAACATTGAGGGGACTTTTGGCAATTCATTTCTAAAGCGCCGTTACTCTGTCAAACTCTCCAATCATTCAGCAAACAAGAATCCTTCAAGCATTCAAGACACTACAACAAACTTCGAGAGAAATTCTTAACATCCGACATGGATTCATCGAGTTTCATCGCCGAAGATTGAGCTAGTAGTCAAGATTGCTTCTTGGGATCGAGTTGTACTGTTTTCACAGGAGATTTGTACCAATTTGTAACCAGATTCAATAATAAAGAGATTAAAAGTGGACGTAGGCTGAATCTTAAGCCGAACCACTATAAACTGCTGTCTTTTACTGCATTTCTGCTATTTTCCTGCTTGATTTCTGTTCCCGTTACACGGGTGGTGCTTTCACAATCTTACTACACACACCGGGTGTTGACGTTCACATTTTGACGTTAACACAAGTTATAGACCAAAGAAAAAGTTGCAAGATGGAATGACTCAATCGATGAAGTATATGTCTTATGCAAACAAAATTCAGAAACCAACATACATCTACTTTCCAGTGCTCATATTTAAACAGCTCATGGAAAACTTGTAAAACCAAACTACAGTTACCAAGAATCACATGCAATGATATACATAACATATTTGACTAATTTTCAATGGGAACAATGACAATAGATCAATCAGCAAACAAATAAACATTGTGATTATGACATTAATCTGGCACAAATGGCTCAAATGCAACATGATAATATTTTAAACTAATGATTCACCAGAATATATCAAATGGAACAGATGGTGGAAAATTGTAAGCAACTACTAAAAAATACAAACATCAAAGAAGTGGAAATAAGGGGAGTCGAACCTATCTTTAGGGAGTTCGGATTTGAACCCCCAAATCCACCCCGAATCGGCAACGTGAATGGACAAGGGTCAAGGCACAACACAGAAGAAAACAGCAACCGAAGACTATAACAAGGAAACCAAGCGTGGGATTGATATCGTTCGCAGGTAGAGAGAACGACAATATAATGGGTAGAGAGAAGGAATAAAATAACGAAGAAGATGGGGCGGCAGTAAAATAACGAAGAAGATGGGGCGGCAGTATAATGGGTACATAAATTTTTCCTCTAAAATTTAGCGTTCGCGGGAAAAGAGGGGGCGGGCGAAATGGATTTGGGGGAAAAGTAGTGTGCCTATTGTGTCGGTTTTTGGACAACCGATGCTATTTTATTTAGTTGTGTCGGTTGTTCAAACAACCGACACAAATAGATCTATTGCTTCCCTCCAATTGTGTCGGTTTTTTAAGAACAACAGATGCAAATTACATTTTTAACATTTTCTTCTTACCCCATAAGTCAATAGTTTCGGTTGTTAATGAACAACCGACACAAATTACACTACTTGTGTCGGTTTTATGGACAACCGACACAAATGAGGCGAAGCAGCTGATCTGTTTTGTACTAGTGAACGCGAAAGCGTTAACTAGAGCCTTGGTGAGTTTTAGTCACCAATTAATTATATATTATTGTATACACAATTGTTGTTATATTGAAAATATAAATTATATAACGATCAATGCAAGTTATTACTTTTGGACCTGGCCTTGTTTTGTAAATCAAGTGAGAACAGTATTATTTAGTTTAATATCTCTGTTGATCATCTATAACATGTATCATGGCCAGACTACTTGTTTACATGTTTGATATTGCCTTGAGAAAAGTGATAGTGCATTATATATATTAGAAACGATATAGTCATTATAAACGTGCGTTGAAATCCCTGATATTTGACATACGTTAAATTGGATAAAATGTGATATATCGAGGAAATATATTTTTGTGTGTGTGTATATTGGGTTGTTCTACACGCGTTTGGGTGTGTTTGATATAAATTGATTTGTTTGGACATTTGTGGTAAATCGGGAATGGAAAATTGTAAATGGTAGAAGCGAAACAGTCACGAGGGATGCACTTTGAAATCTATGATCTTCGATATTGAAGTTAACTTTGGAAGACATCATAGGGCTTACTCATATTTATAATAAGTACTATTAGCGTACTTATTATCGTAGAATAACAAGGTTTAAATATATTTTTGAAAATTAATTATGGATTTATAAAGATATGGTTTAAATTAATAAAACAGGTTTTTAAGGGTTATTTTAAACAAAAGGTTTTAAAATATATTATAAGTATTTTAAAAGTATGTTTTTAGTATATGGTTTTAAAATATGTATAATTATTTTAAAAGTATGTTATTATTATATATATGGTTTTAAAATATGCATAAGTATTTTAAAAGTGTAATTTTAGTAATAAATGGTTTTAGAAATTGTTAAAGATTGTATTACAGAAATAAAAGGATTTTATATTATAATATTTTTACAATGGTTTATAGTAATCTATTAAATATCTTTTTTTTATAAATAAATTAGTATATGTAAATAGCTATCTTTTTATTGGTATTTTAATATATATATACAGGTTTTAAAAATGGAAGTTTGGTATTTGTAAAGGAACTTAAAATGAGTTTTAAGATTATAACACTTATGTTATAATGGATTGTTTTATAAAATGATTGAAATGGTATATTACCTTATTTAATAAATGGAGATATACTTAGAGTTCTGAAATGGATATTTCAAAGTAAATGGCAAGTATAAAAGTGATTTTGGGTTTGTAGTATCACTGTTTATGCAACATCGGTTTTAACCCATTTAACTATACTTTTGAAAAGTAATTGGATCTTTAAAATGGAATTTAAAGATAACGGAGCAGTAAATGGTTTTGTGGTTTGTGGTAAAAAAAATTTTAGTAACATTAGTTTTTAAACCCTTAGATAATATTTTCAAGTGTTAAAATGTTATAAATAAGTTTGGGAAAATACTTATATCTTTAATAAATGGAGTTTCGTTTATAAAGCAGTTTATTGAGTAAAAATGAGTTTTACCAATAAAAGAGGTTTTCAATTAATAAATGAAGATTAATTAAAAAAGAGATTAGAAGTCTTTTATATGACTTGATCGTACTTGTTGATTTGATCGTGTTTTGTGTGTTACTTGCTTATGGACAGTATAGGTGGACTTGTTTTCCCATATACGATTATTCTCATTGTATTGGATTGTTTGTTTATTTGGTAGTTAAATAACCGACTATCAAATCATGGCCAAATATACTTTGGAACTATTTAGATGAAACACGAGTATTATATAGTACAGTTATCTTTGGTGATAATATACTGTATGTATAAACTCTTTTTGCTCTTCTAGAATAATGGTAAGGAAATCCATATGTTTAAATGGTTATAAGGTGATCTCCTATCTTATGTTATTGTCTGTTTATTTCCCATGGAGCCGGGGTTGAGATTCTTCGTTTTGGAGCACTCGGTAAGCGCGGGAGTGTACTTATATGAGATGACTTGAAACCATAACCACTCCATAACCATATACATGTTATATGCTTTGGAAGAGGTTCGCGATTGCTTTGTGATTGGCTTCGTGATTGATTTGTGATTGCTTCGTGATGCTAGAATATATATATGGAGATTCGAGATCTGTTCGAGATGCACGAACATATGTAGATGTTCATGATCTATTCAGGATGTGGGAATCCATGTGTGATTCCGAGAACTATTGACTTATAGGAATCCCTATGTGATTATGGGATCTGTTGAGGAATCCATGTGTGGTTCTGAGATCAGTTTGAGATATGGGAATCCACGAGTGGTTCTGTGATATGTTCGAGTGGTGACTCATGGGTTGGAATGCCGGAGTAGCCTCATCAATGGGTATGACTTAAATCAGAGATAGGAGACATAGCCAGTAGTGTTGGTAAACCCATGGGGTGCATGTGACTCAATTTCTAGAGATACTTATTGGGATATGCATGCAGGAGTGATGCATTTGGTCTTAGCAAGACCAGCTATGGTTTTCCAATGGTACATTCACTAGAGATATATGACCCTTCGAAAGGATATCTCAGATCCTTGTGCAGTAGTTCGGATTCGGCTTCTCGAAAGAGACCTACAAGAAAATCCTACACAGTTAGTAGACGTGCCTTTTCGGTTGTGATTATATACCTATTATTGTTGTGATGTACACTCACTTGCATCACAGCTATGTGATTATTTATATTTCACATCCTGGACATTATTATATTATCATTGGATTTTATAATAGAAATGGTTTGCTGATCGTAAGAGAAAAATCTATCCGTGCTTATTGGCGTCGTGGTCTTAAGAGATACCCTTATTTTGAACGGTTTTAAGATATAATAAATCTATATGATTTGAGTTTCTCACGCTTGTTTACCAGACTGATCTAGGTGTTATTTTCTTAATGCTCGGGTCAGCTCGAGTATGTTTCCATATTTGGCTATGGTTCATTGGAGTTCTTGGAGAGGAGTAGAATGATCTCCTATCGTACTTTATTTCCACTGCATTACTTGACTGTATCTATCAGCATTTGTGAGGACAGGTTGTTATAACTTTCCAGACCGAAGATAAGTTAGTTTTCTCTAATTAATGTATGTATATAAAAGTTTTCTTTATGATAAAGACCTTTTGAGATATTATATATTATTGTTCCGCATGTGAGTTTCGAATATTGTGTTCTCTTCTTTCTTGTTCTATTTATTTTTCTTTTTATTTTACCCTAACAATTCGTCTTTCCAGAACTTGGGTGCTCGACCAATGCATATCAAGGATGTATTAGTGTCGACATTTGGGGGTTGAAAAGATGGATCATTACATGTGGTATCAGAGCTGAAGGTTAAGCGAGAACCCTGTCTTTGGTGGGTATAACTCATTAAGAGATAGGGTAATGGAATGCCTTATTATGAGTTGAGTGTATATATACGATAGTGCGTATATGTTATTGTTATAATAAAAACTTGTATCGTGTTCATTAGTTTGTAGAGTGGCTTATCGATTCTGATCAATACAAGTTATTATCATTATTGATAGTGGCCTATAAACACTTGGACAGAGCAAACTGACACGGTATTGTTTTTAAAATTGGTAAATGAAATAATTCTACCTATGATTATATTTTATGTATAAAAGAATAATTTTCATAAACCGATATAGTTATTTATGATGTGTTTGTTTATTAGGAAATGATAATATCCTATTATTATCATTTGTTGTTTGGTTAGTTGTACTCGACCAATTTATGAGTAGTTTTACCTTTTCACTGCATGGGTTAGGTAAATAATAAATTATGGGGACATTAAAACGAAAATCTTGTGAATTAAGTTTCACAGTTTGAAAATAAGGCGTTCGGTGATAATGTTGGCTTAAAATTTGATTTTAACAAAATTTGTTTGTTATAATCTGAACAAGTAACACTTCGATGATAGTTTTATATAGGAAGTGACTTATATAAATATGGTTTATAACTAAAGTTTATAAATATGAAAAGGATTTAAACTAAGAATTTGAGGACTTAAATCCCGTTGTTTTAGAAATTCGTTTTCCAATGTTTTGGAATATATACTAGTACTATTTGAAAGTAAATAATTTGGGAATCGGTTTAAGGAATTGATATCATGGTACTTAGTAATATTTAGGAAGTATTTGATACTGTTATGGAAATGATTTTGGTTATGTCCGAAAGGCAAGGTTTGGATGTACTGAACTCAGTTCTGTCGGTTGGAAATAATTCTAATGATGACTGCAGCATCATCGACGTAAAATAGATTTTGATTCAAATCCTGGAAGTATGTTTTGCTATACAAAAGTTTTAAGTATATATATGTCAAATGATTTAAAATAAGATTGGATGTTTAGTTCTCGAGTTTTATGTTAAGATATTTCATGGACTCATGTATCATATGCATTAGGGTAAGTATGGTTGTGCATTTTGTTTGAACTGTTGATCAATAATTTTCATTTTTCAAAATGAAATGGAATTTTCGACGATTTTGGAAAGTCCAAAATTTGGAATTTGTATAAGTATTTAAAGCTAATTGCTTTGTGAAAATATAAAGATGAGTTTTAACACTTGGAATTAGAGATAGTAGAATTTAAACAAGTTTTAAATTGATTGAATATTTATGTTAAGTAAAATGAATTGGATGTTTTAGTACATACTGTGAGGATGTATGGAGTATAATATGAATATGAGCTTAAGTTATATAATGTTTAATAACTTGAAGTAAAATTTTATGAAATGATTCATAATTGATTTTAGTATTAACTGAGGAATACTAAATGATAAATGAATGTGAATTAAAGTGAAAAACAATTGGGGTAATTAAGGAACCAATTGAACAGAGTACGTAAGTTGTACGTAGATCATGTTATTCGCATACCGGTTCTTGATCTAGGATTTGAGTACATGGATTTCAAAGTGATTTACAATAGTCTGAGTTAGGATTTTCACTTGATTCTTGATGGCGAACACTTGATATAGATTTTTGATATGATCATGAAGTTTTCTATCATAGTATATGGCTTTATGAGGGGGATAGAGGTTTCTAATCAAGGAACCGGATCGGAGTCCTCACTAGAGAGGTCAGGTGGGATATATTGGTTTGAAAGTGAAATTTATGAGACCGAGCTAGTAATCGGATTTGATATTGCATAAGGATGGTGTATGTATATCGTACAGGCTTTAAAAATATTTGTATGCTATGTGTGTTGGCTTGTGGAGAGTTTGAGAGAATGACTCTTCGAATTGTTCGAGGTAGCATCAGTGATCGACTGGGCAATACCAAAGGCTGTTGATTGCAAGGTGATGCTTAGTAGATTGTTGTAATCCTTGTGCAATGAGGGGTTTTTGAACCTGAGCGAATCATGAGTTTTGTTTGCTAGTAATAGCAATACTACATAGTATTGTTATGTGGTTGTTTCTATGGTTGCCAGCGATAGAGTTAGGGGCATGCCATAAGGGCAATTATGTAATTTGTTACATATATCTAACTCGTTGACAAATCTTGTTCGAAAAAAAGGTATTTTCTTTCTATTATATACTTGATATAATGTGGTTATATTAATCAATCAATTTAGTTAAGAGTATATTTAATAGAAAATCCATAAATGGTGTGTTTTGTGATAGTAGTTACAAAGTGTCGTAACCATGAGTAATTTATCACAATGAAACAAATATACTATTTTGAATTTTTCTAGTCAAGATGCATCGAGATAGGATATCAATGTATCAGTTGAGACTAGAGTATGTAATGCTCTCCAAATGTTGGGCAGTGAATTAATCATGACTGTTGGGGGCACCAAGGGGTTACGTACTAATATTTATTTGATAACTATGGAATGACTCACTCGATAGTTTTTCGTTGGTTAATATGACTAAGGTTAAGCAGAGAATATCGATGTGTCTAATTTATACAGTTCTCTTGACTTGAGAATACTGTTGATCTTCAATGTGGAAGATCCGCTTTGATTATAGTTAAATTGTGGCATGATGTCCATCGAACGACTATAGTTGGATCGAGTGGAAGCATTGGAAGTGAAACACTGTTGAAGAGAGGATTCGTCTCCTCAGTTATATGAGATTAGTATCACGGTCAACTAAAGTCGACTCAAAGTCAAAGTCTCTGGCCAGAGCATTTCGCTTAATAATAAATGGTATTATTGAACAAAGGACTTTTTGTTTGGACTATAAAGTTGAATGTGGACGATATTGGAATTTTGACCATTACCAAATTCCATAAGTCCTAATGTGATATAGTTTTGACAAAGAGAATTGGTGTAAATAATTGTCACTATTAGGAACCACTTATAATAAGTAAAATTGGATTTTACCAAAAGATGTGTAAGCAATAAAATTGGCCAAAATGTCACACAACCTGCTAAGTGACGTGTGAACGCTAATATTCGAATAGTTCGATATTAATCGTTGACTGAATTTACACCTTTGAGTCGCATAACCGTAATGATGAATTCTCTGAAAAACCACATGATTTAATTAATTTATAAAATGTTGTAAATTGATTAGATTAATTGATATTTGAGAAATATCAATTATTATTTATTTGATGTGTGGAAGTTTTTTGTAATTATTTTAATGCATTTATAAAAGTTATATTTGCGCGCATTGATATACATTATCGATGTAATTTAAAGATAATTGCATAAAATGATTTATGGAAATTTTATGTCATTTGACGACATGATTTATGGAAATTTTATGTCATTTGATGATATGATTTGTGGAAATTTTATCTCATTTGATGACATATCACGTGTAAAGAAAGGATTGGAGAGAGGGAGAGAAACAATTAAAGGAATTAATTAGGGAAATTTTAATTAAAGAATGGGAAAGGTTTCATTCTTTCAAATAAAACATGTTCTCTAATTCATTCTGTATGTACAATTCATTTCTTTCTCATTCAGTCTGTTTCTCTCTCTCTCCTCCTAAAATTTCATGGCAGAAAACGAAAAAAATTCCAAAATTCATTCAACTCCATATGAAAAAATGAAAAATAAATAAAACAAAAGTGGTTCATCCATCTCTTGCAAGGATAGGATGGGAATCTTGAAGATTTGAGGAGATATCATCATTCAAGGTGTGATTTCTAGGCAACATCCTAAGGGTGGTCCATTTTCAAGATGTGCTTCAAGGCTTTAGGTAATAAGGTATGTTTTTCTTTAATAGATAATGATATTTGAAGTAATATTTGTTGAAAGAGAAATTTAATTACCATAATTTGTATATACATATCACTGCCTCATTTAAATTGAAAATTGTTTATGTAGCTTGAATTGTTTGTTGAATGAATCAATATGTGTTTTATTTAATAAATCAAAACTAATATTTGTATATGTTTAAATATAATGTTTTGTTTTTGAACTATGTTCTAAAAATTCAATCTAAAGTCTAATTTTTAGATCAGAAATTGTGTATGTTCAATTTATCAACTGGGTTTTTATTTTATTAAATTAAAATTAAAATTTATATATGTTTGAATACAATGTTTTATTATAGATCTATATTGTAAGCATTCATTTCAAAGTATAATCCTTTTGATCTAAAATTTTGTATGTTCATATTGTTTTGATTGGATTTTACTTTAACAAATTAAGCTAAAATTTATTTATGAATATTACAGTGTTTTATTAAAGATTCATGTTTTAAATAATATAAAACAAAATGTAATTTTAGATTTGAATGTTTACATGTATGTATTTTTTATTTGTATTGTTTTTAAAATTAAAAAAAAGGAATCTGTTTTGGTAATAAATCTAATTTTTTTTATTTGGAGGTATGGGGGCTTGGATTACCAGACCACCGGGTTCTCCTGGGTTTTCAAAAAAAAAATTAATTTGATTACTATAGTCTCTAATTTGTATTAATCATAGATATTTTATTGAATATTACATATATATATAATTAATGTTTTGATAATAAACCTACTTTTGAATTGATTGCTATAAATCTCTAATTTTTATTAAGCAAAAAGATTTGATTTAATCTTATATACACATGATTAATTTTATATGTATGTTTGCATATATAAAATTTATTACGTGTATTTCATATTATCAAAGTATGAATAGATTTATTTCCAAAAGGAGGAAACAATTTAAATGAGGGAATAATATATACTTACATTTATTTTCCACTGTTTATATCCTTATATTATGATGCCTATAATTTGTCATTTATATGCTGCATTAATTAAGTTTACGAAATGGGAAATTTATTCAATCATCGTTGTTACACTTTATTTATTTCTCATTTTTTCCTTTATGTGAATAGTTATCCATTTAATTTTTGTTTATATGTCTACACCTTGCCATCAATTGAAAGCACCTATCATGTTGCACTTATAGAATTTACATTATAATATGTTTGTGTATACATACATTCATGCCATAACATGTTGCTAATTAATGACATTCATATAATCAATCAATTAATTAAAGAGTGAGAAATGAAAGATTTCTCTTTCCATATAAATAATGTGCCCCCTCGTTAATTAAATAAGTTAAGGGGAAGGAAATGAAAAGTTTCCTCCTTTAAATAAATTTATGCCCCGTCATTAATTGAATAATTTAAGTGTGATATCCCGGAAATTTTAAGCAATATCAATTTACTAATCTATGTTAAAATTAAATTGATTTGATAATAATTATTAACAAGATTTGAATTGATTTAATAATCTTCTTTTAAATAAATATTTAATTGATAATTTATCTTTTAAAAGCTAATAAATTGTTTTCTATGTATATATATATATATTTGTATATATTCTAAATAGATAAGCTCTGTTTTAAATTTAATAAATAAAAATATATTTTCTAATTTTAATATTTTGGGTAATTATAATTTGATTTAATATATATTTTTTAAGGCTATTTAAATAAATAACTGTATGGTTTAAAATACTTAAGAAAAATATTAATTGTTTTAAATTTATTTTAGTATTAAGTTTGAATTTAAATAAGATTAACAAAAGGGTTGGTTTGTTCTTTTAAGTATAGCTTGATGAAAATAAGTAATAAAGTGATAATTTCTTTTATAAATTATTTTAATTTAATAATGAATTATTTTTAAATAATATATAAATGTAATATTTGATAGTTTAAGTTTTTAAATAAATAGAAAATGCTTAAGGGACAAGTGTTATTATACTGGAGCTTTATAACATGTGTTAAGTAACAAACCAATACAAGTGACTAAAACAACTTTATAATATACATGAGGTATAGAAACCTGTAAGTAGTATGTAACAAGGCAAGCAAAATGAATGTAGCTTGTAAATAAAGATGTAGGCAAGATTATAAAGTATAAAAACAAAACAGGTAATAGGATCTTGTAGGGGAAGTTGTATATGCAGGCAAAGAAAAATGCAAAGCAAAGTAATAATTAAAACATCTATGAACATGAAAAGATGTAATAAACTAAGTAGGACACAAAGTACTCAAACATTTAATGCAAGCAACATTTTAGTCAATTCAAATTGTTTTTAAAACAACTCAGCCTCCATTTATAAAAATCTCTGATCAATAAGATAAAAAAATATATACTTACCTGCAAATTGCTTAACCCAATAAACACTTTCCCCCGTACTAACTTTTCTTTCTATATATCATTCCCTTATTTTCATTTGTTAAAACATAGCAAACCATAGGATAATATGATAACATCCTCATTTTACAACTTAAATATCATACAACAACAAAGGCAAGAAGATTTAGGATCAAAGCACATCATTTCTCAGTTTTTAAAGTTCAAAGCTGCTTTTCAAACTAGCTGTGCTCTGTCCATCTTCCCAAATCAATGGTGAGTAACTTCTTGTTTAAAAAAATGCTTTAGTATATTTATATTCGTTGCTTGAATAATGTCTGAAATGGGTATGTGTAACAACCCGGGATTTGCATTACCAATTAATAAATAAAAGTTAGGATTTTTATTTATTTTAATGAAGCATAAAAGGATTTGGAATAACAAAATTTATTTGAAAAAGGCTATTTTAATTAAATGGAAAATATGGGATTTTAAAATGAGGTTCAAATGTTATTTTTGGAAAGTTAAATAATTTAGGAGAGATTTTAAAACGGGTTTGGATAAGAAAAATGAGTTTTATAAACATATATGAACACTTAGACTTAATTTTAGAAACATGTAAATAACTCTCTTCTTATTGGGTTACTAAACCTAATCCAATAACCCACCCTAAACCTCCTCTATAAATTATCTCAAACTCTTCAAACCTCATGCATTCATCCCTAATCAAAACCCTAATCATTTCCTAAAGCTTTCATAACAAAAATGGCCTCTATCTTTATCTCCTTCTAGTTTTAGCTTATGCAAGTCATTCTATGCAAAGGTAATGCAAATACCCACCTCAAATCTTTTTTTTATATCTTTTTCATTTCTGAAATTTATTTGGTAACACATGTTTTATGTGTTTTTTTGATCTTATAGCCTCCTATTCATCTTTTGCTATCTTGGGTTGATGCTATAGTAGTCTTTGTTGCTTTCTAGAGAGGTATATTGCTAAAAACCTCTTCTAATATGTGTTTAATCATCTTTTGATTTTGGTAATCAGTTAGTAACACATGTTTTATTATGTAACATGTGAATCATAGCTCTTTGATCATCTTTGCTTTCATTTGGGGTGTGCACATAAGGTATTTGTAATATATGTTAGCTGAAATTATAATTAGTTTATTGCTGTTAGTAAATTAGGCATATCTCATTCATCTTAAATCGGAATTAAGATTTTGTTGAAGTTCTGGAAAGCTTATTCTGTAGTCTATAACTTTTATGTTTTGAGCGTTGCCTAATTTTGTGGTTTGAATGGTCGAAATCATGTTTGTTTGTCGCTGACCTGACAACAAACACAGGGTTGATAAAATAAAACCCTGAAATTGATTTGGCCATAAGTTACCCATTTCTTATCCAAATCTAATAATTTTGGATGTTCTGGAAAGCTTAGATTTAGTGCTAAAACTTTCATGTTTTGAGTTTTATGAAATTTCGAAGTTAATTTGGTCAAAACTGTGCATTCTTACCACTGTCCCGAGAGCACAACGACAGTGATATAAAATTTAGATCTGAGAATTGTTTTAGTCATAGAATTTTCATCTCTGGTCGGAATTTGACGATCTTGGTCATTCGGGAAAGCTTAGAAACTAAGCTACAACTTTCATTTTATTCATTTTGCCAGAATTTGAAGTTTACTGTGCCAAAATTATGGTTTTTCATCCCTGGCCAGTTAGTGCATAACTATAGGCCTTAGTCTCTTTTCTCCCGTTGTTTTCAGCGTAGAACCCCGACTTTGCGACGCCATCCCGGACTCGTCCTTTGTCGGATTTCATCATTTTTGGTCTTGTTAAAAAGTTGAGATCGAGATCTTTAACCATGCAAAGTTTAGATACTTCGTTTCTACTGCCGAAGTAGCACCCAAAAACTGTTTTACAATAGTGATCATTTTCAGTTATCGTCGGACCAACTTTGAAACATTGTCGTTTCTTCGTTTCAAGTCGAAACTGAACGATTCTTGTTGCATATCAAAGTAGGAGTACTTTACTACGCTCCTGCAAATTTTCATCAAGATCTGAGTTCATGTGACCCTTCGACCATGTCGTCGAAGTGGGACCTTTACACTGTTTTGACATAGTAAAGTTTTATGATTTTTGTCCGACTTTGAGACGACACCGTTTCTTCGTTTCAAGTCGGAATTTCCCGATTCTTTTTGCAGTTTGGAGCAAGGATGTTGGACTATAAGCCTACCAATTTTCATGCCATTCGGATTCAGTTTGCTGGTCCGAATAATTTTCCGAACTTGGGTTCGCATCATTTTAGGACTATTTTCCAACACTTAGAATATTTTTCAGTGATTTTCTGGTTTTATTGATTTCTTTGAGATTTGTCTCTAGATTTTGTACACGGGTTTTATGAATTATTTTCAAAAGATTTTCCACTCCTAAATGGCTTTCGAAATTATTATATAATATTATTTTAATTATTAAATTAATTACTCCATAATATGAGAGTTTTCAAAAGTCGTTTTAAAGTGATTTTAAAATCAATTATAAAATCGTTTCGCACCATTATTTTCTATAATAAAAATCTCACACTCACTTTTTAGCACGTTGAGCGAAGTGGAAAGGTGCTTAAACGGTTAGGAAATCTCCGGCCTATGGAACCGTGTGTATTTTCTTTCCGGTTAATCCCCGACCTATTCGATTGATCGTTTTGACCTTTGGGTCTAGTTTACCGATGATACGAGGTGGACTTTTTCTTGTTTGGAGTGTGAGCTTGCTATTGGTTAGGAAACCGTTTAGTGCAAACGTGGGGTATGGGACTCATTGTTAACACTTTACGGGTTCCTCTCCAAGAAGTTTGTGACACATTAGCCTATGGGCGGCCAGTACTGGACCTCTGGGTCACCACGCCTCTGGGCAACCGTCTCTGGACACCTGTTCTTTGGAGCAGTTTATTTTTCGGCATGCGCCTTTGGGCCTTTATCCTTCTGGGAAGGATCTTGCCGTCTCGCGCGTTCCGCATCTGTACGAGTGATCGATCACAACTCTATAGTACTTGGCAACAACGACTCTGGTCGGTGCACGTGCAACACTGGTATTATTTGATGATTTTTATATCCATTCGAGTACCGCCATTCGGTGTTGGTTCTATGGAACCATACGATGTAAGTGCGATTACCTTGTGGATTCACAGTGTCTCTGGGCACTGCTTTTCAGTGTTTGATTTCATTGACTTTTCAGTATATCCCCATTGCTCTTTGGAGCATCGATCTTTGCTTGGGCATTGATTACAGACTCTGGTCACTCTTGGGATTATTGCCTATGGGCATCTTTTTATAGCTTTGGCTACGCCGATGATATGAGGCGATTTTATTTATTCTTCACTTTGGTGTTGATTTCTCTTTGGAGATTTTTATTGTTTATTGATGATTAGGGATCGTCATTATATTCATGTGGTTCGTAATATACTTCTCTTTGGATAAGTACTGTTTTATTTATGTACCGCATTATTATATATCTCAGTTATTACTGATTGTTTAGCTAGCCTGACCCGAGTGTTTTTCGCTCGGGTCAGACCGAGTTATTTCAGGTTAGGTCTCTTGACTTAGCTTCTGTGCTTCCACTTGGACATTATCTGCTATGCTGATAGATAGCGCTTTTATTTGTCCACTATTCCGCTACTCTGTTATTATTCAGACTTTGATATGTACATATTTTTGACTCACATGTGTGAGCAGTGGCTTTGTACCCACTTATGATATTTGGATCTGTATTGAGGATGTATTGTCCTGGGATTTTATATTTGTTATGTGATTCTGTTCTGTGATGTTTTATCATTTTATTACTATGCTTATTCTGATAGATCTTTAGCCATTGTAATTTCGTTATAAATATTTATTGAATATGTCGAACTACTTGAAAAAAAAATAGATACCACTCTTTCGACGTATTCAGTAGATAGTTATAGCTTGATTACAAATGGTCGCTTTCACTATACTCTATTCTCCGCTTTAACAGACAGTATTACTCCCGTAATACTCTTTGTTACAGTGGGTCTCAAAGTAGGGCGTTACAGTTTGGTATCAGAGCCTGGTTTCAGGAATAAGCATAATAAACACAAAACAGATACACGTAGTACAATACGTTATAATACGATCCAAATTGAACATATTCCCCTTTCGATAAATAAGTTAGGAATATGTATAGGAATCTATTATATTCCGTAATATTCCTTAATGAATTATCTATCTTTGAATCGTGCTTAACTAAATCTACCGATCATATGTTTAAAGAGTGTCCCAAGCCTCTTTTCTACCGCTATTGTAAGAAGGAGGGTCATCATTATTCCACTTGTCCTACTGCACCTCCTAGATCTGGCAAGCTTAATGCTGCCAAGGCTCCTACCACTTCTGCTCAGCCTAAAGGTACACATCCTTCCATTCTTGAAGGCTCTATTTTATTTCATGGTAGATCTATTAGAGTTCTTTTTGATACGGGTGACTCTCACTCATTCGTATCAAAGGAACTAGTTGATACTTTATCTTTGGATGTTACTTGTATGGTTTCTTCACTAAGGATTGTGAATCCCATTGGTGGATCCACGACCCTTAGCTTGCTCTGTGAGAATATAGATATTGATCTTTGTGGCTTTTCTTTCCGTGCAAATCTCCACGTTATGGAGTATTTGGGCTTTGATATGATTCTTGGCATGGATTGGCTCGTTCAGCACGATGCCAAAATTATTTGTTCGGAGCGGATATTATTCATTCATCACCCTGACTCGTCCTCTCCGTTGGCTATTGTTCTTCAAGATGTTGGGCTTTCTGATGTTACTTTATTTTCTCTAGATTCACGAGATGATGAGGTAGACATATCTCGTATTCCTGTTGTTCGGGATTTCCCAGATATATTCGAGCCAGTATCAGGCCTGCCGCCAAAGCGGGCCATTGAGTTCCGCATCGATCTCATTCCAATCTCTCATCCAGTTGGGCGTCCTCCTACGAGAATGTCTACTAAGGAGAATGAGGAACTCAGGAAGCAGTTAGTTGAGCTTGAAGCGAAGCAGTTCATTCGTTCCAGTTCTTCGCCATGGGGTGCTGCTGTGGTCTTCGTTAAGAAGGCCGATGGCTCTCTTAGGCTTTGCATTGACTATCGCAAGCTTAATGAGTTGACCATCAGAAATCGTTATCCATTGCCGCGGATAGACGATATGTTTGATCAGTTGAGCGGTGCGAAGGTCTTTTCTCAGCTTGACCTTGCCACCGGATTCCATCAGCTACGAGTCGCAGAAGACAGCATTCCTCTTACAGCTTTTCGCACTCGTTATGGTTCTTTTGAGTGGTTGGTCATGCCGTTCGGCTTGACGAACGCTCTGGCTTTCTTCGTCGATCTCATGAATCGAGTATTCCGGGAATACATCGATAGATTCGTTCTAGTTTTCATCGACGATATTCTTATTTATTCTAGATCCGAGGCAGAGCATGCTCATCATTTGCGGATCGTATTGGATACTCTTCGTCAGCAGCAGCTTAAGGCCAAGCTCTCCAAGTGCCATTTTTGGGAGAGCAAGGTCAAGTTCTTGGGCCATATTGTATCATCTGAGGGTATTTCTGTCGATCCTTCCAAGATCGAAGCTATTCAGAATTGGAAGCAGCCCGAGAACGTTCATGATATTCGCAGTTTCCTTGGTCTGGCGGGTTATTACCGTCGGTTTATCAAGGATTTCTCTCGAGTTACACTTCCCCTTACGACGTTGAATCGTAAGGGTGTTCGCTTTATTTGGTCTGATAAGTGTGAAGCTTCCTTTCAGCGACTGAAGGAACTTCTCACTCATGCTCCTATTCTAGTGGTTCCGGAGAGTAACCATGATCTTGTTGTTTACACTGATGCTTGTGGTAGCGGGCTCGGTGTTGTTCTTATGCAGAAGGATCGGGTAGTTATTTATGCTTCCAGGCAACTGCGTCCGAATGAGGTTCGCTATCCTACTCATGATCTTGAGTTAGCAGCTATCGTCTTTGCCTTGAAGACTTGGCGTCACTTTCTATTAGGCGAACGCTTCATTCTGTACACCGATCACAAGTCGCTGAAGTATTTATTCAGTCAGAAGGATCTCAATATGAGGCAACAACGATGGCTTGAGTTTCTCGCCTCATATGACTTAGACATTCAGTATACCCCTGGCAAGGGTAATCGTGTGGCTGATGCACTCAGTCGCGAACACTCGGCGGTAGTTTCTATGATGATAGCCGAGTGGGATATTCTTGAGACCCTATCTTTGTGTGATATTCGTGATCGAGCTCCATCTTCGGATTCTCAGATCTTGTTATTCAGCTTGGAAGCTCGACCTATTCTATTGGATCGCATTGCCCATGCTCAGCAGCAGGATCCAGAATTATTGCATCTTATTCATCTTCTCGAGTCGGGATCCAGTGATGAGACATTGATGGATTATTCTCTTGATTTTCATCGGTGTCTTCGTAGAAGGAACCGTATTGTGGTGCCATATGATTTATCACTTAGGCGTGACATTCTAGACGAGTGTCATCGCACTAAGTACACTATACATCCCGGTTCGAGTAAGATGTATGCCGACATGTGCCGGCTATATTATTGGGAGGGTTTGAAGAGTGATGTTGCAAGTTATGTACGTCGTTGCATGACTTGTCAACAGATCAAAGCTGAGCATCAGCATCCATCTGGTCTTCTTCAACCGCTAGAGATTCCATTGTGGAAATGGGATCAGATATCCATGGATTTTATTGACGGTCTGCCTCGATCGAGGTCAGGCCATACTTCTATTTGGGTCATCGTCGATCGCTTGACCAAATCAGCTCATTTCATACCTATTAAGTCCACTCGGACTGCTCCTCAGCTTGCCAAGTTACATGTGAAGGAAGTCGTTCGACTTCATGGCATTCCTAGCTCTATCGTCTGTGATCGAGACACTATCTTTACTAGTCACTTCTGGAAGTGCCTACAGTCAGCTTTGGGCTCAAAGCTGAATTTCTCGACTGCTTATCATCCTCAGACTGACGATCAGACGGAGAGGGTGAATCGTGTTTTAGAGGATCTTTTGCGCTGTTGTATTCTGGATTTCGGAGGTAGTTGGGAGGATCACTTACCACTTATAGAGTTCTCCTACAACAACAACTTTCAGTCTAGTATTGGCATGGCTCCTTTCGAGGCTCTTTACGAAAGGCCATGTCCTTCTCCTTCATGTTGGTTAGAATCTGGCGAGAAGTTCTTTCTTGGTCCAGATTCAGTTCGGGAATCTTCTGAGAAGATTATTCTTATTCGTCAGAGAATGAGAGAGGCACAGGACTGCCAGAAATCCTACGCGGACAACCGTAGGAAGCCTCTTGAGTTCTCCATTGGTGATTTTATCTTCAGTCGGATTTCTCCCATGAAGGGGGTTGTGCGTTTCAGCTCTACAAGGAAATTGGCTCCTCGCTATGTTGGACCATTTCCAATCACGGAACGCATCGGCCCCGTTGCTTATCGTGTGGCTCTACCTGCTCATTTTTCCGGAATGCATGATGTGTTCCATGTTTCCCAGCTTCGCATGTGTGTCCGCGATCCTAATTCTATCATTGAGCCGCATGCTGTGCCTGATTTAGAGATCTCACCTGATTTATCTTTGGAGCAGCAACCTATTTGTGTGCTTGATTCAGAGGTTAGACGCCTTCGCAACAAAGAGGTTCCACTCATGAAGATGCAATGGTCACCGAATCCTAAGGACTGCACTTGGGAGACCAGAGAATCTATCGAACGCTCTTATCCAGGCTTTCTCCCATCTTCTTCTGCGGGTGAGAATTCTCTATTTTATCTCTATCACTTCTTTTGTGGATTTGACGTTATAGACGACATCTATCTTAAGGAATTGTGGGGACGCAATTTTCTTAAGGGGGGAGTCTATAACAACCCGAGATTTGCATTACCAATTAATAAATAAAAGTTAGGATTTTTATTTATTTTAATGAAGCATAAAAGGATTTGGAATAACAAAATTTATTTGAAAAAGGCTATTTTAATTAAATGGAAAATATGGGATTTTAAAATGAGGTTCAAATGTTATTTTTGGAAAGTTAAATAATTTAGGAGAGATTTTAAAACGGGTTTGGATAAGAAAAATGAGTTTTATAAACATATATGAACACTTAGACTAATTTTTAAAAACATGTAAATAACTCTCTTCTTATTGGGTTACTAAACCTAACCCAATAACCCACCCTAAACCTCCTCTATAAATTATCTCAAACTCTCCAAACCTCATTCATTCATCCCTAATCAAAACCCTAATCATTTCCTAAAGCTTTCATAACAAAAATGGCTTCTATCTTTATCTCCTTCTAGTTTTAGCTTATGCAAGTCATTCTATGCAAAGGTAATGCAAATACCCACCTCAAATCTTTTTTTTATATCTTTTTCATTTCTGAAATTTATTTGGTAACACATGTTTTATGTGTTTTTTTATCTTATAGCCTCCTATTCATCTTTTGCTATCTTGGGTTGATGCTATAGTAGTCTTTGTTGCTTTCTAGAGAGGTATATTGCTAAAAACATCTTCTAATATGTGTTTAATCATCTTTTGATTTTGGTAATCAGTTAGTAACACATGTTTTATTATGTAACATGTGAATCATAGCTCTTTGATCATCTTTGCTTTCATTTGGGGTGTGCACATAAGGTATTTGTAATATATGCTAGCTGAAATTATAATTAGTTTATTGCTGTTAGTAAATTAGGCATATCTCATTCATCTTAAATCGAAATTAAGATTTTCTTGAAGTTCTGGAAAGCTTATTCTGTAGCCTATAACTTTTATGTTTTGAGCTTTGCCTAATTTTGTGGTTTGAATGGTCGAAATCATGTTTGTTTGTCGCTGACCTGACAACAAACACAGGGTTGATAAAATAAAACCCTAAAATTGATTTGGCCATAAGTTACTCATTTCTTATCCAAATCTAATAATTTTGGATGGTTTGGAAAGCTTAGATTTAGTGCTAAAACTTCCATATTTTGAGTTTCATGAAATTTCGAAGTTAATTTGGTCAAAACTGTGCATTCTTACCACTGTCCCGAGAGCACAACGACAGTGATATAAAATTTAGATCTGAGAATTGTTTTAGTCATAGAATTTTCATCTCTGGTCGGAATTTGACGATCTTGGTCATTCCGGAAAGCTTCGAAACTAAGATACAACTTTCATTTTATTCATTTTGCTAGAATTTGAAGTTTACTATGCCAAAATTGTGGTTTTTCATCTCTGGCCAGTTAGTGCATAGCTATAGGCCTTAGTCTCTTTTCTCCCGTTGTTTTCAGCGTAGAACCCCGACTTTGCGACGCCATCCCGAGCTCGTCCTTTGTCGGATTTCATCGTTTTTGGTCTTGTTAAAAAGATGAGATTGAGATCTTTAACCATGCAAAGTTTGGTTTAGATCTGGGTGCATTAGATACTTCATTTCTATTGCCGAAGTAGCACCCAAAAACTGTTTTACAATAGTGATCATTTTCAGTTATCGTCGGACCAACTTTGAAACATCGTCGTTTCTTCGTTTCAAGTCGAAACTGAACGATTCTTGTTGCATATCAAAGTAGGAGTACTTTACTACGCTCCTGCAAATTTCATCAAGATCTGAGTTCATGTGACCCTTCGACCATGTCATCGAAGTGGGACCTTTACACTGTTTTGACACAGTAAAGTTTTATGATTTTTGTCCGACTTTGAGACGACGCCGTTTCTTCGTTTTAAGTCGGAATTTCCCGATTCTTTTTGCAGTTTGGAGCAGGGATGTTGGACTATATGCCTACATATTTTCATGCCATTCGGATTCAGTTTGCTGGTCCGAATAATTTTCCGAACTTGGGTTCGCGTCATTTTTGGACTATTTTCCAACACTTAGAATATTTTTCAGTGATTTTCTGGTTTTATTGATTTCTTTGAGATTTGTCTCTAGATTTTGTACACGGGTTTTATGAATTATTTTCAAAAGATTTTTCACTCCTAAATGGCTTTCGAAATTATTATATAATATTATTTTAATTATTAAATTAATTACTCCATAATATGAGAGTTTTCAAAAGCCGTTTTAAAGTGATTTTAAAATTAATTATAAAACCGTTTCGCACCATTATTTTCTATAATAAAAATCTCACACTCACTTTTTAGCACGTCGAGCGAAGTGGAAAGGTGTTAGGAAATCTCCGGCCTATGGAACCGTGTGTATTTTCTTTCCGGTTAATCCCCGACCTATTCGATTAATCGTTTTGACCTTTGGATCTAGTTTACCGATGATACGAGGTTGACTTTTTCTTGTTTGGAGTGTGAGCTTGCTATTGGTTAGGAAACCGTTTAGTGCAAACATGGGGTATGGGACTCATTGTTAACACTTTACGGGTTCCTCTCCAAGAAGTTTGTGACACATTAGCCTCTGGGCGGCCAGTACTGGACCTCTGGGTCACCACGCCTCTGGGCAACCGTCTCTGGACACCTGCTCTTTGGAGCAGTTTATTTTTCGGCATGCGCCTCTGGGCCTTTATTCTTCTGGGAAGGATCTTGTCGTCTCGCGCGTTCCGCATCTGTGCGAGTGATCGATCACAACTCTACAGTACTTGGCAACAACGACCCCGGTCGGCGCACGTGCAATACTGGTATTATTTGATGATTTTTATATCCATTCGAGTACCGCCATTCGGTGTTGGTTCTATGGAACCATACGATGTAAGTGCGATTACCTTGTGGATTCACAATGTCTCTGGGCACTACTTTTCAGTGTTTGATTTCATTGACTTTTCAGTATATCCCCATTGCTCTTTGGAGCATCGATCTTTGCTTGGGCATTGATTACAGACTCTGGTCACTCTTCAGATTATTGCCTTTGGGCATCTTTTTATAGCTTTGGCTACGCCGATGATATGAGGCGATTTTATTTATTCTACACTTTGGTGTTGATTTCTCTTTGGAGATTTTTATTGTTTATTGATGATTAGGGATCGTCATTATATTCATGTGGTTCATAATATACTTCTCTTTGGATAAGTACTGTTTTATTTATGTACCGCATTATTATATATCTCAGTTATTACTGATTGTTTAGCTAGCCTGACCCGAGTGTTTTTCGCTCGGGTCAGACCGAGTTATTTCAGGTTAGGTCTCTGGACTTAGCTTCTGTGCTTCCACTTGGACATTATCTGCTATGCTGAAAGATAGCGCTTTTATTTGTCCACTATTCCGCTACTCTGTTATTATTCAGACTTTGATATGTACATATTTTTAACTCACATGTGTGAGCAGTGGCTTTGTACCCACTTATGATATTTGGATCTGTATTGAGGATGTATTGTCCTGGGATTTTATATCTGTTATGTGATTCTGTTCTGTGATGTTTTATCATTTTATTACTATGCTTATTCTGATAGATCATTAGCCATTGTAATTTCGTTATAAATATTTATTGAATATGTAGAACCACTTGAAAAAAAAATAGATACCACCCTTTCGACGTATTCAGTAGATAGTTATAGCTTGATTACAAATGGTCGCTTCCACTATACTCTATTCTCCGCTTTAACAGACAATATTACTCCCGTAATACTCTTTGTTACAGTGGGTCTTAGAGTGGGGCGTTACAGTATGTTTATATGTATACATACTTATGCAATTTTGAGTATATATGATATCCACATGTTTGTTAGCTGGAAAATACCCTGTTTATAAATTGCAAACCCAGGTTTAAATGCTAAATCATTTTCTCTTGATCCATTGATTTCTAGGACTTAGGATCAACATAAGATCTGACTCTTTTGATTACAAAGGAAGTGTTAAAATTTTATTTAAGCTAAAATAAATTAGTTTGCTCTGGAAAAACCTTAAGAACAGTAATGCTTAAGTATTTATCAAAAATTCAAACTTGGTAAATCAATGATTCAGGATCATAAACTAATTACTAAATCAAAATTAGGATTTTTAAAAACTAAATCTCATTTTTTATCTAAGTATTGGGTATACATTACTGTTTTGATCAATTAGGGAATTTTGGGTTGCCTCTGGCAATACAGTTGATCAGAGTGGCTGTGGTTCTTTCGGGAGGTAGATGAGTGATCGGAGAGGCCAGGAAAATTGGGTGATGGTAGATCAGAGGAGTGTGGCGATGGTGGTTGGCCAAAAGGTTTTCTAAACCTAATTTTTGCCTGGGTTGAATTTTTGGTCAGGTCGATCACTCTGGTGGATCGAGTGCATCGGGATTCAAGGGGATGTTAGCTGGAGCATTGACGAAGCTTTGTCCGATGGTGATGGTTCCCTGGTGATCGGAGAGGCGAGTTCGAGTTGATGACAAGTTTCGAGTGGGGAAACTGATTGTGTTCCAGGTTTTGGCTCGAACTCTCGATTTCGAGTTCGAGTGATTATTGGAGTTCCGGCAATCTGGAGTTGGTACGTGGGGGGGTTGTCGACTTACTCGACGACGTGGCGACGACCGAAGGCGATCATTGGCGATGGGCACGTGCACCGTGCACTTTGAATTTCTGATGAGATTTTGAGTTTGGGCAGATATTTTACTCGAGTAAATTGTTTGGTTTACTCGAAGTTGAGGAGGGTTTGACTCGGGGTAGAAAAGTTTGTACTCGAGTCAATTTTATTTATTATAGGTTTTGTTATAAACCCTGTCTGTTTAATTTTTAAAACAGAAATTGGAATTTAAATACAGATTTTAAACAAAGTGTAAATCTAGTATGAAGAATAGATTCAAAATGACTTTGAATCTTATAGTTTTAAATTATTTAAAAGTGGGTTTTTCTGGTTTTTAAAACCTGGCAGTTTTCAGATATTAAATTTAATTTAAAATCTGAAACCAGAATTTAAACTGGGTTTAAATTCAAAGTTAAGTTCAGTTTTCAAATAAACTTTTAAATCTTGAAGTTTAAAAAAAATTAATTTGGATTTTAAATCAAGAATTTAAAATCAAGGTTTTAAAAGCAAGTTTAAATCAAAGTTTTAAATCAAAGTTTAAAGCCAAGTTTAAATCAAATGTTTAGATATGGATTCAAGTTTCTTGAATTCAAGTCTGTGATTTAAATCGGTTTTTAAATCTGAATGTCTTAAACAAGTTTAAATCAAATAGCTTTTTAAAGTAATTTGTTTTCAAATAAATATTTCAATTGGATATTGATAAAGTTCTTTTATAAAAATGATTTTGAATGAAAAGTTAAATAATTTGTTTTAACTTGAATTTTCAAGTTAAAGTGTAATGTATTTTTAAGCTTAAATTTTAAATAAAAATTTAAGTAATTTAGTTAGAACTTTTCTTATATAGGTTTATAAGTTGATATTTAAATTTGGTTAATGTTTAAATATATAATCATTTGGAATCTTAAATTCAAAATGAAATTTGAATCTAAATTTAGAAGTGTAATGTTTTAAATACACTTTAAATATTTATGAAGTCATTAATAAAGGAATGGATTACCTTAGAGATAATTAAGGCATTAAAATGATTTAATGAATAAGACAATTAAGGAATGACTCATTTATTTAATTTATAAATTAATGATTTAGGTTAATTTATAATTAGAGATTAATTAGGAAAGTAATTAAAGAATTGTTTTTAGTTAATGAAGATAATTAACTAAGGATTAATTACTTATTGTAATTAATTTTGATATTGTGATTAATTTAAGTTAATTAATTTAGTTTAATTAATTTAAGAAATCATTTGATAATTTGATAAGTGTAATTACTTAGTGTAATTTATGGAGCATAATTACTTAGGGAAGTAATAAATGATACTTACTGGAATGTAATTAGTGAAAGATGATTTATAATGAAGTAATTTGAGTAATTACTTTTGTAATTAATCAAGGGATTAATTAATGAAGATAATTAATTATGGAATAATTAATTTATTTAATAAGTAATTAAGGTAGTTAATTAGTGAATGAGATTAATCAAGAGTGATTAATAATTGTAGTTTAATTAAAAATTAATTACTTGATGTAATTAATTTAAATATGATAACTAATTAAAGAAGTAATTAGGGATCATTAACTAATATATAATTAATGATGTAATTAAGAATTGATTAATTAAAACTAATCAATTTAATGATAAGTGTTTAAGTGTAATTAATTAATGTAATTAATTAAGGAGGAATATAATTAATTATAATTAATTAATTAATGAAGTGATTAAAGGTTAATTACTGTATTGGGTTAAAAATAATTAATTTGTGAAATTAATTAAAGGAAAATTACTTGAATGTAATAAAAGGGTAATTAATGAGGGATGATTAATTAAGGTAGATAATTAGAGAATAATTGATTAATTGATTTGTAATTAATCAATGGATTTGTAAGCAAGATTTAAAATGGTGAAGTAATTAATTTAATTTACATTAAATTAATTAGAGATGAAGTAATTAATTTAATTCATTTTAAATTAATTATAGTGTGACTAATAAATCCTTGCTTATGTATGGATGGATGATATTTGTTTACCTTGAATGGTTTGTGATCTCAGATATGAGATAAGTAATGCGGTGTGATATAAATGCTTTGGTTGAATTGTGATAATAATGTGAATTATCTATTTGTGATGATAATGTAGATTATCTATTGTGATATTGTGAATTATCTATCTGTGAGTATATAGATAATATTGAATTGTTTTAACTTTAAAACAACTTGGACCTAAAAGATACGTTTTGGATTTCGATGAGACCGGGATCGGGTTTCCAGATTTGGATATCCGAAAACCACATCGATCCAAATTAACGATAGGTCATCAATCTCAAGTGAAGAGGAAGATTTAGACTGCAAGGGTTATTGTCGTTAACTCTGAGGGTGATTCGAAAATGAGTGTAACGAGATAATGCCTTCCGTTTCGTTCGAACCCGGAATGAACTTGTATGGATTGAATGCTTTCATAACATCGTCAGGTGGACGATGAGCATTCTAAGAGATGTGTTCTCTAAAGGTAATCGTAGCCTCAAGCCTCATCAACCAGGAATGGCTAAAACAGGGGAGGTGCAGCAAGGTTAGTGGGTAGCACCCAAGTTGGACAGGATTTCCCCTATCTAGAGGTCCCTTCTTATTTTTCAGCTGTGTGGGCAGTTGATTGCAACAACTGCTGGGGTGTCTTGTTCGGGAATTATACAGTAAGGGATGGTTCCGGCCTTGTGTTGCAGGGGACTTAGGGTGGGTCCTCGGTACGCTGATCTAGGCCAAGTACTATGACGGGAGGTACCCTAGTAGCCCTGCCATTGTATGGAATCCAATCTCCAATAAATGCCCTCGGATTTGATTGTATTACCCACTTGTTGGCTAGTATGCTGGAATTTAATCATGTAACAATTTCAGCTATTTCTTATTTACTTGAAAATCCTAGACACAATTATAATATCACTGAATTTCCTATCAAATGTTTGGTTAGCGTAAGGTAAAAACTTACCCATGTTTATGTGTGGGAAGTCTTACGTGATACCTTTTGTTTTCAAAGGATTTTCAAAGTTAAGCAACTTTAATCTGTTACTCATACCAGACCCATGTCTGACCCGGAGTTTATTTCTGTTTTTCCTAAACTCTTGGGTACTCAAAATTTTATGAGTAGCCAAGGGATTCAGGTTAGCTTTGACGAATTATGGAGGAGCAATGGAGCAGGAGGCTTCAACGTTATAGATATGTATAGTGTTCTACTGTGTTGGTATCTCTGTGTTGTATTTGAGTTGTATCGAGTTGTATTAACTAGACAGGTGTTTATAACTGTTTAGTATGTGATGTATTATCTGTGTAACCCAGATTGATGTTGTATACTATGTAATATTTATGTGATTAATATAATTTATTCATTCCGCTGTTGAGATTCTGATGTTGTTTCTTCTTTTTCTTCTCTATCTTTTTTGTTTTCTCACCCCTTCTTTTTTAAAGATGATACGTCTTCCTGGTAGCAGGAAGACAGGTCGTCACATTTGGTATCAGAGCGCTAGGTTGAGCGAATACCTAGGCTCTTGAGTGATTTCTTTCTGGAGAGAGTGTATTTGTAATTTTGATATATTTATTTCTACCTTTATGTTGGGTTATCTGTTCGGGTTTTCCAATATAAGTTATAAAGGTAGATAAGGTAGTAGTGTGTGTAACACGACTACCAATGGTGGGAAGTGTATCTGTCGAGACTGTAAACCTAATACCGTCTCGAGTGAGCTTTGGGTGGTGTAAGGATTTCATCGATCTCTGAAGGAAACCTGTTAAGGTTTGGAGTTTATCTTTGAAGTGTAAGTTGGATGAGCTAGAGTTTGGATCTGTCGGTTGGACAGAAGAGAGTCATATACCTCAAGATGTAGTAGTTGTGTGATGAGACACAGTGACTATGGATGTCTCCGAAGATATTTCTTTGGAACAAGTTTTAAAGAAGTGTGTCTGCTTCGGTGATGTGTTTGAGTTCAGCAGGGTGTTTCTGTTTGGTTTGAGGTTCGAGTTTATCGGGGAGCTTCTGGATTAGAAGTCTTTGGGCATCTGGATCAGCAGTGTAGCTCGGAGTGTTCTTTATGCCATCGAGGAGGTCTTTTGGCCTAGTAGTTTTTCTTGAGGTGATTTCAGAAGTAGCAGAGTGGATCCATTTCTTCGATGGATTGGCTAGTTAAGCGTAAGTTGTTCTGTTTGGTAAAGAGAGAATAGTTTTTCTTTGGAATTAGGCTGGGTTGATCGCAAAAGTGACTTGCGATAGCTGAGTGTTCTCTTGGGTTGTCAGAGATTTTTTCTGGATGTCTTCAGGAAGTCAGAGTTTTGCTAACATCTGAAGATCAAGTTTGGTATCGACTGGATTTCAGAAGTGGTACCGATGGTTCAGCTTAGTTTAGGATGGTTTTTTAGTTTGGTGAAGTAGCTCTGGTTTTGGAGGAAACTTCTGAGTTTTATTTTTGGATCTGTTGAACCATATTTTTGGAATGTATTGTCTAGTCCGTGCTTGTGTTCGTCATCAGCATTTTCATCTACTCAGTCAGAGTTGCGCAGTGGAAGCATGGTGGCAGTTGTTTTAGTGTGGAAGCAACTGTAAATTGCAGTGTTTGGATTAGAGAGTTTTCTACAGGAAATTTTTCAAGATCTTAAGGTCAGATTGACAGGTGCATCTGTTTTATCTTTTTCGGATAAGAGTAGTGAAATCTGTTTCCTGATTTTGGAGTAGAGTGGAGTTCTGAGTTTTGGTTGATCTTGGAAAGATCATTTTGTTAGATTGTTTTGGTTCAGTTTGTTTCGAGAGGTATCAGCGAAGGATGAGCTGATCAGGAAGGATGTAGGCAGTCCAGGATCGTCAGAAGAGTTTTGTGAATAAGAGACGGAGGAAATTGGATTTCGAAGTCGGAGATTTGATTTTGGATAAGTGTTTGATCTTCAGGAGTGAATTGTCAGTTTGGATAACTGGGATTCGTTGTGTTTCACAAATCTCTGAGGGAGTACGTGTAAGATTCTATCTCTGGATTTGGAACCAGTAGTTCAGGAGTTTTGGTTGTTGAGTCAGACTTGTCTGTAGTCTGATATCCTGTCTTGTTTTGTAGATCTAGATGAGTAGGGGCTCTATAGCTCAGTACCTAGATTGTTTGGATTTTGTAGAGCGAGTATCCCAGTATTTATACGTAGGAAACTCTAGATAATTCTATCCAAAATTTTGTCTGGATAGTTAGATTTGTTTGTTTGGATGATTGGTTGATATGGTTGTTAGCGTATGATTGATATATGCATGTGTTTTAAAATTTAAATCATTAGTTAGATTATTAAATTACCTTTGTTTTAAATTTCGAGGACGAAATTCTTTTAAGGGGGGAGGAATGTGATATCCCGGAAACTTTAAGCAATATCAATTTAATAATCTATGTTAAAATTAAATTGATTTGATAATAATTATTAATAAGATTTGAATTGATTTAATAATCTTCTTTTAAATAAATATTTAACTGATAATTTATCTTTTAAAAGCTAATAAATTGTTTTCTATGTATATATATTTGTATATATTCTAAATAGATAAGCTCTGTTTTAAATTTAATAAATAAAGATATGTTTTCTAATTTTAATATTTTTTGTAATTATAATTTGATTTAATATTATTTTTAAGGCTATTTAAATAAATAACTAAATGGTTTAAAATACTTAAGAAAAATATTAATTGTTTTAAATTTATTTTAGTATTAAGTTTGAATTTAAATAAGATTAACAAAAGGGTTGTTTTGTTCTTTTAAGTATAGCTTGATGAAAATAAGTAATGAAGTGATAATTTCTTTTATAATTTCTTTTAATTTAATAATGAGTTATTTTTAAATAATATATAAATGTAATATTTGATAATTTAAGTTTTTAAATAAATAGAAATTGCTTAAGGGACAAGTGTTATTATATTGGAGCTTTATAACATGTGTTAAGTAACAAACCAATATAAGTGACTAAAACAACTTTATAATATACATGAGGTATAGAAACCTGTAAGTAGTATGTAACTAGGAAAGCAAAATGAATGTAGCTTGTAAATAAAGATGTAGGCAAGAATATAAAGTATAAAAACAAAACAGGTAATAGGATCTTGTAGGGGAAGTTGTATATGCAGGCAAAGAAAAATGCAAAGCAAAGTAATAATTAAAATCTATGAACATGAAAAGATGTAATAAACTAAGTAGGACACAAAGTACTCAAACATTTAATGCAAGCAACATTTTAGTCAATTCAAATTGTTTTTAAAACAACTCAGCCTCCATTTATAAAAATCTCTGATCAATAAGATAAAAAAAAATATACTTACCTGCAAATTGCTTAACCCAATAAACACTTTCCCCCGTACTAACTTTTCTTTCTATATATCATTCCCTTATTTTCATTTGTTAAAATATAGCAAACCAGAGGATAATAAGATAACATCCTCATTTTACAACTTAAATATCATACAACAACAAAGGCAAGAAGATTTAGGATCAAAGCATATCATTTCTCAGTTTTTAAAGTTCAAAGCTGCTTTTCAAACTAGCTGTGCTCTGTCCATCTTCCCAAATCAATGGTGAGTAACTTCTTGTTTAAAAAAAATACTTTAGTATATTTATATTTGTTGCTTGAATAACGTCTGAAATGGGTATGTTTATATGTATACATACTTATGCAATTTTGAGTATATATGATATCCACATGTTTGTTAGCTAGAAAATACCCTATTTATAAATTGCAAACCCAGGTTTAAATGCTAAATCATTTTCTCTTGATCCATTGATTTCTAGGACTTAAGATCAACATAAGATATGACTGTTTGTTTACAAAGGAAGTGTTAAAATTTTATTTAAGCTAAAATAAATTAGTTTGCTCTGGAAAAACCTTAAGAAGAGTAATGCTTAAGTATTTATCAAAAATTCAAACTTGGTAAATCAATGATTCAGGATCATAAACTAATTACTAAATCAAAATTAGGATTTTTAAAAACTAAATCTAATTTTTTAGTTAAGTATTGGATATACATTACTGTTTTGATCAATTAGGGAATTTTGGGTTGCCTTTGGCAATACAGTTGATCAGAGTGGCTGTGGTTCTTTCTGGAGGTAGATGAGTGATCGGAGAGGCCAGGAAAAATGGGTGATGGTTGATCAGAGGAGTGTGGCGATGGTGGTTGGCCAGAAGGTTTTTTAAACCTAATTTTTGCCTGGGTTGAATTTTTGGTCAGGTCGATCACTCTGGTGGATCGAGTGCATCGGGATTCAAGGGGATGTTAGCTGGAGCATTGACGAAGCTTTGTCCGGTGGTGATGGTTCTCTGGTGATCGGAGAGGCGAGTTCGAGTTGATGACAGGTTTCGAGGGGGAAACTGATTGTGTTCCAGGTTTTGGCTCGAACTCTCGATTTCGAGTTCGAGTGATTATTGGAGTTCTGGCAATCTGGAGTTATTACGTGGGGGGGGGGGTTGTCGACTTGCTCGACGACGTGGCGACGACCAAAGGTGATCATCGGCGATGGGCACGTGCACCGTGCACTTTGAATTTCTGATGAGATTTTGAGTTTGGGCAGAAATTTTACTCGAGTAAATTGTTTAGTTTACTCGAAGTTGAGGAGGGATTGACTCGGGGTAGAAAAGTTTGTACTTGAGTCAATTTTATTTGTTACAGGTTTTGTTTTAAAACCTGTCTATTTAATTTTTAAAACAGAAATTGGAATTGAAATACAGATTTTAAACAAAGTTTAAATCTAGTATGAAGTATAGATTCAAAATGACTTTGAATCTTATAGTTTTAAATAATTTAAAAGTGGGGTTTTCAGGTTTTTAAAACCTGACAGTTTTCATATTTTAAATTTAATTTAAAATCTTAAACCAGAATTTAAACCGAGTTTAAATTCAAAGTTAAGTTCAGTTTTCAAATAAACTTTTAAATCTTGAAGTTTTAAAAAAATTAATTTGGATTTTAAATCAAGAATTTAAAATCAAGGTTTTAAAAGCAAGTTTAAATCAAAGTTTTAAATCAAAGTTTAAAGCCAAGTTTAAATCAAATGTTTAGATATGGATTCAAGTTTCTTGAATTCAAGTCTATGATTTAAATCAGTTTTTAAATCTGAATGTCTTAAACAAGTTTAAATCAAATAGCTTTTTAAAGTAATTTGTTTTCAAATAAATATTTCAATTGGATTTTGATAAAGTTCTTTTATAAAAAGGATTTTGAATGAAAAGTTAAATAATTTGTTTTAACTTGAATTTTCAAGTTAAAGTGTAATTTATTTTTAAGCTTAAATTTTAAATAAAAATTTAAGTAATTTAGTTAGAACTTTTCTTATATAGGTTTATAAGTTGATATTTAAATTTGGTTAATGTTTAAATATATAATCATTTGGAATCTTAAATTCAAAATGAAATTTGAATCTAAATTTAGAAGTGTAATGTTTTAAATACACTTTAAATATTTATGAAGTCATTAATAAAGGAATGGATTACCTTAGAGATAATTAAGGCATTAAAATGATTTAATGAATAAGACAATTAAGGAATGACTCATTTATTTAATTTATAAATTAATGATTTAGGTTAATTTATAATTAGAGATTAATTAGGAAAGTAATTAAAGAATTGTTTTTAGTTAATGAAGATAATTAACTAAGGATTAATTACTTATTGTAATTAATTTTAATATTGTGATTAATTTAAGTTAATTAATTTAGTTTAATTAATTTAAAAAATAATTTAATAATTTGATAAGTGTAATTACTTAGTGTAATTTATGGAGCATAATTACTTAAGGAAGTAAAAAATGATACTTACTGGAATGTAATTAGTCAAAGATGATTTATAATGAAGTAATTTGAGTAATTACTTTTGTAATTAATCAAGGGATTAATTAATGAAGATAATTAATTATGGAATAATTAATTTATTTAATAAGTAATTAAGGTAGTTAATTACTGAATGAGATTAATCAAGAGTGGTTAATAATTGTAGTTTAATTAAAGATTAATTACTTAATGTAATTAATTTAAATATGATAACTAATTAATAAAGTAATTAGGGATCATTAACTAATATATAATTAATGATGTAATTAAGAATTGATTAATTAAAACTAATCAATTTAATGATAAGTGTTTAAGTGTAATTAATTAATGTAAATAATTAAGGAGGAATATAATTAATTATAATTAATTAATTAATGAAGTGATTAAAGGTTAATTACTGTATTGGGTTAAAAATAATTAATTTGTGAAATTAATTAAAGGAAAATTACTTGAATGTAATAAAAGGGTAATTAATCAGGGATGATTAATTAAGGTAGATAATTAGAGAATAATTGATTAATTGATTTGTAATTAATCAATGGATTTGTAAGCAAGGTTTAAAATGGTAAAGTAAATAATTTAACTTACTTTAAATTAATTAGAGATGAAGTAATTAATTTAATTCATTTTAAATTAATTATAGTGTGACTAATAAATCCTTGCTTATGTATGGATGGATGATATTTGTTTACCTTGAATGGTTTGTGATCTCAGATATGAGATAAGTAATGCGGTGTGATATAAATGCTTTGGTTGAATTGTGATAATAATGTGAATTATCTATTTGTGATGATAATGTAGATTATCTATTGTGATATTGTGAATTATCTATCTGTGAGTATATAGATAATATTGAATTGTTTTAACTTTAAAACACCTTGGACCTAAAAGATACGTTTTGGATTTCGATGAGACCGGGATCGGGTTTCCAGATTTGGATATCCGAAAACCACATCGATCCAAATTAACGATAGGTCGTCAATCTCAAGTGAAGAGGAAGATTCAGACTGCAAGGGTTATTGTCGTTAACTCTGAGGGTGATTCGAAAATGAGTGTAACGAGATAATGCCTTCCGTTTCGTTCGAACCCAGAATGAACTTGTATGGATTGAATGCTTTCATAACATCGTCAGGTGGACGATGAGCATTCTAAGAGATGTGTTCTCTAAAGGTAATCGTAGCCTCAAGCCTCATCAACCAGGAATTGCTAAAACAGGGGAGGTGCAGCAAGGTTAGTGGGTAGCACCCAAGTTGGACAGGATTTCCCCTATCTAGAGGTCCCTTCTTATTTTTCGGCTGTGTGGGCAGTTGATTGCAACAACTGCTGGGGTGTCTTGTTCAGGAATTATCCAGTAAGGGATGGTTCCGGCCTTGTGTTGCAGGGGACTTAGGGTGGGTCCTCGGTACGCTGATCTAGGCCAAGTACTATGACGGGCGGTACCCTAGTAGCCCTGCCATTGTATGGAATCCAATCTCCAATAAATGCCCTCGGATTTGATTGTATTACCCACTTGTTGGCTAGTATGCTGGAATTTAATCATGTAACAATTTCAGCTATTTCTTATTTACTTGAAAACCCTAGACACAATTATAATATCACTGAATTTCCTATCAAATGTTTGGTTAGCGTAAGGTAAAAACTTACCCATGTTTATGTGTGGGAAGTCTTACGTGATACCTTTTGTTTTCAAAGGATTTTCAAAGTTAAGCAACTTTAATCTGTTACTCATACCAGACCCATGTCTGACCCGGAGTTTATTTCTGTTTTTCCTAAACTCTTGGGTACTCAAATTTATATGAGTAGCCAAGGGATTCAGGTTATCTTTGACGAATTATGGAGGAGCAATGGAGCAGGAGGCTTCAACGTTATAGATATGTATAGTGTTCTGCTGTGTTGGTATCTCTGTGTTGTATTTGAGTTGTATCGAGTTGTATTAACTAGACAGGTGTTTATAACTGTTTAGTATGTGATGTATTATCTGTGTAACCCTGATTGATGTTGTATACTATGTAATATTTATGTGATTAATATAATTTATTCGTTCCGCTGTTGAGATTCTGATGTTGTTTCTTCTTTTTCTTCTCTATCTTTTTTGTTTTCTCACCCCTTCTTTTTTAAAGATGATACGTCTTCCTGGTAGCAGGAAGACAGGTCGTCACATTTGGTATCAGAGCGCTAGGTTGAGCGAATACCTAGGCTCTTGAGTGATTTCTTTCTGGAGAGAGTGTATTTGTAATTTTGATATATTTATTTCTACCTTTCTGTTGGGTTATCTGTTCGGGTTTTCCAATATAAGTTATAAAGGTAGATAAGGTAGTAGTGTGTGTAACACAACTACCAATGGTGGGAAGTGTATCTGTCGAGACTGTAAACCTAATACCGTCTCGAGTGAGCTTTGGGTGGTGTAAGGATTTCATCGATCTCTGAAGGAAACCTGTTAAGGTTTGGAGTTTATCTTTGAAGTGTAAGTTGGATGAGCTAGAGTTTGGATCTGTCGGTTGGACAGAAGAGAGTCATATACCTCAAGATGTAGTAGTTGTGTGATGAGACACAATGACTATGGATGTCTCCGAAGATATTTCTTTGGAACAAGTTTTAAAGAAGTGTGTCTGCTTCGGTGATGTGGTTGAGTTCAGGTGGGTGTTTCTGTTTGGTTTGAGGTTCGAGTTTATCGGGGAGCTTCTGGATTAGAAGTCTTTGGGCATCTGGATCAGCAGTGTAGCTCGGAGTGTTCTTTATGCCATCGAGGAGGTCTTTTGGCCTAGTAGTTTTTCTTGAGGTGATTTCAGAAGTAGCAGAGTGGATCCATTTCTTCGATGGATTGGCTAGTTAAGCGTAAGTTGTTCTGTTTGGTAAAGAGAGAATAGTTTTTCTTTGGAATTAGGCTGGGTTGATCGCAAAAGTGACTTGCGATAGCTGAGTGTTCTCTTGGGTTGTCAGAGATTTTTTCTGGATGTCTTCAGGAAGTCAGAGTTTTGCTAACATCTGAAGATCAAGTTTGGTATCGACTGGATTTCAGAAGTGGTACCGATGGTTCAGCTTAGTTTAGGATGGTTTTTTAGTTTTATGAAGTAGCTCTGGTTTTGGAGGAAACTTCTGAGTTTTATTTTTGGATCTGTTGAACCATATTTTTGGAATGTATTGTCTAGTCCGTGCTTGTGTTCGTCATCAGTATTTTCATCTACTCAGTCAGAGTTGCGCAGTGGAAGCATGGTGGCAGTTGTTTTAGTGTGGAAGCAACTGTAAATTGCAGTGTTTGGATTAGAGAGTTTTCTACAGGAAATTTTTCAAGATCTTAAGGTCAGATTGACAGGTGCATTTGTTTTATCTTTTTCGGATAAGAGTAGTGAAATCTGTTTCCTGATTTTGGAGTAGAGTGGAGTTCGGAGTTTTGGTTGATCTTGGAAAGATCATTTTGTTAGATTGTTTTGGTTCAGTTTGTTTCGAGAGGTATCAGCGAAGGATGAGCTGATCAGGAAGGATGTAGGCAGTCCAGGATCGTCAGAAGAGTTTTGTGAATAAGAGACGGAGGAAATTGGATTTCGAAGTCGGAGATTTGATTTTGGATAAGTGTTTGATCTTCAGGAGTGAATTGTCAGTTTGGATAACTGGGATTCGTTGTGTTTCACGTATCTCTGAGGGAGTACGTGTAAGATTCTATCTCTGGATTTGGAACCAGTAGTTCAGGAGTTTTGGTTGTTGAGTCAGACTTGTCTGTAGTCTGATATCCTGTCTTGTTTTGTAGATCTAGATGAGTAGGGGCTCTATAGCTCAGTACCTAGATTGTTTGGATTTTGTAGAGCGAGTATCCCAGTATTTATACGTAGGAAACTCTAGATAATTCTATCCAAAATTTTGTCTGGATAGTTAGATTTGTTTGTTTGGATGATTGGTTGATATGGTTGTTAGCGTATGATTGATATATGCATGTGTTTTAAAATTTAAATCATTAGTTAGATTATTAAATTACCTTTGTTTTAAATTTCGAGGACGAAATTCTTTTAAGGGGGGAGGAATGTGATATCCCGGAAACTTTAAGCAATATCAATTTAATAATCTATGTTAAAATTAAATTGATTTGATAATAATTATTAATAAGATTTGAATTGATTTAATAATCTTCTTTTAAATAAATATTTAACTGATAATTTATCTTTTAAAAGCTAATAAATTGTTTTCTATGTATATATATATTTGTATATATTCTAAATAGATAAGCTCTGTTTTAAATTTAATAAATAAAGATATGTTTTCTAATTTTAATATTTTTTGTAATTATAATTTGATTTAATATTATTTTTAAGGCTATTTAAATAAATAACTGAATGGTTTAAAATACTTAAGAAAAATATTAATTGTTTTAAATTTATTTTAGTATTAAGTTTGAATTTAAATAAGATTAACAAAAGGGTTGTTTTGTTCTTTTAAGTATAGCTTGATGAAAATAAGTAATGAAGTGATAATTTCTTTTATAATTTCTTTTAATTTAATAATGAGTTATTTTTAAATAATATATAAATGTAATATTTGATAATTTAAGTTTTTAAATAAATAGAAAATGCTTAAGGGACAAGTGTTATTATATTGGAGCTTTATAACATGTGTTAAGTAACAAACCAATACAAGTGACTAAAACAACTTTATAATATACATGAGGTATAGAAACCTGTAAGTAGTATGTAACAAGGAAAGCAAAATGAATGTAGCTTGTAAATAAAGATGTAGGCAAGAATATAAAGTATAAAAACAAAACAGGTAATAGGATCTTGTAGGGGAAGTTGTATATGCAGGCAAAGAAAAATGCAAAGCAAAGTAATAATTAAAATCTATGAACATGAAAAGATGTAATAAACTAAGTAGGACACAAAGTACTCAAACATTTAATGCAAGCAACATTTTAGTCAATTCAAATTGTTTTTAAAACAACTCAGCCTCCATTTATAAAAATCTTTAATCAATAAGATAAAAAAAAATATACTTACCTGCAAATTGCTTAACCCAATAAACACTTTCCCCCGTACTAAGTTTTCTTTCTATATATCATTCCCTTATTTTCATTTGTTAAAATATAGCAAACCAGAGGATAATAAGATAACATCCTCATTTTACAACTTAAATATCATACAACAACAAAGGCAAGAAGATTTAGGATCAAAGCATATCATTTCTCAGTTTTTAAGGTTCAAAGCTGCTTTTCAAACTAGCTGTGCTCTGTCCATCTTCCCAAATCAATGGTGAGTAACTTCTTGTTCAAAAAAAATGCTTTAGTATATTTATATTTGTTGCTTGAATAACGTCTGAAATGGGTATGTTTATATGTATACATACTTATGCAATTTTGAGTATATATGATATCCACATGTTTGTTAGCTGGAAAATACCCTGTTTATAAATTGCAAACCCAGGTTTAAATGCTAAATCATTTTCTCTTGATCCATTGATTTCTAGGACTTAGGATCAACATAAGATATGACTGTTTGTTTACAAAGGAAGTGTTAAAATTTTATTTAAGCTAAAATAAATTAGTTTGCTCTGGAAAAACCTTAAGAAGAGTAATGCTTAAGTATTTATCAAAAATTCAAACTTGGTAAATCAATGATTCAGGATCATAAACTAATTACTAAATCAAAATTAGGATTTTTAAAAACTAAATCTAATATTTAGTTAAGTATTGGATATACATTACTGTTTTGATCAATTAGGGAATTTTGGGTTGCCTTTGGCAATACAGTTGATCAGAGTGGCTGTGGTTCTTTCTGGAGGTAGATGAGTGATCGGAGAGGCCAGGAAAAATGGGTGATGGTTGATCAGAGGAGTGTGGCGATGGTGGTTGGCCAGAAGGTTTCCTAAACCTAATTTTTGCCTGGGTTGAATTTTTGGTCAGATCGATCACTCTGGTGGATCGAGTGCATCGGGATTCAAGGGGATGTTAGCTGGAGCATTGACGAAGCTTTGTCCGGTGGTGATGGTTCTCTGGTGATCGGAGAGGCGAGTTCGAGTTGATGACAGGTTTCGAGGGGGAAACTGATTGTGTTCCAGGTTTTGGCTCGAACTCTCGATTTCGAGTTCGAGTGATTATTGGAGTTCTGGCAATCTGGAGTTGGTACGTGGGGGGGGGGGGGGTTGTCGACTTGCTCGACGACGTGGCGACGGCCAAAGGTGATCATCGGCGATGGGCACGTGCACCGTGCACTTTGAATTTCTGATGAGATTTTGAGTTTGGGCAGAAATTTTACTCGAGTAAATTATTTAGTTTACTCGAAGTTGAGGAGGGATTGACTCGGGGTAGAAAAGTTTGTACTTGAGTCAATTTTATTTGTTACAGGTTTTGTTTTAAAACCTGTCTATTTAATTTTTAAAACAGAAATTGGAATTGAAATACAGATTTTAAACAAAGTTTAAATCTAGTATGAAGTATAGATTCAAAATGACTTTGAATCTTATAGTTTTAAATTATTTAAAAGTGGGGTTTTCAGGTTTTTAAAACCTAACAGTTTTCATATTTTAAATTTAATTTAAAATCTGAAACCAGAATTTAAACTGAGTTTAAATTCAAAGTTAAGTTCAGTTTTCAAATAAACTTTTAAATCTTGAAGTTTTAAAAAAATTAATTTGGATTTTAAATCAAGAATTTAAAATCAAGGTTTTAAAAGCAAGTTTAAATCAAAGTTTTAAATCAAAGTTTAAAGCCAAGTTTAAATCAAATGTTTAGATATGGATTCAAGTTTCTTGAATTCAAGTCTGTGATTTAAATCAGTTTTTAAATCTGAATGTCTTAAACAAGTTTAAATCAAATAGCTTTTTAAAGTAATTTGTTTTCAAATAAATATTTCAATTGGATTTTGATAAAGTTCTTTTATAAAAAGGATTTTGAATGAAAAGTTAAATAATTTGTTTTAACTTGAATTTTCAAGTTAAAGTGTAATGTATTTTTAAGCTTAAATTTTAAATAAAAATTTAAGTAATTTAGTTAGAACTTTTCTTATATAGGTTTATAAGTTGATATTTAAATTTGGTTAATGTTTAAATATATAATCATTTGGAATCTTAAATTCAAAATGAAATTTGAATCTAAATTTAGAAGTGTAATGTTTTAAATACACTTTAAATATTTATGAAGTCATTAATAAAGGAATGGATTACCTTAGAGATAATTAAGGCATTAAAATGATTTAATGAATAAGACAATTAAGGAATGACTCATTTATTTAATTTATAAATTAATGATTTAGGTTAATTTATAATGAGAGATTAATTAGGAAAGTAATTAAAGAATTGTTTTTTAGTTAATGAAGATAATTAACTAAGGATTAATTACTTATTGTAATTAATTTTGATATTGTGATTAATTTAAGTTAATTAATTTAGTTTAATTAATTTAAAAAATAATTTAATAATTTGATAAGTGTAATTACTTAGTGTAATTTATGGAGCATAATTACTTAGGGAAGTAAAAAATGATACTTACTGGAATGTAATTAGTCAAAGATGATTTATAATGAAGTAATTTGAGTAATTACTTTTGTAATTAATCAAAGGATTAATTAATGAAGATAATTAATTATGGAATAATTAATTTATTTAATAAGTAATTAAGGTAGTTAATTACTGAATGAGATTAATCAAGAGTGGTTAATAATTGTAGTTTAATTAAAGATTAATTACTTAATGTAATTAATTTAAATATGATAACTAATTAATAAAGTAATTAGGGATCATTAACTAATATATAATTAATGATGTAATTAAGAATTGATTAATTAAAACTAATCAATTTAATGATAAGTGTTTAAGTGTAATTAATTAATGTAAATAATTAAGGAGGAATATAATTAATTATAATTAATTAATTAATGAAGTGATTAAAGGTTAATTACTGTATTGGGTTAAAAATAATTAATTTGTGAAATTAATTAAAGGAAAATTACTTGAATGTAATAAAAGGGTAATTAATCAGGGATGATTAATTAAGGTAGATAATTAGAGAATAATTGATTAATTGATTTGTAATTAATCAATGGATTTGTAAGCAAGGTTTAAAATGGTGAAGTAAATAATTTAACTTACTTTAAATTAATTAGAGATGAAGTAATTAATTTAATTCATTTTAAATTAATTATAGTGTGACTAATAAATCCTTGCTTATGTATGGATGGATGATATTTGTTTACCTTGAATGGTTTGTGATCTCAGATATGAGATAAGTAATGCGGTGTGATATAAATGCTTTGGTTGAATTGTGATAATAATGTGAATTATCTATTTGTGATGATAATGTAGATTATCTATTGTGATATTGTGAATTATCTATCTGTGAGTATATAGATAATATTGAATTGTTTTAACTTTAAAACAACTTGGACCTAAAAGATACGTTTTGGATTTCGATGAGACCGGGATCGGGTTTCCAGATTTGGATATCCGAAAACCACATCGATCCAAATTAACGATAGGTCGTCAATCTCAAGTGAAGAGGAAGATTCAGACTGCAAGGGTTATTGTCGTTAACTCTGAGGGTGATTCGAAAATGAGTGTAACGAGATAATGCCTTCCGTTTCGTTCGAACCCAGAATGAACTTGTATGGATTGAATGCTTTCATAACATCGTCAGGTGGACGATGAGCATTCTAAGAGATGTGTTCTCTAAAGGTAATCGTAGCCTCAAGCCTCATCAACCAGGAATGGCTAAAACAGGGGAGGTGCAGCAAGGTTAGTGGGTAGCACCCAAGTTGGACAGGATTTCCCCTATCTAGAGGTCCCTTCTTATTTTTCGGCTGTGTGGGCAGTTGATTGCAACAACTGCTGGGGTGTCTTGTTCGGGAATTATCCAGTAAGGGATGGTTCCGGCCTTGTGTTGTAGGGGACTTAGGGTGGGTCCTCGGTACGCTGATCTAGGCCAAGTACTATGACGGGCGGTACCCTAGTAGCCCTGCCATTGTATGGAATCCAATCTCCAATAAATGCCCTCGGATTTGATTGTATTACCCACTTGTTGGCTAGTATGCTGGAATTTAATCATGTAACAATTTCAGCTATTTCTTATTTACTTGAAAACCCTAGACACAATTATAATATCACTGAATTTCCTATCAAATGTTTGGTTAGCGTAAGGTAAAAACTTACCCATGTTTATGTGTGGGAAGTCTTACGTGATACCTTTTGTTTTCAAAGGATTTTCAAAGTTAAGCAACTTTAATCTGTTACTCATACCAGACCCATGTCTGACCCGGAGTTTATTTCTGTTTTTCCTAAACTCTTGGGTACTCAAATTTATACGAGTAGCCAAGGGATTCAGGTTAGCTTTGACGAATTGTGGAGGAGCAATGGAGCAGGAGGCTTCAACGTTATAGATATATATAGTGTTCCGCTGTGTTGGTATCTCTGTGTTGTATTTGAGTTGTATCGAGTTGTATTAACTAGACAGGTGTTTATAACTGTCTAGTATGTGATGTATTATCTGTGTAACCCTGATTGATGTTGTATACTATGTAATCTTTATGTGATTAATATAATTTATTCATTCCGCTGTTGAGATTCTGATGTTGTTTCTTCTTTCTTCTCTATCTTTTTTATTTTCTCACCCCTTGTTAACCCCTAAATCCCTACGACTTATGGCCTCACGACTTATGAGCTGTACGACTCATGGACTTACGAGATAAGGAGTCTACGACTCATGGTCCAGATGGTTCAGCGAGTCAAGGTCTGTACGACTCATCAGACTTGGAAACGTACGACTCATAAGGTCTTACGACTCATCAGACTTGGAAACATACGACTCATAAGGTCTTACGACTCATCAGACTTGGAAACGTACGACTCATAAGGTCTTACGGCTCATAGGGCTTACGACTCATCAGACTTGGAAACGTACGACTCATAAGGTCTTACGACTCATAAGGTCTTACGACTCATCAGACTTAGAAATGTACGACTCATAAGGTCTTACGACTCATAAGGTCTTACGACTCATCAGACTTGGAAACGTACGACTCATAAGGTCTTACGACTCATAGGGCTTACGACTCATCAGACTTATGACTCGTAAAGACGTACGACTCACAAAGACATACGACTCATCAGGCTTACGACTTATGGTGCGTACGACTCATCAGGCTTACGACTTAAAGGCTATCGAAACTGGAATCCAAGGCCCTGGCCTGTGCTATTTTGATCTGATGAGTCGACTACGACTTAACACTTGTCTTCCAACTAAGCCGCAAGATGGACCATAAGGCGCCCACGAGACATCATGAGTCGAATACGAGTCACGACTTACCATGAGTCGGATACGACCCATGACTTGGTCGAATTGAAAGCTCAGAAATCTGCTCCTATAAATACCCCATCACTTCCAACTTGGAGGGGACTTTTTTGGCCATTCATTCCTCCAAGCGCCGTTACGCTGTCGAAGCCTCCTCTCACTCAGCAATCAAAGATCTTCAAGCATTCGAGACACTACAACAATCTTCGAGAAGAGCTCCTAACATCCAACACGGATTCGTCGAGTTTCATCATCGAAGATCGAGCTAGTAGTCAAGAATGTTTTCATGATCAAGTTGTATCGTTTTTAGAAAGATATTGTATCAAATTGTAACCGAATCAGCAATAAAAGACTATAAAGTGGATGTAGGCTCAATTACGGGCCGAACCACTATAAATCTGTTGTTCATTTACTGTTTTTTCTGCTATTTTCAGCTCATATTCTGTTCCCGTACCAACGGGTGGTGCTTTCACAAGTTTATTACACACACCGGGTGTTAGCGTTCACTTTTTACCGTTAACATTTTGGTGCTTTCACTGAGAATTGAACTCAGGCGATCATCCACCGTTGCTTCGCAAAGACTCATAAAAAGAACCTCTCTTAAAAACCAGATCCGAAATAATGGCTCCTGGAATAAGAGGTAGACCTATCAGATCTGGAAATGCTCACGAAGGGACTTTCGCTTCCCCAACAACAGACCAAGCAACCCCAACCGTTGGAGTCACCAGGGCTGAATTGGATGACGCAGTTTCTGGATTATACCAACAAATTGAAGCTCAAAACGCTTTGATGATGGATAGATTAACTGCTCTGCTCGGGGAAAATCGTCAACCGGAAAACCATCGAACTACTCTTCCTGAAATGCCACCTTTCCAAGCTGATGGTTCTATGCCGCAACCAACTTGTCATGAGCATATGCCCGGGCAAAATTCCGAGGGAAGAACTAATGCTTGCCCGGAGGTGTCTTTGAACAATAAAGAGTACTTGTCTGAAATGGTTGGCCGCATCATGAAAAAGAGCATGCAAAGGGAAGAGGATGAGGCTGACTGGGGATTTGCGCCAAGCAGAACTCCGTTTACTGAAAGGATCCTAAGAGCGGAGTTTCCAAGGAAATTTGCACCTCCTACTATCCAAGCCTATAGGGGAACCAGTGACCCTAATCATTTCCTCTACAAATACGATTGGCATATGACCGGTGCAAGAGCGTCAGACGAGATCAAGTGTCGATACTTTCCGGTATACCTAGAAGGTGTGGCTTTACTTTGGTTCACAAAGCTTCCAGTTCGGTCTGTAGATAAGTTCTCCGACTTAACGCAAAAGTTTAAAGAACAGTTCAGATTGTATGCTTCAAAAGCTAAGGATATAATGTCACTGTCTAACCTTGAACAAGCGCCCGGAGAATCAATCAAATCTTTCTTGAGCCGTTTCAATATAGCTTTAGCCGAGGTAGAAAATGCGGAACCACGCATGATCCTGACTTATTTGATGCGAGCCATTGATAAATCGAGTAAATTTGGAATATGGCTAAAGATGAAGGAACCGAACTCACTTGATAAATTTTATAAGAAGGCCGATGAGTTCATTCGCCTTGAAAGCCTTTCTGCAACATCGAAAGTGGTTATTGCCCAGACTGATAATGACAATGTCCCACCTAAGAAAAGAGAATCTGAAAGTCAGAAAAGGGAGAATGAAGGAGGAAAAAGCCAGAGAAATGAAAAGAAACCTCGCCGCTTTAATCCTTCGGACTTTACTCCTTTAACTGATACACCAAGAAATATCTTTTTTGCAACAAAAGACGTTGTCAGGTATCCTAAGCCACCTGAGATGACAAGAGGGGCAAAGCGTAATGGAAAATTCTGCCAATTTCACAATCAACCTGGCCATGACACTGACCAATGTCACCAATTAAAGAAGGTGATTGAAGAATTGCTAGAGCAGGGTAAACTCCAACAATACGTTAAAAGGAACGGGGTCGATCCAACCTCATCCACTCGGGATCAACAACACCCTACCCATCAATCCGATTCTCACAACAACACTGCAGTGCAAGATTCAGAAAAGCTTGTCATTAATGCTATCACAGGGGGGCCATACCCAGCAAGCAGAAGTTGGGATGACTACTAATTACCCACAAAACTGCGACTGGGGCATCTCTCACTTTCTCTGGCATAAAAATCCAAAAGCTATGAATCAAGCACAAATGGAAATCCAGCTTGGAGATTCTGAAACAACAATAACTAGCATTCATTTTTACTTAACAGCATTGCTTGAATTTGTAAAGATAATGATGGATGTGTAACTTCTGCATTGTAAACCACTGAGAAATCAGCGTGACTCAATAATGAAAAACTATGCATTGTGTTTTCTATTATAAAATGCCTGTTATATTTCGATGTGTAAATACTCTAAATGTATTGCTAAAATATCGATCTAATACTGCAGGTCATTAAAGCAAAGCTCACCCATCGCAAAGCTAAGCGAGCCTTACAAATCATTTAGCAAATTTCAAGCAACAAAAATTTCAAACTCGAATCCCATACAAGAGGAACTTCACATAAAAAGTTGACGGCTCCACTAGGTCAAGCCCTCGTTAACTGGTTGCGATCGCTGATATAAAAAGGCATCCAACCAAATAACTTGCGTTTACTCTGTGGAGTCATTCAACATGAAGTCTACTTCTTCGGATAAAGCAATTTACTTGCAAAAGAAAGGAACACGCGCTTGGAAAGGATGATAAAGGATTGCAGATTGGCGGATGATGATACAACATGAGCGGGCAAACATGGAAGCAGCCAAAGGAAGGTATGCCTCTCAACAGGAAAGCAGGTAGATCCACTAAAGGGATACCTTCCCAAGCAGAAGGAATAAGACCCTCGCTGGCTGATTGTGATGCATCCGATCAGGCAGCTTGTGTCCATCCCATGGATCTATTTGCCCCTAAGACGCAACCTTCCTGGCACACCAACCAACTGATGCTCCTTCCCAAGGGTCGACAAAGCCCTCTAACGAGGCACGCCAATAAATGGAGAGCTTTCCTCAATCAAAAAGATCGGTGGGACTACCAAAAAGGGGCACCTTGTTAATCGATTGCGATCGTTTGTACAAACAAACATCCAATCGAACGACTTACGCTTGTCCCGTGGACCCCTCCGACCATGAGAAAGTAACTTCCAGGCAATCACAAGCCCTCTTCGGAGGCACAAGCCCTCTTCGGAGGCACAAGCCCTCTTCGGAGGCACAAGCCATCTTCAGAGGCAAAAGCCCTTTTCGGAGGCACAAGCCCTCTTCGGAGGCACAAGCCCTCTTCGGAGGCACAAGCCATCTTCGGAGGTAAAAGCCCTTTTCGGAGGCACATTTCATCAGGGTAAAAGTGCAAAATGCTTCTCTTCGGAGACCCACTTCACCCGAGTAGAAATACAAAAAATTGCTTCTCTTCGGAGACCAAAATCAAGACTTCTTTGGAAGCACAAGACCTCTTCGGAGGCACACCAATACCTCACAAAGCATAATGCTACTCTTCGTAGTCCACATGCTACTCCTCAAAAATACCAAAATAAAGCCCTCCTTAGAGGCACACTTCGGTTCGTAAGGAAGACCTACTTGTTCATCTTGAAAAAAAAAAACTCTTCCCCAGAAATCGAAGTGCTAAGTAATATCTTCTTCTGAGATTCGCTTTACCGCGTAGGAGAATTCACTTCTCAAAAACATGAAGTAAACATCTCCGAAGGTTGAAGCGTGAAAACTTATCTGAAAATGGGACACACTCCGTTTAAGTAGAATAATCATTCCCTCAAAGATGGAATAGTTATTCTATGGAAAATAAGAGTACGGGTCTCGCTAAAAGCGAAAGATATTGTAAAGCACTTGTGGTATAGGGGCAATATCATATGATACGGCTACAACAATAAAAAGTAGTATTCAAGCAACATACCACAAGCACATAACAATATCACGCGAAAAGGCTGTGGAATAAATGCATTCTTAAACACAAACAAAAAGTTTGTACAAGTGAAAAGAATCGTTTGTTCTACACTAAAAATAAAAAACAAATGCATTCTCACATACACAAGAGTTTGTACAAGTAAAATAATTGATTTATTTAGCACTACAAAAATTCTTTACATGTGCAGATATCTCGAACAAGCAAAAGCAGGGACCGGTACCCGCACAATCCCCGGTCAATACATGCAAAGAGCAAAAATAATAAGTAGAAAATCCAGCTTGATTATTCCTTCCTCTCACCACCCTTGGAGCTCTTTCCCGGCCTAATGATTAGCTTTTGAAGTCGTTGTGAACGGGCAGGGGCAGAAGGAGAAAGAGGTACAGCCGGATCAACTACTGCTTCCTCTTCAGTGGAAGTCTTCTTCTTTTTCCTTACAGCACGCTTCCCCTTCCTCTTTGAAGAAGACTCGCTCCCCGGAGTAGCAAGCAATGTTGAAAGCTTCGTATCGTCGTCAAGAGACCGCTCCGGGGTCTTCTCGATGTCTTCAAAATCCTCCACCTTCTATTCCTGAGAAGCAGCCGGATCATCCAAGCCTTGAAGAGCTTCGATTTTCTCTGCCTGTGATCCCGGTTGGGAAGCAGAAGGAGGAGTAATTTGGGAAGACGGAGGAACGGCAATCGAAGGAGTGAAAGCTTGTGTAGTGCTTGGTGCCTCCGCTGTAGAAGAAAAGAAGTTAAAATCAGCATCCCCCGAAAATAAAGAAGGCATCGGTTCATCAAAGTTTAAGTAACAAGTAAGAAGGTCATCGAATTCGGCTAAGTCAAATGACTGGTTCATTAGACCCGAGACGACACCAAGAGTACCTGGAGGAGTTGGCTTTGCAAGATCCACCTCAAACTTCTCGGCTTCAATATCATCCAGTGCCTCATCTTCAGTAGGAGTAGTTGCAGTTTCCTGGGCAACTTTAGCTGGTTGTAAAGAATGAGAGCTGGAATCTATAATATTAACGTCGGCTGAAGTGGAAGTTAGAACGGGGGCAGTTAAAGGAGTTTCTTCTTTTGGAGGCTCTTCTCCCATTGTTTCAGCTCGTATTTTGGCAAGTTGCTCCTTCCCCTTAACAAGAGCGGCACGAGCCTCATCATCGAGATAGCGCTCCTCAAGTTCCAACTCATTATAGCCAGCCCCGCCGAGCATATCCATTGCGATTTCCCACACTTCAGCCAATGTAATTTCATAACCGGGACCAAGAAAAGAGAGGCTCCCACGACCCAGAACGCTGTGTAAGTAAAAGTCGAATAAAGTAGAGCTGATGTCTGCTTTCGTCGCCTCATGTGATTGCTCAGCCGCTTCCTTTTCGGCAACGGCAGCAACCCGACCAGCGGTAGCCTCATCACGCTCTACCTCAGCTTTAGCGAGTCGAGACTTTAGTAACTCAATCTCTACGTTCTGGGAGGTGACTTTTTCCCGCAAATCGGCGTTTTCTGTGCGGTATTTCTCAGTAATATGTTGTTCAGCGGCAAGCTTCATTTCGACATCTCTCTGTGCAGCATGTGCATCCCGCACCTGTTTTTGAAAGACTTCTTCTTTTTGAGTATGAGATGCAGAAGAAGAAGCAAGATCTTCCTTAAGTTTTTTAACCTCGGACTCAAGTTTTGCATAACCATCAGCAATATTTGTCATCTCGACATTATGCTGTTTGCAAATTTTGTCCCACTCCGCCTTATCGTTTTCCATAGTCAGCATCGCCTCAAGGTTGGCACGATTAACCCTTTGTAGTTCATCGACAAGCTTCTGCCACCGCGACATCCTCTCGATATTAAGCCTGACTGCGTCAAGACTGCTAAGCATGTCTGGCTTATCAATCGGAACTAGGTCCAAGTCAAAGCGCACCCCTTTTAGGCACCAATTCGGAAAACGACTCTGAAGTGTTGGGGGGCCGTCCTTAACTTGATATTGCGGTCTGTTAATGATAGTCTGAATGTCAGATTTCTTCAGAGGAGGAGAGCTGGCCAGAATATCGGAAGGAATGGGAGCGTCAGTCTTTTCAGAAATTTCAGACGCGTCAAGCGGTTTAGATCGTTTGCTCGGTTCATCGGCAATCTGAGTTTTTCCCTTATCATCGTAAGACTTCCGCTTATGAGAGTAGTCACTCCTATGCGAAGAGTCGTATCGCTCGGCATCTTTCCTTCTTTGCCACTGATCGTAATCCCGCTTCTCCTGGGCTTTCCTTCGAGCCCTCTCTTCATCTGTTTCTTTTGGGGTATCAAGGTATTTCCTAAAGTCATAGGTGCCGCGGCCTCCACGGTACTTGAATGAGTCATAATATGAACCTGTACGTCCCATTGGAGAACCTGAAAGCAAAAAAGGAGTAAAGTTTAGAGATTTCCAGGAGAAAGAGGATAAAAGTTTATAAGTGCTGAAAAATCCTAAGTGTGTGTGGCGTGCAAGCTACATGCATCAAACTACAGACCACGCTTTAGTGTGGAAACAGAGACGACTGGCGTAGTAGGCGTCTGGGTTTGTTTAAAGGTAGAAGTCGCCTCGACAATGGGAGAAGTTTCTTTTGGATTGTTATCCCCAAAAAGCTCTCGAGAAGTTATCATGATATCGCTCAAGCCATCAAAGGTGTCATCACCCAGGAGTTCAGCAGACTTCTCTTTCTCAACCTCTGTATCAATGGATTTCTCAAGAACTCGAGGATTCTCTTCCTCCTCAGTAATTGGGGTAAGCGCCGACTTGCTGACTAACCCTACGACATTGATGGATGCGGAACATTTTACCAAAGCAGCCTCCGCGACGGGTGCTTCTGATGCAGTTTCTTCTACAGAAGCTGGGGCATCCAAGTCCTCCACTTGGGAACCTGAGACAGCTAACGTTTCCGCATCAGAACTCGAGATTTCATGAATTTGAGTCGATCTAGAAGGATGTAAAAGTCCAAACTGGTGGAAAACTCATCTTTCAACAAGAATTTCACATCCCGTTCTTCAGTCGAAACAGCCATGAGCTTCTCCAGAGTTTGCTTATGACTAGGATCCCTAGAGGGAGACAGGAGCGCTGAAATGAGAAAGCAAAGTTAAAACACTTAGTGATTCGGACTGCAAGATACTCAGAGAACAAGGAGAAGAAAGGATAGGCATTCTTACTTCCTTCTCTCCACACGGCATAAAAACCAGGGGGACAGCGAACATAAAAATACTAAGTCAAAAACCCGTGAGCAGTATCAGGGAGGCCGACAACCAGTTTGCGATTCCTGGCACTTCTTATAACAATGATCGAAGGATGATCTTTGATTCTGACGAAAGATCATAGATAACAGATTTCGTCAACACTAGGGAGACGGTCAAGCGTTCTGCCAAATAGTACGCATAGCCCCATTAGAACAGCATAACCATTGGGGTGTAATTGGAATGGAGCGATTGCCAGTTGGCGGAGAAGGTGTTGAAGAAAGTTGTTGAAAGGAGGAATGGCTCCGCACGAGCACATTTGTCGGTTGACTGCCACAAAGCCAGAAGGCGCTACATCAGCAGTGTTGTTCTTCTCAGGAAGGATAGCGTCGTCCTCAGCAATGCCAAATTGAGTGCATAACTGCCGAAAAGTTTTGTATACTAGAGTGGAAGATGCTCTCTCTGGGGGATTGACTAAAGGAGCTGGAATGAGAATGGATTCTCCAGTCTGAACTGTTACATCTCTTTGTTGAGAAGCCATTCTACACAAGCAACTGGATATTCAAATATGAAGGTGCACGTTTCCTAAATAGTGTGAAGTGTTGTGCAAAACTAGTAAATATAACAAATAAATACAAGCTGGAATTAAGTTAGTCGGTAATTGATCGATTATCAAATTTCAGGAATTGTTAATTTAAAAAGTTCAGGTACGGCATTAGTGCAAACCAGACATTTTCAGTTGATTAGTTCGATGTTGCTTTAATACTTTGCTTGAACTTATTGATTTAAAGCACTTCATTCACACAATCTATTTATGTTGACTATCTTTTATTGACTAATCTGTCACTTGATGTGGGCAGTCGGTGACAGTATATTTGTCCCAATTTTCTGTGGATATTGTATTAGGCAGGTTATTAGTTTGCAAGCTAGAATGATCTGTGGGAAAATGCAGCAGTTCAAAGTTCATGTAAAGCTTAAGTCATGAGTCGTTCACGACTTATATTCAAAGTTCATCCACGGCAGTTCAAAACTCATACAAAGTCTAAGTCATGAGTCGCCCACGACTTATGTTCTGACTCGTCTACGACTTAAAGGTTACAGGGCAGGTTAGCAGTACTTCAGGTCTTAAGTCGTGAGAAAATAAGAGAGGCTACAGTCCAAAGCGGCATAAAATCCTAAGTCCTGAGTCGTCTACGACTCAAGAATTATGTCTTAGGGGGCTTGACTCGTGAGTCGTACAAAGCTACTGAACCATGGCCATGCCAGCACCTCCATTGATTTGAACCCATTGACTTTTCTTCTAACCCATCTTCATCCAAACCCGATAACCTCTTAATCAAACTACTATCCTTATCCCCATTCCAAGACACCATTAAGCCATCCATTGAGTTGAGTTCAGATCCTCAAAACCTCGCCAACCTAGTCCATTAACGCCTGAAGCGCAATAACCTTACATCTCCATCGCCCTATTCATCTAAAAGATGAAATCGAGCAAAAATCAAGCTCATGAACTACCGGTATGGAAGAATTCACAACAAAGCATTGCATGAGGGGATGGATTAGGTATAGGGGGGAGAGTTCACGAATCAATGACGATTAAAGGTCGAGGATGGGTCAGAGGCACTTACGCAATGGAGAATCGAGAATCGAATTGATTGATTGACAGAAAAGGATGAAATTGCCTTGAGAAAGCTTGAAGGAACAGCAATGGCGAGTACGACTCAGAATATAGGTAATGGATAGAGGAAACGACTCAAGCATTTTATACCATTGGGCAGCGAAACACGAAGAGGCATATACGAGTTAAGATGAGTCGAAGCACACGACCCACGACTTAGGCGTGTACTTCGAGGGGCAAATGTTAACCCCTAAATCCCTACGACTTATGGCCTCACGACTTATGAGCTGTACGACTCATGGACTTACGAGATAAGGAGTCTACGACTCATGGTCCAGATGGTTCAGCGAGTCAAGGTCTGTACGACTCATCAGACTTGGAAACGTACGACTCATAAGGTCTTACGACTCATAGGGCTTACGACTCATCAGACTTGGAAACGTACGACTCATAAGGTCTTACGACTCATAAGGTCTTACGACTCATCAGACTTGGAAACGTACGACTCATAAGGTCTTACGGCTCATAGGGCTTACGACTCATCAGACTTGGAAACGTACGACTCATAAGGTCTTACGACTCATAAGGTCTTACGACTCATCATACTTGGAAACGTACGACTCATAAGGTCTTACGACTCATAAGGTCTTACGACTCATCAGACTTGGAAACGTACGACTCATAAGGTCTTACGACTCATAGGGCTTACGACTAATCAGACTTATGACTTGTAAAGACGTACGACTCACAAAGACATACGACTCATCAGGCTTACGACTTATGGTGCGTACGACTCATCAGGCTTACGACTTAAAGGCTATCGAAACTGGAATCCAAGGCCCTGGCCTGTGCTATTTTGATCTGATGAGTCGACTACGACTTAACACTTGTCTTCCAACTAAGCCGCAAGATGGACCATAAGGCGCCCACGAGACATCATGAGTCGAATACGAGTCACGACTTACCATGAGTCGGATACGACCCATGACTTGGTCGAATTGAAAGCTCAGAAATCTGCTCCTATAAATACCCCATCACTTCCAACTTGGAGGGGACTTTTTTGGCCATTCATTCCTCCAAGCGCCGTTACGCTATCGAAGCCTCCTCTCACTCAGCAATCAAAGATCTTCAAGCATTCGAGACACTACAACAATCTTCGAGAAGAGCTCCTAACATCCAACACGGATTCGTCGAGTTTCATCATCGAAGATCGAGCTAGTAGTCAAGAATGTTTTCATGATCAAGTTGTATCGTTTTTAGAAAGATATTGTATCAAATTGTAACCGAATCAGCAATAAAAGACTATAAAGTGGATGTAGGCTCAATTACGGGCCGAACCACTATAAATCTGTTGTTCATTTACTGTTTTTTCTGCTATTTTCAGCTCATATTCTGTTCCCGTACCAACGGGTGGTGCTTTCACAAGTTTATTACACACACCGGGTGTTAGCGTTCACTTTTTACCGTTAACACCCCTTCTTTCTTAAAGATGATACGTCTTCCTGGTAGCAGGAAGACGGGTCGTCACATTAAGAGAGAGGAAATGAAAAGTTTCCTTCTCTAAATAAATTTAATAAGTTACTATTACACACAAATATGTACATAAGAGTATATTTGATATACTCTAATTTACACATTAAATTAAAGTAAAACTTTATTTATAACATTAAATAAAATATTGATTTTATTTAAAAGAAACTTTGAAAAGTTCTAAGTATATTTAGACTTCATAGGCCCATTAAAGATCCAAAATGGCTAATTTTTTTGAAATTCACTCATTTCTTCCGCTGCGGGCTGGCCCAGTTCCTTCAGCCGGTGATTGCAATACCGTTAGGTATAGATGTGTGATTGTTGCTTTATTGCTTGTGTAGAAATTTTGGGGGTGAAATTCTTTTAAGAGGGGAAGAATATAACGACCCGGATTTTTGAACGGTTAAAAATTAAATATTGGAATTATTTAAATACTTGAACCTTAGATTTAATTCGAATAAAAATGATTTCAAAAGCTTATTTAAGTTCAGTTTAAATAATAAAACGTTATTGTAAATTTTAATTTATAATTTGAGTGATTAAAATCATTTTAATAATAATTCATTTTAATTAACATGTGAAATTAACATTCCGGAGCACTGTCTCCGATTATGACGAAACTAGTGCAATCGGATTGGGAATAATGAATTGTTATACGCCGTCGAGTTTCATGACGATAAGACATACTGTGTGGTCGTACATGCTCGAAACGTGCAGCGTAAAAGTAAAAGAGAATAAAATAGTGTTATTATTTGTCTATAAATAATCATTAACACTTAACCTAAATTTGATTCCCTCTTTCCTTCCTCTTTCAAATTTTTCCTGTGGGAATAAGTTAGCAGTCATTTTCAATCGATTGTTCTCGGAACCTCGCTTAATAAAATTTGACGAGAGTGGATCCTTTAGCTTCCTATTGGCAAGGGCAATAAGATGGCATGCTTTGATTTGGGGGCGATGGTGTTTGGTGTTCAACCTTGGTCGGTGAACAAGGGCAAAGGCTGATCATCATTTGAGGGGGAGTTGGATTGAGTGGGTGGTGGCGTTGTGCAAGTGGGGCAAAGGCGAGGGGTTTGACACTAGTAAAGGGAGGTGTGGCGCTATGTTGGCGAACGTGACCTGTAGGTTGTCGTTTTGTGGGGTGGCAATCGTGAATCACCAAGGACCATCGGAGATGAAATCGAGACTATGGGTGGGTTCATCGTGACGATAGGAGTTGATCGGCACATGTGAGAGGCGCTCAGGGTGGCCATGGTGAAGTGCGACCTAGGTGTCAATTTGGGGGCAAATCGAACGGAACGTGAACTAGGTGATGGTGCTAGGGTTTTAGTGGTCGAGCACGTCAAGCTCGCGTAGAGGGACTTGATGGTGAAGTCGGTTCTTTGAACCATGGAGTATTTCACTGTGTTTGTAAAATGAGGCACATGTTCGTGCATATCAGATTGCGAAGGTATGAACAGAGAGAAAGGGATTGTAACAACCCGAAATTTTACCCATAATAATTAATTCATTAATTAATTAGATAATAAAATAACTTTGTGAAATTATCAGAATTAAGCCACGGAAATTGCATCATTGTGTCTGTGGTAATTTTCTGGTCAATTTCCATATAAAGAACGTCAGAAACCGAGCTAATATGACCAAGTTATAAAATAAACAAAATAAGCAGAAATAAAAAGGAAATATATATATATATATATGGGCAGGTCGACCGGCCGGTCGACTGGGCGGGTCGACCTTGGCACTAAAGCAGTCGACCAGCCTGATGTTTTGGGGGTGAACGAATGATTGTTCGTTCGTTCGAATGATGGTGCGACTTCTTTAACCGACTTACGTTTTTGCATTCTTTATTTTAATACGGTCCCTCCATTCTTGCATCCTTTGGCTCCTATTCAGCCTATGACGTGGTTGCGTCCTATTCAATCCCCAAATCCAACGGTCCGAGATCCACTTCTACCCCTATAAATAGACCCCTAGACCTAACAGTTTTCTCATTCTAGGTTTTCTCCAATTGGGTTCACCTTTCTAGGAAGGACCCTAAATGGCATAATTTTTCCAAAGGAGAAAATCGTTATAAATTAAATTATTTTACAACTCCAAGTGGATCTGGGAAAACCAAAGGAAGTGCTTAGGACTGGAGGTGAGTGATTGTAATTATTTTAAGATTTCTTTAAGTAATTTAAACTAATAGGGTTTCCAATAGTTGTAGTTACACTACGATTTTTGGAATAGCCTTTTCAGTAGTTTATTTACCATTTTTATAATTATTTTCAGTCTATTTCCTTTCATCTATTTTTTTCTGTAATTTTAGTTTATTTCTATTAATTATAGCTTTCCTGTTTATTTATAGTTTATTTACAGTATTTGAGTTATTTACTATTATTTATACGTTATTTACATCTTCTTTCTACGCTTTGGATTTTCTTCTATTTTCAATTTTCTTTTATTCCTCCTTCTTCTTCGTGTATGGATTAGAATAGGATTAACGCGAATATGGATTAAATTGTAAGAAAACTGAAATAATGGAATAGAAGATGTAAGAAGACTGTAATATAAATGGAAATGGACTGAAATTACACCTAATTATGACGTTAATTGGACTGAATTAAAAAGATTGGCCTAGTTATAACTTAGAATTATAACTAAAAGGAGTAAAAGATGAAAGAGGCTTATTTTCACACTTAGACCTTGGGTTAAGTAATAAGCTTGATTATAATGTAGGTTATAATAAGAAAATAACATTTAAAAATATTATCGATGCTATATTTAAATAAAACAAACGATGCTATATTTACAAAAAGTCACATTTCGGACTTTAAATTCAACAAACGATGCTATATTTAAATAAAATATTTAAATATATAACCGTAAAATATACGGGTTGTTACAGACTCCCCTCCTTGAAGAAATTGCGTCTCGTAATACTTAAGAAGAAAATAAAGAGTAACAGCCATTTTAAGGCATAACAACACGAAAGAAAATTTTTAAGTGAGAAGTTCACCTTAAAGAGCAAGAGAGAGTAAGTCCGGATGTGTTCGCTCGATGAATTCTCTGGATTCCCAAGAACAATCTTTAGGATTTTCGGACCATTGAATTTTCACAAGAGGAACATCTTTATTTCGAAGGCGTTTAACCTCCATAGCAATGATGCGAATAGGATGTTGCTCATAAGTCAAATTAGGTGAAACCTCAATTTCTTCAATAACACCGGGCTCAAGAATAGAATCAGAATCTCTAAGGCATTTCCGTAGTTGAGAAACGTGAACAACGTCATGAATAGCGGAAAATTGAGCTGGTAATAAAAGGCAATAAGCCACCGATCCAATGCGTTCGATGATGGGAAATAGGCCAATATATCGAGGTGCTAACTGTCTCGATCGACTGAAACGCACAACACCCTTCATATGTGAAACACGAATAAATACCAAATCTCCCACATAGAATTCTAAATTCCTTCTTCGGTTATCGGCATAGGAATTTTGTCTACTTTGAGTTTCTTTCATCCTATGACGAATAAGGTCAATCTTTTCTATAGCATCACGAATAAAATCTAGACCCAAAACCAGCTTCTCACCGGCTTTAAGCCGGCACGAAGAAGATCGGCATGGCCTTCCGTAGAGTACCTCGAAAGGTGCCATACCAATACTATATTGGAAGCTATTATTGTAAGAAAACTCGACCAGAGAAATATGATCTTCCTAACTTCCACCAAAATCAAGAACACAAGCACGAAGAGGATCTTCAAGAGTTTGATTCACACGCTCCGTTTGTCCATTGGACTGAGGATGATAAGCGGTGCTAAAATTAAGCTTCGTTCCCAAAGCTTTTTGAAGACCCTTCCAAAATCCACTAGTAAATAATGGATCACGATCGCTAACAATAGAAGTAGGAACTCCATGCAATTTAACAATTTCTTTAACATAGAGTTTGGCCAAAAGAGGTACGGTCCGATTGGACCGAATGGGAATAAAATGCGCAGATTTTGTAAGTCTATCTACAATCACCCATAGACTGTCATGACCCGAACGAGAACGGGGAAGACCATCAATAAAGTCCATGGAAATTTGATCCCACTTCCAAATGGGAATGTCTAAAGGTTGCAATAACCCACCGGACCTTTGATGCTTGGCCTTTATGAGTTGGCAAGTCATGCAATGCTTAATAAAGTTAGCAATATCAGATTTCATTTCATCCCAATAATAAAGTCGCTTCATGTCCGCATACATTTTACTACTAGCGGGATGAATGGTAAATTTAGAACGATGAGAATCTTCTAGAATGTCTTTACGAAGGTCACTAATATTTGGAACAATAAGTCTACCAAATTTCTGAATGCCTCCGTGAGCATCAATATCAAAGTCTTTCAAACCATCAACCTTATTTTTATCCCTACAACTTTGGCTAAGAAGAGCCAATTCGGGATCATACTTTTGAGCTTCAAGGATGTGGTATAAAAGAGAAGGATGAGCCTCAAGGCTACATAAAACAAGAGATGAACATGAATCAGATTCACGATCTCGAATCTCACAAGTGGACAAAGTCTCGAGATCGTTCCATTTGGATTTCATCATGGAAACAATCGCTTGTTGCTTACGACTAAGGGCATCGGCAACACGATTTCCGTTCCCAGGAGTATAAAGAATATCAAGATCATAAGATGCAAGGAATTCGAGCCAACGTTGTTGACACAAATTAAGTTTCTTTTGAGAAAATAAATACTTCAAAGATTTATGATCGGTGTAGAGAACAAATTTCTCTCCCAAAAGATAATGATGCCAAATTCTAAGGGCGAAAACAATGGCCGCGAGTTCTAAATCATGAGTGGCATATCAAGTCTCGGTAGGCTTTAATTGCCTAGAAGCATAAGCAATAACACATTCCCTTTTCATGAGAACGACTCCTAAACCAACACGACTAACATCGGTATAAAACATCAAGTCTTGGTTCCCTTCGAGAATCACAAGAATAGGAGCACCGGAAAGGAGTTCTTTTAATTTCTGAAAAGCAGCTTCCCATTTGTATGACCAAATGTACTTAACTCCCCTCTTAGTTAAACTAGTAAGAAGCATAGAAGTTTTGGAAAAGTCTTTTATGAACCGACGGTAATAGCCCGCCAATCCAAGAAAGCTACGAATTTCTATCACACTCTTTTGTCTCTTCCAATTTGGAATCGCTTCAATCTTTGAAGGATCCATGAAAATTCCGAATTCAGAAATAATATGTCCTAAAAATTTCACACGAGATTGACAAAAATGGCACTTAGAAAATTTTCCTTTCAATTGATTGCTCCTAAGAGTTTCCAATACAATCCGGAGATGTTTTTCATGCTCTTCCTCGGTTTTAGAATAAACAAGAATATCATCGATAAAGATGAGAACAAATCGATCGAGGAAGTCTTTGAAAACTCGATTCATAAGGTCAACGAAATAAGTTGGAGCATTCGTTAAACCAAATGGGATAACAAGCCATTCATAAGATCCATAACGAGTACGGAACGATGTCAAAGGAATGTTATCCTCTGCAATACGAAGCTGATAAAAACCGGTTGCTAAGTCTAACTGTGAAAAGACTCTAGCACCCCTAAGTTGATCGAAAAGACCATCAATCCGAGGCAAGGGATATTTATTCTTGATGGTGAGATCATTAAGCTTGCAGTAGTCAACGCAAAGCCTAAGTGTACCATCGGATTTCTTCACAAAGATAGCTGAAGCTCCCCAAGGAGAGGAACTAGACCGGATAAACTGTTTTGCTTCCAATTCGGATAATTGTTTACGCATCTCCTCATTTTCCTTATTGGACATACGATAAGGAGGACGAGTGATAGGTAGAGCTCCTGGGATTAGATTAATCCTGAACTCGATTGCTCGCTTAGGTGGTAATCCTAAAATGGGCTCAAATATATCGGGAAATTCATGAACAACGTGAATGAGGGAAATGACATCTTCCACATCATCATTATCATCATTATGTGGATTTAGAGAATATAAGGATGCGACCGAATTCGAATCTAAATCTCTAAGAACAATAGAAATCTACTTAAAAGATTGAGGATGTCGAAGGTGGATAGTCCTCTCGGGACATAGGATGTGGGCTTCATAACGGTTAAGCCAATCCATTCCCAAAATCATTCCGAAACCTAGGTAACGCATAACATGAAAATCGGCTCGGAAAGCATAACCACATAAAATAATCTCGACATCTTCATAAAATAAACTGAGTGTTGCGGATCCACCAACCGGATTCACAATTCTCTGTGAAGTCATCAAAGCCACAACATTTAAAGAAAAAGTATCAACAAGTTCCTTTTATATAAAAGAGTGAGATGCACCCATATCAAAAAGAACTCGAATAGGATGATCACGAAACACAATAATGCCATCAAGGACAGAATGAGAAATACCTTGACCAAGAGAAGTGTCGCTAGGGGCTTGCACAACATTCAGCTTTCCCTCTTTCTTGCTTTGAAGTTTGGGACATGCAGATATATGATGACCCGAACTTTTACAATAGCGATAATAAAGGGGTTTCGGACACTTATTTGCATAGTGGTCCTTAGAGCCACAATTGTAGCACTCTCCACGACTAGAGGTAGGAGTCTTTGCTACCGAAGTTGCTTGCTTCCCTTTATTGTTGGGATTAGGGCCTTTGAACTTACTCTTGAATTGCCTCTTGTTGTTGTTATTGAGGTTCTGTTTGGCACTCACAACTTCAGCATCACTTTCTTTATCAGCCTCTTCAAGTCGAAGAGCGATATCTACAAACTGATCGAAAGAAACTTCTAGTTTTAGAAGTAAAGCCTTTTTGAGGTTCTTATTCAAACCATAGATAAACCTCTGATTTTTCTTCAATGGGGTATTAATATACTCGACTCCATATTTAGAGAGGGATTCAAAAGATGCGACATAGTCTGTCACAGAAGATTCACCTTGAACAAGGTCGATAAAGCGTCGGGTTAAAGTTACTTTTTCAGCTTCCGGCACAAACTTTAACTCGAACCTTTCCCGGAATTGCTCCCAAGTAAGATCTGCTTCAATAATTTCCGAAGTCAAAAGCTCATACCAATATAATGCTCTCTCCTGGAGCATGCTAGAAGCCACTTGGACTCGATGTAGATCCACAAGTTTCATGCGAGAAAAGATGCGATCGCATATTCTGAGCCAAGCTTGGACTTCTAAAACGCTTTCAGAACCCCTGAATGGCCTTCCACCCAAATTGGTATAATCGCTGCACAAGCATGCAAACCCGGATTTAGGATGAGTAGGCTCGGGAATGGGTCCGGCAACTTGGGCACTCTTTACAAGATCCAAAAGCTGTTGGGCAGACATGAATACACCATCCTGAGGAGTAGCACTGGATTGCCTGGCGCTGGGACGGCTAGGTCTAACCATTTCTCTTCTTTAAGAAAGAAAGAAAGAAGAGGAAAAAGGTTTTTTTCAGAATGAATATCAAACAAACTTGATTGATAAAACAAGGCATCATAAAAGAAAATAGGATTGAACGGATCCTAAGACTCGAATGAAATCCTAAGGCACGATTCCTAAGAGAGACTTAGGAAAATGATCCTTGCTAGATTATTCTACATTGTTCCGAAGTTTGGCTTTGATACCAAGCTGTGACGCCCCACCTCTATACTCACACTAGCCAAGAACACTACGGGGTAATGCCATCCACTAGCACGAAGAATAAGGCTGTTGAGGAGCGACCATTTGTGTAGTTACTTTGTGCGAGTACCGGTATGTCAAATAGTAGGTCATGCATTTCATTTCAAGAGGAAATCTGACATATCAAATACAAACTCAAAATTACTACACAGTGGCTATATGGCCTTCGGAAACAAATATAAAATAAGCATAACACAAAATCAGTCACAAATATTCATATCACTAAGGCGGAAACAGATATGAATATAACACATAGAAGTGTACATCAAAGTAGTGGTCATACATGATCCACTACAACACAAAAGAATAGGTACAAGTGCTAAACAAAAGAATATGCATACATCAAGGAGTCTCTTTATCTCGAATGTATAAAAAAAACCAGTAAGCTAAAGTAGCTAGCCAAAAGTCAGAAGATAGTCCCTGCTAAGAAGTCAAGTGGAAGCACCTGAAACACCTCGGTCTGACCTGAGTATTATTTAAGAAGAAAAATAATAAACGGATCAGTCTAACTATAATTATCATGTAAGATGAGATAGGATAAGAGATATGACAAATATATATGATACAACAAAAATCAAACAATATCTCAAGTTTTCTCAAACACCAAAAAGAATGTCATATTCTTTATTTTTGTTCACCAAACCACAAATATTGATAAAGCTTATCAATGCAAATAAAAAATATTGGTGAAACAAAAATTCTAGAAATCAACAATTAGAAATCCAGAAATCAAAAAAAGGGGGAGGCCTATCACAAATGGGAGCATGAAAACTCAGCAACACGTGTATCACAAACGGAACGCTATTCCAATGGGTCGCTAACCCGTGATGAGCCAAACATCGACGTACCTAAAAAGATACGCCCCATGGACAGAACTCAATTGAGCCGAACATCGACGAACCTAGAAAGATACACCCCATGCACCGACTCATTGAGCCGATTACTCCACGAACGGTCAAAAGACCATGGGTCGCTACCCTACTAAATTGCGACGAAGCTCTACAGAATGGGGTATAGTCCCCTACGCTGACAAAGAGACATTGCACATCGCAAGTCTAAATCACAAAATGATCATCATTAATCAATAAAAGTGTAAATTACACCAAGCTAGTAAATAAATGAGTTTAGCTTCATATCCCATAACCACTGTCTTAACTTAAATATTTACGAACAAATTGTTGATTTCCACTCGAAAATTGTCACAAGATTTCAATTGAACAAGTCTAAGAATTAACCGACAAAGTAAACGTAAGCGTTTTATACCACTTGTTTTGCTAAGTCGTTTAATTGGATTTCTCGTACGAATGAGGTAAAGGTTTGTATATGCTAATAGATTGGAAAACGGTTTTAAAACGAGCTTTGTATTAAAAGAAATGTTGAGATCATTTTTGTGAAAGATTTTGAGTATTTAGTACTAGTATAGAAACCTTTGTATTTTAAAGTGACAAATCACAGAAATGATTGTAAAAACAATCTATCACCAAAAATTCACATACGACGACGTGAATTAAATCCATAAAACTCGATATCAAATCCATCAAATGGACATTCCCAAAAATCCATAGAAGAAGTCATCTAAGTCGATAATAAATGACAACAACCGACCGGATCAACAAAAATTGATAAAACGGAAATCTACTGAAAAATAAGCAAATTGGCTGAATTAAACAACACCAGACGTCTGGTGGTTTTCCCAGACGTTTGATTTGAGAATCTGGAAATTTTCTTCAAGATCGCCTAGACGTCAGGGAATAACCTCAGACGTCTGAACTGTACATCTGCAATTTTTATTCCGATGACCCAGACGTCTAACCTGTTTTCCAAACGTCTGAGCTGAAGCTTATGGCAAAAATCAGCCTAGGCTATTAATGGCCAAATCGGTTCGGAATCGATCGGACGAGAGAGGGTGGCTAGGGATTTATGCCAAGCGATGACCCAACCCTATAGGCTCTTCAATACACTTCAAACAATATGTCCAAACATCCATAATAGGATTTTCATAGATTTTAACTTCAAAATACCCAAAATCAAAAAATTCACCCAAACTAATTAAATTCAAAAGCAAATGAACATGAAATAGATGTTAGGAATTCATACCTAACAATCATCAAAGGTATAGACATAGATGTGAGTTCAAGAACTCACCTTTCAATTCAAAAACAAGGAATGAGAAGCTCCAAAACAAAGCAAGACCAATTCCTCTTCACTACACCTCTAGAATCTTCAATCTATTATCAAATGCAAAGATTTCCTAAGTTAGGTTATAGGAATTTCTGAAAATTGAAGGGAGATTGAGATGGATAAGATGAAGAGGATGCTTACCTAAGCTTCTCTTTGATTTCTAGAACTTGAATTTCCTAAGAATCTAGGGCTTAGGAACTTTAATTTCCCCTCTTTTCCCCTATTTTTCTCTTTAGCTTGAGTGTTAGGAAATGAGGAGTAGAATAAATGAAGAGTAGAGGAGTTAGGGTATTTGGTAGAGTAGTTGGGTTACCTTGTTGGGTTAGTGGGCTAGAACCAAACCCAAAGCCCAAATGAAAATACCAAAATCCTAATCAACTCCAAACATATCGATGTTTATACTCAAACAAGTTGTAAACGTCGTTTTGAACTCAATGGAAGTAGTCTCGAGTCCGGATTCGACTATTTACAAAAAGTCACATTTTAGACTTTAAATTCAACAAACAATGCTATATTTTAAAAAAAACATTTAAATATATAATCGTAAAATATGCGGGTTGTTACATTGACTTCGGGATTTATTTAACCGAGAATGATAAGCCAATAGCATTACCTATGAGGCACGTGGCACCTAGGGAGAGAAAAAAATTGAGCAAGCAGATTCGTGAGCTTTTGGAGAAAGGATTCATAAAAAGGAGCATATTGGAGTGGGGAGCACCAGTCGTCTTTGCCACTAAGGTGGATGGCTCTCCGACTTTACGTGGACTATAAGGAATTAAATAAGCTCACCAAGAAGAATTGATATCCACTCCCTATGATTGATGATCTTTTTGACCAGTTGATAGGTTCTTCGGTTTTCTCTCAGCTTGATCTAGCCACGGGGTTCCATCAGCTTAGAGTCGCTGATGGCAACATAGATAAGACTGCCTTTAGGACACCGGATGGATTCTTCGAGTGGTTGGTTATGCCTTTTGGGCTAACCAATGCTCCAGCCTATTTCGTTGATTTGATGAGCCACATCTTTAGGGATGTCCTAAATAAGTTTGTGGTGGTATTCGTGGATGATATCTTGGTATTTTCCAAGAATATGGAGGAGCATGTTGTTCATTGGGAAGAAGTTCTTCGCACACTTCGTAGTAATCATTTGAGAGCTAAGTTTTTGAAGTGTCATATTTGGAGAGAGGAAGTCCGTTTTTTAGGGCACGCAGTCTCGAAGGAAGGTTTGGATGTTGATCCCGCCAAGGTTATTGCAATGCAAGATTGGAAGGCCCCCAAGAACGTTACTGAGGTTAGGAGCATCCTAGGATTGGCTGGCTACTATAGGAAGTTCATTAGAGACTTTGCCAAGATTTCGGCACCACTCATGTGCCTTACTAAGAAGAATAAAGCTTTCGTGTGGGATGTGGATTGTGAGGATTCCTTCACGGAGCTTAAGAGAGCCCTTACTAGTGCACCAATGTTAATTTTACCCGATGGAGCTAAGTCTTTCGTTGTATACACTGATGCATGTGGAATGCGTCTAGAAGCGGTGTTGATGCAAGAAGGGAGGGTAGTGTGTTATGGTAGTAGGAAGTTGAGGACGCATGAGAAGAACTACCTTACCTATGATTTGAAGTTGACTGCCATAGTTTTTGCACTTAAGTCTTGGAGGCACTACTTGCTTGGAGAGAGGTTTGAGCTTTTTACGGACCATAAGTCATTAAAGTACCTATTCTCGTAGAAGGACTTAAACTTGAGGCAGCAGAGGTTGATGGAGTTTTTAGTCTTGTATGATTTTGAGATAGCTTATACCCCTGACAATGGTAATTTGGTTGCGGATGCATTGAGTAGAAATAAATCAACCCTTAGTCCTTTGTTCGTAGAATGGAGGAGATTGGAGTTTATTTCTACTTTTGATTTTAAGCCCTCTACGAACATTACTCCCGGATTGTTGGAGACATTAGAGGTGAGGCCTACCCTTATGGATCAGATTGGCTCGAGGCAGCAGGAGGATTCCGAGCTCGTGGACATTATGGATAGGATTAGCCAAGGAGAGGTCTTGAGACATCTCCAACGCTATTCCATTGATAGCAGAGGGTGGCTTAAGAGAAATTAGAGGCTTTGTGTTCCGCGTGCAAGTGACTTGTTGAGAGAAGTTTTTGAAGAGGCACACCATTCCCGTATGACTATTCATCTGGGTGGTGACAAAATGTATCGGGATATAAAGAGGATGTTCTATTGGGGTGGTATGAAGATGGACGTGGTCGAATTCGTAGCTAAGTGTCTCATATGCTAAAGGATAAAAGTAGAGCTGCAGAAGCCCGGTGGATTACTTCAGCCCTTAGACGTGGCGGAGTGGAAGTGGGACAGTATTTCTATGGATTTCATTGACGGTTTACCCTGTTCTAGGAAGGGGAACACTAGCATTTGGGTGATTGTTGATAGATTGACTAAGAGTGATCACTTCATCCCAGTTAAGAGTAAGCGTACGGCTTCATATTTGGCATCCTTGTATATTCGAGAGATAGTCCATCTACACGGAGTTCCTTCTAGCGTTGTTAGTGATAGAGATCTCATTTTCACTAGTGAGTTTTGGAGAAGCTTACAGGAAGCGCAACTTAGATTGAGTACGGCCTATCACCCCTAGACAGATGGCCAAACAAAGAGGGTAAATAGGGTGCTTGAGGATTTTCTGCGGATGTGCATTATGGACTTTGGAGGAACTTGGGAGGAGCAACTTCCATTGTTTGAGTTTGCGTATAATAATACTTCCCTCCTTTATTTCAGCTGCAGAAAGTATGTGAAGGTATGGTTTTGATTATCTTGTATTTTCTTGTTTTGCTGGTTTCACATTTGAATATCTTTTGATGTTTGCACTGGAAGATCTTAATACATTTGTGACCAGAGATTTTTCCATTGTTTTGTTGACTAAAGATTTTTCTTTGGTGGCTGAAAATCATGTCTTGGTGGCTGACGAGATATAGTTTGGGCTAGAGAGGACATGGCATTAATTTTTCTTTGTCTTGTTTCTTGTTCAAGTGTACATACCTGAATATAAACTTTGTACCTTGTTTGTTTATTTTGCAAGCACTTCATGAATACATTATTTGTTTGTTTGTTTACTTGTATGTATTTTACCTTCTTTTTATTTTGTCTTTATACTTAAACTTTGCCTTTACAATACTACTTTATAATATAATTTAATTTTTATTTTAATTTGTTGTTAAATTTCTCTAATGTATTCACTTTATATTTTTACAAAGTTTATTAACATGTTATTTGAATTTATCCATGTATTCATTTTATTTTATTTTGTTTATCGTCTTATATTTTTAATTTATAAATTCAAATTATTATTAACCATTTATTTACAATTTAAATTCAAGTCAAATATATATCTATATATTTATTATTTTCAAATTCACTCATATATGCCCAAATACATATATACACATATATATACAATATTTACAATATTTTTAAATTTAAATGATTTTATATATTTTCTATTTGAATCGGGGAAACACGCTTCCATAAAAAATCAATTTTACAATTTTTTATTCAAAAATTAAATTAATTATCAATTTACACTAAATTAAAATCCGGGATCGTTACAGATATGTATGCGGGAATGATGTATCATGCCTTAGCAAGACCAGCTATGGTTTTCCTATGTACATTCACTAGAGATGCATGACGCTTTGGAAGGATATCTTTGATTGTTGTGCAGTAGTTCAGATTTGGCTTTCCCGAAGAGATCTATGTGGAAAACCTACACAATTAGCAAACGCACCTTAGCGGTTGTGATTGTACACCTATTATTATTGTGATGTACACTCACTTGCATCGCAGCTATGTGATTATTTATATTTCACATCTTAGACATTGTCATATTATCACTGGATTTTATAATAGAAATGGTTTGGTTATCGTAAGAATAAATCCCATGCGTGTTTACTGGCGGCGTGGTCTTATGAGATACCCATATTTTAAAGGGTTTTAAGACATAATAATCTATATGATTTGAGTTTCCCACACTTGTTTACCAGACCGATCCGGGTGTTATTTTCTTAATGCTCGGGTCATCTCGAGTATGTTTCTAGATTTGGCTATGGTTCATTGGATTTCTTGGAGAGGAGCTGCATGATTTCTTACCGTAATTCATTTCCACTTCATTACTTGATTGTATCTATTAGCATTTGTGATGACAGGTTGTTACAACTGTCCAGGCTGATGATAGGTTAGTTTTCTCTTATTGATGTATGTATATAAAAGTTTTCTTTTTGATAAAGACCTTTTGAGATATTATATATTATCGTTCTGCATTTGAGATTCTGATATTATTTTCTCTTCTTTTTTTTCTATTTCATTTTTTTTATTTTACCCTAACAATTCGTCTTTCCAGCACTTGGTGCTCGACACATGAATACCATGGATGTATTAGTGTCAACATTCGAAGGTCAAAAAGGTAGATCATTACATTATATATCATGCGATGGCCTATACTGTCCTCACCACTCCGTTGTCTATATTTCTGCATAAACTCTATCACATCCTCCATACTCATCTCTAACCTGATAAGAATCTCCCATTTTGCTTCAGCTAGAATCCACTGACCCTTTTACTCACAACTGTGCTTCTGCTCGCAAGAATCCTAATAAATATAAATATATAATACAATATAGAGCAAATGAATTAAAACTACTGTTGAAGGATGACTCGTGAGTCTCTTATCTCTCAATCTAGAGTCGACTAACTTCACTTTGTAACTCATCTAAATTTTCCATACAAGACTTCACATAGTTTAACTTATCGCTTTAACTTGATGTAACAAACCAGATTTTCGACCCTTAAAAATCGACACTAATACGTCCACTGTATTACATGCTGAAAACTCAAGTTCCAGAAATACCGATCTGTTAGGGTGAAAGAAGAAGGTAGAAGATAGAGAAAACTAAAATAACACAGAATCTCACAACGCAGCAAATAATATACAATACAACAATGATCTTTACATAAAAGAAACATCTTTATTCATATATACAAAATCAGAGTACATTAGACTTACCTTAAATTTTTGGAAATTTATAGAAACATGTCGTCACATTGACAAACATACATACTCTAATATGCAGCGGAAGTTAAAATACATGAACACGTCTTGCCTATCCAGCTTCTCTTCAGCTCCAAAATATATAGCCAAACCTGGGAAAAAATGCTCGGTCTGACTCGAGCATTACATGGAATAACACCTAGGTCAGTATGGTAAAGCAGCGTGAGTAAAACTCGATAACAATTAACAACCAATCTAATTTATACATTTGAAAACTTTTCAAACAAAGGGTATCTCGTAAGACCACACCCCACACAAAACGGATGGGTTTTTACTTTACGATAACCAAAACATTTTATATCAAAATCCAGTGATATTATCATAGAGTCTAGGTTTAAAGTAAATAGATAAAATAGCTGAAATGCTTGCATCTCATATTCCAACATACTAGGCTCTACAATCATAAACTTAAGGTACGTATTGGAAATTGTATTCCAAATAAGAACTGGGCTACTAAGGTACCGCCTACCACAATACACCTCTACAAAAATGTACCGAGGTCGTACCTAACAACCCCTACCAATACAGGATCGGCCTACCCCTTGCTGGATAGTACCGAATATATCATCACCCAGGTTTCTTTGCAACCTTTAACCGAGCGCTCCCACGTTCATGAATTCATTGATGATTGTGTATATATCGAGAAGGGTGATGATATACCCTAACGGGTGCCACCCACATAGCCCTGCTGCATATCCCCTATTTTAGTCATTCCCGATTGATAAGGCTTGAGGCTGTGTTTTACCTTTCTGAATAGCAATTCATCTTGGAATGCTAACACTGCCCTCCAGGCATCAATGCAATGCCAACATTCATCCATACAGGTTCGTACTGGGTCTAAACAAAACTGAGGGCACTAACTCTACTACATCCATTTTGGAATCACCCTCAGGATTAGTAGCAGTAGTCCTTGCACTTCAAAGAGCACCATCTTCAATCATCATCAAGATGTCTTCTACTCGTAGGTACATGTTGGTTCAGAGTGGTTTTCGAATATATAAATCTGATCCCGGTGTCTCCGTACCAACAACCGATAATTTTCGGTTGACTCATTCCCGATTCTTTTGGAAGTAAGTATTCAAGTCCTTGTTGGAAACTCGAATTTTACATTCATACTTCCTAAGTCAAATTAGGCCAAATTTGATAGTCGGTCATTTAACTATCAAATAAAAACAACAAAATCAAGATATTTATTTACCCAAAGCAATCACTAAGCCTCAAAACCATTTTCATTTATAAATTTCCTTTCCTAAATGTAAGGACCCGATTCTTCGACTTCCGAATATCGACATCAATACATCCACTGTATCAACTGCCGAGCAAACGAATGCCGGAAAACCGAATTCTTAGGGTTTTAAAAGAAGAGGCAGAAGAAAAGATAGAAGAAAAAGAGAAGAAGAAAGAAGATAGAAGAACTAACAGAACAACATCAGAAACAGAAACAATATCCATTTTCTCACATATCGCAGCGGAACAATATATAATAGATAATCACTAGTCTTTTAAAACAAAGAACTATATCAGTTTATACATACATCAATCAGAGTCAATATACAACAATGGACAGTTATATAAACTTTTCCTCATACAGAATACACAGCGGAATAAATACTATCAGATACAAATACTACGTCTCGTCATCCAGCTTGCTTCCAAAGCTCTAGAATAGCCTGATAACATAACTCTAGGCTGCCCGTGTGGAAATTGGTGGGCACCCAGAGTTTAGAAGGAAAACAATAAACTCCAGGTCAGTCATGGTGACTGGTGTGAGAACTAAAACAGTTTATCTTTAAAACAAACAATAGGAAGATTTTAAAGTCAATTTCGCAATGCTTTTGGAAAATGAAACTACCATAAGACCTCCCGCCACACACACAATGCAAACGCAGAATTGGAGGAGATTTCTTCTTATGATAGTCAAAGATTCTTACTACGCAAAAATCAAATCATTTTTGATATTATTATTAGTGCATAGTGTAGAAAACATTTTGAAAGTATAATATTAATCTTAGCCAGCATAGACATTTCGAACTATGCCTACTATAGCTACCATCCAAACAGTGGGGCGCCACCATAAGTGAATGATAGGTTCTACAACTAAAACCGTACAAGTCACGTATTGTTTCTTTGGATTTCCAACAAATGGTCAGGCCAAGGAACTTCCTATGCCACGATGGGTACGTCCCTGGAATAGACGACCCGAGAACCTAACCGGATCTCTGCCAACACAAGGCCGGGTTACCTATGCAAAAATAGGTAACTACTGACACGCGTATGCCATCCCCCGATCGTAACCGATCTTCCCGAGGATCCTCGATTCGCAACAACCACATAATAATAATAATGCAGTAACCACATAGGTTAAATATCTGGGCTCCATACCATGATACCACCTCTATCCAGAAGGAATGACATACACTAAGGGGAGCTACTCCCTAGAACCTTGCTGCATCCTTCCTGTTTTGACCATTTCCGGGGCGTGAGGCTCGACGAAGTCTCGTCCACAAAGCTACGCTTTCTACAAAGCCATGCTTCGGGTCAAACAAATGATCAACCTATGATCACAAAGATATAAGATCAATCAAATGATCATATCGCAAATGATCAAACACTGATCATTTCACAGCAACACTCAGTATGCCACGTTACCAAATTGGGAGTATATTGCTGATAAATTTCAACTACATAACCTCTGAGCTCGTACGTCTCAGAGAAGGGTGTTAAGCTAAGAGAATAAATTCTCCGCCACCAACAGAAATGTATTTGAAAGAAATCAGCTTTATATCTCAATTTGTAACGTCAGACACACAATCCATACAAGTCTGTTCCGGGATCGAACAGAACCGAAGGCACTTCTCACGAAGCCCTTGCAAATCCGGATAATTCTCTAATCACGTCCGGACTTCCCGTCACTAAGGGTGATAAAACCTCTAAACCGGAGATCAGCCGATGTAGAGTAACTCGACGGTAATCCTTCCGTTTTCAAAAATATCAGGTCTTCAACACCGGTCATCAAATGCAATTCATATCGACGTATCACATATTCGGAATGGGTTATACGACCCCATGGTCCTTTCCCGGCTAACCCGAATAGTGAGCGATTATTCAAAAATAAGTGTGGCATTCAAATTCATCCAATTCACAACAAATACCTATCTAAAGGTAATTATCGATAGTCGGTTATTTAACTATCAATAAAAATGCGCAACATCATCAGATTCGAAATAATTTTGCAAATTATTTAATTTCCAAAAATATCTTTACTAGATATATTATTTCCACACTTAACCATTTGAAAACAATTTCAAATGAATTTCCAAATTTCAATTTATCTTTAAAAGATAAAATCTCAAAACAGTTCATTTCATATTGGAAAAGCATTTCCATACTTATTTAAAAGTAAGTAATTCACAAATCATTTATTTTCAACACTTGGAAAATATTCGATATACTTAAATCAAAATTAAGTATATATCTCATTCTTTAAGGAAATCATTATCTTTCATAAATTTTATTTGAGTCAAAACGAATGTTACGTAAAACATCGTTACGACAACTCAAAATCACTAGTATAGGGATTCGAAATTTAGATAGATATATAAATCCCCATACTACATAAAACATTTCCTTTCGAAAATCATTTACTATAACAACAGTGTTATAGTCCACCATTTCCTTATTTCTCGAAAACGTCTATTTCAACAATAAAAGTTGAAATCTATGATTTCGATATTTAACACGTTTTAAAACATCTTTTAAAACAATTACTTCATTTCATAATATCACTTCTCCAAAACATATCCATTTTATTTAATAATATATTCACTGTCCAAAATCGTGAATATACTTCGTTATCCAAATTCAACATTTCTACACATTTTATTTAAAAGCTTATCCACTGTCCAAAATCATGGATATAATTCCTTTAATTTACTTCTACAATTCACTTATCAAAATAAGTGATTTCGGATTTATAAACAACGTTTATAAATCACAATTTTATATTTTATAACAATTTCAAGTTATGAAATATCTTATTTAAACAATTCCATTTGACTCATTTATATAACAAAAATCCAATTCATAAGTTGATAACTTATAATTCATTTATTTTCAAAATCCTTCATCTTATAACTTCACAAATCGTATATCTATTAATATTACTTACTTAAAAAATCCGTTTATAAGTTCATTTTAGCATTTATAGAACTCCTAAATAATCTCCTTATTTTTTTATTTATAAAATAACAATTTCATACATCTTCTATAAATATAATCCATTTGTAATAAGTCAAAAACTTCAATCTAAACCAATTACAATTTAATCAACCTATATTTCAAAAACCACTTTTCGCTTATATTTCACAAATCTCATAATTTTTATAACACGAAAATTATAACATTTATTTATTTAAAATGAATTAATTCCAACATTCAATAAAACATATATTTTCAAAAATCACTTTGAAATCCCTTTAAAAATAATATCGTTATTTTTAAACTTCAAAAATGGATCCGATGATGCAACAGCACCAAACAATCAATCACAACAATCAAATATCATATATCATCATATGATAACGGAATATATCAAAATATCTGTAAATAATCAATACGGTGAGGAATCCAGTCGGATCCCTCCAACCTGTTTCCCTGCATCCACAGATGTTAGCACAATACCAATTCCGCTCCAGTACGGAATTATCGCGGTATATGGGTTTAATAAATATTATCCGCTTACTAACGGCGTGATAGGGTCTCATCCGCTATACAATGCGGGAAATCAACAACTGCAATATATACATATGCCAATATATATATATATTGCTATATATATATATAATACCAATTTCACATCAATGTGAAATTATCGCGGTATATGTTTTTATAATTAACCTCCGCTTAATAACGGCGTATAATGTCTATTTCAATCAACAGATAGCAATCATCATCCAAACATACATTCAAGCAATTTTAAATCTAACTATTTAAAATTAACATCAAAACTATTCGATTGAGTGAGAAGTTCTCACCGTGATTTTTCCGATAGAAATTTGTAGCGTTTATTTCGAATGAAATTAAACGGACGTTTAATCTCACTCAAAATTTTCACTGACCCCGATCGTTTCCAATCCAGTTTCATCGCGAAGTATTCGACGATACGATTCCAATGCATTTTGTTTCGTCATTTTCTGATAATGTATGACAAAGTTACGGCATTACAAACTTAATACAATCTAATATATTCAATTTCAATTTTAAATTTTCTTTATTTACAAACCCGACTATCATCTACCGTTGCTTCGAGGAGACCAAATCCAGGCCGCACGTTTTTACTTCTCACGCGCGTCTTCTTCCTCCATCCTCCAGGCATCGTTTGTGCAAATGAAACCCACGCCACCCTTATCTATGCAATTTCGCACTCAACTCCGGCCATCTCCACCTCGATCAAGACCCACCATTCCAACCCCCTACTTCGCCCCTACCCACGGCCAGAAAACGGGGCCACTCGGCTTCGCCGTTTGCACACAGTTCGAGGATGAACGGCCGGTCTTCACGCGAGCATTATCGCCAATATACTCAACGAAATACGATCTTAACCGTTCACACTATAGGTCTCAACGTGTAGAACATATCTCCAGTTGAAAACTTTTGAAATCGCTGCTTGGATTTCGAGATTTTTGAGGGAGAACGAAAGAAGATATCGGCCATTAATCTCTATAAGTGGCGGCCGGTCTGTTATGAGCTAGGGTTTGGAGGATTATTAATATATATAAGGATTTTAATATTATTTAATTAATAAAATTTCTTGATTTAACAGTTAAAGCAAACGGCCTCCAATCCTCACGTTCCGACAAGCTATCCTAGGGTTTTTCCGCGTTCCGGACACAATGGAACAGGTTTCGGAAGCTAATTCGATCGTCTGTGCAAGATATGGAATTAAACGATCAATTTAAATTAAACCGATTTAAATCGATTTCGAGGCGTTTTAATTTGTACCGGACAAATGGTGAATCCAAAAATTACGAAATTTGAAACCATGCAAACATATCACATTACGGATCCGATGAAACTGGTTTCGTCGAAATCTGAGACTGTTCGAAAATTGGCTATTTTTACAATCGATAATTAAATATTAAAATATTCAATTTTCACAGATTAACTCCAAATTCAATTTTAAAAGTTCTATAACCTTTCTATAACTCCAGTATGATTAAATAAAATTTTACAAATCATTTTCAATCATTTTAAACTCGATTTTCAATTATCTCTGGAATTTCAATCATTAAATTATCGATTTAATTGACCAAATTAAATCCAATATCCTTTAAATAAATTATTCGACTTATTAAATTCATTTATTAATATTTAAAATCAATTAAATATTCGAATTTTAATTATCAAAAATTCTGGGTCGTTACAAACTTCCCCCCTTAAAAGAATTTCGTTCTCGAAATTACAAGGTAAGAAAGAAGTTACAGAATTCGTTAACTTTCCAAAACAAACTATTCAAATTAGATTTACAAATCCACTTAAGTGTTTAACTCTTTCAAAATCCATAGTTAAACTTCTTACAAAATCTCTACTAAGTTTCCCAAAATTTTCCTTAGTTTTCAAAATTTTCAAATTTTCCAATTTTCTCAAATATATTCTAACGCCTTAAATTTTCGGAAAAATTCGCCATAGCCTCCTTTGCGCGGCTCGATCCGAAAAAAAAATGACAGTGTATATATATCACAAATATACATCTCATCAAGTGATGAGGCATCCCGTAGGGAAAAAAGTGTAAAAGTACGATATTTAATCTGAGATATGTACCTTATATATTTTTAGCGAGCGTATACGGCTAATATAGCGCGAAAGCGAGCTCCAAATGCGAAGCAACGCCATCCGCACCTACTAAACACTCAACAAACCATATGAGAACATGTAGATATGAAAATAAAATCAATATACATCGTATAGCAACATAACTACATATGTCAATATAGCAAATGCAACAAAACAACAAATGTAGCCATCAAACAATCATCCAACTATCATCCAACAAATTCATAACCAAATCAGTTTACTTTCATTTTTCATTAATATTCATTGATTTGGTTTCCAATTTAATCACATTTGATTGTTAACATTGGGTTTTACTAATATTCATTCGTTCGAATTTAATTAGTTTACATTCACATTAGTTCAGTTACAAATCAAATTCAATTTTTATTTAAGATTCTCTTAACCTCCAATTTGATTTCAATTACTTTGCTTCAAATTTTATCAATTCAACTTCATTAACACTTAATGAATTTATATACAATCAACTAACAATCATCAAACAATCAATGCATATTCAACATAACCATTATTATTTGATTTCCATCCAATTTAGTTCAACACCTTTAATTTCAATTGGTTGATATTAAATTGACTTACATTCAATTTATTCAATTTCTTCAATGAATTAACATTTACATTCAATTGATTTACATTCAATTCATTCATTAGTTCAATAGCTAATTCATTTCACATTTCATGTTGAATTTCATTTATATAACTCAAGTTCATATTCATTTAATTCATTTTGATTATTTACATCGACACCAAAATCAATTCCAATCAACACTTAAGTTATATCCCATTAAACATCGTTTGTTTAACTTAACTTACATTTCCACTTATAAATCCAAATTCAAATTTCAATCCTATTTAACTTTTACCAAGGTCAAATTTCTTCACTTATTCAAAATTCATATTAAATCCGGATTTCATATTCCACAATCTCAACTTAGATTTAATTGATTCACTTATACTTACTTTAATTTAACTTCATCCTTTAAGTTAAATTTATTCTATCAGAATTTAAATTAAATAAGTTATCAATCCATTCAATTCCAGAGTCTTTTCAATCTTTCAAAACTATTTTGAAATCTGTTCAAATTTATCTTTTGAATTCCCAAAACAAAATCCAAAATTTCCCAATCAACTTTTATTTAAAATATTCTGGCAGCAATTCCTCTTTTGGAAACCCGAAAATGAATTCTAATGATGTGGCCATCATCATCAGGATTATTTTCCAGCGACCTGAAAAGAGTTTAGAGCTTTCATCACTCTAAAACATTTTTCCAAAATATCAAATCCTTTTAAAACACTTCTCTGGAATTTTATTTCAGATTATAAATCACAATTACAAATCTTTTACTTATATAACTTCACTTTATATATATAAGATTATTCCACAATTGTAAATCATATTAATTATAACTTCATCTTTATAATTCATTGGTTTATACAATTTACTCTTTCACAATTGTTGTTTTATTTAACTTATTCAAACAACTTTAATTAACTTGTATATATATACATTTTAACAACCAAACAACCAATTCATATATATACTTTAACAATTCTGAAAAATTATTCCTTTACATATAAAATATAATCGAGGTAAAATTATTCATTTACCCATTTTAAAACAATATCATGCCGAATTGTTCTGTATAAGTGTTTAGAGATTCCTATCGATAGAGTTGTACGGACAATACCGACCAGAATCCATATACCACTCAACAAATCAATCATCACAATATAAAACAATTTTTATATTAACTAACAAATACGCGCTCGTATCTATTATTACACTCAAACTCATCCTAGAGTACTACTGACTCTATCTCTAATGAGTAACACCCAACAGAGCAGGGTTGTCGCTTAACCATATGCTCTGATACCACGTTGTAAGGACCCGATTCTTCGACTTCCTAATATCGACATCAATACGTCCACTGTATCAACTGCCGAGCAAACGAATGCCGGAAAACCGAATTCTTAGGGTTTTAAAAGAAGAGGCAGAAGAAAAGATAGAAGAAAAAGAGAAGAAGAAAGAAGATAGAAGAACTAACAGAACAACATCAGAAACATAAACAATATCCATTTTCTCACATATCGCAGCGGAACAATATATAATAGATAATCACTAGTCTTTTAAAACAAAGAACTATATCAGTTTATACATACATCAATCAGAGTCAATATACAACAATGGACAGTTATATAAACTTGTCCTCATACAGAATACACAGCGGAATAAATACTATCAGATACAAATACTACGTCTCATCATCCAGCTTGCTTCCAAAGCTCCAGAATATCCAGAATATCCTGATAACATAACTCTAGGCTGCCCGTGTGGAAATTGGTTGGCACCCAGAGTTTAGAAGGGAAACAATAAACTCCAGGTCAGTCATGGTGACTGGTGTGAGAACTAAAACAGTTTATGTGACGCCCCACCTCTATACCCACGCTAGCCAAGAACACTACGGTGTAGTGTTGTCAACTAGCACGGAGAATAAGGCTGTTGAGGAGCGACCATCTATGTAATTGCTTTGTGCGAGCACCGATATGTCAGATAATAAAACATTGCATTTCATTTTTAGAGGAAACCCGACATACCGATACAAACTCAAAGCTACTAAACAGTGGCTATAATAGTTTAGGACAATAGATATAAAAATAACACAGAAAACATAAATGCGGAATACAGATGGAACGAAAAGTCTCATATATATAATAACTGATATCAGTTACAATACATTTGACACAATACAAATGATACAACTACAATTGTCGACTCAAGAAGTTATATATACAAGTACATTATCGACTAATATACATGAATACATTATCATCTTAAAACAGACACACTAACTACTGCAACAAGACGAAGACCACTTCAAATAATATAAAAAGTCTTCATAGCTCTAGCAGCAACCCAAAGCTAAAAATCTACAACCTGTAAATACTCGGTCTGACCCGAGTATTAAATTCAAAAGAAAATAATACCCGGGTCAGTCTAATTCAAACTCAGTTATTAATGCATGGAAGCAATAATAATCAAATAGATGACAGTCACAATAATTTCTGTCTATCCAATCCTTTTAACAAAGAAATCGGATAACTAAAAATATAACACTTAACAGTTTTAAGCAAAAATCAGCAGATTTAAATCATCAACAGAGATAAATAAACAATTTATCAAATCGACTAAATCAATTCAAAACTGTCAATTCTGGGTGGTTGCAGTGCACGTGCGCGTGCACTGCCTCGCCACCACCGAATATAAAGTCACCACCACAATGAAACTGCAGTGGCAAACAGATGTAAGGATAAAGGCAGGCTGCAACTAAACTACAGAAAAGTCATCAACAGTTCAAGCATATACAGCAATAGAGACGAATTCGAGTACATCATGAAGCAGAACCAAGTGCAGTTCAACTGAGATGGACAACTCGAGAATAAACATGTACAAACTGTTTTCAGTAAAGATCTAAAGTCAGGTGAGGAGGTCAAGATCAAACATGAACAAATGAACAGTCACAAATGACCAGAACAGTAATCAGATGAACAAATATCGCAAATGCAGACAGGGCAGAGTCAAAGTACACAAGTGAATCCAATGCCAACAAGAACAGATGAACATCAGTGCAGACAAGTAGGAATTCAAACATGAAATGGAGAACATCATTGCAAGTGCAACAGGTAGAAGGTGATGCAGTGAAGCATGTACAAGGGCAGTACATATATGAAATCCAAACATGTGCAGACTCAACTGGAACAACACACCTGCTATGAAGAACAAAGCTACAATGCCTCTGATCAAACTAACCAGCACATGTAACAGCACGCAAATGAGAAAGAGACTACTGCATCAATACAAAAGCTACAGTGCAGACATCAATCTACAATGGAAACAAATACATGTCCAGATGAACAAATGCAACCGTGTCTAACAAAAATATGGAAGTACCCATGCACGTGAACAAGTTGATATGCAGCAGAGAATACAAGCAACAAGATTCAAATACATCAGGTGAAGTACAAGTCTCGAACTCCAACCAGCAGGTCAGAGACCAGAATATAAGGTGGACAAGCATTGTCAAAACAGTGGACTATCTACAAGTCAATAAAGCAGTGCAATTCAACTGAGATGTACAACTCGTAAATCAACATGAACAAATGAACAAGTAATCTGTATACAGGACTAACAATTACAGTTCAAATGCATCAAGACTACAATGAAATGGCAATAACAGGTTACAAGAGGCTGGTATGAGTGACTCAAATGACCAAGCTATAATGTCAACAAAGTACACAGGGTAAGGCAACAGACTCAAGACCAAATCTACAAACAAATTCTAAGATCAAAGTCAGGTTCAAGTGACCACAAGATGAATCCAGACAGTGATAAAATAATATCATAGTCAAGTATGCTACAATAAGAGAGACTACAATAAAATTCACACATCAGTGAAATTTTGGCCTTGGCATGCACAGTTAACTTGAATGAAGACATGAGTGCTACTCTGTAATGCACACAATGTCAAGATAAAGGTCAAAGTCCAGGAATTCTTTCAAATAAACAAGACAGAGGCTCAATATCAAAATACAGGAAAAACTGAAAGTGTTGACTCGACGATGCATGCATACACACATACGATTGTATATATGCACCCATATGAAGTCACATCTAGATAGTCAAGCAGTTTAAAGCAAGTAAAAATATTATCACAAATTATCAATGCCAAAGTCAAAATGAAGTCAAAGAATAAAGGCAACAGAAAAATGATCGAAGCTGAAGCCGTGAAATCAAGGAGTTGAGCAAATTCAAGCAAAAATATGTGAAGAATTTGAACAAAGTATATACGACGAAGATCATCACGAAACGAGTCGATGCCGTGAATGTCAAGCAACCAAAATATATACGAGAAATGCCTAATATGTACGCGAATAGGAATTAGTCGCAATAATCTCAAGCATCAAAACAATATCAGATGGCCGATACTAGATCATTGACAAAATCAGACGAACGAAATTCAGGGATTTCGAATCCTATAAAAACCAAAATCAAATGGCCGAAGCTCTATATATTCGAATCGAACAAAGCAGAGTTTAAATTAGATGTGGTGAATAAATCACTCACCTATGCCATCGAAGCGCGAACGATCGATCGAGCGACCTCATTCGATCGATTATTTGAGGATGGCGCCTTCGATTTTTGAACGTGACCTAGCTTCAAAAGGGGGACGACGAGAACGAGCAGCCCTAAATCGCCGCAGCCCTAATTTGGAGATGACGAGACCGCCATTTGTTTCGCTCGTTTGTTTTGATTAGGGTTATCCAAAATGATAAGGGGGATCGGTTTTCATGAGTGAACGAATACAAGGAAAAAGGCATAGATAAACATCACAGCATAAGTATGGGCCACAATTTAAATTTTCACAACCCACAATTTCTTCTAACCAAATTTTATTCCCTGAATTTCAATTCGATCAAAATGCCAATAGCTATTAGCAACCAGATTAGATCGTCAAGAGGCGATAATTAATTGGGTACGAAATGCCGGGTTGTTACAGACTCCCCTCCTTAAAGAAATTGCGTCCTCGCAATCCTAAGGGATAAGTGGGAAAGAGGTAACAACCATAAGAACATAACAATGTCGAATGCATAAGCAAAGCAAAGGTCAACAGGGAAGTATAGGAATTATGGAAGTGTCAGATATAAAATCAAAAGGTTCGACTGCTTCGAATCAAAAGAATCAACATCGTGGGGATCAAAGAATCTAAATCAGATGACTATCAAAAGCAAGAATCAATCGAGTTCCAGCATTTAATAGAAAAGGAAAAACAGAGCAGGATTCACGTACTGCACGAATTGAATGTGAGTAAATCAAATTACTCACCTGAATTGCCAGAGAAAAAGACGAAACTCAAAACTCAAAATCGCAAATATTCAATCATCAAAAACGATAATCGAATTTCACAAATATTTGATTATCAAAAACGATAATCAGAAACACAAACATTCGATTAATCAAATCGAAAAATATTTAATTATCTCAAACGATAATCAAATTTCACAAATATCTGATTATCAAAAACGATAATCAGAAAACAAATCAAATGTCTAATTATCTCAAACGATAATCAAAAAACAAATCAAATATCTAATTATCTCAAACGATAATCAAATTTCACAAATATCTGATTATCAAAAACGATAATCAGAAACACAAACATCTGATTATCAAAAACGATAATCAGAAGTCCTAAATATTCAATTAACGAGTCCGGAATTAACCGAAGTAGTAAAAGTATGGTTCCATACTCCTTATTTTTGCTAAATCGTTTAAATCTCTTTATCGTTTCCTTGAAAGTGCAGAATTGTGTGTTTTAAAAATAACATTTCACATTCTCAAACGGACAAGTCCGGAACTAAGCGAATCAGTAAAAGAAAGGGGTCATAGTCCTCGATTTTTCTGAAACGTTTAAATCGCTTCCTCGTTCTTCTGAAAATGTAAACTGTAAAAATTTTGAAAACAATTTTAATTTATATTTTTGAAACAACTTTTTAAAAATAAAGAATTTTGAAAACACGTGATTAAATTAGCAATATCAGTAGCAACTTAGATAAGGAAATTGCACTTCTCAAAGTACAGTAAAACGGACAACAAATTCAGCATTGCGGGAGAACCGCTTGTAAATCCATTTTAAAATTGACGGTTACTGAAGTTAACACGTCAAAATTTCATCAAAATAACTGGCATCAAAGTATAATACCAATGAATTTTCATTCATAAAAAAAATGTCACAAGAATCTTCTCAAAGATAGAAAGGGATATCATACCATAAACTTGTATTCATAACAAGTCAATAACACATGAATTCACCAATGCACAAAAATTGATAAACATATCAATAGAAATCACGAAAATTGGTGAAGCACAAAATTCCAGAAATCATCACAAGAAATCCAGAAAATACCAGAAGGGGGGGAAGCCTATCACAAAATGGGAGTATGGAAACTCCAAAACACCGGTATCACAAGACGAGACGCTATCTCATGGTGGCTAACCATTAAAGTTTCACACAGGAATGGTCCGAAGACCGTGGGTCGCTATCCCACACGTGTGAGTCGGAATCACACAGATTGAGGTCTAGGCTAACCTCGTAGAGAAAGAGACATCGCACATTTGCTAGTCTAAATCATAAAAAGGAAAAGGGGAAGGCCTATCACAAAATGGGAGCATGAAAACTCCAAAACACCGGTATCACAAGACGAGACGCTATCTCATGGAAGCCATCCATTAAATTTTCACACAGGAATGGTCCGAAGACTGTGGGTCGCTATCCCACATGTGTGAGTCGGAATCACACAGATTGAGGTCTAGGCTAACCTCGCAGAGAAAAAGATATGTGTGAGTGGAATCACACAAATTAAGGTCTAGACTAACCAAAAAGCAAAAAGGTATGTGTGAATGGAATCACACAAGTGGTGTCTAGTCTAACCTCGCAAACAAAAAGATATGTGTGAGTGGAATCACACAAGTTAAGGTCCAGACTAACCAAAAAGCAAAAAGGTATGTGTGAATGGAATCACACAAGTGGTGTCTAGTCTAACCTCGCAAACAAAAAGATATGTGTGAGTGGAATCACAAAAGTTAAGGTCCAGACTAACCAAAAAGCAAAAAGGTATGTGTGAATGGAATCACACAAGTGGTGTCTAGTCTAACCTTGCAAACAAAAAGATATGTGTGAGTGGAATCACACAAATTTAAGGTCTAGACTACCAAAAAGAAAAAAGGTATGTGTGAATGGAATCACACAAGTGGTGTCTAGTCTAACCTTGCAAACAAAAAGATATGTGTGAGTCGGAATCACACTACTGTGGTCTAGACTAACCTTGCGAACAAAGAGATATGTGTGAGTCGGAATCACACCACTGCGGTCTAGTCTAACCTTGCAAATAAAGAGACATCGCACAATTGCTAGTCTAAATCATAAAATGATCATCATGATCAACGAGAAGTGTCAATTACACTAAGCTAGTAAATATAAAAGTTTAGCTTCATGTCCCATAACCACTTGCTTAACTTAAATATTTACGAACAAACTGTAAATCTACACTAGAAAATTGTCGCAAAAGGTTCAATCGAATAAGTCCAGGAGTTAACCGACGAAGTAAACGCAAGCGTTTCATACCACTTGTTTTACTAGGCCGTTTAATTCAATTTCTCATACGAGTGAAATAAAGGCTTGTATATACTAATAGATTGGAAAACGGTTTAAGAAAAAGATCTTTGTAGTAAAATAGTTTTGAAATCGTTTGGAAAAAAGGATTTTAATATTTACTACTAGTATAGAAAACCTTTATATTTTTAAAGTGACAAATCACAAAAATGATTGTAGAAACAATCAATCACAAGAATTCACATACGAAGATGTGAATGGAATCCAAAGAAATCGATACTGAATCCATTAGAAAGTATGTTCACAAAAATCCCGAAGAAAATGTCATCAAAGTTGCTAATAAATGATAGCAACAAATCGGGGAAATGATCAAGAATCGATTATCAACTGGAAAAACAAAGCAAAACGAGCAGAAATGCATAAATGACTTCAACAAAAGTAAGAATCAAGTCAATGTCGAAGTCAACAATTAATAGCCGCAGTCGAGTACAAAATGAATCAATCATCATTATCAAAGAAACCAACGGCAAACAAAATCAGAGTCTTAAAAATCAAGATATTAGCAATTTCTCAAAAACAAAGTGACCGAAGTCAAATGGAATTCAAGCCGAGGAAAACACAAAATATCAAGTTCAAAATTGCTGAGATTCGAACAAAATCAACATCGGCTAAATCAATTCAAATCCGAAAACACAAGAATAAGCGTTAGGAATTCATAACTAACAGTCAAAAATAATCATATGTAAAGATGAGAGATAAAACATCGACAAATAGTTGTAACACATGCTCCATCTAAGTTATGTTTTATAATTGTCCTAAACCCCAGGCTCTGATACCAAGCTGTGACGCCCCACCTCTATACCCACGCTAGCCAAGAACACTACGGTGTAGTGTTGTCAACTAGCACGGAGAATAAGGCTGTTGAGGAGCGACCATCTATGTAATTGCTTTGTGCGAGCACCGATATGTCAGATAATAAAACATTGCATTTCATTTTTAGAGGAAACCCGACATACCGATACAAACTCAAAGCTACTAAACAGTGGCTATAATAGTTTAGGACAATAGATATAAAAATAACACAGAAAACATAAATGCGGAATACAGATGGAACGAAAAGTCTCATATATATAATAACTGATATCAGTTACAATACATTTGACACAATACAAATGATACAACTACAATTGTCGACTCAAGAAGTTATATATACAAGTACATTATCGACTAATATACATGAATACATTATCATCTTAAAAAAGACACACTGACTACTGCAACAAGACAAAGACCACTTCAAATAATATAAAAAGTCTTCATAGCTCTAGCAGCAACCCAAAGCTAAAAATCTACAACCTGTAAATACTCGGTCTGACCCGAGTATTAAATTCAAAAGAAAATAATACCCGGGTCAGTCTAATTCAAACTCAGTTATTAATGCATGGAAGCAATAATAATCAAATAGATGACAGTCACAATATTTCCGTCTATCCAATCCTTTTAACAAAGAAATCGGATAACTAAAAATATAACACTTAACAGTGTTAAGCAAAAATCAGCAGATTTAAATCATCAACAGAGATAAATAAACAATTTATCAAATCGACTAAATCAATTCAAAACTGTCAATTCTGGGTGGCTGCAGTGCACGCGCGCGTGCACTGCCTCGCCACCACCGAATATAAAGTCACCACCACAATGAAACTGCAGTGGCAAACAGATGTAAGGACAAAGGCAGGCTGCAACTAAACTGCAGAAAAGTCATCAACAGTTCAAGCATATACAGCAATAGAGACGAATTCGAGTACATCATGAAGCAGAACCAAGTGCAGTTCAACTGAGATGGACAACTCGAGAATAAACATGTACAAACTGTTTTCAGTAAAGATCTAAAGTCAGGTGAGGAGGTCAAGATCAAACATGAACAAATGAACAGTCACAAATGACCAGAACAGTAATCAGATGAACAAATATCACAAATGCAGACAGGGCAGAGTCAAAGTACACAAGTGAATCCAATGCCAACAAGAACAGATGAACATCAGTGCAGACAAGTAGGAATTCAAACATGAAATGGAGAACATCATTGCAAGTGCAACAGGTAGAAGGTGATGCAGTGAAGCATGTACAAGGGCAGTACATATATGAAATCCAAACATGTGCAGATTCAACTGGAACAACACACCTGCTATGAAGAACAAAGCTACAATGCCTCTGATCAAACTAACCAGCACATGTAACAGCACGCAAATGAGCAAGAGACTACTGCAATCAATACAAAAGCTACAGTGCATACATCAATCTACAATGGAAACAAATACATGACCAGATGAACAAATGCAACCGTGTCTAACAAAAATATGGAAGTACCCATGCACGTGAACAAGTTGATATGCAGCAGAGAATACAAGCAACAAGATTCAAATACATCAGGTGAAGTACAAGTCTCGAACTCCAACCAGCAGGTCAGAGACCAGAATATAAGGTGGACAAGCATTGTCAAAACAGTGGACTATCTACAAGTCAATAAAGCAGTGCAATTCAACTGAGATGTACAACTCGTAAATCAACATGAACAAATGAACAAGTAATCTGTATACAGGACTAACAATTACAGTTCAAATGCATCAAGACTACAATGAAATGGCAATAACAGGTTACAAGAGGCTGGTATGAGTGACTCAAATGACCAAGCTATAATGTCAACAAAGTACACAGGGTAAGGCAACAGACTCAAGACCAAATCTACAAACAAATTCTAAGATCAAAGTCAGGTTCAAGTGACCACAAGATGAATCCAGACAGTGATAAAATAATATCATAGTCAAGTATGCTACAATAAGAGAGACTACAATAAAATTCACACATCAGTGAAATTTTGGCCTTGGCATGCACAGTTAACTTGAATGAAGACATGAGTGCTACTCTGTAATGCACACAATGTCAAGATAAAGGTCAAAGTCCAGGAATTCTTTCAAATAAACAAGACAGAGGCTCAATATCAAAATACAGGAAAAACTGAAAGTGTTGACTCGACGATGCATGCATACACACATACGATTGTATATATGCACCCATATGAAGTCACATCTAGATAGTCAAGCAGTTTAAACAAGTAAAAATATTATCACAAATTATCAATGCCAAAGTCAAAATGAAGTCAGAGAATAAAGGCAACAGAAAAATGATCGAAGCTGAAGCCATGAAATCAAGGAGTTGAGCAAATTCAAGCAAAAATATGTGAAGAATTTGAACAAAGTATATACGACGAAGATCATCACGAAACGAGTCGATGCCGTGAATGTCAAGCAACCAAAATATATACGAGAAATGCCTAATATGTACGCGAATAGGAATTAGTCGCAATAATCTCAAGCATCAAAACAATATCAGATGGCCGATACTAGATCATTGACAAAATCAGACGAACGAAATTCAGGGATTTCGAATCCTATAAAAACCAAAACCAAATGGCCGAAGCTCTATAGATTCGAATCGAACAAAGCAGAGTTTAAATTAGATGTGGTGAATAAATCACTCACCTGTGCCATCGAAGCGCGAACGATCGACCGAGCGACCTCATTCGATCGATTATTTGAGGATGGCGCCTTCGATTTTTGAACGTGACCTAGCTTCAAAAGGGGGACAACGAGAACGAGCAGCCCTAAATCGCCGCAGCCCTAATTTGGAGATGACGAGACCGCCATTTGTTTCGCTCGTTTGTTTTGATTAGGGTTATCCAAAATGATAAGGGGGATCGGTTTTCACGAGTGAACGAATACAAGGAAAAAGGCATAGATAAACATCACAGCATAAGTATGGGCCACAATTTAAATTTTCACAGCCCACAATTTCTTCTAACCAAATTTTATTCCCTGAATTTCAATTCGATCAAAATGCCAATAGCTATTAGAAACCAGATTAGATCGTCAAGAGGCGATAATTAATTGGGTACGAAATGCCGGGTTGTTGCAGTTTATCTTTAAAACAAACAATAGGAAGATTTTAAAGTCAATTTCGCAATGCTTTTGGAAAATGAAACTACCATAAGACCTCCCGCCACACACACAATGCAAACGCAGAATTGGAGGAGATTTCTTCTTATGATAGTCAAAGACGCTTACTACGCAAAAATCAAATCATTTTTGATATTATTATTAGTGCATAGTGTAGAAAACATTTCGAAAGTATAATATTAATCTTAGCCAGCATAGACATTTCGAACTATGCCTACTATAGCTACCATCCAAACAGTGGGGCGCCACCATAAGTGAATGATAGGTTCTAAAACTAAAACCGTACAAGTCACGTATTGTTTCTTTGGATTTCCAACAAATTGTCAGGCCAAGGAACTTCCTATGCCACGATGGGTACGTCCCTGGAATAGACGACCCGAGAACCTAACCAGATCTCTGCCAACACAAGGCCGGGTTACCTCTGCAAAAATAGGTAACTACTGACACGCGTATGCCATCCCCCGATCGTAACCAATCTTCCCGAGGATCCTCGATTCGCAACAACCACATAATAATAATAATGCAGTAACCACATAGGTTAAATATCTGGGTTCCATACCATGATACCACCTCTATCCAGAAGGAATGACATACACTAAGGGGCGCTACTCCCTAGAACCTTGCTGCATCCTTCCTGTTTTGACCATTTCCGGGGTGTGAGGCTCGTCGAAGTCTCGTCCACAAAGCTACGCTTTCTACAAAGCCATGCTTCGGGTCAAACAAAAATGATCAACCTATGATCACAAAGATATAAGATCAAACAAATGATCATATCGCAAATGATCAAACACTGATCATTTCACAGCAACACTCAGTATGCCACGTTACCAAATTGGGATATATCGCTGATAAATTTCAACTACATAACCTCTGAGCTCGTACGTCTCAGAGAAGGGTGTTAAGCTAAGAGAATAAATTCTCCGCCACCAACAGAAATGTATTTGAAAGAAATCAGCTTTATATCTCAATTTGTAACGTCAGACACACAATCCATACAAGTCTGTTCCGGGATCGAACAGAACCGAAGGCACTTCTCACGAAGCCCTTGCAAATCCGGATAATTCTTTAATCACGTCCGGACTTCCCGTCACTAAGGGTGATAAAACCTCTAAACCGGAGATCAGCCGATGTAGAGTAACTCGACGGTAATCCTTCCGTTTTCAAAAATATCCGGTCTTCAACACCGGTCATCAAATGCAATTCATATCGACGTATCACATATTCGGAATGGGTTATACGACCCCATGGTCCTTTCCCGGCTAACCCGAATAGTTAGCGATTATTCAAAAATAAGTGTGGCATTCAAATTCATCCAATTCAAAACAAATACCTATCTAAAGGTAATTATCGATAGTCGGTTATTTAACTATCAATAAAAATGCGCAACATCATCAGATTCCAAATAATTTTCCAAATTATTTAATTTCCAAAAATATCTTTACTAGATATATTATTTCCACACTTAACCATTTGAAAACAATTTCAAATGAATTTCCAAATTTCAATTTATCTTTAAAAGATAAAATCTCAAAACAGTTCATTTCATATTGGAAAAGCATTTCCATACTTATTTAAAAGTAAGTAATTCACAAATCATTTATTTTCAACACTTGGAAAATATTCGATATACTTAAATCAAAATTAAGTATATATCTCATTCTTTAAGGAAATCATTCTCTTTCATAAATTTTATTTGAGTCAAAACGAATGTTACGTAAAACATCGTTACGACAACTCAAAATCACTAGTATAGGGATTCGAAATTTAGATAGATATATAAATCCCCATACTACATAAAACATTTCCTTTCGGAAATCATTTACTATAACAACAGTGTTATAGTCCACCATTTCCTTATTTCTCGAAAACGTCTATTTCAACAATAAAAGTTGAAATCTATGATTTCGATATTTAACACGTTTTAAAACATCTTTTAAAACAATTACTTCATTTCATAATATCACTTCTCCAAAACATATCCATTTTATTTAATAATATATTCACTGTCCAAAATCGTGAATATACTTCGTTATCCAAATTCAACATTTCTACACATTTTATTTAAAAGCTTATCCACTGTCCAAAATCGTGGATATAATTCCTTTAATTTACTTCTACAATTCACTTATCAAAATAAGTGATTTCGGATTTATAAACAACGTTTATATATCACAATTTTATATTTTATAACAATTTCAAGTTATGAAATATCTTATTTAAACAATTCCATTTGACTCATTTATATAACAAAAATCCAATTCATAAGTTGATAACTTATAATTCATTTATTTTCAAAATCCTTCATCTTATAACTTCACAAATCGTATATCTATTAATATTACTTACTTAAAAAATCCGTTTATAAGTTCATTTTAGCATTTATAGAACTCCTGAATAATCTCCTTATTTTTTTATTTATAAAATAACAATTTCATACATCTTCTATAAATATAATCCATTTGTAATAAGTCAAAAACTTCAATCTAAACCAATTACAATTTAATCAACTTATATTTCAAAAACCACTTTTCGCTTAAATTTCACAAATCTCATAATTTTTATAACACGAAAATTATAACATTTATTTATTTAAAATGAATTAATTCCAAAATTCAATAAAACATATATTTTCAAAAATCACTTTGAAATCCCTTTAAAAATAATATCGTTATTTTTAAACTTCAAAAATGGATCCGATGATGCAACAGCACCAAACAATCAATCACAATAATCAAATATCATATATCATCATATGATAACGGAATATATCAAAATATCTGTAAATAATCAATACGGTGAGGAATCCAGTCGGATCCCTCCAACCTGTTTCCCTGCATCCACAGATGTTAGCACAATACCAATTCCGCTCCAGTATGGAATTATCGCGGTATATGGGTTTAATAAATATTATCCGCTTACTAACGGCGTGATAGGGTCTCATCCGCTATACAATGCGGGAAATCAACAACTGCAATATATACATATGCCAATATATATATATATTGCTATATATATATAATACCAATTTCACATCAATGTGAAATTATCGCGGTATATGTTTTTATAATTAACCTCCGCTTAATAACGGCGTATAATGTCTATTTCAATCAACAGATAGCAATCATCATCCAAACATACATTCAAGCAATTTTAAATCTAACTATTTAAAATTAACATCAAAACTATTCGATTGAGTGAGAAGTTCTCACCGTGATTTTTCCGATAGAAATTTGTAGCGTTTATTTCGAATGAAATTAAACGGACGTTTAATCTCACTCAAAATTTTCATTGACCCCGATCGTTTCCAATCCAGTTTCATCGCGAAGTATTCGACGATACGATTCCAATGCATTTTGTTTCGTCATTTTCTGATAACGTATGACAAAGTTACGGCATTACAAACTTAATACAATCTAATATATTCAATTTCAATTTTAAATTTTCTTTATTTACAAACCCTACTATCATCTACCGTTGCTTCCAGGAGACCAAATCCAGGCCGCACGTTTTTACTTCTCACGCGCGTCTTCTTCCTCCATCCTCCAGGCATCGTTCGTGCAAATGAAACCCACGCCGCCCTTATCTATGCAATTTCGCACTCAACTCCGGCCATCTCTACCTCGATCAAGACCCACCATTCCAACCCCCTACTTCGCCCCTACCCACGGCCAGAAAACGGGGCCACTCCACTTTGCCGTTTGCACACAGTTCGAGGATGAACGGCCGGTCTTCACGCGAGCATTATCGCCAATATACTCAACGAAATACGATCTTAACCGTTCACACTATAGGTCTCAACGTGTAGAACATATCTCCAATTGAAAACTTTTGAAATCGCTGCTTGGATTTCGAGATTTTTGAGGGAGAACGAAAGAAGATATCGGCCATTAATCTCTATAAGTGGCGGCCGGTCTATTATGAGCTAGGGTTTGGAGGATTATTAATATATATAAGGATTTTAATATTATTTAATTAATAAAATTTCTTGATTTAACAGTTAAAGCAAACGGCCTCCAATCCTCACGTTCCGACAAGCTATCCTAGGGTTTTTCCACGTTCCGGACACAATGGAACAGGTTTAGAAAGCTAATTCGATCGTCTGTGCAAGATATGGAATTAAACGATCAATTTAAATTAAACCGATTTAAATCGATTTCGAGGCGTTTTAATTTGTACCCGACAAATGGTAAATCCAAAAATTACGAAATTTGAAACCATGCAAAAATATCACATTACGGATCCGATGAAACTGGTTTCGTCGAAATCTGAGACTGTTCGAAAATTGGCTATTTTTACAGTCGATAATTAAATATTAAAATATTCAATTTTCACAGATTAACTCCAAATTCAATTTTAAAAGTTCTATAACCTTTCTATAACTCCAGTATGATTAAATAAAATTTTACAAATCATTTTCAATCATTTTAAACTCGATTTTCAATTATCTCTGGAATTTCAATCATTAAATTATCGATTTAATTGACCAAATTAAATCCAATATCCTTTAAATAAATTATTTGACTTATTAAATTCATTTATTAATATTTAAAATCAATTAAATATTCGAATTTTAATTATCAAAAATTCTGGGTCGTTACACTAAACATTTATCAACATTCATATACTTATCTCCTTTACATTAGTATATTCACAAAACATTTATAAGATTTCCCATTGCCAAATCTCTTAAACGGATTTAACTACATTATTTAAATTAGGGAAAAGGATAACTCTAAGCATTATTCCTTTGGTGTTAAGTATGGAACGGATGTTCTATACCATCATTTATTAAAAGGTCAACCTCAAAAAACCCAAACATTGAATTCCTGCTGTAATTATCTTCAATAAATCCTTTTATAAATTTCCCTTACCCAAAATCTTTTTTGCTTTAACCCAAACCCATTTAAAAAACTTTTACAAACCTCCATACTTATTTATCAGACTCGTTATAAATACTCAAACCCGGTTATATAAACTTGTTTATAAACTTTCAAACCTTGTATAAAACTTCCCTTTATAGACATCCAAACTCATTTATAAAATCTTTTTATAAACATTCAAAACTACTTCTAAAACTCCTTTTATTAATACCCTAAAATTATTCATGAACTTCTTTATATAATATTCAAAACAATTGTAAAATCATTCTTCAAATATCTTGTTCAAAATAGAATAACCTTGAAGACCATTTTAAAAGAAAATGAAATATTAACTTTTCAAAACCAAACGGAGGTTTAATGACTATAATGGATCATTAAATTTGGGTTCACTTATCCAAGTTATATCATGGGTATTGCCTAACATCAGATATGTAAGGGATTCACACATAACATACAATCAATCGTAGGTAGATGTTCAAGTTCCAAATATAGATACATCCATTATTGGTGAAAAATGTACATATAAAAGTATATTCTATATGCTTAAGTTACCATGACCCGCTTATTAAAATACCTTCCTTGTGTTTATCACGTTACCAATATTCGACATGTGTGCTAAACACAAGTCAACTTACTTGCCATAAAACATGTCAACGTTTATAATCACTACTTTAATTCATTTGGTTACTTAATGGTCTAGACGAGATATCCTTTGATTTGAAATCGATTAACCCTAAAAAGACAATTGATTTAAAACATAACCGATTAAGCTTTAAAATAGCTTTGAAAAGATTAAAGTATATTCAATTAGCTTAAACCCTATTTATATCTTAATTAAATTAAGATTAATTCATAATTAAACTTTAATTAGCTTAATGAACTTGGTTAAGTCCTAATTAACTTCCTAATGTATCTTAGATAAGGTTTAAATAATTCATTATTAGTTAAACCCTAATTAATTACAAATTAATTAAATAATCACTTAATTAAATAATAATTAATCAAACTAATTAACTTCATTAAATAATAATTAATCATTTAATTACTTATTAACTTCATAAATCACTAATTAAAAACTTTATTAATCACTAATTAATCATTAACCTTCCTTAAGTGTTACTTAAACCTTAATCACTTACTTAATTACTAATTAAGTACTAATTACTTTTAATTAATTTATTAAATAACTAAATTATTAAATTATCTCAACTTAATTCTTTTATGTTACTAATCAAGTTTGGAAAAAAAATTCAAAACATTCCAAAAGAAAACATTTAAAATGAAAATCGACAATTTTGTCCAACTGTATCTATAGCGACTATCGATATGAGCGAAGTTCGCTTAAACTTACTTTAAGAGAAATACTTTGCTTATTCCTTGCTATTACAAGTTTGGAAACCTAATTTCGAAAGTTTTTGAAACTTAAAAACAAAAATAAAAACTTCGAATCCATTTCCAAAATTTAAAACTAGAAAACTTAGTTTTGATTCCAAATCGGATCTCACATCCATCGCAACATACAAAGGTGTAAACTTTGTAATTCTTACACAACATACAACTGGTTTTGATCACAACCATACCATCAACATACCATACACCAACATCACATTCTTACAATCAAACATACAACTTTAAACATCCAAACATGATGCTTAACATCCAAACACAATATTTAACAACCAAACTATGCTAACCACAAATCGCAAACGTATACCATGATCATAGCATGATATTTTGACAATACTAACTATGGATTTCTACAATATATAACCTATGGAAATAAAGTTAGTTCTTTCTTAAAATGAGATAGTTTTACTCACCAAAAATCTTTGAAACCTGAAATGCCTTAGATGCACAAAAATCATCATAAAAATATGTCATCTTCCACGTGCTTTTTGGACATATTACTCTCGAATATTGAAAAAGTGGTCAAAAGAAAAGTTTTAGAAAATTACTTTCCTTACAAACAAACAAAATAATCACTCAAATCAAATTAAGATTGGGGTAGATATGGTCAAAAGAAGGAGAGCTATTTTCGGACCTGAATTTCTGAATTTAAAAGTACATTGCAACGAAATGAGATTTTGACATATCTAAGCTTAAAATTAGAAAAAGTTTTAAAAGATAAAGTTGTATCTACTAAAATTTTATATGATTTTAAAAAAGGAAAATCTTTATTTAGTGTAAAATAGAGGAAGTTATGGCTGAATAAGGTGGAGGAAAAATGGAGACAAGTTTGTACCTTTAAAACAATTTAAATCATTTGATTTTAAAAAAAAACTTAAAACTAACATAAGAAGCCAAGAAATTATGAAGAAAGCTTAATGGAAATGGAAATAGAGACGTAAATGAAAATATGGTGAAAGGGATGTGTATTTATAGACAAAAGAAAGTAAGGAAATTACTAAAATATTCTTTGAATTAATTGACGTAACATGTCATGATTTTGTAAGGTCACATCACCACTGCATATCGCACGTTTTAGTCCTACTGCATATCCCATGTTTTAGTCATTCCCGGTTGATGAGGCTTGAGGTTACGTTTTACCTTTCTGAATAGCAATTCATCTTGGAAAGCTAACACTGCCCTTTAAGCATCAATGCAATGCCAGCATTCATCCATACAAGTTTGTTCTAGGTCTAAATGAAACCGAAGGCACTAACTCTACTACATCCATTTTGTAATCACCCTTAGGATTAGTAGTAGTAGCCCTTGCACTTCAAAGAGCACCATCTTCAATCATCATCAAGAGGTCTTCCACACGAACATTCATGTTGGTTCGGAGTGGTTTTCGATTATATTAATTTGATCCTGGTCTATCCGTACCAACAACCGATAATTCCTAGTTGACCCATTCTCGGTTCTTTTAGAAGTAAGTAATCGAGTCATTGTTGTAAACTCAAATTTTACATTCATACTTCCTAAGTCAAATTAGGCCAAATTTAATAGTAGGTTATTTTACAATCAAATAACAACAACAAAAATCAAGAGATTTAATTACCCAAAACAATCACTAAGCCTCAAAACCATTTTCATTTATAAATCTCCTTTCCAAACACTTTTCAATATTCATATATTTATCTCCTTTACATAAGTATATTCACAAAACTTTTATAAGATTTCCAATTTCCAAATCTCTTAAATAGATTTAACAACATTATTTAAATTGGAGAAAAGGATAACTCTAAGCACTATCCCTTCGGTGTTAAGTATGGAACGGATGTTCCATACCACCATTTTTTAAAAGGTCAATCTCGAGAAACCCAAACCTCGAATTCCTATTGTAATTATCTTCAATAATCCTTTTATAAATTTCCTTACCCAAAATCCTTTTTTCTTTAACCCAAATCCGTTTACAAGACATTGATCAACCTCCATACTCATTTATGAGACTCTTTATAAATATTCAAACCCGGTTGTATAAACTTCTTTATAAACTTATAAACCTTATATAAACTTCCTTTTATAGACATCCAAACCCATTTATAAAATCTTTTTATAAACATTCAAATTTATTTCTAAAACTCATTTTATGAATACCCTAAAATTATTCATGAACTTCTTTATATAATATTCAAAAGAATTGTCAAATCCTTCTTTAAATATCGTTTTCAAAATAGAATAACCTTGAAGACCATTTTAAAAGAAAATGAAATATTAACTTTCCAAAACCAAACGGAGGTTTAATGACTACAATGGATCATTAAATTTGGGTTTACTTATCCAAGTTATATAATGGGTATTGCCTAACGTCATATATGTAAGGGATTCACACATAACATACAATCAATCGTAGGTAGATGTCCAAGTTACAAATATAGATACATCCATTATCGGTGAAATATGTATATATCAAAGTATATTCTATATGCCTAAGTTACCATGACCCGCTTAATACCAAACTTCCTTCTCTTTATCACGTTACTGATATTCGACATCTGCGCTAAACACAAGTCAACTTACTTCCCATAAAACGTTCTAACGTTTTATGATCACTACTTTAATTCATTTGGCTACTTAATAGTCCAGGCGAGAGATCCTTTGATTTGAAATTGATTAACCCTAAAAAGACAATTGATTTAAAACATAACTGATTAAGCTTAAAAATAGCTTTGAAAATATTAAATTATATTCAATTGGCTTAAACCCGAATTATATCTTAATTAAATCAAGATTAATTCATAATTAAACTTTAATTATCTTAATGAACTTGGTTAAGTCCTAATTAACTTCCTAATGTATCTTAGTTAAGTTTTAAACAATTCATTATTAGTTAAACCCTAATTAATTAAAAATTAATTAAATAATCACTTAACCAAATAATAATTAACCATTTAATTACTTCTTAACTTTATAAATCACCAATTAAAAAACTTTATTAATCACTAATTAGTCATTAACCTTCCTTAAGTGTTACTAAACCTTAATCACTTACTTAATTACTAATTAAGTACTAAAACTTTATATGGTCAAAAGAAGGTGAGCTATTTTCAAACCTGAATTTCTGAGTTTAAAAGTACACTACAAAGAAATGAGATTTTGACATACCTAAGCTTGAAATTAGAAAAAGTGTTAAAAGAGAAAGTTGTTGCTACTAAAATTTTATACGATTTGAAAAAATGAAATCTTGATTTGGTGTAAAATATAGGAAGTTATGGTCGAATAAAGTGGAGGAAAAATGGATAAGAAAGAGTTTAAAAACTAGTTTGCAACTTTAAAACAATCTAAATCTTTTGATTTTAAAAGAAAACTTAAAACTAACATAAAAAACCATGAAATTATGAAGAAAGCTTTAGGGAGAAAATGGAGAAGTAAATAAAAATATGGTGAATGGGATGTGTATTTATAGACAAAAGAAAGTAAGGAAATTACTAAACTATCTTTTGAATTAATAAACATAACATGTCATGATTTTGTAAGGTTATATCACCACCTACTACCTTCTCTAGTCACGTCCATCATCCCCCCTCTTGTTCCATCCCTTAGGCTATGATTGCATACCTAATAATGATGATGATGTTAAATAAATGACAAGAGATAAAGTGTATTTTATATATATATAAAGTTAATGTGTGTGTGTCTATATATATAAAGATATATATATATATATATATCTATGTGTGTGTGTGTTATAATTTAAACCTTGACTTGTCACATCACTATCTAAACATATTGAACATAAGATAATCTATAATTAAGTGTATTATTATATTTTTAATTATCTCTTATATATATGTACATATGGTGCACAAAGACGAACAATGTTCCCGACAACTTTCCGGTGTCGGAAAGTCGAAATTCTTAAAAACATTCTTCCGTCACATTTTATATTTTTCTACGAACTATCAATATTGGTAAACAAAATTTAAAAACTATTTCACCATCATTATTAAATAATTAAAATAGGTTTATTTGTAAATAAAAACCCATTTATGTAATATTTAAACTTAATTGAATTTCCGAAGAAATATATAAAATCGATGGTATCAACTGTCGATGCCATAAATACATTTTATTTTCCAATAATACAATAAATTATTTTATTTCATAATCTTATTTGAATACATATATTAGTGTATGTACCCATGTCATGCATGATTCTTATTGTTTAAAAGTAAAACGATAAAACGATTTCCGGTTGTTTTATCGATATTTTACCTCGGTAATTTGTCCGCAAATATTTTTCCCAAACAAAATAACTATTATTATTTACCACTTAAAACATGATTATTTCTTACTTTTAAACGCATATCTAAATATTTTAAAAATAAATATAATTTATCCAAGTGATAAGTTTGCGGGTCGTTACACTTGAAATCAAACTGCATATAAATATTTTTACTTAATTAAAACCACTAAATAGTTTTTCATAACATTAAATAGCTACTAGAAAGGTGAATGTACCTGAATAGAAGTCAATATACTAATGACATCATAAATAGGACTCCATTGATTTTGTAGAATATCTAAACAATTGCTTCCACCTGCATAAACTGGAAGGAAAAAGAGTAAATAGAATAGAATAGCAAAGGTTTGTCTATTGCTATACGTATTAAAAAGGAAGAAAATTCTATTTTTAGGTACAAAAATTCATAAATAGTTACCACTAGAAATTTATTTATTGCATTCTATAAAGAACAAATACCTTACCATTCAGGTGAAACATTTGAGAGACATGGCTAACATCTGGTGGTTTGTTTGGATAGTCCTATTGTAACGACCACGACTTTCTCTCCATAGAAAGTCGTATCGCTAATAAGAAAGAAAGGGGGTGAGAAGTAGAAAAGAGAAGAAGAGAAAAGAAACAAACACAAATACTCACAGCGGAAACGAACAAAATATATCACATAAATATTACATCGTATCATATACATCATCTATCAGAGTTACACAGCATATACACATCACATACTAGACAGTTATAAACATCTGTCTAGACATTACAACTCAATACACTACAGAGACACAAACACAGCGGAACTACTATCTATATCTACAACGCTGAAGCCTCCTGCTCCATTGCTCCTCCAGATTACTCGTCAAAGCTAAACCTGAATCCCTTGGCTACTCGTAAAAATTTGAGTACCCAAGAGTTTATAAAACAGAAATAAACAACTTGGGTCAGACATGGGTCTGGTGTGAGTAACAGGTTAAACTTGTTTAACTTCAAAACCTTTTTGAAAGAAAAGGTATCACGTAAGACTCCCCACAAATAAACATGGGTAAGTTTTTACCTTACGCTAACCAAAACATTTGATAGGAAATTCGATTGTATTATAATAGGGTCTAGGGTTTTCAAGTAAAATACAGAAATAGCTGAAATGCTTACATCTCACATTCCAACATAGTTGGGCACAACTAATACGCACGGCACTTATTGGAGTTTGGATTCCATACAATGGCAGGGCTACTGGGGTACCGCCCGTCACAGTACGTGGCCTAGATCACCGTACCGAGGATCACTCCCAATCCCCTGCAACACAAGGTCGGAACATCCCTTACTGGATAATTCCCGCACAAGATACCTCACGGTTGGGATCAGCAACCGCACCACTAAGCCGAAATAAAAAGGGACATCTAGACAGAGGTAATCTTGTCCTACTTGGGTGCTACCCACTAACCTTGCTGCACCTCCCCTGTTTTAGCCATTCCCGGTTTGTGAGGCTTGAGGTCACGATTACCTTAGAAAAGAACACATCACTTAGAATGCTCATCGTCCACCTGACGATGTGCTGAAAGCATTCAATCCATACAAGTTCGTTCCGGGTTCGAACGAAACCGAAGGCATTATCTCGTTACACTCGTTTTGGAATCACCCTCAGAGTTAACGACAATAACCCTTGCACTCTGAATCTTCATCTTCACTTGATTCACGACCTATCGTTAATTTGGATCGATGTGGTATTCGGGTCTCCAGACCTGGAAATCCGGTATACGGAAACCCGATCCCGGTCTCATCGAAATCCAAAGCGTATCTTTTAAGGCCAAGTTGTTTTAAAGGTTAAAACAATTCAATTCAATTATCTTTATACACATAGAAAGATAATTCACACAGATAATCAACATTATCAGATAATCCATTCAATTCAACTAACATCCATATCATACAGCATATATCTCATCAGAGATATCAATCAATGTCAAGTATCCAATTCTAACACCCATTCATAAGTAATGATTTATATCATCTTAAATTAATTTAAATTGAATTAAATTAATTACTTCATTTTATAAATCCATCTTACTTAACCATTAATTAATTACAATCAATTAATTAATTATCCTCTAATAATTCATTTCAATTAATCATCTTTGATTAATTATCTTTTAATTACATCCAAGTAATTTATCCTCAATTAATTACTTAAATTAATTATTCTTAACCACTTATAGTAATTAACCTTTAATTACTTCATTAATTAATTAACTAAAATTAATTAACTTAATCAACTATAATTAATTACATTAATCCTTAATTAATTACATTGATTAATTACTTCATTTATTAATTATTACTTAATTAACCAATCTTAATTACATCATTAATTATATTAATTAATGATCCTTAATTACAACTTAATTATTAATTACTTAATTAAATTAATTACATTAAGTAATTAATCTTTAATTAAACAACATTTATTAATCACTCTTGATTAATCTTCAATCAGTAATTAACTACCCTTAATTACTTTCATTAACTAAATTAATTATTCCTTAATTAATTTCTTAATTAATCCCTTGATTAATTATTCAAAGTAATTAACTCAAATTACTTCTATTAATAAAATCATTATTCAACTAATTACTTCCAGTAATTATCTTATTATTTACTTCCCTAAATAATCTTACCTTAATAATTACATTAAGTAATTATTATCAAATCATCTCTTGATTATTCTAAATTAATTAAACTTAATTAATTAATTTAACTAAATCAAATTAACTTCAATTAATTACAATAAGTAATTAATTCTTAATTACTTCCAATAAGTAATTACATTTAAAAAAATTCTATAATTGATTATCTTTAAATTAATTAATCTAATTAATTATTAATATTAATCACATTAATTAATTATTTAATAATCCATAGTTAATGACCTCCATTAACTATTAACAACTCTTTAATTACTTTTCTTAAGTAATTAAATTGGATTAATTATTATTAATTCCAAATTGATAAATCTTAATAACAAATTAATTTATCTCTAATTATTAAATTAATTAAGTGTTATCCATAACTTAATTAATCTTTAATTACTTTATTAATTAATTTCTAAACATTAATTAATATTCTATTTTAAAATCCTTAATTATAAATGATTTATTCCTAATTAATTTATCTTAATCATAAATAAATTAGTTTAAATCTTTAATTTATTATTTATTTAATTAATCCAAATGATTAATTAATCAAACAAATTAATTATCCATTAATTTCCTCACAAATAATTAAGTCTTAAGAAAACATTTCCTTATAATGATATTTATCATTTAAAACATATTTGAAATATTTAACTTTCATATTTCCTTTAAATTCATTTTAAATATGAGATTTAAAATGAATAAAAGTTTAACCTTAACAAACTTTAAAATCCATTTACAACCCTCAAATCATATGTTGAAGAAATGCTCATTTTATAAAAGAACTTAAGGATTTTAAATTTACTTTTTAATTTCAACCATTTAATATACAATTTAAACAATTTAAGTTATTAAAAACAATTTCATTTAAAACTTCCTTTTTATTTCAATTCTGAAATACAGATTTACATTTGATTCCAGATTAAACTTTAGATTTAAAAATTCTGTTTAAATATTGCTTTAGAGATTTAAATTCAGTTTAAAACTTAAACTGACAGGTTTTAAAACCTGGCAACATCTATTGTACTCGAGCCCACCCTAGATTACTTCGAGTCGATTACCCTAAAACTTCGAGTCTCTCTCGAAATAACACAAACAAACGCGAGACCTTCCTCTGTAAAAACAGACTTCACCAAAACCCAAATTTCCGTGCACCGTGCACATGCACCAGAGACGTAGTCACCTCCGACCATCCACGATGGCTTTCCCACATCAGCAACCATCTTCACACCATCCCTCGGTCATCAGATCACTATACAAATCTCGAAATCAAATTCGAGGCCTTCAGCCCACCTGGAACAATAACCTGGAATCATCTTCAAACCTGTAATCGCCACGACCCAGAAACTCCGATCATCAGAAATGTTGAAACTCCGGCCATAATCTCGTCAATGACCATACTTTCATTTCTCCAAACCTCACTGCACTTGATCAATCATAGAAGTCATGCCGACCAAATCATTTAGCCTAGTTGAAACTAGGGTTACAGAAAAGAATTCACCACCGCTGCCTTCTCAATGAATTAAACACCTTCCTGATAATTTTCCTACCATCACTGATAATCCCACTATCATTACTGAAAACTACAACATTCCAAACCATCGAGACCAACAGAGTTACCCAAAACTTCATATTTAGTTCATCACAGAACTGCTCCTTTAATACTAAGTTAAAAATTATGATTTAAATGCTAAAAATCATATTATAGTTTAGGTATTCAATATATAATCCTGGATTTCCGAATTACCCAGTTTGAATTTTCATATTTATATACATGCATTTCAGTTTTTGGTTACAGAGAAACTTAACTTTATTTTTGACTTAATTGAATTTTTAAACATTAGTATATGATAAATCTAACAATTCTTGTTTATAAATTAAGTCCTAAATAAAACTGGATCAAGAGATAAGAAATTTCGAATAGAAATTTAAGCCTGGCAACCAAAACAAGAACAGAGCAACCAATATATCATATTGTCACAGCAGATTCCACTATACATACATGCAATACATATTTGTCACAGAGATTTAACATGCAACTTATCTATAAATTTAAACTTTAGAAATAGTGATGTTACTCACCTGATTGAAAAAATGAAACAGAGCTTCCAGATTTTAGCTTTTGAAAACTGTGGACTTGCATGCTTCTTGAATTTGATTTAAAACTCGAATTGTTGCCTTTAAATTGCTTTTCATTAACATGCAAGCTTGATTTCCATTTTGAAGAGATGAATGCAGACAGGCCTTAAAATGATTCCAGATTTGAAAGAAATGAAGGTAGGCTGGTTCTTTGAATATGATGCAGAGATGAAGAAAAATGTTGCAGTCCCTTGTCTTTGATTTCAGATTGTAACTTGGTTACAGATTGAAGGATTTGGCTTAAGGAAGATTTGCAGATTTTCTTTTGAAGTGTAGAAATGAATTAAGGCCGAGGATTTGATATTTGCAAATGGAAATGAGATTACAGGGTCTTTGATTTTGGTTGAAGAAGATTTACATGTTTTTGCTTTAGGATTTGGAAATTTGGTTACTGATTTGTTTTGAATAAATTTCCAGCTGAAGCTTTTATCTTAGCTTTTGAAAAATGAAGATTAGAAAAGAATGGGAAATGAAGAAAGCATGTTTTTATAAGTATAATTGATTTATTTAGAAATTAAAAGAAAAATCAAAAATAAAAGGACACTTGTCTCAAATTTTAACAATTGTCAATTTGTAATGTTTGTTGATTAACACTTGTTAAAACAAAGACTTAAGATAATGACATATGTCTCTTAAGTAATTTTTACATATTTAACTTATTTTAAAAATGCCTTTTCTTATTTATAAAATACTTATCTATATATATATATTACTTTTTAAAGAAACAAAAACAAATTATATTTTAAAATAAAAGTGTATACAAATATTCTAAGATCTAAAACAATTTAAATATTTATTCTTTGAATTTCAAAACTTAAATTCAAATCCAAATTAAATTAAATCCTAAGATTCAATTTAAAAGTTAAGTTATATATATTTATATATAACTATTTATTCATTTTAAGCTTAAGTTAAAATATATCTTAAACAATTTAAACATTTATCTAAAGTATATTTAAAACTATAAAGTTATTTATTTAAATAACTTTGAAAGCTCATATTAAACTAAATCTAAATTTCCAATTTACCCAAAGCTTCTATTTACAATATATATAAATAAATATATATATTCAAATAGGAAATATCTTATTAACTTTTAAAAGATAAAATCACCAATTAATACTAATTTAATCAGATTATTAAATTAAATTCAAATCTTATTATCAAAGATCATCAATATCAATTTAATTATTTAACAGATTATTAAATTGATATTGTTAAAATTTCCGGGATATTACATTCCTTCCCCCTTAAAATAATTTCGTCCCCGAAATTTAAACAAAGGTAATTTAATAATCTTATTAAAGATTTTAAATTTTAAAACACAAGCATATACTATCATCCATATGCTAACAACCATAGCAACCAATTCATCCAATCAATCAAATCTAACTATCCAAACAAAATTCTAGATAGAATTCCTCGAGTTTCCCCAAGTATATATATACCGGGATACTCGCTCTACAACAATCTAAACTACTAAGCTATAGATCTCCTACTCATCTAGATCTACAGAACTAAACAGAATATCAGACTACAGACGAGTCTGACTCAACAACTAAACCTTCCAGAACTGCTGATTCTAAAACCAGAGATAGATCTTACACGTACCCCTCAGAGATACATAAAACTCAATGAATTCCAATTGTCCAAACTGACAATTCAATCCTGAAAACCCAATACTTATCCAAATCAGAACACAGAAGAGATCCAAACATAACTTTACTTCACAACATCAGTAGATTCCAAACTTACTTCTCCTATCCAGAGATATACTCCAAACTGCTTTCGCTGCTCAACTCTGATCTGAGGTAGAACACAAACACAGACTGGACAACTTATTCTAGAAATAAGGTTCACTGATCCATAAATAAAACTCAGATATTCCAGCATAACTTGAGCTGCTTCACCAAACTCTATCTCTAGGAAAACATCCTTCCACTAGACTGAACCACCGGTATCACTCATGGAATCCAGTTGATAAGAAAACTCAACCTTCAGATGCGGACAAACTTCTGACTTCTCTGAAGACATCCAGAAAAACTCTGACAACACAAGAGAACACTCAGCAATCACAAGTCACTTTTGCGATCAACCCAACCTATTTCCAAAGAAAAACTATTCCTCTTTACCAATCAGAACAGCTTACACTTATTTATCCAATTTATCGAAGAAATGGATCCACTCTGCTGCTTCTGAACTTCACTTCCAGAAAAACTGCTCATCCAGAAAACTTCCTGCCAATGCACAGAATACTCTGAGCTGCACTGCTGACACTGATGTCAAGGTCTTCCTACTCCAAAGATCTTCGAGAAACTCGAACTTCAAACCAAAGCAGAAACTTCATGCTGAGCTCAACCACAACACCGAAGCATTCACACTTCCTTAATCCTGTTCCAAAGAAAACATCTTCGGGAACATCCATCGTCACTGTATCTCATCATACAGCTACTATTACCTGAGGTATCAAGGTACCATCACTCGCTTCTGCCTCATTGACAGATCCAACTCTACTCATCCAAACTTCAGAGATAAACTCCGAACCATTACAGTTTCCTTCGGAGATCGATGAAATCCTTCACCACAGCAAAGCTTACTCGAGACGGTATTGGGTCTACAGTGTCGACAAATACACTTCCAACCTCAACATTTAAACTCCAACCATTGGTAGTCGTGTTTCACACACCACTACCCCATCTACCTTTATAACTTATATTGGAAAACCCGAACAGGTAACCCAACAAATAGGTAGAAATATATATATATTTAAAATGATACTTTTTATATAGAAATTATTTCTGGGTAAAATTATTTCATTTACCTCTTTAAAACAATATTGTGTCGAATTGTTCTATACAAGTGTTTAGAGATCCCTATCAATGTTGTGGCGTCCCACACATCGACCAGAATCCATAAACTACTCAATAAACCAATCAACACAATATAAAACAATTTTATATTCACTAACAAATACGCGCTCATATCTATTAATACTCTCAAAATTCCCACCAGAGCCAAGGTTATCGCCAACCTGGCTCTGATACCACTGTAACGACCACGACTTTCTCTCCATAGAAAGTCGTATCGCTAATAAGAAAGAAAGGGGGTGAGAAGTAGAAAAGAGAAGAAGAGAAAAGAAACAAACACAAATACTCACAGCGGAAACGAACAAAATATATCACATAAATATTACATCGTATCATATACATCATCTATCAGAGTTACACAGCATATACACATCACATACTAGACAGTTATAAACATCTGTCTAGACATTAAAACTCAATACACTACAGAGACACAAACACAGCGGAACTACTATCTATATCTACAACGCTGAAGCCTCCTGCTCCATTGCTCCTCCAGATTACTCGTCAAAGCTAAACCTGAATCCCTTGGCTACTCGTAAAAATTTGAGTACCCAAGAGTTTATAAAACAGAAATAAACAACTTGGGTCAGACATGGGTCTGGTGTGAGTAACAGTTAAACTTGTTTAACTTCAAAACCTTTTTGAAAGAAAAGGTATCACGTAAGACTCCCCACAAATAAACATGGGTAAGTTTTTACCTTACGCTAACCAAAACATTTGATAGGAAATTCGATTGTATTATAATAGGGTCTAGGGTTTTCAAGTAAAATACAGAAATAGCTGAAATGCTTACATCTCACATTCCAACATAGTTGGGCACAACTAATACGTACGGCACTTATTGGAGTTTGGATTCCATACAATGGCAGGGCTACTGGGGTACCGCCCGTCACAGTACGTGGCCTAGATCACCGTACCGAGGATCACTCCCAATCCCCTGCAACACAAGGTCGGAACATCCCTTACTGGATAATTCCCGCACAAGATACCTCACGGTTGGGATCAGCAACCGCACCACTAAGCCGAAATAAAAAGGGACATCTAGACAGAGGTAATCTTGTCCTACTTGGGTGCTACCCACTAACCTTGCTGCACCTCCCCTGTTTTAGCCATTCCCGGTTTGTGAGGCTTGAGGTCACGATTACCTTAGAAAAGAACACATCACTTAGAATGCTCATCGTCCACCTGACGATGTGCTGAAAGCATTCAATCCATACAAGTTCGTTCCGGGTTCGAACGAAACCGAAGGCATTATCTCGTTACACTCGTTTTGGAATCACCCTCAGAGTTAATGACAATAACCCTTGCACTCTGAATCTTCATCTTCACTTGATTCACGACCTATCGTTAATTTGGATCGATGTGGTATTCGGGTCTCCAGACCTGGAAATCCGGTATACGGAAACCCGATCCCGGTCTCATCGAAATCCAAAGCGTATCTTTTAAGGCCAAGTTGTTTTAAAGGTTAAAACAATTCAATTCAATTATCTTTATACACATAGAAAGATAATTCACACAGATAATCAACATTATCAGATAATCCATTCAATTCAACTAACATCCATATCATACAGCATATATCTCATCAGAGATATCAATCAATGTCAAGTATCCAATTCTAACACCCATTCATAAGTAATGATTTATATCATCTTAAATTAATTTAAATTGAATTAAATTAATTACTTCATTTTATAAATCCATCTTACTTAACCATTAATTAATTACAATCAATTAATTAATTATCCTCTAATAATTCATTTCAATTAATCATCTTTGATTAATTATCTTTTAATTACATCCAAGTAATTTATCCTCAATTAATTACTTAAATTAATTATTCTTAACCACTTATAGTAATTAACCTTTAATTACTTCATTAATTAATTAACTAAAATTAATTAACTTAATCAACTATAATTAATTACATTAATCCTTAATTAATTACATTGATTAATTACTTCATTTATTAATTATTACTTAATTAACCAATCTTAATTACATCATTAATTATATTAATTAATGATCCTTAATTACAACTTAATTATTAATTACTTAATTAAATTAATTACATTAAGTAATTAATCTTTAATTAAACAACATTTATTAATCACTCTTGATTAATCTTCAATCAGTAATTAACTACCCTTAATTACTTTCATTAACTAAATTAATTATTCCTTAATTAATTTCTTAATTAATCCCTTGATTAATTATTCAAAGTAATTAACTCAAATTACTTCTATTAATAAAATCATTATTCAACTAATTACTTCCAGTAATTATCTTATTATTTACTTCCCTAAATAATCTTACCTTAATAATTACATTAAGTAATTATTATCAAATCATCTCTTGATTATTCTAAATTAATTAAACTTAATTAATTAATTTAACTAAATCAAATTAACTTCAATTAATTACAATAAGTAATTAATTCTTAATTACTTCCAATAAGTAATTACATTTAAACAAATTCTATTATTGATTATCTTTAAATTAATTAATCTAATTAATTATTAATATTAATCACATTAATTAATTATTTAATAATCCATAGTTAATGACCTCCATTAACTATTAACAACTCTTTAATTACTTTTCTTAAGTAATTAAATTGGATTAATTATTATTAATTCCAAATTGATAAATCTTAATAACAAATTAATTTATCTCTAATTATTAAATTAATTAAGTGTTATCCATAACTTAATTAATCTTTAATTACTTTATTAATTAATTTCTAAACATTAATTAATATTCTATTTTAAAATCCTTAATTATAAATGATTTATTCCTAATTAATTTATCTTAATCATAAATAAATTAGTTTAAATCTTTAATTTATTATTTATTTAATTAATCCAAATGATTAATTAATCAAACAAATTAATTATCCATTAATTTCCTCACAAATAATTAAGTCTTAAGAAAACATTTCCTTATAATGATATTTATCATTTAAAACATATTTGAAATATTTAACTTTCATATTTCCTTTAAATTCATTTTAAATATGAGATTTAAAATGAATAAAAGTTTAACCTTAACAAACTTTAAAATCCATTTACAACCCTCAAATCATATGTTGAAGAAATGCTCATTTTATAAAAGAACTTAAGGATTTTAAATTTACTTTTTAATTTCAACCATTTAATATACAATTTAAACAATTTAAGTTATTAAAAACAATTTCATTTAAAACTTCCTTTTTATTTCAATTCTGAAATACAGATTTACATTTGATTCCAGATTAAACTTTAGATTTAAAAATTCTGTTTAAATATTGCTTTAGAGATTTAAATTCAGTTTAAAACTTAAACTGACAGGTTTTAAAACCTGGCAACATCTATTGTACTCGAGCCCACCCTAGATTACTTCGAGTCGATTACCCTAAAACTTCGAGTCTCTCTCGAAATAACACAAACAAACGCGAGACCTTCCTCTGTAAAAACAGACTTCACCAAAACCCAAATTTCCGTGCACGTGCACATGCACCAGAGACGTAGTCACCTCCGACCATCCACGATGGCTTTCCCACATCAGCAACCATCTTCACACCATCCCTCGGTCATCAGATCACTATACAAATCTCGAAATCAAATTCGAGGCCTTCAGCCCACCTGGAACAATAACCTGGAATCATCTTCAAACCTGTAATCGCCACGACCCAGAAACTCCGATCATCAGAAATGTTGAAACTCCGGCCATAATCTCGTCAATGACCATACTTTCATTTCTCCAAACCTCACTGCACTTGATCAATCATAGAAGTCATGCCGACCAAATCATTTAGCCTAGTTGAAACTAGGGTTACAGAAAAGAATTCACCACCGCTGCCTTCTCAATGAATTAAACACCTTCCTGATAATTTTCCTACCATCACTGATAATCCCACTATCATTACTGAAAACTACAACATTCCAAACCATCGAGACCAACAGAGTTACCCAAAACTTCATATTTAGTTCATCACAGAACTGCTCCTTTAATACTAAGTTAAAAATTATGATTTAAATGCTAAAAATCATATTATAGTTTAGGTATTCAATATATAATCCTGGATTTCCGAATTACCCAGTTTGAATTTTCATATTTATATACATGCATTTCAGTTTTTGGTTACAGAGAAACTTAACTTTATTTTTGACTTAATTGAATTTTTAAACATTAGTATATGATAAATCTAACAATTCTTGTTTATAAATTAAGTCCTAAATAAAACTGGATCAAGAGATAAGAAATTTCGAATAGAAATTTAAGCCTGGCAACCAAAACAAGAACAGAGCAACCAATATATCATATTGTCACAGCAGATTCCACTATACATACATGCAATACATATTTGTCACAGAGATTTAACATGCAACTTATCTATAAATTTAAACTTTAGAAATAGTGATGTTACTCACCTGATTGAAAAAATGAAACAGAGCTTCCAGATTTTAGCTTTTGAAAACTGTGGACTTGCATGCTTCTTGAATTTGATTTAAAACTCGAATTGTTGCCTTTAAATTGCTTTTCATTAACATGCAAGCTTGATTTCCATTTTGAAGAGATGAATGCAGACAGGCCTTAAAATGATTCCAGATTTGAAAGAAATGAAGGTAGGCTGGTTCTTTGAATATGATGCAGAGATGAAGAAAAATGTTGCAGTCCCTTGTCTTTGATTTCAGATTGTAACTTGGTTACAGATTGAAGGATTTGGCTTAAGGAAGATTTGCAGATTTTCTTTTGAAGTGTAGAAATGAATTAAGGCCGAGGATTTGATATTTGCAAATGGAAATGAGATTACAGGGTCTTTGATTTTGGTTGAAGAAGATTTACATGTTTTTGCTTTAGGATTTGGAAATTTGGTTACTGATTTGTTTTGAATAAATTTCCAGCTGAAGCTTTTATCTTAGCTTTTGAAAAATGAAGATTAGAAAAGAATGGGAAATGAAGAAAGCATGTTTTTATAAGTATAATTGATTTATTTAGAAATTAAAAGAAAAATCAAAAATAAAAGGACACTTGTCTCAAATTTTAACAATTGTCAATTTGTAATGTTTGTTGATTAACACTTGTTAAAACAAAGACTTAAGATAATGACATATGTCTCTTAAGTAATTTTTACATATTTAACTTATTTTAAAAATGCCTTTTCTTATTTATAAAATACTTATCTATATATATATATATTACTTTTTAAAGAAACAAAAACAAATTATATTTTAAAATAAAAGTGTATACAAATATTCTAAGATCTAAAACAATTTAAATATTTATTCTTTGAATTTCAAAACTTAAATTCAAATCCAAATTAAATTAAATCCTAAGATTCAATTTAAAAGTTAAGTTATATATATTTATATATAACTATTTATTCATTTTAAGCTTAAGTTAAAATATATCTTAAACAATTTAAACATTTATCTAAAGTATATTTAAAACTATAAAGTTATTTATTTAAATAACTTTGAAAGCTCATATTAAACTAAATCTAAATTTCCAATTTACCCAAAGCTTCTATTTACAATATATATAAATAAATATATATATTCAAATAGGAAATATCTTATTAACTTTTAAAAGATAAAATCACCAATTAATACTAATTTAATCAGATTATTAAATTAAATTCAAATCTTATTATCAAAGATCATCAATATCAATTTAATTATTTAACAGATTATTAAATTGATATTGTTAAAATTTCCGGGATATTACACCTATTTAAACTGAATTAAGGTTAAACGTGCCTAAATAAAATAAACTTAAGTATCCCTACAGAATTATAGTAAAGTTAGTAAAAAAAACCAAATGCATAGATTGCTCTACGTTTTGAATTTTTTTATTGAAAATATTGTTTCAAATAGAAGATTGACCATGTTAAGCCTAATTAATACTCATGTGAATTCAAATCCTATCCTAATCTTTGATATCCAGACACTAGTTGTCGTATTTTGGCATTAAAGTAGAGAATTTACACACTTTGTATCAACAAAAATATCCTCACCTCCATCTTTTTCGGTCTTTTCTTTTACCAAATAACTTTTGGAGCCCTAAATATACCTTCTTCCACACAAACATCTAATTGACAATCACATGTAATAATGAAACTATTTTTGTAGTAACTTAAACTTTACAACAACAGCAGCAATCATAACCTTTACAACTATCATGCAAGGGACAAAATTTATAATTATATCTACATGTAACTATCATTCATACATCTCGATGTTATGAACTAACTTAATATTCATGTGTTAACAACATATGTACTTATAAAGTCGCCAACATTAATAAAGAAAGAATCTTCACCATGTGGTATTAAGCAGATTAAGAAGTTTAACAAGGTCCTAGAAAACTTGCTAAAAGCTTACATTTTAGACTTTGGTGGATCTTGGGAGGATTATTTACATTTGTTACAGTTTTCATACAACAACAGCTACTGTAGTAGCATTGGGATGGCCCCATTCGAAGCATTGTATGGAAGGCCATGTAAATTGCATGCATGTTGGATGAAGGCGGGGGAGATGGTTGTGTTAGGTCCAGAAGTGCTTAAGAGTGTTGTTGAGAAGGCGGAGCTGGTCCAATCTAGGATGAGAGCAGCACAATTGAGGCAAAAGAGTTATGCCAACACAAGGAGGAAGGAACTGGAGTTTGCAGTAGGCGATCGGGTGTTTGTGAATGTTTCTTTGCTGAGAGGCTTCATGGTTTTGGGAAGGCTAGTAGGAAGGATTATGAAGTTGGCGTATAAGGTGGAACTGCCTAGTGCTTTTGCAAGGACTCATAATGTGTTTCATGTATCCTAGGACTCATAATGTGTTTCATGTATCCTATCTAAGGAAATTCATTAGTGTAACGATCCGCCTTTTTGACCCTCAAATGTCGAAATGACGAATTGTTAGGGTAAAATAAAAAGAAAATGAAATAAGAAGAGAACACAATATCGGAACCTCACATGCGGAACGATAATATATAATATCTCAAAAGGTTTTTACCGAAATGAAAACTTTGATATACATACACTAATCAGTGTAAACTAACATATCATCGGCCTGGACAGCTATAACAACCTGTCCTCACAAATGCTGATAGATACAAAACAAGTAATGTAGCGGAAATAAAGTACGGTAGGAAGTCATCCAGCTCTTCTCCAAGAGCTCCAATGAACCATAGCTAAATCTGGAAACATACTCGAGCTGACCCGAGCATTATAAATTAACACCCGTATCAGTCTGGTAAACCAGCATGAGAAACACAATTCATATAGATTCATTATATCTTAAAACTCTTCAAAATAAGGGTATCTCATATGACCAAGCCACCGATAAACACAGACGGGTTTTTACGTTGCGATAACCAAACCATTTTTGTTATCAAATCCAGTGATAATATAATATTGTCTAAGGTGTGAAATATAAATAATCACATAGCTGTGATGTATGTGAGTGCACATCACAACAATAATTTCTATACAATCACAACCGCTAAGGCGTATTTGCTAATTGTGTAGGATTTCCATGTAGATCTCCTCGGATCAAAGCCGACTCTGATTTACTGCACAAGGATCAAAGGTATCCTTCCGAAGCAACATACATCCCTAGTGAATGTACTATAAGATATACATAGCTGGCCAAACTAGCAGAGTGCATCGCTCCAGCATGCATATCTGTAAGTGACTCTAGGATGGAGTCGCAAGCACCCTCGTGGGTTCTAACCCTATGGCTATGAATCCTATCTCTGGTTTTAGTCATATCCGCTGGTAAGGCTACGTCCGGCATTCCAGCACATGAGTCACCACTCGAACAGATCTTTTGCAAGAGTTCAAACTTGAGTGGATCATGGAACCACACATGGATCGCCATATCTCAACAGATCTCGAAACCACACATGGATTCCTCAATAGATCTCGGAATCAAACATGGATTCCCATACCTCAACCGGTCTCAGAATCACACATGGATTCCCACATCCTGAATAGATCACGAACAAGTACATGTGTTCGAGCATCTCAAATAGGACACAAATCTCCACATAGATTCCAACATCACGAAGCAATCACGAACCAATCATGAATCAATCACGAACCTCCCATGAACCTCTTCCAAAGCATAGAACATGTATATGATTTTGGAGTGGTTACGGGTTTCAAGTCATCTCATATAAGTACACTCCCCCACTTACCGAGTGCTCCAAAAATAATTCGATCGATTTCCTTGTAATCTCAACCCCAATTCTGTAGGAAATAAACAGATATAATAAGAGCAGAGATCACATCCAAACTGTTTAAGCAGATGGATTTCCTTATAATTGTCTTAGAAGATCAAAACAAATTTATATACACAGTATAACATCACTGAAGATAACTGTACCATATAATCTATGTGTTTCTTCTAGATAATTCCAGAGTATATTTGGTCAAATCAAATAACGATGAGAATAATCGCATACGGGAAACTAGTTCCTGTATATTTTCCATAAGCAGTAACACACAAAGCACGACCAAAAGGAACAAGCACGATAAGTCATATAAACGACTTCTAATTCCATTTTTAATTAATCTTCCTTTATTAATTAAAATCCTCTTTTATTAGAAAACTCATTTTACTCAACAAACTCTTTTATAAATGAATTTCCATTTATTAATTAAGCTTTTCTATTAAATTAAAACATCACTATTCATTTTCAACACATTTCAACACCTCGCAAAAGTATTCATATACTTATCTCAACCGTATAATTATATTCACAAAGCAATTTCAAATGGCTCAAGATAAATGTTACTCAAACACTATCATTACACACCCAAAACCATTTCACTTATGATTATCTTTAAAAAATTCTTTTCAAAGATCTATTTACATTTGTAAGTATAATAAAAAAGGGTTAAAGGCGAATGTTATCAACACATTGCCACAACAAACCCAAAACCAATTCATACATGTTATTCTCTTTAAAATTCCATTACCAAAGATCTAATTATTTTCCACTCTCATTTATCAAAATTTTACCACTTTAAAATATTATCCAAGGGTTTAAAAACGAATGTTGCAAAAACATTGTTTACGAGAACCCAAAGACACTTTACTATTGCATTATATTTAAAACTCCATTTTAAAGATCCAACTACTTTTCAAAAGTATAGTTAAATGGGTTTAAAATAATGTTGCACAAACATCATTACTATAAACCCAAAATCACTTTTATACTTGTCATTTGCTTTGAAACACCCATTTAAAGCTCTAAGTATAGCTTCACTTATTAAACAAGGTTATGTACATTTTTAATCAATTTGTAGAACAATCCATTATAACGTAAATTTTATAATCCAAAAAATCTTTTTTATTTCCTTTTACAAATACCAAACTTCCTTTCACAAATACCAAACTCTTGATTATTTTTAAGTTATTTTCATATTAATGTCTCAAACTGAAATTCCATATTTTCAGCTCAATATGAGTTCGTTTGATCCTCTGTTTCAGGCCTGTAATATGAATCCAAGATGGTTTTCAGGTCTGGGCACAATTTTGTTTTTGAACCGTTGTAAACATGGCCTGAGTTCATGTTTGAGACAGCGTAACTTTTTAATTTCCAGTTGGAATTCAACGATTCTTTTTTTGTTTGAAAACTGAAGTTTTCTAATATGAGCATACCAATTTTTAATTCAATCAGAGGTACTTTGGTCACCTATTTCATGTCCGAAAGTTGAACCCAGAGAAGGTTTCAGACCTGAGTATTATTTTGTCTATGCATTTTTATGTTCTTTTTACGTTTGACTTTTGACTTTTACTTCATGTTTTTGTGATATTTCTGATTTTTTTTGAAGGCTATGATGCCTATCAATAGGCTAGACCAGTTTTGATGAATTTGAAATTCAAATTTGAATTGAATTGAATTGAATTTGAATTGAATTTGAATTGAAATTGAATGACAGTTTTGAGTAATTTCTTTGATTTCGAGCATAGATTTTTCCAAACAATTTTGAAATAATTTTTAAAATTTATGATCATTTCAAAATAATTATTATATAATATTTTAAAGTATTTTCTAGTGTAAAATCTATTTATTCTCTATAATAAGGGAGATTTTCAAATAGGGTTTACAAATTTATTTTGAGAATTGGTTTTCAAAGCTTGTTTTCCAAAGTAAATTATTTTATATATAAATTACACATTTTTTCACATTTCGAGCGAATGAGAAGGAGAATTAAACAGTTTGGTAAAAAACGAGGTATGTGACACATGCATTTATATTATCGGTTAATTCCTGACTTGTCCGTTTGATCGTTTTGACCTTCGAGTAGAGTTTACCGATGAGATGAGGTAAACTTTTTACTGCTTTGAGTGTGAAATTTACTGGTGGTTAGTAAACCGTTTAGTGCGAACGTGTGGTATGGGACACACGTTAACACTGTTCGGGTTCCTATCCGAGAGTTTGTGACATATTTGTCTAAGAGACGTATTTGCCTGAACTACACCTTCGGGTCATTTGTCCTTTGGGATATTTGTCTAAGAGAGATTTGTCATTGCGACGTATTTTTCCTTCGGGACGTTTGTCTAAGAGACGTGGCGCCTTATTTTGGGAGAACAGTACTTGGTGTGCTTCGGCCATAAGCACGTGCTATATCTTTGAGATGATTTCATCGATTTCCTTTTGATTTTCCAAGTGTATCGCCTTTTTACATTATTGGCCATTTGAGCCCTTCGAGATATTACATATGGCAATTATATCTTTGGAAATTGAACTCCTTATCGAGTACTATATTTGAGATTTGGGTTTGCCAACACTGGGGTTATTTAAGATTTGCCTTTTTGGCGTATTATATGGGATTTTACTTTTTGCGTTTATTTCTGATTATAGTCTCCTATGTTGGAGATTTATATTTGATTGCCTTATGGCGTATTTTGAGATGGTGATTTCTTGAGGTTGTTGTGAGTTGTCGATATGGCGGGTTTGGGATTTCTCATTTTTGGAGTTATGTTTTTCTCCTAAACCATATTTGATGTTTTGTGATACGCCGATGAGATGAGGCATTCTTTTATTGTGAGAAATGTTATATATTTTTATCGCCTTTGAGTTGCATTCATATTTAGTGATATTGTAACGATTGCGAATTTTGCCCGCTCGAAAATCGACATCCATACTTTACATCGTACTCAAATGTCGTAGATTCGACCGTTCAAATCCGAGTCGCCGGGGCTTATAACAAAGTTAAGTAAACAACACAGCGGAAGGAAAAGAATAATACATTGATATACAATATCTGATACAATATCTGGTACAACAGAGTGATATAATGAATATCAATATACATCAGAGATATGATACAAGAAATAGCAGCGGAAATAAAATAGATAACACTAGCAGCGGATAATCTCCATCTCCAAAGCATCACTCCAGAAATAGCTAGAACTCCCAATAACGAGGCACAAAGATAAGCAAGTGCAGTCTAAATCCAAAGACTGAACTAGCTCCAGATAATCTACTAATCTGACTATCTGAAAAACCCAACTCTAGATTGCTCGTGTAGAAAAATTTTGAGCATCCAGAGTTTAGGAAAGAAACAATAAACTCCGGATCAGTCATGGGACTGGTGTGAGCAACAAAAACAGTTTACCTTTAAAACAAATAGCAGAGAATTTTAAAGTCAATTCGCAATGCTTTTGGAAAATGAAACTACCATAAGACCTCCTGCCACACACACAATGCAAACGCAGAATTGGAGGAGATTTCTTCTTATGATAGTCAAAGATGCTTACTATGCAAAACAAAACATTTTGGATATTATTATTAGTGCATAGCGAGGAAAAACATTTTGAAAGTACAATATAAATCTTAGCCAGCATAGACATTCCGAACTATGCCTACTATAGCTACCATCTAAATAGTGGTGACCACCATAAGTAAATGGTAGGTTCTACAACTAATACCGTACAAGGTGCGTATTGGAGTTTGGATTTCCAACAAATGGTCAGGCCAAGGAACTTCCCATTGCCACATAGGTACGCCCTTGGAAAGACGACCCGAGAAATAACCTAACATTACGGTTAGATCTCTGCCAACACAAGGCCGGGTTACCCCTAACTGGGTAACTACTAACACGAATATGTCATCCCCCGATCGTAACCGATCTTCCCGAGGATCCTCGATTTCCAACAACCACAAAGTAATAAATTTGCAGCAACAACATAGGTTAAATATATGGGCTCCATACCATGATACCACCTATATCCAGAAGGAATGACATACACTAAAGGGGCGCTACCCCCTAATAACCTTGCTGCATCTTTCCTGTTTTGACCATTTCGGGGTGTGAGGTCCGACGAAGTCTCGTCCACAAAGCTACGCTTTGGCACAAAGCCATGCTTTGGGTCAACAGATGATCAAAGTAATGATCACAAAGATAAATGATCCAACAAATGATCATATCACAAATGATCAAACAATGATCATCACATAGCAACACTCAGCATGTCACATTACCAAATTGGGAGTATATCGTTGATAACCTTCAACTACATAACCTCTGAGCTCGTACGTCTCAGAGAAGGGTGTTAAGCTAAGAGAATAAATTCTCCGCCACCAAACAGAAATGTATTTGAAAGAAATCGGCTTTATATCTCAAAGTGTAATGTCAGACACGTAACCATACAAGTCTGTTCCGGGTTCGAACAGAACCGATGGCACTTCTTACGAAGCCCTAGCAATTCCGGGTATTCACAATCCCATCCGGACTTCCCATCACAAAGGGTGATAAAATCTCTATATCGGGGCCAGTCGATGCAGAGACATTCGACGAGTTGTCCTTTCGTTTTCGAAAATATTCGGTCTTCAACACCGGTCTTCAAATGCCATCCATATACGACGTATCACTATTCGGAATGGGTTATATGACACAAAGGTCTTTTCCCGGCTAACCCGAATAGTGAGCGCAATATTTAAAAATATATGGATATGTGATTTCAATTAAGTCACAACTTAATAATTCAACTTCTTTTTAAATGGTTTCCATCGATTACCATTTCAAATCTTTTAAACAAAAGGATTTATTTCACAAAGTTCACCCAGTTTTCACAAAGATTCATTCACAGATTTCAAAACAATTTCCGTTTCAATTGTATTAACTCATTAAATCCTTAAATCAAGATTTAACTTATAGCTTTCAAAACAATGTCATTTCGAATGGTTTAAACAAATCATCATTCTAAATCTGTTAAAAATAAACAGATTCAATTCATAGTTTTAAAAAAGAATTCATTCATATCCTTTCAAAACATTTCAATTTCATTTTAAATTTGAAACCTTTCAACACAAATTGGAAGTTCACTTCTTATATGAAAGCTTTTATTATTTGAAAACAGAAAAATCCAATTATATTTGCACGATTTAAAGCCCTTGAATTATATTCACATTCCAAAATCAATACTTTTAAAATGGTTTAACCCATATATAACGGGTATAACATCTTTAATCCCTAGTTTCAAATCATAGAATCAATTTCAAATCTTGAATTTAAGTTTAAATCAAATTATTTAAACTTCAAAACTTTATCAAGTTATTAATAATAACTTTTATCTTTGAAATTCCATTTCAAAAGCTTTTCATATTAAACCCAAATTTCTAATTTCAAAATCAATTGAAATTAAAATTTCAATTTCAAAAACATCAAATTTATATTATCTGTGACTTAACCGATTTCCACGTGACATCCATATTTGTGTGTGTATGGTGTAGTCCAGGAGTTTTACACACAATAGTGCAACATCAATCATCACAGATATATCGACAAGCGGTATAGTTGATAACGCTTATCTTCATTCACAGATTCATAGATAAAATAAATTTATCGGTCACAAAGATTCACAATTATAATTCGATGTGGGTTTCGGATAACCAACTGGAATCCGTGTAACGACCCAGAATTTTGAACAATTTAAAATGAAAATATTTAATTAATTTTAAATATTTGAACGATGGTTTGATTTGAATTTCAAATTATCAGAAGAATTTGGCAATTAAATTATAGAATTTAATCAATTGAATGTTGAATAAAAATTTAAATCTTCAATTTTAAGCTGAAGAAAAATATTTCAAAAGCTTTTAAAATTTATATTGATAATACTGAAGATGACAGAAGCTTCAGAATCGAATTTGGGAGTGAATTGTTCAGTTTGAAATTATATTGTTCGAATCGATATTTAAAAATAGCCATCCGAGGCACAGTCTCGAAATTCGACGAAACCAGTTCCATTGGGTCCGTAATATTGAATTATTACCGGATTTCAAATTTCGTATTTATCAGAGTTGTTATGTGAGCGTACGACGAATAAACGTGTTAAATTTTAAAATGGATTCAATTTAAATTTAAATTTAAATTGGTCACATCATTTACTTTTCGTTCCTAAAATCATGCCTAGTATCGCACCAGAGAACGTGAAAGCATGCTTCGTTCAAATTAAAAAAATAGCCGCATACCCTTTCTCTCGTTCATAAAAGAAATCAAAATCGAAGGTAAATTTGGCCGCTCATTTTTCTTTTTCCCATATCAATAAAAAAAATCGAAAGCTCGAAAGAAAAATGGCAGCCGAATACGTATTCCCCTAAATTAAAACCACGTTCCACTTTTCTTCAATCATTTCGATCGAGCTAGGGGATTCGTGGGCATCGCGCTCGCGTGGAGACTGGGATGTTTGGTGATGTGCGCTCGCGCACGCGAGGGGTTCCCACAGTTTGATTCGACGTTGAGGTTGGGAGTGGATCGAGGAAGCTGTGGTGGGTCCGACCGTGGGTGTTGAGTAGTAGGGTCGAAGGTGGAAGTTCAGCGATTTTTCGCGATTTCAAGGGTGCGAGGTCGGAATCGATTTCGTTCGATTCAAGCAAAGAGAAGGTCGGCGACGAGGTTCGTGACATCGGCGATGTGGGTTTGGGACTGCTAGGGTTTGAAAGCTTGGTGCTCTGGTCGTCTGCAGGTAGTAGCTATCCTGTTCGTTTTTGATATAATCCATATATATATATTTAAACAGAAAATAATGTATATAGATAAACAGAATTTTGATTTAAGTATATGTGTAAATGAAATTTTAGTTCACAAGAAAAGGGAATTTGTTTAAAATTTGGTTTTTGGTTTAAAATTTAAATCGTTTAAACAAACTAAATTTTTTTTTAAATGAATTAAAATTTTAAAATGGCAATTAATTTGTTTATTTACCAATTTAATTATTTTGAGTGTTAAAAGATTTCAAAGGAAAATATTAGTTCAAATTATTATATTAAGAATAAATTATTAGTTTAAACCCAAATCGTTAGCCAAATTTAAATAAATTTATTAAATGGAAAATTAGTTTAAATTTAATCTTTAGTTAAATCAATTTATTAAAGACAAAATTGGGTTAAACAAAAACTATCAGTTAATTAAACAATTAAACGGTAACTGGTTATTCGATTGATGTGAATATTAATAAATGGTATAAATATTTATACAAGGTAGAAATGAAGAAAACAACTCTGGAATGGAAATGGGATTGCAAAATAAAAGCTAAGGTGAGATTTTCTCACTCGAAGGAAATTTGATATTATAGTTATTGATTTGATTGCTGTTTGGATGATAATATATATAGTATTATATATAGCGATATATACATATTGGCATATGTATATATTTGATTGATTGATTTCCCGCACTATATAGCGGATGAGACCCTATTGCGCCGTTAGTAAGCGGATGATTTTTATAAAACCCATATACCGCGATATTCCACCTCGAAGTGGAATTGGTATTGTGCTAACGTCTGTGGATGCAGGGAAACAGGTTGGAGGGATCCAACTGGATTCCTCACCAGTATTTATTTATTTACAGATATTGTTGTATATTCTGTTATCATATGATGATATATGATGTTTGTTGTCATGATTGACAAATTTGTGTGTTGCATCATCGGATTCATTTTTGAAGTTTAAAAATAACGATGATGATTTTAAAAGAGATTTTTAAAGTGATTTTTGAAAGTATACGTTTTATTTAATTTTTGAATTGATTTATTCTAAATAGATAACGTTAAAATTTTAAAGTTATAGAAGTTAAGATTTTTGTGAAATATAACCGAAAGGTGATTTTTTTGAAATAAATAGTTAAGTAATTTATAAGATGGTTTAAATTGGGATTTTTGAATTATTAAAACGATGTATATAAAAGATGTAAAAAGTTGATATTTATAAATTTAAAACATTAGGATTTTAAAACGAGTTTTGTAAGTGTTAGAATGAGATGAAATAAAAATCATAAGTGAACAAGATTTATAGATTTATAAATTTTTAAGTATAAAATGAATAAATGTTGTAAAATAAAAGATTTATAAGTAATTTACTTATAAATTAGATTTTTGCACTTAGATGGGATATGAATAGAATTTGCTAATAAAATGATTTTATAAGTTGAAATTGTTATAAAGTATAAATGTGATTTATAAACGTTGTTTTATAAATCCGAAAATCAATCAAATTTGATGAATTTAATATAGAAGGTTATTAAGGGAATTTTATCCACGATTTTGGATAGTGGATAATTCTTGAAATAAAACGTGTAGAAATATTTTGAAATTTGGTTAGTGAAGTATATTCACTATTTTTGGACAGTGAATATATTGTTAAGTAAAATGGAATTGTTTTTCCAAAATGAAATGAAACGTTTTTTTTTGAGAATTTATCTTTGTAAAGATAAGTCGAAAGTGAATATTTGAAATCGATTGAAAATCGTATATCAGTAGATATTTGAAAAATATAAATTCACTATGGAATTTATAAAAGAAATGGAAATTCGTTTTAAAAATAAATATTGATTTATTTTTGAAGTGTGGAAATTATATATCTAGTAAAGATATTTTTGGAAAATAAATAATTTGGAAAATTATTTGGAATCTGATGATGTTGCGCATCTTTATTGATAGTTAAATAACCAACTATCAATAATTACCTTGAATGCGTATTTGTTGTGAATTGGATGAATTTGAATGCCACACTTATTTTTGAATAAGCGCTCACTATTCGGGTTAGCCGGGAAAGAACCATGGGGTCGTATAACCCATTCCGAATATGTGATACGTCGTAATGAATTGCATTTGATGACCAGTGTGGAAGACCGGATATTTTTGAAAACGGAAGGATTACCGTCGAGTTACTCTACATCGACTGATCTCCGATTTAGAGGTTTTATCACCCTTAGTGACGGGAAGTCCGGACGTGATTGAAAATTATCCGGAATTGCAAGGGCTTCGTGAGAAGTGCCTTCGGTTCTGTTCGATCCCGGAACAGACTTGTATGGATTGTATGTCTGACGTTACAAATTGAGATATAAAGCTGATTTCTTTCAAATACATTTCTGTTGGTGGCGGAGAATTTATTCTCTTAGCTTAACACCCTTCTCTGAGACGTACGAGCTCAGAGGTTATGTAGTTCAAATTTATCAGCGATATACTCCCAATTTGGTAACGTGGCATGCTGAGTGTTGCTGTGAAATGATCATTGTTTGATCATTTGTGATAGGATCAATTGTTTGATCATTTATCTTTGTGATCATTACTTTGATCATTTGTTTGACCCGAAGCATGGCTTTGTGACATAGCGTAGCTTTGTGGACGAGACTTCGTCGGACCTCACACCCCGAAAATGGTCGAAACAGGAAAGATGCAGCAAGGTTATTAGGGGGTAGCGCCCCTTTAGTGTATGTCATTCCTTCTGGATATAGGTGGTATCATGGTATGGAGCCCAGATACTTAACCTATGTGGTTGCTACAAATTTATTACTTTGTGGTTGTTGGAAATCGAGGATCCTCGGATATAGATCGGTTATGATCGGGGGATGACATATTCGTGTCAGTAGTTACCCAGTTAGGGGTAACCTGGCCTTGTGTTGGCAGAGATCTAACCGTAATGTTAGGTTATTTCTCGGGACGTCATTCAGAGGTGTTTCCATGTGGCAATGGGAAGTTCCTTGGCCTGACCATTTGTTGGAAATCCAAAGAAACAATACGTGACTTGTACGGTTTTAGTTGTATTACCTGCTATGGAATGTGGCGGTAACCTGCAATTGAACATAGTAGCTATAGTAGGCATAAGTGCGGAATGCCTATGCTGGCTAAGATTTATATTATACTTTCGAAATGTTTTCTACACTATGCACTAATAATAATATCAAAAATGATTTGATTTTGCATAGTAAGCATCTTTGACTATCATAAGAAGAAATCTCCTCCAATTCTACATTTGCATTGTGTGTGTGGCGGGAGGTCTTATGGTAGTCTCATTTTCCGAAAGCATTGCGAAATTGACTTTAAAATCTTCCTGTTGTTTATTTTAAAAGAATAACTGTTTTACGATCTCACACCAGTCACCATGACTGACTCGGAGTTTATTGTTTCCCTTCTAAACTCTGGGTGCCCATAATTTTCCACACGGGCAGCCTAGAGTTATGTTATCAGGATATTCTGGATATTCTGGAGCTTTGGAAGCAAGCTGGATGGCGAGACGTAGTATTTGTATCTGATATTATTTATTCCGCTGTGTATTCTGTATGAGGACAAGTTTATATAACTATCCATTGTTGTATTGAGTTGTATATTGACTCTGTTGATGTGTTGTATAAAACTGATATAGTTCTTTGTTTAAAAGACTAGTGATTATCTATTATATTTTTGTTCCGCTGCGAATGTGAGATTCTGATACTGTTCTTTTTCTGATGTTGTTTTGTTGTTCTTCTTTTCTTTTTCTTCTATCTTTTCTTCTACCTCTTCTTTCTTAAACCATAACGGTTGGGATTTCCGGCCTTCGACTGGGCGACATTCGATAAAGTGAGTATCGATGTCGATTTTCGAAAGCCGAAAATCCCCATACGTTACAATCCGACTCCCTGTCGCATCGAAATTCAAGTGCCGTTTTACGGGTCAAGGGTTTCATATTCACATAACAACATATACATCACAGATATAACAGCTTAGCACAAAACATAACATAGCATCGCATCACATAACTAATATATCAATCCATTACATAGCATGTAATAAAATATCAAACATCTATAAGTAAGATCAGTTAATTGTTTGAGTAATCCAAATCAGTTTTAATTATTTACGAAAATTACTAATTCTGGTTAATTAACATTAATAAATTACAGATCATTTTTAATAATTATTCTTTAATCATTTATTAATTAACCATAAATAATTAATTAACCTTTAATTATAATTCATCAACCTTTAATTATTTAAAGAATTAATCTTTAGTTATATAATTCACTATTTAATTAATTATCTTTAATTAATAAATTAACCCTTAATTAATTACCATTTAATTAATTATCCTTAATTATAAATTAATTAGCTTTAAATTAATAATTAATTGATCTTTAGTTAATTATAAATCATTAAACAATATAAATTAACTTAACTTTTAAGTTAAAAATTAAAACATTAAACCAACATCTTAATTACTTAATTAAGTTTTATTTAAAATAAACCCCTTTCAAATATAAGTTTTAAAACATTTTAATTAAACTTAATTAACTTTAGAAATATTTTTATTTCAAAACCTTTAATTTAAACCTTCTAAAACTTGATCTATTCACAAAATAAGTTTTCAGACAAACTTGAATTCATTATTTAAACTTTGGTTTAAATCTTGCTTTAAATTTGGAATTTTCATTTTAAAACTTTAAGATCCAAAATCCTTTGAATCTATACTTCATACTAGATTTAAACTTTGTTTAAATCTATCATTACCACTTTAAAATTTATTTGAATTTGTTTAAAAATTCAAATTCATCAAACAGTAACAGGTTTTATCAAAAACCTGTGACCAAACTTTTCACTCGAGAAAAACCCCAAATGCTCCGAGTCCTGTCCCTGTTTGCTTCGAGAAATCAACTCGAATAACCCGAGTCCAACCCCTGTTCCCTCTTCTTTCCCAAAAATCTCGAACGCAACAGATACGCCACCCAAAACGTGCACGTGCACCAACAACGGAGGCGCCTCCGATCAACGCTTCTAGCCTCCCCAAGTCGTAATCCATCCCTGTACCAACCTCCGATCATCGAAGCTCTGCCACGTCGCCGAGATCGAATTTCGAGTTAAAAATTCGAAACCTGGAAAACTCGAAAAACGCAGTACCTCGAAACCTGTCAACGCCGCTTCCTCCGAGCTCCGACCACCTGAATTCACGCGACTTCGGCCACTGACTCGCCTTCCATTCCTCTACACGATCCCAAACCCCCGAAGCACTAGATCCACTGGAGAACGCATGCCGATCAAAAATGTAACCTAGTTAAAACTAGGTTTAGAAACTTTCCAGCGCAACCGCCATCGCCTCTGACATCTACATGCCCATTCAACATTTTTACTCCACTCACCGGTCATCCTACTATCACCAGAAGAAACCCCGACCTTCCCCTTCAAGCGTATTGGCCGAGACAACCCAAACTTCCCAAAATGATCAACCCAGAAATGCCAATTCATACCATTACTAAAAAATATGATTTGAGCTTTAAAAATCCTATTTTTGATTTAGAAATCTGTTTGTAAACCTGAATCGACAATTCAAGATGTTTGAATTTTGACTTATATCAAGTTCATACTGTGTTTTTGTATTTCCAAAACAATACTACTTTGTTTTTAACTCAAACAAGTTTTTAAGTTTAACTCTATGGTCTAACTAACATGTTTCATTTAATATTTAAATCCAAATATAGACTGAATCAAGAGGTATTGATTTTCAAATAAGTCTTTAGCTTGAAAATTTGGGCAACAGAGATGTTACAGGCAATGCAAATACACCTACATACTCATTCACATATATACAGAGAGATTGCCAAACATATATATATATTTATTTATATATATATATAGGAAGCACATACTTTCTAGACCACTACATAAACAAGTGTCTACTCAAAGATTTTAAAAGTGTAAGGTTACTCACCAGTTTTCTCAAACCTTGGATTCAAAGAAATGGTTTTAAAGATTAAAGTTGCTCACCTGAGTTTGAAAGACAGAGCACAGGCTCTGCATTTGAAAGTTGAGAATGCTTTTAACTGAAACTAGAATCTTTGCTTTGAATTTGATCTTGAACTTCCAGGTTTGAATTTGAACAGAAGCTTGTTTACTTGTTTTGATCTAAGTTGTTGTTTTAGTTTAAATGATATTTACTTTAGTTTCTCAGCTAGAATGGAACGAAGGTGACATGAGAAGGATAGTGATATAAAGAAATGAAGTTACCAGGTTGATAAATTATTTTGTACAAGGTGATAATATGGTTTTGGTACAAAATGATATATTATTTCTTCTCTAGTACAATAGGCAGAGATCTTTTCTTTGTTTGGCCGGCTTGCATTAAATGCTAGAAGTATGTTGCATTTATTTCCTTAGTCCTTTATGTCTTCGGCTGATATTATATTGTATGTGTTGGAGGGTATTGATGTTTTCATTTGTACAAGTGATGTATAGTTTATACAATAGGGTACGTTGAAGATGCTTGCATTTATGAGTTGGTACAAATTCATTTTTTTTTCTTTGCTTTCAGCTGTAGATCACTTGTTGGTGGCTGAGAATCTTATTTCAATGGTTGATGAGATATGTTTTGTGTGCTAACATTTATTAACTTGGACTTGTTCATACTTATATTTTTTTTTTGTTATTTTACTTTGTTTTGTATTTAAGTGTTGTTTGTATTTCCTTTTGCATCTTTGCATACTTAACTATGTATAGATGTTTGTTATAATTTAATTTATATGTTTATTTCTATTTTACAAATCTATATAATTTATCTTACTTTAATTATTATTATTAAACCATTTATTTAAGATTATATTTCAAATCCAATATATACACATATATGCAATATTTACAATATTTTTAAATTTAAATGATTTATACAAAATTTATTTGTATTCGGGGAAACTCGAATTCATTTAAAATTAATTTTAAAATTTTTATTCAAAAATTCCTTTAATTATCAATTTAAATTAAATTAAAATCTAGGGTCGTTACAAACTCCCCCCCTTAAAAGAATTTCGTACTCGAAATTCGCAGGCACGAAAACAACAATTCAAGTGCCGTTTTACGGGTCAAGGGTATCATATTCACATAACAACATATACATCACAGATATAACAGCTTAGCACAAAACATAACATAGCATCGCATCACATAACTAATATATCAATCCATTACATAGCATGTAATAAAATATCAAACATCTATAAGTAAGATCAGTTAATTGTTTGAGTAATCCAAATTAGTTTTAATTATTTACGAAAATTACTAATTCTGGTTAATTAACATTAATAAATTACAGATCATTTTGATTAATTATTCTTTAATCATTTATTAATTAACCATCAATAATTAATTAACCTTTAATTATAATTCATCAACCTTTAATTATTTAAAGAATTAATCTTTAATTATATAATTCACTATTTAATTAATTATCTTTAATTAATAAATTAACCCTTAATTAATTTCCATTTAATTAATTATCCTTAATTATAAATTAATTAGCTTTAAATTAATAATTAATTGATCTTTAGTTAATTATAAATCATTAATCAATATAAATTAACTTAACTTTTAAGTTAACAAATTAAAACATTAAATCAACTTCTTAATTACTTAATTAAGTTTTATTTAAAATAAACCCCTTTCAAATATAAGTTTTAAAACATTTTAATTAAACTTAATTAACTTTAGAAATATTTTTATTTCAAAACCTTTAATTTAAACCTTCTAAAACTTGATCTATTCACAAAATAAGTTTTCAGACAAACTTGAATTCATTATTTAAACTTTGATTTAAATCTTGCTTTAAATTTTGAATTTACATTTTAAAACTTTAAGATCCAAAATCCTTTGAATCTATACTTCATACTAGATTTGCTTCGATAAATCAACTCGAATAACCCGAGTCCAACCCCTGTTCCCTCTTCTTCCCCAAAAATCTCGAACGCAACAAATACGCCACCCCAAACGTGCACGTGCACCAACAACGGAGGCGCCTCCGATCAACGCTACAAGCCTCCCCAAGTCATAATCCATCCCTGTACCAACCTCCGATCATCGAAGCACCTCCACGTCACCGAGATCGAATTTCGAATTAAAAATTCGAAACTTGGAAAACTCGAAAAACGCAGTACCTCAAAACCTGTCAACGCCGCTTCCTCCGAGCTCCGACCACCTGAATTCACGCTACTTCGGCCACTGACTCGCCTTCCATTCCTCTACGCGATCCCAAACCCCCGAAGCACTCGATCCACTGGAGAACGCGTGCCGATCAAAAATGTAACCTAGTTAAAACTAGGTTTAGAAACTTTCCAGCGCAACCGCCATCGCCTCTGACATCTACATGCCCATTCACCATTTTTACTCCACTCACCGGTCATCCTACTATCACCAGAAGAAACCCCGACCTTCCCCTTCAAGCGTATTGGCCGAGACAACCCAAACTTCCCAAAATGATCAACCCAGAAATGCCAATTCATACCATTACTAAAAAATATGATTTGAGCTTTAAAAATCCTATTTTTGATTTAGAAATCTGTTTGTAAACCTGAATCGACAATTCAAGATGTTTGAATTTTGACTTATATCAAGTTCATACTGTGTTTTTGTATTTCCAGAACAATACTACTTTGTTTTTAACTCAAACAAGTTTTTAAGTTTAACTCTATGGTCTAACTAACATGTTTCATTTAATATTTAAATCCAAATATAGACTGAATCAAGAGGTATTGATTTTCAAATAAGTCTTTAGCTTGAAAATTTGGGCAACAGAGATGTTACAGGCAATGCAAATACACCTACATACTCATTCACATATATACAGAGAGATTGCCAAACATATATATATATATTTATTTATATATATATATAGGAAGCACATACTTTCTAGACCACTACATAAACAAGTGTCTACTCAAAGATTTTAAAAGTGTAAGGTTACTCACCAGTTTTCTCAAACCTTGGATTCAAAGAAATGGTTTTAAAGATTAAAGTTGCTCACCTGAGTTTGAAAGACAGAGAACAGGCTCTGCATTTGAAAATTGAGAATGCTTTTAACTGAAACTGGAATCTTTGCTTTGAATTTAAACTTGAACTTCCAGGTTTGAATTTGAACAGAAGCTTGTTTACTTTGTTTTGATCTAAGTTGTTGTTTTAGTTGAAATGATATTTACTTTAGTTTCTCAGCTAGAATGGAACGAAGCTGATATGAGAAGGATAGTGATATAAAGAAATGAAGTTACCAGGTTGATAAATTATTTTGTACAAGGTGATAATATGGTTTTGGTACAAAATGATATATTATTTCTTCTCTAGTACAATAGGCAGAGATCTTTTCTTTGTTTGGCCGGTTTGCATTAAATGCTAGAAGTATGTTGCATTTATTTCCTTAGTCCTTTATGTCTTCAGCTGATATTATATTGTATGTGTTGGAGGGTATTGATGTTTTCATTTGTACCGGTGATGTATAGTTTATACAATAGGGTATGTTGAAGATGCTTGCATTTATGAGTTGGTACAAATTCATTTTTTTTTTCTTTGCTTTCGGCTGTAGATCACTTGTTGGTGGCTGAGAATCTTATTTCAATGGTTGATGAGATATGTTTTGTGTGCTAACATTTATTAACTTGGACTTGTTCATACTTATATATTTTTGTTTGTTATTTTACTTTGTTTTGTATTTAAGTGTTGTTTGTATTTCCTTTTGCTTCTTTGCATACTTAACTATGTATAGATGTTTGTTATAATTTAGTTTATATGTTTATTTCTATTTTACAAATCTATATAATTTATTTTACTTTAATTATTATTATTAAACCATTTATTTAAGATTATATTTCAAATCCAATATATACACATATATGCAATATTTACAATATTTTTAAATTTAAATGATTTATACAAAATTTATTTGTATTCGGGGAACTCGAATTCATTTAAAATTAATTTTAAAATTTTTATTCAAAAATTCCTTTAATTATCAATTTAAATTAAATTAAAATCTAGGGTCATTACATATATCCTTATATCACTTGAAATTACTGTACATACTTAATTGTGCCTTGTGAAGTAACCATATATATACCCTTGAATTATTCCTTCTCACTTGAGAAGATAATTGCCTTGCCTTATGCTTATGTTATTAATTATCCTCTTAAACTGATTTGTTTAGCTAGACTGACCCGTGTATTTTATACTCGGGTCAGATCGAGGTGTTTTAGTTTAGGTACCCTTTGGATTAGCCTATTCTGCTTCCGCATGGACTTTTCTGCTAGCTCTTTTTGTTTGTAACTTTTGTGTAGTCCTTTTTGTTGCTAATCTGATATGTATATTCTTTTGACTCGTGTTTGTATTGTGGTCGTCATACCACATATGTCATGTATCATTTTGTATACTCTATGATGTAACTGTATATAAGGGATTATCTGTTGTTCTGTGATGTGTTTTGCATTTGATTTATTGTATTTTGTTCTGATAGATCCTATAGCCACCTATGGCTTTGTATTAAGTATTTATTGGATATGTCGATCCACTTAAGAGAAAAAAATAGAGCATTTATTGACGTATTCAATAGATATTTAAGACAAGGTTATAGATGGTCGCTCCTAAACAGCCCTATTCTCCGCATTAGCAGACGGTATTCCCCAGTAATACTCTTTGTTAATGTGGATCTCGGGGTGGGGCGTCACAATATCGGAGTACACTAAAGAATAACTTCACTTTCGAAGAAGTAGGCTTTGTGTTAATAACCTCAACCTTTTGACGAGGTCAATTAAGAGAAGCGTCGGACTACCTTTCGACCTCATCGAAAAAGGTTGACGAAGCAAAAAAAATTACCGCCTTAACCTCTTTCGAAAGGGTAGAAAGGTAAAATTGCAGCGCCAAAATGCGTTTCATACTGCTAAAACTTCTTTGTGAAGTTACAAGAAATTTCCTTCTTCCCCAAATTCGATTTTAACCCAAAACTTCAAAAAATCAATAATATGAATGCGAATTTACAATTGCTAGTCTTAAAAATCCCCAAGTTACAAATTCTAACTTTAAGAAAAATATAATAATAATTAATAAATAACAATGACAATAAAATCCAATTCAGAAGGATTTAGAATGTAAATTAACGGGGGAAATAAATCGAAGCTACCCATGAAAATGAACAAGGGGATGCTTGCAGGCGAATAAAAAACCTAAGTTATTTCTATAGAATTGAAACAGCGTTTAGGATTCAAACACAGTGGAATTTAGAAACTAAAATTCACTATGAAAATTAACTTTGAAAACCAAGATAATAAAAACTTACTTTGGATTTGAATTTCTGTATGTTGGAAAAAGAAATTATTTGAGAATTTGAAAACCTTGATTCTTGCTGGAAGTTTCTTCTAATTGTAGATAAGAAAAAGAGGGAAAGAAAGGAACTTTATTTATAAGAAAAGTCAACATGGACAGCAAACCGTATGATCAAATTTAAATGAATGGCCATGATTTGCACATGAATGTGAAAAGGAGGGAAGTCTAATAGGTTTCGAAAGAGTTGACTTGGAATGTCAAGAGCATCCCTTCGCAAGGGAGGGGGCAAGTGTTACCACCAATTCCCACTTCAACCTTGTCAAAACCAAAATGAATAAAAGGAAAAAAAAGAACAAGAGATAATAGCACCAACAAAGCCTTTCAAAGGAGTCAAAGGGATGCTACAGCCAAAAGCAAGATGTGTTACAAGCTTTCGAAGTGGTCAATATGGTCGAAAGCTCCCTTTCGCGTCAATGTCTACCTTTCGAAACAAATGCTTTCGCCTACATGAAGACGTTTTGAATAAGAGTAGGAGTACCTTTTGAAGGAAGCGGATAACAACCCCTCACATGCGTGCCAAACCTTTCAAAAGCAAAGGTTTCGCCTTCATTAAAACTACTCAGAAAAATGCCTTGATCAGTACAACCCTTTCGAAAGCATAATCAAGCCTTTCGAACCGGTCGAAGCCTTTAACATCCAGGGAAGGTTCCGCATCAATTCGCAAGTATGCATTCAGAAGGTACGTACTACGTCGAGACCATCAACACCTTCAAAACTCCAGGGAACCACCTATCGATAGAGTCGGAAGCTCATACCTCAACTTCTTGTGACAACAAAGCAACATAAAGAGAAAAGGCGCAACCACACCTTTCGATGAAGATGGAGGCATCCAAACCCATTCGAAAGCATTGTAGAGGGATGCCCAAGTGTCAAAGGATACTGAAGGTATATAAAGCCACCTTTCGACCAGGTCGAAAGCACTGAGTCGAAAGGTTTAGGGGATCCGAATTCATTCACTCTTTTATCATACTTTCTTAAATTTTTAAATTTGCAACCCTAATTAGGAAATTTAATTGGAGAAAATTGATTACTTTGTACATTATTAGTTAAATAAAGGCGAGATTTTGATTACTTTGGATATGCAACTGTTTGAAGACTTTTATGAATTCGATTGTATTCAGCCTGTGTCGACTTCATCGAAAGGATACCTTTTGAATGAGTCGAAACCCCCCCCCCCCCGCACTTTACCCAAAACACATAGATTTTTAGCTCTAAACCATTACTCTCCAAAAACTCACCTTTCTAGTGAGTCGAAACCTTAAACTTAGTTTGTTTCTCTTCGATTTTAGGATTGAACCCAGGCCATTTAAAGAATCAGCTTTCGACGAAGTCGAAACCTACCCAGAGAAACCATATTCTTTCATCCTTAGTGTCAACCTTTAGTGCTTCGCAACTTTTTCGAAAGGAGGTAACGAAAGGATAATCAAACAATTTCAGCAAGCCCGAAGGCTTAAAAGAAAAGGTTATAAGTCTTTTAACTGGATCGAAAGGTTGGAAAAGGAAGAGTTTTCATAATTAAGACCTATTCGAAAGGTTAATCAAAGGAAGCAATAAGATCCTAACTTGCTCAACTTAGTCAAAAAGGGTTTATCTGAACAAACCGGCACTTTCAACTCTACTTTGGGGTGTTGACAAGTTTTCTTGTTAACACTTCCCTTTAGTTTGTGGATATTTCTTGTTAAATCAAACGTTGCCCTTTAGAATCAAAAGTGTTTCAAGTAAACAAATTTTTAAAAATCGAATGGATGTTTTACTTGCAAATAAACTATGGAAAAATTACAACTTAGCACAAATTTGGGCAATAATCCAAAAATCCTATTTTACACCCAAGTACAGGTCTGGAATACAAATATACAATATTCAAATTCTAAAATCTTTTGGACTGATTTCTTGATCTAGGTGTAAACATATTTCAAATTAGACCTAAAATAAGAATATGTGGGCAATAGTTTGCTACACTAATTAAGCCTACAATTCACAAATAAAATTGATCTAGGCATAAAAATCAAAAGTATGCAAAAGGAATAGATTTAAAATCATAAAAAATTTATAAAATTTCCCACTCACCTTTTAAAAGTAATCCAAATCTCCAAATCTGAAGTAGAACCTTAAATTCATCTCCAAATCTTTTTAATCCAAGAAATATGTGTAAAAGGGTATACACATACATTAGAACAAATGTGGGAAGAGATATGGGGTTGTAGGGATATATATATATATATATATATATATATATATATATATATTACCTCTTTATCGCATAGCGTTGATTCGCTCTTCTTATTTTCTTATTTGATTTCTATTCTTCTCCAATTTATGTACATACATATAAATATTTTAATTTCTAATTTAGAAAGAAAGTGGAGAATAAGAAATGATAGAGCTTTGCTACTGCCTCCAGAAATATAAGAGAAGAGAATGGAAGGTTAGGCCTGAACTTATAATCAACCACAACCATTCGATTTAAAATATTAAATCTGGGTCGTTGTGGCCTAAGTTTATTGCATCCGCCAGGTCGCTACTGGTCGACCACATATGGGTCATCAATCGACGCTGGGGGTCGATCGTCCCTAATAACGGGTTGGCATGTGGGCCCGGGCAATTAATATATAAATGTTAATTTCTTATTCGAAATATTTCTGTTCCGAGTTCGTTTTTCGTTCGTAACTTCTTCGTTTGGACTCCGATCGCAAAACTCCAAATATGAAATTGCTTAGAATTTCATCACGAACGTAACGGTGCAGGTTTCGTAGTCAAATTCCATTGTTTGCAAAAAATTCCATTTTTGGAGCCTAACTAATTAACTAACTTACTAATTAAATTACTAATGCCAAATTACAGGGTGTTACAATTGGTAAATTAATGATAAACTTTATAAGAGTATCGTGAGTGTCGATGTCAATATAAGTTCAACTGAAAGTAAATCCGGGTTTAGCAAATAACCCGCTTCATCATTAAACTAAAATCCTGAAACATCCAAGTCGATGTCGATTCATAATCAGTTAATTCAAAGAATAACACAAATATATGACACTTAGTAATAGCAAATTTGCAATCTCAATCTCTAATACATTAATAATCAAACTAAAATCGACGAACCACTAAATCGAACCCTAATAGCGGATTTAAAACCTAATTATTTGAATCGACATCTCAACTAAATTGACTTGAAATGAAAATCATACCTAAATGAGAATATGATGATTGAGAATCGAAGAAGTTTAAATTTTCTTAGGGATTTCTGATTTTGCGCTTGATCTCTCAATTACAGGTAAAGGACGGAAGGAAGGAAGGTATGGGCATCTATAGAAGGAAATAGGCACACCATAGCCATTGGACTAGTTTTAATTTAACGCCTAGATTTGTGCAAGAAGACCAATAGACGGGAAGAATGATGCCGACAATATTAACTTCAAAAGTCAATGACACCTCTATACTGGGAGGGGCAAATGTTATCACCCTTGTTATTCTCAAAGTGACATGACATGTGACGCGAGTGTGAAGTCGCATCAATAATCAAAGTCAAAGAGGAGGGTCATGGTTTAGTGTTGAAGTAAGTACTGGAGCAGAACTAATAGTGTTGAAGAACAGTATCAACCCTTGTCCATGTTAACCCTCATCGTTAATCATCAGTATGGCCTGTAACTAATGTCGCATCTTATTGATGTCACCCCTCAACTACATAGCATTTCATCACTTCGCGATTGACCAGCATTGGATTACTTCAATAAAGAAAAAGGACCAATGTCACCACATCTCATGAAAGATCGCAAGTCGACCATGTCGTATTTCTTGCTACATTGAACTCTATTCAAATCGAGATCCATCATATCGCCTACCTTCGATGACATGCGATGACCCCTCATTAATTATAGGGCCTTAAGACCATGAAAGCAGCATCCCATGCCAACAAAGCCAAAATTGAATGCCCCATTTTTTCAATGACAAGGTACATATAGTGACGTGTGTAACCAAAATAAGCTTTTCGTCGACAACCATGAAAGCTATCAACATTACATTCAAGCGGCGCCGCACTCCATAGCACTTGAAGATGTTACTCTACAATGACGCTGTACATTTTCGATGTTCAACACTGCTTTCAACCAGTGATTGGTGGCGAACACCTTAATGCATAGGATTATCAATAGCGAAGGTCATCACTGTCAAGGCGGGATCAAAGATCTTCCACGGTCGTCATCAAGCAAGCTTAGTACATTAAAGCATTAGAGTCGCCAAGGCCGCTGCCAACATTATTACCGAAGCCAATGTTCGAGCATGTTGAAATCGGCCTACAGAAGATAAAAAAGGCGGAGTGGAGCTGCTCACCTTTATAAAAATTGACCTAGGGGTGCCATTTGGGGGACGAATGTTCTTCTCCCACTTCTTACATTTTCAACTTTGTAAACCCTAAATCAATTTGGAGATTTTGTCGATTGTAATATTTGAATATTGTATACATGAGGAATTGGAAATCAAACGATTGCATAGCATATGGACTATGACTTATGACTAGCATATTCGACTTTGATTCACAATTTGAACTTTGATTTGACTTCAAATTTGGACTTGTATAGCATATTCCTTTGACTTTGAACTTGCATATTGACTTGAATATCTATGTACATATTGAGTTGAACACTGCCTTGCCCATTGCATATGGATTTGAACTATTCATGATATTCAAAGTGATAATGTCTTCGATGCTAAGAATGATTATGGACTTGGAATCATGCACACTTCGACTTACGACTTCGACAACATTCAATACTTCATTCTAGTAACTTCGAACAGCCTCAACAAGACCTCTCATTAGTCAACTATATTTCCTAATCACTTTTGGGGTTAGCAATTTATTCGTTAACAATTACATATCCCCTCTTTAATATCATTAATAGCATTTATTCAAATTAGTTAGCAATATTCATTCATATTTTGCACTTTTATTATCATTGAATGTTTGCTTGCTTTTATTTATTGATGGAATTTAAGTGAAGTTTATTTCTGCAAAAATAAATTTTTCATTCATGTTCTCTTACCGATATATAAATGAACTCTTTCTCCTTTCCAAGTTACGGTAACGATCACATTGCCTTAAATAGTGCAACCAATTACAATTTAAGTCAATCAATTAAAAATTACAATCTCAATTAATATCCTTAGTTGTCATTCTATATGTGTGTATGTGTATGGACATACACAAACACACACATTATTAACCTTTGTAGGGAACCTTGGATTTCCACTCAAATGTGTAAATATATGTATTAATTAAAGGTCTTATCCTTTACAAATAAAGAAATAACATATTCTTTCTCTCTATTTAAGTAAATTTCATTTCCATATTTTGCCACCTTTATTTCCATAACATTGCATGCATTCTTATTCTTCTTAAACATATCATTATATCTCCATTCTAACCTAAACTATTTATGTTTGGTAATAAATCACATTATTAATTAGTGTCTTTATCTATATACTTCTCTTAAGATAATCTTTTACTTTCATATATATATATATATATATATATATATATATCTTTCAAACATACAATTTTAGACAAACCATTTTCTTTTCAAAATATGTAACTTTTATTAAATATTTTCTTTTTATACATATGTTGTTACGCTGTCTTTCTTTAAAAAATAACCATTTACTTTTGTGCATACATTGTTATTCTTAAGTTTCAAACATATATGAAAGTAGTTGTATACTTTTTCTTTTTGAAGTATTTTGCTATACTCTCATCTTAACACATGCAACCTATATTATTTACAGTAATATATTCCATAAAAGGGTAATTAATGCCCTCTCTCTTTATGCTAAATATCTTCCTCTTACTTATTATTGTTCATTGACAAAATTGTACTCTTTTTTAATATATTGATATGTTCTTTCTTTAAAATATTCAACCTATTAGGTACAACAATAATTACCGTTCTCCCTTTGAAGCATTTTCACATTTGTGTGCACAAATTGTTAACGGTAAAAAGTGAACGCTAACACCCTGTGTGTGTAATAGAATCGTGAAAGCACCACCCGTTGGTACGGGAACAGAATATGAGCTGAGAATAGCAGAAAAGTAGTAAATGAACAACAGATTTATAGTGGTTCGGCCCGTAACTGAGCCTACGTCCACTTTATAGTCTTTTATTGCTGATTTGATTACAATTCGATACAATATCCCTCTAAATACAATACAATTTGATCACGAAATCATTCTTGGCTACTAGCTCGATCTTTAATGATGAAACTCGATGAATCCGCGTTGGATGTTAGGAGCTCTTCTCGAAGATCGTTGTAGTGTCTCGAATGCTTGAAGATCTTTGATTGCTGAATGAGAGGAGGCTTCGACAGCGTAACGGCGCTTGGAGAAATGAATGGCCAAAAAGTCCTTTCCATGTTGGAAGTAATGGGGTATTTATAGGAGCTGATCTGGACTCAGGAAATTTCTCTAAGTCTTTAGGTCGTAGCCGACTTAGGGTAGGTCGGTGACGAGTTAAGGAATAGGGTTAGGGTGTAGCAGAGTTAACTCGCAATCTTAAGTCGACCATTTGTTAAGTCCTAGGTCGCGTACGACCTAAGCTAGGTCTTAGGTCGCGAGCGACCTAAGATAAGTCGTAGTCTATTCGCGACTTACCAAATGCAGCGATGAAGTACGTGGTTTTTTCTAAGTGATAAGTCGGTGACGACTCAAGAGATCATGCGCGACTTAGTATAAGTCGTAGGTCTTCCACAGCTGTCTTAAGTCAATCCCTTATCTTATAGATCCTTAACTCGCGGCACTTCTTAACTCGGAGAGCTTTTAGGTCGCAACATTGTTAGATCGCAATGTTCCTTAGGTCGCAGAGCCTCTTAGGTCGCGGACTTCTTTAGGTCGCGACTTCTTTAGGTCGCGACTTCCTTAGGTCGCAACTTCCTTAGGTCGCCACTTCCTTAGGTCGCGACTTCCTTAAGGCGTAGGTTGCTGGATCACTTCAACGAGTTAGGTTGTGACATTCTTAGGTCGCAGCTTTTCATAGCTCGGCATCCTTCTTAACTCGGCAGCTCTTCTCAGTAGTTAGGTCGGCAACTGTTGGGTCAGAGCTTTCCTTAGGTCGGAGCCTATTGAGTTGTTAGGTCGTCTTCTTTCTTAGGTCGGCAAGCACCTTAACCCGGCATACTTTCTTAAGTCGTCAAACACCTTAACTCGGCATACTGCTAGGTCGTGAGTCGAAAAGGGGGTTAACATTTGCCCCTCGAAGTATATGCCTAAACCATAGGTCGTATGCTTCGATTCTCTTAACTCTTTGGTTAGGTCGGAGGCGACTTAACGTAAGTCTTAAGTCGTTCATCATGTGTCGATTCGTCTTTCACTGCCCCAGTGAGTAAATAGCTTAAGCCGTCCCTTCTCTTCCTTCACCTGTTCCAACTTCCTGTGCCGCCATTAACAAAGTTCTTCAATTTCGAATACAAATTCAAGTCCACCACCCAGCGATTCACCCTTGCTATCCAATTGTGTAAGCGTTTTCGATCCTTTTTCACTTCACGTTCGCCATTGAACCATGAATTCTAACCTCCGAGCCCCGAACCGGAATCATACGTCGCGCTTCACTTTGAATCGTGCTGTGATCAATTTTTAATCGTCACTAGTTGTTGATGTGATTTACAAACGCATGACAGTAGGTCAGGTTTATGACAGATCGGAGATGTGTTGAATTATTGTTCTAGCGACTTGGTGATATGAAGGGAACGGTGAATTTCGAGTTGACTGGTGGAAGGAGGTGAAATTTATGGTGGAGGAGAAGTAGCTTGAGACGACTCAAAATATTCATGCGACCTAACTATCTCAGCAGCCCAGTTTTTCTTGCGACTTAACTATTCGCCGACATAAGCCTTAGGTCGTGGCCGAGCTAGGACTTAGACATTCATGCCGTTCTGACTTGAGACCTTTTGCACGCAGCCCGACTTAACTTATCACACAGCTTCTTGTATTAGGTCGCGACCGACCTAGAACTTGGAATAATTTCAACGACTTATTTTTCACAACAAGGCTTTAGGTCGCAGCCGAGTTAGGACTTAGAGAATATCTGGTTGCCTCGAACTAATTTTTTGTTTCTTTATTCGACCTAAGACTCGGGGACTGCCGACCTAGACCCATAGGGAATCTCTTAAGTCGTCACCGAGTTAATACTTGGGTTTTCAGCAAACTAAGCAGATGACTTTTAAACTTTGCCTGGACTTTGAACTGTTGAACTATAAACCATGTTGCATGTATTTCTTTTTACGGATTGCTTCAATTTTGCAAACTAACAATCCTGCTTAAAACAACATTCACAGAATACTGGGTCGAATATACTGTCACTGACTGCCCATATCGAATGACAGATTAGTTGGTAAAGAGAAAGTTAAATTAAATGAATATGAATGAGATGCTGTACAATAACCAATTCAAGTGAAGTATTAAAACAAAATCATAATAGTCAAATGAAATTGACTTGTCTGTATTAACACTGCACTTGATCATTGACAAGTTCTGAAATTCTGTAATCGATTGATTGTCAACTAATTTAATTCCAGTTATGCTTGTCTTTTATTTTCATTAGTTTTTGCACAACACTTCACACTTTTAGGGAACGTGCACCTTCACATTTGAACATTCAGCTGATTGTGTAGAATGTCTTCTCCACAAGAAGGAACAGAGCAAGCTGAAGATGTATTTCCAGTTGCTATCCCGCTGAACGATCCTCCAGAGAGGACTCCTACCACCTTGAGCCATAAAGCCTTTCGTCAACTATGCGCCCAGTTTGGCATTGCTGAAGCTGACGCTTTGCTTCCCGAAACAAATGATACTGCTGACAGGCCGCCCCGTGGCTTCGTTGCAGTTAACCGCCAAATGTGCTTGAGCGGAGCTATCCCCCCATTCAATGACTGCATTCGAGAACTTCTTCTCCAACTATCTATCTCCCCTTTTCAGCTACATCCCAATGGCTACGCCATTTTGCTGGGACTATGCGTGCTTTTTAGGAGAACGCTGGGCCGCTTTCCTACTTTCGGAGAAATTCGCTATCTTTGTACCTTTGCCAAGAATAAAGATCATCCCTCCATCATAGTCGTAAGGAGTGCGAGGAATCGTAAGTTGATCACCGGTCTCCCTGAAAGTGTTCACAGTTTCCTGAGCCCGTTCTTTTATGTCCGCTGTCCTCCTGGGTTTTATGCTATCTGGAGAATAGGGAGTAAGATCACTTGCATTTGTCTCTTATGTTCCTTCAAACTTACCGAAGTTCGGATTATCAAGCGCTAACTTCGCTCTTTTTTCCTTTTCAGCACTTCCTCCTCCTTCTAAAAATCTCAGTCACAAAGTGACTTTCGAGAGGCTTATGGCGGTGCCTGTGGAGGAGAGGAGTATCCAGTTTCTATTAGATGATGAGCTTTTGCACCAATTTGGGCTTCTACACCCTTCCAGGTCGACTCGAATTCATGAAATTCCTAGCTCTGATGCAGAAACGTCGGCTGCTTCGGGTTCTCAAGCAGAGGCGTCAAATGCCCCAGTTTCTGCGGAAGAAGCTGCATCAAAAACACTTGTCATGGATGCTGCTTTGATAAAGTGTTCTGGATCCACTGATGTTGTAGGGTTAGCTGGCAAGTCGGCACTTCCCCCAATTATTGAGGAAGAAGAGAATCTTCGAGCTTCTGAAAAATCAACTGATGTGGAAGTTGAGAAGGAGAAATCTGCCGAACACTTGGGCGATGACACCTTTGATGGCTTGAGTGACATTATGATTACTTCTCAAGAGCTTTTCAAGGATAATATTCCAAAGGCAAACTCTCCCGTCATTGAAGCGACTTCCTCTTTGAAACAGATCTCGACGCCTTCGACACCTGTCGTCTCCGTTCCTGCACTGAAGCGTGGTTTGTAGTTTGACGCGCGTAGTTCGCACGCCGCACACACTTAGGATTTTTCTGCACTTATAAGCATTTACTTTTTCTTTCTGGAAATTTCTAAACTTTACTTCTTTCCTGTTTTCAGATTCTCCGATGGGACGCTCCGGCTCATATTATGACTCATTTCAGCGCCATGGAGGCCGTGGATCCTATGACTTCAGGAAATATCTTGGTGACCAGAGAGAGACAGATGAGGAACGGGCCCAAAGGAAGGCTCAAGAAAAATGGGATTATGAGCAGCGGCAGAGAAGAAGAGATGCTGATCGATACGATTCTTCTTACAAAACTTACGATTCTCATAAGCGAAAATCTTATGATGACAAAGGGAAGACTCAAATTACTGATGAATCGAGCAAACGGTCTAAGCCAAGTGACGCGTCTGCTATTTCTGAAAAGACCAAGGCTCCCATTTCTTCCGACATTCCGGCCGGTTCTCCTCCTCTAAAGGAAACTGACATTCAAACCATCATTAACAGGCCACAATATCAAGTTAAAGATGGCCCTCCAACGCTTCAGAGCCGATTTCCAAATTGGTGTCTAAGAGGAGTCCGCTTTGACTTAGATTTGGTTCCCATTGATAAGCAGGCAATGCTGAGAAATGTCGACGCTGTCAAGCTTGATATTGAAAGAATGTCTGGATGGCAGAAGTTGGTTGATGAACTTCAAAGGGTCAATCATCTTAACCTTGAGGCGATGATGACGATGGAGAATGATAAAGCAGAATGGGACAAATGGCGTAAGCAGCATGACGCGGAAATGACGAGTATTGCAGACGACAATGCAAAGCTTGCGTCTGAAGTTAAGCAGCTTAAGGAAAATCTCGCTTCTTCTTCTGCATCATATACTCAAAAAGAAGAAGTCTTTCAGAAGCAAGTGCGGGACGCACACGCTGCACAAAGAGATGTAGAAATGAAGCTTGCCGCCGAAAAGCACGTTAATGAGAAGTACCGCACAGAAAACGCCGAACTGCGGGAAAAGGTCACCTCCCAGAACATGGAGATTGAGTTACTAAAGTCTCGACTTGCTAAAGCTGAGACGGCTCGTGATGAGGCTATTACTGGTAGGGTCGCTGCCGTTGCCGACAAAGAAGCGGCTGAGCAATCACATGAGGCAACGAAAGCAAACATCAGTTCTACCTTATTCGACTTTTATTTACACTGCGTTCTGGGTCGTGGGAGCCTTGCTTTTCTGGGTCCAGATTATGAAATCACTCTGGCTGAAGTGTGGGAAGCCGCACTTGATATGTTTAAAGGTGCCGGCTATGATGAAGCAAAATTTGAGGAAGCAAAATTTGAGGCTCGCTATCTTGATGATGAGGCTCGCGCCGCTCTGGTTAGAGGGAAGGAGCAGCTTGCTAGGGCACGGGCTGAATCATTGGGAGAAGAACTCTCAAAAGAGGAAGCTCTTTTAACTGCCCCTGTTCATGCTTCCACTTCGGCTGATGCAAACATTATGGATTCCAGCTCTCACCCTTCACCTCCAGTTGTGACCACACCTACAGAAGAGGAGGCAATGAAGGACTTTCAGGCTCGGGAATTTGAGATTGATCTTGCCAAACCGGCTTCTCCAGGTAACCTTGACGATTCACGGTCTTCTTTTTTTCTCGAAGAATACTAATTTTGATTTCTTTTATTATGCAGTAGTCGCGCCGGAAACTGCACCAATTCTTCCTTCTTCAGCTGCTATTCCTTCTTCTCAAGTTACTCCTCTTCCAGCTTCTCAACCAGGTTCACAGGAAGAACCGATAGCAGCCCTTCAAGGTTTGGACGAACCATCTGCTTCCGAGGAACAGAAAGCAGAAGATCTGGAAGATAGCGAGAAGACCCCGGAGCGGTCTTTCGATTACGACACAAAGCTTTCTACATTTCTTGCTCCGGGGAGTGAATCTTCTTCCAAGAAGAAGGGGAAACGTGTGGTTTCGAAGAAAGGAAAGAAGAGTTCTCCTGCTGCTGGAGATGAGGCAGAGATTGATCCGGCTGAGTCTCTTTCTCCTTCTTCTCCGACGCGGCCTACGAAGCTAATTACCAGGCCGGGTAAAAGTTCCAAGGGTGGGAAGAAGGGGAAATGAGTTTGATTTTGCATTTTCTGCTTTTTGTATTGACCGGGGATTGTGCGGATTCCGGTCTCCGCTTCTTTTTGTAACCTGTACAATGTAAAAATTTCTCATAGTGTTGAAATAAATAGATATTTTTCTTGTACAAATCCTTGTGTATGTAGGAATACATCTGTTTTTCATTTGAAGTATAGAGTAAACGATTCTTTTCACTTGTACAAATTTTTTGTCTGTGTTTCAAGAACGCACTTACTCCACATCTTTATTACGTGATATTGCAATGAACTTGTGGTATGTTGCTTGTATATTACTTTTATTAATGTAACTGAATTGTATAATGTTGCCCCCATACCACAAGTATATTGTAATATTTCTTGATTTCACAAGACTAATACTCTTATTTTAGAGAATAACTTTCCACTTTTTCAGGGAAGAATTATTCTGCTTTTAATAGAGTATATCTTGTCTTTGGAGAAATCTTTATTTTCTTTTTCTTCCTGAAGAACACTTCGACTTCTGGGAATGATCACTTTTATTTATTTGAAAGTGAATTTTCCTGTACAGTGAAATGAGCTTCTGAAGAAGGTTTTGATTTTCGTGCCCCGGTAAAGGGTTTATTTTTGGTACTCCAAGCAAGGTGAAGTACGCCTCTGAAGAGGTCTTTTGGTCTCCGAAGAGAAGCGATTTTGGTCTCCAAAGAGAAGCAGTTTTGGTCTCCGAAGAGAAGCAGTTTTGGTCTCCGAAGAGAAGCAGTTTTGGTCTCCGAAGAGAAGCAGTTTTGGTCTCCGAAGAGAAGCAGTTTTGGTCTCCGAAGAGAAGCAGTTTTGGCATTTCATCTCTGGTGAAGTGGGTCTCCGAAGAGAAGCATTTTGCACTTCTACACGGGTGAAATGTGCCTCCGAAAAGGGCTTGTGCCTCCGAAGAGGGCTTGTGCCTCCGAAGAGGGCTTGTGCCTCCGAAGAGGGCTTGTGCCTCCGAAGAGGGCTTGTGATTGCCTGGAAGTTACTTTCTCATGATCGGAGGGGTCCACGGGACAAGCGTAAGTCATTCGATTGGATGTTTGTTTGTACAAACGATCGCAATCGATTAACAAGGTGCCCCTTTTTGGTAGTCCCACCGATCTTTTTGATTGAGGAAAGCTCTCCATTTATTGGCGTGCCTCGTTAGAGGGCTTTGTTGATCCTTGGGAAGGAGCATCATTTGGTTGGCGTGCCAGGAAGGTTGCGTCTTAGGTGCAAGTAGATCCATGGGATGGACACAAGCTGCCTGATTGGATGCATCACAATCAGCCAGCGAGGGTCTTATTCCTTCTGCTTGGGAAGTTATCCCTTTAGTGGATCTACCTGCTTTCCTGTTGAGAGGCATACCTTCCTTTGGCTGCTTCCATGTCTGCCTGCTCATGTTGTACCATCATCCGCCAATCTGCGATCCTTTATCATCATTTTCAAGCGCGTGCTTCTTTCTTTTGCAAGTAAATTTCTTTATCCGAAGAAGTAGACTTCACTGTTGAATGACTCCACAGGGTAAACGCAAGTTATTTGGTTGGATGCCTTTTTATATCAACGATCGCAACCAGTTAACGAGGGCTTGACACAGTGGAGCCGTCAACTTTTTATATGAAGTTCCTCTTGTATGGGATTTGAGTTTGAAATTTTTTGTTGCTTGGAATTTGCTTTAATAAATGATTTGCAAGGCTCGCTTAGCTTTGCGATGGGTGAGCTTTGCTTTAATGACCTGCAGTATTAAATCGATATTTTAGCAATACATTTAGAGTATTTACTCATCGAAATATAACAGGCATTTTATAATAGAAAACACAATGCATGGTTTTTTATTATTGAATCACGCTGATTTCTCAGCGGTTTACAATGCAGAAGTTACACATCAATCATTATCTTTACAAATTCAAGCAATGCAGTTAAGTAAAATGAATGCTAGTTATTGTTGTTTCAGAATCTCCAAGCTGGATTTCCATTTGTGCTTGATTCATAGCTTTTGGATTTTTCATGTCAGAGAAAGCGAGAGATGCCCCAGTCGCAGTTTTGTGAGTGATTAGTAGTCATTCCAACTTCTGCTTGCTAGGTATGGTCCCCCTGTGATAGCATTAATGACAAGCTTTTCTGAATCTTGCACTGCAGTGTTGTTGAGAGAATCGGATTGATGGGTAGGACGTTGTTGATCCCGAGTGGATGGGGTTGGATCGACTCCGCTTCTTTTAACGTATTGTTGGAGTTTACCCTGCTCTAGCAATTCTTCAATCACCTTCTTTAATTCGCGACACTGGTCAGTGTCATGGCCAGGTTGATTGTGAAATTGGCAGAACTTCCCATTACGCTTTGCCCCTCTCGTCATCTCAGGCGGCTTAGGATACCTGACAACATCCTTTGTTGCAAAAAAGATATTTCTTGGTGTATCAGTTAAAGGAGTAAAGTCCGAAGGATTAAAGCGGCGAGGTTTCTTTTCATTTCCCTGGCTTTTTCCTCCTTCATTCTCCCTTTTCTGACTTTTAGATTCTCTTTTCTTAGGTGGGACATTGTCATTGTTAGTCTGGGCAGTAACCACTTTCGATGTTGCAGAAAGACTTTCAAGGCGAATGAACTCATCGGCCTTTTTATAAAATTTATCAAGTGAGTTTGGTTCTTTCATCTTTAACCATATCCCAAATTCACTCGATTTATCAATGGCTCTCATCAAATAAGTCAGGATCATGCGTGGTTCTGCATTTTCTACTTCGGCTAAAGCTATATTGAAACGGCTCAAGAAAGATTTGATTGATTCTCCGGGTGCTTGTTCAAGGTTAGACAGTGACATTATATCCTTAGCTTTTGAAGCATACAATCCGAACTGTTCTTTAAACTTTTGCGTTAAGTCGGAGAATTTATCTACAGACCGAACTGGAAGCTTTGTGAACCAAAGTAAAGCCACACCTTCTAGGTATACCGGAAAGTATCGACACTTGATCTCGTCTGATGCTCTTGCACCAGTCATATGCCAATCGTACTTGTAGAGGAAATGATTAGGGTCACTGGTTCCCCTATAAGCTTGGATAGTAGGAGGTGCAAATTTCCTTGGAAACTCTGCTCTTAGGATCCTTTCAGTAAACGGAGTTCTGCTTGGTGCAAATCCCCAGTCAGCCTCATCTTCTTCCCTTTGCATGCTCTCTTTCATGATGCGGCCAACCATTTCAGACAGGTACTCTTTATTGTTCAAAGACACCTCCGGGCAAGTATTAGTTCTTCCCTCGGAATTTTGCCCGGGCATATGCTCATGACAAGTTGGTTGCGGCATAGAACCATCAGCTTGGAAAGGTGGCGTTTCAGGAAGAGTAGTTCGACGGTTTTCTGGTTGACGATTTGCCCCGAGCAGAGCAGTTAATCTATCCATCATCAAAGCGTTTTGAGTTTCAATTCGTTGGTATAATCCAGAAACTGCGTCATCCAATTCAGCCCTCGTGACCCCAACGGTTGGAGTTGATTGGTCTGTTATTGGGGAAGCGGAGGTTCCTTCGTGAGCGTTTCCGGATCTGATAGGTCTACCTCTTCTTCCAGGAGCCATTATTTCAGATCTGGTTTTTAAAGAGAGGTTCTTTTTATGAATCTTTGCGAAGCAACGGTGGATGATCGCCTGAGTTGGGTTCTCAGTGAAAGCACCAAAATGTTAACGGTAAAAAGTGAACGCTAACACCCTGTGTGTGTAATAGAATCGTGAAAGCACCACCCGTTGGTACGGGAACAGAATATGAGCTGAGAATAGTAGAAAAGTAGTAAATGAACAACAGATTTATAGTGGTTCGGCCCGTAACTGAGCCTACGTCCACTTTATAGTCTTTTATTGCTGATTTGATTACAATTCGATACAATATCCCTCTAAATACAATACAATTTGATCACGAAATCATTCTTGGCTACTAGCTCGATCTTTAATGATGAAACTCGATGAATCCGCGTTGGATGTTAGGAGCTCTTCTCGAAGATCGTTGTAGTGTCTCGAATGCTTGAAGATCTTTGATTGCTGAATGAGAGGAGGCTTCGACAGCATAACGGCGCTTGGAGAAATGAATGGCCAAAAAGTCCTTTCCATGTTGGAAGTAATGGGGTATTTATAGGAGCTGATCTGGACTCAGGAAATTTCTCTAAGTCTTTAGGTCGTAGCCGACTTAGGGTAGGTCGGTGACGAGTTAAGGAATAGGGTTAGGGCGTAGCAGAGTTAACTCGCAATCTTAAGTCGACCATTTGTTAAGTCCTAGGTCGCGTACGACCTAAGCTAGGTCTTAGGTCGCGAGCGACCTAAGATAAGTCGTAGTCTATTCGCGACTTACCAAATGCAGCGATGAAGTACGTGGTTTTTTCTAAGTGATAAGTCGGTGACGACTCAAGAGATCATGCGCGACTTAGTATAAGTCGTAGGTCTTCCACAGCTGTCTTAAGTCAATCCCTTATCTTATAGATCCTTAACTCGCGGCACTTCTTAACTCGGAGAGCTTTTAGGTCGCAACATTGTTAGATCGCAATGTTCCTTAGGTCGCAGAGCCTCTTAGGTCGCGGACTTCTTTAGGTCGCGACTTCTTTAGGTCGCGACTTCCTTAGGTCGCAACTTCCTTAGGTCGCAACTTCCTTAGGTCGCCACTTCCTTAGGTCGCGACTTCCTTAAGGCGTAGGTTGCTGGATCACTTCAACGAGTTAGGTTGTGACATTCTTAGGTCGCAGCTTTTCATAGCTCGGCATCCTTCTTAACTCGGCAGCTCTTCTCAGTAGTTATGTCGGCAACTGTTGGGTCAGAGCTTTCCTTAGGTCGGAGCCTGTTGAGTTGTTAGGTCGTCTTCTTTCTTAGGTCGGCAAGCACCTTAACCCGGCATACTTTCTTAAGTCGTCAAACACCTTAACTCGGCATACTGCTAGGTCGTGAGTCGAAAAGGGGGTTAACACAAATATTTTTCTCTTCTTTTCTTTTAAATGCACAATCATCATTATACCATTTATCTTTTCTTTTCTTAGGACAATTCATACATATTTAATTTATTTCTTATTAAATAGGTTTTTTTATTCTTGAATTAATTTTTAAACTTAATTTCAAAATAGGCGCAAAACACAAAATGCACGTTATGTTAAATATCACATATCTTCTTCATACAATATCTGATTTCAATAACTTATATATGATTTGGGCTAGAAAAATCTGGTTGACACAATGGAAAAGTTAGATTCTAAAAATTCCTTTATTTATATAAGTTTACTATTTTGTCCTTTTATGTGAAATTACATTTTTGCCCTTATTAATATTTTAATTTATTATTAAAATTTCTGGGGTGTTACACTGCCCCAACCTGTGTGCATGGTATGCTCTTTCCTTGTTGAGTGGATGCTTTCAAATTGCGGCGCAGTATGTCTTATTTTCAAACTGTGCTGCAGTATGTCATTTTTCGAAATTGCGGCACAAAACTACTTTCCTGTGAAAGTCCCTATATCCCTCTAGAGAATCACTACCCCATCCCCTTATGCCTAGTTTTCTTGTAAAATGTTAGGCCACTACCTCAAATCTATTCCAGACAAAGTCTGACACGTCTGACAACACACATGTTTCTATGTAATACGACATGATTTCACTTTCTGTTATTGACAGTGTCCTTTATTTTTCTTTTCAGCATTCGATATGGATCTTTTTCCCTATTTATCTACTTATTTCACCATATGATTATAATTACAACTGATGGCGCAGTTCCCTTTTACCCAGCGTAGTATCCCCGTTATATTAGTTTATTTTCTTCATAGAAAACCTTAATAAAATCCCATAAAATTCGTGGACAACTGTTCTAATATACTTTTTTCTTTATTTATATTATAGGTATTTTCCATAATTATATTCTATGTATTATCCTTTAATAATTCATAATAAATTATTCTGACATATGAAATCTCTCAAATCAAAAACCCATTTCTAAAATCATGGTTAGAACATCGAAACTTTCGTAGCATTTAGAAATTAGTAGAGTCAAAAAATAAATCTAAACATCTCATGTTCATCTATTTTTCTTTAAACATTTTACTTGTTAATGAAAATCCATATGAAACTCTACCATATATAAAATTATACAAATTCATACCGAAACCAAATAGGTGGGTACGATAAAAATGAGTTTAGTATTATTCATGAGACCTTTGAAATATTTGACCATAGTCTTCTTAATCCCTCTTTAGCTTGCATTTACTTATTTCTATTTATTTTCTCTCTTTAGGCTACCACCTTTAATGTACCTCTCAAGCTTTAATTTTATTTTAAGCAAATGAATGAATGGAAAAGAATAGTGCTTATTATCCCATAATAATTTAGGCATGGGCCCTCATACTCTTTTCTTTAGCTCATTACCTGCTTTTCTTCATATTTAGCTTATCTTGGCCCTTTAATTAATTAATTAAATACTTCAATAATTATTGGTTGTTAAAGTCTTCCCCCTTAAAGGAATTTCATCTCTGAAATTCAATTAACGCTTGGTAATTATTTGCCAACTATTCCATGCTTATACTTAGCTTCCCCATGAATTTCCAATTCATAAATAAAATGTACTGGTGCTACCTACTAAAATGATAATCAAACATAATATTCATACATATATGTAGTCTATAACAATAAAATTCAACTCGTAGCTCATACGCTAAACCAAAACGAATAACTCTGCATAGGTCCCCTTAACCTTATCCTCTATTTCTCACATGCAATCTTCTTAATCTATGCTCCATTGGACACATACTAGCTTCACCACCATTTTTCGAACCTGTTTCTCGTCCTGATCCATAATCTGATTCGGTCTTTGCACAGGTCATGTTCAGTTTTACAACCAGGTCTTCTACTAGCCTTGGATTAACTATGGCGTCTGGATCTGTAATTGTAATGACCCGAATTTTTGAACGTTTATAAATTAAATATTGGAATTATTTAAATATTTAAATCGTGGATTTAATGTGAATAAATATGATTTTGAAGGCTTATTTAAATTCTGTTTAACTAGGAATGAGAATGGAAAGGTTTTAATTTAGAATAAAGTGATTAAAATGGTTTTAATAATTATTCATTTTAATTAACGGGTGAAATTATCATTTCGGGGCACTGTCTTAGATTTTGACCAAATTAGTGTCATCGGATCTAGAATAATGAATTATTGTACGCCAACGAGTTTCGTGACAATCGAACGTACTTTGTGATCATGCAAACTCGAAACGCACAATGAAAAATAAAGAGAATAAAATATAATAAATGTTTCCCTATAAATACATCATCACACATAACCTAATTTCTAAAAACATTCTTTCTTCCTCTTCTTTTATAAATTTTTCCGACCGCCTCATTTCAATCTATTCCATCAATTGTTTTGAGAGCAATAGTTAATGAAATCAAATGATTTTTGATCTGTTAGCTTAGTATTAGCTAGGGCTTCGATTCCCTGTGCTTAGTTTTGTGAGTGGTGATGGGTTGTCATGTTCAACTTTGGTCGCTCGAGGCTAGGGCTTGAAAGTGTTGTCGATGGAGGTGGAGTTGGGTCGATTAGAGGGTAGCACTATGCTAGTGGAGTGAAGACGAGTGCATGGTGATGAAATGGAGTGTCCGATCGAGTATTGAGAAGTGCGATTTTTACTTTGTACCGGTTAGGGCAGTAGGTCGGTTGAAGAAGCAAGGTGCCAGAGGTGATACGGGTTGGTGCGTTGGACTCGGGGAGGCTAGGGGGTTGATCAGTGAAGGACAGAGGGGCTATGGTGGTCGGAGGTGAAATGCGGCACCTGTTGAGAGGCAATTCAGGGCATGGTCACGATTGACAAGAGGCGGTCAGAGGTGCCGATGATGGTATCAACAAGTCAGGAATGGGATGGGAAGTCGATAAGTGAGGTTGGCTTGTAGGATCGACGAGTGGATCGTTGTATCGTTGCCAAACGTGCACGGGAGAGGAGCAATATCAATGTGCAAGCAGGAATGTTTTCGCCGCTACCTTCTGTTAATCCTCTTTTGTTCGCGACTTAACAAGCTACGACTTACGACTTAAAGGCATGCCGATCTAACAGTTGCCGACTTAAGAGTTGCCGACCTAAAAGGCATACCGACCTAGTAGTTGCCGACCTAACAATTAACCGACCTAACTACTGAAAGGAGCATACCGACTTAAGATGTGGACCGACTTAAGGAGCTAACGACCTACCGACCTACCGACCTAAGTGGGTGAACGACTTAACGAGCTAAAGCAAAGTGAAGACATGTTCTATGCCGCATCTTTTAGGTCGTTGCCGACTTACGACTTATACTAAGTCGCGCACGACTTATCAACTCGTTCAGAAGAATCAGGTGCAGTCGAAGTGATCTCCTATGCCATCACCGACTTACGATCTACGACCTACCTTAGGTCGTGGCCGACTTATCACTTGGTGATTAAATTCTGCTCAGAAATCCTCTCTATAAATACCCCCCAAACTCCAACAAGTAAGGGACTTTTGGCCAATCATTTTCTGAAGCGTCATTACTCTGCCGGACTCTCAACTCATTCAAGACTTGAAGAATTCCAAACATCGAAGATACTACAACAAGCTTTGAACAAGATTCTACACATCCGATAAGGATTCAACAAATCTCATCGTCAAAGTTTGAGTTATTAATCTGAAGTGTTTGTATTCGAAATGCATTATATCGAATTGTAACCAAATCAGCAATAAAAGACTATAAAGTGGACATAGGCTCAATTACGGGCCGAACCACTATAAATCTGTTGTCTTTTTACCGTTTTACTGTTATTTTCAGCTTGTATTCTGTTCCCGTACCAACGGGTGGTGCTTTCACAACTCTATTACACACACCGGGTGTTAGCGTTCAACTTTTAGCATTAACATTTTGGTGCTTTCACGGAGAACCCAACTCAGGTATCTTCTCACCATTGCTTCGCAAAATCCTATCGAGAAAGTTTCCTTAAAAACCAGAAGTCTATCTGAAATAATGGCTCCTGGAAGAAGAGGTGGACCTACCAGATCCGGAAATGCTCATGAAGGGACCTCCGCTTCCCCAACAGCAAACCAGGCAACTCCTACTCTAGGAGTGACAAGGGCTGAACTTGACGAAATTGTGTCAGGATTATACCAGCGGATAGAAACACAAAACGCTTTGATGATGGATAGATTAAATGCTCTGCTCGGGGCAAATCGTCAGCCAGTAAACCATCAAACAACCTTTCCTGAAATGCCACCTTTCCAAGCTGAAGGTTCTATGCCGCAGCCAACTTATCACGAACATGTGCCTAGGCAAGCTTCCGAGAGAAGGACTGATGCCTGCCCGGAGATATCGCTGAACAATAAAGAGTACCTGTCCGAGATGGTTGGCCGCATCATGAAAGAGAGCATGCAGAGGGAAGAGAATGAGAGTGACTGGGGATTTGCACCAAGCAGAACTCCGTTTACTGAAAGGATCCTGAAAGCGGAATTTCCAAGGAAATTTGCACCTCCTACTATCCAAGCCTATAGGGGAACGAGTGACCCTAATCATTTCTTATACAAGTACGATTGGCATATGACCGGTGCAAGAGGTCAGATGAGATTAAGTGCTGATACTTTCCAGTGTACTTGGAAGATGTGGCTCTACTTTGGTTCACAAAGCTTCCAATCCGGTCTGTAGATCAATTCTCCAAATTAACGCAGAGGTTCAAAGAATAGTTTAGATTGTATGCTTCAAAAGCTAAGGATATAATGTCACTGTCTAGTCTTGAACAAGATCCCGGAGAATCAATCAAATCTTTCTTGAGCCGCTTCAATATAACTTTAGCCGAAGTGGATAATGCAGAACCGCGTATGATCCTGACCTACTTGGTGCGAGCCATCAATAAATCGAGTGAATTTGGAAAATGGCTAAAAATGAAGGAACCAAATTCCCTTGAGAAGTTTTATAAAAAGGTCGATGAATTCATGCGCTTGGAAAACCTTTCCGCATCAGCAAAGGTGGTTATTGCTAAGGACAACAATAATGATCTTGCTTCTAACAAAAGAGATTCTGGGAATCAGAAAAGGGAAAACGACGGAGGAAAGAACCAGGGAAATGAGAAGAAACTCCGCCGCTTCGATCCTTCATATTTTACTCCTTTAACTGATACACCAGGAAATATCTTTTTCGCAACAAAGGATGTTGTCAAGTATCCTAATCCACCTGAGATGAGAAGAGGTGCAGTGCGTAATGGGAAATTCTGCCGATTTCACAATCAACCTGGCCATGACACTGATCAATGTCGCCAGTTAAAAAGTGTGATTGAAGAATTGCTGAAAGAGGGTAAGCTTCAACAATATGTGAAGCAAAGCGGAGTTGATCCAACCTCATCCACTCTAGGGCAACAACATCCTACCCTTCAATCCGGCTCTCGCAACAACACAGCAGTGCAAGAGTCCGAGCAGCTTATCATTAATGTTGTCACAGGAGGTCCATACCCAGCAAGTGGAAGTTGGGACGACTGCTAATTACCCACAAAACTGCGGTTGGGGGATCTTTCACTCTCTCTAGCATATGAATTCAAAACTACGAATCCAGTAGAAATTGAAGTCGGATCCGGAGATTCTGGAACAACAATTACTTGCATCCATGTTTTACTTAACAGCATTGCTTAAATTTGTAAAATGATGGTGGATGTATAACTTTTGTATTGTAAACCATTGAAAATATCAATGTGGTTCAATAATAAAGAACTATAAAACTTGTGTACTCTAATGCTATAAGATGCCAGTCTCATTTCGATATGCAAGTTTCTTTAAAATATTGCTAAAATGTCGATTATATATTTCAACCTATCAAAGCAAAGAATACTTACTCCACACATCCCAAGACTCAACGACTCCTACGAATCACTCAACAATGTTAAGCCACAGAAGAGGTGCTATTCACAAACCGTTAGTGATTCCACCAAAGAGAGCACCTTCCTAACGAGAAGGTTCCAGACTCTTGCTAACTAATCGCGATCGTTTGTTTAAACAAACATCCGGTAAAGTCACTTGCGTCTGCCCCATGGATTCACTCGACGATAAAGTACACTCCTCTGGCAACAAGAAAACGCCTTGCAAAAAGAGTGGAACAAGCACTTGGAATGGTAAAAAGGAATCGCTAAGAAGCAGATGGTGGGAGGACACAAGCAACAAAGCTCTCTTTGAGGCACAACTCTTTGGAGAAGACCTCTTCGAGAGCAAAAAGACCTTTTTCGAAGGCCCACTTCACCAGAATTGAAATGCAAAAAATTGCTTCTCTTCGAAGACGAAAACTGCTTTCTCTTCGGAGACCAAAATCGCTTCTCTTCGGAGACCAAAATTGCTTCTCTTCGGAGACCAAAATCGCTTCTCTTCGGAGACCAAAATCGCTTCTCTTCGGAGACCAAAATTGCTTCTCTTCGGAGACCAAAATTGCTTCTCTCCGGAGACCAAAATTGCTTCTCTCCGGAGACCAAAATTGCTCCTCTCCGGAGACCAAAATTGCTTCTCTACGGAGACCAAAATTGCTTCTCTTCGGAGACCAAAACAGCTTCCCTTCGGAGAGCAAAATCGCTTATCTTCGGAGACCAAAATTGCTTCTCTTCGGAGACCAAAATCGCTTCTCTTTGGAGACCAAAATTGCTTCTCTACAGAGACCAAAATTGCTTCTCTACGGAGACCAAAATTGCTTCTCTCTGGAGACCAAAATCGCTTCTCTTCGGAGACCAATATCGCTTCTCTTCGGAGACCAAAAGACCTCTTCAGAGGCACACTTCACCGTGCTTGAAGTACCAAACATAAGCCCTCTTCGGAGGCACAAAAACAAAGCCTTCTTCGGAAGCACTAAACAAATCAAAAAAATTCTTCAGAAAGTTCACTTCACTGCGTAGGAAAATCTACTTTGTAACAAATGAAAGTGATCATCCCCGAAAGTTGAAGTGTTCTTCAGAAAGAAAGAGAAAGTAAAAATTTCTCCAATACGAAACGTATTCTATTAAAAGCAGAAGAGTATTTCCTCAAATCGGAAGAATTATTCTCTAAAATAAGAATACAAGTCTTTATAGAATATCATAGTGAGCCGTGATACGGGGGCATATAACTATATTAATAGAAACAACACTCGACCATCATACCACGAGCTCACTGCAATATCATATAAAGTAAAAAAAGAATCATTTATTCTACATTACAATGGGAAATAAATGCATTCTCACATACACAAGAATTTGTACAAGTAAAATAGCTATTTTATTCAATACTATGAAAACTTTTTTACATTGTGCAGATTACAAAAAGAAGCGGGGACCGGTACCCGCACAATCTCCGGTCAATACATGCAAAAAGCAAAACAAGAAGTGGAAAATCCAGTTCATAATTCCTTCTTCCCGCTGCCTTTGGAGCCCTTACCTGGCTTGATGGTCAGTTTCGGAATCCGGTGTGGACGGGTTGGAGAAGGAGGAGTAGTCGAATCTTCCTCTGCTTTGTCTTCTCCAGCTAAAGCGTTTTTCTTCCTCTTCCTTAGTGCACGCTTCCCCTACCTTTTCGAAGAAGACTCGCTTCCCGAAGAGAACAATGAGGAAAGCTTTGCATCATCATCAAATGACTGCTCCGGAGTCTTCTCGCTGTCCTCCGTCTCTTCCGCTTTCTGCTACTGGGAAGCAGGTGGATCCTCTAAGCCTTGAAGGGCTGCTATCTGTTCTTCCTGCGACCCTGATTGAGAAGCGGGAGTAACTTGAAGGGATGGAGGAGGGACAGTTGGAAGAGGAGGAGAGTGCACAATGATTGGTCCGCTACAACAAAAAGAGAAGATATCAAATCATCAGAACTTAAGTAATAAGCAAGAAATTCATCGAGATCGGTTGAATCGATTGAGTAGTCAGACTTGAAGTTACCTTGAGAAGTTGGTTTATTTACGACGACTTCAAAATTTTCAGCTTCAGCGTCGTCTTGGGTCTTCTCCTCAACTTGAGTAGTGGGAGGCTCGATAGTTGCGGTCTTAATTTCGGCTTTTGCGGGAGGTGAAGAATAAGAACTGGAGCCGACAATGTCAGGGTCAACCGGAGTTGGAAGATGAGCAGGGTCGGTTGAAGGCGCTTTCTCCAAACGCTCTTCTCCTGCCACTTCGGCCCGTTCCCTAGCAAGCTTCTCTTTCCCTCTAGCAAGCGCGGCACGTGCTTCATCATCCAGGTAAAGCGCCGCAAGATCTGCCTCCGCATAGCCAGCAAACATGTCAAGTATGGCCTCCCAAACTTCGGCCAGTGTAGTCTCGTATTTAGGACCCAAGAACGAAAGACTACCACGACCCAGAACGATGTGCAAATAAAAGTCAAATAAAGTAGAGTCGATGTTGGCTTTGGTTGCCTCGTGAGACTCTTCGGCTGCAACTTGTCCGGAAACCGCATCATCGCGCTCTTTCTCAACTTTAAGAAGTCGAGCTTTTAGCATCTCAATCTCCGCGTTCTGGGAGTAAAATGTTTCCCGCAGTTGAGCGCTTTCTTTGCGGTATTTTTCAGTGATATGCTGTTCAACTGCAAGTTTCATCTCGGCGTCCCTTTGAGCAGCGTGCGCGTCCCGCACTTGTTTCTGGAAAACTTCTTCTTTTTGAATATGTGAGGCAGAAGAAGTAGCAAGATTTTCTTTAAGTTGCTTGACTTCAGATTCAAGTCTTGCATTATCATCGGCAATGCTTGACATTTCTGCGTCATGTTGCTTGATAATTTTCTTCCACTCAGAGTGATCGTTTTCCATTGTCAGCATGGCCTCAAGATTCATGCGGTTGACCCTTTGAAGTTCATCGACCAGTTTCTGCCATCCAGACATTCTTTCAATGTCGAGCCTAACAGCATCTAGATTCCTCAGCATGGCTTGCTTATCGATGGGGACCAAGTCTAAGTCAAAGCGCACCCCTTTTAAGCACCAATTCGGAAATCGGTTTTGGAGTGTTGAAGTGTCGTCTTTAACTTGATACTGAGGCCTGTTTATTATTGCCTGGATGTCAGATTTCTTTAGGGCAGGAGAGCCGGATGGGATATCAGAAGAGATAGGAGCGTCCGTTTTTTCAGAAATTGCAGACGCGTCCTTTTCATCAAGTCTGACCCGTTTACTCGGGTCTTCAGTAGCATGGCTCTTCCCTTTATCATCATGATATTTTCTTTTATGGGAGTCATCATCTCTCCTTCTCTGCTTCTCTTCATAATCTCGCCTCTCTTGCGCTTTTCTAACTGCTCGCTCTTCGTCAGATTCTTTGCGAGTGGGGAGATAACGTCTGTAATCATAAGAATCGCGCCCTCCATAGCGCCGAAAGTTGTCGTAATATGAACCACCTCGCCCCATAGCAGAACCTGAAATTGAAGAAAAACAAGTCTTAAAAATCTTCAAATTTAAGAAGCTAAGTGAATGAAAGTCTTAAAAATCCTAAGTGTGTGTGGCGTGTAAACTACGCGCGTCAGACTACAAACCACTCTTTGTTGTGGAAATGGCAATGACTTGTGTGGAAGGTGTTGTAGTTTGTTGCAAAGAAGAGGTCGCTTCAACAACAGGAGAGATCGCTTTTGAAGTATCATCTTTAAAGAGCTCCTGAGAAGTTATCATTATATCGCACAAGTTATCGAAAGTGTCATCGCCGTGATACCCAGTAGAACTCTCTTTTTCAACTTCCACGTTTGCCGTCTTTTCAGAAATTTGTGGATTTTCTTCCTCTTCAATAACTGGAGCAAGTGCCAGTTTGCTAGACAGTCCCGCAACGTCAGTAGAAGTAGAACACTTCACCAGTGAAATCTCAGTGGTGGGTTCTTTCATTGTAAATTCTTCGGCAGGAGCGGGGGCATCTGATGCCTTAGCTGGAGAGTCAGGGACTTCATGTGGCTGAATGGAACGGGAAGGATGTAAGAGTCCAAATTGATGGAAAAACTCTTCTTTCAGTAGAAATTGAATATTCCTCTCCTCAACTGGCACGGCCATAAGCCTCTCGAAGGTTGTTTTGTGACTAGGGTCCCTAGAAGGAGGAGGGAGCGCTGAAAAAGTAGAAAAAGAAGTTAACACTTGACAATACGGACTTCGAAGAGTTCAGAAAACATAAGGAAAGGGAAAAGATGAATGGTCATACTTCCCGCTCTCCAGATGGCATAAAATCCCGGGGGACAACGAACGTAGAAAAACTGGCTTAGAAAACCATGAACACTGTCAGGGAGACCGATGATCAACTTACGGTTTCTAGCACTTCTCACGACTGTGATAGAAGGATGATCTTTATTTTTGGCAAAAGAACACAAATAACAAATTTCATCAAAACTTGGGAGACGATCCAACGTTTTCCTAAATAGCACACAAAGTCCCATCAGGATGGCATATCCGTTGGGATGTAACTAAAAGGGAGAAATAGATAACCGTAGAAGAAGCTGCTGAAGGAAATCGTTGAATGGAGGACTGGCTCCGTTCATGCACATTTAACGATTCACAGCGACGAAACCATGAGGCGGTATGTCAGCTGTGTCGCTCCTCTCAGGCAGTATGGCATTCGTCTCAGCAATGCCGAACTGAGTACATAGTTGGCGAAAAACTCTATATGTTAAAGTGGTTGAAATTCTTTCTGGAGGATTAGTCAACGGTTGAAATGTTTTCCAGGCGCATGAATTCATCGGCCTTTTTATAAAACTTCTCAAGGGAATTTGGTTCCTTCATTTTTAGCCATTTTCCAAATTCACTCGATTTATTGATGGCTCGCACCAAGTAGGTCAGGATCATACGCGGTTCTGCATTATCCACTTCGGCTAAAGCTATATTGAAGCGGCTCAAGAAAGATTTGATTGATTCTCCGGGAGCTTGTTCAAGACTAGACAGTGACATTATATCCTTAGCTTTTGAAGCATACAATCTGAACTGTTCTTTGAACCTCTGCGTTAAGTCAGAGAATTGATCTATAGACCGGATTGGAAGCTTTATGAACCAAAGTAGAGCCACATCTTCCAAGTACACTGGAAAGTATCGGCACTTAATCTCATCTGACGCTCTTGCACCGGTCATATGCCAATCGTACTTGTATAAGAAATGATTAGGGTCACTCGTTCCCCTATAGGCTTGGATAGTAGGAGGTGCAAATTTCCTTGGAAATTCCGCTTTCAGGATCCTTTCAGTAAACGGAGTTCTTCTTGGTGCAAATCCCCAGTCACTCTCATTCTCTTCCCTCTGCATGCTCTCTTTCATGATGCAGCCAACCATCTCGGACAGGTACTCTTTATTGTTCAGAGATATCTCCGGGCAGGCATTAGTCCTTCTCTCGGAAGCTTGCTTGGGCACATGTTCGTGATAAGTTGGCTGTGGCATAGAACCTTCAGCTTGGAAAGGTGGCATTTCAGGAAAGGTTGTTTGATGGTTTACTGGCTGACGATTTGCCCCGAGCAGAGCATTTAATCTATCCATCATTAAAGCGTTTTGTGTTTCTATCTGTTGGTATAATCCTGACACAATTTCGTCAAGTTCAGCCCTTGTCACTCCTACAGTAGGAGTTGCCTGGTTTGCTGTTGGGGAAGCGAAGGTCCCTTCATGAGCATAATAGAAACAACACTCAACCATCATACCACGAGCTCACTGCAATATCATATAAAGTAAAAAGAATCATTTATTCTACATTACAATGGGAAATAAATGCATTCTCACATACACAAGAATTTGTACAAGTAAAATAGCTATTTTATTCAATACTATGAAAACTTTTTACATTGTGCAGATTACAAAAATAAGCGGGGACCGGTACCCGCACAATCTCCGGTCAATACAAGAAAAAAGCAAAACAAGAAGTAGAAAATCCAGTTAATAATTCCTTCTTCCCGCTGCCTTTGGAGCCCTTACCCGGCTTGATGGTCAGTTTCGGAATCCGGCGTGGACGGGTTGGAGAAGGAGGAGTAGTCGGATCTTCCTCTGCTTTGTCTTCTCCAGCTAAAGCGTTTTTCTTCCTCTTCCTTAGTGCACGCTTCCCCTTCCTTTTCGAAGAAGACTCACTTCCCGGAGAAAACAATGAGGAAAGCTTTGCATCATCATCAAATGACTGCTCCAGAGTCTTCTCGCTGTGCTCTGTCTCTTCCGCTTTCTGCTCCTGGGAAGCAGGTGGATCCTCTAAGCCTTGAAGGGCTGCTATCTGTTCTTCCTACGACCCTGGCTGAGAAGCGGGAGTAACTTTAAGGGATGGAGGAGGGACAGTTGGAAGAGGAGGAGAGTGCACAATGATTGGTGCTTCCGCTACAACAAAAAGAGAAGATATCAAATCATCAGAACTTAAGTAATAAGCAAGAAATTCATCGAGATCGGTTGAATCGATTGAGTAGTCAGACTTGAAGTTACCTTGAGAAGTTGGTTTATTTACGACGACTTCAAAATTTTCAGCTTCGGCGTCGTCTTGGGTCTTCTCCTCAACTTGAGTAGTGGGAAGCTCGATAGTTGCGGTCTTAATTTCGGCTTTTGCGGGAGGTGAAGAATAAGAACTGGAGCCGACAATGTCAGGGTCAACCGGAGCCGGAAGATGAGCAGGGTCGGTTGAAGGCGCTTTCTCCAAATGCTCTTCTACTGCCACTTCGGCGCGTTCCCTAGCAAGCTGCTCTTTCCCTCTAGCAAGCACGGCACGTGCTTCATCATCCAGGTAAAGCACCGCAAGATCTGCCTCCGCATAGCCAGCAAACATGTCAAGTATGGCCTCCCAAACTTCGGCCGGTGTAGTCTCGTATTTAGGACCCAAGAATGAAAGACTACCACGACCCAGAACGCTGTGCAAATAAAAGTCAAATAAAGTAGAGTCGATGTTGGCTTTGGTTGCCTCGTGAGACTCTTCGGCTGCAACTTGTCTGGCAACCGCATCATCGCGCTCTTTCTCAACTTTAAGAAGTCGAGCTTATAGCATCTCAATCTCCGCGTTCTGGGAGTAAAATGTTTCCCGCAGTTGAGCGCTTTCTTTGCGGTATTTTTCAGTGATATGCTGTTTAGCTGCAAGTTTCATCTCGGCGTCCCTTTGAGCAGCGTGCGCGTCCCACACTTGTTTCTGGAAAACTTCTTCTTTTTGAATATGTGAGGCAGAAGAAGTAGCAAGATTTTCTTTAAGTTGCTTGACTTCAGATTCAAGTCTTGCATTATCATCGGCAATGCTTGACATTTCTGCGTCATGTTGCTTGACAATTTTCTTCCGCTCAGAGTGATCGTTTTCCATTGTCAGCATGTCCTCAAGATTCATGCGGTTGACCTTTTGAAGTTCATCCACCAGTTTCTGCCATCCAGACATTCTTTCAATGTCGAGCCTAACAGCATCTAGATTCCTCAGCATAGCTTGCTTATCGATGGGGACCAAGTCTAAGTCAAAGCGCACCCCTTTTAAGCACCAATTCGGAAATCGGTTTTGGAGTGTTGAAGGGCCATCTTTAACTTGATACTGAGGCCTGTTTATTATTGCCTGGATGTCAGATTTCTTTAGGGCAGGAGAGCCGGATGGGATATCAGAAGAGATAGGAGCGTCAGTTTTTTCAGAAATTGCAGACGCGTCCCTTTCATCAAGTCTGACCCGTTTACTCGGGTCTTCAGTAGCATGGCTCTTCCCTTTATCATCATGATATTTTCTTTTATGGGAGTCATCATCTCTCCTTCTCTTCTGCTCTTCATAATCTCGCCTCTCTTGAGCTTTTCTAACTGCTCGCTCTTCGTCAGATTCTTTACGAGTGGGGAGATAACGTCTGTAATCATAAGAATCGCGCCCTCCATAGCGCCGAAAGTTGTCGTAATATGAACCACTTCGCCCCATAGCAGAACCTGAAATTGAAGAAAAACAAGTCTTAAAAATCTTCAAATTGAAGAAGCTAAGTGAATGAAAGTCTTAAAAATCCTAAGTGTGTGTGGCGTGTAAACTACGCGCGTCAGACTACAAACCACTCTTGGGTGTGGAAATGGCAATGACTTGTGTGGAAGGTGTTGTAGTTTGTTGCAAAGAAGAGGTCGCTTCAACAACAGGAGAGATCGCTTTTGAAGTATCATCTTTAAAGAGCTCCTGAGAAGTTATCATTATATCGCTCAAGTTATCGAAAGTGTCATCGCCGTGATACCCAACAGAACTCTCTTTTTCAACTTCCACGTTTGCCGTCTTTTCAGAAATTTGTGGATTTTCTTCCTCTTCAATAACTGGAGCAAGTGCCAGTTTGCTAGACAGTCCCGCAACATCAGTAGAAGTAGAACACTTCACCAGTGAAATCTCAGTGGTGGGTTCTTTCAGTGTAAATTCTTCGGCAGGAGCGGGGGCATCTGATGCCTTAGCTGGAGAGTCAGGGACTTCATGTGGCTGAATGGAACGAGAAGGATGTAGGAGTCCAAATTGATGGAAAAACTCATCTTTCAGTAGAAATTGAACATTCCTCTCCTCAACTGGCACGGCCATAAGCCTCTCGAAGATTGTTTTGTGACTAGGGTCCCTAGAAGGAGGAGGGAGCGCTGAAAAAGTAGAAAAAGAAGTTAACACTTGACAATACGGACTTCGAAGAGTTCAGAAAACATAAGGAAAGGAAAAAGATGAATGGTCATACTTCCCACTCTCCAGATGGCATAAAATCCCGGGGGACAACGAACGTAGAAAAACTGGCTTAGAAAACCATGAACACTGTCAGGGAGACCGATGATCAACTTACGGTTTCTAGCACTTCTCACGACTGTGATAGAAGGATGATCTTTATTTTTGGCAAAAGAACACAGATAACAAATTTCATCAAAACTTGGGAGACGATCCAACGTTCTCCTAAATAGCACACAAAGTCCCATCAGGATGGCATATCCGTTGGGTTGTAACTGAAAGGGAGAAATAGATAACCGTAGAAGAAGCTGCTGAAGGAAATCGTTGAATGGAGGAATGGCTCCGTTCATGCACATTTGGCGATTCACAGCGACGAAACCATGAGGCGGTATGTCAGCAGTGTCGCTCCTCTCAGGCAGTATGGCATCCGTCTCAACAATGCCGAACTGAGTACATAGTTGGCGAAAAACTCTATATGTTAAAGTGGTTGAAATTCTTTCTGGAGGATTAGTCAATGGAACAGGAATAGGGATGGCTTCTCCAGCTTGAACCATTGTCTCTTCTTGTTGAGCAGTCATTCTACACAATCAACTGGATGTTCAAATGTGAAGGTGCATGTTTCCTAAAAAGTGTGAATTGTTGTGCAGAGCTAATGAAAATAAAAAGCAAACATAACTGGAATTAAACTAGTTGACAATCAGTCAATTACAAGATTTCAGGACTTGTTAATGCGCAAGTGCGGTATTAATGCAAGCAAATCAGTTTCAGTTGACTATTACAGTTTTGCTTTAATACTTCACTTGAATTGGTTAGTGTACAGCATTTCATTCATAACAGTTCATTTAAGTTGATTTTTTCTCGACTAATCTGTCATTCGATGTGGGCAGTCAATGACAGTATATTCGTCCCATTTTTCTGCGAATATTGTGTTTAACAGGTTGGTAGCATTAGGAATAATCTGCAAAGAAGTTCAAACAGTTTAAAGTTCAGGCAATTCAAGTCTTAAAATTCAAGGCAGTGAAAAATATGTTCAAGTTCTAATTCGTTCACGACTTAGCATGGGTCGGAAATTCCTCAGGTCACAATATGCAATTAGTAGCTCGTCCACGACCTAAAGGAAATGCTACGAGTTAGGTTAAGTCGTTGATTCTAAGTCGTAATACATATGAAGGCTTCGAGTCTGAACAACACTATTTTCTCCAAGTCCAAGCTCGGCCGCGACTTAAGGTCTATGCCGCAAACTAATTAGGTCGTAGGAAAGTTATGTCGCAAGGGTTCTTGAACCGGACAAAGTGTTAAATCGTGAATATTTTAGGTCGTGAATTTTTTGGGTCGTCTCCGATGGAATTTCAAGCTATCTCCTGCTCGAACCAAAACCTCCCCTCCTTCTGCCGATTACCTTCCTCTCCATTGAGAAGTTCAGTAACTCGTCAGCCAACTTGAGATCCATAAACCCAGTAACTTCGAACTATCCCCTATCAAAAACCCTAAGTTAAGTCTCCTAATCGCATCTCACAACAACATCAAATCATCCCAAATCCATCATGAAACAAGTATGCGGCAGTATATTCGAGGATCACAATGACATTGCAACTAAAGGAAGTCAAGAATCGGATGCGACACAACTCGTGATAAAGCATAATGTACAAACTCGGATTAAGGGTGACGAACACGGGCTCCTCGATTCAATGATGATCACGTTTGGATATTAGTTGAATTCACTTACGCAATGTAATGCTGAAGATAACTGATGATCGAGTAATGAGATTCGTCTCCGAGAGCTCGAGTATTTGCTAATGGCTGAACAGAATAATAAGACAGGTGAAGTGAAAGAGGAAACGACCTAAGCTATCTATACACTGGGTATTGAAATGTGAATCGACCCACGATCCACGACTTACGACTTATCTTATGTCGCTCACGACCTAACAAAAGAGCGAGTTAAGAAGAATCGAAGCACATGACCTACGACCTAGGCATATACTTCGAGGGGCAAATGTTAATCCTCTTTTGTTCGCGACTTAACAAGCTACGACTTACGACTTAAAGGCATGCCGATCTAACAGTTGCCGACTTAAGAGTTGCCGACCTAAAAGGCATACCGACCCAGTAGTTACCGACCTAAAAGGCATACCGACCCAGTAGTTACCGACCTAACAATTAACCGACCTAACTACTAAAAGGAGCATACCGACTTAAGATGTGGACCGACTTAAGGAGCTAACGACTTAAAAGGACTTACGACCTAACGACTTAAAAGGACTTACGGCCTAACGACTTAACAGGTTACGACCTACCGACCTAAGTGGGTGAACGACTTAACGAGCTAAAGCAAAGTGAAGACATGTTCTATGCCGCATCTTTTAGGTCGCTGCCGACTTACGACTTATACTAAGTCGCGCACGACTTATCAACTCGTTCAGAAGAATCAGGTGCAGTCGAAGTGATCCCCTATGTCGTCACCGACTTACGATCTCCGACCTACCTTAGGTCGTGGCCGACTTATCACTTGGTGATTAAATTCTGCTCAGAAATCCTCTCTATAAATACCCCCCAAACTCCAACAAGTAAGGTACTTTTGGCCAATCATTTTCTGAAGCATCATTACTCTACCAGACTCTCAACTCATTCAAGACTTAAAGAATTCCAGACATTGAAGATACTACAACAAGCTTTGAATGAGATTCTACACATCCGACAAGGATTCAGCAAATCTCATCGTCAAAGTTTGAGTTATTAATCTGAAGTGTTTGTATTCGAAATGCATTGTATCGAATTGTAACCAAATCAGCAATAAAAGACTATAAAGTGGACGTAGGCTCAATTACGGGCCGAACCACTATAAATCTGTTGTCTTTTTACCGTTTTACTGCTATTTTCAGCTTGTATTCTGTTCCCGTACCAACGGGTGGTGCTTTCACAACTCTATTACACACACCGGGTGTTAGCGTTCAACTTTTAGCGTTAACACCTTCGTATTGGGATTATCTACACAATGGATTTGGAATTTGGGCTATTCAAAAGCGCATAAGTGTTGCTGGAACTTAGTTGAGTTTTACTCACTGGTTGATTGTACAATTATTGTGTATATAATTGCTGTTGTATTGAAAATATAAATTGTATAATGAACAATGCAACTTACTGCTTTTGGACCCCGCCTTATTTTGTAAAACAAGTGAGAATATTATTACTAACTAAATATCTCTTTTAATCATCTAAAACATGTATCGTGGCCCAAACTACTTATTTTCATGTTTGATATTACTTTGTGAAAAGTGATAGTGTGTTATAAATGTTTGAAGCGATATAGTCGTATTAAACATGCTTTGAAATTCTAAATATTTGACATATGTTAAATTGGATAAATTGTGGAAATATATGTACATACATATTGGGTTATACTACACATGTTTTGGTGTGTTTGACATAAATGAAATTAGTTTGGACATTTGTGGAATTTGGAAATAGAAGTAAATATTAGAAGCAAAATGGTCACGATGGATACATTTTAGAATCGTTGTGTTCGGCGATTTTAAAGTTAACTTTGAAAGACATCCTAGGACTTCTTCGTATTTGTAATAAGTACTGTAAGCATACTTATTATCAGAAAATAACAAGGTTTAAATATTGTTGATGATCATTTATGGGTTTTAAAGTGGTGGTTTTGAGTTATAAAACAGGTTTTTAAATGGTGTTTCAAATAAATGGTTTAAAATATAGTATAAGTATTTTATAGAGTATATTTTTAATATATATGGTTTTAGAAGGTTATTAAAGATTTTATCTAAGAATTAAAAACTTTTATATTATAATATTTTACAAATGGTATAGTATTTTATTAAATATCTTAGTTTATAAATAAATTAGTCTATGTATATATGTATCTTTTAAAAGGTATTTTAATATATTTAGAAGTTTTAAAAAGGAAGTTTGGTATTTGTAAAAGGAAATATAAAAGTGTTTTTGGATTATAACATTTACGTTATAATGGATTGTTCTATAAATTGATTAAAAAGGTATATAACCTTGTTTAATGAGTGAAGCTATACCTAGAGCTTTAAATGGATGTATCAAAGTAAACGACAAGTATAAAATTTATTTTGCGTTTATAGTAATGATGTTTGTATAACATTTTTTTAACCCATTTAATTGTACTTTTGAAAAGTGATTAGATCTTTAAAATGGAGGTTTAAAGATAACAGAATAGTAAAGTGGTTTTGGGTTTGTCGTAAACAATGTTGTAATAACATTCGTTTTTAAACCCTTGGATAATATTTTAAAGTGGTAAAATATTGCTACACTAGAGTGGAAAATATTAGATCTTAATAATGGAATTTTAAAGAGAATAACAATTATGAATTAGTTTTGGTTCGTTGTGGCAGTGTGTCAATAACATTCGCCTTTAACCCGTTTTGATTATACTTATGAATGTAAATAGATCTTTGAAAAGAACATTTTAAAGATATTCATAAGTGAATTGGATTTGGGTTTGTAGTGACAGTGTTTGAGTACTATTTGTTTTAAGCCCTTTGAAATTGTGTATATACTTATACGGTTGAGATAAATATATGAATACTTGTGAAGTGTTAAAATGTGTTGAAAATGAATAGTGATGCTTTAATTAAATAGCAAAGTTTAATTAATAAATTGAGTTTCATTTATAAAAGAGTTTATTGAGTAAAATGAGTTTTACTAATAAAAGTGGATTTTAATTGAAAAAGGAAGATTAACTAAAAAGGGGATTAGAAGTCTTTTATATGACTTGATCGTGCTTATTTGTTTCGATCGTGCTTTGTATGTTACTGCTTATGGACAGTATACGGGAACTAGTTTCTCGTATGCGATTATTTTCATTGTTATTTGATTTGACCAAATATACTCTGGAAATATCTAGAAGAAACATGGGGACTATATGGTACAGTTATCTTTGGTGATGCTATACTGTACATATAAACTCATTTTGCTCTTCTAGAACAATGATAAGGAAATTCATCCGCTTAAATGGTTAAGAGGTGATCTTCGCTCTTATGTATGTCTATTTATTTCCCGTAGAACCGGGTTTGAGATTACCGAGAAATCGATCGATTGGTTTTTGGAACACCCAGTAAGCAGGGGTGTGTACTTATATGAGATGACTTGAAACCATAACCACTCCAAAACCATATACGTGTTCTATGCTTTGGAAGAGGTTCGTTAGGGTTCGTGATTTGTTCGTTATTGGTTCGTGATTGCTTCGTGATGGTGGAATCTATGTGAAGATTCATGATCTGGTTGAGATACTCAAACATATAATAGTTCATGATCTATTCAGGATATAGGAGTTCATGTGTGATTATGAGACCTGTTGAGGTATAGGAATCCATGTGTGATTCTGTCTGAGATCGGTTGAGGAAACAATATGTGGTTCTGAGATCTACTGAGATATGGGAATCCATGTGTTGTTTCGTGATCGGTTCGAGTTGTAGCTCATGTGGAATATCTGTTCGAGTGGTGACTCATGTGCTAGAATGCTGGACATAGCCTTACCAGCGGATATGACTAAAACCAGAGATTGGATGCATAGCCATAGGGTTAGCAACCCATGAGAATGCATACAACTCCATCCTAGAGACACAAATATGCATGTGGGAGCGATGCACTCGGCTATTTTGGCACCTATGTATTTCCCATGGTACATTCACTGGGGATGTATGTTGCTTCGGAAGGATATCTTTGATCCTTGTGTAGTAGATCGGAGTCGACTTTTATTTTAGGAGATCTTCGTGGAAATCCTACACAATTAGCGAATGCGCCTTAGCGTTTGTGATTGTATACAAATTATTGTTGTGATGTACACTCATGTACATCGTAGTTATGTGATTATTTATATTTCACTAGATTTTACAATAGAAATGATTTGGTTATCGTAGGGTAAAAACCCATCCGTATTTATTGGCAGTGTGGTCTTATAAGATATCCTTATTTTGAAGGGTTTTAAGTTATAATAAATCTATATGATTTGAGTTTCTCACGCTGGTTTACCAGACTAACCCGGGTATCATCTTCTTAATGCTCAGGTCAACTCGAGCATGTTTCCATATTTAGCTATGGTTCATTGGAGCTCCTGGAGAGGAGCTGGATGACTTCCTACCGTATTTTATTTCCACTGCATTACTTGTTTTGTATCTATCAGCATTTGTGTGGACAGGGTGTTATAACTGTCTAGGCTGATGAAACGTTAGTTTACTCTGATTGATTTATGTATATTGAAGTTTTCTTTTTGGTAAATACCTTTCAAGATATTATATATTATTGTTCCGCATGTGAGATTCTGGTATTGTGTTCTTTTCTTTTTTATTCTATTTCTTTTTCTTTTTATTTTACCCTAACAATTCGTCTTTCCGGCACTTAGGTGCTCGGCACGTGAATATTGTGGATGTTCTCGTGTTGATATTCGGGGGTCGAAAAGGCGGATCGTTACATGTGGTATAAGAGCTAAAGGTTAAGCAAGAACCTTGGCTTTGGTGGGTATAACTCATTGAGGGATAGGGTATTGGAATGTCTTATTATGAGTTGAGTGTATATATACTAGATTGCATACTTTTTATTGTTATAAAAATGTTTTGGATTGTGTTGATCAGTTTGTAGAGTGGCTTATGGATTCTAATCAATACGTGTTGCTAACGTTATTGACAAGGATCTCTAAGCACTTGGACAAAACAAATCGACACAATATTACTTTTGAATTTGATGAATGGAATAATTTACCTAAGATTATATTTTATATATATAATATAATTTTCATAAATTGATATTATTATTTATGTTGTGTTTGTTTGTTAGGAAATGATAATATTCTAGTATTATCATTTGTTGTTTTATTTGTTGTGCTCGACTAGTTTATGAGCAGTTTTACCTTTTCATTGCATGGGTTAGGTAGATAGTAATTTATGGGAACATTAAAACGAAAAATTTGTGAATTAAGTTTTCACAGTTTAACGATAAGGCGTTCTGTGATAACGTTGGGTAAAAATTTAATTTTGACAAAAGTAGTTTATTATAATCTAAACAGGATATACCATTGTGAAATGATTTTATATAAGGAAATATTTATATAAATATGGTTATAAATATGATTTATAAATTGGAAAAGGATTTAAACTGAGAATTTGAGAACTTAAATCCTGGAGTTTTAGAAATTGGTTTTCTAAGATTTTGGAAAATAATACTAGTATTATTTGGAAGTAAATATTTAGGAATTGGTTAATGGAATTGATGTCATGGTACTTAGCAATATTTACGAAGTATTTGATACCGTTTTGGAAATGATTTTGGTTATGTCCAAAAGGCATGGTCTGGATGTACTGAACTCACTTTTGTTGCTGGAAAATGATTCTAGTGATGACTGCAGCATCATCGGCGTTTATTTTCGAGTCTTAAAGTAGGGGATGCTACAGTAGCAATTTGCTACAGAGTTGTTTTAGTATAACTGATTTTGATTTAAATATCAAAATGGTGATTTGGTAGATAAAAATTATAAGTATATATTATTCCAAAATAATTGAAATGGAAACCCTGTGTTTAGTTCTTAAATTTTCGATTAAGATATTTTATGGACTCGTGTATCCTATGCATTAGGGTAAGTTTGGTTGTGCATCTGGGTTGATCTGTTGATCAATAGTTTTCGTTTGTTAAAATGAAATGGAATTTCAACAATTTTGGACAGTCGAAATTTCTGAAATTTATAAGTACTTGGAGCTAAGAGTTTTGTAAAAATATAAAGATGAGTTTATATAACACTTGAACTTAGAGGTAGTAGAATTTAAACAAGTTTTAAATCGATTGAATATCCATGTTAAGTAAATGATATGGATGTTCTATATATACTCCAAAGATGTAGTGGAGTATTATAGGAGTAGGAACTTAGGTTATATAATGTTTAAATAATTTGAAGTAAAGTTTTATGAAATGGTTCATAAATGATTTTAGTATTAAATGAGAAATACTATAAGTGATATTGAATGTGAGTTAAAAACGAAAAGTAATTGGTGTAATTAAGTAACCAATTGAAGAGAGTACGTAAGTTGTACATAAATCATTTTATTCGCATACCAGTTCTTGATCTAGGATTCGGCTACATGGATTTCGAGGTGATTTACACTGGTCTAAGTTAGGATTTTTCACTCGATTCTTGACGACGAACGCTTAATATGGATTTTGATATGATCTTGAAGTTTTCTAAAATAGTCTATGGCTATGTGAGGAGAACAGAGGTTTCTAATCAAGGAATCAGATCGGAGTCTGCACTAGAGAGGTCGAGTGACCTATACTAGTTCGAAATTGAAATTTATGTGATCGAATATAGCGAAAAGCACACATTTTAGCAACAATGTTTTAGCAACATTCGTTTTTAAACCTTTGGATAATATTTTAAAGTGGTAAAATTTTGCTAAATGAGAGTAGAAAATAATTAGATCTTTGATAATGGAATTTTAAAGAGAATAACATGTGTGAATTGGTTTTGGGTTTGTTGTGGCAATGTGTTGATAACATTTTAGACTTAAGCATATAGAATATACATGGCCTAAAGAAGACAATTTAGGAATGGCCTCTTTCCCATAATACCCTTTCTCTAATTCACTCTAAACCTTTCTTTTAATTTATTAGTTAAAAAAGCACGGCTACTTTAATTAAATAAAATCTCAATCCCCTTATCAACCTATTATTTTATTTAGTTTATCTAACTAAATCTCCTAAATAATGTTATCAAAAATATTGGGTGTTACAAACTCCCCTCCTTAAAGAATTTCGTCCTCGAAATTACAATAAGGCTCAAATAAACAAGAAGGTAAAACATACCATCAAAACAAGTCAGGGTAAGTATCTCTAATCCTGCTCTCAACCTCCCAAGTACAGTCTCTGTCATCGTCACTCCAATGGACTTTGACTAATCTGACCGTCTTGGTTCTAAGCCTCTTCTCATCTCTCGCAACAATGCGAACCGGCTTCCTCACTATGGTCAAGTCCGGTTCTACAACTAAATCATCTAGCACTGTCGGTGCAATAGCAGTCTACGGTTCTCTAACACACTTTCTGAGATGAGAAATATGGAAAACATCATGGACACCTGTTAAACTGCTCGGTAACTCAAGTCTATACGCGAGCTTCCCGATCCTCTCAGAATAGGAAAAGGCCCTATGAACCTAGGAGATAACTTCCCCGACTTCCCAAATCTAAGCACGCCCTTCATCGGTGATACTTCGACGAAAACTTGGTCCCCAACTGAGAACTCCAAATCTTTCCACCTCTTATCTACATAATTTTCTGCCTAGACTGAGCCTCCTTCATCCTATCTCGAATGACCTCAATCTTTTCTGCAGTTTCTCCGACCAAATCTGGACCAAGAATCAACCTATCCCTGGTCTCCAACTAACAAACAAGAGATTTGCATGGCCTCCTATACAAAGCTTCAAATGATTCCATCCCAATATTATTCTGATAATTGTTGTTATATGAAAACTCGATCGACTAGATGAAGATGGTCCTTCCCTGATCCCCCAAAGTCTAGACCACAAGCTCTCAACAGATCTTCCAAGGTCTTGATAACTCTTTCTGTTTCCCCATCTGTCTGCACATGGTAAGCGGTACTCATCATAAGCTTGGTTCCCAAAACTTTCTGCAGACTCTTCCAAAACTCACTAGTAAACAAGGAATCTCTATCATTAACTATGCTGCTAGGAACCCCATGTAGTCTAATCACATTCTTCATGAACAACCTTGCTAAAATAGGTGCCGTCTCGGTTGACTTAACTGGAATGAAATGGGAACTCTTGGTCAATCTATCCACTATAACCCATATACTTTCATTTCCCCTGTTCGACCTTGGCAATCTATCTATGATGTCCATAGAAATAGAATCCCACTTCCATACTGGAATACCTAACAGCTGAAGCAAACCACTCGATTTCTGGTGTTCGGCCTTTGCTTGTTGGCAATTCAAGCACAACCTTACACACAAACCAATGTCCCGCTTCATTCCTTCCCATAAGAAACTCCTCTTCATATCCTGATACATCTTGGTACCTTCAGGATGTATAGTGAACTTCGAATGATGGCATTCTTCTAAGACTTCCTTTCTTATGTTTCCTACACTCGGAACACATAATCTTCTTTTCTTTCTCAACCACCCATTTTGGTCAAGACTGAAATCTTTCAACTCATCGCCCTTAGTTCCTTCCTTTAGCTTGCTGATCCGTTCAGCTAACACTGGATCCTCCATCTGCTTAGATGAAATTCGCTCGATCAAAACTAGTCGAACTTCTAAACAAGACAATACAACTGTATCACCACTGAACCCTGCCTTGGATCTCCACTGCACTTTGCAATCTGCCAATGCTTCTAAATCTCTCCACTCAGCCATCATTGCCAACACTGCATTCTAATGTTTTCTGCTAAGTGCATTTGCAACCCGGTTGCCTTTTCCTGGTGTGTACTCAATCCCAAAATCATAAGCGGCTATGAATTCTAACCATCTATGTTGTCTCATGTTCAGCTCCTTCCAAGAGGACAAATACTTCAGCAACTTATGATCTGTAAACAGCTCAAACCTTTCTCCCAAAAGGTAATGTCTCCATACCTTCAAAGCAAGAATCACTGCAGTCAATTCTAAATCATGCGTTAGATATCTGACCTCATGCGGTTCTAAGCTGTCTAGAAGCATAGGTAATCACTTTACCTCTCTTCATCAACACAGCTCCTAATCCAGTTCCACACGCATCGGTATAGACTACCAAATCCTGATTCCCCTCTGGAACAACCAACACAGGTGCATAGTTCAATAAGTGCCTCAAACTCTGGAATGCTTCCTCACACTTATCGGTCCACACAAACTTCACATCCTTCCTCGTCAGCCTGGTCATCAGTGCTGCTATCCGTGAGAAATCCTTGACGAATCTCTGATAATAACCAGCCAACCCAAGGAAACTCTTAACCTCGGTTACTGTCTCGGATATCTTCCAACTATTCACTGCCTCGATCTTAGTCGGATCTACTGATAACCCTTCCTCTGAGACTACATGACCAAGAAACTTCACCTCCTTCTTCCAGAAGTGACACTTCAAAAACTTCGCTTTTAGCTGATGCTGCCTCAGCGTCTCAAGCACTACTCTGAGATGAACTTCATGCTCTCTTTCATCCTTAGAGTAAATCAAGATATCATCTATGAAAACCAGCACGAACCTATCCAAGTGCTCTCAGAAAATCCAGTTCATCAAATCTACAAAGAAAGCTGGAGCATTCGTCAGTCCAAATGGCATAACTAACCATTCGTACGATCCATATCTGGTCCTGAATGTTGTCAAAGGTATACTATCCTCTGCTACTCTAAGCTGATGGAAACCCATTGCCAAATCCAACTGAGAAAATACCCTTGCTCCACTTAGCTGGTCGAACAAATCGTCAATCCTGGGCAATGGATGTCGATTCTTTATCGTCCTCTCATTCAACTTACGATAATCGATACATAGCCTCAACGATCCATCTGACTTCTTAGCAAACACTATCGCTGCACCCCACGGCAAACTGCTAGGCCTGACACAACTCTTTCCCTCTAAATCCACCAATTCCACCTTCAACTCCCTCATTTCTGAAGGGGTCATCCTGCTTAGCGGTCTACTCACTGGTTCTGCTCCTAGAACTAAATTTATTTGAAACTCAATAGCTCGTTTTGGTGGCAATCCAACTACAGGCTCAAACACATCTGCGAATTCTCTAACCATGAAAACTTGGCTCAACACATCATTTGAATCCAAAGCACCCAACAAAGCAAACACTGCACCGCTAGAACCTCTTATGGTGAAAACAATTCAATTGCTACAATTCGGGTGTCTAAGAGATATCTCCCTACCTTGGCAAAATATCTTAGCATCATATGCAATTAACCAATCTATACCTAGAATGATCCCAAACCCCACAAAATCAAACACATGCAGACTGTACTCAAAAGTATGACCTGATAGGTCAAGCTCAAACTGGTTACACCTCAACCCTAGAGTTGCATATCCTCCTATTGGATTCGCAACCCATAAGGAAGTAACTAAATATGTGGGTTCAAGGTTAAGATTATCTATCAAACATCTAAATATAAAAGAATGCGATGCACTAGTATCAAATAAAACGCTAACAGACATACCATGAATCTGAAGCGTTCCCCCAAGAACTGACTTTCCCTTCTCCTGGGCAGTTGGCTTGGAAGCGGCAGGCTCCAATGCATACACCTTGCCCTTACCACCTCTAATGGGCTCCTTGCACTGGTTCTTATAATGGCCTATATGGTCACAGTTAAAATACCTACCATTCTTTCCCTTAGCCACATCCTTTGCTTTCCCTGAGAAATACTCATTAGCAAAGTACCCTTTCTTGTGGCATTTATAGCAGACAACTTCAGACTTCACTTTCTTGGCCGCTCCACCCTTCTGAGCACCTTTCTGGGGAAAGAACTTCCTCTTCTGGCTCTGCCGAACTTGGACTACTTTTGCCTTGCTCTTCTCCAAAGACTCAAGGACTTCTTCCTGCCTCAAAGTCATCTCTATAACAATATCAAAAGGATCTCTAAGATGAGACAAAGTAGCACTAACCAATTCTGGCTTCAATCCTCTGATAAACTTCTCATTCCGTTTCAACATGGTATCCATCGAAGCATACCCATACCGGGACAACTCTTTGAACTTCCTGGCATACTCAGCAATAGACATCTCGCCCTGCGCCAGCTCAGCAAACTGCCTAATCAAAGCTGACTGTGCCATTACTGACTTAAACCTCTCCTGAAATCTCCTCTTGAAATCCTCCCAGGTTATTGTCTCCTAATCAACCGTTGCTGGTACACTATTCCACAAGAACAATGCAGTCCCCTGAAGCTGCCTGGATGCCAACCTCCTTTTCTGCTCGTCATTGAGCCCTAAATCTGTAAAAATCCTTTCGTAGTGAAACAACCAATTCTCCACTTTAATGGCATCCCCCGTTCCCATAAACATCTTCCCTCCTAGCTTCACATAATCACCGCTCATCTTAGCGAAATGATTAACTACAGAAACTTCTGGAATCCCTGCTCCTGCGGCATTTTCTCCAACCACTCCGGCTGCAACTCCTTTCTACATCATATTCCTAAAAAATTGATGCATGGCTGCCATTTCGACCTGTGGGACTTCAGCACCAACATTCTCTGCCTGACCTTGGCCTCTCCCTACATTAGGTCCGACGTTCCTTTCGGTGCTTCCCCCTACTTGGTCAACTCTGCTTCTTCTACCATCCATATCTGTATTCAAACCTCATGAGATATAGAAGGATAACCTAATCAAAGATAGATGAATGGAGATAAAGCGCATACTTATATATAACAAATACAAGTACGTTACTATAGCATTAACCCAACCCCAAATCTTACTCCAATTTCCTCGGATTTTTGCTTTCGAAACCAATTTTTAGTTCAATTTTTCATAAACCTATACTCTGATACCAAGCTGTAACATCCCGTATCTGGAGGCTAAAAGCTAAGCACTACGGATGTTGTAGTCATCCACAGTATTAACTTCTGGTGACGAAATACGGCAAGGTTAATGGTATCCATAATATCAGAAGCACTTAAATTTAAACATAATCACAGATTTCGAAAAATAATAGTTTCAGTGATTATATTTCAAATAAATCATATTCAAGCTACAAAAATCCCAAACGTAATCCCAAGCATTGATCAATTATAATTTACAACAATAGGCTAAGAGCGACATATGAAGATGCCTCCTTGGGTGATCAAAGCAATATAGACATAATTGTCTTAATATACAGCGGAAACAATTTTACAGCAGAATCCCTAAATTAGCTATCCGTCAGCCACCTGCTCATCTTCAGATGCTTTATTCGCCAAAATCTACTAAAACCTGAGAACTTAAACCCTCATCACTCAAATCAAATTTTGAGCACCCGAGAGTTTAAGGGGAAACAAAAACTTCGAGTCAGACTTAAAGCCCGGTATGAATAATATCAGTTACATCTTAGTTTACTGATAACTAGTGAGACCACGCTGCTTAGCGGAACGGGTTTCCTCTCACTAATATCTCTTTTAAAACATATATTTTGCAAATCCTTTCCTACAACCAAACTGGTTAATCAACTAATTATAATAATAATATAGCAATATTCATTATGCTAAAATAGGAAGTGAAAGAGACTATCTGTCTAAAATCTAAACTATTTGTTCTAAATTCCGAGCTATCTGCTCTTTTCTGGACTATCTATCCTAAAATTGATTATAGCAATATCTATTATGCTAGATAACGGGCTATCTGCCCAAAACAGGTAAAAAGGGTGGACTGACTATCCTTAAAATTTTAGCAAGGTCCATTATGGTAATAAATGAACTATTTGTTCATATCAGAGTTGACTGCTCTATTTGGACTAAGTATCCTGGATTAACTGTCCTCTGGGATGACTGCCCGTAAAATGGACTAACTGTCCGAATTTAAATGAGTTGATTACTCGAATTTTCTTTTGGGTTAACTACCCTTCAAAATATCTGTGCTAAGTGCTCTACAATATCTGAGCTAACTACTCTTTAAATTTTCCTTGAAACCTTTTCAAAATGATTTAATCCATTAAATCATATATATACAGGGAAAATATATCTTTATCTTTACTCTAAGCTATTTTTGCCATGTTATATATATACTTTACTTAAAACAATGTTGATGATGTTCAATAAGAATTGTCTATCCTTTAAAATAAGTTAAATCATTTATAACTTAAAATACTTAGGCTATCTGCCTAATTCCTATATTCAGAACCTTTGTTTAAAACCCTTAAACAACCTTTCGAAAACATAGAAGGTAACTCCTTCAAAATCATTCATAATACCCTTCGAAAGTATTGAAGATAACCCATTTGTATCCTTTAATAAACCTTTCAAAATCATTGAAGGTATCTCCTTCAAAACCATCTATAAAGCCTTCCTTTTACAAGCTTTTAAAACATACGACATCCACCTTATAAATCCTTTAAACTTTAACCTTTTGAAAACATTACAAAAAATTACCTTACGACCTCGCCAAAAGGTTTCTTTTCGACCTAGTCGAAAGGTTTCACCTTTCGGCTTTGTCGAAAGCCTTGGGTACCTCCTCTATATAATAAAACTTTCGAAAGCAACGTAACTCAAAACCTTTCAAAGACATTGGGTTCAAATTAAAACAGTTGGAAAACCTTTCGAAACCAATCAAAGTTAACTACTTTGAGACCTTTAAAACGTTTCGACTTAAAACATTTAGGTTATGCAAAAGGATCAGAAAAACATTGGAGTCAAAAGCAACTGCTTCTAAACCTTTGTAAAACCTTTTAAAATCATTCGAAAACAATGAAGTGTTGGTGTTGGAACCAACCCTTCAAAATCAATGGAGAGAGGCGGCAAGTTTTAGAAAACAAAAGATAACCTTTGACTCCATCTGTGTCGAAAGGTTTGGAAGCGGCAAATATGCTTCCGACCTGGCCGAAAGCTATACCTTCCAATTTTTCCGAAAGGTTTCTATTAAAATAAGAAAGCCAACCAACCGAAATCTTTTTCATTTAAACCTTTTTTGACAATTTCGAAAGCTCTTTGTCGAAATCTAGCAGGTGTATTTTTCTTTTAAACCAAACAAAACTTCATCTCCTCCGAAAGCTATAACCTTTTGTCCCTAAACCTTTCGACTCTATCCAATCCACTACGTACCAGTTGCCTGATACCTTGTGTATTGGTATTTGACCTAGCCGAAAGGTTTGAAACCTTTCGATCTTGTCGGAAGGTCTGGAATGAAGGTGGAAGCTCTGCTGAAGGGTTGAAATAGAAGAAAAAATATTTATTTCTACTTTAAAATAGTTCTTTTGTACCACACCTGCCTTGTTTGCCTAAATTTGATTAGTTGCCAGAATTTTATATTCAAAAATGTTGCCGACTTTCCTTATTTGAAAATTTGAATAATTTTAAAAAAGTCCCTTTCTCCTTTATAATTATATAAAACATTTAATTCCCATACCTTAAATAATTTTATATAACTATTAAAACACCTTCAAAAGTTTTGGAAAAATTCCAGAAAGTAAATTAATATGTTCACTTCAACATATAAAAATTTCGGGTCCAAACAATAACTATTTTACCCATAAATAATTTTATAATCCAAATTAACCTTTTCTTCCTTAGAAAATTCATAACAATTCCACAAAAATTCTGAAAATCAAAACCCATCTCTAAAATAACTTTTAAGATCATCATAAAAATTCGCAAGGCTAACGGATGTCATTTAATTGGGTTTTCATCTTAAAACATGTCATAAAATCTATATGAACATCATAAATCATCAATATATATATATATCATTTTATCTTTCCAAAACATGGCAAACCTTTGCAAAATCGTTTGGAATTAACCTTAAAATCAAAACCATAAAATTTAGAGATGTAAACATTATTCACCTTTTGCTTTAATGATTAAGGAGCTTGAGATTTGAATGAGTTTGATTTGAATTTGCTTTCCTTAAGCTTCTCTTTTGTTTCCTCTTCTTCTTCCTTCATTAATGGTGGCCGGCCAAGCTTTTAATTTTTGAAAGTGAGAATGAACGTGTGCTTTGAAATACACGACCTAAGGAAGACAATATAGGTATGACCTCTTTCCCATAATACCTCTCCTCTAATTCATTTTAAACCTTTCTTTTAATTTATTAGTTAAAAAGGCACGACTACCTTAATTAAATCAAATCTCAATTCCCTTATCAGCACATTATTTTATTTAGTTTATTTAACTAAATCTCCAAAATAATGTTATCAAAAATCTGGGGTGTGACACTTTGGGTCCCCTGAATTCTACCTAATTGTCTTTTATTAGGTTTTATTCACACCTCTCTTTGGCGCAATACAACCCTACCCCAACTGTGGGCATGGTGCACTCTTTACTTGTTAAGTGGATGCCTTTAAATTGCGGCACAATATGTCTATATTTCCAATTGCGGCACAATATGTCTTTTGTTAAAATTGCGACGTAGATATACTTTCCCCTGAAAGTCAAAGTATCCCTTTGCCAAATCACTACACCATGCCTATATGCCTAGTTTTCTTATAAAAGGTTAGGCCGTCGCCTCAACTTTATACTAAACAAAGTCTAACACATCGACAACGTCTTTACATATGTTGCTATCTAATATGACATGATTTCACTTTCTATTATGATAGTGTCCTTTATTTTTCTTTTTAGCATTCGATATGGATCTGGTGCCCTATTTATCTAACACTTGCTTCACCATACAACTAAAATTACTAGCGACCACGTAGTTCCCTTTTTCCTAATGCAGTACCCGTATTATATTAGCTTATTTTCTTTCTGGAAAACCATTATAAAATGCTGGAAAATTTCGTGGACAACTGTTGCAATATACTTTTTTTCTTTGTTTAGATTTTTATAGTTATTTTCCTTATATATTTTCTAGGTATTATCCATCAATAATTCATAATAAATTGTTCTAATATAATAAAAATCTCTAACCCAAAACCAATTTCTAAAATCATGATTAGATCATCATATAAAACTTTCGTAACATTTAGAAATCATTAGAATAGGGAAACACATCCGAACATCCCATGTTCATCTATTTTTCCTAAAGCATTCGTTAAACATTTTACTTCTTAATGAAAATCCATATGAAAATCCATCATATATAAAAGTATACAAAATTATACCAAAACCGAATAATTAGGTACGGTAAAATGGGTTTTGTATTACTCACCTAGATCTTTGAAATATATGGCTTTAGTCTTTTTGATCCCTCTTTAGCATGCGTTCCTTATCTTTTCTTTATTTTCTCTCTTTAGGCTACCACCATTAATGTTCCTCTCGAACTTTTATTTTATATTAAGTAGAATGAAATGAATGAATGGAAAAGAGTAGTGCTTATTATCCCACAATAATTTAGGCTTAGGCCCTCATACTCTTTTCTTTAGTTTATTACTCCTTTTTCTTTTTATTTAGCTTATCTTGGCCCTTTAATTAATTAAATAATTAGGTCAATAATTTTGGGTTGTTACAACATACCTCTAGGCCAAGAAAGAAAGAATAAAATTCAAAGAGAACAAAATGAAGTATAGGATCTTTATGATGTACATAGATACAATTCTAATTTGTACATGATGAAATAAAAAGTGTGAAGTATATAATTTTTTATGTCTCTCATCATTTTCACTTTTATTTTTCAAAGTCGGAAAAAAGAAGAATCATAATTATGTTTACCAGTTGAAGAATCTGCAAATATTGAAAAATTTGTAAAGTTTGCTAACCATCATAATGTTTTTCTTGTTCTATTAAAAAAATTATAATCAAGAATTGTATTATTACTTCATTGCACTAGTGGTTAATAATTTTAATTCATTATTTTTGTAAAAAGTTAATTGTTGATGAAATTCATAATATACATTTTAAAACAAAAATTAAATGAATATATTTTAAAAAGCTTTTAACATATTTTTCATATTGCGCACCAGCTATTCTAAGTGACCATTTTCCCCTACAATAGACTAGTGTACATTTACCATTACTACTCTGTATTTATATATATCTGTTATCCCTAAAAATATTCAACAATCACTTATCTTATCACCACATCAATTGGCCCAATATAGAATAGATGATAAATTTATATGTGTGTGTGTCTGTCCGTATATATGTATGTATGTATGTATGTATGTATGTATGTATGTATGTATGTATGTATGTATGTATGTATGTGTGTGTGCATATATATTAATATAGTTCTCACGACGATTAATTTTTAAAAATAAAGTTATTAAAATTGTTAAGCTTGATAAAACAATAAATTATACACTATTTATAAAATATTGAATATACATTTATCCATGCAACTCAATTCGATATATGGTCATCCCTTTCTGTTTATAGTATTGGTTTTCATTTTTATACTATTTCACATTCCCTCAGCACCCAACAAAAGAAAAACAAAACACAATAATCAATACACTCATTTTATCATGTATAGTACGTTGAATTATATCCAATATCATTATTGATATTTATTATATGATAATGAAAAAAATGTTGAATAAGAAACAATGAATATCATCACACAGTTCATACATCCAGTTGCATCTATATACAAGACGATTACATATTTTGAATTTTAGAAATATTGGACTTGGCGGCATATGGATAAGTGGGCTTTTGGGCTCTGGTAACTGTATGGATCCGCCTTGCTATATTCTTCACATAACATCAGATTACACTCCCCCTCAAGTTAGAGAGTATAAATTTTTCATTCCCAACTTGCTGCAAAGGTATTCAATACGAGATCCATTCAGTGCTTTTGTAAACATGTCTGCAATTTGCTCTCCGGTTCTAATAAATTGAGTCTCAAGTATTCCTTGTTGTATTTTTTCTCTAATAAAATGACAGTCTACCTCAATATGCATAGTTCTCTCATGAAACACAGTATTTGATGCAATATGAATTGCAGCTTGATTATCACACCATAACTTTGCTGGTAGCCTCAGATTTAGTCCAACTTTATTTACTAAGTGAGTTATCCACATAATTTCACACAATGCATTTGCCATTGCCCTATATTCTAATTCTGCACTTGAATGAGATACAACAGTTTGTTTCTTGCTTTTCCATGCTACCAAATTTCCTCCAACAAATACACAGAAACCAGATGTTGATCTTCTGTCTGTCTTAGAGCCTGCCCGGTCAGCGTCACTAAAGCTTTCAATTTCCATATATCCATGATTAGTGTATACCAAACCCTGACCTGCTGTGCCTTTGAGATAGCATAGGATTTGTTCTAGTGTTACCCAGTGATGAACCATAGGTTTTGCCATAAATTGACTAATTACACTAACAGAATAAGCTATATCAAGTCTAGTAACACATAGATAATTGAGTTTGCCTACTAGACGTCTATACCTCTCTGGATTGTTGAATAGCTCTCCATCCTCACCTAAGCTCTGGTTAGGCACCATAGGAGTACTACATGGTTTAACAGCTAGTTTCCCAATTTCCTTAAGTAAATCAAGTATATATTTTCTTTGGGAAAGACATATTTCATCCTCATTTCTCATAATTTCAATACCTAAGAAATATTTTAGTTCCCCGAGGTCTTTGGTATGAAATTGAGTCTGAATAAAGAGTTTGAGAGCACAAATACCACTATCATCACTTCCAGTAATAACAATGTCATCTACATACACTACTAGCAATATAATACCTTTGTCAGATGTCCTATGGAAAACTGAATGATCAGTTTTACTTCTTTGAATACCAAATCTTTCCATAGCCAAGCTAAACTTGCCAAACCATGATCTTGGACTTTGCTTAAGTCCATACAGTGACTTATTAAGCTGACACACCATACTTTCCTCCCCCTGAGCAACAAACCCAGGTGGTTGCTCCATGAATACCTCTTTAGAGAGATCCCTATGCAAGAATGCATTTTTGATATCAAGTTGATGAAGTTTCCACTTATATTGTGCTGCCAAGGAGATAAAGAGTCTAATTGAAGTCATCTTAGCCACGGGTGAGAATGTTTCAGAGTAATCAATCCCATATGTTTGAGCATAACCTTTGGCTACTAACCGGGCCTTCATTCTTGCCACTGTTCCATCAGCATTCATTTTAATAGAATAAAGCCACTTGCATCCTATTGCTTTTTTCTTTGGTGGTAACTTAACTAAGTTCCAGGTTTTATTTTTTTATAGAGCTTTCATTTCTTCCATCATTGATTCACACCACTGTGGTGAGGCTATGGCTTCTTTTATAGATTTAGGTATTGATATAGAGTCAAGATTGGAGATAAAAGCATGAGATGAAGGTGGTAACTTTTGTAAGACACAAAAGAGGAGATAGGTAAGGAACACTGTCTTTTCCCTTTTCTTATTGCAATAGGTGGGTTCAGACTTGGATCTTCTTCACTCTGATGTGTATCATCTGTGTTGTCAACCTGAGGGGTTACACTAGGTATAGTAGAATATACTAAGAACTCTTCATTGTCCTCTTGAGTAGGAGGTATTTTATCATGATAAAAGTGTATGTCCTCCATAAAATTCACATCAATTGACACAATATACTTTTGTAAACTTGGACAAAAACATCTGTATCCTTTTTTAAGTCTTGAATAGCCAACAAAGATGCATTTTAAAGACTTATGATCAAGTTTACTCAACTGCTGATTAACATCTCTAACAAAACATGTGCATTCAAATACTCTAGGTTTGGTTGGAAATAGACTTTTGTCTGGTTGAAGAACTTGATAAGGAATTTCATTGTTAAGAACAGTTGACGACATTCTATTGATAAGAAAACATGCAGTTGAGACTACATCAGCCCAAAATACCTTTGGTACATTCATTTGAAATAATAGAGCCCTAGCAGTTTCTAACAAGTGTCTATTTTTTCTCTCAGCCACACCATTTTGTGAAGGAGTGTCAACACATGAAGTTTCATGTAGGATACCATTTTGTGCAAGATAGTTGTCAAATTCAGTAGACACGTACTCTTTTGCATTATCACTACGTAAAGTTTGTATAGAGGTGTTGAATTGAGTTTTGATTTCAGTATTGAATTTGCAAAAGATAGAAAACAATTCAGATCTACATTTCATAAGAAACAACCATGTTATACGAGTGTAATCATCAATAAATGTTACAAAATATCTAAAACTAGGTTTCAATACAGTTGATGATGGCCCCCAAATGTCAGAATGAATTAAAGAGAATGGTTTACTTGCACGTTTATTAACTCTAGGATAAGAATTGCTTCTCTGGTGTTTTGCATATTGGCATGCTTCACAATTTATTGAAGATAAGATGCTAAATTAAGGGCATAATTATTTGAACAAAGAAAGAGACAGATGACCTAACTGGCAATGTAGTTTGAATGCTGGATCTATAACCAAACAAGCTGTAGGTTTGAGAGAAAAAGTATCAAGAGTATATAATCCACCACACTCACTTCCTCTACCAATAATCTGATTTGTCACCAGATCCTGAAACACACAGTGATTAGGGAAGAAAGTAATACTGCAATTGAGGTTCTGATTAATCTGACTTACAGATAGTAAATTGAATGTTAGAGAGGGTAAGTATAAAACGAATTTCATAGTTATAGAAGTGTTTGGTGTAACTTCACCTACACCTTCAACTAAAGACTGTGATCCATCAGCTAAAGTGACCTTGTGAGAGGTTCTATTACCTTTAGATTTGTAAACATATTTTGATTACCTGTCATATGATCTGTTGCTCCTGAATCAATTATCCAGTTTGGAGTAGCTTTGCTTATGTTGGCAGTAGAAGACACTGAAGTTTTTGCCGAGGTTGTTGTAAATTCTGATGAAGTATTATGCATAGACTTTTGGAATTTAGTGTAATTATCAAACTCTTATGATGTCATTAATACAGTCTTTGAGTTAGTATTATTATTTCCCTAAGTCTTGTATTGTAGTTTCCTACATTCAGATACCAAATGACCTATTTTCTTACAATACTTGCAAACTTTGTTTGGATTTGGTGCTCTCCATGCTTGTGTTGATGGTCTCTAGGGTTGTGCATTAGGTTGTGCATTATACTTCCAGGCATCAGTTTGATTACTTGGTGTATTCTTTCTATAACTGCTAACAAGAGCACTATTATTCATGTTAGTAGATGGTGTGATTTCAGTTCTAAGGAGACGGCTATACACTTCATGTAAAGAGGTTATATCAGTGTTTGCAAGAATCTATGATTTTTCACTATCATACTCATATGGAAGGCCTGCTAGAAAACTCATAATAGCCATTTGTTCTCTTTGTCTCTGATGGACTTTAATATCAGTGCTCATAGGTAGAAGAAGATTAAATTCTTCATATGTTTGCTTAAACGACATGAAATAATTCATGAGATTCATATCCTTTTTCTCTGCTCTATAGAATGGCTGACATACATCATACATCTTAGTTAAGTTTCCCTTGCCTGAATACAAGAATTCTAAATACTCCATCAATTCTTTAACAGTTTCACAATGATTAACTAATCCAATCACTTCAGTCTCTATAGAGTTTCGAATTTGTAAGAATAGACGAGCATCATCTCTAAGCCAATTCTGGTCATCTTTATCTTCAGAATCAGATTGAGGAGGATCCTTAATCAGATGATCATTCTTATCTATGCTTCGAAGATACAATTTAATTGTCTTACTCCAATCAAGATAGTTTGAACTATTCAATTTCCGATCTGTAATCTTTGGCATCAGTGATATTACATCTATGCCTTTAGTTTCTGCTATGATTATTGAGATAAGATATGGATCGAGACAGAGAAATTAAAAGAAAGGAGAATTGAATTTCAAATTTTTTGAAACCCTAGATCGGGATTGCTCTGATACCATGATATTTATTATATGATAATGAAAACCATATTGAATAAGAAACAATGAATATCATCACACAGTTCATACATCCGGTTGCATCTATATACAAGACGATTACATATTTTGAATTTTAGAATTATTGGACTTGGCGGCATATGGATAAGTGGGCTTTTGGGCTCTGGTAACTGTATGGATCCACCTTGCTATATTCTTCACATAATATCATATTACAATTATCTAAGCACTAGCATCGTAATCACCTTTTTCAGTTATATATTATATCATCAAAATATTACTATTCATAATTTTGCATGATTCATAATCAGCGCATAACTTTAGAAATAACACGAATCCATACGTTTAATGTATTGAAACACGAAATAGAAGTATATACACATACATGGCGGTGAGGAAGCGGGAGAGGATGTCAAAACGAAAAACGCGATCTAGTTGATGCTCACTTATGTTGGTTAGATCAGACATGTACCGCTCTATTGATTTTTTGACTAGAATGTTGATGGTGTTGAATTTGGCAATGACTTCTTCTATGACTTTGTTGCAGTTTTCTTCAAATCTTAGGTTGGTTGGGATTGCTAGAAGACCCTGATGCTTTTCACTTGTTTGTGGATATTGAGTGTGTCGTTTGTGTCTTTCTCTTCTAGAATTTGACATAACTGAAGGAGAGGTAGACTACCATACCTATTTCGAAGTCTAAACCATCGATGACTGGAGTAGACCTACGAGCTGCTTTTGTTGTGAGTTACTTCCTTGGAGCCTTGTTGATTTCTAGTGGTCTGCTTTGTACCATTAGAAAAGAGGGTAAAACTTAGGCTTTTTACGAATTGGGGATATTTCTCCAATTCAGGAGTGATGGAAAAGAAAGGTCCAAGGCTGTTAATGGATATTCAAAAAATCCGGAATCCATCTACATCTGTATTTGAAAAAGGATGAATATCTGATATCTAAAAATGTAGAAACGGATGTGAATACGAAGGCATCCACATCCGAAATTATTTTTCCGTTATTTTCAAGACTATAGTTTATTTTATTTGTATTTTAGTACAATGAAATATATGTATTTCTTGTTTTGTTAAGTTAATACTTTATATAATATGCATTTAGTGCATATTAACAACTCAGAATTATTTATTATCATCATATTTGATGATTTTGCAAACTTTTATAATCAAAGGGATCAAAAAAATTATGCCAAACCAAAATTTTCTATTTATATTTCTTGATTTATCAGCCATTTGTGGATAGGATAATTATTCTCTAAAATTCTGTATCCACAAATGCGCATATCGGATATTCAAAAATGATTTCGAAAGCAGATGCGGATAGGGCACTATCCATATCCGAAAATATCTATTAACAGGCTTAAGAAAGGAGGTGTGAGTAGGAAGGTATGTAGTTGCGAGGAATTCATGAATCGATGGATTCATTTTTTTTTATCAAATTTAATGGCTATCGAAAAGCCAGTCGTTACAACAAAAGGAAACCTGGATCAAATAAACCATCTTCATCCGCTATAGAATGTTTCAACTGCCACAAAAAGGGGCACATGCAGAAGGATTGTCCAGAACAAAAGAAGAAGTCAGAAAATGACAAATTCAAATATAAGAAGGACAAGTCAAAGAAACGAGCCTTCTCAGTAACATGGGATGATTCAGACTCATCTTCATCAGAAAGTGAAAGTGATTCGGAGAATGAACAAGCTAATGTTTGTTTTATGGCAACAGAAGATGAGGTACAAATTCCTACATTCGATGAATTACTTGATATTAATGCTGAATTGATAGTCAAATTTAAAGACATAAAACGTCAATTAAAAGTAGTCAAAGCAGATTTAAGTAGAGCAAAGTTTGAACGACATATGTTAAAAGATGAGAAGAAAATATTAGAAGAAGAACTTGAAAAAATTCAAGAATCATCATCTAATGTTGACTCTCAACTATCTCTTTTGAGTCAAGAAATAGAAGCTAAAAAAGAGAAAAATAATGCTCTCACTACTGAAAATCATGAGCTTAAGGCAAAAGTCAAAATTCTAGACCTAGAAAAAGCTAGTTTACAAACAAAGTTTGATGACATTACTCAAAATGTTTCTAACTTTAACAAAGGTCGAGAAAATTTGACAAAAATCATTGAAAATTCACAATCTGCATCAAATAAACAAGGTTTGGGATATAAGAAACAAGAAATCAAGAAACATCTTGATAATAAAAGAAAGAAGAAAGTTGAAGTTAAGAAAAATCTTAATTTATTATATTCCAAACCAAAGCCAGTTGTGAAATTTCAAAAGAAAAATACAAAGACTATCAAAATATGGGTTCCTAAAACAAATAACAATTTGATTAGGAACAAATACATTCATCAATTCATGAATACTGTGCGTTATAATTCTAATTATGTATATAAAGGGGATACCGGACCCGTATGGGTTTGGATTCCTAAGATCTAACTCTTAGGACCCCATAAAGAGTGGGTACCATGGTCTTAATTATATTTTTTGCAGGTCCCACTTAAGAAAAGAGGAAAGTGGATATGATTATGTTTTGCTATGCATGAATATTCTGGTTGATACATTCCTATGATTATCTATTACTCCTTTTTGTCGATGACAAAGGGGAAGAAAGTGCTAACAATTATTTGTAGGAATATATATGTATATAAAGAATACAGACAAAATCTCAGGGGGAGATCACATATTCAGGGGGAGATTCAGAACTTCAGATATATGTTGTCATCAATCAAAAAGGGGGAGAATGTTGGGTCACAGATTCTATGAAGTTTTGATTTCTGACAAAGAAATAAAGGCGGTCGACAAAAAGAAGACATCATGGCTATAAAGAGGCACAAAAGAGCTAAATATGGTACTCTAGATTATAAGTTGATTATTTGATGTTGTAATAGTGATATACTTGTTAAAATCTATCCTCAAATCATCATGCATCTCAATATAATCGAAATATATACGTTATAATATGCATTTCACATTCATTGTGCAAGTTATCAGTGACCGGTCGACCGGTAAGTTTTTGGGCGGTCGACCGTTACTGTCCAAGTTGCACAATCAACTTGCACACATGCACATAACGTTTATATTTTCGAAATCCTGTCTACCGGCCATTTTTGACCTGTCGACCGTTTTTAAACAGAGAGCAACCTTTCCCAAAAGACACTTCTTTCTCCAATGGTTGCATCTCTTACCTTTCATCAATGATCATATCTATTAATGGCTACTCTTCACAAAGAGTTACAACCATTTATTCTCTATATAAACACGTCTAAATCATTGATTACAAAAACAACAATTCTTGCTTTAATTTCTGATCTTACTTTCTAAATATTCTTGCATTCTAAAAGGCTCTCAAACATTTCAATTGCTTATTGAATCATTGAAATTATTTCATATCTTTTGATTCAATAAGTAATATACTTCCTTCAATCTTCACAAACATCATTCACATATTTTGAGGATAAGATTATAGGAAGGGTGTACTACAAGTGACAAATCCATGTTATCAAGAGCACAAGTTGTCAATGGCAATTGTATTTGTTTTTGTTGAAGTCCTCGGTGTTGTAAGAGGCACGAAATCCCGTTCGGTTGTTCGGGTGTTGTAAACCTGTTCCTCCGGGTGAAGCGAGGTAGTTGGTTGTGAAAATCCAGATAGAAGTCTGGGACTGGACGTAGGACGGGAGGTCCGAACCAGTATAAAAATCCCTGGTGTGATTTTTACAGTTTACTGCATTTACTATTCTATATCTGTGAATTGCTACATAGTTAGTTTATTGAATATTTACTTGTATAGCAATTGTAAATAACATTCCGCATATATTGTTAGTCCATATTACACGATCCATAATTAGTGTGCACAAGCGTACACACATTTTCATTTGGTATCGGAGCACGGTCATCATATAACCGTAACACCGTTATTTGATATTTTCTTGTAATATGGCAAATAACGCAAGCACTAGCACTAACACTTACACGGAAGGTCAATCAACACAAATACCTCCATTCTTTAATGGTCTCAACTATAGCTATTGGGCAACACGTATGTCATTTTTTATGCAATCAAAGAGCTATGATGCTTGGAATGCTACCCAATAAGAAATAGTGAATCCAACAACTGAATATTCAGAATGGACAGCGGCTGAGAAAACGGCAGCAGCCGTAAATGCAAAGGCAATAAATATGTTGTTTTGTGCATTAGACCAAAATGAATATAACCGTGTTAGTATCTGCACTATTGCATATCAAATTTGGCAAACGCTGAAATCCACTCGTGAAGGTACTAACATGGTTAAACAAGCCAAAACAGCTATGCTGAAAAGTCAGTTTCAAAATTTCAAAATGAAACCGAATGAGACAATCAATGATATGTATTCAAGGTTTCAAACTATTCATCATGCACTTATCGGATTAGGGCAAAAATATTCATATTTTGATGTTGTTTCAACAGTCCTACATTCTCTGACTAGTGAATGGGAAGGAAAAGTATTAGCAATTGAAGAAGCTAATGACCTTTCCGTCATGAAGCCAGATGAATTGATAGGAAATCTAATGTCCTATGAAGCGAATTTGCAGGCTAGAAAAGAACAGAAAGAAGAAAAGAAAAATGTAGCATTTCATGCTGAGAAAGATGAAAATGAATCAGAGTCTGAAGATGAAGATCTGGCATTCATTGCAAAAGGAATCAAAAATTTCCTAAAATATCGAAAAGCCAGTCGTTACAACAAAAGGAAACCTGGATCAAATAAACCATCTTCATCCGCTATAGAATGTTTCAACTGCCACAAAAAGGGGCACATGCAGAAGGATTGTCCAGAACAAAAGAAGAAGTCAGAAAATGACAAATTCAAATATAAGAAGGACAAGTCAAAGAAACGAGCCTTCTCAGTAACATGGGATGATTCAGACTCATCTTCATCAGAAAGTGAAAGTGATTCGGAGAATGAACAAGCTAATGTTTGTTTTATGGCAACAGAAGATGAGGTACAAATTCCTACATTTGATGAATTACTTGATATTAATGCTGAATTGATAGTCAAATTTAAAGACATAAAACGTCAATTAAAAGTAGTCAAAGCAGATTTAAGTAGAGCAAAGTTTGAACGACATATGTTAAAAGATGAGAAGAAAATATTAGAAGAAGAACTTGAAAAAATTCAAGAATCATCATCTAATGTTGACTATCAACTATCTCTTTTGAGTCAAGAAATAGAAGCTCAAAAAGAGAAAAATAATGCTCTCACTACTGAAAATCATGAGCTTAAGGCAAAAGTCAAAATTCTAGACCTAGAAAAAGCTAGTTTACAAACAAAGTTTGATGACATTACTCAAAATGTTTCTAACTTTAACAAAGGTCGAGAAAATTTGACAAAAATCATTGAAAATTCACAATCTGCATCAAATAAACAAGGTTTGGGATATAAGAAACAAGAAATCAAGAAACATCTTGATAATAAAAGAAAGAAGAAAGTTGAAGTTAAGAAAAATCTTAATTTATTATATTCCAAACCAAAGCCAGTTGTGAAATTTCAAAAGAAAAATACAAAGACTATCAAAATATGGGTTCCTAAAACAAATAACAATTTGATTAGGAACAAATACATTCATCAATTCATGAATACTGTGCGTTATAATTCTAATTATGTATATAAAGGGGATACCGGACCCGTATGGGTTTGGATTCCTAAGATCTAACTCTTAGGACCCCATAAAGAGTGGGTACCATGGTCTTAATTATATTTTTTGCAGGTCCCACTTAAGAAAAGAGGAAAGTGGATATGATTATGCTTTGCTATGCATGAATATTCTGGTTGATACATTCCTATGATTATCTATTACTCCTTTTTGTCGATGACAAAGGGGAAGAAAGTGCTAACAATTATTTGTAGGAATATATATGTATATAAAGAATACAGACAAAATCTCAGGGGGAGATCACATATTCAGGGGGAGATTCAGAACTTCAGATATATGTTGTCATCAATCAAAAAGGGGGAGAATGTTGGGTCACAGATTCTATGAAGTTTTGATTTCTGACAAAGAAATAAAGGCAATCGACAAAAAGAAGACATCATGGCTATAAAGAGGCACAAAAGAGCTAAATATGGTACTCTAGATTATAAGTTGATTATTTGATGTTGTAATAGTGATATACTTGTTAAAATCTATCCTCAAATCATCATGCATCTCAATATAATCGAAATATATACGTTATAATATGCATTTCACATTCATTGTGCAAGTTATCAGTGACCGGTCGACCGGTAAGTTTTTAGGCGGTCGACCGTTACTGTCCAAGTTGCACAATCAACTTGCACACATGCACATAACGTTTATATTTTCGAAATCCTGTCTACCGGCCATTTTTGACCTGTCGACCGTTTTTAAACAGAGAGCAACCTTTCCCAAAAGACACTTCTTTCTCCAATGGTTGCATCTCTTACCTTTCATCAATGATCATATCTATTAATGGCTACTCTTCACAAAGAGTTACACCCATTAATTCTCTATATAAACACGTCTAAATCATTGATTACAAAAACAACAATTCTTGCTTTAATTTCTGATCTTACTTTCTAAATATTCTTGCATTCTAAAAGGCTCTCAAACATTTCAATTGCTTATTGAATCATTGAAATTATTTCATATCTTTTGATTCAATAAGTAATATACTTCCTTCAATCTTCACAAACATCATTCACATATTTTGAGGATAAGATTATAGGAAGGGTGTACTACAAGTGACAAATCCATGTTATCAAGAGCACAAGTTGTCAATGGCAATTGTATTTGTTTTTGTTGAAGTCCTCGGTGTTGTAAGAGGCACGAAATCCCGTTCGGTTGTTCGGGTGTTGTAAACCTGTTCCTCCGGGTTAAGCGAGGTAGTTGGTTGTGAAAATCCAGATAGAAGTCTGGGACTGGACGTAGGACAGGAGGTCCGAACCAGTATAAAAATCCCTGGTGTGATTTTTACAGTTTACTGCATTTACTATTCTATATCTGTGAATTGCTATATAGTTAGTTTATTGAATATTTACTTGTATAGCAATTGTAAATAACATTCCGCATATATTGTTAGTCCATAATACACGATCCATAATTAGTGTGCACAAGCGTACACACATTTTCATTTGGTATCGGAGCACGGTCATCATATAACCGTAACACCGTTATTTGATATTTTCTTGTAATATGGCAAATAACGCAAGCACTAGCACTAACACTTACACGGAAGGTCAATCAACACAAATACCTCCATTCTTTAATGGTCTCAACTATAGCTATTGGGCAACACGTATGTCATTTTTTATGCAATCAAAGAGCTATGATGCTTGGAATGCTACCCAAAAAGAAATAGTGAATCCAACAACTGAATATTCAGAATGGACAGCGGCTGAGAAAACGGCAGCAGCCGTAAATGCAAAGGCAATAAATATGTTGTTTTGTGCATTAGACCAAAATGAATATAACCGTGTTAGTATCTGCACTATTGCATATCAAATTTGGCAAACGCTGAAATCCACTCGTGAAGGTACTAACATGGTTAAACAAGCCAAAACAGCTATGCTGAAAAGTCAGTTTCAAAATTTCAAAATGAAACCGAATGAGACAATCAATGATATGTATTCAAGGTTTCAAACTATTCATCATGCACTTATCGGATTAGGGCAAAAATATTCATATTTTGATGTTGTTTCAACAGTCCTACATTCTCTGACTAGTGAATGGGAAGGAAAAGTATTAGCAATTGAAGAAGCTAATGACCTTTCCGTCATGAAGCCAGATGAATTGATAGGAAATCTAATGTCCTATGAAGCGAATTTGCAGGCTAGAAAAGAACAGAAAGAAGAAAAGAAAAATGTAGCATTTCATGCTGAGAAAGATGAAAATAAATCAGAGTCTGAAGATGAAGATCTGGCATTCATTGCAAAAGGATTCAAAAATTTCCTAAAATATCGAAAAGCCAGTCGTTACAACAAAAGGAAACCTGGATCAAATAAACCATCTTCATCCGCTATAGAATGTTTCAACTGCCACAAAAAGGGGCACATGCAGAAGGATTGTCCAGAACAAAAGAAGAAGTCAGAAAATGACAAATTCAAATATAAGAAGGACAAGTCAAAGAAACGAGCCTTCTCAGTAACATGGGATGATTCAGACTCATCTTCATCAGAAAGTGAAAGTGATTCGGAGAATGAACAAGCTAATGTTTGTTTTATGGCAACAGAAGATGAGGTACAAATTCCTACATTTGATGAATTACTTGATATTAATGCTGAATTGATAGTCAAATTTAAAGACATAAAACGTCAATTAAAAGTAGTCAAAGCAGATTTAAGTAGAGCAAAGTTTGAACGACATATGTTAAAAGATGAGAAGAAAATATTAGAAGAAGAACTTGAAAAAATTCAAGAATCATCATCTAATGTTGACTCTCAACTATCTCTTTTGAGTCAAGAAATAGAAGCTCAAAAAGAGAAAAATAATGCTCTCACTACTGATAATCATGAGCTTAAGGCAAAAGTCAAAATTCTAGACCTAGAAAAAGCTAGTTTACAAACAAAGTTTGATGACATTACTCAAAATGTTTCTAACTTTAACAAAGGTCGAGAAAATTTGACAAAAATCATTGAAAATTCACAATCTGCATCAAATAAACAAGGTTTGGGATATAAGAAACAAGAAATCAAGAAACATCTTGATAATAAAAGAAAGAAGAAAGTTGAAGTTAAGAAAAATCTTAATTTATTATATTCCAAACCAAAGCCAGTTGTGAAATTTCAAAAGAAAAATACAAAGACTATCAAAATATGGGTTCCTAAAACAAATAACAATTTGATTAGGAACAAATACATTCATCAATTCATGAATACTGTGCGTTATAATTCTAATTATGTATATAAAGAGGATACCGGACCCGTATGGGTTTGGATTCCTAAGATCTAACTCTTAGGACCCCATAAAGAGTGGGTACCATGGTCTTAATTATATTTTTTGCAGGTCCCACTTAAGAAAAGAGGAAAGTGGATATGATTATGTTTTGCTATGCATGAATATTCTGGTTGATACATTCCTATGATTATCTATTACTCCTTTTTGTCGATGACAAAGGGGAAGAAAGTGCTAACAATTATTTGTAGGAATATATATGTATATAAAGAATACAGACAAAATCTCAGGGGGAGATCACATATTCAGGGGGAGATTCAGAACTTCAGATATATGTTGTCATCAATCAAAAAGGGGGAGAATGTTGGGTCACAGATTCTATGAAGTTTTGATTTCTGACAAAGAAATAAAGGCGATCGACAAAAAGAAGACATCATGGCTATAAAGAGGCACAAAAGAGCTAAATATGGTACTCTAGATTATAAGTTGATTATTTGATGTTGTAATAGTGATATACTTGTTAAAATCTATCCTCAAATCATCATGCATCTCAATATAATCGAAATATATACGTTATAATATGCATTGCACATTCATTGTGCAAGTTATCAGTGACCGGTCGACCGGTAAGTTTTTGGGGGGTCGACCGTTACTGTCCAAGTTGCACAATCAACTTGCACACATGCACATAACGTTTATATTTTCGAAATCCTGTCTACCGGCCATTTTTGACCTGTCGACCGTTTTTAAACAGAGAGCAACCTTTCCCAAAAGACACTTCTTTCTCCAATGGTTGCATCTCTTACCTTTCATCAATGATCATATCTATTAATGGCTACTCTTCACAAAGAGTTACAACCATTTATTCTCTATATAAACACGTCTAAATCAATGATTACAAAAACAACAATTCTTGCTTTAATTTCTGATCTTACTTTCTAAATATTCTTGCATTCTAAAAGGCTCTCAAACATTTCAATTGCTCATTGAATCATTGAAATTATTTCATATCTTTTGATTCAATAAGTAATATACTTCCTTCAATCTTCACAAACATCATTCACATATTTTGAGGATAAGATTACAGGAAGGGTGTACTACAAGTGACAAATTCGTGTTATCAAGAGCACAAGTTGTCAACGGCAATTGTATTTGTTTTTGTTGAAGTCCTCGGTGTTGTAAGAGGCACGAAATCCCGTTCGGCTGTTCGGGTGTTGTAAACCTATTCCTCCGGGTGAAGCGAGGTAGTTGGTTGTGAAAATCCAGATAGAAGTCTGGGACTAGACGTAGGACGGGAGGTCCGAACCAGTATAAAAATCCCTGGTGTGATTTTTACAGTTTACTGCATTTACTATTCTATATCTGTGAATTGCTATATAGTTAGTTTATTGAATATTTACTTGTATAGCAATTGTAAATAACATTCCGCATATATTGTTAGTCCATATTACACGATCCATAATTAGTGTGCACAAGCGTACACACATTTTCAAGGGCTTATTTTCAAGTGCATCCAATTAAGGTCTTAACCAACTTCCCACTCAAGCAGGTTTTTAGTAAACCTGAAACTTCAGGAAGATTAGTGAATGGGGGTAGAGCTTAGCCAATATGATATTGAATTTCTACCCTAAGTAGACATTAAATGACAAGCTCTAGCAGATTTTGTTAAAGAATGTACATGATTCGTTAAAGAGCAATCAAAGAAGGAGAAAGATCTAAAGCCTAAATGGTCGATATTCATGGATAGAGCCCCAATCGAACAAGGGGCTGGAGCTGGGTATGTGATTAGTACCCTCGATGGGCACTATTTGCATTATGCGATGAAATTGAGATTTCCAACCACAAATAATGTGGCGGAATATGAGTTCAATGATAACAGGACTCACCCTAGCCCTTTAGTTGAAGATTCCTAGAATTGAGATTTTCGATGATTCGTAATTAATTGTGAATCAACTAAATCAAAATTATCAAACAAAAGATACCAAACTGATCTTATATGTTAAGAAGATATTGAAGATGGTGACCCAACTTGAGGATTTCTAATACACCAAATGCCAAGAGGGAAGAACTCTCAAGCTTATTCTTTGGCTAAATTGGCCAAGTCGCAAGGAACGCCAGAAGCCCTAATTGTACCGGTAGGCTACCAATCAAATCCTGGTATAGTGGTGTCAGCACCAAAATTGGTCACTAACCTCGTTGAGAAAGATTTATGTAGAGAGATAAATGATGAAAGTAAATTTAAACAAGGAACAATATGCTAAATTGAATGCAAAGACGAGAACACCGGATTTATAGTGGTTCGGCGTAACTGCCTACGTCCACTTTGGGGTTAATCTTTATTGCTTCCCTTGATAATTGATTACAGATACAATCTGTTTGCCAACTACTTGAATACAATTGCTAAGTAGAGAGGATGAGTTTTTAAAGCGGCAGAGTCTCCCCAATGTTCTTGAAAAAAGGTCACTTTTCACTGTGCCCATGCCTCTCTATTTATAGACAAAGATGGGTTGGACTTCCCTGGTGGGCCTGGTAGCTGAATACCTCGGCCCAAATGGAGTGATCTCCATTTGCCGATCCATAGATGCTGAACGCTGAATGCCGAACAAGGCATGAATGCCGAACGATCTTCTCATGCCGAACAGAAGTGAGGTCGAACACCTTGAATGTCGTGGGAAGCATTTGTGCCGAACGATACTGGACGTCGAACCAGTGTATTTGTGTTGAACGACTGATGCCGAACAAAACTTAGGCCGGACGATACTCTGGCCGAACGATACTTAGGCCGAACAGAAGTTAGGCCGAATGATATTTTATGACGGACAGTTCTTCCATGCCGAACGTTATACCATGCTGAACGTCTCTCGATGTCGAACGTTCCTTGAGGCCGAGCGCTTCCGAGTGCCAAGCGCTTCCGAGATGCCGAGTGTATCATGACGCTGAACGCCATCTGGATGCCGAGCGCTTCTTGGATGTCGGTCGTAACGAGACGCCGACCGAACCAGTTGAGCCGAACGATAGAGATGCCGAGTACTAAGTTGCTTGGAAAATCTCCAGGAAACACTTGCCCCCCCAAAGTGTATCACATGACCGAACGTGATACGCTTTTAATTATTTATCCTCCGTGCTTTACTTTGATCCTTAGCTTGTTCCTTTCGGAGATGTCTTCTTGTGATTACCAGGTGAGGTGGCGTGTGCCGAACGATATGTGAGTGCCAAACAGAACAGCTGAAGTCGAACGCTGCTTGTATTCCGAACGACTTCGTTTTGACCGGTTCTAACGGTCATCGTCTCTTCGACTTCTTCTTCTTCCCTATAAAAGCCAGACTTCCTCACTTTCTTTTCTTCTTTACTAACACTTCTGCTACTTTGCACTCGCGAACCAATCTTGTTTAACTGACACTAAAGATCGACGATCCTCTTCAATCTATACGGCATCCTCGCAAGTCTCGATCTCATAACTAGGTATCGACTCCCCTACTTAAATCCTTCCTACGAATAAAGGGGTTTTAGCACGAGGGTCGAATTCATAAATTAGAACCCAATTGGTGTTGCGTTGAACTTCGATTAGGGTACTGGTATTGTTGAGGGAAAGATAAATGGCCAGGGCCGAATGCACGAGGGAATTATTGGGTAGTGTATTGTGGTTCGGCATGGATCCCTCATGCCGAACGAGATTGGAGGGAAAGAATAGAGGAAGATCAGGAGTTGGTTAGAATGCCAAACCAACATGGTTTGACATAACTCGTCGAACGATTCATCCTCGTTGTTCGGTGTGGACGGAGGAAGAAGAGGAGAATGAGGTTGTTGTTAAGGACAGTGTGCCGAGCATTGGGGCTCGGCATAACCTTGGCTCGGCATGACTCGTCACATGCCAGGCAGTGTAATGGAAGGATATGGAGGGAGTATGTGTTTAGATAGGATGTCGAACGTTTTCTCGGCCGAACAGAATCTTGGCCGAACGATGCTTTGCCGAACAATCACAAATGCCGAACCATATATATCAAGGCCGAACAATGATAAATGCCAAGACATACTTAAGCCGAACAACGTGAATGCCGAACCATACTTAGGCCGACCAAACATAAATGTCGAACCATACTTAAGCCAAACAACGTGAATGCCGAACCATACTTAGGCCGATCAAACATAAATGCCAAACCATACTTAGGTCGAACAACACAAATGCTGAACCATATCAAGGCCGAACAATCATAAATGCCGAACAATCATAAGTGCCGAACCAACAATTGTCTTGCCTAATCACATAACAAAACAAGGACATGGACTCTAGCATACTAGCATATCAAACTGATCCGGACTATTAACTCCCTAGCTCCAGTAGACATAAACCTGAACTTAGATTGACATAATCGGATAACTTCTTTTAACGTTTTCTGAATCTGAAACTGTAATCACCATAAGGCGGGTTTTTGGTGACGGTCAGCGATGACGGTCTTCGAAGGCGATGATTCGAAGCTCAGTTTTATATTAGTAACCTTGTGATTTTCAAACTTTCAACGCTAATACACGATTGATTGCACTAGTTCACACACCACGTGGGGGGAATATTCGTGTTGTTAATTCTAATGTTGAACATTTTTCAAGTATAGTTCTCACAGGTGATTTGCCAGATTCACTATTTATTAGAGATGTCTAAAAAATCTAGCTCCGCCACTATCTCAGATAGGCCTGGACCGTCTTCAAAGCAAGAAGTCGCGGACACTTCAAATCTGTCGACTTCCCCCGCTCATAATTTAGCTCCTGATACCCTGGAGGTATCGATTCTCTTGGATAATCCGATCGACTCACAGGCTTCGAAGATTAACGAAGTCGCGCTTCAGTAAATATGCTCCATCCACAGAATCCCTTTCGCCGACATGTTGGTTCCGTCAAGGCATGATCGTCCTCATCTGCCCCCAGTCGGATATATTGCCTGTAATAAGTTTATGTGCTGGATGGGCAGCGTGCCTCCATTCAATCTATTTCTTCGGGATGTGTTGCAATACATAGACATCGCCCCGTCGCAACTGCATCCAAACGGCCACGCTTTCATATACGGGACCTACCTCCTTTTCATGGCCGTCTTCTCTAGGCCTCCAACTTCCGACGACATCAGATATATTTATATGATTAAGAAGCGGAAAGATAGCCCCTCCTTTGTGTTCCTCGAGCCGTACCATAAATGCCAGATTTTGACCGGAGCATGTAGCAAATTTGCCCTGTACAAACAAGAATGGTTCTATGTGCGCTGCCCTTCTGGTTTCGCAAGAAGATAGGTTGAAGGCAGTAAGTCTTTTCCCTGAGTCGACATTCGCGCTCTATCGGAGCTATGCTTTTTCTAACTTCTGGTTTCATCTTTTCAGGTATCAACCCACGTCCTGAGGGCCGAGGATATTTTGAGACCATCGAAGCCATCATAGCTCTTCCTGCCGAGGAACGGGACATTCGAACCCTCATTTCAAATGAGTCATTATCGAGGTTCGGACTGTTAGCAGGAGGTCGCCGGATTAGCCTTCCTAAGGGCGTTTCCATTCCCAAGCCCGCATCCGGTAAAGGGAAAAAACTAACTGAATCGTCATCATGCCATACCCCTGATGTAAAGGAAGGGGGGAAAACAAAGAGGATGAAGCTCCTGAGACACAAGGCGAGAATGTGGGTCCTGCTTGGGACTCGGCGGTCGAAGTGCATGATATTGAAACGTCATCTTCCCCTTCGAAGGGGAAAAAGAAATTGAAGTACATGATACGGAAGGAGAAAGTTGGTGGAACTTCCAAAGTTACGCTCATCCCGACAGAGAAAGAGGCTTCTTCACAGCACATGGAAACTTCTTTAAAGGGTCTGTCAAACCTCACCATTCCCGAGGATCTACTCAATTACGGTTTTGACGATCCAGAAGCCCTTAAGATTCATTCTCCCGCTAAAGGCGACACGAGAGTTCAAGCCCCAGTCTAGGGAGATAATACTCCAATCAGTAAAGATAAAGGAACTGGTCCGTCGGGGGGAACTCTAGGACACACACGCACACACGCACTTCACCATACACTTCAATTTCTGCCATTACCCCGATTTTTCCTAATTCGCTGTTATTTTTATTTTATGCAGGTGACATGAGGCGCTCCCATGGGTTCGATCACCTCCACGGTTCTTCTGTATTTCACCATCCTGGACGGGACTCTGGCTCCGATAAACATAAGGACAGAGACGATTACGAAGATCGAGACAACCGTCCCCACGAATCGCCTTATTGAAAGAAAACATACTCCCAGTCTTCATACTCTCGCGATCCCCCTCCTCAAACTGAGCCAGACAGAGAAAAACTTCCGCAAAAGGGGTCTCAACCCGATGTTTCCCAAGATCAACATTCTGGTTCATCCAGCACACTGCAATCTCGAGAACATCGGAAGAGAACGGAGCTTTCAAAGCCTCCTCCCCCTGTTACTGCGGCTGACCCAACGATTGTAGAGAAGATGGTCGATCGTAAGGCTAAATTTCCAAAAATCTGCTTTGACGGCCTAAAGTTCCTCCCAGCTATTCATCACATCCTAGGGCACATCAAGCAGAGTGCCATCGCCTGCAACAACGACGTCTATGTTCAACATGATGTGTTTGTACACTTGGTCGAAAAAGTCTCGGAAGTATCCGTTGAGCGACAACAGAAAACTGATCGTTTGAAGCTTGAAGCCATCTTCGACAAGGACATCATCAAGAATCAAGACGAAGAGCTCGCTTCATAAAAGTCCAAGCTTGAAGCCACAGAACAGAATGCTAAGGAGACTGCGGAGGTCGTCGCTCGTCTAGAGACGGCCCATAAGAAAGAACTTGACATCGCAGTCCAACGCAGCAGGGCCCTAGCTCTAGAAAAAGATTCTATTCAAAAGGAAAGGGATACACTCACCCTGCAGGTCAAAGAGCTGAAGGAGCTACTCTCTAAGGAGAGGGAAGAAAAGATAGCGGCTCAAGAGGAGTCTCAACGGTACTGTAACGAGATCGTTGATACACGTCTCCTAAAAGCAAAGCTCGATGATGAACTTTCCAAGGTTGAGACGATGAAGAGCGAAGCCCATGAGGAGGGCAAGGGACTGGCTTCCGAGGAGATCGACTCCCTCCTTGAAGCAGCTGCAGAGGCAGGTAGAGAAGAGGTCAAGTGTATGTTCGACCCATTGATCGCCGAATACAGCGCCCGCGTCCTCATGCACCGGGACCTGACTTTCTTGGGAGAGGGCTATCTTGAATCTCTTGCTGAGGCTTGGGAGACTCTAATAAAGATCAGAAAGATCGAGTTGGGCACTGAGGAAGTCGATGAGGAGGCTCTAGTGAAAGAATTTCTCAGGGGGAACGAGCCATCAGACTTGTCTGCACCTATGGCTCTCTATGGTAAAAGCTCTCTCCTATCAAAAGAGAAAGATGACGGAGCTGATCCATCAGGAGCTGAGGCTGCAGCTCCTCCTTCCACTCAACTGGCTGATCGGCCAGTACTTGACCCATTTGAGCAGCATGCCGGGTACGATCCGGAAGATCCCGGTCTCGGCGTTCATGTGCTATCCCCTATTCTAGAGGGTGAAACTCCATGCGCAGCTGATAGCCAGCCAGAAACCGGTATAAAACTCTTCTTTTAGAAGTTTGAAGATCTATCACATTCTGTTAGCGGTTATTGGTCCTAACGTTCATTCTTTATGTTTATATGCAGGCCGCTCTGATCCCGAACCAACTTCGAGGAGCGACGGCGCCAAGGAGGAGGCAGGTAAAACAAGGGATATCGCTCTTGTGGGTGTAACTCCCGGCCCTGACACTCAACTGATCGGGGCGCTAGATGATGATAAGTCTGTCACTTCCTCTCCCATTGAAGGGAGTGATGAAATCGAGATCACTGGCGCCTCAGAACATACTTCGAAGATGAGCATGAAAGAGCGACTCGCAGAAGAGAAGAAGAAGAAGGTCGAGATCAAGGTCGAGCCTCAAATACTGAAACTTACCGACCCGCTGAATAGGCCTCTGAAAATCATTCTCCCCGGCAAATCCAAACTGCTTGATGTTCCTTTTCCCACTCTTGACTCCGCTTCGTTGGCAAGAAAAAAAATCCAAGAGGAAGCGTGAGGGAGAGAAGGCATCTGAGAAAACAAAGGAAGACAAGAAGAAGAAGTCGAAGAAATAGTCACTATACTCGTTCAATGAGATTTTGCTTAGGTCCTGTAACTACTTTTACTTTTTCATTTTCGTAGTTCATGTAGATAGAATTTTTGACTCCAAGTTTTGGAGGAGTAGTTGTGTAACCCCATTTTGGATTATTGAATAAAGTTTAGTTTCTTTGTCACTTGAACGATTCTTTTGCTTTTTTAGCTTTCTGTATAGCTGTGGTCGAAACCAAAGTTCTTATGAGTCGCATAATTCCCCAATCCATTCTTACAGTGTTCGAACATTCTTTGGATACTTAGAATTTTTTCTAATCTACGCTACGGAGATTTAGAGTAATCCGGTCCGCATTCAGGGGACTCGGAGATTCGGATCGTCTATACTCTAGTCCGCACTTTGGGGACTTAGAGTACTCCAGTCCGCACTCCGGGGACTCAGAGATTGAAGTCGTTTATACTCTAGTATGTGCTCAAGGGGCTTAGAGTACTCCGGTCGGCACTCAGGGGACTCGGAGATTGAAGTCGTTTATACTCTAGTCCGCGCTCAGGGGACTTAGAGTACTCCGGTCCGCACTCGGGGGACTCGGAGATTCAAGTCGTTTATACTCTAGTCCACGCTCAGGGGACTTAGAGTACTCCGGTCCGTACTCAGGGGACTCGGAGATTCGAATCGTCTATACTCTATTCCGTGCTCCAGGGACTTAGAGTAATCCGGTCCGCACTCAGGGGACTCGGAGATTCGAATCGTCTATACTCTAGTCCGTGCTCCGGGGACTTAGAGTAATCCGGTCCGCGCTCAGGGGACTCGGAGATTCGAATCATCTATACTCTAGTCCGTGCTCCAGGGATTTAGAGTACTCCGGTCCACACTCAGGAGACTCGGAAATTAAAGTCGTTTATACTCTAGTCCGCGCTCAGGGGACTTAGAGTACTCCGGTCCGCACTCAGGGGACTCGGAGATTCAAGTCGTTTATACTCTAGTCCGCGCTCAGGGGACTTAGAGTACTCCGGTCCGTACTCAGGGGACTCGGAGATTCGAATCGTCTATACTCTAGTCTGCGCTCCGGAGACTTAGAGTAATCCGGTCCGCACTCAGGGGACTCAGAGATTCGAATCGTCTATACTCTAGTCCGCGCTCCGGGGATTTAGAGTACTCCGGTCCTCACTCAGGGGACTCGAAGATTGAAGTCGTTTATACTCTAGTCCACGCTCAGAGGACTTAGAGTACTCTGGTCCGCACTCGGGGGACTCGGAGATTCAAGTCCTCTATACTCTAGTCCGCGCTCAGGGGACTTAGAGTGCTCCGGTCCGCCCTCAGGGGACTCGGAGATTGAAGTCATTTATGCGAGTTCGTACATTGTACATAATAATGTAACTCCAGATGTTTATCGCCCGACTATAAGGTATAGAAACATTAGTGATTCATGGAAAATACGGCTTCAAGCCTTTATTAATGAACAAACTAAATTGTCTGATTACATGCTGAAAAGAAACTAAGAGACAACGGAACAAAAACATACAGGAAATAACTGCACTTAAAACATGAAAGAAACAAGCTAAGTGTAATAACGTCGCAAATGTTCACTGTTCCACGCTCGGGGGAGTGTCACGCCATCAACGGTCGCTAGCTTGAAAGTTCCCTCTCCAAGCTTCCGTTCAATGACATATGGACCTCCCAGTTGGCATTCATACGTGATGGTACCGGGAAAACTCATTTCAAAACGAGATCACCCACGTCAAGGATTATTGGGCGGACTTTCTCGTCGTAATATCGCTTGACTCGATGCCTATATGATGCCGCCCTTAATTCAGCTTCTTCACCTTTTTCATCAACGCAGTCTAGTGATTCCAAAAAAAGATCCTAATTCATCTTAGGATCATAATGTGTCACCTGATGTGATGGAACTGCAAGCTCCATGGGTATAACATCTTCTGAGCCGTATGCCAATGTGAATGGAGTGTGGCTAGTCGCGGACTTGTGAGTAGTTCTATAAGCCCACAATGCTGTTGGGAGTTCATCTACCCACTTGCCTCCAGCCTTTTCCAAACGCTTCTTCAATATGGACTTGATTATTTTGTTCACGGCTTCAACTTGTCCATTAGCCTTCGGATGAGCAACGGCGGCGAACTTCTTCTCAATGTCGTACTTCGAACAGAAATCTTTGAACTCTTTACTTTCAAACTGAGTTCCGTTGTCCGTAATGATGGTTCGCGGGAGGCCAAAGCGGCATATAATGTTTCATACAACGAAATTAATGACCTTCTTAGAGGTGATTGTGGCTAAAGGTTCTGCCTTGGCCCATTTCGTGAAGTAGTCGACTACAACTATCGCGTATTTTGCACCACCTTTGGATATAGGCAAAGAACCGATTATGTCGATTCCGCAGATTGCAAACGGCCAGGGACTAACCATTTGTGTGAGTTCCGTTGGAGGAGCTCTTGGGATTTTCGCATATCTTTGACACTTGTCACATTTTCTTGCATAGTCTGCAGCATCCCGATTCACAGTTAGCCAATAGTATCCGTAACGGAGGATCTTTTTTGCTAGCGTTTGCCCCCCAGTGTAGTCGCCACATTCTCCTTCATGAACCTCCTCCAAGACCCGCTTTGTCTCATCATGGGAAATGCATCGTAATAAGGGGACCGAGAACCCCTTTCGATACATTATTCCATCATACATCACATAACGTGCGGCTTTTCGAATGACCTGTCGTCTTTCACTTCTTTTTTCTGGTAAAGTCCCGGTCATCAGGTATAGTTTGAATGGGGTTATCCATGACTCCCTCTCGATTTCCGTTTCCTATGCAAAATCGACTTCCATCACATCTATGCTTGGAGTGTGTAAGCTTTCGACGGGAACTAATCCCATTTGCTGCACATCGCCAGTACTTGCGAATTTGGCCAACGAGTAGGCTTCTTTGTTTTGTTCACGCGGGACATGCGAAATTTCATAATGTTCGAAGTTCGCCAATAGTTCCAGAACCAGAGCAAGGTACGGAGCGAGCTTTTGTCCCCTTGCTTGGTAGTCTCCTCGCACTTGGTACACCACCAGCTGCGAGTCACAAAAGATTTCAACTGATTTATCCCCAAGTTCTCCAATGAGTTTTAAGCCGGCAACCAGTGCTTCATATTCTGCTTCATTATTCGTAGCCGGGAAATTGAGCTTCAAAGTGTAACAAATCGATCGATTTTTTGGAGTTACGAGAACTACACCAGCTCCGGAGCAACGGTCGTTTGATGCCCCATTGGTGTACAATTTCCATCGAATGGGGGGAATGACACTGCGACTATCTGGTTCGTCAGGTACAGTAAACTCAGCGATGAAATCTGCTAGTGCTTGCCCTTGTATGGCTCTTCTTGGCAGGTAGGTAATATCGAACTGACTCAACTCAATATTCCATTTTAACATCCTTCCAGAAGTTTCTGGTCGTTGGAGTACCTGCCGTAAGGGCTGATCGGTATAGACACTGACCGGGTGTGCTTGAAAGTATGGACGTAACTTACGTGATGCAATCACCAAGCAATAGGCCAATTTCTCGATTTTAGGGTAATTCCTTTCTTCCCCCGTTAAACATTTACTAACGTAATACACCGGATTTTGGACTCGGTCCTCCTCGTGGACCAAAGCCGCACTTATAGCATGCGGGGATACGACCAAGTATACGTACATCATCTCGTGGTCTACTAGCTTCGCCAGCACTTGAGGACTCTCCAGATGCCTCACCAGATCTCGTAATTCTTCCTCACAGTTAGATGTCCACTCAAAATTCCTCTTCCCTTTCTTTATTATATCGAAGAAAGGAATGAACTTGTCCGAGGCTCTGGATATAAATCGACTCAGCGCAGCCACTTTCCCATTCAAGCTTTGCACCTGTTTTATAGTTCTGGGCACTTGCACATTTCGAATAGCTTGAATTTTTTCTGGGTTAGCTTCAATTCCCCTAGCATTAACAATCAATCCCAAAAACTTCCCTGACGCAACGCCAAAGGAACACTTCAGAGGGTTGATCTTCATCCCATAATATCCGAGTATATCGAACATCTCTGCTAAGTCTCGAATGTGGTCGTTTGACTGTCGTGACTTCACGAGCATGTCATCCACATAGACTTCCAACATTCTACCAATCTGGTCTTTGAACATTCGATTCACCAAACGCTGATAGGTCGCTCCTGCATTTTTCAATACGAAAGGCATTACTACATAGCAATACAGCCCAACGTCTATGACGAAACTGGTGTGTTCCTAGTCTGGAATATGCATCGGGATCTGATTATATCTCGAGTACGCATCCATGAATGACAACAACTCGTGTCCTTCAGTGGAGTCGACCAACTGATCAATCCTGGGCAACGGGAAACTGTCCTTGGGGCACGCTTTGTTCAAATCGGAATTATCTCCATTTCCCGTTCGCCTTTTTCACCAGCACGGGGTTTGATACCCATTCAGGGTAGAGGGCGTCGCGGACGAACCCATCGGCTTTGAGTTTGTCCACCTCCTCTCTGAGAGCAGCGGACCTCTCTGGGTCCATTCCTCTCCTCTTTTGTTTAACTGGAACGTACTTCGGGTCTATGTTCAACATATGACTCGTAATAGTGGGAGAAATCCCACACATATCAAAATGTGTCCAAGCGAAAACATCAAGATTCGCTCGGAGGAAATCACTAAGGTCTTCAGTCATTGTGGGGCTGAGTTGTGGTCTGATCTATAGTACTCGCGATGGATCATCTCGACTGACCAACATCAATTATCAGTTCAGCCGGTGCTGCTTTTTCTTCCCTGGGTTCCTCATCGTCGTCTCTCGGATCTATGTCTCTGTAGATCCGAGAATTATGCCCGAGCCAGGGCCCGGGCATTATTTGTCAATTATCGTTATTCTGGATGCGGACGAGCTTGTCCGCAACCTTTCCATTCTCTCTCCGCTGGGCCTCTCGGAGCTCAGCCACATAACATGCACGACCGGTCGCCTGGTCGCCGTGAACAATACCTACTCCTTTGTCAGTCGGAAACTTCAGAGTCAAGCACCACGGGGATAATGCTGCCCTAAACTCAGCCAGGGCTGGTCGACCCAAGAACACATTGTACGGAGAATCCACATCCAAAACTACGAAGGGTAAGATTCGCACCCTCCTACGCTCGCCTTGTCCCAGTTCAACTGGTAACTCAACATACCCCAGTGCATCGGTCGCTGCGCCATTAAAGCCATGTATACGAGCTTTAGACGATTTCAAATCCTTCGTCTCCATCTTCATCTTGTCATAAGCCTTCTTGAAGATGACATTGACAGAACTTCCACAATAAATCCAAATTCTATTCACATAAGCCGGCCCGATTGTCGCAGATATGACCATCGGGTCGACGGTAGGAGCCTCTATTTGGTCAGCATCTCTGCTCCTGAATACTATATCGTCTGTCATCACATGCAGCTATTTAGCAGGGGTCCCATCCTCTATGTTGGAACAACACTCGAAATCTGTGTGCTTCAGGGAACTAGCATACCGCTCCATCTCTTGCCAGTTCTTATCCTCAAGGTGAGGCCCGCCGATGACCGTGTTTATGACTAGTCTACCCACAGTCCGGGCAGGCTCCTCGGGATGATGCGAAGCTGGTGCATGGCCTGGGTTGGATGTTTCCTGTCCTCCTTCCTGTGGATTCTTCACAAACTTCAGTAACTTTTTCTGCCTGATCAACTTCTCTATAGCGTCGTGTAAGTGTCTGCACTCTTCAGTATTGTACTCATAAGTCTCATGAAAGCGGCAGTACTTCCCGGTCCGCTTTTGTTCCTCGGTCTTCTCCTTTGGATGTGGCTTTCTGTACTGAAAGCTATTGCAGGTTGATAGGTAAATGTTCTCAAGAGACGCATTCAGCGGGGTGTACTCGTTGTAGGTTGGAATTCTCGGCTTCCATTTCCTTGCTTCTCTCTTCTTCCCTTGATTTCTTCCTCCGAATTCCTTAGATTACCCAGGCTTGTTCTGGACATTGACTTGAACCTTTCCCGAGTTATCTCCGAACTGCTTCACAGCAATGTTGCTTTTCACGGACTCCTGGACAGGCCCTGGTCCCTTATCTCATCTTATCCACCTGGCCTCCTCTCTTCTTATGAACTGGTGTGCCTTTGAATAAAAACGCTCAAGCGTAGTCGGAAGCTTTCCTGCCAGCCAGTCTCCAAACTCTGAATCCGGATCCACAACTCGCATCACAGCCATAAGAATTGCATGATCATTGGGATTGCTGACTTCAGTCGCCGCAACATGGAATCTCTGTAAATACTCCTTCAATGACTCCCTAGGAGCTTGGATTACACTTGATAGAGACATCACGTCCTTTGGACGAGTAGTGTGTATCCTGAACTGTTCTATAAACTTCTTCGCCAACTCCTCGAAACTGGATACGGATTGCGGAGGAAGTCGGGTGAACCACATGTTAGCGATCCCAGATAGGGTTATCGGAAAGCACCTGCACTTGGTTGCATCATTTGCTCTAGCTGAATCCATCATCCACTCGTACCTCATGACATGCTGTCTGGGATCAGTCTTTCCTTCATAAGCCGGGATAGTTGGCATACTAAACTTTCTGGGGTACGCTGCCTGTAGAACAATGTCTGTGAACGGAATATGACTTCTTGACACTCCCCAATCGTCGTTCGATAAGCCTTGATTCTCTTTCATCAATTGTTTGATCAGGGCTGTCAAGTCTGGTGTTTGTATGGAAGGTGGAAGGTTGGAGTCTGTTCTACGTGATTGATTATGCTAATGCCTCCTCTACTGGCAATCTGCCAAATGTGCATTTTGAGGTTCGACACCGTTGGCATCTTGATGGTCTGGGCCTCCAGCCTCCACCTGCACTCCAGCTCCAAAGTTTCCAGCTCCGGCTTGGTCACGGTCTCCAGCTGTTCAGACAGCAGCACCTGCCTGCGTAGTTTCAGTCTTACGGCGTCTATGCCTAGGAGGTTCATCGGACGAAGTTGAGCTGTCGGATGAAGAATAAGGAGCGGGATTGCCCCCAGCATTATGGTGCTGTTGTTGAGTGAGTTATGCCATGAGGTTGGCGTTGGCTTACATCTGCTCTCCGAGTTGTCTCCTGCTTTCCTTGAGTTCTTTCATCAAGTCGTTGAACTCTATTCTGGTGACAACCGGCATTTGGTCCTGGGCGGTAGCCCCTACACCTGGAATCGCATGCTGATTTCTAGGTCCTGCTTGTTGTACGCTAGCAGTCTCGTGGGCGTCCACATTATGAGAAGCTGATCTGGTACGTGGGCTTGCCATTATAGAGTTATTGGTAAGAACTCTGAGTAGAATCAACGGACGTCTTATGAATGAATCTGATCTTCTTTAGGGGATTTATTCAATCTAGTAGCTTCAAAGCAGATCCTTAAGGTCTGAGAATTCAGCTCTCGGTGAAAGCACTAAAGTGTTAGCACCAAAATTGGTCACTAACCTCGTTGAAAAAGATTTGTGTAGAGAGATAAATGACGAAAGTAAATTTAAACAAGGAACAATATGCTAAATTGAATGCAAAGACGAGAACACCGGATTTATAGTGGTTTGGCGTAACTGCCTACGTCCACTTTGGGTTAATCTTTATTGCTTCCCTTGATAATTGATTACAGAGACAATCTGTTTGCCAACTACTTGAATACAATTGTTTAGTAGAGAGGATGAGTTTTTAAAGCGGCAGAGTCTCCCCAATGTTCTCGAAAAAGGGTCCCTTTTCACTGTGCCCCTGCCTCTCTATTTATAGAAAAAGATGGGTTGGACTTCCCTGGTGGGCCTAGTAGCTGAATACCTCGGCCCAAATGGAGTGATCTCCATTTGCCGATCCATAGATGTTGAACGCTGAATGTCGAACAAGCCGTGAATACCGAACGATCTTCTCATGTCAAACAGAAGTGAGGCCGAACACCTTGAATGCCGTGGGAAGCATTTGTGCCGAACGATACTGGAGGCCGAACCAGTGTATTTTTGCTGAACGACTGAATGCCGAACAAAACTTAGGCCGGACGATTCTCTGGCCGAACGATACTTGGGCCGAACAGAAGTTAGGCCGAACGATATTTTATGACGGATAATTCTGCCATGCCGAACGTTCGTACATGTCGAACGTTATACCATGCCGAACGTCTCTCGATGCCGAACGTTCCTTGATGCCGAGCGCTTCCGAATGCTGAGCGCTTCCGAGATGCCGAGCGTATCATGACGCCTAACACCATCGGATGCCGAGCGCTTCTTGGATGCCGGTCGTAACGAGACACCGACCAAACTAGTTGAGCCGAACGATAGAGATGCCGAGTACTAAGTTGCTTGGCCAAATCTCCAGGAAACAAGTGGAAAGAAACCCCAATCCAGAAAGTGAATCCTTAGTATTAACCAGGTCTTAAGCCTTAATATACAAGGAAAAAGAAAATGAAACTGAGATCCTTCATGAAAAATCTTCTTGTACGGAAATTGATAATCAATATGAGAATAATTGGATGACATATACCATTGAATACATAACAAAAGAGAAGTTGTCAGCGGATAAAGAGGAGGTAAGGAGAATAAAACATCAAGTTCCAACCTTTGTTATGGCAAACAGAATACTTCGTAAGGGAGGATATTCACTCCCTTACTTAATATGTGTTAATCCAGAAATAGCAGCAAAACTATTAAAAGAAGCTCACGAATGATTTGGTGGAGATCATTCGAATGGTGTAAAGTTAGCTAAGAAAATTATGAGACAAGGCTTCTATTGGCCTGTAAAGATCCCAGACTCGGCCTTCGAAAATCGGCATCCGTACTTCACTTGTACTCAAAATGCCGCAGATTCAAACGCCGAATCTGGGTCTCCGGAGCTTATAACACAGTAAGTATAACAACACAGCAGAAGAAAGAAATGAATGATATCATATACAACTCCAATGAATACAATATCCAAAATGATATACAACAATGCTATCAATATGATACAACAATATCATAGATAAATAATGATACAGTGGAAATAACAGAAGTGATAACTCCAAATGATCAGTCAGAGAGGCTGAGTCCAACCACTCCAATGTCAAGCTTGAACCACCATCATGTTGCACCAAGATAAGCAACGTCAGTCAGTGAACTCCAAAAACTGAACTAGCTCCAGATAATCTACTAAACCTGACTATCTGAAAAACCCAACTCTAGACTGCCCGTGTGGAAAATTGTGGGTACCCAGAGTTTAGGAAAGGAACAATAAACTCCGAGTCAGTCATGGGACTGGTGTGAGTAACAAAAATAGTTTATCTTTAAAACAAACAACAAAAGAATTTTTAACATTGAAATCCGCAATGCTTTTGGAAAATGAAACTACCATAAGACCTCCCGCCACACACACAATGCAAACGCAGAATTGGAGGAGATTTCTTCTTATGATAGTCAAACATGCTTACTACGCAAAATCATTGGATATTATTACTAGTGCATAGTGTAGAAAGCCATTTCGAAAATATAATATTAATCTTAGCCAGCTTAGGCATTTCGCACTTATGCCTACTATAGCTACTATGTTCAATAGCAGGTTACCGCCACATTCCATAGCAGGTTATACAACTAAAACCGTATAGGGCGCGTATTGTTTCTTTGGATTTTCAAACAAATGGTCAGGCTAAGGAACTTCCTATGCCACATGGAAACGCCTTTGGAGGGACGTCCCGAGAACTAACTAGCTCTCTACCAACACAAGGCCGGGTTACCTCTTAAACTAGGTAACTACTACACGAATATGCCACCCCCCGTTCCTTTGGGACCTTTATCCGAGGTACCTCGATCACAAAGCAACAACCACACAGTAAATGAGATTGGAGCAACCACATAGGTAAATATCTGGGCTCCATACCATAATATCACCTTTTTCCAGAAGGAAATGACATACCCTAAAGGGAGCGACCCTCATAACCTTGCCGCATCTTTCCTGTTTCGACCATTTTCGGTTTGTGAGGTTCGATGAGGTCTCGTCCACAAAGCTACGCTTTTTCACAAAGCCATGCTTTGATCAACAAATAATCAGCAAATGACCATCAACACACAGCAACACTCAGCATGCCACACTACCAAATTGGGAGTATATCATTGATAACCTTCAACTACATAACCTCTGAGCTCGTACGTCTCAGAGAAGGGTGTTAAGCTAAGAGAATAAATCTCCGCCACCAAACGGAAATGTATTTGAAAGAAATTAGCTTTATATCTCAAAGTGTAGCGTCAGACATACAACCATACAAGTCTATTCCGGGTTCGAACAGAACCGAAGGCACTTCCAAAAAAGCCCTTACAATCTGGGTATTCACAATCCCGATCGAACTTCCCATCACTTAGGGAATCTCTATACCGGGCGCTACTCGGTGCAGAGACAATCGATAGGTTATCCTATCATTTTCACAAATACCCGGTCTTCACCACCGGTCTTCAATTGCTATCCATATACGACGTATCACTTATTCGGAATGGGTTATATGACACAAAGGTCCTCTCCCGGCTAAACCGAATAGTGAGCGTAATATTTAAAAACATATGGATAATGGGATTTTAATTAAGTCACGACTTATTATCCAAATTTCTCTTTTAAATGGTTTAAACAAATTACCATTTTAATCTTTTACACAAAAAGATTTATCTCACAAAGTTCACCCAGTTTCACAAAGATCTATTCATAAATTTTCCAAATCAATTTCCATTTCAATTGGATTAACCCATTAAATCTTTAAAACAAAGATTTAACTTATAGCTTTCAAAACAATTCCATTCATAACTTGGAAAACCATTTTTCAATTCAAACTTGAAATTCCTTTAAATTAAATTGGAATTTCATTTCTTATATGAAAGCTTTTATCATTTTGAAAACAAATAGTTTTCATTTCGGAAAATCTGATTCATTAGTACAAGTCAAACCCCTTGGGTTAAATTCAAATTCCCAAACAATATTTTAAAATGGTTCAAGCCCATATAAACACATTTATAACTTGTATAACACTCTTAAACCATAATTTTCAACCATGGGATTCAATCACTTATTTTGAATTCAAATTCAAATTGAATTATTTAGATTTCAAGATATTCAAAATATCTTTAAAACTCCTTTCAAAAGCTTTTCATATTAAACCCCAATTTCCAATTTCAATATCAATCGAAATTAAAATTTCAATCTCAAAAACATTAAGTTTAAAATCATCTGTGACTTAATCGATTTCCTCGTGAAATCCATATTTGTGTGTGTAAAAGTGAAGTCCAGGGGTTTGACACAATAGTGCAACATCATTCAATCATCACAGATTAAATACAACAATATATTTGATAAATGGTATAAGCTATAACACTTATTGTTCATTTACAGATCACAGATACATATACAAATGTATCACAAGTAAATGAATAAATCACGCACAGCTAAATCCACAAAACAAAATATCACAGATCAGATAGGACAATCCATTCAAGGCATCTCATACAATACAATCATTCATAAGTAAGGTCAACATTCAATAATGATTTATAAGCAGGATTAATTAATTGTTTAATCCTAATTAATTCAATTTATTTCCAATTAAATCAATTACTTATGAATTAATTATCCAATCCTGATAAATTAATTACAAATCATTTGATATAAATTAATTTATCAAACACCTTAATTAATTATTCTTAATTAATTACTATAACAAATAAATTACTCCTTAATTTATAATTATTTCTTAATCACTTTTATTAATTATTTACCTTTAATAAATTAATTATTCTCAAATTAATTACCTTAATTAATTTATCACATTATCCTTGAACCAATTATTGCTTAATCACTTGAATCAATTTTAATCATTAATTAATATTTAATTAATAATCCTTAATTTACAAATTAATTATTCCTTACTTAATCTCCATTTGATTTAATTATCCTTAATTAATCATAATAAGTAATTATCCCTAATTACTTAATAAATCAATTATTAATTCGTAATTGATTTCTTAAATAGTTAAACCTTAATCATGAATTGAATTTTAAGATAAACTCATTCTTATAAATGATTTTATTATCATAAAGCATTTAAAAACAATTTACCTTTAAACTTACTTTAAATTCCATTTTTAAACTTAAGATTTAAAATGAATTCAAATTTAAGCTTAACAAAGTTTAAATAATTTAAAACCCTTTCTGAAACAACCTGAGATTACCCAGGTTTCACTCGAGTTGAACTCGAGTTTCTCTCCATCTTCCCCGAGTCATTTCATGATTTTCCCGAGCCTAACTCCGGGTTTCTCACCATCATTCATTTCTCCGAGCTACCTCGCCAATTTCTTCGAGTCGAAACCGAGTACTCCTCGTCTTCCCAAAATCCACATCATTCCCAGATGAACAAAACTTCACACGTGCACGTGCACGATCGCTCGCCAACGATCTGATCGTCGATAACACCTCCAGTATGTCGCCGCTAACCATCGCTACCCAATCGACTATCCAGATCGATAAAACAACGATGCATTCGAAATCGAGTAATTCGATCGAACTTGAACTCAACCCAGATCAGAAAGAAAACACTCGCCAATGACGCTTCAGATCACCATCCACCTCGCCATCACACCCAACGATGCTCCAGACTTCCACGCACAATTTCCCCCAGGTTCAATCGCCTGAATCACCTCGACGGCGACGCAGTAATATGTTTTTCGACCATGACCATTCATGGGTTTTAAACACTAGATCAACTCTATCCTCCCTCCATGATGAATTAAAAAATCATCGAACATTTTTCCAATGATCCACAACCTTCCAGCCAGCTATGACTTCAACCCCGAGATCTAATAATTCCTCGATCACCCGAACTTCCACTGAAACCGGATTCGAGTCATCATAGAAATGCACCCTCTATACCCAATTAAAAATTGTAATTCTTGTTTAAAAATCCTCATTTTCAATATAGATTCAAGTTATAACCATGAATCAGAAATTTATGATGATGGGTTTTTAACATATTTTTAAGTCTTCTATTCTTTTTACTATTTTCCAAATAATACAAATAAATCTTACTTAAATAATCTATGCTTTAACAAATAGGTTCTGTTTGAATTCCAGACCCTAACAGTAATTCAATGGAAAGATATTGAATTTTGATTTTATTTCAAACTCTGTAATTAGAAACAGAGAAGAATAGGTAAACACATCAAGCATAGATCAAAACATGCATATACACAGAGATTTACATTTGTATATTCACAAGCAAACACAATAGAATTCGAGAATCACATGCACAGATTTAATTTTTACTTAAGCTTTTAAAAGTGTGATGTTACTAACAGTGTTTCAAGAGAAAAATAACAAAGCCTGAAACTTGCAAGCTGAAGCTTCTTTTGATCTCTGGATTCCATTGATTTGAGTTTGTGTTGTTGTAGTTGAATTTTGTTTAAGGTTTAAATGATAATTACTTCCAGATTTCTCAGCTTCAAGGAACGAAACTGGAATGAGAAAAGTTGATATGTGGAAATGAAGTATACAGGGTATGTTATTTTGTACAGGGTGATGATATGGTTTTGGTACAAAACTATCAGAGATTTTTTTTCTTTGCTGCCGATATCATTTTGTTTTGGGGCTGATGGATTATAGCATTAATTATCTTGTACAAATGTACTTTTAGTTTGTTCCTTCCTTTGCAAGCTTTATTCACATATATATTTCTTGTTTCCTTTTACAAGTTAATTCATACTTATATATTTATTTTGTTCAACTTAAATATATCATGTTGTCTTCTCATACAGGCTTTCCTATATGTATGTTACTTGTTTATATTTTTATCTTTTGTATTTGACTGTCTTCATTTATTTGCTTGTATATAGACCTTTATATTATTTGTTTGTTCATATTTGAGGATATGGTTTTGTTTCCTTTTGACTTGTCTCATTATTTTATAATGTAAATTTTAATATGTTATTAGATTTTATCTATGGGTTACTTTATATTTTACAACCCTATAATTCATCTTATATATCAATGTTTTTATTTTTATTCATAGCTTCAGTATTAATTATTACTTTATAAAATAAGTGAACTTCTATTTTTATTTTACTTTATATTTTTATTATTTATCCTTTATTTATTTAAATTTTTAGTTTAAATATTTATTATTATTATTTTACTTTAATACTAATTATATTGTATTTCTCTATATATTTATTTTATAAACCATTTACTTGAAATCTAAAATTCAAATGATTTAACACATTTTTTTATTTGAATCCGGAGAAACTCAATCGATTTACAAATTAATTTTACAATTTTAATTCAAAATTTTAATTAATTATCAGTTTAAAATTAATAAAAATCCGGGATCGTTAGAGACTCTAATGACTAGGCATGTTATCGATTATGTGAAAAGGTGTGAAAAATGCCAAAAGTTCTCTAAGATCCTATGTTTGCCACCAAGTGAATTGACTTCAATCTCAAGCCCGTAGCCTTTCAATGTATAGGGAATTGACTTAATCAGACCACTGCCTATATCCAAAGGAGGAGCTAAATACGCGGTAGTAGCCATTGATTACTTCACACAATGGGTAGAAGCAAAACCGCTTCCAAATATCACATCGAGAAAAGTTCTCAAGTTCGTAATCTAGAATATTGTTACCATATTTGGAACTCCACACAAAATAATATATGATAATGGAACTCAATTCGAAAGCGAAGAATTCAGTCGATTCTGTAATAGGAATGGAATCATTAAAAGCATTTCATATGTAGCTCGCTCCAAGACTAATGGAGTCATTAAAGCTGCCAACAAAACTATTAAGACCATCCTAAAGAAACGTTTGGACAAGGAAAAAGAAAATTGGATAGAAGAATTACCTCTATTTATATAGGCACATAGAACACATATTAAAACTGCAACAGGGCATACCCATATTCCTTGACGTATGGATGTGAAGTCATGCTCTCAATTGAGGTTGAAGTACTTTTTCATCGAAGGATTGCATATGCCTTTAATCTGAATCAAGAATTAAATAATGAATCCCTGGACTTAATCAATGAATAAAGAAATGAAGAAGCCATACGAACGCTTGAATATCATCGACCAATATCCAAATATTACAATTCTAAAGAGAAAGATTATTTCAAAAGAGGATTTAGTGCTTCGAAGAGTAATGGAAAAATACTAAAAATCTAGCAGATGAACGGCTCGGGCCAAATTAGGAAGGACCCTAATCATGCATAAAGTAATCTCACCTGGGACCTATGGACTATACCGACCTGATGGCAACACAATAGCAAGAACATGGAATGTCGAACATTTGCTGCCATGTTTCCCAGCAGTGAACGGGTAAAACAATAATAAGTATATCTACATGGATGAGAAGTAAGTCTTTCCTAGGATAAAAAAAGTCTAAATCGCTACCTAAGATGGTAGTAAGGGGCGAAATAAAGCCTTTGATCCCACCACATGGGCCTGGTCGAAGCACCTCCTAGAGGGAGGATATGTAAGCCTTTGGCTCCCGACCAAAGCCCCGAACAAGCCTTCGGTACTGTTTCTAAGACCTGACTGAAGCACCTTCTAGAAGAAGGATAGGGTAAGCCATTGTTTCCTGACCAAAGCCTCGAACAAGCCTTCAGTACTGTCTTTAAGGCGTGACTGAAGCACCTCCTAGAGGAATGACAGAATAAACCTTTGGTTCCTGACCAAAGCACCAAACAAGCCTTCATATACCATCTCTAAGGCCTGACTAAAGCACCTCCTAGAGGGAGGATGGAGTAAGCCTTTGGTACCTAGCCGAAGCACCGAAACAGCCTTCTAGAGGAAGATTAATCAAATTCAAATCTAACTTAAATTGAAAGTATGATTGAGGCTGTCTTCTAGAGGAAGATTAATCAAATTCAAATTTGAATTTATCCAAAAGAAGAATTGAGGCTGTCTTCTAGAGGGAGATCAATCAAATTCAAATCTAACTTCATCCAAAAGAAGCATTGAGGTGTCTTCTAAAGGAAAACCAATCGAATCCAAGTATAATTCAACCTGAAAGACGGATTGTGGCTATCTTCTAAAGGAAGATCAACCAAAAATGAACTATTATGCATCAGAGCAATGATAGAACAATTTTCAATTGTCTATATTATTGCCAAGTGGATTTTCTAGTCTTCTATTATTGCCAGATGGATTTTCGAATCGTCTATTATTGCCAAATGGATTTTCAAGTCTTCTATATTTATTGCTAGATGAATTTTTTAGTCTTCTATTATTAATGCCAAATGTATTTTCTGGTCTTCCATTATGATTGCCAACTGGATTTTCTAGTCTTCTATTATCATTACCAGATGGATTTTTTGGTTTTCTATTATTATTACAGGATGTATTTTTTGATCTTTTATTGTTATTTCTAGATGGACTTTCGAGTCTTCTATTACTATTGCCAGACAGATTTTTGATCTTTTATTTACCATTTGCCAGATGGATTTTCTAGTCTTCTACTACTATTGCTAGACAGATATCTAACATACTACTGAACGATTTCCACTTCCTTTTCTTTTTATTGTATTTTGGGCATTGAAAGATATACATCTCTTCAACATTTTTTACATGCGCATGTTCCTCTTCTTCTTAATTGTTACCAAGATCAACATTGGTAGGTGTGTTATGGAGCCTCTAACTGTTGTGCACTAAGATGATGTTGTCGTTGTTGGTCATCTTGCATCATCAATAACACATATGATAAACGATCTTCGCACGTGCCAACGGAGCGGTGCTTATAGTATGGTTGAGGAGCGGTAGAATGATAGCAAGGTTGTTGATGATGAGAGAAGATAGCAAGAACGTGGGAAGGGAAGGTTGAGTATAGTTCATGTTTGAATACGGTGCATAACCATGGGAAGGGAAGGGAAGGTTTATAAATCCCACTTTTTGATCTAGTAATCATGGGATGCTGAATAGTGGTTGACTGTGGTTCACATTGGACATCATTATGCTCATCAGATGTTTCATTTGTAGATTCAGTGTTGGATTCTTGCTGTGTGTTTGATTCTTGCTGCTCATTATGTTGAGGACTGCCTGTTATTATTTGCTCTGATACCATAAAAGAAAGCTTTGAAAATGTAATTGTATTCTTTTATTCAGTAATGGAATTCATAATTTGTACAACATATCTCTACTGTATTTATACAAGACTAATAGGCTAATAGAAAGAATAAAAGATAAGTTGGTCTGCGGTGCAAGGCCCATTAACACAGAAGAAAAGCTAATAGGCTTATATTCTCTAAAGTAATACAAGCCGAGTCTTATTATGCCCCCTCAAATAAAACTAGGGTTTCAGTCTCTCTTCGTCTTTCATGGCGGCGGAGAAAACTTTGAGCTCCTCTCTAAACCGATCAAAATTCTTTCTCGAAATTGCTTTAGTAAAGACATCAGCTCGCTGATAATACGCCGGAATGTGTTGGATCTGGAGTTTTCCACTTCCCATTCGTTCGCGAACGAAGTGGAGGTCCACTTCCAAGTGCTTCGTTCTCGAGTGTTGGGTAGGGTTCATAGATAGAGAGATAGCACTTAAATTGTCAACCCAGATGGTTGGCTTTCGATTCAGTGTGAACCCTAATTCTTGAAGGAGGGTTTCAGTCCAAATGACCTCTGCAGTGGTGCTGGCGATGGCCCTGTACTCAACTTCAGTGCTCGATCTCGAGATGGTGGCTTGCTTTTTCGTGCACCACGAGATGGGATTGCTGCCGAGGTAAACACAATATCCAGTGATAGATTTCCTATCATCTAAATCGTTTGCCCAGTCGGAATCACTATAAGCTTGTAGATGTAAGTTTTTGTTTGAAGTGAATTTTAATCCATGGTTGATCATCCCCTTTAAATATCGTAGAATGTGTTTTACTTCACACCAGTGTTCATTTGTAGGAGCTTGCATATATTGACAGACTCTGTTTACACTAAAACATATGTCCGGTCTTGTAATAGTAGCATACTGAAGTGCCCCAACTATGCTCCTGTACTGTTTGACATTCTCGATGGGTTCACCCTTTTCCTTAGATAGCCTGAGATTGCTTGTCATGGGAGTAGGTAGAGACTTAGCTTTATCCATGTTTGACCTAACAAGTATGTCAGATATGTATTGTTTTTGAGATAAAATGATGTTTGAATCTGCATCCCTTTGAATGTGTATGCCAAGGAAGAAATCTACCTCACTCATGTCTTTTATTGCAAATTCCTTATCCAAGTGTTTCATGATTAATTCGATTTCATGTTGATTGTCTCCTGTGATCAGTATATCATCTACATAAACTAATATGTAAATACTGTTGTCCCCTGTCCTTCTTATATAAAAAGAACAATCTGACTTGGTGGCAGTGAATCCCAGTTTAATCAAGACACCTTTTAGTTTATCATACCAAGCCCTTGAGGCTTGCTTTTGACCATAAATTGCTTTATGTAGTCTGCATACTTGGATGATGCTTGCTTCAGAACTATAACCCTTTGGCTGTTGCATATACACTTCCTCTATTAATTCTCCATTTAAAAAAGCATTATGCACATCTAATTGCCTTATTCTCCAGTTTTTATGCAAGGCAATGGTTAGGATTATCCTTACTGTTGCTGGTTTAATAACTGGAGAGAAGGTTTCATTAAAGTCAAAACCAAACTGCTGGGTATATCCCTTTGCCACAAGTCTGGCTTTATGTTTGATGATCTTACCATCAGCATTTCTTTTAATTTTGTATGTCCATTTGCTTCCCACAATGTTTTTATGCCTTGGTAAATCGACAAGTGTCCATGTATTGTTTTTAACTAGAGCTTTATATTCTTCATCCATGGCTTTTCTCCATCTTATGTCTTTTATTGCTTGCTCATATGATGTTGGTTCCACTTCATTGAATTGAGTGTTAAAAACTTTGGGTTTATAAATCCCACTTTTTGATCTAGTAATCATGGGATGCTGAATAGTGGTTGACTGTGGTTCACATTGGACATCATTATGCTCATCAGATGTTTCATTTGTAGATTCAGTGTTGGATTCTTGCTGTGTGTTTGATTCTTGCTGCTCATTATGTTGAGGACTGCCTGTTATTATTTGCTCTGAATCATCTCTAATTTCGTTCCTTGTTGGTTCTCTGTTTGATTGAACCTCAGTATTTATCCACTCTGATAAGTCTGGCATGTGAATAGTCCTAGCTTTGTTTGCATAAGTTCCTTGCATGTGTTTTTCCTTCTCTACAAAAGGAAAAACATTTTCATTAAAAATAACATGCCTTGAAATGTAAACTCTGCCTTGACTGTCTAGACATATGTACCCCTTTTGATTATGTGCATATCCTAAAAAAGTACATTGACTAGACCTAAGGCTTAGTTTATGTTTATTGTATGGTCTAAGACAGGGAAAACACAAGCACCCAAAATTTCTTAAATATTCATAGTTTGGTTTAAAGCCAAATAATCTCTCAAAAGGACACACATGGTTTAACACTTTGGTTGGCATTCTATTAATGAGATATACTGTTGTGGCAAATGCCTCTCTCCAATATCTCATTGGTAGACCTGCCTGAGACAAGAGTGTTAACCCTATTTCCACAATGTGCCTGTGTTTTCTCTCAACTAGACCATTTTTTTCAGATGTATGGGGACATGTAGTTCTATGCACAATCCCTTTTGTGCTGAAAAACTCTTTTAGGGTTTTGAACTCTCCCCTACCATATGTTTGAACAATCTTCACACAGTTATTATATTGTTTTTCAGCACTAGTGATGAAGTGCTTCATAGCATTACATGTATCTGATTTTTCCTTTAAAAAATATATCCAAGTATATCTAGTATGTGCATCAACAATGGATAGATAATACCTATCCCCTTTTGATGAGTTGTGTGGAGATGGTCCCCACAAATCAGCTGCCACAAGCTCAAGTGGTCTTTTATAAGTAGTTTCAGAAAACTGAAAAGGTAATTTGTGACTTTTGCCAATTTGGCAGTGTGTGCATAATGATAAATTGTGTAAAGGTGAGAAGGAAATTTTATTCTCATTCAACACTTGCTTTACTACATCATAACTAGGATGTCCCAATTTACAATGCCACATATGAAAAGTATTGTCACATTTGACCTGATTCAAACTTGTGTTATTACAACAGACAACATTATTATTACAGATGTTCTTTGTTCTCATATGGCTGAACGTGTACAAACCCTGGTCCAGTTTACCCTGTAATAATATATCTTTACTCAGCATATCTCTGACTAGACAGAATTTAGGGTGAAACTCAAAATATACATGATTTTCTTTAGCAAATTGTGAGACACTTATTAAATTCTTTTTGATACTTGGAACTCTTAATAAGTTATTGAGGTAGAGTAGCCTTTTACCTTGTATAGTGCATATTCCCACATGTGATATATTAACGGTTTCACCATTACCCATAGATACAGAATTCTTACCATTGTAGCTTTTGTTTCCCAAGTTGAGGTTTTGTAAGTTGTTGGTAATGTGATTTGTAGCTCCTGAGTCTGGAAACCAATCTTCTGTGTTGATGTCATCTGTTGTAACGACCCAGAATTTTGAACGAATTAAATTAAGAATATTTAATTTATTTTAAATATTTGAACGATAATCTAATTCGAATCCCGAATTTAAATATTGAAATCGACGATTAAATTATAAAATTTAATCGATTGAAGTTGAATAAAAAAATTTGTATCTTCAATTTAAAGTTGAAGAAAAATATTTCGAAAGCTTTTAAAATTCGTATTGACAACACTGGAGATAACAGGAGCTTCATAATTGAATTTTAAACTGTTCTGTTCAGTTTTGAAATTTATATCGTTCAACCGATATTTATAAAATAGTCATTTTTCAAACAGTCTCGGAATTCGACGAAACCAGTTCCATTGGGTCCGTAATATTGAATTATTACCGGATTTCAATTTTCGTATTTATCGGAGTTAATACGTGACCGCACGATAGGTAAACGCATTGAAATTTAAAGTGAATTCAATTTATATTTAAATTTAAAAATTTAGTCAAATGGGAGCACGTTCTCTTCCCCTAGCTTCAGCCTAAAAACACGCCAAATATCACGGGAGAACAACGTGAAAACCATACTCCTTCTATTTTTAAATAACCGATCCCCCTCAGCATTAAAACGAAAATCCCTCTTTCGTTCAAATTAATGGCCGCCTTCATTTCTTTCTCTCCATCTGAATCCCACGTTCGTTTTTATTCACCGCGAGTGGAAGGGAGGTAGCGACGTGGTCGCGGCAATGTTCTGGAAGGCTCACGAGCACGAGTTCGAGCAACAATGGCGGGGAGACTCGCGACTCTCGTTCGCGTGAGGCTGGCGACGTGGTTCAAGCTGGGGGTCATCGGCGATCTAGGGTTCAACGTTCTTCTCGAGGAGCTCGCCTACGAGGCTCAGGCGATGGGGGCGTTCGATTTTGGAAGGAGGCTCACGTTCAACGGGAGGCAGCTAGGGTGTCGGCGCTGGGGGGATTCGCGAAGAACGGCGTGGCTCGCGACTCGAGGTGGGTTGCAATCGATCGTGGCAGGCTCGCGTGGCAACTGGTGGATGGATACGGTGGCGCGACAGTGGGTCGCGAATTGAGGCCGTGGGAGAGTTCGATTTCTGTGAGGTATTTTTGTTTAAGTTTTGTTTAAATTTAAATTGTTAGTAAATTAAATTCGTCAAATGGTTAGAAAATTAAAATTTATTAAAGGAGATGTAGTTTTTAAATTTAATGTTTTGTTAAATAAATTGTTAAAGGAGAAATTGGTTCGACTGTTAATTTAAATTGTATAATATTTTGGAAGTTAATTTGGAATTTTAAAATGTTAAGTAATTATTTTTAAATCCAAAACTAATATAGATTATTTAGTGGAATATTTATTTAAAGGAAAAATAGTTTTGATTTAAAATTTTGTTAGATAAATCTATTAAAAGAAAATTTTGATTTAGTCCAAATATTAATAGAATTGTATAAATTGTTTATACAAGGTCGAATACAACGAAGAAAAATAAATCTGGGTTTGGAATGGATGGCAAATTAAAATCAAAGGTGAGATCTTCTCACTCAGATTTAATTTTGAATTGCAGTTATTGATTGATTTGTTTGAATGTGCTATTGGATATGATAGGATATATCTATATATATAGCAGTATATACATATTGGCATATGTATATATTGGATTGATTGATTTCCCGCCTCGTATAGCGGATGAGACCCTATTGCGCCGTTAGTAAGCGGATTTATAAAAACCTATATACCGCGATAATTCCGTACTGGAGCGGAATTGGTATTGTGCTAACATCTTTGGATGCAGGGAAACAGGTTGGAGGGATCCAACTGGATTCCTCAACTGTATTTATTTATTTACAGATGTTGATATATATTCTGTCATCATATGATGATGTTTGATGTTGTGATGGACTAATTGATGCGTTGCATCATCGGGTTCAATTTTAAAGTTTAAAAATAAACGATTTTTACTTTAAAAGGGATTTTGAAGTGATTTTTGGAAAGTATACGATTTATTAAATTTTGGAATTTATTTATCTTAAAAAAATAAATAAATGTTATGAATTTAAAGTTATGAAAATTTTAAATTGTGAAATATACCTGAAAGGTGATTTTGAAATAAATAGTCAAGTGATAAATAAAATAGTTTAAGTTGGATTTCTTTTGAATTATTTAAGAATGATATATATAAAAGATGTACAGAATTGACATTTATCAATTAATAGTATTGAAATTTTAAAACGAGTTTCTATAAGTGTTAGAAATTTATAGAATTATAAATTGTGAAGACATGAGATTTATAGAATTATAGATTGTGAAGATTTGAAGTTTATAGATTTATAAAGATTGAAGTTTATAGATTTATAAAGATTGAAGTTTATAGATTATAAAGTATGAAGTTATAAAATGAATGAAGATATAAAATGAATGAAATTGTAGAATAAAGGCTGATAAGAAATTTACTTGCAAATTGGATTTTTGCCTTTAAGTGGGATATTTATCGAAATTGTTAATAAAGAAGATTTATAAACCGAAGTTGTTATAAAACAGAAATGGAATTTATAAGCGTTGTTTTATAAATTCAAAATCAATTGAATTTGATGAATTAAATACTGAAATGTGATTAGTGAAGTATATTCACGATTTTGGACAGTGAATATATTTTTAAGTAAAATGGATAGGGTTTTGGGAAAGCGATATTACGAAATGAAGTTAATTGTTTTAAAAGGTGTTTTAAAACGTGTTAAATATCGAAAATCATAGATTTCAACATTTATTGTTGAAATAGACGTTTTCGAGAAATAAGGAAATGTTTTTATCTAGTATTGGGATTTACATATCTATCTTATTTTCGAATCCCTATACTAGTGATTTTGAGTCGTCGTAACGATGTTTTACGTAACATTCGTTTTGACTCAAATAAATGTTGTTATAGTAAACGATTTCCTTAAAGAATGGAATATATACTTAATTTGATTTAAGTATATCGAATATTTTTCAAGTGTTGAAATAAATGATTTGTGAAATACTTATTATTAGATAAGTAGGGAAATGCTTTTCCAATATGAAATGAACGTTTTGAGATTTTATCTTCTTAAAGATAAAATGAAATTGAATATTTGAAATCGATTTGAGAATCGTATATCAATAGATATTCTGAAGATATAAATTCAATATGGAATTTATAAAGGAAATGAAAACTGTTTAGGAAAAAAATAAACGTTGATTTATTTTTTAAAGTGTAGAAATTTTATATCTAGGAAAGATATTTTTGAAAAATAAATAATTTGGGAAAATTATTTGGAATCTGATGATGTTGCGCATCTTTATTGATAGTTAAATAACCGACTATCAATAATTACCTTTAGATAGGTATTTGTTGTGAATTGAATGAATTTGAATGCCACACTGATTTTTGAATAATCGCTCACTATTCGGGTTAGCCGGGAAAGGACCATGGGGTCGTATAACCCATTCCGAATATGTGATACGTCGTTATGAATTGCATTCGAAGACCGGTGTTGAAGACCGGATATTTTTGAAAACGGAAGGATTACCGTCGAGTTACTCTACATCGGCTGATCTCCGGTTTAGAGGTTTTATCACCCTTAGTGACGGGAAGTCCGGACGTGATTAGAAAATTATCCGGAAATGCAAGGGCTTCGTGAGAAGTGCCTTCGGTTCTGTTCGATCCCGGAACAGACTTGTATGGATTGTGTGTCTGACGTTACAATTTGAGATATAAAGCTGATTTCTTTCAAATACATTTCTGTTGGTGGCGGAGAATTTATTCTCTTAGCTTAACACCCTTCTCTGAGACGTACGAGCTCAGAGGTTATGTAGTTGAAATTTATCAGCGATATATCCCAATTTGGTAACGTGGCATACTGAGTGTTGCTGTGAAATGATCAGTGTTTGATCATTTGTGATATGATCATTTCGTTTGATCTTATATCTTTGTGATCATAGGTTGATCATTTTGTTTGACCCGAAGCAGGGCTTTTTGAGAAAGCGTAGCTTTGTGGACGAGACTTCGTCGAGCCTCACACCCCGGAAATGGTCGAAACAGGACGAATGCAGCAAGGTTCTAGGGAGTAGCGCCCCTTAGTGTATGTCATTCCTTCTGGATAAAGGTGGTATCATGGTATGGAGCCCAGATACTTAACCTCTGTGGTTACTGCATTATTATTTCTATGTGGTTTGTTGCGAATCGGGGATCCTCGGGAAGATCGGTGACGATCGGGGGATGGCATACGCGTGTCAGTAGTTACCTATTTTTGCAGAGGTAACCCGGCCTTGTGTTGGCAGAGATCTAACCGTAACGTTAAATTCTCGGGTCGTCTATTCCAGGGACGTACCCATCGTGGATAGGAAGTTCCTTAGCCTGACCATTTGTTGGAAATCCAAAGAAACAATACGTGACTTGTACGGTTTTAGTTGTAGAACCTATCATTCACTTATGGTGGCGCCCCACTGTTTGGATGGTAGCTATAGTAGGCATAGTTCGAAATGTCTATACTGGCTAAGATTTATATTATACTTTCGAAATGTTTTCTACACTATGCACTAATAATAATATCAAAAAAATGATTTGATTTTGCGTAGTAAGCATCTTTGACTATCATAAGAAGAAATCTCCTCCAATTCTGCGTTTGCATTGTGTGTGTGGCGGGAGGTCTTATGGTAGTTTCATTTTCCAAAAGCACTGCGAATTGACTTTAAAATTTTCTGCTGTTTATTTTTAAAGAATAACTGTTTTACGATCTCACACCAGTCACCATGACTGACTCGGAGTTTATTGTTCCCTTCTAAACTCTGGGTGCCCACAAATTTCCACACGGGCAGTCTAGAGTTAGATTATCAGGATATTCTGGATATTCTGGAGCTTTGGAGATAAGCTGGATGGCGAGACGTAGTATTTGTATCTGATAGTATTTATTCCGCTGTGTATTCTGTATGAGGGCAAGTTTATATAACTGTCCATTGTTGTTTATTGACTCTGATGATATGATGTGATGCAATGTAATAACATATATAATTCTTTTATTTTTAAAAGATATTCATTTATCTATTGTATATTGTTCCGCTGCGATGTGTAAGATTCTGATATTGTTTTCTGTTCTGATGTGTTCTGTTGTTCTTCTTTCTTCTTTTTCTTCTTCTTCTACTTTTTTCTTTTTCTTAAAAACCCTCACTATTGGAGTTTCCGGCACTCGATTGCTCGGCAGTCGATAAAGTGAGTATCGATGTCGAATTTTCGAAAGTCGAAAATTTCAGGATGTGACAAAGTGGTATCAGAGCATATGGTTAAGCGACAACCCTGCTCTGTTGGGTGTTACTCATTAGAGATAGAGTCAGTAGTACTCTAGAATGAGTTGAGTGTAATAATAGATATGAGCGCGTATTTGTTAGTGAATATAAAAATGTTTTATATTGTGTTTGCTTATCCGTTGAGATGTTTATGAATTTTGGTCGGTATGTGGGACGCCATATTATCGATAGAGATTTCTAAACACTTAAACGAGGCAAGACGACACAGTATTGTTTTAAAATAGGGCGAATGAAATAATTTTTCCCAAAACTATTTTTGTATAGAAACGAATTGATTTTCTATAAATTATTATAGTATATGGTTGCATGGATGTTAGAAGTGATAATATTTATGTATTATCATTGAAATTAAATAAGAAATTGAAATCGTAACTCCAAAGTTAAGAAATAAATTCACATACAAATGAAATTAAAGAATGTAAATTATAAATGTGACTTATAATTTAAAACGGAATTCCAGAGAAGTTTTTGGAAATGTTTTGAAAGGAATTCGTAAATTTTGGAGATTCGAAAAGTTTAAAATCTTTTTGGAGTTGGAAATGTATTTCAAAGGTTTTGAAAAGTATTTTAGAGAGATGAAAAGCTCTAAACTCTTTTCGGTCGCTGGAAAATAACTTCGATGATGACCGCGGCATCATTGGTGTTCATTTTCGGGTTTCCAAAAGAGGAATTGCTGCCAAATTGTTTTAAATGGAAGTTGTTTGGAAAATTTGGATTTTTGTTTTGGAGATTCGAAGGATATTTTGAATTGTTTTCAAATGATTTTGAAATGTTGGTAAGATTCTGGAATACCATATGGAAGTAAAATTGAAAGTTGAGATTCATTGCGAATCTCTAAGCGACAGAATTGAAAATGAAATGAGACTTGAATCCGAATAAGCTACTTTGATAATTTATTAATTCATGAAATACAGAAATGGAAGTTGAATTAGTTAAATTGAAACTTGAATTGTGAACTAAATAAAAGACTGGTTCAGAATTGCAAATAAATTCAAGTAAGAAGAAATAAATTTCAAATGAATGGAATTTACAATTGTAAGTGAATAAAATTGAAACTGAATGTTGAAACAAATTTGAATTGTGTGAAATAAAATGAAGCTTTAAGATTAGTTTGAAGTGAACTAAAGATAATTGATGAAATTCAATATTCAGAAGTAAACTGAATCTAAATTAGATTGAAAGTGTAGATTGAATTCAAATGAATGTGAACTGTAAATATTGAACGATAATGAATATGTAACTTCAACAGTGAAGTAAAGATGTATAAGCAGTTGTTATTGAAAATTTTGTAATAGAATTTGCAAAATGATTTGGATATGTAACTAGATATTATGGCTAGTAGGATATACAGGTGTTATGAATTGGGATTTTAATTTTGAAGAGAATTTGAATTGCTCGACAAAAGGTACGTATTTGAATTATAATATGAGTTTTTGATGATTTCTGGTCTAGCTGCTTGGCTTTTTCTTTTTCTTTTTGAAATCTGAGAGTCCGTAGGGACGTTTTGTAGTCGTACCGTATTAGCCGCGCAAAGGAGACGCTAGCAAAAATTTTCGAAATTCCGGGCGTTAGAAATTTTTGAGAAATTTTGAGAGTTTAAAATTTGAATTTAAACTCGAATTTAAATTTTGAAGTAAACAATGTTGTTTAAAACTCATAATTGAAGTTAGAAAGCTAGTTGAATGATAACGAATCTTTATTAGAAAGATTTGTTTTGAAAATTTGAGAAAACTATTATATTGGAAAAATAGTAGACGAGTTAAGGGCCATTTTTCCTAACATGTAATTTCGAGGACGAAATTCTTTTAAGGGGGGAAGTTTGTAACGACCCAGAATTTTGAACGAATTAAATTAAGAATATTTAATTTATTTTAAATATTTGAACGATAATCTAATTCGAATCCCGAATTTAAATATTGAAATCGACGATTAAATTATAAAATTTAATCGATTGAAGTTGAATAAAAAAATTTGTATCTTCAATTTAAAGTTGAAGAAAAATATTTCGAAAGCTTTTAAAATTCGTATTGACAACACTGGAGATAACAGGAGCTTTAGAATTGAATTTTAAACTGTTCTGTTCAGTTTTGAAATTTATATCGTTCAACCGATATTTATAAAATAGTCATTTTTCAAACAGTCTCGGAATTCGACGAAACCAGTTCCATTGGGTCCGTAATATTGAATTATTACCGGATTTCAATTTTCGTATTTATCGGAGTTAATACGTGACCGCACGATAGGTAAACGCATTGAAATTTAAAGTGAATTCAATTTATATTTAAATTTAAAAATTTAGTCAAATGGGAGCACGTTCTCTTCCCCTAGCTTCAGCCTAAAAACACGCCAAATATCACGGGAGAACAACGTGAAAACCATACTCCTTCTATTTTTAAATAACCGATCCCCCTCAGCATTAAAACGAAAATCCCTCTTTCGTTCAAATTAATGGCCGCCTTCATTTCTTTCTCTCCATCTGAATCCCACGTTCGTTTTTATTCACCGCGAGTGGAAGGGAGGTAGCGACGTGGTCGCGGCAATGTTCTGGAAGGCTCACGAGCGCGAGTTCGAGCAACAATGGCGGGGAGACTCGCGACTCTCGTTCGCGTGAGGCTGGCGACGTGGTTCAAGCTGGGGGTCATCGGCGATCTAGGGTTCAACGTTCTTCTCGAGGAGCTCGCCTACGAGGCTCAGGCGATGGGGGCGTTCGATTTTGGAAGGAGGCTCACGTTCAACGGGAGGCAGCTGGGGTGTCGGCGCTGGGGGGATTCGCGAAGAACGGCGTGGCTCGCGACTCGAGGTGGGTTGCGATCGATCGTGGCAGGCTCGCGTGGCAACTGGTGGATGGATACGGTGGCGCGACAGTGGGTCGCGAATTGAGGCCGTGGGAGAGTTCGATTTCTGTGAGGTATTTTTGTTTAAGTTTTGTTTAAATTTAAATTGTTAGTAAATTAAATTCGTCAAATGGTTAGAAAATTAAAATTTATTAAAGGAGATGTAGTTTTTAAATTTAATGTTTTGTTAAATAAATTGTTAAAGGAGAAATTGGTTCGACTGTTAATTTAAATTGTATAATATTTTGGAAGTTAATTTGGAATTTTAAAATGTTAAGTAATTATTTTTAAATCCAAAACTAATATAGATTATTTAGTGGAATATTTATTTAAAGGAAAAATAGTTTTGATTTAAAATTTTGTTAGATAAATCTATTAAAAGAAAATTTTGATTTAGTCCAAATATTAATAGAATTGTATAAATTGTTTATACAAGGTCGAATACAACGAAGAAAAATAAATCTGGGTTTGGAATGGATGGCAAATTAAAATCAAAGGTGAGATCTTCTCACTCAGATTTAATTTTGAATTGCAGTTATTGATTGATTTGTTTGAATGTGCTATTAGATATGATAGGATATATCTATATATATAGCAGTATATACATATTGGCATATGTATATATTGGATTGATTGATTTCCCGCCTCGTATAGCGGATGAGACCCTATTGCGCCGTTAGTAAGCGGATTTATAAAAACCTATATACCGCGATAATTCCGTACTGGAGCGGAATTGGTATTGTGCTAACATCTTTGGATGCAGGGAAACAGGTTGGAGGGATCCAACTGGATTCCTCAACTGTATTTATTTATTTACAGATGTTGATATATATTCTGTCATCATATGATGATGTTTGATGTTGTGATGGACTAATTGATGCGTTGCATCATCGGGTTCAATTTTAAAGTTTAAAAATAAACGATTTTTACTTTAAAAGGGATTTTGAAGTGATTTTTGGAAAGTATACGATTTATTAAATTTTGGAATTTATTTATCTTAAAAAAATAAATAAATGTTATGAATTTAAAGTTATGAAAATTTTAAATTGTGAAATATACCTGAAAGGTGATTTTGAAATAAATAGTCAAGTGATAAATAAAATAGTTTAAGTTGGATTTCTTTTGAATTATTTAAGAATGATATATATAAAAGATGTACAGAATTGACATTTATCAATTAATAGTATTGAAATTTTAAAACGAGTTTCTATAAGTGTTAGAAATTTATAGAATTATAAATTGTGAAGACATGAGATTTATAGAATTATAGATTGTGAAGATTTGAAGTTTATAGATTTATAAAGATTGAAGTTTATAGATTTATAAAGATTGAAGTTTATAGATTATAAAGTATGAAGTTATAAAATGAATGAAGATATAAAATGAATGAAATTGTAGAATAAAGGCTGATAAGAAATTTACTTGCAAATTGGATTTTTGCCTTTAAGTGGGATATTTATCGAAATTGTTAATAAAGAAGATTTATAAACCGAAGTTGTTATAAAACAGAAATGGAATTTATAAGCGTTGTTTTATAAATTCAAAATCAATTGAATTTGATGAATTAAATACTGAAATGTGATTAGTGAAGTATATTCACGATTTTGGACAGTGAATATATTTTTAAGTAAAATGGATAGGGTTTTGGGAAAGCGATATTACGAAATGAAGTTAATTGTTTTAAAAGGTGTTTTAAAACGTGTTAAATATCGAAAATCATAGATTTCAACATTTATTGTTGAAATAGACGTTTTCGAGAAATAAGGAAATGTTTTTATCTAGTATTGGGATTTACATATCTATCTTATTTTCGAATCCCTATACTAGTGATTTTGAGTCGTCGTAACGATGTTTTACGTAACATTCGTTTTGACTCAAATAAATGTTGTTATAGTAAACGATTTCCTTAAAGAATGGAATATATACTTAATTTGATTTAAGTATATCGAATATTTTTCAAGTGTTGAAATAAATGATTTGTGAAATACTTATTATTAGATAAGTAGGGAAATGCTTTTCCAATATGAAATGAACGTTTTGAGATTTTATCTTCTTAAAGATAAAATGAAATTGAATATTTGAAATCGATTTGAGAATCGTATATCAATAGATATTCTGAAGATATAAATTCAATATGGAATTTATAAAGGAAATGAAAACTGTTTAGGAAAAAAATAAACGTTGATTTATTTTTTAAAGTGTAGAAATTTTATATCTAGGAAAGATATTTTTGAAAAATAAATAATTTGGGAAAATTATTTGGAATCTGATGATGTTGCGCATCTTTATTGATAGTTAAATAACCGACTATCAATAATTACCTTTAGATAGGTATTTGTTGTGAATTGAATGAATTTGAATGCCACACTGATTTTTGAATAATCGCTCACTATTCGGGTTAGCCGGGAAAGGACCATGGGGTCGTATAACCCATTCCGAATATGTGATACGTCGTTATGAATTGCATTCGAAGACCGGTGTTGAAGACCGGATATTTTTGAAAACGGAAGGATTACCGTCGAGTTACTCTACATCGGCTGATCTCCGGTTTAGAGGTTTTATCACCCTTAGTGACGGGAAGTCCGGACGTGATTAGAAAATTATCCGGAAATGCAAGGGCTTCGTGAGAAGTGCCTTCGGTTCTGTTCGATCCCGGAACAGACTTGTATGGATTGTGTGTCTGACGTTACAATTTGAGATATAAAGCTGATTTCTTTCAAATACATTTCTGTTGGTGGCGGAGAATTTATTCTCTTAGCTTAACACCCTTCTCTGAGACGTACGAGCTCAGAGGTTATGTAGTTGAAATTTATCAGCGATATATCCCAATTTGGTAACGTGGCATACTGAGTGTTGCTGTGAAATGATCAGTGTTTGATCATTTGTGATATGATCATTTCGTTTGATCTTATATCTTTGTGATCATAGGTTGATCATTTTGTTTGACCCGAAGCAGGGCTTTTTGAGAAAGCGTAGCTTTGTGGACGAGACTTCGTCGAGCCTCACACCCCGGAAATGGTCGAAACAGGACGAATGCAGCAAGGTTCTAGGGAGTAGCGCCCCTTAGTGTATGTCATTCCTTCTGGATAAAGGTGGTATCATGGTATGGAGCCCAGATACTTAACCTCTGTGGTTACTGCATTATTATTTCTATGTGGTTTGTTGCGAATCGGGGATCCTCGGGAAGATCGGTGACGATCGGGGGATGGCATACGCGTGTCAGTAGTTACCTATTTTTGCAGAGGTAACCCGGCCTTGTGTTGGCAGAGATCTAACCGTAACGTTAGATTCTCGGGTCGTCTATTCCAGGGACGTACCCATCGTGGATAGGAAGTTCCTTAGCCTGACCATTTGTTGGAAATCCAAAGAAACAATACGTGACTTGTACGGTTTTAGTTGTAGAACCTATCATTCACTTATGGTGGCGCCCCACTGTTTGGATGGTAGCTATAGTAGGCATAGTTCGAAATGTCTATGCTGGCTAAGATTTATATTATACTTTCGAAATGTTTTCTACACTATGCACTAATAATAATATCAAAAAAATGATTTGATTTTGCGTAGTAAGCATCTTTGACTATCATAAGAAGAAATCTCCTCCAATTCTGCGTTTGCGTTGTGTGTGTGGCGGGAGGTCTTATGGTAGTTTCATTTTCCAAAAGCATTGCGAATTGACTTTAAAATTTTCTGCTGTTTATTTTTAAAGAATAACTGTTTTACGATCTCACACCAGTCACCATGACTGACTCGGAGTTTATTGTTCCCTTCTAAACTCTGGGTGCCCACAAATTTCCACACGGGCAGTCTAGAGTTAGATTATCAGGATATTCTGGATATTCTGGAGCTTTGGAGATAAGCTGGATGGCGAGACGTAGTATTTGTATCTGATAGTATTTATTCCGCTGTGTATTCTGTATGAGGGCAAGTTTATATAACTGTCCATTGTTGTTTATTGACTCTGATGATATGATGTGATGCAATGTAATAACATATATAATTCTTTTATTTTTAAAAGATATTCATTTATCTATTGTATATTGTTCCGCTGCGATGTGTAAGATTCTGATATTGTTTTCTGTTCTGATGTGTTCTGTTGTTCTTCTTTCTTCTTTTTCTTCTTCTTCTACTTTTTTCTTTTTCTTAAAAACCCTCACTATTGGAGTTTCCGGCACTCGATTGCTCGGCAGTCGATAAAGTGAGTATCGATGTCGAATTTTCGAAAGTCGAAAATTTCAGGATGTGACATCTGTCTTGGTTGTATCATCTATTGAGTTATCTGAATTATTTCTTGAATGATGATTAGTTTGTGCCATATTTGCTGTTGGTTGCCTGCTTGACTGTGTCTGTTGAGATGGATTGTAATCCTCCTTGAATCTGAAGTAGCATTTATTTGCCATGTGACCAAATTTTTCACAAATTTGGCATTTGACTCTGTTGTTGCTTGATGACTTTCCTCTGCCCCTGCCCCTCTGATTATAACCACCTCTCGGGTTCTGGTTGTTCTGATTATTTTTATGACCTTTATTCTTTGTGGTTGAAATATAATTCGCTGAATATTCTTCTTGCATAAGTCTTCTCTGTTCTACTCTGCCTTCATGTGCAAGGAGAGCTGAGTTGACATAGTCAAGATCAGGTAGGGTTGGTTGTGTGGCAATGAAAGTCACCAGAGATTCATATTCTTGGTCTAGGCCATTGGTAATGATGAGAATCTGCTCACTGTTTGAGATATTATGGCCAACAGCCTTTAGTCTGTCACACAGATTCTTGATTTTGGCAAGGTATTCTCTCATGCTCATATCATTCTTTCTTGTATTTTGTAATTCTCTTCTATAGTGCATGATTCTTGCTGATGACTGTGAGTTAAAAATTCTTTCGATAGATGACCATATCTCATATGATGTGTAGCAACCAACTAGTTGGGACAATAGGGTCTGACTAATGGATGATAGGAGCCAAGATGCAAGCAAGTTATCTTGTTTCTGGTACAAAGTATATTCTGGGTTGCTAACAGTGTTTCCTGTATCATCGGTGATGTTAACTGGTGGAATCTCTTTGGTTCCTTTTACATAATCCTGTAGATCATACCCTCTCAAAGCAATTTCTGTTTGATATTTCCATGTGATATAGTTGTCTTCATCTAAAGGTGTGTTTATTGCTTGATTCTTAGTTCTGATCAAGACAGAATCTGATCTCTGGTTGTCTTTGGATCTGTTGCCAGTATTTGCTGAAGTGACATCTTCTCCTTCAAGAGCCATGGTGGATCAAGAATATGGATAATCAAGTTTCTTGATCAAGAAAACTGGTTTTGACGGCCAAGAAATGTCCCAAAATGCAACAGAAAAGAGGGTGCAGAGAGAAAACTGCTATATGTATTACTGTTTTATTGAAAAACAGTAATATGTATACAGAAATATTTGTACCTTCAGATGCTTGAATCGGAAAAGTGCAACCAAAGATGGAAGTGATGATCTTGAATCTGATCTGCCTCTTGGATGGCACCGTGGGTTGAGAACAGGTGAACACGATCACTGCAGTGATCTTGAGAAGGGTATCCTCCTCTATGATGATAATATTCTGAGGGGAGAATCAATTCCTCAAAGGAAAATCTGCCGTTTGGCAATGAAGCTCAGATACCATAAAAGAAAGCTTTGAAAATGTAATTGTATTCTTTTATTCAGTAATGGAATTCATAATCTATACAACATATCTCTACTGTATTTATACAAGACTAATAGGCTAATAGAAAGAATAAAAGATAAGTTGGGCTGCGGTGCAAGGCCCATTAACACAGAAGAAAAGCTAATAGGCTTATATTCTCTAAAGTAATACAAGCCGAGTCTTATTATATAGTTCATGTTTGAATACGGTGCATAACCACATTTGTATTGTGGTAGAATGATTTGTTGTTGGTTTAAGGGACGGACGTCGGAAAAATCGCTAGAAGGGTATGACAGACCAAATGGACGAGTTTGCGATGTGTAGACGATTCTTTTTCTTACTACGTTTTTGCCCCAACGTTTAACCGCAGAAGGCATTGTGTAGTAGAGGATATAGATGTGAAAAAGTTTTGTCGTGAAGGAATATTATATACAGAGGGCAAACTAGCTAGCCAGTTGCTGTTTTAAATATAAAACGGCAAAACTGCTACGAATTTACCTCAAAACAGGCGCAGTTTAAAATATAGATGGCATTGGCAAGGAGTATGCATAATCAACTACTTACTTCAAAGAAGAACACATACAAACTGCTGCTGTAATCATGGGCACTTCTTGTTCCGAACGGTTTAAGTGTTACACCAAACCATTTTTCACAAAAGAAAATTGTTCATTCATGATTTCTTTTATATTTATATATATAGGATGTTATTGTATGTTATCATCAGGATGGGGGACTTTTTATTTTCTTCAAAATCATTGAGCTTGCTTTAAATTAAAATCTGAATTGAGTATAAACTGAACAAAATACATTAGTGGCATTTGATAGTATTAATACAATCCAAGGAGATAAACATATTCATAAGACTCTACTTAAGTAATCTAGGCATTCAAGCTTTGAATCCTTTGAGATTGTCCGAGAATCAGTGTGTCAGTTGAAGGGCATTCTTCGACCACTATCTCATAACCATCTTTGAAACTATCCATTCCTTCCACTAACAGCTGCAAGAAAAGCCCACCTGTGCAAGGCCCACCAACTCTTGCAGATGCATATATGGTGTTATACGCTGCCAAAAAGAACGTGTCTCTTTGAGCAGAACTGAAGTTTTTAGAAGATCTTCCGAACTCGGTAACAAGAAGTGGCTTTCTTATTTCCAAATGTGCATCTTGAGTGTGTGAAGTTATCCAACTCTGTAGAAATGTTGTTTGTGCTTCATCATCTGCACCATTTATCCTGAGTATTGTAGATACACATATAAGATTTGACTGTTTTAGTTATAATTAAGTTGATATATGTGGTTTTAATGTGATTTAATTACCACTGGTCGGGGTAAACGTGAATGGTAGCAAAATCGATTTCAGGAATCTGATAATTTGATATGAAGTCTGAACCGACTTCATAGCCTGGATTGAACTGCTTTCTAGCAGGGTTTGATTCTCCATAAAAGCCTTCTCTAGACCAACTTCCAGCATATGGTTGCTATCTATCGATTTTACATAAGCTGACATTTCTGAAATCCACTTCTGCACTCCATACAAACGTAGAAATATATCAGCATAATGAGTATAGATTTATAACTGTGCCGCTGTTACAATTCAGGAAGCAACCAACAATTTGAACAATGGTTTATTTGTTTAACCTACTAGATGTTGGTATCATGGGACGGATACAGAGACCTCAATGCATAACTTAGAAGGGGAAAAAGCATTTCATTTTACCAGAAAATATACCTGAATTTTAGCTCCAGTTGTGTCAGTTAGGCAGCGGGGTTCGTTAATTAGCTCCCATGCAAAGATTGTAGGATCATCTTTGTATGCAATTCCAGTTATTGAGCTGACCCCTGTGAGAATGGCCTGAATTTGCATAAATTTTAGTTTTTTATCACGTTTTTATTTATTTATTGTTTACCGAAGGGATAAAGTCAATTTTATTACCAGAACATGATTTTTGTAGAATTGTTTGATATGGTCATTTGTATAGAAATCATCTTCATTGTTTAACACCTGGCCTTGATCTTTTCCCCATTGGACATACTGCTTTTTACCACCATAACCTTCCCAATTATTAACCAAACTCAGAATTAGATAAACCCAATGGTTTTTTGCCTCAGAAATCACAAAGTCCAAACCCTGATCAGATTATAAAAGAAAAAAAGAAAAGTTAATGTGTGTGTTCTTCATGTATGGTGTATGTACAGGTGCATCATGCCCAAATGTTCTATATATACCTTGAACATTTCCTCATTATAAGAACCAGGAGATATCTGAAGTGGTCTATCACCGCCATCACTGAAAGCCCAACTCCTAACAACATTCAATCCATAAGTGGATGCCTGCTGAAACTGACGCAGCGGCAGAATACAAAAAAAGATGATACGATGAATGTAGCAATCGGTGGATTGATGAATACTGAAATGCCCAAATTCGTTGATCCGAAGATACCGAATTTTAGCTATCTACGTCACGTTGATCGATCACGATACCGTGAAAGTAGATCTTCAATTCTTCGAGCGTTGATCAAGCGCACTTGATACCGCGAATTGGCTTCACGATCGTTGAATCGAGCGCACTCGATTGACCGAAGGTGGAGATAGGAGATCACACTCGACTACCAATTGGATGAAAACACAAAGCTAACAAAGGAAATTTTATTTCAAAATCAACAACCTTTTACAAATGATATAACTCGCCTATTTATAGGCATACAACACAACACTTACAACACAACTCATAGGTCTTGAACGACCTAACACTTAGAATATTTACAACACTTAACAGATAAAACTAACAGTACAAACGACTCAACAACACTTTATACGAACGACATAAGGAAGCATAGTACCGACTTAACAATAGTGTTTAACGACCTAAAGTATCAATCGACATCCGACTTATCAGCCTCGCGACTTATCAAACAAACTCACGACTTATCATAATCGACTCGCGACTTATCAGAAACTTCTCACGAGTTATCATCTTCATGCGACTTAATCATCTTCACGCGACTTAATCATCTTCACGCGAGTTAACAAAAATCATCTTCGCGACTTAATTTCCTGGCGGCATTGCCTCGTAGCTTTTCGCGATTGAAGCCTTAGGTTGCTCGCGAGTTAATGAAGCGGAGTAAAGTCGTTCGCGACTTACTGGAGTTAGGTCGGAGATTGTTTGCGAGTAAAGTCGTTCGCGACTTAGACTAGAGAAGGCGCGACTTACTGGAGTTAGGTCGGAGATTTTTTGCGACCTATCGTTAGGTCGGAGAGCTATTTGAATTAGGTCGGGAAGTGTTATGTCGTGGGAAGATTTAGGTCGTGGAAATGGATTTCGCGGAAGTGGATTTAGGTCGTAGAAGTTAAGTCGATTGACTTCGTCTTCGTAATTGTGGCACCAGGTATGTACTGCATCATCCTCCCTAGGTTAAGAAAAATTCGTCCTCGAATGTAAAAGTTCTTCCCCATTGGGTTGTTTATCTCCACAATAAGGTATAAGATGTTTAACATTAAACACGTCAGAAGTGTAAACATCTTCGGGCAACTTCAACTTATAAGCATTTTCATTGATCCGTTTTATAATTTCTACTGGACCAATCTTTCGGGCTTTCAACTTGTTATAAGCACCCACTGGAAAACGATCCTTTGTTAACACAGCATACACCCAATCACCTTCGTTGAACTCCACACTTCTTCTCTTTTTATCTACCGCTTGCTTATACTTCTCATTCGTCTTCTCCAAACGTTCCTGAACAATTCTATGACAATCTTTCAACTCATCAACGAAATCAGCAGCCCGCTTAACTGTCCCCTTCGGTTGTGGCACTATCGTTAAATCCAACGGTCCCTTTGGCAAGCTTGAATATACAATCTGAAATGGACTGAAACCCGTACTACGGTTGACAGCATGATTGTGTGCGAATTCCGCCTGACATAATTTCATATCCCAACTCTTCAAATTATCCTGCACAAGACATCGCAACAAGTTTCCCAATGATCTATTCACAACTTCAGTTTGCCCATCCGTCTGAGGATGATATGCACTACTAAAATTCAGCTTCGTCCCAACCATCTTCCACAGACTCAACCAAAAGTGACTCAGGAATCGAGTATCCCTATCTGACACAATAGATTCTGGCAATCCATGAAGTCGATAGATTTCTTTGAAAAACAACTGAGCCACACGGACTGCATCAGCAGTCTTTTTACAAGCAATAAAATGTGTCATTTTCGAAAATCGGTCAACCACCACATAAATGGAATCGTTTCCCCTTTGAGTTCGAGGCAAACCCAAAACAAAATCCATACTCACATCAACCCAAGGCTTAGTTGGTACAGGTAACGGCATATATAATCCAGCATTGGTCGCAGTTCCTTTCGAAACCTGACAGATATGACATCGCTCCACGAACCTCTCCACTTCTTTTCTCATCGACGGCCAAAAATAAGATTGAGAAATCAGCTGTAGTGTACGGTCTCTACCCACGTGTCCTTCCTCATGCAGCTCCTTCACTATCTTCATTCGCAAGCTACAATCTGGTATGCACAATTGATTCCCCTTGAACAAGAATCCATCTACCATCACAAACTCATCCGTCTCTCCTTTCTTCACTTTATCTACAAACTTCATAAAGTAAGGATCTTCAACAAATAACTCTGGTAGCTCATCAAACCCTGTCACTTCGACCTTCATTGTAGTCAACACATGATTTCTTCTACTCAATGCATCCGCAACACGATTCGTCACTCCCGATTTATGTTTCACAACAAACGTAAACTGTTGCAGATATGCAATCCATGATGCATGTCTCGATGAAATCTTGTCTTGCCCTTGTAAATGTTTCAACGCCTCATGGTCAGTGTAAAGAACAAACTCTTTCTGAAATAGATAGTGTCTCCAGTGTTTAATAGCTTGCACAACAGCATAAAATTCCACATCATATGTACTATATCTCATCTTTGCTCCCGATAGCTTCTCACTGAAATATGCAATAGGACGCCCCCTCTGACTCAACACCCCTCCAATTCCAACCTTCGACGCATCAGTGTGTAGCTCAAACAACAACTGAAAATCTAGTAATAATAGAATTGGTGCAGACGTCAGCAACTCCTTAATCTTTCCAGAAGCATCCCCTGCTTCCTCTGACCATGAAAACTGTTTCCCTTCATACAATCTGTAACAGGCGCCATCACACTACTAAAGTGTGGAATAAATCTTCTATAAAATGAAGCCAACCCATGAAAACTTCGAACCTCTGTTATCGTCTTGGGCTGTGGCCAATCTCTAATCGCCTCTACTTTACTCTGATCCACCTGTATCCCTTCCTCTGATACAACATACCCCAGAAATAAAACACTATGCGTCATGAACACGCATTTCTTCGTTGCAGCATAAAAATTTTCTTGTCGCAGTACCATCAGCACTTCTCTCAGATGATTCAAATGTTCCTCTGGATTTCCACTATATATCAGAATATCATCGAAATACACCACCACAAACTTCCCAATGAATGGTCTAAAAATTTGATTCATCACCCGCATAAATGTACTCGGCGCATTTGATAAGCCAAATGGCATTACCAACCATTCGTGTAGACCCTCCCTGGTTTTAAAAGCAGTCTTCCACTCATCACCTGGCCTGATATGAATTTGATGATATCTGCTCTTCAAATCAATCTTCGAAAAGATAGTAGCTCCGCTCAATTGATCTGGCAAGTCATCCAACCTCGGCATTGGAAATCTATATCTCACAGTAATCTTATTCAATGCTCGACTGTCAGTGCACATTCTCCACGTCCCGTCCTTCTTCGGTACTAACAAAGCTGGCACAGCACACGGACTCAAGCTTTCCTGCACACTCCCCTGTTCAAGCAATTCTTCCACTTGCCTCCTCAATTCTTCATGTTCCTTCGGACTTATTCGATAATGTGGTCTATGTGGCAACATTGCTCCCGGAACAAGATCAATTTGATATTGAATGTCTCTCAGTGGCGGTAACTCCTTTGGTAACTCCTCTGGAAAGACATCCTCAAATTCTTTCAATACTGGTTTCACTTTCTCTGGAATTTCAACCACTTCTTGACTCTCTCGCCCAATCAACAAGTACACTTCAGGCTCTTCCTCAACCTCCTTAACAAACTCCTTCAAAGATAATAAAGTTTTCAGCTCTTCAATCTCTTCCGACTTACTTTCTCCTTGTTGTCTCTTCTTCGGAACTAAGATAATATTCGTACCTTCAAACATAAAACTGTAGCTATTGGTCCGACCGTCTTGCTGTACTGCTCGATCATACTGCCATGGTCTTCCCAAAAGTAAGTGGCAAACATCCATCTTTACTACATCACACCAGATTTCGTCTTTGTATTTCTTCCCAATAGAGAATGGAACACGAACTTGTCTATCCACTTTCACCTCTCCTCCTTTTCTCAACCATGCTAACTTGTACGGATTCGGATGCTTCTCTGTCTTCAACTTCAACTTTGTTACAGCTTCGGTTGAAATTATATTGTCACAGCTTCCTGCGTCAATCACAAATTTACACACCTTTCCCAGTATAGTGCATGTAGACTGAAAGATATTACTCCTCAACCAACTAGCTTCTTCCTGCTTCGGTGTTAAACACAATCTCCTCAGCATTAGATTACAACCTTCATCCCCTGACGCAATATCCTGTTCATCCTCCTCAACTGGACTAGAATAATCTCCATCAGCCTCCTCATCTTCAACTTCTGCAATCATGGTTCTCTTCTTTGGCTTTGGACACTGATTGCTTTTATGACCCAATTCCTGACAATTGTAACATTTGAAACCGTTGTTAACCTTTGCCTTCTCAGCCTCCTTCACCACTGGTTTACTGATAGGTTTAGAAACATTAGAACCTCCACTAACGCCCTTCACTTGATTGTTGGAATTAGTAAACACACCACCTCCTCGTCGTCCCTGTTTCTCCCAGGCCAACGCCTTCTGATGTGCTTCCGCTACAGATCTAGGATCGAACATATTCACCATATCCTGAATCTGCATTCTCAATCCCCCAATGAATCTAGCGGTCAGCTGTTCCTCCGTCTCCATAATATCATTTCTAGCAATGAGTTGATAAAATTCATCAGCATAGTCGTTAACAGACTTCGTTCCCTGTCTCAAGTTTTGCAGCCTCTGATACATAAGCGATTGATAATTATAAGGTAAGAATGTGGCTCTCATCAGTTTCTTCATCTTCTCTCAAGATTCAATCTTCGACTTCCCCATCCGTTCACGAGTAAGTTTAGTTTGCTGCCACCACGCTAAAGCTCTACCCCTTAACCTTGTAGCAACCAACTTTACTCTACGATGCTCAGGAACCTCCTTGAAATCAAAAATCTCTTCAATGTTAGACAACCAATCCAAAAACTCCTCAGCTTGCATACCACTTTTGAATTCTGGAATTTCAGTCTTCATCCCAGATTCCCACTTGTGATCGTACTCCGACTGATTTCTTCCTTGTCCACGTCCTCGTCCATGAACACTACCACCATCATACTCCTCTTCACAATCCGATGTATATCGATGTCGATCCTGACCACCAACATCTCTACCACCAACATTCCTACGATCTACATTCCTCCATTCTCGATCATTCACATTCCTCTCACATCTTCGATCATCATCATCTCTATAACAATCTCGACTCACGCTTCTATGATCACTATCAACACTTCTCTCTCGATTTGAATGTGGTGAAACTCTACTTCTCCCATGGCTCGATTCAGGTGATACTCTTCTCTGATTTTGACTCATCTCCAACATCATTCTCTCTAATCGACCAATCCCTTCATTAATCTTTTCATTAAAGTTTTCGTTAATTCTTTGCTCCAACTCATCGGCTTCTTCTCTCCCATATAAAGCATCAATGTTGCGATAACGGTTAGCTCTTCTCGGAGGCATGATCACTCTTCAACAAATTCCAACAAAAACTTCACTTCGATCTAAAAATCTTCAAATCAAAACTACCCACTTGTTGAAAACTTCAAAAATCTCCCAACGAACAAATCTCGATAAAATCTCGATAACCCACTTCTCCAAATGATGTAAATCTCGCACAACTCCAAAAATCTACGCAAACTCCTTGCGTTCTAGCTCTGATACCAAATGACGCAGCGGCGGAATACAAAAAAAAGATGATACGATGAATGTAGCAATCGGTGGATTGATGAATACTGAAATGCCCAAATTCGTTGATCCGAAGATACCGAATTTTAGCTATCTACGTCACGTTGATCGATCACGATACCGTGAAAGTAGATCTTCAATTCTTCAAGCGTTGATCAAGCGCACTTGATACCGCGAATTGGCTTCACGATCGTTGAATCGAGCGCACTCGATTGACCGAAGGTGGAGATAGGAGATCACACTCGACTACCAATTGGATGAAAGCACAAAGCTAACAAAGGAAATTTTATTTCAAAATCAACAACCTTTTACAAATGATATAACTCGCCTATTTATAGGCATACAACACAACACTTACAACACAACTCATAGGTCTTGAACGACCTAACACTTAGAATATTTACAACACTTAACAGATACAACTAACAGTACAAACGACTCAACAACACTTTATACAAATGACATAAGGAAGCATAGTACCGACTTAACAATAGTGTTTAACGACCTAAAGTATCAATCGACATCCGACTTATCAGCCTCGCGACTTATCAAACCAACTCACGACTTATCATAATCGACTCGCGACTTATCAGAAACTTCTCACGAGTTATCATCTTCACGCGACTTAATCATCTTCACGCGAGTTAACAAAAATCATCTTCGCGACTTAATTTCCTGGTGGCATTGCCTCGTAGCTTTTCGCGATTGAAGCCTTAGGTTGCTCGCGAGTTGATGAAGCGGAGTAAAGTCATTCGCGACTTACTGGAGTTAGGTCGGAGATTGTTTGCGAGTAAAGTCGTTCGCGACTTAGACTAGAGAAGGCGCGACTTACTGGAGTTAGGTCGGAGATTGTTTGCGACCTATCGTTAGGTCGGAGAGCTATTTGAATTAGGTCGGGAAGTGTTATGTCGTGGGAAGACTTAGGTCGTGGAAATGGATTTCGCGGAAGTGGATTTAGGTCGTAGGAGTTAAGTCGATTGACTTCGTCTTCGCAATTGTGGCACCAGGTATGTGCTGCATCAGAAACGTTGTCGTTACTTGATTTCTAGTTAACGGGTCGGATGCAGTGTACAACATCCAATATGCGTTGAACCCGTTTGTGTAGAATGGACGTCTATTCATTACGAAATGGTTTCCACTAGTGGAGGCGCGAAACCACTACTGCTATTCGAAGCATTGGAAATGCCATTGAAGTAATATAATACTATGAAAACTAGAAGCATATACTTGCTCATTTTGGTTAAATATCAATGTTTAGTTGGAGACTTGGAGGTTGCATGAATTGAAATATGGCAAGTTCAATCAGGTTTATATAGTACTTGAATGCATGCAAAAGAACAAAACAGATCTCCACCTTTCACTGAAGGCTTTGGCAAATAAGGAAACTGGGGGAAGGATTTCTGACTTCTGAGCACGTGAGCACCGAAAAAAGCAGTTATATATGATTAGCCATTGTCAGGGTTTAACTTTTCTTTTTAGGGTTTTTGCTTGCTGAAATAAGTATCTATTGCATTTTTTATACGATGCATGCACCTCTATACATTGTTTAGCAATGACCCCATGCATCAGCAAATGCTCCGTCTGTATAAAAACAAAAGACATTTACGTTCTGATTGCCCATTTGCGTTTGCGTGTTCTTTAACCTCACGGGTTATTGAGAAATTTTACCAACTTGTATCATAACTAACTGTAGTCTTTCATATTCATTCATGTGTTGTTGCATGATGTGAGCTTCATCCATATACGTATTGCTGTCTCCAAACTTGCAAATGAGTTTCGTCCATATACGTATTGCTGTCTCAAACTTGCACATGGAGGTTGTATGTGCATATATAAAAGGTTGTTGGATAGTTACTTTTATCAACGATGGTTTACATATCTCAGTTTGCACTTTATACGGAGAAGCTATGTTGCATACAGTGTTTTGAAGGGTTCTGTCCACATATTACATGACCTTGTATGTTATAAGTAATCATAATCACTCGTCACAACAAAATAAAATAAATATGTGGAACCCACCATATCACATGAATCAATTAGGAGGCTTATCTCCAACTGCTGGTTCTCTGTGCTCATCAACGGTTCGCCTAATGGGTATTTCAGGGCAGGGCGAGGTCTGCGCCAAGGAGACCCGCTCTCGCCTTCGCTTTTTGTGATTGCGGCTGAGGCTTTCATCCGCGGCCTACATACCTTAACGATTTATAATCAGATTCAGCGTTTTGGTATTCCTAGGGGCTGTCCTCTCATTTCGTCTCTGTCGTTTGCTGATGACATTGTTATCTTCTCTAACGGTAGTCGCTCCTCTATTCGAAGACTCCTTAGTTTCATCCATCTATACGAGAGATCCTCCGGTCAGCTCGTTAACGCTTCTAAAAGTTGTTTCGTCCGTGCGAAGGATTGTTCCGCCTCTCGATCATCCTGGATTGAGACAACTTCTGGTTTCATCGAAGCCACGCTTCCTTTACCCTACCTGGGTATCGTTCTGTACCGTGGTAGGAAGCTTAACGCTTATTTCGACCCTTTAGCTGACAAGGTGAGGGGTAAGGTCATTCGTTGGAATGCGGCTCTTCTTTCTCAGGCCGGCAGACTGGTTCTCATAAAGTCTGTGTTAGATTCGTTGGGAACTCATGTCTTCGCGACTATGACCCCAACCTCCTCTTTCTTTCGGACGTATCGTTCCTTGGCCTCTTCCTTTTTCTGGGGCAACAAGGTAGACGATCGCCGCCATCACTGGATCTCGTGGGACACGGTTTGTCGCCCCAAGAACGAGGGCGGATTGGGGCTGCGCAACCCCAAGGATATTTGCTCTGCATTCGCTTGCAAACTGTGGTACAGATTTGGTACTAACGACTCTTTATGGTCCTTGTTCCTTCACGCTAAGTACCGTAGGCTAGCGGGCTCTAATTATTCGGGTTGTCCGTCCTACGCTAGTGAGACTTGGAAGCACATGCAGTCAGTGAAATCTTTATCTGATTCCCATGGCGGTCTTTTAGGCTGGGACGGTGCCCCGTTTTCCATCCTCAGAGCTTGGACTTCGATTAGAATTCATTCCCCTATCCGTCCTTTGTTTTCCTTCATCTGGGATTCTCGCTCTCCCCCAAAAGTATCGACCCTGATGTGGCGTATCCTCCATGATGGCCTTCCATTAGACGAGAATCTCCAACGGATAGGCATCCCCTTAGTTTCCCGTTGCAGTTGCTGCGACAGTGGGGATTCTGAATCCTTAAACCATTTATTCTTCGCTGGTTCCACAGCCAGATCTTGCTGGAACTTCTTCGGAAATTTGGTTGGTGTTCGAGGTATTACCAGATCTGTTAACGATCTTCCATCAACCTGGTGGTCTGGGAACTCCAGGAAATCTCTTCGTTCGATCATCCATCGATTGATTCCTTGTCTCCTTTGCTGGCACATTTGGTGTGCTCGGAACAAGGCTATCTTCGACAGTTCTCCTATGGATCCCGTGGTCATTATTCGGCGCGTCAGGAATGACGTATTCCTTGCTTTCCGAGGTCGGCCTTTCAGGGGGCGCTTGAGCCCCGGTAGCCATCATCTAGTGGGTCTCTTGTCTATTACTTGTGCGCAGAGTTCCGCTAGAACTGGCGTTGGTTGAGTGCTTGATCCAATCAGAGCGTTGGTACTCAACCGACGTTCTTGACTCTCTCAACCCCCCCCCCTGTTGGTTTTGATGTGGTTGCTAGTTTTTTCAGGTTCAGGTTTTGTAAGGAGTTTTGGTCGTTATCTTTGGCTGGGGTTGTTTCCTTCGGTTGCACTTCAGTGTTCCGTTCTACTTTTCGGCTGTAGGAATTCGGAGCTCATTGGGTCTTGCTGTTTGGATTGTTGTGTTTGCTTGATGGCCGCTTGCTCTGGGTCTCTAGGATTACAGTATTTTGGCTTGCGGATCTCTACTGGTATTATCTTACTCTGTTGGTGGGTGGTTTTCTATCTGGTGGTCTGGCCTACACCTTTTTTGGTGTAGCGGGGATGATGGTTGAGCGGTTGTTAGTTACTTCTACTTCAGCATCGTCTTATGGTGCTGCTATTAGCTTAGCTTGTTCTTTTTCTTCTGTGTTTTCTTCTGTTTTTTTTTCGAATTGTGGGAGGCATATTTTGTATGTCTTGCCGTGTTTTGTGTGCCGTTGGAGAAAGGCTTGTTTCTCCTTTTTATAATAATACTTACATATTTACTTTAAAAAAAAAAAAAAAAAAAAAAAATTATGAGGTAAAATAAATGGCTTGTCCGTAGGTGCGGCGCAGTGGAAAATAGACTTGGGTTTTGGTAAAAAGACACAGGTTTGATTTTTACCATGTGTTTTCCTATTCTATATAAATTTACCAGGAGGTATGAAGGTTTGGATCAGCAGACGGCTTTACTATACCCTTCTTAGGAGTTTACCGATCCGTCGGATTCTCTTGGGTTTTCATAAAAAAAGGCTAAAATGTGTGTAACACATGGAGTACACAAAAAACAGGGGGACAAAAGATTTGAACACTTTTTTAAAGACCCAACTCTGTCTCGGTTCGATCACGGTTAACATTCGACCATAGAGTACTACGGTTGAACCAATAGTCTAAACTTAAACCCTTGAAAAATATCTAAACCAACATCTTTGAACCATACTGTTAATCAAACTTGAGAGAAAAAAGGTTGCTTAATTCTTCACAATTTCACGCGATCAATTTAACAAATAATTTCATTATTTTACCACTCAATTATTGGATTACCTTGTCAATTTTGGATGATATGATACATTATTATAGTACATTTATAAACTTTAGCTCAAGGGAACCTCTTTTATATTAGAAAATTATGAAATTTATGCTTTTAAACTGAATAAATTGTTATAGGAATTTTCAATTAATATATATTATCAAATGTTCAGAATTGTTTTTAAAAGTCAATATATTACTTATATTTAGTTAAATTTTTGCATTACTTGAAATAATTGTAGATGTAAAGCAAAAAAACGAGAAATAATGATCAATGTTGTTCTCACGGTCTGATCGATTGAACCAATAGAACCTTTGACCTTACACCACCAAGGTTTGACTAATGGTTCAATCTTCAAAACTACGGTTTCAAACCATAAATTTTAGGTCATATATATGATCATTGACACATGATGGCTCATTAGTATATCATATAGAAAACTCTGAGTTGTATCCATATGACTTTACTGTCTGTCAGTAACATTTTTTCAGGAATCAATCAAATACTTGATCAAAATGATTAAACCCATAATCAAGCTCTTAAATACATAACAATGGTTATGTCAATTTCTAGCAAAACCTAAAAGTCGGGGTATATGGATTATTTATAATAGTGAGATCTGCCACAATAACCCTGAGAAAACCTCAGCTTCCCACTTATACAAACTTATGTCAACAAAAAAAATTAACAACCACTTTTACTTTTAAAGATGCAAAGAATTTTGAGGTGTAGATATATTTTCCCCTAAAAATATCAAAACCACTAGCTAATTTGGCCAAATGATTATATTTTCAAGAAAATATGTATTCTTTTTATCTTTTCCCTCTTTAAATAATTTTGTTGATTTGATTTCTCCTTGATTATAAATAGAATAAGAATGTGTGTAGGTGGACACACACAGATATATGTACGTATGTATATGTATGTGTGTGTGATTAATCCATTATCTTGTGTCTTGTGTATCTGTACACACACGTATGTATGTATGTGTACACACACACATGTGTATGTATGTGTTTATGTATATACATATACATACAAACACACACAAGATACAAGATAATGGATTAATCAAGAATGTTAAGAATTATTATCCACACATTATTACTACTAAGAGAAGTTTGGACATCAGCGTAACTTAATAACTCCTTGAATTTTATGTCACTCTAGTGATGATTCCTCCAAGTCTTGATTTTGATAGAGCTTTGCCTTCTTTAAGGGTCTTTCACAATATTAATAATTAATCCTTGGATATTTGAGTCGTTGCTATAAAAAATTGTCCATTACCTTGGTTCATTCAAAAAACCTAAGATAAAAAAAACATGCATAGCTAGATTGTAGTTCCCAAATTAAGAATCAATAATGTAAAATTCATGTTTTAGGGATCTAATAAATCATTGTATGGACCCTAATAAGGCTGTGAATCACTACAAAATAAATTCCATTTAAAGACTGAAATGTAAAGACTAACTATTTTCTGTCTTTAACTAAAGACTTCATTAAGACTAAAAATTTCTATCTTTGATTTCTATTACTTTCTATTACTAAAGACTGAAATTCAGTCTTTAAGAAGTATATAAAATCTAAAACTATTTAGAAACTGAATTTTTGATCTTTAATTCGATTTCTAAAAAATATTAAAAAAATTTCAACATTCCATGGCTAGGATTCTGTTTGCCTTTTCAGTCTGATGGTTACATTTAATGATCCGTGTGGTAGTATTTAGGATTAGTTAGAAACAATTCAGATCTGCAGCTAGGATAAAAAAAATTATGTATTAAAATGAATAAAATGCACTCATTATCTCCTACAATTATGTTCTTTCCATAACCGCTTACCACCTCTTTCTCACACAAAAGCTATATCACATCAACGTCTTCCACTTAAAAGAGCATTAACAATGCTAAATTAAAATTTTCATGAACTTCAACAATAATTACTTACTCATGTTCAAATCCATTCCCTATAATCTTAAATCGAGAAAGGTATATTTTTTTCATTGGTTCTTTTAAAGAACTTTTCTGATTAAAATTATTTTTATTTTTGGGTGTAATTTTATTTAAAATCTAACTAACAATGAGATAATATTAAATTCATGCAAGTTAGAATGATCCTGCAATTCATGTTACATGACAAGGAAGACTAACAGAGAAATGGGTTGTTTGCAGCATCCATTTGAAATTTTATTCCTTGTTGTCCAGTAAGAAGAATATGCTTCTTTCGGTGCATTAAAGGACTTCCTGTTTGAAGTGTATAATGGGTCCTCTTGTTAGAGAAATTACAGTGGTTGATCTTTTAATAATGTGAAAAATGCCGTTGTTCTATAAGCATTATAATCAAATGATACTTTTGTATTCTCTATGTTTATGGCATCTGTTATCTTATTTGTTATTTCTTGTTGTATTCTCTATGTATTTTGACATCTTTTATCTTATTTTGATATTTCTCATCCTTGGATTGAAATAAGAAAATTATAACAATTCTTGCATTTCACACACATGCGTATGTGTATATATAGTTTGTGACCGATCAGATACTGTATTTTAGTCTTTAACAGTCGATTTTTAAAAATATTTTGAGATAGAGTTTCGGTCTTTATATCTAAAGACTATAATTTCGGTCTCAAACTTTTATTTGGACTGGTAATATAAAGATTGAATACTCGGTATCTAATCAGTCTTAAAGTTTTATTTAAAGACTGAATCACCTAATTAAGGACCGAAATTGACAATCTTTAATTCAATATATTTTTATAGTGAATTAAATGTTAGAATGATTTCTTTAGGATCATCGAGATTATGACTTGACAAGATCTGCATGGGTCATTGATGAAAATAGAAATCGCACATCGGCTAATAACTAAAATAAGATCTTGTATAAATATGTAATGACAATTATTCACATTAACCAATTAATTTTGTGGATAACTAAGTGCTCCATTAAAAATTGCTAAACAAAGGTATTAGAGCTAGGATGATAACTACTATGTATGTGCTAAATGCCATAGTGTGCCCCGTCATCCAAAATACAATGATCGTGAAGTTGGTCAAATATGCCATATGAAGGAGGCGGGATGAAAAGTAATAGTCCAACATTGAGAAATATATATAAACAAGATTCTTTAAAAATACAAAGTAAATTATTATTCACATTGGATAACAAGTTTTGTGCATAACTAAGTAGTTCTCTAAAAAATGTTAATACTGGTATTAGAGATAGAATCATAGCTAATACATATGTGCTTAACAGATGCATATCACTAATAGATAATATAATATTTACCTACCTGATTTTACCGACATCATTTTGACACCTATAGTAAGGGGTTGACAGGGCATCAGAATGGTGTTGGTGTATACCTAGCCTTTGTCATGGCGTTAGCGGGGTATCTACTTGGAGCGGGCCCCAAACGTAAGGCCCTAGTCGACGTTCTTTCCTTTTCCACTTTTCCAATAACAGAAGTATAAAAAATGATTTCGGGCACCTCCGCCTCCCTCGATTTCAAACATCGCAAGCCCACCGCCTCCTCCTCCCTCGACTTCATACGCTGCAGCCCACCACTTCCTCCTACCTTGACTTCGACCGTCATTGCCTCCTCCTCCCTCAACATCATTGCAAAGCATAAGCCGCAAGTCCAAGCCGCATATCTGACCTCATTGATCGTAGCAAGACCAAACTGCCACCTTGTCAATTGCCGCAAGCCCTAGCCACAAATCCCTTCTCCTAGTCGCCACTCAAGGCTCCATGGGTATGATTTATTATTCCAATTTATTTCCTAGGCAATACTGTGATTTGATTAGCTTTGTATATGATATAGATTCGATGGTTTGTATTTGTTGGTATATGATCGTTGACATAGGTTCATTGGAATGATAATTTGTATATGATTTGAGATATCCTTGGTATTGTTTTTAAATTGTTTGATAATTCATTACCATTGAAATGATGGCATTAATGAAACCCTATAGATATTTAATTTGGCTATGTCTGATAAGTACAGTATATGACCACAATATAGATATTCATTTTCAAACTAAAAGGATATTGATATTCGTTTGATACGTTATTCGTCATATTTGTCCCAGTATTGAAAAAGTTATAAACGCAATGATATTTATGTTTCGTAAATCAATATTTCAAATGAATGGTTAACAAAATTTCAAGGCTACTTCCTTCTTGTTCCCCATGTATGCTCTATTCACTACAAAAAAAAGTCATCCATAGCGGTATATAACCGTTATAAAAGCAAAGCGCCATATGGTCACTATTTACATATTACTACAGCGTGTATATGCCGCTATAAAATGCGTAGATACACTAGCCTGCTATACTTAACAGTAGCACCTGCATTATATTACCTTTTTATAGCACTTATATTATATAACTATAATTTTTAAGCGCTATGGTTTATTTTTCTATGTGTTTGATGCATCCTTCTAATATATTATAGTTTAGTAATAGTGTATTAAAATGAATCTTCTTTAAATACATAACAATATGAACAATGTAAGAGCCGAAGAATATAATAATCAAAAAATGTAACACATTATATCAAACATACCAAATATCCACAGACATTGTATTAAACATGCTCAAACATACACATAACATCAATTACATATGTTTTCAGTACATACCAAAAAGTAGTAGGAAATGTTTTAAGTACACCCCAATAAGTTGTCATTTTTAGCTGAGAACAAGTACATGTCACACACCAAAAAGCAGTCCATTTGTACCCCAAAAAGTAGTCAATATTCAGATCTTTCTTCTTTCGCTCCTGCACTAATATATATATATATATATATAAGAACTTGAGACAATGTATATGACAATAGTTAGGATGACTAACTAAATAATGCAGTAATTGGTTGACACAAGGAGCTGATAATGAAGTGCATTGGTAATATACATGAGAAACTATGCTCAAGATGACACATATAAATGTTTAGCAAAAATCAATGAAATACATGAGTCAAGCATGATGTAGACACACAATAGAAAAACGAAAATTATGAAAATGAATAAGAGGATAAGAAAAATAAAGAAATCATTTTACTAAAATGTTATTGCCATACCTCAAACTTCTAAAAGTAGACATCATCTAGGTAAGGCTGTAATCTGCTACAACCAAGAAAGACTGGCAAATGGCATCACACTCATGAAGATAAAATAATATAATGCATTGTTTTTTATGCAAAGTACATAAAACAAGAAATTAGATACAGGTTTTCTTCCTTATAACTAGCAAGATTTATAAAATCAAACTCAAAATTGCGTGTGTTCAATGTAGCTGTTAATTGCACTACCAAAGAGTACCATTTCCACCACTAGGTTCCTCCATGGCTTCATCTTTCACGGCACCTTCAGTGGTCAAATTATCGCATCAATTATTATAGCAAATGTATTCTTTTATATTTTAACTTTGATAACTTAACTACCGATAATGGAGAGTAGAGAGGAGAGGTCAAGAACTCCATATATGGTTACTTGAAGCCCATCGTTGATAATGGAGTTACTGGTTTTGGTGGGGCTACAACGACAGTTAATTTTTCATAAGCTTAGATAATTTATTATTTATTATAGATTTAGTTAATTTTTATAAAACTTAATTAATGCAATTAATTTTTATAAACTTGGTTAATTGATTATTATTATATAAATAAATTTAGTTAAATTTTATAAAATTTAGTTAAATTGGTTAACACTTTATCATTTATCATTGTTATTGTTGTTGTTATTCTAAACTTAGTCATTTTTTATGAAACTTAGTTAATTTTATAATTTATTATACTGATATTCTTATTATTATTATAAACTTAGTTAATTATTCTGAAACTTAGTTAATTTTTATAAACTCAGTTTGTTAGTTTTTAATATTGCTATTATAATTCCATTGTTAATTAATTATTATTGTTATTATATAAAATTAGTTAATTTGTGATTCTTTGGCTAAACCCAGAAGCCTATAACCTATAATATTATCTTAGTTGCATCAAAACTACAACTTTTATCTAGCCAAAACCCATAAACTTATGGTGATGGTGGACTAAAATATGTATATGTATTTCAATTTAAGAAACATAGGTATGGAGGAGGTGGAGGCTGGCATGACATAAATCAAACGAAAATAAAAGGAGTTATTGACCCACAAGCATTGTGTGCAAGCATTCAAAAGAAAACAGTGAGTAAAGCTAAAGTGATATCACATGTATTACCTCCACTCGGTGAAGCTGAACCACTCGCACCACAAGTTATTGCATCCTAGGTCAAATATCATTCCACCACTCAAATTCAAATGAAATTTGCTTTATATAAATAACATTGCAGATAAATAAAAGTGTCATGTACATGCATAAAATCATTTAGTTATGTATACATGTCAAAAAGCTTTATTTTATTTTTTTGAAAATGGTACTTTATATACAACAAATCACTGTGACGACATATCACATGTCAATAAACGTTCGAATCACGCTATGCAAGTTTCGAACTTGTGACCTCTCACACCAAAGCCAAATCACTTAACCACTGGGACAATGGTGCTTGTCGCTTATTTATTAATTTTTGCATAAATGACAAATCTATTTGGAATATATGTACAGGTGAGTGGAGTCATAACAGTGGAATTATATGTCAACATGCATTGTGCGGCGTGCCCTCAACAGCTTAGGAAAAGGATTTTAAAGCTTAGAGGTATAATTCTTCACATAACAATAACTAGATAGTATAAAATGTCAATCTTAAGTTCCATTTTTATAGTCTAAATGATATTTTATTCAATTATGAACATCATCAATTGTATCTTTCAGCTTAACTTGCAGTATATGTTGGGAGATCTATGCATATTTATTTCATGTCCAGTCTATTTGGATATGAATATTTAACAATTAAAATGATTGATTAATCATTCAGGAGTGCAAACTATAGAGACAGAGTTAAACAGTGGCAAAGCAATGGTAACATATCGAGTTATCACGCCACCACAAACATTTAATACAGAAATGTTCCTCCGTGTCAAAATCTCTAAACCTAAGACATAAAACATACATATAATGAAAAGTGTTATGCAGGGAGGAGCTAAATATAACTGGAAGAGAGTGAAGTTTAATTTTAAAAGAAATAAAACATTGATACAGAGTGCTGCTTAGAGTTTTGCAGCTTTCACTTAATGAAAGGAAGGCCAAAAGGAATTATTTAAGCATATTCATCATACTAAGAACAAAAAAACTGTCTTACAATATGCGGTCATAGAAGAATGTCCAGGTAACTGCAATAAATGCAATAATGTAGATGGGATTACAGAGCATAACCCGAGTTTCAATTACCTAAATGAAAAATCCACAGTAACTTGGGTGTCTCATAAATCTGAGTAATAGTATAAACAATGCATGAAGTAGAAATAAAATTTAAGTTCACAACAGTTCCAACTGTGTCACATGCCAATCCTCATGATGTGCTTAGAGCAGCGCGCCTTTCAGGCATTGTGCCTGCTCTAATTCAGTCAGGAAGTTTGCATCATGTACAGTCTGTGCGCAGATTAATGCACAGCCCGTGCACATTCCTGTACAGTCAGGAAGTTCAACTGCCCCCATTTCCAATGTGCAATATATTGCAAGCCCAAATACAGTGTTGCTTGGAAATGGTGCTCAACCACCTGAAAAGCATCTTCATGCCTCACAAATATCCTCCTGATTTTGCTCAATGGCATGAAGCATCTTCTTGCCACATCAACTTATTTAATTTTTATAAAACTTAATTAACAAAGTAAATTTTTAAAAACTTAGTTAATTTATTATTTTTATTATTATACAAATTTAGTTAATTTTTATAAAACTTAGTTAATTTGGTTAATATTTTATAATTTACTATAAGTATTAGAATCATTATTATTTTAAACTTAGCTAATCTTTGTAAAGCTTGTTTATTTATTGCTATTATTGTTGTTGTTGTTGTTATTGATATTATTATTATAATCTTAGTTGATTTCCATAAAGATCAATTAAAGTATTATTATCATTATCAATTTAATTAGTTTTTATAATCTTAGTTAATTTATTATTATCGTTGTTGTTGTTGTTGTTACTATATAAATTTAATTAATTTTTGTAAAACATAGTTAAGTTGGTCAATATTTTATAATTTGTTATTATTATTATAAACTCAGTTAATTTTCATAAACATCAGTTGTTGTTGTTGTTATAATTATTATTACAATTTAGTTAATTTTTATAAATTTAGTTAATATTATTATTATTATATAAATTTAGTTAATTTTCATAAACATTAATTGTTGTTGTTGTTATTATATAAATTTAGTTAATTTTTATAAACTTGGTTAAAATTATTATTATATAAATTTAGTTAATTTTTATAAATTTGGTTAAAATTAGTATTATTATATAAATTTAGTTAATTTTTATAAAATTTAGTTAACTTGGTTAACATTTTATAATTTATTATTTTTATTTTTATTATTGCTATCATCATTATAAACTTAGTTAATATTCATAAACATTAATTGTTGTTGTTATTATACAAATTTAGTTAATTTTTATAAACTTAGTTAACTTGGTTAATATTTTGTAATTTATTATTATTACTATTAGTAGTAGTATAGTATTATTATTATAAACTTAGTTAATTTTCATAAACATTGGTTGTTATTACAATTATTATTATATAAATTTAGTTAATTTTTATAAACTTAGTTAATATTAATATTATTATAATATAAATTTAGTTAATTTTCATAAGCAATTAGTTGCTGATTTTATTATTATGTAAAATTAGTTAATTTTGATAAACTTATTTAAAATTATTATTATTAATATATATATATATATATAAATTTAGTTAATTTTTATAAAACTTAAGTAGCATGGTTAGTATTTTATAATTTATTATTATTATTTTACTTAGTTAATGTTCATAAACATTAGTTGTTGTGGTTATGCCAATTTAGTTAATTTTTATAAACTTAGTTAACTTGGTTAATATTTTGTAATTTATTACTATTACTATTATTATTATCATTATTATAATTATTATAAACTTAGTTAATTTTCATAGACGGTAGTCGTTATTATATTATTGTATAAATTTAGTTAATTTTTATAAACTTAGTTAATTTGGTTAGTATTTTGTAATTTATTATTATATTAGTATTAGTATTATATTATTATTATTATAAACTTAGTTAAATTTTGTGGACATTAATTGTTATTATAATTGTATAAATTTAGTTAATTTTTATAAACTTAGTTATTATTATATAAATTTAGTTACTTTTCACAACAAAATTCTTATTTGAATTCTAGTTTTCACACCAAATACTAGGAAATATGTCTTTAATTAGTTTATCACAATGAATGCAATGCAGCACTTGCTGATAGTAATTCAAGTTGAAGATGGATGTTCGAGTTAGCAATAGTTAGACAAGGAGATTCATGCATTTATAACAACGATCTCGACTAACAACAGAGTGTGATCCATAATTAGCAATAGTAATATAGATGACAAATTCTTGAACAATGAGGATTAACAAATAGTTGCAACAAAAATCATAATGTATATATGTCGGATTTTTCTATAAATATTGGGTTGATAGTAGTCAATATATACAGGGTGGACTTAGATTGGCAATTTTCAGGGAAAGCAAATAGATCGCCATCTATGTTATGGGCTTTAAAGGGTAGAGTAAGCTTGATTATTATGATTTTTGAGTTACTATTCATCCATAGATAAATATGACATTCAATAAACAATTAAAAGAACCCAAACCATTTGATTAATAGCTCAATTGGTCAATATTTTAGAAGCACAAAAAAAGTAGCGGTAAAAGATTAAAACTCGTTTGGTTAAATGTTTATAACATGTCATACCGAAGATATATATGGTTTATCAATTTACTATATTATATATATATATAGTATTAGCAAAGCAAAAGGCACAGTCGGTAGCTTGATAAAGGACATGTCATTTGAGTAAATGGCAAGGTTTACCAAACAGGTATGAAGGCATTGTTTACTCTAATCACCAAGCTTTCCAAAATTAGTTCATTTCAGTTAGGAATCATAACACATACACAAAAGAGCCTGCCATCCACTTCAAGCTAAGAAAATGCACTTTTAATGGCTAAAGTTAAAATGACTAGTGCTAGTACTATATTTTGGACACTCGCGTTTCAGGAAGGGTAAAAAGGAGGAGATATTGAAAACAAGCTATGTTATAACATCTACAGTGAAAAGACTGACTTTATTGAGTCATACCCTAACTTTAATTTGACATATGTCGACAACAGCATATATCAAAATTCCACGATTTAATATTGACAATGGTTCTTGAATCATGGCTTTTTATTAAAGATACTTTGTAATGTGGCACAAACAAAAACCCATGATAGTAAAACCGTTTTATCAAACTATAAGACATGAAGATAATGAAGTAGCAGCCTTTATAATGAATCCACTGAAGACTAATATTTAATCATTAGTCCAGAAAAAATTTGTAGCCCAAACCAGTAAGATCGATCAAATTTGCAAAACAAATATAAAAGACATAAAAGTGCATAAACACCATCTAGAACTTTAGTATAACTAGAAATAGCAATTTATAAGCTCACAACAACATTTTAATTTATTTTTCAATTTAGCCTTAAGTCTAAACCGAAAAATTAATAATCGATCATGAAATTAATTTAAATGGTGTCACTTAAATAGAGAAAGTGATGTGTGTTCTTATGAAGCATATCTATACTATATTATTATTAGTGAGTTAAATTTCAAGCTCACACATGCCCCCTTGTAATTTGGCAACTGAACAGTCACGTATTTTGTTTTTCTTTTACTACGCATATATTCCCTTCCTCCCTTTTCATCCAAACCCCCTAAATATTCCTGTATTCAAAAATCGAAGCGTCACTTTTCCACCCAAAAAAAATTAACGATTCAATTTGTTTTCATTTCCCACTCATGGCAAAAACCCTAAATCAATTCCACTGCTCTGCCATCTGACGAAGTATCTCCATATGACGAATCAACTAACAAGTTGTTCCACTGCGATAGGCCATGGCGATCTTTCTAATGTAATAGTCGCAGATTAGACCATTTCTTCAGCTTCAATTCAGATCGAGGAATTTGATTCAATTATTTCAGGTATGTTCTCCCTTCATTTTATTTCAATCATCGAAATGTTTCACGAAATTCGCTAATTACTATCGTTTCATAACTATGATGTGTCCTCTAAGCCAGAGTTGACTGTTGTTTCGCTTTTTTTTATGCCTTCAGCTTCATGTTCAGGTAATTTCAACATCTTTGATTTGCAGGTACTTATCTAGATATAATTTTCTCATAATCGATGTACTTAGTCGTATTGATGATGTTTTAAATTTGAATTATTTGTATTCTACTTGAATTTTCATTTTATTTCCATCTGATAGTTATAATTTTCCTTTTGCAAAGTTTTTGTATATATGATAATTTTTATCATGTTTTTAGATTGGTATTTTATTTCTTGCCTAGACTAAAGCTTCAAAATATTCAGGTTGTATTCTTGAAATCATCTTAGATTCTTGCAGTCGCATAGGAAAATTTAAGATTCTAATCTCGACTTAGAACTTGGACTAATCAGTTAATCATCTTAAAATCTTTGTTTCTCCTTCTAAACTCAACTCATAACTTGGGTCAATAAGTAAACTGTATTATTATCTAAATTCAATAGGCATTATGCAAACAAAACGTCTTTAGGCAACATAATAATGAAGAATTGTAACCCATTGTTTGTTAAGTTTAGGAGATTTCATATCCATCCATCGCACTGCCTTTGTTAAATTCGATGGCCATGGCTTTACTCCATTTCAATAGCAGTCAGAAATCTAATAATGCTGTGTTATTCATGAGGTAAAAAATTTAGTATACAGTTTATTAATTTTGTTCCCTCTAATTGGATGTGGAATTATGTCGAATCTTGGTTTGCTGAAATAATATATCAAAAAACATCTGTAAATTCATCATATGCTGGCTTTTCTCTCATACTGACTTAATAGTAAATCTGGAGTTGGTTTGATAAATATTTAACTTGAAAATATTTCCAGGTAATTCGTTACATTAGTTTCTCCTACAAACTATGTTGAAACAAATGGTTATCTAGCACAAATGATATCTTTTATATTGTCCATCTGGATTAGCTTGCACAATGATTAATTCATGTGAAACTTTTCATATATAGCAATAGAACATGAATAATTAGTAAAAACAATGTAATAAAAAAATGTATATATCATGCTAAATCATTTCTTATGAAATTCTAGAGTTAATAAGATCGTAAATAACACTTATAGTAATAGAGAGATGACCATTGAAATGAGTACCTTGCCACAAGTTATAAGTCTATGTGCAGCTGATATCATACAATATCCTGTTTGAAAAAAAGGATATGACCTTATAATATGTGCACGACAGTTGTTGGGATTATTGCAGAATATAAAGATGATTGTTTATATTGTTGTAGCATGCCTCCATGCTCTTAACCTCAGCAATAGTGCTTTTTGGTTAAGAGAAATTGCCGTTTGACATGAAAATCTCTTTAACTTGAAAATATTTCCAGGTAATTCGTTATAGTTGATAAATATTTAACTTGAAAATTATAAATAAAATTCGTTACTTTGCGTTTGAAAATTTCGTTTTGTTTACCTTCTGAATAGTTCTGTACGGGCTCAATAGTCAAATTATGACTATATTAGGAGATAGTAGTTTTCACATTGCGTCGATTTTTTGGTTATGCAGTCACTGCATGATGTTTTATATAACCACTGCATAGCGTACAATGTTCCTAAAAGTGGCTGTCACTTAAATGGTTGGACTAATTTTTACTTGCTCTTCTGTTATTGTTTACTTCTCCTATCATATAATCTATAAGTCCAAATGTGCACACATAGACCATGAGGTACAGTTGAAACTCAAAACTACTCCATTATATTTTTATTATTTGGTATGTGTATTGTGATTTCGGTCATATATTTAAAAGTAATGTCACAAAAATTATAATCTATACCAATATCGCACACTTATAATAAGCTTTTTGTATATACTTTAACTAATAAAATGCATTACTATGTTTCCTTATACAATATACTTACGTTGTACCTGCGTATTCTGTTTTAACTTATATTTAATCAATTATATTTATTAATATAAAGGGATTGCAACTTGAAACTATTAAAGCAACCGTATTCATGATATGAAATCGAGGACTTATTTCAGCAATGAGGTTAGGTTCAATATTCATACTGTACTATAATACTAATTATAATAAAACGAACAATTTATAAATGGGCCAAATCCTACTAAAATCAAGCTATAAATTTTGAATACCAAACATGTAAAAAATATATGCTCAACCAATTCATTGATAATGTACAAATAGGCTGAACAACAATTGTTTCATCCTTTGCAAGCTTCTCCTTTTTTGGAATATATAGTTTGATGAAGGTTTCCCCTTTGATTTATATAATCCCATGATGTTAATAAGATGGACAATATAGTTTTTGATTACTTGCTCATCGGTATGAGATTATGAATATAATTCCAAACATAATACATGCCAATTTAGGTATGCACTAAAAATACGTACTGATGATTGTTGTTCATTGATTTACAGTCGATCGAGAATTCCTAATTTTTTTATTAATGATTGTTTAAGATAAAGTTGCAATTGTTTGGTATCAAACCCACTTGAATCTTTTTTCTTCTTCGTAGAATCACATTTGTCATGATCATGTTTCTCATTTCTACTATAGCAAACATGAACATTTCTAATTTAAATAATCACAAACATGAAAATGCTTTGATTCATTCTTAGGTGCATATGTATATTATAAAGACTATGGTATTAAATTAATTATTTTTACAATTTAGATTAATTTATTGTTTGATCATATCTAATCCTTCTTGATGATGCATAAGTACAACTCTTTTTATTATGAGTTTGTTATCTAAAGAAGAAATTGGACAATAAAGGCTAAATGCAACTAAAATTAAACAAAAAATACTTTGCATCAAACATATAATATAAGGAGATACAGAGACATTAAATTTTCAAGAAAAGAGTCACAGGTCCCTGTTTTTGATGTTGTTATAGGAAAAGTCCCTACAGAAATGAATACGTAAATTTAGTCCTTATTTTTGAAAAATAAAAAACGCAAGATGCCTTGCACTTATCTGACAGAAAATGCAAGGTAACTTGCACTTTTCTGTTTTTGAAATTTTTTCGAAATTTTCAAAATTTTGAAAAACGCAAGTTATCTTGCACTTTCTATAGTTTGCGCTTTCTGATTTTAAATTTTTTTTGAAAATTTTAAAATTTTTGAAAAGTGCAAGATAACTTGCGCTTTCTAATTTTGAAATTTTGAAAATTTTAAAAAGCGCAAGCTAATTTGCATTTTATAATTTAGAAAAAACAGGGACCTAATTTACATACTTATTTCTACATGGACTTTCCTTGTAACAACATCAGAAATAGGGACCTTTCGTGCAAAGCCCCTTAAATTTTTTTAATGTATAGGCCTGAATTTGGCATATTTAGATAAACAATACTTAAAAGAAGTAGGAACATTAACTTATCCTATGTTTGTTTCTAAGCTGATATCGTTACCACGGTTGTGTTAATTTTATTTTATTAAATAGTTTTCAGTTTAATCTACATCATTTTGTGCAGCACCTCAAGAAAGAAGAGTGAGCTAATACAAGGATACAGAGCTATGTTAATATCACAAAGCATGCACAACTAGACATGAAAGCATCAAAGTTGTTAAAGTAATTAAAATTAAATAATACAGTAGGAGATACATGGTGTGTTCTTCCTTTTGATTCACTGGGAGCTATCTTATAGATTATTATCTCCTTTTGTTTTCCTTCAAACTTGCTTTTGTTATATTATTTTAGAGTTGCTACAGGTTTAAAGGTGTATGAGGAAATGTTTAATGCTCTTGAGACATAAAGCTTTCTGACTTACTAAATAATGTCCATATTTTGGATTATAAAGAGATTTCAGATAAGAAATTACTCATTTCATGGGAATAATTTGAAATCATTGGTTGTTTTGGATACATGGAAAGTGCTTCTTCTGTTATATTTAGTGTATTTTAAATTATTTATGCATGTCTCAAGTATCAATTTTACACACACACACACATTGAATATATTTATCCTACGTCTTTTGCACCCATACTCGCTAGATTCTTTACCAATAAACTACAACACGATACTATATTTTAGAATTACTAGGCATGACTATATAATCAGTAAATCACTACTAATGAATTAATGCAACACAATACTTTTTTTAAACTGCTAGGCATGACTTATTGTAGCACTAGACTATAGTTAGTTCATTTCTTTATTATGCCATTTTCATGCATGATAGTTGTAATAATTCTATGATCTTTTTTATTTATGCTGTAACATGGTCATTTTCTTATAGTTTTCTCCCCAGGGACTGTCATATGTATAATAAACTTGGCATTCTTACTAAATTTAACATTATATTTACTTCATGTAACATAGGGAAGTTGGATCTGATGTCAGCCAGAGTTATACAGCAGTAGAAGTTGACCATTGCACGAAGCGAGTTATGAAGACTTACAACAGTAGCAACAGCAGAAGTTAAACGATGCATGGTGGTTGAAGTATTTTTCCAATTATTCCATTATTTAATGGCTGAGAAAGTGAACAACTATCTATTTTTATATTGTACTGCCTACAATTGAAATAACAGTACATGCTTGGTTTGTAGTTTATTTTGAAAATGCTATCAACTTCAACTACCGTAAAAAAATTATTCCATCTACTTGGTCCATAAATTAACGTCTCTGCCTGTTCTCAAATGAATTGTGCGTTCGTGCATGCTTTTCATTTATAACATCCCAGTACAGGTTTACACAACAACATGTTCACCTTTACTTGCTGGTGTATTTATGTTACTTAACAGCGTTTCAATTCGTGCGTTGCTCAAACTACTCCAACATTCAGAACATTACTATGTGCTACAACATAGCAGAATAGTATACATTATATAAGTTTCAAATATCAGTAATGTAAGTTTCAATTCTAATAAATTATTGCAACGTCAATAAATAGAATGACATACAATATTTCCAATGCAACTTATTAACAACAATCCGTGTGCATAGCACGGGTTCACACTAGTTATGATAAAGAGGGGGTGAGACAAGGAATAAATGGAGGGAATATTTACAGTGTACATTTCCAAAGTAGTGGATAAAGTCAGATGTGTGTGTTGCATGCACACCTAGTGTACATTTCCACAGTAGTGTACATTTATGTATGTTTCTTTCTCTTTTTCTACTTATTTTTCCTTTGAATTGATGTTATAATGGTTAATTAGTGGATGTTCTAATTTGGAGCAGAAGTTACAAACCTCGTATTCGGCAAATGGTACCAAACGATTTTATTTTTATACCAAATCATGATTACATACCTCAACTAACACAACCTCATAGCAAAGCTGAATATTTAAACCATACATTTTCCCAATTGGGTTGCAAATTACATGCCTCAAATTCAATTTTGTAACATATTCATTCAGTTAAGCTAATTCTGGTTTTATTTACTACTAGCTTATGTACAGGAAACTATATAATCACAACTTGAACCATCAACAAATGATTCAAGAATTTCTGAAAATTATAGATGTTGCAAAAAATGTAGGGTTTGAAAAAATCGCATCATTTCCCAACATATCTCTTGATGCATGCTGGTTCGGTTAAGGGCTTAAGAAATTGTAGAAGATTTAGATGTCCAGATTTAGTAGTCGATTGGGCCTGTGTTCGACAGCGGTGAGATTTCGATTAGGGGAAAGGAATCCTTCTTCATGTATGGAACCCAAGGCAACGGAGGGGAGAGGAGTGGTAGATAAGGTTCGAGAAAGGTTGAAGACAAGATAAAGAAAGAGGAGATGGCGGAGAAAAATAAGGCGCTGTTAATTTGTGGAATGGACTTGAAGTGGAAGAGGAGAATAATTCGAAAAAGAAGCGGCCGTCGAAATAATTGGGGATCCCGCTTTATTAAAAGCGTTACGTAACCTATCTCTAATCTAAAATAAAACAAATTAAAAGGAACAATAACACTATAGCACAAAGCGCTATCTATTTGCATTATAAAAATCAACTTTTCTTGTAGTGATTGCATATGGTATTGGGAATAAGGGGAAGTGCTGCTCAACTTTTGTTAATCGTTTGATTTGGAATGATTTATGAAGTTTTAATATCATTACGTTTGTAATCGAAAGTATAATGGTCGGTCATTTAAAAAAGTATAGAAATTCCTAGATTATATAGCTTTGAAATTACTTGTGAATTCCATAGTTTCATAAGAAAATTTATAATGTTATTGAAATTAATAATAAAATTAATAATGTTATTGAATGTAGTAATAAAATTAATCAAAGTACTAAGAACAAACTAATAATGTTATATAAAGTAATAATAAAATTAATAACTATATTTAAACTAAAAATAAAATTGATAATGTTATTTAAATTAATAATAAAATTAGTAATGTTATTTAAGTTAATAATGTTATTTAAAATATCAATAAACTTAATAATATTATTTAAATTAATTAATAATAAAATCAATAGTTTTATTTACATTATTAATAAAATTAATAGTGTTATGTAAAGTGATAATAAGATTAATAATGTTACTTGAATTAAAAATATTATTTTGTGAAAGATAATGTAAATTTTGTTTTATGTGTAGAGTATAGAAGACGGATTATTTGAAGATCAAACTTGGATGTACATGAGAGGTAAAAGAAGAAGAACGATTCCATTGCACTTTAGAAATGGTATGGATGCATTCATGAAAGCGACATCTTGTAATAAAACAAATATGAAAGAAGTCTGATGTCCGTGTTCGAAATGTCGTTGTTTGAAACTTATAGAATATTATACTATGATATCACATTTGCAGGATATGGATTACGATGAACCATTCATTAAAGAAAATGTAGATCTAGAAAATAGAATGACTGAAATGGTTTATGATGCCATTGGTTTGAGTATGTGGACCGAAGAATCGAATTTGGAGATCTTGACTCGAAAGTGAAATATTTTTCAACTTGTCAGAAGCATCGAAACGACCACTTTATAAAGGTTGTAAAATGACATATTTGTCGATGACATCTAGGTTAATCGCTATAAAATCCAAGTACATTGCATCGAAAAACCTAATGAACACAATTCTGAGCTTGTGTAAAGAAATGCTTTCACCTAACACTGTATTGGTATAGAATTGGTACTCCCCTAAAAGAGAGGTCTCTGCATTTGGAGTGCCTTATGAAAAATTTGACACGTGTCCAAGTGGATGCATGATTTATTCGAAGGAAGATAAAGATTTTTCATTGTGTAAGTTCTGTAAACAACCTAGATATAAGTCGACGAAATTCAATGGTAATGGCGTACCTTTCACCATAATGCATTACATTTCGATTACATCTAGATTGCAAAGGTTATATGCATCTAACTGCTATAGTGAAACACATGTGATGGCATAGTGAACGACAATGAGATGAAGGTGTTTTATGTTATCCTTCAGATGGTGAAGCTTGAAAACATTTCAATAGGACATATCCTGATTCTAAAGAATCATGTAATGTTCGACTTGGTTGGTGTACAGATGGTTTTGCCTCATTTGCTTCCAGTGATTCTAACACTATACAATCTTTCTTCTTGGATGTGTATGAAGAAACTGATAGAGTTAGGGGTATGCCCTAGGGGCAATTATGTAATTTGTTACATATATCTAACTCATTGACCAATCTTGTTCGAAATAAAGGTATTTTCTTTCTATTATATATTTGATATAATATGGTTATATTAATTAATCAATTTAATTAAAAGTATATTTAATAGAAAATCCACAAATGATATATTTTGTGATAGTGGTTACAAAGTGTTGTAACCATGAGTAATTTATCACAATGAAACAAATATACCATTTTAAATGTTCCTAGTCAAGATGCATCGAGACTGGATACCGATGTATCGTTGAGACTACAGTATGTTACGCTTTTTAAATGTTGGGCAGTGTATTACGCATGACTGTTGGGGGCACCAAGGGGTTACGTATTGATAGTTATTGGATAACTATGGAATGACTTACTAGATAGTTTTCTGTTGGTTAATATAATTAAGGTCAAGCAGAGAATATCGATGTGACTATTTTACATAGTTCTCTCGGCTTGAGAATATTGTTGATCTTCAATGTGGAAGCTCCACTTTGATGTAGTTAAATCGTGGCACGACATCAATCGAATGACTATAGTTGGGTCGAGTGGAAGCATTGAAAGTGAAACACTATTTAAGAGAGGATTCGTATCCTCAGTTATATGAGGTTAGTATCACAGTCAACTCAAAGTCAAAGTCTCTGGCCAGAGCCTTTCGGTTAATATTAATTGTTATTGTTGAACCAAAAACTTTGTGTACGGACTATAAAGTTGAATGTGGATGATATTGGAATTTTGACCATTACCAAATTTCATCACTACTAGAACAACAGTAAATAGCGATGGAGGCTTCCGACGGTTGTCGAACTCCGTGGCATTTTCGTAAATAATATATAATAGTCGTCGATAGCCGTCGAAAACCGAAACAACGACACCGTCGGCGGCCCTCGCTAGCCATCGAAAATTATTGTGCATACAGGCCCCTAGCCGAGACATGGTGCTTCATTATTCAACTTCCCCAAAATCCACCAAAAACCCTACCTCCGCCTCCTCTCCATCGTCAACCAGTCGCCGTGCCTCCTAAGCTTCTCCAACTTCATCATTCTCCAATCTCAACAAGCCTAGCCCCTTCATCAATCTCCAATCAGGTTTTATTCCTAAATCCTAATTAATTTTGATTTGTTATATTAGGGTTAATTTGTTGTTATAGTTGTATAATATCCCATTGATTGTTTGGTATACCCTATTGAATGCTAATTAGGTTGTTATTATAATTTTTTATCACTGAAATGTTGAGAGAGAAAATTTGTTTAGCGTATATGTGTGTTAATTGGTGTACATGCATTGATTAATTAGTGCATACGTGCATTAGGGCTACTTTGGATTAATTAGAGTCGATGCTCGAAATTTGGTGTATGCGTTTTCAAGATAACGAAAATGATGATTTGGTGTATGCGTTTCTTAGAATGTAAATAAATTATTGTAAAAATTGTTGTATAATACGCTTTACTTTTTGTAAATCCCTTAGAGAGTTTTTGGCCCCGTCTGACAAATATTGTATATGATCATTGTATGAATATTTGTTTTTATCACAGAACGGACATTTATATTCATTTGATACAATATTTGTCGGATTTGTCCATGTATTGGACAAGTTACAAACACAGTAGAAATTATATTTTGGAAATCATTTTATTTTAAACAGTTCACAAAATTTCGACAATGCTTTCTTTTTGTTTCTTGTGTACACACATATGTGTACGATACAGGAAACAAAGGGGAAGTGTTGCCGAAATTTTGTTGAATCGTTTAAAATAAAATGATTTGCAAAATATAATTACTACTTTGTTTGTAATGGGTTGTAGGATGACCAACCATCAAAGTGTAAAACAATAACCTAAAAATTGTAGATTATATTTATAATAATTTGTGTAAATCTGTTTGAGCATACTCATACCGTTAGGCAGACAAACGATAAGGGATCTATGTCGTATGCCTGGCATGAGGATGATAGAGCGTACGTCGCACATGTAAGTATATTTTAAGTTATAAGTTATTAATAATGATAATTTTAATTAATTAGTTATAAAATATTATAATAATGTCATGTAATATTTATTTGTATTTAATTTTTCCTTGCAGGAAAAATTTATGCAGGCGCATCCGCAGATGCTTGAGCATTCCGGACGGGAGCAGTTGACCACTGACGAGGAGGACACGATCTTTGACTCTGTTATGGACCCGACCCAGAGAAACATGTGCTACGGCTAGGGGAATCAATTGGAAGTTTATAAAAATTAACTACGTTGTAAAATTTTCTTAACTTTTATAAAAGTTGTGTAATAACTTAAACATATTTCGACTTGTTTTGTAGGCTCGGACATCACAAATGGCTTACCGAAGGGCTCAGGCCAACGTGGAGATAAATGAGCTTCAACAGCGGATTGCACAACTGCAGGAGCAGGACCGCCTTCGAGCAGTGCAAATGGAGCAACTCAACCAGCGTTTGGCCAAGTATGCAGAGCGTCATGGAGCATTCCCTTCGTCTGGTGGTTCCAGAGCCGATGATGAGTCTTGAGGTACGATTTGCAGTTTTTTTTAAACTGATGTATATAAACATTGAGTGATGGTGAGGTTATGGACATGTGGTGATTGACATTGATTTGTGTGGTTGATTTGGTGGTTGATTTGTGGAGTTAATATGTGGAGTTTGATGTTGGATGTATAAATTGTACATTGATGTTGGATGTAAATATTGGAGTTGGGTGGGTGAAACTGATGATGGAAGGTTTGTATTGTATTGAATGAATATGTATGCGTTTGATATGATGGAAGGTTTGAGTTTTTATTGATATTGATTTCAACTTATATATATGACTTATATATTGACTTTGATGAGTTGTGTTATATATTGGTATGGAAGTGATGCTGTGCTGCAGAAGAAAAAATTTTTACCCAGATTTCCGGCGGCTACCGATGACTCCCAGCGGTTTAATGGACAATATTTGCGACGGCTAGTGTAACATCCCCTATCTAGAGGCCCAAAGATAAGCGCTACAGATGCTGCAATCATCTATAGTATTAACTTCCGACGACTAAATACGGCTATGTTAATAGTATTTATAATATCAGAAGCACTTGAATATAAAACAAATCACAGATTTCAAAACAACGTTTTTTCCCATCACATTTCAAAACAGATGTTCCATATTAAGATTACATAATCCCAAAACGTTTTCCAGGCAATGATAAAATATACTTATTACAAAATACGTCAAGATCGGCATATGAAGATGCCCCCTTGGATGATCAGAGTCATATAGTCATAATTGACTTAATACATACACAGCGGAAATAAACAACAAAACAAAGAACTACAACTCCTAATAGCTATCTGTTAGCCTCCTGCTCACCTCTGGTAGCTTTATTCATCATCCTACTAAAAACCTGAAAGAACCTCAACCCTCAGCCTACTCAAATCAATTGTGAGCACTCGAGAGTTTAAGGGGAAACATAAACTTCGAGTCAGACATAAAGCCTGGTGTGAATAATACTATACATCCCGGTTATTAATGTTAAGTGAGACCACGTCGCTTAGTGAAACGGGTTTCCCCTCACTAACATTCTTTTAAAACATATCTTTTGCAAATCTTTTCCTGCAACCAAAACATGTTAAATACTGTAAAGCATTATCATGTAAACATACATATCAGGTAACAAATGAACTATCTGTCCGAAAACTATAGTTTTGTTTGGCTTACTATTAACCTTTGGCTGACTCGGGCCTACCAGACAATATAACAAAATAATCTAACATCTGTTAGACACCTCTTCTATACGATCTGTCCTTAACTATCTGTTAAATACTTCTCTTCTAGACAGTTTGTCCCTAATTAAACATCTCCCAGGGTCACCTGATCCTAATGGTTTTGTGGGCTTATCGATAACCTATCTGTATACAAATATATATTCCCTTCTGTGTGTAATCATAATTTTAGGCTTAACTACGACAAAGCCCTACACACTGGAATTTTGGACTAAATTAGCTGGGGCCAATAGCTAATGTATAGGGCATGACCCTATACCAACCCCATCTGGTATTCTAATATCCGAGTCATTTTTACTTAGGGATATTTTTTCATAATTTTCCTTGAAAACCTTTTCATCTAAAATTGATTTAAAACCTTTTAAACCAAACTTAAACAAGGAAAACATTTATACTCTATGCTTTACTCAAAATCACCTTGCCATGCTATATATACTTTACTCGAATCTTTGTTGATGAAAACCTTTAAACATTTGAAAGTACCTCTTTCGAACCTATTGAAAGTACCACTTTCGAAACCATGTAAAATCCCTTCTTTCATTTAGGCCGAAAGGCCAAATCATCTTTTCGAAACCATTCATATAACCTTTCGGAACCATTGATTCCTTCGAAAGCCAAAAACCTTAGACATCCTTCTTTAAAACCATTAAACGTTGCCTTTCGAAACTATAGGAAAAACCTTTCCTTTTAAACTTATTCAAAACCATTGGAAAAACCTTTCTTTAGACCTTTCGAAAACATAGGGGAACCACACCTTCGAAACCTTCTTTAAAACCTTTCGAAAGTATCAAACTCAAACCTTTCGAAAGCACTTAGGTTCAATTTAAAACATGTGGAAAAACACCTTTCGAAACCATTTAAGTCGAAACCATTCTCTTTCGAAAGCATTGGGTTATTCTTTAAAAATCACTAAGGGTCATAAGCAATAGGGTCGAAAGCTTACCCTTTCGAAAGCTATAACTAAGTTGGGAAGTGATAGTGTCGAAACACACTTCCGAAAGTATTGGAGAAGCGGTAGGGTTTTATAAAACAAAACAACCCCCTTCGAAAGCTCTGTTTCGTAAGGTAGAAAGCGGCAGTAAAGGCTTCGACATAGTCAGAAGATATCATTTAAAAACAAAGGTGAAACTATTTCATAACCAACCTTTAAAACCATTGACTTAGTCGAAAGCTATTACTTAGAACAAAGGCGCAACCTTAAAACCTTTCTTTAAATCAATTGACCTAGTCGGAAGCCAACTAAGTCGAAAGCATCTTAGTCGAAAGCAAGCAGGCACTTTTCTCATTTAAAACATAAAGGCGCTTCGACCCTTTTGGAACCCCTTGGTTTCGACTCTTACCTTCCACCTTTGTCCAATTCACTGTGTATCGAAATTGATACTATGTGTATTGGTTTGAGGAAGGAGGCGGAGGGTCTTAGTCGAAGGCTACTTGGGCGAAATCAAAAGTGGCGAAACAAACTTTTAACATGAATTTCTGATTTTAAACCATTTTAAGTAAACATTTTAACTAAACTGCCTTGTTTGCCAAACTCTTATTGGTTGCTAATTTTTATTTTCTAAAATACTGCCAAAATTTCAGAATTAATTTATTTAAATCATTTGCAAAATACCCTTTCTCCTTAATTAAATATATAAAACATTTAACTTCCGTACCTTAAATAATTTTATATATTCATCAAAACACTTTGGAAAATTATACAAAAATTCAAGAAAATCCTTTTCAATATGTTTTTTAACATATGTAAATTTCAGACCAAAACTAATTATAATTTAACCACAAATTATTTATAACCCAATAAATCATTTTCTTCACTAGAAAATTAATATAAAATCCAAATTAATTCAAAAAATCATGAAAATTGAAACCATCTCTAAAATAACATTTTTGGTCTGTATCTAAAATCGCAAGCCATATGGATGTCATTAAATAGGGTTTTCACATTAAAACATATCATAAAATCCATAGGAATAAGTATAAATCATCAACATGTGTACATAAGCATTTTGATGTTCAAAATCATGGCTAAATCATGCAAGATATACTCGGGTTTCATCTTAAAACCGAAATCATTTAGAAAAATTGAGATGTAGAAATTATTCACCTTAGCTTTATGATTAGGATGTGAGATTTGATCTTGATTAGTTTATTTGATTCTTCTCTTAAATCCTAGCTTTACCTTCTCTTGAGATTGCTAATGGTAGCCGGACTTAGTATGGTTACTTTTGTTTGTGATAAAATGAAGTGAGGGTGTGTTCATTTTCCTAAAGGTTTAGGATATAAGTTTAATCATCTTCCTATTTTGCCCTCCCTTATTCCCTAACACCTTAATTCCATTTTACTTCTTTTATCTATTCAATAACATGGCACGGCTACCCCTTAATTAAATCACAAATCTCAATCCATAATCAACCTATATTATTTTATTTTATTTTATTTAACAAATTAAATTTCCTAAATAATGTCACTAAAAATATGGGGTGTTATAATCTCCCCTCCTTAAAGAATTTCGTCCTCGAAATTACGATAAGCAGCACAAAAAAACAATCAAAGGTAAAACATACCATCAAACAAATCAGGATAGGTGTCTCTAATCCTGCTTTCAGTCTCCCAAGTACAGTCTCTAGCATCATCACTCCACTGGACCTTTACTAATCTGACTGTCATATTCCTCAACTTCTTCTCATCTCTCTCAACTATCCGGATAGGCTTCCTAACTATAGTCATATTTGGTTCCACTACTAAATCCTTTAACACAGTCGGTGCTATAGTAGTGTCTGGATCCCTAACACACTTCCTTGGATGAGAAACATGGAAAACATCATGGACACTTACCAAACTGCTTGGTAACTCAACTCTATATGCAAGTTTCCCAATCCTTTCTAAAATAGGAAATGGTCCTACGAATCTCGGTGTTAACTTTCATGTCTTCCTGAACCAAATAATACTTTTCATCGGCGATACTTTGACGAAAACATGATCTCCAATAGAGAACTCTAAATCTTTTCGTCTTCTGCATAGCTTTTCTACCTAGACTGAGCTTCCTTCTTTCTCACCCTTATCAGCTCAATCTTTTATGCTACTTCTCTTGCCAAATCAGGACCAAGGACTAATCTGTCTCCAGTCTCTAGCCAACATGCAAGGGATTTGCATGGTCTTCCATACAAAGCCTCAAACGGTGCCATCCCTATACTAGTCTGATAACTATTGTTATACGAAAACTCGACTAGGTGTAGGCGATCCTCCTATGATCCTCCAAAATCCAATAAACAAGCTCTTAACAAGTCCTCCAAGATCCTGTTAACTCTTTCTGTCTTCCCATCTGTCTGTGGATGGTAAGCGTTACTCATTTTGTGCTTGGTTCCTAAAGCTTCATGTAGACTCTTTCAGAACTCACTAGTGAATAAGGAATCTCTATCACTAACAATACTGCTAGGAATCCCGTGCAGTCTAACCACGTTCTTCATAAATAACTTAGCCAATACATATGCCGTCCTATTTGCCTTAACCGGAATGAAATTGGCACTCTTGGTCAATCTGTCTACTACGACCCATATACTTTCATTCCCTCTATTAGATCTCGGCAACCCATCGATGAAATCCATAGAAATGGAATCCCACTTCCATACCGAGATATCAAATGGCTGAAGCAATCCACTCGGCTTTTGATGTTCGGCTTTCACCTGCTGACAGTTCAAACACTATTTCACCCGCAAGCCAACATCCCTTTTTATGCCTTCCCAGAAGGAACTCCTCTTCATACCTTGATACATCTACGTTCCTCCTGGATGAATAGTGAACTTCGAATGATGGTATTCCTCCAAGACTTCCTTCCTTATGTCTCGTGTATTTGGAACACATAATTTGCCATTCTTTATCAACCATCCACTTTGGTCAAGACTAAAATCCTTTAAGTCATCGCTCTCCGTTCCATCCTTTAATTTCCTGCCTTTCAGCTAACACTGGATCCTCTTCCTGTTTAGAAGCAATCTTCTCAATCAATACTGGTCGGACTTCTAAACAAGACAATATAGCAGCTCCTCCACTAGCCTCAGCCTCGTATCTCCACTGCACTCTACATGCTATCAAGGCTTCCAAGTCTTTCCATTCTGCTATCATAGCTAACACTGCATTCTGATGCTTCCTACTAAGCACATCAGCAACCTTGTTGCTTTTACCCGGTGTGTACTCAATTCCAAAATCATAAGCGGCCAAAAACTCCAACCATCTCTATTGTCTCATGTTCAGCTCCTTTTGAGAGAACAAGTATTTCAACGACTTATGATCCGTATAAAGCTCGAACCTCTCTCCCAAAAGATAATGCCTCCACACCTTCAAAGAAAAAATAACTGCAGCTGACTCCAAGTCATGCGTTAGATATCTAATCTCATGCGATCTAAGCTGTCAAGATGCATAGGCAATCACTTTACCCCTCTGCATTAGCACAGCTTCCAATCTGATTCCACATGCATTAGTATGAACAACTAAATCCTAATTCCCCCCCGAAACAACCACCACCATAGGTGCATGGGTCAACAAGTGCTTCAAGCTCTGAAATGCTTCCTCACACTTATCGGTCCACACAAACTTTACATCCTTTCGCGTTAGCTTAGTCATTGGTGCAACTATTCACGAAAAATCTTTTATAAACCTTCGATAATATCCGGCCAACCCAAGGAAACTTCTTATCTCAGTTACCGTTTCTGGTCTCTTCCAATTATTAACGGCTTCGATCTTTTTTGGATCGACAAACAATCCTTTCTCCGAAAACCACATGACCAAGAAACTTCACTTCCTTTTTCTAAAAATGGCACTTCGAAATTTTTTCCTTTAGTTGATGCTGCCTCAGCGTCTCCGGCACAACTCTAAGATGAACTTCATGCTTCTTCTCATCCTTAGAGTATATTAGAATATCATCTATAAAAACCAACAAGAACATATCCAAGTGCTCGCGGAAAATTCGGTTCATCAAATCCACAAAGAATGTCGGAGCATTAGTTAGTCTGAATGGCATAACTAGCCATTCGTATGATCTATATCGAGTCCTAAACGCTGTCAAAGGAATACTATCCTCTGCCACTCTGAGCTGATGAAATCCTATCGCCAGATCCAATTGAGAGAATATCTTAGCCCCACTCAACTAGTCGAACAAATCATTGATTCTCGGCAATGGATATCGATTATTTATCGTCTTCACATTCAGCTTACGATAATCGATACATAGCCTTAACGATCCGTCCAGCTTTTTAACAAATATAGCAGCTGCTCCCCAAGGCGAACTACCTGGTCTAATAAAACTTTTACCTTCCAAATCTACCAACTGAGCCTTCAACTCCTTCATCTATGTTGGTGTCATCATGCTTGGTGGCCTACTCACCGGTTCTACACCAGGCACTAAGTCAATCTGAAACTCAATAGCTCGTTTCGGTGGCAATTCAATTACAGGTTCAAACACATTTGCGAATTCTCTAACTACGAAAACGCAATTCAACTCATCTTCTAACTCCATAACACCCAACAAATCATTCACCTTGCAACTAGGAGTTTCTACGGTATAAACTATTCGATCACTACAATCTGGGTGTCTAAGTGATATTTTCCTATCTTGGAAAAATATCCTAGCATCATATTCACTTAACCAATCCATACCCAATATAATTCCAAACCCAACAAAATCAAATACATGGAAACTGTAAACAAAGGTGTAACCTAGCAAGTTAAACTCTAAGTGGTGGCACTTCATCCCAAGCGTCGCATACTCTCCTATCGGATTTGCAACTCTTAAGGAAGTAACTAAGTATGTGGGTTCTAGATTAAGTTTATCTACCAAGCATCGAGATATAAAAGAATGAGATGCACCAGTATCAAACAAAACGCTAACACACATACCATGAATATGAAGCGTACGTCCTAACACAGCCTTTCCCTTCTCCAGCACTGTCGGATTTGAAGTAGCAGGCTCCAATGCAAACACTTGGCCTTTATCTCCTTTAGCTGGCTCTTTGTACTGGTTATTGTAGTGTCCAACTTGATCACAATTGAAGCATCTATGTAACGACCCAATTTTTCGACGCCCGAAAGTCGACATCAATACGTCCACTATATCAAATGCCGAACCATCGAATGCCGGAAAACCGAACCGTTAGGGTTAAAGAAGAAGAAGATAGAAGAAGAAAGAAGAAGAAACAGAAATAATAACAGAATCTCACATTCGCAGTGGAACAATATATAATAGACAAATGAATAATCTTTAAAACAAAGAACCATATCTGCTATTACAATACATCATCAGAGTTTACAACAACACAATTCAACACTGGCAGTCAATATAACTTGACTACATGGAAACTGAACTTGCCGCAATCCATATGCAACGGACACTATATAATATATAAGTGATACGTCTCGCCATCCAGCTTGCTCCTGATCTCCACAGCAACTTCTGACTTCGCTCCAGAATAATGATAACCTGACTCTAGGCTGCCCGTGTGGAAAATTATGGGCACTCAGAGTTTAGAAAGGGAACAATAAACTCTGAGTCAGTCATGGGACTGGTGTGAGATCTTAAAATAGTTATTTGCACAAAGGAATAAAAACAAATCCGCTATGCTTTGGGAAATGAAACTACCATAAGTAAATGGCAAGTTATACAACTAAACTGTACAAGGCGCGTATTGTTTCTTTGGATTTCCAACAAATGGTCAGGCTAAGGAACTTCCTACACCACATGGGTACGCCTTTGAAGGGATGCCCCGAGAACCTAACCGGATCTCTACCAACACAAGGCAGAGTTATCTCACGCTTCTGGTGCAATGAAGCTGTAACTAGATAACTCCACACACGAATATGCCATCCCGGTCGTTACCGACCTTTATCCGAGGATCCTCAACACCAACAACCACAAAGTAATAAATTTGCAGCAACCACATAAGTTAAATATCTAGGCTCCATACCATGATACCACCATTTTCCAGAAGGAAATGGACATACCCTGAGGGCGCTACCCCTAAAACAACCTTCCCGCATCCTTCCTGTTTCGACCATTTCGGGTTGTGAGGTCCGACGAAGTCTCATCCACAAAGCTACGCTTTTCACAAAAGCCATGCTTCGATCAACAAATGATCAGCAACACTTAACATGCCACATTACCAAATTGGGAATATATCACTAGTAACAATCAACTACATAACCTCTGAGCTCATACGTCTCAGAGAAGGGTGTTAACCTAAGAGAATAAATTCTCCCCCACCAACAGAAATGTATTTGATAGAAACCAGCTTTACATCTCAAAGTGTAATGTCAGACATACATCCATACAAGTCCGTTCCGGGTTCGAACGTTGCAAAGGCACTTCAAAGAAGCCCTTGTAATCCGGATATTCACTAATAACGTCCGTACTCCCCATCACAAAGGGTGATAAAATCTCTATATCGGAGCAAATCGGTGCAGAGACATTCGACAGGTAATCCTTTCGTTTTCAAAAATACTCAGTCTTCAACACCATCTTCAAATGCAATCTCATTTCGTCGTATCATTATTCGGAATGGGTTTTATGACATAAAGTCCTCTCCCGACTAATCCGAATAATGAGCATTTATTTTAAAAAACACATGGATACACAAGTCACAAAGATTCACTATTAAGATTCGATGTGGGTTTCGGATAACCATCTGGAATCCGACCCCCTATCGCATCGAAATTCAAATGCCGTTTAAAGGCCAATATTGATAGTCGGTTATTTAACTATCAATCACTATTCACAACAATCACCAGATTTTAAATAATTTTTACCCAATTATTTATTTTCAAAATATCTTCGCAAGATATATTTTTAACACTCCAACACTTTGAAAACCAATTTCAAATCACTTTTCTTTTCAGAATAAATTTCCAAATGTTATTTATTTCCACTGAAGGTTTGCCGAGTCTGGATACTTTAAAATAATTTAAACACTTATCCAAAAGTATATGTATACTTGGAAACATTTGAGATAAAAACTATTTTTAAACACCTTATCTAAAATATTAGTTATGAAAATATTATACTAATATCTCATATAAACTTCAAGCCCAAACTAATTTTAAAAATGAAATTATTAGATAGAGTATAATTATTTAAATATCAATTTTCTAAATCAAATCTCAATTTGATCTTTAACATAATCACTTCTATAATTAACCAAATAAATCTTTACTTTAAAGGTTTAAAAACAACTTAAGACAATAATTTCTTTAAAGTATCCTTGTTAAAACCATCCTTAAAACTTTCAATTTATATTTATCAACTACTTTGAAAACATACTCGGCTTCCCAGGGAAAATACACTTTCATTTCAAAATGGTCCATTTAAACCAATTAATAAATCCTTCTTTTAAATTTATCCAATCCTCTAAAATTTATTTACTTAAAAGTCTCTACTTTAATTTCCAAAAATCCAATTATATATCCTGGTATTTAAAAATACCAGAATATATCCGGCCAAACCATAGCCTTCAATAAATTTCAATCACCAATATAATCATTCACAGATTATCAATAATCGCATCACAACATATGAAATAAATTCAACAATTTGAGGAATCCAGTTGGATCCCTCCAACCTGTTTCCCTGCATCCACAGATGTTAGCACAACATTAAATACCAATTCCACTTCGAGGGGGAATATCGCGGTATATGGGATTATATAATATCATCCGCTATTATGCGGCGCATAGGGTCTCATCCGCCATATAATACGGGAAATCAATCACTCCAAATATATATATATACACACTATATACTATTATATATACTACCTCATTCAAACAGTCAATCAATAACTGAAATTCCAATTTTAATTTGAGTGAGAAGATCTCACCTTTAACAATGCATGCAATCCATTTTCCATCCCAGCTTGTTTTCACGATTTCTAGACCTTGTATAAACATTTATACAATTTTATTAATATTCGAATAAATCGGACAATTAAATTCCATTTTATAACTTTAATTCAACTAATAATTTAATTTTAAATTAATTTTCCTTTTATAATTAAAAAAATATTTTTAGCAATCTAAAATAATTGAATAAGTTTATTAATAAAATCTATATCCATAATACATTATTAACAATAATAAGTAGGTTCGATATGTGTATACATATCTTATTCTTCATTTTGAACATACATATCCTTAGATTGAAAAGAGTAAACGGTAAATATGGCTTACTGTCATATTTTTTTTTCTGTTATCGTTCCAACTAAAAAAATGAATTTACATAAATTTTCTAATTAATAATTTAAATCGACAATCACATGAATGGATCGATTGAGCTCAGGCCGAACACCTCCCTCTCGAATGAATCGTGACTATTATCGATGAACATGCGCGACCTTACTTCCCTTATGACATCACTAAACTCCACGCGCCAACTTCCTATGGGAACGTCGTGCCTCGGTCGCGGCCCTAGACTTCGCCATCCTCTGCATCGATCCTTACCTCGCTTGCGACTCACCAACTCGAATTGAATTTAAGCGAAACCCCAGTGCCTGATTGCGCCTCAAACTCGATTCGATTGAACTTGATTCGCCCTTGAATCGGTTGGTGAAGTCGATTCCTTCGACAACGATTTCGATTGCTGATTAAAACTGTGAGAGGGAAGGGAAGGTCGCTCTTTTAATTTTGAACGAGAATTTTAAAAGGAGGGCGGCCATTATTATTTGATTTCGAACGAAGATAGTTTTCGTTTGTTTTTTTTAAAATGAATTCGATTTACCTAAAGAAAGAGAAGAAACAACGCGTGTTAAAATGAAGGGCACATGTTGAGAATCTCTCTACGTGTTGAAAAGCTTGCCACATTATCAAATTGCAATAATATGATATTTTTAAATTTAAATTTAAATTTAAATCGTATCAATTTTTCAACGCTCAATCTCGATCTCCTATCGAGGCGTGCCGCTAGGCGTTTATAATGTTAAACCCCTATTTCAAACACAATGAAAAAGGTTCCGAGTCCTAATTCGATCGTATGGAGAAGATAGCTTTTTGAACTCAGTAATTATATTAAATTTTCGATATAGATTTCAGCGCGTTTACAATCCGTACGATCACACGATAACTCCAAATACTACGAAAACTGTAACATTGAATTAGTATGCTTGAAATTTCACTTATCCTAAGTTAGCTCTGTTCCTTTAAGTTTCCAAAGACATTCAAGTTTTATTTTAACTTAACTAAAATTTTAAACATTAATCTATGATGAAACAAACAATTTTTGTTTAAAATTTTAGTTAAGTTAAAATAAAACTTGAATGTCTTTGGAAACTTAAAGGAACAGAGCTAACTTAGGATAAGTGAAATTTCAAGCATACTAATTCAATGTTACAGTGGTATCAGAGCACAAATCTGAAAAGCTTTTGCTTTTGAAAACTGGTTTTAAAACTTGCACTTGAATGCTTTTACTTCTTTGTTTTAAAACTGAGTTTATTTAAAAAGAAAAGAAAATAAACTTGTTTAAATAACTTAAAACTTTTAAATAATCTTTGAGAAGTTTTATATTATATTTAACCATAATTTCCAAATTATAAAAAAAAAAGAATTTGCAAAAAAACATGATTTACTTATTTATTAAATTCAAACCAAAGATTTCTATTTACAATATATACAAATATATATACATTATAAATAGAAAACATTTAATTGGTAGAGTTTACATGATTTCAAACACTTTCTATTTACAAATCAAAAGCTAACTACGATTTAACGATTAGATATTGGATTAAATAGAGAAAACAAAACCTGTTAAAAATCATTCTAGAAATTTATATTGAATATTTATGTGGAAAATTTATAAATAACAGTGAGTAACATCACTTTTAAAATTTTTAAGTATATGAAATAAGGTTGCATGATTATTATCTGAAGCCAAATATGTTTGTGTGTATATAGTAGTGAAATTATGTGAATATTTAGATGAATAATGAATGTATGCCTGAACAATTATGTTCCCAGTTTCAAAATTTAGGATTTGATTTAAAATGCTCTATTTCTTGATCTAGTCATTATTAGGATTTAGTAAATAAAATGAGAAAAAAAAAATTTACTCGTAAAATTTGAGTACCCAAGTGTTTATTTGAAATCCGATAATAATACACTATTACGGATCCAATGGAACTAGTTTCAATAAATTCTGAGATTGTGCCTCGGAAGGCTATTTTAAAATATCGATTTAAACGATATAAACCCAAAACTGAACAAACAGCTTTTAAATTTGATTTTAAGAGTTCTATTACCTTCAGTATTATTAATATGAATTTTCTAAGACTTTGAAATATTTTTAACTGGCTTAAAACTGAAGATTCAATATTTTACCCAAATTTCAATAATTTAATCGCCAAATTCATAGTGATATTTGAAATTCAAGTTAAATTAACTTTCAAATATTTACAATCAATTAAATATTCTAATTTCAAATGTTCAAAATTCAGGGTCGTCACATTCTTCCCTCCTTAAAAGAATTTCGTCCTGAAATTACTAGTTAAGAAGAATGGTCCATAACCCGTTTATTATTTTCCCAAAACCAAACAGTTTTAACAACTTTCTCAAAACAAATCTTTTTATAAAAGACACACTATCCCTCTTATTAACTTTCCAAACTTAACCATAAGTTTCAAACAATATTATTTTCTCAACAATTCATATTTCAATTCAAATTCAAATTTAAAATTTAAAATTTTCTCAAAATTTTTCTAACTCTCTAAATTTTCGAAAAATTTCGCCAGCGTCTCCTTTGCGCGGCTAGCTCGTTACGACTACAAAATGCCACAACGGGCCCCCAGATTTCAAAAGAAAATAAAATGCCAAGTGGCTAGACTAGAAAATCATCAAATTTCATATAGAAATTTAAATACATACCTTTTGTCGAGTAATTTAATTTATCTTTCAAAATCAAAAATCCAATTCCCTTTTCCTTTTAAAACACATGTATATCTTACTAGCAGTAATGTCCAATTACAACATTCAAAATTATTTGTTCAATTCAATTACAAACTTTTCAATATTTGTTGTACTTAACTTGTATGATGTACACATATCATTCGTACGCAATATCAAATTCGATTGCTCACTCGATCCCACAATTTCACTTCCAAACTAGTATCGTTCATCCGACTTCCTAGTGCGGACTCAGATCTGGTTTCTTGATCGGAAACCGTCATTCTCCTTGCATAGCCACAAACTATGATAGAGAATTTCTAGAATCAACCAAAAATCCATATCCAGGGTTCGCCGTCGAAAATCGAATGAAAAATCCCAACTCGGATCGATATAACTCTCTCGAAATTCTATGCTCGAATTCTGGATCAAATTGTTATGCGAATAAAATAATATACGTACATCCTACGTATTTTATTCCAATTGATTATTAGCTATATCAATTTTCTTTTCTTTTATTCACATTTATTTCTACCCACTTATTTAAAATCACCATTTTACAACTTCCAGTTTAATCTTCAATTACTTATTAAACTTAAAATATTTCCTCAATTCAAAATTTACTTAAGAATTCCATTATCCATTTCTTAAGTTCAATATAAGTATTTACATACTTCTTATATTTATTTTCACTTCACTATCAAAGTTATATATTCATTTCCATTCAACTTTGCATTTTCAATTCCCTTTGAATTCAATTTACAATTTCAATTCTATTTGAATTCATTTTATCTTCAAACTCCGAATATTGAATTTTATCAATTATCTTTCATTCACAACTGATTCATCTTATTGTTTAAATTAGTTTCGTTTACTAATTTTTATTTCAATACTTTGCTTCATTTTATCCAACTTGACAAATTTTCCACTTCACTTTGTTTATCATAGATCAAATTCAATTTCCAATATTCAGTTTCAATTTCATTTACTTACAAATTCAAAACGAATTTCAACGTTCAGTTTCAATTTCATTTACTTACAATTGTAAATTCATTTATTCATTCAGAAATTTATTTCCACCTTAAATTTTATTTAAGTAATCATTTCACTTAGTCTCCTTAGACCTTTCTGTCAATTCACTTTTAGTTAACTATATTTAATTATACTCCAATTCAATTTAAATTTTAAACTTCTATAAGTTTCCCAAATTTAATTTCATTTGCTAATTTCTTTTGATTCACCTCAATTAACTAGCTTACCTTCCCACTTATTTGGGTTTCACACTTACTTTTGTTTATCCCTTTTCAAGTTGAATCTTATTCCAACAAATTTCAAATTTTTATAAGTTATCAAACTTATTTAGATTCCGTAACATTTTAAATAAGATTCCAGAGTCTTTTAACCAATCACTCAACATTTCAAAACCATCTTTGAAATCAATTATATCCAAAATCCCTTGGTTATTACCTTAATTTCTTATTCAATTTCCATACAACACTAATAATAATTCAATATTATCACTTCCTAACGACCAAGCAGCCATATACTACAATAATGTATGGAAAATTATTTCTTTTATACACAAAAATAGTTTGGGTAAAATTATTTCATTTACCCTATTTTAAAACAATACTGTGTCGGTTTATCTTGTTTAAGAGTTTAGAAACCCCTATCGATATAGTTGGCCAAACTGAACCGACCAGAATCTATAAACAATCAACCGATAAGTCAACACAATACAAAACAATTTTTATATTCACTAACAAATACACGCTCATATCTAGTATTACACTCACACTCATTCTAGAGTACTACTGACTCTATCTCTAATGAGTAATCCCCACCAGAGCCAAGGTTGTCGTTTAACCAATTGCTCTAATACCACTTTATAACGACCCAATTTTTCGACGCCCGAAAGTCGACATCAATACGTCCACTGTATCAAATGCCGAACCATCGAATGCCGGAAAACCGAACCGTTAGGGTTAAAGAAGAAGAAGATAGAAGAAGAAAGAAGAAGAAACAGAAACAATAACAGAATCTCACATTCGCAGCGGAACAATATATAATAGACAAATGAATAATCTTTAAAACAAAGAACCATATCTGTTATTACAATACATAATCAGAGTTTACAACAACACAATTCAACACTGGCAGTCAATATAACTTGACTACATGGAAACTGAACTTGCCGCAATCCATACGCAGCGGACACTATATAATATATAAGTGATACGTCTCGCCATCCAGCTTGCTCCTGATCTCCATAGTAACTTCTGACTTAGCTCCAGAATAATGATAACCTGACCTATGCTGCCCGTGTGGAAAACTATGGGCACCCAGAGTTTAGAAAGGAAACAATAAACTCCGAGTCAGTCATGGGACTGGTGTGAGATCTTAAAACAGTTATTTGCACAAAGGAATAAAAACAAATCCGCTATGCTTTTAGGAAATGAAACTACCATAAGTAAATGGCAAGTTATACAACTAAACCGTACAGGGCACGTATTGTTTCTTTGGATTTCCAACAAATGGTCAGGCTAAGGAACTTCCTACACCACATGGGTACGCCTCTAAAGGGACGCCCCGAGAACCTAACCGGATCTCTACCAACACAAGACCGAGTTATCTCACGCTTCTGGTGCAATGAAGCTGTAACTAGACAACTCCACACACGAGTATGCCATCCCGGTCGTTACCGACCTTTATCCGAGGATCCTCAACACCAACAACCACAAAGTAATAAATTTGCAGCAACCACATAAGTTAAATATCTAGGCTCCATACCATGATACCACCATTTTCCAGAAGGAAATGGACATATCCTGAGGGCGCTACCCCCAAAACAACCTTGTCACATCCTTCCTGTTTCGACCATTTCGGGTTGTGAGGTCCGACGAAGTCTCATCCACAAAGCTACGCTTTTCACAAAAGCCATGCTTCGATCAACAAATGATCAGCAACACTTAACATGCCATATTACCAAATTGGGAATATATCACTAGTAACAATCAACTACATAACCTCTGAGCTCATACGTCTCAGAGAAGGGTGTTAAGCTAAGAGAATAAATTCTCCGCCACCAACAGAAATGTATTTGATAGAAACCAGCTTTACATCTCAAAGTGTAATGTCAGACATACATCCATACAAGTCCGTTCCGGGTTCGAACGGAACCGAAGGCACTTCAAAGAAGCCCTTGCAATCCGGATATTCACTAATCACGTCCGTACTCCCCATCACAAAGGGTGAAAAAATCTCTATACCGGAGCAAATCGGTGTAGAGACATTCGATAGGTAATCCTTTCGTTTTCTAAAATACTCAGTCTTCAACACCATCTTCAAATGCAATCTCATTTCGTCATATCATTATTCGAAATGGGTTTTATGACATAAAGTCCTCTCCCGGCTAATCCGAATAATGAGCATTTATTTTTGAAAACACATGGATACATAAGTCACAAAGATTCACAATTAAGATTCGATGTGGGTTTCGGATAACCATCTGGAATCCGACCCTCTATCGCATCAAAATTCAAATGCCGTTTAAAGGCCAATATTGATAGTTGGTTATTTAACTATCAATCACTATTCACAACAATCACCAGATTTTAAATAATTTTTACCCAATTATTTATTTTCAAAATATCTTTACAAGATATATTTTTAACACTCCAACACTTTGAAAGCCAATTTCAAATCACTTTTCTTTTCAGAATAAATTTCCAAATGTTATTTATTTCCACTGAAGGTTTGCCGAGTCTGGATACTTTAAAATAATTTAAACACTTATCCAAAAGTATATGTATATTTGGAAACATTTGAGATAAAAACTATTTTTAAACACCTTATCTAAAATATTAGTTATGAAAATATTATACTAATATCTCATATAAACTTCAAGCCCAAACTAATTTTAAAAATGAAATTATTAAATAGAGTATAATTATTTAAATATCCATTTTCTAAATCAAATCTCAATTTGATCTTTAAAATAATCACTTCTATAATTAATCAAATAAATCTTTACTTTAAAGATTTAAAAACAACTTAAGACAATAATTTCTCAAAAGTATCCTTGTTAAAACCATCCTCAAAACTTTCAATTTATATTTATCAGCTACTTTGAAAACATACTCGGCTTCCCAGGGAAAATACACTTTCATTTCAAAATGGTCCATTTAAACCAATTAATAAATCCTTCTTTTAAATTTATCCAATCCACTAAAATTTATTTACTTAAAAGTTTCTACTTTAATTTCCAAAAATCCAATTACATATCCTGGTATTTAAAAATACCAGAATATATCCAGCCAAACCATAGCCTTCAATAAATTTCAATCACCAATATAATCATTCACAGATTATCAATAATCACATCACAACATATGAAATAAATTCAACAATTTGAGGAATCCAGTTGGATCCCTCCAACCTGTTTCCCTGCATCCACAGATGTTAGCACTACAATTAAATACCAATTCCACTTCGAGGTGGAATATCGCGGTATATGGGATTATATAATATCATCCGTTATTATGCGGCGCATAGGGTCTCATCCGCCATATAATGCGGGAAATCAATCACTCCAAATATATATATATATATATGTACTATATACTATTATATATACTACCACATTCAAATAGTCAATCAATAACTGAAATTCCAATTTTAATTTGAGTGAGAAATCTCACTTTTAACAATGCATGCAATCCATTTTCCATCCCAGCTTGTTTTCACGATTTCTAGACCTTGTATAAACATTTATACAATTTTATTAATATTCGAATAAATCGAACAATTAAATTCCATTTTATAATTTTAATTCAACTAATAAATTAATTTTAAATTAATTTTCCTTTTATAATTAAAAAGATATTTTTAGCAATCTAAAATAATTGAATAAGTTTATTAATCAAATCTATATCCATAATACATTATTAACAATAATATGTAGGTTCGATATGTGTATACATATCTTATTCTTCATTTTGAACATACATATCATTAAATTGAAAAGAGTAAATGATAAATATGCATTACTGTCATATTTTTTTCTTCTGTTATCGTTCCAACTAAAAAAAATGAATTTACATAAATTTTCTAATTAACCATTTAAATCGACAATCACCTGAATGGATCGATTGAGCTCAGGCCGAACACCTCCCTCTCGAATGAATCGTGACTATCATCGATGAACGTGCGCAACCTTACATCCCTTACAACATCGCTAAACTCCACGCGCCAACTTCCTATGTGAACGTCGCGCCTCGGTCGCGGCCCTAGACTTCGCCATCCTCTACATCGATCCCTACCTCACTCACGAATCACCAACTCGAATTGAATTTGAGCGAAACCCCAGTGCCCGATTGCGCCTCGAACTCGATTCGATTGAACTTGATTCGCCCTTGAATCGGTTGGTGAAGTCGATTCCTTCGACAATGATTTCGATCGCTGATTAAAACTGTGAGAGGGAAGGGAAGGTCGCTCTTTTAATTTTGAACGAGAATTTTAAAAGGAGGGCGACCATTATTATTTGATTTCGAACGAAGATAGTTTTCGTTTGTTTTTTATTGTTTTTTTAAATGAATTCGATTTACCTAAAGAAAGAGAAGAAACAACGCGTGCTAAAATGAAGGGCACGTGTTGAGAATCTCTCTACGTGTTGAAAAGCTTGCCACATTATCAAATTGCAATAATATGATATTTTTAAATTTAAATTTAAATTGAAATCGTATCAATTTTTCAACGCTCAATCTCGATCTCCTATCAAGGCGTGCCGCTAGGCGTTTATAATGTTAAACCCCTATTTCAAACATAATGGAAAAGGTTCCGAGTCCTAATTCGATCGTATGGAGAAGATAGCTTTTTGAACTCAGTAATTATATTAAATTTTCGATATAGATTTCAGCGCGTTTATAATCTGTTCGATCACGCGACAACTCCAAATACTATGAAAATTGAAATCCGATAATAATACACTATTACGGATCCAATGGAACTGGTTTCGTTAAATTCCGAGATTGTGTCTCGGAAGGCTATTTTAAAATATCGATTTAACCGATATAAATCCAAAACTGAACAGACTGCTTTTAAATTTGATTTTAAAAGTTATATTACCTTCAGTATTATTAATATGAATTTTCTAAGACTTTGAAATATTTTTAACTGGCTTAAAACTGAAGATTCAATATTTTAGCCAAATTTCAATAATTAAATTTAATAATTTAATCGCCAAATTCATAATGATATTTGAAATTCAAGTAAAATTAACTTTCAAATATTTAAAATCAATTAAATATTCTAATTTCAAATGTCCAAAATTCAAGGTCGTCACAATCTAACTCCTTTCTTCTCAGCGGCCTTCTTTCCTTTACCTGTCCGGCACTCATGAGCATAACGGCCTTTCTTATCACACTTTTAATAGACCACCTCAAACTTTCCTTTCTTTGTCGCACCTCCTTTCCGAGCATTCTTTTTGTGCAAAAACTTTCTCTTTTGGCCCTGTCCAACCTGGACCTCTTTCTCTTTCTTCTTCTCCAAACAAGCTAACATCTCCTCGTGTCTCAACCCCATTTCCACCACTACATCACATGGGTCTCTGATGTGCGGTAAAGTGGCCCTAGCCAACTACGACTTTAAACCTCTAATAAAATTTTCATTCCTTTTCAACACCGTGTCAACAGTGGCATACCCATACCGAGCTAACTCCTCGAATCTACCAGCATATTCCAGAACAGACATATCCACTTGTTCCAGCTCAGCAAACTTCCTAACCAACACAGACTGTGCCATTACTGACATGAACCTTTCTTGAAACCTCCTCCTTAACTCTGCCTACATCATAGTCTCTTCATTGAGTTCATCCACACTAGTAGTTACGGTATTCCACTAGAACAAAGCAGCTCCTTGAAGCTGTCTTGAAGCAAGTCTTCTTTTCTGCTCATCATTGGGCCCTAGGTCAGTAAAAATCCTCTCACAGTGTAGCAGCCAGTTTTCTACCTCGATAGTATTCTCAGTCCTAATAAACGGCTTTCCTCCAAGCCTAGCATAGTCTCTGCTCAAGTTAGCATACTTATTGACCATCGGAGCTCCTTGAACTCATCTTCCAGCTGCATTCCCTCCAACAACTCCAGTTGCGATTCCAGCTTGCATCATGTTTACGAAAAACTGATACATGACTCCCATGTCCACTTAGGGAACCCCAGCACCAACATTCTCAACCTGAGTCTGACCTTGACTTCTTCTAGCATTCGGTTGGGCATTTCTATTTGTGGTGGTGTTGTCTCCTCCTAAATTAACTTTGTGTGACGACCCTACCGTGATGTCCAATTTAGCAAAGAACATTACAAGTAATGTCATCTACTAATCCGAAGAATACGGCTTTTTAGAGGCGATCGAATGTGAATTTATCTTTATACTAACATTGATACGTCATTTATACCTTTTCACTTAATATCTGAACTGAAATTTGACGTGTACAGTATTAATACAAAGTAATAGACACACCGATTTCTCGAAATCAGAACAATATATCATATATATAACAGTCACAGATGAGTTTACAAAATGAAATACTAAACCCGATTGTTACACAAGTTTAACAATTCTCTAATATCAATTATTCATTTCACATACAAGGTCCAAATTCCTAAATGGGATAAACTAAAAGTCCAAATGATTATCCAATTCTGTAACCTGAAAAGTCTCAGCCTGACCCGAGCAAAATAACACCCGGGTCAAACTATCTCTAAATATCCATTAGGGTGAGAACAAGATATAACACAAGAACAAACAACATATAAGTAAACAAAGATTTCCATGATATAACGAGTTACGGGAATTAATTTAACTTAGAGTTCATCACAAGGCACATGGTTATACATTTAAGTCACGAACACATATTAGTCACTAAACACTGAATTTACAGAACAAAACACAATACCTCTAAGCATGCAAATATCAATGATTAACTCAGAACAGGGTTATAAGTTTAAGTCACAAACACGAACTAGTCACTAAACACAAAATAACAGAATTAACTTAACAACCATCATAAGACACAAGGACATATATTTACTTCATGAACACACGACACAAGAATACATGTTTATTTCATGAACACAAGACACAAGAATATATATTTATATCACGAACATAGAATAGTCACATAATCCAAATATCCAGAATCCAAGAGATCTTAATCCAAAACGATCGTAACGATCGTCCAAAACAATCGCAATGATTGTACTCAAAACCCATGGCAAACAAACAAACAAATTGGTATCACTTGAACCGATCTGATTCCAAGGATCGTACTCAGACCGGGAACACAGAATCACAGAATGATCTCAAGGATAGTCTATACCGATCAAGATGCTCGTAGAAACCATGACTCGATAAATCTACATTTATTTAATATTAGGATATTATTATGTTCGAAAAGAAATCCAGGAATAAACTTCTTGAGGATCTAGCAGCCACTTGTCGCACACCAAAAGAGAGTAAACTCTAAAGTGATAAATACTATCACCTTCAGTAATCACTAGAATTTAACCAATACGTCCCATACCGTATGGTGAAATTCAAGTATTTACTAAAAGCTAGTAAATATCACTTATTATGGATACCACTGGAAAACCTAAACTACATTCTCCTAAGGATCTACCAACCACTTGTCGCACACCAGAAGAGAATACAACTCTAAAGTGTTAAGTACTTTCCCAAATACGATCACAAGCATTTAACCAAGGCATCCCATACTACTCGGTAGAATTAGAGTATTCGCTAATGGGTTTGTAAGTTCCACTCAAACATTCTATTCAATGAGTTATACCATATTCGACGAAGCGTTATTCGAAAGCATTTAAACAAGTCGATAACACTAAGTCGATTATTAGTTCTCCTCAAATTATAGAATTAAGGTTCTCAAAACATTTTTTTCTCTTTTGAGTTTATTTTAAAAAACTTATTATAATTTTCCATAAATCCGTTAATTATTTAACTTTATAAAAATATTGACATATTTGCTAAAATATTCCATAACTCTGAATTGTTCCAAGATTTTACTTATATACACGAAGTTTTCTCAAATTTCCATTTGTTATATTATTCACAAAACCTATTTAATTATTCTTCTAAATCCATATTAAATTTAACCATTTTGTTTAGAAATAAACTAAGTTTATACTTTTCAAAATTACATTTCCTAATTCCATGAATCCTATATTATTTATTTGATAAAACATAATATTTATATTCCAAATCCATAATCACTTTTATGTAAAATAGATTAGATTTGTATTTCCAAAGTCGTATTTCCAAATCCATAAATATTTTAATAAGCATGCTTAATATATAAATAACTTACAAAAATATCATTTTTAATATTTATTAACTTAATTTAGCAATAATTCTAAGATTTATAAATTAAAAATAATTCTCTTTCGTAAAATTATTTGTATACGAAACTTGTCTATTTACTTCATTTAACTCAAATTTATGATTTAAAGATATGCAGTTTCGACCACCTAATTTTACAAAACTCAGAACATGAAAGCTGTAGAAAAAAGTCTCAGATTCAAACAAAAAAAGATCATCTAATTTGAATTTACGGTTTAAAAGTTATGACCGAAATAATTTTCAGACTTAAATTCATTGTCACTGTTGTTTATTCTCAGGGTAGCGACAAAAATTATTATTTTGACTATTTAAAGCTCAAAATTTAGCAACACATAAAACATGAAAGTTGTAGTTAAAAGTATAAGCTTTCCAAAACATTAAAAATTACCAAATTTTGAGTGATGACGAAAATGATATGGCCAAAACAATTCTGTGTTTCAAAGTTAAAATAAAAACACAGAACAGAGAGGTTACCTGCTCTTCAAACACATATTACGGATAATAAAATGTAGATCTATAGAAAATGATAAACTTGAAAGTTGTTCCTTATAAATATATCTTTCAACTGAAAAAAACCACACGCAATTTTGATCTACCATTCAAAAGTTATGGTGATTTTAATATCAGGTTTCAACTAAGAAAATTGCACAGAGCAGAGCTGTGTACATCAGTTTCAAACTCAATTTTGACCCTCTAAACAATATAATTTCATAAAGTAATTAAAAGAGAACTTGTAGCTAACAGAAAGTTCTTTCAACTGCAAAAAGGTTGAGCTAATTTGGATAATTTTGCTCTAAGATATTGCTGTTTTACTTTTGCGATTTTTCATAAACAATTTTCAACAAACCACAACCAAACAATCATTCAAATTCACAATCTTTCATCACACAACAATTATATGCAAACCTGAAATTTAAAGATAGATGTGTGAGGGTCAACTCACCTTTCTTCCTTAGCTTGCTACAACCATTCTTATCAATAATAATTTATCTCAAAACAAAGGAAGAACAATAACAATCAAAACCTATTAGATACTGAAAATCAACTTGTCTAAATAATGAATTAGAATTAGAAAAACATACTTTTGATTTTCTCTTAATTTTCTGGAATTTATTGGAGTTTAAAACTTTGATTTTGAGAGAACTAGGTTTTAGAAAACAGAAGGAAGAAGAGCTTCTGTTTTCTGTCAAGAGGGAAAAAAAATGAACGTGATGTTCATTTTCTAAATGCAGAAGAAAGAAATCCACTTATTCTTAAGTGGGCTGAAATCATCCTAAGCCCAAACCCATTAGTTAATTAGAACAATAAAATACTTACTCTTTTTCTATCTTATTAAAACACTAATAACTAATTCAATTCAACATAGAAAAATTCAAGTTAATATACTAAAATTAAGTTCATCGCCTAATCTTCATGATTAATTAATAAAACATAATTTTTAATAATTTATAAACCCATATTTTCCTTATTGAAAACATGGTATTTTGCATTTTCTATAATATGACAACTCAACAAATAAATAAATTTTAACTTTAAAAATCCTCATTTTCTTATTAAATAAAATTACACCATATCTAGAAAATTGTAACACGTTATTTAACAAGTTTTAAAACAAGAATTTAACACTAATGAATTCCATATTTTGCTTTTGTAACATCCCCTATTTAGAGGCCCAAAACTAAGCGCTACAGACGCTGCAGTCATCTATCGTATTAGCTTCCGGCGATTAAATACGGCTATGTTAATGGTATCAATAATATAAGAAGCACTTGAATATGAAACAAAACACGGATTTCAAAACAAATTTTACTTCATTACATTTCAAAACCAAATGTTTCACATTCCCAATACATAATCCCAAATTCGTTCCCATGCACAGATAAAATATACTTATTACAAATATGCCAAGAGCGGTATATGAAGATACCCCATTGGATGATCAGAGTCATAAATTCATAATAGACTTAATACAAAACATAGCGGAAATACATCAAAACATATAACAAGAACTACAACTCCTAAATAGCTATCTGTTTGCCTCCTGCAAGCCTCTGGTAGCCTTATTCGTCATCCTACTAAAACCTAAAAAGACCTTAACCCCTCATCCTACTCAAATTAATTTTGAGCACCCGGGAGTTTAAGGGGAAACATAAACTTCGAGTCAGACATAAAGCCTAGTATGAATAATACTATACATCCTAGAATAAATATGTTAGGTGAGACCACGCCGCTTAGCGGAACGGGTTTCCCCTCACTAGCATCCTTTTAAAACATATCTTTGCAAAACCTTTTCCTACGATCAAAACTGATTAAACATAATAAAGCATCCTTATGTAAACATACATAAACATCAGGTAATAATAAACTATATGTTCAAACTTTTGTTTGGATAACTTTTAACCTTTCGCTGACTTGGGCCTACTAGACAATATAATCAAAATTAATCTAACACCTGTTAGCTATTCTTCATTTGGATTATCTATCATTAACTATCTATTAAATACTTCACTTTTGGACAGTTTGTCCTTAACTATCTGTTAAATACTTCTCTTCTGGACGGTCTATCCCTAACTTAATCATCTCCAAGGTCTTCCTGATCCTAATGGTTTTTTAGGCTCACCAATAACCTATCTGTATACAACATATATTCCTTTCGGTGTGTAATCATAATTTTAGTCTACCTGTGACCAAGCCCTACACACTGGAATTTTGGTCAACAATTAGCTGGGGCTAATAGCTAATGTATAGGGCGCGACCCCATACGTCTCATATGTTATTCTAATATCCGAGTCATTTTCACTTAAGGATCCTCTTCCATAATTTTCCTTGAAAACATTTTCAAAATGATTTAAAACCATTAAATCAACTTAAACAAGGAAAGTATATAGTCTTTATGCTTTACTCAAAATTACATCACCATGTTATATATATATATATATATATCTTCTTTACTTAAATCTTAGTTGATGGAAACATTTAGACACTTGAAAGAACCTCTTTCTAAATCTTTGAAAGTACCTCTTTCCAAAACCAAGTGAAAACCTTTTAATTACCTAGGCCAATATGTCAAAACCTTACCTTCTGAAACCACTCATCAAACCTTTCGAAACCATTGAAAAGTAAAACTTTCAAAAGCAATGAAACTTTGGACATCCTTATTTAAAAATCTCTTTAAAACATTGCCTTAGAAAATCCTTGGAAAACCTTCCATTTCAACCTTTCGAAACCATTGAACTTAAACCTTTCGAAATCATTCAACTTGAACCTTTCGAAGTCATTGAACTTAAACCTTTCGAAATCATTCAAAGCAAACCTTTCGAAGACTTACTGGGTTCAATTTAAAACAAGTGGAAAACCTTCTTTTAAAACCTTTCGACTTCATTGGAAGTAAACTTTCGACCTTGTCGGAAGGTCTGCATCGAAAGCTTTAAAACATTTTATTTAAAACAACTGGCCACTGCCTTTAAAACAACTCCTTCAAAATCTTGGGATATTCTACAGTTTATAAAACAATGGTAAATCACCTAAGTAAAAAGCTTCCTTTCGAAAGCATGGAGAAGCGGCTTGTTTTAAAACATGTAAACCTTTCATCTTTGTCGAAAGGTTCAAAACAAAACATTTATAAAGCGGTAGTAACCCTTCGACTGTGTCAGAAGGTTTCAAAACAAAATATTGATAAAGCAGCAATAACCTTTCGACTTTGTCGGTAGGTTTAAAACCTTTATTTTAAACATTTGACCTGGTCGAAAATAACCAAGTCGAAAGCTCTTATTCGGAAGCAAAGTAGGTAAAAGCTTTTGGTTTATAAAACAAACATACCCAAACCTCTTTGGCAACTAACCTTTCGACTTAGAACCCTTCGACCTTGTCCATTTCATTACGTACCAAGTAACTTGATACCATATGCATTGGTTTAACCTTATCAAAAGCTATGAACCTCTCGACCTTTTTGAAAGATCTGGGTCGGAAGGTCTAATACCAAAATGGCTAAAACATGCTAAAAGCATGATCTTCTTGTTTTTAACTTAAAAAGGATAACTTTTCAACTAACTTACCTTTGTTTGTCAAAATCTTATTGGTTAACAAATATTTTTATGGAAACTTCTGCCACTGATTTCAGAAATAAATAATAATTTTACTTTATAAAATGCTCATTCTCCTTAATTAAATATATAAAACATTTAAGTCTCATACCTTAAATAATTTTATACATTCATCAAAACACTTGGGAAAATCTGGAAAAATTCCAAAAAATCTATTTTAATATGTTTTCCAACATATAAAAATTTCAAACCCAAATAATTATTATTTTAGCCGTAAATAATTTATAACCCAATAAATCATTTTCTTCACTAGAAAATTTATATAAAATCCACATTAATTCAGAAAATTATGAAAATTGAAACCCATCTCTAAAATATCATTTCTGACCTATATTTAAATTTTCAAGGCATTTGGATGTCATCTAATAGGGTTTTCATGTCAAACATATCATAAAAACTAACATGAACATATATAATTCATCAACAAGCATATATAACTTTAATCATCAAAACATGGCATATACTTGCAAAAACATTTGGGATCTAATCAAAAAACAGAAAACCATATGAAAATGGGATGTAGTGATTATTCACCTTAGCTTTGAGATTATAAGATGTGAGATTTGATGTTGATTATGTTGGTTATCTTCCTTTACTTGAATCCTAGCTTTAATCTTCTTTTGAGAACAATAATGGTGGCCGACCTTAGATGTTTTAGTTTGCTAAAATGAAAATGAACGTCAGTTCTATTTCCTAAGGGCTTAGGGTATAAGTCTTCCATATTTCCCATTTTGCCCTTACTCGTTCCTAACACCTTTGTTTATGTTATTTTATTTTAATTAACACACTAACATGACACGACTACCCTTAATTTAATAAAGTCTCAACCTATTAATCTCCACATTATTTTATTTACTTTACTCATTTAATTATTCTAAGTAATGTTATAAAAATATGGAGTGTTACAGACTCCCCACCTTAAAGAATTTCGTTCTCGAAATTACGATAAGGTACACAATCAAACAACCAAAGGTAAAACATACCATCAAACAACTTTGGATAAGCATCTCTAATCCTGCTCTCAGTCTCCCAAGTACAGTCTCTAGCATCGTCACTCCACTGGACCTTTACTAATTTGACTGTCTTGTTCCTCAACCTCTTCTCATCTCTAGCCACAATCTGAATTGGCTTTCTAACTATAGTCAAGTCCGGCTCTACTACTAAATCCTCTAATATTGTAGGTGCTATAGTAGTCTTTGGGTCTCTAATACATTTTCTACGATGAGAAATATGGAATACATCATGGAATCCAGCCAAACTGCTCGGTAACTCTACTCTATAAGCGATTTCCGGATCCTCTCAACAATACGGAAAGGTCCAACGAATCTGGGTGCTAACTTCCCTGACTTTCCAAATCTAATCACACCCTTCATCGGTGAGACCTTAATGAACACATAGTCTCCAACCAAGAATTCCAAATCTTTCCTTCTTTCGTCAGCATAACTTTTCTACCTAGACTGAGCTTCCTTCATCCTAGCTCGGATCAACTCAATCTTCTCTGCGGCTTCTTTCACTAAATCCGGACCAAGAACCAGTCTATCCCTGGTCTCCAACCAACATACGGGAGATTTGCATGGTCTTCTATACAAAACTTCAAATGGTGCCATCCCAATACTAGTCTGATAACTATTGTTATACGAGAACTCGACTAAATGGAGATGGTCTTCCCATGATCTCCCGAAATCCAATACACAAGCTCTTAACAAATCCTCCAAGATTTTGTTAACTCTTTTTGTTTGACCATCAGTCTATGGATGGTAAGCGGTACTCATATTGAGCTTGGTTCCTAATGCTTCCTGTAGACTCTTCCAGAACTCACTAGTAAACAATGAATTTCTATCACTGGCAATACTGCTAGGAATCTCGTGCAGTCTAACCACATTCTTCATAAACAACCCACCAAAATAGGTGTCGTCCTAGTTGACTTTACTGGAATGAAATGAGCACTCTTTGTTATTCTATCTATTATGACCCATATGCTTTCATTCCCTCTACTAGATCTTGGCAACCCATCAATGAAATCCATTGAGATAGTATCCCACTTCCACAACGGAACTTCCAACGGTTGAAGCAATCCATTTGGCTTTTGGTGTTCAGCCTTTGCCTGTTGGTAATTCAAGCACTGCTTAACACATACACCAATGTCCCATTTTATACCTTCCCAGAAAAAACTTCTCTTCATATCCTGATACATCTTTGTTCCTCCTGGATGGATAGTGAACTTCGAACGATGACATTCATCCAAAACTTCCTTCCTTATGTCTCATACATTCGGAACACGCAACCTTCCTTTCTTTCTCAACCACCCATTTTGGTCAAGACTGAAATCCTTTAAGTCATTGCCCTCGGTTCCTTCCCTTAACCTTCTAATCCGTTCAGCCAAAACTAGATCCTCCTCTTGTTTAGAAGCTACCTTCTCAATCATTACCGGTTGAACTTCTAAACAAGACAATACAACACTTCCTGCACTAGAACCTGCCTCGGATCTAAACTGCACTCTACAAGCTGATAATGCATCTAAATCTTTCCACTCAGCAATCATAGCCAATACTGCATTCTGATGTTTCATGCTAAGTGTATCCGCTACCTTATTTCCTTTTCCAGGTGTGTATTCAATTCCAAAATCATAAGAAGCAATAAACTCCAACCATCTCTATTGTCTCATGTTCTGCTCCTTCTGAGAAAACAAGTATTTCAACGACTTATGATCTGTATAAAGTTCAAATCGCTCTCCCAAAAGATAATGCCTTCACACCTACAGAGCAAATATAATGGCAGCTAACTCTAAATCAAGCATTGGATACCTAACTTCATGCGGTCTGAGCTATTTAGAAGCATAAGCAATCACTTTACCTCGTTGCCTCAACACAGCTCCCAATCCAATCCAGACGCATCGATATAAACAACCAAATCCCGATTCCCCTTCGGAACCACTAACACCGGTGCATGGGTCAATAAGTGTTTCAAGCTCTGGAATGCTTCCTCACACTTATCAGTCCACACAAACATTGCACCTTTTCGTGTAAGCTTAATCATCGGTGTAGCTATTCGCGAAAAATCCTTTATAGACCTTCGATAATATCCAGCCAATCCAAGAAAACTCTTTATCTCGGTCACCGTCTTGGGTCTCTTCCAATTATTCACCGCCTCAACCTTAGTCGAATTTACTGACAACCCGTTCTCTGAGACTACATGACCAAGGAACTTCACTTCCTTCTTCCAAAAATGACACTTCAAAAACTTAGCATTCAATTGATGCTCCCTCAACGTCTCAAGCACAACTCTAAGATAAACTTCATGCTCCTTCTCATCCTTAGAGTATATCAAAATATCATATATGAAGACCAACACAAATCTATCCAAGTGATCTCGGAAAATTCGGTTCATCGGATCTACAAAGAATGATGGCGCATTAGTTAGTCCAAACGGCATAACTAACCATTCGTATGATCCATACCTTGTACAAAACGTCGTCAAAGGAATACTATCCTCTGCCACTCTGAGCTGATGAAATCTAGTCACTAAATCTAACTGAGAGAATACCTTGGCTCCACTTAACTGATCGAACAAATCATCAATTCTTGGGCAATGGATATCGGTTCTTTATTGTCTTCTCATATAACTTACGATAATCGATACATAGCCTTAACGATCTGTCCAACTTCTTAGCAAACACCACGGCAGCTCCCTATGGCGAACCATTAGGTCGAATAAAATTCTTGCCTTCCAAATCCATCGATTGCACCTTCAACTCTCTCATCTCTGTAGGTGTCATCCTTCTTGGTGGCCTACTCACCAGTTTTGCTCCAAACACCAAATCAATCTGAAACTCAATGGCTCGTTTCGGTGGTAATCCAACTACCGGCTCAAACACATCAGCAAACTCTCTAACCACAAATACTCGATGCAACTCATCTTCCAACTCCATCATACTCAGTAAAGCATTTACTTCGCAACTAGGGTTCTCTACGATATAAACTATCCGATCACTAAAATCTGGGTGACTAAGTGATATTTTTCTATCGTGGCAAAATATCCTAGCATCATATTTACTTAACCAATCCATCCCAAGGATAATACCAAATCCCAAAAAATCAAACGCATGTAAACAAAAATCAAAAGTATGACCTAGCAAATCAAACTCTAAATGGTCACACCTCATCCTAAGTGTTGCATACCCTCCTATCGGATTTGCAACTCTTAAGGAAGTAACTAAGTATGAAGGCTCTAGGTTAAGCTTATCTACTAAATATCGAGAAATAAAAGAATATGATGCACCAGTATCAAATAGAACGCTAACAGACATACCGTGAATCTATAGCGAGCCTCCCAGAACAGCCTTCCATTTCTCCTACACAACTGGCCTTGAAGTTGCGGGCTCCAATGCATAAACTTGCCTCCTTCCTTCTTTAGTAGGCTCTTGCATTGGTTCTTATAATGGCCGATCTGATCACAATTAAAACATCGGATGTTCTTCATCCCAATCACCTCCTTTCTCTTTTCCTTTTCCAGTACGACACTCATTAGCATAGTGTCCTTTCTTATCACATTTATAACAAACCACCTCAGCTTTTCCCTTCTTTTGTGCTCCTCCCTTCTGAGCATTCTTCTTATGGAAAAACTTTCTTTTCTGGCCTTGTCCCACATGGACCTCCTTCATTTTCTTCCTCAAACAAGCTAACGCCTCTTCTTCCTTTAGCGCCATTTCTACCACTACATCACTTGGATCCCCTAAGTGCGGCAAGGTAGCACTTATCAACTCCGGCCTCAAGGCTCTTATAAACTTCTCACTGCTCCCGATCACCGTATCAACCAAAGCATACCCATACCGGGCCAACTCTTCAAATTTTCTTGCATATTCTAGAACAGACATCTCCCCTTGTTCTAGTTATGCAAACTTCCTCACCAATGCCGATTGCGCCATCACCGACATAAACCTTTCTTGAAACCTTCTCCTAAACTACACCCAAGTCATGGTTTCCTCATCAACACCAGCTACAACAGTATTCCACCAAAATAGAGCAGCTCCTTGAAGCTGTCTCGAAGCTAATCTCCTCTTTTGCTCGTCATTCAATCCTAAGTCAGCAAAAATCCTCTCACAATGTAGCAGCCAATTTTCCACCTCGATCGCATCTTCAGTTCCAATGAACGGCTTCTCTCCAAGCCTGGTGTAATCTCTGCTCAAGTTAGCATACTGGTTGACCATCGGAGCTTCCTGAACTCTGCCTCCAGTAGCATTTCCTCCAACAACTCCAGCTACAATTCCAACTTACATCATGTTTACGAAAACTGATACATGGCTCCCATGTCCACTTGGGGAACCCCAACACCAACATTTTTAGCTTGAGCCTGACCTGGACCTCTTCTAGCATTTGGTCGGGCATTTCCATTAGTGGTGGTGCTATCTCCTCCATGATTAACTCTGCCTCTTCTTCCTTCCATATTTGTATTCAAACCTTGTGAGATACAGATGAATAGCCTAACTAAGATAGGAGTCCAGAAATATAGCGTATACTTATATGTATAGCAAATACAAGTACGTTACTATAGCGTTATCCCATACCCTGATCATAACTCTAATTACTAAGGATTATGCTTTCAAAACCATTTTTAGTTAAAAGTATTTCATAAATCATGCTTTGATACCAAGCTGTAACATCCCCTATTTAGAGGCCCAAAACTAAGCGCTACAGATGCTATAGTCATCTATAGTATTAGCTTTCAGCGACTAAATACGGCTATGTTAATGGTATCAATAATACCAGAAGCACTTGAATATGAAACAAAACACAGATTTCAAAACAAATTTTACTTCATTACATTTCAAAACCAAATGTTTCACATTTCCAATACATAATCCCAAATTCGTTCCCAAGGACAGATAAAATATACTTATTACTTATACGCCAAGAGTGGTATATGAAGATACCCTCTTGGACAATCAGAGTCGTAGAGTCATAATAGACTTAATACAAAACACAGTGGAAATACACCGAAACATAAAACAAGAACTATAACTCCTAAATAGCTATCTGTTTGCCTCCTGCAAGCCTTCGGTAGCCTTATTCGTTATCCTACTAAAACCTGAAAAGACCTTAATTCCTCAGCCTACTCAAATTAATTTTGAGCACCCGGAGTTTAAGGGGAAACATAAACTTCGAGTCGGACATAACGCTTGGTATGAATAATATTATACATCCCGGAATAAATATGTTAAGTGAGACCATGCCGCTTAACGGAACGGGTTTTCCCTCACTAACATCCATTTAAAACATATCTTTACAAAACCTTTTCCTGCAATCAAAAATGATTAAACTATAAAGCATACTTATGTAAACATACATAAACATCAGGTAATAATGAACTATCTGTTCAAACACACAAGTTTTGTTTGGATAACTTTTAACCTTTGGTTGATTCGGGCCTAGCAGACAGTATAATCAAAATTAATCTAACACATGTTAGTTATTCTTCTTTTGGATTATCTATCCTTAACTATCTGTTAAATACTTCACTTATGGACGGTCTGTCCTTAACTATTTGTTAAATACTTCTCTTCTAGACGGACTGTCCCTAACCTAATCATCTCCCATGTCTTCCTGATCCTAACGGTTTTTCGTGCTCACCAAAAACCTATCTTTATACAACATATATTCCTTTCGGTGTGTAATCATAATTTTAGTCTACCTGTGACCAAGCCCTACACACTGGAATTTTGGTCAACAATTAGTTGGGGCTAATAGCTAATGTATAGGACGTGACCTCATACTAGTCCTATCTGGTATTCTAATATCTGAGTCATTTTCACTTAAGGATCCCCTCCCATAATTTTCCTTGAAAACATTTTCAAAATTATTTAAAACCTTTAAATCAACTTAAACAAGGAAAGTGTATAGTCTTTATGCTTTACTCAAAATTATCACCAAGTTATATATATATATATATATCTAATTTACTCAAATCTTAGTTGATGGAAACATTCAGACACTTGAAAGAACCTCTTTCTTAATCTTTGAAAGTACCTCTTTCCAAAACCAAGTGAAAACCTTTTAACTACCTAGGCCAATATGCCAAAACCTTACCTTTCGAAACCATTCATCAAACCTTTCAAAACCATTAAAAAGTAAACCTTTCGAAAGCAATGAAACTTTGAAAATCCTTCTTTAAAAATCTCTTTAAAACATTGCCTTAGAAAAGCCTTGGAAAACCTTCCATCTCAACCTTTCAAAACCATTGAATTAAAACCTTTCGAAATCATTGAACTTAAACCTTTCGAAGTCATTGAACTTAAACCTTTCGAAGTCATTCAACTTAAACCTTTCGAAGTCATTGAACTTAAACCTTTCGAAATCATTTAAAGCAAACCTTTCGAAAACTTACTGGATTATATTTAAAACAAGTGGAAAACCTTCTTTTAAAACCTTTCGACTTCATTGGAAGCAACCTTTCGACCTTGTGGGAAGGTCTGCTTTGAAAGCTTTAAAACATTTTATTTAAAACAACAGGCCACTGCCTTTAAAACAACTCCTTCAAAATCTTGGGTTATTCTTCAGTTTATAAAACAAGGGTAAATCACCTAAGTCGAAAGCTTCCTTTCGAAAGCATGGAGAAGCGGTTGGTTTTAAAACAAGTAAACCTTTCGTCTTTGTCGAAAGGTTCAAAACAAAACATTTATAAAGCGACAGTAACCCTTCGACCGTGTCGGAAGGTGTCAAAACAAAATAGTGATAAAGCTGCAGTATCCTTTCGACTTTGTCGGAAGGTTTAAAACCTTTATTTTAAACATTTGACTTGGTTGAAAACAACCAAGTCGAAAGCTCTTAAGGGGAAAACATAAACTTCGAGTCAGACATAAAGCCTGGTGTGAATAATACTATACATCCCGGTTATTAATGTTAAGTAAGACCACGCTGCTTAGCGGAAATGTTCCTCCTCACTAACATTCTTTTAAAACATATCTTTTGCAAATCTTTTCCTGCAACCAAAACTGGTTAAATACTGTAAAGCATCATTACGTAAACATACATATTAGGTAATAAAAGAACTATTTATTCAAACACTATAGTTTTGTTTGGCCTACTATTAACCTTTGGCTGACTCGGGCTTACCAGACAATATAACAAAATAATCTAACATCCGTTAGACACCTCTTCTAGACGATCTGTCCTAAACTATATATTAAATACTTCTCTTCTGGACGGTATGTCCCTAATTAAACATCTCCCAGGGTCACCTGATCCTAATGGTTTTGCGAGCTTACCAATAACCTATCTGTATACAAATATATATTCCCTTCTGTGTGTAACCATAATTTTAGTCTTACCTGCGACAAAGCCCTACACACTGGAATTTTGGACTAAATTAGCTGGGGATAATAGCTAATGTGTAGGGCGCGACCCTATACCAGTCCCATCTGGTATTCTAATATCTGAGTCATTTTTACTTAGGGATACCTTCCCGTAATTTTTCTTGAAAACCTTTTCATCTGAAATTGATTTAAAACCTTTTAAACCAAACTTAAACAAGGAAAACATTTATACTCTATGTTTTACTCAAAATCACCTTGCCATGCTATATATACTTTACTCAAATCTTTGTTGATGAAATTTTTTGAACATTTGAAAGTACCCATTTCGAACCTATTGAAAGTACCCCTTTCGAAACCATGTAAATCCCCTTCTTTCATTTAGGCAGAAAGGCCAAATATTCCTTTCAAAACCATTCATTTAACCTTTCGAAACCATCGAAACTCCTTTTCCTTCGAAAGCCAAAAACCTTAGACGTCCTTCTTTAAAACCATTAAACATTTCCTTTCGAAACCATAGGAAAACCTTTCCTTTTAAACTTATTCAAAACCATTGGAAAAACCATTCATTTAGACCTTTCGAAAACATAGGGGAACTACCCTTTCGAAACCTTCTTTAAAACCATTCGAAAGCATCAAACTCAAACCTTTCGAAAGCACTTGGGTTCAATTAAAAACACATAGAAAAACACATTTCAAAAACATTTAAGTCGAAACCGTTCTCTTTTGAAACCATTGGGTTATTCGTTAAAAATCACTAAGGGTCACAAGCAACAGGGTCGAAAGCTTACCCTTCGAAAGCTATAACTAAGTTAAGAAGTGATGGTGTCGAAACACCACTTCCGAAAGTATCGGAGAAGCAACAGGGTTTTTATAAAAAAACAACCCCCTTCGAAAGCTCTGTTTCAAAAGGTAGAAAGTGGCACTAAAGACTTCGATATAGTCGGAAGCTATAATTTAAAAACAAAGGTGCAACTATTTCATAACCAACCTTTAAAACCATTGATTTAGTCGAAAGCACTAAGTCGAAAGCTATTACTTAGAACAAAGGCGCAACTTTAAAACCTTTCTTTAAATCATTTGACCTAGTCGGAAGCCAACTAAGTCGAAAGCATCTTAGTCGAAAGCAAGTAGGCGCTTTTCTCATTTAAAACTTAAAGGCACTTCGACCCTTTCGGAACCCCTTGGTTTTGACTCTTACCTTCCGCCTTTGTCCAATTCACTATGTACCGAAATTGATACTATATGCATTGGTTTGAGGAAGGAAGCGGAGGGTCTTAGTCGAAGGCTACCTGGGCGAAACCAAAAGTGGAGAAACATACATTTAATATGAATTTCTGATTTTAAACCTTTTTAAGTAAAGTTTTTAACTAACCTGCCTTGTTTGTAAAACTCTTATTGGTGGCTAATTTTTCTTTTCTAAAAGTACTGCCATAATTTTAGAATTAATTTATTTAAATCATTTGCAAAATACCCCTTCTACTTAATTAAATATATAAAACATTTAAGTCCCATACCTTAATTAATTAATTTATTCATCAAAACACTTTGGAAAATTCTACAATAATTCCAGAAAATCCTTTTCAATATGTTTTCTAACATATATAAATTTCAGATCCAAACTAATTATAATTTAACCGCAATTTATTTATAACCCAATTTTCTTCACTAGAAAATTAATATAAAATCCACATTAATTCAGAAAATCATGAAAATTGAAACCCATCTCTAAAATAACATTTTTGGTCTGTATCTAAAATCGCAAGGCATATGGATGTCATTAAATAGGGTTCAAAATCTGAGTTTTTCGAATGGAATTGCTTCGAACATGAGAAGATGTGTTGATATGAAGGATCTTCAAATATCGGGTACGAAGACTCACGATTGTCATGTATTTTTAGAGAATCTTATCCCGATGGTATTTAAGGAGCTTTTACCGCCGAATGTGTGGATGCCTATTGTTGAACTTGGACTTCAGTAGCTTTGAAGAAACGATACCAAAAGTTGTAGTAGCGTTTCGGTAAACACTATTATACGACATGCAACTAAAAGTCTGAAACTTTTTGTAGCATTGTAGAAAACTCTATGAAAACTTAACATATTTTGGCATTTTAGAAAACTCTACAATATATTTTTGTAGCTGTTTACATTTATTTCCGAAGTATTTATAAAATGCTATGAAAAGTTATTGACCATGTATAATTTTCGATAATTGGAAGCAACCAATGGAGAGAAACAGTTCAAACTAACTAAAACATGTAAACTGAAATGAAATAAGAGAAATATGAATTGAAACATCGTTTGAATTCGTACTTTATAAATAATGAACATCCATTTCCAAGTCTAAAATAATAATTAATTTTCAATTCGGAGGATGTTTGAAATGTCATACAACACAATACATTTTGGATACTTGATCAATATAATATGTAAATGTAAAGATGTAAAGTAAGATATAACCCATTTTTCTCGAAATGCATTATGTCTATATTGTGTCGAAGTTTATGGTTTTTCCAATATGATAACTTTTAAAATATACTTTGTTTACATCAATTGTCTTTATTCACATAGTGGATATTGTCATTAAATTCCTTACCAAAATGCACATCAGCATCGCTATATCTTTTTGTTCATTTTGGTCTTCTTCCAATGCCATCATCCTCTCCTTGTCCTTTTTAAGCTTATTGCAAAATCTTAGCTGATGACCAGGTTTTCATAGTAATAACAGATGAAATTTCTTTCCATGTTCAATCTATTTGATCGTCTTTCCATATTTGGACGATTACTCCTTCTCGCAAGATGGACTCTTTCAGTTGAATTTCTACTTTCCTTTTCTTCCTTATTTTTTCCTTACATGAGGTTCATCCTCCGCATCTCCTCATTAAACTGGCTACTAACCATCGAACCCGTTGAAATAACTCCTTTCGAATTTGAGTTCTTAAATGCAACCATAGACGTTTCGCAACACTTTGGCAATGAACTCATCAATACCAAGATTTGTATCTCATTATTCACCTTGTAATTCACGGCCACCAATTGATTCACAATTGCCTAAAAATCATTAAGATGCTCTCCAATTGACTCACATTCATTAAATTTTAGATTCACCAATCTTCTCATAAGAAGAGGCTTATTCGTTGTGGAGTTCTTTGCATAAATTCCTTCTAATTTCTTCCAAATTGAATAAGCGGATGTTTAATTAGCAACAATAACAAACGGTGTATTCTCCAAAAAAACATCGAATAGTCGCCACAAAGACCATTGAGGTATAGAAAATCCTCCATCTTCACCTTCCATAACCTCTAATTTCGTCCATTATGTTTTTCAACACTTATCTTCTCCGTAACCAAAATCTCTTCAAAAATTTTATGTAGTAGTCTCCAATACCAACTGTTAGGGTTTTTCTTATGATGCATATACAATTAGATTTTAGAAGAGATAAGAAGTGAAAAAAAATAACAAAGAGATTCATCCAAACAAGACCTTTATTAATCCACCAAAAGGTTACGAGAGAAAGTCTGAAAATTGAGAAGATATCTTGATCCCTAAAACCTTAGAAAAATAAACAGTTACTTAATGCGTATATGACAAAAAATAAATTGATTATCCAATTAAAGAGAGAAACGAGCATAACCAAATAAGCCTGTTAATTTTGGAAAATCCAAGTTATCTCTTTCCTTCTTTTGTATATTTATTTCCTTCTAAATGTGATTTTGTATCACAAATCACAACACTCTCCGACTTTAAGAAATATTGTAGCAGCAATCCTAAAAAAATTTGCTTTAGCCAATCCTTATGACTCCAGTAGACTTGCTATAGTTTTTACCTTAACATGCATTTTCCCATAATATAATTCATGCATTTCAAGATCAAACAAAGCCAAATTCTATAGGAGGATCAATACAATTAAATTAAAGAAAGAGCAATACAACACATAGTCATCTAATTCAATTCAACTTCTAGCACATTCATCACCAAATTCAAAGCATGAAATCCCTAAATACATATATGTGAGTAGAAATTATGAAAATATGAAGTAGGAAGTGAATGAGAAGAATGTAAAAGTGTAAAATCGATATAAGTTTGGGTAGGAAAAGAAATTTAAAATTTGCGATTTAAAAATTGCGGGGTGCTAATAGACTGAGAGCTTGTTTGACAACTCCTTATAAGTAGTTAAAGCTACTTGCACGTTACTTATGTTAATATTGGTGTTTGAAAACTTCTAATAAGTAGCTTACAAAAATAGCTAATAAGTAGAAAATGAAGAAGCAATTATTCGTTGCTTATATGACTTATGATGCAACTTCCACATAGAAATTAAATCACATCCAAACACTTCTATTTGTAAACCACTATTTAAAACTGCTTAGAAATTACTGTTTAAAACTTCTTTTAAGGAGTTTCAAAATAAATTGTTACCAACAGGTCTTAGAGTGCCTTAGTAACTTAAAGTACCGTTCCGTTCGCAAATAAAAAATTTTCCCGTTTTCGTTCTCCGCGCATTGGACGCGTTCGACGCGGCAACAGATCAATAGCTTGTTGCAGAAACGATGGAAATATAGTGTGTTGGGATGTTTAATTAAATAATAATGTTATAATTTAAAATTTTAAAATTACTTGGATTCAGTTCAAACCAACTTCATAAAAAACTATGTCTCAAACAAACCTAATTTGGACAAATTATTAATTTCTAACTAGTGTGTAACCTGTGCGTTGCACACGATAATGTTGTTAAAAAATAATCTTTAAAATTTAATTATTGTCAACAATTGATTTTTTTTAAAGTAGTATATGATAAATTTATCGAAATAAAGGAATTTATAAATTTTAAAATGATATGCAACAATCAAATATAAGGTAGAGGGTCGCTAACCACATATTCTTGTTGGAATTATTATCCTAACTCGGTAATAACAAACACAATATATGTGTGCGTGTGCGTGTGCACGCGCGCGCGCGTGCGTGCGTGTAGTTTGCTATTACTATATATGTAAATAGTTAATGCTATGTGATAAGTGTATTATATATATATATATATATATATATATATATATATATATATATATGGATGAAAAAAAAGAATTTTCCATTTATATTAATATGAATATTATTTTATATATTTTTAAGGATTTATAATGAAATAATGAATGTTACATAATTGAATATATTTAAATATTTTAAATCAATGATCAACCTAACAAATTAAATATATAGAGCTGAATGTTAGAAAGTGAGAAAAAATGAGAAGAGCTTTGTATGCAATTATAGTTGAAAAGAACATCTTACAATCAGCTTATCTGCACACATGAACTTTTATTCATTATGGTTTGTTATCTGAGATTGCGTTAATTTGGGTTATACGTTGGGTACGTTTTAATATCATGTTGAAAATGAGAATGTCTACATAAACTAATTTCTATTAGAGTAATGCATGCTTCCACATCCACGTTATAAAATATATAGTTTTATACTTCAAAAGTTGTAAAAGCTGAAATTTTGTAATCAGTGTATGATATTTTTTTGAGATAAATGAATTATAAATAAAAATATATATTATTGTTTATGTTTACATTTTATGTTATGCGATTCATGTATCTTTATATATGAATAAAAATAATAATATTATCTTTGCTTATATATATGAATGTTGTATACATACTTAATTGATAAATTTTAAGATTTATTAGATGAATTAAGAAATATTAATTAATTGAATTTATTTGAATGATTTAAAATAAATATGACATAATTAGTCAAATATATGGATATGAGTAAAAAATATTAGGAGAGAATTGAAAAAGGTTTGTAAGTAACTATGGAAATTTAAAATATAGATGTTTAAAGCTAAAAATATAATTTTTCAGTGTAATGCATGATAATTTCATTGATATAAACTAATTATAAAATAAATTTGTTATTATTGTTGGTGTATATAATTTATGCTATGTGATTTACATATTTTTGTATGCAAATGACCCAGTTTGTTGATGCTACTATGGTATACTATTGAAATTATTCATATTTTAGGATTTACATGACGTATCGAATATTCGTTAGCTGAGTTTATCAAATGGTTTAAATTTTGAATTATGTAATTAATTTAAATGTATTTACTTAAATGTAAAATATTAGAAAAGAACTAAAAAAACATTTGTGAATAATTATAGAAAATTTAAAAGTATGTATTTGATTATAATTTGACATTAGAAATTTATTGGAATAAAAGTGATAAATTAAAAATTTAAAAGTAAAATATCCAGAGAGAGAATTAAGGAGAGTAGAGTAGACTCCTATGATTAATAAGAGAGCTTGAATTTCTTTTGCTTTACTATTATTTAATAGATTTATTCATATTTACAAATTATTGGTACATGTTATTTAGTGAAAATTAAATAATTAACTAAATATAACTCAATTTTATTTTAAAATATACGTTTCAAACGCTGGCCCCCATTCCCCGCACACAAATCTCCTGACTTAACGTATCGCTCAATTGCCCTTTTCGTTTCGTTAGCTCATTTTGGAAGCAAAATTTGGTACAAAAACACCGCTTTGTATTTGGCCCAGTGTAGAATCTCGCCCGACATAATTACTGTTCTTCCTCTTTCTGTTTAATTCAGCTCCGATTTCTTATGTTCTTTGGAAAAGTCTATACCTGATTTCGATGGCAAACAACGGCAGCGGCGGAGAAGTTCGTTTCTTCTTCTCATACGACATCAGCCTCCCCGTTACCTTCAAAATCGATCGACTGGAAGGCACCCTCCCACAGTCGCCACATAAATCTGGTTTGTTTTGATGCTAAAAAGTATCTTCCAAGCTGTTTCTGTCATTTTGTTTTACTTTCAAGTTTTTGAATTTCAGGATATAGTAAAGTTATGTTGTAAATATAAATTGTTGCATCAGTTTAAAGTTTAAAGTTTAAACTATAAACTGCACTATGTATATTAACTGAACTATGTTCAAATATAATATCATCATGATTAGGTTAATCACCACATGACCGTTCTATGAAATTTTGCACCATGGGCTGAAGTTTATATTGGATTCTTTCCATGTGAACCCTAATTATCATTGTACAATATTTCAAATTGAAAGTTTGCAAATCAACAATCTTTGTGCCAATTAAATTACTATATTTATTTGAAATAAGAAATGCAAATACTTATTGGTGATCACCAATTATGTGCTAGCTAATATGTCGAACTCATATTTCATGAGATTACATGCTAGCTTGATTGACCAGTTACCATTTATGTCAAATTAGTTGAGTGAACTATTAGATAATTTAACAAAATACCATGTCTATCTAAACACCCTACTTCATACAAATATAAACTTGTGGTGAAAGGGAGCCCACAGCCATTATTTTGTGTTTAGGTATGTGGCCATGGGAGTAAACTTTTGAATGACACTGCAAATTTAGAACATGCGTTAAATATGTGTTATAGATAACATAGATAAATGTTTTTTTCCTGCAGTAATGCCATTTTTTCCGTTTTAAAAGGGTCAATTTAGCTATAGACATCTTATATTGATGTTCTTCGAGAGAGTAAGTTTAGCGTTGAATCAGTAATTTTCTAATATGGCTGGATCCTCTGCAATTATCAAATGAGCCAATCAATTATATCATCATCCAATAGTTTGTTAGTTCTAGAAAACAAATCACAATTTTGTTATGATTGAAGGAGGCTTATACTCTCCTTAAGTTCAGATGTTTCTTTGAATCAGTTAATATAATATTTCGTTACCTGTTAAAATTTAGTTGTAAATGCTAAATCCTCTTCTTGCTATTTCTGCTAACATGATTCATTTAACATGCTTTATGTTTATCTGACTTCTACAGAAATACCTACGAATGGTAATAAATCCGCAGAGCTATTTGTTGAGTGTACATTGTACCTTAATGGTGCCCATTTTGGATTGCCAACAAGAACAAGGTTCACAATACATCCTTCACACCATACTTAGATTATTTTTGTTGTTGCGTTGTTCATTCATTTTATTTGTTTAGGATATGGTATAAGATTCTTCCATTACCATATCTATGTTCATGCTTGTAATTCCAACCTGATTAGTTATGCAATATTCAGGTTGCAGTCTTCTGGACCTCCATATTGTTGGGAAGAGCTCATGACACTAAGTACAAAATATAGTGACTTAACTTCTCAGGCACAGCTTGCCATTACTGTAAGTCCTCAGGATTTCTTTGGATGTTAGTTTACTATGATTTGTTATATATAACGGCAATTAACTTGGTCTTTGTGTTAGATCTGCTCAGTTATGCTTTGATAGTAGTAAATTTAGTACAACCACATTGATGTTATCCATTTCGCATGCTCCATACAAATTTTAAACTAATTAACCAAAATATTCTGTGATTAGCTGCGGCCCTGAACACTATGAATGATGACCATGCCGTTAAACAATATGAATGTTGATTAGGACATAAATATCAGGTGTCATGATTGAATTACAGCAGTGAATCACCATTTTTTCTCTGATATAAGCCTTCGTGAAGAATTATACACTATCCTTTCAATATTTCTGCACCACACTCTCCGTTGATTTGTACTATTATTTGTGAAAGGGGAGTCTGAGCAGTAAAACAGAGTGCACTTATCACTCCCTTTATTGACAGGTTAATTCAGGTATGCTTAGGTTGAATTCTCTCAATACATATATACTGGCTACACAACACATTTTACTGTTCGAGAATCTAAGACTCATAAGCAAAGTAGGATTATAATCTTATAACGATCATTCAACATGTCCTAAACTGTAAAAATTATTAGAAATCTTTTTTTTTGGAGAAGACGGTGTAGTGTGTATCATGTTCTCAGCATCTTTAATATTGGTGAAACTAATATTCTGTGTATATTTTCAAATTGTAAAATCCAAGAGTTCATTGTAGAAAAATATCTTACACATGTCTAATGAATACTTATTGTTTTTCTTTAACTCAGAACGCTGTTTATGGAGTCAAAACAATTTGTAGTTGTAATCCTTAATGACTGTGTTGAGTCCATTTTTGCGGTTTAGTATTTCTTTTAATCAAACACATCCTATCCATATTTGCATTCATAATCAACTTTACTTCTAGGTTTGGGATGTTTCATGTGGTAGCAATGATTGTTTAGTTGGTGGTGCAACAATTAATCTGTTCAACAGGAAAAGACAACTTAAAACTGGGAGACAAAAACTTCGACTTTGGCCAGCAAAAGAAGCAGATGGAGGGATTCCCACAACCACACCAGGAAAGGTATGCGAAAAAAAAATCCTTCTTAATTTCCGCTTTTACCATACATTCACTTGACATGTATGTTTTCAAACGATAGATGCAAATTATATATAGGTTTATTGTACATATATAAAATATATGAACATATTCATGTTTGGAAAATTGACCAGATCCCTAAACATGAGCGAGGTGAGATAGAACGCCTTGATCGGCTTGTTCATAAGTTTGAAAGAGGGAAGATACAATATATCGATTGGCTTGACAGACTTGCATTCAAATCATTGGAGAAGCTCAAGGAACAAGAAAACACTATAAATGGAAGCTCCCACCTCAGTCTAATAGTGGATTTCTGTAGTTTCGAACATACCGTTGTCTTTCAGGTATTTGCAGACTGCGTTCTTTCTTCATTTTTCATTCAAGTTTTTATTTGTTGCAGAAGAGAAACCTGAGTATATGCTATTTCTTGACTTGTGTGTGTGTGTGTGTGTGTGTGTGTGTGTGATTACTTTAATTTGTTCCAGAACTGTCTAGCTTTGTATTAGTTAGCTTCTGTGCTGGACCTGAATGTTAGTTCATTTGTTGTCATCTTGTTATTTTTTGGCAATTAAATTCTTTTGCTGGATATGCAGGATGCTGGTACTATTATGGTCCCTGCTTCTGTAGCATCAACAAATGAACTTGTTACTGTTTGGGATCCTGAAGTTGGTAGAAAAAATCCCTCTGAGCATAAACAACTAAAACTTGCTAGGAGTTTGACCCGAGGTATAATTGATAAGGACCTAAAACCAAGCAACGCCGAAAGAAAGTAAGTATTATTCCTTTACTTATAGGTATGTTATAATTATACATGCTGCTGCTGTATTTATAATAAGTCGATTTTGCAGTAAAAAGAATGACTTCACATATTCAATGAAATGTGTGCGTGTATATATATACATATACATATACATATACATATACACACACATAATGAGAATACCTTCATTTGAAGCTTTGGAAATTACGTTAATACCCTTGCTATACATTAATTAAAAATAAGGCAACATGAGGATGGTTTCGTTCTTGCTAAAAATAAAACTAACACATTTTTTCTTTTACACGTCCAATCGGACGTGCCATACATACTGGTATATATATGTCTAACCTGTAAAGCCTGAGGTTTACCTAATATCGTTGTTTTTAGGGTTACTATTTACAATGACACCACCGTTTTGGATATCAACAAAGTCTGATACAACCAACATCAAAATTTCAGCAAGTTTATCAAAATTTTGATGTTCATATCCGACTTTGCCCGTATTTAATACTATAGCGTCAATGGTCCCCTTTTTCCTTGTTCATTACGGAATTTGGTCCAACACACAGGTGTTTGCATACTGTTGTTTCAAATCATATTTAGATTAATTTTTTTCTTGGTAACAAATCCCTATCCTCTAACTGTCTGCATGGTTCATGGAGACTGCAATTCAGTAAATGCAGCTCTTGTTAGGACATCTAGTGAGTTGAGAAATTCTCCAAGCGTTTTTTTCTTTTTCAGTTTGTTGCATAAATTATATCTGGATAGATGCATTATAAAGCGTGTGATGCATAGGTTAAATATTCCCTTTCATTTAATTTTTTGAAATTAAATAAGTTGGGGGGTAGGCTTGTTGTGGCATTGTGAACCAATGTATTGCAAATCCGAGTCATGTGTGTGGCCTCATAGATCATTTATAAAACACAAGAGAAAAAAAAGCTAATTGCGAAAATAATCCTCCCCGACCCGCACTTATCTGATAGCCTTGTGCTCTGATTCCAACCACAATCTTTTTCTTTCTTTCTTTCTTTTTTTTCTTTTTTTTAGAAAATAACCGATTTATAGACTGTCCTGTCATGAAGTTCTTGCAATGACTGGCTATTTCAGTACCTAAACTGGCTGGTAATGGCTTATCTGAATACAATGGGTTTCCAGATGCTTAATTTTATCATTAAATAAAATTGTAAATACACAATTCTTCTTTTTTCTGTCAGATCAATACAGAGAATTCTCAAATACCCTCCAACACGGACATTAAGTGGCGATGACAGGCAATTGCTATGGAAGTTTCGCTTCTCTTTAATGTCAGAGAAGAAAGCTCTCACTAAATTTCTTCGGTGCGTTGAGTGGAGCGATGTTCAGGTTTATCTTGATCACCTGTGATATTTTTGAAGGTTGCCTCATGTGTCTCTTGATATACCCATGTTTTTCTTTCATAACCATGCCGCCGTGTGTGCAAGACAGATGAGAGCTTTGTCATGCATTCATAAAACGCCATGAATTGGCCTTTAGTTTATAGTGTTGGCTGTTGTCTATCTTTCTGTTGAATTCACTTTGATTATTGAAACTGTAGCTTCCAAATTGTTTATTCTTTATGTAGAGTATTTGATTTTGATAAATTTCCACATCTGATGTTGACATTAACAAGAACATAATTTTCAATAATTGTTGTTATGGTAATTAAATGTTGGTTCTGGTTGTTTAAAACTGAATAAAAGTAAGCAGGAAATTTATTGTAGCCATGTTGTTAATTAGAACCAAAGCAGATCAGCTATAAAATTCACTTCTTTGTCCAGATATACACAAAACTACCAATTCCATTTTTGTTTAATATTTCGTGAATTTCAATTCTATTTCAAGTGATTCTTGAATACCATATAAAACCCTCCAGTTCACTTCAGCTCTATTATTTCAGTTTCACTTCTAGAAGTCATACTTTCATTCAGAAATTCAACTGACAAGCCCCACCCACCCCCCAACCCCCCACCCCCGGCAGGACCTGAGCAAAATAATATCACCTTTATTCTTTTCTTTTGAAATCATTCACGTTTTCGCCTTTTCCTCCTGTTGATTCATGTTTAATGGCTGCAGGAAGCAAAACAAGCAATTGAGTTAATGGGCAGGTGGGAAACAATTGATGTGACTGATGCATTAGAACTTCTATCTCCTGCTTTTGAGAGTGATGAAGTGAGTCCACCAGTAAATTCTGTTTTCAATTACAAGTGTTTCTTTGAAAATGTTTGCTTTCAGAAAGGAAATCAATATAAGTATATCATTTTTCTGAAAAGTGCATTTACGAAAAATTCCTACAAGTGTATTAGAGTGCTCAATGAAAAAGTTATCCTCAATTATCTTCTTCTGTAATCTTACAGTGTCAAAGAATTTTGTCCTGTGTCCTAAGTTAAAGTGCTGGCTTCTAGGGTAAAAATTTAAATATAATTTAACTCAAGCATTGTTTAAGAATATTATGGTCGATTGTTTCATGTACCATAATCACCGTTTCTTGATTATATAATTTTGAATCTTAGATTGCCATATCCACACACACACGCGCTTGTTTGTTTGTTTGTTTGTGTGCGCGTGTGGGGTTAGTTTTGTAAAACTTATTCTCTGCTATGTGCTCCAACAGGTTCGTGCATATGCTGTGAGTGTTCTAGAGAGGGCTGATGATGAAGAGCTTCTTTGTTATTTACTTCCACTAGTACAAGCTCTCCGGTTTGAAAGATCTGAGAATTCTCGATTAGCACATTTCCTTGTCCAGCGCTGTATGTTTCTTTTCTGTAATTGAATCATAATTTCATTTTATAATACTTTTGTGGATTAAGTTCTTTTTTCTTCTTCTATTTACTGTTTCCTGTTGGAAATTGATGATTTAATCGACACCTATAAGTTATGAATCTCCATAAAGTGAGGATATTCCTTTAGATTAAGTTGTTATGAGTATACCACTTCATGTCTTTAAGTTAGATTTATCCTTTTAAGTTCTATTTATTGTTTGCATGGATATAGTAGCAGTATACTAGCATAAGTCATGTTTTTGGAAGTTGGTCTTTATGACTAAATTTATCATTGATATGTAAAGCTTATTATATGATGATTTGTTTTTCTGACAAGTAGCTAAGCAAATACTCATGATGATATGTACATCTGGCAGGACATGTCTAATATGTTCCTCTTTGTGCTAATTAAAATAATCACTTACAAAACACAATGATATAGTAAGCAATCTATTTTGATAGGGGTATCTTACGGGGACAGAGTTGATCTTGCCCTTTTATCAAAATATTGTCGAAGACTTGACACCATAACCTTAGTTATAGTTATTAGTTTACCAGTTTGCAAGTACTTAGACATGTGCGATGCACGTGAGCATAATATATTTAATTATTAGTTTACTAGTTTGCTAGTACTTAAGACATGTGCGATGCACATGAGCATACTGTATTCTTGAAAAATACATTATCAAACTAAATCATCAAATTATAATTTTGCATATAGCTCTTTTCATTAGAACTTTTTAAACGTGTTAGGGAGTAAAATAGATAGATACCGAATGCACCAATGTAAAAAAATCGTTAAGGATGAATAGATTAAAAAAGGATATAAAGACATCGACAATATAATTAAGCATAAATAAATAGGAAAAATAGGAAGAATAAAAGTAGCAATGTCTTGTCAATTTGGAATTTGGACTTTTGACCACATCTATATTAAATTTTTCCAACTAAAAATAAATGTTACTTTATTTTAGCATGACTGAATTCTGAATGGTATTTGAAGTTGTGCTCTCATTCGTTACCAAAGACGTTGAGATCTTTGCCATCAAACAATGAGTGGAGACCATATTACAACTGTTATCAAAGATTTAACCCTCTGCTTGATGGATAATAGCTTTAGTGTTTCATTACATAGATAGTTTTTGATTATTTCAGCAGCACTCTATCAAATGCTACACTACCTATTGACTTTTCTACTGATATATTATTATGCTAGCATTATCAAACATTGAGCTGGCTAGCTTCCTTCGATGGTTTGTAGCAGTTGAGCTTCATGATCTTCATGATCATGCATTTGCAAGACGCTTCTATACCACTTATGAGATGTTAGAGATTAGCATAAAAAAGGTACTAGAGTCCCACATTAGCTTAAAAATTATATATATCTCTTAAATTAGTTGTATCGTATCTTTTCTTGTCTGTTGCCCATTATGTAAATGTAATTTTACATTCTGAAAACTGCAGACTTGCAATCTGGATATTAAATGAGCCATCTCTATAATTCCAAAAGTTAGTTTGTTTACGTAATTGGTTGGCAATAGTCATATTTTCTTTTCTTTCTTTAATCATAATATCAAGTCAATTTGAAAGATCTATGTCATCATTGTTTATTATCTTCTTGTAATACACTAGTCAGTATACTAAGCACATTTCATATGCTAAACTGTATTACCTCTGTTTGGAAATACCAAAACCATGTCATTGGATAACGTATTAACCAAGGTTCGAGAACTCGGTTTCGGTCTCGGTTTCGGTCATTTGAAAATTTGTTTGTTTCGGTCAGTTTCGGTCATTTCGCTCGTTTCGCTTTTTGTTTCGGTTTCGGTCTTGATATTGGATTTTTGCATTTTTAAAGAAAACGTAACGATAAACGAACTGGTCAGTTCATATTCAGGGCATATTTAAGGAGTTATTCACGGCACAAAAAGTTATTGATGGCTTATTCACGCGGCAACATAAAAAATGCGGCAACATAAAAAAAGATTGCACAGCTAAATAACGAACTGAATATATGTGAACCCATTATCACCGCAGAACTGAATATATGTGAACCTATCACCGCAACTAGTTCAATATTCACGCAGAGGGAAACAAAAAAATGAGCGCGCACAAATCGATTTTGGAAAAAAAAACCTTCGTCCTCTCCTCGACTTCGCCGCAACTCCTCTCCTTAACTTCGCCGCGCTTCGCCTGACGTCGACTTCGCCGCTCTCCGCTTCTCGTCAACTTCGCCGCGCGTTCGCCGTCGCCGTTGCAGTCGCCGCGCCTTTGCCTTCGCCGTCGCCGTTGCAGTCGCGCTATCGACAGTGGAGAATAAGGTTACTTTTTTATTTTTTCTGGCTCGATTTCGTCTATATTTATACACACCAAAATCGAATCTTATCTTTACTGTAGGCTCATGTTTTTTCTGTCGCGATTGCTTTTGGTTTTGATCTCGTGAGTGCTTTCTGTCGCGATTGCTTTTGGTTTTCAATTTCAACCCGCGACTGTTTTTTTTACCAGGCGATGGCGAAACGAAATTAGGGTTTAATTTCGTTTCGCCTGTCGCCGAGAACGAAACGAGAAGGCCGAGATTCCGGCGTTTCGAACGATACCTCATTCCTTGGTATTAACATAGTCTTATGGATGAACAATTGAGGGGATCGAAAGGGACTAAGCTTCCTGGTTGCAGCAAGCATGACATGGAAACCATTCCTGATGCTCTTTCTGTGTATATGTTTCTTCTCAATCATTGCAACAAACATGACATGAATCTGAATTAGTTTTTTCACTTGATAGTTGTCAGTTGGTGCACATGGAGATGAAGATGGGTTCAAGATATGGCATAGCTTAATTCGTCAGACAGAATTGATGGCTCAACTGTGTTCTATTATGAGAGATGTGAGAAATGTGCGTGGTGGGACACAAAAGAAAATTGAAAAGTTGAGGCAACTTCTTTCTGGACTTCTTAGTGAGCTTACTTATTTTGATAAGGTATTTAACAAGTAGACAGCAAATTCTATGTTACATTGTTTGATTGCTAAAGATTCTCATATGTTTATGGTTTATTTTTCAGCCTATCCGTTCTCCTCTGTCACCTAATGTACTGATAACTGGCATCGTGCCATCAGAATCATCTATTTTCAAAAGCTCACTGAGCCCATTACGTTTAGCTTTCCGAACATCAACTGGAGGAACATGTAAAGTTATATTTAAAAAAGGAGATGACCTTCGTCAAGATCAACTGGTACCTGTTGATTAACTATAGCTAATAAACTATATTGCTCTTGTGATAGCACACGCTATTCCTAGATTAAAGAGTATATTTATTACAGGAAAATGCATCTGACTTTGTTTCATTAAACATGTATTAACATGGTACCTGTAGCCCATACTTACAGTAGCAATTTTGCATTTACACATTATATTTATCTGATGCGCACTTCACTGATAATGTTGGCAATTATTTTACTGCAGTTATATATATATATATTCTTTCTGTATCTTGCTCACTTGTTTTATTTGATTTTGAGTAATTGGAATGATATTTCGTTCTCATTTTACTGTTTCTTGTCTGAAATCATGGATTTAGTATGTAATCTGATTTTTGCCTTTTGCAGGTCATCCAGATGGTTTCTCTTATGGACCGTTTGCTTAAATTAGAGAATTTAGACTTGCATTTAACTCCTTATAGGGTGCTGGCTACAGGACGAGACGAAGGAATGATGGAGTTTATTCCATCCAGCTCCCTTGCACAGGTACTTAAAAGGGGGCAAAAAAAGAAAAAACAATTCTAAGTTTTGAGATGTGAAATATTTTTTTGAACTAAATTTTGTTTGCTTGTCCCTGTCCTCTTTCGTGAGAAGGATGTAAATTTTGTTATGTTCAATTTTATTAGGTCAATTCCTACACCTGCTAAACTTTTTTCCTCACAACTAATTTAAATACTAGAGAAACTATACTGCTATGGTGAAAGAGGAGACAAATGTGTAATGTGCGGTGGTCTCTCAATTTTTGTGCATATCATCATTCTGCTTATATTTCTCGAAACTGTTTGAAGCAGTCCTAAATTGTTACACTTGCACATATCATTGGATGCACAACTCAAAAACAAGAAAAAAACACTACTGCAGCAATCAACTGAATTTTTTATAGGATCACATCTTTCTTTCAATGCTAATGGCTTCCAACTTCCAAGGGTCCAACTTGTATATGAAGGAACTTCATATTACTCACAGCCTTTGGTTCTCATAAATATAATACTACATCATTCCCCTCCCCTTCTAATTGTGAATTTTCGTTTTACTATGACCGGCTTCCCAAAAAATGCTGAAGTTGGAAATCGTTGATCAAGATCTTTTTCTTGAACTGATCTTGATAATGGAGTGTGAATTCCCTGGTAATGGATGTTGTTGATCAAGTTTTACATCGGTTAAACCTGCCATAGTTAATCTGCCATACTTCCTTTACCCCTGAATTGTTACTCACTGCTCTGACCACTTTAACTTTAACTTTGTGTATCATGCATGAAAATAGTCTCAATTGATGGTCAACTTCTTTTCGGTTACAATTAATTCATATCTCCTCTGCATGGTTATTCATATTCCAACTCCAATCAAAAATTTACTACTATCTCTCAGACTGATTTATTTCTCAATGAGCTTTTATCATATAATAAGTTATTTAACTGTGAATAATAACTACGAAGTATCAGTGAGTATTTGCATTATGCTACTTTAATGAACTTAGAATTTTGGTTGTGGTAGAGTTTGTAGAATATTCAAGGCCTTGCTGAATTGCTAATAATATGACACACCTATGGCATCACCTTCATATTGGATTGTGTGGTGGAAATCAGGGGGCCACAAGGGGTGCTGCAAAACAGGGGTGCCGCTGCTCGCTCGCTCTCTCTCTCTCTCTCTCTCTCTCTATATATATATATATATATATATATATATATATATATATATATATATATATATAATGAAATTTTACTCAGTCTAATAAATTTCAAATTTAACTATGTATCATAGTTCAAAACTTTTAACTGGGAACCCCGCTTCCAACTGCTATATATCTTGGACACCTAAACATCGAAGAAAAGGGCAGTGGCTTTTCCTTTTACTGATCATATTTTTAAACTTCTTTATTTATTTATTTGTTTCGTGATAAGTTATATAGACTATAAAAATACATTCTCTTTGAGTATGCAAATTTACAGTACGATACTATAATTATAGTTGGAAACTTGTAAATAATTGTGATTTGCAACTATCATAGGACTGGTCAAACATAACATTAGTAACAACGTAGAGAATTTTCTGCTTTAACAAATAAGTAAATACCAATTAACGTCTTATATTCTGTTGTTGGGTTGACTCAGTTGAATCTGCCTTAATCCACATTTATATATTTACTTTGTTGCTATCAGGTACTTGCTGAGCATCGCAGCATTATTAACTATCTTCAGAAGTTTCACCCTGATGAAAATGGACCGTATGGTATAACAGCTACCTGTCTTGAAACGTTTATTAAAAGCTGTGCAGGCTACTCTGTCATCACATACATTTTGGGGATAGGAGACAGGTAATCGTTTCTTCATTGACTTCAGCAATTTACATGAAGTTCACTTAATGAATAACTATTTTCTTGCTGGTTCATATCTTCAGCTCCTTGTACTCAAACCTGAATGACACAATTAAATCGTAATGAACCAAAATAAGCATATATTTACTTAATCACTGAAATATGATTTAATTTGACTTGTAGGCATTTGGACAATCTTCTGTTAAGGGACGATGGACGCCTCTTTCATGTTGATTTTGGCTTTATTCTAGGTCGAGATCCAAAACCCTTTCCACCACCCATGAAACTTTGCAAGGAAATGGTTGAGGCCATGGGTGGAGCAGAGAGGTACTTTTCTCTCTCAAGATGCTCACACAAACACACACAGAGAGACATATATTTTATGTGTGTGTGTGTGTGTGATTTTTTTTTCTTTTTAGGATGGAATATTATATTCTTGGTGGTGTTAATAAGTTACCTTCATCCAAGTTATTGTGCAAATCTTTTGCATACAACTTCTGATTTGTGTGAATTCCATTTTCCTTTGTCACAATTCTGCTTGTACAATTTATTTGTGTCAGATATAACTTTATTCGAGAGCAGTCCTAATCCCGCTCAATATATAGACGCGGTGATGCTAGAAAAGTTGCTGTCTGTTGTTCGTAAACAACTTACCTTAATGAGTGTTAGCTGTCAATTTTCTGTAATGATTTAAATGCATATGATTACCGTAACTAGATTCAGAAAGTGTACTTGTATAGGTACATCTTGACATGATTTTTCTTGCAATGCAGCCAATATTATACAAGGTTCAAATCCTATTGTTGTGAGGCATACAACATCCTTCGGAAGTCTAGTAACCTCATATTGAATCTCTTTTCTTTGATGGCGGGCTCGAACATCCCTGACATAGCTTCTGACCCCGAAAAAGGCATTCTTAAGGTACCTTTATCAAAAGAAAATTTAAAAAAAAAGGAAGAAGAAGAAGAGAAAAAAAAGAAGTCAAATCATTGTAGCCTTTTCTGACTAATCAATCTGTTTATAGCTTCAAGAGAAATTTCGATTGGATTTGGACGACGAAGATTCCATCCATTTCTTCCAGGATCTCATTAATGATAGTGTTAGTGCATTATTCCCTCAAATGGTTGAGACAATTCATCGATGGGCTCAGTATTGGCGCTAAATGCATTACATAATCTCTTAGCCAAGTACGTCTTCGTGTTCTTTTTTACACTGCTTTTTTTCCTAATGCTTTGATTTGTGGAATTGGAGTTTAAATTTAGAAGAACATTTCTCTTGTTATGAATGATTTAGCTTCGAATTCAATAGTTTGAACTAAATAGTCCAAGTTTAAAATGCGGATAATGTTAAGGAAAAATGCGGATAATATCAATCTGTCCCAACTCTTAGCGGAAACTTAAGTAGGATTCGCTATATGTGAGATAAAACAAATAAGCCGAACAATCAAACTTAATTTAATAATCTACAATCAAAACATGAAAAATTGAAACAATCAGAGAGTAAATATGACAGATTTATAATGGTTTCACCATGAATCATCGACGTGATAGTGTAAATCCACTTTGAAGGAGAGAAATTTTATTAATACCGTTAAAGACCACTAGGTCAAGTGACAAATAGTATGACGCTATAGACCGAGGTTCTAGATATCATAGATTTGAACCACCGAGACATCACCACGAGTTCTCTACTTGAATAAATTATCGTTGTTAATATCAAAAAGGAATAAAGATGAACTAGAACTTGAGAGAATAAAGGATCTATAATAAATGATTGCATTTATATCGAGATCAATACTTAGGATTGAATAAATTAATTTATGTTTACAAATCAATATTACATCAATTTATTGATTCATATAAGAAACACGTATCTATTCCAATCTTTAGTTTCCTCCGTATGCGCTTTATAATATGTCTTTATTAATTAGTTGATTAGAGAAGTGATTAATTACCTTCACTTCTCAAATTCATTTCTTTCCAAATAAATAATTCATCGTCTTTTCTTTAGTGCAATAAAAAAAAACAATTAATATTCTCTAATGTATATTTGAGTTACAATTTCAACACTCCACCTCGACTTAAATATATATCCAAATAAAGTTTACTCCAAACTCCATCTTCACTCAATATTTATCAAATCCAAGATGATACGAGCACATATACTTTCCCAATAAGCTCCGGTGATGCCATCGCTATTGCACTTTGTTAATTAGCTCTGACAAAGCCTACAACGAAGTGTTGAAAGTATCCATCGCTGTACCGAGGTACTACATCTCCTACAAAATCCAACCAGGTCTCCCTCTCATTCTTTGTGCCACCATGTGGCACGTAGTACCTCAACAAACGAACAAGTTCGAGCAAAGCTTGAACTTAGCAACAAACAATAATTTAGTAAATATGTTTGCTGTCTTTTTGTGAATTTTTTGTAAACCAACCAACTTTTCTTCATGAAAAGATTCTCTTACCTCTATATGCTTTATCCTCGAGTTGAAAGTCAAATTTTCGACCAAGTGAATTCCACTTTGGCTGGCACAATTCACCATCACGTTATCATGCATAATAATACCCAAGTCACACAATGACTGATTTAAATATAGTGTCTCCTTAGCCGCCTCAATAACAGATATCAACTTTGCTTCTGTAGCAGACAACGCAACTACACTTTGCAACCTTGCTCTCCAACTAATGGTAGTACCAGGAAAAGTAACTACATGTCCCGATGTTGATTCTTCGATCTTTATCTTCATCATAATCTAAATTACAATGACCAACGAAATTGCACTCTTTTTCATTAAAAATAGCAAGCCCAAAGTCCAGTGTTTCTTTAAGCTATCTTAAAATAACTTTGACAGATTCTCAATGAGATTTTCTAGGATTAGCCATGGAGAGATTAACCACTGCAACAACATATGCAATACCATGCTTAGTACAAACCGTAATATACGTCTTTCAACTGCACTAGCATAAGAGACCTCCATATAGGCCTTGTCTTCATCAAAGATCAGAGCTTTATTAGAAAGTTTCATGTGCAAAGGAATTGGTGTACTAACTGCTTTGTCTTTTTCATGCTAAATCGAGCAAGCACTTTACCAATTTATTCTTTTTGAGCCAATAGAACTCCATACTTTCCTACCTTGTAAATCTCCGTGCCTAAGATTTTCTTTGCTTCACCAAGAGCTTTCATTTTGAATTTCGCTTTTAAACGCAGCTTTAATTTGTTGATTTCATTCCTATCATTAGAAGCAATAAGCATGTCATCTACATATAGAAGTGAGTATGTCCGTTTCCACTCTTCAAATGCTTGTAATAAACACAAGCATCTTTTATATACTTCTATCAAGTCAACACTAAGCATAAAAGAATCAAACTACTTATACCATTGTTTATCTGATTGCTTGACCAAAAAGTGACTTTTTCAATTTGCGAATCTAATCATACTTTCCATTTACAACAAATCCATCCGGTTGCTTCATATAAATGGTCCTTCAAATCTCCATGCAGAAAAGATATCTTCATATCAAGTTGCTCCAACTCCATGTCCTAAATAGCAACGACGGATAGGTATGCCGGACTACAGACACAAATATCTCATCACTCTCTTTTCTTTGTGAAAATCAAGGTTGTAAAAATCGCTAGGCGGACAGTAGGCGGTATGCATGGACTAGGGATAATCGTTTATGCAAGGATTAATCGAAACCAGACGTTTTTTATAAACTTACATATTTGATGAAATTTTAATATTTTTTTTAGTATTAATTGATTCAAAATGAAAATATAGGGATTTGGATGGACTTGGAGCAACCAACGAGGCAAAACCTCTTGAAATTAGCATGTAAATGCTTAAACGAGACATCAAGGCTCGACTAGTTCATGAAAAGTGCTTATATACATATTTATATGCTTAGATAATACAACATGCCTCATCTAGACAGGCCTAGGCAAGGGCCTAGAAGGGTTTTACAACAGAGGTGAAAACTCTTTTGCTACTAATATGGCTTGGTTTCCTAAGGCAATGAAACAAATTCCCATGTCTTGTTATTCTGCAAAGACGGCATCTTCTCCTCCATAGAGCAAATCCACTTTGAACCACCACTTGAATTTAAAGCATCATCAAAGTCTAAAGTGATCACCAAAGCTAGGGATTGCTCAGTGTCATTCTCCATATCTCTTTGATGTCTTTTTAATACGTCGATCAGTTTGAATGGCTCCACCATTGCCTAAAGCATCATCAGCTCCACCTTGACTAAATCCTTTCTAGTATCATGAACATTGCTCTCACTATGGGAAGAACTATATGGAATATCGTGTGATGTCTCATCAGTTGAATTCTTCTGTCATCAATAGTAATAACTCAACTCCTTGGTTGAAAAGTAGGAACAATTTTCATTTTAATAGGCTTCTCTTCACGTAAGCCTGGATTGTCAGATAAGTCTTGCAAATGCTTAAACATTGCTTACTTTGAAATAATACCCTTTAATACCGTTCGAACAACCAAGCAAAATACATTTGGTAGCTCTGGGTCCAACTTATCATTTCCTGTGTTATGAACATATACATGACATCCAAGAATATAGAAATAACTCAAGTGAGTATACATGTTTACCTTTTCATATTTCCTCTGTAATATGTTCATCAATGGCTAAGATGAAATCTGATTTATAATATGAGCAACATTTGATATAGTTTAAGCCAAAAAACCGTTAGACAAACCCGCAGTCAATCTCAAGCAACGAGCTTTTTCAAGTAGTCTTATGCTTTCCGCAACCCCATTATAGGCAATAGGTGCTGTAAAATGTCTCATAATGCCGCGTTGTTTGCACTTTGCAGTAATCAAGGGACATTTTTAGGTGTATTCACCGCCATTGTCAGATTTAGGAATATTTAGTTCTTTTCAGTTCGGCTGTTAACAATTGCTAACCAAACTTTAAGTTTTTCAAACACTTGTGACTTTGCTTTCATTACATATACACAAATCTTGCGCGAGTAGTCATCAACGAAGGATGCAAAATATAGAGGTTCCCAATGGAGGTTGTACAAACTGGTCCTTAAATATATGAAGGAACATAGTCAAGTATTAGAACTGTACTTACCATACACCAAATGATACTTCGATCTGCTTAGTCAATAAAGACTCTTTATAGAAATCCAACTTGTTGAAGATTTCTCCTTTAATCATCATCCTCCTACGAATGAGGAAGTACAAGTTTTTTATGAAGTATGACATAATCTCAAATGCCAAAGTCTGCTAGCATTCAAGTGTATAGCACTGTCAACTTCAACATATGACTCTCCAAGAATAGTGGTACTCTTGAACAAATACAAATTCCAGACCATAATACCCTTCATAATTACAAGGATCTGGAGCATAGCAAACATTGGTTAATGTATGGATTATACCATCATACATTGCAATAGTAGAATCCGTACCGATCCAATTCTCAAAGACCTGCATGTAGCATCATTGCCCATAAGGACTGAAGCATTCCTCCTTATCGACATAAAAATAGAAGTAATCCTTATTAGATGTCATATTAAAACACTTCAGAATCTAGAATCCAATGGTTAGAAGCATATGATACTACTGCCGTCAAAACATCACTACCAGGGCCGGTTCGGATTATTGGGTTACCCTAGGTAAGAAATATTTTTGTTGCCATTTACAAAGAAAAAAAGAGGAAACAACCAACAACGTATTTTTTTCTCCATAATTTCATTACGAAACACTCAAAATATATAATATATTCAAGCAAAATGTAAACATGTCGCACACATCTTTGACAATAGTACATTCAACGAAAACAACTACTTGATTTTTAGAAGCAAACTCGTCAATTATGTCATCATATTCTAACATATCCAAATAATCTTTTTCAATGGAAATCATCGCCAACCCACTTAATTTTTCTTGTGACATAGTGGTTCGAAGATAAGTTTTTATTAGCTTCAACTTAGAGAAACTTCTTTCTGCCGACGCCACCGTAACCGGAATAGTTAAAATGATTCGGAATACAATCCATACATTTAAAAATCCACTCATATCACGGTAAGATCTTAGAAAATCAAGAATGCTTGTTGATTTAGTTATTTCCGATGGCAAGATTCTTCTTAGCTGAGTAAGTTCAAAATACAACCATTTTCCATAAATATCACTCTCTTCGTTGTGTTTAAAAAAAACCTCTAGTTTCATGCAATGCTCTTTCAATTGTTTATCGTCAATGGTTTTGAATTTTGCATTCAACAAAAATCCATAAATTTCTTCATAAAGCTCAAATTGTTCAAATTGATCCTTAAGCGAAGTAAGAGCTTGGTCTATTATATGAAGAAAGTATGCGTTGGATGCGACTCCACCGAACCAGGAGAAACGATGACACTACCGGACCGAATACCTCCCAGATGCTACCGGACGAGACATAGCTACACCAACTACAAGGCTATCCCTGCCGAACCAACTGCAAGGCATCCCTGCCGAATCAACCTCCACCGAACCAGAGTGCTACCGAACCAGCCACCCTCCATCCACTACCGGTCCAAGCACTGCCGAACCAACTCCATCCACCTGCTACCGAACCAACGCAAACCAAAGCCACTCCACCTACCACCGGACCAAAGTCCCACCGAACCAAAGTACTACCGGACCAAGACCTCATCTCCAACCATCTACTACCGAACCAAGGCATTGTCGAACCAAAGTTGCCAGGCCAGATTGCATCAGCCCAGGCCCACCAGTAGCTATATACCTCCAAGACCCCTGCCCTCAGCCTCACTCTATAAATAGAGGGGCAGGGGTACGACAATGAGGGACAAGTTTGAGAGCTCAAGCACGGAGAGAACTTTCAAACAACTTTCTTTTACTTGTATCAAAGCTCTGTACTTGTAATCTAAACAAGAAAAGAGAAATAACATATAAAGTGGACGTAGGCACATTCTGGCTGAACCACTATAAATCTGCGTGTCTTTTACAGCTTAGCCCCTGCTTTTCATATATTTGCATAAATCACCCAAATCACTAAGAACAACATAAAATCTATTAAATCATACGACTTTGAGGTGTTTGTCCATTTTTTGTGCAAACATTTTTGGTGCTTTCATTGAGAGCTAGAAGCTCGAAGCTTCAGCTTCTTCCACTTAACCTTTTTCCTAACAGCATCATTCATCGTTTGGAAAACATGCCTCCCAAGCAGAAAAAAGATGTTAACAAAGGAAAAAACATCGCATCCAGCAGTCTTCCAGATCCAGCGGTCACGGATCAAGTAAATCGTCCTTCTTTAGCAGCAGTACCAAATGAAGGACAGGCTAATCCGACCACTCCTGCCACAGAACAGCCCGCAGCAATTACTAGGGCAGATTTAGACAGGGTTGTGGTTGAAGTAACTAACCGCTTCACGTCCCAGCAGGAAGCCTTGGTGGACCATCTCATGTCACGCTTAAGGGATGCTGAAGAGTCCAACCGCAACACTGAATCATGGGGCGAGTCCCAGTCTGGAGGATCTCAGAGACAACAAAGATCTTCCTTCTTCGAAGGAGCTAACGGCAGAAGCAGCCATGGTAGGAGCCGAGATCGAGCACAACCCGAAGTTAGGCCTGAGGAAACGTTTGGAACCGAACCCAACGGGGGAGGTACCGGGCGGAGGTCAACTGTAGCTGAGCCTGTCATACTGCCTAACCACGGAAACGCCAGTGAACGGGGCCGAGCTAGAGTCCAGCCCGAAGTTGGACCCGAGGAAGTGCTTAGATCAGAACCCAGCAGGGGAAGATCAAGGCAAGGGCCAACTGTAGCTGACCCTAGCATGCTCCCAGAAGACTAAAGGCAGCCACTGGAAAATATGAGGAATGATAGACGATACCATCTCTACAGGTCATCTGGACGGAATCAATCCCACAGAACAGAACCAAACTCGTTTCTATCTGCTTCAAATTCTGATGAAAGGATGACACGCTTATTCAGGGAGTGCGTCCAACGGGAGCACAGAGATCGAGGGATAGGCGCTAGGGTAACCAGCCCTTCCGCCCGCAATATTGAAATTGCTATCACCCCCCGAGAATGGAAGATGCCAACAATGGAACCTTACAAAGGAACCTCCGACCTCGTTGTACACTTACAGAGATACACACAACACATGCTCATGAGTGGAGCGACAGAGGGAGTACTGTGCAAATGCTTTCCACTATTCTTAGCAGATCTCGCTACCTTCTGGTTCTGTCATCTACCCCAGGGATCCATCAGCTCGTGGGAATGTTGAAAGAAAAGTTTATCAGTCAGTTCCGCATTCATGTGGAACAACCTAAGGACGCTTATTCCTTATCCAGCGTCAAACAGAAACCTGGAGAGAAACTGCAGCAATACCTAATCCGATTCAATGCCGCAGCGGTCGCAGTCCAAGATGCAGATGAGAAGCTTATCCTAATGGTCCTCTGTAGTGGTGTGCATCCGGACACTAAATTTGCTAGAAGGTTGACAAAAGAAAAACCAGCTACTTTACCCGATTTCTTCCATGAAGCCGGAAAATATATGAGGCTTGAGGATGCTGCCGTTGAGGGGCAGTCAGGACAGCAAAATAAGGCAACTCACAGCAACGCACCCGCTGTGGCAAGGGACGTTCGAAGAAATGATTCCAGAGACAATGCTGGGGGCAAAAAAAGGAGAAAAGCGCCTATATCGGCCAGGACCGAGATTCGACACTTACACTCCTTTGAACGAAACCGTCGAAAACATCTTCCTTGCCACCCAAGGCGAAGTTAGATACAAACGCCCACCATACAAGAAGGAATCAGATAACGCGTAGAAGTCCGGAAAGTTCTGCCGCTTCCACGAATCTCATGGGCATGATACCAATGAGTGCCATCATTTCCGGGACTTGATTGAAGAACACATCAGAAGGAAGAAACTGGAACGCTATGTAAAAGGTCAGGACAGGACTCTAGCTCTTGCCAATGAGAACCCAAGGCTACCCTCACCGGAGATCGGCAGAGGAAACCGCAACACTAGCGACTCTAGTCAAGAGAAAATAGTGGTCCATACCATCTTAGGAGGACCGCACATCGCAGACAGAAGCTGGAAGGAGATGGAAAGGTATGGAAAGTCGCTTAGAGACAATAAAGACTGTGTCAATTCGGTTATATAAGAGCGCCACCCGAAGCGGAAAGAAAGTGATGACATCACATTCGGTAAGCGTGACCTAGAAGGAAGGCGATACCCTCACATGGATCCCATGGTTATCTCCGTCCGGCTCGGTCCCGCCGAAGTTTACCGAATTCTAGTAGACACTGGAAGCTCAGTGAATATCCTGTTCAAACATGCATTCGACAAAATGAAACTATCAATGAAGGATGTATCTCCCTGCAATAAACCACTACACGGTTTCACTGGAGATGCGAAGATGCCCCTCGGGCAACTGGACCTCTTCGTTGAAATTGGAAGCCATCCCTGCTCCGTTGTACGAAAACAGACGTTTGTGCTAATAGAAAACCACTTGGCCTACAACGCCTTCTTACGAAGGCCAGCCTTGTCTGACTTCCAAATTGTCCTAGCCTCATGGTGCCTAAAGATGAAATTTCCAACGGACAATGGAGTAGGGGAAGTAGAAGGAGACCAGGACGTTGCTCGAGACTGCTATGTGACTGAACTTCGCAACAACCTCAGGAAGGATAAAGGGAAGGGTGTAGAGGTTGCCTTCTGCACGAAAAGTCTAGAAGCGTAGCAACTAAAGAAAGCCCCTCCTCTTCGATATACCAGCGACCCTTTCAATGAATTAGACCCCAGGGACAAAGAGGAGGAGGCCACTACCGAGCCTGCAGAGGCTATGGAGTTTGTATCTGTAGACAAGCACGACTCGAATAGACTATTGAAAATTGGGTCCCAATTAAAAGCAGAGTTGAAAGAGCAACTCATCGACTTTCTCCGCCACAACTTGGATGTATTCGCATGGTCACACGCTGACATGACTGGAATCTCCCCCGACGTAGCATGCCATGTACTAAACATTGATCCTACCAAGGCGCCCGTAAAACAAAGAAAGAGAAGTATGAGGGCATAGCGATCAGCAGCCCTCGATGAAGAAGTAAAGAATCTACTCGCCAATGACTTCATACGAGAAGCCATCTACCCGGAATGGATCGCTAACCCGGTGCTGGTAAAGAAGGCTAATGAGAAGTGGCGAACATGCATTGACTTCTCCAACCTAAACGACGCCTGCCCAAAGGATTGCTTCCCACTTCCCCGAATCGACCAACTTGTAGACAGCACAGCCGGACACGAGCTCTTATCTTTTATGGACGCATACTCAGGATATAACCAAATTCCTATGCATTCTCCCGATCAAGACCACATTAGTTTTATCACTGACCGGGGTTTATACTACTATAAGGTAATGCCTTTCGGACTTAAAAATGCAGGAGCCACCTACCAGAGCCTCGTCAACAAGATGTTTGCAGGGCTAATAGGGCAAACTATGGAAGTATACGTGGATGACATGCTGGTGAAGTCAAGGAAAACCGACGATCACGTAAGCCACCTAGGCGAGATGTTTCAAGTACTTCGCCAGTATGGAATGAAGTTTAATCCTCTAAAATGCTCCTTCGGAGTATCATCAGGAAAGTTCTTAGGATTCATCGTCCATGCCAAAGGGATTGAAGCAAACCCTGAACAAGTCCGAGCGCTAAGGGATATCAAGGTACCTTCCACTCGAAAGGAAATGCAAAGTCTGAATGAAAAAGTGGCCGCCCTAAGCCGATTCATCTCCAAAGCAACGGACAAGTGCGTCCCCTTTTTCGAAGCTCTAAAGAAAGACAAAGGAAAGTTCGAATGGACTGACGAATGCTTAACCGCTTTCCTTAATTTAATCGAACACCTCCAGAAACCACCGGTACTCTCGACTCCAAGCGAAGGCGAAGAGTTATACCTATACCTTGCTGTGTCATCTCACGCCCTAAGCGCTGCCTTGGTAAGGGAAGACAACCGCACGCAGCGGCCAGTTTACTTCGTAAGTAAGAGGTTTACGGGGGCAGAGGTCAGATATCCTAAACTTGAGAAGCTAGCATACTGTTTACTAATCACATCACGAAAACTGCGTCACTACTTCCAGTCCCATTCCATCAAAGTTCTGACCGATCAACCACTGAGGCAGGTACTCCATCGTCCCGACACTTCTGGGCGACTACTTAAATGGTGCATTGAACTAAGTCAGTATGATATCGCCTATCACCCTCGCACCGCCATCAAGGGACAAGCCATGGCTGATTTCATTGCAGAATTCACTACCAACGAAGATAAGGAGCAATTGGAAATAGCAGAAGACATCAAGTGGAATCTCTTTGTGGATGGTGCATCAAACGAACAAGGCTCGGGAGCAGGTGTGGTAATAATCACTCCCAGGGGAAATAAGCTGCACTATGCTATAAGGTTGGAGTTCGCTGCCACCAACAACGATGCAGAATATGAAGCAGTGATAGCCGGATTAGAACTTGCCATAGAAATCGGAGCCAATTCTTTGTGTCTTCATAGCGATTCTTAACTTATTGTTAATCAAATACTAGGAGAATTCCAAGCTCGAGAAGAATGACTCATAGCATATTTAAAGAAGACCAAGTTACTTCTCAGCCGATTGGACCACTACTTAGTCAAACACATCCCTCGGGAAGAGAATCAAGAGGCCGACGAATTGGCAAAGCAAGCAAGTGTGAGAGACAGCGCCATCTTCGGAGCAGTAACCATCTCAAAGCAACTGACCCCAAGTTTTGAGCAAGTGAATCTGATAGCTGCAACCGAAGAAGCAACTTGGATGACTCCCATCCGAGACTACTTACAAAGCGGCACACTACCCAACGGGCGTAACGAAGTCAAGAAAATCTTGAGGAAAGCTTCCCGCTACACAATACAAGAAGACATCCTCTATCGGCGCGGATTCTCTAACATGTTATTAAGATGTGTCGCTGGGAGGGAAGCCAAGGAAATCTTATCCAACATTCATCAGGGAAGCTGCGGAGATCACACCGGAGGGCAAACATTAGCAAAAAAGATACTCCGATATGGATATTTCTGGCCCACCTTAAGCAAGGACGCCTTAGATTTCGTCAAAAAGTGTGACAGATGTCAGAAGTTCGCTAAGATTCCGCGGCTACCAACAACTGAGATTACTCAAATGACCGGCCCTTTGCAATATGAGGAATTGACTTAATCGGCGAGCTACCAATGGGCCGAGGTGGGGCCAAATATGCTATAGTGGCAGTCGACTATTTCACCAAATGGGTGGAAGCGGAACCTCTGAATAAAGTATCTTCAGCAAAAGTTATTAACTTCTTGATCAAAAATGTTCTGTGCAGGTATGGAGTCCCACTCAAAATCATATCAGACAATGGACTTCAGTTTGACAGCGAGGAATTTGCCAACTGGTGCCGAGAGCACGGAATTCACAAAAGCTTCTCATCCGTAGCGTATCCCCAGGCAAACGGACAAGTCGAAGCCGTCAACAAAATTCTGAAAACTCTAATAAAAAAGAAACTCGAAAAGTCAAAGGGCGCTTGGGTGGATGAACTCCTTACGGCACTGTGGGCCTATTGCACATCCTTCAGAACATCAACAGGGCATACTCCTTTCTCTTTGGCATACGGATCGGAGGCTATGCTCCCAGTTGAAACAATTGTGCCTTCCTACCGTAGGATCCACTATAACCCAGAAGAGAACGAAGAACTCCTTCACATGTCTTTGGATCTAGTTGAGGAGAGAAGAAATGATGCAGTCCTTAAAGCAGCAGCCCACAAGCAAAAAGTGGCAGCACAATACAACTCCAAAGTCAAGCATCGTACCTTACAAGAAGGGGATCTTGTCCTCAAACGAATTTTTCCTCGCCTCGGAGCACTAGATCCAATCTGGGATGAACCATATGTAATTCATAAAGATCTCCACAATGGAGCTTATATTTTGTCAACAGTGGACGGAGAGGTGTTCCCGAGGGCATGGAACATCCAACACCTCCGTCGATACTTTTCTTAACTTGTACTGCCCATATGAAGTGAATTAACAAAGAGAATCAGTGGACGTAGGCCTTTTCGTGCCGAACCACTTTAAAAAACCGTCTCTTTTTTAACTTGTTCCTTTATATCTTGGCTGCTTGTTAACTTTATCCTTTTCTGTTGAACAAAATCCTGTAGCATTTCCACTCAAAGCACTCCACAACGCAACTTCACCTGGACGACCTAACAGATACTATGCGAATCTATGCCCTCGCCAATGAGACACTTTTGCTCCGGTATCCCTCTGCTGCGGGTTAACTCATTGCTCGCGACGACGCTTAAAGCCAACTGTAATGAGCCGATTATAAGCCACCGAGAAGGCCGACTATAGCCGAGGCATCTCATTACGGTGTTCGGCTCGCCGGCAACTGTGAACCGACTATAAGCCCCAACATAAGGTGTGGCCAGCCAGGGGCAGTTCACGGTTGACGATCGGCACCCACGCTAGCCGGCCACAGTAAATCGAATAATATCCACGGTTACGGGCCATAATGGCCCGGGTAGTTACTGTGCGCGATCTCGGCTCCGATGTGTCTTAAGTGCGGCAGTGGTAAAAAAGAATTAACTCCCCGCGGAGGCGTAAGATGGGTGACGAATGTCTCCAAGACCCACGGCTAGGGAAAGTGACTACAAAGCCCGTTTGCCACGAACTTAAGCACATCGAAGGCCTTCCGTGATTGGAAGTTTTACTTTTTCACATATTTCAATTTTACTTAAGAAATTTTTCTCCTATCCTCTGTAACAATCCCTGAAGTACAGGACACAGAACAAGAGACATTCACTAATAGAAGCGAATACTCACAGCAAGATACTAGACCACATCCCTTACTCGGTCACACAGGATATTCTAAGCTGTCATCCACAAGCAAAATATAAAGGGCGGTATTTCCTTCTTCCATATGTAAACACATGACTGTAATTTATTCACACCTCACGCTAACATTGCAAGTCATGAAATTATGTTTTAAACAATAACCTGACATCAAACACAGTTTAATTACAAGAATATGCATAGCTATATTTCTCATACAACATGTCAAAATAGCAAAAACATTCGAAAGACAACAGAATCAGCTTAAGTTAAAGAATTACACGTCAAGAATAGAGCTATTTATCACAAGTAGCAAAAATTACAACCTAAGAGTTACTTTACTGTTTTAAGACTAACATATACAACCATGTCAAGTCCACAAAAAAAAACTTTCCAGGTCGAATCAAGGAGCCGGCTGCGTTGGAGTCTTATCCTTGTCCTGTTGCCCACTTGTCCGGTCAGAGAAAGAATTCATTAGTGATAAGCAACCAAGTTAACGGAAAGACTAGAAAGGAAGACTTACCAGCATCTGCTCCTTGATCAACTTGATCATCATACTCCACTTGCACACCTGCCTCCTCAGCTGCAAGCAACCGCATGCCCTCCTTCACCGCCACCTTCTCCTCCTTGGTAAACTGGGCAGTAACAGCATCCATCCTAAAGGCCACACCACTCTCCTTATCTGCCTCAGCCTGGGTCTCCTCTAGAGCCCTGAGATAGATCCTAGCCATAACCCGGGGGTAATCATCCATCCAGGACAAGTTATCCTGCCTTCAAGTACGGAAGTACATATCCTGGAGCATCTCCTCCATCAGCCCCTCGTTCTCTTCAAACTCCCTCGTCCGGGCCTCGGAATCCGACAACCTTACGACGGCGGCATCTCTCTCCAATTGGTATCTCGAGCAGTCAGCCTGAAGGGATTTCTGCATCGCCTCCATCTCCTCCCTCAACTTGGCTTGAGCAAGCTCTGCAGCCTCAAGCTTCCCAGATAACTCCTCTATCTGCTCAAGATCCGCTTTCCGAACCTCGTCCACCGTGACAATGGCCATATCGATCCGTTCCTTGCAAGTAGCCTCCATTTTCCGCAGTTCGGCCCGACTGGCCTCTTCCATAGTTTTCTTTAGACGTCCGGAGGCGGCCTCGTGCTGAGAGATCTGGATGGCCTGATCAGCGAGTTGCTTGGCCTGGTCGGAAACCACTAACCGCAGTCTTATGTTGGCACTCCCAATTTCCTCCCCGACCTTGACCAGTCGGGCATGATGCCCCATCAACTTCCTGGTCTCCTCAGCAACCCGGTCGATATTTGCTTTAGCTTCGTTCCCCATAGCGACAACCCGAGTAGTAAGCAAATCAAGGTCCAGGGACTTGGCCTCATCAAGCACTTTTACCATAGGATTGCGAGAAAGAAGGTGCTCGCCAGTAACCTCATCAAAAGAGATGTCATGAGATGCCGGGTCCAGGTCCGGATGATCCGCAAACGGATTGCGTGCTAAGCCAGGATGATCTATTGGGATGACGGTTGGGTTCTCAGACGGATGGGGAGAGGGCATAAGCTCGGTATCCTCCTCTGTAATGTCGTGAATAGGCTGGAATGGGACCGGGGGTTCAAGAAGAGGTTCAGACGAAGATCGACTCCTCTTCCTCTTCTGTATATCTTCTTCGATAACTCCGAGAAGAGGACGATAGCCAACTATGTCTCCCGGGCGGTTAGTAGAAGGCTTCGGCTTGGCGGAAGCTTTGGAGAGCTTGTATTGTTCAAGCCTGTGCCGAAGATCTGAGGTCTTGGCCGTTTTACCCGCTTCTGATATGAAAACCAAGTGTCACCAATATGTATTAAGCCATCATTCAAGAATTAAAAGAGTAAAGAGAAATTCACCTTGAACCGCCGAAGTTGCTTCAGTAGAGGCGCTCCCGGAAGATAAATCAACGCCAGTCCCAACTTTATCGGCTCTCTTGGACTTCTTCGTCCCCTTCAAACTTTCGAAGGCTTGGCGGAAAGCGTCATCCGTCCACTCTTGCATCTCGCCTACTTGCCCAGAAGAAAAAGCCCCGACACCGTAGCCACCTCTAGCGCCTTCTCCTCCATCTTCGCCTTGCTCCTCCTCCACATCTCCCTCCTCCGGGATATCTGGACATGTGCTGGGAGAGGGACCGTCAGACTTTTTGAGCTTCTTCCCCCCGGCAACCAGGTGTTTCGGAAAGGGCCTCCTTTTACTGCTCTTCGACTCGGCCCCTTCTTTAGTTTGGGCAGCCTTCTCTTCAGCCGTGTCCCTCTGCTTGACCACAGACTGCTGTGGAAGGATCAAGTTGTACTTCAAAAGTGTAGCGTTCCTGATCAGGTAAGCAGCCGACCTATCTTCCATAGTAGCTTCTATTTCTGCTGCCGTCTGAACCAGGCGATCATTCTCCACGACCGCAAAACCACCTGTCGCTAGCAAGAAATAAAAACACATAAGAAGGAGCATTGCAACCAGAACGGGAATTAAAAATGAAGTTTTGACTTACATCCGGAGGTGAAGCGCCGAATAGAAATGGAATCATCCCTGACAAAAAACCATTCCTTCTTGAACATGATGTACTTGGAGTATAAATCCAGGATCGGCTTAAAGGATACGATCGATTCCAAGCTGATGTAGGGAGACCCCTTCTTATAGCCTCTCAAGTTGTACAAATACCGGATCTCCCGGTTGGAAGGAGGACGCCTATATCTCCTCTGGAAGATGACGAAGAGACTCACCAGAATGGCATAAGAGTTGGGCTGAAGCTGGAATGGAGCTACTTTTAGATATGTGAGAAAGCTGACTACCCAGGCGTTGAGAGGCGGGATGGCACCACACATGCAATGGTATCTGCTGTAGGCAAAATATCCTTCGGGAGGATCGTACGGCATCGTTCCCGCATCTGGCAATAACATGCGCGCTCGGTCGATCCCAAAAGAGCGAGATATAACATCAAGTTGCTCGCCCTTGAGTAAGCTAGGGAAGCAATCAGGAGGCAAGTTGAGAAGCTCTTGAGGACCGTACCCGTCCACTAGCGATCTCGGGGTGGGCCCATGTCGTTATGGATTCGGCTAAACTAGGGGCACGATGGGAGATTCTTTTCTATCCGTAGATTTCTTCTTCTCAGAACGGGTTTAAACTCTGTGAGACATTATCTGCAACACGAAAAAGTACGTCGTTAAAACAAAGGATGTAGAGATATAAACAAGCAAGTGCGTACAATCTAGAATTTCATTTGTGATTCGAAACATAAAAGGTTCAAGGTTCGTTCGGCATTCAAGCTCCGGGACTCGTAGTCATAAAACTCATCCGGCAGTTCAAAACCACGAAAAGTTCGTTCGGCACTCATGCATCACAAACCCATTCGGCAGTTCGAGGCACGTAGGGTCATTCGGCACTCAAACCCTGGATTCATTCGGTGACGCGACACACAAAGGTCATTCGGCAGATCACCTGGTTCGGTATACGAAGGAAATCGGGAAATGATTGACTCAGCAGGATTCGGCAGTTGATTCGAAAATCTGGTTCGGCTATCTCGTTTGGCAAGAAATCACGGAGGCATATGTCCCATACTTATAGAAGAGCGCAAGAGGACCGGACCAAACGATTCAGCACTTAAAAGAAAACAAAGCGCAACGTATGCCGTCATACGCCCCTCTTTGGGGGGCAAATGTTGGATGCGACTCCACCGAACCAGGAGAAACGATGACACTACCGGACCGAATACCTCCCAGATGCTACCGGACGAGACATAGCTACACCAACTACAAGGCTATCCCTGCCGAACCAACTGCAAGGCATCCCTGCCGAATCAACCTCCACCGAACCAGAGTGTTACCGAACCAGCCACCCTCCATCCACTACCGGTTCAGGCACCGTCGAACCAACTCCATCCACCTGCTACCGAACCAACGCAAACCAAAGCCACTCCACCTACCACCGGACCAAAGTCCCACCGAACCAAAGTACTACCGGACCAAGACCTCATCTCCAACCATCTACTACCGAACCAAGGCATTGTCGAACCAAAGTTGCCAGGCCAGATTGCATCAGCCCAGGCCCACCAGCAGCTATATACCTCCAAGACCCCTGCCCCCAGCCTCACTCTATAAATAGAGGGACAGGGGTACGACAATGGGGGACAAGTTTGAGAGCTCAAGCACGGAGAGAACTTTCAAACAACTTTCTTTTACTTGTATCAAAGCTTTGTACTTGTAATCTAAACAAGAAAAGAGAAATAACATATAAAGTGGACGTAGACACATTCTGGCTGAACCACTATAAATCTGCGTGTCTTTTACAGCTTAGCCCCTGCTTTTCATATATTTGCATAAATCACCCAAATAACTAAGAACAACATAAAATCTATTAAATCATACGACTTTGAGGTGTTTGTCCATTTTTTGTGCCAACAGTATGTAATTCTAAAATTTTCTTCCAATGATTGAGTTTCATTAGCATCAACTTCTACATCATCGTTAAATTGTTTCTTCTACGAACGACTCTTTTTTTTGCAAACTTGGGTTCAATGCCAACTTCATCCGTAAGTTCTCTTGCTTCATTTATCATACTTTTATATCCTTTTTCTCTAAAAATTTCAAAAAATGCAATGAGTTCTTTTATTTTAATAATTGCATCTTCAATGTCCATTTCCTCCCTTTGAAGTATTTTGCTAACCCAATTAATATTATCCAAAAGAGTGTACCAAACACATAAACTAATCAAGAATGCAAAATCTTCTAAAGCATTTTGACAAAGATCTTTAGCTTCTACCCTTGCCATATCATCATTAGAATTATTTTCAATATTGATCAATGCATCTCTTAGCTCCGATGGTTGAGTTCTTATAGCCCTTACACTTACGATATGACTTTCCCAACGAGTTGCCGATAATGCTTTTGGAGTTAAACCATTAACATATTTTCTAAGTATTTCCCATCGATGGATTGAGCCGGAAAACAAAGTATAAATCTTTTGAATATATGCAAAAAAGCTTCTTGCTTTCACATATGATTTTGCCATATCACATAAAGCAAGATTCAAGCTATGACATCCACATGAAATATAAATTGCTCTTGGATTTATGTCGAGAAGTCTCTTTTGTACACCTTGGTGCTTACCTATATATTTAATTCAAGTTATGTTAGATAAAATTAATAACATAATTAATATGAATTTATCTATTCTTATTGAAAATATCATACCCTTCATAATTGATCTATTGTCATAGCTTTGGCCTCTCACATCATCAATGTTTAGCTTAAGATCATTTAGTACACTTTCAAGCTTTTTAAAAAGGCCAAGTCCCGATGTATCTTCAACCTCTATAAAACCGAGCAAAAACTCCTCTACTTTGATATCATCTTCAACATCCACACATCTTATTATAATTGACATTTGTTCTTTATGACTCAAATCCGGAGTACAATCAAGAATGATTGAGTAGTATTTTGCTTTTAAAACTTTTACAAGCATTGCTTCTTTGATCTTCTTAGCCAACAAAAATATTAGTTCATTTTGAATACTATGACTAAGATAATGGTTGTTTATTTCATTACTTATCACACGTCTAAGTTGATCCTCCATGATTGGATCAAATTCGGCAACAAATTCCACAAGTCGACAAAAAAGTCCATTGTTTTTTTCATAAATCTTTTCATTTGAACCATGAAATGGGAGGTTATTTCGAGAAAGAGTTTTTACAACACCAATTATGCGCACTAGCACCTTCTTCCAACGTTGTCTTTCTTGCTCGATTAGAGATTCTACTCTCTTGTCAATTGTTGCCTTTTGTTGAAGGCCTTTGTGCAAATCCACCCACTTAATAAGACTTGAAATATGCTCTGGATTATTTTCATGCTCTCGTAACATCGCCGAAATGTTATGCCAATCATTTAATCCTTCATTTCCTAATTTGAATATCTTTTGTGTATTTTTAAATAACTTGCAACAAAAACAAAATACCTTGTTCACTTCATTTGAATAAACTAACCATTTTCTTTCATGCTTGGAAGAAAAATGTCTACCACCTTCATTTTTGGGAAATTTATCATTTCCTTTCGAAATTTTGATAGGGCCTCGTTTAACCAACATTATTCTTTTAGTATCGGTTATCCTTTCCCACAAACCGGGATCATAGTTAAAGTCGACATCTTTCTCAAGATCAAGCACAATTAGTTCATCACCTTCATCCATATCATTTCGATTAATATTTATGTCTTCTTCATTCACGTTTTCATCTCTATTCCAATAACATCATCAATATTAGCTTCAACAATTTCATTTTCATCAATTGCTTCATTGATTTCGACGTTCTCATCAATATCATGACTACTTTCTTCAATAATATTTGAAGTTGAACATTGAGATTTTCGTATTTTTGCTTGAAACAAACTAGAAATTGAGCCAATAAGTGATTTTTCTAGTTTCTTTTTTTTCCTTTAACTCTTCTATTATGAGCTCCGGAATTTTGCTTGCGAAATCTAATTCGATTTTTATCATCTTCGTTCTTCGTCATTTTTCCTATGCATTCCCAAATTATAATATAGAAAAGCTTAAAATCAATAAAGGTATCCATTAATTCACCAATTGATTTCAAAGTTCAAGCATACTAAATTCATTCATATTTTCTTTGTTTTTGTAGTGTAAAGCATGACAGGTTTTTAGAGTCAATTGAATTGAAATCATGACAGTTCAATAAAGCTCAGGCATACTAAATTTTGCAGTTTTGTAGGCATACTAAATATTATAAAACCGCGAAAAAAATAAACCTGTCATATAAAATAAACTGCAAAAGCATAAAACTGCAACTGCAGTTTATTTTTTCCAAAAGTGGGCAAGCTATATGGCGAAACTGTAGTTTATTTTTCCCAAAAATGAACAAAGTATAATTGTATAAAAGTGCAAAATATCAAAAATCATGTTTTTATTGTTTCAATTATAAACTGGCTTGTTTCATGCTTCTAGCGATTTCTTTATGAAATCAATTCACAATTAAGGGGGGTTGCTCATCTAAGGGGGGTTGCCCCAGGCCATCGTCTGATGGGCCTGGCCCATGAGCCGGCTCTGATCACTACTATTGTTATCCACAATAATAGATGAAGAACCAACCACTTCTTTTTTCTTCCAGTCCGGACAGTCTCTTTTCTAATGGCCTAGTTTCTTACAATGACACCTACTATCTCTGGACCTAAGTGTCGATAGTAGATACGTATCGATTAAGTACCGATATGAGATATTTTAAAATATCGTGAAAATATAAGATAATATCAGAAAACTATCAAACATGACTATGATATGTTATAAACGATATTGTACTATGTTATAATAATATTATAAAAATGTTAAATTTTAGATATTTAGATCTATATTGCCATTTTACTACTAAAGACTGGTTGCATATAATTTTCAGATTGAAATCTATTTACTGGGATATTCTATTAAAATAAGTTTTAAAATAAGCTCAACAAAACCGAGAAATTTGTATAATGCGTGTCTTTATTATATTCTTTGTTTTGTACTATATTCTTTGTTTCTTTAGTCATCTAATCATCTCTACTATTTTTTAATTTTTTTATATTTAGAGTTTCTTCTTTTTCACTTAAAGTGCAAGTAATATTGATTTAATACCAATTACTACTTTTTGTCCGTTCTTTATCAATATGACAAATATATAATTTTAGTGCACTTAAACTTTTAGTTCTTGGTGTTGGATAATAACTAAAAGAAAAGAAATTTTCATAAACTTACTTACCAATTAAAAGTAGTAAATAAAGAAAATAATTAAAAAGAGTAGTAGCTCTTATACAATCTTCGTGATAAAATGTACACAAAATAAAACACATAAAATTATAGAATAAATACAGTTTTCTTTATTGAAAGACTAATGAAGAAGACTGAAAAAATATAGTGAAAACTAAAAAATTAGCGCATTGGGATTTCTATTATAATCTATATTGTCATTCACCGTATACTAAAAACAAGCATTAAGAATGTCAAGATAATTTGTTTGTTATATTCTTCAACACTTAAAAAATATTGAATATTCTGCGCTAAATATCAGCAAATAGCAGGTGATATAACGGTAACGATATTTTAAGCGATATTTTGGAAAAAATATCGATTAAGGAGACATGAAATATATCAACGATGTTATTCGATATTAACTACTTAGCTCTAGACTTACTCTACCGACTAGGTTATCAAGAATTGGAACGCCCCTTCTCATTTTTATCATTTTTATCTCTTTTAACAAACGTCTTGACTATACTACTTTCTCCACTGCTGCCACTTACACCCAACCTTTTCATCTGATCACACAAATCTTCATTGAGTAGACCAGTCTTCACATTATCCAATAGTAGAGTATCCATGCCATAAACGAGACTGTTAGCAAAGGCAGTGTATTGCTCTGGAAGCGAACACAGTAAAATCATGACTTTCTGCTCTTCATCAACCTTCAAATCAACAGACTTCATCTTCTTTAGCAAATCATCAAACATACTTAGCTTAGGTATGATGTAGTTGAATTTTTTTCTTCTTCATTTTGTAGGCAAAAAAGGTTTTCAACAACATCAGACAGTTGGTAAGAGACTTGTTTATGTAGAAACCACATACTTAGGTATGATGTAGTTGAATTTTTTTTTCCTTCATTTTGTAGGCAAAAAAGGTTTTCAACAACATCAGACAGTTGGTAAGAGACTTGTTTATGTAGAAACCTTGCAACCTTCAGATATCCCTCGCGGTGGCTTATCACTAATTTTCAAGATAACATTTTATCTTATAGTAAGTTGGAGAATAATAAAAGCCCATTCTTTCATCTTCTTCAATTCAGTAGAAATATCTGCAGGCAAGTTATCGGTCTATCAGTCTCAAACACCACATGATGAACTCGATTTTTTCTTGACACCGCTTTTATTTTACATTCCCACTTCTTAATTCTCAGTTGAAAACTTGATGATCCACATAAGGCCATAACATAAGGTGCAACTATTGGAGCCGAATTAACCTTCGATGTGTTCTCATTCTTTGAACTTGTCATTTTATCAAACACTTAATTTTTTTTTCCTTTTACAAAACCTACTTTCGTAGGCTAGGGATGTAAGAAGTATCAAACACTTTTTATTTAATAGCAAAACCTACAATTCTGATACAAGTTGTAAAGGAAAAATGTCCTATAATACAAAATTTATCCCAAATCTTGACGGAAGTTTTTGTAAGATCGGCTACAGGTGAAACTTAATTTAGCAATCCACAATCAATACAGACAAAATTGAAATAACATAAAGTTAATATGAAACAGATATATAGCGATTTCACCATCGACGTGATAGTGTACATCTACTTTGAAAAAGATGAATTTTATTAATGCTTTTAGAGAGCAATAAAAGAGATTGATATGTATATTTTTATGGAGACTTGATACAAAATCAGAGAAAAATTAGAACCCGAGAGGATGATGATCTCTAATGAATTACTGCATTTATATGTAGATTGATACTTGGGGTTGAAGAAATTTATTTATGTTAATGAATCAATGTCACATCAATCCACCGATTCGTATGTAGAACACGTCTATTCTTGTCTTCAATCTTCTTCAATATGCATGTGCTTGATAACATATTATGGAACTGATTAATTACATTCACTTCTTAAATTCATTTATTTTCATGTAAACAATTTCTTGTTTTTTCTTTAATGCAATTAAAAAATGCACTTAATATTGTCTAATGTATAAGTCACAATTTTAGCAGAGAAGAAAAAATCGTTTTCAATTTTGTATACCAAAATAAGTTTTCAGATTGGTTGTTCTTCAAATAGCAAGATTGGTTGTTCTTCAAATAGCAATTCAAATAATTTTGGGTTAGTCAGGGAAATTCAAAACTGCAAACCAAATAAGATCTAGTTTTAAATTTATAAAAATCATTTTAATTTTTTTTTCCAATGATTGCCTCTTTTTTTTCTTGAAGCATGACTAATATTTGTTATGTTTTATCACAGAGTTCAGTCATTGGGGGATTCAAGTTATTTGAGCCAGTGAACCAAATCACCACGTCTCCAAAAATGTATATAAATTGTACACTGTTGTTCTGCTGCAAATGGTCACTTCATATGTAACATGTTTATTAGTTTTTCATCATGTATAGCTTTTATAATCTTATAATTTTATCTGTATAGTTCAAAAATGAATTAGGTGCTGGTAGTTTATACTGCTACCTATTTCATATTTAACATATTTTACTGTTTGCAACATGTAACATTAGATGGTTTAATCATGTACTTATTTTGATATTAGTTTTAAAAGTTATCTGAATTCTCATTAACCCCACTGATAATCCTTTTCTACTTGTTATATTGTTGACATTTGTAGAAAATTCCACGTCTAAGTTCCGTTTTTCAGAGGATAATCTACCTCTATAAACTGCTGGCTCACATGTTACAAATGGTGAAGTAATCTCAAACTGAGACAAATCAGCTACAGGGTTCGGCTTGAACGCTGATGCATTAGAAAATGGATACAGGGGCTTTTTTTCCACCCAAACCGAAGCTGCACCTATTCACAAGAAAATTGAACAAATTAAATCCAAGGATTCTTGTTTCGATCATGGAACGGTGAGCCACTTTGCTAAAGACTGTGTAACGGTCCCTTATGTTTTGCATGCAATATATCTGGTCGTCATGCTTCATATTTTCTTGAAAGATTTGGGGATTTGGACTGGAGGTGGAAACGGAAGATGGATGAACGGGAAGATAAATCTACGAGTGAAAATGCAGACGGGTAAGGATAAGAATGTCAAATCTGATGCTTATGGTTATAACTTTGTTAATTTGAAAACTCCTATAGGTAGAAGGCACTCATTGATGATGATTCAAGGTTGTGGTTGAGAGTCGAAGTCGATAACAAATAAGGAAAGCTCTCTAAAGGTTTCAATAGTGGGGGAGAGAAGAAGATGTGGGATATTTATAGGTAGTAGGAGGTGATGTGAACCATCGGATCTGCCACGCAAGAAACGATCTGAACCGTCTAGGTACAATCAATGCATCTGTAAAATCATCACGTCGAAAAGCGCTTAATCTTCGTGGTACCTGGAAAAACAGACTGCTTACATCAATAATCCAACGACACGTGTGAGTATTGAACATGATATTTAATGCTTGATTGACAAGCCTGCCCCCGCATGGGGGCACAGGCTTGAAAAGGGAAGGGGAGGGGAGGGTGATCGTTACCCGAGTCTCTCGCAAGTTCATAGTGGTCCGACCCGCATCCTTCGAAATAGCCTGCATGACTACGGTAGGGCGCACCATGCCCCGTCCTTCGACTCGTCTACCCACGATTATCAATGTAGCACATTGATCAGCCCCGCTTAGATAGCAATGACCCGCCCGTGCACCTAAAGCGCTCGGTACACGGCTTGCCCGCATACCTCGACCAGATCGAGCAAACAGGACTCTCTCAAAGAAAATCTCGCCCGAGGCCATTGCAAGCATCGGATGTGCGTTACCCCCTTAGATCCCAACGGTACGGCGGTACACGGGCAACCTAACTCGTGAAGCTCTCCTCACCGGTCGACCGATCTGCCATCCAATCAACTGTTGGACAGGTCCCTTGCTCGTGCCAACACCATCCGTCTACGCGCACCAGCTTCTTTGGTAGCACAACCATAGCTACATGCACCGAACTGCCACTGCTTAGAGAAGCTTCGCATTCACTTTTGCTCTAAAAAATTGGTATATACGACATTGTTCATCTGACAAAAGCGCCATCGTCCAGTAACTGCTCTTTATCCTTTGCTGTCATCCAAACACCTTTGTAACCACTTCCTGATCCCATGCCACCGCTCCTACTCCAAGCATGCTCACGATACGGCTTGCTAGTTGTCATCATCTTCCCCACACAGGCCATCCGACGTCGTAGTTGGCACGTGCATCAACCGAATATGCTTATAGATGGCCTAGAGCGACTTCTCGGCCTTAATAATGCAATTTCAGCCATCCAAGCATCAATTTCAATGGCTATTGCATACACTCTTATAAGGTTTGAAAAACTCAAGCTCTCAGAAATTTACTTTCATGTTATTATTCTTGTAACTAAGCTATTGTATAAAAGCAAAATAATAAGAAATTCTTATAGTGGACATATATCAACTTAGATCGATTCACTCTAAATCTTGTCTGTTTACTTTATGCCCATTTTATCTCTTCATTTTACATTTTAAATTAAAAATATTACCAAGTAACCTTGCTAATATTACCGCTTAACCATAATTCTGAGTCTGACTAAATTTTAACCAACATTTTGACGCTAAAATGAGGGCTATCCCTGACAAGCTCTTATTTTTTTTCATCACTTTACTTCTTTACAAATTCTCTTCGCATTCGGACCGTGTCAAATCCTAGTGAAAACGAAGTTGATGACTCTAATGATCGCAATACCATTGAGGCTACTGAAGCAAGCACTGTATGCTCCATCGTTGGGCTATGTAACGACACGTGGCTCAGGATGATCAGCGGCTTGACTAGAATATGACAACTTGCTCGTGATGTCAACGATCTTTGGTCTAGATTGGACACTCAAACAACTTTAAACTTTGATCGATCATCTCCTCAGTGGTTGACCGAACCCCTATTCATCTCGCTGTGCGCAACATCTATAACATAATGCATGACGCTCATGAGAGAGTCGTGTTGGAAACTCCCATAGGAGTTGCTTTAGTTCACCGTAGGAACATACATGTCGCCTACAAGCAAGAAGACATCCACGAGGTCCTAGAACTTGAACCGGTAGTGTATCGCCGTTCCTCTTCGGTTGAAAGATTGTCCGCTTTTCATCTAGGGATTGCAATGGGGTGGGTTTTTTATGCCCCAGACCTGTCCTTTGTTTTTTAAAACGCTGCCCTAGACCCGCCTCATAGACCTGGTGCGGGTCTGGACTTCCGCACCGTACCCGGAGCCCATACTGGTCACGGTAGACCCGTCCCGCCGGAAGGCTCGGAGAAGCTTTTTATATTAATTCAAATTATGTATTAATGTACATATAGTTATTTATTTTAGGGGAATTTCACCAGAAAGACAAACTTTGCAGTCCAATTAATTTGTAGGACACCCATCTGAAATAATTACTTTCAAGGCCAAAGTCAGCAGAATAATTACTTTCAAGGACAAAGTCAGCTATCAAATTACTTTTAAGGACATAATTTCATAAGTTTTTAGGCCCTAGAAACTAATTATTTTGTGTATTGTCCTTAAAAGTAATTATTTTAGTTGTGTGTCATAGAAATTAATTTCACTTGCTAAAGAGGCCCTTGTGGCTAATTTCCACTTTATTTTATTTGTAAGAGAGACTGTCACTAAGTGGTATAATAAATGTAGATATCAATGTGTTTACAATGATAAGTAAGGTAATAAAAATGAGGTGTATGATAATGGTTCAAGAAAAATATGCGTACGTTGTTTTATAATTATCAGTTATGCAACTTAATATCATAAAAATCATATAACTTATTGAATGGAACGTTAGAATAACCGTGTTATAATTGCTTATATATTAAATATTAACAAATCATCATTGTCGTAATAAAGCTATTTTATAAGATCTCAATAATGCGGGTCGGGTTGGGACAGGTCAGCCAAGCCCCGATCCGATCTAGATCCGGAGCTCTTAAGAAAGGATCATGGGTCTACCTGTCTCGATGACCCAATTGAGCGGGCCTTAACGGTTTAAAACAAGGGCGGGTCAACCAAGTTTAGACCCTATACCCGCTTCCCACCATCTCTACTTTCATCGCCTTTAGAAAGCAGACGAGGCCCGCAATCTACGCTTTGAACGCCTCAGTGGCGTTGGACAAGGCAGAAATCCAAAACCTAGAGAACGATCAATCTACTCCCGACCCCCATGGGAGGTGCACCGACCTAGGTCTTGTGAGAGGCGCTCCTAACCGCTTAGGTCGCCTTCAGCTATCAAAAGCGAATCTCCAACCACAGCCATGCATCGTCATTCCTTCTCGCCATATCATCGTCACAGGTCCCCTACATTAGATTCATGACAGAGGAGCCCTTCCCCAGCAAGGGGCCAGCATCATCCGCGGCGCATGGAAGCTAGTCTCTGAGAAGAAATCGTCGCCCTATACCAGCAAATGTGCATAATCCAAACTAAAGGCATAAGCGAAGAGGATTTGTTAGATGATGAGAACGGAAATCCCTTCTCCAAGGAAATTACAAGCACTTACATCCACAGGAGATACGTTTTGCTTCTTGTGGATAAATATGATGGGAGTACTGATCCGTCTAACCACATCCCCGCCTTCAACTCAGTAACCTAGACCGGCCAGGTTTCTAATCATGCAAAATGTCTTCTTTTTCCCTCTACCCTGACCAGGCTGGTATCTCGCTGGTTCTTTCATTTGCAACTCGGTAGTATCCACTGTTGGGCTCAATTATGTTCCAACTTCGAAGCTCGCTTCTTCACATCAAAAACCATAGTCATGATGGTAGCAAGCTAGGAAACATGAGACAAGGTCGGGTTCACAAGTCTACTAGTGAAAACACTAATAAGGACAAAAATGTCAAATCTGATGCTTATGGCAATAACTTTGTTAATTCAAAAACTCCTATAGGTAGAATGCACTCATTGACGATGATTCAAGATTGCGATTGAGAGTCGAGGTTGATAGCAAATAAGGAAAGCTCTCTAAACGGTTTAATGGTGGAAGAGAAAGAGGAAGAGGTGGGTTATTTATAGGCAATAGGAGGCGATCTGAACCATCAAATCTGCCGTGCAAGAAACGATCTGAACCGTCTAGGTATGATCAATGCATCGATAAAATCACCATGTCGAAAAGCGCTTTATCTTTGCAACGCTTGGGAAAATAGACTGCTTCCATCAATAATCGAACGACATGTGTGAGAGCATTGAACATGACATTTAATGCTTGATTGACAAGCCTGCCCCCACATGCGGGCACAAACTTTGGAGGGGGGTGTCTGTTACTCGAGTCTCTTGCAAGTTCATAGTGGTCCAACCCGCATCCTTCGAATAGCCCGCATGACTACAATAGGGTGCACCATGGCCCCTCCTTTGACCCGTCTACCCACCATTATCCAGCACATTGATCAGCCCCCGGCCCGCTCAGATAGCAATGACCCACCCGTGCACCTAAAGTGTCTGGTACATGGCTCGCCCGCATAGCCCAACTGGCCCGAACAAACAAGGCTCTCTTAAAGAAAATCCCGCTCGAGACCGTTGCGAGCATTGGGTGTGCGTTACCTCTGTAGATCCCTACGGTATGACGATTCATGGGCAACCTTACCTGTAAAGCACTCCTCACCAATCGATCATTTCCCCCATCCAATCAACTGTTGGACAGGTCCCTTGCTCGTGTCCAACGCCATCCGTCTACGCGCATCAGCTCCTTCGGTGGTACAACCATGGCTACATGCATTGAATTGCCACTGCCTAGTGAAGCTTCACATTCACTTTTGCTCTAAAAAACTGGCATAAATGACACTGTTCATCTGACAAAAGCACCACCGTGCAGTAACCACTCTTTATCCTTTGTTGTCATCAAGGCACCTTTGTAACAACCACTTCCTGATCATATGCCACCTGCTCCTACTCGAAGTATGCTCATGGTACGGTTTGCCAGCTGTCATCATTTGCCCCCACACAGGCCATCTGACATCGTAGCTGGCATGTGCATCAACCGAATACGCCTATAGATGACGTAGAGTGATTTCTGGGCCTTAACAATACAATCTCAGCCATCCAAGGATTCATTCCAATGGCTATTACATACATTCTTACAAGGGTTGAAAAACTCTAGCTCTCAGAAATTTACTTTCTTGTTTTTATCTCTTGTAATCTAAGCTATTGTACGAAAGCAAAATAATAAGAAATTCCTCATAGTGGACATAGATCAACTTAGGTCGATTCACTCTAAATCTTCTCTTTACTTTATGCACATTTTATCACTTCAATTTACATTTTAAATTAAAAATATTACCAAGTAACCTTTACTAATATCACAGCTTAACCATAATTCTAAGGCTGACTAAATTTTAACCAACAATTTAACGCTAAAAGGAGGCTATTCTTGGAAAGCTCTCATTTTTTCTTCAATTTACTTCTCTACAAAATTCTTTTCGCATTCGCACCATGTCAAATCGTGGTGAAAGAAAGTTGATAGCTATAATGATTGCAATACCAATGAGGCTACTGAAGCAAGCACTGTCTGTTCCATCCCTGAGCTGTGCAACGACACATGGCTCAGGATAATTAACGACTTGACTTGAATATGACAACTTTCTCGTGATGTCAACAACCTTTGGTTTAGATTGGACACTCAAACAACTTTAAACTTTGATCGATCATCTCCTCAATGGTTGATCGGACCCTTGTTCATCTCGCTATGCCCATCATCTACAACATAATGCATGACGCTCATGAGAGAGTCATGTTGGAAACTCCCATAGGGGTTGTTTTAGTTCACCATAGGAACATACATGCCGCCGAGAAGCAGGAAGACATTAAGAAGGTCCTAGAACTTGAATCGATAGTGTATCGTCGTTCCCCTTCGGTCAAAAAATTGTCTGCCTTTCATCTAGGGATGGTAATAGGGCGGGTTAGGCCGGGATTTTTATGTCCCAGACATGTCTTGGGTTTTTTTAAACCAGCCCCAAACCCACCCTGCAGACCCAGTACGGGTCTGAACTTTCGTCCCGTACCCGGAATCCATATGGGTCAGGCTAGCCCCGCCCCGCCCTAAGACCCCGTGAGGCTTTACATAATCATTCAAAATTATGTATTAATGTACATTATTTATTATTTTGATTTGTAAAAGGGATTGTCACTAAGTGATACAATAAATATAGATATCAATGTGTGTACAATGATAAATAGGATAATAAGAATAAGGTGCATGATAATGGTTCAAGAAAAACATGCATACGTTATGTTATCCCAATAATTTTTAAAAGATACGAGCCAAAGAATCAATGCCGAAACAAAGGGTTCATGTCGAGGTTCGAAGCTTCAGATGAAAAGATAAATCAATAAGATCATGTCGATCATCAACTACGTCGACATTCTTCTATGCCAGATGATGTCCTCGTCGAGTTTGATCAATGCTGTCTCGAACCCAATTAATACCGAGCCTTATGAGAATGGGTTGATATCAACACACTGCTTCAAGTTCTGTCGCCATCTGCCCTCGTAACGTCGACATGAATGTCGTCGACGTTCATAGAGTAATATAGTTTGGGGTCGACAACGATGACATTCATACCGCATCTATACAATGACCGTTCTCCATTAGCAACGCCGACTCCTTTTTTCAACGTTGAGCTTCAAGGATAATTACTACCAAGATGATACTAAAGTTCTAATATTAACGTTGACAAGCAAGCCAAGCATACTACAACATCGGAGTCATCAAAGCAGCTGCCGAAGTCATTAATCGATGCCGAGTTTCATAGATAAAGCATATTCATCGAAGTAGTAAAACATCAATGTGAAAAACCGCTAAAGCAAATAGGATGATCTCCATCAAAGCCGAAGTGCAACAACATTGCACTTTTCCAACATGGACGTAGCACTTTATCAAAATGATAAGAATGCCACATGCCGAAACTGTCACTTGAAACCATATTTCATAATTATTGAGTTCACACAACGACCACGATGGAAGATGACGAAGATCATGCAAAGGAAGGAGGAATGAGATCATTTACAAAAGCTAATTCAAGAGGAATTGCATTTTCTTTCACAAAGCTCCAAAAGCCTTCATACTTCACTACATGCTACATGGCACTAAAAGTCCCACATCGTCAACTTGAGCAAGCCAACGTCCTTCCAACCACTATATATATAGATGTATCCACTTATGGAAATGGATCTTTAATTTCTTTTCCTCTCGTATTATACCTCTTGTAACAAATTCATATTTGAATAAAGAGGAAGATTCAAGCATTTTTGTCTATTTTATTGAATTTGAATTCAAACGAATTCGTAATTCACCATAAGTCTAAGGGGCATTCTTGGAAATTCCTTGAATATCTCACCTTGTACATGCTTTTGGGTGTTAGCAAATTTTATCATTAACATTTTTGATGCTAGATGGAGGGCTCGAACCTCCGAATGACCAAAATAGCCTAAGGAAATACGACAGCAGACAGAGCACGCATGTAGTTAAAATTGTTAAGCTTGACGATATTGTTTCTGCTCGACGTCAAAATGATCTTGCTTGGCATTCGTTCCTTCTACTATTATCACATCTTTGTAAAGGCCATAATTATATTTCCCTTTTCTTCACTATTCGACATCATTTCTATTCTTCCGTTTATCAATTCAATAAAAATAATAACTCTGATCTATTATTAAAAATCAGATCTGAGAATGTGATTCAAATTTCAAGTTTATTCACGCCAGAAGTATCATCGTCGATGAAGATTAACCAAGTCAGGAATATTATTGTCGACATAATTGAAGGAGTTGTTGTCGATGAAGGATCAAGGCAAAGTCGTCGAGGCTTTCGGGATAACAACGAAGTTGTCAAGTTTTGTTAATTCGGCATGAAACTCGACGACGACTGACATCAAACCCGATAAGATTTGACATTAAAGTCGATGAGATATGGCAGCGAGGTTGATGAAGTTTAGCTTCAGACTAGACAAGGTTTAACACCAAAGTCATCAAGGCTCATAAGTCATCGCCGAAATTGATGAGGCTCGATGAGATTCAAAGTTGCCGAAGTCGAATTGAAGTTCAAGATTGTCGACGAAGTTCATCAATCAACAAAATTGTCGAAGCTCATCAATTAATATTGAAGTCGTTAAGATCTGATGATTTAACATCGAAGTCAATAAAATTCATCAATTAATGTTGAGGGAATTGGGGACGGCGAGGCCAACCAGTCGAAGCCACCAATGACGGCAAAGCCCACCAGTAGTTTATAATCCGTCAATCGCATGCCTAATGAAGACAACTCCCGGTATTGGACTTTTTGATTAGCAACTCAACTCCAAAGATCAGATTCATGCCAGAGTCAATGTCACGAAACATCAGGTGATTTTGGCCACTTTAGATCTTAGATCTACACTAGTTAGGTTAAGGTAAAATAGTATATCAACATCCTTTCAAGTATGTGCTTAAACTGAATCTCAAACATGAGCAAGATTTCTGGTTTGCATTTAGGAATGAGGATGTTTTGTATCTTTCAGTAATTTCTAAATATCAATATCAGATATATCTTTAGGTATATTTATTGGTTTCGAAATATATATGTGAAAGTAATTTTGAAAATACATGAGTCAATCTAATTTTAGGCATATCAGTATTTGTACATTAGATCTCATGTATTCGTATGGATTTCTAACTTATATTTTCACAACTCAAACATGTAAGAATCAGACATATCTATTTCAAACATACATATCAAGTTCGAATCAGAGGATTTTAAATAGTCTCAGTTTTGACAATGTTGGATATAACCAGGCACGGTTTGGCTTCATTTTATTAGAAGTCATTTATATCTGTTTACCATTAGATCTTGCATATATATATATATATGTGTGTGTGTGTGTGTATATGAGTTTTAAGTATATTAGTTTTGCACATGTTAAGTATATGAAAGATTTGAATAAAACAGACTTTTAGAAGTTTTAGTGTGAGTTTTTTTTATAAAAAATATGCAAATTCTTGTGTGATAAGACTATGGAATATATACAAAACCATTTAGAAGAAGAATTTATGGTAAAAATATTATATATCTTAAAAAATACAAATCTATACCAAAAAGACCAATATACAATTGCGAGCATATTTAAAAGTAAGTATACAACATAATTAATAGACATAAACGACTCTATGCTCAACTTATGCAACATAATGGATGAATTAGATATAATCCACCATATAACTTTAATAAAAGCTAAAAACATAATTCTGACCCCTAGATTCTTAAAACAATTCCATGAAGAATGGATGAAACTTATAATTCAACAAGAACAAAAAAATAATGAATATGATTATAATATGGATCTTTACTATGACTGGTAAAAATCTACTTTTAAGACAGAGAGATTACAGGAGTCTAGATAAAAAATTAGAAGACTGACAATAAAAACAAAAAGGTAATTAGGTACCTGATTTCTTATTTAGACATCCACTTAGTGTACCCTTGGGATAAATTCTTACAAGATGCCACTAAGGTAGTTATAAATTGTTAGAAATAAATAATTCTGCTAAAAGAATTATATCCTTAGATAAACAGAGACATGTATGTCATATAAAAGATAATAAATATAAACACGTGTTACACTCTGAACCACAACATCTAAATTCAATAACTGACTTAATTATTGAATTAGGAGGTTCATTACATTGGTATAACGAAAAGTTTTACAAATTAATAGATTTTATTTCTGAAAGTATGGTTTCAAGAAATAAAAAACTTCAACAAATACAAGATAATCAAGATTATCTAAAGACATGCTTAAGTAAGATAAATAATTTTGACATAACAATAAACAAATTAACAAAAATGTTTAAGGCTTTAAACCTTAAAAGTTTTCCAAATAAGCAAGATATAATTTCTTTAAGGAAAATGATTGAAGAAAATAAGCCTAAAGAAATAGAAACACAATCTAAAGATTTAATATTGTAGATTAAAAACCAATCTGAAGCAAACAAAAAATATTTTGAATCTCATATAAGAAAACTTGAAGAAATGTTACAGGAAATAAAATACATACAATTAAACTAACATGGGATATGATAATAAGTGTTATTCAGAAGCTATAAACCATGTCAATATGATGCTTAAACAAAATGATACATTATCAGCAGGATATAACAAAGATGTTTTTGCAAATAAAGCAGATAACACAATTTGTCTTATGACTAATATAGTCATAGCAATGTTAACATAGATACATGATAGATTAGACTTAATGGATAAACTAATAATAAGTCTAAATAAACAAATAAATAACTTAGATAAATACACTCAAGAAAAAGATTATGACATTAATAAGTTAACAGAACAAATATCAAATTTAAATCTAGGACCAATAGACCCAATTCCAAATAAAAATAAAAAGACTAAGATAAGCGTTCCGACTTCCAAAAAACTAGATAGTATATAATGAATAGAAGATCTTTCTCAGAAATATCTAGGACTTTAATGGATAGACTTATAGAAAGTAATAATTTAAATTCAAATATATGGATAGATAGTATTCTAAGGAGATCTGTGAGTTCACAATCCTAGTTAGAAGAAATTATAAGTATAGATAATGATTTAGAAGTATTCTCAAACAACCAACTAAATACTCTAAATCCAAGAGAATTATATAGAATAGGTATGTTTACAATAAACACTGGATTATACAGACACCACAGAGAAGAAATCCTTTCTATCTGTGATGGAAATCAACAAATTATTAATTTAATGTCAACAGAAGCCATTAAGCAACTAAAAATACAAAACTATAAATTAATCCCCCTAGGGCTAATTATCATAGGAATAAGTGGATTAGTCAGACAAAAAATAGGGGCTAAACTACTAATTGTCTTGATTGATGATAGACACCAAGACCTAGACAAAGCCATTTTTGGAACAATAGAGGTAGATATGAACAATAATATTGGTATTGTTTATATTTCACCAAACTTTACAATGACATTACAAGATTTTTATAAACGTATAAAAATAGTTATTTAGGCCAAAGGATTTGAACACTTTGATGGTAAAAATATTTTGCTTGACATAACATTTTTAGGAAAGTGTATGACAAAATATACCCCTAAAATAAAAATAAAACTAGATGAAGTAATAAAAACATTAACCTCTACTAGTATTAAATTTTTAAAACCAATGGAAATAGACTCTTCTATATTAGCGGGACACGAATGGACAATTCAAAATCCCAATGAAAACAAAGATACATTAAAACCAAATGATGTAGTAACATATACAAATCCTAGTGGATCTATATCTTTAAGATTTAAGGATTATGGACCCTCTAACAAAAAAGAAATAGATATTGATGACGAATCCAGTTTAGAATTACAAAGAAATTTATAATGGATAAAATAATTTATCCTAAAGAACTAGGAATGTTTCTTGGACCATTTGAACTATATGAACTGGAACAACAACTTAGACAAAATAATCAGATAGACAAAAACACATTTGTTTATATCGATGATGAAAACAATATAAGGATTAAAACAATACATACATTAGAAACCTTCTTAGAAGATGCTAATAAAATAATTAAACAAAATAATCCAATAAATGAAGACTTAAACAGTGAATATACACATCACATAGAATTAATGGAAGGTCAAGGAGAAAGTTCGACAGTAACTTATCCTAATGAACCCCCTCACAAAATGGATTATCCACTAGGACATCCTCCCAGAATAAATGTTAATCCTTATACTAACGAGAATAAAAATTTAAGAACTATAGGAAAGAGAATACCAATTGAGAAAACATTTTTTGGAAAAGATTCCGTAATACTTAATGTTACAGAGTGTCATCCACAGTTACTGGACACTTACCTAGAACAATGGACTACTGCAATAGCTAGAGACTGTTCAGCAAAACATACAAACATAATAACTGGAGAAGAAATGGTTAGGATAGAAGAAAACTACTTAGGAGATATAGCTAAAGGTATGTGGGAAGCATACAAAAGTAATTTTCCTGATGATGTAGACTCCTTGGTAGCACAAGGTGGAAATATATATAACTTTTCTTATTTAATACGTAGAATAATTACTGGTCGAGAAGTTAATACAGGATTAACTTTAAGACAACAAGAAGCAATGCGAGATCTTGAACAAATACAACTACTAGATTGGAAACATATAATAAAATTCTTAAATGAGTTTTTATTCTATGCAACCACATCTGGAAACTACTACTCTAGAGAAATAGGTGATAGACTATTCTCCAAATTACCTGGGGACTTAGGTAAAGAAATACATAAATCCTGGAATGAAACATATTCTAATATCCCTAAAACATATGATAATATAGGAATCAGAATAACTCACATTATTTCTGAACTTAAAAGAAAATGAACATATATACAAATACAAAGGGAATTAAAACAGAAAAATTATGGATTTTGTTCACAGGTATACACTCCTCATCAATACGGGTCTAAAGAATCTACAGTTAGGAAATCTAAACCCAAGAAACAATATACAAAGTAATATTATTTAAGAAAACACAATGCTAAGAAGCCATATTTAAACAAAAATAAACATGTCAGGAAGCATGAACCTAGAAAAGCATATACAAATACAATTACATGTTTTGCATGTAATGAAAAAGGACACTTATCATCTACATGTGTGAAAAACATAATTTGTATACTCAGGAACCAAACCTAGTAGATTCCGTCAAAGAAGACTTATTAGAAGTAGCTTCAGACGTTTCCGAGACTTGTACAATATATTCTATAGTATCATTAGAAGGATTAGAAGAACAAGAAGGAACTTCTAATTTAGATTACTCCCTAATAGAAGAATTAGCAGGTGAACAAATAAAATTAACAGACTTTAGAAATATTTCTATTGAACAATTTCTAAACTTAATGGACCATGAAGAATGTACACGTTATTTCAAATACAAAATGAGAACTGATAAAACAAAATGGTACTTTTGTCCTTGGTATCCAGCTTTTGATAAACGATTTAAGTGCATAAAATGCACTACTGAAATATGTTATATATGTGCAGAAAGATATTTTAACTAAAAAATACCTAATGAAATGGAAATACAATATACTTATAAAAATAAAATTAATGAAAATAGAATTAAAACCTTGGAAGAAAGAATAAACAATTTTGAATTAGAAATAGAAGAAGTAAAATGAAAAGTATTTGAAATAGAAACAACTAATAAAGGGAAAAACATTATACAAGAAACCCAAGAAAACAGTCTTAACAATACAGACGAAATCATACAAATACCTTTAATATGTAATCCTGAACATTTGAGAGAATTAAGATCTTTGACTATGATAAATATAAAAGGATTAGAAATAAAATTATTAGCATTTATAGATACTAAAGCTACAAGTTCAACAATAAATTCAGAACTCATACCCCAATATCTATTAACAAAGGCTAGCAAAGCAAAGCAAAGTACCCAATTTGATGGAACGACAAATATAATAACTGATATTATCACAAATGTACAATTATGATTTCATACCACATGTGATGAATGGTCACAACACTACAATTTGAAACAAATACGGGTTACAAAATTAAATTTAGGAAATATAAATTTAATACTTGGATTAGACTTTTTGTTAAGTGATAATGGGAGTTTTTCATTTAACAAAGACTACTTACAAATATCTAAAAATAGTCTTAACACCTCTAATATCAGAGTTTCTACCAGAAGCATGGTGGAGATAAAAACAAAACTACAAAAAATTGTACCTGTGAAACAGTAGGACAATGCAAAAAACTAATACAAATTGAAGAAAACCAAGACTTTGATTTTGGAAATGTTGAACATAGAGAAATTAGTACAGACCTAATAAATCCTAATAAATTGACTAAATTACTACTAACCACTGATGATATAAACCAAATAATCAGCAAGTTGGAAAACATAGAAATCATTGGAGAAAAACCTTTAAAATACTGGGACAAAGACTCCATTTATTGCAAACTAGACATAATTAATCCAGATATTACAATTAAAACCAGATTACCCAAATATGACAATTGGATGATTGAAGAATTGAAGAGCATATTAATATACTAAATAATCTTGGGATAATAAGAAAAATAGACTCAAGATATAGAACATCGGCTTTTATAGTCCAAAAAGAATCAGAACGAAAAAGAGGACAATGTAGAATGGTTATGGATTATACAAGACTTAATGATACTACAAACGAAGATGGGTATTGTATCCTAGATAAAGATGTATTAATCAATAAAATACAAGACAATTATTGGTACTCCAAATTTGACTTAAAATCGGGATTCTGGCAAGTAAAAATGCACCCATAATCAATACCCTGGACAGCCTCTACCTGTTCAAAAGGACATTACGAATGGCTTGTAATGCCACTTGGATTAAAAAATGCTCCACAAATTTTCCAGAGAAAAATGGACAGTATATTTAGGCATTGTAGTAAATTTACATGTGTATACATAGATGATATACTTGTTTTTTTCAAAAACAAAAAAATAACACATTTCACATTTATACACTGTATTTAAGCTTTTTGAAGCCCATAGACTGATCATTTCTAAAAAGAAAATAGAATTATTTAAAAATACTATTGATTTCCTAGGAGTAAAAATAGGAAAGGGACAAATAGAATTACAACTTCACATATCTAGTAAAATACTAGAATTTCCAGATAAATTAGAAAATCTAAAGCAGCTACAATCATTTCTTAGACTAATAAACTATGCCAGACCTTTTATACAAAACTTATCCAAATACATTGGACCCCTATATAATAAAGCAAGCCCTAAAGGCAAAGTAGAATTTAACGATGAAGATATAAAACAAATTCAAAAAAATAAAAGAGTTAGCTAAAAATTTAAAACCATTAACATTACCATTATCCACTGACTATTTAATCATCGAAACTGATGGTTCTTCCTTGGGATGGGGAGGAATATTGTTAAGTAAAAAATATAAAACTGAACCTAAATCTACTGAAAGAATTTGTAGATATACTTTAGGAACTTACAAAAAAAAAGTTACATGACTTCTTTGGACTACGAAATTTTAGCTATAATCTATATCCTAGACTCATTTAGGCTTTTCATAATATCACAAAAATAAATCACAATAAGAACAGATTGTGAATCCATAACAAAATATGCAAATAATAAAAAAGTTAAAAAGCTTAATAAACAATAGATGGTTAAAATTCAAAAATGCAGTCTTAAATTGTGGCACTAAAATTATATGGGAATATATCAAAGGTAATACTAATATATTACCAAACAAATTATCAAGATTATTTATTAACTCTTCAGTTGATTGCAATTTTGTTAGCAGAGAAGAAGAGGCAGATATGACCACTACAAATCAATTGACAAATAGCAGGAAATTCCTGAAAACGTATGCACAAAATAGATTTGTCACAAATGCCCAGTTGACTGAAGAACAACAAATGGTGCTAGATAACATATGGAATTTATTCACAGCATCACAAGATAACAAACAAAAGCTCAACATATTATATACTCTTGTTGAGATATTCACAAAAATAGAAACAACAAAGAAGTTCGCACACTATTGTCTGCTCAATGGACCTAGTGCTGGTATATATCTTTCTTGGGAAGAAATGATACCAAAGCTTAAGGAACTTGAACAAAACCCTAAGTATGGGAAACCATACTACAAAGGCTATTACACATATAAGACAGAAAAAACGTCCATAGAAAAAATCCTTTGCAAAGATTACATAGTCTCTGACACAATAAAACAAATACAAAGTATAGCCTCTGGAATACAAATAAAAGAGGAAACAATTCCTACAGACATAAGTTTAAAGCCCAAAGCAACTTTTGCGGCAATCACAAATGAGGTTAACAAAGGCTGCATTAACTTCTTCCCCACCTTCGGGTTCGATACCCTGTTTCAACTGGTTGATTTTGCCCATAACTCTTTCGGCTAAGGCTGGATCAAGTGAAGGAAAGCCGAAGTTAGGGCAATCCTTGTAGTTTTCGGTATAAGCAAGCATCGGGGCATCTTCATAATTCTTTAACATCATAGCCCCGAAGGTGACGTCGACAAAGTGAGATACTTGCCGCTTGACGTCAGAGAGGGTGTGAACAGCCAGTTTCAGCGAAGCTTTGGTCTTTTTGAACATCCTTCAAAGAAGCATTCTTGGCGACCAGGCGAGCTTTTTCGTATTTCGAATCTTTCAGAGTCAGCCCCATAGCCAGTTTTTCATCATCAGAAAGTTGATGGGCTGCCTTCTCCGCTTCCAAATCAGCTTCGACCCTGGAAAGGGAAGCCTTTACCCGCTCCAACTCTGTGGAAACGTCGTTTTGAGGGGTAGTCAAAGAAGATACTTGGTTTTTGAGCTCGGAGTTTTCCTTCTGCAGCCTAGAAGATTCGGTGGAAGACTTTGAAATATGTTCAAGCTATCCAACTCCTAGAAATCTGAAACAAGAGGTATAACACAAGTTAGCGATTAGGGAAATCCAATGATGATAAATGATGACAAGATCAATTGGGTGAGAGCTTACCAAAAGTTACTACTCCATTAGAGAGCGATAATTTTTCACCAAGTCTGGAGTGAATGATGGTAGAGAAGAAGAAGTAAAAGATTCAGAATGTAGGATGAGCTCGACAAGTTCATCAAAATTTGTAGATGGAGGAACAGAAGATGGCGACTCTGGAGGAGTTTGCTTTATGGAAGGAGTCATCAACAAGGCCAGCTTCATCTGCTCGAGTGCAGCTGGAGAATCGCAGATCGAGATGTGTGAGAAAGGATCGGGAATAGGTAGATTTTGTGCTGGTTTATCCTTGGAGGCTTCGACAGTGAGGTTCTTTGAGACTTGTTCAGGAGATCGGCGCTCCTCCGCTTTCTCCACATCAATGATTTTAGCTATTTTCTTCAGGGGAGCATCTTCAGGGGACTCCATCAGTTTTCTTTTAAAAGTTGACTTGGATTTGGCAAAGGCAGCCATGATGGATGTCACCTCGGAAGTCGATGGAGGAGGGGCCGCGCCGCTAGAAGATACTATAATTTGAGTAGAAGCTGAAACAAATACAAGCAGATGTAAAGTTAATCAAAATGATTCAGAGAATGCCAAGGACAGAGAAGTACTAAACTAGTGATACACCTGAAGGGTTAGCACAGATGGGCGACATGGGGGAGAAGTGTTCAGCATCCCCCAAGGAAAGAAAGCGCTTGCCCCGTGAAGTGTGCAAGACAGAGGGAGGAGTTCCAAGAACCCTCTCGCCCGTTGGTAGTAGGGAGTGTTTTCTTAAGTTTGAGGGGGTTAGGAGCATCAGTCTGCTCCCGGTTTGTTTTGAGGCCGCAATTAGGGAATCGACTGTCCTCATGTTGACATCGTTAAGATGCTTGGAAGAGACACCTGTTGAAGCAAGAGATTAGTTAACGGAAAACATAAAGTAAGGAAAGAGCAACACAAGACTAAACTTGTGGGGTGAGGCAAAAGTCCCACAAATGTTAGCGAAACACTTGACAAAGAAGAACTGGTTCTCCTAGTCCTTGAATTTATTGACCCCATCTGATATTAATTTCTTAAAGGGGTTAACTCTGTATATTTGACTATCGAGGTTGCTCAGCCTTGCCAATCTGGTTAAGAAATGTAGCACTTTAGCGTTGAGAGAGGAAAGCCCAGATTCCAGTACCAATATCTCTAATGATAGAAGATGAATGTAGGCATTCGGAGATAGTTGAATCGGAGCAATTCCAACATAAGAAAGGTAGGACGATAAAAACTCCAAGAAAGGAAGTAATCCACCATGCCATATGTGAATGACAGTGTAAGCAAAATACCCTTTAGGAGGGTTGTTTATGGTATCCGTCTCCTTAGGAGGGATGGCTTCAATTCTAGTAATGCCAAAATCCCTAAGGATGGCATTGACTTTATCCTAAGATGCAATGGCAGAATGTTTGGAAGTGGCAGAATGTTTGGAAGTGGCTTCAGCCTTCTGGGGAGAACTCATGATCCTACCAGGTGAAAACGTTTTAGTTAAAATCTTTGAGTGCTTATGAATTCAAAATGCATTCAAAATGTAAACAAAGAAATCTACTTAGATAATTTAAACATGAAAACATACGTAAAGCTTTAAAATTGTACAAACAGTTCGAGGCAAAAATCCAAATAACACAGCTTGAGCTTTCGACAATGTTGAAAGGACAAACGCTTGAGCTTTCGACAATGTTGAAGGAATAATAGCTTGAGCTTTCGACAAAGTCGAAAGGACAATAGCATCAACTTTGAATCACCATATCTTACTATTGTCTAAAACCAAAGGAATAAGTAAGTAATAATATATGTTCTTTGAGCTATCAACAAGGTCGAAAGGAAGAGACATAACATAGATTGATTCGGCCACTTTTGCCAATGTCGGAAGCTCTAAGAGAGCCTGGATACGCTACAAGTGTGATATAAAGCTAAGCGACAAAACCTTTTGACATTGTCAAAACTAATGATTTAAGATTACTAAGTAAATATTTTAATGTTGTCGACATTGTCAAAGGGTCTGGTCAGTGTTGACGACATTATCGAAAGGACTGGTCAATGTTGTCGAAACCTATTCTATCCATCGAAGTCGAAAGGCTTAAAGGGGCTTCGACCTTGTTGAAAGGTTGTTGTCGAAGGGGTTGAAGGTTCAACTAAGTCAAAACGATTGACTATCGAAGGGGTGGATCAACTCCACTTAACTACCTATCCTTTCAACAACGTTGATAAAGTTGGCATCACAACACCTTACGACCTCATCGAAAGACGCTAAGAAGGCAAATCCAATATTGCCACCTCAATCTTTTTCAAAGGGGTAGAAAGGTCATTTTGTGCCACCAAATTGTACATGAGAGGGTTCTAGGTAATCGAATCGGATTTAACTAACCCCAAACCCGATTGTAAATACAGGTTTCAAAATTTTCTTAACAAACAGGTAAATCAAATCTAATAACAAAATGGATTCGAGCTGAAACTAATCTTATTCTATTTCAAAAAATCACTAAAATAATTGATAAATTAAAAACCCAGTGGATAAAAAGTAAAAAATTTGGAATAAAATCCATACCCGATAAGGGAATGGGTGTAAACATCCTTTATTTTCGATTTCAAAATCAAAAACATAAAAAAGTTCCTGAAACTAGATTAAGGAAAGCTTTCCAGTAAATCAATTGGAATCTACCTTCAGAAAAATCAAATTTCGATTAATTTCAAAAATGAATTTCAATTTTAAATCTGAGGGATGGAGTCCGAATGGGATTAATCAAGTAGAGTTAAATTTGAAACTTACGTATTGGATTTGCTTGTGATTTTGATTTCTGGAAGCAAGATGAAAGTTTGAAGGTCTTTATAATACTTTTACTTGTGTTTAAAAATTTTATTGTAGGAAGAATGAAAGAGGAAGAAGAAGGAAAACGTATTATATAAGAAAAGTCTCCTAAAATTATTAGCTATTGGATCAGATTTGAATGGACAACCCAGATCAACGTGGGAAGGCCAAGAGGCGGGAAATTTCTGGGTTTTGACAAAGATGACTTGGAAAGTCAAGAGCATCCCTTCACAAGGGGGCAAATGTTACACCAAAAATCCACCTTTCTACTAAGTCGAAAGGACCTTAAACGAAGACCAAGAAAAGAAGAGTTCAGACCAAACCTTTCGAAGGAGTAGAAGGGATGCTGCCTTCAAGTTAAATAGCTTCAAGACCTTTCGAAGAAGGCAAAGAAGTCAAAGCAAGTATTAGCAGCCCCATAGTAACCTTTTTGAAAGCATAGAAAGCTTTTCGAACCGGTTAAAATCCATCCAGAACACCTTTCGATAACGTCGAAAGGCGCTATGAAGAAAGCAACACTTAGAAGTCAACAAAGGAGAGAGGATGGTAAATAGCCTTTCGACAACGTCGGAGGGAAACAAGGCTTTCGACCAGGTCGAAAGGATGGAAGAGAATGAAGGAGTTACTTGAGCATGGTAAGAAGAACAGAGACACCTTTCGACAACGTTGAAAAGAGGCTTAGCTTTCGACCGGGTCAAAAGGTTTAAACAACATATAAGACGAAGGCCTTTCGACAACGTCGAAAGGAGGTATTACTTTCAACTATGTCGAAAGGATTCACAACAGCATATTAAAGGGAGGCCTTTCGATAACTTTGAAAGGAAGCATTGCTTTCGACTAGGTCGAAAGGGTTCACAACAACATATAAAAGGAGGTTTTCCGACATTGCCGAAAGCAAAGGCGCGGAAGGGAGGCCGCCTGCATCTATAAATAAGACCCATGGGGTCACATTTTGGGGATCCGATTTTTCTCATTCCAAACTTGTATTTTCTTAAATAAAGCTTTGTAAGCCTAATTTAGGAAAATTGTCAATTTGGGAATTTAAGGAAATGAAGTTTACTTGGATGAAAAAGGGAAGTCTTAAGCATTGTTGATTACCTTACTGTTTGCTAAAATCTTTGTTGGTTAAAATTCTATTTTCCAGGTTTATCCCCACCGAAAGATATTTGTCGACAAGGTTGACAACACTTCTGACCCTAACATCTGAAGGATCTCTGTCAACAAGGTCGAAAACAATTCTGGTCCCAACATCTTTTGTAACCTTCCAATATGGTCGATAACTAGTAGCTTTCCGACAAGGTTGACAACTGGTCAGCACTGTAGTCTGTAGCTTTCGACAAGGTCGAAACTAGTTCTCTAATTACCAAAACTTGGACATTCAGATTTAATTCAAAAGTCATCCCCAAAGCTTTTGACAAGGTCGAAGCCCACTTCAAATCCACTAAAGAATAAGGCTTTTTGCATAAACTTAAAAGAAACTGATATCCAAGCTTTCGACAAGGTTGAAACCAATCTTTAAAAGACTTAATTCAGGAATTCCAACCTAATCGAAAGGAAGTCTTTCGAAGGAGAACTCACCCTAGTTCATCATTGTCGAGAGGCCAATCAGTCCAGAATCCATTCCTTTCGACGACGTCGAAAGGCCTGACTTGAGAAATTTCCACAAATAAAACCAAATCAAGAGGCAATTCCCAAGGGAATCACTCCCAATGTTCACCAAAAGACTATCTATCTCTCTTAGCATTACTTTGGTGTGTTGACAAGAAATCTTGTTAACAGATGCTTTCATGTACATGAAGGCATTTAGAATAAGAGGAGGAGTGCGCGCTAAAACTTTCGAACTAAAGTTTTCGCCTTCATTCAAACTACTCAGAAAGATGCCTTGATCAGAACAACCCTTTCGAAAGCATAATCAAGCCTTTCGAACTGGTCGAAGCCTTTAACATCCAAGGAAGGTTCTGTACCAATTCACAAGTTTTCGTTCGGAAGCTACCTACTATGTTGAAACCATCAACACTTCAATACCTTGAAAGCCAAGGGAACTACCTATCGATAGAGTCGAAAGCTCGTATCTCTACTTCTTGTGACAATAAAGCAACACAAAGAAGAAAAGTGTAACCATCCCTTTCGACAAAAATGCCTATGCCAGTATATTAATTGCGGCGACAACCAACGAGGCATTCAAACTCATTCGAAAGCGTTGCAGAGGGATGCACAAGTGTCAAATGGGACATAAGGTATATAAAACCACCTTTCAACCAGGTCGAAAACTTTGAATCAAAAGGTATCAACCCGCATCTATAAATAAGACCTTAGGGGTCTGGTTTAGGGGATTCGAATTTCATTCATTCTGCTCTTATACTTTCTTACAATTGTGAACTTGTAACCCTAATTTGGGAATAAAATTGGGAAAATTGATTATTGTGTACATCATTAGTTAAAGAAAAGAGATTCTTATGTTTTTTATTATGCTACTATTTAGAGATTTCTACTGCATTTTATTATGTTCTACCTGTGCTGACTTCGTCGAAAAGATCCCTTCCGACTGAGTCGAAACCCCTTACTTAGCCCAAAACACTTGAGATCTAGCTCCAAACCACAATTCTTTAAAAGTTTATCTTTCTAGTGAGTCAAAACTATAAACCTGGCCAAAATCCCCAAGCTTTACAATCCAAGTCAAAGTTATTAAAGAAGTAAGCTTTTGACAAAGTCGAAACCCATCCATTCAGCCCACATCCTTAAACATTAGAGCTAACCTTTGAGTTACTGTAGCCGTTTCGAAATGGAGGTTTCGATAAGACCCTAAATTAGTTCACCTACTTCGAAAGGTGTTGAAAAGAAGATTGAAGTGTTTTGACCAAGTCGAAAGGTCACAATTAAGAAATTCCAACCACTATAACCTGTTCGAAAGGTAGACCAAAATAAATAGAAAGGTGCAAACTATTATTATCTAGTCAAAAGGTGGTTTACTTGGAACATCTATATCTAAAATTCCACTTTGGGGGTGTTGACAAGTTTTCTTGTTAACATTTTGGCACTAGAATGAACCTCCGATCTTGTTGAACACCCAACACCATTTTTCTCTAAGCCAATTCTATTTTAAACTTACCCATTTTAGACTTTACTTCATCATGATTGGCAAAATCAAAAGATCCGAGCAAGGTTCCTCAGAGCCACATCTGATTGTATTCTCCCATGAAACATTTAAGGAATCTACAAGAAGAACAACGGTTAAGGATGAAGGTTTTAAGGATCATATGGAAAAGGAGAGTTGAAGCCTATGATCCACTTAAATGGATTTTAAACCCTTTTCATATTGTCCCCACCCCAATCTTTGCCTTAGGAAAAATGAAAAATGGGAGTGACAACTTGTTTGATCAAATGAAGAAAATAATTCAACATTATACCAAAGGCACAATCTTTGAAGGAGGAATAATAGCTAATTACAACGCCTTTGCACACAAATGGGGACAAGTAACAATTGGGACACTACCTACACCGGAGCTCTAAAGAGTTTTAAAAAGAAACCAGTTGTCAAAAGTAGAACTCTAGAGCCAAGTAATAAAAGACCTAGAAACCATCCTCGAGAAACAAGCTTCAAGTCAAGACTTTCATAAGAACGCAACTTAACAACATCTATAGAGAATGTCTACTTGCTAACCAAGGATGAACTCAGTTATCAGCCATCCCAGAAGAAAAAGGCTAAATATGAAATGAACTTGAGAGGATCCTATTGCCACTAACATATGATGAATGTTCATGAAACAAATCATTGTAGAGCACTTGAAGGAATGATAATCAACTTTTTCAGACAAGGAAAAATTAATGGGTTTGTAAAGAGATCCTGAATGAAGTCAATAAAGAACTACTTTACTAAAGATAATCTACATGGTTGGGAGTGAAATACTCCTTTCACTTGGACATTACTTTAAACGGTCAATGCCTTTGTCTGCCCTGAGTTGGCCAGAGAAAAACACTCCTGGAGGGAGGAGTGTAAGCCTTTATCTACGCCTTGCTATGGCCAGAATAAAGCATCGACAAGCTCTTGTCCGTGCCACACTATGTCCAGGTCAAGGCGCCTCCTGAAGGGAGGTTAGAGTAAGCCTTTATCCGTGTCACAATATTGCCAGGTTAAAGCATTGATAGGCCTTTGGCTGCGCCACGCTATGGCTAGGCCAAGGTGCCTCGTGGAGGGAGGTTAGAGTAAGCCTTTATCCATGCCACGCTATGGCTAGGTTAAAACATCAACAAGCCCTTGGCCGCGCCATGCTATGGCCAGGTCAAGGCGCCTCCTAGAGGGAGGTAGGTTAAGTCCTTGGTTCCAGCTTAAGGATAAGCTAACCTAGCGCATTAGACAACTATGGACTCAGACGTCTAAGACCAGGAAGCGGCACATCAACAATGGACAAAGACATCCAAGCCCAAGAAACGGCATATCAGACAACGGATTAAGACATTCGATCCCAAAAAGCGGCATATCAAATGATGGACTAAGATGTCCAAGCTCAATAAGCAGCTGATCAAATAGCAACTACATACAAGGCTTAGGTAAGAACCTACAGCCTCCAACTAATCGTTGAAAAGGAATTTCCAAACTTCACTTATTAATGCCCGAATCTATGTCTCGGGTGATTCGTTATTGAGTTCGGGATTTCACTTGTTAATACCTGAATTTGGTTTTTGGGTCTTTTGATTTACGGTCTTCGTCATACCCGAATCCGGGTCTCGGAGCTATAACTATTTACCGGACTTCACTCGTTAATACCTGAATTTGGGCTAAAGATCTCTACTAAGAAGAATATTATGGAATTCCTTTTGTCATCCATAAATTACCAAATCTAGGTTTTGGATCTTTTAACTTTTAAATTTCATTCATTAATGCCCAATTCTAGGTCGATGAACTTCTATTACATGATAATTATCAATTTTCTACTAGTTATCTCCAAAATTTGAATTTCTAAACGTCTATAATTAAATCCTTGGTTGAATCTATGGTTTTCTACCATCGGACTTCTAATAATCTAGCAATATAATTAGAGTTGAATTCTTGGTTATCTCTCACCATCACCAAAGATAGGTTTCAAGACCTTTAATCCTATACAATTACGGGATTACTTTTCATATGTTAACAAGATGATTTTGTTAATTTCTGCAAATGACATAAATAGACTTCTATATAGATTTCAAGCTAACGATAAGAAATATTGTTTATTTCGTGCTTTTTAGGGAAAGAAGTATGGTAAAAAGAATTAAAAGATCCAACAAATAGAGAAATCATGGTACAAGTTATCAAGAAGCTGATTCAAAAACAATATTACAAGAAGGGATTAAAACCAGGTGATATTTACAAAATTTTCATAATTTACATAATTTATGAATTTATTTACAAGTATATAGAAAAAATACTTATATTTCATTAATATAAATTGTTCATAAGTCTTGAACGGCATTATTCAGATTCTCGACAATTAAAGGGTCTACAATGTGATGAATAACGACACGAAGAATTTCTTTAAGTTTCTTCTCTTTTTACCTCATCTTGTCTTCATAATCAATAGCCTCAATGTTGGTCTTCAAAGCATGATTAAAAGCCTTATTTGCGCCTTTAAGAGTTTTATTCTCTCTTCCAAATCAGCGATGTGCTTCAGGAGGAGATACTTTTCGCGTTCAAGATTTTGAATCCTAGCTGCATATTCGTTTATGCGTTGCAATCTTACTTTTTATTGTTCATCAAAATACTTCATCATCTAAAAGTTAACTCTCCTACACCATTCTCCTACTACTTTTTCATCTAAACTAGGAGAAGGGTTAGTCGTAGTAGGGAGCTTTTGGACGACAAGGGAAGTAGACCTTGTTGATTTTGTGACTGATGAAACAACGGGAGAAACTGGTAGTTCGAGATATTATTCCCCATAATAAATTCTAGTGATTCACATTGAGCTTGGTTATCCTATGACTTAATTTCCAAATCACTAATTTGCTGGAGAAGCTCGGACACCTTACGGTCGAAATTGATTGAAGGATTTGATTTAATTTGACGCTTTAACGAGGAAATTGTTTCATTTTTTCTCTTAATGTCTGCCTCTAGATTGACAATCTGAAAGTTAAGATTTCTAACAATTGTTTTCTAAAGCAAAAATCTCCTATGCCATTTTAGTGCTTCAGTATTACCCTGGAAACGAGCTAAAAAAGGGATTGTCAAGAAGCTTCCTCTTTTCAAGGTCTGCTAACAACCTATCTCTAATATCGATAAAGCATTATGTCGAATCTAACAAGAGTGGCATTGCAGATAGATGTAACTCCTATTTAAACAACAAAGAAAAAGAAAATAAGTTCAGGACTTGAATGATCCATCTCTTTATTATAACAATAGAATATTACAACTTAAGTAAAAACGAAACTAAAAAGTACAATTAGACATTTTTTTTACATCTAAAGTTAGAAAACTGCATTTCTAACTTTATTCAATGAATTAGCAGAAAGAATAACTGTTGAGTCAAAAGGAACATTAAGTCCTTCCAGAGTAATAACTAGAGGGTATTTGTTATAGTCCCATTCTTCGGCAGGAGGATTATCACGACCATATATTAACCTGGAGGTAGTTCTTGGGGAATCGATCTGACTCGTGGTAAATTCCAACATGCTCTAGGATGCGGATAAGATCCAAATTTGTCCAAGTATCTCTTGTGTAAATGCCTAAGTAGACCTCCACGAAAATCACCTAAGTACAAGAGATCTACAGTTAGGTGTCTACAATAAGCTTTGTATTGGAAGTCTACCAAAATATTTCTCTCCTCAATCAACATCCAAAAGAGTGCGATCAACTCCCGATTCTCTTTTAAAAGACCAACATACCGAAGGCGCGCCCTCCTCAGTCGTGGGGCGGCTTCTTGATGTTTTTAGGATGCTAACATTGCCACACTTCTGTTAAGCCTATGATATTTATCGGAAAGAATATTGTGTTCTTTCAGCTGTTTATCTAAATCCCTATACAAACTATTTATTTTCGCTTGTTTTCTTTCAAGCTTTGTTTTATAGGGGTGAACGGTTTTCCTCATCTAAAATAAAAGATTTAAGATATTACTATCTTGGAAGTGAAAGCTGTTTAAACAAAGAATCCCATACCCGAGGGATGGGAATAGACGCTTGAGAGACCTGCTTTTTCTCCCTTGATTCTTCCATAATAATGTAAGCAGGCTCCACCTGAGGGTCAGAAGGCGCAGAGGGTTCAGATGGACTTGCTTAATGAAAATATGGATTAGGATTGACCTTTTTCGAAGTCCTTGGGTCATCATCGCCATCTTTTCAGGAGCATCAGCGTGACCACCTCTGTTGCCACTTAATCCTTGACCTCCATCTATGTTGTCATCGTTATTGTCATCATCATCATCATCATCATCATTACTATCATCATCGTTACCACCCTCTTCCTCGGCAACTTCATCTTTTTCACCTTCATCCTCGGAGTCGGAGTCTACTTCGAAGGAAGGGACTTCAAAAGGTAGAATTTTAGAGGCATCGATCTCCTCTCTTTCAGCGACTTCAACCCCCTGCTCCATCTTTTTAATTTTGTCCACAACCCTATTGACAAAAGCAGGGTCGAGTGAGGGAAAGCTCAATTATGGGCATCTATCGACGTTGTCGGCATAAGCAAGCATCATAGCGTCTTCAAAGGTATTGACAATGATGTCTTCAAGAGAAGTATCAAGGAATCGAGATACCTGCTGCTTCGCATCAGAAATAACACTGATAGCCGACTTTAGAGAGTCTTTATTTCTCTTCAACTTTGTCTCCTTAGAATATTGTTTTACTGTCATCCAAGCTTTTTCATCTCGGATTCTTTAAGGGACATTTTCAAGGCCAAATTTTCATCATCAATGAGTTGTTGAGCTTTCCTCTCCTCAGAAACAACAAATTATGATTGGACAAGAGAAGCCCTCAATCGCTCTAACTTTATCATAGCCTCATTTTTCTTCGCGGACAGGGAGGAAACTTGTCTGTTTAAGTTGAAATTTCTCCTTGGAGCTTATACGATTCAGCGGAGGATTTTGATGCATTTCATGCAATGAAAGCCAACTCTTGGAAATCTGAAAGAAAAGGTACAACATAAGTCAAAAACTTAAGGAAAAACAGTAGCAATAAAGTTAAGTGAAGTGAAACGTGCCAAAAGTTGTTGTTTTATAAGGGACCGGTAATGACCCGCTGGAACAGAAACAGAGGAAGGCAGACGAGTAGAGCCAAAAGATGAAGAATTCAAGATAGATTGGACTATCTTTTCAAAATCTCTTGAGGGCTTAAGAGATGATGTTCTAGAAGGAATCAACTCTTGGGAAGGGGTCGAAGTCCCCAAATCTTTCTACATCTGCTCAATCACACTAGAAGAACTCGATATGACAATGCAAGAGAGATGATCAACCTTAGTAGGAGTCTTCTTAGATTGATCAAGAGGAACTTCGATAGTTGGACTCTCCATGGATTTATCAATGCCTACAAACTCCCCCTCTTCTCGTGGCGGAGAATCAGGAACTGCTACAATTTTGGCTTTCTTAGGGGACGTTTCTGCCAAGGCTACTTTTTCCAGTTTTCTTTTGGCGATCATCTTCGACCTAGCAATGGCCTGAGACAAAGATGGCACACGAGAAGTAGAAGAAGGGAGAGGTGAATCACTTGTAGGTTGTTCAACCTGAGAAGTAGCTGCAGAAAATTCAAACAAGTTGTATGTCAATAAAGTAATTTGAGAAGTAACGCAGCAATAAGCTACAAGCACTACATTAAAGCCTACTATAGTGATCGAGACAAATTGTAGACATCAGGGAGAAGTTATTTGGATCACCCAAAGAAAGGAAGCACTTGCTCCGAGATGTATGTTGGATGAGAGAAGGTTGGCCAAGTACCCTCTGACCAGCTGGTAGGAGGGAATGCTTTTGTAAATTAGATGGGTTCAGCAGAGTTAATCTGTTTTCGATCCTACTTGAAGTGGTGATCAGTGACTTTACTGTTTCTTTATTTTCTTCATTTAGCTCTTTAACAGTAACACCTGGCAAATAAAGCATAGATTAGTGAAGGAAAATAACTAAATGGAAAAAATAAAGTCTAAGATCAACTTACGGGTGGAAGAAAAACCCCCACTAATGTTGGAAAAGCATTTAACGAAGAAGAATTGTGTTTCCCAATCCCTAAATTTGTTCACCCCCTCAGATATGAGCTCTTCAGGGGAATTGGCTCTAAAGATTTGGTTATTCAACTTGCTAAGCTTAACCAACCGAACCAGATAATTCAAGACTTCGGCATTGAGTGAAGGAATGCCGAACTCCAATGCCATGAGCTTCACAGATAGAAGGTATATATAAACATTGGGTGATAGTTGTATAGGAGCAATACCCAAATAGGTCAGGAACTTGGATAAGAAGTCTGAGAAGGGTAGGCAGACTCCATGCCAAATATGGATTGCTATGTAGGCAAATTACCCTTTGCGAGGTCTGTGAATGGTGTCGTTATCAGTAGGGGGATCGCTTCCACCCCAGTAATGCCAAAGTCGTTAAGAATTGCATCCACCTCATCCTGGGTAGATATTAAGGAATGTTTGGAGCCGGCATTAATCCTCTTGGGTGAAGATTCTATCACTTTTATAATGTCCTTCTCTATTTTTTGGGAATATTTTTTCAAGCCCATGATTCTGCCAGGTGAAATCAATTCAGTCAGAAATTATAATTTGTTATGAAATTAACATTCTTTCAAGAATATTGAAAACCTATTACAACAATTTGAATATCAAACAAAACATGAAATTGTATATTCTTGAAAGAATGTTAGAGTTAGAAAAATGAAACTTATTGAGCTTTCGATAGAGTCGAAAGGGAAAATAGAAGTTGGCGCCCGACAAATACCCTTCAACAATGTCGAAATCTCAAGGATAATTTTGTTATTGAAAGAAGAAGTTGAAACTTACACAACAAATTTGAATAAAATATATGCTACCAACATTTAATAAATAAGGAAAAAGAACTTTTGACACTGTCGAAACCCATGAACTTAACTTTTCTAAGGGAATATGAATGTTGTCGAAACATTACATGTCAATTAAGTCAAAATGTTTTGAGTTTAAATCATATTTATAAAAATAAATGGGCTTGGGATGTTTCAAAAATATTGGTATAAGATGATGATCGAATCTCAATTAGTTACAAAAAGGTTTCGACAGAGTCAAAACGGGGTTCACGGTTCCAAAAGCATACCAACAACTAAATTTGAATCGATACAATAGGTTTCGACTAAGTCGAAACGTTTGATTTGATTTACAACTTATACAAAGTATGCTTTCTTTAATCCAATTTATAAAAATATATGGATCTCTAACTTCACTTGGTTCCTAAAGGGTTGGAAGTAAGCATGTAATAAAGGTTTCAAAACCTATAAAACAAAGACTGTGCTTTCGAAAGTATGTATTAGATAATTATTTAGTAAGACACATTGGGGAACTTCTTCGAAGGGTATCAGAATACACTAAGTTACAATTCTGGTTTCGACGAGGTTCGCTTCATATTTACTACACAACCTTTCGACAAGGTCAATTAAGGGAAGCGCTGGACTACCTTTCAATCTCATCGAAAGGGTTGAAGAAGAAAAACAAAAATTGCCGCCTTAACCCCTTTCGAAGGGGTAGAAAGGTAAAATTGTAGCATCAAATTTTGATTTGTACAGCTCAAAACTTCTCTGCGAAGTAACTGGAAATCTCCGTCCTCCCCAAATTCGATTTTTAACCCAAAAATTAAGAAATTCAATAACAAGATGGATTTAAGCGTGAATTTACCATTTATAATTGTAAAATATTTGAGATGAAAATCCTAACTCTTTAAAAAAATAACAACAATAAAATCCAGATCAGATAAGTTTAGAATGAAAATTAACAGGAAAATAAATCAAAGCAAGTCATGAAAATAAATTGTAGAATGCTTTCAGGCAAATAAAAACTTAGATGATTTTTATTAAATCAAAGCAGTAGTTCAGTTCCAAACACGATGGATTTTAGAAATCAAAATTCACCATGAAAAGTAAATTCGAAAAGCAAGATAATAAAAACTTACCTTGAATTTGAATCTCTGTTGTTGGAAATAGAAATTATTTAAGAATTTGAAAACTTTGATTCTTGCTGTAAATGTCTTCTAATTGCAGATAAGTGAAAGACGGGAAAAAGAGAACTTGCTTTATAAGAAAAGTTAGCATGGATGGCAAACCATACGATCAAATTTAAACGAACGGCCAGGATTTGCACATGAATATGAAAAGGCGGGAAGTGTAATTGATTACGAAAGAGTTGATTTGGAAAGTCAAGAGCTTCCCCTCGCCGGGGGGGGGGGCAAATGTTACCCCCAATTCCTACTTCAACCTTGACGAAACCAAAATAATTAAAAGGAAAAAGGAACATGAGATGACAGCACCAACAAAACCTTTCGAAGTTGTTGAAGGGATGCTACAGCCAAAAGCCAAATGTGTTACAAGCATTCGAAGGGGTTAATTTGGTCTAAAGCTCCCTTTCGCGTCAGTGACTACCTTTTGAAACATATGCTTTCGCCTACATAAAGACGTTTCGAATAAAAGGAGGAGTACATTTCGAAGGCAGCATGCGCATAAAACCTTTTGAAACCAAAGCTTTTGCCTTCATTCAAACTACTCAGAAAGATGCCTTGATTGAAAGCATAATCAAGCCTTTCGAATTGGTCAAAGCCTTTAACATCCATGGAAGGTTCCATATCAATTCACAAGCATGCATCGGGAAGCTACCTACTACGTCGAAACCATCAGCACTTCAACACCTTCGAAACCCCAGGGAACTACCTATTGACGGAGTCGGAACCTCATAGCTCTACTTTTTGTGACAACAAAGCAACACAAAGAGGAAAAGCGCAACCATCATTTTCAAAGAATACGGAGGCATTCAAACCCATTCGAAAGCATTGTAGAGGGATGTGAAAGGGTCAAAGGAGACAGAAGGTATATAAAGCCACCTTTCGATAAGGTCGAAAGCTCTGAGTCGAGTGGTGCCAACCCACATCTATAAATAAGACCCTAGGCGTCTGGTTTAGGAGATCCGAATTCCATTCACTCTACTCTTGTACTTTCTTACAATTGTGAACTTGTAACCCTAATTTGGGAATAGAATTGGGAAAATTGATCATTGTGTACATCGTTGGTTAAGGAAAAGAGATTCTTATGTTTTATATTATGCTACTGTTTAGTGATTTCTATTGGATTTGATTATGTTTTGCTTATGTCGGCTTCGTCGAAAAGATCCCTTTCGACTGACTCGAAACCCTTTACTTAGCCCAAAATACTTAGGATCTAGCTCCAAACCACAAATCTCCAAAAATTTATCTTTCTAGTGAGTCAACCATAAACTTGGCCAAAATCCCCAGGCTTAACAATCCAAGTCAAAGTTATTAAAGAAGTAAGCATTCATTGAAACCCATCCATTCAGCCCACATCCTTAAACATTAGAGCTAACCTTATAGTTACCACAGCTGTTTCGAAACGGAGGTTTCTGTTAGAACACCGGTTCTTCATTTTAATGATGACAACTATATATTGTATACATATTATTTGGATAGAAGACGAAAGAATCAAAGATTAGCTCAAAACTACAATGGACTTCAACAAGATCAAACAATGAAGAATGTCAAGTAATATTGTATGTGTATGGTCTTAGATTTAATTATAAAAATCTTCTTTATGGTTTATACACACACACACAAACATTGATCCATATTTGAAAAGAGAAAAATTTCGAAGAATCTAAAGAAGCAGGAGTCAGTCGACTGGGAGAATGCCTCAATCGACTAAGCTCAGTCGACTTCAGACATTTCCCAGTAGACTGCTCCAAATTTATATATTACAATTTTTTGAATTTTTAAAATGCGCGAATTTCAAACGTTCATACTCAGTTGACTGACTCATTTTTCCAGTCTACTGAATTACTGTAACAGCCATTTTTACGAACAGTCATCGTCAAAAGTTGCGAACTTCTGAAAGGATGTTAGCATACTTCAATGGTTTTGATGAAAGGAAACAACTCTTTAATGATTCTTTTTTACTTCTATAAATAGCACAAACATATGCACATTCAAGATAACCCTTGCAATTCTGATTTTTATTCTAGTTCTCTCTTGTGCATTCAAAAGCAATCAAGCATTCAAGTATTCTAATCTATTGCCTCTCTTCCAATAATCTTTGTGCATTCATTACACATCATCAAAGGAGATTATAGGAACATTGTACTATCAGTCAATATCAGTGTTAGACGAACACAAGATTGTCAAAGTAAACATTCTATTATAAAGTAAATTTATAATTTGAGAGGTGCTCAGATTCAAAAATTGTAAACCTATTCCTCTGGGTCAAGTGAGGGATTTACGAAGAAAATACCTAAGAGGTGCTTAGGGACTGGACGTAAGAGAGGTGCTCCGAACCAGTATAAATCTCGGTGTGTTCATTTACTTTCTGTTATATAATTTATACTGCATATTCTGTTGATTATATATTCTGATAAGTTAGCCATATACGATCCACTAGTTCTTTCAATTGGTATCAGAGCACGGTTCATTCAAAATCATAACACCATTTTTGAATAATTTAATATGGCCAACATGAATTATAACATGTTTCAAGAAGGACAATCCACTGTACGACCACCATTTTTTACTGGGTCAAATTATATTTACTAGGCTACACGTATGAGAGTTTTTATGGAATCAAGTGGTTTTGACATCTGGCAAGCCACTCAAACACAATATGTAGCACCCACTACAGAAATAAGCACATACAGAAGCACAAAAACGCACTGCATCAAATAATTCAAAAGCTATGAATGTGCTATACTGTGCATTAGATAAAAACGAATTTTCAAGAATTATGATGTGTAAAACTGCTTATGATATTTGGCACATGCTACAAATAACACATGAAGGCACAACAAAGGTCAAGCAAACCAAAATCAGTATATTGAAAAACCAATTTTCAACTTTTAAAATGAAACCTAATGAAAATATCATTGATATGTATTCATGTTTTCAAACTATACAACATGATCTTATGGCATTAGGAGTTACCTTTACTGATTTTGATTTAATCACTCGAATATTGAATGCACTAACTGATGAATAGGAAAGAAAAGTATTAGCTATAGAAGAGGCTAATGATTTATATGGCCTCAAAGTAGAAGAACTTATAGGAAATTTAATGTCTTACGAAGCAAATTTGCAAGCTAGAAAAGAACTAGCCCAAGAAAAACGTAGTATTGCTTTTCAGGTTAACAACAATGATGATTCGGATCTTGATGAAGAAGAAGTGGTATTCTTTGCTAAAAATTACAACAAATTCCGAAAATTCAACAAAATGGTCAGAAAGCAAAAACCAGATAACTCAACGGATGGTTCTACCTTCAAATGTTATGAATGCAACAAATTTGGTCATATGAAAAGAAAGTCTTTAAAAGAAATTTTAAAAATGAAAAATTCTCCAACAAGAGCAAACGAGCATTTCAAGTAACTTGGGATGATTCTTCAAGTGATAGTGAGATAGAAAGTGATAATGAAGGAGAACAAGCTAATGTGTGTTTTATGGCAAACACAAATGAGGTACATTCTGACTTATCTTTTGATGATGTTATGGAAATAGCTTCAGAATTAGACAATAAATATAGAAATTTACGTAAAATTCACAAAGAATGTCCAGGAAAAATAAATAGACTAGAATTAGAGAATGAAATGCTTAAAGAAGAAAAAATGATTTTAGAGGAAGAAATTTTGAAGTTACAAAATTTAAATAAAACTCTTTCCAATACAGATAATATTTTGAATATTAAACAGGAAAATAGAAGTTTAGTAAATGACAAAAATATTTTACAATCTATAATAGTTAAGTTAGAAAGTAAAATAACCTATTTGGAAAATAATAACAAAATTTTAAAACAGGATGTAATTGAACTTGAAAAGAAAATTTTGGATTTATCTACCAATATCTCAAAATTTAATAAAGGCAAAGAAAACTTATCCCAGATAATTAATAATTCAAAACCATCAAACAATAAGAGAGGTTTGGGATTTGATAAAAATAAACCAAAGAAACCTGTATGTAGATATACTTCATTATATACGAACTTTCATAAATCAGGTAGTAATAATATAACTATCAAGAAGCACTCTAATGTACAAAAATTAGAAAAACAAAAGTCGATTAAAATTTGGATACCCAAATCAAATAATATATTGATTAGGCAAAAACATATTGATAATTTTTAAACGAAGTTCATTTTAATAAAAAAAATTCAATTTCAAGGATCTACCAAACCCTCCTGGGTATGGTTACCTAACACTTAACCCCCAGGACCCTAATGGAGGAAGTGGGTACCATTAAATTTTTTCTATTTTTTGTAGGTACTCAATCATAAGAAGGAGAAATGGATTCTCGACAGTGGATGCTCTAAACACATGACTAGAAATGCTGATATGTTGACAAACATAACATACAAAGATCGTGGAACAGTCACATTTGGCGACAATTCTAAAGGATATGTCATTAGACAAGGAGACGTCGCATCTGTCGGTACATCTAATTCCCCTTTAATTACTAATGTCTTTTTAGTTAAAAACTTAAAACATAATCTACTTAGCATTAGTCAATTATGCGATAAAGGTTTTTCAATAACTTTTGAAACTGGAAAATGTAATATATTTGACAAAAATAAAAATATAATTTTTGAAGGAACAAGAAACCACAATATTTATGTATTAAATATGAAAATTAGATATGACAAAGATTTATGTCTAATGGCAAATAATTCTGATCCATGGATTTGGCATAAATGGTTATGTCATGTTAATTTTAGAAATATTCATAAATTAGCTAAAAATAAATTGGTTCATGGGTTACCAAATATTAATTTTAAAGTAAATAATTTGTGTGATGCATGTCAAAAAAGAAATTTGAAAAAATCTTCTTTTAAATCTAAAAAAGACATATCAACAAAACATCCATTAGAATTACTGCATTTGGATCTCTTCGGACCAATGCAGGTTAGATCAATCAACCATAGTAAATATGTATTTGTTATAGTTGATGATTTTTCACGTTATACATGGACTTTGTTTTTAAAACATAAAAGTGACACTTTTGAAACATTCAAAATATTTTCTAAACGTATTCAAAATCTAAAAGACTTAAAAATCAAAACTATTAGAAGTGATCACGGAGGAGAATTCGAAAATGAATTATTTCAAAACTATTGTAAAAAAAAGGGAATAAATCATAATTTTTCATTTTCTCGAACACCACAACAAAATGGTGTTGTAGAAAGAAAAAATCGAACTCTTCAAGAATGTGCGCGAACTCTTCTTAATAGTAGTAATCTACCCCAAAACTTCTGGGCAGAAGCAGTTGCTACAGCATGCTATGTTCTGAATCGTGTCTCAATTAGACCTTTAACTAAAAATACACCATACAAATTATTTTTTGAAAGAAAACCAAAGTATCATATTTTAAAATATTTGGTTCAAAATGCTTTATCCTAAATACTAGTGATCCACCTGGAAAATTTGACCCAGAAGCCGATGAAGGAATTTTTGTAGGATATTCTGAACAGAGTAAAGCATATAGAATTTTTAATACTAAAAATAACAAAATAGAAGAAACTCTACACGTTTCATTTGACAAAAATTTGAACTCAATTAAAGAGGATGATGAAAATATAAATCAAATAATATCATCTACACAAACAGATCAAGTTGAATCAATTATTCCAAATAATAATGAAATTAACTCTCCACTTAAAGTGCTAAAAGATCATCCTATAGATAATATCATAGGAGATATTAATACCAAAGTATCAACTAGAAATCAATTAAATCAAATGGGTCATATTGCATTTATTTTAAACTTTGAACCCAAAAACTTTAAAGAAGCTTCTACGGACGATTATTGGATTATAGCCATGCAAGAAGAGCTCAATCAATTTGAAAGAAATAATGTATGGGAATTAGTACCGAGACCTGATGATCAATCTGTCATTGGTACTAAATGGATTTTTAAAAATAAAATGGATGAAAATGGTGATATAGCTCGAAATAAAGCAAGACTGGTCGCTCAAGGATATTCTCAGGAAGAAGGAATCGACTATGAAGAAACCTTCGCTCCTATAGCTCGTCTCGAAGCAATTAGAATCCTTTTAGCTTTTGCATATCATCATAATTTTATCTTATATCAAATGGATGTAAAAAGTGCATTCTTAAATGGATATATAAAAGAAAATGTGTATGTAGAACAACCCTCGTTGTTTGTTCACGAACAGTTTCCAAACCATGTTTTTAAATTAAGAAAAGCATTATACGGTCTTAAACAAGCACCTCGTGCATGGTATGAAAGATTAAAAACGTATTTATTAGAATCAGGATTTCAAATTGGTAAAGTTGATTCAACGCTGTTTATAAAAACAATAAACATGATATCTTAATAGCTCAAATTTATGTAGACGATATTATCTTCGGATCAACCAATAAAAAATTATGCGACGAATTTTCTTCAATAATGACTAGTGAATTTGAAATTTCACATATGGATGAGTTAAACTATTTTTTAGGTCTACATATTAAACAACTAAAAGATGGGATGTTCATTTATCAAGAGAAATATTGTCAAGATTTGATAAAACGATTTGGCATGGATAATGCAACTAGTAAAGCTACTCCAATGAGCACGAGTATCCATCTTGACAAAGATGAAAATGGAAAGGAAGTTGAACAAAAACTATATAGAAGTATGATTGGATCGTTATTATATCTAACTGCAAGTAAACCAGATATTCTAATGAGTGTGTGTCTATGTGCTCGCTTTCAAGCTAATCCAAAAGAAACACATTTACGGGCAGTTAAACGAATACTAAGATATCTATCAAATACCAAGGATTGCAGACTTTTTTATCCAAAGGAATGTCCATTTGAACTTGTATCCTATAGTGATGCAGATTTCAGTGGATGTAAATCGGATCGAAAAAGTACAAGTGGAACTTGTCACTTTATCGGTCAATCTCTGGTATCTTGGTTTAGTAAAAAACAAAAATTGTGTATCATTATCTACATGCGAAGCAGAATACATATCTGCCGCATTAGCATGCACTCAAGTCATTTAAATGCAACAGACTCTATAAGATTTTGGAGTTAGATTAAATAAATCGCCTATATTTTGTGATAACACCAGTGCAATTAATCTATCTAAAAATCCTATTAATCATTCTAGAACCAAACACATTGATATAAGACATCACTTTTTACGAGATAATGTAGAAAAAGGAACAATTTCATTAGAATTTGTTACTACCGATAAGCAAATTGTAGATATATTTACCAAACCATTAGGTGAATCAACATATATAAACTTACGACGTAACTTAGGAATTTGTTCTTTAAAGGATATAGACACATAATACACAAATCACAAATAAAATTACTGGTTAAAATTAAATAACGGAGACTAACATCCTCTGAAAGATGTATATATTAACTCTAAAAATAAAAGTTCCTATTTATAAGAGAAGCAGAGTAAAAAGATGATTAAAATTAGTAAAAAAAAATTCTTATAAAACACTTCCTTCTATATTTTATAATTCATCACAGATAAAAAAAATTTAGTTCACTAATAATTACGATTCAACACACTCTTCACTTGATTTCAGTTCACCTTCATCGTATAGTGGAATACCATCCCCTAAAATATCATCCCCACCATCTCGTCAACATGGCCCTACCACATACGACCACATTGGGTACTCTCCGTAGGGAAAGAAGATAAGGAGAGCAAGAAATCATGAAACTCATGCAAAAATTGACGAAATACATCACTATCAGCAAGAAATGATGCATGTGCAAAGAGAAATGTACTATGAGTAAAAAGCTCAAGGTGCAAAACTCAATTTTTTAGAAAGGTGTGTGCTGGCTATATACGGTCATTCTCCAACCCGTAATTCAATCAAGAAACGAGAACCACGCTTTAAGGAATCTCATGTTATTATTATTGACAAAACTCCTCCACGGAACTCATGGGAAGCTGGTTCTTCAAGCTTAAATTGTTGTCACACTCATGTTCCATACAACCATTAGTCGCCACTACGACCATTCGTTGTGGAAACAAAAGTTCAACCAAAATCATGGAATCGCTTTCTTGATAATGATAACAATGATTCCACAAAAGATTAAAACTTCACTTCTCTCTCAAGGAAAGTCCGAGACTTGTGTTCTATATATTATTGGAAGTTTTTTTTTTCATAATAAATGTGTATCACAAATCATAACCAAATAAAAATTATTTTACCATCTCAAATATTCAACAAACTATTACAAAAGTCTGAGTATACCAGGCCCAGTCAACTGGGAAAGTATTTATGTCAACTGAGTTTGTTCATTTTATCATTAGAAAATGTTGTTCTGTGCTCGAGATACAACTTTAACATATTCAGTCGACTGGGATTATCCAGCAGTCGACTGAAATTGCTTCAATTTTTGATCAGTATTCTCGGTTTCAAAAACTGCCTTTCTCAGTCGATTGGCAAATGACTTAAGTCGACTGAGACGGCCCAGTTTCTTTTTTTAAAACCTTCCTTCTATACGTGTCTTTTCATTTTATTTCTATCTCTTCAAAACCTAGCCTCCATTTCCAAAACAATGGCTCCCAAATAAAAACTTCCAGTTTTTAAACAAAGATCAGGCAACGAAAAAGCTCCAGCTTCCGCTTCTGACTCTCCTGCTCATCCAGAATTTGCCTCAGATGCTCAGATCTTGAAATGGCTTGGAGGAAGTTCTAAAAATCTCAAAATTTTTAATAAACTCAATGACAAAAGAATCTTTCAGGAAACTTTTTACAAGATGGAAGATTTTGCTACCTTTGGAATTAAGGAACTAGCGAGGCATCATGGATTCTTGTCTCTAATAGATGAACGGGTGAATAAGGTAAAATTTTATCCTTTCTTGGTCAAGCTATTTTATACCAACCTATGTAGTGATTTCTATACACCTTCGAATGAAACTGGGGAAGGAATGATATGGAGCAGAGTTTTAGGAGTTGACGTGGTCCTAACCGTTAAGGATTTAGGAATCATCTTAGATCGTAAACATTAGGGGAGAGATATTGATGATATTGATCATAGGAATTTTGGTTATAATGCCACTAGCTACAAATTTCGAATTGACAAAACAAAAAATATTTCCGTTAATTTACGACCTCAAGCGCATATCATCAACAAAATGCTTCTTCATACAATTTTCCCACGTACCGGTAGCTATGAAAAAATGTACGATGATAATTACAAAGCCCTTTATGCTATTTATTCTGATCAAAATGTTAATTGGGCTAAAGTTATTTTGGATCAAATCAAGAGTTTTAACTCCCGATTTCGGAAAACAATGTTCTTTGCTTCGTATCTCACAAAGATCTTTGTTCACTATGGAATTAATGTTGATATACTACAAGATTTTGTTCCTCCAAAAATCATGGATCAAAAAGCTATCTCTCTTATGAAACTACCCTCCCGAATGGAACCAATTCTTCCTTATAATGAATATTTGTCAAATTTAGTAAGAGAACATGTGATTCCTCCTCCATCTCACCCTCAATCAAGTACTCGTACTTCTCAACCTTCCGAAGAAATTATTTGGACATCAGAAAGTGAAAATGAAGTATCTTTGGTGCAACCTTCATGAACAATGAATACGACTACGGCTATAGTGCGCAACCAAGAAATTCTTTTTAATCAACAAAAGAAAATAATTAAAAGGCAAAAGATGTTTGGTCACTTACTTGAAAATTTTTGGAAAAAGGTTTCATCATGCTCAAGTTCATCTTCCTCCGAACCTGAATCATAAAGAATATCTTTTCCATATTATCTGGTATGATTACTATTATCTCTATCTTACTAGTATCTCCTGTATAGTAAGGTTTTCACTTTCATTCCCTTTTGATATTTCGTTTTAATGAACAATTTGGTAATGTTAGTTATGTGTTTAATTATCTGAAACAATGTATTGTGATGTTGTTTGTATTTAAGATGTATCGTAACTTTGAACCAATGTGCTTTTAAAATCTTGTTATGAGCTTGTTCGTATCTTGTTTTGTATTTATATGTTGTGTGAATATGAATATATTTTTTTTGCTGATGTCAAAGGGGGAGAAATATAGTTAGGGGGAGCATGAACTAAGGGAGAGTAAATGTTATATCAAACTCAATTCATAGTTTCATAGTTGTCATCATCAAAATGGGGGAGATTGTTAGAACACCGGTTCTTCATTTTAATGATGACAACTATATATTGTATACATATTTTCTGGATAGAAGACGGAAGAATCAAAGATTAGCTCAAAACTACAATGGACTTCAACAAGATCAAACATTGAAGAATGTCAAGTAATATTGTATGTGTATGGTCCTAGATTTAATTGTAAAAATCTCCTTTATGGCTCATACACACACACACACCAACATTGATCCATATTTGAAAAGAGAAAAATTTCGAAGAATATAAAGAAGCAGGAGTCAGTCGACTAGGAGAATGCCTCAGTCGACTAAGCTCAGTCGACTTCGGACATTTCCCAGTAGACTGCTCCAGATTTATATATTACAGTTTTTTGAATTTTTAAAATGTGCAAATTTCAAACGTTCATACTCAGTTGACTGACTCATTTTTCCAGTCTACTGAATTACTGTAACAGTCATTTTTTACGAACAATCATCTTCAAAAGTTGCGAACTTCTGAAAGGATGTTAGCATACTTCAATGGTTTTGATGAAAGGAAACAACTCTTTAATGATTCTTTTTTACTTCTATAAATAGCACAAACATATGCACATTCAAGATAACTCTTGCAATTCTGATCTTTATTCTATTTCTCTCTTGTGCATTCAAAAGCAATCAAGCATTCAAGTATTCTAATCTATTGCCTCTCTTCCAATAATCTTTGTGCATTCATTACACATCATCAAAGGAGATTATAGGAACATTGTACTATCAGTCAATATCAGTGTTAGACGAACACAAGATTGTCAAAGTAAACATTCTATTATAAAGGAAAGTTATAATCTGAGAGGTGCTCAGATTGAAAAATTGTAAACCTATTCCTCCGGGTCAAGTGAGGGATTTACGAAGAAAATACCTAAGAGGTGCTTAGGGACTGGACATAGGAGAGGTGCTCCGAACCAGTATAAATCTCTGTGTGTTCATTTACTTTCTATTATATAATTTATACTGCATATTCTGTTGATTATATATTTTGATAAGTTAGCCATATACGATCCACTAGTTCTTTCGGTTTCGATAAGACCCTAAATCAGTTCACCTACTTCGAAAGGTGTTGAAAAGAGGATTGAAATGTTTCAACCAAGTCGAAGGGTCATAAATAATAATTTCCAACCACTACAACCCATTCGAAAGGTAGAAAAAAAGAAACAGAAAGGTGCAAACTATTCTTATCTAGTCGAAAGGTGGTTTACTTGGAACATCTATATCTAAGATTCTACTTCGGTGGTATTGACAAGTTTGATTGTTAACATAATCATTAATTACTTATACTATTTTTAAGTTATGAATTATTATATTAATAATATTTTGGTGTTAATAAATTATTTTATTAACAATGTTGTAAAATTAATTTATTATCTATTTAGGATTTTTAACGTAAATTAATTTATCTGATTAATTATATTTATAAACAATAAATTGATTTATAAAAAGGAATATCATTTAATAAAAGAGATTTATTAAAGAGTTTATAAATAAAAATGGGGCTTGGATTTATAAGAATTTTTAAAAGGCTTTATAAAGGATTTTTATCAAGGGGTTTTAAAAGAGATTTTTATAAAGGACTTTATGAAGGTGTTTTATATATGTTTTTAGAGATTAATAAATGAAGTTTTATAAATGAATTTTAGAGTTGTATAAAAAGGGAATATATAAAAGAAGATGAGATTGATTTCCAAAAACGGCCTTTAAGTAACTATGGTGTTATGGAAACAAGTTTCCATACTCAACACCAAATAGGAAACTTTTCTCGATGTTTGTGAATATACTTATACCGTTGATGTACTGGTCTGGCTTTCTTAACCTAAAGATGGCACTTAATACATCCTCGGTGTTCGTGTGCTGATCATTTAAGTGACTAAAAGAGAGGTCATTTGGGGTGAAGAAAGAAAAAGCTAGAACAAAATCTGACATCATGATGAGAAATATATAATATACACAAAATCTTAGCAAAAAGGGGAAAACTTTATTATATACACAACATCATGTTACACTAACCTATTATTAGCCTGAACAGTTATAACAGTTTGTCCCTACAAGTTCTGAGAAATACAGACAGATAACAAAATAGTGGAAGAATAAAAGATACGTGAATACGTCTTGGAGAATCTAGCTCGTCTCCTGAAAGCTCTAAAGGATCCAGGTAAATCTAGAAAATATGCTCGGGATGACTCGAGTATTATAGGAAAACAACGCCCGGGTTAGTCTGGCAAAACCAGTGTGAAGAAAGCTCGAAACATACCATACGGTTTACTATATTTAAAAAACTTTCAGAATAAAAAGTATCTCGTAAGACCAAGCCGTATATAAACACGAACGGATTTTTATCTTATGATAACTAAAACATTTTATTATGAAAATCCAGTGATATTATAATAATGTGTACATTTAAAGTAAATATTGAATCATAGCCTAAATTGTTATATTAATTAAATTCTAGCATACTAGGCTCTACAATCAAAACCGTAAATATACGTATTGGAGTTTGTATTCCAACTATGAGTATGTATTCGCGTCCTCACCGGGGAACTTGAATATACCGAACATACTTTTTGAGTTATCCTGATTTGGTAGTCGGTTATTTAACTATCAAATAAACAAATAACAGCTCAGAGATTTAATTACCCATATCAAGCACTAAGCCTCAAAACTCATATATTAAAATCTATTTTCGAACGTGTTTATCAAAAACACCCATATACTTATCTTACTGTTTTGAGTATATTCACAAAACATTTGTGAAAGGTTTCTTATTTACAAATAATCTCAAAGGATGAAGACAAAATATTATTTAAATTGGAGATAAGGATAACCTTGAACAATATCCCTTCGGTGTTAAGTATGGAATGAATGTCCCTACCACGAGAATTAAGAAGATCAGCTAAAGGAAATCAAACCTCAAATTCTTTTATAACTTTCTTCAATAAATCCATTTAACGGTTCTCTTTTGTATAGATATTTCCTTTACCCAAAATCACAAATCATTTTGTAAAAATTCTTTTATAAATATCAAAAACCTTCTATAACACACTTTACAAATCTCCAAAATCATTTTTAAAACTTCTTTATTTACAACAAAAGTCCTTTAATAGAACCTAATCCATAAAGTTCCCTTGATAAAATCAATTATTTAAAACCACTTTAAATAGACAAGTTATTATTTAAATAATTCTTCATTTAATTATTTTTAAACCATATTAACAAAACACTGATTTTAAACAATCATTTAAAAAGAATAAATTAACTTCAAACATTGAATAAAATAATTATTTAACTATCTTTTAAATATCATATCTAGAATAATAATAAACTTTAAACCATTTCAAAAAGGATAAAATGAATTATTGGACTTTGTAAAATCAGAAGGAAGCTTAGTGACTACAATGCTTCATTTAATTGGGTTTAACTTATCTAAGTTATAACATGAGTATTTACATAGAAATTAGATATGTAAAAGGAATCAACAATCCACAATCAGTAACATATAAATAAATGTTCAAGTTACCAAAAAGGCAGATAGGGATTTGTTTCTGTTTAAAAGGATGTCATTATAATCTACTTGGGAAAATTATGGTAGAACTATGATCTACTCTACCAAACAAATGTCAAGCACAATTTAACTAGCCAAATGCTGTTTTATTATGCAAAAAAGATGTCATTTGGTTTCTTAAAAGTTACTCAAGGGCAATCAACAAAGAAATCCCTTGAATTTAAAACATTCTTTAAAGGAGAGGTTGCTTTAAAAACAAAATTGATCATTAGAAATAAAGTGGTTTAAACTTTAAACTTTTTTTTAATAATTAATTGACATTTAAACTCTTTACTAATTAAAAAATATCTAACTATTTGATAAAAATTGAATAATAATCATCCTTAAATAAATGGTTAAATAATAGTTAACCTTTAAATAAATAATTAAACAATAATATTCTTTTATTAATTATTAAATAGAAATTTAAGCTTTTAAATAATGATTAAATATCATCTTATCTCAACTAACTAATTAAATAATCGTTAATTAAAACTGAATTAATAAATAAACCTTAACAATTAAGTTTTAATTAAATCTTAACTTAAATTTAACTTGATTAATAACTAATTATTAATTAAACCTTCTTAAATAAATAATTTAATTAATCCTTATTAAATAATAGTTAATTTCTAAATAATTAATTAAATAATAATTTAATTTTTATTAATTAACAAATTACAATTGACTTGCTAAAAAAAACTAAGTACTGATTACCCTAACTTAATTAATGATTAAATACTAATTACCTTAATTAATTAATTAATCATTAAATAAATATATAAATAATATTTGCTTATAAATATTTAAAATATGTTTTAAAATACTTTTATTTTAAATCCTTAAGTTAAAACATTTTAAATACAAAAAAAGTTCGTTTTTACAAACTGCACTTATAGCGACTACCACTATAGGACTAGTATCAAAACTTGTTTCATATTCCAACACACTTTCATAAACACTTACCCTTACGTATTAACTAATTTATAACTTAGCAAAAGTATTTTGAAATTATAATAAGATTTTGAAAATTAAATCAAAGTCTAAACTTGAAAACTTTTTCCAACATGACTTTAAATGGAAACAAGTTAACCTAGGAACTCAATGTCACAAAATCTCATCTTTAGGTGCTTAGCATACAATACCACATACATAATTGCAAACATATACATGCCATTACCTATAATAATAAGTTAAAATCAAACTTTTCCAAACTTTACTAACTAACTTACTTAACTTTTATCCATTCCAAGTATATACAAGCTTAAATCCAAGCATACACACATATAACTAACTCGATATTATATTCATTCATGCAAACAATGAATTTACAACAATTATACATTGTAAATAAATTAGAAACTTTAGAAAAAAGGGTGGGCTTTAACTCACCAAAAGCTAACAAATTAACCATACCTTCCAATAACTTTTGAAAGCGACCTAGAACTTTACTTTTCTTTCGCAAAATGGAATTTTGGATGCCCTAAGTAGCCACATGATTTGGCCATAGGTGTGTTGGTGCTTGGCCAAGGTGGTAAAGAGGTGATGTGGCCTTGTTTTTGGCAAGGAGGAGTTGTAGATAGGAAACGAAAGTATTTTAACTAGTTTTTAAGAATTTAAGCGTGGAAGAAAACGAAAATTTTAAGACTTCAAACTATGGAAGCAATTAAAGTGTGTTTTGAAGCTTGGGAAAAAAATGAAGCTTGGAAATGAAAATAAGAAAGAAGGAGAATTAGGAAATTCCTTTTATACAAAATAGATTTAGTAAATTACCAAAATGCCCTTTAGTACAGTACTCTCCTTAAACTCTTGCCCCCCTCTTATTTTAAGCCAATATGCATTAATGGCATGTGTACTTGTTGTTTAAACATGTTTCACCTTAACTTTTTCACTTAATTTTAATTTTAATGCATAAAAGGTCACATCAACTAATATAAACTAAGGTAAATAATTTTTTTAACTACATATGTAATATATAACTCTACCCTATATATAAATGTATGTGTTTGTTTATACAATAGAGTTTACAACATCTCCGATAACTTTTAGTTGACGAAAAGTCAGAAAATCGGAAAACGAATTCCGGTCACATTTTTTATTTTTCTTCGAACTAAATATAATTTTTTATTTCTTAAAATATTTTTTATTTCAATTATAGAAACCAATGTTTGAATATTTAAAATTAATTAAATATTCACAAATTAAAGCGGTGAAATTCCGGGTCGTTATACTCTCCCCACTTAAGACAATTTCGTCTTCGAAATTTTACCATAGCCTTAACCCAGAAACAACAGTCCCAAGCATAACTAACATTAAGCATCAGTTAATATGATGTACGTAGATCATAACTATGTAACATATAATTTGATCATTTACTCGAATACACACCTTTATTCTGAACTAGTATCTTCCACCCGACTTCCTGAGTGCGGACTCTGATCAGGCTTCTTAATTAAAAACCTTCATTCTCCTTACATAGCTATATACTATGATATAAAATTTTGGTTTTATATTAAGAACTCTCATCAAGTTTTTGCTGTCAAAAACTGAGTGATCGATCCTTATTCAGAATGGTGTGAGACAACCCAAGTCATATACTCGAATCTTGGATCGAGAATTATATGAAAAAGAGGAAGGATCTACGTACAACTTACATACTTATCTAAGGGTCCGTACTACACAATTACTTTATACCTCCCCATACCATACTTATGAGAACATTTCATAAAAATTTCAACTTAAATCCAAACATTTTAAATCCTATAACTTATTGAAACCTTTCATAAAATCATTTTAAATCTATTAAGTTGTATAGTACTCTCCTACATCCTAAGAGTATATACAAAACATCTAATTTTAAAATTCTATTCACTTTTCATTATTTAGATGTAGGCCCTAAATAATTTGGGTCTCAAAATTAAGTCGACCAATATAACCTCTTTACCCAAATCGGTCTAGTAAGTAGCTAAGAAAAGTAGGACTCTAGTGTCCAAACTTTGTCCTAGAGTCTACTTCTCTTTAGACACTTCTAAGGTAAAGATGTTTATTAGCCGGCTTAATAACATCAACTAAAAATTTACCTCCTTGGTTTTATAAACCCAAAAAAGCCACTATTTGATAAAATCAAGCTTATTAAATATTCTCATTAAATTGATTCAATTTTGACTTTATCTATTAAACTAGTCTCTAATCAAAATACCTTATGATGGGTCAACCCTTACCCTACTGAGTTTGACACAATATATAGTCATGAACCATATTGGTTCAAGTCCTAGTCTATTTACAAGGCTAAAAGAGATAAAACTATGATAAGAACCAATATCAAATATAGGGGAACATAATGAACATTATATAGATATAGATATATATATATATATATAACATCGTTCAAACTAACACAACCCTAGATACAAGCCAAGTGACTCCATCACAGAATGGAAGTACACTCCAAAAGATATGACATAATAAAAGATACTAAATAAGGAACAACTTAGGATACTACTTCTTAATACTAGCCTTGAATCTTCCTAGTGCTAAACCAACCTACCCACCTTTCAAAGGAGAAACACATTAAACCTTCACTAGTTATTCTCTAAGTTTAAAAATGATTTTTAGAAAAAATAAAAATAACTACATATCATTCAAAACATACTATACATAATTTCCTAAAAACATCATACATACTAAGGGTTCTTCCCAAAGATATTATCCAAACTACGGCCTTCTAGACCCACCCATAGGTACTTCCACCATCTTTTCCCTATCGTGGGGGATGATTTCTTAATAATTCCCCTGGCCTGTTGTAAACTTTCTAAAATGGGACAATTCTTCTTGATTTGCGCTAGCTAATGGCAGAAAAAACAATGTTTTTCCCAAACTTTGCGAACTCCGGGCCAACTTACTCCTTCTGTATAATAATTCATGGTATGTCCTATCTTATGACACCAGTAGCAGGTAATTTCTTTTCCCTTCTTGAAAAACTTCCTCTGTGGGGCACATTCTTCCGATTTATTCTCCTAGGGCATTTTCCAATGTGGTAGAAATTTCCACCTTTTACGATTGCTGATTGGGCTTTCTGGAGAGGTTGTTGGCTTCTTTTGATCTTTAAAAACTTCTACCTTCGGGTCCACAAACGCTTTGATGACTTGACTATCAACCTTACAATCCTTAGAGACTATCCTACTTGATTCCTTTTCTCATCCATGTCCTCCTTGTGCACTCATTTCTTACTACCTATTATAGTAAGATATCCTTAGGATACACTTCCAAACGGGATTTATATTGGAAAAGGTATCTTCTACAAATGATAAACAAATATTACCATTTCGTAACAACAATCACAACAAAATAACTATATTACTTTTGAAAATTATTCCACTCTTTCGTAAAATATAATCCTAGGTAAAATTATTTCATCTACCAAATTTAAAATAACATTGTGTTGGTTTACCTTGTTCAAGTGTTTAGAAACCCTTATCGACATCTTTGCGTACCACATCTCAACTAGAATTCATAAACCACTCAACTAGTAAATCAACCGAATATAAAATATTTTATAATCACCAACAAATATGCGCTATTATATAATACACTCATACTCATTCTAGAGTCTCACTTATTCAATCTCAAATGAATCTATCCCACCAGGGCCAAGATTCTCGCTTAACCTTGTGCTCTGATACTAAATGTAATGATCTTCCTTTCTTAAACTAAAGACGACACTTAATACATCCTTAGTATTTATGTGTCGATCATTTAAGTATCCAAAAGACATGTCATTTAGGGTGAAGAAAGAAAAAGATAGAACAGAATCACACATCGTGACGAGAAATATATAATATACACAAGATCTTTACAAAAAGAGAAGAACTTTATTATATACACAACGTCGGAATACACTAACCTATTATCAGCCTAGAGAGTTATAACAACCTATCCCTACAATTTTTGAGAAATACAGAGAGATAGCAAAACAGAAAAACAACGGAAGAATATAAGATACGTGAATACGCCTTGGAGAATCCAACTAGTCTCCAGAAAGCTTCAAAGGATCCAACTAAATCAGGAAAATATGCTCGGGCTCACCCGAGCATTATAGGAAAACAACGCTTGGGTCAGTCTGGTAAAACCAACTCGAGAAAAGCTAGAAACAAATCATATGGATTACTATATTTGAAAAATCTTTAAAAATAAAAAGTATCTCGTAAGACCACACCGCACATAAACAAGGACGAGTTTTTACCTTATGATAACTAAAACATTTTATTATGAAAATCCAGTGATATTATAATAATGTGTAGGTAATCATAGCAAAATTTATTACATTAATTAAATTCCAACATACTAGGCTCTATAATCAAAATCGTAAAGGCACATATTGGAGTTTGGATTCCAATTATGACTAGGTAAGAGACTACCTTCCGATGGTACACCAAGTAGCTAACCAGAGCCGGATGCCCCTTTAACATGACAAGTTGGATTACCCCATCTCTTGACACCGAGGCTGGAAACATTGCTCCTCGATGCATGCGCACAAAACAACTCTAAGGGGACAAATCTAGAATGGAATGACTGCTCTTAATGGTAGCTAACCATATAACTCTGTTGCATAACCTGTTTTAGCCATTCTTCTGGGTTGTGAGGCTTGAGGCTACGCTGTTACCTCTTCTACTAACATACCATCTTGGAATGCTAACACTGCTATCGATGAAGAGATGCAATGCTAGCATTTACCCATATAAGTTGTTCTGAGATTGAACAAGCATTCAAAATTTTGCTATCTTCCATTTTGGAACCACCCTCATGAAGAATTGTATAGCTCCATAACATACTTCATCATGAATGTTATTAGTTTGGAGTGGTTCAGATGAATACATGAAACTGGTGTCTCCAAACTAAGTGATAAATTCCGGCTAACTTAGTTCTGGTTCTTTGGAAGTATGAAATAAGTATTTGTGTCCTCACCGGGGAACTTGAATACCCAACATACTTCCTGAGTTAAAACAGGTTTGGATTTGATAGTTGGTTATTTAAATATCAAATAAACAAACAACAACAACTCAGAGATTTAATTACCCATAGCAACCACTAAGCCTCAAAACAATTCTTTTATATATTAAAATCTCTTTTCAAACATGCTTATTAAAAACATCCATATACTTATCTTACTGACAAAAGTATAATCACAAAACATTTATGAAAGGTTTCTCATTTATAAACCACCTTAAGGGGTTAAAACAAAATGTTATTTAAACTAGAGATAAAGATAACCTCGAACAATATTCCTTCGGTGTTAAGTGTGGAACGAATGTCCATACCACCAGAATTAAGAAGGTCAGTTAAAGGAAATCAAACGTCAAATCTTTTATAATTTCCTTCAATAAATCCTTTTAACAATTCTCTTTTGTACATAATATGTACCCAAAACTCCAAATCATTTTGTAAAACTTCTTTTATAAATATTCAAGGCCATCTATAACACTCTTTATAAATCTCCCAAATCATTTATAAAACTTATTTATTTAAAACAAAACTCCTTTAATAAAACTTAATCCATAAAGTTCCCTTGATAAAATCAATTATTTAAAACAACTTTAAATAAACAAGTTATTATTTAAAAAATTCTTTATTTAGTTATTTTTAAACCATATTAACAAAACACTGATTTTAAACAATCATTTAAAAAGGTTAAATTAACTTCAAACATCTAATAAAAAAATTGTTTAACTATCTTTTAAATATCATATTTAAAATAATAATAAACTTTAAACCATTTTGAAAAAGATAAAATAAAATGTTGGACTTTGCAAAATCAGAAGGAGACTTAGTGACTACAAGGTTCATTTAATTGGGTTTAACTTATCTTAGTTATAACATGAGTATTTACATAGAAATCAGATTTGTAAAAGGAATCAATAACATATAGGTAAATGTTCAAGTTATCGAAATGGTAGACGGGGATTTGTTTCCGCTTAAATAGATGTCATTATAATCTACTTGTGAAAATTGTGGCAGAACTGTGATCTATTCCACCAAACCAATGTCAAATGCAATTTAACTAGCATAACAGTGTTTTATTCTCCTAAACAGACGTCATTGGGTTTCTTACCCACTTGAAGTTACTTATGAGTGGTTAACAAAGAAATCCCTTGGATTTAAAATATTCTTTAAAAGAGAGCTTACTTTAAAAACAAAATCGATCTTTAGAAATAAAGTGGTTTAAATTTTAAACATTTATTTAATAATTAATTAACATTTAAACCCTTTACTTAATAATAATTAAACCTTTCATTAATACTTAAACAATATTTAACTATTTGTGAAAAATTAAATAATCATCCTTAAATAAATAATTAAATAATAGTTAACCTTTAAATAAATAATTAAACCATAATTAATCCTTAATTAATTATTAAATAGTAATTTAAACTTTTAAATAATGATTAAATATCATCTAATCTCAATTAATTAATTGAATAATCCTGAATTAAAACTGAATTAATAAATAAACCTTAATAATTAAATCATAATTAAGTTTTAATTAAATCTTAACTTAAATTTAGCTTGATTAATAATTAATTAATAATTAAACCTTTCTTAAATAAATAATTTAATCATTCCAAATTAAATAATGATTAATCTCTAAATAATTAATTATATAATAATTAACTTTTTATTAATTAACAAATTACAATTGACTTACTTAAAAATAACTAAGTACTAATTACCCTAACTTAATTAATTATTAAGTACAAATTGCCGTAACTTAATTAATTATTAAGTACTAATTATCTTACTTACTTAATTAATTAAATAATCATTAAATAAATAAATAAATAATTGCTTTTAAATATTTAAAATATGTTTGAAAACACTTTTTCAAAAAGATACTTAAGTAAAAATATTTTGAATTCAAAAAGAGTTCAATTTTACGAACTACATTTATAGCGACTACTGTCATAGGACCTATAATTTTAAAACTTGTTTCATATCCAAAACACTTTCAAAACACTTACCCTTATGCATTAACTACTATATGACTTAGCAAAAAGATTTTGAAATAAAAATAAGATATTGAAAACTAAATCAAAGTCTAAACCTGAAAACATTTTCCAACACGACTTTAAATGGAAACAACTTAACCAAGGAACTCAATGTCCCAAAATCTCATCTTTAGGTGCTATTCATTTTAGCATACAATACCACATACATAATTGCAAACATATACATGCCATAACCTAAAACAACAAGTAAAAATCAAACTTTTGCAAACTTTAATAACTAATTTACTTAACTATCATCCATTCCATGTACATGCAAGCTTATAATCCAAGCATACACACATATAACTAACTCAATATCATATTCATTCAAGCAAACAATAATTATACATTGTAAATAAAGTTAGAAACTTTAGAAAAAGGGGTGAGCATTAACTCACCAAAAGCTAACAAATTAACTCGACCTTCCAGTAACTTTAGAAAGTGACATAGAACTTTACTTTCCTTTCGCAAAATGGAATTTTGGATACTCTAAGTGTAACGACCCGTAAATTTCAACTGTTTTAATAACGTAATTAGTTGAAATTTTGTAAAATTTTAAACGATAAAATTTTGAAATATAAATTTGATATTTGGAATGCGTCTAGTTAAACATAGCAACTGGTAAATTTTCGTCCGAAAATACAGAAGTTTATTTCGCGCGTAAATTTACTTCAATTTAATCAGTTAAAAAGCGATGAAAATAAAATGTTTCCGAAACCTAAATATTTTTACATAGAAAAATTCTAAACCATCTTCTGAGCAAGATGTCAGTTTGTCGTTTTTTCAAATTCGGACATCTTTGGCTCCGTCGATCTTATTTTTTCTACGTTTTCTTGCATTTTCCGCCAGTAGAAAAATTCGAATTTTATAAATTCAATCGTACCACTGATATCTATATATCGTTTTGTTCGTTTCGCCGCGCTGATCTCTGCAGTATATTCAGTTGTCCGTTTCGGAATTCGAAACTCGACGGAATCTGTAAAACGACGGACCGTATCGGTAACCAGGGTGTCCATTGGTTTCCTAGCTATACCCTTTATTTCCTACCGTGCAAATCAATACCAACCAGCCATTGATATTCCAGAATTTAAATGTGACCGTCACTATCCCCGGTGCCAATTTATTTTATGACTGTTCGTTCGGTTTCTTTGGCGCATTCATTTTCTCTCCCATATGAACCGTTAGTTCTTCATTTTTCCTTTTTCTTTCAAGCCTCCAACAATTGAAGTTACTCACACAATATAGCTCCAGTATTGTTGAGTTTCGACACGCAAGAACACTCCCCTGTACGTGAGCCTCCAACAATGAAACCCGCTCACACTTTTGAATGCAACATCCTCCCACCCCAAAGCCATGTCCCGCCTCGTCAACCGCTGCCACCGCTTCTCCTACCCATGACCGACCACCTCCACGTCTCACGTCACTGACCATAACCTACAGCTGACATGGCCTCAACTGGAGTCCATCCTTCTCCTCTTGCTCGGCAACCCATGCCTGCAACCTGACACCACAACCGAGCATCTCCATTTCCCCACCTCCACACCTCCTTCCTAGTGACAGCCGTCGTTCATCCATCTTCTTCTCTGCCTACTCGATCTCTTGCATTTAGCCATAGCCGAATGAGATATATAGGTATATATTTTATCTTATATAATATCTTGTTAGTACAGTTTTTGAATTGCTTTGTATCACATATCGCATAAATATAAACAAACACACGAGTGCTTTATATATATATATATACATTGAATACTACCAAACACTTTACTTTGCTGTCTGGACTAACTTCTACATTTACCTCTTATTATATAAATAGTTTATAGGTTGTTATGCATAAGTTCTATAATATATAGTTTATTAACTGTTACGTAAATATATAATATGCTGCAGATACGTATTTGTAGTATATATATAGGATACTATATCTTTGCGTAATTGCATTTATGTGTAAGTTTGCAATTTGTATAAAGGTATCAGTTATTGTTTACATATTGTTTGTATATCGGATTTTTAAACCTGTTACATGTTGATTTAAACTATACATTTTGACAGTTAATGAAGATATAGCATACCAGTTTTATTTAAGTAGTTGTTTATATATACTAAGTGATGTAAGTTCTGTAAACTTTATATACAGTATGAAGTTGTGTTATAAATCATTTATGTACATATGTTATAAAGTAAGCCGTGTTTATATATCTTGTAGTTTTGTTTTTTTACATGTTTTATTAAAAGTATATGTACATATATTTTAATGTGCATACATGTTTGGATAGTTGTCTGCATTTTTTTTGTTTATATGTAAGCTGTAACTAATTTGTTACAAGTTTATATAGTATAAATATATACATAATCTGTGTGGCCTATAGGTTAGTTTATTTCACACATATAGTCTACTTGAGTTATATATATATTACAGTGTTAGTATATTAGCTTTGTTACTATTTGGTTGTTAGCTAATGAATATGTATATAAACTTTTATATTTATATATTTTTGTGCATGGCCATGTGAATACCGTATTGGAATTTTTGAGGGGTAAAAATTGTTATGAAGCATTGATTTCTGAATGTTGTATCTATCTAGATATAAAAATATAGTTATCTGTTGTATTGGTATATTTAGAGTTTATATAGTTAAAATATTTTAATATATATCTTAGTTTAAATCATCGTTGTTCGTTTTGATATACAGGGGTTTGCAATAACGTATCTTAGTGTATGGGTACTTGTAAAGTTTGTTTAAATAAACTTGTTTGGTGCTGCATGTATATAAATTACAATATTTAGTTTATGTTATTGTGGTATAGTTTTAAAGGTATGTCGAACAATATCAACTTTTAACTATTAATTCGAATTATAAACGCATATAGCTATATTGTAATAATTTTTTTTTTAAAAAAGGATGTTTATTTATTTGTATATATATAGATTTGGAAGTTATTGATTGATTATAAAACATATACGGAAAAATTTTAAGCTGATGTTCAAAATTTTATATTGATTTTTGATAGGTTTTGGGATCATAATATATGCATTCAGTTTAATTTATATCAACTGATTCAGTTGTTCTCATCGATTTTCCTTTACCAGCTTTTGCTCGTCGTGTCTGCTTTCTTCGTCGAATCGTGTCCGTCTAGCCCGTTTGAATTTATGACTGAATTTCGAACTTGATTTCATCGTCAAATCCTCTCTAGCCTCGAAAGGTGAGCAATCACTCACGATTAACGTTCATTTATTTATTAAAATTTGATTTCAATTGAAACGACAATTGTTAAATGATTGATTGTTTGATGTTTATATTGGACGTTAAATTGTTAATGATGTAAGTGAATAATTTGAAATTGAAATTGACGTAGGATAGTTAGATTTGATATATGTGTTAAATTGATTAAATGACATTTGTATAATATGACCCCTTTTAACTGTCAAAATTTATTGACACGTAGGATTTGTTTAATTACATCTTGAACCACTGAATGTATGTTGTTAAATTGATGATGGATGAAATTGTAATAGATGACAAGTGAAAACCGTAATGTAATAATCTTTAATCTACATGAAATGATAGTGCAGATTCTAGAAATAGTTATATTAATTCGTACAAATAACAATGTGAATTAATACGGTTATCTCGGGATTATTTGAATTGATTATTGGATTGTTATTGATTGTTGTTATTGCTTGTTTATGTACTTTGACACCATCCCAGTTATCACACTGCAAGTTCCCTTTGTTATGCTTTGATTTTTAATTAAATTGGAATCAGGTTGAAATGATAAATACCCAAATTGAACTTTGACCTAGGATAGGAAATTTAATAAAACCCGATTGGTCAATAATTTGATTTAAAAATAAAACGAAGATTTTATTTGAATAGATAATATGGTTTTGAAATGAAGTTGAAATTTGAATTTTTAATGAAAGGAAAATGTTAATATTTAATAATCTGAAACAAAATGTTAACAATGAAATTGATGGAAGAATGTTGTTTAATTTGAGAAATGATTGAATTAAGTTTGAAATGATTTAACAATCAAGTTTGAAATTATAATTAAGTTTGAAATTATTAAACTTTGAAATTATTTAATAATTAAGTTTTGAATTAGTTAATAATTAAATAAGATCGAATTATTTAATGATTAAATTGATTTGAATTCTTCAATAAGTGAAATTGAATTTTTGAATAAGTGAATTTTACTTCGTAAATAATTGAAATTGAGTTTCTTTATTAATTAAGTTTTGGAAATTTATTTAAGTAAGTAAATAAGTGAAATTGAATTTCTTTAACAAGAAATAAAATGCGATTTATTGAAATTAATGTAAGACTTGAAATTTAAAGAAATTGAGTTGATGAATTTAATTTAATTTAATTCAATTTGTAAGTTTTGAAATTAGGAAGTTGAATTTAAATAATGGATTTAATGAATTGGAAATTTAATAGAAATTGTTTTGAATGGCAAATTTACTTAATGAATATTGAATGAAATCGATAAATGAATTTAAATTGATTTAAATGTTAAATTAAATTAATGTAAATGATTTCGGAATGAATCTTATATACGAATTTAAATTGATATTTGAATTGTTTTAAATAAAGATTGAAATTGAATTATAAGATTTTTGAAATTATGAATTTGGAAGTTTTGAAACGTAAATTTTGGGAAATTGATTTCGAAAGAGAAATGAAATGTTGGTTTACAAATTCTAATTGAAATTGTAATTGATTTGGTTTTGAAATATATAAACGACCAATCGGTGTAATAATTACGAAAGTTATTAAAGAGACCGGAATCGGTTATGGATATACTCTCTATCTAAACCGGAAACCACTTTAATAACTATACGCGGAGTGTGATCCAGAATGAAGTGGTTGGAATGATGTACGTGTTGACTGAAGAAAGAGAACGATAATGGATAGCCTTGACACTTGTGTCAAATTGGAAATGACTAAAACAGGAGGAGGATTAGCTACCTCAAGTGGCACACTTCTTCGAACTACTCATTACTTGTTGTCGATTGGTGCACCCTTGATTTGGGAGTGTTGTTTCACGGTGTTGCGGGCGCTGCGGCGTTGCGTTCTCACCAGTCCGGATCAGGCAAACGGTAGTATCACTACCTTGGGTATTGCCTCATGTGCCTTGTCATACTTGTATCCCTTTATTCGCGACCACTACGAATTTGTTTTGTACGTTTAGTATATGGATTGCCCTCTGGTGACTTCCGGTTTTGGGGAAACTACGGTCTTGTATATGCTTTTGGGAATAAAAATGTGTTAAGGGTGGAATGGGCCATGACTTAACACTATTTTGATATCTTTATATTACTGATAGACATTATCTACTTATCGTACACTACTACCTAGTAGATAGTTTAACGGATCCTTAAAGGATGGTCATTCCAAACATCCTTTGAGTTACTTGTATTTCAATTGCTATTTCACTTGAGTTGGATTTATAAATATAAGAATGTTAATCCTGACTCGAGTGTCTTGTGTTTTGCTTTACGCTCGGGTCAGACTGAGTGTACCAGTATTCGAGACTCACCTTTGGAGTTGGAGCTTTGCTTGAAGATCCAGCCATCTATTCTGCTTTCAGTATTCGATGATTCCAGTGATGTATTCTGATTTGTATCTGATGTATCGTGTTACTCTTCCGTTGTATCTGGTTTAACTCTGATGTATCGTATTACTCTTCTGTTGTAAACTCTGATGTATCTTATATATTCATATAGTAGCTTCATGAACTACTATCTCTTTTATTTCCGCTGCATTTATTACTCTGTGTCTGTGATCTGTGATTATTTATTTACTGTATATGTTCAGTTTTGCCAAATTTAAATTAACAACGCGGTATTTTGAGCGATTCAATTCCGGCATGAGTGTCTACCTATACACTTATAATGGATGCGAATGGTCCAAAAATAGCGGGTCGTTACACTAAGTGGCTACACGGTTCGGTCACGGGTGTGATGGTGCTTGGTGAAGGTTGTAAAGAGGTGACGTGACCTTGTTTTTGGCAAGAAATAGTTGTAGATAGGAAAAGTAAGTATTTTAACTAGTTTTTTAGAATTTAAGAGTGGAAGAAGATGAAAATTTTAGGACTTTAAACTATGGAAGCAATTAAAATGTGTTTTGAAGCTTGGAAATAAAAAATGAAGTATGGAAATGAAAATAGAATGAAAATAAGAAAGAGGGAGAATTAGAAAATTCCATTTATATAAAATAGTTTTAGAAAATTACTAAATGCCCTTTAGTACACTACCCTCCTTAAACTCTTTGTGCATCATCATCCTTGCCTCCATCCACCTCATTTTCCCACTAAATTTTACCCCCTTCTTGTTTTAAGTCAACATGCATTAATGGCATGTGTATTTGCCGTTTAAACATGTTTCACTTTACCTTTTTCACCTAATTTTAATTTTAATGCATAAAAAGTCACATCAACTTATATAAACTTAATTGAATAAATTTGTTTATATATGTATGTAATATATAACTTTAACTTATATATAAATGTATGTGCTTGTTTATACACTAGAGTTTACAACATCTCAAACAAATTTTAGTCGACGAAATGTTGGAACTTCGGAAAACGAATTTTGATCACATTTTTTATTTTTCTTCGAACTAAATATTTTTGCAAACAAATTTTAAAAACTATTTCACCATCAATTTTTATTTCTTAAAAGAGTTTTATTTCAATTATATAAAATTAATTATATATTCATAAATTAAAGCGGTGAAATCCGGGTCGTTACAGTTGAGATAAGTATATGGATTTCCAAGTATTGAAAGGAGTATAAATCGTTGTGAATATATCTTTGTAAAAGTATTTTGATACAAGTATTTACAAAGTGATTTTAATTCATGAAAGATTAATTAAAAAGGTTAGCGATTGCTTATGTGCTTAGCCAATGCTGGTTTCCCTGTGGAAATAAATCTCTTATTTGATTGTTGTTTTAATTGATGGTTAAATAACCGACTATCCACTACGCCATAAATGGCCTTCTGCAACACAAAAAAAAATGTTGGCTCAGGCCCGAAAAATGTTGCCATAGGTCTATGGCAACACTTTTAGGGTGATGCAATTTTTGCCGTTGCCTTAGACCTCAAAGGCAACAGTTTGACTATCTAAGGCAACATAAGTAATATTGTTGCAATAGAACCCTATTTGGGTCTATGGCAACACCCATAGGTATCTGTAGCAACATTCCAAAATGTTGCTATAGATATTAACTTTTTGAATTTGTGGGGCCCACAATGTAGAGCATATTTGATTTTTTAATAAAAATAAATATTTATTTAATAAAATGCTATTGCACAGAATTTGATATTTAAACAGTAATTTATTTAAATAAATATTTTATTTCAACATTTGAAATAGTACAAATTCCTGACTCCACTATTTTACAATTCAATGATATATAACACTAATATTCGCATATACAGATATTCCTCATTACATCACTCAGTTCACTCATTACATATGCAGTTTCAATTTATACAGACACCGACACTGACAAATATATGACGAGCCGAGTGCCGAGCCGAAGGCGAGCCAAGAAGCGGGTCCGGGCGCAGCGCCGGCGGGGGTCCGGGGCACCGCAGTCCCGGCGGGGAACAAGTGGGCACCGCCCGATTCATCCGATTTTGGAAGATCGAGCCTTCTTTGAAACCTGTCTTCAAGCTCATGCATTCATACACTCATGCAAATTTGATTTGACTCTGTCTTCAAGCTTGTATCCAGCTGTCCAGTCTTCAATACCTGTCACATATAATTCAAAAGCAGTAATCTGGAAAATAATATTTAACTCAAACAGAAAATGAAAATATTTTTGTTATAATATTTGCCTCAGGTATTTGGATTGTTTCTTTTCATAAGTGCATAAGCCAAACATGAATGCAACACATGGATACAAGGACACGACACAAGGTCAAACCCGAGTCATCGACTGGATTCAACTCAGGGCCAAGCAACCAACAAAACAAACAAGAACCAGGTTCAGCAAAATATAGACAAGCCAGTGCAAGAAACACAGCAGTACACATAGGCAGCCCATCAAGCAAAAACAGTGAATGCATCAGGCATGTACAAGAGAAACATAGGCAGTAATATGATATACAGAGGACTTGGAGCATCAGTTCATGTTCTGGTTTAACAAATGCAGCAGAAAGGAGCTAACAAGCTCAGATCAGAAATAAAAAACAAGCCAGTGAACCAAAATCCAACATACCAAATAATATCACATCGCAATTCATCATCGGCAAAGCAAAATCAAGCTAGTGAACCAAAATCCAACATACCAATACATCATCGCAATCCAACATACCAGATTTATCAAAGTCCAACAAAAAGATTAAACCCGAGATTATAGGAAATAAAGCCTATAAATAAATCCCAATTCATCATCGGCAAAAGCATGCGAGTGTAACCAAAATCGAGAATAATCAAGTAAACCAGAAGGCAGAAAACATACCAAATAATATCACATCGCACCCGACGACGAAGTCAAAGCAATTCGAGCAATCAATCAAGGAATTGAAACTGGTTTTATGATTGCTGGCCAATTTGAAAATTTAAGCGGCATTCTCTCAAACAAGAAATCTGCGTTTGACATCTTCCTTGAATCCGAAAATGGTAGTTTTTGAAGCAATCGAGCGAAGCTTCATCAGAATCGAACTTCTTCTGAACATTGGCGAGAAAGATTCAAGCATCGGATCTGGTCGAAGTATCATAAATTGCCAACCCTGTCGTCACGGAACCACCAGATTCGAGGAACAGCAGCTAGCCACAACTATTGCCGACGTATCATCCTCGATGGGTCCGTTAAGGCAGATGACGCGCTCTTTGAGAAGCCGGGAAAAGATATCGCAGGCACGATGGCCACGAGATGTGTGCTCGATGACCATCGGAATCAGGCCGTAGAAACGGCGGTGGGGTAGTGGAGTTTTGTTGGGGGCTGCGGTTGGTAGGATTTGGGAGAGGTTGCGTATCGACATGTAGGCAAACAGCAGCGAAATTGGGGGTGAGAACGAAATGGAAACGAAAATATGATTTGGAAATTAGGGATTTGGAAATTGGAGATTTGGAAATTGGGGGTGAGAACGAAATGGTATGAAAAGTAAAGTGGGAAAACGAAAATTTAGGGCAAATTGTAGCGGTGATCCATGTTAACAATCAGATTAAACGTAGACCGTTGGATCGTATTCACGCGGATTGCTAATTTTATTAATTTTTTAATCTGAAAATATCTATAGCAACACTATATAAAAATGTTGCATCGTGTTACACTTGTTTAGCTAGAGCAACACATTTTTATGGCTAAGGTAACACCATAAATACAACGTTGCAGTAGGACCAAAATTTTATATCTATCGCAACATTTTAGCTGGCAACACCTTGCAAAAATGTTGCAGAAGGTCATTTATGGCGTAGTGATCAAACGTGGTCAGTTTTAATACCATCTTTGCTTGTTTGAGGAGACTAAGATCGAATATGTTATTCGAAAACCACTTCAAACCAACATAAGCTTTCAAATGGAAGACATCTTGAAGATGATTGAAGGTGGAGTTTTTTAAAGTGCAAGGGCTACTTGCTACAAATCTCAAGGCTGGTTCCAAAATGGATGTAGTGGAGGTAGTTCCTTTAGTTTCGTTCAGAACTAGAACGAACTTGTATGGATGAATGCTAGCATCGCATTTCTACTTGGAGGGCAATGTTAGCATTCCAAGACGGTCTGCTAAGAGTAAAAGGTAAAACGTAGCATCAAGCCTCATCAATCGGGAAATGACTGAAGCAGGGACGTGCAACGTGGCTATGTGGTCGCTCCAATTAATGTATGATCATCCCTTATCTAGAGTCGATATTTATGTATGCTATGGGGCCCATTATGGTTGTTGATCAACCAAGATGTGATAATATTCGACACTATTCAGTAAGAGGTAGGGTGGGTCCTGAGTAATAGAGGTGCAACATGTTGTAGCCTCTAGTACATTTTATTTAGAGGTGTATCATTCGATAGGCAAACGCTTACCCTATCATAGCTGTAATCCATTTCCCAATATGAGTCTTCGGACTGGATTGTATACCTATTATGTTGGAAATTTAATTAATGCAAATATTTTGGCTATATTCAATATTATTTTAAACCCTGGACACTATTATAATATCAGAAGTTTCTTACGAAATGTTTTGGTTATCGTAAGGTAAAAACCTATCATGTGTTTATGTGCGGCGTGATCTTACGAGATACCTTTATTTCCAAAAGATCTTTACAACATTAAAATTCAATTGAGGTGTGTTTTCTCACGTTGGTTTGCCAGACCGATGCAACTGTTATTTATTATAATGCTCGGGGCAGACCAAGCATATTTACAGATATAGTTTGGATGCTTTGGAGCTTCAGGAGATGAGCTGGATGCCTCAAGATGTATTCACGTATATGTTATTTTCAACTGCATTGTTTGCTATATTTAACAGCATTTGTGAGGGCCGATTGTTATTACTGTCCAGACTGATGATTTGTTTAATGTATTTTGATTGATGTATATGTATATTAAAGTCTTCTTTTTGTAAAGTTCTGTTGTATATTATATATTACTCGTCAGGATGTGAGATTCTATTCTGTCCTTTATTTCTTTCATCCTCAATAATCTGTCTTTCTGACACTTAGATGTTTGACACGTGAATTCCATGGATGTATTAGTGTTAACTTTTGAGGGTCAAAAAGGCGGATCATTACATAATGCTTATATTTTATGTATATTAATAATCTTATATTATAGAATATGTATTAGAAAATATGTGGTATCAAAACTACTATAATATTTCTCTAATTGAATATCTTTAATTGCATTAATATTGGATAATGACAAAACGTGTGTACGAATGCTAATGTTGGTATGATGTTTGCTTCAATAAAGTTTCAATTTCAAACATTATTTCCTTTTTAGCATAATTGGCAGGGGGTGAGTGCTCGGTTGGTTCGATCAGTTTTGAGACAAAAAATATCAAACATAATCGGAACAAAGTAAAGCAGTGCCGAGCCGAACTAGATTAATTTCGATTAATCCGGTCATAAATGATTTAAACTAAACTAAAAAGGTAAGGAGGAGAAATTAACAAATTTTATTATTCAATCAATTTATTTACATAAAGGATAATATAACATTATGTTTAGAGAAAATTTGTTTAGAATTTTTTATGTTTATAAAAACAAGAAAAGTGTCATGGGTCCCTGTTTTTGATGTTGTTATAGGAAAAGTCCATGCAGGAATAAATATGTAAATTTGGTCCCTATTTTTGAAAAAGAAAAAACGCAGATGTCTTGCACTTATCTGACAGAAAATGCAAGGTAACTTGCACTTTTCTGTTTCTGAAATCTTTTTCAAAATTTTGAAAAGCGCAAGTTATCTTGCACTTTCTATCACGAAAGCGCAAGCTAGTTTGCGCTTTCTGATTTTAATTTTTTTATTTTGAAAATTTTTAAAATTTTAAAATTTTTGTAAAGCGCGCTTTCTATCAAGAAAGCGCAAGCTAGTTTACGCTTTCTGATTTTGAAATTTTAAAAAAGCGCAAACTAATTTGTACTTTCTGATTTAAAAAAACAGGGACCTAATTTACATACTTATTTCTACATGGGCTTTTCTTGTAACAACATCAAAAATAGGAAACCTAATATAACATTGTTAGTTCGGTCGAACTTAAAACAAAAAATATATTTTATAAACCAAATTCAAACTGATTTAATTTCAAAACTAAATAGAATGACCAAAATTAACCTGTTTGAAGTTAGTTTGGTTCTAAAAGAATATTGCTCACCCTTAAGGAATATTGAAGTGTTAGTTTTTTTCCAACATTTCAAAGTACTAAAATAATAACAACTGTCCCTCCACGTCTCTTTTCAACTGCAAACTTCATCATCCCTTCCCCAAATTGGTTTTTTCCCTTTCACTCCATTTCTTTCCCAACTTTGATCTATCTACTTTAACCTCAACAATTACCTAACTCCAAACTCATATGAATTGAATTCCAACTTCGTCTAATAGGGTCGAATAACTGACCATCGATCACAGATTGAGTTATTACATCGATGTAAATTTTTGTACCGGGTAATAATTATGTTCTCAGCAATTACTTCCACTCGATTTTTTACATGATTTTGTTTCTATGTTTCTATTTGTGTTCATCGTAGCCAGGTTTCTCCTAAATCTTACTACACTTTCACCATTCGCATACAGCTATAACGTATATTTTGTTTCTTTCATCAATTATTCATTATCGGTTAACTACAACCTATTTATTCATTGTATAAACACTGAGTATTTGTTTCATTCTTCAATTATGGATGCTATCGTCATTAATAGGCATTATACTGAGAAGGATACGGTTCGTGGATTGATGATCCTAATAGATGAGTTTGTGGTTCGAACCAAAGAGTTGAGGCAGAGACTGATGGAGGAAGAAGTGAGTGAGGCAATCATTGAATTTGTGAAAAGATTGTCAGGAGCGAGCTTGCTTCTTCGCAGATCCTACTTGCTTTGCTTAAGCCTGCATTGCTTATTGACTCACTTCGACATTCGGAGGTCTGATGTAGTGAGATTTTAATGTATTATCAATTATAATCATAATGCTTGATGGTGTTTCTTTGATTATTTACGTATGAATTCATGACATGTTTAAATTTATCATTTTGAAAGTTATCTTATATACACTTTGACTTTTACGGTAGTGGGATAACCAAATGGCAGCAGCCTTGTAGGATGAGTTGTGGGCAATAGTTTCCACTTCAATAAACGTAGTTGCCTAATGAGTTATTTACATGAATTATGCACTATGGGGCTCACAATTATTCAAAACATTTGTAGTGGTGAGAAACACATTGTTCAATATATATTGTTAGTCGAGTGGACAATTATAGTAAGTGCATAAAGTTCTACCATGCCACTCTATGAAATTTAGATGGAGTTGGCAGACCATGTTACCCAAATTTACAACAACATTGTACTCTCATATTTACAACAAAATTCTACTTCTATATTGTTGAGCTAGCTCTTTGCTAATTGGATTTAATTTAGGTATATCGACCAATGCTCACTTTCAATTATTACTAAAGCAGAGAGTTTGGCATTTACTTGAATCATTGATAGCTATCTACCTCAATCAGGTACATATTCAATATTATCTTGAAATGAACTGTTATATCTAATTTTATAATTAACAACATGTAGAATATAACATACAACTTGCCAGTTTATCACAAACCATATGACAATCATTATAGTGTACAGAATGGATCCTGAAACAACTGTAAAAGGAAACATTTCTATTACCATGAATAACAAGGATGTATTAAAAAACTATTTAATTTTCATTTATTCCAAGTAAATGCAAAATAACGGAAATTTAAGCAGCTTCCCTCTTTCTTTCTCACGGCAGCACAGCATATACTACCTTTTATTACCATTTTAAATAGTCCCTCTTAAGCTGCAAATTTTTCATAAATCATATGCAAGTCATTATAAAATGTTCAAAAATGGATGCTGAAAGAATTGGAGAAGGAAATATTTATAGGTTGTATATGGCGAAGGTGTATTAAAACATTCCTTAATGTTCCATTTATTTTAATTAAATGCAAAATAATAGAAATTTAAGCAGCTTTCTTCTTTTCTCATGTCTGTATATATTCCCTTTTATTACCATCTTAAATGTCCCTCTGGATCATCGTAAATATCAACTTTGTGTATACTACTAGATTATACATTAAATTGTAGAGTATGCCAACAAGTGCTCAAACTAGCAATATTGAAAAGGTTCCAGGTGTGAGCACACAGGCTGATTTTGACTGTTGTAGGTGGGAAAGGCAAGAATGCGATCAAGAAGATATTCTAAGTTCATCCTCAATATCATCATTGATTATACTTGAATAGAAAACAAATAGATCTTAAACAGTAGTTCCATCAAAATGTTGAGAAGCAACCTTCTAATAATGACAAAATTATAGAATGCAATCTTGCTATAGCTAGTGGAAAGGATGTTCGAAAAGGCAACGTCATTAATGTATGTATATACCTCCTCCATTTGGTAATTATGTTTTCCAAATGGTTAAAACATTTATTATATTATATATATGCACAAATACTTCATCACTTTTAATCAATCATCTACCATTTATGTAGTCCTACCATTTATTTTACTAACTGTGTTCAATGTTATCCAAATTTAGACATTACACAACCAGTCCATCTGAAACATATGGTTTCTGCCAAATATATGTACAAACTTGCATGAAAATAGTCGCCCTTTATGCGTACATAAATATTTTGAACGAATTAATGGCAAATAATCACCAGGTCCCAACTTTTCTTGGTCCCATGGACCCCCTAAAATCCACCTCTTAATTTTTCAATTTTTCAATTTTTACTAATCAAAAAATAAAAGAATGAATGGTGTAGATTTATTTGACCTATGAGGACCATAAAAAATGGGACTAGGTGATTTGAACCCCTAATTAATGACAACAATAGTGAATGTTTTTGAAAAGGAAACGATTACCTCTATAAATTTTGACTGAAATACATTTTATACAAAATTAATGTAAAATTTTGACTACAACACATCTGATTAATCAAACTATTGAATTCAGTACTCCAATGTGTAATATATAATAACATTCTTTTTTATTCTAAACTTTGTTTCCATAATCCCAGAAAATGAAGTTGTTTTAGTTGCTCAGTTGTTTCTGCATGACATGCTTCATTCCATATGTGATGCCCACACGTACGCGGTGTCATAAGTAAATTTGTAAATCAACACACACACGCGCACACTCTGTTTGATAAAGGCATTCAAAGAGTTAACCGTCTATTTTTCAAAAAATACAACCTTCCATTAAGGGATGAATATATTATAATGAGGAAGTGTGGAGGACACCACCCTTTGTTTTAATATTACAGCTTAACAAATGAAACACAACTTTGCATGCATTGACTGTTACATGATTACTATTTATCTCATCCTCTTCTCATTTTTTTCGTTTACTGAACTGCTTACATATAACTGTCTAGCTATTTCAATGACATCCACAATAAATTACCACTAATAGAATACCAATGAAGAAGTAGACAACTCCAAATCCAAAATACCAAAAGAGCAAGACAAACAACACAAAAAGGAAGTCTGGGAAAAATGAATGTCACCTATCCTATTCGAAAATCATCTGATATCTAGGTGCTCACTTCACTTCATCAGTTTGTTAATGTGTTTTTCTTAACTTGTACTGGAATACTCTTTTTTTATATTTATACTGTACATGAACTATCCCTGTACTCATTTCAAGTGTTTGTTACTCTTTCATTTTGTAGTTGAAATTTCTGTTCATAGTACTATCTTAGTGAAAAGGTACTTGATTTGTATTAAAATTATTACATAAGGTGGATACCATATAGTTATTATCCATGAAAAAAATAAGGCAAAAGAAGATTATCAGTTATGCTTATTCTTCCAAATCATACATGCATAATATTTCATCACATACAATTACATGAGTTGACTCTGATGTATGTAACGATATTCATTTTACCAGACAGTCCATTATTTTTATTTTTAAAATATTTTCTAACAATTCTTACCATAATCATTCCATCAATCGTTGTGTGTTATAAATGCGAACTTACTTATCAATGGGTTAATCCATTCCCTTAAGTTAGTTATAAGAATTGATATTTGATTATTTTTTACTAAGCATACTCTGTGATGTCCCTAATGCTTTGGTGTAAAGATAATTGGTTATCAACTACTTGGTCTTTAGATGATTTAGGAGTATTGTAATGCGTGTCACAAAAAGTAAATCCAGTTACAATATTTCAATATCTGTACTATGTTAATTATGGTATTACTGATTAGTTTAAATATATATAATTTTAACCAAAACCGCTGGAGATAAGTAATATTCCAAGTAAGCAAAATGTTTGTGACAAATCAATGACAAACTACTAGATTTATCCTCTTGAAATTTTTGCAATATAGATTACAAAAATATTACAACAATTTTCTTTTCCATCATTTGGATATTGGTATAGGTTACATGATCAATTATAATGTACTAAACATTTAAATGAACTATTCACCACCTTTTCTGAGTCACTGACTCACGACTCGATAAGCAGGTACTGCATGGAAAATGCACGTGCCCATAGCTTGCTCATAAAATGAATTGTAATTTGTTCAGAGTAATTGGTTACTAATAAGGTATACTTACCATTTTCCCTAACTAATTCCTCTAAGCACGGCTTTATACTTTGTTATTCAGTGTTCAGCAGGGGAACTTAAACTAGCTACCTAAAAACAAGAGAGAAACATGCACAATTATAATGTATAGTCAAAATGGGCCGGGTATGTACTAAAATATACCAAAACACGGCATGATTTCTAATACCATGCCCCTCCATCCCAACATTTAATTACAAGCTCATATCTATAGACCAACCATATGAATAAAATAAAATAAAAAGTTATTTTCAAATTACATCCACCGATCGATATCCATCACCAAACTATGACCATCATGTTACCCGTGTGCGAAGCACGGGTTGCAACCTAGTTATATGTTAAATTTAGGATAAACCCATGTTGAACATACATTCCATTTTGGTTTAAAAACTAATAGGCATGCTATGTAGTATAATTCCTACAATTTAGGAATCATTGGTAGTTGGCTTATTGGTTGTTGTAAAAATACACAATGTCTTGTAATGATTTGCTTTGCTTTGTATGCATTAAAGTACCTAACCATATATATGAATAAATGTCTGTCAGAGGGTTGCAAAAAATAAGCGAAAAGAATTGCAATTCATAAAGGTTTGCTTACATCATCATATTACTAACTAAGAAATCCCAAAGTACACTACTACATAAACTATACGATCCATTTGCATAGAGTTCCCACCAGTACTATGCTTAGATTCAAATGCCATATGGTATATTGCATAATATCAAACACTATATTCAAACTATAATACCTTCGACCGTCGAACTTTAGAAATTACTAGTTATGTACCAACAAAAATGTCTGTAAGAGTCTGAATAAATATCGAAAGAACAAACCATTATTACTTATTACACCATCTCAACAAGAAAAATCAAATACATCAGCTTAATTCACAATTAAACTGCATTGGAGTTCTTATCTTGACAATTGCATTGAAAAGTAACATTACACAAGTCCAAACCAAAAAACATTACACAGCACATTAATTATTTAATTTTAAAATAGCCAGTACGGTGAACACATTAAAACCATTATAAGATATTATAACATCCAGAAGCAAACAAAACAAATTACAGTACCAATATTAAAGAGGGTTGCAAGATATCAATAGCCAAGCGTTGTGATGGAGAAAAAACGAGAATGATAACCAAAGACCAATAACAATTATTCCACACCTCCTTGTACGCGGTTAAGATACCTTTTGGTTGTTTGAAACGACTTTTCAATTTCTTCTTTACCATTCTGCAATCTACTTATTTCATGCTCGTACCCTTCTAATTGTTCAAGGGTTGATGACTTGTCATCACAGAGCAATTTCTCTTTCAACTCCAATTCTCTAATAGATCTGCGTATTCCTTCAATCTCTTCATCGAGTAAACCTCCTTTGATTTTCATATCAGACTTTAAATCATTCATTACATGTAATTCACCCGTTACACGCTTATGGTCTTCTTTCAAATTTCTAAGGTGTTCTAACATGATCAGCAGGTTATACAAATTAAAACCGTGCCTTTCCAAGTCTACAAGGGAATCAACCATTTCCTCAATATTTTCATCGGGGTTAGTAATGCAAAACTTTGATATTTTGTTTACAATATTCGTGAACGAGACCATCAATCCTATTGCCATTCCTTCACGGCAACTTTCAACATACTTCTTTAAAGGATTGAAGTGGGGTTGTTGTGGCATGTTCAAAAATATGTTCGATGATTCTATATTTTCCCAAAAAGGAGACAACTTTTCAAATGGTAACTTTACTGGAGCAGAACCTAATAATTTTATAGCTTGGCCTTCAGCATTTACATTAGAATCAGCATTCTGGTATGCAAACTGAACAAAACTATCTTCCTGGTTTTCCTCTTCATTACCTTGTGTCTCATTCTCAATCCGAGTCGTAGTACAACCAGAATTTGAAACAAATTTTAAAGATTCTGATGTTTCTGTTTCCAACGCTGACGTGTTTTCAATTGATTTACCAGCTGCAATTTATACACAAGAGTGCAAGCAAAAATTAAGAATTTGTTTGACTCATGGATGTCAAAAGAAGATCTAATATTTAATCATACATTAATTTAAAAATAGTTAACTAAAGAAATTCATAACCAATCAATATCTAATCATACTAAAAAAAATCCTTACCGTCTGGCTGACTGAGACGCAATCTTGTGTTAGCTGCAGCTGGGGATTCATTATTTCCTTGCTCAGCCACTGCAATAGTAAATATAGGGTTTTTAGAATATTAAAACATCGATAGTAGCTACACAATTACTTTTAGTTACCATTTAGTAATGTCTTACTATCCATTGTCCTCCTTTTTCTCCCGCTCACACTTTGCCTCGTCATAGGTTTCTTCGGTGTGTTGCTTTTTTTGCCCACTAATAAATCATCAACATGATACATGTACTTGTTAATACGAAGCATTTAGAATATCATTATCTTTATACTATGATGAATAAAATATATTCTAGTCTTAAGAGAAAAAAGATATTTAAACAAATTACCTTCTCCATCCACTATACTTTCAGTACTTATTCTATGCCTAGATGATCTTCTTCTTCCACTATTATTCGATTGCTCTTTACGAACACTTTCTGTGTTCATATTTTCATCCTTCACGATTACCGCAAGTGCCATGTTTTGAGCATTCCCTTCCTTTTCTATGTTCTTCGTAGATTTATCTATACTTGCATTATTGTTAGTCCCACTGTTTTTGTTTCCAATATTCTTAGTCCCACTGCTACCCTTTGTAGCTTCCAACATTCTTTCTTTACAAGATATTCCTAATTCATTATCGTTTATCATTATTTCATTTTTCTTCAAAATACCATCTCCTTCAAAACTTTGTTTACTGGACTCACATGAAGGTTTATTAGACATGTTAATTTTGTGCAGCAACCTATCTAGTGAAACTTCTCTCTAAAGTAAGTCATAATAATAAGTGAAAACAATGGTTGAACAAAGTCCGGTGCATGAATTGTAACAAAGATGTATATGTTACATTATTTCGCTACTGTTTAGACAAGCACATGCTTGCTTTGCAATAAATATAACAGTTTTATATAAATATAATAGTTATGAGTGGAATAGTTATCCTAGAAAATGTTTGTAGTGAGAAAAATATAAACACAATTTAAAAAAATCACATGCTATATTTAAGTGGCTCATACCAATTTTTATGAGTAAAAGCAAAAAACAAAAAAAAACAATTTTTTTTAAAACATATCGCCTATACAATGTAAACGTTTGGTTAATTAACTTAGTTTTTGATATTATCTTTATCACCGGAGTCATGCACCTTTGGGCACTTTGTAACAGGCTTGATTAAAAAATACTAAAGAAGTTCACTCTTTAATTCTGTATATAACTTAATTTAGCTGTAGAACAGTAGAAGTTCATCAAATTATTTAAAGCATTTTATCAACCATGTCATTATATCTTATGTTCATGAAAGATGAGGAACAGCATGTACCTAACACTTGTTTAGGATAAAAACTTCAATTACAAGAGTTATGGGTAAAAACTTCCATGAAATTGTTTATCAAATGAACGAATACTTATTAAAGATTATCAATACAGTTAAGAAAATAACAATTTTAAGTTACATGGTTTCCACAATTCAGGTTAATAGTGTATTAAATGAGATAGTAAATATGAAAACAAGGCTGTTAAACATACATTCTAGTATATATTTTATATGTCTTAATACTGTTAAAATAACTTAACTTATAAAAGCTGCTTAAGGGTAAACATTAAGGGCAGAGCTCGATGGCGACAAGATGTACTGGGGTTTGGTTCATAATTTTACGGGAACAGAAAATATAAACATTGAAAAGTTATCAATTTAGAAGGCCCTATTTACAATGAGTTCATCCATAATATGAGGAAGAAAGTCAGGTGATATTAGAAGTCAGGTTCTAATAATTTGCGATGCATAATTAATATTGCATTAATTGAAGTAGATTTTGTCTCATTTACTCACTAACCCTGAAATATTTTTTCCATTTTTTTTTCATTATAATTTTGATCAATACTACTATACTAGCCTTTAATATTGTATATAGCTAGATTAATGTTTTTCGATAGTAACAATCAATAAAATTTAGGCAGTGATCGGGTTTTGCTCCAATAGAAATATTTTTTGAATATCAACAAACTGTGTCTCTACTTGAGCATGTAAATGCAATTAATATTTAGTTTTAAGGAAATAGTTAACATATTTATTTGTTTTAACTAGAAAGCCATAATTTACTACCAATTTCTATGAATAAAAGTAGAATGAATCATAATAGCTGGAATAACTTGAGCAGCATGAAAAGGATAAGAATTTAGGTTAAAAATTCTAATTATGAATGCCATATAAAGTATCAGAAATTTTTACATTCTATTTTCGTAATCTCTTTGTTTAAGTAAAAATATGCATAACTTCAAAGCCTGCATTCAATCATAGACATTACATTTTCGCTTCATTTTCTGCACATTTTGATTGGTTTTAACTGTTAATGAAGTAATAAATCTAGAATAAAATTAATTAGGATATTCATTCTCACCGTCATATAATTGAACGTTCACCTACAGTTTTAATACTACCACAGTTAAACAATGGTTCACTAAAGCCTGCTATATGATTCAGACACAGAATTCCACACTTTAATAAAAATATGGACAGTTAAATAAGAAATAAGGACAACAGTTTTATAATGTATGGGTTCTATTTCCATATAGAAATATTACTAGTTATAATGAAAATGACCAAATAACAACATATGATAATGAGCAGTATACAACCAAAAACAAGAATAGAAACAATTTTTTTGAAAGAAACCCTTTAATTTTTTCTAACTACTACACATGCACGTGTAGATTACAGAAAATATAAACATTTTCTTATATAAAAAGATTGATTAAAAATCAACGTAATAGAAGGTATAATTTGCAATGTAACAAAAATTATGGAATGACATATAAAATTCAACCAAGAAAAAGTCTGAGCATACATTTGAATAGATACACAATTTTGTGACCATATCACTCTTCAATTGTTATTAGTCTTTTATTTTGTATTTATAAACAATAAAATTTTAAAACCATCGCATAACATAAAAAGAAAATAAAACAGAAAAAAACTGCAACTATTTTACATATGCATAGTAAAATTTGAAATGAAGGAACTGAAATTTAAGTTGTTTATGGTTGCCTACTTGACATAGTAGGTGATACTGTGTGTTATGTAGTAGTAGGTGGTACTGTGGGTCAAATAGTAGGCACTCTAGACTAGTCCAAATTTGATTGCTTGAACCACATTTTGGTATTAACAAAAATATTTTAACCATATTATGTTCATATTTCCTTGTTCTTCTTCATTTCTTTTAAAATACACTAATATTGCCACCTAGAAAATATAGTACGCTATAACATTCAACTCGAAGAAATCTAAATGTATTATCTACTCATACAAAATAAAATTTATTATTAAGCTAAAGACAAAAGGTGAGAGAGAAAGAAGAACAGCAAAACGATTGGATTTGATGTAAAACATGGTTTGAATAATTCCATGTAGTGCATTTGTTTTTTGATTTTTTTTCTCATCTATAATGCTGGATATGTCCTTGTCTATATTGTTAGTTACATAAACACAGGACACGTTTGCTTCTTGTGATGTTATATAAGTTTGTAGTTATGGGTCACGAAGCAGTTCAATAATAAAAAGAACATCATTCCTACCTAGTTTTAAAGCTTTGTTTTTCCCTCTGAGTTATTCTTTCTTCAAAATATTGGTAATATCCATATTTAATGTAGAGAACTATGTATTCTCCAGCATTAAGATCAGTCTTAAGACTTTCTTCATCTCCCAATACTTAGGGAATTGTTGAATTTGGATATGGAGATACAACAGTAGCAACTGAGGTAAGAGAGCTTCGTAAGAAAGATGCAAAGGCCCTTCTAGTTATACAACATGCTGTAACAGAGGCTATTTCTCATCTTGATCATATTAGCGAAGGCTGTGTGTACGACAAACAACATCGTTTACCATTTCGTCGGAAAAGCATAGAGAGCTAAGAAGCATCTTGAAATTGTTCAGGCTGATATATTTGGACCGATAAGGACCATATCCTTGAATAAGAGTAGATATTTTCTACTCTTTATTGATGATTATACTCTTGTGAGTAGGGTATACTTTCTTGCTTAAAAAGCAGAAGCCTTTGATAAGTTTCAGGAGTTAAAAGACTTAGCTGAAAAGAAAATCAAGCATGTTCTAAAAGTTCTTTGTACCGATAGAAGAGGAGAGTTCTTGTCTGCTAAGTTCATTAATTTTTGAAAAAGAAATGGCATTCAAAGGGAGATAATGGTGTAGAAAACTCCAGAACAGAATGGTGTAGACAAGATGAAGAACTGAACTATAGTTGAGATGGCAAGAAGCATGCTAAAAGAGAAAAGATCGCCTAATGAACTCTGGGTTGAAGTGAATAGCCACATCCATGTTCTTCTCAACATATCTCCGAGCAAGGTAGTTTGAAACATGACTCTCTATGAAGCTCGGTGAACCGAAAGCCCAATGTAAGTCATTTAATGATTTTTGGTAGCATTGTTTATTCTTTAGTTTACTCTACTGATTATTCCAAACTTGATAAAAAAAAGAGTGAAAATGTAATTTTGTCGAGTATTAAAATGAAACCAAAGGACATCTACTGTATAATCTAAAAATAAGGAAACTCATTATTCATCGAGATGTTATATTTCACGAAAACAGTTTCTGGAATTGGGAGGTAGAAAAAAATCAGCATATTCCATTTGTTGAGGATACAGTCAAGCCCATGGAAGCAAAGCCAAATCAAACAACACCACAACTTTCATCATCAACAAACTCATCAAAAAGGTGTACTCAAAGTGAACAAAATAATGAAGACAGTGACAACTCAAATCAACAAGGTATTGAATTTATTGATAACTTCTACCCAGTTGCAAGATTCAAGATGTTACAAACTAATTTTGCTATAGTTGCCCAAATAGATGGTCTGTATTTAAGTTTGATGTCAAATCTGCATTCCTAAATGATTTTCTAGAAGAGGATGTGTATATGGAACAACTGAAAGGGTTTATTGTTCAAGGTCAAGAGGAGAAAGTGTACAAACTCAAGAAGGAACTGTATGGATTGAATCAAGCTCCGAAAACTGGGTGCAGCAGACTAGACACATCTTCATATAGATGTGTACCATAGAATTGAAAGTGAGCCAACATTATATGCAAAAGTGACATTTGTATATGATATCATCAACATTTATGTATATGTAGATGATATGATATACACTTCATCTTCTAAAATTCTTGTTTAGGAATTTAAAAGAAACATGATGGAGTTTGATATGTTAGATTTGGGACTGCTCCACTATTTTTTTGGCATTCAGGTTCATCAAACTTATGAAGGAATATTCCTACATCGGAAAAAATTTAACTTGCTTACTTAACAAGTTCAACATTAGAAATTGCAAGACAAATTCGACCACTATAAACACAAGTGAAAAACTCTCAATAAATGATGGAACGACAAATGCTAACAAGAGATTTTTCAAAAAACTTGATAGAGGGTAGATGTATCTTTCACACACTCGTCCAGATATAATGTTTTCGGTTAGTCTAGTCTAAAGATTAAATCACGGCCCTTCAATACATTATTTTGGAGCAAAAATCTTCGTTACATTCGAGGAATATGCAACTTTAGGATATGGTATAAACGTGTCTTAGATTTCAGCTAAATCGGGTTTACAGATAATGATTGTGCAGGCTTCATAAATGATAGAAGAAGCACGAGTGGATTTGTGTTTATTCAAGGATCTAAAGCTATATCATGGCTTTCAAAGAAGCACGAGTGGATATGTGTTTATTTGGACGCCAAGAATTTCGAGTGATATGCACCAACTTCAAGCAGCAACTGCAGAGGTTTACTATGACAATAAAGCCACCATTTCAATGACAAAGAACCCGACGTTTCATGGAAGGACAAGGCGCATGAACTTCGATATCATTTTAAACGAGAATTTGTTGAGAAAGGGAAAATTACCATCAAACATTGTTCAATGGAGGATCATCAAGCAAATGGTTTCACCAAGGCTCTTTCTTAGCCAACATTTATAAGATTTGATATATAACATGGTTTGAATAATTCCATTTAGTTTGATTACTTTTTGATTTTTTTCTTATCTATAGTGTTGGAGATGCCCTAACCTATAGAGTTAGTTGCATAAACATAGGACACGTTTGCTTATTGGCATGCAGTATTAAGTTTGTTGTTATGTTTTCCAAGTTCAATAATAAAAGGAGCATTATTCCTGCCCACTTTTAAATCATTGTTTTTTCTACGACTTATTCTTTCTTACAAAAATTGCTTTCTGCCTTTTATTTTAGTCTTAGGGCCCGTTTGGCAAACAAAAGCAAAATGACTTTTGCTTATTTCAAAAGTCCTTTTGCTTTTAGAAAGTTAAAAAGTAAAAAAGTATATTTGAAAAACTTTTGACTTACAAGTCAAAATTGAAAAAAAAAGTTTATTGAAAATTTAAATTGTAAAATTTCAAATTTGAAAATTCGAAATTTTAAAGTTCAAAATTTTAAAATTTTAAAAATTCGAAATTTTGAAATTTTGAAAATTTAAACTGTAAAATTTCGGATTTGAAAATTCGAAATTTTAAAGTTCAAAATTTGAAAATTTTAAACTTTTAAATTTTGATATGAAATTTGAAAATTTGAATGTTGAATTTTGTAATTTTGAATTTGAATTTTGAAAATTTGAAATTTGAAATTTTGAGATTTGAAAATTTGAAATTTAAATTTTAAAATTTGAAATTTTGAAATTTGAAATTATGAATTTTTAAATTTTGAAATTTGAATTTTGACTTTTTGTTTGAAATCTTGAAAATTTGAAACTTGAAAATTTTGAATTTTGAAATTCTAATTTTTTGGAATTTTTGAAAATAATTTCTTTTTAGAATTTTTTCATATAAAAAATCGACTGAAGTAAGTCGAAAAGCAAAAAAAAATTGATTTTGAAATAAGTTGAAAAGTGACTTTTAAAAGTTGGTAAATTTTGTTTATCTATATTGACTTTTTAACTTTTGCTTTTTATAAGCAAAAAAACAACTTATTTATTGCTATCCAAACGGCCCCTTAGTCTTCAATTAATTTTTCATAGTCAAATTTTTGGACATAATAAACAAATTATGTAGATTTACATTTGTTTTTATTAAGCAGTTCTTGATGAAACTTTTGAAATATTAGTCGAACTTTTGATGCTACTTGTTTTTTTCAAACGTTCGCTAAACCACTTATTCAAAAATAAGTGCTTAAAACTTTATTTCTACTTACTGATAGTTTTGAAAGCTGAATAATTATCTCTTCTATTTATACCCTCATTAACATTTAAAAATTAAAATTGATTAAACAATTTAACATTTAAAACTTATAATCAAATTAAAATTTATAATTAACTTTCAATATTTCAGAATTTAGAGATATCAAATCTTGAAGGTCAAAACATTTAAATCCAAACTATAAAAATTTGAAAATTCAGAACTCAGCATTCGACAACCGTTATTCAAAATTCAACACTTTAAAAAAAAATGTAGAACACAACTCTAATTTAATATTATAAACATCATATCTAAATTTCAGCTCATCTGAAGGTGATTACCTCAAGTTTCACTTTCTATTTGAACTTCACATAATCATTGCAAACATATCAAAACATGTTTATCATTATTTCGAAAAGAGAAATTATACTAAATCCAAACCTAAACGTATTTGAATGGAAAATAGAGTTTGTATTACTCACCTAACTTGAAAGCTTGTTTAAATCCCTTCTTCTCTTAGAAATGATAGCTTGCGTTATCTGTGATTTGTTTCCTCTCCTTCCTCCTCCTTTGTAATGGCAGCCTACCTTTAGTATTTCTATTTTGTTTTGGTGAAATGAAAGAATAAAGAGTATATATAAGTTTTACGGATATAAGGGTTAATAATTTGTGCTTAGGTTAGAATCCTATTAACTCCATTCTTCCTTTTGATTCTTGCATAACCAAAGTTAATGAGAGTAATTACTCTTAACTCGATCAATTAATCTTTTATTAATCAAAATTTTCTCGTGTAATTCCTATAATTAAATTCCATTAAACACTAATTTAATAAAATCTTATCATCGCTTTATTCACATATAATGAGGGTAATTCCTATAATTACTCTTAGCTCAATCAATTAATCTTTTATTAATTAAAATTTTCTTATGTAATTCTTATAATTAAATTCCATTAAATACTATTTAAAAAAAAAATCTTATTATCAGTCTAATCACATATTATGACGTTCCAAAATATGGGATGCTATAGGTATCTACTTTATAAAAGGCTAATTCTATTTATATACCAACAAACTCTTAATATACACTCGAAAATGCAATAGTAAACCGATATACATCAGAAATTATTTTACACAATGATCTATTTTACAAAAACTACACCTTTTTTTTCATTTTCGTCATCTTTCCTCTTCAAGACTTAAAACTCAATTATAGAAAGCTAGAAATCTCTAGCACTAATTTATGCTAAAATTAAACAAAACGAACTTTAATTTTTGGCACCACTATTGTAACTCTTTAATTTTATTTAGAAAATTCTTAATATATATCGTCAAAATGAACTTTAATTTCAAAAAAGTAAATTTAAATACTTTTAAATTAGATGGTTATTTTTGAAAGGCGTCATGATTGATATTTCATTAAATTCACTAAAAATGTGTAGATTTAATCAAATATAATTAGTTTAAATGATTTAATCTGATGGGTGATAAGAAAAGGACTAAAAAGTGCAATTAAATAGTTAATGCGGTTTATTATTTTATAAAATCAATACATATATACACACACAAACACACACATGTATATATATAGCAACCGTTAGTTCAATGTTATAATAATAATAATACGTTTCTAATGGTCTTCATTATTGATTTCATTGTCTTACACCATTTAATATTGCCGTTTCATTCCAAAATATTTTTATGTGTTATGGTGGCAAATGATCCCGCTTTGAGTTATGTTAATTTTGTGTTATTTTACATCAATATTTGAGGAAAAAGCTAAAATTATTCTATTGGTCCAAATTTTATACTACACAATTCTTAGGTTTTACTTAGTGGAAATTAGGGAGGCATCCCTATCATACTTTCATATTGTAAAGCGGGTCACTGTCAAAGTTTCATTATAAAGCGGGTCCCTGTTTTCTGGAAACGAAGAAAAAATATTGCTGAAATGTCAGCAACTTTTATAAATAAGTGCTGATATTTCAGCAACTATATGTGTCAAAGTTTTATTGTAAAAACAAAGAAAAATTATTGCTGAAATGTCAGCAACTTTTATAAATAAGTGCTGATATTTCAGCAACTTTCATAAACTGTGTTCACAGTGTATATAAATGTTGCTGAAATATCAGCAACTTTTATAAATAAGTGTTGATATTTCAGCAACTTTCATACACTATGTTCACAGTGTACAGAAATGTTGCGGAAATGTCAGCAACTTTTATGAAATGTTGCATCATGCTCTGCAATAATCGTGAATAAAAAACAGGGACCTAATTTACACTGAAATTTAGTGAAGGACTTTTCGTGAATTTTGAAACTTAATAAGGACCTGTGCCAAAAGTACCCTTTTACTTATTTAATCAAGTAATATTAAGGTACATGTATTAGAAAAATATGTTGTGTCAAACCTACTGTCATGTTTTTTTAATTTAGTATTTCTATTGAATTACTATTCAATAATGTCAAAATGTGTATGAATGCCGATGTTGGAATGACCTTTTTTTCAATAAATTTTAAAACACTATTTCACCACAATTTTGAAAGTGTATACATTAGTATATTAATAAAATACATTAAATTCTTTTATTGTTTAAAATTTTTGTTACTCCACTAGTCCGCTGTAATTTGGGAATTGTCAAAAGAACAAGTGCTTTGATAATGGAGGTAAAACATATATTTTTTTCTTTGAACTAGATGTATTGTTAAGGAGGGATTCATGAAAAAAAATATTTTTAATACATTTAATTTTCTTTGGAGAGGAATCAAAAAAAATTATCAACTTATAAATTTAAGAAAAAAAATAAGAAATTGCCGTTCTCACACCTTTCACTTCCTTTCTTTTTTCATGTACATTAATATTAGGTAAAAACCTTTATTTATGTTACACTATCATCAAAACCTCAAGCACTAATAGCAAACATGGGAAAACCCATACGATGCATATGCACTGCAACAAAATGATATTATTACAACGTTTTATCTACAAAACAGTATACACAAACTCTTTAACAACGCTTATTATGCAAACATTGTATTTTTCAATCATTTTTTATAAATTGTAATAAAACTCTTTTAGCAACGTTTATTACACAAACGTTGTAAATACAATGTCTTTTACAACTTTTTTCCGAGCCTTGTAAATATTAATTTACAATAACTTTTTAAGAAGTTATTTTACTCGGAGGTTGTAAATAATCATATAACACGTTTTGAGAAAACATTCACTACAAGAAAACAAAGAACTAACGTTAGACTTTTTTAATATATTTACTACTGTTATGAATATTATAATAACTAATAATTAGTAATTTATTGTCAATAACTATTAATTAATATTTAATAATTTATAATAAATGTTATGTCATATAATTAATAATAGTTTATAATCATTATAAATAATAATTATTAATAAATAACATTTATATGAATAAATTTTTTTATAATTAATATCTCAATATAATTAATTATTAATAAGCAATACATTATAACTAGATCATCTATATTAATAATGTATAAATTATAATATTAATATACAGATAATAATACATACTTAATATAAATTAATTTATTCTAATTAATGATTTGTAATTAACAATCCATAAATGTATAATTAATGATTAATAATTTAAAATTTATTATTTATCATAATTAATGGTTGATAATTAATAATTTATGCCTAATACTTTATTATTTATAATTAGTAAATTATAATTAATAATTTATTAATACTAATATATAAATAATAATTGATAAACAACGATCATCCAATTAAAGTTTAGAACAGTTGTTTTTGTAAATTTCACCTATGTTTATTTTTATTTTTTCCTCGCCCTAAATCACAAATCCTTTATGCCTTCCTCTCCATTCCAAAATTGATGATGCCTCCTCTATTCATATCATTCTTTTGAAATTGAACTACGTAACCATATAAACCTCCAACGTTCGGGGAGCTTTCAACCTTTCAGCTATATATAGAAACCAGGATCAGACCATTGAATTCGGGATTGGACCATTATACTCATTAGTTGCTCAATGCCTTTAAACTTTTTTATTTTGTTGAATAGTATATATTTACACGTCAGGAAATTATTGTCAAGAACAAAATTTCTCAGATTTTTAGACTCAAGGACAGACCTTTAGTATTTTAGTCTGGGGGACAACTTTCTTTAGGTATCAGTTTTTACAATTTTTAGATACCAGTTTGTAGTTATCGGTAGCAGTTTTTTAGGTATCAGTTTTTAGTTCGGTAGCAGTTTTGAAAAAATGTTTGTCATTATGAATAGTTTTGAAAGAACGTTTGTCCTTATGAATAATTTTTAGGAGAATGTTTGTTCCTGTGGTTAAAATATTGAGGTCGTGACTTTGAGGTTAAAAATATACAAATTTTTGTTTTTTAAATTAATTCTCCCTATTTACATTGTGTTCTGGAAGGAATTTTGATTCAATGAAATAAATTGTGTTTAATGATCAGCTAGACATTTTGATACATGTTGTCTAATGCTCGTTTAGCCATTACAGAATAATTGCAAATCTTGATATTAAAATTCAGTTCACTGCTTAAATGTTGTATAAATTTTTGTTTAATTTACCTTTTCAGCTGCTTGATTCAATCAATATTATCAATAAATTTGATTGAATGTTTATTTTAAATGAAAGAGTGTGCAATTTAATTGCTATAAAATAGTAATCTTACAATCAACTGTCACTAAATTTTCGTTGAAACAGTGTATAAAGTGTACACGTTATGCTGACATTTGATATGCATTAATTAATTACAAGGAAGAAGGTACCGTTTAAGATTAAATATGATTTCAATTCTTTTAATATAATGAACGCAATTATTAGGTTAGGTTTTAGTACTCTATGTATTTTATTCAAGAAAAGAGCTACAAGTCTCTGCTTTAGATGTTATATGAAAACTCCCCGTAGAAATAGATATGTAAATTTGATCCATATTTTTGGAAAATAGAAAACGCAAGGTGCGTTGCATTTTTTTGACAGAAAATGCAAGGTAACCTGTACTTTTCTGATTTTTTGAAATTTTCGAAATTTTGAAAAAGCGTTAACTTGTGCTTGCTATCATGAAAGCACGAACTAGTTTGCGCTTTCTGATTTTAATTTTTTTTTGAAAATTTTGAAAGTTTTGAATAACGCAAATTAACTTGCATTTTCTATCAGAAAAGCGCAAGCTGGTTTGCACTTACGGATTTTGAAACTTTTTATGAAATTTTTGAAATTTTCAAAATTTTTAGAAATCGCAAGCTAGTTTGCGGTTCCTGATTTAGAAAAAAAAGGACCTAATTTACATAGGGGGAATTAATTTAAAGGAAAATTTTTTGTATATTTTTAGCTTCAAGGACACGATCTCAATATTTTAACCACAAGGAAAAACATTCTCCTAAAAATTATTCATAAGGACAAACATTCTTTCAAAATTATTCATAAGGACAAACATTTTTCCAAAACTGCTACCGAACTAAAAACTGATACATAAAAACTATAACCGAATACTACAAACTGATACCTAAAAACTGCTATCAATAACTAAAAACTGATACCTAAAGAAAGTTGTCATTCAAGCTAAAATACTGAAGGTCTGTCCTTGAGGATAAAACACTGAGAAATTTTGTCCTTGACAATAATTTCCCGATTTACATACTCATTACTATAGTGACTTTTCTTATAACAACATCTGAAATAGGGATCGTCTTATAACAAAATGTTATAAGCTAATGACATATTATGATGTAATTTTTTTGTTATAGCATGTACCACGTTCTTAATATATATATATATATATATATATATATATATATATATATATATATATATCGCTGGCAATTAGTTTTTATTTTTAGATTATAATTTTAGTATTTAAAGTTCTTATTGATAAATATTTACATTTTTTCTTCGCTACAACGATTATTACGGATAATGAATGCCACTACCAAACTATATCTTTTGTGTGGATAGAACATTAATATTTTGAAGTTTATGATGAACTAGTCAATCTATTTGATAACGAAGCGTTCTTATCATATTTTTTTATGAATTACTGTTTTATGCAACTCTTGAAAGGTACTTGGGTTATGATTTTATTACATTAATTACTATTGGTATATTCATTTTAATATTATATAGAGTTTGTTTCTACAATGCATTTATTTTACTATAAGATAATTTTTTGTTAGCTACTTGTTTTTACATGAAAATTTTATTTTCCATTTAAAGAACACATAAAAATTTATGAAATTCCTATACATTCTGTTGTAGGATGATTATTGTAACGACTTGGAATTTTATAGCTTTGATTTGCCAATATGTAATTTTTTTAAAATATTCAATTAATTGTTTTAATAATTAAATAATTCCCTTTTAATTTATAAATAATGATGGAAAATTCATTTTTGAATTTTATTTTTTACATAAATAAGTAGTTCGACGAAAAACTAAAAATGTGACCAAATCATGCTTTTTGAATTTTCAGCGACAAGTTTTAGAAAGTTGTTTACCCTTGCATATAACTTAAACAACATTTAAATGTCTAAACATTTTATTTTGAAATGGAGAATAAATAAAATAAGGAAAAGAATTTAAAAATATAAAAATATATCTTAAATTGAAAAAGAAATGACGGATTTGAAATGAAAAGATTCTTTAAGTGTGTTAATTAACAAATGTACAAGGATTTCCTAAAATCCAACATGTTTTCTTGATACTTTGATGGTTTATGGAATGATGGAAGGGTTGAAAATGCGATTTAGCGGTTATTTTTATATTTTACCTTATATATTCACTGTTCGCATTATTTTTTCAATTCATCTTCATACCTCTTGATATCATCTTTTTCCTTTTCTCTTCTTTTTATAAAGTTAGGAAAATCACATGTTTTAACTCAAAAATTTCTACTTCACTCAAGAGGATTTTAAAAGCGTAAGCTTGCATTGTGGAAGGTGGGATCTCTTTTCTTTGTTTACTATTTAATGAAATAAATGTTGTGAAAATTTAATTGTACCTTGGTTTTGGTTTTTAAATAATTCTCATGTTTAAGTAATTGTTTCAAAAATCTTTTCTTCATTTATATTTGCTTTGAAATAATTAATAGGCTTACTGTAAAGGGAAACATATAAAGAGACGCGTCACAAAAACAATTCACTTCCTCTTCTTACTCTTTGATTTTAGAAAATTTACTTCTTCCATCACATTTAAAAATCTTTTTCGCTTTGACCATTGAGATTTGGCCAAGGCATTCATCAGTAGAGTAATCATCCTAGTGTTTGGTTTTTTTTTAAATAGTCGTAGTCATTTTCGTTGAGTACGATGGTTGAACTATGTCGGTTACAATAAGGAGTCGAGTTATGTCAGTTTTTAGACAAGCTCGATTTGTCGAATGGATTATATAGTCAGGTTCATAGCTGTAAATCATGATTTTTGTAGCAAGTTGTATGATTTTAAGGGATGTGGTGGTGTAGTGGTGGTTAGATGATTGGATTTCGATCATTTAGGGAATTCCAGCAACTTGCTTAGCCAGAGGTGAAATAAAGGTGTTGGAGGCAAACTCGGGTGATGGCGAAGGCGATGGAAGTGGTTGCATTGTCAATAGTGGTTGGAGTTGTCGTGTCAAGCTATGATTAGGGTTTTGAGAACTGTGTTTTTATGCCTGTGTTTTGGGGTTGCAAGCGGCGGTGGGGACCACCGAGTGGGCCAGGGTGTTGGCTAGAGGTGGAGCATAGGGTCGGGGTTCGATTGATGGCGGCGAGGTTAGCGTTGATCAAGTCAACAGCGGTAGGAATTCTTGAAACCTAGTGGTGAATCAATTTTTAGTCGATGGGTCAATTTGGATTTGAGGTGACCGGAAGCGAAGGCGAGGTGGTAGTCGATTCGAACTTAGAGAGTGGGGTTTGTGCACGGTTTTGGTTTGATGATCAGAGGTCGGCGTCAACGTGCATCGGCGTCCACGTGCATTACCGTGCATAGGTAATGGAAGAAGGCAGTTTGATTTGGGAGAAGTGGCTTGGTTTGGGAAGAATCTTTAACTTGGGTTAAATGGGTGGGTTTGGACCGGGTTTTGGGTCTAGTTAAGAAACTTTGTTGTAGTGATGTATTTAATAAAATTGTTTAATTTAATAGTTTAAGTTCAAGAAGTTGTAACACACTCATTTTAGATCCATTTATCCCGGGGTTTCTTGTTCCAGATTCGTATCGACGAGTACAACACTTTAATAAAAATGGTTGATAATACTAGTGAGGTATAATTTGATGATAATTTAATAGTGGTAAAAAATAATTACGTAGTTCGTTAATTATATTTTATCACCGACATTCCTTTAGTTGAATAAAACACCGTTCTGCTATATTTATTTTTACTAGATTTCATTGGACATCTATTAAGAAAATTAAATCCCTGTTCTGCTATTTTATTCATTTGAACATTTATTTATATGTCAGCGCCTGTAATAAAGTGAGTGTTATCAGTTGATTAATAATTATGGATTTTATTTACATATATTTTTGTAATGACCGACTTTTCCGTACGGTTTAAGCTGACAATAAACCACACATGTCCAACCCAAATTGAACGGGAAAGCTGTAACGACCAAGGATTTTTGACGTCTCGAGTTTTGAATATTAATTTTTAATATTCAGTAATACAGTATTTTAATCAAATAAAAATCCCCGTTAAATAACAATTGGTAATAATATACAGTTTTTCAAACCAAGATAATATTTTGAATTTCCAGATTTTTATTTATAAAATAAGAAATTGATTTAAAATGGAATTTCTTATATATATATATATTCAGGACAAAAAAATTTATATATATATATATAATTTGTAAACGAATTCATAGCAAATAAATATAGATGAAAAAAGAAAATATTTTAAATAGAAATGATACGACTTATGGAAAATACAATGTATTATAAATAGAAAGAGTTTAAATTGGATTTTCTTATATATGTGTGTGTATATATATATATATATACATACTAGTTAAGAAGAAATGTAAAATATGTATAAGCTAAATAGAGATAGTATGTTGAAAAACAATATATGAAATGGTAAGTAATATATATATATATATATATATATATATATGAACTAGTTAAATATAGTTTATTAAAAAGTAATATATATTTTTATATATTGAAAAATAAAAGAAGAAATATATATGAAAATATATATGATAATATTATATTGTAGAAATGAGAAAAATTGGCAAAATCATGTTTAGCGATAAAAATGTTATTTTGTGCATAACTATAGAGTAGCAAAAAAAAATTTCTTTGGGTTTTGTATTTTAAATGTAAAATAGAGATGAATATGAAAAATTTAAGTTGTTTATTTCAATACTACTTTGTAATTTTTGTTCTCAAAATATATATGAAGGAATGTTTCAAATCAAAAGAAAAGTAACTAAGTAAATAGAAAGGTAAAATAACCAAAAAGTGAATCATGTAAAAGTAAAACAAAAATTACCAAGCAACAATGTAAACATTTGCATGGTAAGGAAATAGTATACAGCCAAAAGAAAAAAAATGAATATAAACATATATATAAACTTGCCTGGCCAAAAGGAGTAAACATTAAAAATATTCATCTTAACTACTTTTCAACTCAAAACCATATATCATCTCAAACATTTTATCACTGCAGCCACCTCAATTAAATGATCCATCAACCCATCAAGATTTTTGTACAGCATATCAAATCCCTTTAGAGCCCAAAAACCTGTTCAATTGAATACCATTCCACGTCCAGACATGTACATATATAGGCTTGTATGTCTATGCTCAGTTTTGTAAAGTCTGTAAGCAAAAAAAATACTCTGTAAAATTAACACTGTAAAACAAAGCCTGTAAACAAAGCACAATAAAAAGAAAAGGAAGAAATCTCTTTCAAATTCAAATCAAAAGCAAGATTTCAAAGTTCAGATCAGAAAGAAAAAGAGCAACTTGAAGATTTTCAAAGAACAAAGCAATGTGGAATGTGAGATTTAAATTTAAATGCCTGGAATGTTCAAATGTTACTCTGTCAATGTAACAAAGTTAAAAGAAATCATTTTACCCTAGTTTTTAAAAATTGGTATCTCTCTTTCCGATTTTAATTGGCTAATGATGTAAACTAATGAATTGTTAGTTATTGAGTATAGAACACATTAAAAATAGTTGCATCTTGTTAGTTTTATATATTGTGTGAAATAGTCGATTTATAGTAAAACAACCCAATTTTTGTGAAATTTCACCATGCTTAAAACGTGAAATCGAGTATGGATTCATGATTGTGGGATGAAGTTAGGAATTTTAGTAAAGAAATTTTGATTTTTAAAGTATTAGATTAAGAGAAATTTTGGGTTAAACGTTTTTCTCAAAAAAATTAATTTTTGGGATTGTGGTGATCGAGGCGGCGGTGCGTCGACTTTGGATTGGCCGTGGGGTCGAGGGAGAGCTTTCGACCGTGGAGTTTTTGCTCTGGCATGGTGGTTTTAGGGTTTAAGGTCTGTGTATTTTCGGGTTCAGTCATCTCATGACTGGCAAAGAAAGAAGGTGTCGAGCTTGGCTAGGGTTGGCGTGGAGATAGGGGAGGCCGTGGGGGTCACGGTGGTAGTGGAGGCCTGTGTTCTGGTGGTGGGATAAGGCAGGATGAGGTCGACTTGGGGTCGGTGGTAGAAATCTGGGTTTGGGCATGGGTCCGATTTAGGACAAAGAGTGTCAGTGGTGGGGCTATGGAGTGGAGATAGTCGAGTTTGGGTAGGGGCGTTTGCGAGTGGCCTTGGTTGGTCGAACTGCGGCGGGGTTTGCTTGTGCACATGCACGTACACTTATGTACAGGAGGGGAAGTTCCAAGTCGATGGGTGGAGGAGGATCGAACTTTGGGAGGTGATGTGCTGAAGCTTTGGTTTGGGGGTCTCGAGTTTTGTGAGGAGATTTGGAATATGTGATCGATGATAGCAGCAGCGTTGATCAGAGAATTGAGGCGTTGGTTTTGGGTCTCTGGGTTCGGTTGAAAATTTGTAAAAGAGAAGTCAGAGAGAATGGGAGGAGAAGAAAGGGGTAGCGGGTTTTTTTTCCTGTTATTTGAATTGGGCTTCGGCCCAAAACAAAATTGTGAAAAGGTTTCGAAATTTAAATGTTTTAATTTGGTAAATGATTTAGCAAATCTTTGAAATATTATATCACATTCATACGAATCCTGATTTACGCGAGATTCGTTGCGATGGGTTCGTGACGACGAACACTACGTCGTCGTACGAACCGTTGTCGAGTTTGAATAAGTGAAAATTTATAGTAATTTGAAACAGACAGAAATTTAAGTAATCAATTTAAAACTAATATCGTCGTTTGAATTTATATGACCCGTATATTGAAGTGTTTTGCCTGATAAAAATAACGATGGGTTAATTTAATTTAATCATGATGTTTTTGACATCTGTTTAGCAGAATAAAACACCGTTCCACTAATTGTATTAAAATGGACCCATAATGGCAGAATAAATCACCGTTCTGTAATTATTATTAAATATATCTGTTTTGGACATTGACTAGCAGAAATAAAACCCTGTTCTGCTATTTTATTCCTACGGACAACTATTTATTTTCCTGATAAATTATATTGGCGATATGATGTTAAAACATAGTTTGATGTGAATATCTGTATCTGTTGTTTTGGACTATTATGGAACGAATGGTTATTTGATTAATTACCATTATAATTTGTAAGTCTTTTCCGATTTGGAGGTTGACTTTTGAACCAAAATTGTTAAAGATGATTATTACTTATAAATGATATTTTAAAGTTAATTAGTGAATATTTTGATAATGATTTAAAGTGATTATTTTATTATTCTTAAAAAGTATTTAAAAAGGTATTAATTATTATTTCAAAGCTATTTAATTATTTAGATTGTTTAAAGTATATTAATTATTAATTAAAGTTATTTTATAGTGATTGTTTAAAGTTAATTATTACTTAGGGATTAGTTAGGATTAAAGTATATTTATTTTAAAGGCAAATTTATTAAATATTAATAATGTTTTAAAAATAGTATATTATATAGTAAACTTTAATAAAAGGGTTTCAAATATTTTGAAATGAATGGTTTGTGAATATACTTATCCGGTGAGATAAGCATATGCTGTTTTAATTAAGTAATTTTAATTTATTGAAATTTAAATTAAACAAGGCTTAATGTTTTCAGTGGGAAATGAGATATTTGATTGGATGATTGTTTATTTGATAGTTAAATAACCAACTATAAAATCTGGACCCAATATAACTTTGGGAATATCTAGAAGAAACACGGGAATTATGTGGTACGGTTACCTTTCGAGGTGCTATACTGTACGTATAAACTCGCTTCATTCTTCTAGGATGGTGATAAAGAAATCCGTCCACTAAACGATTAGGAGGTGATCTTCGATCTTATTTTAGTCCGTTTATTTACTAAAGAACCGGGGTTGAGTTTATCAGAAATATCGAACGTTGTTTCGAAGAGACCGGGATCAGATAAGTTATCTGAAAACCACTTCGATCCAACAAATACATTTTCGAATGAAGACAAGAGCATGGAGTCGAAGATGGAGCATTGAAGTGAAAGGGCTAATCGCTACTAATCCTGATGATGATTCCAAAATGGATGTAGTATGAGTAGTGCCTTCGGTTCCGTTCGGACCCAGAACGGACTTGTATGGATGAATGCTATTAGTACATTGTCATTGGAGGACAATGAGCATTCTAAGTGAAAATTCCTTTAAAAGATAATCGTAGCCTCTAGCCTCATCAACCGGGAATGACTGAAAAGCAGGAGGAATGTAGCATGGCTAAGTGGGTTGCACCCTAGTAGGGTATGTTTATCACCTTTCTAGATACCCTCGGATATCATTTTATCACTACGATACATGGAATGAGCTCAGAAAGGGTAGGAACACCCAGGGTGATAACATATTCGGTCTATCCAAGTTAGGGATAGTCCGGTCTTGTGTTGTAGGGGATCCAGGCGTGGTCCTCGGTATGCTGTTTCTAGACGTATACTGTGACAAGTGGTACCCCAGTGCCTAGTCATTCGTATGGAATCCATTCTCCAATACGTGCCTTTACGGTTTTTGTTGTAGAGCCTAGTATGCTGGAATTTAATTAATGTAATAATTTCAGCTATTTGAATAAGTATTTGTACTTAGACAGTATTATAATATCATTGGATTTTCTATAAAGGTGTTTTGGTTACCGTAAGGGAAAAACCCATCGTGTTTATATGTGGCGTGGTTTTACGGGATACCTTTGATTTTAAAAGGATTTTGAAAGTTATAACGAATAAAATTCCTTGTGATTTAAATTCTCACGCTGGTTTCACCAGACTGACCCGGACGTGGTTTTTCCTATATGCTCGGGTCAGACCGAGCATATTTCGTGGTTTAGCTGGAAGATTGGAGATTTAGGAGAGGAGCTGGAAGGTCAGAGACGTATTCACGTAGATGATTATATTCCCTTGCATTTAGTTGTATATATATCAGCAATTGTAAGGACAAGTTGTTATAACTGTCCGTGTTGAATAGATTGTATACTCTGATTGATGTCTGTATATGCTTTAGTTACAGTTTTGTTTTATGTAAAGACTTGTTCTATATTATAGATTTTTCATTTCCACTGTGAGATTCTATGATATTCTATTTTCTTTCCATCTTCTTTCTATCTTCTTTCTATTTTCTTTTCTTACTATCCACCTTTCTGTTCAATTTGGACTGGACAAGTGTGGTAAAGTGTTAGTTCAAACTGTACGGAAAAGTAGGTCGTGACATCGTGGTATCAGAGTTTAGGTTGAGCGAATACCTAGGCTTTGGTGAGGTTACTCATTAGAGATAGGGTCAGTAGTACCCTAGAATGAGTCTGAGTGTATATATATATACGAGAGCGCGTATTTGTCAATGATATAAAATGTTTTATATTGTGTTAATTGATCTATTGAGTGGCCCATGGATTCTGGTCAATGCGAGTAGCTAACGTTATTGATAGGGATCTCTAAACACTTGTACAAGGCCAACGAACATAATATTGTTTTAAGTGGGTAAATGAAATAATTTTACCCGGAATATATTTTATATATTAAAGTCATGATTTCAAAATATATAGTATTTTGAGGTGTTGTTTGATAAGGGATGATAATATTTTATCATCTAGGAATTGAATGGTCATAGCCATTAGCTTTGAGTATCCTCTATTGTTGGTCCTTTTGAATTGAGTATTTCCTTAGTGATCCGAGTCCTGTAAGGTAAGAACTTTGTAAAATTTGGATTTTTATTAAATTTTGTTTACTAAAGGAAATTGGAATATTTTTATATAAATATTTTAGGAAGATTTTTCATGGATAAAAGCTAATTTTATAATAATTGATTTGTAAAGAGATATTTGAGGATTAAAACTCCGGTGATTTCAGAAAATTATTTTAAAACAAATTTTTGAGGAAAATGATTTTAGTATTACTTAAGTAAAGTTTTTGAATGATAGCAATTTAAAAAGGAAAATTTATTTGAAGTGTGAACCTATATATGTACTCTTTAGCATATATGAATTCCTGAAACCCTAGGATCTCATTCTTGGTTTTGTTAATTGATTGTAGAGAACCCGTAGTATCGTTCGAGGGGGAGCATTTTCGAAGGCTAGGAGAGATGGCGATCATGACTTAGTTAGAAGGATTCTGAAGGATCCTAATGAGCCATTGATATATGAGGAAGAGTTAGAGGAGGAAATAGAGCCTATCGAGCAGCCATCGCATCAGGAAGAGGAGCCCAAGGAAGAAGCAGAAGAGGAGCCCGAGGAAGAATTCGAGGATGAAGAAAAATTCGAAGACGAGGAAGAATTCGAAAAAGAGGAAGAATTCGAGGATGAGGAGGAATTTGAGGATGAAGAGGAATTTGAAGTAGAGAAAGAACCCGAATCGGAAAATGACGATGCTTCCATCTAGGAAATGGGTGAAGTTGAAAATGAGCCAGTTGCAGATAGAGATAACCGTCAAAGGAAACCAAGCCCAGTGTTTGCATTGGTTTCGGATAACGATGTTGAATCTATGGAGTTGAAAGGTCCCGAAGTGGAGGACTCGGATGGAGAGAGTCCGCAGTGAGTGTTGGTTTGGGTTTAGTGGTCTCTTGCTAGTGTATACCCAATTTGTATGTATTAGTAACCCGTAGACGTCATGTTTGTTGGATTGTAGTCCAGCAAAGTATCTCAGTCGATGTTTGGTATGACTATATATATGTGTATGTGTATATGATGACGGTTAACTGTGGAAGTATTTGATACTAGGTGTAACTGATATTTGGGAATATATATATAAATATATATTGACTTGTGTGATAGGGATGTTTATTAATTCATTAATAAATTGAAATTTGGTTAGTTTTGTTTACTAGCCTGGTTACGGCAATTTCGGGGACGAAATTCTTTTAAGGGGGAAGGAATGTAACGACCCAAGATTTTTGACGTCTCGAGTTTTGAATATTAATTTTTAATATTCAATAATACGGTATTTTAATCAAATAAAAATCCCCATTAAATAAAAAATGGTAATAATATACAGTTTTTCAAACCAAGATAATATTTTGAATTTCCATATTTTTATTTATAAAATAGGAATTGATTTAAAATGGAATTTCTTATATATATATATTCAGGACAACAAAATTTATATATATATAATTTGGAAACGAATTCATAGCAAATAAATATAGATGAAAAAAGAAAAGAAAATATTTTATATAGAAATGATATGACTTATGGAAAATACAATGTATTATAAATAGAAAGAGTTTAAATTGGATTTTCTTATATATATATATACATACTAGTTAAGAAGAAATGTAAAATGTATAAGCTAAATAGAAATAGTATGTTGAAAAACAATATATGAAATGGTAAAATATATAAATATATGAACTAGATAAATATAGTTTATTAAAAAGTAATATATATTTTTATATATTGAAAAATAAAAGAAGAATATATATGAAAATATATATGATAATATTTTATTGTAGAAATGAGAAAAATTGGCAAAATCATGTTTAGCGATAAAAATGTTATTTTGTGCATAACTATAGAATAGCAAAAATTTTTTTCTTTAGGTTTTGTAATTTAAATGTAAAATAGAGATGAATATGAAAACTTAAATTGTTTATTTCAAAACTACTTTGTAATTTTTGTTCTCAGAATATATACGAAGGAATGTTTCAAATCAAAAGAAAAGTAACTAAGTAAATAGAAAGGTAAAATAACCAAAAAGTGAATCATGTAAAAGTAAAACAAAAATTACTAAGCAATAATGTAAACATTTGCATGGTAAGGAAATAGTATACAACCAAACGAAAATTTAAAAAAAAACAAATATAAACATATATATATATATATGTATATATATAAACTTGCCTAGCCAAAAGGAGTAAAAACTAAAAACATTCATCTTAACCTCTTTTCAACACAAAACCATATATCATCTCAAACATTTTATCACTGCAGCCACCTCAATTAAATCCATCAACCCATCAAGATTTTTGTACTGCATATCAAATCCCTTTAGAGCCCAAAAACCTGTTCAATTGAATACCATTCCACGTCCAGACATGTATATATATAGGCTTGTATGTCTATGCTCAGTTTTGTAAAGTCTGTCAGCAAAAAAAAATACTCTGTAAAATTAACACTGTAAAACAAAGCCTGTAAACAAAGCACAATAAAAAGAAAAGGAAGAAATCTCTTTCAAATTCAAATCAAAAGCAAGATTTCAAAGTTCAGATCAGAAAGAAAAAGAGCAACTTGAAGTTTTTCAAAGAACAAAGCAATGTGGAAGGTGGTATTTAAATGTAAATTCCTGGAATGTTCAAATGTTACTTTGTCAATGTAATAGAGTTAAAAGAAATCATTTTACCCTAGTTTTTAAAAATCGGTATATCTCTTTCCAATTTGAATTGGCTAATGATGTAAACTAATGAATTGTTTGTTATTGAGTATAGAACACATTAAAAATAGTTGCAGCTTCTTAGTTTTATATATTGTGTGAAATAGTCGATTTACAGTAAAACAACCCAATTTTTTTTAAATTTCACCATGCTTAAAACATGAAATCGAGTATGGATTCATGATTGTGGGATGAAGTTAGGAATTTTAGTAAAGAAATTTTGATTTTTAAAGTATTAGATTGAGAGAAATTTTGGGTTAAACGTTTTTCACAAAAAAATTAATTTTTGGGATTGTGGTGATCGAGGCGGCGGTGCGTCGACTTTGGATTGGCCGTGAGGTCAAGGGCGAGTTTTCGACCGTTGAGTTTTTGCTCTGGCGTGGTGGTTTGGGGTAGCATGGTGGTTTTAGGATTTAAGGTCTGTGTATTTTTGGGTTCGGTCATCTCATGACTTGCAAAGAAAGGAGGCGTCGAGCTTGGCTGAGGTTGGCGTGGAGATAGGGGAGGCCGTGGTGGTGGAGGCGTGTGTTCTGGTAGTGGAATAAGGCAGGACGAGGTCGACTTGGGGTCGGTGATCGAAATCTAGATTTGGGCATGGGTTTGATTTAGGACAGAGAGTGTCAGAGGTGGCGCTATGGAGTGGAGATAGTCGAGTTTGGGTAAGGGCATTTGCGAGTGGCCTCGGTTGGTCGAACTGCGGCGGGGTTTGCTCGTGCACATGCACGTACACTCGTGTACAAGAGGGGAAGTTCCAAGTCGATGGGTGGAGGAGGATCGGACTTTGGGAGGTGATGTGTTGAAGCTTTGGTTTGGGGTTCTCGAGTTTTGTGAGGAGATTTGGAATATGTGATCGATGATAGCAGCAGCGTTGATCGGAGAATTGAGGCGTTGATCGGAGAATTGAGGAGTTTCGTACGGACATCTATTTATTTTCCTGATAAATTATATTGGCGATATGATGTTAAAACATAGTTTGATGTGAATATCTGTATCTGTTGTTTTGGACTGTTATGGAACAAATGGTTATTTGACTAATTACCATTATAATTTGTAAGTCTTTTTCGATTTGGAAGTTGACTTTTGAACCAAAATTGTTAAAGATGATTATTACTTATAAATGATATTTTAAAGTTAATTGGTGAATATTTTGATAATGATTTAAAGTGATTATTTTATTATTCTTAAAAAGTATTTAAAAAGGTATTAATTATCGTTTCAAAGCTATTTAATTGTTTAGATGGTTTAAAGTATATTAATTATTAATTAAAGTTATTTTATAGTGATTGTTTAAAGTTAATTATTACTTAAGGATTAGTTATAATTAAAGTATATTTATTTCAAAGGCAAATTTATTAAATATTAATAATGTTTTAAAAATAGTATATTATATAGTAAACTTTAATAAAAGGGTTTCAAATATTTTGAAATGAATGGTTTGTGAATATACTTATCCGGTGAGATAAGCATATGCTGTTTTAATTAAGTAATTTTAATTTATTGAAATTTAAATTAAACAAGGCTTAATGTTTTCAGCGGGAAATGAGATATTTGATTGGATGATTGTTTATTTGATAGTTAAATAACCAACTATAAAATCTGTACCCAATATAACTTTGGGAATATCTAGAAGAAACATGGGAATTATGTGGTACGGTTACCTTTCGAGGTGCTATACTGTACGTATAAACTCGTTTCATTCTTCTAGGATGGTGATAAAGAAATCCGTCCACTAAACGATTAGGAGGTGATCTTCGATCTTATTTTCGTCGGTTTATTTACTAAAGAACCGGGGTTGAGTTTATCGGAAATATCGAACGTTGTTTCGAAGAGACCGGGATCAGGTAAGTTATCTGAAAACCACTTCGATCCAACAAATACATTTTCGAATGAAGACAAGAGCATGGAGTCGAAGATGGAGCATTGAAGTGCAAGGGCTAATCGCTACTAATCCTGAGGATGATTCCAAAATGGATGTAGTATGAGTAGTGCCTTCGGTTCCGTTCGGACCCAGAACGGACTTGTATGGATGAATGCTATTAGTACATTGTCATTGGAGGACAATGAGCATTCTAAGTGAAAATTCCTTTAAAAGATAATCGTAGCCTCTAGCCTCATCAACCGGGAATGACTGAAAAGCAGGAGGAATGTAGCATGGCTAAGTGGGTCGCACCCTAGTAGGGTATGTTTATCACCTTTCTAGATACCCTCGGATATCATTTTATCACTACGATACATGGAATGAGCTCAGAAAGGGTGGGAACACCCAGGGTGATAACATATTCGGTCTATCCAAGTTAGGGATAGTCCGGTCTTGTGTTGTAGGGGATCCAGGCGTGGTCCTCGGTATGCTGTTTCTAGACGTATACTGTGACAAGTGGTACCCTAGTGCCTAGTCATTCGTATGGAATCCATTCTCCAATACGTGCCTTTACGGTTTTTGTTGTAGAGCCTAGTATGCTGGAATTTAATTAATGTAATAATTTCAGCTATTTGAATAAGTATTTGTACTTAGACAGTATTATAATATCATTGGATTTTCTATAAAAGTGTTTTGGTTACCGTAAGGGAAAAACCCATCGTGTTTATATGTGGCGTGGTTTTACGGGATACCTTTGATTTTAAAAGGATTTTGAAAGTTATAACGAATAAAATTCCTTGTGATTTAAATTCTCACGCTGGTTTCACCAGACTGACCCGGACGTCGTTTTTCCTATATGCTCGAGTCAGACCGAGCATATTTCGTGGTTTAGCTGGAAGATTGGAGCTTTAGGAGAGGAGCTGGAAGGTCAGAGACGTATTCACGTAGATGATTATATTCCCTTGCATTTAGTTGTATATATATCAGCAATTGTAAGGACAAGTTGTTATATTTGTCCGTGTTGAATAGATTGTATACTCTGATTGATGTCTGTATATGCTTTAGTTACAGTTTTGTTTTATGTAAAGACTTGTTCTATATTATAGATTTTTCGTTTCCGCTGTGAGATTCTATGATATTCTATTTTCTTTCCATCTTCTTTCTATCTTCTTTCTATTTTCTTTTCTTACTATCCACCTTTCTGTTCAATTTGGACTGGACAAGTGTGGTAAAGTGTTAGTTCAAACTGTACGGAAAAGTAGGTCGTGACATCGTGGTATCAGAGTTTAGTTTGAGCGAATACCTAGGCTTTGGTGAGGTTACTCATTAGAGATAGGGTCAGTAGTACCCTAGAATGAGTCTGAGTGTATATATATACGAGAGCGCGTATTTGTCAATGATATAAAATGTTTTATATTGTGTTAATTGATCTATTGAGTGGCCCATGGATTCTGGTCAATGCGAGTAGCTAATGTTATTGATAGGGATCTCTAAACACTTGTACAAGGCCAACGAACATAATATTGTTTTAAGTGGGTAAATGAAATAATTTTACCCGGAATATATTTTATATATTAAAGTCATGATTTCAAAATATATAGTATTTTGAGGTGTTGTTTGATAAGGGATGATAATATTTTATCATCTAGGAATTGAATGGTCATAGCCATTAGCTTTGAGTATCCTCTATTGTTGGTCCTTTTGACTTGAGTATTTCCTTAGTGATCCGAGTCCTGTAAGGTAAGAACTTTGTAAAATTTGGATTTTTATTAAATTTTGTTTACTAAAGGAAATTGGAATATTTTTATATAAATATTTTAGGAAGATTTTTCATGGATAAAAGCTAATTTTATAATAATTGATTTGTAAAGAGATATTTGAGGATTAAAACTCCGGTGATTTCAGAAAATTATTTTAAAACAAATTTTTGAGGAAAATGATTTTAGTATTACTTAAGTAAAGTTTTTGAATGATAGCAATTTAAAAAGGAAAATTTATTTGAAGTGTGAACCTATATATGTACTCTTTAGCATATATGAATTCCTGAAACCCTAGGATCTCATTCTTGGTTTTGTTAATTGATTGTAGAGAACCCGTAGTATCGTTCGAAGGGGAGCACTTTCGAAGGCTAGGAGAGATGGCGATCATGACTTAGTTAGAAGGATTCTGAAGGATCCTAATGAGCCATTGATATATGAGGAAGAGTTAGAGGAGGAAATAGAGCCTATCGAGCAGCCATCGCATCGAGAAGAGGAGCCCAAGGAAGAAGCAGAAGAGGAGCCCGAGGAAGAATTCGAGGATGAAGAAAAATTCGAAGACGAGGAAGAATTCGAAGAAGAGGAAGAATTCGAGGATGAGGAGGAATTTGAGGATGAAGAGGAATTTGAAGTAGAGAAAGAACCCGAATCGGAAAATGACGATGCTGCCATCTAGGAAATGGGTGAAGTTGAAAATGAGCCAGTTGCAGATAGAGATAACCGTCAAAGGAAACCAAGCCCAGTGTTTGCATTGGTTTCGGATAACGATGTTGAATCTATGGAGTTGAAAGGTCCCGAAGTGGAGGACTCGGATGGAGAGAGTCCGCAGTGAGTGTTGGTTTGGGTTTAGTGGTCTCTTGCTAGTGTATACCCAATTTGTATGTATTAGTAACCGTAGACGTCATGTTTGTTGGATTGTAGTCCAGCAAAGTATCTCAGTCGATGTTTGGTATGACTATATATATGTGTATATGATGACGGTTAACTGTGGAAGTATTTGATACTAGGTGTAACTGATATTTGGGAATATATATATAAATATATATTGACTTGTGTGATAGGGATGTTTATTAATTCATTAATAAATTGAAATTTGGTTAGTTTTGTTTACTAGCCTGGTTACGGCAATTTCGGGGACGAAATTCTTTTAAGGGGGAAGGAATGTAACGACCCAAGATTTTTGACGTCTCGAGTTTTGAATATTAATTTTTAATATTCAATAATACGGTATTTTAATCAAATAAAAATCCCCATTAAATAAAAAATGGTAATAATATACAGTTTTTCAAACCAAGATAATATTTTGAATTTCCATATTTTTATTTATAAAATAGGAATTGATTTAAAATGGAATTTCTTATATATATATATATTCAGGACAACAAAATTTATATATATATAATTTGGAAACGAATTCAAAGCAAATAAATATAGATGAAAAAAGAAAAGAAAATATTTTATATAGAAATGATATGACTTATGGAAAATACAATGTATTATAAATAGAAAGAGTTTAAATTGGATTTTCTTATATATATATATATACATACTAGTTAAGAAGAAATGTAAAATGTATAAGCTAAATAGAAATAGTATGTTGAAAAACAATATATGAAATGGTAAGTAAAATATATAAATATATGAACTAGATAAATATAGTTTATTAAAAAGTAATATATATTTTTATATATTGAAAAATAAAAGAAGAATATATATGAAAATATATATGATAATATTTTATTGTAGAAATGAGAAAAATTGGCAAAATCATGTTTAGCGATAAAAATGTTATTTTGTGCATAACTATAGAATAGCAAAAATTTTTTTCTTTAGGTTTTGTAATTTAAATGTAAAATAGAGATGAATATGAAAACTTAAATTGTTTATTTCAAAACTACTTTGTAATTTTTGTTCTCAGAATATATACGAAGGAATGTTTCAAATCAAAAGAAAAGTAACTAAGTAAATAGAAAGGTAAAATAACCAAAAAGTGAATCATGTAAAAGTAAAACAAAAATTACTAAGCAACAATGTAAACATTTGCATGGTAAGGAAATAGTATACAACCAAACGAAAATTTAAAAAAAAACAAATATAAACATATATATATATATATATATATATAAACTTGCCTAGCCAAAAGGAGTAAAAACTAAAAACATTCATCTTAACCTCTTTTCAACACAAAACCATATATCATCTCAAACATTTTATCACTGCAGCCACCTCAATTAAATCCATCAACCCATCAAGATTTTTGTACTGCATATCAAATCCCTTTAGAGCCCAAAAACCTGTTCAATTGAATACCATTCCACGTCCAGACATGTATATATATAGGCTTGTATGTCTATGCTCAGTTTTGTAAAGTCTGTCAGCAAAAAAAAATACTCTGTAAAATTAACACTGTAAAACAAAGCCTGTAAACAAAGCACAATAAAAAGAAAAGGAAGAAATCTCTTTCAAATTCAAATCAAAAGCAAGATTTCAAAGTTCAGATCAGAAAGAAAAAGAGCAACTTGAAGTTTTTCAAAGAACAAAGCAATGTGGAAGGTGGTATTTAAATGTAAATTCCTGGAATGTTCAAATGTTACTTTGTCAATGTAATAGAGTTAAAAGAAATCATTTTACCCTAGTTTTTAAAAATCGGTATATCTCTTTCCAATTTGAATTGGCTAATGATGTAAACTAATGAATTGTTTGTTATTGAGTATAGAACACATTAAAAATAGTTGCAGCTTCTTAGTTTTATATATTGTGTGAAATAGTCTATTTACAGTAAAACAACCCAATTTTTTTTAAATTTCACCATGCTTAAAACATGAAATCGAGTATGGATTCATGATTGTGGGATGAAGTTAGGAATTTTAGTAAAGAAATTTTGATTTTTAAAGTATTAGATTGAGAGAAATTTTGGGTTAAACGTTTTTCACAAAAAAATTAATTTTTGGGATTGTGGTGATCGAGGCGGCGGTGCGTCGACTTTGGATTGGCCGTGAGGTCAAGGGCGAGTTTTCGACCGTTGAGTTTTTGCTCTGGCGTGGTGGTTTGGGGTAGCATGGTGGTTTTAGGATTTAAGGTCTGTGTATTTTTGGGTTCGGTCATCTCATGACTTGCAAAGAAAGGAGGCGTCGAGCTTGGCTGAGGTTGGTGTGGAGATAGGGGAGGCCGTGGTGGTGGAGGCGTGTGTTCTGGTAGTGGAATAAGGCAGGTTGAGGTCGACTTGGGGTCGGTGATCGAAATCTAGATTTGGGCATGGGTTTGATTTAGGACAGAGAGTGTCAGAGGTGGCGCTATGGAGTGGAGATAGTCGAGTTTGGGTAAGGGCGTTTGCGAGTGGCCTCGGTTGGTCGAACTGCGGCGGGGTTTGCTCGTGCACATGCACGTACACTCGTGTACAAGAGGGGAAGTTCCAAGTCGATGGGTGGAGGAGGATCGGACTTTGGGAGGTGATGTGTTGAAGCTTTGGTTTGGGGTTCTCGAGTTTTGTGAGGAGATTTGGAATATGTGATCGATGATAGCAGCAGCGTTGATCGAAGAATTGAGGCGTTGATCGGAGAATTGAGGAGTTTCGTACGGACATCTATTTATTTTCCTGATAAATTATATTGGCGATATGATGTTAAAACATAGTTTGATGTGAATATCTATATCTGTTGTTTTGGACTGTTATGGAACGAATGGTTATTTGACTAATTACCATTATAATTTGTAAGTCTTTTTCGATTTGGAAGTTGACTTTTGAACCAAAATTGTTAAAGATGATTATTACTTATAAATGATATTTTAAAGTTAATTGGTGAATATTTTGATAATGATTTAAAGTGATTATTTTATTATTCTTAAAAAGTATTTAAAAAGGTATTAATTATCGTTTCAAAGCTATTTAATTATTTAGATGGTTTAAAGTATATTAATTATTAATTAAAGTTATTTTATAGTGATTGTTTAAAGTTAATTATTACTTAAGGATTAGTTATAATTAAAGTATATTTATTTCAAAGGCAAATTTATTAAATATTAATAATGTTTTAAAAATAGTATATTATATAGTAAACTTTAATAAAAGGGTTTCAAATATTTTGAAATGAATGGTTTGTGAATATACTTATCCGGTGAGATAAGCATATGCTGTTTTAATTAAGTAATTTTAATTTATTGAAATTTAAATTAAACAAGGCTTAATGTTTTCAGCGGGAAATGAGATATTTGATTGGATGATTGTTTATTTGATAGTTAAATAACCAACTATAAAATCTGGACCCAATATAACTTTGGGAATATCTAGAAGAAACACGGGAATTATGTGGTACGGTTACCTTTCGAGGTGCTATACTGTACGTATAAACTCGTTTCATTCTTCTAGGATGGTGATAAAGAAATCCGTCCACTAAACGATTAGGAGGTGATCTTCGATCTTATTTTCGTCGGTTTATTTACTAAAGAACCGGGGTTGAGTTTATCGGAAATATCGAACGTTGTTTCGAAGAGACCGGGATCAGGTAAGTTATCTGAAAACCACTTCGATCCAACAAATACATTTTCGAATGAAGACAAGAGCATGGAGTCGAAGATGGAGCATTGAAGTGCAAGGGCTAATCGCTACTAATCCTGAGGATGATTCCAAAATGGATGTAGTATGAGTAGTGCCTTCGGTTCCGTTCGGACCCAGAACGGACTTGTATGGATGAATGCTATTAGTACATTGTCATTGGAGGACAATGAGCATTCTAAGTGAAAATTCCTTTAAAAGATAATCGTAGCCTCTAGCCTCATCAACCGGGAATGACTGAAAAGAAGGAGGAATGTAGCATGGCTAAGTGGGTCGCACCCTAGTAGGGTATGTTTATCACCTTTCTAGATACCCTCGGATATCATTTTATCACTACGATACATGGAATGAGCTCAGAAAGGGTGGGAACACCCAGGGTGATAACATATTCGGTCTATCCAAGTTAGGGATAGTCCGGTCTTGTGTTGTAGGGGATCCAGGCGTGGTCCTCGGTATGCTGTTTCTAGACGTATACTGTGACAAGTGGTACCCCAGTGCCTAGTCATTCGTATGGAATCCATTCTCCAATACGTGCCTTTACGGTTTTTGTTGTAGAGCCTAGTATGCTGGAATTTAATTAATGTAATAATTTCAGCTATTTGAATAAGTATTTGTACTTAGACAGTATTATAATATCATTGGATTTTCTATAAAAGTGTTTTGGTTACCGTAAGGGAAAAACCCATCGTGTTTATATGTGGCGTGGTTTTACGGGATACCTTTGATTTTAAAAGGATTTTGAAAGTTATAACGAATAAAATTCCTTGTGATTTAAATTCTCACGCTGGTTTCACCAGACTGACCCGGACGTCGTTTTTCCTATATGCTCGAGTCAGACCGAGCATATTTCGTGGTTTAGCTAGAAGATTGGAGCTTTAGGAGAGGAGCTGGAAGGTCAGAGATGTATTCACGTAGATGATTATATTCCCTTGCATTTAGTTGTATATATATCAGCAATTGTAAGGACAAGTTGTTATATTTGTCCGTGTTGAATAGATTGTATACTCTGATTGATGTCTGTATATGCTTTAGTTACAGTTTTGTTTTATGTAAAGACTTGTTCTATATTATAGATTTTTCGTTTCCGCTGTGAGATTCTATGATATTCTATTTTCTTTCCATCTTCTTTCTATCTTCTTTCTATTTTCTTTTCTTACTATCCACCTTTCTGTTCAATTTGGACTGGACAAGTGTGGTAAAGTGTTAGTTCAAACTGTACGTAAAAGTAGGTCGTGACATCGTGGTATCAGAGTTTAGTTTGAGCGAATACCTAGGCTTTGGTGAGGTTACTCATTAGAGATAGGGTCAGTAGTACCCTAGAATGAGTCTGAGTGTATATATATACGAGAGCGCGTATTTGTCAATGATATAAAATGTTTTATATTGTGTTAATTGATCTATTGAGTGGCCCATGGATTCTGGTCAATGCGAGTAGCTAATGTTATTGATAGGGATCTCTAAACACTTGTACAAGGCCAACGAACATAATATTGTTTTAAGTGGGTAAATGAAATAATTTTACCCGAAATATATTTTATATATTAAAGTCATGATTTCAAAATATATAGTATTTTGAGGTGTTGTTTGATAAGGGATGATAATATTTTATCATCTAGGAATTGAATGGTCATAGCCATTAGCTTTGAGTATCCTCTATTGTTGGTCCTTTTGACTTGAGTATTTCCTTAGTGATCCGAGTCCTGTAAGGTAAGAACTTTGTAAAATTTGGATTTTTATTAAATTTTGTTTACTAAAGGAAATTGGAATATTTTTATATAAATATTTTAGGAAGATTTTTCATGGATAAAAGCTAATTTTATAATAATTGATTTGTAAAGAGATATTTGAGGATTAAAACTCCGGTGATTTCAAAAAATTATTTTAAAACAAATTTTTGAGGAAAATGATTTTAGTATTACTTAAGTAAAGTTTTTGAATGATAGCAATTTAAAAAGGAAAATTTATTTGAAGTGTGAACCTATATATGTACTCTTTAGCATATATGAATTCCTGAAACCCTAGGATCTCATTCTTGGTTTTGTTAATTGATTGTAGAGAACCCATAGTATCGTTCGAGGGGGAGCACTTTCGAAGGCTAGGAGAGATGGCTATCATGACTTAGTTAGAAGGATTCTGAAGGATCCTAATGAGCCATTGATATATGAGGAAGAGTTAGAGGAGGAAATAGAGCCTATCGAGCAGCCATCGCATCAAGAAGAGGAGCCCAAGGAAGAAGCATAAGAGGAGCCCGAGGAAGAATTCGAGGATGAAGAAAAATTCGAAGACGAGGAAGAATTCGAAGAAGAGGAAGAATTCGAGGATGAGGAGGAATTTGAGGATGAAGAGGAATTTGAAGTAGAGAAAGAACCCGAATCGGAAAATGACGATGCTGCCATCTAGGAAATGGGTGAAGTTGAAAATGAGCCAGTTGCAGATAGAGATAACCGTCAAAGGAAACCAAGCCCAGTGTTTGCATTGGTTTCGGATAACGATGTTGAATCTATGGAGTTGAAAGGTCCCGAAGTGGAGGACTCGGATGGAGAGAGTCCGCAGTGAGTGTTGGTTTGGGTTTAGTGGTCTCTTGCTAGTGTATACCCACTTTGTATGTATTAGTAACCCGTAGACGTCATGTTTGTTGGATTGTAGTCCAGCAAAGTATCTCAGTCGATGTTTGGTATGACTATATATATGTGTATGTGTATATGATGACGGTTGACTATGGAAGTATTTGATACTAGGTGTAACTGATATTTGGGAATATATATATAAATATATATATTGACTTGTGTGATAGGGATGTTTATTAATTCATTAATAAATTGAAATTCGGTTAGTTTTGTTTACTAGCCTGGTTACGGCAATTTCGGGGACGAAATTCTTTTAAGGGGGAAGGAATGTAACTACCCGAGATTTTTGACGTCTCGATTTTTGAATATTAATTTTTAATATTCAATAATACGGTATTTTAATCAAATAAAAATCCCCATTAAATAACAAATGGTAATAATATACAGTTTTTCAAACCAAGATAATATTTTGAATTTCCATATTTTTATTTATAAAATAGGAATTGATTTAAAATGGAATTTCTTATATATATATATATATTCAGGACAACAAAATTTATATATATATAATTTGGAAATGAATTCATAGCAAATAAATATAGATGAAAAAATAAAAGAAAATATTTTAAATAGAAATGATATGACTTATGGAAAATACAATGTATTATAAATAGAAAGAGTTTAAATTGGATTTTCTTATATATATATATATATACATACTAGTTAAGAAGAAATGTAAAATGTATAAGCTAAATAGAAATAGTATGTTGAAAAACAATATATGAAATGGTAAGTAAAATATATAAATATATGAACTAGATAAATATAGTTTATTAAAAAGTAATATATATTTTTATATATTGAAAAATAAAAGAAGAATATATATGAAAATATATATGATAATATTTTATTGTAGAAATGAGAAAAATTGGCAAAATCATGTTTAGCGATAAAAATGTTATTTTGTGCATAACTATAGAATAGCAAAAATTTTTTCTTTAGGTTTTGTAATTTAAATGTAAAATAGAGATGAATATGAAAACTTAAATTGTTTATTTCAAAACTACTTTGTAATTTTTGTTCTCAGAATATATACGAAGGAATGTTTCAAATCAAAAGAAAAGTAACTAAGTAAATAGAAAGGTAAAATAACCAAAAAGTGAATCATGTAAAAGTAAAACAAAAATTACTAAGCAACAATGTAAACATTTGCATGGTAAGGAAATAGTATACAACCAAACGAAAATTAAAAAAAAACAAATATAAACACACACACACATATATATATATATATATATATATATATAAACTTGCCTAGCCAAAAGGAGTAAAAACTAAAAACATTCATCTTAACCTCTTTTCAACACAAAACCATATATCATCTCAAACATTTTATCACTGCAGCCACCTCAATTAAATCCATCAACCCATCAAGATTTTTGTACTGCATATCAAATCCCTTTAGAGCCCAAAAACCTGTTCAATTGAATACTATTCCACGTCCATACATGTATATATATAGGCTTGTATGTCTATGCTCAGTTTTGTAAAGTCTGTAAGCAAAAAAATATACTCTGTAAAATTAACACTGTAAAACAAAGCCTGTAAACAAAGCACAGTAAAAAGAAAAGGAAGAAATCTCTTTCAAATTCAAATCAAAAGCAAGATTTTAAAGTTCATATCAGAAAGAAAAGAGCAACTTGAAGTTTTTCAAAGAACAAAGCAATGTGGAAGGTGGTATTTAAATGTAAATTCCTGGAATGTTCAAATGTTACTTTGTCAATGTAATAGAGTTAAAAGAAATCATTTTACCCTAGTTTTTAAAAATCGGTATATCTCTTTCCAATTTGAATTGGCTAATGATGTAAACTAATGAATTGTTTGTTATTGAGTATAGAACACATTAAAAATAGTTGGAGCTTCTTAGTTTTATATATTGTGTGAAATAGTCGATTTATAGTAAAACAACCCAATTTTTGTTAAATTTCACCATGCTTAAAACATGAAATCGAGTATGGATTCATGATTGTGGGATGAAGTTAGGAATTTTAGTAAAGAAATTTTGATTTTTAAAGTATTAGATTGAGAGAAATTTTGGGTTAAACTTTTTTCACAAAAAAATTAATTTTTGGGATTGTGGTGATCGAGGCGGCGGTGCGTCGACTTTGGATTGGCCGTGAGGTCAAGGGCGAGTTTTCGACCGTTGAGTTTTTGCTCTGGCGTGGTGGTTTGGGGTAGCATGGTGGTTTTAGGATTTAAGGTCTGTGTATTTTTGGGTTCGGTCATCTCATGACTTGCAAAGAAAGGAGGCGTCGAGCTTGGCTGGGGTTGGCGTGGAGATAGGGGAGGCCGTGGTGGTGGAGGCGTGTGTTCTGGTAGTGGGATAAGGCAGGACGAGGTCGACTTGGGGTCGGTGATCGAAATCTAGATTTGGGCATGGGTTTGATTTAGGATAGAGAGTGTCAGAGGTGGCGCTATGGAGTGGAGATAGTCGAGTTTGGGTAAGGGCGCTTGCGAGTGGCCTCGGTTGGTCGAATTGCGGCGGGGTTTGCTCGTGCACATGCACGTACACTCGTGTACAAGAGGGGAAGTTCCAAGTCGATCGGTGGAGGAGGATCGGACTTTGGGAGGTGATGTGTTGAAGCTTTGGTTTGGGGTTCTCGAGTTTTGTGAGGAGATTTGGAATATGTGATCGATGATAGCAGCAGCGTTGATCGGATAATTGAGGCGTTGGTTTTTGGTCTCAGGGTTCGGTTGAAAATTTGTAAAAGAGAAGTCAAAGAGAAGGGGAGGATAAGAATGGGGTAGCGAGTTTTTTTCCTAGTATTTGAATTGGGCTACGGCCCAAAACAAAATTGTGAAAAGGTTTCGAAATTTAAATGTTTTAATTTGGAAAATGATTTAGCAAATCTTTGACATATTATAACACGTTCATACGAATCCTGATTTACGCGAGATTCATTGCGATGGGTTCGTGACGACGAACACTATGTCGTCGTACGAACCATTGTCGAGTTTGAATAAGTGAAATTTTATAGTAATTTGAAACTGATAGAAATTTAAGTAATCAATTTAAAACTAATATCGTCGTTTGAATTTATATGACCCGTATATTGAAGTGTTTTGCTAGATAAAAATAACGACGAGTTAATTCAATTTAATCACGATGTTTTTGACATCTGTTTAGCGAAATAAAACACCGTTCCGCTAATTGTATTAAAATGGACCCCTGATGGTAGAATAAATCACCGTTCTGCCATTATTATTAAATATATCTGTTTTGGACATTGACTACCAGAAATAAAACCCTGTTCTGCTATTTTATTCGTACGGACATCTATTTATTTTCCTGATAAATTATATTGGCGATATGATGTTAAAACATAGTTTGATGTGAATATCTGTATCTGTTATTCTGGACTGTTATGGAATGAATGGTTATTTGACTAATTACCATTATAATTTGTAAGTCTTTTTCGATTTGGAAGTTGACTTTTGAACCAAAATTGTTAAAGATGATTATTACTTATAAATGATATTTTAAAGTTAATTGGTGAATATTTTGATAATGATTTAAAGTGATTATTTTATTATTCTTAAAAAGTATTTAAAAAGGTATTAATTATTGTTTCAAAGCTATTTAATTATTTAGATGGTTTAAAGTATATTAATTATTAATTAAAGTTATTTTATAGTGATTGTTTAAAGTTAATTATTACTTAAGGATTAGTTATAATTAAAGTATATTTATTTCAAAGGCAAATTTATTAAATATTAATAATGTTTTAAAAATAGTATATTATATAGTAAACTTTAATAAAAGGGTTTCAAATATTTTGAAATGAATGGTTTGTGAATATACTTATCCGGTGAGATAAGCATATGCTGTTTTGATTAAGTAATTTTAATTTATTGAAATTTAAATTAAATAAGGCTTAATGTTTTCAGTGGGAAATGAGATATTTGATTGGATATTTGTTTATTTGATAGTTAAATAACCGACTATGAAATCTGGACCGAAATATAACTTTGGGAATATCTAGAAGAAACACGGGAATTATGTGATACGGTTCCCGTTCGAGGTGCTATATTGTACGTATAAACTCGTTTCGTTCTTCTAGGATGATGATAAGGAAATCCGCCACTAAACGATTAGGAGGTGATCTTTGATCTTATTTTCATCGGTTTATTTCCTAAAGAACCGGGGTTGAGTTTACTAAAAATATCGAACGTTGTTTCGAAGAGAACGGGATCAGATAAGTTATCCGAAAACCACTTCGATCCAACAAATACGTTTTCGAATGAAGACAAGAGCATGGAGTCGAAGATGGAGCATTGAAGTGCAAGGGCTAATCGCTACTAATCCTGAGGATGATTCCAAAATGGATGTAGTAGGAGTAGTGCCTTCGGTTCCGTTTGGACCCAGAACGGAGTTGTATGGATGAATGCTATCAGTACATTGTCATTGGAGGACAATGAGCATTCTAAGTGAAAATTCCTTTAAAAGGTAATCGAAGCCTCTGGCCTCATCAACTTGGAATGACTGAAAACAGGGGGAATGCAGCAAGGCTAAGTGGGTCACACCCAAGTTGGGTATGTTTATCACCTTTCTAGATACCCTTGGATATCATTTTATCACTACGATACATGGAAGGAGCTCAGAAAGGGTGGGAACACCCGGGGTGATAGCATATTCGGTCTATCCAGGTTAGGTATAGTCCGATCTTGTGTTGTAGGGGATCCCGGCGTCGTCCTCGGTACGCTGTTTCTAGACGTGTACTGTGACAGGTGGTATCCCAGTGCCTAGTCATTCGTATGGAATCCATTCTCCAATATATGCCTTTACGGTTTTGGTTGTAGAGCCTAGTATGCTGGAATTTAATTAATGTAATAATTTCAGCTATTTTAATAAGTATTTGTACTTAGACACTATTATAATATCATTAGATTTTCTATAAAGGTGTTTTGGTTACCGTAAGGGAAAAATCCGTCGTATTTATGTGTGGCATGGTCTTACGGGATACCTTTGATTTTAAAAGGATTTTGAAAGTTATAACGAATAAAATTCCTTGTGATTTAAATTCTCACGCTGGTTTCACCAGACTGACGCGGGCGTAGTTTTTCCTATATGCTCGGGTCAGACCGAGCATATTTCCAGTTTTAGTTGGAAGATTGGAGCTTCAGGAGAGGAGCAGGAGGGCCAGAGATGTATTCACGTAGATGATTATATTCCGTTGCATTTAGTGGTATATATATCAGCAATTGTAATGACAGGTTGTTACAACTGTCCATGCTGAATAGATTGTATACTTTGATGTCTGTATATGCTTAAGTTATAGTTTTGTTTTATGTGAAGACTCGTTCTATATTATAGATTATTTGTTTCCGCTGTGAGATTCTGTGATATTCTATTTTCTTTCCACCCTCTTTCTATCTTCTTTCTATTTTCTTTTCTTACTATCCGCCTTTCTGTTCAATTTGACCTGGACAAGTGTGGTAAAATGTCAGTTCGAACTGTATGGAAAAGTGGGTCGTGACAAAAGCGGATATTAAGGGAAACTAAAGAAGAAAGAAGACTAGAAGAAACTAAACAACACAGAATCTCACAGCGGAACGAATAATCGGTAATATATAACAAATCCTTACACAAAAACGAAACTATAATAAATGTATATACAGACATCAATCAGACCATACTAACCTATTTCAGTCCGGATAGTTATAACAAGCCGTCCTCACAATTGCTGAATAATATACAACAATGAATGCAACAGAAAAATAACCATCTACGTGAATACGTCTCTGGGCCTCCTTCTCCTCTCTTGAAGCTCCAAAAGTATCCAACTAAACCTGGAATTATGCTCAGTCTAACCCGAGCATTATAGGAAAACAACGCCCGGGTCAATCTGGTAAAACTAGTATGAGAACAAAATCAAATGGATTCTTAATGTTTAAATAAACTTTCAAAACAAAGGTATCTCGTAAGACCATGCCACACATAAACACGGACGGGTTTTTACCTTACGATAACCAAAACTTTTATATTAGAAAATCCAGTGATATTATAATAATGTCTAAGGCCCATAATAATAATAATCAAGTAGCTGTGATGCTCGTGAGTGTACATCACAACAATACTAGATCTATAATAAAAAACCGATAAGGCTCGTCTGCTAATTGTCTATGATTTCCATGGACGTGCCCTCAGAACTTCGAGGAACGGTCCTCCTACACAAGGATTAGAAATATCCTTCCGAAGTAGCATAAATCTCTAACGATGTACCATAGGAAAAAACATAGCTGGTCTCACTAAGACTGAGTGCATCGCCCCATGCATGCATAACAACTATAAGTGACGTCTCGGTGTAGCTGACTACACCTTATGGATTTGCCAACCCTACTGGCCATGCCTCATATCTCTGGTTTTAGTTATTATTGCTGATGAGGTTACGTCCGGCATTCCATCTTATGTACCACCACCAAATGGATCACGGAATCCCACATGGATTCCAATAACCCAACGGTCTTGGTCACACATAAATTCCCACATTTCAATTAGATCTTGGAATCACACCCGGATTTCCATACCCCAACGGGTTTCGGAATCACACATGGACCTCAACATCTCAATATATCACTAATCTCCTCCATAGAACCGTATATGGTTTTCGGAGTAGTCATGGGTTTGAGTCATCTTTTTCGAGTACAGTCTTCCGTTTCCCGGGTGCTCCACAAAACCAACCATCGATTTACAGAATGCTCGATACCGGTTCTTTAGGAAATAATCAGAGAATACATAAGAGCTGGGATCACCCCCCAACCGTTTAAGTGGACGGGTCTCCTTATCAATTGTTCAAAAGAATGAAACGAGTTTATATGTATGGTATGGCACCTCTGATGGTAACTGTACCATATAATCCCCACGTTTCTCCTTGATATTTCCAGGATTAAAATCCTTCGATGTTAAGTAGGTAATATTTCCCTACCACCAAAATTAAGAAGGATTACCTATTTAGGCCAAGATTTGGTAGTCGGTTATTTAACTATCAAATAAACAACATTCAAACAGAGGTTACATTTCCCACGGAAATCCCTAAGCCTCTTTTAAATAAATCCTTTAATTATTTAAATTCACATTTCAGATACTTGAAAATCACTTCCATATACTTATCTCAACATGATAAGTATATTCACAAACCACTATATTTTCGATACAGAAATATACCATATACTTATCTCAATGGTATAAGTATATTCACAAACCATTTCACTTTCAAAACTAAGAAACTTGAAAAATCTTAAAAATAGAGATAGAAAGAACCGTTCAATATCGACTATGAATCGTAGCTTACACAATGGTTACGTCGCTATCCCAACGAATCCATAATAAACTGTAGGCAATCCCTGCACCTCGAATTACGCCACAAAGATCAACCATTTCTTCCCAAATCCCTTTTATTTTATAAATAATACCAAATCTACTTACAAAGTTTCTTTATAAATCTCCAATCCCATTATAAAACATTATTAATAAATCTCAAACCCCATTTACAAAACTTCCCCTTTCAGATCTTTAAACTCATTTATAAATATCCAAAACATTTACAAAACTCTTCCCATATTTAATCCAACCCATAATGGACTCTTTAAGTCAATCAAGTCCTCTTGATAAACCATAAGTTCCTTAAAATAGCATTAAATAACAAATTACTATTTAAACATCCTTCTATTTCATTTTAATCAAATCTTATTTAAAATAATAACTTTAAAATCTATATATTAAATTAAATTAATTTCAAACACTATTTTTGTATTAATACGTTAACTTCAAATCAATATTAATATAATAATTAGTTAACTTTAAACGTTATTAAAATAGTAATTAATTAATCTTAAACTAATATCAATATGAAAATTAATCATCCTTTAAATATAATTAAATAACTTAAATCAATATAATTAATTAACTTTAACCAAAAGTTAAAACATAGATAATCCTTTAAATAATTAACTAAAATATAATTAAAACATTTCTAAACCATAACTTAATAACTTTAAAATAATGCTTAAACTAAAACATTTAAAAATAATAATTAAATAACTTTAAAAATAACTTTTAAGAATCATATTAATAAAATAATTAACTTTAAATCATTATTAAAATAATTATTAATTATCTTTTGACTACGATTACTAATAAGATACTACCTTTTTAAAATCTTATTACTAAATAATAACTATCTTTAAATTTTATAATAATAATTATTCTTAAATTACTTTCAAAACAATAATTAGTTTTTCCGAATTTGAAGGAGGCTTAACGATCACCATGGTACTTAACAAGCAACCATATTATTCAATTAACTTTTCAAGTTAACAACGGATATTTACATAATCCACAACTATATAAATAAATCCAACACTTAATCATAATTGGTTAATATATCACTTATTCAAGGTGGCATATCAGTTTACGATATATAATCAATGTCTAAACTATAAAATAGCAGGACAGGATTTATTCTACTATTTAATTGCCAAATTAATTTAATTAACGGAATAATGTTTATTCCGCTAAACCAATGTCCAATTACCATATTCGATCCACTTTAACTCAATAGTAATTTATTTGGCCAAATAAACATCAATAATTAAGGTATACAAATTTAATCGACGTTATTATTTAAAATAACATAATTAATTTATGTCTGTATTAATATGTCCTAAATTTATACTTGTTCAAAGCTATCCATAAATCATACGACAACATTATGCTCATTAATACGAGTCCATTGCAAAACTCCGCGAGCGAAACGGATTTCAAACGAACACATTATCACATTTCGAAGTCTTTAACATACCTAAATAATTAGAGATTTAACAAGAAAAATATTTCTCACCCAAAAATATCCAATCCCAAGGCCCAGGTTCACGTGGCCGAAAGCTTCCAATGCCTGCCACCATTCTCCTCCCATGCATGCAATTGAAAACAATAATAAGGGCCTATTTGCAATCTCTCTTTATATAAACAATACTTCCTCCTTCAAATATTATTTGCATGCTCCAAGTCTTCTCAAAACACACGACCGCAACTTACTACCTTCTTTCCCAATCCAAGAAACTGACCTCCGCACACCATTTCACCATACCACCAACACACATATGCACACTTACACCTATCTCGACTAACACTTCATCACCCACGGCCCACTATGCTTCCTTCCATGAATAAAAAGTACGCATGAACATCTTCCTTCCCATGCTTACACTCAAGAATGGCCAAGCACGCATCGGCAAATGAGGGAAGAAGAATGGGAAAGTGGAAAAAATGGCTGCTGCTTCAAAGACAGACAAACATTCTGAATCCTTTTGCGGGAACAGAAGAATGCATAGCTCTAGCAATGTTCATCATTTACATTAGGTCTCCAAGTTTGCTCTAACCTTATCCTCACATGAGCAAGGAATAGCAGTAACTTCAAGGTGATCAGCATAATTGTCAGATATCTGCTCAATATGCCCTTGCGGAAAATAAAACACCAAGCCTCCAACTTTTGGAACAACAACTAGAGGTTCGACACATGCATGTCACAATTCCTTATAAAAGTCATCACCTGCATCTTTGGAGCGATGGTCGCTGGAAGAAAAGCTATACACTTTTGAAGAAACCATAGTGATTAATGGCTAATTTCTCCTTCGAGATCGACTATTGATAGTATTATTATTTGATTTGTTCTGTGCTGTTTGGAATTTCTTTTCTTGTTGCTGGAAAAGAAGCCAAAGGCAAGACAGAATATAATAAGGAAACCCATTTTTGTTTGTTCCTGTGCGTCCCTTTTATAATACCAAAGATCATGAAACAAAATTATTGTGTTTTAAAGCGCACCCAGACAAACAAACATGGCATCAAATATGGCAACAACATCTAAAATTGATGTGTGCGTGTGGGTATAAATTATGTGCATCTGAAAATTTTATTTCGAGATACTCTACTACACAATATTTCATTTGCGTACGAGCGTCGAACGATGGAGATAAAAATACTATTGCACACAACAGTGTGACGTGATCATAAAACAATAAATAAAATGAAAGTGTACGTGCAGTACTAAGGATCGTGTAATATGATATATAAATGCGGAAACTGATAATAACAGTAAAATAAAAATTAAAGTAAGCACACCAGGAATTTTTATACTGGTTCGAACTTCCCGTTCTACGTCCAGTCCCAGAATACCCTCTGGATTTAAACTAAACCCCTCACTTAACCCGGAGGAATAGGTATACGACACCTGAGCAGCCGAACAGGAATTTTTACGCCTCAATAGTCGAAGAGGACTTCAACTTAATGCAAATAGCTTGTTGACGAATGTGTTCTGAATAACACTGATTGTCTTTTGATAGTACAACTTTCCTATAATCAAATCCTCAAGAGTATATATGTGTGAAGATATAGAAGGAAGATGATCACGTAGAATCGAAGTATATGAATTAAATCAAGGATTCTAGTAATATTAAATAAGAATGATTGCTTTTATTTGCAGAGAATAATAGAGAATAGATTTAAGAATTATAAACAAGAATCGGTGATTGTAGAAGTGAATTGAACATGTTTATATAGTTGTAGAATAGTTACAATCTTTCATGAAGAGTTTCAATCAAGAGTTGTGTCCATATCTGTTGGATTAAAGGACATTCCTCTTCATGAACAATTGCACCTCTTCAGAAAACTAGCCGTTATGTTCTAGTCGGTTGACCGAGAAACCTGGGCCGGTCAGCTGAGTTTACAGACGTGAATAAAACGGTGCATATCTGTGCACTGGACACAGAGTCGGTCGGCCGAAGTTTCTGGTCGGTCGGCCGACCTGTTGTTATTTGCACAGTGCACACTTATTTTTGTATAAATCAATTTGTGTGTATGTGTGACTACTTGAGAAATGATTGTAACAATATTCTAAGACTCAATAAAATAAAATATTCATACTAATATCTAGATTGTACTCTTGTCTCCTTTGTAGTGTGCAATATATGGTTATTCTCCTTTTTGTCGCTTTCGTATAGTATTCTCGTCGTATGATATCTGAAGCTTGTGTCATGAATCAAAACTCATGAATCAACATTCTCCCCCTTTTTGATTGATGACAATACTTATGTGACGAAGTAGTACTTATCTATATTATAATTCTCCCCCTGAATATATGGCGACTTTTCTGCAAAATATTTGTTAGCTTTCATACATTTCTCCCCCTTTGTCATCGACAAAAAGGAAACTTACTAGATGTAATATGTAAAAGAAATGTGAATTATTGAGTTTTAAATATTACATATTCAAACCAAAATAGGAATATTTAAAGATATTTTCTTAATACACAACATTTAATATAAAAAAACATATTGTTCATAAAGAAATTCTTGAAAATAAAACAATACGATTACTCCTCATCATCATCGAAATCCCAAAATTCTGGACGAATATTTTCTTCCGGAGGAACATGTTCCTTACCACGCCTTTGAGTGTGAGGAGCATGAGTCCCCGATGTACCGAAACTTGTGTTATCTGAAGTAGACCAAGAGAGAAATTTGGTGCAGGTCTTTTTCCGGGAGCAACAAAAGAGGCACCGACTTCGGAAGTACATGATAAGGCATCCCATAAATTCACGAAGAAGCCCTTGATTTTCTTGAGACGACCATCAATTTTTCGTAGCCGGGCATCCAAGGCTAGTTGATTTTGTGCCAAAATATCAATGGCCACTTCCGTACTCATTCTGGGAGTTGGTCGTTGAATTGAGGATTGGCGGGTTATACGTTCCATAGCATGAGTAGATGGTTGAGGTGTAGAATAGCTACGACGTAGTTGTTCTCTCAGAGTATCACTCCATTGCTCAAATCTTATAAATCGAGGTGGAGCATCAGGTAATTTCATTAACTTTATGGTCCGCGAATCAAAAATACAGACTTTGGAGGTTTCGGATTCCGGAGCATTGATGACCAAGCTATTGATCAATCTCATTATGTATTCTCTATAATAAATATGGAGCATCTTTCCTTGGTTAAAAGAGAGAAATTCATTCATAAGAAGTTGTGACCAATTAACTCGTATTTTCCTACAAATAGCATACAATGCTTTAAAATTTTCGGGATATACGAGATGATATGAACCACCTCTAGGAACTAAAGATTTCATCATGAATCGATGAAGGAGTCGAGCTTTTGGTCTAAGCGATGATGTTTGTCTAAAATCCGTTGCATCATCTTCGAAAAATAGATGGCTTATCCGGTCACGAGTTGATATATTACAATCTACATCGTGTAATGAGATACCACCCAGTCTAGCATCCAAAATGTGGTTAATTCGATCAATGGAAAGGAAAATCGAAGTGCCACAAACCGATGTCCAAATACAGTTTTCAGTGTTTCTCGACGGATTGACAAGGTTGAGGTTTGCTAGAAATAACTTGACCATAATATGATTGATTTTCAAGTTATTTTTCCTATGGTCAAGGAATGTATCAAGACCACTCTCAATGGCGACCGTAGGAAGCAAAGTCAGGATAACTTACAAATGATTCTTCAAAGATTTTGGTATCTTGAAGTTGTATCCATCTTTGAAGAGCTATATCATTAACTAGCCATGAAGCAATTTGAGTATCCACTGAAGTAGATGAAGATGAGCCACCGGTTGTCTTTGATTTCTTCTTGGGAGCCATTTTTTTGGAAGAAAAGATTAAAAATTTGAGAAGTTTTAATGGGGGCTAGGATAAAAAACTGTAATTGGGAAAGTAAGAGTGAAGAGATAGGTTGAAAAGGTGAATGGATGGGTTGTTAAAAAGGAATATAAACAGTAGTTTTATACGCTCGGTCGACCGGAAGTCTAGGTCGGCTGACCAATCTGGTAATATGAGAGTTGCTGAAACTCTCGAGAAGGGTTCGGCTGACCGACTTAGGGTCTTCGGTCGACCAACCCTGTTGTACATGTATTTTTGAGATTCTCGGGAAGGGTTCGGTTGACCGATTCAAGGTCTTCGGTCGACCGACCCTGTTAGAAATGCACTTTTTGTAATTTTCATAAAGAAATATATTTTATTATTAATGCACTATATGTATACATTTTATTGAACAAACAACAACATATATATATGCATAAAAAAAAATTTAGCCACCGTTCGTTAAAATCTACGTTCCCATGAGTTTGGGGACGGAACATCTTCTATAGGTGACCATCTTGGAGTTATTGGAGTTTGAACAGGGTTTGAAGAGGATGAGGGTCTATAAGAAGGTTCAGCAACATCATCCTTCTTTGATGAACAAATTTTCATGGCAATCTTTTCTAGAAAACTTAAACGTCTTGCCGTGACTTTTTGTTCATAGTAGAGTTCACGTTGCATATCCATTTGTTGTTGTTGGTAGTGATGAATTTCATCAATTTTTTGTTTGGTGGTTGGAGATATTACCATCGTATTCTTCCCATTTTTCTTTTCAGGTGTATAGCCTGTATGGGAGTCTTCCCATGGTTTCCACCCATGTCGTGGGTCTTTATCCGGAGAAGAGAAGTCAAGGACACGTTTAGGCATGGGAAAGGTAGGATAGGGGCCATTTTCAGGGATGCGGTCGGAACCATCATCGTCTGGAGATGTGTATGATAGATGGGAGTTTTCGGAATTATAGTAGTCATTGTTTGAAGACATTTTTCAAGTTTTTTTTTAAATTTTTCTTAGTATATGTTTTGAAAAATAAGCATAGTATATATAACCATCTTGTTTGCTGAAAAATTAGTGGATAGGAATTAATTTTAAATATGATCACAGAAGTTTAAGAATAAAATTGTTTGTAAATGTATGATTTATAAGATAAGAACTAAATATAGTTTTTCTGAAAATAGAACAGATAAAACAAACTTCAAAGAGAACTAAAACAAGAAACACCCATAGCTCAAGTAGCTATAACACAACATCTAACAAGAAAGTCAGAGGTCATGAGTTCGAGTTCCGCTTTGGTCAGAAATAAAACAATTTTTTTTTCGATATTTTTGCATATTTTATTCATAAATCTTTAAATGACATTATACCTAAATCACGTCTAAGTTTTATAAAGATATTTTCATTTAGCGGTTTAGTAAAAATATCAGCAATTTGATTTTCAGTATTGATAAATTCTAAATTTATTAATCCTTTTTCCAAACAATCACGAAGAAAGTGATGACGAATATCGATGTGTTTTGTTCGTGAGTGATTGACCGGATTTTTAGAAAGATTTATTGCACTAGTATTGTCACAATAAATTATAGATTTTTCAAGATGACAATTAAAATCTTGTAGTGTTTGCTGCATATATACGATTTGTGCACATGCCAAAGCAGCAGATATATATTATGCTTCACACGTCAATAAAGAAACACAGTTTTGTTTCTTACTAAACCAAGAGACTAAGGAACGTCCAATGAAATGACACGTTCCGCTCGTACTTTTTCGATCCGTCCGACTTCCTCCAAAATCAGCATCGCTATAGGAGACTAATTCGAAAGGACATTCTTTCAGATAAAATAGTCCGAAATCTTTGGTTTTATTTAGATAATGAATAATGCGTTTAACTGCTCTCATATGTGACTCTTTGGGATTTGCTTGAAATCGAGCACATAAACAAACACTCATCATTATATCGGGTCGACTCGCTGTTAAATAGAGTAAAGATCCAATCATACTACGATATAGCTTCTGATCAACACTTTTGCCCTCCTCGTCTCTATCAAGATGAGTAGTTGTGCTCATTGGAGTTGGCTTGGCAGAAGTGTTTTCCAGACCAAATCGTTTAATTAAATTACAACAATATTTTTCTTGATTAATAAAAATTCCATTTTCAATTTGTTTAATTTGCAATCCAAGAAAATATGACAATTCTCCTATATGAGACATTTCAAATTCATTTGTCATTATAGTTGAAAATTCCTGACATAGTTTTTCATTTGTCGAGCCAAAAATGAACATAACAACCATTAGCTATAGCTTCTGCCCAAAAGTGTTTCGATAAAGTGGTTCCATTTAATAAAGTTCTTGCACATTCTTGTAACGTTCTATTTTTCCTTTCTACAACTCCATTTTATTGTGGTGTTCTAGGAAACGAAAAATTATGGTTAATACCTTTCTTGTTACAAAATTGTACAAAAGCTTCATTTTCAAATTCTCCTCCACGATCACTTCTTATATTTTTAATTTTCAAACTTTTAATATTTTGAATTCTTTTAACAAAAACTTTAAAATTATCAAAAGTATCACTTTTATTTTTCAAAAAGAAAATCCAAGTATATCTAGAAAAATCATCTACAATAACAAATACATATCTATTATGATTAATAGACTGCACTTGAGTTGGACCAAAGAGATCCATGTGTAATAGTTCAAGTGGTTTTTCTGTAGATATTACTTTCTTTGATTTAAAAGAGGATTTTGTTAGTTTTCCTAATTTACATGCATCACAAAATATATTAGTTTTGAATTTTATATTAGGTAATCCTTTAACTAATTTGTTTTTAGCTAGTTTGTTGATAGTATTAAAATTGATGTGACAAAATCTTTTGTGCCAAAGACAAGAATCGTTTTCTTTAGCTACTAGACACAAATTTGAATCATTATTAACATTCATATTTAAGATATAAATGTTTTTATCTCGTTTTCCTTCAAAAATAGTGTTATGATTTTTATCAAAAATATTACATTTATTTTCTGAAAAAGTTATATTAAAACCTTTATCGCATAGCTGACTAATACTTAATAAATTGTGTTTTAAATTTTTAACTAATAAAACATTAGTAATAAGAGGTAAATTAGAGGTACCGTTGCTACTGACATCGCCTTTGCCGATGATATATCCTTTTGAGTTATCTCCAAAGGTGACTGCTCCTCCATTTGAGTATATAATGTTTGACAACATTTCTTTGTTTCCAGTCATGTGTTTTGAGCAACCGCTATCTAAAATCCATTTTCCTCTCTTCTTATGTGGTACCTGCAAAAAGTTTATAAAAAGTTGGTACCCAATCTCTTTAGGGTCCTAAGAGTTAGATCTTAGGAAGCCAAACCCATACAGATTCAGAATTCCCTTTATAAACATAATTCTTGTTATTATGAACAGTTTCCATAAACATTTTGATATGTTTATTCCTTATCAAAACATTATTTGTTTTTGGAATCCATATCTTGATGGTTTTAGTATTTTGGTAAACTGTTTTCTTAATATCTTTCTTAATATTATTATTAATCCTACTTTTAGCAAAATTATTTTGTTTCTTAAATCCTAGTCCAGATTTATTGTTAGAGGATTGAGAATTTTCTAGTATACTAGAAAGATTCTCTCTTCCTTTATTGAAATTAGATACATTTTTAGAAATATCATCAAATTTTTTTTAAGACTAGATTTTTCTAACTCTAAATCTTTAATCTTAGAGTTTAAACTATTATTTTCGAAAAGTAAAACATCATTTTTATTTTTCTGAATTTCTAGTTCTTCAGATATTGACAAAATTTGAGAAGATAAGTTAGAATTTGATTGTTGAGAAATTTCAAGTTCTTCTTCTAATATTTTCTTCTCATCTTTTAGCATATCTACTTCTAAGACTGTTCTATCTAACTTTCTTTGCAACTCCTTATTTTTCTTTTTAAGTTGCTTTGCTAAATTTACAAATTCAGAATTAATTTCAATTAAATCTTCAAAAGTAAGATCACTTACATCGTCTGACGAAGCCATGAAGCACACATTTGCTTGTTCATTATCATTTTCACTCTCTGATGAGGATGATGAGTCAGTGTCGTCCCAAGTGACAGAAAAAGCTTTTCGTTTGGTTTTGTCCTTCTTGAAATTATTCTTTTTACACTCTGGACAATCCTTCTTCATGTGCCCTTTCTTATGACATTCATAACATTCCATTGCCGAAGATGATGGTTTGCTGCTATTGGAATTGTTGTTGAAATTATTTTTGTTCCCCTTGAATTTGTTTTTGTTGAATTTCAAAAACTTTTTGAAATTTTTAGCGATCATTGCCATATCTTCATTATCCGAGTCAAAGTCATCTTTTTCTGCTTGGAATGCCACAATTTTCTTTTCTTGTGCTCCATTTCTTTTTGCCTGCAAATTTACTTCGTAGGACATTAAATTACCTATTAATTCTTTTGGTTTTAATGTTGACAAATCGCTTGCTTCTTCAATGGCTAGAACTTTTCTTTCCCGTTCGTCCATTAAAGAATTTAAGATTTTTATAACAACATCAAAATCAGTAAACTTTTGTTCTAGTGATAGTAAAGCATGATAAATATCCTGACATCTAGAGTACATGTCATTTATAGATTCATTTGGCCTCATTTTGAAGTTTTCAAATTGATTTTTCAACATAGAGATCTTGCTTAATTTAACTTTATTCGTTCCTTCATGTGTTATCTTAAAAGTTCTCCAAATTTCATAACTAGAAGTGCACATGCTAACTCTATTGAATTCATTTCTATCTAATGCACAAAATAAAATATTCATAGCCTTCGCATTTGATGTAGCATCTAGTTTTTGTGTGACTCCAAGTTGAGTATTCTCCAGTAGGAGTTGTGTACTCACTTTGTATAACATTCCAGATATCAAATCCACTAGATTGCATATAAATTCTCATTCTAGTTGACCAATAATTATAATTTATACCATTAAAAAGTGGAGGTCGTGAAGTTGATTGACCCTCTGTGAAACTAGTATTAGTGTTAGTGTCAAAATCGTTAGTATGTGTTGTTGCCATATTACTAGAAATAGATATCAAATAACTTTGTGACGGTTATAGGATTTCCTTGCTCTGATACCAAATGAAAATGTACGTGCAGTACTAAGGATCGTGTAACATGATATATAAATGCGGAAACTGATAATAGCAGTAAAATAAAAATTAAAGTAAGCACACTAGGAATTATTATACTGGTTCGAACTTCCCGTTCTACGTCCAGTCCCAGAATACCCTTTGGATTTAAACTAAACCCCTCACTTAACCCGAAGGAATAGGTATACGACACCTGAGCAGCCGAACAGGAATTTTTCCGCCTCAACAGCCGAAGAGGACTTCAACTTAATACAAATAGCTTGTTGACGAATGTGTTCTGAATAACACTGATTGTCTTTTGATAGTACAACTTTCCTATAATCAAATCCTCAAGAGTATATATGTGTGTGAAGATTTAGAAGGAAGATGATCACGTAGAATCGAAGTATATGAATTAAATCAAGGATTCTAGTGATATTAAATAAGAATGATTGCTTTTATTTGCAGAGAATAATAGAGAATAGATTTAAGAATTATAAACAAGAATCGGTGATTGTAGAAGTGAATTGAACATGTTTATATAGTTGTAGAATAGTTACAATCTTTCATGAAGAGTTTCAATCAAGAGTTGTGTCTATATCTGTTGGATTAAAGGACATTCCTCTTCATGAACAATTGCATCTCTTCAGAAAACTAGCCGTTATGTTCTGGTCGGTTGGCCGAGAAACCTGGGCCGGTCAGCTGAGTTTACAGACGTGAATAAAACGGTGCATATCTGTGCACTGGACACAGAGTCGGTCGGCCGAAGTTTTTGGTCGGTCGGCCGACCTGCTGTTATTTGCATAGTGCACACTTATTTTTGTATAAATCAATTTGTGTGTATGTGTGACTACTTGAGGAATGATTTTAACAATATTCTAAGACTCAATAAAATAAAATATTCATACTAATATCTAGATTGTAGTCTTGTCTCCTTTGTAGTGTGCAATATATGGTTATTCTCCTTTTTGTCGCTTTCGTATATAGAATCTGAATTGATCGCTACTCGAATACATGATTCCACTTCCAAACCAGTATCGCTCACCTGATTTACTAATGCGGACCGTGATCAGGTTCCTCAGTTAGGAACCTTTTCCCTCTTCACATAGCTGTAGCTATTATAGGAAAATCTCGGTTCCATATCAAGAATCCTCCTCAAGTGCTCGCCATCATAAATTGAGTAATAGATCCTTATTTAGAACGGTGTGAAACATTTAAAAGTCTTGTACTCAAATATTAGATCAAAACTATATGAAAATAGAAATGATCTATGTCCACCTTCGCACTTATTTAAATTGTTTACTTCTAACCAATTCTATTACTATTAATTTATTTATGAAAACATTTTATAAAAATTCCTACCTAGGTTCAAATATTTTAGATGATACAACTTATTTATGAAAAACATTTTCATAAAACATAGCTTAAGTTTTTTTTAAAAAACTAGTATAACACCCTATTACATCCTAAGGTACACACCAATATTAGATTCAGACTTTAAATTTAATTCACTTATGAATTTTAAACACCCGGGTTTTATTCAAAGCACCTTTTTGAATCAATACCATATCTTTTGGAAACTTATGGGTCAAATACCTAGGTATTTATTTTCAAAAACTTTTGAAATGATATTATATATATTTTAATCCATAACATACATACATATATATATACATATAGCACGAGTAACCCCAAAAGTATACCAAGGAACTACCAAACAATATCATATACTTTCTTCTAAGAAGAATAATACTCAAGAGAACGTTTACCATCCGAATGTATCTCTTACCCTATTTTAGTTGTTTTCGAGCCACTCGAACTAGTTAACTTAAAACTACATTTTTTTTCTAACCCATCTTGAAATAATATCATTAATATATTTCCATCGAAATATTTCAACGAAATACCCAATTCCAATTTGCTTTAAATTCGCTCGGATTCGAACTCGTTCTGACCGTACAATGACAAATAGAATAATTTACTAAGTGCTCAACACCGTTCGCCTAAGCCAACATCTGATCGTCACTGAGAAGATTATTCTGATCATCACAAAACAAATCAGAATTTATTTTCTGGACCAAATCCAAAGGAATACCCATTTTTTCTATAAAGTTCCTTTTCAAAGGTATTTATACTTAAATATATTTCTAAGAAAGATATTTCCAAAATATTGATATACCAAAAACCTCTTTAAGAAAACCATTATTATTATCATCATCATTTCCAAAGTCATTTATACTCTGAAACTATCTTCAACAAAATTATTATTTCTTTTCCACAAATCATTTAAAATAATATACACTTTTACTTTGTAGTAAATCAACCCATACTTTTGGAATCAAATCAAATTTATTTTATCAAAACAATTTTATAGCAAGACTCTTACGGTAGCAATCCCCTTCTTAGAAATGATTTTACCCCAAGAACATTTTCAATTACTATTATTAACCTGTAAACCATGAAAACCATTTTGCCAAAATCACTGGGATTTAAACTCTCGAATTTCTTTTATTTATAAGGCACATTTTAATAAATCAAATTTATAAAATATTCCCTTTTAAAGGAAATCATCCTCAAATAAAAATATTCTAACTCTCTTATATAATTAATTTTTCAAGTATTTATTTCAGCAATATCTAAGTTTCTTTTAATAAACTTCTTTTATAAAACCACAATTTAATTCAACCCACTTATATCTTCAATTATTTCCAAAATATTTCATAATATTCCAACTTCCTTTTAAATAAACAACCTTTAAAAATCATATTTTAACCCAACATTATCAACGAACGCCTTAATTCACAAGGTATTCGTTTCGATGTTCCTGAAATTCCTATCTACCCAACCCAGGTTTGGAAAAGGAAGATTCAAGATAGATTAATAGATAACAGTCAATGCTCAAAAATGGGCGAGCATGACCGATCAAATCCTAGATGATAATGATGGAATACTATCAGTTTCTAACAACCAAGCACAAGCAAGAGTAACTATAATAAATTTTTGGGAAAGATATTTCATTTTTATATATAAAATATAATTTTGGGTAAATTATTTCATTTACCCATTTAAAACAATACCGTGTCAATCGTTCTTATTCGAGTGTTTAGGAAATCCCTATCGATAACGTTGGCTAAACGCATCGAGTAGAATTCTTAAGCCACTCAACCGATCAAACAACACAATATTGAATATATTTATGAAAATAACAAATACGCGCTCTTATATATACTCTCAAACTCATCCTAGGGTCTCGCTTACCCTATCTCAAATGAGTCAACCCCAACCAAGCCTAGGTGTTCACTCAACCTAAGCTCTGATACTAACTGTAATGACCCACTTTTCTGTACGGTTTAAGCTCACAATAAACCACACGTGTCCAACCCAAATTGAACGGAAAAGCGGATAGTTAGGGAAAAGAAAGAAGACAAGAAGAAACAAAACAACACAGAATCTCATAGCGGAACGAATAATCTATAATAGATAAAAATCTTTACAAAAAAATGAAACTATAATAAATGTATATACAGACATTAGTGTATACTAACTTGTTTAATCCCGGACAGTTATAACAACTCGTCTTTACAATTGCAGAATAATATATAACAATGAATGCAATGGAAAATTAACCATCTACGTGAATACGTCTCTGGGCCTCTAGCTCCTCTCCTGAAGCTCCAAAAGTATCCAACTAAACCTGGAATTATGCTCGGTCTGACCCGAGGATTATAAGAAAACAACGCTGGGTCAGTCTGGTAAAACCAGCGTGAGAACACAATCAAATGGATTCTTAATGTTTAAATAACCTTTCAAAACAAAGGTATCTCTTAAGAACACGCAGCACATAAACATGGACTGGTTTTTACCTTACGATAACCAAAACTTTTATATCAGAAAATCCAGTGATATTATAATAATGTCTAAGGCCTAAAATAATAATAATCAAATAGATGTGATGCTCGTGAGTGTACATCACAACAATACTAGGTATATAATCAAAAACCGATAAGGCTCGTTCGCTAATTGTGTAGGATTTCCATGGAGGTGCCCTCAGTACTTCGAGGAACGGTCCTCCTATACAAGGATCAGGGATATCCTTCCAAAGCAACATACATCCCCAGTGATGTACCACAAGAAAAACATAGATGGTCTCGCCAAGACTGAGTGCATCGCCCCATGCATGTATAACAACTATCAGTGACGTCTAGGTGGAGCCGACTACACCCTATGGGTTTAGCAACACTACTGGGCATGCATCATATCTCTGGTTTTAGTCATTCCCACCGATGAGGCTACATCCGGCATTCCAGCTTACGTACCGCCACCAAATAGATCACGGAATCCCACATGGAGTCCAATACCCCAACGGGTCTTGGAATCGTACATAGATTCCCACATCTCAATTAGATCTTGGAATCACACCCGGATTCCAATACCCTAATGGGTTTCAGAATCGCACATGGACCCCAACATCTCAATATATCACGAATCTCATCCATAGAACCGTATATGGTTTTCGGAGTGGTCACCGGTTCGAGTCATCTCTTACAAGTACTCTTCCATTTCCCAGGTGCTCCATAAAACCAACCCCCGATTTCCAGAATGCTCAATACTGGTTCTTTAGGAAATAATCAGAAAATACATAAGAGCGGGGATCCCCCCTAGCTGTTTAAGTGGACGGATCTCCTTATCATTTGTCCTAGAAGAACGAAACGAGTTTATACGTACAGTTTAGCACCCCCGATGGTAACTATACTTTATAATCCCCGTGTTTCTCCTAGATATTTCCAAAGTTAAAATCCTTCGGTGTTAAGTAGGGAATATTTCCCTACCACCAAAATTAAGAAGGATTACATATTTAGGCCAAGATTTGATAGTTGGTTATTTATCTACCAACATTCAATTAGAGATTAAATTTCCCATGGAATTCCCTAAGCCTCTTTTAAATAAATCCTTTATTTATTTAAATTCACTTTTCAGATACTTGGAAATCACTTCCATATACTTATCTCAACAGGATAAGTATATTCACAAACCACTATATTTTCGATACTTATAAATATAACCATATACTTATCTCAAGGGTATAAGTATATTCACAAACCATTTCACTTTCAAAACTTAGAAACTTGAAAAATCTTAAAACTAGATGTGGAAAGTACCGTTCAATATCGACTATGGATCGTAGCTTACACAATGGAAACGTCGCTATCCTAGCGAATCCATAGTAAACTATAGGCAATCCCTACCCCTCGAATTACGCCACGAAGATCAACCATTTCTTCCTAGATCCCTTTTATTTTATAAATATTACCAAATCTGTTTACAAAGTTTCTCTATAAATCTCCAATCCCATTATAAAACATTCTTAATAAATCTCAAACCCCGTTTACAAAACTTCCCCTTTCAGATCTTTAAACTCATTTATAAATTCTTTTATAAATATCCAAACCATTTATAAAACTCTTCCCATATTTAATCGAACCCATTAATGGACTCTTTAAGTCAATCAGGTCCTCTTGATAAACCATAAGTTCTTCAAAATAGCTTTAAATAACAAATTACTATTTAAACATCCTTTTATTTCATTTTAACCAAATCTTATTTAAAATAATAACTTTAGGATCTATATATTAAATTAAATTAATTTCAAACAGTATTTTTGAAATATTAAGTTAACTTCAAATCAATATTAATATAATAATTAGTTAACTTTAAACGTTATTAAAATAGTAACTAATTAATCTTAAACTAATATCAATATGAAAATTAATTATCCTTTGAATATAATTAAATAACTTAAATCAATATAATTAATTAACTTTAACCAAAAGTTAAAACATAGATAATCCTTTAAATAATTAACTAAAATATAATTAAAACATTTCTAAACCATAACTTAATAACTTTAAAATAATGCCTAAACTAAAACATTTTAAAACAATAATTAAATAACTTTAAAAATAACTTTTAAGAATCATATTAATAAAATAATTAACTTTAAATCATGATAAAACAGTTATTAATTATCTGTAGACTATTATTACTAATAAGTTATTACCGTTTGAAAATCTTATTGCTAAATAATAACTATCTTTAAATCTTATAATGATAATTATTTTTAATTACTTTCAAAACAATAATTAGTTTTTCCGAATTTGAAGGAGACTTAACGATCACCATAGTACTTAACAAGCTACCATATTATTCAATTAACTTTTCAAGATAACAACAAATATTTACATAATCCATGACTATACAAATAAATCCAACACTTAACCATCATTGGTTAGTATATCACTTATTCAAGGTGGCATATCAGTTTACGATATATAATCAAATGTCTAAACTATAAAATAGCAGAACAAGGATTTATTCTGCTAATTAATTACAAAATTAATTTAATTAACATAATAGTGTTTTATTCCGCTAAACCAAAGTCTAAATACCATATTCGATCCAATTTAACTCAACAGTAATTTATTTGGCCAAATAAACATCAATAATAAAGGTATACAAATTTAATCGACATTACTATTTAAAATAACGTAATTAAATTTTGTACGTATTAATATGTCCTAAAATTATACTTGTTCAAAGCAATCCATAAATCATACGACACGATATACTCGTAAATATGAGTCTATCGCAAAAATCTGCGAGCGAAACGAATTTCAAACGAACACATTATCACATTTCGAAGTCTTTAACATACCTCAATAATTAAATATTCAACAAGCAAAATATTTCTCACCCAAAAATATCTAAGCCCAAGGTCCATGTTCTCGTGCACAAAAGCTTCAATGCCTGCAACCATTCCCCTCCCAAGCATGCAATTGAAAACAATAATAAGGACCTATTTGCAATCTCTCCTTATATAAACAGTACTACCTCCTTCAAACATTATTTGCATGCTCCAGGTCTCTCAAAACGCACGACTACAACTTGCTACCTTCTTTCCCAATCCAAGAAACTGACCTCCGCATACCATTTCACCGTACCACCAACACACATATGCACACTTACACCTATCTCGACTAACACTTCATCACCCACGACCCACTACGCTTCCTTCCATGAATAAAAAGTATGCATGAACATCTTCCTTCCCATGCTTACACTCAAGAATGGCCAAGCATGCATCGGCAAATGAGGGAAGAAAATGGGAAAATGGAAAAAAATGGCTGCTGCTTCATAGACGGACAAACATTATGAATTCTTTTACGGGAACAGAAGAATGCATAGCTCTAGCAATGTTCATAGTTTACCTTAGGTCTCCAAGTTTGCTCTAACCTTATCCTCACTTGAGCAAGGAATAGCAGTAACTTCGAGGTGATCAGCATAATCGTCAGATATCTGCTCAATATGCCCTTGCGGAAAATAAAACACCAAATCTCCAACTTTTGAAACAGCAACTAGAGGTCCTGGCAGGGGTGGGTACAGAAAATTTCCGTACCAACCGAGACATTTCCATTTTCTTCCAATTGCCAATGGAATGATACCAGATGTTCCAAGTTCCGTTCCGCTAACTTCGGAATTTCATTATGCGGTAGATGGAAAAGGTGGAACGGAATATGGAATTCCATTTTTTCCGTTGATGTATTTAGGGGCCGTTTGGATGGCAATAAATAAGTTGTTATTTTGCTTATAAAATGCAAAAGTTAAAAAGTCAATATGGATAAACAAAATCTACCGACTTTTAAAAGTTACCTTTCAACTTATTGCAAAAGCAATTTTTTTTTGCTTTTCGACTTACATAAGTCGATTTTTTATATAAAAAAATGTATTTTCAAAAAATTTCAAATTTCCAAAATTTCAAAATTCAAAATTCATATTTTCAAATTTTCAAATTTCAAAATTTTAAAAATTTCAAATTTCAAAATTCAAAATTTCAAAATTTCCAAATTCAAAATTTCAAATTCAAAATTTTAAATTTTCGAATTTCAAAACTCAAATTTCAAAATTTCGAATTTCAAAACTCAAATTTCAAAATTTCAAATTTCAAAACTCAAATTTCAAAATTTCAAATTTAAATTTTCAAAACTTCAAATTTCAAATTTTCTAATTAAAATTTCAAATTTCACAAATTCAAAATTCAAATTTTTAAATTTCAAAATTTCAAAATTTTAGATTTCGAATTTCAAATTTCAAAATTCAAAATTGAAATTTCAAAATTTCACAAATTCAAAATTTCAAAATTCAAATTTTCAAATTTCGAAATTTCAAAATTTTAGAATTCAAAATTCAAAATTCAAAATTCAAAATTGAAATTTCAAATTTCAAAATTTCAAATTTCAAAATTTCTTATATAGGTCATCATCTACATCTTTGGAGCGATGGTCGTTGGAAGAGAAGCTATATACTTCTGAAGAAGCCATGGCGATTAAAGCCTAATTTCTCCTTTGAGATTGACTATTGATAGTATTATTATTTGATTCGTTCTGTGCCGTTTGGAACTTTTTTTCTTGTTGCTAGAAAAGAAGCCAAAGGCAAGACATAATATAATAAGAAAACCTTTCTTTTATTTATCCATGTGCTTCCCTTTTATAATACCAAAGATCATGAACAAAATGATTGTGTTTTAAAACGTACCTAGACAAACAAACATTGCAGCAAATATGGCAGCAACATCTAAAATTGATGTATGCGTGTGGGTACAAATTATGTGCATCTGAAAATTTTGTTTTGGGATACTCTACTACACAATATTTCATTCGTGAATGAGCAGCGAGCGATAGAGATAAAAATACTATCGCACACAACAATTACGCGGTCATAAAACAATAAAATACACCGGTTAACTTATTATGTGAAGTTTCAAAAATACCAACGTTTGCCGCAAAACATGTCAAACAATTTTATTTATTTATTTTCCATATTAAAAATTATGGAAAAATTATATAAATTAAAATAAAAATATGTCATAAAAATCAAGTCCAAATTTGAAACAGATAATTTATCAAAACTTAAATTCAATTCGAATATTTAAATAAATTAAATATCCAAATTTGAAGACCCAAAATACGGGTCGTTACATTAGTTATGCAAATATCAATGATATGACTTGGAATATTGAACTTGAAGTAAGTGGTAGCTTGTTTAAATGCCAATGTGGTCACTAAGCCTCTTTCTAAATTTGAAAAGGAATGGATTTAAATTTACTTTAACTTTATAATATTTCAATGTAAAGTGTTTTCTATATTTAGATGGTTAAGTTAATATTATTTGAATTATAATATTTTAAAGTTAGCAAATTATTTATTAATGAGATTTAAAGTTAATTAGTGATTTTATTAAAGATATTTAAAGTTAATTAGTTATTTTATTAATGATATTCAAAGTTAATTAGTTACCTTATTAATGGTATTTATAGTTAATCAATTATTTTGTTAATGATATTTAGGTTAATTAATTATTTAATGATGAGGTTTAATATTGATTAATCATTTTATTTATAGTGTTTTAAGTTAATTTTTTTTTAATAATGGTGCTGAAGTTAATTTAATAATGCGTTTTAAATAATTATATTTTTTATAAAAGGTGTTTAAAAATAATAAACTATTTTATAAAGAGAACTATTTTTGAATGGATGGTTTGTTAGAGTATATAAATTGGAAAGAGATCTCGAAAATTGGAAAAGAAGTTTTGGTATATAAAACTTTGGTGTTAAAAGAATAATGTACGGAGACTTTGGAAAACTATATACTTGACATTAAACTTCGAGATATGGAAACTTTTATCTATTGTGAAATTTAAGAATGTTGTTGAGTCAAGGTAGAATGTAATAATATCCTAATTTGAATGACTTCATAATTATCTAAAGGATAGTTTTAGTTTAAAATTAAAGATTAATGTTCAGTGTATAGAGTATTATATTTTGTATACGCGTTGGATCACTTATGAAAATCAAGTTTATAAAAATAAATAAATATTCCTTCTTAATATTGGTTGTGGGGAAGCCTTCTTCCATACTAAACACCGAAGGATAAGTGATTTGGATTTATAGTAAACAATGTTTTAAATGATATTATTTTGATCAATTTAATATGATTTTGAAATAAGAAATCTTTCGTGAATGCTTTGAGAATATACTTATACAGTCTTATGAGTATATGGTAAAGTCTTCCCAAGTATAAAAAGTAAAAGGGGTTGAGAATATACTTATACCGGTGAGACAAGCATATGAATATTTTTATAAATAATTTAAGTGATCTAAGAAATGCAGATTAATTAAAGAGGCTTAGTGGATTCCATATGTGATTAAATCTATGCTCAATTGTGACGACCCGCATTTCGAAAGGTTTAAATTGACAATGATCCACACATGTCCAACTCAAACAATCCAAAATACAAATAATCAATAGGGTTAATTTAGAAAAATAAGAAAAGAAGAAAATAAATACAGAATCTCGCAGCAGAATGACAAAATATAATAATCAAATAAACAATTCATGAAGCTGTTTATACTATACATTTGATTATAATTTATACAACATCTATCAGAGTTATACATACAACAAAAACAAAATAAACAATGCAAAAGAACAAAATGATGTGGGAATAATACTAGTAATAATATACCAATCTTCATCTTCATCCTCCAAAAAATAATCTTAAATGCGTTGAAAAACTCAGGACTGACTCGAGCGTAATGAAAAGACAAAACACTCGAGTTCAGACTAAAATATCCTTATGTGAGTCAAATCAATATCACCTATAACATGAGTGTAATAGCGTCAGAGATGTTTACGGGATTTTACATCTCCTATCCAGTGTATAACGTGCGTGCAATAACTCAAGAGATGTTACAAGATTTTCCATCTCTTAAGGATCCATCAAAATATCTATATATAGTAGAATAAGCTATATATGTATTGTCTAATCAATAAAATAAATATTTTTCTTAGCATTAAGGCTTTACATTTATCCCATTAACGTGTTTATCGTACAGTTTGCATATAACGCCCCAATAGCACGTCGGGGGATAGGAATGCGCCGTTATACGACAACACTAAACCAAAATCGTAGTGGTCTCTTATAAGGATAAAAAGTATGACAAGGCATGTGAGGCAATGCCCAAGGTAGGATACTACCAGTTCGGGTCGTAGGGTTGGTGGTAACGCATCTTAGCCACGATCGTCCACTGTGTCCATCCATCACATATCGAGTCAAAGGGAGGTCATCCCAACTTAAGGTGCGCTAATCGAAACCAACAACAAGAGTAATAGTATGGACCAAGTCCAAAAAGAAATCGAAGAGCGGATGTCCGCTAGAGGTAATTAGCCTCATTGGCCCTGTCAACCGTATTGTTTTAGTCATTTCAAATTGGCACAAGTGCCGAGGTCTATCCATCATCATTCTCTTTCTTCAAATCCAGTAAACTATGCCAAATCCAACCACTTCATTCAGGAGTCTCCTCCGTGTACACAGTTGTTGAAGTGGTTCCAGTTTTCACAAAGAGTATGCCAATAAGAGGCGTGGTCTCTTTAACAACCAAACATCATTTTACACACCGGTTGGTATTTTTACATTTCAGAAACAATTAATACTTAATATCAAAATATCATATTCGCTTCAAAAATATCATTTCATTTCAAAATACCATATTTACTCAAAATATGTCAATTTCACTAGAAATCATTTCGCTCCAATATCTCAATTTCACTTCCAAAATCGTTTCGAATTTCCATTTAGGTTATAACTTCATTTTAACCCAATTCATATTTAAATCAACGATTTAAATATAAACGTTCCATTCATTACTATAAGCAAATTCTTTTTTCTTTAGCAATGGGGACCATCCCTCCCTGTTCAAACCCATGCCCTCCCGTCGTTCTCTTTTCGTCCACCCTGTCCTCCACCATCCCTTTCCCCTGTACTTCTTCGTGTCCCATCCTACCCACATCCCCAGATCCTCCGTCCATTGCACTGACTGTTCCTTCTGCTGACCTTTCTCCTGTGCCACCTTCACCTGTCCCTGCTGCCTCTCCTCCTCCTCCTCCCTTTTCTTTCTTTGAGCCTCTTACTTATCCTCCTCCTCCTTTTATTTTTTTGCTTCTGCTCCTGCTTGGACCCCCCTTCAAATCCACGCCTAGCAATGCTGGTATTTCTCCCCTTGCGAGCTACCTCTTGTTTTTGATGGTGCTGCCATGGTTCCTCCCATTAAATTCATTCAAGCTGGCAACAACATTTGGAAAGATTATCTAGTAGGATTTTTACTCGATTAGCCTTTATCCTACTCGACAGTTATTTTGAATTTGAAAAAAGGTGAAAACTGAAGGGCTCAATCTCTATTAAATCAGATGGTTTCCTTTTCTTATTCAAACTAACCAACGATGAAGACCGCAAGAAGATCTTTGAATCTGATCCTATCATCATGAGAAACAAGCTCTTCATCATTAAGCCATGGGATGATAAGGTTGGCAATAGCTGTAGCCTGTAGTAGCATCAAATTTGTGCCTGTCTGGATTAAAATGAGTAATATTCCTCTTTATGCTTGGTCCCACATCAGCATTAACTGGCTGACAGAAAGGGTTGGCAAATTTCTTTGTATGGATGAATCAACTGAGTGACTGGATAGAATTTCTTATGCTAAACGCATGGTGGTGGTAAGCCCTGATCATGATCTTCCTGACAGTATTCCTGTCAAACTATTAGATGGGAGTGAACTTCAAGTTCAAGTTAGCTACTTATGGAAGCCTGAAATTTGGACATGTAAGGAGTTTGGAAATACTTTGATGTCATGTTTGAAGGAAAACAAGGTTATGGAGGAAAACTGTGTGCAAGAGGATGTTGCTTTGTCTATGGGTGTGACTTGAAGAAATGACAATGTGACTTGATGAAATGATACTGATAATGTGACTCGAAGTAATGATAATGTCACTGTGACTAAGCCTCGAAGCAGGAAGCAAGTATGGTAGAGGGTCAACTATAACAAAGGCAATAACAAGAATGAAGTTATAAAGGGAAAGAACAATAGTTAGAACAAAGTTGTGAAGGATTTTGTTCCAAAAAATGAATTGTTGGAAGACCAACTCAATATAACAAAAAGCATAGTGACATTGCCATTTGATAATAATATGCCTTCTAAAAGTATGAACTTGACAAGCAACAAATACAGTGCATTGGTAGTGACTGTGATGAATGTGCTATCATTACTGGTAAGTTTTTAGCTAAAGTTTTGACAACTCCTGAAGACAATAGTGCTTTAGATGGTGAAATAGCCTCTGCTAAATGTAACAAACCCAGTGAATGAGGTATCAACTGCATTGCTACTAAAGATATTGTTGTGCACATGCACAACCTCTGTACAGGTGCACAAGCAAAAGCCATGAGCACACAAGTGAAACAACCAATCATTTCCTTGTCACTAGAATTTGAAAATGCCTGGTGCATTAAACTGGAATCTCATATAACTCAGATAATCTTCTCCTTGCATGATAAAGAGGAAGATGAACCTATGTCCATGTCAGCAGCTGATAACAACATAGACTTAAAACCCCACTATGCCTTCTTTGTTAATATCACTAAGTGGGTATCACCAAAACATTCTCTAAGCCAATCTCATGAACCATCAACAGCCTTAATCCCTTCTGTATCACCAAAAAACATCATTACAACCAAATCCTTCATCTCCAATCCATCTCCTCTAACTTCCTCTAGTTCGAGGAGAATCACTCGATCTCTTGCATCCAAGAGTGGCAAAGATCTCATCCAACATCATAACAGTTTAATCAATGAATAAAAAATTAGCTGCATGGAATATTCATGGAGCACACTCTAGTTTAAAGCTTAATCAAGCAAAAAATCTCATTCAACTCCATGAACTGTGTCTTCTTGCTCTCTTGGAAACCAAACTTCATCACTCTCTTTCAAATAAAGCTGCTCAATACATCAATCCTTCTTGGTCTGTGTTTCACAACTTAAAAAATGCTCCTTATAGCAGAATTTTAGTTCTTCATGACCCTCTCTGTTTTATCACTAACCCCCATCTTGTCCTCCTCATAGCATATTCACTTCCATATCCTTTCTGTTCATCAACCTTTATCCTTTTATCTAGCCGTAGTTTATGCTGACAACTCCTCCTTGTCTAGAAGCAACTTTCTCAACTCCTTACCACCCCTCAGACAATCTTCCTATCCCCGGCTTGTTATGGGTGACTTCAACTGTTGTATTGATCTTGATGACAAACAAGGTGGTCTTCCACTTCTTCCAAAACACATTGCTCCTTTAAACATTGCTGCCACTAACTCTAAACTTCTCTATATTCCCAGAGCTGGTGCAAGATTCTCGTGGAATAACCATAGTAGGAGTGGCAAACGAACCTTCTTGAACATTGATCATGCCTTTTGTAACATATATTCCCTGTTTCAATGGCCTTGCCTTTCGGTCTTTCTGACTCATCCAATACTTTCTGACCACTCCCCTTTAATTCTCAGCACTAGGCCCCCTCTTGTTAAAGAAAAAAGAAGCTTCAAGTTCAATGATGCATGGATCAAACACCCTCATTTTCGTAATATTGTTTTACAAGCTCGTTCCAAATTACATTATGGTAACCCAATGTACAAATTTTACAGGAAACTCAAGGACATCAAGGCTGCTTTAAGAATTTGGTCCACATCCACCTTTGGTTCTGGCAGTCTTCTGTCTTCTAATATACAGGATCAACTCAAAATTGCCCAAGAAAACATGATGGCTAACCCATGTGATGAAGAAGCAGCTCAGTGTGAGGTTAAGCTTTTCCTTGAACTAAATAAAGCATTGGAAATTAAAGCAAGTATGAAGACACAACAACTGCATGAAAAGTGGAACAGTGAAGGAGACAAAAACACTGCCTTCTTCCATGCAGCACTTAGAGTCAAGCATGCCAAGAATCATATTCATAGCATAACTGATGATGAAGGTAATCTACACACATCCCCTAAAAGTGTTGATAAAGCCTTTATTGAGCATTTTGCAAAACTTTTTGGCAACTCAATTGAATTCTCTCCAAATCTGGACCTTATCTCTACCTTGACTCTTCCTTCTATTACTCAATCTTAAGCCACTTCACTCATTTGTAGAGTGACTAATGAAGAAATTAAAACAACTTTATTCTCCGTGAACCGCAAATCTGTAGGAGGTACAGATGGCTTGAATTCATTCTTCACTTCCACTTGCAGCCTTATAGGGACTGATTTATGCAAGGCAGTGCATAATTTTTTGATAAATGTAAGCTCCTTGGTGAAGTTAACTCCACAAACATAGCACTGATTCCCAAAATCTCCTCTCCATCATCTATGTCCTCTTTTAGACCTATCTCCTGCTGCAACGTACTTTACAAATGCATCTCCAAGATTCTGGCTACTAAACTTGTTACTGTACTTCCAAATCTCATATCTACCAATCAAGTAGCTTTTCTGCTTGGTAGGAGTATTTTAGATAACATCTTGCTTGCTCAAGAATTAATACAAGGCTATGGTCGATCAAATTCCACTCTAGCTGCTTTTCTCAAGCTTGACATCTCGAAAGCCTTTGATTCTATATAGTGGTCTTCAATTGTCAGAGTCATGGCAAAAATGTGGTTCCCTAAAGTTTTTGCTGCTTTGGTGTTCACTTGCATCTCTACCCCTTCCTTCTTTGTCATTATCAATAATAGACCTATGGGCTTTTTCAAAAGTAAACAAGGAATTCGACAAGGTGACCCACTATCTTCTTACCACTTCATCATGATCATGAAAGTTTTCTCCACCTTAACATCCATGCAATTCTCCAACAAACGTGTTAAATACCACCCAAAATGCAAACATCTGAATATCTCCACTCTTATGTTTGCTGATGATGTGCTTTTGTTCACTAAACCTGACCTCCCTTCACTGACCTGCCTTGTTAAGACCTTAGATACCTTTTACAGCATGACAGGCCTTAAACTAAACCCACTCAAATCTAGTATGATGCTGACTGGTGCTTCTAAGACTTTTACTTCTCATTTGTTTAGTGCCACTGGATTCATGAACATGGAAGGTGACATGAAGTATTTTGGTCTCCCGCTTATCACTAAAAGAATTACTCTTGCTGACTGTCTCCCACTTTACGATAAAATAACTGATTTTCTTAACTGTTGGACCAGTCATCAACTATCCAAAAGTGGTAGACTGGTTCTCATAAAATCTATCAGCTTTTCGATGATGGTGTATCGGGCCCGCTCATTAATTCTACCTCATAAGCTTTTTAGTATGATCAGGTCTACCATGCTGAGATTCTTTTGGACTGGCACTATACAAACAAGGAAGCTTCTTCCTTGTTCTTTCTCCAAATTTGAAGCTCTACTGATCAGAGGAGGTTTGGGCATCATAAACATAATATTATGGAACATGGCAACCATTAGTAAGCTCCTTCATGACCTGCTATCTAAAAAAGACAACCTATGGGTTCACTGAATCTGGCTAAACAGAATCGGGTGAAGAAATTTCTGGATCATGGTCATTCCTCAATTATGCAGTTGGTCATGGAGAAATCTATTAAAACTTAGATGGTTGTTCCTGCCTCTCATACAATACCATTTTACAGGTAGCAACACAGTGAGTTTTTGGCATGAACCGTGGGTGGGTAAGGGTATTATCCTTTCCAGAGTATTAAACCATTAACAAATGGAACAACCTGGCATCCCTTCCAATGCAAAAGCTAATGACTATGTCATGGATGGCACTGCCAACCTTCTTTATAATAGCAACGAAAATATTAGACTTGTTTGGGATAGCATCCAGTGCAAAACTTTCAATGAAATGGCTCCTCTTAATTTATCACGAAATGGAAAATCTCATTCCATTGACCTAGTATATCTGCACCTCGCTGGTAGCTCTCTCTTGCCCATCTTTAAATGGTCTGCTATCATTTGGAGAGATTACTCAACCCCTAGAGAAAACTTAATGCTCTAGAAAGTGATCTCTTCTGCCATGTTAACTAAAAGCATACTTCATAGTTATGGGTTTCCTCGTACTACAGTGTGTGACTTCTGGTTACACCAGATTGAGACCATTGACCATCTATTTTTTGAATGCTGGGTTATCTTTCCTCTGTGGCAAACACTCATGCACAAGGCTGGTAGACCGAACCTAAACATTGATTCAGGAACTGAATGGAACATAATTTATAAAGCCACAAAATGGAAGTCTGATACATCAAGAATGATAGCAATGATAACCAAGATCTATGTTGATATTATTTGGAAGGAGAGAAATGCTATCATATTTGAAGAAAAGAGAAAGCCACTTGTTTGCCTTTGGAATGAATTACAAACTAGAATATATATGCAATTGAAGAGATTTAGGCTTGCTGCTGCATTTGCCCTTCATTGGGTCTAAGTTCTCTTTGATTTTATATTTGTTCTGTTTTTGTTTATCTTTGTTTTCTGTTTTTCTTCTTTTCCATTGAGTCGAAGCCTATTTTGATTCAATTTTATTTTATTTTATCGTGTTGCAATAAAATCTAGTAGAGGCCCAGTCAACCACGCTTGCTTTGTAAAAAGAAAAAATATAAATGTTCCACTCTTGAACACTTTGAATTTTTAGAATATTGTTTGAATAATTTTAAATAGTTTTAAAAGTTAAAATAGTTTAAATAGATTATATATTAAATGATTTGGAAATTTAAATAATTTGGATGACTTAGTGGTAGAGCCTAATTTGACTATTGTAAGACAACCAATTCGGGTTGTAGCTAGAGATGAGAAAAGATTCAGGAACAAGATAGTCAAGTTGGTGAAATTTCAGTGGAGCGACAACGAGAAGGACTATACTTGGAAAACAGATGACATGATAAGAGATACTTATCCTGATTTTCTTTGAGGGTATGTCTATATTAGATTTATATAGATAGTTGCTAGTCAGATAGGCTAATATGATTGTTATGGTTGTTAGAAGTTGTTACAGATGATTGCTATTTTAGTATTTGGTCCTTACTGAATTTCGAGGACGAAATTCTTTAAGGGGGAAGCCTGTAACATCCAAAAAGTTTGATTACATTATTTAGGAAATTTAATTAGATAAATTAAATAGAAAAATGAAGATGAGGAGATTGATATTTGAATAAATTATATAGGGTTGTGCTTCTTAACAAAGTAAATGGGCTTTAAATTAGTTTAAAGGTTAACTAACTTACACATGGGCATATTAGTAACTCAGCCAATTTATTATACATGGGTATACAATCCTTACTCTTGCCCATTCATGTTTCATTTCTCAATTTCATAAATGCAAATCAAAACCTAAACTAAAGCCGGCCATTACCAAGGAAGAAAGGAAGAAATTTATCTAAAGCTAAAGATCAAAGCTAGGAAGGATTAGTCAACAACAAATCTCAAATTCCTTAACAAGTCTAAGGTGAATAATAATTTATTCCATTTCTTCTTGGTTTCTATAATCCTATGATTTTGGATTTAAGTGTTTATTTCGTTTCTATGATATTTTGCATGATGATATGCTAAAGTTATATATTATTTGATTTAAACATTTTATTTTTGTGCAAAATTCGTACGATTTTATGGTCAAAACCATGGGTTATTGATTTTAAAATGCCATGGAATTTATTTTACGTTTAGTAAAACATGATTTTGGAGATGGGCTTTAATTTTCATAATTTTCCAAGCTATGGAAATTTTATTATGAATTTTTAATGAAAAACATGATATAATTGGGTTTAAAATTTATTTTGAGAATTTCAGAAAGAAACCGGGTCTAAATTTTTAAGATGTTTGATTACATGATAAAATCGAATTTTTGTGATTTTTGGGGATTTTTCCCAATTGATTTACTAGGGGAAATAAATTATTTTAAAAGGACTTTTCTAAAATAATTGGTTTTGGTATATGGAAGGGCTTAAACATTACAATTTTTATGGTTTAGATCAGATATAAGTGTCGCGGTTTTAAATGTAAAGTATTTAAAAAGTTTTTATGGCAGTCAATCGATATTTTACAAATAGGCAAGTTGTTATAAAGTAATTACTAAAAGTTGCAACAATTCAGCCTTTAACTCAGAAAAAGGTGTTTCGCCTTAGATAGTAAGTACCTTTCGACTCCATAGACTCTGCCTCATCCCAGTCGAAACCAACATAGTCGAAACCAACATAGTTGAAACCAATGCACAAGGTATCATCTAATCTAGATGGTACGTAGTGGATTGGAAGGAAGGCGGAAGCTTTGCTGTCGAAAGGTAAGCTTCTGATAGGGTCGGAACCCTGCTTTGTTTCCGTAAGTTAAAATTCTTGCCTTGTTTTATTTAAAGCCTTCGACACAGTCGATACATATGCTTTCGAAAGGGTTTTGTAATTAGCTTTTGAAGAAGGTTGTCATGTTATGTTTAAAGTATTAGCTTTCGAAAGGGTGCCTTTTTCTTTTAAATAAAAGCTTTTGAAAGGGTTGGTTCTGACCTAGTCGAAAACTAGCCGCTATTTTTCTTCCGAAATATTGAAGTCATCAACGCCTTCGAAAGGCTATCTCTGCTTTTGCCTAAGTTAAGCCACTTCCTAATTTCTTTCGAAAGGGGTGAGTGTTTCGAAGGTGATGGAGTTGAATGGGGGTTTCAACTCTGCCCTTCGAAGTTTTAATTTTTAAAGGCCTTTACTTTCGACTAGATGGTTCCGACACCATCAACCTTTCCCCAATTTAATTTTTGTTGGTTTCAAAAGAGATACTTTCGTATACAACCATTTTGACCCAAATGTTGTTTTAAAGAGTAAACCCAATGCTTTCTAAAGGGGTACTTTCATTTGTTTCGAAGCTCTATATTATAAAAGATGATTTGATACGATCGAAAGGTATAATTGGTTTCGAAAGATAATATTTACCAAGGGTTTTGAAAGGTATGTATACTATGTTTTTAAAAGAAGTCTTTGATTTCGAAGGAGGCAATCCAGAGGTTTCGAAATAGATGTTTTTATGATTTCAAAACATAAACCCAATCTCAATTTAAAGTAACTGTCATGACATAAATAAACAAAGTGTTTTGAAATGAAGAGGTTTTCCTTGATTTAAAAGGTTAAAGGGTTTAACCAAGATATATATATATATATATAAAGAGGGTTTCAGGGATAATCAACTACATGTGTTGGTATTATTTTGTTGTTATGTTTACTTCTTCATATATTTATTCACATTGTTATTAACCCATAACTATATTTTGGGGAAAGGGCGGAATAGCCAGTTAGGTTGACCCAATAGTGAGTATAACTTAACAGATGTTAAAAATCTTAATTAAAGATATTGGCAGAAGGCCAAGAGGTTTACAATAAGCCCATGAAAACTGTATGATATTGGCAGGGGCCAATAGGTTCATAATCAGCCCATAAAAACTATAATTTGATACTGGCAGGGACCAGTAGGTTTGTAGTTAGCCCATGAAAAAACTATATCTGGATTATGATATTGATAGATAGTCAATAGGTTCCTAGTTAGCCCATTAAAACTAGGAAATGTAAAATGATATTGGAGTTACCAATAAGTTCTTAGTGATCCCATGAAAACTTTGAAATTAGGTAGATAGTCCATAAACATTTGAAAGGTTAATAATAACCCTTAAACTATGATTAAGACAGATAGGCAGAATAAATGAGGATGGCAAATCCAGATTTGATTTACTTATTTTGCATATCATCATAATATTTTGAAATAATATGTTTTTAACAATTGTGGATGCGGGAGCATAGTATATTGTTTTATAAATGTTTTATGATACTAGTGAGTGGAAAACCTGTTCCGCTAAGCAGCGTGGTTTCATTAGATATCCAAATGGTTTGAGATGGTAGATTGTTGTTCATTTTAGGCTTTATGTCTGACTCGAAGTTTTTGTTTTCCCCTTAAACTCTCGGGTACTCAATTGATTTTGAGTAGGTTGAGAGTTAAGGTTCTCAGGTGTTCTGTTAGACGAATAAAGCTTCCGAAGACGTGCAGGAGGCAAGCTTGTTTTTAGAGTTCTTTTATTTCCGCTATGTGTTTGATTGTAAAGGCAAACTATTTAATGCCTTATTATATACTGTGATCAACTAAGGGGGCATCTTCGTATGTCGCTATTGGCGTATTTTGTAATTATTATATGTTATCTGAATGTGGTCTACGAACTGGGATTATGTAATCAATTTGAAATATTTTGAAATGGAATGTGGAGTTTATTTGCTGTTTAATTTTTTTCCATATTCTTGTGTTTCTGCATGTCAATGTATCTAATATTGCTGTATTTGGTCGCCGAGGATCATAACTATGGATGACTGCAGCATGCCGTTAATTTTGGGTCTCCAAGTAGAGGGATGTTACAAGTACAAGGGATACTTGCTACTAATATTGAGGGTAATTCCAAAAAGGATGTAGTAGAAGTAGTGCTTTCAGTTTGTTCATATCTTGAACAACTTGTATGGCGGATGCAGGCATTGCATGTCTCCTAGAGGGCAGTCTTAGCATTCCAAGTGGGATTGATATATCAAAGTTAAAAATAGCCTCAAGCCTCACAACTGGGAATTATTAAAACATTGAATATGCTTCAGGAGTATGTGGGTCGCACCCATTTGGATATTGTCATCACCCTTCTAAATATGGATTTGGTATGTGCATGGTAAGCTCACAAGGAAAGGTTGCAAAGCAACCGGGGCAATAAAATATTGGTACTACCCGGTAAGGAGCAGGCCAGTCCTAATTCGCAGGGGCAAAAGGTTGGACCTTGGTACATTTTATCTGGAGATGTACTATGGTAGGCGGTACCCCAATAGCCTTGTCATTGTATGGAATCCATTCTCTAACAAACGTCATACGAACTTAGTTATGCCCAATTATTCTGGAATATGAGATGCAAGCATTCCAACTATATTCGTAATTTATTTTAAACCCGATAAATTATTGTAATATCATTGCATTTTCTATAAAATGGTTTGGTTATCGTAGCATAAAAACTCGTCCATTTTTATGTGCGGCATGGTCTTACGAGATACTTTTTATTTTTGGAAGGGTTTGTAACAACCCATTTGATTTGAGTTTGTCATGCTGTTTTACCAGAATGATCCGAGTATTATTTTCTTATAATGCTCGGTCTGATCCGAGTATTTTTGTAGAGTTAGCTTTGTAAGCTTTGGAGCTTCAGAAGGTGAGCTAGAGGCTCCAAGTCGTCTTTTCGTATTTTTATTTTCTACCATGTTTCTTGGTGTATTTACCAGCATTTATGAGGATATGTTGTTGTAACTATCCAGGTTGATTATAAGTTAGTTTACTTTGATTAATGTATGCATATTAAAGTTTTCTTTTGTAAAGATCTATTGTGTGTTATATATTACTCGTCACAATGTAAGATTCTATTATGTCCTTTCTTTCTTTTTTCCCCAACAATCTGTCTTTTTGGCACTTGGATGCTCAGCATGTGAATACCATGGATGTATTAGTGTCGACTTTCGAGGGTCAAAAATGCGGATAGTCACATGTGGTATCGGAGGTTTGGTTGAGCGAGCACCTAGGCTTTGGTGCGGTACTCATTAGAGATAGGGTTAGTAATACCCTAAATGAGCTTGAGTGTGTGTGTCTGTGTATATATATATGCGTTTTTAATGCTATAAAAATGTTTTATATTGTGTTGGTTAATCAGTTGAGTGGTTTACGGATTCTGGTCGTTATAATAGGTACAACTATATCGATAGGGGTTTCTAAACTCTTGAACAATGCAAACCGATAGAGTATTATTTTGAAATTTGGTAAGTGAAATAATTTTACCTAGATATTATATTTTATGTATAAAAGAATAATGTTCTGAAATTGATATAATCATTTATAATGTGTTTGGGTGTTAAAAATTGATAAATTCAGTTATCATCAGTTATTGTTGACTATTTGTGCTCAACTAGTTTGTGAGCATTGACTATTGTTCATTGATTTTTGAATTTTTCTCGATTGGTTTATGAGATATTTTACCTTTCAACTACATAGGTTGGGTAGACAGTACTTATAGGAACATTAAGATACGAACATTATGAATTCGGTTTCACAATTTAACTGTAGGGCATTCATTAATAATATAGGTTTAGCAAGTTATTTAGTTAAAAGGATTACTATAATTAAGGAATTTGTTTTATAAAGATGGTGTTATAAATTTGGTTTATAAGGGGTGATTTATAAATTAAAGATAATTCTAAGAATTTAAATTCTATTGCTTTTGAAAAGGATTTCAAATGGCTTTTGGGAAAAAGGTAAAAATAGTATTACTTGAAAGTATTTATGAGTGTATTTCAAGGAGAATTTTAAGTAATATAAATTTCCTTCAGATAGTTCGGGGAAACGTCATGATTAGTTTTTTGGTAATATGAATAATCTTCTAAATGATCAAATGTTTGCTTAGGCGAACATTGTAGTGAACTTAGTAATTTATTCTTTTATTATCGTACGATCGAAACGAGTTCAAATCCAAACGAACCCAAAGAAAGTTGGAAATTGATATTTTGTTAAAACTAATTTTTTGGAAATATATGCAGTATTGTTTCAAAATGTGAATTTCGAAATAGATGAAGCATTTTTATGTTAATTAGTTCGAGTGGCCCGAAAATAACTAAAAATAGGAAAAAGATGTGTTCGGATGGTAAGCACTTCTCTTAAGTATTTCCCTTCTTGGTAAAGGAATGTATGTCACTTTTTGGTAGTACCCAGTTCCTTAGTATCCTTTTGGGGTTACTCGAGCTGTATGTGTATTTCCTATGGTTATAAAATATAGTATCGTTTAAAAAGTATTTTGAAATAAAACTGGGTATTTAGATCTTGAGTATGCTTAAATGAAATAAATTCAAAATAAATGGGTTTGAACCTTATAGTGGTATATATCATCAGGATGTAGTGGGGTCTTGTACATATTAAACTTAAGTTTTTATGAAATGTTTTCAAAATGATCTTAGAGGCAAAAAGAAAATGGGTATAAGTAAGAACCAAGAAGAATAAGTACATAAGTTGTACCCAGATCACTCCTTCACATGGTTCTTGATCTATGATTCGACTACATGACTTTGAGGTGATTACAAAGACTCGAATATGAATTCATCACTTGATTCTTGATAGAAAAAACTTGGTGCGGGTTCTTGATACGTTACCAATTTTTTTATCATATTATATGGCTATGTAAGGAGAACAAAGGCTCCTAACTAAGGAGCCTTATCGAAGTCCGCACTATGGAAGTTGAGTGAGCGATACTAGTTCGAAAGAGAAGTTTATGTATTCGAGTAAGTGATCGAATCAGAATTGCATACGGATGATCTATATATATCGTATGGGCCTATGAAAATTTTAAGTATTTATGTAGGCTTCTTTCTTACTGGTTTAGAGCGTGGTGAAATTTCGAGGTCGAAATTCTTTTAAGTGGGAAGAATGTAACGATCCAGAATTTTGCCGCTTTGGTTTGTGAATATTTAATTTATTTAAATATCGAATTAATTATTTTAATAATTAAATAACATCCTTTTAATTTATAAAAATGATGAAAAATTCATTTTTGAATTTTGTTTACATAAATAAGTAGCTCGACGAAAACTGAAAATGTGACCAAAACACGCTTTTCGGATTTTCAGCTTTTTATCGAGCGACAAGTTATAGAAAGTTGTTTACCCTTGCATACACCTTAATCAAAATTTAAGTGTATAAACATTTTATTTTGATATAAAGAATGAATAAAATAAGGATAATAATTTATAAATATAAAAATATATTCTAAAATGTAATAAGAAGTGATGGGTTTGAAATGAAAAGATTCCTTAGGCGTGTGAATTAACAAAGGTACAAGGATTTCTCTAAAATCCAACATGTTTCCTAATGCTTGGCACTTTGATGGTTTAGGAAATGATGGAAAGGTTGAAAATGTGGTTTAGAGGCATTTTGGGCCTTAGCCACTTCTACATTTATTTTTATATTTTACCTTATATATTCACTCTTTTCGCTTTTATTTTTCACATCATCTTCATACCTCTTGATATTATACTTTCCCTTTTTTCTTCTTTATAATTTTTTTTGAAAATCACATCTTTTAACTCAAAACTTCACTCTAGTGGATTTCAAAAGGTTAAGCTTGGATTGTGGAAGGTGAGATCTCTATTCATTGTTTACTATTTTTATGATATATATGCTGTGAAAATTTAATTATAGCTTAGTTGTTATTTTTAAGTAATTCTCATGTTTAAGTAGTTGTTTTAAAAATCATATTATTATTTATATTTTCTTTGAAATGAAAAATAGGCTTACTGTAAAGGGATATATATATGTAGAGATGCATCAAAGAAACAATTCACTTCTTCTTCCTATTCTCTGGTTTTCGAAAATTTACATCTTCCCTTACATTCAAAAATCATTTTCTCTTTAACCATCAAGATTTAACCAAAGCAATCAATGGAAGAGTGATTCGTCTTAGCGTCTAGTTTTTTTTAGAATAGTCGTAGACATTTTCGTCGAGTATAGTGGCTAAAGTATGTCGATTGTAGTAAGGAGTTGAGTGATGTCAGTGTTTTGACAAGCTCGATTTTTCGAATGGATTATACAGTTAGGTTCATAGCATGAAGTCGTGATTTTAGATGCAAGTCGTATGATTTTAGGGGGAATGGTGGTGTCATGGTGGTCAAATTAGCAGATTATGATCTTATAGAGAAATTCGGTGATATGGTCAGCTGAAGGTGAAACGAAGGTGCTGGAGGCAAGCTTGGGTGATGCGAAGGTGATAGAAGTGGTTGCATCGACGATGGTGGTCGGAGTTGTCGTGTCGAGCTAAGATTAGGGTTTCAGGGGTAGTGTTTTTGTTCATGCGTCTTGGGCTTATAGGCAATGGAGGGGACCACTGAGTGAGCTAGGGTGTTGGCTGGAGGTGGAGCATGGGGTTGGGGTTCGAATGGTGGTCATTGCAAGGCCTAGCATTGACCAAGTCGAGGCAGCATGAATTTTTAAAACCTGGAGCGCCAATCCACTTTCAGTAAAGGATCAATTTGGGTTTGAGGTGACCGGGGGTGAAGGCAAGGTGGTAGTCGAGTCAAGCTTGAGACTGAGGTTTGGGCACAGGTTTGGTTTGATGATCGGAGGTCGGCGGCAACGTCCATCGATATGCACGTGCAGGACCGGGCACAGGTAATTGAAGAAGGCAGTTAGATTTAGGGAAAATGGCTTGGTTTAGGAAGAATATTTGATTTAGGTTAAGTGAGTGGGTTTGGACTGGGTTTTGGGCCCTGTGAAGAATGTGTGTTGTAGTGATTTATTTAATAAAATTATTTAATTTAATAGTTTAACTCTAAAAGCTATAACACACTAATGTTAGATCCATTTAACCTGCAGTTTCTTGCACTAGACTCGTATCGATGAGTACAACAGTTTCATAAAAATGGTTGATAATTCTAGTGAGGTATAATTTAATGATAATTTAATAGTGATAGAAATTACTTACATAGCTCGTTAATTATATTTTATCACAAGCATTCAGTTAGCATAATAAAACATCGTTCTACTACATTTAAATTTAGTAGATTTCATTAGACATCTATTTAGCAGAATAAATCATCATTATGCTATTTTCTTTATTTGGACATTAATTTATATGTCGATGACTGGGATAAAGTGATGTGTGATCTGTTGATTGATAATTATGGATTTTATTTACATATATGTTGCTTATGTAAATATCAGTGGTATGACTTAGAATATTGAACTTGAAGTAAGTGGTAGTTTGTTTAAGTGACATTGTGGTCGTTGAGCTTATTTCCAAATTTGAAAAGAAATGGATTTAAATTTACTTTGACTTTATAATATTTTGAAGTAAAGTGTTTTTTATATTTGAATGCTTAAGTTAACACTATTTGAATTATAATATTTTAAACTTAGTAAGTTATTTTATTAATGATATTTTAAGTAATTAGTTGTGTTATTAATGATAATTAAATTCAATTAGTTATTTTATTAATGACATTTAAAGTTAACTAGTTATCATATTAATGATTATTTAAAGTTAATTAATTATTTTGTTAATGATATTTTAAGTTAATTAATTATTTAATGATGAGGTTTAATATTAATTAATCATTTCATTTATAGAATTTTAAGTTAATTAATTTATTCAACAACGGTGTTCAATTTAATTTAACTAATTCAATAATGTGTTTTAAATAATAATATTGTTTACAAAAGTTGTTTAAAATAATAATTTTTTATAAAGAGAATTAATTTTGAATGGAAGGTTTGTTATAGTTTATAAATTGAAAAGAGATCTTACAAATTGGAAAAGAAGTTTTGGTTTATAAAACATTGATTTTAAATGAATAATATACGAAGATTCTGGAAAACATATACTTCACATTAAACATCGAAGTGGGGGTAACTTCTACCTATCTTGAAAGGTAAGAATGTTGTTGAGTCAAGGTAGAATGTAATAATTTCCTAACTTGTGTACTTTCATTGTTATCTGAGGGATAGTTTGAGTTTGAAATCGTAGATTGATGTTCGGTGTATAAAGTATTATTTTCTGTATATAAGTTGGATCGCTATGAAAATCAAGTTTATGAAAATAAATAAATAATCATTTTTAATTATGGTTGCATGGAAGCATTCTTTCATACTTTACATAGAAGGATAAGTCGTTTGAATTTATAATAAACAATGTTTTGAATGACAACATTTTGATCCAGTTAATATGATTTTGGAATCAGAAATCTTTCTTAAATACTTTGAGAATATACTTATACCATCATATAAGTATATGGTAAAGTCTACCAAGTATAGAAAGTAAAAAGGTTGAGAATATACTTATACCGGTGAGATAAGTATATGAATATTTTTATAAATAATTTAGTGATTTAGTTAATGCAAATTAATTAAAAGAGGCCTGGTGGATTCTATATGGGATTAAATCTATGCTTGATTGTTTGTTTATTTGATAGTTAAATAACAAACTTTCAAATCTAGACCAACTTTTAACTCTGTATATATCCAGAAGAAACATGAGAGTTATATGGTACAATTATCCTCGGTGATGCTATACTATACGTATAAACTCGTGTGTTCTTCTAGGATAAATGATAAGAAAATCCGTCCACTTAAATGGTTAGGAAATGATCTCCGCTCCTATATATTATTTGTATATTTCTGAAAGAACCAAAGCTGATTTTGCCTGGACTACCAAATGTTGGTTTGAAGAGACCGAAATCGGATAAGTATGAGTTATCTGAAAACCACTTCGAACCAACTCAAGCGTTAGAATTGAAGACATCTTGAAGATGATAGAATTGAAGATTAAGCTCTTAAAGTCCAAGGGCTACTTGCTAATAATCCTAAGAGTGATTCCAAAAAAGATGTAGAAGAAGTAGTGCCTTCGGTTCATTTATATCTTTAACAACTTGTATGGATGAATGTTGGCATTGCATTGTCACCTAGAGGATAATGCTAACATTCGAAGTAGGATTGCTATATAAAAGGTAAAACGTAGCCTCAAGCCTCACAATCAGGAATGACTACAACATGGGATATGCTTCAGGGCTATGTTGGTCAATCCCATTAGGGTATTGTCATAGCTCTTCTGGATTGATATTTATAGATTTGGTATGCGCATGGTGAGCTCACGAGGAAAGGTTTCAAAGCAACCTAGATGATGAAATATTCGGTACTATCCAATAAGGGGTATGCCAGTCCAGATTCGCAGGGTTCAATAGGTTCGACCTTAGTACATTTTATCTAGAGATGTACTGTGGTAGGCGGTAACCCATTAACCTTGTCATTGTATGGAATCTATTCTCCAATATAACAAACCCGGTCAAGATTACCTAGAATCCAAATTTAAAACATGATTTAATTAATTTTGATTAATTAATTGAATGAATTTAGGGGAATCATAACTGTTGTGTTTGCAAATTAAATAATGGATTTAGAATAAGAATAAATTGGGAATTTATTTGAATTATCCCTATTTGTAGTTAATTTTTATATTTAATAATATAAGAACAATTTGGGGAAAATGAGTGAATAAACTGTGTGGAAATAATTTCATTATTTGAAATATGATTTCTTAATTGACGGATCATTTTACCAAAATATGGAGAATTACCTTTTATTTTCTCTTAAAAGCTGCATTTAATCTTCATAAAATATTTCAATATTAATAACATTGAGATTTTAAGATGTTACTCATTTTGGGAAAAATCATAGAAATCAATGTTGGTTAAAGTAGAACATTGTTTAAATCAAATTAGTGTTTATAAAGTGTTGACATAAAACAAGACAAATTAGCAACATTTTTTTAGGAAAATTGTAACACATGGCTTTTGGATCTACGTCCTTACCCTCTTAGCCCAAAACCAAAGAGATAGAAATGAGGATAACATACATGCAACATTTCTCACTCCTCTTTTTCATCTCAAAGCCATAAATCAAAAAATTCCTAAGTACAAAAACCCCATATCCCCAAATTTACAAACTAAAGAGTGAAATCAAGGCGCTTTCAACTTTTTAGTGTATTTTGATAAAAGGTGATCTACTCTATCTATCTATGCATCAATTTTATGAATTATTTCAGTTTAGTTTCTGATTTTGATCAATTATTATCCGATTTTTTTTCATAGCTTAGCTTGAGATTGAATTAGAAAGGCATAAAAGATTCTAACTCTAATCTTCCATCCTAGGTTTGTTTAGGTGAGTTTATCTCACTAATTCTAGCCTTAGATATAAGGTTGCTGCTGTTAGATGATCATGCTTAAATTTACAATGTGTATGATCTCAAAATTTTGATCGATTCCTTGTCTAATTGCATTGTGTGATATCCGGGAATTTTAGGCAATATCAATTAAATAATCTTTATTAATAATTAAATTGATTTGATAATCTTTGTTAATAAAAATTTAAATTGGTTTAATAAACTTCTTTGATAAATATTTAATTGGTAAATTTTATCTTTTAAAGCTAATAAAATGTTTTCTATTTATAATGTGTATATATATGGGATTTAAATTTGGAATTCAAAAGATAGGTATTTTGAAATATTTGGATTTAAAAATATTTGTTTAAGCTTTTATTTATATATAATTGGTTTTATTTTATTTTCTTTTAAAGAAATTCATATACATATATAGTTAAGTATTTATAAAATATTTAAAAGGCTTTATATTAACATTTAAAATAAATAAAGATTACTTAAATGACAAGTGTAAACTTATAAAGGCTTAATATAACAAGTGTTAATTTATAAACAATGTAAATGACAAATGGTGAATTTTTAACAAGTGTCCTTTATAATTTTCATTTTTTCTTTTATTTTTATTAAATCACAAATTAACTTATATAAACATATGCTTCTCATCTTCATTTTCTTTTTCAAAGATAAGAAAACTTCAGCCTGAAGGATACTCAAAAACGAAATCTGTAACTCAAACCAAATTCTCAAACAAAATTTCTCAAAACAATCTGTAATCAACACTCCTCTAACCAGAGAATCAAAACCTGTAATTCATTTTCAAAATCAAACCATAAGCCTGCAAGCATTTTTTTCAACCTGAGATTTATCAAAAAGCAAGCAATCTTCTCTGTTTTAAAAAGCAAGATCATTTCAGCTAGCAAGTTTAAAACATCACAGCAACAAAAGATTTCCAGTTTCAAAGCAACTTCATTTAAAATCAAAGAAGCATCTTTCCGGCATTCAAGTTTTTAAAAGTTTCAAAACTGCTCTCTGTTTTTACATGCCTGGTGAGTAACATCCCTTTTTAAAAGCTTAAGTATATGAAATCTGGTTGCATGTGAATTTCCGAAACAAAGTATGTTTTGTATATATGAATTTACTGTGTATATATGGATGTATGGATGTGTGCATGCCTGTTGTATATGTGACTTTACTGTTCTTAGTTTCAAAACTAAGATTTTAAAAAAATTATTATCTCTTGAACTAATCTTTGTTAGGGTTTAAGTTTCAAATAAAAGTTGTTTGTTTCATCTTAGAATATAGTTTAAAATTATAATTAAGTTAGAATAAAATTTGAAATGGCTCTGGAAATCAAAACAACAAAGCAAGTCTAATATAAGTGAAAATTCAAACTTCTAAATTCATTGATTCTGGCATGTAAACTGAACCATCAACCAAAAACTTGATTTTTAAAAGTGGAATCATAATTTTTAGCATTGAATTGAGGGAGCAGTTGGAGTTTGATCAAATTTGGAGTTTTGGGTGGTTTTTGGTGATCTAAGTGATTGGGGTGGACACGGTCATCACTGGAGGAAGTGGAATGAACGGAGAGTGTGGGAAAAATGGCTGGAGGGTGTTCCAGTTACTGTAGCGGCGGTGGTTGATCGGAGTAGGTTGTAAACCTAATTTTAGGCTTGGTCGGGAATTTGTTTCCCACAGCGACTCTGGTGGATCGAGTTCAATAGAACTCAGGGAGATGATAGCATGGTGGTTGTCGAAGTCATGGCCGGAATCGCTGGTGCTCTGGTGGTCGGAGATCGGAGATTTACTTTGTTCCCAGTTTTGGTCTGTTGTTCTAGGTTTGGGTTAGTAAGCTCGAATTCGATTTCGAGTTTGTAGCGAGGTTCTGATGATCGGAATAGGGTTAGAGGGTGATCGCCGATGTGAGGAGATCATCGTAGATGATCGGAGTTGGCTGCGTCGATGGTGCATGTGCACGGTGCATTTTTGGTTCAGGGTGAAGCCTGGAATTGAGGAGAGGAGGAACTCGAGTTTTTCTCGGGTAGTTCGCGTGAGTTGCTCGAAGCAGTTGAGTGGGGTGATTGTCTCGGGGTAGGTCGGGTTTAATAAGGGTTTGACTCAGGTGTAATGATATGTTATTTGGTTTTAACTAAAAGCAAAACTTTTGTAAAAGGAATTCATTTATTGAAGTAATAGAGTCTTAATTAATGAAAGTAATTAAAGATTAATTAAGTTATAGTTAAGCATTTAATTAATTAAATAATTAGAGATTTATTAATGGGTTGTTAAAGACAAATTAATTTGTAATTAATAATGATTAATGTAAGTTTAATTACTTTAGAAAAGTAATTAAAAGAATTGTTAATAGTTAATGAGAGATCATTAACTTAGGATTATTAAATAATTAACTAAAATGATTAATTTTAACAATTAATTAGATTAATTAATTAAGGATAATCAATTGTGGAATGGGGTAAGTAAAGTTACTTAATGAAAGCAATTAAGGGATTAATTACTCAATGTAATTAATTAAATAAATGTGATTAGTTTAAGTTAATTAATTAAGTTTAATTAATTTGAGATAATCACTTGATGATTTGATAAGTATAATCACTTAGTGTAATTTATAAAGTGTAATTACTTAGTGTAAGTAATTAATGTGTAATTACTAAATGTAATTAATTTAAGAGGATAATTACTTTATGGAAGTAATTAAGGAAAGTAATTAAGGATTAATTACTTAGATAATTTATTAAGGTTAATCAATTGATTTAGAGTTAATTAATAAATGTAATTAATTAAGGTTAATTAATTAATGTGATTAATTTATGGATAATTAATGAAGATGATTAATAAAGAGATAATTACTTAATGAAGTAATTAATGGGTAATTAATGAAGGTAATTTGAGGGTAATTACTTAATAAAAGTGATTTGAGGATTATTAATAAAAGTAATTAAGTAGTAATTACTTAGTGAAATTAATTAATTAAAGGTAAGTGATTATAAGTTGATTAATTAATGTAATTAATTAAGAATAATTAATTAATGTAATTAATTATGATATTAATCAATTAATGGGAGAAATTAAAGGTTAATTAATGTGAATGGTTAAAGGATAATTAATTTATGTAACTAATTAAAGGCTAATTACTTAATGTAATCAAAGAATAATTAATCAAGGATGATTAATTAAGATGGATAATTAAAGGATGATTAATTAATTGGGTTGTAATTAATTAATGTTAAGTAAGCAGGATTTAAAAGTGATTGAAGTAATTAATTTAATTTATTTAAATTAATTAAAAATGGTGCGACTAATTAATCTTGCTTATGGATGATTAAGTTATATTAGATGATTTGGATTATGTGATATCTCTAATATGTGATTGTGCTGCTATGTGATATGAGATGCTTTGATTGAATAGTGATAATATGGATTATCTATCTATGATAATGTGAATCATCTACCTATGTGATTATGTTATTTTGAATATAAATTGAATTGTTTAAACCTTTAAACAAATTGGACTTTAAGATGGCGTTTGGATTTCGGTGAGACCGGGATCGGATTTCCGAATTGGATATCCGAAAACCACATCGATCCAAGTTAAACGATAGGTCGTGAATCTCAAGTGAAGAGGAAGATTCAGAGTGCAAGGGTTATTGTCGTTAACTCTGAGGGTGATTCCAAAATGAGTGTAACGAGATAATGCCTTCGGTTTCGTTCGAACCCGGAACGAACTTGTATGGATTGAATGCTTTCAGAACATCGTCAGGTGGACGATGAGCATTCTAAGTGATGTGTTCTGATAAGGTAATTGTAGCCTCAAGCCTCATCAACCGAGAATGGCTAAAACAGGGGAGGTGCAGCAAGGTTAAGTGGGTAGCACCCAAGTAGGACAAGATTTCCCCTGTCTAGAGGTCCCTTCTTATTATTTCAGCTATGTGGGCAGTTGATTGCGACAACTGATGGGGTTGTCTTGTTCGGAATTATCCAGTAAGGGATGGTTCCGGCTTTGTGTTGCAGGGGATTGGGTGTGATCCTCGGTACGTTGATCTAGGCCACATACTGTGATGGGTGGTACCATAGTAGCCCTGCCATTGTATGGAATCCAAACTCCAATAAGTGATCGCGGACTTGATTGTATAACCCACTTTGTGACTAGTATGCTGGAATTTAATCATGTAACAATTTCAACTATGTGAATATTTATTTGAAAACCTTAGACCCTATTATAATATAAGCAGATTTCCTATCAAAGGTTTTGGTTATCGTAAGGTAAAAACTTTTCCGTGTTTATGTGCGGGAAGTTTTACGAGATACCTTTTGTTTCCAAAGGTTTTCAAAGTTAAGCAACTTTAACCTGTTACTCACAGCAGACCCATGCCTGACCCAGAGTTTATTTTCTATTTTCTTAAACTCTTGGATACTCAAATTTTTATGAGTAGCCAAGGGATTCAGGTTTGCTTTGACAAATTCTGAAGGAGGTATGGAGCAGGAGGCTTCAGCATTTGTAGATATATAGTTTCCGCTGTGTTGGTATCTCTGTGTTGTATTTGAGTTGTATTGTCTAGACGGATGTTTATAACTGTCTAGTATGTGATGTATAAGCTATATAACTCTGATGGATGTTGTATATTATGTAATAGCTTATGTGATTAATATAATTTATTCGTTCCGCTGTGAGATTCTGATGTTGTTTAGTTCTTTCTTCTCTATCTTTTCTCTTTTCTATCCCTTTCTTTCTTAAATCATGATGCGTCTTTCTGGGCTACGAAAGTCGGGTCGTGACACATTGTGTTTGCTGTTTACCAAAAATTATCATATGAAATCATGAAATTCATCAAATTTAAGCATGAAGTCGCCTAGACATCAGCCCAGGCGAACCATCGGTGGACCGGTTGGTCAAACTGATGCACCGGTTGTAGCCTGAACCTTATGTCCAGGCTATGTTCTGATGTTTTCTCAATTGACCCGTTTGTCATTCGTTTGCCCTATTGAATTACAGAAGTTGATTGCCAAATTTTAATACTGCATTTCATGTCAATTTTATTGATATTTTTCGGATTTATGATTTATGAATTTTTGAATTCGTTGTGATGTTATTATTTTATATACCATATAGATTGTTCTATGGATCTTGGGAGATCACACTTTCGATGCACGTTTTGAACCTGAATTTATAAATGATTGATTTCTAAATCCAACCGTTTTATACAAGACTATTTATGTACCAATCTAATATATATATATATATATATATTCATACAAAGAATTTTATAATATATATTATCTGTTTTCATATGCAATGGTTTAAAATTATTTTGGAACGATGGTTTGAAAAGCTTACTTATATATATATATATTCATTGGGAAAAATATTTTAAAAGTGGTTTTAAAAAGAGAAATATTTTCATAAAATTGCACATTATCGATCAAATGAGAAATTGATTTAAACGTTTAAATAAAACAAGTTATGTGGAACGCTCGTCTTTGTTTTACCAATTAACTCCTGGACTTGTTCGACCGAACCATTGTTACACATAAGTGGAGTTTACTATTGTATAGCAAACGTTGGGGTAAGCCCATGTGGTATGGGACACATGGTCGTTATCTATTCGATTACGATATAAAAGTATTTAGCACTTTTTGATGAGTTTATGACTCGCCTTTAATGTTATAAGACTTGTTCCTATTTGATGTTTATAGGTTTTGGTACCTATGTTGATGTTTATAGGACTTGTTCCTATTCAATATTTATATGTTCCGAACCTATCTTGGAGTTCATAAGTTTTATACTTATTTCGATGTTTATAGGTCTCGTACCTATCTCGATGTTTATAGACACGTCTTTCTTGGAGTTACATGCATGTAGGTGAATTTATTTCACCAATCTTGGAGTTTGGCGCTGCCTTATTTATGAGATTTCTATATTTATGTTAGTGAAATTTTAGATTTAACGTTGTTGGATTATCACCAAATCACTTGAGAGGTTTTTGCTTTTAAGAAGCTATTATGAGTTTTTATATTGGTGATTTGAGATTATTGATGCATGTTTGCTATTGTCGATATATGTTTATAATTGAGATCTAGATTACTTTATCTATCATTCAATTTTGTTAACACATTTATCTTAGTCTATACTGACCCGCTTATTATTTTTATAATACTCAGGTCAGACCGATATGTTTTAGGTCCTTCAGTTTGAGGCTTTAGAGTGATGCTCTATTTGTTAGCTGGTAGTTACTTTTTTCATCTATGTGTGTGTGTGTGTGTGTATATATGTGATGTTATGTTGTATCTTATGTCGAGTTACACTCCTTTTGTGTACATATTCATATTTTAAGATGTAACACTTTGTACATGTGTAGTCTACATCATGTGTCTATTATGTGTCGGCTCAGACTTGTGTCCATTATATTCCACTGTGATTGATCTGATATTATGTGATATGTATATTATTATATGCTGTTCTGAATTTTTATTATAGCCATCGTAGTTCTGTTTTAAGCCTCAATTGTATAAGTCGATTCCACCCGATTCAAGAAATGTATAGCATATTAATCAATGAGTCAATGCTCACTTAAAGTAAAATTCATGGATGGTCGTCTATAATCAGACCTATTCTCTGCACTAGTCGACAACATTACTTAGTAAAATTCTCCGTTATTGTGGGCCTCGGGGTAGGGTGTCACATCCAATAAGCACCGTACCGACTTAATTGTGCCCAACTATGCTAGAATATGAGATGCAAGCATTCCATCTATATTCATAATTTATTTTAAACCCTAGACATTATTATAATATCACTGGATTTTGGATTTTCTCTAAAATAGTTTGGTTGTCGTAAGCTCAAAACCCGTCCATGTTTATATGTGATGTGGTCTTACTAGATATCTTTTATTTTTAAAGGTTTTATAAGTTATAACAACCCATTTGATTTGATGTTCTCACGCTGGTTTACTAGACTGATCTGGGCGTTATATTCTTATAATACTCGGGTCAAACCCGAGTATTTTTCCAAAGTCAGCTTTGGATGCTTTGGAGCTTCAGAAGATGACCTGAAGGCCTCTAAGATGTATTTTCATATTTTTATTTTCCGCTGTGTTTCTTAGTGTATTTATCAGCATTAGTGAGCACAAGTTGTTATAACTGTCTAGGATGATTATAGATTAGTTTACTCTGGTTGATGTAAGTATACTATACTTTTCTTTTGTAAAGATCCGTTGTGTATTATGTATTACTCATCATGATGTAAGATTCTTTTTTGTCCTTTCTTACTTTTTCCTTCAATAATCTGTCTTTTTGTCACTTGGATACTCGATTCGTGAATACCGTGGATGTATTAGTGTCGACATTCAAGGGTCGAAAAGGCAGGTAGTGACAATTATATCATTAGAGGGAATGGTTGTGGCATAGGTGTTAGAAATGAGGGTTCTTTAACTAGGGGATATGTTAGGTATATTTTTTTCTAATGCACCGTTCATGATTTAATTTTTGTTTTACTATTAACATTTTATAGCGAGATTAAAATTTTGAGTTCAACATTTGGTGGACAAATGTAATTATATGAGTAAACAAGCACATATGGATGTTTACTCATTTTATAAAGGAACTATTATATTAGGTGTAAAATAATGCATATAGATAGTAATGCTAACCATGACTTTCTTTTCAAAAACTAATGTTTGGGTGTTGTTGTTCGGTTTTCACATAAAGTAATAAAAGTGTCGGCTTGCTAGTTTCCTAGTGCTCACATATCGCCCATTTGGCTGCGGCCTCATCACACCTGGCTCATTACCTTCGTAAATGCCCATGCTAACTGCAAAAAAGATAATGCTGCCCTCTTGAAAAAAAGCACCACATTAGCTGCTTGAATAGTCGTTATTCCCAATAAACAAGTGGCCCACTCAATGGCCTTGCCCTTTTGGTTGAAGACTCCATTTTATGACCATATCCCTAGGTGTGGCATGCCCTATAATCCTTTCATTATCCTGACTTGGCGAGCCTCTACAAAATATACCCGACCGCACCTGCAAAAAGAAGCACAGACTCTGCTTTGTTTCTCTGAAAAGATTGGCATACATGACACTATTCAACTGAAAAAAGCAACACAGTGTAGAAGCAACTCCGCATCCATTACTATCCACTTGATAATGGAATTACTATTTAATAACTCCTTGTCAAATGTCGCCCAATCTTACAATAACATGCTTTGGTATGGATCTCCAGCCGGCCATCATCCGAACCATTCACCGTGATCAATGACTGAGAGAGAACTTAAGTTGTCATATCAATCAGAGCCGTCGAAACCAAATTTTATCTGCTATAAATACAACATTGAATGCACTTATACTAGGATTGAATTTACATTTATTACACTCATTATTATCTCTTGTAAACAAGCAATTGCAACAAAAACTCGAAAGCAACAGAAATTACTACCATAGTGGATATAGATAATTTTCGATCGAACCACTCGAAACTTTATGTCTTTCTATTTTCCCAATTATCAATTTCTCTCTCATTTTTCATTTCAATTATATTATTAGTTAGTAACCTATAACATCTTGCTATTTGGCTAATTATGACAAAATGTAATTTTACGATTTTAATTGGAAAATATGGAATGAATAAATGGATTTTGGATTTTAGATTAAGAAAAATAAATTTCGAATGGATTTGAATTATGGAAAATTATATTAATTTGAGAAAAATTGGTCAATAAAATTTATAAATGGATTTGAAAACTAGTTTGAGGAATTTTTTTGAACTTTATCCAATAAAAGTGAATTTATGGCTTTATTTGAGGAATAATGATTTAAAATTATAATTTGAAAATTTGAATTATATTTTAAAGTCCAAAAGTGATTTGGAAATTTATTTCAACAAAGTAAATAACGTTTGAGAAATTTTGATTTATTTTTTGAAATAATATGATTATTTGAGAATTGTGGAAATTGGGAAATGATATTTTTAAAATGGAAAAATCATTATAAGAATAAAATAAACTTTGGATGAAACACATTGGATAAATTCTTTAATGGATATTTAGAAATAGTTCGTGTTATAAGAGACTTAAGGTTATGAATCTGTTAAAATATGAAACTAGATTTTCATTGGACTACACTTTTTATCCTTACCTTTATAATTATTATATTTTTACTTTCATAATTCCTTAGGCCCTAAATTGTTTTCCCAAACCAATATAATCACCTCCCCGTTTCTTTCCTCCCCTCCTAAAAGCAATAAACCATCAACACAATCGTCTTCTTTCGCTTCTACCATTGGTGCCTAGGTTCTTCATTAAACCAAGTTTACAAGTGAGTATAATTACTTTGTTAATAAGTTTAATTCTTATAGTTTGAAAGCTTAGCGAAAACCATCTGCAAAGCCACTTCAATATCGACCACCAAAAGCTAGGAAACGACAACACAAGGGGTGTTGTTCTGGGCATTACAACTTAGAGATCGATACCATCTATCGATCGGTCTAGTTGAATTCTTGGAAGTAATGCCCATAACTTCAACCAGCCGGTGTGATTGTGCATCTTTCTACCTATTTTGAACAATAGAGATGATTTTAAGCTCCAAGCACACTTAAGAAAACATCTTAAAACATTATAAAATCATGATCGAAATTCATTAAAGGATTTCCAAGGGTTAAAGCTTATTGTGTTTGAAATTTAGAGTGTATTGATCCTAGGAATAAAAGCAGTGCATTTCTACTCAAAATTTGATCACTTTAAACTTATATAGATTTTTAAAAATAAGCTTAAAATAGAATGAACACTATACAAATGTAATACTTGAATTTTTTTTCAAGCTTATCTAATTTATTTGAATTTAAAGAAGAAGGAAGTTTCTATATTTAAATTCTTTGAAACGGACATTATTGGAATTTTATTACTATAAAGATTTTTAAAACGATTTTGAACTATTTTGGAAATAATGGATTTGAATTTGAATTATTTTCAAATATAAAATAATAAGAATAAATTGAGTTTAAACTAAAAATCCTATATGATGAATACCGATGATAAATATATGATATGAATAATTTTTTGTGAGTTCTAAAGTTAGAAAAGATTTTATGAAATAAAATCAATTTATTTTAGAATTACATTGAATTTATACCATATAGGATGAATGGAAAATAATTATGATATTGGAAATGTTTTATAAATGGATTTGGAATTCGTTTAATATACAAAAGAAAGCGTACGATTTTGATTTGAATACCAAATGTCATTGAATAATACTTGGTTAAATTCAAAATGATTATAGCATGATTTCAAAGAGGAAATACATAGTGTTTATATATGTATTTCCGGAAATATTAGTATATATATGTTTTACGAAACATGAGATATAAGTTTAAAGACAAGTGAATAGAAAATTTATTGATTTGGATGTAAGAGATTAAATGTTGATATTTCACCCATGTCATGCTAGTATACTCATAAGAGATGGAAAACATCCTTAATTAAATTTCAATAGAAAGAATAACACTTGGCTTTAAATAATATGTGAATCGTATTAAGCATATAGTAATTAGGGTATGAATAAAATGTAATAAATGGATGAAATGTATGCCTATGTGAATTAAGGTGATTTTACATACTTGTTTGATTTTAGAAATATAAGTACAGGATTATGATGTGCGCTTCACCCATGATATTATGTGTAAGTTTATTTTATCCCATTGATATTAATGTGAATGTGTGAATTGTCGTGTGTGAATTTTCGTGTTTGAATTGAAATTTTTAATGTCCTATTACATGATGAATTGAAATGAATACACACGACATTTATTTAGGATTTAACAACATTTTGGGGAGTAATTATGTTTTGGGAAGCAGAATGTTTTGAAAACTAAAATTTAACATTTGAAGAGAACGATATAGGGTATTGACCACTAGATAGCTAATATCCATACCAGTGTCGAAATAATCTATTGCTAGGACAAAAGAAGGAATTTAAGATTTTTGGAGGCTTAGTGCAAATGAAGAGAAATAGTGCTACCAGATGGATATTAAAAGTGGACAATTGCACCAATAAGATTTATCACGTCTTCAGATATTAGATGGGTAAGGCAACAATACGGCCATTTTGGGGCCAACACAACTAATAAGAACTCTATGGGTGAAAAAGACTATGATGAGTTTCTGAGGAAGATAGTCTATGTAGAGGGTGAATCCACTAGAAGATTTATCAAAGTGCAATCCTGATGGGAGTCACAGAAGATAGTATGATATTGTGCTCTCATAAGCTAAACTAGAAAATGTCAACCTCGTAAAAGGAATGATTTGAAATGATAATTTGAATTTATACAACAAAAAGAAACTCATACAATGTAGATATATTTGTGATATCCCAGATGACTAGAGTTGCAGCTGTGAACCATGACAAGTAGAGCCTTAACACTGTGTATCATCACTGATTTGTGAAAATAAACTACGGATGAAATTTTTTAAGGTGTGAGTGATGATTAATTGTTTGATTGATATGTCATGCGTATATACCTAACTGTACACATGGATGTTATTATTGTTGCATTATTATACTCATACCTAGATTTCTAGCGGGGCTCAAGGTTTGTTATGTATATGACAATGTCTTATGTCAGGCTGAGCTGATGTGATTTCAGCATAACCATCTATGAACGTCAGTTAGTTGTGTTTGTCGAGCAATCCATAGGGATTTAGTACATATAGTGTATATTATGGAGTACCCCTATGTTTGAGTTTAGCAACCTTTGCCTAGAGGTCATGGTCCATAGCACTAATCGATTTACTCAAAAGGATGATAGAAATGAAATGACTATAGTAGCTATGGACGTGTTTAACGATTGGTTACTAAAAGAGTCATTACATGGACATTGGAAGTGGATAATTTTGGGATTATACATAGTTTGTAAAGTTTAAAGTGATGTATACTTTGTGATCAATGTACTAGACATATTTTAATATATATGTATATGTTACAGCTTCCGTCGTGACATCGATACCCTACACCATTTAATCATATATGTTCCTGATATGTGAGTTCCTCAATTATTGGACTTATGTACATTATTCTCGATCAAGACGTGATACATATTATTAAAATTGAATTCATAGATTGAAACATATCCGAGTTGACTCAAAGTTGTGTATATGAGTGCTCGCTCCTTCATTGTCCTTTGATCCGAGTATTGGATGGTAAACTCCATCTGATAATTCGATCATTGGAGCCGAGACATTAGTTTAACAACCTGCAATTTCGACCTCTAATTGTCAACATTAATATGTCTATAGTATTCACGTGTCAAGAAACCAAGTGCTGGAAAGATAGATTATTAGGATAAAATAAAAGGAAAAAGAAAAGGAACTTGAAAGAAGGGAAGAGAACCAAACACCAGAATCCTACAATGGAATTATACACATAATATTAAAAAGACAGCACAAAGTGCTACTTTAAGATCCACAGTATTTTACAGTTCCAATTCTAAGTATTACCATTAATCAAGACAATTATTGTAACAGCTAGGGTTTTCGACCCTTGAAAATCGATACTAATACGTCCACTATACTGTGTGCCGAGCATTCAAGTGCTAGAAAAACTAATCGTTAGGGGTGAAAGAAGAAGATAAAAGATAGAAGAAACAAAAAAAGAACAATCATAGAATCTCATAACACAACGAAATAACATATATTAATCAACATAATACTTTACAAAGTCATTTCAAAAATGATACATCAGAGTCATACTAATACAATTCTACCTTTGGATAGTTAACAGCCTGTCCCTACCAAACTGATACAAGATACATATAATACAGCATAAACAAGATAATAACTGGCTATCGATGAAGCATCCTGCTCCAAGCTCCTCTAAGATGCATTCGGGGGAAAACCTGAACTACTTGGCTTCCCTTAAAATTTTGAGCACCCAAGAGTTTTAGGAAAAGAAAATAAAACTCTAGGTCGGACATGGGTCTGGTGTGAGTAAACTCAAACAACTAAATTATTATGTTTAAAATCCTTTTAAAATCAAAGGTATCTCGTAAGACCACGCTGCTCATAAACACGAATGGGTTTTTACCTTACGAAAACCAAAACATTTATATCATAAAATCTAGTGATATTATAATAAAATATAAGGGTGAAAATAATAATAATCAAGTAGCTGTGATGTTCGTGAGTGTACATCACAACAATTATAGGTATATAATCAGAAACTGATAAAGTGCGTTCGCTAATTGTGTAGGATTCCACGAAGGTGTTCTCGGTAATTTGAGAAACGGACCTCCTGCATAAGGATCAGATATATCCTTCCGAAGCAGCATACATCCCTAGTGATGTACTATAGGAAAAACATAGCTGGTCTCACTAAGACCAAGTGCATCGCCCCATGCATGCATAAAAACTATAGATGATGCCTTGGTGGAGCCGACTGCACCCTATGAGTTTGCCAACCCTACTGGTCATGCCTCCTACCTTCGGTTTTAGTCATTACCATTGGTGAGGCTATGTTCGGCAATCCAGCTCACGCACCATCATCAAAATAGATCATGGAATCCCACATGGATCCAATACCCCAATGGGACTTAGAATCACACATGGATTCTCATATCTCAAATAGATCTTAGAATCCCACATGGATTTCCATACTCCAATGGGTTTTGGAACCACATATGGATTCCAACATCTTAATATATCACAAAACTCCTTCATAGAACCATATATGGTTATTGGAGTGGTTACGGTACAAGTCATCTCTTACAAGTACACTACCCCTCTTACCGAGCGCCTAAAAAACCAATCATTGATTTCCGAAATGGTCAATACCGGTTCTTTAGGAAATAATCAGACAATACATAAGAGTGGGGATCACCCCCTAACTGTTAAAGTGGACGGATCTCCTTATCATTTGTCCTAGAAGAATAATTGATTTTATACGTACAGTATAACACCACCGATGGTAACTGTACCATATAATTTCCAAGACAGTTATTGTAACGGCTAGGGTTTTCGACCCTTGAAAATCGATACTAATATGTCCACTGTACTGTGTGCCGAGCATTCAAGTGCTAGAAAAACTAATCGTTAGGGGTGAAAGAAGAAGATAAAAGATAGAAGAAATAAAAAAAGAACAATCATAGAATCTCATAACACAACGGAATAACATATATTAATCAACATAATACTTTACCAAGTCATTTCAAAAATGATACATCAGAGTCATACTAATACAATTCTACCTTTGGATAGTTATAACAGTCTGTCCCTACCAAACTGATACAAGATACATATAATACAGCATAAACAAGATAATAACTGGCTATCGATGAAGCATCCTGCTCCAAGCTCCTCTAAGATGCATTCGGGGGAAAACCTGAACTACTTGGCTGCTATTAAAATTTTGAGCACCCAAGAGTTTTAGGAAAAGAAAATAAAACTCTAGGTCGGACATGGGTCTGGTGTGAGTAAACTCAAACAACTAAATTATTATGTTTAATCCTTTTAAAATCAAAGGTATCTCGTAAGACCACGCTGCTCATAAACACGATTGGTTTTTACCTTACGATAACCAAAACATTTATATCATAAAATCTAGTGATATTATAATAAAATATAAGGGTGAAAATAATAATAATCAAGTAGCTGTGATGTTCGTGAGTGTACATCACAACAATAATAGGTATATAATCAGAAACTGATAAAGTGCGTTCGCTAATTGTGTAGGATTCCACGAAGGTGTTCTCGGTACTTTGAGAAACGGACCTCCTGCATAAGTATCAGATATATCCTTCTGAAGCAGCATACATCCCTAGTAATGTACTATAGGAAAAACATAGCTGGTCTCACTAAGACCGAGTGCATCGCCCCATGCATGCATAAAAACTGTAGATAATGTCTTGGTGGAGCCGACTGCACCCTATGAGTTTGCCAACCCTACTGGCCATGCCTCCTACCTTCGGTTTTAGTCATTACCACTGGCGAGGCTATGTTCGGCAATCCAGCTCTTGCACCATCATCAAAATAGATCATGGAATCCCACATGGATCCAATACCCCAATGGGACTTAGAATCACACATGGATTCTCATATCTCAAATAGATCTTAGAATCCCACATGGATTTCCATACTCCAATGGGTTTTGGAACCACATATGGATTCCAACATCTTAATATATCACAAAACTCCTTCATAGAACCATATATGGTTATTGGAGTGGTTACGGTACAAGTCATCTCTTACAAGTACACTACCCCTCTTACCGAGCGCCTAAAAAACCAATCATTGATTTCCGAAATGGTCAATACCGGTTCTTTAGGAAATAATCAGACAATACATAAGAGTGGGGATCACCCCCTAACTGTTAAAGTGGACGGATCTCCTTATCATTTGTCCTAGAAGAATAATTGATTTTATACGTACAGTATAACACCACCGATGGTAACTGTACCATATAATTTCCAAGACAGTTATTGTAACGGCTAGGGTTTTCGACCCTTGAAAATCGATACTAATATGTCCACTGTACTGTGTGCCGAGCATTCAAGTGCTAGAAAAACTAATCGTTAGGGGTGAAAGAAGAAGATAAAAGATAGAAGAAATAAAAAAAGAACAATCATAGAATCTCATAACACAACGGAATAACATATATTAATCAACATAATACTTTACCAAGTCATTTCAAAAATGATACATCAGAGTCATACTAATACAATTCTACCTTTGGATAGTTATAACAGTCTGTCCCTACCAAACTGATACAAGATACATATAATACAGCATAAACAAGATAATAACTGGCTATCGATGAAGCATCCTGCTCCAAGCTCCTCTAAGATGCATTCGGGGGAAAACCTGAACTACTTGGCTGCTATTAAAATTTTGAGCACCCAAGAGTTTTAGGAAAAGAAAATAAAACTCTAGGTCGGACATGGGTCTGGTGTGAGTAAACTCAAACAACTAAATTATTATGTTTAATCCTTTTAAAATCAAAGGTATCTCGTAAGACCACGCTGCTCATAAACACGATTGGTTTTTACCTTACGATAACCAAAACATTTATATCATAAAATCTAGTGATATTATAATAAAATATAAGGGTGAAAATAATAATAATCAAGTAGCTGTGATGTTCGTGAGTGTACATCACAACAATAATAGGTATATAATCAGAAACTGATAAAGTGCGTTCGCTAATTGTGTAGGATTCCACGAAGGTGTTCTCGGTACTTTGAGAAACGGACCTCCTGCATAAGTATCAGATATATCCTTCTGAAGCAGCATACATCCCTAGTAATGTACTATAGGAAAAACATAGCTGGTCTCACTAAGACCGAGTGCATCGCCCCATGCATGCATAAAAACTGTAGATAATGTCTTGGTGGAGCCGACTGCACCCTATGAGTTTGCCAACCCTACTGGCCATGCCTCCTACCTTCGGTTTTAGTCATTACCACTGGCGAGGCTATGTTCGGCAATCCAGCTCTTGCACCATCATCAAAATAGATCATGGAATCCCACATGGATCCAATACCCCAATGGGACTTAGAATCACACATGGATTCTCATATCTCAAATAGATCTTAGAATCCCACATGGATTTCCATACTCCAATGGGTTTTGGAACCACATATGGATTCCAACATCTTAATATATCACAAAACTCCTTCATAGAACCATATATGGTTATTGGAGTGGTTACGGTACAAGTCATCTCTTACAAGTACACTACCCCTCTTACCGAGCGCCTAAAAAACCAATCATTGATTTCCGAAATGGTCAATACCGGTTCTTTAGGAAATAATCAGACAATACATAAGAGTGGGGATCACCCCCTAACTGTTAAAGTGGACCGATCTCCTTATCATTTGTCCTAGAAGAATAATTGATTTTATACGTACAGTATAACACCACCGATGGTAACTGTAACCATTATATATATTTCTAGAGTTAAAATCCTTCGTTGTTAAGTAACGAATTGCTTCCCTGCCACTAAAATTAAGAAGGATTATATATTTAGGCCAAAATTTGATAACCATTTATTTAACTGTCAAATAATCAAACAGAGATCACATTTCCTATGGAAACCACTAAGCCTCATTTAATTAAGTTCCCATTAACTAGAATCTCTTTCCAGAATATTTATCAAATTATTTCATGTACTTATCTCACTGAAATATGTATATTCACAAACCATTCATTTCAAAAATACTTGAAAACTTTTTAAAAATAGATATGGAAAGTACCATTCAATATCAATCATGGATCAAAGTTTACATAATGGTTACATCTCTATCCTAGAGAAAATATAGTAAACTTTAAGCAATCCCTGCCCCTCGAATTACGCCATGAAAATCAACCATTTCTTTCCAAAATCTCTTTATTTCATAAATATCTCCAAATCTATTTATAAAGCTTCTATATAAATTCCCAACTTTAATTTAGAAAAAATTATTTTATAAATCTCAAACCATTTATAAAACATCCCTTTTCAAGTCACTAAACCATTAACAAACCTCATTTCTAAAATCATTCAAAACCCAACTTCTTCTCCAAGTTCAAACCACTTCCAAAAATATAACTCCTTTAACAATCCTTTTATAAAATATCATTTGTGAAACACTTTAGGAAAACCATTTTATTTAGTAGAAAATCCTTTTAAAAACAAGTTATAACTTATAAATACCTTTATTAAACAATAGTATAACTTGAAAATCATTTGTTAACTTTAAAACCCAATTTGGTTAAAGAACTTAAGTTAAATCAAAAGCCCACTTTATAAATTCAAAAGAGGCTTAGCAATCCCAATGGTACTAACTTAAGTTACCATTCAATTTCAATTTGAATTTAAATTCACTTAACAGTTATTTACATAGGTCAACAAGTATGTAAATTCAATTCATATCCAAAACAGGAAATAACATGTCAATCTAAACATCGGCATATACATGTCCAAATAAAATAATATCAGGATGGCGATTTGTCCTACTAAATTGATGTCCAAACAATTCAACCAGTTTATAGCAAAACGAGAATTTATTCTGCTAAAACACATGTCCACACAAAGAATAATTACATTATAGCAAAACGAGGATTTATTCTGCCATCAGATGTCCAAACAATCAAATAATCAACTTATAGCAAAACGGGGACTTATTCTGCTAACACGTGTCCACACAATAAACAATTACATTATAGCAGAACGAGGATTTATTCTGCTAACACATGTCTCCACACAATAAACAATTACATTATAGCAGAACGGGGATTTGTTCTGCTAACATAGTCCATACAACCAAACCATTTACATAACTCTTTCACAATTGTTTGTCTACGTAATGATATCGACATTTGAATCCCCTGCGTTCAAAACCATCTTTGAAAAAAGAAGTATTTTTAAAACAATTTGATTCTTGGAAAACAAGGATTAAAAACATAAAATTCCATAAAATGATTAATTGCAAGTTAAACTCTTATTAAATCATAATTAATCTATATTAAATTGAACTTAATTTAATTATAAAGTAATAAATAATTAAACCTTTAAAAATAATTTATATATAAATTAAACCTTAAGTAATCCTTTATTAATTTATTAAATAATAATTTAAAACCTTTATTAATAATTAAATTAATTTTTCTTAATTAATTAATAAAATAATATTTTAATTAAAACTCAATAATAAATTAAACCTTAATAAGTAATTATTTAAATTAAAACCTTAATTATTTATAATTAAAAATAACTAAACACTTAATTAATTAATTAATAATTAATTAACCTTATATTTGGTTAAGAATTAATTACAAATAAATCGTATACTTAACTTATAATTAATTAAAAATTAATCTTACTTTTAATGGATAATTAACTAGTACTAATCTTTATTTAATTAGGATTAATGAACCTTGTTTAATACTTAATTAATTATTAATTGCCAAGCTTAATTAACTAATAATTAATTATTAAAAATTAATTAACTTTCTAAAACATTTTTATTAAGTTTATAAAATCTTTCCAAAATACTTTTTAAACTATGAAACTGAATTTTCATAAAAACAGACTTGTACCTAAACTGCATTCATAGCGACTATTGCTATGGATACCATAACTTCCAAGTTTGATTTACATCTCAAATAGTCTTTTAAAATATTACTTTTTAACTTAACTTACTTTATGAACTTAATATAAAGTTTTGTAAGCAAAAAAAACGTTAGAAACTTTAGAAAACTTTTTATTTAGAATAAAGTAAGTAATCAAATTTAAAAAACTCAAAGGAGCGCTATGTCGAACACAAATACCTTTCAAGTGCTAACCTTGCTCACTAACTTTTTCATTTACTAACTTTACTTACTAACTTTCTATATCACTCGCAATCATAAGATAAAGATCATAACTTTATAATTAAAAACGTCACCTTAACATTCGATTCACAAATCTACGCTAAACCATAAACTAGCAACATATGTACATCCAAACCATATGATAAGTCAACCACCTAAAAAATGTATTCCACAAACAAATAGGAAATATAATAAAGATTTAATCTTTCCACAGAAAGTTAGAAGTTTACTCATCAAAATTTTGCAAAACTCTTTTGAAAACCTGAAATACTTTAGAACTTGCAAAGCTTGAAAAACCACAAAATGAACTCGAAGATGGGTTATTTTTTCTTTGAAATGCCAGCCATGTTACTCTCAAAACTTGGAAATGTACTAAAAATAAAATTTCTTGAAAATTCCTTTCCCTACCATTTCAATAAAAGAATCACTCAATTTTGATTTGTTTTGAGGAAGATATGGTCAAAAGAAGAAAAGTTATTCTCGGACTTGAAAATATGGGTCAGAAAATGGGTCCGAAATAAATGAGATTAGACAAAGCTAAGCTCAAAATTTGAAGAAATCATACAAATAAAGTTTTAGCCAGTGAAATTTTACACAGTTTGAAAAAAAGAAAATCCCTATTTGGTTTGGAGATGAGTAAAATATGATAGGAGGAAAAGGAGGAAAATTTGAAGAAGTGGAAAGTTATTTATAAGCAATAGAAAAGGTAAATTACTAAACTATTTTATACTTCTACCCTTCACATTGTTTTGCCACCTCAACACCCTCTACCAAACATGCAATTTAAGCCTTCTCCCTCTCCCCCTCTCATCATGTCAAAGAAAACATGTTTGTAGTCGAGTCGCCAAAGAGTCAAATCATGTCTCTTAAGGCATTTTTTAGTATATACATGTATATACTTATGTATATATACCTATGTATATACCAATTGTGACGCCCCACCTCTATACTCACACTAGCCAAGGACACTATGAGGTAATGCCGTCGACTAGCACGAAGAATAAGGCTGTTGAGGAGCGACCATCTGTGTAATTGCTTTGTGCGAGTACCGATATGTCAGATAGTATGACATGCATTTCATTTCAAGAGGAAATCCGACATATCAAATACAAACTCAAAGCTACCACACAGTGGCTATGTGGCCTTTGGAAAAAAATATAGAAATAAGCATAACACAAATCAGTCACAGATATGAATATAACACATAGAAGTATACATCAAAGTAGTGGTCATATAAGATCCACTACATCACAAAAGAATAGGTACAAGTGCAAGACAAAAGAATATGTATACATCAAGGAGTCTCTATCTCGAATGTATAAAAACAAAAACTACTGAGCTAAAGTAGTTAGCCAAAAGTCAGAAGATAGTCCCAGATAATAAGTCAAGTGGAAGCACCTGAAACACCCCGGTCTGACCCGAGTATTATTTAAGAAGAAAAATAATAAACAGATCAGTCTAGCTATAAATATCGTGTAAGATGAGATAGGATATGAGATACAACAAAAATATATGATAACAATAATGCCATACTTTGACAAGCATACATTTGATAACAATAAAAATCATACAATATCTCAAATCATCTCAAATATCCAAAAAGAATATCACATTCTTTAGCTTATTCACCAAACCTCAAATATTGACAAAACATATCAATGCCAATCGCAAATATTGTGAAACACAAATTCCAGAAATCATCAATTAGAAATCCAGAAAACACAAAGGGGGAGGACTATCACCAACGGGAGCATGAAAACTCACCAACACGTGTATCCCAAACGGGTCGCCAACCATAGAGCCGGTGCAACGGCGTAGTACAATAACGGTACGCCCGAGGAACCTAAAACTCAAATGAGCCGGAACAACGACGCAGTACAATAACAGTACGCCCGATGAACCTGAAACTCAAAGAATTCGGAACAATGACGTAGTACAATAACGGTACTCCCGATGAACCTGAAACTCAGATAATTCGGAACAACAACGTAGTACAATAACGGTACGCCCGATGAACCGAACTCCATAAAGCTCGTAGGTTGCTAGCCTATAAAAATGAGACGAAGCTCCACAAAACGGGGTACAGTCCCCCACGCGGACAAAGAGACACTGCACATCGCAAGTCCAAATCACAAAATGATCATCATAGATCAATAAGAAGTGTAAATTACACTAAGCTAGTAAATAAATGAGTTTAGCTTCATGTCCCATAATCACTGGCTTAACTTAAATATTTACGAACAAATTATAGACTTCTACTCGAAAATTGTCACAAGATTTTCAATCGAACAAGTCTAAGAATTAACCGACGAAGTAAACGCAAGCGTTTCATACCACTTGTTTTGCTAAGTCGTTTAATTGGATTTCTCATACGAATGAGGTAAAGGTTTGTATATACTAATAGATTGGAAAACAGTTTTAAAAACGAGCTTTGTATTAAAAATAGTGTTGAAATCGTTTTTGTGAAAGAGTTTGAGTATTTACTACTAGTATTAAAACCCTTTGTAGTTTAAAGTGACAAATCACAGAAATGATTATAAAAACAATCTATCACCAAAAATTCACATTCGACGACGTGAATCAAAACCATAGAAATCGATTTCAAATCCATCAAATGGATATTACCAAAAATCCAGAAAAGAAGTCATCAAAGTCGATAATAAATGACAACAACTAATCGGATCAACAAAAATCGATAAGAAAAATGGAAATTCGCACAAAATAGGCAAAATGGGCAAAAACCAATAGGACCAGACGTCTGGTTGGTTCGGCTAGACGTCTGACCTGGGGTTCTGCCATTTTCTATTTCTTTTTCCCTTTTTTTCTTTCCCAGAACCCCCCTCCAGACGTCTGGTATAGTCTAACCAGACGTCTGGTCCCCTCCAAACATCAGGTATAGTCTAACCAGACATCTGAACAAGGGCTCTGCCCTTTTTTTCTTCTGGTGCCCTAACCAGACGTTTGAGTTCTTCAACTAGACGTCTGGTTGCCTGTACTGGGCAACAGTTTGCCTAGGCCATTGATGGACAAATCCGTTCGGAAGCGATCGGACGAGCGACGGAGGCTAGGGAATTATGCCAAGCAACAACCCAGCCTTATAGGCTCTTCGATACACCCCAAATAACATGTCCAAACATCCAAGATAGGATCTTTAAAGATTTTGACTTCAAAGTACCAAAATTGGAAAATTCACCAAATCAATTCAAATCAAAAGCAATTGGACATGAAATAGATGTTAGGAATTCATACCTAACAACAATGAAAGCTATAGACATAGATGTGAGTTCAAGAACTCACCTTTAAACCCAAAAACAACGAATGAGAAGCTTTAAAACAAAGGAAAGATCAACCACTCTTCAACATCAACTCAAGAAGCTCCAATCTAAGCTCATAAGCAAATATTTTCTAAGTTAGGGTTTAGGAATTTCTGAAAATTGAAGAGAGATTGAGATGGAGAAGATGAAGAGGATGCTTACCTAAGCTTCTCTTTGATTTATAACTTGAATTTGAATTCCTAAGAGAAACTAGGGCTTAGGAATTTTAATTTCCTCTTCCCACCATTCTTTCTAGGGCTTGAGAGTGTTAGGAAATGTTATAAATGAATGAAGAGGAGTGGAGTGGGAGTTATTAGGTAGAGGAGTTGGGTTCTCTTGCTGGGTTAGTGGGCTGAAATCCAAACCCAAAGCTCAATAGAAAAATAGCAAAATTCTACTCAACTCCAAACATATCGATGTTTATACTAAAAAAGGTCGCAAACGACATTTTGGACTCAATGGAAATGGTCTCGAGTCCGGATTCGACCGTTTACAAAAAGTCACATTTTGGACTTTTAAATTCAACTATCGATGCTATATTTAAATAAATCATTTAAATATATTATCGTAAAAATATGCGGGTTGTTACGCCAATGTATATTAACTAATTTACATTTTAACCATTTAAATGTTGTTTCAAATATAAACAAGGCTCACAACATTTCAAACAACTTTTATATGATGAAACGTCGAAAATTCGGAAAACGGTTTCCAGTCACATTTTCTATTTTTCATCGAACTAATTATTTTTGTAAACAAAATTTGAAAATGATTTCACCATCATTAATTATTACCTAAAAGAGTTTTGTTTTCATAATAAAACATATTATTTGAATATTTAAAATTAATTAAATATTAACAAATCAAAATAGTGAAATTCTAGGTCGTTACAGTTATAACAACCTGTTCTCATAGTTGCTAATATATACACAGTGGTAATGCAGCAGAAATAAAATACTATGGTAGGTGAAAGAATCCAGCTTATAACGATCTGGAATTTTGTTTCTTTGATTTGTGAATATATTATAAATTTTATATATTCAATTAATGGTTTTAATGGTCAAATAACATTCTTTTAATTAATCAATAATGATTTTAAACTTGTTTCGAATGTTTATTTGCAAAAATAAGTAGTTCAATGAAAAATTGAAAATATAACTAAAAATCGTTTTTTGAATTTTTTAGTTTTATTGAACGAAAGTTATTGGAACATTGTTGAACTCATGTACACATATATAAACATGTCAAATATATGAAAGGAGGATTAGTAAAAGTAAGTGTCATTAAAATCTTTAAAAAGTGTTATTAATAAGAAATAAAGTAAGAAGTGAAATTTATTTCTTATTTTAAGTGTAAATCTCAAAAAGGACATTAGGAAAAGATGATTTGATGGCAAGTGCACAAGGCCACATGGATGTATGATTTGGTAAGTGTTATATTTGGGGTTAATATGGTAAATTAGCAAAGGCGTATTAGGGGTAATTATCCACTTTGCTAATTTTATAAAAGAGGGAGGGGCTTACACTTGAATTCATTTGCTCACTTCATTCAAATTTCTTTATTTTATCCCGTCCTCTTCATTTGGCAATAACTTCCAAAAAATAACTCCAAATTCAATGATTCTTTTACTGAAACCCAAGCTGATTCAATTAGTAAGAACTTTTTTGTTTATCACTTTTTTAAATTTTAAAAGTAGCCGTGCCAAAATTCCTTTTTTTAACCCAAGTTATTCTATATCCCTAAATTTGTAACTCCGAAAATGTCTCCTCTTCCCTAAGCCATAACTTCCACAAAACAACTCCAAATTTAATTAATTTTTTCTTAAACCTAAGAGTATTCAATAAGCAAGAGCTTTCATGCTGATCACTTTTCCAAATTTTAAGAGCAACAGTGCCAAACTTCCATTTTTTCCTCAAGTTATTCTCTATCCCTAAATTTATAACTTCGAGAATGTTTCCTTCTTCCCTGAACCATAACTTTCAAAGAACTACTCTAAACCGAGTGATTCATTTATTAAAAAAAAATTAATTGAATAACCAAGAATTTTCATGTTGATCACTATTCTAATTTTGAGGTTAAACATGTCAAAATATCATTTTTATCCGAGCTATTTTTCGACCTAGTTTTTTTTGGCCAAACTTAAACTCAGAGCCCTTTTTTCATCATGGTCGAGCCCTCTCTAGCCAAAACCAAACCTATATGTCCTCCATGTGGTCTTGTGGAGTAGTTTTTCAAGTAGAAGTTAGGTATTTGAGTGTTGTCGATGTAACAATCCATCCAAGAACATGCTTAAATTTCGACCCAGAATAGACCCATCGAAACATAGATCCATTCTAAGATAAGCTATTGTTAGAAAAAATTAAATAACATTGCAAAGCCATAACTAAACTTTCAAAACTTTGAGCAGATGAAACGAAACATATTAGCAAAGTGTACCCGTTTATTTTAAAATCATAAAAATGTCATAACACTAAATTCCATAAAAAACCGTAATATAATATCTGTTACAACAATTGTTTAAATACATGGGTACACATAAAAGCAAGTAATAATAATAAATACTGCCATAAACCAAGCTTCTCCATCTCTAAGCATCATCACCACCATCACTCTGTCCTTAACCTATGTTGTAATAAGGAGGGAGTCAGAACAACAATTGTCTGGTGAATAAAAACCTCGAGTCTAACCATTTCAGTACTTGGGCAGTATATTTCAAAACAAGAATATATCTACGAACATAAAATCATTAAAATAATTTAATATTTCTTTGTAAGGAAAGAAGGCGGGTCCAACCACTTAATACCTTCCATTCCTGAAGTAGGTTTCTAAAATCCCATATCCCAATCATACGTCATAAATAGCTAATAATGTGAGAGTCGGAACCCAAGCCACTTAATACCTTTTATTTGAAATTAGACAGACTCGGGTCATTTAATACCTTAATTAAAGCAGACCCTATCATTTAATAACTATTTCCAAGGCGTGCTCCTCAATGCTACTATCTAGCTGACGTCATATGGAATCTCTTAGGCCGCTTAATACTTCCATGTGAAAAATAGGCAGACTCTGGTCATTTAATACATTAATTATGGTAGACCCATCATTTAAGACCTATTTCCAAAAGCGGACCCCTGTAGAGAAACCACCTAACATGTCCCATTGGCCATTTAATACTTTATCTGGGGAAAAGAGCCCGGTCCAACCACTTAATAGCTCAAGGCCTCGAAGCAAGCCCTATGCCTTGTGGCCCATACTCATAATGACATCTCACACTAGTTTGTTATTCATAGGAACTGGTAGCCAGATTAGCTGGGTAGATTTCCTTTATAGAATTCGGGACCAACCTCGCATCATTACAAATATTTATCATAAGGATATCACACATCAACTAAAGTGTACACAGCTATTGGTAGCCTCAAAGTGAAGGCCAGACTTCTATCATGTAGCTCTATTAACCTTGAAACCCTATGACTTAGCCATAAATCAATTACTATATACACACACACATACTTATCTCAGTTTTTGTAAATAAGGCCTTATAAGGAATCTTCCTTAATGCCTTAAAATAATAATTAGGCAAAATAAAAGTTTCCGCTTATTTTCGCCTCATAATCAGTTACCTTCCTAATGGGAGAAATAAATGTAAATAAATGCCTAATTAACTATGCCATGTACGCAACAATTATACGTTAATTACGCAAATAGAGATAAGTAAATATTCGCGCCTAATAAGTTTTAAACACACGAATTTTATGCTCTAAACTAGCTTTAAATGTCAATTCCCTAACTAAATAGTATTACAAGTCATTTTTCTTCAAATTACCAAAATTTCATTAGATTCTAACATCCAAAATGGGGAATAAATATTCACAACCAAAACTGCAATAACAAACCTGTAAATAAGATATAAACTCAATTTAGTACACCGATTCAATGGAATATTTTAACAATACGAATTGCAAGCTAAACCCCATATTCTATTCAACTCATCTTTTACAAAGAAATAAACAAGAATAAGTGGTGTAAACTATGAATACAATTCGTAATCTAAATCCCTTATTTTATTAGAGGATCACAATTTAACCCAAAGAAGAAGGAGAAGTGGAATAGACTATGAAATTATCAAAAACCGCGTAAATGAAACAAATTCCATCAAATTAATGTAAATAATTGAGAACCTCAACATAGAATCGACATATCAAAATAAAAAGGTATTTTGGGGGATTTTATCTATCGTATTTTCGAATCCCAAAAAGCCTTAGCTTCACTTAAATGGATTTGTAGCCTTCTGATCTCTTCCAAAATCTCTCTCTTTTAATTTACACACACAATATGGAAGAGGTTAGTATTTATCAGATTCAGAATAACTAGAGAATAATAGGATAAGAATAGACTGGAGGAAGAAGAAACAAATAAGAAATAAGTTGAATTCTTACCTGAATTCTCTATGGAGTTTCTAAATCTTATAGAGAGAGATAGCACTGGCAAAATTTTGTGATATTCCCTAAAATAATATGAATAAAATGTGAAGAGGATAGGGTTCTACTTATAGGGGTTGAAACACCCCAGAACAATAGGATGGAAGGATGTAAGAAATGGGTAAATCTGGAGCGTACAACTGAATATATGTAACATCCCCTATCTTGAGGCTCGAAGTTAAGCGCTACAGATGCTGCAGTCATCCATAGTATTAACTCCCGTTAACAAAATATGGTAATGTTAATGGTGTCCATAATATCAAAAGCAAATGAATATGAAATAAAATCAGCTCAGATTAAAACAACTTTTTTGATTACATTTCAAAACAATATTTCATATTCAATTACATGATCCCATAATCGATTTCCAGGTTTTGATCAAATATAATTATTACAAATTATGCCAAGAGCGACATATGAAGATGCCCCCTTGGATGATCAGAGTACTAAATAGACAATCAGTCTCAATACAACGTAGCAAAAATAAAACAAAATAGCTCCTATATATAGCTAGCTTTGCCTCATGCACATCTTCATAAGCTTATTCTTCCAACCTACTAAACCTGTAAAACCTCAACTCTCAATCTATTCAAATTATATTTTGAGCACCCGAGAGTTTAAGGGGAAAACATAAACTTCGAGTCATACATAAAGCCTGGTGTGAATACTACTATACATCTCGGTTATCCGATATTAAGTGGGATCACATCGTTTAGCGGAACGGGTTTCCCTTTATTAATATCCCTTCTTAAAACATATCTTTTGCAAATCAAAAACCCACAATCAAACAGATTAAAGCAATAGTAGCATTATCATATATGCATATATTAATCAATGGACTATCTATCCCCAAAATATAGTTTTGTTTGGCTAACTATTAACCATTGGCTGACTCAGGCCTACCAGACAAACAATTATCTAACATCTGTTAAACACACTACTGGGCTATCTACTCTTAACTATCTTCTTCTAGGGTCAACTAAACCTAATGGATTTATGGGCTCACTAATAACCTATCTTCTCTCTGCATATTCCTTTCGGTGTGTAACATCATTTTAGTCTTACCTGTGACAAAGTCCTACACATTGGAATTTTAGACTTATATTAGCTAGTGGCTTATTAGCTAAAGTATAGGGTGCGACTCTATACCAGTCTCATTTGGTATTTTAATATCGAGTCATTTACTTAGGGTTAACTACCCCATTAAAATTTCCATGAAAACATTTCTTTCAAATTGATTTAACCCTTTAAATCATACTTAAACAAGGAAAATATACTTTTTGCTTTACTCAGATATCTTTTCCATATTATATATACTTTACACAAAACAATGTTGATGAAATGTGATGGGATTATCTATCCCTCCAAAATAAGTTAAAACCCCTTTTTAACGTAAAATACCTTAGGCCATAAACCAAGGTAAACCATTCAAAACCTTTGCTTAAAGCTTTAAACAATACCTTTTGAATCTATTGAGGGTATCCCTTGGAAAGCTCTATAAAACCTTAGACATCTTCTTTTCATAACACTTTAAACTTGCCTTTCGAAAGCATTGGAAACCTTCATATAAAGACTCAAGCAACCTTTTGAAAATGTTGGGGTTTTTCTCTTCGAAACCTTTACTAAAAACCTTTCGAAAGCATTAAGGTCCTTTACTCAAAACAAACCTTTTGAAAGCATTGGGTTCAAGTAATAGTTTGTGGAACATAGCCTCGAGATCATTTAAAACATTCCTTTCGAAACCTTTGGGTTTATCTTTCAATAGAACAAAGGGTCTAAAAGAACTAGTGTGAAGGCAACTCTTTCGAAAGCATTATTCCTAAGTAAAAGAAAGTGGACGGTTTCGAAACCAACCCTTTCGAATGCATGGAGAAGCGACTTCTCAATAAAACCGAAAGCTCCCATTCGAAACCAATGTTTAAAGGCATAAGCAGCCTCAATTGGATCGAAAAGTATAATACGGCAGCAGGGGTTACGACCCAGTCGAAAGCTCATTTTAAAAAAAAGGCGGCAACGTTTGTCGAAAGCTATATTAAATCCCTTTAGAAAGCATTCTTTTAAAAACAAGGAAAGCATCATCTCATTTGAAAGCACAACAAAGGCCATAACCCCGTCAAAAGCATGGTTTCAACCCTATACCTTTCACCTATCTCCAATCCACAACGTACCAAGGCATTGATACCATGTGTATTGGTTTCGACTAGGATGGAGGCGGTAGTATGAGAAAGGTGCTACCGAAAGTGGTGAAACAATAATCCTTTGCAAAAACTGATTTTTAACTTTTTATAGTAATATCTATCTAATTAACGTGCCTTATTTGTCAATATCTAGTTGGTAGCCAATTTCTTTTCCAAAATCTTTTCTAAAAGTGCCTCCGAGTTCAGTAATTATTAATTTAAAACATTTAGCAAATTGCCCCTTCTCCTTTTTACAAATAAAGCATTTAAGTCGCATACCTTAAATAATTTTAATACTTAATAAAACACTTAGGAAAATTCTCCAAAAATTCCAATAAATCACTTTTAATATGTTTTCTAACACATATAAATTTCTGAGCCAAAGTTGACATATAATACCTAAAATTGATTTAAACCCAATTTAACCATTTTCTTTACTAGAAAATTCATAATAAATCCACAACAATTCAGAAAATTATGAAACTTGAAACCCATCTCTGAAATAATGTTGCTGACCTTATATAAAAAACGCAAGCCATTTGGATGTCATTTAATAGGTTTTCCAAATCAGTTCTTATCATAAAATCTATATGAAATAACATAAATCATCAACAAGCATATATATGTATATGTATATATATATATTCATTTAAATAATCAAAACATGGAAAATCATTTGCAAAATAATTTTCGATCTCATCTAGAAGCCGAAAACACTAAAAATGAGATGTATTCTATTATTCATCTTTAGATTTGCTCTTGAGTTAATTCGATTAAGCTTTCTTCTTGAAATCTTGCTTATCTTTCCATTGTTATCTTCTATTAGTGGCCGGCCTTGCTCCTTGGTTTAGTTTTAATTTTTGAATGTTGTAAATGAGAATGGGTTAATGGTTTAGGGTATAAGAATATAGCATATTCCTATTTTTCCCTTATCTTATTTTCCCTACTTACTTCATTTTACTTTCGTTTGCTTATTCATTACTTAAGGCACGACTACCTTTTAATTTTACAAATCTCAATCTCTTAACCACTTTAATCTTTACATTATTCTATTTGATTTATCTAATTAAATCTTCTAAATAATGTTTATTAAAATTAGGGGTGTTACAAACTCCCTTCCTTAAAGAATTTCATCCTTGAAATTATGACAAGGTACTCATAAAATCAATCATAAAGGTAAAACATACCATGAAACAAGTGATGATAAGTTTCTCTAATCCTGCTCTCAGTTTCCTAAGTACTGTCTCTTTTATAGTCACTCCACTGTTCTTTAACTAATCTAACTGTCTTGTTCCTTAGTCTCTTCTCATCTCTTGCGACTATATGAACTGGCTTTCTAACGATAGTCATATCTGATTCCACTACTAAATCATCAAACACATTAGGTGCAATAGTAGTTTCAAGATCTTGAATACACTTTCTTAGATGAGAAACATGAAAAACATCGTGGACTCTTGCCAAACTATTCGGTATTGGCACCGAGATTCATTGGACCGTTTCCTATAATAGAAAGGATCGGGAAACTCGCATCTTCTCCAACTGAGAACATGATCTCCAACTGAAAACTCCAAGTCTTTCCATCTCTTATCAACATAACTCTTCTTCCTAGACCAAGCTTCCTTCATTCTAGCTCGAATGGACTCAATCTTTTCTACCGCTTCTATAACCGAATCCGGACAAAGAACTAACCTATCCATGGTTTCTAACCAGCAAAAGGGAGATTTGCATGGCCTTCCATACAAAGCTTTGAACGGTGCCATTCCTATACTATTCTAATAATAGTTATATAAAAACACGACTAAGTGTAGGTGCTCTTCCCATGATCTCCCAAAATCTAGCACACGGGCTCATAACAAATCTTTTAAGATTTTGTTAATCCATTCCATTTGCCTATCTATCTGCGGATGGTAGCGGTACTCATCTTGAGATTGGTACCCAAAGTCTCCTGTAGACTCTTCCAGAACTCGCTAGTGAATAAGGAATCTCTATCACTTACTATACTAATAGGAACTCCATGCAGTCTAACTACATTCTTCATAACAACTTAGCTAAAACAGGTGCCATCCTAGTTGACTTAACCGGAATGAAATAGGCACTCTTGGTCAATCTATCCATTATAACCCATATACTTTCATTTCCTCCATTTGACCTTGGCAACCCATCTATAAAATCCATTGAGATAGAATCCCATTTCCAAACTGGAACATCTAAAGGCTGAAGTAACCCACCTTGTTTCTAATGTTCGGCTTTTACCCGTTGATAGTTCAAACACTATTTCACCCATAAGCCTACATCCTTCTTCATACCTTCTCAGAAGAAACTCCTTTTCATGTCCTGATACATCTTAGTTCCTCCAGGATGAATAGTGAATTTCGATCAATGGAGTTCTCCAAGAACTTCCTTCCTAATGTCTCCCACATTCGGAACACACAGTTTACCTTTCTTCCTTAACCATCCATTTTGGTCAAGATTGAAAATTTTCAAGTCATCGCTCTATGTTCCATCCTTTCACCTTCTGATCCGTTCAGCCAATAATGGATCCTCCTTCTGCTTAGAAGCAATCTTTTCGATCATCATCGATCGAACTTCTAAACATGACAACATAGTAGGTTCCTTACTAGACCTAGCTTCAGTTCTCCACTGTATTCTGCTTGTAGTCAATGCTTCTAAATCTTTCCACTCAGCTATCATTGCCAATACTGTATTTTAATGTTTTCTGCTAAGTGCATCCGCAACCTTGTTGCCTTTTCCTGGTTTGTACTCAATACCAAAGTCATAAGCAGCTAAAAACTCTAACCACCTCTGATGTCTCATATTCAACTCTTTCTGAGAGAATAAATATCTCAAGGACTTATGATCCGTATATAACTCGAACCTTTATCCCAACAGGTAATGTCTCCACACTTTCAATGCAAAAATTACTACAGCTAGTTCCAAATCGTGAGTCGGATATCTAACCTTATATGGTCTAAGCTATCGAGATGCATAGACAATCACTTTACCCCTTTACATTAACACAGATCCTAATCTTGATCCACATGCATCTGTATATACCACTAGATCTTGATTTCCTTCTAGAACAACTAATATAGGTGCATTAGTTAATAAGTGTTTCAATCTCTGGAACGCTTCCTCACACTTTTCAGTCCAAACAAACTTCACATCCTTTCACGTTAGCAAGGTCATTGGTGCCTCTATCCGCGAAAAATCCTTAATGAATCTTCCGTAATACCCTGATAATCCAAGAAAACTCTTTATCATAGTCACTGCCTTAGGTCTCTTCCAATTATACACTACCTCGATCTTAGTCGGATCTATAGAAAACTCTTTCTTTGAGACTACGTGACCAAGAAATTTCACTTCCTTCTTCCAGAAATGACACTTCGAAAATTTCGCTTTTAGTTGATGCTACCATAACGTCTCAAGCACCACTCTTAGATGAATGCTCTCTTTCATCCTTAGAGTATATCAATATACCATCTATGAATACCAACACGAAACTATCCAAGTGCTCTCGGGAAACTCGGTTCATTAAATCTACAAAGAATGCTGGCGCATTAGTTATTCCGAACGGCGTCACTAACCATTCATATGATCCATATCTGGTCCTAAATGCTGTCAAAGGAATACTATCTTCAGCCACTCTAAGCTGATGGAATCCTGTTGCCAAATCCAACTGAGAAAATACTTTGGCTCCACTCAACTGGTCGAAAAAATCATTAATTCTAGGTAACGGATATCGATTCTTTATCGTCTTCTCATTCAACTTACGATAATCGATACATAACCTTAACGATCCGTCCGGTTTCTTTGTAAACACTAAGGCTGCTCCCCAAGTTGAACTGCTTGGTCTGATAAAATTCTTGCCTTCTAAATCCACCAACTGCACCTTTAGCTCCCTCATCTCGGTAGGTGTCATTCTACATGGCGGTCTACTCACCGGTTCTACTCCTGGTATTAAATCTATTCAAAAATCAATGGCTCATTTTGGCGGCAATCCTACTACAGGTTCAAAGATATCTGCAAATTCGCTAACAACGAAAACTCGATTCAACTCATCTTCTATCTCCATAACAACCAACGAAGCATTAACCTCAAAATTAGGGTTTTCTACGGAGTATATTATCCGATCACTACAGTCGGGATATCTAAGTGATATTTTCCTATCGTGGCAAAGTATCCTAACATCGTATTTACTTAACTAATCCATACCCAGAATAATTCCAAACCATACGAAATCAAACACATGCAAACTGCAAACAAATGTATGACCTAGCAATTCATACTCTAAGTGTTCACATCTTATACTAAGAGTCGCATACCCTCCCATCGGATTTGCAACCCTTAAGGAAGTAACTAGGTATGAGGGTTTAAGCTTATCTACCAAACAACGAGATATAAAAGAATGCGATGCACCAGTATTAAATAGAACTCTAACTGACATACCATGAATCAAAAGTGTACATCCCAAAACAGTTCTTCCTCTTTCCTCTTCTGTTGGCCTCGCCGTAGCTGGCTCCAACGCAAACACTTTTCATTTTCCATCCTTGGCTAGCTCTTTGCACTAGTTCTTATAATGTCCAACTTGATCGCAGTTGAAACATCTCACTCCTTTCTTGTCAGTAGCTTTCTTCCCTTTGCCTGTCCGGTACTCATAAGCATAATGTCCCTTCTTATCACACTTATAACAAACCACTGCTGCCTTTCCCTTCTTAGCAGCTCCACTCTTCTGAGCTCCCTTCTTATGGAAAAAATTCCTCTTCTTGTTCTACCCTCCTTGAGCTCCACCAGCCTTGTTACCCTTAAGATAAGCAAGCGTCTCTTCCTACTTTAAAGCTATCTCAACAACTACATCGCACGGATCTCTAATATGTGATAATGTGGCCTTAGCAAGCTAAGGGCTTCGACCCACAAATGAACTTCTCATTCCTTTGATAACAGTATCAACCGTAGGGTATTTGAACCTCGTAGCTCCTCAAATCTGGTTGCATACTCAAGCGCTGTCATATCTCCCTGCTCCAACTCCATAAACTTCCTAAGCAGAGTTGACTTAGTAATTTCGAACATAAATCTTTCTTCAAATCTTCTTCTGAATTCAGCCCAATACATAGTCTCCTCATTAACTCCGATAGTGAAACTGTTCCACCAAAACAATGTTGCTCCTTGTAATTGTCTAGAAGTAAGCCTCCTCTTCTGCTCACCATTGAGTCCCAAATTAGCAAAGATTCTCTCACAATGAAGTGACCAATTCTCCACTTTGATTGCGCCTTTAGTCCCAATAAACGCAGCTTGGCATAATCTCTACTCGATACAGCATAGTTATTGACCACTGGAGCTTTCTGATTTCCTCCTTCAGCATTTCCTCCAGCCAACCCTGTAGCTACCCCTGCTTGCATCATGTTAACAAAGAACTGATACATTGCTCCCATGTTGACTTATGGTATTTCAGAATCCTCATTGGCATCTTGTGTCTGATCTGGATTTCTCCTAGTGTTTGGTCTAGCATTTCCATTAGTTGTGGCGCTTCCACCGCTAATGTTAACTCTTCCCCCTCTAGCATCCATATCTTGCGTCTGTAAAATCAGCATTCGAGTCTTTGTAAAATGCAGAAGAATAGCCTAAGAAAGATGGGAGAATAGAGATAAAACTTATACTTATATACTTAAGAAAGATGGGAGAATAGAGATAAAACGTATACTTATATATAGAAAATACCAGTACTTTACTATAGCTTAATCCCATACCCCAATCCTTTCTCTAATTCCTTAGGATTATGTTCTCAAAATCATTTTAAATTTGAAATTTCTTTTAAGTTTTACATAAACCAAGGCTCCGATACCAAGTTATAACATCCTATATCTTAAGGCCCGAAGCTAAGCGCTACATATGCTGCAGTCATCCATAGTATCAACTCCTGGTGACAAAATACGGTAATGTTAATGGTCTATAATACCAGAAGCATATGAAAATGAAATAAAATCAGCTTAAATTAAAAAAACTTTTCGGATTACATTTCAGAACAATATTTCATATTCAATTACATGATCCCATAATCGATTCCCAGGTTTTGATCAAATATAATTATTACAAATTACGCCAAGAGTGACATATGAAGATGCCCCCTTGGATGATCAGAGTATTAAATAGACAATTAGTCTTAATACAACACAGCGAAAATAAAATAAAATAGCTCCTATATATAGCTAGCTTTGCCTGCTGCACATCTTCGGAAGCTTATTCGTCCAACCTACTAAACTTGTATAACCTCCACTCTCAATCTACTCAAATTATATTTTGAGCACCTGAGAATTTAAGGGGAATACATAAAATTCAAGTCAGACATAAAGCCTATTGTGAATAATACTATACATCTCGGTTATCCGATATTAAATGAGACAACGCCGCTTAGCGGAACGGGTTTCCCCTCACTAGTATTACTTCTTAAACATATCTTTTGCAAATCAAAAACCTACAATCAAACAGATTAAAGCAATAGTAGCAATATCATATATGCATATATATCAGGTAATCAATGGACCATCTGTCCCCAGAATATAGTTTTGTTTGGCTAACTATTAACCATTGGCTGACTCAGGCCTACCAGATACAAACAATTATCTAACATCTGTTAGACACACTACTGGGCTATCTGCTCTTAACTATCATCTTCTAGGGTCAACTGAACCTAATGGTTTTGCGGGCTCACCAACAACCTATCTTCTCTCTGCATATTCCTTTCGTTGTGTAACATTAATTTAGTATTACCTGTGACAAAGCCCTACACTTTGGAATTTTGGACTTATATTAGCTAGGTGCTTCTTAGCTAAAGTATAGAGCGCAACCCTATACCAGTCTCATCTGGTATTTTAATATTAGATTCATTTACTTAAGGTTAACTACCTCACCAAATTTTCCATGAAAACATTTCTTTCAAATTAATTTAACCCTTTAAATCATACTTAAACAAGGAAAATATACTATTTGCTTTACTCAAATATCTTTGTCATATTATATATACTTTACATAAAATAATGTTGATGAAATATGATGGGATTTCTATCCCTCCAAAATAAGTTAAAAACCCATTTTAACTAAAAAGCTCTTAGGCCATAAACCAAGGTAAACCATTCGAAACCTTTGCTTAAAACTTTAAACAATACCTTTTGAATCTATTGAAGGAATCCCTTCGAAAGCTTTATAAAACCTTAGACATCCTCTTTTCAAAACACTTTAAACTAGCCTTTCGAAAGCATTGAAAACCTTCCATTTAAAGATTCAAGTAACCTTTCGAAAACATTGGGGTTTTCCTCTTAGAAACTTGCATTAGAAACCTTTCGAAAGCATCAAGGTCCTTTACTAAAACAAACCTTTCAAAGGCATTGGGTTCAAGTAATAGTTTGTGTAACATAGCCTCAAGACCATTTAAAACATTCCTTTAGAAACCTTTGTGTTTATCTTTTAGTAGAACAATGGGTCTTAAAGAACTAGGGTGAAAGCAACTCTTTCGAAAGCATTATTCCTAAGTAAAAGAAAGTGGATGGTTTCGAAATCAACCCTTTCGAATGCATGGAGAAGCAGCTTCTTAATAAAAGCAAAAGCTCCCATTTGAAACCAATGTTTAAAGGCATAAGCGGCCTCAACTGGATCGAAAGGTAGAATGCAGCAGTAGGGGTTTCGATCCTGTCGAAAGCTTATTTTAAAACAGAAGACGACAACGTTTGTCGAAAGCTATATTAAAACCCTTTCGAAAGCATGATTTTGACCCTATACCTTTCGCCTATCTCCAATCGACTACGTACCAAGACATTGATACCATGTGTATTGATTTCGACTAGGATGGAGGTGGTAGTATGAGAAAGGTGTTGCCGAAAGTGGTGAAACAACAATCCTTTACAAAAACTGAATTATAACTTTTTATAGTAGTATCTTTCTAACTAACCTACCTTATTTGTCAACATCTAATTAGTTGCCAATTTCTTTTCCAGAATCTTTTCTAAAAGTGATGCTGAATTCAGTAATTATTAATTTAAAACATTTAGCAAATTGCCCCTTCTCCTTTTATAAACATATAAAACATTTAAGTCTCATACCTTAAATAATTTTATATACTTAAGAAAACACTTAAGAAAATTCTCCAAAAATTCCAATAAATCGCATTTAATATGTTTTCTAACATATATAAATTTTTGAGCCAAAGCTAACATATAATAGCCGAAATTGATTTAAACCCAATTTAACCATTTTATTTACTAGAAAATTCATAATAAATCCACAACAACTCAGAAAATTATGAAACTTGAAACCCATCTCTAAAATAATGTTTTTGACCTTATATAAAAAACGCAAGCCATTTGGATGCCATTTAATAGGTTTTCCAAGTCAGTTCTTATCAAAAAATCTATTATGAAATAACATAAATCATCAGCAAGAATATATATATATATATATATATCCATTTAAACAATCAAAACATGGAAAATCATTTGCAAAATAATTTTGAATCTCATCTAGAAGCCGAAAACACAAAAAATAAGATGTAATCTATTATTCACCTTTAGATTTGCTCTTGAGTTAATTAAATTAAACTTCCTTCTTGAAATCTTGCTTACCTTTCCCTTGTTATCTTCTAATGGTGGCCGACCTTGCTCCTTGGTTTAGTTTTAATTTGTGAATGTTGTAAATGAGAATGGGTTAAGGGTTTCGGGCATAAGAATATAGCCCATTCCTATTTTGCCCTTATCTTATTTTCCCTACTTACTTCATTTTACTTTCATTTGCTTATTCATTACTTAAGGCACGACTACCTTTTAATTTTACAAAACCTCAATCTCTTAACCACTTTAATGTTTACATTATTCTATTTAATTTATTAAATCTTCTGAATAATGTTTATTGAATTTATGGGTGTTACGATATTACATAGCTTCAAACCCTTGCCGCCATTGGCAACATTCGTTGCCAAGCGGTCAACCACCTACATGCGACCGGTCGACCACTACGGTCGACCAGTTGACCTATATAGGTCAACCGCTACTCTATTTCGAGAAATGTTTATTTCCTTTCGTTGTATGATTATTTTATTCTCTAATTAACTTTTTAACGTTAATCGTTAATCAAATGTTTACTTAGCCCCAAGCTAATTTTTGAAATTAAACCATAAATTTGATTTCTCAGCTGAATTTGAATTCAAACAAAATTAATTTAAATCTGAAAAATTCAAATGCTCATAACTTCTTTGTTAAGCTCTGTTTTCAGCATATTCTATATGGACTAGATTAGAATTTTGCCACGAATGCAACGATATAACTTTCACGTTCAAATTCCAACTTTTATAAAATTTCCATATTCAACCATTATCATATTTAATTCAATTTACTTCATTTATCTATGGTTCATTTTACGGAGTGTTGCACTCTCCTCCCTTAAAAATGATTTCGTCCCGAAATCTTCCAAGGGGCGAATAACGTAAGCGCAATAACATCCATGTTATAAAACAAAGTACTCTACACAACCATCTACTCAACCACTAGTGCAATGTGATTATGTACTGCAGACATGCTAAAATGAGCTCAATCCTAGTGTGAGTGTGTAACCGTGTCATCAAATTATTTATGCAAATATCCTAGACATGCATAAAAATTTCTACATGAGCGTAAAATGATGGCAAAAATGTAACAACCATATCCTACCATCCAATCTAGCAACCACGATGCAACCAAAATCTTAATTTTGGGGAGGAAAATTACCAATGAAAAGATCTGGGTGAGTGCTCTTCATCTTCTCCTCGGTCTCCCATGTGCTTTCCGCCGGATTTTCCCCACATTGTACTCGGACCAACATAATTATTTTATTACGGTGTCTACTAGTACCATGCTCCACAATGCGTGTGGTGACATAAGTCACTATCGGTTCCATATCAAAATCCCCCAACTGATAAGGCTCTATTCTGTTAGTGGTGTCACAAAGGCATTTCCTAAGGTGAGAAACATGGAAAAAAATTGCGAACTCCTGCAAACTTGCAAGGAAGCTCCATGTGGTATGCTAATTTTCCTATTCTTTCCTAATTCTGAATGGCCTAACAAATCTAGGCGCCAATTTTCCAGACTTGCCAAACCTAACAACTTTTCTAAGAGAGGAGCTTTTAACAAATACCATATCTATCCTCAAATTCGAGATCTTTCCTTCTTTTATCCACATAAGATTTCTAACGGTCTTACGCTACCTTCATCCTTTGCCTGATCAACTCTACTTTTTACATAATATCATGGATCAAATCTGTCCGAGTAATACTTTGTCAGTGGTTTGCACTAACAACTAGGTGATTTGCATGACCTCCCATAAAGTGCTTCAAAAGGGGTCATACCAATCGTCGTTTGATTGCTATTATTATATGCAAACTCAACCAAAGGTAGATGCTGCTCCCAATAACCTCCAAAATCCAAGACACAAGATCTCAAAAAGTCCTCCAAAATCCTATTCGCCATGTTTGTTTGTCCGTCAGTCAGTGGTTTGCACTAACAACTAGGTGATTTGCATGACCTCCCATAAAGTGCTTCAAAAGGGGTCATACCAATCGTCGTTTGATTGCTATTATTATATGCAAACTCAACCAAAGGTAGATGCTGCTCCCAATAACCTCCAAAATCCAAGACACAAGATCTCAAAAAGTCCTCCAAAATCCTATTCGCCATGTTTGTTTGTCCGTCAGTTTATGGGTGATATGCCGTGCTAAGGTTCAAAGAATTTTCCAAAGCTATTTGTAGGATCGTCCAAAACTCGCTAGTGAACAAAGGGTCCCCATCAGTGACTATGCTTATAGGAATTCCATGTAGACAAACTACCTTCTTAATATAAATCTGTGCGAGAGAGGCACCAGTCCTATTTCTCCTAGTTGGAATAAAATGAGCTCTCATAGTGGGTATGTCCACAACAACGCAAATACCCTCATTGCCCTTTTGACTTTTAGGAAACCCTCCCATAAAATACATCAAAATATTTTCATACTTCCAAATCGGAATTTCCAAACGTAATAATAATCCACCAGACTTTCCTTGCTTAGCTTTTATCTTCTGACATGTCAAACACCTAGCAACAAACTCAGCTACGCTTCTCTTTATTCCATTCCAAAACAAAATTCTCTTCATGTCCTTGTACATCTTATCTCCTCCAGGATGAATGATCAACCTTGAGTGGTGACACTCTATAAGCACATCTCTCATCAAATCACCAGTCATTGGGACACAAAGACGTCCATCTCTTCACAAACATCCCTCTCATCAACTAAATACCTCTGAGCATGGGAAAATGCTCTCCTTTTCTCAATTTTTTCCAAAATCTCTACTAACTTATCATCTTTCACTTGCTCATGCCCTATACGATCCATCAGGGTCGGTCTAATCTCCATAACTGATAGAAAACCTTGGATGAGGGCTGTTGAGGGTTGGAGGTTAAATTTCGAGAGAAACTCCTGTTGTCTCCATTCATATATACTACATATGGTAGCGTGTCTCCGACTAAGGGCATCGACGACTACATTCCCTTTTTCCCGGGGTATATTGAATACTAAAGTCAAAGGATGCTACATACACCATCCACCTCTACTATCTAAGATTCAAATATTTTTTGGAAAAAAGGTATTTGAGTGACTATGATCAGCGAATAACTCAAAGTCTCAAACCTTTCCCCTAAGAGATAATTCCCCACATCTTTAAGGCAAAAAAATGGCTGCCAATTCTAAATCATGCACTGGATACCTCTTCTCTTGGTCCTTTAGTGGTCTACTAGCATAGGCAACTACCTTCCCTTCTTGCATAAAAACTACCCCTAATCTTGTGCTACATGCATCTATGAAAACTGTAAACGACTTGGTTCCATCTGGAATAGTGAGCACCAGTGCACTAGTTAATGACTCCTTAAGCTTCTTAAATACCTCGATGCATCTATTATTCCAAACAAAAACTAGATTCTTCTTAGTCGGTTGGGTTAAATGGGCTGCTATTCGTGCAAAGTTCTTGATGAACTTCCTATAGTAGCCTGCCAACCCTAGAAAGCTCCTAACCTCTGATGTATTACTAGGAGTCTTCCATCCTTAGACAGCTTCCACTTTAATAGGGTCCACAGCCAATCCTTATTCCAAGACAATATGCCTAAGGAACTTAACTTCATTCTTTCAAAAGTGGCATTTAGAAAACTTGGCTTTGAGTTGGTTTCTTCTCAAGGTCTCCAATACCTCCTAAGGTGGTCCTCATGCTCCTTCTTTCCTTTGGAGAAAACCAAGATATCATCAACAAACACCACAATAAATTTACTAAGTTGCCCTCTAAATATTCTACTCAACGTATCCACAAAGTATGCTGGGGCATTCGTTAGTCCAAAGGGCATTACTTACCACTTATAGAGCCCATTTGGAGTACGAAATGCGGTCTTCGGCTTTCTTTCCTCTGCAACCCTCAAATGATGGAAACCAGTTGCTAAGTCTAATTGGGAAAAAACTTTAGTCCCTACAAGTTGGTCGAACAAGTCATCTATTTTAGGTAGAGGGTGCCTATTCTTCCTTGTCAACTTGTTTAACTCCCTATAGTTGACGCAAAGTCTCAAAGAACCATCTGCCTTAGTAGAAAAAACAATATGAGCTCCCCACTTAGAAGTACTCCTATGGATGAATCCTTTCTTCAATAGCCCTGAGATTGCTTATTGAATTCCCTTCTTTCTTTGGGGGCCATATGCCTCAAAGGCAGAGCGACGGGTCTTGCATCCTTCTCCAAATCGATTCGGTACTCAATCTCCTTACGGGGTGGAATACCCAAGACCTCCTTGAAGACATTAAGAAATTCAAAAACTATGGGTACAAATGATGGCTCTCAAACGATAGATAGATTTTGGCGAGTAAATGGCTTAACTCAACTAAAGCTTAGGGTGTACAATGAACTTCTGGGTCGCAACCTCCACAACTCTTTAATCGTACCACCCTCTTACCATAGTCAAGAATGATTCCATAATATGACAAAAGGTCCATACCTAAGATAAGCCCATACCCTTTGAAATTTAGTATGTACACAGTGCATATGAAATAAACTTTTCACATGTCTAACACTAGGTCTTTGCAAATAAGAGAAAGATGGGTTGAACCCCCAATGGGATTGGATATCTCCATTGGGTTGTTGACCATCTGGGTTTGAAGGTTTAAGGAATTTACTACATCCCTAGCTATAAAGGAATGTGATGCCCCCAAATCAAATAGGGTACGAATAGTAATCCCAAAAATAAGTTTTATACCTCATAGAGCTGCTTTTCCTTGGTCTCTTGGTGTTTACTAGCAAAAGGAACGACATCAATAGTGTAGGCCTAACTGCTTGATATTTTCTTAGCCATCTTGGGACATTGATTCTTGTGATGCCCTTCCTTATGGCAGTTAAAGTACCTTCCTTTAAAGGATTCCTTTATCATACTCACCCTACAATCTTTAGCTTCATGGCCCTTCCTTTGGCATTTCTTACACACCTTTTCATCCTTCTTAAACTTCCCCTGCGACTTCTTATTGGCCCAAAAGCTCCGTTTCTTGGACCCTCCTTGCTTTTAGGTCAGTGCAGACTTCTCCTTCTCTCATTCCATATTTTCCTCATTGACCACGTGCAGCATTGCCATTTCTACCAGCATATCATACATGGCCACAATAAGTACTTGGGTCAACAACATTTCTCTTAGCGGGGAATTTAAGCCCTTCAAGAACTTCATGGCCTTTTCCATGGTAGTGTCTATTAGGCTCATCCCAAATTTAGCCAATTCAGTAAACTTAGCTATGTACTCCTTAAGCGTAGAATCTCTTTGTCTCAGAGGGATGAACTTTTCCAATTTCAAGCTAACCTCTACTCTAAACCTGAATCTCATCTCAAATCGGTACTTAAATTCATCCCAAGTGAATATCCCTCCCGGGTGCTCATCAGTCATAAAGTTCCACCAATTCAAGGCTTCTTCCCTGAGGTGCCAAGCTGCTATTCTTCTTCTTCGTAGATCATCCCAACCAAGCTATCTAAATATCTTCTCGCAGTTACTAATCCAAGTGTTAGCTTTCGAATATCCTTCAGTTCCATAGTATGTCTTTCCTTTCATATTGAGAAAGTCCTTACACAACTTAGGAAAGTCGACAGGACAGGGTGCTGCATCAGCGGGCGGGGCAGTCAGTGTTACTGATGTAGGTTGAGGGATAGGAATATGCTCGACATTCCTAACATATTGTTTGAACCATTTGAGCATTCCACGAATGGGTGGGTCTTCCGCAGTAGGTTTCTTTGTTTGAAAGAAGATTGATTATCAACCATATCAACCATCTATATGTTAAACCTTTAGTGACGATTTCCTAAGATAGTATTTACATGCTGAAAGAAAAAGGTTACTTAGTGTATATGCGTGTGTCCAAGAAGAGAGGAGGTGTGTTTATGATATATATATATAGTAAGAATTCTTTGAATTTTTTTTTGAAAAACCTTTTTCAAAATAAAAAATACGTCTCTCATACATATCGTTTTTCCCCATTGATCAGTAACTTGGGCTTTGATACCAAATGCAACAACCCACCCTGGAATAGATCTAAATTTCAACCCAAAAAAGGCCTATTGAAACATAGATCCATTCTAAGGTAAGCTGTTGGTAAAAAATAAATAACATTGTAGAGCCATAACTAAACTTTCAGAACTCACAACGGATGGAACAAAATATAATAGCAAAATGTACCCATTTATTTCAAAACCATAAAAATGTCATAACACAAAATTCCATAAAAACAGTAACATAATATATGTTACAACAATTGTTTAAATACATGGGTACACATAAAAGAAAGTAATAATAACAAATACTGCCACAAGCCAAGCTTCTCCATCTCTAAGCATCGTCGCCACCATCACTCCGTCCTTAACCTGTGTTGTAATGAGGATGGAGTCAGAACAACAAGTGTCTAGTGAATAAAAACCTCTAGTCTTACCTTTCCAGTACTTTGGTAGTATATTTCAAAATAAGAATGTGTCTACGAACAAAAAACCATTAAAATCTTTTAATACTTCTTTCTAAGGAAAGGAAGCGGTTCCAACCACTTAATACCTTCCATTCCAAAAGAAGGTTTCTAAAATCACATGTCCCAATCATACATCATAAATAGATAATAATATGAGAGACGGTACCCAAGCCACTTAATTATTTTTATTGGAAAATAGGCAGACTCTGGTCATTTAATACCTTAATTAAGGCAGACTCTATCGTTTAATACCTATTTTCAAGGCATGCTCTGGTTATTTAATATCTTAATTAAGGCAGACCCTATCATCTAACACCTATTTCCTATTGCGTTCTCCTTAATGGTACTATCTTGCTAACATCATATGGAATCTCTTAGGCCACTTAATACTTCCATGTGGAAAATAGGCAGACTGTGGTTATTTAATACCTTAATTAAAGTAGACCTTGTCATTTAAGACCTATTTCTAGAAGCGGACCCCTGTAGAGATACTACCTAACGTGTCCCCTTAGCCATTTAATACTTCATATGAGGAAAAGAGGCGGGTCCAACTACTTAATACTTTAAGACCCTGAAGTAGGCCCTACGTCTTATGGCCCATACTCATAATGACGTCTTACGTTAGTCCACTATTCATAGGAACTGGTAGCCAGATTAGCTGATAAGATTTCCCTAACAGAATCCCAAGTGGGTTCAGATGTTAGGTATTCCTTTAGAAGACAATGGGGAGTCTTCTAGCAGTAGGTCTTTGAGGACCCGCAATAACAAGGTTTTATAATGTCAGTAGCCTACTGGAACGTTAGAGGGTTTCATAACCCTAACAGAATGGGAGAAGTGAGAAAACTTATTGATAAGTTTAATATAAGCTGTTTCGGTATTCTGGAAAACAAGTTGTTGTTTTCAGAGATTTTGAAGATGGAAAAAACGTTGGATGTCGGATGGAAAATAATAAGTAACGTATCATGTTATTTTAAATGCATGATTATGGTTCTTATTGATGGAAATGCTTGGGATTTCAATTTTATCAGTATGAGTGATCAACATATTACCATCGAACTGATCAATTCCTCGAAATTCAAATGTAATATGACCTTTGTCTACGCCCAAAATTTTGTTGAATTAAGGAAAAGATTATGGAAGAATCTACAGGAGGATGCTATCAATATTTATAGGCCATGGCTGGTCCTTGGGGATTTTAATTGCATTCGCAGACCCTCAGAAAGAAAGGGAGGTAACCCAGTAACTTTTGGTAATTTGTTTGAATTAGATGAAATGTCTTTTTATACTGGTCTTAATGAGATTAATATAAAAGGCTATGAATTTTCTTGGTGGTCGGGTCCGAGTCGAAACATATTCTCTAAAATTGACAGGGTTTTTGCAAATCTTGATTGGATTAACTTATTTCCAGACTTATCGACTGAATTTTTACCTCCTTCGGTGAGTGATCATAATGCTATTCTCATTTCGTTTTTCTCTAAGCCTAGGGTTAAGAATAGTCCTTTCAGATATATGAATCATTGGTCTTTATGCGATCAATACTTTCCATTGATCGAGAAACTTTGGGTTATTAATCACACTGACAGACCTTTGTATCAAATTATTAACATTCTCAAAAATATTAAGAGAGAAATTAAGAGATGGAGTGCTAATTCTCGCAATATCAAACAAGAGGTGAATGTTCTGAGAGAGAACTGTTCTAGACTCCAGAAACTTTTGGAAAATTCTCATGATCACAACTTAGCTTTAGAATTTCAAAATGCCAAGATAAATTTGGATTTAACACTCAAGAAAGAATTTCTGGTTGCCAAACAAAAGGCTAAATGTGGTTGGCTGATGATGGGTGACGAGGCCTCTTCTTTTTTCTATGCTAAAATGTCTAACAGAAGAAGTAGAAAGCATTTGACTAATTTAATGGTCGATGGTAAGGTGGTTTCGGAAGATAAGTTTGTTGAATCGGCTATTGATTTTTTCAAACAAACTTATAATTTACCCTTATGTGACCATTTTCCTGAAGTTATTTGCAAAATGGTTATTTCTGATTTTGGAGCTAACTTTTTAAATGAGAGTTTCTCTTTAGAAGAAATTGAATATGCATTGTGGGATATTAAAGATACTGTTTCTCGAGGACCGGATGGTTTTAACTCGTTGTTTTTTAAGACTCATTGGAATCTTTCGAAAGATATTATTTTTAAAGCTTTGAATGATATTTTTCAAAAGGGTTTAATTATTAAAGAATGGAATCACACGTTTATTCACTTGATTCCAAAAAAAGACCATTCCTCATGTATTCAAGATTTCAGACCTATTGCCTGTTGTAATACTCTATATAAGGTTTTCTCTAAAATCCTGTGTAATAGACCGGGTCCTTTTTTGGATAGGTTGGTGTCCCCAAATCAGACGGCATTTATCAAAGGAAGATCAATAGGGGATGGCATTTTGTTAGCTCATGAATTAATTAGAGGTCTCAGAAGAAAGGATAACATATATATGCGTATTAAAGTTGATTTAAAGAAAGCATATGATTCGATTAATAGAGATTTTGTTATCCAAATGTTTAGAAGCTTGGGTTTTCCAGATAAATGGGTGAAAATTATTGAAAACTTAATTAAGACTCCAGTCTTTTCTATCATTGTTAATGGAGAAGCGCACGGTTATTTTAAGAGTTCTAATGGGCTTAGACAAGGAGACCCGCTTTCCCCTATCCTTTTTACCTTGGTTATGGAATATTTTACGCTTCTAATGGAAGAAAAAGTTAGGGGTGGTCTAATTTCTCCCATAACAGACTTTGATAATAAATTGACTCATCTGATTTACATTGACGACATCATTCTTTTTACTAAAGCCAATGCTCAAACTGCGATTGCTATTAATGATGTTTTTAAAACCATGAAGAGGGTTACTGGTTTGGAGTTAAGCATTGAGAAATCTAACATCTTCTTTGGGAAAGGGGTGGAGTGTTGCACCGATATTTATACGATCCTCAACATTCAACAATCAACTCTTCCTATAAGGTATTTGGGTATTCCTTTGTCTAGTGCTAATTTGAGGGATAAGGATTGTTCTCCTTTAATAGAGAAGATCAAAGTTAGGATTGGCAGATGGGAAACTAAAATGTTGAGCTTAGCTGGGAGACTTGAACTTATAAAATCTACCATTTACCCTATAATACAATTTTGGATGCAATGTTTTTGTCTTCCAGTTGCTACTGTTCAAAAAATAAAACATTTGATTTTAAACTTTCTTTGGAAAAGCCGCAGTAGTAAGATCCCTTGGGAGGTCTTATGTAGGCAAAAAGAGGAAGGAGGTATGGGTTTGAGAAACTTAGAAGAGATGAATAGAGCGCTATATATCAAATTGATATGGAAAGTAATCAATTCAGAAGGTATTTGGGCAGTCTTTATGCATTGTAAATATATAGGGCTTAAAAGTTTCTGGGATATTAACCAACGTTCGGATGACTCGGGAGTGTGGAAATTCATTTTGAAGAATAGACATAAAGCTTTGAATTGCCTCTCCCTTAACATTGTAGACGGCAAAACTACTTCGTTTTGGTATGATCCATGGTTAAATGGGAGTTCTATTATGGAACGCATTGGTAGGGACACAGCTTTTAGAACAGGTACAAAAAATTTGTCGCTCAGTAGGATTATAAGAAATGGTGAGTGGAAGTGGGATTTGTATAGTTTTTTATTTCAAATTCATACAGAAATTAAAGATGTCAAGATTCACAACAATAAGGAGAGGGATTTCTGGTCCTGGAAGTGTTCTAAGGATGGATTATATCGTTTAAAAATGTTTGGAACTCGGTTCGACCCAGGTTTGAAACTAAGTATTGGGCGTCTATGGTCTGGAATAAAATTCACATTCCTAAAATGGCATTATGCCTTTTTAAAGCCATAAATGATTTTCTTTTGACTAAAGAAAGATTAATTCAGAAGCAGATAGTGGTGGACCATAATTGTGTTTTCTGTAATAGTCACATTGAAAATATAGACCATCTATTTTTTCAATGCGAGTTTACAGGAAATATTTGGCTTTGGAGCTGTAAATTTTTTTTCATAACGCTGAAGAGTCTATTTTCTTTCATTTTGAAGGAGGATTTACAGAAAATTGTTTCTATCTCTAGCTCAAAAAACTTCAATTCAGATTTGTTTCAACTTTCACTTTCAGTTTGCGTCTGGCATATTTGGAAAGAAAGAAATGAAAGGATTTTCCAGGAACGTTTTACTGATAGGTCGAAGATTTGTTTAAAAATTTTCCAGACTATGAATATCAGAATGGCAAAATCAAAACATTTCAAGAACATCACTGGCATGAATACAGATATAGCATTGAAATGGGGATTTACCTCCCAACGCTGAATTAGGGATTTAATCATAAGTTCTGTTCCCCTGCCATATTTCTATTCCTATGTCTTTTGGCTTCAGATTTCGAGTACCTGTTTAATTTACAATGTTTTCTCTCTCCCTCTCACTTAATTACATTATAATTTTCTTTCATCTATAACTATTAAATTAGCATATAAGTATATAGATCTGCAGGTTGCTCAAAGTGATTGTGATTTCGTCCTGGACAAATAAGACATTGCTTCAGTATGAAGTCAGATTAGAAGATTCTAAGGAACTAACTCAAATGAGGACAAAGGAGGCAGTATCTTTTGGATTACTAAAGACTTATCTTGTTTAAGTGTCGTCTGGAGGAAGTGTTGCTGTTTCCATTGTCCTGTAAAAGCTCAGATCTGTTTTGAAGCTCAGATCTGAATTCGAGCATCAGTGAACGCTGCAGGTTGCTATGAACTTTCTGTATCCCTGTCCTGGACTCAAAAACAGCTTCAGTCTGAAGCTATGAGAACTAAATAGAAGATAAATTCAGATTGTATTCTTACTTCGTGGTTTCTGGATGGAGTGTAGATCTTCGTTTAGTTGTTGCTTTTCGAGTGGTTGCTGTTGTTCTTCTCTTCGAATGTAAAGGAAGAAGTTTGCTCCTTGATGGCCGCCATTTTCGTTCTTTTTAGGTTGTTTCGGAAAGAGAAGAGTTATGAAGTAATTAAAGTGGTCGTATTGCCTTCTTTTACTGTGAGAAGTGTCTCAAACAATCTGGAGGTTTTAAGTTTTGATGGGCTTTGGGCTGTTTTAGTACGGGCCTGTCTTGTTTTATTTTGTAGTTGAGTTAACTTTGTCTTAGGGCCTGCATTTGGCTATTGTATTTTGTTTGTTGGACTTGGTTTATAGTTTTAATAGAAAAGTTTGAACCCTTTTTCAAAAAAAAAGATAGTTGCCTCAAAGTGATGGGCAGACTTCTATCATGTAATTCTATTGACCTCGCATCCCAATGACTGAGCCATAAATCAATTACTCTATACACACGCGCGCACACACAAACTCATCTAACTGTTTCATAAGTAAGGCCTTATAAGAAATCTTCCTAATTACGCCTTAAAATAATTATTAGGCTAAATAAGAGTTTCCTCTAATTTTCGCTTCAGAATCAATTACCTTCCTAATGGGAGAGGTAAGTATAAATAAATGCCTAGTTAACTGCACCATATATGCAATAAATATACATTAATTACACAAATAGATATAAGTAAATATTCGCGCCTAATAAGTTCTAAACACATGAATTTTATGCTATAAACTAGCCTTAAATGTTTGTTTCCTAATTAAATATTATTACAAGTCATTTTTCTTTCAATTCCCAAGATTTCATGGGATTCTAACGTCCAAAACGTGGAATAAATATTCATAACCAAAACTGCAATAACCGACTTGGAAATAAGATAGAAAGTTAATTTATTACACCATAATTTATTACACCAACTCAATGGCATATCTAGAAAAATAAGAATTGCAATCTAAACCCGATATTCTGTTCAACTCTTCTTTTACAAAGAAATAGACAAAAATAATTGGTGTAAACTACGAATAGAATTCATAATATAAATCCCTTATTTTATTAGAGGATCACAATTTAACCCAATGAAGAAGTGAAATAAACTATGAAATTATCAAAAATTGCATAAACGAAACAAATTCCATCAAATTAATGTAAATAATTGAGAATCACAACATAAAATTGACATATCGAAATAAAAAGGAATTTTGGGGGATTATATCTATTACATTTTCGAAATCCCAAAAATCTCTAAGGTATATTCAAATCCAAAAAGAAATACACTAAACAATTGCTGAAAAGAATACTAAGGTTTTCACTCATAGATTAGCTTTAGATTCACTTAAATGGATTTGTGGCCTTCCGATCTCTTCCAGAATCTCTCTCTTTCAATTTACTTCATTTATTGAAGGTTCATTTTATAAGGTATTATAGTCGAGGTCAACAGAAGTAAAGCTTGTGCCTTTGGTTTGTTAAAGTGAGTTAAGCTCACTTAAAAATAGTTTTAAAATTGAGTTTTTTGTTGTGTATATTTATGTTGTCTGGCTTGTATAATTGTATGTAATTATTATTGTTTGGTTTTTCCCGCTTGAATGCAGATGACACATAGGATTCAAACATGGGACTAGAATTGAAGTTGAAGTGGTCGTAGCCTATATGTCAAGACAATCCTCTTTGAAGTGCATATAAATTAATTTACAAGGGACTCTTGTGTTGAGGTACTCAAGGGAGTTCCTTGCCTTTGTAGTTTTTATGTATACTTGTGTATATAGATTCTTGTGAATGTTGCTTAGTATAGTCGACATACTTGTTATTGGTTTTTATGCAACATTGAAATCCCATGCTTTCTTCTAAATAGTTTACTGCTTTGTTTCCGAGAAAGTTTTCAAATGTTTTTCCGAACTCGATTCTTGATTCAGAACTCTTTACAAATATGTTTTATAAGATTTATCTATTATAGACATTCTGAAAACTCTTTTCAAATATATTTATAAGTATTTTAAAAAGGAAATTTGAAGTCTTAAATATATATTTATTTAGTTATTTAAATAAGAGGTTTAAATTTTACTCTTTGTTTCGAAGGTTAAGTTTTGTTAAAAGTGAATAGCTTTAATGAGGCGTTTTAAATACAAGTTCAAACTTGTTTTAAAGAGTTTTAAAAGTAATTTTAAAGGAGAAAGGAATCATGGATTACAACAATATTGTTGTAATAAACGTTTTTGAGAAAAGGAAAGAGATTATGGACTATAATATTTTTGTTGTAGTAAATGGCTTTGGAAAATTGGAAAGGAAGTTAATTTATAACAATTTAATATTATTATTAAACAAGTTGTTTACTTGTATATTAGGAAGATGTTTTAGCAGTTTGGAATTCATCGACTTATAAGTTGTTTACCTTTATAAAGGAAAGATGATTAGGTGGTTTGGAATTCATCGATTTATAAGTTGTTTACTTTTATAAAGGAAAGATGTTGCCTTTTAAATCAAACCTTGTTTTAAATATGTGATTTTGGAAATTGTTTTAATAACAAGTGTATTGTAACCCTAAGATCCTATTTTAATTTCTAGCATTTGAAGTATGGAAACTTGTTTCTATTTTGAAAGCTAGAAGTAAATGTTGGGTAAAGGATGAGAGGTAAAAATACCCCAACTTGAATGGTTTCATTTCTAACCGATAAAGAGTACTAGTTTGAAATTGAAGACTGGAAATAAGTTTGCGGAGATGGTTTTCATAGTTATTTTAAAAAAAGACTTTGTTTTCTCTAGGGCAGTTGTTTGTCAGTGCTATTAAGTAACCAAACAAATATGATAAAGTAGTGCTAAAATGTTAACACATTTACAGAAAGTAAGTCATTGTATATTTAGCACTAAAAGCCGACAAGTAGACTTTCCTTTGCTTGTGAGATCTAGAATCAAAGTATTTAAATAAGGTAAGACCGAGAGTATCCAATGCTCTAACTTACCTGGCTTCGATTCTATGTGAGGGGTCAAGAAGTTGAAATGTCGAAAACATGATAAGTATGGGAGGGTTAATTTTGATAAATAATTCATGATTAATTAAGTGTATGGATGGTACTTCATCTTATGGCTAACACCAAATTCCAAGGTATGGAAACTTGTCTCTATCTTAAGAATTAAAAATGTATGTCGAGGCAAGGATAATTTTCTAACTTGTCTGATTTTGTTGTTAATCGAGGGATAACATGGTTTGAAATCAAAAGGTTGCGGTGAGTATAAGATGTCCGACTTTTCATATGCAATCTATACTTACACCAAGGCAGTGGTTTGTCCACTTTTGACAACTTGACCTATTTTGACTTAGGAAGTATATGAAAGATTCGCGATTTCATATGGTTTGAGATTCCCTTGGGAGTACTCATTCCGGTGAAACATATCTCGCATTAAGGGGGATTTTCAAGATCTCTTTGAGAAAAACTATCGATTGTCGGTATGTAGAGACTTTGATCGGATAAACACGAGTTATCCGAAACCACTTCGAATTGACATAAATCTTCAAATTGAAGACAATTTGAAGATGATGGAATCGAAGATGGAGTTCTTTGAAGTGCAAGGGCTACTTGCTATTAATCCCGAGGATGCAGTAGAAGTAGTGCCTTTGGTTTATTCATATTCCGAACAACTCGTATAGATGAATGCCTGCATTGCATTATTGCTTGGAGGGCGGTGTTAGTATTCCAAGTTGGATTTTATAAAAGGTAAAACATAACCTCAAGCCTCACACCCGAGAATGACTAAAAATATGGGATTTGCAGTGGGGCTATATGGGTTGCACCCATTAGGGTATGGTCATCACCTAATCTAAATCGATATTTATATAATTCTGTATGCTCGGGGATCGTTATGGTTGTTAGCTGCAAAAAGGGTGGTGACATATTCTGTACTCTCTAAGAAGGGGTAAGCCGGTCCTGTGTTGGTTGGGGGTTCATGTGATGCCCCCGATACATTTTTCTAGAGGTGAATGTGGCAGGAGTATCCCAGTAGCCACATATTGTATGGAATCCATTCTCCAATACATGCATTACGGACTTGGTTGTATACCAAATATGCTGAAAGTGAGATTCAAGCATTTCAGCTATGCTACATATTTATTTAAACTCTAGACATTATTATAATATCACTGGATTTACTATTTGAAATGGTTTTTTTATCATAATGTAAAAACCCATCAGTGTTTTTATGTGGCATTGTCATATGAGATATCTTTATTTTTGAAAGGTTTTTATAAATATATCAATCTTCAACATCTAAGTTTCTCACGCTGTTTACCAGACTGGTCCGAGTGTTATTTTCTTATAATACTCGGGTCAAACACAAGTATTTTTCTAGAGTACGCTTTGGAGCTTTAGGAGACAAGCTGGATGCTTCCAGGACCTGACTTAGTTTGTTTTCCGTTGTATTTCTTCTTTGTATTTATCAGCATTTGTAAGGACAAGCTATTATAATTGTCCAGGTTGATGATAATTAGACTCTGACTTGTTGTATGAATATTAAAGTTTTATTTTTGTAAAGATCTATTATATATTATATATTACTAATCATGTTGTGAGATTTTATTCCATCTTTTCTTTTCTTTCACCCCAAAAATCTATCTTTCTGGCACTTGGATGCTCTATACGTGAATACCATGGATATATTAAGTTGACTTTCGAGAGTTGAAATGCAGTTGTGATGGCTTGGTGTTAACAAGATTCCTTGTCAACACCCCAAAATTATTCTAAGGAATGTAAATTATCCTTTAGGAAAATAGAGCAGAAAAGAAAGTATGACTTCTCTTAGAATTTCCTCTTGAATAAGCTTTAATAGGCGGGAATTACTCAGACCAGCCGTTCGACTGTGTCGAAATGGTTAGATTCCATGCTTAATGACCTTTCGACATTGTTGGGATAGGTTGATCCTCCCTTTGATGGCCTTCCTTTTGAATTGATAGGAGTATCTTAGAAAGTTTTCCCTTGAAGGGTTTCGACCTTGTCGGAAGCCTTGAGGGTTGTATTGCTAGGACTTATCCCAAGAATCTGATATAAAGGTTCCGACCCTATTGGAAGTGAGGTGATCTTGATGATAAAGCTTAAACCAGGAAACTTGGTCTGGGTTCTGACCTTGTCGAGAGCTTTAGGCTATTGAATAGCTTGGACTTAAGTAAAAGGGTTAAAAGTGAGGGTTTCGACCTTGTCAAAAGCCAAATTCTTAGGCTTCTTATGTTAATTGAGGATTTAAGTGTGTAATGACTTGGTTTTGACCTTGTCGAAGGCTATGACTCAAAGAAAGATAGCTTGGGATCAGTTACTGAAGTTATTAAAATTCAAAGGGGTTTCGACTGTGTCGATAGTAGCCTTTCGATGGAGGTGAAACTTGAAACATAAAGGTGAATCCAACAAAAGCTTTAACGAAAGAATAAGTAGACAAAAGTATTCAAGACTTCTCTTTATCCAGCTAAGAAAACTTTATTTCTTTAAATTCCCAAATCAATTTATAAATTAGGGTTACAACCTTTACTTAAGAATATAAGAGTTGAGAATGAGAGGAATCAGATCCCTCAAATGTGACCCCTTGGGAATGAGAGGAATCAGATCCCTCTAACGTGACCCCTTGGGTCTTATTTATAGATGCGGGTCAACACCTTTTGCCCCTGATGCTTTCGACTGGGTCGAAAGTTGGTAGTGAAAAGACTCTAGTATGCTGCCACCTTTGTCAAAAGGCATGGTTGCACTTCTCTTCTTTGAGTTTCCTAATAAGTGCTTTCGAATCTTTCGTTAACCCTTGTTCAATGGTTTCGATGATGTTGGTTACGCATGTGCTCTTGTTTCTGATCTGATGCGGAACCCTTCCTGGACCACATTTGTTTCGACCGATTCGAAAGGGGTTTCTCAATATAAGACTTACTTTCTAGCAGTTTGAATGAAGGTGAAACCATTGGTTTTGAATGGTTTGCCATATGTTCAAAGAGCTATTCTTCATTGTCTTCGAAAGGTGTGGCTTCGACTTATTCGAAAGGTCTGCATCTAGTCGAAAGGTTGTTATGAAGGCAGAAAGGTGCTTTCGACTTCTTCATCTTCTTCGAAAGGTAATAACCCTCTGGATATTGATTGGAGAAACCTTCTGGCACCTTTGAAAGGTCATGAAGCTTCCATACTTTGATGGCAGCTTCCCTTCGACTCTTTCGAAAGGTTTAGCTGAAGCTTTTCTCTCTAGTTCTTTGCTTAAAGAGGTTTCGACTTAGTCGAAAGGTGAATATTTGGAGTAACGTTTGCCCCCCTACGAAGGGATGCTCTTGACTTTCCAAGTCAACTTTGTCAAAACCTAGAAGCTTCCCGCCTCTTCGTCTTCCCGTGTGAATCTGGTTCATTCATTAAAATATGATCTAACGGCTGATAAACCTGGGCAACTTTTCTTATAAAGTATGCATTTCTTCTTCTTCCTCTTTTACTTTTCTACAATCAAATTCCAAGCATGAGTAACATAGTTCTGAAAATTCTTAAACTTCCAACCCACTTCTAGAAACCAAAGTAATCATCAAATCTAATCCGTATGTTTAGATTTAACTTTATTTTGCTAGCTTTTAATCGAATTTACTTTTTCAAATTTTAAGATTAAATTTCGATTTTGAAATGTCTACATCTCGATTTTTTTAGAACAGATTTGGGTTGATTTACTGTGAAACTTTTCCTAATTTAGTTTCAGTAATTAGAAGAGTTTGTTTCTCATTTATAAATTTGGAATTGATAGTGGTTGATATTGAAATCCATCCCCTTATCAGGTTTGGATTATCATTTCGAAATCTATGATTTTAGTTCTTCGTTAGCAAAATTGGATTTCCAGTTTGATAGTAATTTTTATACTTATGAAATCGAAAAAGATTGATTTATGTTAGAATTTATTTTCTTAATAGGTTAGATTTACTTGTTTTTTAAGAAATTTTTGAAACCCTGAATTTGCAATCGGGTTTGGGGAAGACAGTGGAACCTGTTTTCTTTACCCGGAAGTTTCAATTGTACGGATGAAAAACTAGCACCAAAAAATGGCCTTTCTACCCCTTTGAAAGGGTTTTAGGCAGCAACATTAGTCTTGCTTCCTTAGTCCCTTTCGATGGCTCGAAAGGCGTTGTAGTGCCGATTTGATCAACCTTGTCAAAGGGTGTGTTGTTAGGTAGAGAAAAGTTACTCTTTCGGTTGCAAAACGTTTCGACTTAGTCGAAAGTCTTTGTTTTGATTGCAATCCACATTCCTTAGTTAATTTTTGGAACCATCATAAGACCCCTTCGACCCCTTCGACACCACTTTAATCTACTGAGTCGAAACCCTCTAGAGCTGTTTTTGTCCAGCTTTGTCAAAACACCCTGTGTATATGAGTTTTACTTAGAACCTTTCGACTCAAATGAGTATGTAAGGTTCCGACAACATTTGTATTTTTTCTTAAGAAACCTAAGTTATTGGTTGCAACAGTGTCAAAGGGTCTTGTCATTTGGTTTATGGAATGTTTGTAGTGTATATTTTTGTTTAGGTTTTTGAGTTGATCTTAACTATCTCTCCTTAGCAATTTGATTCCTATAAAGCTTTCGACACTGTCGAAAGGTGATAATTGAACAAATACTTTATCTTATCCTTTCAACCTTGTCGATAGCTCTAGGAACACTCTCACTTAGGCTTTCAACAATGTCGGGATGTTCTTGCTAAATGTTGATGTCCTTTTCCTTTTGACTCTATCAGAAGCCCAATGTCTTTGACTTTTTACTTAATATTTTTACCCAAATTTGAAGTTCCACATTTGGTTTTTGCTTAAGTCATTTGAATTGGTTTTTTGACATATTCTTAAATGAATGTTATGTTCATATCAAAACTTAAAATTCTTAACTGAAACATTTTCACCTAGTAGAGTAATGAGTCCCCTAAAGATGGCTGAAGCTATCTCCAAGCACTCTCTCATATCAATTCAAGATGAAGTCGATGCCATCCTTAACGACTTTGGCATCACTGGTATTGAAGCCATTCCTCCTAAGGAGACTAACACCATCAACAACCCTCCTAAAGGGTTCTTTACCTACACCGCCATCCACATATGGCATGGGGGATTCTTGCCTTTTCCGGAATTCTTATCCACATTCCTCTCTCATGTCAGGATTGCGCCAATCCAATTGTAACTAAATGTTTACACTTATCTCTTGTCTTTAGAAATGATGGCACTGGAATCCAGACTTCATCCCTTCAACGCTGAAGTGTTAAATTACTTGACCCGGTTGGTCAAGCTAACCAAGCTTAGTAATCAGGTGTATAGAGCCAATCCCCAGAAAAGTTGGTATCAGATGGGGTAAATAAATTTACGGACTGGGAAAACCATTTTTTCTTCGTCAAGTGCTTTCCTAACATCCATGGGACTTTCGCTTCCCTTCGTAAGTCTTGGTTTTTGTCATCTTTCCTTGCTCAATGATTTCTCTTGTCTAATCGCTGCTTTTATCAAGTATCCCTGCTAAAGAGTTTGGCGGAGATGATAAGAAAATAATCGACTCTTTAATCGTAGCCCCAAGACAAGTTGGGAGCAGATTAACGCCGTTGACTCCCATAAATTTAAGAAAGCACTCTCTTTTTCCACCATGCCAAAAGATCTTAGGAACTCTTCCATTTGTTCAACATACTTCCCACGGAAAATGCTTTCTCTCCTTGGGAGACTCATCGACTTTTTCTACCATGTCACCCATTTGCGCTGATCGCTCTAGTACACTATAAGCCAAGTATTTGCTTTCTATCTCTGCTGCTTCCTGAATTATCTCGCTAGCTTTTAATCTACTCGAACTATTTCCAGTTACTTTTCTAGTCACAGTGCCCGTTAGCGGTGCTACCCCCACTTCCTTCAACTTTCGAAGTGTCATCAATTCTAGAATCATTTTCTAAATCCAAGAAAGCTTTTAAGAGGAAGTTGATGGAACCATCCGAAGCAGAGCCTCCAAAGAAGGTTGCAAAAATTGTTGATATTGAGGAAGGCAAGGATTCATCACTAGATAAAGCTCCAAAAAGTCCCATCATAGAAGCTCCTAAAGGAAAACCGAAGCAGACTTCAACTGCAATCGACCCTCTTTCTCGAATTTCTATATCTGATTCTCCAGCTGCACTTCAAAAAATGCAACTGTCTTTAGAGGCATCTCCTTCTTTAAAGCAAATTCCTTCAAAGCCATCATCTTCTACTCCTCCATCTATTAATTTTGATGAGATAGTTGAGTCCATTTTACATTCTGAATCTTTCTCCTCTATCTACCCGCCTTCAACTGTCCCTGATTTGGCGAGGCACTACAACTCTTTGATTGAACAACAACTTCCGGTAAGTTCCATTTCGATTAACTTTATCATCATTGGTTTTCTCTAAACCACTAACTTGTGTTGCATTTCTCCTTTCAGATTTCTAAGAGTTGGCTAGCTTTGAATGAACATGCATCAAAATCTTCTGCTGAATACTCCAAATTTCATGAGGAAATTTCTGACCTCAAAAATCAAGTATCTTCTCTTTCTGTTACTAAATATGAAGCTTCCTTACAGCAAGAGCGATTAAAATCTTCTCTTGCCTAGGTTGAAACTGATTTCGCGTCAGAAAGATGAGCTCGTCAACTCCTTGCTGATGATAAATTTGCCATAGAGCTCACTCTAAAAGATTCCGAAGACGAGAAAGATTGCTTAGCTACAAGGAACATTTCTAAAAGATTTCGAAGACGAGAAAGATTGCTTAGCTGAGAGTATTTTTAACCCGGATTCGGGTATTTGTGTTGAATAGAAATTCATTATCAAAATTTTACACCCAGATTAGGGCTTAAATTACTCTTGATACCCAGATTCGGGTATAATAAAGTTACTGAATATAAAGACCCGAAACCCAAATTCGGGTATTAGTAAAATGAAGTCCAAATGAATGCCCCGAAAACCAGATTCGGGTATTGATTGATGAAATTCAAATGTGAGAGACCCGAAACCCAAATTCGGGTATTAATAGATAATACTTAAAAATGAAATTCCCAAAACCCATATATGGGTATTAATATGCAAAGTTCTATTCCACTCTTTAGCTTCTGCCCTTTTTGACATATATGAACCCTTTAGGTTTTGAATATATAGAAATAATATGATTAGGTTCCTCTTGAGCTTGGACGTCTTAGTCCACGATTGGATATGCTTTTTCTCAAGCTTGAATATCTTAGTTCATGATTTATAAGTCTCTTCTCGGGCTTAGACATCTTAGTCTATCGCTGAATGTGCCTCCCCTTAGGGTTGGATGTCTCAGTCCATTATTAAATGAGCTTCTTCTAGGGCTTGGACATCTTACTCCATTGTTTGATGGGCCTCTTCTTGGGCTGGACGTCTTAGTCCATTGTTCAGTGGGCCTCTTTTGGGACCTGGACGTCTTAGTCCATTATTGTCTGGTGCTCTTGGTTAACTTATCTTAGAGGCTGGAACTAAGGACTTACCCGACCTTCATCCAGGAGGCGCCCTAGCTTGGCCCTTTTGTGGCGCGGATAGGGGATTGTTCAGTGCTTTACCCTAGCCATCTTATGGCGCGGCTAAAGGCTTACTCCGTCCTCACTCCAGGAGGTTCCTTGACTTGATCAGAGGCGCAGCCAAGGGCTTGTCCGGTACTTTAACCTGGCTTATCTTATGGCGCGGCTAAAGGCTTACCTGCCCTCCCTCCAAGAGGTGCTCTACCCGGGCCAACTCGACGCGGACAGAGGATTTTCTATCATCTTAGGAAGACTACCATATTAGGTAGTATCCAAATATAAGGAGCATTTCGCTCCCAACCATGTAGATTTTATCTTTATAGAAAGTAGCTCTTTATTGATTTTATCTCAAATTCTTTTTATAAATTCATGGATCTTTCCTTGTTGGAAAAAAATTATGATCATCCCCTCCAGGGCTCTACAATGGTTGGTTTCATGGCCATTCATTATGTGGTAGTGGCAATAGGATCCTCTCATGTTCCTTTCATGTTTTGGCTTTTTCTTTTGTAACGGCCAATAGTTAAGCTCATCCTTAGTAAGCAAGTAGACATTTTCCATAGATGTTGTTAAGTTGCATTCCTTTAGAAGTCTAGATTTGAAGCTTAACTCTTGAGGATGGCTTTTTGACTTTTTGTTCTTCGGCCTTATTGTTTCATGTTCTTCGATCGCTTTTCTTTTTACCACCCTTTGTTGTTCTTGAGTTGGAAGTGTTCTTGAAGTAGTTGGTTCCCACTAACATGCAAAGGCATTGTAATCATCCATTATCTCTCTCTCAAAAATTGTGCCTTTTGAGTAGTGTTGGATTGTTCTTCTCATTTGTTTGAAGACATTGTCACTTCCATTTGTTTTCTTTCCTAATGCAAAGATAGGGGTGGGGGCAAACATGAAAAGGATTCAAGCTGCATTTCTCAGGATCACAAGATTCTGCTTTCTTCTTGTTTATAATTCTAAGAGCTTATAGCCTCAGTCTTTGCTCTTCATCTTGATTGGAGTTTTTGATGAAGCTTGAAGGGAACTTTATCTCAAGTGGCTCAGAGAATCCTTGTTCTGATCTTATGATTTTTCTAGCCATGATTTGCCAAAGTAGATAAACTTGAAGTGTGACGACCCGGATTTTCGCGTTCGAAAATCGACATCCATACTTCACTCGTATTTGAATGCCACAGTCAAACGTTCGAATCTGATTCGCCGAAGCTTATAACACATTAAGTACAACAAAACAGCGGAAGAAAATGAATATCATTGATACACAATCAGTTGATACAATATGGTTACAACAATATCAGAGACAATATACAACAGCGGAAGAGATAACTCCAACATGATCTTCAAAAGAGAATGAATCCACATACAGCAACTCCATAGCCAAAACTCCAAACTTCAAGCTCAAACCACCATCAAGTTGTAATGAAGCAAGGTCAGGCATGAATGCGATCGCCAAAATCCAACGACTTCAAAGAATTCCAACAGAAAGCTTAAGGCTACCGAATCTACATCTACTATCTGATTTTCTGAAAATCTAATCTCTAGGCTGCCTGTGTGGAAAATTTTGGGCACCCAGAGTTTAGAAAGGGAACAATAAACTCCAGGTCAGTCATGAGACTGGTATGGGCAAACAAAAACAATTTATCTTTAACAAAAGAAGACAAAAGAAATCCGCAATGCTTTTTGGAAAATGAAACTACCATAAGGCCTCCCGCCACACACACAATGCAAGCGCACACTTGGAGGAGATTTCTCCTTATGATAGTCAAACATGCTTGGTACGCAAAATCCTTTTGATATTATTATTAGTGCTTAGTGCAGAAAACATTTTGAAAGTATAATATTAATCTTAGCCAGCATACACATTTCGTAGTATGCCTACTATAACTACCATCTAAACCGCAAGCCACCACCATAAGTAAATGGAAGGTTATACAACTAAAACCATACAGAGCGCGTATTGTTTCTTTGGATTTCCAGTAAATGGTCAGGCTAAAGAACTTCCTTACCAAAATGGGTACGCCTCTGGAAGGACGCCCTCGAGAACTTAACCGGATCTCTGCCAAACAAGGCCGACGTTATCTCACGCTGTAATGAAGCTGTAACTAGGTAACTACCACACAAGTATGCCATCCCCCGGTCGTAACCGACCTTTATCCGAGAGCTCTCAATCACCAACAACCACAAAGCAATAGATTTTGCTACAACCACATAAGTTAAGTATCTGGGCTCCATACCATGATACCACTTTTTTATCTAGAAGAAAATGGACATACCCTAAGGGTGTGACCCTTAATAACCTTGCCGCAACTTTCCTGTTTCGACCATTTCCGGGTTGTGAGGTTCGACGAAGTCTCGTCCCACAAAGCTACGCTTTTCACAAAAGCCATGCTTCGATTAACCAATGATCAGCAACACTTAGCATGCAACATTACCAAATTGGGAATGTATCACTAGTAACCATCAACTACATAACCTCTGAGCTCATACGTCTCAGAGAAGGGTGTTAAGCTAAGAGAATAAATTCTCCGCCACCAAACAGAAATGTATTTGATAGAAATCAGCTTTACATCTCAAAGTGTAACATCAGACATACAATCCATACAAGTCTGTTCCGGGTTCGAACAGAACCGAAGGCACTTCCAAAGAAGCCCTTGCAAATCCGGATAATCCCTAATCACGTCCGGACTCCTCATCACAAAGGGTGATCAAATCTCTATACCGGGGACCAGTCGGTGCAGAGACATTCGATAGGTAATCCTTTCATTTTAGAAAATATCTGGTCTTCACCACCGGTCTTCAAATGCTTCCATTTCGTCGTATCACTATTCAGAATGGCTTTTATAATATAAAGTCCTCTCCCGGCTAAACTGAATAATGAGCGCTTAACTTTAAAACCATATGGATATATTAGGATCTTAGTTAAGTCACAACTTATTACCCAAAACTTTTCTTTTAAATGGTTTAAACAAATTTCCACTTTAATCTTTTAAATAAAAGATTTACCTTTTAAGGTCACTTTCAATTTGAAACAAAGTTCACCAATCTTTAACAAAGATTCATTCATAGCTTTCAAAACAATTCCATTTCAAACTTGAAATCTTTTCAAAAACTGGAAGTTCTTTGGTTATATGAAAGCCATTATCATTTGAAAACAAATACTTTTCGTTTCGGAAAAATCCGATCAAATATTCACAAGTTATAGCTTTTAAACTATAAACTTGGGTTGAATTTTTATTCCCAAAATAATACTTTTAAAATGGTTTAAAATCCATATATATTATTGTATAACTTGTATACCCTTTCAAACCATATTTCCAAAATAATTTCAAAACTTAAATAAGATATATTCAAACTAGATTTCAATTTCAAACTTCCTTTTCAAAAGCTTTTCATATTCAACCCAATTCCATTTCCAAAACCATTTGGATTCAAAATTCAACTTTTAAACTTTTCGCCATTTGAATAAAATAATATTAAATTCAAAATATTTGTGACTTAACCAATTTCCTCGTGAAATCCATATTTGTGTGTGTGAGTGTGGTCCAGGGGTTTTACACAATAGTGCAATATCATCAATCATCACAGATTCAAGCACAGCAATATTGATAAGCGATATAATCCTATAATGCTTATCTTCCATTCACACATAAATATGTAAATCCAACACAGATAAATAATTTACACACAGCTCACTTCAAACATTTTACATCACGGAATATTACACATCAGAGATATCAATCAATTCAAGGCATTCAATACAATTCAATCATCCATAAGTAAGATCAATTCATTATCTGATTATAATTAATGTTGGGTGCGTTTCCACCACCACCGAGCCATGCACCGACGCACCTCCAAGGCCTAGCCGAACCACCCACTAACCGGACCATCTCATAGCCGAACCAACCATTCTCCAAGTCATAACCGAACCAACCATTCTCCAAGGTATAGCCGGACCATCTCATAACCGAACTAACCATTCTCTAAGGTATAGCCGGACCATCTCATAACCGAACCAACCATCCTCCATTACTTACCGAACCAGCTAACCACTCACCACCAGACCAAGCTATGCACCCACTATCGAACCAAAGCCACTCACCTACCACCGAATCAAACCCCAAACCAACCACCACCGGACCACAATACTACCGAATCAAGTGATGTCGAACCAAAGCTACCAGGCCTGACCACACCAGCCCAGGCCCACCAGCAGCTATATACATCCAAGACCCCTGCCTCCAGCCTCTCTCTATAAATAGAGGGGCAGGAGTACATAAATAGGGGACAAGTTTGAGAGCTCAAGCACGGAGAGAACTTTCAAACAACTTTCTTTTACTTGTATCAAAGCTTTGTACTTGTAATCTAAGCAAGAAAAGAGAAATAATATATAAAGTGGACGTAGGCACTTTCTGGCTGAACCACTATAAATCTGCGTGTCTTTTACAGTTTAGTCCCTGCCTTTCATATATTTGCATAGATCACTCGAATCACTAAGAACAACATAAAATCAATTAAATCAAACGACTTTGAGGTGTTTGTCCATTTTTTGTGCAAACAATTAACTTAAACCAGATTAATTACTTATGAATAAATTACTAATCCTGGTTAATTAACATTAATTAATTTCAAACCATTTTAATTAATTATCCTTTAATCACTTATTAATTAACCTTTAATGATAAATTAATTAACCTTTAATTATTAAATAATTAACCTTTAATTATTAAATAATTAACCTTTAATTATTTAACTATCTTGTAATTAATTTTCATTAATTAATTAATTAACCCTTAATTAATTATCCTTAATTAATTACAATAAATGATTATCCCTAATCAATTTCATAAATTTATTAACCTTTAATTAATTATCCTCAAATTAATTACCTTAATTAATTAATAACATTAATAAATTATCCTTTAATTAATTTTTGTTTAATCACTTGATTTATCAACTTTTAATCAATAATTAATTACTTTTAATTACTTTTATTAAGTAATCATTAATAACCCTTAATTAATAAATACTTTAATTAATTACATTAATTATTCTTTAATTTAATCACAGTAATTAATTAGCCTTAATTTAATTACACAAAGTAATTAGCTTTCAAATAAATTACACAAAGTAATTAGCTTTAATTACACAAATTAATTATTCATCAATTATATTTAAAACATTTAATCTTTAAACCTTTAATCTTTATAAACAAAATTATTATCATTCCATAAATTAATTTAAGTTAATTTACAACCAAAAACATTTTATCTTTCCGATTAACTCCTTAATTACATTACTAAGTTTATTTAAAATAAACTTTATAAATAATAGTTATATATATATTGAAATACTTGAAACTCAAAATAATAATATTTTCAAACCTTTAATAAATTCTAATTTAAATAAACATTAATCATTTTGGAAGAAGTGGTTAATAAATTGTTTAACTTGATTAAGTTTTTTAAACTTTTAATTTTTTTTTCTTTTTATTTTTAAAACTTGTCAACATAACCAAAAACCCGAGCCATATCAATGAAATCCCGGGCATAACTTCGAGTTATCTCCCTGCCCCATTTCTTCGAGAAAAACCCACAACTACTTCGGGCTATACCCGAGAATTACCTTTCTTCTCCACATCCATCAACAAACCATACACACGGTGATACACATCCACATGCATAGGCGATCGATGAAATTCCGGCCAACGCCACGACCTTTGGCAAGTCACCGGCAATCCCCTCAAGCCTCGCGAGCACCCAGGTCCCTCGATTTCGTCGTCGACCAAAATTTAACAACACGATTCAAACTAGAACAAAATCGACCAACTACAAACGCCTCGCTCTGACCATCTCGACCTCCTGACGCCACGCGACCACTTCCATAGCTTCATCATCGTCCCACGCGACATTTCCCCCATGTGCGATCGGCTACAATCCACTATCGATGACGAGATTTCCTCTTTTTCATCGTTCATCAAAACGGGTTGTTAAACCCTAAATCCACATCGCGACACCCCGACGATCATCTAAAAAATATTCGACCACTTTTCATTCATTCTCCAATCTCCAATCTACCCTCAGACCAAATCTCAACCCACCCAGACTTGCCGATCATCGGTAATCGATGAAGAACCCAAAAATGTTCAACCCGAAAATTCGCATCAAACCCAAACTTAAAAATCGAGATTTCAACATTAAAAATCATCATTCTTCAACACAATTTAGTATATACGATCAAAACTTGAAGATTTAGAGATTTAATTTTCGATTTGAATTTGCTTTTACTGATTTTTCCTCATTACCAATAACCTACCTATTAATTATATTTAAACATATTTTTAAAAATTAAATCTGATGTTTTCTAACAATCTTTCTTCAAGAATTCTATCCTAAAAGAAATCACAGAAGAAGGAATGAATTTTTAAACTAAATTGGGTTTGTAAGATTAACAGAACTCTGTGCATATATGTATACAGACATACACACATAATCCTATATATATATACACACATATACATGCAGCCTTATTAAACATTTTCACAGCAACTTCAATCATCATAACATATATATATATATATATATATATATAATTTAAAGTTTAAAATTGAAAGGTTTGCTCACCTGTTTAAAAAGAACAGAGGCCTGGAATATGTTAAATGCTATTGAGTTAAATCTAGAAACTTTTGAGTTTGATCTGTTGCGTGATTGAATATGATCTTTAATTGCATTTGATTATGCTGCTTGATCATATTGAACTTGAACACTTGAAGTTATTTGCTTGATTTTCTTTTCTATTTTTGTTTTGGGTTTCCAGGATGAAAGCTTGAACATTTATATTGTTTTGTTTTCTGGTTTTCATTTCCAGGTTGTTGTTTTGTTTTCAGATATGAAAATGAAGATGAAAGAATAAGTTGAGAAAAGAATATGAGAAGCTTTTGAAAAATAGCCTGGTTTTCCTTATACATGTTTTGTATAATCTTAAAGAAAAATGTTATCTTGCCACTTGTTAAATTTTACTAATCACTTGTAAATTTATGTAAACACTTGTAAGTTTATATCTTACTTATTAAACATTTGTCAAAAACCATTAAATTTATGTTTAAGTCCTTTATTTTAATTAATTTAAAATTTATGTTTTAAACCTTGTTTATAAATTACTTATAAATTTACATATTTATTATCTACATATTTATTATATTTTAAAATTTATACTTTTATTTCAAAAGTTATATACACATATATGTAAGTTTATTCTTTTTTTACATTTGCATTCTTATATTTATATTTATACAACTTAATAAGAAAATGATTTGAAATCAAATTATTCATTACAAATAAATAATCATATATTCATATATATATATATATATTTGTTTTCTTAAACATAGTATTTTAAAATCCAATTTTATTTTATTCCCAAATTTTCAAATTAATTCACAATTTTATTCCAAAAATTAAATTAATCACTTTTTATATTTGGCTAAAATCCGGGAATGTTACAAATTCCCACTTTAAGAAAATATCGTCCCCGAAATTTGCCAGACACGGTGACCACAAAGAATAGATGAAGAATGTTTCACCAAATCAAACTGAATATTCATTCTGCATTTGGCTTACCAAATCAGAATAGCATTGATAAATATGAGAACAAATTCATTTTATACTTTCACGATATACTCGGGTTATCCGGTCTACGAAATATGCAGGGACATTGGTTAGTTCGTAGGGATAACTAACCATTCATAGAATATATCTGGACCCTAAAGAATAGACCAACGGATACAATCCAATTTAACTTTATATTTGTTAATCAATTTATTTCAATTAAATTTCAAATTCATTAAAGTTAAGAACGAAAGATGATAGAAACTGATGAAGAGAATACGAATTAGGAACCTATTTATAACGATTCGTAGAGCCACCACCACACCGAAGCTTCTTCTTGTAGCTGCCAGGAAACCGCCAAAGAATTGAAATTGGATGATGATCAAAGAGATTGATAAGAAAAGTTGTTTCCCGTTGTTGCAGGGTATCGACCATTTGTAGTGGTACTCCCCTATCCCCTACCTCATCCTCTTCTTACACTCATACTTACTATCATTGAATAGTAAGAGAATTTACTGAGGCTTACGGACGGATATCTTAGGGATATACTCATTCTAGGGTATACTTCACCCTATCTCTAATGAGTCACCTAATGTGTTATACTCTAAAGCTAAAGTTCTTACTCAACCTTTAGCTCTGATACCAAATGTGACGACCGAGATTTTCGCGTTCGGAAATCGACATCCATACTTCACTCGTATTCGAATGCCACAAATTCAAACGTTCAAATCCGATTCGCCGGAGCTTATAACACATTAAGTACAACAACACAGCGGAAGAAAATGAATATCATTGATAAACAATCAGTTGATACAATATGGTTACAACAATATCAGAGACAATATACAACAGCGGAAGAGATAACAACAAAAGAGATCACTCCAACATGATCTTCAAAAGAGAATGAATCCACATACAGCAACTCCATAGCCAAAACTCCAAACTTCAAGCTCAAACCTTCATCAAGTTGTAATGAAGCAAGGTCAGGCATGAATGCGATTGCCAAAATCCAACGACTTCAAAGAATTCCAACAGAAAGCTGAAGGCTACCAAATCTACATCTACTATCTGATTTTCTGAAAATCTAATCTCTAGGCTGCCTGTGTGGAAAATTTTGGGCACCCAGAGTTTAGAAAGGGAACAATAAACTCCAGGTCAGTCATGGGACTGGTATGAGCAAACAAAAACAGTTTATCTTTAACAAAAGAAGACAAAAGGAATCTGCAATGCTTTTTGGAAAATGAAACTACCATAAGGCCTCCCGCCACACACACAATGCAAGCGCACACTTGGAGGAGATTTCTCCTTATGATAGTCAAACATGCTTGATACGCAAAATCCTTTTGATATTATTGTTAGTGCTTAGTGCAGAAAACATTTCGAAAGTATAATATTAATCTTAGCCAGCATACACATTTCGTAGTATGCCTACTATAGCTACCATCTAAACGGCAGGCCACCACCATAAGTAAATGGCAGGTTATACAACAAAAACCATACAGGGCGCGTATTGTTTCTTTGGATTTCCAACAAATGGTCAGGCTAAGGAACTTCCTTACTGAAATGGGTATGCCTTTGGAAGGACGCCCCCGAGAACCTAACCGGATCTCTGCCAAACAAGGCCGACGTTACCTCACGCTGTAATGAAGCTGTAACTAGGTAACTACCACACAAGTATGCCATCCCCTGGTTGTAACCGACCTTTATCCGAGAGCTCTCAATCAGCAACAACCACAAAGCAATAGATTTTGCAGCAACCACATAAGTTAAGTATCTGGGCTCCATACCATGATACCACTTTTTATCCAGAAGAAAATGAACATACCCTAATAGAGCGACCCTTAATAACCTTGCCGCAACTTTCCTGTTTCGACCATTTCCGGGTTGTGAGGTTCGACGAAGTCTCATCCCACAAAGCTACACTTTTCACAAAAGCCATGCTTCGATCAACCACTGATCAGCAACACTTAGCATGCCACATTACCAAATTGGGAATGTATCACTAGTAACCATCAACTACATAACCTCTGAGATCATACGTCTCAGAGAAGGGTGTTAAGCTAAGAGAATAAATTCTCCGCCACCAAACAGAAATGTATTTGATTGAAACCAGCTTTACATCTTAAAGTGTAACGTCAGACATACAATCCATACAAGTTTGTTTCGGATTCGAACAGAACCGAAGGCACTTCCAAAGAAGCCCTTGCAAATCCGGATAATCCCTAATTACATCCGGATTCCCCATCACAAAGGGTGATCAAATCTCTATACCGGGGACCAGTCGGTGCAGAGACATTCGACAGGTAATCCTTTTGTTTTTGAAAATATCCGTTTTGCCCCACCGGTCTTCAAATGTTATCCATTTCGTCGTATCACTATTCGGAATGGGTTTTATGACATAAAGTCCTCTCCCAACTAAACCGAATAATGAGCGCTTAACTTTAATACCATATGGATATATTAGGATCTTAGTTAAGTCACAACTTATTACCCAAAACTTTTCTTTTAAATGGTTTAAACAAATTTCCACTTTAATCTTTTAAATAAAAGATTTACCTTTTAAGGTCACTTTCAATTTGAAACAAAGTTCACCTATCTTTAACAAAGATTCATTCATAGCTTTCAAAACAATTCCATTTCAAACTTGAAATCTTTTCAAAAACCGGAAGTTCTTTCGTTATATGAAAGCCTTTATCATTTGAAAACAAATACTTTTCGTTTCGAAAAAATCCGATCAAATATGCACAAGTTATAGCTTTTAAACTATAAAATTGGGTTGAATTTTTATTCCCAAAATAATACTTTTAAAATGGTTTAAAATCCATATATATTATTGTATAACTTGTATACCCTTTCAAACCATATTTCCAAAACAATTTCAAAACTTAAACAAGATATATTCAAACTAGATGTCAATTTCAAACTTCCTTTTCAAAAGCTTTTCATATTCAACCCAATTCCATTTCCAAAACCATTTGGATTCAAAATTCAACTTTTAAACTTTTCACCATTTGAATAAAATAATATTAAATTCAAAATATCTGTGACTTAACCAATTTTCTCGTGAAATCCATATTTGTGTGTGTGAGTGTGGTCCAGGGGTTTTACACAATAGTGCAATATCATCAATCATCACAGATTCAAGCACAGCAATATTGATAAGCGGTATAATCCTATAACGCTTATCTTCCATTCACAGATTCACAGATAAATATGTAAATCTAACACAGATAAATAATTTACACACGGCTCACTTCAAATATTTTACATCACAGAATATTACACATCAAAGATATCAATCAATTCAAGGCATTCAATACAATTCAATCATCCATAAGTAAGATCAATTCATTATCTGATTATAATTAACTTAAACCAGATTAATTACTTATGAATAAATTACTAATCCTGGTTAATTAACATTAATTAATTTCAAACCATTTTAATTAATTATCCTTTAATCACTTATTAATTAACCTTTAATGATAAATTAATTAACCTTTAATTATTAAATAATTAACCTTTAATTATTTAACTATCTTGTAATTAATTTTCCTTAATTAATTAATTAACCCTTAATTAATTACCATTTAATTAATTATCCTTAATTAATTACAATAAATGATTATCCCTAATCAATTTCATAAATTTATTAACCTTTAATTAATTATCCTCAAATTAATTACCTTAATTAATTAATAACATTAATAAATTATCCTTTAATTAATTTTTGTTTAATCGCTTGATTTATCAACCTTTAATCAATAATTAATTACTTTTAATTACTTTCATTAAGTAATCATTAATAACCCTTAATTAATAAATACTTTAATTAATTACATTAATTATTCTTTAATTTAATCATAGTAATTAATTATCCTTAATTTAATTACACAAAGTAATTAGCTTTCAAATCAATTACACGAAGTAATTAGCTTTAATTACACAAAGTAATTACTCATCAATTATCTTTAAAACATTTAATCTTTAAACCTTTAATCTTTGTAAACAAAATTATTATCATTCCATAAATTAATTTAAGTTAATTTACAACCAAAAACATTTTATCTTTCCGATTAACTCCTTAATTACATTACTAAGTTTATTTAAAATAAACTTTATAAATAATAGTTATATATATATATTGAAATACTTGAAACTCAAAATAATAATATTTTCAAACCTTTAATAAATTCCAATTTAAATAAACATTAATCATTTTGGAAGAAGTGGTTAATAAATTGTTTAACTTGATTAAGTTTTTTTAAACTTTAAAAAAAATTCTTTTTATTTTTAAAACTTATCAACATAACCAAAAACCCGAGCCATATCAATGAAATCCCGGACACAACTTCGAATTACCTCCCTACGCCATTTCTTCGAGAAAAACACACAGCTACTTCGGGCTATACCCGAGAATTACCTTTCTTCTCCACATCCATCAACAAACCATACACATGGTGATACGCATCCATATGCACAGGTGATCGATGAAATTCTGGCCAACGCCACTACCTTTGGCAAGTCACCGGCGATCCCCTCAAGCCTCGCGAGCACCCAGGTCTCTCGATTTCGTCGTCGACCAAAATTTAACAACACGATTCAAACTAGAACAAAACCGACCACCTACAAACGCCTCGATCCGACCATCTCGACCTCCTGATGCAACGCGACCACGTCCATAGCTTCATCATCGTCCCACGCGACATTTCCCCCATATGCGATCGGCTACAATCCACTATCGACGACGAGATTTCCTCTTTTTCATCGTTCATCAAAACGGGTTGTTAAACCCTAAATCCACATCGCGACACCCCGACGATCATCTAAAAAATATTCGACCATTTTTCCTTCATTCTCCAATCTCCAATCTACCCTCAGACCAAATCTCAACCCACCCAGACTTGCCGATCATCGACAATCGATGAAGAACCCAAAAACGTTCAACCCGGAAATTCGCATCAAACCCAAACTTAAAAATCGAGATTTCAACATTAAAAATCATCATTCTTCAACAAAATTTAGTACATATGTTCAAAACTTGAAGATTTAGAGATTTAATTTTCGATTTGAATTTGCTTTTACTGATTTTTCCTCATTACCAGTAACCTACCTATTAATTATACTTAAACATATTTTTAAAAATTAAATCTAATGTTTTCTAACAATCTTTCTTCAAGAATTCTATCCCAAAAGAAATCAGAGAAGAAGGAATGAATTTTTGAACTAAATTGGGTCTGTAAGATTAACAGAAGCCCGTGCATATATGTATACAGACATACACACATAATCCTATATATATATACATATACATGCAGCCTTATTAAACATTTTCACAGCAACTTCAATCATCAAAATATATATAATTTAAAGTTTAAAATTGAAAGGTTTGCTCACCTGTTTAAAAAGAACAGAGGCCTGGAATCTGTTAAATGCTATTGAGTTAACTCTTGAAACTTTTGAGTTTGATCTGTTGCGTTATTGAATATGATCTTTAATTGCATTTGATTCTGCTGCTTGATCATATTGAACTTAAACACTTGAAGTTATTTGCTTGATTTTCTTTTCTATTTTTGTTTTGGGTTTCCAAGTTGAAAGCTTGAACATTTATATTGTTTTGTTTTTTGGTTTTCATTTCCAGGTTGTTGTTTTGCTTTCAGATATGAAAATGAAGATGAAAGAATAAGTTGAGAAAAGAATATCAAAAGCTTTTGAAAAATAGCCTGGTTTCATTCCTTATACGTGTTTTGTATAATCTTAAAGAAAAATGTTATCTTTCCACTTGTTAAATTTTACTAATCACTTGTAAATTTATGTAAACACTTGTAAGTTTATATCTTACTTATTAAACATTTGTCAAAAACCATTAAATTTATGTTTAAGTCCTTTATTTTAATTAATTTAAAATTTATGTTTTAAACCTTGTTTATAAATTACTTATAAATTTACATATATATTATCTACATATGTATTATATTTTAAAATTTATACTTTTATTTCAAAAGTTATATACACATATATGTAAGTTTATTCTTGTTTTACATTTGCATTCTTATATTTATATTTATACAACTTAATAAGAAAATGATTTGAAATCAAATTATTCATTACAAATAAATAATCATATATTCATATATATATTTGTTTTCTTAAACATAGAATTTTAAAATCCAATTTTATTTTATTCCCAAATTTTCAAATTAATTCACAATTTTATTCCAAAAATTAAATTAATCACTTTATTATATTTGGCTAAAATCCAAGAATGTTACATGAAGTAGGATTGAACTAAGTAGGGTTAGAGAATAGCAGTGTTGGGGGTTTATCTAAGTCGGAGGTTTGAGCCCTCCTTCTAGCTCCAAAAATATTAACAAGATTTCTTGTCAACACCCCAAAATTATGCTAAGGAAGGTAAATCATCCTTTAGGAAAATTGAGCAGAAAAGAAAGTATGAATTCTCTTAGAATTTCCTCTTGAATAAGCTTTAATAGGAGGGAATTATTCAAACCAGCCTTTCGACTGTGTCAAAAGGGTTAGATTCCGTGCTTAATGACCTTTCGACTCTATTGGGATAGATTGATCCTCCCTTTTAAGGCCTTCCTTTTGAATTAATAAGATTATCTTAGAAAGTTTTCCCTTGAAAGGTTTTGACCTTGTTGGAAGCCTTGAGGGTTGTGTTGCTAGCACTTATCCCAAGAATTTTATATAAAGGTTCCGACCCTGTCAGAAGCGCGGTGATCTTGATGATAAAGCTTGAACCAGGAAACTTGGTCTGGTATTCGACCTTGTCAAGAGCTTTAGGCTATTGAATAGCTTGGACTTAGGTAAAAGGGTTAAAAGTGAGGATTTCAACCTTATCAAAAGTCGGATCCTTAGTCTTCTTATGTTAATTGAGGATTTAAGTGTGTAATGACTTGGTTTTGACCTTGTCGAAGGCTATGACTCAATGAAAGATAGCTTGGGATCAATTATTGAAGTTATTAGAATTCAAAGGGGTTTCGACTATGTTGATAGTAGCCTTTCGATGGAGGTGAAACCTGAAACATAAAGGTGAATCCAACAAAAGCTTTAACGAAACAGTAAGTAGACAAAAGTATTCAAGTCTTCCCTTTATCCAGCTAAGAAAATTTTATTTCTTTAAATTCCCAAATCAATTTACAAATTAGGGTTACAACCTTTACTTAAGAATATAAGAGTTGAGAATGAGAGGAATCGGATCCCTCAAACGTGATCTCCTGGGTCTTATTTATAGATGCGGGTTGGCACCTTACGCCCCTGGTGCTTTTGACTGGGTTGAAAGGTGGTTGCCAAAAGACTCTAGTATGTTGCCGCCTTTGTCGAAAGGCATGGTTGCCCTTCTCTTCTTTGAGTTGCCTTATAAGTGCTTTCAACTCTGTCGATAGCCCTTGTTCAATGGTTTCGATGAAGTTGGTTACGCATGTGCTCTTGTTTCCGATCTGATGCGGAACCCTTCCGGGACCACATTGGTTTCGACTGATTCGAAAGGCTTACTATAGCTTTCGAAGGGGTTGCTCAAGGTAAGACTTACTTTCTAGCAGTTTGAATGAAGGCGAAACCATTGGTTTTGAATGGTTTTGCATATGTTCAAAGTGCTATTCTTCATTGTCTTCAAAAGGTGTGGCTTTGACTTAATCGAAAGGTCTTCATCTAGTCGAAAGGTTGTTAATGAAGGCGGAAGGGTGCTTTTGAGTTCTTCATCTTCTTCAAAAGGTAAGAACCCTCTGGATATTGATTGGAGAAACCTTCCGGCACCTTCGAAAGGTCATGAAGCTTCCAGACTTTGATGGCAGCATCCCTTTGACTCTTTCGAAAGTTTTGGCTAAAGGTTTTCTTTCTATTTCTTTGCTTAAAGAGGTTTTGACTTAGTTAAAGGTGAATATTTGGAGTAACACTTGGCATCAGAGCTAAAGGTTAAACGAGAAACCTGGCCTTACTGGGGTAAACTTATTAGAGATAGGGTAAGTTACATCCTAGAATGAGTATGAGTATATTATATATGAGAGCACGTATTTGTTAGCTATAAAAATGGTTTATATTGATTTGAAATTGGTAAATGAAATAATTTTACCAAGATTTTATATTTTATATAATGAATAATTTTCAAAAATAGATATAGTTATTTCTGTTGTGATTGTTTGTTAGGGAATGACGATATTTTCTTATCATCATTTATTGACTGACTAGTTCTTCTCGGCCAATTTATCAGCATTTGTTGTTTGGTTTAGTTAAATACAAACATGATGTGAATTCAATTTCACGATTTGACGATAAGGAGTTCGTAGACAATGTAGATTAAACAAGTTTACTTTATTAAAAAGATTACTGTATTAGAGGAAGTTATTATATAAAGATGATTTATAGATTGGTTCATAAGATGTGTCTTATAAAATAAAGAGAATTTTATTAGAATTTAAATCTTGGTGTCTTTGAAAAAGATTTCATAGGATTTTTGGAAAAAGTAATAACACTATTACTTGAAAGTATTTATAAGTATAAACAGTTCAATGAGAATTCTAAAAGTAAGGATATATTATCTAAGGATAGTTCGTGGAAAAATTCTCAATTTGTTTTGTGATGATCTAAATAATCTTCTAAGTGATGGTCAGACATTTGCTTAGGCCAACATTCTTGTGCACTTAATAAATTATTCCTTTGTCATTGTGCAATCAAAACGAGTTCGAATCTGAACAAACCTAAAGTAAGTTTAGTAAATAAAGTACTTAAGCATTCTATATATATATATATATAATATAGTATTGTTTCAAATTATGATTCGAAAAAGTAAAAGTATTTTATGTAAACTAGTTCAAGTGGCTCGAAAATGACTAAAAATGGCAAGAGATGTGTTCAGATGGTAAGCACTTCTCTTAAGTATTGCTCTTCTTAATAAAGGGGTTGTATGATAATATTCGATAGAACCTAGTTACTTCGTACCATTTTGGTGTTACTAGATTTATACGTATATTTTCTATGTATTAAAATATATAATATCATTTCAAAAAGGTTTTGAAATAACTGGGTTTTTAGTTCTTAGGTTCTTTAAAGAAATTGATTTAGAAAAAAAAGATATTTTGATAAAAGAATTTGTTTATAGAGGATGTTTACAAATGGGTCAAATTTAGTGAGAATGTTTCAATAAACTTTTTTTTTATTAAAACAAATTTTTTTTACAATTTAATTCATACAAACTATTTGATATTATTGGCCGTGTATTAAACTTCATTATCTTAGAGGTATCTAAGGAAAAGTAGACTCTGGGACTGAGTTTTGATACCAGCATCCTACTCTTATTAGCTACATACCGAACTAGATAAGTAAAGAGGTTGAAAATGTCGACTCAATTTTAAGGCTTGGATTTATTGTGGGCCCTAAATCTAAATTTAAGAAAGGATAAGGGACTTAATCAGATAATTGTATATACTCTCAGGATATAGTAAGGTATCATACAGGTTTAAACTAAACAATTATTCATGAAATGTTTTCATAAATAATTTTGAAAGGTAAAAGTAATTAGAGCAGTATAATTATTAAGTTATCCTAAAGGGATAAGAACTATAAGTTGGACGTAGATCATTTTATTCGCATAACAATTCTGGATCCAAAGTTCGGACACATGATTTTTGGGTGTCATATGCCGGTTAGAACTAGGGATTTTCACTTGATTTTCGTATGTGAAAATTTGGGATGGATTCTTTGGATGATACGAGTGTTTTCTATCATAGTTTAGGACTATGTAAGGAAGACATAAGTA